>CM053142.1:14825000-17325000 GCA_028571685.1 Heterohyrax brucei | reverse complement strand
CAGCTACCACCTGTCTGTAACAAGGCTTACCTGTTGCTATGATGCTGAACTGGTTTCATTAGAGTGTCCAGGTAACATAGACTAAGAAGGAAGGCATGGTAATCTACTTTTAAAAAAATTATCCAGTGGAAACTTCATGGACCATAATGGTTTTATCCTATTGTTCATGAGATCACCATAGAGGCCAACTCTAGGGCAGCTCATAACAACAACAGGAAACTAAGACAGGCTTTCCAAAAAGTATTCTGAAAATGTGACCCAATATCTCCTTCCAGTTTAAAATGTACATTGGCAACACAGTGAACATATAGTGTGTTGTCTGAGAAAAGTTCTACTGGAATTCAGTTTTGAGTAAGGACATTATTTTCCTAGTTCTTTAGCATAAATTGTGCCAAGTAGTGTGCTGGAGTCAACTTGTACCAGCTCACAAAAGCCAACAGTTAAATTTTCAGTTTTGCAAACTCCCATGGTAGTTTGATATCTGCCATGAGGGGGGTACAGGTAGCCCCCAGCTTGTGGTGCAGTTCCAGTCTAAAGGCTCCATGATAAGCTAGTTCTGACATAAATCAAATATCTTGTTTGTTTGTTTGTTTTCATTTCAATTATTATTGCCTTTTATTATCGGTACCTTTGTAAATATGATTTTTCTTTGTCCTTGGGGTGGAAAATATTATACATAACCTTACTCGACGGCACTTGGCTTTGGCTTACAGATCTATTTTAATATATATATACATATTACTAATGATAAGATATACAATAAAAAAAGACAGTTGTAAATGTAGTTCCTTGTAACTCGACTATTTCATAAGCTGGCAACTACCTGTATTTGCACCATAGAAATCAGTCAATGCTACAAATCCATTCTGGGAATCTGGTTGTTAAACATTTACCAGCACACCACTGATTATGTCAGTTGCTGAATTTGTAGCTGGATGAAATATTCACTAACCCATCAAAATCAAATATTCGTTCAATAGACCAACTCTCTATCAATAGCATTTTTTGACTATAATAACCACACTTAATAAATATTAAGCAGTGGTATTCTTTTATCTCCATGAATCACTTCAAACATCCTGTGGACTATCTACTGGAATAAAATGAATAAATAAACTAAAAGGTAACATTGGCACTACCTGTAGGGGTTGGTCTTTGAAAGCTTAAGTGCCCATTCAACATCTGAGTACTACAGATAGCTAGAATTAGAATGTGTGAGGTTATAAATGTTCATTCCAATGCTGATCCCTTGCCTTCCCACAGGATTGTAGGTACCAGTTTGGATAGAAAAATACTTCAAAGGAAGAAAAGTTCATTTTCCGCTTCCTGCTTCTGCCTCAAGATAGAGAAATAAACTATCCCAGAAGTGCTCAAATACTAACTTACACATAAGCCTTTTAGTCTTACCTACTTTTTCAAAACTGTCAACATATTTTTGGTTTAATATTGAATCAGTGCATCTGGTGAATCAGATGAGCTTGTCTTTTTTTTTTTTTTTTTCCTGCAGAGAACTAGCAGTTGGAATTTATCATGAAATGGGAGCCTCATAGGAAAGTAGGTAGCGTGTGTGGCTTTTTAAGTCTAAATGGTTTTTTCCTATTCGATTTACTTAATTGAACTAATGGGTCTATGATTGGCTGACTAGCCCAGTAGCTAAAGTCATCATTAGCTATTTTCCTGGCTAACACAATAATGACCCTTAAATTGTCTCCAGTACTTCCAATTACCTTTGAAAACATGTGGGATGTCAGAAATCCTAATAGGAAACATATACGATACGATGCTTATGGGAAATCTTGTCTCCTACCAGCAGTTTTCACAAAGTACTTCTAAGCATCAAATAGAAATGGTGAAACAAATTTATAAATCAATGGTGAAAAATCTGGAGGAGAGAATTTTGCCTTCAGAAATACTGGAATCAAAGGACACTTTGATGATTTACAAATTGTATAGTCTAATAATTTCATTTAATGTGAAGAAAACCAAGACCTGGACATGATAGTCTCCTTATCAAGTCAACGGTTAATGAGTGGCAGCCAAAGTTAGAGCCCCCCTTCCAATATTTTCCCCTGTTGAAAAATGTATTTCTTGTACTAGTCCTTGAAAAATGTCTTTATTTAAGGGGAACTTATAAAAATTCCAGAAACCCTAGTGGCATTGTGGTTAAGAGCTACAGCTGCTACCCAAAAGGTTGGCAGTTCAAATCCACCAGGTGCTCCTTGTAAACCCTGTGGGGCAGCTGTACTTTGTCCTGTGTGGTCACTGTGATTTACAATTGGCTCGACAGGGATAAGTTTGTTTTTTTGGTTTTATAGGAACTCCCGTGCCCAGGTGGCATAGTAGTTACGAGCTCAGGCTGCTAACTAAAAAGGTCAGCAGTTCAAATCTACCAGCTCCTACTTGGAAACCTTATTGGGTAGTTCTACTTTGTCCTATAGGGTCACTATGACCCAGAATTGACTCGATAGCATCCATGTTACAGGAAATCCAAATACCAAGTGGCTTAAATTTTGTCTCTTCCCATCTTCCCCAACCCCTGCTACATGAATTAACAATTAGCTGCTGGGGATGGGGAGGAATGATAGAACAATAGGATGCCTGAGACTCTGTGACTGCCTTCAAGGAGTTTGCAGATGGATGAAGTCTGTAGGCTGTATCATAGTTATAGATGATAGGAACAAAGATAGGTCATGGTAAAACTTGTAAGTCAAAGTAAGCGTAAAAGGAGTCAGTCTCCGGTTTCAAAAAGGGGACATTAGTGTGACGATAAAAGCCAGAATTTCGTAAGTGGACAATTCCAAGTTGGAGCAATCATCTCGGGGGTTGAATCCTGGGGTTTTATAATTTTTTTCCCAGTGTAGTGAAATTCAGCGATACTGATTTTTACTAAATTCACAGTAGCATGACTGATTGCACCTAACTTTTCTTTGTTAAATCACGAGGTAGAAAAATCATTGCCATGTGGCCTGGATTACCGGTCACCTTACCATCACATTCTCTCCTCTGCAGCAAAATCTATGTGGCTGCAATAAGCTGCCTCCCAGAAGCAGTAGACATACATTATTTATCTTTGTATGCTCAGCACCTAGTGTGGTGTCTCTTGCACCAAAGGTACTTGATAAATGTATAGTCAATGAATAAATAAATGAATGAACTACCAGAAGGCTACTTGTAGAGCATGAACCAGGGTAGAGAGAGTTGGATGAGTTTGGGAAACAATTCACAGTTGCAAGTGGTATATAGAGGCTATGAAGAATCTTCATTATACTGCCTGCATCCAGTCAACCCTGAGGCAATGACAAGGCTCAAATCTTTGGCCTCAGAAGAGTGAGGGTCATACTGCAGACCACAATAAATTTGTTAAGATGTAAGGACTCTTGGAAACTTGGCATCTGGTCCTTTTTGGCGGCTCCCCAACCTCACCATCTGCCTCCATCTGAAATGTCATCAGCCACTGTAACCTGAGTTTGCCCTCTCTTCTGCAGGGATTGATATCCTAAGCCATCAGAGCACTGAAGCAACGTGAACAGAATACCCTCCTCCTTGGAAAACTTCTAGGATGATTGTTTCCAGCAGACAACTGGGAAGCCATGATGATTCTACTGAACTCCAAACCAACCAATTTGTGACTGGCAGATGTTTTTCTCCAAACTACTCAAAGCAGTTTGACTCTATGTTATAGAAGCTAAACTTCAGTGAGCAGTATTTCCATTTGGAAGATAAATTTATTCTTAAGTAAATTACAGTTGATATTTATTTTGATTTTTCCTTTCTTAAAATTATAGTTTTTTGTACATACAAGTATAGGAATTTTAATACACACATAGAATTTTGTAACCCCTGTCACAACTGAGAAACAGATCAGTTCCATTTTTAAAAATAGGTAAAGGACATAAATAGACACTTCATGGAAGAAAACATCCAACAAATACATCAAAGGATGCTACGATTATTGGCCATTAGAGATGCAAATTAAAATCATAGTGAGATACCATCTCACCCTGACAAAAATGACAACAATCAAACAACAAATGCTATTGAGGTTGTGGGGGGATTGAAACTCTTATATGTTACTACTGGGATTGTAAACTGGTATAATCACTATGTACAACAGTATGGCACTTCCAAAAAGTTAGAAATAGCTTATGATCCATTCACTCCTAGGTATGTACCCTACAGATATAAGAGCAATAACATGAATAAACATATGCACACCTATATTCTTTGCAGGTTGATCCACAATAGCAAAAAAAATGAAAACAACCTAAGTGCCCATTAACAGATGAATTGATAAACAAATTGTGGGATACACATACAATGGAATACTACAAAGCTGTAAATAATGAGGAGTCAATACAACATCTCACAATGCAGGTGAATCTGAAGGACATTACCCTGAGTGAAATAAATTAATCACAAAAGGACAAATATTGTGTGATCCCACTTTTATAAAAACTGAGGAATATATATACACACAGAATCCAAAGCTCCTTGATGGTTACCAGGGATAGAAGGGAGAAGTAGAGGAAATCATTTTCTGGATAGCGGAAACTTGTTGTTTTTGGTGATGGGAAGGCAATACCCAATATGGTGAAGTCTGCATAACTTTTCCACGGTAAATGAAGACAACTAAGATGCACACAAGAATAAGGAATCGAAGTGTTAAATATTATAACACACAATTTTGGAAGAACAATAATAAAAAGTCATGTAGTTACATAGATAGACACGTATGCATATTTTAATCATCTAGTGCTGCAATAACAGAAATACCTTAAGTGGATGGCTTTAGCCAAGAGAAATTATTTCTGCCACAGTCCAGAAGGCTACAAGTCTGAATTGAGGGCATCACCTTCAAGGGATTGCTTTCTCTGTTGGCTGTGGAGAAAGATCCTTGTCAATCTTCCCCTGGACCAGAAGCTTCGGATAGGCAGGGAGCTCATGTCCAAAGGACACACTCCGCTGCTGACCCTGCTTCTTTCATGGTGGTATGAGGACTCCAACTCTCTGCTTGCTTCCTTTTCCTTAACATCCAAAAAGGTTGCCTCGAGGCAGAATATAGTCTTACACATGGATTGTGTCCTGCCCTACCAATACAACTACCTCTCATCTTCCCTCATTAACATCATAGAGCCAGAATTTACATCATATAGAAACATCACACAATACTGGGAATCATGGCCTAGCCAAATTGCCACACACTTTTTTTGGAGGACACAATTCAATCCATAACATTGCATACGTGTATAGGAAGATACCTGTAAGTATACTTATTACGCAGTTACAAGTGTATCTTTAGAAATACATATGTGTGTATATATAGAAATGGCAATTAAGTTTGTAAATTCATGGTAGAAAAAGTGCTACATACCTCACTGTGGAGTATCTCTATAGTCACCTTCAAAGTATTCTGTTTGGGAAGCTATGCACTGATGTCAGCAATTTTGGATATCTTTTTCTGAAATGGCCATCAGAGCTGTCATCATATTACCCTTTATGTCCTGAATGTCATCAAAATGTCTTCCTTTCAATATTTTCTTTATCTTCAGGTAAAGAAAAAAGTCACTGGCAGCCAGATAAGGTGATTTGGGAGATGGATGTTCCAACACAGTTACTCGTTTACTGGCTAAAAACTTCCTCATGGACAGCTATATGATTAAGTTCATGAACTTGCCACCTTACCACCATGCTCAATGACTATTCCAGAAAGAGTTCCAAAATCACTTTGAAGGGTAGACTGGCATTATTGCATAGCTTCCCAACTGGAGTACTTTGAAGGTGACTGTAAGTGATTGATATTCAGCAATGAGGTATGTAGCACTTAGAACAATTAAGTTTACAGGCTTGTCAGATGTGAATCTTTGGTTTCCTACATTCTCTTTTGTTCTAGATAAGTAGAGATCAATAGTTCTAGCTTAGTTGTGTGTTTACTGCATGTGTATTCATATGTATAATAAACCACATAGATGATATAGTTATGGATCCCCTATGTGGTTTGTTATATATATGAATACATGTTTATGGTATGTATTCATGTATATAATAAACCACTGTATCTCCTGTGTGGTTTATCATATATATGAATAAATTACATAGGAGATACGACCATGGGAGTATCCAAACACAAAATCAAATACCTAGCAAGACTGATTTACTGGCATTGAAGTTTCAGGACCCTAGTCGTGTGGGACAACTTGGTCAATTAGCATAACACAGTTCATAAAGATAATGTTCTACACTTTAGTTCAGTGAGTAGCATCTGAGGTCTTGAAAGCTCGTGAGTGGCCATTTAAGCTACAACTATTGATCTCTACTTATCTAGAACAAAGAGAACGTAGGAAACCAAAGATTCAAGGAAGAAACTAGTCCATAGGATTAATAGCTCAAATGAACCACCACCTCTTCTAGCCTGAGACTAGAACTAGGTTGTCCTTGATGTGACTACTGACTGTTCTAACCAGGGACACAAAAAGAAGACCCAGATAGAAAGTAAGAACATAGAATAAAACTCAAATTCGTAAAAAAAAAAAAAAAAAAAAGCCAGACTTATTGGTCTGACAGAGATTAAAGGAAACCCTGAGACTACTGTCCTAAGGCATGCTTTGAACTTGGAAGTGAAGCCACTGCTGATGGTTACTTCTGAATCAAATAATAGATTGGTTTATAAAATGAACCATATCACCTGTAAATTCCATGATCCCTTAAACAATCTAGTGTAAGAGACCAAATGGTCAACATTTACCCCAAAATAAAGATGAGAAGCTGAGGAGGGACAACTAAGCTAGATTAATAGAAACCACAAAAACAACAGAAATAATGAGAATGTTGACCCTTAATGAAGAATATAACTAATGTCATAGAACAAGTTGTATAAAACTTGTGAAATGAGAACCTAATTTGCTTTGAGAACTTGCACTTAATGCCCAATAAAATATTTTTTAAAGTCATATAAATGGAATAATACAATATCTAACCTTTTGAGACTGCCTTCTTTCACCCAGCATAATGCATTTGATATTCACTTAAATTGTTGCATGTATCAACAGTTCATACCTTCTTATTGTTGAGTAATTGTATGGATGTACCACAGCTTATTTATCTATTCACAAGATTAAAGTTATTTAAATTGTTTACAGTATGCAGCAATTATCAATAGTGCTGTTATAAATATTGATGTCTATGATTTTGTGAAGCAAATTTTCATATCTTCTTTTAGTAAAATACCTAGGAGTGGGAATGCTGGGTCGTATACTAATTGTATTTCTACCTTATAAAAAACTGCCATAGTGTTTTCCAGAGTGACAGGGCTATCTTTCATTCTTACCAGTAATATATTTGAGAGTCTGGATTAGCTCAGCACACCTGCTAGCATTTGATGTAATTATAGTAAATATGAACTAGTAGCTCATTGTGGTTTTAATTTGTACTTCCCAAGTGTCTATTGAACTTTAGTTATTAAAAAACCAAAGGTGTTTCTGTAGTGACCAGCGTGCCTAACCCAAGATGTGACCTTTTCAATTGTCTCTTAAGCATACAAAAGCTGGACAATAAAAAGGAAGACAGAAGAACAACAGATATATTTAAACTTTAGTGCTGGTGAAAAATATAGAACACACAATGAATTTATAAAAGAATGAACAAGTCAGTTTTAGAAGAAATACATTCAGAACGTTCTTTAGAAACAAGAGTGTAAAGAACTTGGCTTACTTACACTGGACACATCATCAATAAAGACCAATCCCTAGAAAAGTAACACATGTTGTGTGAAGTAGAAAGTCAGCCAAAACAAAAGCAGCCCCTAATGAGACAGATTGACACAACAGCCACAATAACGGGCTCAAACATACAAATGAACATGAAGATGGCACAGTACTGGGCAACATTTCATTCTGTTATACATAAGGTTGCCCACAGTGTAAAGGGATTTTTGATGTCAATGAAAGACAATGCTCACCAAATATATTGAACACATCTTCACATGCATATCGTATTTACCTTTTCATATTTTCCTTGAAGAAGTATTTACTTCATTACTTTGTCCATTCTTCAAGCTGGTCTGTTTTTACACTGTTAAGTTGAGAATTCTTTATATATTTTGTATACAAGCCTTCTGTTGGATATGTTATTCACAGGTATTTTCTCTCAGTGTGTAGCTTCTAATTTCCTTTTCTCAACAACACATAGAGCAAACGTTAAATTTTGACAAAGTTCAAAGATCAAATTTTTATTTGATGGATCAAGGTTTTCTTTTCACATGTAAAAATTCTTTGTCTAACCCCAGGTGTGAAAGATACTATTCTGCGTTTTCTTCTAATATTTTCTTAGTTTTACTTTTTCCTTTTAAGTCTATGATTTGTTTTGGGAGGTTTTTTGATTTGTTTTGGGAGGTTTTTTGATTTGTTTTGGGAGGGTTTTTGATTTGTTTTGTTTTGTTGTAAATACAATCTGAGGTTTAGATCAATATTCTGTTTTGCATGTAAATATCCATTGTTTTAATGAAGTTTGGTGAAGAGACTATCCTTTTTCCTTCAACTTGCGTTTGTACTTTTGTAAAAAATCAGTAGCTCGTATGTCTATAGATCTATTTATAGACTTTTGATTTTGTTCCATTAATCAGTGTGTCTACGCCTTCATCAATACTACATTATCTTGGCTATTAGAGCTTCATAAAACCAGTCTTAAAAATCAGATAGTGTTATTCCTCCAAATTTACTTTGGCTTTTCTAGTTCTTTATATTTCTGTTAAAATTTTTTAATCAGTTTGTCCTTACCTGCAAAGTATACTGACAGAATAATGAATGGGACTGCATTAAATTTGTATATTGGTATACCTTTACTCTGCTGAGTCTTTCAATCTATGAACATGATATACCTCTCCATGTGTTTAAATCTTTGTTTCTTTCCTCAGCATTTGTGGTTTCTGTACATGCACTGTTAGATTTATACATAAATACATTATTATTTAAGAACCATTGTAAGTGATCAGTTTTAGCTGTTGTTCTTTGCTTTCATATAAAAATAAGATAATTTTTTCCATGCTAACCTCATATCCTGCTCTTTACTAGTTCTAGTATTTTTGTGAATTTCTTGAGATTTAAAAACCAATCATATCAGTAAATAATGACAGTTTTATTTCTTCCTTCTCAACCTTTATGCTTTCCTTTTCTTGCCTTATTTCACTGGCTAGGACACTAGTATGACATTGAGTAAGTGTGATGAGGAATAAACAAAGTTCTTGCTTTTTTCTCAGTCCTAGAGGGTGTTTTATACAGAATTATGTTCTCTAAAAAGATCTATTTAGATTCTAATCTCCAGTTTCTGTGAACATCAACTTGTTTGGAAATAGGATCTCTGAAGACGTTATCAGTGTAGTGAACAAGTGGTCTTGTGGGAGCAGAGTGAATTCTGATTCTATATGACTGATCCTTATAAAAAAAGAAGACACACAGACACAGGGAGACAGAAGAACGGCACGTAATGCTACAGCTACAAGCTAAGGCATGCCTGGAGCTCTCAGAAGCTAGGAAATAGTTTCTCCCGCAGAGCCCTCAGCAGGTATCATTTTTGCTAATCACCTGATTTGAACTTTTAGCCTCCAGAACTTTAAGACAACAAATGTCTTTGTTGATAAGCCACTCAGTTTGTGGTATTTTGATATGGCAACCCTGGGAAACCAGTATGCATGGAAAGCATTTGTCTTTTCCCATAAACTATGGTGTTACTTGAACATTGTTGTAGATGACCTTTAGCAAGTTTAGAGAACCTTTTCCTATTCTTCTATTCCCGGTTTGGTGAATGTTTTTATTACGAATAGATGCTAAATTCTGTCAACTGCTTTTCAATTCTTCAGTTGGTAAAAATGATGCTGTTTTTCTTTTTCAGACTGTTGCCACATTGATTATTTTTACTGAGTATCAAATATTGAGCCAATTTTCATTTGTACTTGGCTATGCTATATTGTTCTATTTATATATAGTCATATTCATTTTGCTAATATTTTGTTAAGAAGTTTTGATCTATGTTCATGAAGAATATTGATCTGTAGCTTTTGTTTCTAGTACTGCTTTTTCCTTCCAGTTTTGGTATCAGGGTAATACTGGTCTCGTAAAAACAGTTGGCAAAATGTTTCTTCCTTTTCTGTTTTCTGCCAGAGACTGTGTAGAAGTGGTGTTATTTCTTCTTTAAATGGCTGGCGAAATTCCCCAGTTAAAACATTAGTCCTGGTTTTCTTCATTCTCCCTTGCTCCAGTTGGGATGGTCCAGAAGATGTATCTTAGATGGTGACTTAGCAATTTTTTTAGAGCAGGTTTTCTCATGAGGCTGTCTGTGCTCCCTGTTCCATTTCCAGATCTTCAGTTGCCTTGAGATTCAGTGAGGGAAACGTAAAGTGGCCACCAAGAGTTCAGTGGTGCTTCAGATTCATGAATATTCCCAAATCTGTCTATTATTGTTTAATTTTCAGTGTGGTCCAACAGTTGCTTCCTGCACGTGGTCCAGTAGATGAGACGGAATGGAGAAGGTTTATTTCATCTTAGTGGAAATGGGAAACTGTCAGTGAATTTTTAAGTGCATTTGGAGAGAGAAACTGATGACTATAGTCTAGATGATTGTAGATAGATTCAGTATTGGGGATATAGCTTTTCAATTTTTATTTCTATATATTTTAAAACAAAAGTTGCAGTAGTAGTGCAAGAAACTTCCTTATACTCTTTACCCAGATTTACCAGTATTTTACAATTTCTCCCATTTTCTAAGTAATTTTCTCCCTATCTCTAGAGAGCTGGCTGGGTGGATATAAACAACAACAAAATCCACTCCATTTAGTCAATTCTGACTCTACTTTATCCTTACAGGATAAAGTAGAACTGCCCTGTATGGTATCCAGGAGTGGCTGGTGGATTTGAACAATAACATCAGAGCAATTATAAAAATCAAGTAATTAAATATTGATATAATTGATAGCAATATCCAAAACTACAGTGCACATTCATATTTCATCAATCTGGTGTCCTATATAGCTATTTCACCACCTAATGCAGGATAGGTTTCTGGATATCATGTTTCATTCAGTCATTACATGATTTCAGTCTCCTCAATCAAAAATAGTTTCTCAGCCCTTTTTTTGTTTTTCCTGACTTGGACCTTTCCAAAGAAGACAGGTTCATTATTTTGTAGAATGTCCTTCAGTTTGCGTTGGCTAATGTTTCCTGATGCCTGCATCTGGTTAGGAAAATTCAGCAGGAATGTCACAAAGAGGACTCTGCATCTTTCTCAGTGAGTCATATCAGGTACCCCGTGGTGTCAGTTGGTCCAAATATAGATAATGTTACTTTTTGCAACTTGTGTCTAAGCTGTGTCCACCAGGCTTATCTGTTAAAAATTAATAGGACTGGTTTGGCGAATAAGTTTAAGGAGAAGTAGCAGCTGCCCACTCTTTCTCTTGCTTTGTTTAGTTGGTGGTTGTGTTGACCTCACTTCCAGGGAATGCATTATTTGAGTTCTGCCTGAAATCAAAACAAGCCGTGGTTGTCCTTCTGCTGCTTGTTTGCTATTCCTGGATGAAAGCTAAATGTGGGTGCCTGGGTAGCTGTGGCCCTCTCTTAGCCACTGGCTGGTCCACGGCAGCTATTTTGCATGCCTGTGGTGGCCCAGTAAGTAGTGGTAACTAACCAGCTCTGTGGGTGGGAAGGAAAAAGTTTACTGAATGACAGGGAACTAACTTTCATGGGAAAAAGTTGTATCCCAGATCTCACTTCTGGTTCTCAAACCGGCGAGAAAGTTGTGTGTGTGTGTGTGTGTTTTAAGTGAAAGTTTGTAATTCAAGTCCGTTTCTCATACAAAAACCTACACACACATTTTTATGTGATCCTCTTGCTCTTGCTACAGTGTGGTCACACACTTTACCTCTCCACCTTGTATTTCCCATGTCCCTTTAACTAGCCCCGTTGTCCTCTTGCTCTCCCATCTCACCTTCATACAGGAGCTGTCCATTTAGAGTCACGTGTCTACTCAAGCCAAGAAGTGCATGTTTTACTAGTATCATTTTGTGTCTCACAGGACAGTCTAATTTTGTCTGTCTTTGGAAATGGTGTCAGCTCTGGGCTAACAGAGACTCTCTAAGGCACATCTGTCAACCCTCCAGTCTGTCAGACCCGCAGGTCTGGTCTGTTTGCTAGAGCTCAGCTTCCGTGTTCTGCCTTTCCCCTGCTCCTCAGGCACTTGTTGTGTCACCTGTCAGCGAGGTCACTGGTGGTAGCTGAACACCGCGTAGTTCTTCCATTCTTATGATGATGTAATCTTTGGGTTATGCGGCCTTTTCTGTCCCTTGGGCTTCTATTGTCCTTGTGTCTTTGATGTTTGTCCTTCTCCTCTGCTCTAGGTGGAATGGGACCAGCTGATGCTTCTTAGATGGTTACTTTCCAGCTGTTCAGACTCCAGACACCACTCACCAAAGTAGGATGCAGAACATTTCCTTAATAAACTATTATGCCAACTGACCTATATATACCCTGAAGCTATGATCCTTAGAACCCCAGTCCCACCAGCCTGTCCTTCAAAGCATCTGGTTGTATTCAGGAAACATCTTAGCTTATGGTTCAGTCTAGTTTTACTGACTTTCCCTGAATTGCGTGTTGTCCTACCCTGTGAGGAAAGTTTTTGAAGATAAATTTCAGAGAGAAGCCGTTCAAGATCATTCAGCTCCTCAAAGCATTTCTGTGCTTCTCTTCAGTCTCTCTACCTGCTGTAGGTACTGAAGCCAGTGTGAACTCATGACAGTAGCGGATAAGTTGAGGAAAGTAATCAATATTTCATTTCTATATTTATAACTTCACTGTAATGCAAGTCTAACAAAACAAATGTCCATTAAGACAAAATAAAAATAAAAAAGAAAGAATTCACTTCAGCGTGTTATATGTCTTACTACATGTATTCTCACTAACAAACTGAAGCCACGTGTCCTCAAAAGAGTTCATTATCTCCAGGTTATCCCACTGGTTAGACATGGTTCCACTCACTGAGCGCCACAGCTCAGTGGTGACGCAAAGTCACCGATAGGAGATTGAGAAAACAAATACACTGGGTCCAGCTCAGGTGAAGAAATGTCTCCAGTTTCATTTCCTCCAGCAGTTCAAAACACTTAAGGGATAAATTATGGATTATTCCTTCATTTTGATTTACAAGTCTCAGTATCTTCAGTGCACCCTTTCCAGAGCCTTGAGTGCTCCGTTTCAGAACGGTGACAGCAGGAGCCTGGAGCAGCTTGTGCCTTTTCAGTAGAAGTCAGACACTTCTATTTGGCGATTTAAAAACAATACTTGGCAGAGGGCAAGCAGAGTGGGACTCATAGGGCAACCCATTTCTCCAGTTCTCAGTTGCTCAAGAGTAGTCAGAACCATACACACACCAAGTGCTTACAGATGTACAAGCTCTTTAAAACAGTGAAGGTTTCAGTCCACCCAGAGGTACTGCAAAAGAAAACCCCGGTGATCTACTTCAGAAAAATCAATCACTGATAACTCTGTGGAATCTAGTTTTATTTGCACATGGGATCGTCAGGAGTTGGAATTGACTAGGTGGAAGCTGTTGGGATTAAGAAAAGTAATGTTCTGTACAAAGCTGTGCTGAGTATTTCTCCACTCAAATTGGAGCCTTTCTTTCACTCAGCATTGCCCTTTATCACATCTCCATCTCACTCTTCAGTCTGCCTGCTTTCATCATGAAAAGCTTAAAAAAATTGACATATTTATCAGAGTTTATAGAAGTATATTTGTTTTATTATTTTATTTTCTGCTTTGTCTGGCATTCCTAAGATGCTTTCTTTTCTATACCTGCTTTTTCCTTAATATTCAAGACTCATTCTTCACACTCCATTTTGCACCTTTTTTCTCTCAATGTGTCTTTCATTAGAAATCATTATTCTTTTTAATATCTTCTGGGGAAGATAGCGAAGGAGAGTATGACTGAGTTTTATTCTGTGTCAGAATTTCTCATCTATATCCCAATCTCCATGCAGTTCCTTAGCTTCTCACTTTTTCCCTGAAGTCACTTTTCTGTTTGTTTTTCTTCTCTGTGTATTTGGAACAATAGGCTTATAGTATGTTAAGGTTAAGTTGGGCCTTAGAGGTTATCTGGTACAGTTCTCTACTTTGATAGATGAAGAAAGCAGTACATAGAGAAGATACAGGGACATGAATGAGACTCATAGAAAAAGTACAGATTTTGAAGTCAGAAAAGCTGGGTACACATCTAGTTCCATGTACTTAACACTTCTGAGCCTTAGGTCTTCATCTTTAAAAACAGGAGTAATAATATTTACAATAATTCAAGAATGAATGATACAACATATGCGGAGTGCCTAACACAGTGACTGGTATATACCAGCTAGCCAGTTGCTGTCAGGACAATTTCAACTCATGTTGACCCCATGCATTTTAAGAGTAGAACTGTACTTCATAAAGTTTGCAATGCCTGATTTTCCAGAACCGGATCAGCAGCTCTTCCTTTCAAAGTGACTCTGGGGATTTGAACCTCCAGCGTTTCTGTTAGCACCCAAATGCATTAACTGTTTGCACCACCCCGGGACTCCAAATGGTACATGACAGGCGCTTTTAACGATTTCTTTTTTACCTTTCTCTTTTCTGAGCACCTTCTCCAAACTTGTATTCAGTGCCCTCTGTCTTCCCCCGGCACTGTCTCTAGAGTGACTCTCCCAAGAAATCTTCTCGATTATTTGTCACTATCTGATTCAGTCCTTTGCCTTGTTTCTCTTTTTATGGAATCCACAAACCCTCACTGTCTTTCACTTCTGTTCATCTTCAGAATCTTTTCTTTTTTTTTAATTGAGCTTTAAGTGTGAGTTTACAATTCATGACAATTTCTCAAACAAAAATGTACAGACATGTTGTGTGACCCTAGTTACTCTCCCCAAGCTGTGACAGCACACTCCTCCTTTCTACCCTGTATTTTTCATGTTCATTCAACCAGCTCCTATTCTCTTCCACTTTCTCATTTAGCCTCCGGAAAAGAGCTTCCTAAATAGTCTCCTGTACCTACTTATGCCAAGAAATACACTCTTTACCAGTATCATCTTATGTCTTATAGACCAGTTCAGTCTTTGTCTGAAGAGGTGGCTTTGGGGTGGCTTTAGTTCTGCGCTAACAGAGAGTCTGGGAGCCATGCCTCATGGAGACCCTCCAGTCAGTCAGACCATCAGATCTGGCCTTTTTCACTACAGTCTAATTTCTGCGCTCCACCTTTCTCCTGCTCTATCAGGAACTCTACTGAGTTCACTTTTGTGGTAGTTGTTGATGGTAGCTAGGAACAATCTAGTTCTGGTCTCATGCCAATGTAGTCTCTGGTTTGTGTGGCCCTTTCTGTCTCTTAGGCTTATATTTTCCTTATGTCTTCGGTGATCTTTATTCTTGTTTGCTCCCGGGGTGGGTTAGGAACAATCAATTGTTTTGAGATGGCAACTTGTTATCTTTTAAGATCCCATTTGTCACTCATCAGAGTAGGATGCAGAATACTTTGTTAATAAACATTACTATCGCAATTGACCTAGATACCCCCTGAAGCCGTGCTCTGCTGACCCTTGTTCCTGCCACTCTGTCTCTAATAGTGTTCGGGAAATTTCTTAGCTTTTGGGTTACTCCAGTTGTGCTAAACTTCTCCCCTGTTGTGTGTTGTCCTTTTAATGTAATTTTTATCTACTAAGTGAAAACACCTTTCTTCCCTCCCCACTCTAATAACCATCAAAGACTGTTTTCTTCTGTGTTTAAACTTTTTCCTGAGTCCACATATCTCATGCGATATTTGTCCTTTTGCAACTACTTTGAATAAGCATAATGTCTTCCAGATGCCTCCATGTTGTGAAATGTTTCACAGATTCATCATTATTCTTTATCATTGTGTAGCATTCCGTTGTCTGAATAAAGCATAATTTGTTTACTCGTTCATCCACTGATGGACACCTAGCTTGCTTACTTCTTGTTATTGTTGAAAGTGCAGAGAAGAATACTGGTGTGTATTTAGCTATTCGTGAGGCAGCTCGTATTTCTCTAGAATATAGTTGCAATGTATTTCAATTTCTACCTTTTTAAGGAAGCTCCAAATCAATTTCCAAAGTGATTGTACCATTTTATGTTCCCACTAACAGTGTAGAAGTGTTCTAGTGTCTCCAAAACCTCTTCAACATTTGTTATTGTGTGGTTTTTGGATTAATGCCAGCCTTCTAGAGGTGAGATGGTATCTTATTGTAGCTTTGATTTGTATTTCTCTAATGGCTAGTGATTGTGAGCCTTTCCTTATGTATCTATTAGCCACCTGAATGTCTTCTATGGTGAACTGTCTGTTCATATCAATTGCCCACTGTTTCATTGTGTTCTTTGGTTTTTGGTTCCTGACGTTTTATAGTATCTTGTAGATTTAGAGATTAGAGGCTGATCAGATTTGTTCTATCCAGTGTTTCTCTTCTTTTTTTCTCAGTCTGTAGATTGTGTTTTTACTTTTTTGGTGAAATCTTTAAATGAGCATAAGTATTTGTTTTTTATGAGATTCCAGATACCTATTTCCTCTTCTGGTGTTTGTGTGTTGTTAGCAATGTTCTATATTCTGTTTATACCTTGTACCAGGGCTCCCAAGGTTGCCCTTATTTTTTCTTCCAGAATCTTTATTGTTTCAGATTTTATTTGGGTGCTTGATCCATTTTGAGTTGGTTTTTGTGCATGTAGTGAGATATGTGCCTTCTTTCTTCTTCTTCTTCTTTTCTTTTTGCTGATAGATATCCAGTTATGCCAACATATTTGGTAGAGACTACATCTTCTCCAATTAACAGACTTTGGGTCTTTGTTAAGTATCAGTTGCTCATAGAGGAATGATTTTATATCTGCGTGGTCAATTCTGTTCTGTTGGTCTATGTGCCTGTTGTTGTACCAGTATCTGGCTTTTCCAACTGCTGTGGCAGCATAACAGGTTCTGAAGTCTGGCAGTGTAAGGCCTCCCACTTTGCTCTTTTTTCAGTAAACGTTTTACTTATCCAAGGCCTCTTCTCTTTCCACATGAAGTTGGTGATTTGTTTCTCCATCTCATTAAAAAATGACATTGGAGTTTGTATTGGGATTGCATTGTACCTGTATATCACTTCGGGTAGAATACACATTTTCACAGTGTTGAGTCTTCCTATCCATGAGCAAGGTAGGTTTCTCCATTTATGTAGGTCTTTTTGGTTTCTTGTAGTAGTGTCTTATAATTTTCTTCATGTACTTCTTTTATGTCTCTGGTTAGATTTATTCCTAAGTATTTTATCTTCTCAGGGACGATTATAAAGGGTACTGATTCACCGATTTCGTCTTTGACATTCTCTTGCTGCTGTAGAGGAATGCAACCGATGTTTTTAAGTTTGTCTTGTATCTTGATACTTTGCTGAACTCTTTTATTAGTTTCAGTAGTTTTTTCATGGATTCTTGAGGGTTGTCTGTGTATAAGACAACATCATCTGCAAATAGAGATAATTTTAATTCTTCCTTTTCAATGTGGATGAACTTTATTTCTATTTCTAGGTTAATTACTCTGACTAGAACCTATAGCACAATGTTAAATAAAAGTGATGACCAAGGGTGTCCTTTTCAGGCTCCTGTTCTCACGAGAGATATTTTTTCTTTTTGGAGTTTTTAAATTACCTTTTAAATCTCTTGTTGTAATGGGTTTGTTTAACTGTTCTACTTCTGTTTGTGTTAGTTGAAGTAAGTAGTGTGTTTCTAGAAATGTCCATTTTCTCTAGGTTTTCAAATTTGTCAGTGTGTAACTTTTTGAACTTTTCTCTTATTATTCTTTTAATTTCAGTTAAGTTTGTTATGATATTGCCCATCTCACCTCTTATTAGGGTGATTTGATTCCTCTCCTTTTTTTCTTTTGTCAGTTTGAACAATGGTTTATCAGTTTTGATAGCACTTCAGAAAAACCACTTTTGGCCTTATGAATTCTTTTAATAGTTTTTCTGTTCTTTACTTCACTTAGATCTTCTTTAATTTTTGTTATTTGCTTTCTTCTGGTACCTGAGGGCTTTTCTGCTGCCCTTTCTCTTCTTGTTTCAGTTGTTGTGCTAATTCTTTGATTTGGACTCATTCTTTTTGAATACGTGCATTTATTGAAATTAATTAAGTACTACCTTTGCTGTGTCCCATAAGTTCTGATACAATGTGTTTTCATTCTCTTTTGATCCTGTGAGTTTCTTTATTATATCCTAGATTTCTTCCATATCCCACCAGTTTGGGGGCAAGTGTTATTCAGTTTCCATGTGTTTGATTTTTTCCCTCCAGATTTTTTGTTATTTATTTCTACTTTTATGATTTTATGATCTGAAAGAGGACTTGAAACACTTACTGATGTAGACCAAAGACCACAGCCTTCAGTATGGATTGCACCTCAACATCAAGAAAACAAAAATCCTCACGACTGGACCAGTAAGCAACACTGTGATAACCAGAGAAAGGACTGAGGTTGTCAAGGGTTTCATTTTCTTGGTTCCACAATCAAAGCTCATAAAAGCAGCAGCCAAGAAATCAAAAGATGCATTACATTGAGAAAATCTGTTGCAAAGGACCTCTTTAAAGTGTTGAAAAGTAAAGATGTCAACTTGAAGACTAAGGCATGCCTGATCCAAGCTGTGGTATTCTCAGTTGTATAACATACATTCAAAAGCTGGACAATGAACAAGGAAGACAGAAGAAGAATTGATGCTTTTGAACTGTGGTATTGGAGAAGAATATTAAATGTACTATGGACTGCCAGAAAAAATAAACGTATCTGCTCTGGAGGAAGAACAACCAGAGTGCTTTTTGGAAGCAAAGATGGCAAGACTGCGTCAAGTTGGTCAAGTTGGTTGATTGTGGTATTCAGATCTTCTTTGTCTTTACTGAGCTTTTTTCTTGATATTTTCTCCTTCACTGGAAGTGGTATGTTGAAGTCTCCTACTGTTCCTGTAAAGTTGTCTATTTCTGTTTTCAATAGAAATGCAATTTGTTTTATTTTAGAGCCCTGTCATTGAGTACATGAATATTTCATGTAATCATTTTCTCCTGGAGTTGTTGTTGTTGTTGTTTGGTGCTGTCAAGTCAGTTCCAACTCATAATGACCCTACAAACAACAGAACAAAACACTGCCAGGTTTTTGCCATGTTCACAATTGTGGACCACCGATTGTCGCAGCCACTGTGTCGTTTCATCTCATTGATGGTCTTCTTGGAGTATTCATCCTTTTATCACTGGATAATGTCCTTCCTTATCCAGTGTGGTGGATTTTACTTTAAAATCTTGTTTTAATCAGAAATTAACATTGTCACTCCTGCTCTGTTTTGAGTTTGCTTGATATATGTTTTCCAATCTCTGTGTTTTAGTTTGTTAGTGCCTTTAAATCTGAGGTGTGTCTCTTGTAGACAGCATGTAGAAGATAATGTTTTTCCATTCAGTCTGCCATTCTCCATTTCTTTAGTGTTGCCTTAAATTCATTTACATTCAGTGTGATTATTGGTAGGTATGAGTTTAGTCCTACCACTCTGATGTCTTTTTGTGTTTGTTGAAGACAATTCCTTTGTTTCATTTAATTTTCTGTGCTTGGTATTTTATTCTTATGGATTTTCTTTTTTTTTTTAATTGTTGGTTGCTTTGTATTTACTGAAACTTTTTTTTTCTTGATGTGGAGTATTGATAGCTTCCTTTTTGGTTACCTTAATATTTGCTGCTATTTTTCTAAATTTAAACCAGTCTTTAATTTCTTTATATCACTTTGACTTCCTCTCCACATGAAAAGTCTATGACCTTTTCTTTTAAGTCTCTCTTATAATGTTTACATAATGTTTACATAATGACACTTCTATTTCTCTATTTTCAGTATTTTTCCTTTGATTAATTTTGTGATTTCCCTATTTGGGTTGACATCCAGTTGTTCTGTTTTGTATTCTAGTCTTCGGTTGTTACCTGATGTTACTCATGTTATATACAAAGTACTCCCTTTAGAATTTCTTGTAATTTTGGTTTGGTTTTTGCAAATTTCCTAAGTTTATGTTTATTTGGAAATTTCCTAATTTTGCCACTGAGTTTCTAAGACAGTTTAGCTGGACATATAGTTCTTGGCTGGTGGTTATTTTTCCCTCAGGTTTTATGTATGTCTTCCCCTTGGCTTTTTGCCTGCATAGTCTCGGCTGAGTAGTCCAAGCTTAGTTGTAATGATTCTTCTTTGAAAGTTATTTTTTGTTTATCCCTAACCACTTTCAAATTTGTCTCCATGAGACTGTGGAGAAACTGGAACTCCTCTACACTGCTAATGGGAATGTAAAAGTTTGGAAATCAACTTGCTGCTTTCTTAAAAAGCTAGAAATGGAAATAACATATGGCTCAGCAAGATGGTGGAGGGAGACAGGAGTTACCTGAATGCATATGAAAAGGAGGAATGTGCTGTAACAGGTTGGGGAGAGTAGCTAGATTTACAGAGTGATATGTGTTGGGGGGTAGGGTTGTATGACATATTGACTTGGATTGTAAACTTCCACTTAAAACACAATAAAATACTTAACATATATATATATATATTTTTTTTTTTTTTGTAGGAGGCAGCACCAAGATGGAAAAAAAAAATCAATAAATAAAATTGTCTTCTTATCTCTAGTTGTAGCAAGTTTGATTATAACATGACTTGGTGTCCTTTTGTGATCTATCTTGTGTGAAGTTTGTTGAGTTTGATGAGTATTAGATAGACATTGTCTAATCTTTCAAGGTATCAGGGAAATATTCTGTCAATAAATATTCTACAATTATCTCTGTATTTTATATTATTCACCATTACTGGTAGTCTAATCACTCATTGACTATTCCTATTGATAAAGTTCCACATAATTCTTAGTGTGTCTTTTTTTTAAATTCTTTTATCTATCTTTTCCTCAAGTATGTTGCTGTCAAGTGCTTTATCTTCCATTTTACTAATTTATCTTTCATTGCCTCAATTCTGTTCCTTTGACTTTCTATTGATTTATCTAATTCTGTAATTTTTAATTTTCTGAATTTCTAATTCTTCCTTCCGTATTTTTTCTTGCAGCCTGCTCAGTTTGTTATTGCACTTTTCTGTATTTTGCCTCATCTCCTTTCTGACATCTTGAAGAGTTCTAAATATTAATCATTTGTATTTTTTCTCTAATAATTTCAGAAAGTTCTTATCTGGAGAATTTCTCAGTTCTTTGTTTTGGGAGTTTTCTGAGGTCATTATGGTCTGCCTCTTTAAATAATTTAATATTGACTATTTTCTCTGAGCCATCAGTAAGTTGTTGCCCTTATTTATTTATTTATTCTTATGATTGAAAATGTACATTCCCATATACATTTGCCTCACCTATATACATCTCCCACTGCTCTCCCTGCCTCGTGACAGCACACTCTTTCTCTCTGCTCCATACATGTCTTATACTCCCCACAAGCTCCTATCCCCTCCTCTCTTTCCACTCCCCTTCCTCCAGTAAGAGTTCAGTGGGATGACATCCTATAGACACATAGAATAATAAAATGCACACACGATATGGTCACTCTGTGCTGCCAAGTCCAATCCACTCCTGTCTGAAGAGCTGACCCTCCATTATGATTTATGGACAGCGACAGCATCAGCGCTGGGGGCCATGCCTTCAGGGGAACTCTGAGCCCATGGACCATCACTTGTGATCTTTTAGTGAAGATATCAGGATGTACCCCTTTTCATTCTTGTATTGCCAGTGAGATTCAACTTTGTGAGCTCCATCACAGCTATCACTGACGGTGGCCAGGCACCATCTGGTTCTTCTGGTCACAAGTTTTGTCTTCTGGGTTCTGTCTCCGCCATGTCATTTTGGTCCTTTGTAATCATCCATTCCTGCTGAGTTAGGACCATTTGCTATACCCTCAGATGGCAGCTTCGCAGCTTTGAAGAACCCAGACGCCACTCACTGATGTGGGGTACTGAGAGTCCTCATTAGCAAAACACTAGCTGTGCCAGCTGGCCTCAGTTTTGCCTAAGAGCATGGTTCCTGGCCCCCCGCCCCAGCTACTCTGTCTTTGCAATATTGGGTTAACATGGGAGGAGTCCTTATGTTATGTAAAAGTTCAGTTAATATTGATCTTCTTTCTAATGTGTGCTGTCACAGATTTCACCCAACCAAATTTCTATCAGCTATCTAATCTAAATCATCCCCCCATCACCTTCCTTCCCTCCTCACCTTGCAGCTATCAGAGTCTTTTCTTCTATGTATGAGACTGTTTTTAAGTTCTTATTGTAGGGGTCACATACAATATTTGTTCTTTCATCGCTGACTACTTTCACCCAACATAATGTCCTCCAATTGAAATCACATTACCAGATGTTTCCTAAAATCATCGTTGCTCTTTATCATTGCATATTGTTCCACTGAGTATATGTATCATAATTCACTTATCCTTTCCTCTGTTGTTGGGCATCTAGGTTGATTCCATCTTTTTGCTATTGTGGACTGCGCTGTGATAAACCTTCATGTCCATGCATCAGTTGGTGTGAATGGCCTTGATTCTGTAGGATATATTCCAAGCAGTAGAATTAGTGGGTCAAACGGTATATCTATATCCAGTTTTTTAAGGAAGTGCCAGATTGCTTTACAAAGAGGTTGTACCATTTTGCAATCCCACCACAGCCTCTCTAGCATTTGTTGTTCTGCAATTTTGAATCATGGCCAACCTTGTTGGGGTGAGATGGTATCTCATGGTCATTTTGATTTGAAATTCTTTAATAGCTAATGATCCTGAGCATGTCTACATGTGTTTTTCAGCTGCCTGTATCTCTTCTTCAGAGAAGTGTCTGTCCATCTGCTTTGCCTGTCACTTAATTGGGTGATTTATCTTTTTCTTATTGATATTTCATAGCACCTCATAAATTATGCAGATCAGGCATCGGTCTGACATATAGCTGCCAAATATTTTTTCTCATTCTGTAGGTGGTCTTCTAATTCCATTAATAAAATCTTTGGATTAGCAAACGTGTTTGATTCTTAGTAGTTCCCATTTATCTGTTTTCTCTTCTGTTGATTGTGGTTTATTTGACAGATTTTGAAGTCTGTCTGTGTTGTGTATTAAAACTTCCATTGTTGTTCCTACTTTCTCTTGGATAAGCTTTATCATTTTAGATTTGATATTTAGGTCTTTTATCTAGTTGAGTTGGTTTTTGTATAAGGTGTAAACTCCGGGTCTTGTTTTAATTTATTGTAGATGGATATCTAATTTGGCCAGCACCATTTCTGTTTTTACCCCAGTGTAATGTCTTAGGGCCTTTGTTGAATATCTGCTGTTCATAGTAAGATGGTGTCATCCCTGGGGTCTCTCTCTGTTCCATTGATCTATCTGTCTCATTTTGTACCAGTACCAGGCTGTTTTGATATTTGATATTTGATATTTGTAATAAGTTCTCAAGTCAGGTAGTGAGAGGCCTCCCATTGTGTTGTTCTTCTTCATTAGTGCTTTACTTATCTGGGGCTGCTTCCATTTCCAAACAAAGTTGGTAACTTGTTTCTCCATCTCATTAAAAAATGTTGCTGCAATTTGTATTGGGATTGCATTGCGTATGTAGATCCCTTTGGGTAGACATTTTCACAATGTTAATTCTTCTTACCCATGAGCAGACTAGGTTTCTCCGTTTATGTAACTGTCTCTTAGTTTCTTGTAGTAAGAACTTGTAGTTTTCTTTGTAAAGGTCTGTTGTTTCTCTGATTATATTTATTCCTAGGTACTTTATCTTCTTGGGGGCTATAGTAAATGGTATTGATTTGGTGATTTCTTCCTTAATAATCTTGTTGTGTGTATAAAGGAATATTACTGATTTGCTTATGTTTATCTTGTATCCTGAGACATTGCCAAACTTTTCTATCAGTTTGAGTAGCTTACTTACGGATTCTTTAGGATTCTCTGAATATACAATCATATCATCTGCAAATAGGGAGATTTTTACTTTTTCTTTGCCAATGCAGATGCCTTTTATTTCTTGTTCTTGTCTAATTGCTCTGGCTGGAATTTCTAGTACAATGTTGAATAGACGAGGTGAGGGTGGGCATCCTTGTCTAGCTCCTGTTCTCAAGGGACTGTTTCAGTTTCTCTACATTCAGGATGATGTAGGCTGTTGACTTTGTATAAATGGCCCTTACTGCTTTGAGGAATTTGCTGTCTATTCCTGTTTTGCTGACAGTTTTTAGTATGAATAGGTGTTGGACTTTATCAAATGCCTTTTCTGCATCAGTAGACAAAATCAGGTTATTCTTGTCTTTTGTGTTATGTGGTTGATCACATTAATTGTGTTTCTGATGTTGAACCAGCCTTGCATTTCCAGTATGAATCCCACTTGGTCATGATGGATTGTTTTTTGGATATGTTGTTGTATTCTTTTGACAAGAATTTTGTTGAAGATTTTTGCATCACATTAATGGGTGATATCAGTTGGTCACCATGAGTCAGATCCGACTAGATGGCATTTGGCTTTGGCTTGGCATCAGTTGGTAGTCCTCCTTTTTGGTTTGGTCTTTGCCTGGTGTTGGTATCAGGGTTATGCTGGCTTCATAGAAAGAGTTTGGCAGTGTTCCATCCCTTTCTATGCTGTGAAATATTCTCAGTAGTATTGGGGATAACTTTTCTCTAAAAACTTGGTAGAATTCTGTGGTGAAGCCATCTGGGCCCAGGATTTTTTTGGTTGGCAGTTTTCTGATGACTTTTTCAACCTCTTCCTTTGTGATGAGTTTACTAAGTTGTTCTACTTCACCTTGTGACAATTTGGGTAGGTGATATGAATCAAGGAATTTGTCCATTTTCTCTAAGTTTTCACATTTGTTAGAGCACAGTCTTTCATAGTATTCAGCTAGGACATTTTTGACTTCTGTTGGATCTGTTGTGGCAACTCCCCTCTCATTTCTTATTTGGGTTATTTGTTTCCTTTCCTGTTTTTCTTTACTAAGTTTAGGCAATGGTTTGTCAATTCGGTTGATCTTTTCAAAAAAATAGCTTTTGATCTTTTTGATTTTTTCAATTGTTCTTCTATTCTCTAATTTGTTTACTTTTGCTCTGATCTTTATGATCTGTTTTCTTCCATGCCTGAGGGATTCCTCTGTTGTTATCTCTCTATTGTTCAAGCTGTAGAGTTAGTTCTTTGATTTGGTTTCTTTCTTCCTTCCAGATGTGTGCATTTATGGAGATAAACTGACCTCCGATCACTGACTTGGCTGTATCCCATAGGTTCTGGTAGGAAGTGTTTTCACTCTTATTGGAATCCATGAATTTCTTTATTTCATCCTTCATTTTTTTCTATTGTTCAGTTTCCATTAGTCCCACTTTCAATGTTTTTTCTGCTATTGATTTTGACTTTTATGGCTTTATGATCTGAGAAGATGCTTTGCAGTAATTCAGTGGTATAGATTTTGTTGAGAATTGCTTTATGTCTTAACATGTGGTGTCTTCTGGAGAATGTGCCATGTGCACTGGAGAAGAAGTTGTAGTTGTCTGCTGTTGGTTAGAAAGTTCTGTATATGTTGGTGAGGTCTAGTTGGTTAATTGTAGAAATAAGATCTTCTGTGTCTTTATTGAGCTTTTTTCTAGATGATCTGTCCAGTATAGAGAGTGGAGTGTTGAAGTCTCCCAGTATTATTGTGTAGTGATCTATCTCTTTTTTGAGCGCTGTCAGTGTTTCTTTGATGTATTTAGGTGCTCTAATATTGGATCCAACTCAACAGCACTTGGCTTGGCTTGGCTAGCTAATATTAGGTGCATAAATATTTAATATTGTTAAGTCCTGCTTGTGTATTGAAACTTTCAGGAATAAATAGTGTACATCCTTGTCCACAATGGTGTATTTTACATTAAAATCTATTTTATCTGAGATTAGAATTGCCATACCTGCTCTTCTTTGTATATTGTAGGTTGATATATATTCTTCCATCCTTGAATTTTCAGTTTGTTCCTATCTTAAGTCTAAGGTGAGTTTCTTGTATGCAACATATGGACGGTTTTTCAGTCAGCTAGGACTGCTCTAACAGAAATACCACAAAGTGGGTGGCTTTAATGAAGGAAAGTTTATTCTTACACAGTCTGGTAGGCTATGAGTCCAAATTCAGGATGTCTGCTCCAGGGGAAGGTTTTCCCCCTGGTCGGCTCTGGAGGAAAGTCTGGTATCAGTCTTTGTCCAGGGAACATCTTGGTGCAGGAACCTTGGGTCTGAAGGACACACTCTTCTCCCGGTGCTGCTTTCTTGATGATGTGAGGTTCCCAGTTCTCTGCCTGCTTCCCTTTCCTTTTATCTCTTGCAAGATGAAAGAATAAAGGGTGGGGCAAGCCACATTCCAGGGAAACTCCCTTTACAGTGGAGCAGGGAGTTGATCCTACTAAGGGATTTACAGCCTCACCCTAATTCTTTAACAGACAGCATAGGAAAACCACAAAATGGAGGACAGTCACATATTTTTGGGGGGACGCAATTCAATCCATTACAGGTGGGTTGTGTCTTTTGATCGAAGATGTCACTCAATATCTCTTTACCAGAGCATTCAGTCCTCTCTCATTCAATGTAATTATTGATGGGTATGTGTTCAGTTCTCCCATTGTGATATGTTTATTTTTGTGTTGATGTTGTGTCTGTTGATCTTATTAATCTGTTCTGGAACATTCTTCTTTGGGAGTTGATTTTTCACCTTTTTCAGAGTTGGTTTTGTGGTTATTGAGACTCCTGTATTATGTTTCTTGATTTGATATGTTGCATCTTTATTGTGTTTTACAGATGCCCCCATGATCTCCGTTAATAAACTACATATAAACCCAATTTTGATTGCTACCAGTTTTGTCAACCTCCTGTCCATCTGGAAGGACTGTGATGACTGTAGTATATCCCTCTTTCTAATATGATGATGTCATACTTTACATGATATGATCACTGGATTATTTCTTTCACTATTATAGCTTTGGTTAAGTTTGGAGTCTTCACTAACTGAGTAGGATTCTAGGTGATGTGTACTGTATTTTCTTCTAAAATATAAAGATAGTGGTTTTGATCTTCTAAGCCAAGAGATTGTTTCAGTATTTCTTGTAGCTTCGATTTAGCTTTCACAAAGTCTCTGAGTTTCTGTTATATGTCTTCATTTCATTTATATTTGGAAGATAGTTTTGCAAGATATTCAATTCTTGGTTGGAAACTCCTCTCCTTCAAGGCTTTGAGTGTGTCATGCCACTGTCTCCGTGCCAGCATTGTTTCTCCTGAGAAATCCAACAAAAGTTTTCCCTCTGAGCATAAGTTTTACTTTGAGTCTCGCTGCCTTTAAGAGTTTCTACTTGTGTTTCATTTTGTTAAGATTGATTATAGTATGTCTTGGAGTCTTTCCTTTGATATCTATATTGAGTGGCATTCGATAGGTATCTTGGATATCTACATTCTCTTCTTTCAAAATTCTGAGTTTTCTGTCAGCAGCTCAGCAACAATACTCTCTGTGTTCTGAGGTATTTTACCCTATTCAGAAATTCCAATTAATTGCAGGTTGTTCCTTTTAATAGAGTCTCACATGTTTCTTTCTTTTTATTATTATTATGATGATTGAATGAAAATGTACATTCCCATATAAATTCACATGCTCACCTATATGCAGCTCCTGCTGCTCTCCCTGTCCAGTGACAGCACACCACTCTTCTCTGCTGCGTACATGTCCTTTCCTCCCAGCAGTCTCCTATCCCCTCCTCTCCACCCACTCCCCTTCTTCCAGCAAGAGGTCAGCTCTATAGATGCCTAGAACCATAAGGTGCCCACAAAATCTGGTCACTCTCCATCTCCAAGTCCAATTGCTAGCTGTCCAGAGAGTTGACCTTCATTATGATTTATGGACAGGAGCAGCATCGGGGCCAGGAGCCATGCTCCCAGGGGAACCTCAAAGCCCCTGGGCCATCAATTGTGGTCTTTTAGTGGAGATCTCAGGATGCACCCCTATTTATTCTCTTGTTGCCAGTGAGACTCAACTTTGTGAGTGGCATCATGCTGTCACTTGTGGTGGCCAGGCACCATCTGGTTCTTCTGGTCATGTTGATGTACAGACCCACTCACATGGGTCTCTCTGTCTTCTGGGTTCTTGTGATTTGATGTAGAGACCCACTGTCTTCTGGATTCTCTTTCCCCCATGTCGTTCTGGTCCTCGGTAATCATTTGTTCCTGTTAAGGTGGGACTATTTGCTGTACCCTCAGTGGCATCTTGGCACCTTTTAAGACCCCAGACACCACTCACCGATGTGGGGTACAGAGAGTCATCATTAGAAAAATGCTAGCTGTGCCAATTGGGCTCGATTTCACCTGAAAGCACCACATGGTTCTTAATGCTTCTTCATTTTTCTGTTTCTTTTTTCTGATTTCTCCTTATAGATGCTGGAGTCAGTAGCTCTGTCTTCCAAATCACAAAGTCTATTTTCCATTTATTCCACTCTGTTTCCTTGGCTTTGATTTGGGGTTTTTATGTCTTTGATTTTGCTATTGATCTGTTGGATTTCAGAGTACTAGTGTTCCATCAGAGTGAACAGCGTGCTTAAT
The DNA here is from genome assembly GCA_028571685.1 of Heterohyrax brucei. Lineage (NCBI taxonomy): Eukaryota > Metazoa > Chordata > Mammalia > Hyracoidea > Procaviidae > Heterohyrax > Heterohyrax brucei. The sequence goes on along the minus strand of CM053142.1, from coordinate 17,296,425 downwards.
TTTTCATTTTGCTCTGCTGCAGTTTGTATAAGTTCTAGGAGGGCTCTCTATACAATCCTTTTGTGTTCATTTTCCAATAGTTTCAAAAAAGCTTCTTCATCTGGGAAGTTTTGTGGTGCTTTTTCTAGGGGCATTCTAAAGCCAGGGGTGATTTCTTGGTTACATTGTTCTCCAGAGTTTTTTGCTTTTTTGGGCATCATGTAAGTCAATAGAGGCTGGGAGATATGCTGTGAGGATGTACCACAGTTGTTTCTCTAGGCTGCCTTAAAATGAAAGATAAATTACCTGACAACTTTCAATGTCATTCAGGTTTTCAGGTGCATAGGTTCCTCTTCCCAGTTGGCAAAGTAAGCACCTCTATATTGAACCTCAGATGTTATCAACTAGCTCAAAATACAGAAAGGCACTCCCCTGCTGGCCTCTGCTGTTGGGCCCCAGCTGTAGGTTACACTTTGTAGAATACTTCTGTTCTGCTGTAAAACCTATCTCCTCCTGGAAGATGCTGCCTCCCAGCCCAAGAATTAGGTGCAGCTGAGGCCTCCATATGTTGAATCCACCTCCCAATAGATCAAGATCACATCCCGTACAAACTCGGTGCCTGTCACATTACTAGATACTCTCTGGTATAGGTGGAAAGAGAGGCCAAAGTTACTGAAATGTACAGAGTCCAAAGCCGGGCTCTCAAAATATGGCAATTTTGCTTGCCAGTCCCACCAGTAGTGTGCCTGAGATTAGCTGCTAGTCAAGTCCCAGCTCCACCCACTTGCTACGAAAGAGAAAAAAAAATTACATTGGTGAATTATCTTCAGTCCGTCCACACCAGCGCACGCCAACTGTAGGGTCAGTAAGAGAGAGGAGGTTTTGCGTTCAGTGATATGAGGTCAAAATTAACAACCCTATGTTGCATCATAGGGCTCCCTAGTTGTCCAGAAGACTCTTTTAATTATCATTTCAGGTCTCGGTTCCCAGAGGGGTTTAGGGAGATGTGTGTTTACTCTGCCATCTTGACTCCTCACCCTTGTCTTTATTTATTTTATGTTTTCTCACTGTATTCTAACATCTTGGTTTTGTTTTGCTTTGTTTTGCAACATCTGAATAGTCTGATTGAGAGTGTGCATTTGGTTATTTGTGCCTCTGAAGCTCTAACATCCTTTCATCAGGTGGCTAGAGCTGTTATTAGACATGTCATCCCAGATGTCCATTTAATTTTCTGGTATGAATTTAACTCAAGGTCTAGGTAGTCAATTACCAACTAAATGGTTCAGGCTCTCCCCTACTGTCCTAGGTGAAAAGGGGTGATTTATGTAGGCACAGGTATTTGGCTGTAGGCACCGAGAAAGGCAGAGGGCTAACAGCCATCCTTGGGTGTTTGTCATGATGGTGTGTTCACTAACATTTGAGTCTAGGCGAAAGCACTATTACCACCCTGAATTTCTGGCTCAGGTGAGTCTTCCGATTTTTGTTGTTACTGTCTTTACTCCCCGCGCCAAGTTTGTTAAATTGTTTCCTCTCCGAGTCTAGGAAAATGACTCAGAACAGGCTTAAGGAGTCCTATTTCCAGCTTGGGAACAGGTCACAGTGCTCAGGGGGGTAGAGGGAAGAACTGGTAAAAAGCAGACAGTATTATCCTGAAGGAAAGATGTAGGTCCTCCTATGTTATATAGAATTCAGTCACTTGGCTTTTGACAGTCAAGTACTGTTTCTCTCTGACTCAGGAGGCTCTACTGTACTTTCATCTGCCCTTTGCCTCTGAGAAGGATGCACTCAAATGCCACCACTCTGCTCACCACGCTGGTCCATCTGATTTCTGGAGAGGTTAGATCAAGCCAGTCCTGGGTACTTCTGGGCCTCCTCTCCCTTCTTTTTCGCTCAGTTTGATTTCTCAGCTTTCCTTTTGATGTTCAGGGTTCCTAGGATGTCCTATGTAATCTATTCATTTGTTATTTTGGATCTTTGTTGTTAAAGGAATCACAGGAAGAGTCTGACTACTCTGTCATCTTGGCCTCTCTGCTAGGACTTTCTTCTAATGTATTTCTGGGTGAACTCAAGCCTCCAACTTTTCAGTTAGTAGTCAAATACTTAACCATTTGTATCTCCCAAGAATTTATGTTGTTTATCTGTTTGAGTGGGTTTTTCTTATAAGGTATGACAATCAAGTTTGAGAATTTGCCATCTTGTGCTTACATTGGCAGCACTGTGAAAACAACTCAGTAAGGTTTCATGACCTTTGCTTATCAGCGTCTCACAGCTGTGTCTGTGTTGACATGTTTTGGTGACTTGCTGAGTGGCATTCATATTGTTATTGCACCTTTTTTGTGCCATCACAAGAATGCTGAAGCTTAATTCACAACTGTGAAGAAACATTAAATTTCTTGTTAAAGTTGGCAAGGGTGGAAGTCAAATCAGGGACATGTTAGTCCAAATTTATGGGGATAATGCCACAACAAAAACAGCAGTGTACAAATGGTTTAAATGTTTTTCTGAGGGGGAGAAAGCATCACTCATGAAGAGAGGTCAGGGTGACTAGGAAGGAGCAGAACTGATGAAAACATTGCAAAAATTCATTGAGTCGTGTGTCAAAATCATCAGCTGGCTGACAGAAGCATAGCAGACCATGTAAACATCAACAGAGAAACAGTTAGGAAAATCTAAACTGAAAATCTTGGCGTGAGAAAGATGTGCAGAAAATTGGTCCCAAAGGAACTCAGTGATGAACAAAATGAAAGGAGAGTTGAAGCTTGCCAAGATCTTTTAGAGAGGCAAGATGATGTTTTGGGTTTTGTTGTCACTGCTGTTGAAACATGGGTATACCAAATACGAACCTGAAATAAAGTATCAGAGTGCAAAATGGAAGTCAGTCCATTCTCCACAACCAAAAAAGTTCTATTAGTCCAAATCAAGAGTTAAAATGATGTTGCTAACGTTTTTCGACATCAGGATTGTTCATTATGAATTTGTACCAACTGGACAAATAGTTAACCAGTTTTACTGTTTAGAAGTTTTAAAAAAGTTCCGTTATAGGTTAGACAAACATGACCTGAACTTTTTGTCAACAACTCATGGCTCTTGCATCATGACAATGCACCAGCTCACTTGGCACTGTCTGTGAGGGAGTTTTTAGCCACTAAACAAAAAAATATTGGAACATCCTCCCTACTTACCTGATCTTACCCCTAATGACTTTTTTCTTTACCTGAAGATAAAGGAAATATTGAAAGGGAGACATTCAGAATGGCCATTCCAGAAAAAGAGTTCCAAAATTACTTTGAAGGGTGAACGGAGCACTGGCATCAGTACATAGCTTTCCAAGGGGAGTACTTTGAAGGTGGCCATAGTGATACTCAGCAATGAGGTATGTAGCACTGTTTCTAGGATGAGTTCACAAATTTAATTGCCTGACCTGTTGAACTAGCTGGCAAGAGTCTTAAGAGCTAAAACGATCCCACACATTTATACATTTTTATTAGGAATTTATTACTGGGTCTTATAGTCATTTGTCTCACCTGGCAGATATACAATAAATACTGGTTGATAGATTGGTTGGTTCCTATTCCCTTTTCACTGTCACACAGTCTTCTGCAGCTTCATTATGAGAGGGTACAAATTTACCTGGGCTGAATATCTGGTTTCAATTTTATAGCTCATGACAATAGCTACTGGAGCATTTCTGAGTAATAGACTGCAAACCCACACTGCCACTGACCAGAGTTATGGGACACTATTGCCTCCAAAATTGGCTCTTTTGGAGTTAGCATCTGGGGAGTGTAGAAGCTTGCACTGTGATGGTAAACTTTTCTTTTTTCTCTTGAAACACAGAAAAAAAATCTAGCTAATTTTTCATACTTACCTGTGGGCCATCTCTGAGCTACATCAATCAGGGGTGGGAAGGCCCTATTATGGGGGCCAGTCCATCCTGCTGAGATGCCGCTTGCTCTCTGCTAGTCCTGCATTGCCCAGTCCTGCATCCAGTTCATTTGAAGCCCTTCAGACTGAGTTTACAAATGGAGTTTTAAACCAGGTCATGTATCAAAATCATCAAGATGAATTTCTGTGCTCAGTCAGACGTTAGCAATGCGTTATTTGGGGGTGTGTAAAATGGGAGTTTAGTGAGGTTAATTTCTCCTTCTTCCCCACCTTAGGCTAATTATTGAAGAAAGTGTTTGCAGACCTATAATCTCTCATAATTCATCCTGCCTTCTGTTTCTTCAGAGTTGAGGCTTATAAATCTGTTTGCAATGACATAATCAGTCACCAAAAGAATGCTTGTGGTATTGCCAGCAGAGAATTACAGCTCCAGACTCCACGTAAACTCAGAGACTCCTTCCAAGAGATCATTCTCCCACCTTTACTTCCTTTATTATCAAGAGCTGGTAAGTCCAAACCCTCCCATGAGTAGGTGCACCACAGCATAGCAGACTAACAGAACTTTGTGCATATCTGAGGTACAGGCTGTCAGAATTTTATGAAAGCAGTACATGATTGATATTCCAGGAGAAAACAGCCTTTTCAGAATTTACTCTGAAGACTATTAGGAGGTGCACCATTACAAACTATCTAATCAACAGCTTTCTCTTCAGAGATCCCTTACCTTTCAAATACAGTCAAGCATAACGTAATCTCTCTTTTCTAATTTCTGCTTCCTTCCATTTCTTACCAAGTCTGTGAATTTGCATATCTCTGACATGCATGTTATACATTTGAAAAATTTATTTAAAAAAAAGAGGGAACTGTAAGAACAATTTAAAAATATAGTCCAACCTCTAATTTTAGAGATGAAGGAACTGAAATCCAAAAAAGTCTCTGAGGTCAGCTTGTTGAAGGCATAGCTAATGTCACAGAAAGATCTAGATTCCTGGCTGTAACCCCTGACCCAGCATTCTTTGTGCAGCGTGGCTCTATAGGTGCATTATGTATTCATCAGACAGACAGACAGTTCCATTCATTTTGGCACAATCCTATTAGCCGTTATGAAATTTCTATTATTAGAAAAAAGCTAGTGCTAAGTATTCTCATTTCAAACTCAGGAAATGGAAGTGAAATTGAAAAGTAAGTTCACTAAATAGAACAGTGAAGTAGTTCTAACATCATCATCCTTACCTTTAAAATGAGAGCGTTAACTAGATGGTCATCAGGTCTTTCCCTAAAGGAAGCATCCAAAGATTCTAAATTGCTCTGAATATTCCCTGTGAGATCTATGCTTTTTTCCTCTCATGAAGCATTACTTTTTAATGATTCTAAACATTCAACTTAATCAAATGTAAAATTAAGCTAACAATATCTACCAAGAAGTGGGGACAGTAAGAAGTGGTAGAACAGTGGTTAAGTGCATTGTAGTTCAAACCCACCAACTGCTCTTCAGGAGAAAGATGTGGCACTTTGTTTCCATAAAGGTTACAACCTTGGAAACCCTATGAGGCAGTTCTACTGGGTCCTACAGGGCTGCTATGAGTCAGAATCAACATGATGACAATGGATTCGTTCTGATTTTAATAGGAGAGTAAATAAATTTGCATAAAACACATTTAATTTCTAGACGGGAAGGCAAGAGTGAATGAACTTGCATGTGGATTAGTATTTGTCGGTGGGTTATTTCTAGCAAATGTTTAATTTCAGGCGGAGTTAGCCAGGCAGAGTTAATGAAACCTAAAACTCAACAGGGTCCTTTGGGGTGAGCTCAAGGAAACATTAACTACTTTCATTACTGACTGATCACGCACTATTAGAAAGGTCATCTGCTATTGCTTTGGAAATATAAAGTCCAATGTATTCTATAACTACTGATAAATGTCATTTTCCTTTCTGCTTTGACTGTTTATGTAGTGGTTTTCTCCATTTACAGAGGTATTTGAAAGCCAGTTATAGTATCTTTTATGTAATTTAGAGAAAAATGTTTTTCATGTATTACAACTTTATCATCTACTTTGTGAGTACGTCTATAAGGACACTTAAGATTGGTTTATACCTTCAAATGAACTTCCTGTTGTGGCTTCACATCTGTTAAATAGATAGGTTGGCTGTCATGGTGGATGTGGCTTGAATTGGATTATCTAAGTGTGACTCAGCCTACCCCCACAATCAGTCTGTTATTCCAAATTCTAAATCCTTCTGCAGAGTACCTATATCTAATGTCAGTAAGCAAAGGCTTGCTACAGAAAGAAATTCTCACTGCAAGTACATGCAGATAATTTGGAATAGAATAGGGAATTCTTTTTAAGAGAGGGAGAGTTGTGTGCATGACTTTTTGTCTGTGGAAGAGACACCAGCCTGCAGATAGTAGTATCTCCACATTGCTTCTCTTGCCTTTGATTTTTTTTTCCCACCTTATGGGAATTAACATGATTTTGTAGAAAGAATGGAAGTTTAAAAGAAAACTTAATAAATGAATTAAAATATCATTGCAGGATTTTGTTCAGTTCTGTACTTGAATCTGAATGTAGACAAACTGAAACTTTTTTGGAATAGGGCTACCAGATTTGAAAGAAATCGTGCCATACAAGGAATATTTAAGAAGTTAGGAGATGTTGTGCCTGGAGATAACGCTCAGTAGGAACATGTTGGTAGTCACTGTGTAGTCAGCTCTGACTCTTGCAGACTCCGTGGACAACAAACACAAATCATTGCCTTGTCCTGGGACACTTAGGTGTCTTCAAATATTTGAAACACTGCGGTGTTGAAGGAAGGATTGTAATTATTCTACTTGGCTCCTAGGGAGTTGCAATGACAGATCTTAGCTAATTTGAAGGAGGCACTTTTTAAGGACCATGAAAATAGCAAGGCTTGGTGGAAAGAGTACCCAGTTACAGTGAAGTCTAAACCCAAGGTGGTAACTTTGTGGGGGCCAACACTGGCTGGAAATTTGGACTAGATGATCCCTAAGGGCTCTCCCAGATGAGAGGTGCTATGATTTTAACACAACAACTTTGGCTAAATTTTTGTCTATGTTTGGTTTTACTTGTCTACAAAATGAAAGATTCAGTCTAACTCTATGATGGTAACTATTTCTTTCCCTTCCCCCCCCCTGGAAAAATAAATCTTTCCCCCCCCCATAAATAGCATCTTATGTAGAAATCCAAAAGGAAAAATAAACAAATTAAGGAAAGCTTTTCACTTTGAAAAGAGCATTGAACATCCAGAACTTTGTCTCCCTTGACCTTTCCCTTGTCACTCTACTGTCTCTTTCTCCCTTTGGCAGTCTGCTAATACCTTTGAGGACTCTGGGGTTTACAACCTGAAACCACTAGTTTAAACACTTTCTAACATTCTTTCCAGATCTACAGTTTAAAAGTGTCAAATAATTCTACAACTACACTTTAACCAGATTAATAAACTATAAAAATTACTTTTTCAACTGGTTTCAGGCTTGAGGTTTACAGAGGGGAAATAATATGCACACTTGGTTACAAGCTGGAGTTTCACAACAGGAAAAGCTTGAGTTCAAGTGGCAGCCTTGCATCATAGTATAGGTGCTTAGCCTCTCTGAGCCTCAGGCTGTAAGTGTAGGATAAAGGGGACGGCCTGGGAAGTTTAAAAAGCTCATTTATGAAAAACTTATGTTTGAAACATAAAGATAAGTACTAAATAATATGTAAGCTATTTTATTAATAAAAAGATCTGTAAATATAATTGAGGGGATATTGGCAGTTCAGTGGCAGAACTCTCACCTTCTGTGCAGCAGGTCTGGGTCTGATTCCCCGCCGACACACGTTAGGCACAGTCACCAGTCCTCTGTCAGCGGAGGCTTGAGTGTCACTGTGCTGTTGTACAGGCTTCAGAGTTGCTCCCGGACTAAAATGTACTAAGAAGAAAGGCCTGGTGATGAACTTGTGAAAATTAAACTATGAAAACTCTCTGAATCACAGCAGTCTGATCCCGCTGTATATGGGCTCGCAAACACTGAGGGTCATCTTGAAAGCAGGTATAATAACAACAACCAATACAACTGGGAAAAAAAGTCAATTTCTCACAAATAGTGACAGTGTCTTATCTCTGACAGTAAAAGTTAGAAGCTAATAGTCTTAAAATTACTTTTCAAAACCAGGAATAAGATGAGTCCATACAGAGACATGGGGAGAAACGGCAATGCTAGTATCAGTCCCAAATCTTCCCACTGACTCTTTTGAATGATCTTATACAAAATCCTCACCTGCTTTAGGATTTTTACCTAAAAATACAATGCAAACGCAGTGCAAATTGGTTATTGTAAGAAAGAAGAGTGTTCAGTTTAGTCAAGAAAGCACTGACTTTTCCTAAGGACAAAAGCTTTCTTGGCAAAATCCCAGAGTTACTAGTAATAACCGTGCTAAATATCCCTGTAAGTCCTTTTTTCTGTCTGGGGATCATCTTTTTCCTCTTTTGTGACATAAAATGGAAATACATTTCTTCAGGAAATATTTCTAGAAGGAAACAAAAAGATAGACTACACCTTACTTTGAAGAGTTTACGGTTTAATTCAGAGACTTGAAACTACATGTCAGAGGTATTTCAGATGATTCGCGGTGGCCCCACGTCCCCGCCACTCGTCTTTCATGCCTACTCATTTCCCTTCTTCTCCTGCTTTCCAAATTTCTGTAGCTCTCTTGTCGTTCCCTGCCCATCTAAAGCACTTTTCTGCACTAGCTTGCACGGATAAGTCTTCTGATGCTCCGTGCTCCATGATCCAGAACTAGCTCTTCTTCTCTTTCATATCCCTCATGAAGCTACCCATTCTACAGAACTTTCCAAATTTGGTGGAAACTGTATCACAGGTAAGAGTAGTATGTTCAATTCCCTCTTTCTTACTTCTTATTTAGGGAGAATTTATGTCTTAAATAATGTTAATAAATTACCTAAGCCAAAAGTAATGTGTAGTTCGTGATGTATGAGAAAGATAATTCTGCGCAGTATTCTGAGTGTTTGCTGACCTTTGTTCTAAGCTGCAGAACCCCACATTAATATAAATAGCTTGAACAGTCACCTAGAGGAACACATCCACAGACAAAAAATATTAACAAATAGTACACACTGCCTCATAATGTTTGAGGGAAAGCAAAATGCAGAACAACAAATCAGGGAGTATGCTGGCAAAGACTCCCTCATAGGGGTATGTTTTCATTTGGGTTTTGAAGGAAGTCACAGACAAATGCAAGCTTGAGCCCAGTTTTTCTCCCTTCATGGAAGTTTTGAAAGAAAGATGAGAGCACAGATATAGATTAGGATAGTCTGTCTAAGGATAATACCCAAGTTAAATGTGCTTTGGGGTTTAAAATGCTTGCTGGGAAGCTATTTACTGACTAGTTACTAGGAGACAGCATGACTCGTTGCTTATTTCTCCTCTGTGGCCAAATTTCAGTCATTTATCACATAGTACATTGGATCAAGACTGATAGAACCTTTAGAAAAAGTTAGAGTACTCTATTCTAGTAAGGAGGCACTAAACTGTGAAAACAGAATGATCCCTGAAGATGTAGTCTACTGAGAAAGCATCCCTATGTGTAGCCCAAATATACTAATAGTCTAGGGATTTACTGGTGGTGTAAAGGTGTATATAAGATAAAAGATAAACAATGTGAAAACCACTCATACATGGCAATATTAAAACTAATGTGCACAGTTAATGCTATGTATCCATTGAACGTGGGGTGTTTGTTTTTTTAATTTTCTCCTTTTCTAAATGAAAGAATTTACCTTTTAACTCAGTGTTCTAAATTTCCAAGAAGATATTTATTTAAGAAGATGTTTAAATATTCCTTTAATAGTCCTTTCAAAGTTTCAAATAACTACAGTAGATTCAGGAGAATTCCAAACAGATATTCCAAAACTACTCCTACATTAAACTATACAACATTCGACTCAATGGCACTTGGCTTTGGCATAGTAGACAGAATTATGGGTATGAATTGACATACAGGAAAAATGAATCAAGCCTGTCTACACATGGCATGGCACTGTGAAGAGTTACATCCCATCGTGCGTAGGGTTGCTGGAGTTGGAACCAACTTGATATCACCTAACAGTAACAGTATCTATACATGTCCACAATAGTATGGGTATCAGTTAAAATGGACAATATGTAAGGATACCTGGTAGCACAGTGATTAAAGCTCTCATCTGCTAACCAGAATATCAGAGGTTTGATTTCACCAACTGCTCCATGGGGCAAAGACATGGCAGTCTGTTTCCATAGGGACATGCAGGCTTGAAAACCCTGTGGGGATGATTCTGTTCGGTTCTGTAGGGTCACTATGAGTCAGAATCAACTTGATAATAGTAGATTTGATTTTTGGTTTGCTAAAATTTTTAGTAGTGGAATATTTTAATTTGTTTTCATAACAACATAAGTGTTTTCAGAGACACAGCCTAGCCTATCTAAGCTTTACCTGACAGAAGAACAAAAATATTATTGTATAATACAAGAATTGGAAATGAGGTATATCTGAGTGAGAGAGAGTGAGCAGGGCGCTGTGATGGTTCATGTTATGTGACAACTTGGTGAGGCTCTGGTTCTCTGCGATTTGCCAGATCCTGTGTAAGCACCTTCCATTCTGTAATCTGAAGTGAGCAGCCCACCCTTTGACACAGCAGCCTCCTTGTGGCTGTGACCTGATTCTGGTATATAAACTGTTGTTCTGGCTTTCTCTTTACTCTGCACTCTTCTTGTAGCCTGACCTCTGGTTCTTGGGACATGAGCCTGTAACAGTCCTCAGCCTGGCACCGGACCTGCAAATATATTGAATTCCCTAGAACTTGCAAACCTGTAAGGCGGCAGAGAACTCCAGGCTGCTGCCTTGTCTGTAGATTTTTTTTTTTAATTTTTTGTTTAACATGACTGAGTGAAAACGTACATTCCCGTGTAAATTTACATGCCCACCTATATGCAGCTTTCACTGCTCTCCCTGTCCGGTGACTGCACACTATTCCTGTCTGCTCCATGCGTGTCTCATCCTCACAACAGCCTCCTTTCCTCTCCTCTCCACCCACTCTCCTTCCTCCAGCCAGAGGTCAGCAGGATGATATCCTACAGATGTATAGAACCATAAAGTGCATCCAATATATGCTCACTCTGCATTGCCAAGTCCAATCCATTCCTGTCCAAAGAGTGAAACTTCGTTATAATTTATGGGTAAGGGCAGCATCAGGGCCGGGGGCCATGCTCTCAGGGGAACCCCGAAACCGCTGGACCATCAATTGAGGTCTTTTAGTGGAGATCTCAGGGTGCACCCCTTTTTAGTCTTGTGTTGCCAGTGAGACTCCTCTCTGTGAGCTCCGTCGTGGCTATCACCGGATGGTGGCCGGGCACCATCCGGTTCTTCTGGTCCCAAGTCGATGTAGGCACCCACTCATGTGGGTCTCTCTGTCTTCTCGGTTGTCTTTACCACATGTCATTTTGGTCCTTGGTGAGCATCCATTCCTGCTGAGTTAGGACCATTTGCTGTGTCCTCGGATGGCAGTTCGGCAGCTTTTAAGACCCCAGATGCCACTCACCAATGTGGGGTACACAGAGCTCTCTTATGTCTGCAGATTTTTTAATTCATCATTGAAACCACGTGAGCTGGCAGAAGTCTTTAGTCTGCTGCCTGATTTATGGATTTGGGACTTGCCAGTTTCCACAATTGCATGAATTATTTCCTTCATATAAATCTCACACTTTATGTATATATATGCTATATAGCTTCATTGGTTTTGCTTCTCTAGAGAATCCAGACTGACAGGGTCATTTGACATTCATGTGACAACAAGTGAAAGGAGATGACAGAACCATATTTTGCAGTATCCATTTAAGTTTTCACCCTGTATTCTGTCCTCTGTTTTTGTCTGTTCCAGTACATATCCAGATCTGTGTCTGCCAGGGACTTGTAGAGCATGGAAGAAAGCAAGCTGCAAAATCCTAAGCCCCTTGAGAGAAAGTGTTCCAAACAATGATAGTTCAGTTGATGCGAGAACTAGAAGACCTGTGCTGTCTCTCCCTCCTCTTTGGTAACAACCAGAGGCTGAGGCATGACCTCAGAGGTGATGACTCTGTGTGTGATGCATCTGAAGAAGCTTCTAGCTTCCCCAGGCTCTTGGCCCCAAGGTTGGTACAGAATCACAGAGCAGAGGGCCTGAGATTATCATGAACTCTGGGACGAAGGGCAATCACAAGACAGATAGAAGGACTCAATGCTTTGACACTTGAGTCAGATTCCCTAATTCCCACTCAGTGCTGCTGAGGATGCAGAGGTTGCTGGCTCAGTGCTGCTGATGGGGATGCTCCAAGAACAGGTGAACTTTTATTTCCTATAGCCTAATAGGAGAAGGGTTTAGCGATGGTTACGTTAATTCATGAAAAATAAACCATCTGAGTTTATAGACTGTTTATATCTGCTGCCAAAGTATAAAACTTTTCATTTTATGTATGTGTGTGTGTGTGTGTGTGTGTGTGTGTGTGTGTGTGTGTGTGTGTATGAGCATAAACTCCAGAGACAGATTGTTTGGGTTCAGATCCCAGTGCCTCCACTAATTAGCTGCAACTAGCTATATGAGACCTTGGGCAAGTTTCTCAGCCTCAACACCTCAGTTTTTCCTTCTGTAAAACTGGGATAACAGTAATACACAATTCATATAGTTTTGCGAGAATTTGACAAAGTCATTTGTATATCTGGCTTAGGAAAAAGCCCCATAGGGTCTCTATGAGTCACAACTGACTTGGCAGCAATGGGTTTTACCACAGTTGTGACAGTTTCTGGCTGGTGCAAACAGTTGATGCACTCAGCTGCTAACTCACAGGTCAGAGGTTGAAGTCCACACAAAAGTCTCTCAGAAGTAAAGCTTGGCATTCTGCTTCTGTAAAGATTAGTCCTTGAAAACACTGTGAAGCACAGTTCTACTCAGACGTGCATGGGATTAACATAAATTGGAATTGACTCAACTCCATTGCAACTGCTGATAGTGGTGGTGGGTCTTAATTATTGTTACTGATGTCTCTTCTAGAGCTACTTGAGTAGTTACGTGTGAAATAAACCTTTTTTTTCACTTTGTAGATTCAGTTATTCATAAATTTTCATTCAACAGATTTGAAAAATAAATAAGCAAAAATGTCTCTTTTTTTCATTTGTTCCTAGAAGACTACTAAATGGCATGTGAAACAAAACATCTTTTGGGGAAGTTTTCTTGAGAGAAAGTGATTTCACCTAGATCTTCATTAGCTGATTGCCAAAACAGCAGCAGTACCACTGTCCACTGCCAAATTCAATTGTCAGTGATGGGGATAGGAATTCCATTTGGCTCTGTTCTCCAACCAGACAGAAGATAGTCAGATTTCTGACACCAAATGATTCAGTGAGTTTTCTGATTTTGAACACATGGCAGATAAAGAAGGGGAAGAAGTAGAATTATTTCTCATAAACAGCATTCAATGGCATGTCTGAGGTTAAACGAACAAACAAAAAACCAAACCCACTGCTGTCAAGTCAATTCTACAAGACAGGGAAGAACTGCTCCATAGAGTTTCCACGCTGTACCTGGCAAATTGAAACTGTTGACCTTTTGGTTAGCAGATGCGGCTCTTGCACACTGCACCACCAGGATTTCTTGTCTGAGGTTAGCCAACTTTAATTCTATGCAAATTCAGAGCATTTGAAGCTTGGGCCAAGAGTGTATGAACTTTTATCTTGAAGCTCTACTGAAAGATTATGAAATAAATGTGTATCCTTAGGTTGCCTAAGGTTAGCAATTTTCGTGAATGTCACAGTCAAGTGATTGCTCTGAAGAATTGTCTGGAAGTTTGCCTGATGGGACTATAGACAGCTCTCTGTACACCACAGTCCAGATTTGGCTCCTGTCTCATAAGAAAGTACTACACTATAATGGGTTTTGTGTTCAGGGTGTCTCTGTCCTTTCTGGGTAACTATGAGGCATGTGGATGGGAATAATTTGTCCTAACCTTATGAGTTAGACACTATACCACCAGGATTTCTTATCAAACAGCAAAATATTCTATATGTTCATTTGTTTATATTGATTCATGACTTTTTTGACTCCAGTCCTTCAGGCTGACCTGTCCCAATCACACTGTGATGGAATGAATTGTGTCCCCTGCAAAATGCGTGTGTTAATTTGGCTAGGTTGTGATTCCCAGGATTATGTGCTGTTCCTACATGTTGTAAACTCTGCCTTTATAGATTAAATGAGGGAGGATGGATGGCAGTTGTGTTCTGGGGGGAGGACACAGTTTGTAAGACTGTGTTGTGCCCTGAGGCAGTCCCTTGGGGTATAAAGGGAAGAGAAAAAAGCAGAGTCTGAAGACCTGTACCACCGAGAATCAGTGCTGGAATCAGAGGTATTCTTCAGATTCAGGATGTCTGTGCCTCCGAAGCTTCCACTCCAGGCGAAGCCTGATTACAAGGACTTTCCTCCAGGGATAACAGAAAAACCCTTCCCCTGGAGCTGATGACCAGAATTTGGTCTTGTGGCCCACTGGGCTGTGACAGAATAAAATTTCTCTTTTTAAAACCATGGACTTGTGGTATCTCTGTTAAAGCAGCACTAGATGACTAACACATAATTCTGCTTGCAGCAGTCAAGACCTTCTTTAATGCATAGTTCTCATCGTTCCTTTCATCTCTTCCTGACCTATAGCTCTCAGCTTCTTGGAATTGGTTGGCAGTCTCAGGGCCTGAGGTGTCACAGCTGTGATCTATAGTGCTGTCTAAGTTCATACTTCCTATTACACAGGATACTCCAGGTCTTCCTACAGGGTTGCTATGAGTCAGAACCAACTTGATGGCAGTGGTTTGGTTTGGTTTGGTACTCCAGGTCTAGGTGGAAACTCAAGGCCAGTCCACCTACCTTTCAACAATTCTTGCGTTCTTCACTCATTTCATATAAGAAACACGACAGCTAAATGTGTGAAGCACTGTTTTAGGCACCTTAAAGACTTCCAAGTTGATAGGGGTCATTTCTGTACAGAGGTACATCCTCACGTGACAGATAAAGCAGATAGTTAGAAGAGAAGGTGTTTCTCTGTAAAACGGCACACACACACACACATACACGCACAAACAAAACCATGGTTGTCAAGTTGATTCCAACTCACAGGGACCCTATAGGATAGAGTAGAACTGCCTCCCTAGAGTTTCCGAGGAGAGCCTAGTGGATTCAATCTGTCAACCTCTTGGTTAGCAGATGTAACACTAAACCAAGGTTTCTGTCAAAAAGCACAGAAGGGTTAAAATAAACAGATACAAGATGTCTGAGAGGAAAAGTAACTCTTAAGTAGCAGCCTCCAGGGAAATTCTCTGAAACAGATAGACTTTGAAGGAGAAGCACAATCTTGGCTATGTGGGCAATGGGGGAACTAGGAAATGAGGAGAGGTATGGATTATAAAAGCAGATTTTTTTCAAGTTTTGAACCTGTGTTTTCAATTTTCTCAGAAATCTATCCGAGAGGAGAGGGCAGCAGAGTGGTAGTCGTCAAGGTGTCTTTATTCTTACAGATTCCTTGACAACAGATTGTTCTACAGAAGTGCATATATCCTATAAGCCAGGAAGGTACCACAGAGAATAGAACAAAGGACATTTACTAAGTGCAGCGCAGAAGAATGGCCTGGCAGTCTGCTGCTGGAAAATCATCCACCGAAAACCCTATGGAGTGCAGCTGTAATCTGATACACACAGATTCACCAAGAGTTAAAAGTCAACTCCACAGCAACCAGGTTACTAACTAGGGTGTATGTACTAACTAGAGTGGCTGCTGTAACAAACTACCACAAAATTGAGGTCTTAAAACAATGAAAATTTATTTTCTTGCAGTTCTAGAGGCAAGTTATCCATTATCAGTGTTCCTGGGCTCATGTCAAGGTGTTGTCAGGACTATGGCCACTCCAGAGAATCTGTTTCTTGTCTTTTTCTGGTAACTGCTGGCATTCCTCAACTTGGGACCATACCGCTCTGCTTTCTTGCTCGTCAGACTTCTTCCTTTGTGTATCTGTTTAGAGAATCTCCTTCTGCCTCTCTTTTATAAAGATATACTTGATTGTATTGAGAATTTACCTGGATAATCCAGGTTAAGATTCCCATCTCATGATCCTTAACTATAAAGACTTGTCTTGCCATGTAAGGTAATATTCACAGATTCTGCCTTTAAGAACAAGGGTATCTCTTGGATGTCCATTTTTCAGCCTACCAGAGGGCTCATCTTACACAAACTTCCTGGACTTTCTCAGCGATTTGAGCAGTATGGCTTTACAGGTGCCGAAGCGGTTCTGTCCCTTCCAAATACCTGTATCCCATTCAGACCTTTAGCCTAACTCTAAAACCAACACAGACCACTGCTGGCCACCATCCTTGGCAAAGATGTCCTCCCAAACAAAAACAAGTGGTCTTTTTTTCAGTTCTTGCCTATTTTATTCAGTAATATAGAACAACTAGTCAGGAGCTCTTTATAGACAATCAGTCTGTGATTGCGCGTGAGAAAGCTGCGAAGCATTGTAAAAGGAAAACCATTTGGAAATGCCTTTAGAAATCCCCACACAAAGACTTATGATTGCCTGACATTGATTTCATACCCCTATCTAATAATTCCTAGTCATGTCTTTTTGTTCCTTATTTTCTTTATTTTAATGTATTCTGTCTTGGAGTTGTAATAAGGTGCCCAAGCTGTGCATTTCAGGGTCATTATTGCACTTCTTAAGAAGTTAAAACCCCCATCCTTTGACCTTATGCTTTCTAATACCACCTAAGGTGTGCCATAATTGCCCACAAATGCACGGTCTGTCATGTCTTATTGCTTAAATGAAACCCACTTCCACAGTAGGGTGAGAAGGGGGGTGCGTAGATCTCCTGCTATTTGCATCAGCACTTGTCCTCGGGAAATGCTGAGTCTTGGCACTGAAAGAAAGTATAAAAATGATGAATGTGTCACCTAATATGGACCACTGCACTCACAAGACTGAAACTCTTTACATTAATGGAGGTTAGGATGTAACTTTTTTAATTTGGAGCCTCATTACACAGTATAAATAAAAACAGAGCCCTAGCTATATCATCTTTAATTGCCTCTAGACAGAATTCTGATTATCTGCTGAGGTCTAAGCCATGTGTTGCTGAGAAGCCAGCAGAGTTTGTTCCCTGCTTTGAAAGCAAAGTCAGAAAAGATATGTGAGTATCATTAACCGGGGGCAGAAAGCAGAGGCTCTGCAGTCCAGCCAGCTAACATCATAACAGAACAAAAATTTGTGAACCCAAATTTGTCAGCATGGCCGAAGTGATGAGTTCAGCTGTGTTAAGTCTGAGAAATGATACACATTCACCCTTCAAAATGCAAGACACCATCTATCCACTTCTTACTTAGCCTTCTTATTACCAAGGGTTTGAAAATAACCACAATTTTCACTCCTCGCCTAGCAGAAACCCAGAGGAAGATGCTGATATTCATGCTGCGATTGCTGAGTCTTTTAGCATCCCTTGGTTCAACTGATTAAAGCAATTGATCAATACCAAACTTTGAGAAAAACTAGTGTGGGTGTGTAACAGATGACATCCCATGAATAAATAACTCAGATAATGGCATCTGTCTTACTATCAAGCTCATCTATAATTTAACAAGAATACTATCCATTAAAAGAACACCTAGGATGATTACTGCCAAAATAAAGAGTTAATTGGTTTGTATCTTCTGGGAAGTCAGTCAGAGAAGATGGGGAGGGAAACGTAGATATCTACTGTAATAATGAATGTAAAGTAGCTTCGAAAACTCACCCTGATTTGCAGTGAAACTATCCTCCAGTAGCATTTCAAACAGCATCTTTTGGTTCTAACTCCTACTACTCAGCAGAAGCTTTTAAAGAGGTCTTTTTCTTTTCCATGTAGGGAGTCAAAGCTGTACTGGACACAATACAATTGACTCTGCTTTAAATAAATTAATTTGCTGAGCACTA
This sequence comes from Heterohyrax brucei, assembly GCA_028571685.1. NCBI lineage: Eukaryota > Metazoa > Chordata > Mammalia > Hyracoidea > Procaviidae > Heterohyrax > Heterohyrax brucei. Next base: position 17,278,534 of record CM053142.1, on the reverse strand, counting down.
AGTATAGACAAAAGAAAGAAATTCCTCCTGAGAGTGAAATATTTTTATAATGCAAATGAGGTATTCTATCCACAAGACACTCCTTTCTACAGCCTCCAGTTATAAATGGATAATGGTGTCCCATTCTCATGGGTGGGCCCAAGACCTTGGGGTGGTAAGATGGGCAGGAGAAACCAGGACCTACTCCATAGTGAGGGTAGCTCCGAGGCTGCATCTGAAAAGGCAGGCAGATTATAAACGTCATGATCAAGCCCTGTAGTATACTTTGAAGAACTTATCCTCACTTTAGAGCTAAAGAAGTAAGGCACGAGGAAATTAAAGAGATTTCAGTATGGTTCACATTGTGATCCCTGTCAGCAAGTTTATGATAAGGTGACTTCACAATTTCTAAATTTTGAAATGATACCCTAGCTGTAGGCTATTATCTAAAGTTGGGCAGCTTGATTATTACAGAACGAAAAAGAGAGAGAGAGAGAGATGACATTCTTGTCAGAATATCGATCGGCAACAGATTTTGCCTCACTAGTTAGCCTGTCATTGGATTTCTCTGAGCACTTTAGAGCCACATGGATAAGGCTGGAATGTGGGAAAATCATTAGGGAACATCACTGGCCACCAAGACTTATCTGGGAGAAAATAATGTCTTTCCAAATAATATCTGTGCTATTACTGATTCAGTAATCGCTGCATAAAATAAACTTGAGTGTATTCCTAATGCCCTTTAGAGATGTTGTAAGTACCGTTTGCAAGTATTTATGGTCTGCAATCAAACAGGAGTCAAGGCCATAAATCATTACCCTGAATATAATATTTTTGTTTCATGAAAGTCTGAGCTTTCAACCCCAAAGCAACAAATCAGTCTACTCCTTATTGAGCCTGTCACAGCCCCATCCTTGAGTAAGACCACATTTATTACCATTGTCAGCTGCCTCATGGGAAAGAGCAGGAAAGGAGAATATAAATACAAATTGAAAAGTACTACTTTTGGGGAATGGCTTGGCTGAGGAAAGAGGTAACCCGACATGGGGACTTTCACCTCAGGGTCACATATTTGATGGCCCATGTACTGATGTGGTGATTGGGTTTCCACGTCGCTAACAGTCTGGTTGTTAACTGTCACCATAGCTGAGAGGCTTGACACAAGGGCAAAGTGCTAAGAGGAGTTGGAGCCTGAACCTTTCAGCCTTTTGATTGACCCTGAAAGCACTTGGGGCCTCTCTGACAAGTCTGCTTCTAAAGGAACTGCATTATATTGTTGTCCAAAGGAAGTTTGAGATACCAGAGCTTGCTTGCTATATGGGGGAGAATTTCACCTCTAGGGCTTTGTCTGTGACATATTTAATAAAACCCTAAAGATGTTTCTTCTACAATAAGAAACTACTGCTTTATCTTTCACAGGGAAAACCCTATCAAAGCACAGCCTTCTGGAAAAGGAGTAATGTCACCAAATGAGGAAAGAACTGTCAGATTTCTAGAGGCAAAAGCTATAACTCTGGTTGGGACAATTGGTGGTATAATGTTAAACAATATTTATAAAGACTCATTGCCAGACTTAGAAGAAAACTAGTGAAAATGAAGAGCTTTCCTTTGAAATATAAATCAAATCATTGTGTTTCAGAATGCCTTCTTCATATTTAGGTTGTGTCTTAGTTACCTATCACTGCTATAATGGAAATACCACAGGTGGATGGCTTTAAAAGGTAAATTAATTCTCTCACAGGTTAAGAGGCTAGAAGCCTGCATTCAGGGCACCAGCTCTAGAGGGAACACTTCTTTGTCTGTTGGCTCTGAGGAAGGTCCTTGCCGTCAATTTTCTCCTGGGTCTAGGAGTTTCTCAGGGCAGGAAACTCGAGGCTGAAAGATATGCTCTGTCCTGGTTCTTTCTTGGTTGTAGGAAGTGCCTCCTTCTCTCTCTGCTCACTTCTCTCCTTTATAGCTCAAAGGAGATTGACTCAAGATACAACATCCTCCTGTCGCTCCTGTCTTGCCTCATTAACAAGGATGCCTTTAATTCGGCCTGATTAATATCATAGATGCTAGAATTTACAACATGTGAAATAATTACATCAGATCACAAATGGATGGCAACCACGCAATACTTGGAATTATGGACTAGCCACATTGATATATATTTTAGGGAGACAGAATTCAATCCATAACAAGGTGGTTTGACAGTTACTGTCAAGAAGACTCTGACTCTGACTCACAGTGACCTTGATTCATGGTGACCTCATGTGCACTGGAATAAAACTACACTCCATAGTTTTTTCAGTGACTGATTTTTTGGAAGCAGATCACCGGGTCTTTCTTCCAAGATATACCTGGGTGGACTTAAACCTACAACCTTTTGATCAGCAGCCAAGTGTGCTAACAGTTTGCACCACTAGGATGCAACAAAATGGAAGAGGATAACTTCTATTTTGATCTACTCACCCAAAGTCAAACACTAATATAAACATGAAGTTTCACTAAATAACCAAAACCAAAAAAACAAAAAAAATGCCATTGACCCTATAACACAGAGCAGAACTGTCCCAAACTGTTTCCGAGGAACAGCTGGTAGACTAGAACTGCCAGCCTCTTTGGTTAGTAGCTGTAGCTCTTAAACATTAGTCTTCAATATAAATAATACTGGAATACAGAGAATTAATACTGCATCCAGAGAGATACCTCAGAATCCTTTATTGCCAAATTTTGTCCTTCATTGCCAAATTTAGAAGCTCCTTAATATGATTTTAAAAAAAAGAGTAACAGTGCTATCGAGTGGATTCTGACTCACAGTGACACCGTAGGGCAGAGTAGAATTGCCCCGTAGAGTTTCCAAGGAGAGCCTGGCAGATGTGAACTTCTTATTCCGACCTTCTGATTAGCAGCTGTGGCACTTAACAACTATGCTACCAGGGTTTCCGTAATATGATATAGCTAAGGAATTAGTGTACCTTTGTTTTGATGATACTGGTTTTGAAAGTCCCAGATGAACCAGAAAAGTCCTCACCAAAAACTTCAACCAAGTAGTTTTGTTTGAAAAATGCCATTTTGTCCTTTGTTTTTACTTCAGTGTGGTTCTAATTATTACACTTCCAGCTCAATGCCTCAAGCTCGTCCATCCTCAGCTTTATACAAATTCAAACACTAAGTAGTTACGTACTTGTAAAACAAAACACCAGTGTCTTACTGATACTAAGCTTAAAAAGAGCACGTTGCTGTTATGTCCTCAATAAAACAGAGAGACAGAATATTGATGTTTAGTGAAAATTGGATTGGGGAAAGGAAAACTAAAACACTGTTAGGTTGTTTGGTGTGAGTGCAAGACTTTCATCTTCCCCATGCCTCATCTTCTCTGCCGGAACTTGAGAGGAAAGTCTTTCACAAGGAGATGTTAGGGATTAGGGAATAGGTATATGGGCCTACAAGAAATAGGTGCTAAACTCTCTCTTTAATTTAACTTCAGACAGGCCTTAATTTGAGAACTGCGTATTGCTTGGAGCTGAACTGAAAATGAATTATGGAAAACTTGGAGATGATTCAGAAACAACAGTGAAGATGATTCAAAGCTACAAAATGCGCACCCTGAGAAAAGCCTGAAGAAAGTGGGCTATCAGGAAGACAGAAAGAAGACGGTGGCTGCCACAGCGGGACTGCAGGAGAGCAGCACTGACGCGCAGTATTAGGTCTGATACAGAAATTTAACACGTAGGAATACTCATCTGCAAAATTTATATTTATAAATTTTATAAATTATATATTTATACATTTTCTGATGATAGTACCTGACCATAGTTTAACAGAAGGTTTGAGAGGCTTCGGGAAGTTTCCAAAGTTTAAGCAGTTACTTAAACAGCAAAGCTAAGATACGTAGGCAAGCTTGGCCTAACACTAAAAGCATATGAAATACTACAGTGCCTGACACATAGTGCTAAAAAAGTGACTGTTATTTATTGACAATCTCCTTCTGAAAAATTAGCCACTGAAAACCTACAAAGTTCTTCTCAGACACACATAGCATTATCATGAGTTGGAATTAGCTAGATGGCAATTGGTTTCAGTTTTTTATTATGATTATGTTTTAGAATCCCGCTACTCATTAACACCTATATTTGAGGAATTAATTTCAATATAAATATATCTGCCTCACCATCCTTCCTGAGCTTAAATTAAACTCCAATAAATTAAAAACTGAATAGTCAAAGATAGTTACTATAGACTACTAAGAGACAGCTTGCAGGAAAACTTTTCGAGCCAGTATGTTCTGTTCAGCTAAGCACTGTTGGACTTTTTTCCCCCGTTTGCTTTAAATTTTGAATTATTGTGCCAAATGCAGTATCTTTTGAGTACTTGAACAACTTATTGTGAATATTGTTATATTATTATAAAATTTAGAGTATAAAAAGAAAAAGCCCATTTCCATCGACTTGGTCCAACTCATACTGACCCTATAGGTCACAGTAGAACTGCCCCGTGGGGTTCACCACAGGGTGCCAGGAGGATTTGAACTGCTGACCTTGTAGTTAACAGAGGTAACACTTAACCCACTATGCCACCAAGAATTCCAATTTAGAGTATACGTAACTTATATAGATAACTGTTTAAACATTGCTTTGCGTGTGCACTTGGAAATCCTGTTGGCGTAGTAGCTAAGTGCTATGGCTGCTAACCAAAAGGTCAGCAGTTCACCTCCAGGTATTCTTTGGAAACTCGATGGAGCAGTTCTACTCTGTCCTATAGTGTCACTATGAGGTAGCATGGACTTGACAGCGGTGAGTTTTTTTTAGTTTGTGTGTGCACATATACACTCAGTTCTCGTTAACTGACTTGGTTAGGTTCCAAAGATGAAGCCGCTGTGTGAAAATTAGCACCACGTGAAAATGGAAGATAAACACATCAGATCACAAAATATTATGTGGGACATTGGATTTGGGACACAACAGACAGAGGATGTCAGTGGGCACTGTATGTCCCACTGGTCAGGAAACGCTTACTGTTAGCTGCATGTTGTGAATGCACAAAATAGTTGGATATTAATTTTTTACTATTGTCATAGATGTGAAATGTCAGATAACAAGATAATCAGTGAGTAAGGAGCTGATGTGAATATACACACGTGTGTAAAACAGACAAAAAAATAAAAACAACTCATTGCTGTCAAGTCAATTCCAATTCATAGCAACTCTACAGAACAGTGTAAAACTACCCACAGAGTTTTGAAGGAGCAACTGGCGGCTTCAGACAGCTGACCTCTTAGTTAGTATCCTGAGGTCTTAGCCAAACTGTCATGACATCATTATGAGTTGGAATTAACTCATCAGCAACAAATAACACACACACACATATCTACGATTTGTGTGCATTTACCTTTATATATTTATACATATACACATGTATACATATATACCCATGTATATATTGTACGAATATACATACAGAAAATATATATGAATGTGTTCTATTGTTGTTGAGTTGATTCTGACTCATTATGGACCCTTGTATGCAAAGCAGAGCTGTCCTATAGGGTTTTTACAGCTATGACCTTCTGGAAGCAAATTGCCAAGCTAATCTTCTGAGGTACCTCAGGATGGGTGTCAATTGCCAGTTTTTCCGTAGGTAGTCCAGTGCCTGTTTGCCCCACCCAAAGCTTCAATTCTATATATGCATGTAGCAAGCTGAGTGCCATCGAGTCAGATCCAACTCATGGGAAACCCTGGTGGTGTAGTGGGCTAAGTGCTACCACTGCTAACCACAAGATTGGTAGTTCAAGTCCACCAGGTGCTCCTTGAATACTCTGGGGGTCAGTTCTACCCTGGTCCCTAGGGTCCCCATGAGCCATATATATGTAAAAGCCAAGTCCAAGTGTAAGTATATATTATACATAGTAATTTTATGTTATATAATGACATAATATACATCTTACAGAAATTTTATATGCATATGATATTCCTGGAATATTACCTATCATTTCTGAAGAAACACGATGACTACAGCCCCTGTACTTCTCTATGTTGTATCATTATGAGCATAGTTTTTAAGGCCTTCAATGTTTCCAGTGACTCAGCAGAGGAAATCAGACAACTAGAATAATTATTCTCAACTTAAAGACTGTTTAGTAAGAGAAGACAGTTTCTTAGCTAACCAGTATCCTAACAAGCAAGAGTCTTCCAGACTCAAAGTGTAATACCCAGTAAGCCTGAAAGCCAGAGAAGATGGTGAAAGATCATGAGACAGTCTGTTATTCTAAGACTGCCAGCAACAAAGAAATGGAGCCAAAGAAGTCTAGAAGAGCTTGTCTGTGGAATACTGAAGGTGTTCCTCTTAAATACAACACTTCTACAACTCCAGTTGAAGTCCACTTTAATGAATTTCATTCCTTTGAGAACTGACAACAATATAACAATATAAAAACAACAAATATAGAGAACTATGAAAAGAGTAACAGGCACTCAACTTCTCTAGATAGTCTCTCCCTTTTCCTCAGCTACTCACCATTTGTATACCTACGAAGTGGCTAAGTCAACAAGGAGACAACGCAATAGGTCAATTTGTCCAATTTACTCAATTGGCTTGTGAATTTGGTGAAACATGCACTGATTAAGTTCCCCTGTAATTTCAGTCAAAGTGTTCAAAAGCGAGTTTGCGTTCTGTTGAGGAGCTGAGGTTTAGCAGGCTAATGTTAAGGTGGGATTCCAACTTTAGTTAACTTCTAAATGAAGGCTGATGTCCTTTGGACTCTACGTGATAATAATTATTAAGATTGCTGTTACTACAATTTGCACAGCTTAAAAGTTATGAGAACCTCTGAGACTACAGCTCCCGGACACCATGCTAACTCAGAAGTAAAGCCACTATTGAAGTCCACCTTTCAGCCAAAGATCACACAGTGCTATAAAACAAACAACATATGAGCAGAATGTGCTTCTTAGTTCAATCAAGTACTGGAGACCAAACGGGCAACTTCCGCCAGGAAGAAATACAAGAAGGCAAGAAAGGACAGGAAAACTGGATAACGGACACAGGAAACTTGATATGTGAAGGGAAAAAGGAAGAATGCTGACACTTTATTGGGACAGCAACCAATGTCCCCAAACAATCTGTATATAAATTTTTTAATAAGACTAATTTGTACCATAAGTTTTCACTTAGAACACAAGAAAATTTTAAAAAGTTATTGAAAAAGCAGTGAATGAAGACTCATTATAGGGTAGCAACCAAAGTCATGGAACAATTTGTGTATAAATTGTTGAACAGGAAACTAATTTGCTGTGTCAACATTCACTTAAAACGCAATAAAATGTTCAAAAAACAAATACAGTTATTAAATTTTTTTGAAAAATTATGAGTGTCATTTTATGTGATAAATAGTGTTTTGTTCAGCGTGTTTACATTTACCAGAGCAAATACAGAGAGTTTCAAGAGTACCTGTTATCTCCTGGGAACCCCATGGAAAAAGAGGTGCTGTGTCTCACAAGACATTCTTGGCAAATTCAGTGTGTAAACCAAAAAAAAAAAAAATCCATATGGTGCACAACATCTCTCAAATGAAAAATAAGGCTTCCCAAGAAAGGAGCTTTGGGGGATTCTGAAGTCAAATTGCAAGGAACAAATGTGCTATTTTAATTTTGGCCTTAAAACTTCCTCTCCTGGAATAGTCTCAGTATCACAATTTCTGCCTTAGCAGCGCACACTAAACTCGAAACTCTGGTTGCTTTTCTTCAGAAAACTCACCAGAGTTCTAGATAAGATTTTCAGTCACTGCTGCACCAATCTTCATGTTGTTAGCTGCTATCAAGTCAGACCCCCATTCACGAGCACTCTGTGACCAGAAGGTTGTCCAGCACTACTCTATCTACATGATCAATTACAGATTGAACTATTGCCATCTATGCAATTTTTTTTCAGTGATTTTTTTTTTTTAGTAGGTTACCAGACCTCTCCTCCCAGTCTGTCTTAGTCTGGAGTCTCTGCTGAAACCTGTTCTGCATCATAAAAAAAAAGCACCATAGCCTTCATTGGCAGGCAAGTGGTGGCTGAATATAAAGTGCGTTGACCAGGAACTGAACTCAGGTCTCCTACACAGAAGGTGAAAATTCTACCACTGAACAACTACCACTGTTTAGAAGTCCAAAAAGATTCTGTAAGTTAGCTGCGGAATAGCCCACAGATAAACAAAATTCTTCCTGAGGAAAGGCTGTTTCTTTTCTTCCTCTTCCTACTTTTTCTTCACTTTGATCTAAGAAGTGTATCGCGGGGCTTCTACTTGCATGGATATGTTTTGTCCCTACCCCAACATCCTTTCCTTCATGGAGACATCTGGGTGTAACACAGAGGCGATTGGCCAGCAGCTTAGAGTATAGCGTTCTAGTCTTCCCTATACCTGGAGAATGTGTTTTTTACTGCTGATACTTGGTATGGTTAAGGACTTCAGTGGGGTGTATTGAAAGTCTGGATCCAGCTAAGACAATTTGTCAGTCTTCATTATCTCAAGCTGTGTGGCAGCACCACTAGAGTTAAGGGTCAGTGTGGCTTCCAATTAAAACTCCCTGTTTAAGATGGATTTATGTTTGGTCCATTTCAAAATACTTTGGGCTGCAACTTATCATTTGTCAAGCTAGAAGCACTTTCCTTTTTTAGAGCAAGAGGTTTAAAAGCCATTAATTCATTTTGTTTAAGATGTAAAGACATAAATGAATGAGTGCTTTTTTTTTAAAGCAGGAAAGAAAAATCTTGGTCCAGATGTTTTCTGGCTACATTGAGACATTTAGAATGTGGTCCTGTGCCTTTGTCCTTCTTTACTGGGTATTTCTGCTTTTACATGTTTCTTGTGGGAATGTTATGGTAAAAGAAATAGATGCACTCTTTTAGATGATACTTGAAATTGCATGTGAGGAGTTCTGAACAGAACCCAAGTCTATCAGTGTTAAAGTTCCTTTCTCTAAAAGAAACATGACTTCCTGTTTTTATATACATTTATAATCATTTTTGAAATAAAATTGAATTTGTGTTGTGACATTTGGATGATGTCAGCACAAATAGATTGATTAACTTCAAAAATGAATTTTCAATTGCATACCCATGGTTTAGAAAAATTAAAGGAAGGAACTGTCAAAGGGCAAGATACTGTAAAGAAGTCTCCTGGCAAAACTGATTCAGGTCTGGGAATAATCTTTGTTTTCTAATAAATGAGAACTGAAAAGGCAAAGGAGACAATAACAAGACAGGAACATGTCTCCTGCCAAGAGAGACCTGACTATTTCAATACAAAATGTCTTAGCTCACTTATCTTCAGTTAAGATCCATCTATTGGTCTCCCTCTAATCTTGTTTAGTAGTTTTTTAGAGGAGCTCATAGATGAGGTTTTGGTCAGTGAACAATGAAAATCTTTTAATGTTTCTTATCTCTTTTTGATAACCTTAGGTTTACTTCTCTCTACCAACCCATTCTGGCTTCCTCTCTCCACCCACGACTTAGGCGAAATCAGTTTAGTCTCATTTACTCCATCTACTTAGCTGATATCCATTAACTGAGAAAGGCAGAGTCCAGACATTCACAATCCCCACTGAGCAGGAGGGTAGAATCTGAAGGATATGGTTAATGCAACTCATTATCTGGCATCGCTTTGCAACCGGGAGAACTTTAAACAAGTCAAAAGAGCCATGAAACGCAAAATCTGGTTGCAGAATATGGAGAGCCTGCACCTACTCTCTCACCCTGTCCAGGACTCTTGATATCACTTGGGTAGATTCTGGTAAAATGAGGAATTCTAGTCTAACTACACTGGTATTAGAAAGAGAATAAAAATAAGCTCCATCTTGTTAGGACAACCGGGAGACGTTCCCCAAACTCCAGAGAAACAAACTTCATTGACTCCATCTGAGAATTGTGAAATCTCCACTTGAATGTGGTTTATTCCTGAAAATGCAACTGAGTTTTACAGCATCCTCTCAGGAATAAGTAAATACAATAAAAATTAAATAAGAATAATAGCTAATATATAATGGACTAAATGTACCATATGCCACACACATGATGCCGAGCACTTGAAAGATTTCATCTTACCTAATCCTCACAGCAGGCATGATTTCATAATTAGGTTTTAAAAAATGAAACAACTAAGGTTTTGAGAAGTTAAGTAATTTGCCTATGGGTATAAGCCTAATAACTAGCAAAGCTAGAATCTGAAGACTGGACGTGACTCTTAAATCTTCATGTTTAGGCACTCTGCCTTCCTGTAACAGACAAGAGTGTCTCATAGTTGAAATCTATCCAGGAAGCTGGAGTCCCTGGGTGATGCAAATGGTTAATATGCTTGGCTGGTAATTGAAAGGTTGGAGGTTCAAGTACACCCAGAGGTTCTTCAGAATGAAGACCTAGAAATCTACTTTTGAAAAATCAGCCATTAAAAACCCTATGAAGCACATGTCTACTCCGATACACTTGAGACTCCGTGAGTTGAAACTTAACTCAATGGTGAAGAGTTACACTTCATTCACTCCAGCTGCAAATGCTGGTCAAATTTTCTTGTCCCTAAGAGATGACTTCCACTCCAATTCAAGTGAAAATTACCTATTTTATGCACTTTAAGGAAAGAAGAGCATTTACAAGTAGGCAACTGGCATGCAAAGTTACATGGCAAAATATCCTGTTCGAAGAAATCCATTGAAAATGGCACTTTGATCGATATGGTACCATCATTAAACTACAGGTATGAATTCACTGACAGAGAAGTGTTCTTGGCTAAGGACTCCACTAATGTCCAGGGTAACAGTTGAGGCCTTCTGGGAAACTGCAGGATTGGGTAGATGATTAGAGAAAGCATGTTTCTAAGATAAGGTACAGGCTTGGGTAGTTCTAGTTTCTTCCTGCAGATGCTCAGCTCTTCTATTTGTTTTATTAACAAGTGTGCAAGTGTTAAACAGCAAAGACTGTTAATAAATGTTAAATAAAATTTAGTTTGAAGATACATGCTCGCTGTTGCTGTTCCTATAGGTCCTCCAACACCATGGACTTTCACTGCGGAAGAGGTCCATTTATAAACAGTACTTCGACAGTCTAGAGCAGAGAGGAAATGGGATATGTTGGTAAAGATTTTAAAATACTATTCTCAGATTATTGTGATTTTACTTTACATGCAAGGCACTGAATTAGCCGAGTCATCGACAAGAAACTCAGACTGTACCTAGTTAGTAGCAAAAGAAATTTATGTGAGAACAGATTTTTCTCACTAAATAAGCTTTAGAATCTGCAGAATTGCCTGATTCGTTGGCTCTGAAAGGTAAGTGTTTTGCACTAGCAGTCCTTGTTTCTCCTCTGGGTAGAGGAAATGAGTCAGACTATCAGAGGTGCTGAAATGGAATGTGTTGTCCAAGTTATTCTGCAACACACAAGGGCCCTTGAGATTCTGCCTTATCGGCACCAAAGTTGCTCATCAGTCCAGGCTTCCTCAGGAATCCAGTAGAGAAACTTCAGGACTAGCACTGTAATAAGGCAAGAATTCCTTGCTAACCAATATTTTCCAGAACCCCATGACCTGGCTGTGGAAATTAAACAAGCCTCCACTAACAAGCCAGAATCTTTCTGACAATGAAACCATCTCAGAGAACTGAAAAAAAGCTTCCCTCAAGGTGTAAACTTAGTAAACGTTAGTATAGACCCATGGTTCAGAATTTGCCTTCAGTTGATAGCTGTCAACTGAGAGTTTTTTTCAGAAGATAGACGCCTCCTTGGCAACTGTAGTATGATTGCTAACATCCTCACCCTCACAGTCCTTGGGAACGTCCAGGGTTTTCTATACCAAAAGACAATTCTCATCTGTGGTCTGTGTTTCTACCATAGAAAAACATTGTTTAGACTAACGGGGTGCAACCTCTACATGCTGGAGGTTCAATCCAAATGGGAGAGGTTCCCCCAAAGCCCAGCCTTTTTAAGCCATGCTTCTTTGGTCCAGAAACTGGACCGGAAATTTTGCAGAATTCCGTGAGAAAATCTGCCTGAAAAGAGTTTTAAATCATTCCTTATTTTAGTCAGGCTAAACATACCACAACACTGCCTTTAGGTACTCTGCCATAGGTCTCTCTGTTCTGTCAGCACAAACACATCAACAGCGAAGAAGAATTAATACCCCTTTAAATATCTGGCCTCTAACATATATATCATGGCTTGGATTTGGGTAGGTTCCAGTTTTGGAGAAAGATCCAGATAAATGATTCTGTTACTTTGATCCAAACCAGATTTCTTTAGCTGGGATTTGATTTTCTAGGATTTATATTTTACCAAAAAGGAACTCAAAACGTGTCTCTTTTTCAATGTAAGCTGAAGGGACACAGTTCAGGAGCTCAGTCAGCAATAAAAGAACAGTAAAAGACAATAATATCAAATGTAATGATGTAATCTTAACATAGTAGTGCATGTTTGGAGGTTAATGAATATTCAGCTTGCATTTTGACTGCCATTTAGACTTCTTAACTACATTTTTTTCTTCCAAAACTTGAAATACATGCAAATCGTTACATTAATGAAATAAGTAAGGTGCCAGTGAATACCAGCTTATATCTGCAGTCAGGATGATTACCCTGAGGCAATATATTCTATCTATCTATCTATCCATACACACATGCAAACATAAATATGCGGTCTGACTATTGAGTCTGTGAACTTAATTGTTCTAAGTGCTACAAACCTGATTGCTAACTATCTTTATGGTCATCTTCCTAGTACTCCCCTTGGGAAGCTATTCGCCAATGCCAGCATCTAGTCCAACCTTCAAAGCGATTTTGGAATTCTTTCTGGAATGGCTATTGCACATGGTGGCAAGTTGGAGAACTAAATAGTATAACTATCTGTGAGGGGGGTTTTAGCTAGCAAACAAATAACTGTACTGGAACACCCTCCCTATTCACCTGATCTAACCCCCAATGACAGTTTTTCTTTATCCAAAGATAAAAGAAATATTGAAAGAAAGACATTTGGATGACACTCAGAACACCAAGGATACTTATGACAGCGCTGGTGGCCATTTCAGAAAGAGTTCCAAAGTTGCTTTGAAGTGTGGATTAGGCACTGGCATCGGTGCATAGCTTCCCAAGGGAAGTACTTCAAAGGTGACTGTAGTGATATTCAGCAATGAGATATGTAGCATTTTTTCTAGGATGAGCTCTAGAGCTTAATTGGCAGTCCTCATATATATTAGTTATTCTCAAGTCTAATGCACACGTTAAAATTAGCTGGGAGTCTTTAAAAAAAATAGTAATACATGGAACCTGTTATGTATTGAACTGTGTGCCCCCTGAGGGCTATGTTAAAGTCCTATGCCCTCCCCCTGCCCCCAACTACCTGTGAACATGAACTTATTTGGAAATAATGTCTTTGTAAATGTAACTAGTTAAAATGAGGTTGTACAGGAGCATGGTGGGTCTACATCCAATATGACTGGTGTCCTTATAAGAAGAGGATATGAGGGGGTGGAGACAAGATGGCAGACTAAGCACACGTCTCCCTATATCCCTCTGGAAACTAAGACCTGAATTGATAATCAAACAGAGCCTTCTGATCACCTAGTGAGTCCCAGGACACGGCACAGGGCTGTTAAATTGGACTTCATACCACTAAATGAAAAACCTCCTCTCTTTCACTGACTCCCACCCCCTGGCTCCCACTGGTTATCACGAACTGAAGGTAAACACACCATTTTGACTTTGTTTTCTCTGTCTTCGCTGGTGGGTGGAGCTGGGTCTTGTCTAGTGGCTAGACTCAGACACACTGCTGGGGGGATAGGCAGGCGAAATTCCCATATTTTGAGAGCCAGGCTTAGGACTCCATTAATCTAGCCACTTTGGGCCTGTCTTTTTTATCACTGCCACAGCGAGGTTTGTACGGATCCACATTGCCAGTGTGCGGGACGTCATGTTAGATACGGAGATTTTAGCGGGAACTAATTCTTAGCCTGGGAGCCAGGGCCTGCAAATAGGACAGCACTTCTCTGACAGAAAAGCATTAATTTACACAGTGTAACCTACGGTGGGCCCCCAGCAACAGAGGCAGAGGAATCACTACCTCTCCACACCTTTAGCCCCTCTATCTGCTGCCTGTGTGGAGGGCACCATGTTCGATACGGTGGCCACAGTGGATGTAATTCTTAGCTTGGGAGCCAGAGCCTGCCTACAGGAGAGAGCTTCTCTACAAGAAAAGCAGTACTTTACACAGTGTAACCTAAGTCTGGGCCCTGTCAGCAGAGGCCAACAGGGCAGTAACATTGCTGTATTCTGAACTAGTTTGTATCATCTGGGGTTGGACATAGAGGTGCTTACCTTGCCAGTTGGGAAGGTGGACCTCTACACCTGAAAACCTGACTGACTTGGGAGGTGGTCAGATACTTTTTGCTTTACATTTTAAGACAGCCTAGAGAAATATCTGCCGTCCATCCTCACAGTATCTCTTCCAGCCTCTACCGACTCACATGGGATCCAAAAAGCAACAGACACTTGTGGCATACAAGAAATCACCCATGGCTTCAGAAGGCTCCCAAACAAAACAACCAAGGAGTTTTACAGATGAAGAAAGTTTTATGAAAGCATCAGAAAGTGAATACAAAATGACTACATACAGAGCCCTTCTAGGCCTTATACAAAATGCAGCAGAACAAAAAGAAAAATTAAACAAGCTGTTTCATCTGACAGAACACCAATACTCTGAAATCCAGCAGATCAGGAACAAAATCAAAGACATAGGAATTTTCATTCAAAGCCAAGAAAACAGAATGGAACAAATGGAAAAAACAATTTCTGACTTGGAAGATAGAGCTACTGACGCCAGCATCTATGAAGAAAAATCAGAAAAAGAAAGAAGAAAAATGAAGAAGCATTAAGAATCATGTGGGACTCTATTAAGAGTAACAACCTTTGATTAATTGGAGTCCCTGAACAGGATGGGACGCTTGAGAACACAAAGAGTATCATTGTTGAGCTGCTGACAGAGAACTTCCCAGAAATCATGAAGCAAGAGTATATAGACATCTCAGGCACATACTGTGCGTCACCCAATATAGATCTCAAAAGAAAGACTCCAAGACATATTATAATCAAGCTTAACAAAATGAAACATAAGCAGCAACTCTTAAAGGCAGCAAGACTCAAGGCAAAGCTAACATTCAGAGGGAAATCCTGTAGGCTTTAGTCAGATTTCTCAGCAGAAACCATGCTGGCATGGAGACAGTGGCATGACACATTCAAAGCCTTAAAGGAGAAGAACTTCCAACCAAGAATTATATATCCTGCAAAACTATCTTTCAAATACAAAAATGAAATGAAGACATTCCCAGATAAACAGAAACTCAGAGACTTTGTAAAAGCCAAGCCAAACCAAACTACAAGAAATACTGAAAGAAGTTCTTGGCTTTGGCTTAGAAGAACAAAACCACTAACTTTATATTTTAGAATGACACATTACTCAAGACTCTGCTCAGTTAGGGAAGGCTCCAAAGTCAGTCACAGCTTTAATACGGAAAGAAACAATCCAGTGATTATCATGAAAACTATGGTACCATCATATTAAAAAGAGGGATGTACTACAGTCACTATAGTGCTTCCAGATGGAGAGGAAGATGACAAGACTGGTAGTAATTAAAATTGGGTTTATAAATAGTTTATTAAGGAGGATCATAGTGGCAGCTGTAAAGCACAACAAAGATATATTATACCATTTCAAGAAATGTAACACAGGAGTCTCAACAACTGCAAAAAGAGCTCTGAAAAGGGTAAAAAATCAACTCACAAAAAGGTATGTCCCAGAACAGGCTAATAAGAACAACAGAGAAAACATCAACACAAAAATAAACATATCACAATGGCAGCAATGAACAACTACTTATCAATAGTTACATCGAATGTGAATGGACTGAACGCTCCAGTAAAGAGACATTGGGTGACATCCTGGATGAAAAGACATGACCCATCCATATGTTGTCTACAAGAAACTCACTTGAGACCTAAAAATAGGAACAAACTGAAAATTAAATAATGGAAGAATATATATCAAGCTAACAATGAAAAAAGGTGTGGCAGTTCTAATCTCAGACAAAATCAATTTTAATGTCAAATCCACCATCATGGACAAAGATGGACACTATTTATTGCTGAAAGGTTCAATACACAGGCAATCTTAACTATATTAAATATTTACGCACCTAATATCAGAGCACCTAAGTACATTGAAGAAACACTGACTACACTCAAAAAAGAGTTAGATGACTCCACCATAATAGTGGGAGACTTCAACACTCCACTCTCAATACTGGACAGATCATCTAGAAAAAAGCTCAGTGAAGATACAAAAGACCTCATTGCCACAATTAACCAGCTAAACCTCATCGATATATACAAAACTTTCCACCCATCAGCAGACAACTACTCCTTCTTTTCCAGTGCACATGAAACATTCTCCAGAATTGACCATGTGTTAGGACTTAATGCAATGCTCAACAAAATCCACATCATTGAATTACTGCAGAGCATCTTCTCTGATCATAAAGCCATAAAAGTCTAAATCAATAGCAGAAAAAACATAGATAGAAAGTGGAACTCCTGGAAACTGAACAACATCTTGCTCAAAAAAAAAAAGATTATAGAAGAAATCAAGGATGAAATAAAGAAATTCATGGATTCCAATGAGAATGAAAACACTTCCTACCAGAACCTACGGGATACAGCCAAAGCAGTGCTCAGAGGTCTGTTTATCTCCATAAATGCACATCTGGAAGGAAGAAAGAAACTAAATCAAGGAACTAACCCTACAGCTTGAACAAGCAGAGAGAGAACAACAGAGGAACCCCTCAGGCACCAGAAGAAACGAGATCATAAAGGTTAGAGCAGAGCTAAATGAATTAGAGAATAAAAAAACAGTTGGAAAAATTGAAAAGACCAAAAGCTGTTTTTTTGAGAAGATCAACAAAATTGACAAACCACTGGCTAAGCTTACTAAAGAAAAGCAGGAAATGAAAAAAACAACCCAAATTAGAAATGAGAGGGGAGTTGTCACAACAGAGCCGTCAGAAATCAAAAATATCATAACAGAATACTATGAAAGACTATACTCTAACAAATTTGAAAACGTAGAGGAAGCAGACAAATTCCTTGATTCGTACCACCTACCCAATTTTCACAATGTGAAGCAGAACAACTTAATAAACCCATCACAAAGGAAGAGATTTAAAAGGTCATCAAAACATTGCCAACCAAAAACAGCCCGGGCCCAGATGGCTTCACTGCAGAATTCTACCAAGCTTTTAGAGAAGAGTTGTCTCCAATACTACCAAGACTATTCACAGTATAGAAAGGGATGGAGTACTCCCAAACTCATTCTATGAAGCCAGCATAACCCTGATACCAAAGCCAGGGAAACAACCAAAAAGGAGAACTGCAGACCAATATCACTCATGAATCTACATGTAAAAATCTTCAACAAAATATTTGCAAATAGAATACAACAACATATCAAATAAATAATCCATCATGACGAAGTTGGATTCATACCAGGGATGCAAGGCTGGTTCAGCATCAGAAAAACAATTAATGTGATTAATCACATAAACAGCAGAAAAGACAAGAATCACCTGATTTTGTCCATTGATGCAGAAAAGGCATTTGATAAAGTCCAACACCCATTCATGCTAAAAGCCCTTAGCAAAACAGGCATAGACAGAAAATTCCTCAACGCAATAAGGGCCATTTATACAAAGCCAAGTGCCTACATCATCCTGAGAACCCTTGAGAACAGGAACTAGACAAGGATGCCCACTCTCGCCTCTCCTGTTCAACATTGTACTAGAAGTTCTAGCCAGAGCAATTAGACAAGACCAAGAAATAAAGGGAATCTGCATTGACAAAGAAGAAGTCAAAATCTCCGTTTGTAGATGATATGATTGTGTATAAGCAGAGAATCCCAAAGAATCTATAAGTAAACCACTCAAACTGATAGAAGAGTTCAGCAAAGTCTCAGGATACAAGATAAACATAAGTAAATCAGTAGGAATCCTTTATACCAACAACGAGACACTTAATGAAGAAATCATCAAATCAATACTATTTACTATAGCCCCTAAGAAGATAAAGTACCTAGGAATTAATCTAACCAGAGAAATAACTGACCTTTACAAAGAGAACTATAAGCCCTTACTACAAAAAACTAAGAGAGACTTGGATAAATGGAAAAATCTCACCTGCTCATGGACAGGAAGACTTAACATTGTGAAAATGTCTATTTTACCCAAAGCAATCTACTTATATAATGCAATCCCAATACAAGTTGCAGTGACATTTTTTAATGAGATGGAGAAACAAATCACCAATTTTGTTTGGAAAGGGAAGAAACCCTGGATAAGTAAGGTACTACTAAAGAAGAAGAACACACTGGGAGGCCTCTCATTACCCGACCTTAGAACATACTACACTGCCACAGTGGTCAAAATGCCTGGTACTGGTACAAGAACAAACAAATCAATCAATGGAACAGACTGAGACCCCAGAGATGACACCATCTGCCTATGAACAGTTGATATTCGACAAAGGCCTTAAGTCATTAAACTGGGGTGAAAACAGTATCTTCAGCAAATGGTGCTGGCAAAATTGGATATCCAACTGCAAGAAACTGAAACAAGATCCATATCTTACACCTTATACAAAAATCAACTCCAACTGGATAAAAGACCTAAATATCAAACCTAAAGTGATAAAGCTCATCCAAGAAAAGGTAGGAACAACAAAGGAAAGTTTAATACACAATGTGGACAGACTCCAAAATCTGTCAAACAAACCACAATCAACAGAAGAGAAAATAGGTAAATGAGAACTATTAAGAATCAAACACTTTTGCTCATCCAAAGACTTTATTAATAGAATTAAAAGGCCACCTACAGAATGGGAGAAAATATTTGGCAACTCTATGTCAGACCGATGCCTGATCTCCGTAACCTATAAGATAGTACAAAATATCAATAAGAAGATAAACCATCCAATTAAGTAACGGGCAAAGGAGATGGACAGACATTTCTCTAAAGAGAAGATTCACGTAGCCAAAAATCACATGCAGTCATGGTCATGATCTTCAGTTATTAAAGAAATTCAAATCAAGATGACAATGAGATATCATCTCACCTCAACAAGGTTGGCCATGATCCAAAAAACACAAAACAACAAATACTGGAGAGACTGTGGAGAAAGTAGAACCCTCCTACACTTTGGGGGGTGGGGGGTTGCAAAATGGTCCAGCCTCTTTGGAAAGCAATCTGACACTTCCTTAAAAAAATGGATATCGATATATCATTTGACCCAGTAATTCCACTACTTGGAATATATCCTACAGAATCAAGGCCTTTCACACCAATGGACACAACACGAGAATGTTTATTGCAGCACAGTCCACGATAGCAAAAAGATGGAATCAACCCAGATGCCCAACAACAGAAGAATGGATAGGTAAACTATGGTATATATATTCAGTGGAGCACTACACAATGATAAAGAATAATGATCATTCCAGGAAACATCTCATAACCTGGTTTCAACTGGAAGACATTATGCTGAGTGAAAGGAGTCAGAGACAAAGGTCAAATATTGTATGAGACCTCTAGGATAAGATCTCAAAAACAGACTTATGTATAGAAGAAAAGACTCTTTGACAGCTGCAAGGGAGAGGAGGAAGGGAGGGTGAGTTTAGATAGTTGCTAGAAATCTGGTTGGGTTAAATCGGTGATAGCACACATTAGAAATAAGAACAATATTATGTTGACTCTGCATACGTTGAATACTCCTTCCATCTTAACCCAATAGTGCAAGGGCAGAGTAGCTGGGTCAGAGGGCAGGGGACCATGCTCTTAGGCAAAATCAAGGCCAATTGGCACCACCAGTATTTTGCTAAGAGGGCTCTCTGCATCCCACATTGGTGAGTGGCATCTGGGGTCTTAAAAGCTGCCAAGCTGCCATCCGAGGACACAGCAAATGGTCCCAACTCAGCAGGCACGGATGCTCACCGAGGACCAAAATGACATGGGTGAAAGACAACCCAGAAGATAGAGAGACCCACATGAATGGGTGTCTACATCGTCTTGAGACCAGAAGTACTGAATGGTGCCTGGCCACTAACAGTGATAGCCACGATGGAGCTCACTAAGTTGAGTCTCACTGGCAAGATAAGAATAAAAGGGGTACACCCTGAGATCTCCACTAAAAGACCTCAACTGATGGTCCAGCAGTTTCAGGGTTCCCCTGGGAGCATGGCCCCTGTCTCTGATGAGGCCCTTGCCCATAAATCATAATGAAAGTCCATTCTTCGGACACGAATTGATTGGACTTGGCAATGCAGAGTGACCATATATTGGAAGCACTTTATGGTTCTATACATCTACAGGATATCATCCTGCTGACCTCTGGCTGGAGAAGAAGAGTGGGTGGAGAGGAGGGGAAGGAGACTGTTGGGAGGATGAGTCGTGTATGGAGCAGAGTGGAATAGTGTGCTGTCACCGGGCAGGTAGAGCAGTGGAAGCTGCATATATGCGGGCATGTAAATTTATACAGGAATGTACATTTTCACTCAGTCATATTAAATAAAAAAAAAAATGAAAAGAAAGATGAGGATATGAGACACAGAGTAACAGATGGAAGACAGCGTGTGAGGACAGAGGCTGAGACTGGAGTGATGCTGTCACAGACCAAAAAATGCCTGGGGCCACCAGAAGCTGAAAACATCAAGGAAGGATTTTGCTCTGGAGTCTTTGGAGAGACCACGGCCCTGCTAATACCCTGAATTCAGACTTCTAGTCTTTTAAACTCTGAGAGAATAAGCTTCTATTGTTTTACTCTACTCAGTTTGTAATAGTTTGTTACGCCAGCCCTAGCAAACTAATACAGCCACTCCCTGCCTCCCAGTGTATTCTGATGGATCAGGTGTGAAGTTTGCTCAAATGGAATGAGAAAGAGCTTAGGAGTCAGATACACTTTGGTTGAAATATCAGATCTGCCTCTTACTAGCTGTTGGACTGTGAGCAAAACTGTTTTGCATACAAGTTCCTTCATCTGTCAAATAACGATGTAATTGCCTTGCAGGATTGCCAGGCAAATATGTATGTAAAGGTCTTAGAACAATGTCACATATATAGAGTGCTCAATAAATATTCCTCAACAGAAAACATCAAAAAGCATCTGATACTCTTCATGTTTGTTAGTAATCAGACATTCTTAAGCATCAGTGCTTATTTCGTCTTCATCTGTCACTGGTTCCAGCACACAGTGGAGCACCATCTTGCTCTGCACAGCCTCTTCTATGTTGCACAAGCACAGTCCATCCTTCTCAGCTTCCTTCACAGCCACGCCATGTGCCTCTCACTTTCTACCCAAGTGTTTCCTTGTTGACACGAGGACATTCTTCTCAGAGTCCTTAATATGTTCACAACAGAAAGTTAATTTTTCACATTATAGTGTATTCCACCCTCAGTTTTCCCCATCTTTGTGAAAGACACCATTTCTTTGGGCCAGAAACTTAGGAGTCATTCTTTTCTCTGTTTTTTGTTACTCCTAGGATCCAGATAAGTTCACCTGACTCCATCAAAAACACTGTTTGGAAGAAATCTGTTTCTCTCTAACTTCAGTGCTAACATCTTCAATTATCATCACCGTTCTTAGTCTGGGCTGTTGTGATGATATCATTTTAATTTATTCCATTCTTACTTCCCAGACCTAACCTGCCTCTGTAAGTAGTCTTTTAAGGATATTAATTATATTGTGTTAACCTTCTGCTTCAACTCTCTGTTGGTTCCCTCTACACTTAGAATAAAATTTAAACTGACTGTTTTTGTCTAACTTTTCCTTTACCTTGGTCATTCTGAGATTGGTTACCAAAAAAAACAAAGAAAGAAAAAGAGCAGCTGCTGTTGAGTCGAGTCCAACTCATGATAACCCCATGAGTGGAGAATAGAATAGAATAGAACTCTGTCCGTAGAGTTTTCAAGGTTGTGACCTTCCAGCTACAGATTCTGGGACTTTCTTCTGATGCACCTCTCAGTGAGTTCTAACTGCCAGCCTTACAATTAGTAGCAGAGTGGTTAGCCGTTTGTGCTGTCCAGGTACTCCAGAGATTGGCTAGGTTCTCTAAATATTTTTTTCTCATAAAATTTCTTTGGCATATGGTTAGATACACAGTGCCTAGTACATTGTAAACACTCAACAATTATTTGAACATATATAAACAGCCAAGCCAAGTCAAGTGCCGTTGAACATTGTCTAATTTTTACTGTTCTTTCTATACTAAAACCCTAACTCTTTCCCAACACCACCTACTTCTTGTTTCGTGCGCTTAGTCTTACTCTTTTTTCTGCCTCAGCTCCCTATTTTCATATGGGAAGGATGGGCATGATCATGGTTATTGCCAAGGAAAACTCTAGAGAGGAAATAGCTTTTTTTCCTCCCTAGAGAAAGATATCAAAAATACTTTGTTTCTTGAAGCTCAGAAGGGGCTGAGGAAAATGAACAGCAGAACTGGGTGTTAATGTGAGTGGGGTTCTTTAAGATGAGGTGTGTCTTACACTATTCTGCAGAGCAAATTGGTTTCCTATGTAGGAACAGTGAGCTATGGGTTGCCAAGTTGGTAATCCTGCAGGAATCTCGTCTGAGCCTTAACAAATATAAGTAAATGACAGGAATAGGGTTTATATTAGGTAACAGAGATCACAAGAAATCCGCTTCCCCAACACAGTCAGCTTAACATTCTATTATATCTGTATCATTGTCAGCTCTGATTTTCAGGTCCTGAGCTGGATATACAGAGACGACTTCTGCCTCATCAGAAACTATAACCTTTATTTATTTATGATGGAGTTAGAAGTTACAAGTTTTGACCTCTAAATACAGTTCTAGATGTCTGTCAGGCTTTTGAACTTCTGTTTTCTTTTAATCTAAGAACTTGTGTGACTCCTGATTGTCCCCTAACTGCTGATCTACTGTCTTATTTTATCCTAATACACAGTCTTTCTGATTCCTGTCTACTTGCCTGTTAATATTCCACAGCTTTTTAGAGGCCTTGCTTCTGCATATTTGGAGTCCCAATTTCCTACCTGGTCTGGGAGGTGCACTATCATCCAGAATGCTTGATTTTATCAAAAACAATGGAAAAGAGATTACACCGAACTGCCTGAGAGCCAGAGTTTGCCCTACTACAGACTTCACTGATAGAAAAATTAGGACTCACTTGGTTTTTCTTTCTTTTTTTGGAAGTGAGAAAATCTGCTTTTCTTTTATTTTTAGTGTACTTTTTACTTTCTCTTGAAGGACCATTGTCATATTGTTCTCAACTGAGACTCAGTAAATGTTGTCTTTTGCTTGCTACCTAAGTTAGCCAGACTCTAAGAAAATAAGGATCATAAAACAAAACACAGTGTTTCCAGGAAATATAAGAGATTTCTCAGTCTGTTACCCAGAATTGCCACCAATGCAACTTGGGAGAATGGTTGAGACCTTAGCAAAATTATTACATACCTTGTCTAAGAATCCTAAGAAGGTTAATCAGAATGAATAATGAGTTGCTTAATAGGTTTTACAAAGAAGATAAGCATAGATAAAGCTATTTAAACTGGAGAAAAGGTAACTTCCAACATGTAGAGGACCATTTTATAAAGGCTTGGAAACTGCATCATCGAAGGCAGAAAATCACAGAGGAGGCAAAGCCTGCCTGTCTGCATCCATCACAAAGCTGAACCTTGAAAATGCCCAATACCATTGGTAAAAATCATTGAACAAGCAGATAAATACCATGAGAAATAAAGCATTGATATTTACCAGACTGTATTGAATGAGCCAAGAGGAGAATTTTGCAATAGGGTTAAATAATCAAAGATTGCTGTGGTGATCCGGAGTTGTAACATCTATTTTTTATTTCTTCAAGTAACAATACTGGCATTAGTATCTTGGTTCTTTGTGCCTCAATCATCATTTTTGTGCCTACCCTGAAGCTAATGAACCCCATCTTGTCTTAGACATGGTCTGTCTTTTTTCTTTAAAAAAAAATTCGTCATTAGATGTTGCCTAAGCATAGCCAAGTGAGCACTATTGTGGAATCAAACAAAAATAACAACAAACTGGAGGAGCTTCTTAGGAGCAGGGTGTCATTGTTTCAGGTGTCTGCAATGTGTGTTGGCCTTAATAATTACAACAGTTCTCCAATGAGTCATTTCTGGAGAACTCTGACACTCTGAGTGTCACATTTTCCAGATGACATTATAGAACGTATATGTCAAGGTACAAGGCTAGAATGTTCTACTGTTACAAGTGAATATATTTGCTGAGTCTAGAATACTAATGTTGCCCAGCTCAAAGTCTTGTAAAAAATCTATGTAGGTGGTAACTTTCAGGAACAATATTTTGTAAATCACAGGAGGGATTGGTTTACCCTCACAACTGAAACCTCAGCATCCCCTACTGACACTGTTACGCTCTTTGAGAAGGACCCTGTGTCAATTACTCCACGAGTGCATAGGGTAGTTGCATTTTCTTCCTTTAACCAAAATATATGGGCCACTGTTTACCTGAGTCTGTGTCCTTTCGTGGGAGTCTGAGTCACTCCTTGGCAACAGTCAAGATGATGTTACCAGCACCCTTTCAAGAGTCTCTCCTGGTGTGGTGAGGCAGAAAATGGAAAGGGTGCTTCTGTTAAGAGATCATTCCTACCTTGCTCCAAATTCTGCAGCCACTGGACTTCAGTAAGCACATCTAGAGAATTTTTTGCTAATCAAGGGTCATGGTCTTGCAAGCAGCGGCAGCTAATTTTCTTTCAAATTAAACAATGAGAATGAGTCTGTTGGCAGCTTTGTTAGAAGCAGAATCAGTCAAGCATAGCATTTGCTTTGGTCTAAAATGAGCTGTCTCAAACAGAGAGGCTCACTTTAGCCCAGTCAACAATGACCACTTGCACTGTCTCCAAGGCATCCAGAGGATAAGGAGCATTTCATTATTTTAACTAGGATGCAGCCTCCAAAGACTACCTTAGTAGACATCAATCACCAAATTTACAACTTGTCATGGTATCTAGGAGGATATGAGACAGTGATGTCTTAATATTCTCTTTCACAAAATGTGAAGTAAAATTAAACTTTAATCTTCAGAGGAAAGAAAATTCATTCTTTTTCCTGGAGAATTAAAAAAGAATGTGAGCAAATTGTAAGTGACTTTTAAAGTATACAATAAGGCTGTTAGTCCTATTCATGGAAAAAAAATAATTGGCACCTTATGTCAGTGTTTTCCATGAATTACTCGAAGAAAACAGATAAAACATGTCATTTAAATGGTTTCACTTCACACTGTTCTTCAAAGCTCATTTCTACTGAATAAGTGATCACCTTGCACTAATGATTGGCACATGTACATAACTCCAACTTGGGCAAAATATGTCAGATAAGCCAGGGGTTGGTTTTGTACATAATACAGCCCTAGTCCTTGGGGGAAAGAAGGGAACTGGAAAACAAAAACTGCAAAATCCTGTCAGCGTAGGATTACAAACAGAGGTGTCTATTCTTCCTCTGGGCATTGCATTCTGGATACCTGAAAAGAACCCAGTGTAGAGAAAGGCCCTACACCCTCGTGAGCGTCAAACCATGTTTCTTGTCTATGTTGGAAACGTCAGCTCCTTAGTTCCGGCATAGTGAAACACTTCTCTGACATTTTCCCTTAAATTAGATGAAAAATAGTTTTTGGACAAGTTAGTTTGTTGAGGACTGGTGTATGTTCCCGGTGTTTCTCATTTGTGTGAGAAAAGTTGAAAGCCTGAGCAAAAAGATTACCTTCTTCTATCGAGGAGAAGGGGGATGTTTCGTAGAGCTTGCCAAGGAAATGCGTTGTGGATTGGGTATGGAAGAGAGGTTAACTATCTTAGAAACAAATATTTTGTTATTTCTTGGCAGACACATCAGGAGTGGGTGTTTGAAGTTAGAGCTCTGAATCCTACTTCTAAATGTTTCCATGTCCTTCTTCTGGCAACCATGAGACATTAAAATCTTCAGCAAGTTAAGCAAATGAGTAAAATATGTCCCACACTCAGATGTAGACAAACTTAATGAAGGATTCCTTCTATCCATGAAAAATACCACAAGGTGGTATATGCAAGTGACTTGTGAAATTGCTTCATAGGATCTTTTTTTAGGTGTATTTATAAACCCGAAGATGACATGTATTAAACATGTTATCTCAGAGGGTGTATATACCAACATGTGTTGGTTCACTTTCAGGGAATGTATATTTTCAATAGTTCTCTCTTTATTTTGGGTCAAGCATTCTGTTTTACTGAAGCCTCATCGTTTTCTCATGGGATCACACACCTTAGTCAGAAAGGAAGGACCAAGAGAGAGACAACGCTAGAACTAGAATTACTGGGCTGCCCCCAGACCCTAAAAATCACTCAAAGGAAGTGGGAATTTCTAATCACCTGTTTGGCCACCATCCTCATAATTGCACTAACTCTTACAGACTCTACCACCTCTACTCCCTTTCATCAGAGAGCAATGCTGAGTTTTCCCAGAAAATTGGAAAGGCCTAGGTCAGTGACCCACGAGATTTAATATCCCAACAGTCCTGCTACCTTTTCTTTACCTGATCTTGAGCTAAGAACTCCATTTGTGTTCTGTTCAAAACAAAACAAAAACTGCTGTTGCTATCAACTCCAATGACAACCCAATGTGGCCACCAGGTATTGTTTCAGGACCTTAATACAGTACAAACTCGTCTTAAGTAAATTACTTATGCAGAGATCCTGTTTCCAAATAAAGTAACCTTCAAAGAGTCAAGATGGGTACACACTTGGCAACTGCATGATTGAATTTTCAAGACCAACTTATTCACTGGAATACCCTTTTTAGCAACATAAATGGTGACTATACACATGAACCTTACCAAACAGAATGCATAGGAATCAAGTTGACTACGTCTGTGGAAACAGCTGATGGAGAAGCTTCATATTATCAGTCAAAACAAGGTCAGAGACCAAACTGAGGAACAGATCATCACTTACTCATATGCTAGTTCAAGCTGAAACTGAAGAATGTTAGAACAAGTCCAAGAGAGCCAAAGCACAACCTTGAGTGTATCCCATCTGAATTGGGAGGCCGTCTCAAGAAAAGATTTGACTCATGGAACACCAATTACCTAAGACCAGGTGAGTTGTGGTATGACACCAAGAACACCACACATGAAGACAACAAGTGTGAAAAAGACAAGAAAGAAAATACCACAATGGATGTATAAAGAGACTTTGAAACTTGCTCTTGAGAGAAGAGTAGGTACAGCAAACACAAGAAATGATGAAGCAAAAGAGCTGTAACAGAAGACTTCACAGGGTGGCTTGAGAACACAAAGTATTGTAGTGAAATGTGCAAAGATTTGGAGGTAGAAAACTAAAAAAGAAGAATACCCTTGGCATTTCTCAAGCTGAAAGAACTGAAGAAAAAAATTATGCCCCAAGTTGCAATTTTGAATGATTCTATCAGAAAAATTCCAGAACTCTTAATTGTACTCTTGGGGAACCTGTAGATAGATCAAGAGACAGTTGTTCAAACAGAACAAAGAGATACTATGTATCAGGATTGTATCTTTTTACCCTATTCAATATAAATGCTGAGCAAATAATCTCAGAAGCAGGATTATGTGAGTGAGAAAAAGGCACTTGAGATTGGAGGAAGAATCATTAACAACCAGCACTATGTAGGCAGCACATTCTTGTTTGTGGAAAGTGAAGAGGACTTGAAGCACTTACTGATGAAGATCCAAGATCACAACCTTCAGTATAGGTTATACTTCAACATAAAGAAAAACAAAAACTCTTAAAATTGGTCAAAAAGCAACATCATGGTAAATGGAGAAAAGATAGATATTGTCAAAGATTTCATTATACCTGGATCTGCAATCAACACCCATAGAAACAACAGTCAAGAAATCAAATGACACATGTTAGGCGAAGTTGTTGCAAAAGACCTCTTACAAGTGTTAAAAAGCAAAGATGTGACCTTGAAGACTGAAATTAGCCTGACCCAAGCAACAGTGTTTTTAATTGCCTCGTAATCGTGTGAAAGCTGGACAATGAATAAGTAAGACTGAAAAGTAATGGACGCCTTTAAATTACAGTGTTGGTGAAGAATACCAAGTATTCTATGAATTGCCAAAAGAACAAATGAATCTGTCTTTAAAGATGTATAGTCAGTATGCTTCTTAGAAACAGGGATAGTGTGACTTTATCTCATGTTGTTTAGATATGTTATCAGGAGAGATCAGTCTCTGGAGAAGGACATCATGATTGTTAAAGTAGGAGGTCAGTGGAAAAGAGGAAGACCCTGGATAAGATGGACTGACAGTGGCTGCAGCAGCAGACTCAATCAAACATAGCAGCAACAGTGAAGATGACAAAGGACTGAGCATTGTTTCATTCCTTTGTACATAGGGCCAGTGTGAGTCTGAACATACTTGGTAGCACCTAACAACAATCTTATTCAATCAGATATAATTTATATCTGTCTGCCTTGGTTCATTGATCACTGATGGTCATGGTTCTCAGATAAAACACTGAGATAGACGGTCAGCCTCCCTAACTGTATTTTCTGTGCCTTGGCTGATCTCCAAGCTCTTGCCTCATTCTGTATTTCAGGTCTCCACACTGAGCATTACTGGTTCAGTGGCTTTTCAAATCACTGAGTGACCTGATCAGCTCTTCTTCTCTGGAAACTGACCACCTAACTCAGTAACACCCATGATTCCCCTGTCACACCCTTAGCCTACTTGTTCTCACTAAAAACCATCGGCATCATAATTAGCGGGGCCTGGCTCCAAGTAAACCAATCAGAATCATGTCCTATGGAATGTGTGTGTGTGTGTGGATGTTTAGAGGGAGATAGATCTCATGAGTTTCTATCACAGTGATAATCTTTCCCCCAAGCCCAGCTGAATTTCTTCTCTGAGTCTATGAGACAATTATTATCATCATTATGACTAGTTAGCTTGATCTCATCTTGCTCAGACTGATTCCTTATCTTGTAATCAGAAAAGTCCTAACTCAAATGTTTCTACACAGAACTAAGTGGTAACTTTCTGTGGCGATATTGCAGTGAGATTCAGGTGGAGGGCTGTGTGGGTGGGATACTGTTTTGCATTCCATTCTGTGTTCATCTCAGTATGTTCACTTAAAGTGTTTCACATAATGGAATTTTGCACATTATTTTACTTTAAAAATATTCTGCTTGTTTTCCATTGCTAAAAAAAAGAAAACAAATTTCCGTAGACCTAGTAAGCTTGCTTTTATCAGATCCTACCCATTTCTATGGCTGGGCCAATTTGATTCCTCAGCTTCTGACTTCCTGCCTCACCTTCTGGTTTAGATAGCTCCTGAGGTCACTCCAAATATTAAGATGTTGTGATTGACTTCCGTATCCAAATATTCCCATTTTTATTCTCTCTTCTGACTCAGACCTACAGCATTTCAGAAGTTTGGAACCAAGTATGAATATTTGACAGTGAGTATAGCATCTTTTGGAAACCCCTGTGGCTTAGTGGTTAAGTGCTATATCTGCTAACCAAAAAGTCAGCAGTCTAAATCCACCAGGCGCTCCTTGGAAACTCTATGAGACAGCGCTGCTCTGTCTGTAGTGTCACCATGAGTGTTTGTTGACTTGATGGCAGTGGGTATGGTTTCATCTTATAGGGTCTTTTGGAGCCCTTATACCACAGTAGTTAAGATCTTGGCTGCTAACCGAAAGGTCAGCAGCTTGAATTCACTTGTTGCTCCTTGGAAACCCTATGGGATAGTTCTACCCTCCGTATAAGCTCACTGTGAGTTGGAATCGACTCACTGGCAATGGGTTTTTTTGTGTGTGTTTTTAAATAGTGTCTTTTACAGATGTTCAGACTTCCTAATGCAATGAATGATTTTCATTACCATTGAGAAGCCCTGGCAGTGCAGTGGTGAAGTACTCGGCTTCCAGTGCAGAAGTCCATAGTTTGAACTCACCAGCCACTCTGTGGGAAAAACAAATGGCAGTCTACTTCAGTACTGATTACAGCTTACAGAACCCTATGGGGCAGTTCTGCTCTGTCTTGCAGAGTTCCCATGAGTCAAAATTGGTAACACGGAGTTTTATCATTATCATTTATTTCATAATTCTGCAGTTTGACAAGACAGTGATAAAAGGTAACACACTTATGATGAATTCTCTTCTAATAAACTATAAAGTGTTGTTAAAATTATTTTGCAATGATGTTTTGTTTTAGCAGATGAAATTTTAAAAGGAACAATCTGCTATTCTCCATTTTAGAAAGCATGGGTTTTTTTCTTCTTATAGAGATTTCTTTGTAATGAAAGTCATTCCTAAAAAATTAATAGACTTGAAAGAAATAGCCTTGGATATTCCAGAAGATGAGAAAATTCCTTGATTTTGTTTGCCTGATATTATCCTTGCAAAAGTCTGGGACTAAATTGACATTCATAGAGTGCTGCCTGAATCTACCCATCTCATTTACAGCATTTGGAGCTTACTCACGAGCCTCGGAATCTGGAAAAAGTTCACTATAATTGAGGTTGGAGGGTTAGTTCATGCACTTCATTAGCTCCTGTGCCAAAAATCTCTTCACATTAATGATATCTCCACCCAAGTTATTACATTTTTCTCTGAAAATTATTGGGCAATAAATGTTTGAACATAACTCACGTGATACAATAATGGAATTAATGCAAGTAAAGATGTAATGGCTTCTTTGATTAATGAATTCTTAGACAACACAGTCGACTGAGAATATAATACCTTTTAATGAGAAGCAAGAGCAATTTTCTCTTTCGAATATTAGTACTGCTTACATGTTTGTACCTAACTGCAAGTCAGAGTTATTTAGAGTCTAAATGAGAGTTCTTTTCTGGCAAGTTGAAAGCAGAGTGTTGACCCATTTACCAGAATTTGTTTGCTTTTTCTCATCACATTGAAATGAATGTCTCCTTCCCCACAGCCTCTTTTCCCCAAATCTCTATACAAAAGAGTGCAAAATCTATCTGACTGTTCAGATGCTCTCCGTCCTCACCCCTTCTAAATTTGTTTTGTTATTTTAATCACTACCAGAATCAAAACTTGCATCTGGTGGAGTGTGGCAAATTATAAACTCATCAGTTTCCTGTTCTCAATTTAAAAATAAAAAGCACATCAAAAACCCACTGCCATCGAGTTAATCCTGACTCATAGTGACCCTATAGGACAGAGTAGGAATACCCCACAGAGTTCCCAAGGAGCATCTGGAATATTTGAACGGCCGAGTTTCCAAACTTAAAAATAGATGTTTGTAAATACTTACAGATTTTTGTCCTATTTTTCAGACCAGTTTATTGAAGAAAATTGGCATTTAGATCTCAGTTTTATAGATGTGGAATCAGAAGAATGCAGAAATAATCATTTTATACAAGGACATGGGACTCAATTGCAAAGAATTAATTAAAGCTATCACATCTTTTCTTTAATCATTCAGCTGTGAATGTGCTTAATGACCTTGCATCTGTCATTGGCAATAGGCCTGGAGTAGTGTAAAGAGAACAGAAAGACTCTCATTGTTGCCAGGCTCTATGACAAAGTGTTTAGGGAGACAAGAAAGAGGACAGTGCTATGTAACAGCAGGTGGGGAGAGTTAGCATCAGGAGCTGTTTAAAGCTCCCTTGTATGAGATTTGTTTGTGGGCAAAAAGTGCTGGTGAAACTAAAGTCTTACTACTCAGAATCTTGGAGTCAACATGATTGATTGAAACCATGCGTAGAACAGGACAAACTTCTGGCTATCAACAGCCAAAGAACACATGGACGGTAAACGACACTTTGGCTTACGGCTTTTCTCCAGGTCTAACACTGATTTCGTATGACAACTCCCACATGCTACACAGACCCTTTCCTCTGGCATAGGATGTAGGAACTGGCAACAGTATGGCCTATTTGGGGCCTGTCATCAGGAAAGACCAGTCACTAGAAAAGGATATCATTGTTGGTAAAACAGAGGTTCAGCAAAAGCGAGAGGCTTCCTTTGGATGGATTGATACTCTAGGCACAGCAATGAACTCAGACATGCCAATAATCATAAAGATGGAGGAGAACTGGGACTATGTTACATGCCCTTATGCATTAAAGTCTCCATGAGCTGGAGTTCATGTGATGCCAGCTAACAACACCACCAAAAAGTGTGTTCCCACCAGTACATTCCAAACACTAATGGTTCTTCAGGGTGGACTCTACAGTCTTTAACAGTTGCCCTGGGGTTAAGATTTTGTAGCCTATATTAATAGCAGTGGCAATAGTCATTTCAGATTCTTTTGTTGCTATAGCCATTACTTAGTTAACTGTCACTGATGGTGTAACGTCTCTGGGGATGTGGCTATAC
Organism: Heterohyrax brucei; assembly: GCA_028571685.1. Classification (NCBI taxonomy): domain Eukaryota; kingdom Metazoa; phylum Chordata; class Mammalia; order Hyracoidea; family Procaviidae; genus Heterohyrax; species Heterohyrax brucei. Next base: position 17,246,133 of record CM053142.1, on the reverse strand, counting down.
TTGCAGAGAGCCATCTTCAGGGACAGTGGCTCTTAGACCATCTTGCTTCTGGATGAGTTATGAAAATTCAGGGCTCAAATCAAAACCAACTGAAAATATAAGAGTTACTTTTCATGCAAGCTGTGGTTCCATAATAGATCCATGAAAAAAAATTAAGAGAGCAGGGGCAGGGTAATAATAAGTATCCAACTTAAATAAACTAGAATACTGGAGCTCAGTTTCATTCTGGTATTCACTGTTCTCTGAACCAGGTCACCTCTTCCTAATTATGACTGAAAACTACTCAAGCGTGGAATTATCTCAGCATATTAAGACTGCAACGTCTAAGGGACTGCCATTGTTCTATAAAACTCTGCATGTAGAACTGAACACTAAGCCAAAGATATTTGACCTCTGCTCTACCAAGGGCTGCATTTGCAACCTCCCAGAAGCCCAGGGGCTGTGCCTGATTTGCATGGATATTTACATAAATCTACATATGCTTGGTTTTGCAAGCTTAGATCAGGAATTGATTATGTCTTATTTACTCTAAAATTTCACAGCTGAAAGTAGGGGTGAAGGTTATAACTAAGCAACAGGGAAAAATGTTTGTTGTCTGGAAAATTTAAGAATTTCTTACTGAAAACTCCCATTACATGTAAGAGTGTACCTAAAACCACGTCCTCTGGGAAATGAAAAACTCTTTAAAAGCCACTGTTGTCTATTGATTGTGGCCAGACGAACCCCTGAAACTATTGCCCTGAGATACTACCTTGAGAAAATCTTTAAATCTTAAACCAAAAATATTTCCTGAGGTGTGCAGATCTCTATTAAAGATCTGACAACCTGGAGGGTCCCCTGAGAAGATAGCCCCTAGACTTGTTAACCCAGAGCTGAAACCAGTTTGGGAGCCAACACTTCAGACAAAGAATGGACTAGACTTGGGCCCACAGAGTGATACAGGTGGTGTGTATATTTTATGGTTTAATATATAGGTAAGGCTGTCCTACTGATGTCCTTTTAGAGGAGAAAGGAGAAGGTGACAAGGAGGGGACAAGTGTTGGTTGAGTGGGTGCTGGAAGCAAAGAGTGAAAAGAAGAGTGCGATGTCACAGGATGAGGAGAGCAGATAGAGTTGCAGAGAGGTGGGGGCTTGGGATTTTACATGGAAAAGTGGCTTGGGTTGTAAACTGTCAATGACAGTTAAAAAAAAAAACTAAAAATAAAATTCCCCGAAGTATTCTGAAAACCAAACAGTAGTTTGGTGTAACTGGTAAAGAATGTCTGCTTTGAGCAAATGGTCTGTGAAGATCTGTCTATGTGGGAATAAGCTGACAACAACAATACAAAAGATTAAATAGAAAACAGAGGACAATGAGTTCATGTTCACAGAGGAGGATCAACTTAGAAAAAGAGGGTGACAATGATTGTACAACTTGAAGAGTATAACCTGTGGCATTGAAATGTACATGCAGAAATTGTTCATTGGTATATTTGTATTGCGAATATTCTCAACAACAACAAAAAAAAATAGAAAAAAAAGGTGTTAAATCCTCTTCCTTCTGCAAGACCACAGCGATTCTTATCATCCTAGGAAGATGAGAATCTAGCAATTAAATGTTAAATATTCTTGAGTCCATAATTGTATTATAGTTGCAGCTGTCATCCTCAAGGAGTTTATAACTAGGTATATGCTACACACTGAATGATTAGAGGGACATAAAAAACCTTTGTTTTCCAGATCATCTCTATTACACAAGACTGATTCCATTCTAACCGATGTGACTTCTTGGCATTCTTATATCTTAACTCCACCAGCCTTCTATGTTTGTCTTCTTCAGGTGACCTGTTTCAGGTTTATCTGCAGATGGAATTTAGTCCATAGGTGGTGTCATCAATTTGATTTCAACTCAGTGGTCCTCTGTGTGTCTGAGTATAACTGTTCCATATGGTTTTCAGTAACTGTTTTTTCAGAATTAGACTCTTTCCTCTGAGATACTTCTGAATGGACTGAAACATCTAACCTTTAGGTTAGCTGTTAAATGTGTGGACTGTTTACACCACTAGGAAATTTCTAAACGTTGTGTAGAGCACAGTGATTAGGACTATGAGCTCTGAAATTAAATAAGTGCATGCCACTTACTTCCTGTAATTCTAGTTAAGTTACTCAAATCATTTATGCTTTGATATCCTGTTCTGTGAGATGACTGAATGACACCTACCTCAAACAGCAAAGATTAAATGAGAAAATGTGTACAATGTTGACCTGTAAAAAGGACTTGATCAAGGATAGATATTATTACTGTCTTCTTTCTTGTTATTTTGACTTAGTCAATTCAGTTCTTTTGATGAGTTGCTCTATTTTAACCCAATGCTGAGAGTACCATCTTTGACTACTGACTGTCCTCTCATGGTAATCTATACTTTTTCAATAATTTAAAAAGTTCTCTTGACCTCTTTAAAGTCTTCCTTTTTATGTTAGAAATAGCTTTTAAAGAATTTAAACTAAGGTCTCATAGAGCTGGACCTTAAAAATTTCTGTCTTACTATCCCATTCTTCCTGCACTAACACCACTTCGCCTTTTCTCCCCTCCCATTTTGCCATGACTTAAAGTAGAACCCATTTCAAGGGACAAAATGACCCTGAGATCAGAATTGTCATCCTCTACTTTCAAGGTGATTTCACCATGGTGCAGTTTTGATAGAGTTATTTCACTCATTGTTAGATACCCAAAATAAAACGTAACCATTTTAGTCAGCTAGTGCTGTTCTAAAAGAAATACCACAAAGTGGATGGCTTTAACCAAGGAAGGTTTATTCTTACACAGTTTGCTAGGCTACAAGACTAAATTCAAGAAGTCCACTCCAGAAGAAAGCTTTTCCCTTGTTGGCTCTGGAGGAAAGTCTGGTATCGCATCAGTCTTCAAGGAACATCTTGATGCAGGAACCTTAGGTCTGAAAGACGTGCTCTTCTCTCGGTGCTGCTTTCTTGATCGTGTGAGGTTCCCAACTCTCTGCCTGCTTCCTTTTCCTTTTATCTCTTCTAGGATGAAAGGACTAAGGGTGGGGCAAGCCACACTCCAGGGAGCAGGGAGGTGATCTTCTGAAGGGATTTACAGTCCCACCTCAATCCTTTAGCATACAGCACAGCAAAATCACAAAATGGAGCACAATTGTAGAATACAGGGAATCACGGCCACACGGATATTCCTATTTTTGTGGGGACACAATTCAATCCACGACAATAACATAAAAAAAAAGCCCATTTCCATCAAGTCAATTCAAACTCACAGGACAGAGCAGAACTGTTCTACAGGGCTTCCAAGGAGTACCTGTTCGATTCAAACTGGCAGCCTTCTGATTGGTAGCTGTAGTTCTTAACTACCATGCCAGCAGGGCCTCTGTTATTACGTACTTACCCTAAACACTCCGCAACATTTCTTCCCCCAGAAATTGGAGGTTTAACTGTCTAAAGGAAGTTTTAATCCATTTCTTACTGGCTGAAGTGATTACATATGTAAGTAGTAAAACCAAGAACATGCCACCATATTCCCACATTCCTGAGGCATATCAAATTAGATCCTACCTAAACTTCTGAGTTACATTATATAATACAGATATTAGATACAGCATGTCCTTGAGATTTACCAGGGACACACATTCAGAAATTTGGAGATTCCCAGATTTAACGTTCAGAAGTTACTGCACGCACAAATGAGATACAAGGAACTATATGAAAGAATAAATGCTCAACTGTGGACTAGTTCACTCACTAACAAGTGGCTTCTTCTGCATATCAGCTTATTGGATATGATAGCAATCCATAACCCATAAAAGTTAACAAGAAATGGAATTCCTTGCAAACAGATGAAAGCATGGACACTGTATCTATAAATTTCAAAATTCTGAGAAAACCATTGAGCTTTACAGTGGTAGAATTTAAACTATGCCTTGTGTTGTGAATTACATTGTATTCTCCCAAAATACATATTGAAGTCCTGGCCATACGCTGCTATAATTTAATCATGTGATTAAATCAGTTGGTCTTGAGTACAGGAAATTACTTTCCACAGTACAATCTAACATAATGTGATCAGTCAGTTGAGGTCATATCAGCATAGGGTGGACCCCAAATCTAATCACTTTGAGTTATAAAAAGAGTGGTACAGCTACACAAACACACACACCTGAGAGAAAACAGATGTCCTGTGAGGAACACTAAGGAGCAAATGAACGCGCAGGGCTACTTACAAAGAAATAACCCAGTACTGCCAAGACCCTAATTGGGACTGTCGGTTTTCAGACTTGAGGAAAGCAATTTCTTCTCTTTGAGGCCACTTTGTCGGCATCATTAGGAAACCAGGACACCCTGAAATGGATTAGGGCTTGAAAACAGAAGAAAAGGGAAAGAGTGCATTGAACAATGAAGCCAATGGTAGGCAAAGGGGCTCAACTGAAATGGATTTGAAGAATAGAGGTAAAATAAGCCCAGAGGACTACAGTCTAATATCTGAAGCTCAAATTTGGTATAAATAATTCTAGTAGTCAAGAACTGTCCCCTGCTCCCTCAAAATATTGTCGTTACACGCCTTTGAGTAGAGTCCTGAACCATTCTCACAACGTTTGCTATGCTTGAGCCACTGTTGGAGCCACTGTGTCAATCCAGCACATTGAGGGTCATTCTCTTCTTCTCAGTCCCTCTGCTTTACAAAGTATAATGTCCTTCTTCAGAGACTGATACCTCCTGATAGCATGCCAAACTGCGTGAGATGAAGCCTCACCATCATAGCTGTTAAGAGCATTCTGGTTGTAGTTCTTCCAAGACGGATTTGTTCACTCTTCTGGCTGTTCATGATGTCTTCAAGATTTTCCACAACACCGTAATTCAAAGGTATCAATTCTTTTTCAGTCTTCCTTATTCATCATCCAATTTTCATATGCATATGAGATGACCAAAAACACCATGGTTTGCTTGAATTAGGAACATCTTAGACCTCAAAGTGACATCTTTGCTTTTAGCACTTTAAAGAAGTCTTTTGCATCACATTTGCCCAATCCAAAATGTTGTTTGGTTTTTGGACTGCTGTTTAGATAGTCACTGATTGTGGATCCAAGTAAAATGAAATCCTTGACAACTCCAATCTTTTCTCCATGTGTAATGACATTGCTTATTGGTCTAGTTTTGAGGATTTTTGCTTTCTTTGTGTTCAGGTGTAATCCATTTTGAAACCTGTAGCCTTTGATCTTCATCAGTAGGTGCTTCCAGTCCTCCTCACTTTCAGTAAGCAAGGTCATCATCTGCACATTGCAGGTTGTTAATAATTCTTCCATGAATCCTGGTACTGGATTCTTCTACACAGTCAAGCTTCTTGGATTAACACTCAGCATACAAGCTGAATAACTGTGACTGGTCAAGATGAATAACCATGACTGGTCAAGATGAATAACTATCAAAGGATACAACCCTGACATACATCTTTTCTGATTTCAAACCACACAGTATCCCGTTGTTTTGTTCAAATCAGTGCTTCTCAGTCTATGTGCAGGGTCCTCATCAGCACAGTAAAGTATTTGGCAATTCTCTTTCTTCACAGTGTTATCCACAATTTCTTATGATCCACAAAGCTGAGTGCCTTTAAATAGTGAGTAGAACACAGGTAAATGTTTATCTTCCTGATATTGTCTACTTTCAGCCAGGATCCATCTAACATCAACAGTGATATTCCTCATTTGACATCATCTTCTGAATTTAGCTTAAATTTCTGGCAGTTCCCCGATAATGTACTGCTGCAACTGTTTTTGACTGATCTTTTTACATTTATTATTTTAAAATTATCTAACCAGAGATTTTCATAATGAAATTTAATTCCATTTCCCTTGTGTTCATCATGGAGAGAGATCAGCATTTATGATTGCATCAGGAATGAGGAAGACATTCATTGATTCATTTTATATGTCAGTGATCACAATTTATCACAAAGTCCTGTAAAAGTTGTTATATTTGCACATTTGTTTGGAAATATCTTTTGGCTTCCGTCCTTCAGAATCAGTAATAACAGTATCTTTTCAACTTCTCAGATTTCATTTTCTACTTTTTACCTTGCTGTCTCCTTCCAGAATTATGTAAATGGTAAGTCTTTGGGTGACTAGAAGTGACATGGTAGAAGAAAAAAATACTGCTTTTAAGGGATAAATGAATGATGTCTTTGTGTGTGTTTATGTGTGCCACACAAAGCAATGCAATTTATTTATCTATTTTTCTGACAAACAAATACTTTTTCCTTTTGTTCCACTTGCTGCCAAGGAATTCTTTCTTGTGCTAAGTGAAACAACATGAGGAAAAAAAAAAGAAGATAAAGATGCAATAATGGCAGGCACTTGTTAGATGATTAGACTTCATAGTCACTCTGGTAGTAGATAAGGAGCTGGATATGGGAGTTCTAGGCCTGGTCTGGTGGTTAATAATCAAGAGTAATTCTCATTTTTCTGTGTTTTATTTACTATTTACAAATGGGAGATCAACATTCTCTCACTTCACTGAGGTTACATCTGATATTTTAAGATACTATAAACTTGTATTTTTAAGGAATAACATTGTATAGCTTGGATATCTTATATCCTCAGTTTTCGCAAATGGTCCCAAATTAAACAATATGATTTGTCTTAGTTATCTAGTGAAACTGTTACAGAAACACCATAAGTATATGACTTTAACAAACAAAAAACTACCTTTTCACCTTTTAGGAGACTAGAAGTCCAAATTCCAGATGCTGGCTGTAGAGGAAGGCTTTCTTTGTTGGGTCAGAGGGAAGGTTGCGGGATCTTTAGTTTCTATTTACTGGTTTATTGGGTACCTCCATGTGGCTTGGCATCAGTCTTCCCCCATCTTTACTTTCTTACTGTGCTCCTTTCACAATTTTATAAGGGATTATCTCCAGACACATTCTAATTCTGCTTCAGTAACATAACAAAGACAGCGCATTCTTGGTGGGACTATAGCCATAGGCATAGAAGTTAGGATTTACAACACATATTTACAAGAAAACCCACACCAAACTTGATGCCACAGAGTGGATTGCAACTCTTAGCAGCCACATAAGACAGAGTAGAATTGCCGCATAGCACTTCCAAGAGGTACCCGGTAGGTCCCAACTGCTAACCTTTTGGTTAGGACCCGTACCTCTTAACCGTCATGCCACCAGGGTTTCCTGGTATTGAAACTATGTCGAAATAATATACAGTTCGGCAAGATATTATTACATCTCTCTCTCTCTCTCTCTTTTTTGCTCAAGCATACGCATCTTTATTGGGATTGTTGAAGATTGGTTGATGTGTCTCTGAAGGAGAATAAATCTCTACCTCACGAGATTCCCTCCAAGCCCACGATTGTCTTTCTTTGCTTAAATAAACAATTCCTTCTCTGTTATTAGATGTCTTCATTTGTCACACATGATCACTTTTCTCTTCCCTCTCCTTGTCCCCCCATCTAAGGAGCTCATATCAACATTCTTGTAGTCTAACTGGGTTTAAGGAGAAGTAAAAAATTTAGTTGCCTCCCATCTTCCACTCTTTCTCCATAAAATAGCCTCAGTGATAGTCTGAAAAATATGCTATGAGTTGGAATGTGTTCCCACAAAAGTATACTAGAGTCCTAACTCCTGAGCCTGAGATTGTAACTTTGCTTGGTAATAAGGTCATTGAAAATATTTTTGGTTAACACGAGGTCATACTCCCTAAAATAGGGAGTTCCCAAATCAATCTTCTGAATATTCTCATAAAAGAGGAGGAGAGACACAGAGACATACAAAGGGGGAACATGGCTATGTGAATACACGTTCACAAGCCAAGGAACATCAAGGAACCCCTGGGACTACTAGAAGCCAGAGAAATACAAGAAATGATCTCCTCCTAATAACTTCAGAGAGAATTAGGCCTGCTGATGTCCTGAATTCGGGCCTTTAGGCTGCAGAACCATAAGATAATAAATTTCTGTCCTTATAAGCTAACCAATCTGTGTTATTTTGTCACAGCAGACTAGGAAACTAAATCAAAATATAATTTAGAAAGAGACAGACCAAGATGGCAGCTTAGTAAGACACATACTGTTTTCTCCCCACAGTGAAGACCCAAGAAACCAAATGAAACAGATGTAGATGACCATCCAGAAACCCTGAGCATCAGAGGCAGAATGAGGAATCTGATTGAAACCTGACTGGAAGGAGAAATTGAATGAAAACAGAGAACATGTAAAAGTACTAATTGGTGGTGCCCTATTAGTCATCCTGCTGTAGCCTGGCCATCCTGAGACAAAATAAGCAGCCACCCTAGGTAAGGAGCACTGAAAGTCAATTCCCCAGAATTTCTGGTAGGAGACAAAGAAGCTGTGTGAACTAACAAGGAACAAAGCAAGGCGAGCAGGATATCAACTGCATCCAAGAAGAAAAAATATAGGAAGGCAGAAAATGGGTCCACGTATCCTGGTGATGACAGATCAGAAAACCAGAGACAGAACAATTTACCAGCAGAGTTCACTGACACCTAGAGTGGATGGTGCTCAGGCAGTAGTAGATCCATAGGCTGTCATCAAAAGGACTTTTACCAAACCAGAATTTAGGTATTAGATTGGGGCCAAGTCCCAATTACTGGCTGTAACCTGTGGGGAAAATCCTAGCACCCATGCCCAGTGACCAAAGGAGCATGCCCCTTTTCCCCACTGTCTTGTAGACCTCAGGCCGACCTCTGGTGCCATCCCCACCAAAGGACTGCAATATAAGCTCCCTTTTGCTACCCTCATATATCAACATATATCAACAAATATACATATACCATATATACCTTAATACCTCAAACATAGTAATCCATTGCGGTCAATCCCGACTCATAGCAACCATATAGGTTATAAGCCAGAATCAACTAGATGGCAGTGGATAATAACAAGTTATAAGAAGAAATAGTATAAAAAACTCAAACAAGTGAGTAAAAGAAAAGGAAAGAAAACCTCTCTGAGAAAGAAATAATAATAGAGCTACTGTATGAGAAGGAATTCAAAAGATCAAAGAGATCTATGAAACAGAAAAAAACCCTAGAAGAATTCAGGAAAATAATACAAGAACAAAACTGACAGACTAAATAGACCATTAGAAACCATTAAAAAACAAAAACAAAAATTACTAGGAATTCAGAAGGTAAACAACAGAGCATCAGAAATAGGTAAAAAAGTGGAAGGATATAGAAGCAGAACCAAACCAGTGGAAGAAACAATCAGTGAAATATAGGAAAAATCGCTTGATGGTAATTGGTTTGAGGAACAATCAGGAAAAAAGATTCAATAAAAATGAACAAAGCCTAAGCGTCATGTCAGACCCCATCAAAAGGAATAACTTATAGGTAAGAGAAATTCCAAGAGAATGAGAAAAAAAGGTACAGAGAGAATTTTTGAAGATACATGTTAGTAGAACATTTCTCAAATATCATGAAAGATATGACTGCCACCCAAAAAGCTGAATGAATCCCATACAAGATAGATCTCAAAAGAAATTCACCAAGACATGGGAAACAAATCTTCTTTTATAAAGATCAACACAAAGAGTTTAAAGAAGCCCAAAATGAACAACTCTGTCAAGCGGCTATATAACTCAACCACCTCTGACATCAACTACTCCCTCTCCCCTCAGTATTCTCCCTTCTGCCTTTGGAGTCGCTAATTCCCTGCAACATCCCACAGAACTCGTGAATCGTATAAAGCAAGTGGCTCACGTGGTTGTGGAGTCTGGCAAATCTCAAGCTTGTGGGTCAGGTGTGTGCTTTTCCCTCTCTCAAGCTCTGCTCAAAAGTGCACAATTTCCTTGCTTCGCAGATTGGGAAGCCCACTGAGTCATCTCCCTCAGTGTAAAATCCTAAAGTAAATAAATAAATAAAATCATCAACCAAGAATCATATATCCATCAAAATTGTCCTTAAAAAATGATGACTAAACTTAAGACATTTCCAGATAGGTAGGAATTAAGGGAATTTGTGAAAACCAGACCAGCCTTCCAAGAAATAGTAAAGGAAATCTTTTGGATAGAGAACCAAAGGCATCAGACAACACCCCAAGATAAAGATGGATGATAGCATCTCTCAGTTACTGAGCCAGACAAAGATTTCACTGAAGCAAAATGAAGCTACAAAACTGACTATAGGAACCAGAAGTTTTAAGCTGTGACAACTTCAAAATAAAAAGGGAGAATAAAAGGTGTTGTTACTGAACTTCCATACAAAAGCCAAGCCAGTCAAGTGCCGTCGAGTCGGATCCAACTCATGGCGTTGTTTCCATACAAAAAGGGGGGAAAAATATTAAACCCATTGCTATCAGGTCCATTCCAACTCATAGTGATGTTACAGGACAGAGTAGAACCACCTGTTAGGGTTTACAAGGAGTAGCCGGTAGATTCCAATGCTGACTTTTTGGTTAGCAGCAGTAGGTCTTATCCACTGTGCTACTGTCAAGGCAATTTCAAGACACCGCAGATTGTTTTAAATGTAAGAGTGTAAATGCAAAGATTGGGGTAACCACAAAGAGAATTAACAAATCTATTCACCAAAATAAAGAAGAAAAACAAAAGGACTCAGTGGGCTTTAAACAAAAATTACAATAATTGATAGTAAAAGAAGATACTTATACCAAAAGAACTCAGCACAGGAAATTAAGAGGAACAGAGAAACTGTTAACACTATTTTTTAAAAAAGAAAGGCAAAACAAAACGACATCAATGAATTCATACCTAATGTTAATCATAATTAACACAAATGAATTAACGCACCAGCCAATTCACAGAGATTGGCAGAATAGATTAAAAAAAAACCACAGCCCATCAATGTGTTGTTGGGAAGAGAAACATCATAGACACAAACACATAAGTAAAACACATAAAAATCAAAGGATGGAAAAAATATATCAAGCAAACAATAACCAAAAGAGAGGAGCAGTAGAATTAACACTATCAGACAAAATAGACTTTAAGTAAAAGTATATTATTAAGATAAAAAGAAGGGCATTATATAAAGATTAAAGGGTCAATTTACCAGGAAAACATAACAATAATAAATATTTATATGCCCGATGACCAAGAAAACCCCCAAAACCACTACTTTCAAGTTGATTCTGACTCATAGTGAACCTACAGGACAGGTCTCCAAAATACATGAAACAAATTCTAACAAAATTGAAGAGTAATACAGTTCTACAATAATAGTAGGAGACTTTAACACACCACTCTCTGTGATAGACAGAACAACTAGAAAGAAACTGAGTAAACATAGAGAAAACCTAAATAATACAGTCAAACTCAACCTCATAGGCATATAAGGAACACAGTACCTAACAGCAGCACAGCACATATTCTCCAAAGCACATGGATCATTCTCCACAATCAACCATATTCTAATTCACAAACAAGCCTCACTAAATTCAAAAACAGTAACATAGTACAAAACATCTTCTATGACCATAATGCTATAAAACTAGAAATCAATAATAGTAAAAGCAAGTGGGAGGGAGGGGGAACATGCAAATAGAATAATGCTTTAAAAAGTATTGGGTCAGAGAAGACATTAAAAATAAATTAAAACTTCTTAAAATCAAGTAAGAATATAGATATGACTTACCAAAATCTCTGGGACACAGAAAAATCAGTGTTCAGAGGAAAAGTTATATTAATAAATGCATACATAAAAAAAAGAAGAAGGACAGGTGATTATTAAGAGGGTACGGCATGTGTGGAACAGAAAGGAAGAGCGTGCTGTCACCGGGCAAGGAGAGCAAAGGGAGACTCAGATAGGTGGGCATGCAAATTTGGACTGTATTGTAAACTTTCACTGAATTACAATTAAAAAAAGAAGCAGAAAAAAAGGTCCAAAATCTATAGCTTAATCAAACAACTTGAACAGATAGAAATGGGCTAGAAAAAGAAGTCCACAGACACCAGAAGAAAATAAATAATACGGATCAAAGCAGAAATAAAAGAAAACAGTAGAAAGAATCAGGAAAACTAGAAAATGGTTCATTGAGAGGATCAATAAAATTAACAAACCACTGTGTCAAGGTGACAAAGTGAAAAAAATGACAAAACACAAATAACCAAAATAAGAAATGAAATGGGCAACATTATAGCAGAACTGACTGAGCTAAGAAGAGCATCACAACAGAACAGCATGAAAAATTGTACTTTAGCAAATTTGACAACCCGGAAAAATGGACAAATTTCTAGAAACATACTACCTACCTAAACTATGACATATAGAGATACGGTACTTAAATAGAGCCATAACAAAAGAGAACCTGAAGTTGTCATAAAGTAATCTCTTCCCACACCAAAAAGTCCCAGCACAGATTGGCTTTACTGGAGAATTCTATAACCAGTTAGAGAAGAGCTAATACCAATGCTCCTCAGGCTGTTCCGGTACACGGCAAAGGAAGGAGTGCTCCCTAATTAATTCTATAACGACAGCATAGCCATAATGCCAAAGCCAGGCAAAGGTAACAAAGAAAATGACAGACCAATACCCTTCGTGTTCCCCATGTGTAAGTCAGTTTGTTGTACTATCCTGGCTTGGCTGTTGCTGTGATGCTGGAAGCTATGCCGTGGATTTCCAGATACTAGTGGGATCAGAAAGACTGTGGGACAGCTTAGTATCATCAGTCAAAACAAGGCCAGGAGCCAACTGTGGAACAGACCATCAACTGCTTATATGCAAGTTGAAATTGAAACTGAAGAAAGTTAGAACAAGTACACAAAAGCTAAAGTACAACTGGAACATATTCCGCCTGAATTTAAAGACTATCTCAAGACCAGAGTTCATGCATTGAACACTAATGACTGAAGACAAGACAGGTTCTGGAATGACATCAAGAACATCATGCCTGATGAAAGCAAGAGGTCATTAAAAAGACAAGAAAGAAAGAAGAGACCAAAAATGGATGCCAGAAGTGACTCTGAAATTTGGTCTTGAACAACGAGTAGCTAAGCAAAAGGAAGAAACCATGAAGTAAAAGAACTGAACAGACTTCAAAGGATAGCATGAGAAGACAAAGTGTTGTAATGGCGATAGAAAACCAAAAGGGAAGAACATGCTCTGCGTTTCTCAAGCTGAAAGAACTGAAGAAAAACTTCGAGTCTCAAGTTGCAATAGTGAAGGATTCTGTAGGGAAAATATGAAATGATTCAGGGAGCACCAAAAGAAGAAGGAAGGAACACATAGAGTCATTATATCAGAGTGAATTACTTGATATTCAAGAATTTCAGGAACTGTTGATACTGATGGAAGAAGTTCAACCTGAACTGAAGGCACTGGTGAGAAACAAGGCTCGAGGAACTGATGGAACATCAACTGAGATGTTTTAACAAATGGATACAGTACTGGAAGTGCTCACATGTCTGTGACAAGAAATTTAGACAGCTATTTGGCCAACTGAATGGAAGAGATCCGGATTTATGCCTATTTCCAAGAAGGGTGATCGGAGATTGCTGAACAATATCATTACTATCACATGCAAGTAAAATTTTGCTGAAAAATCATTCAAAGGTGGCTGCAACAGTATACTGACAGGAAACTGCCAAAAACTGAGGCTGGATTCAGAAGAGGATGTGGAAGCAAGGATATCATTATTGATGTCAGATGGATCTTGACTGAAAGCAGACCATATCAGAAAGGTTTACCAGTGTAATTGTGCAAAGGCATTTGACTCTGTGGATCATAACAAATTATGGATAACATTTCGGAGAACAGGAATTTCAGAACACTTCACTGTGTTCACGAGGAATCTGTAAGTGGATCAACAGGCAGTCATTTGAGCAGAAAAAGAGGATACTGCATAGTTAAAAATTAGGAAAGGTGTGTATCAGGATTGTGTCCTTTCACTATACCTATTTAATCTGTATCCTAAGCAAACAATCTGAGAAACTGGACTATATAAAGAACAGGGCATCAGATTGGTAGAAGAGTCAGTTAATAATCCATATTATGCAGATAGCACAACCTTGCTTGCTGAGAGTGAAGACAACCTGAAGGACTTACTGGTGAAGATCGGAAACTACAGTTTGCAGTATGGATTACACCTCAAGATCAAGAAAACAAAAATCCTCACAATTGGATCAGCAAGAAACATTATGATAAATGGAGAAAAGATTGAGACTGTCAAGAATTTCATTTTAAGGAACAACAATGGAAGTTTTAATACACAATGAGGACAGACTCCAAAATCTGTCAAAGAAACCTCAACCAACAGAAGAGAAAGTAGATAAATGGGAACTATTAAGAATCAAACACTTTTGCTCATCCAAAGACTTTATTAATAGAATTAAAAGAAAACCCACAGAATGGGAAAAAATATTTGGCAACTCTATGTCAGACCGATGCCTGATCTCCATAATCTATAAGATACTACAAAATATCAATAAGAAGGAGATAAACCATCCAATTAAGTGATGGGCAAAGGAGATGGACAGACACTTCACTAAAGAGGAGATCCAGGCAGCCACAAAACACATGAGGACATGTTCACAATCTTTAGTTATTAAAGAAATTCAAATCAAGACAACAATGAGATACCATCTCACCCCAACAAGATTGGCCATGATCCAGAAAACACAAAACAGATGCTGGAGAGGCTGTGGAGAAAGTGGAACCCTCCTACACTGTTGGTGGGGTTGCAAAATGGTCCAGCCTCTTTGGAAGGCAATCTGACCCTTCCTTAAAAAAATGGATATCGATATACCATTTGACCCAGTAATTCCATTACTTGGAATATATCCTACAGATTCAAGGCCTTTCACACCAACGGACACATGCACCAGAATGTTTACCGCAGCACAGTCCACGATAGCAAAAAGATGGAATCAACTCAGATACCCAATAATAGAAGAATGGATAGGTAAACTATGGTACATATACTCAATGGAGCACTACGCAATGATAAACAATAATGATGATTCCAGGAAACATCTCCTAACCTGGTTTCAACTGGAAGACATTATGTTGAGTGACAGTAGTCAGCGACAAAGGGACAAATACTGTATGAGACCTCTACGATAAGACCTCAAAAACAGACTTGTGTATAGAAGAAAAGACTGTTGACAGCTGCAAAGGAAGGGAGGGAAGGAGGGTGAGGGAGGGGTTAGTTTAGATAGTTACTAGAAATCTAGTTGGGAGAAAGCAGTGATAGCACACATTAGAAACAAGAACAACATTAAGTGGACTTCAGCATAACTTGAGTAGTCCTTCCATCTTGACTCAATACTGCAAGGATAGAGTAGCTGGGGCGGGGGGCGGGAGACCATGCTCTTAGGCGAATTCCAGGCCAATTGGCACAACTAGCGTTTTGCTAAGAGAGCTTTCTGCACCCCACATTGGTGAGTGGCGTCTGGGGTCTTAAAAGCTGCCAAGCTGCCATCCGAGGACACAGCAAATGGTCCCAACTCAGCAGTAATGGATGCTCACTGAGGACCAAAATGACATGCAGAGAAGACAGAGAGACCCACAAGAGTGGGTGCCTACATCGACTTGGGATCGGAAGAACCGGATGGTGCCGGCCACCACCAGTGATAGCCATGACAGAGCTCACAGAGAGGAGTCTCGCTGGCAACACAAGAATAAAAAGGGGTGCATCATGAGATCTCCACTAAAGGACCTCAATTGATGGTCCAGCGGTTTTGGGGTTCCTCTGAGAACATGGCCACCGGCCCTGATGCTGCCCTTTCCCATAAATTATAACAAAGATCCACTCTTTGGACAGGAATGGATTGGACTTGGCAATGCAGAGTGACCATATATTGGAAGCACTTTGTGGTTCTATACATCTACAGGATATCATCTTGCTGACCTCTGGCTGGAGGAAGGGGAGTGGACGGAGAGGAGGGGAAAGGAGACTGTTGGGAGGATGAGACATGTATGGAGCAGAGAGGAATAGTGTGCAGTCGCCGGACAGGGAGAGCAGTGGAAGCTGCATATAGGTGGGCATGTAAATTTATACGTGAATGTACATTTTCACTCAGTTATGTTAAATAA
The DNA here is from genome assembly GCA_028571685.1 of Heterohyrax brucei. Classification (NCBI taxonomy): domain Eukaryota; kingdom Metazoa; phylum Chordata; class Mammalia; order Hyracoidea; family Procaviidae; genus Heterohyrax; species Heterohyrax brucei. The sequence goes on along the minus strand of CM053142.1, from coordinate 17,230,111 downwards.
AAATAAAAGAAAAAAAAGAATTTCATTTTAGTTGGCTCTGCAATCAACATCCATGGAAGCATCAGCCAAGAAATCAAAAGAAGCATTGCATTGGGAAAATCTGCTGCACAAGACTTCATTGAAGCATTGAAAAGAAAAGATGTCACTTTGAAGACTAAGGTGTGCCTGATCCAAGATACGATATTTTCAATGGCATCTTATGCATGACAACCTGAACAATGAATGAAGAAGGCAGAAGAAGAACTGATGCCTTCAAGTTGTGATGTTGGCAAAGAATACTGACTGTACTGTGGACTGACAGAAGAGTGAACAGATCTGTCTTGAAAGAAGTACAACCAGAGTGCTCCTTAAAATCAAAATGAATGAAACTACATCTTGCATACTTTGGACATGTTGTTAGGAGTGATCAGCCCTTAGATAAGGACATCATGCTTGGAAGAGTGGAGAACAAGAGAAAAAGAGGAAGACCCTCAACAAGATGGATTGACACAGTAGCTGAAACAATGAAATCTAGCACAGCAACAATCATGGGCATGTGGCAGGATATGGCAGTGTTTCGTTCTGTACTATATAGTGTCACTAGGAGTCAGAACAGTGGGACCTAACAACAGCAACACCTCATATCCCAGTGAATATAGATGCGAAAATTGTCAACAATGTTCTAGGCAACAGAATTCAACAGCATATCAAAAAAAATGATAATGATACATCATGATCAGGTGGGATTCATATTAGGGATGCAAGAGTGGATCAGTGTCAGAGAATCAATCAATGTAACTTTCCATTCAAATAAAGTAAAGGAAAAGAATCATATAATCGTCTCAACTGATGCATAAAATTGATCAGAAAAAACAGGAATAGAAGGGAAATGCCTCCTCATAATTAAGGACATGCATGTAAAAACCAACAGATAAAATTATTCTCAATGGAGAGAGATTGAAAGCGTTTCCATTAGGAACAAGAGCAAGAAAAACAGGCTCCTTACCACCACTCTTAATGCTGTACTGGAAGTCCTAGCCAGAGCAGTAAGGCAAGGAAAGGATGCAAAGCATGTACAAATTGGTAAGAAAAAAGTGAAACTATCGCTGCTCAAAGATAACATCATTTTACACTTAGGTACTATCTCAGAAATCCTACAAGAAAGTTATTTGGAACTAACAGAAGTGTACAGTAAAGTGGCAGAGTACAAGATCAACACGCAAAAATCAGTTGGATTCCTCTAGACTAGCAAAGAGAACTCCAAAAAGAAAATCAGTAAAGCAGTAGCATGTACTATCATCACCCCCTCCCCTCCCCCCAGGATAAAATATCTAGAAATAAATCTAACCAGGAATAGAAAAGACTTTTACACTAAAGCTGTAAACAGTATGGCAGGAAATGAAAAAAGATTTACATAACTTGAAAAACAACCCATAGCCATAGATTGGAATGCTTAGCGTTGTGAAAATGTCAGCACTACTCAAAGCAGATCTATAGATAAAATGATTGCAATCCAAATCCTAACAACATTCTTTAACGAAATGGGAAACTCCTCTCCAACTTCATAGGAAAAGAGGACCCACATAGTTAAAGCATGACTGAAGAAGAACAAAGTAGGAAGGCCTTATACTACCTGATTGCAAAACTTACCTCACAGCCACAGTAATCAAAATAGTCTAGCACTTTTACAACAGACACATAGACCCAAAGAAGGAACTGAGAATTCAGCTGAAGAACAGCTGATATTCCACCGAAGAGCAAAGTCCATTCAACAGGGAGGAGATAGTTTCTTTAACAAATGATGCTAGTGAGAATAGATATTAATTTGTGAAAAATGAAACAAGGTCTGTATGTCAAGTTATACACAGAAACTAACTCAATATGAATCACAGACCTAAATGTTAAACTTAAAACTATACAGTTACTGGAAAATAACATAGGGACAAGGCAAGAGGTTCTAATGTTTCGTGTAGTTATACTATCAGACATAGCAAACAACAGAAGATAAACTAGATAACTGGAAACTCCTAAAAAATAAACACTTAATGCCCATCAAAAGACTTCACCAAAAGAGTGAGAACAGAACCTACAGAGCGGGAAAAAATATCATTGCTAATATTAAGAGCCTAATATCTAAAATATAGAGAAAACTTCAGCAACTCAACAACAGAAAATAGCCAAAGGACTTGAACAGAAATTTCATTCAGCTGACTAACGAACATGAAGAGATGCTCATGATCATTAGCCACCACACACACACACACAATCCAGTTGTGGTTGAGTCGGTTCATACTCATAGAAACCCTGTAAGACAAAGAAGAACTGCACATGGTGTTTCCAAGGAGAGCCTTATATATTCAAACTGCCAATACTTTGGTTAGAACTGATAGCTCTTAACCACTATGTCAGCAGGGTCTTCCCATTATCTGTTGGGGAGATGAAAATCAAAAACTACAAGGAGATACCATCTCACCCCTGCAAAAAGTGCACTGATTAAAAATTAATTAATTAATTTAATAAAACAACAAATGCTGATGAGGTTAGAAAAAGATCAAACTCTTATACACTCCATGGAAAACAGTACACGATTCCTCAAAAAACTAGAAACAGAAATAACTTATGATCTGGCAATCCCATTCCTAGGCATAGATTACGGATTGGATTGTTCCTCCCAAAATACATGTCAGCTGAGTTAGGCCATGATTACCAGTATTGTGTGGCTTTCAACCGTTTTTTGAAATTTGATGTGATTATCCTCTATATAGTAAATCCTAATGAGTCGAATCAGACTCAGTGGCACTTGGCTTGGCAACCTGTTAACAAGGGTTGGCAGTTCCAGTCTACCATCTGCTCCTTGGAAAACCCAACTGGGGCAGTTCTACCTGGTCCCATAGGGTTGGTATGAGTTGGAATTGACTTGGTGGCAAAACATTTGGTGTTCTGTCTATTTTTTCATATTTTTTCTATGTATATGTTTTGATAAGTGTTTAATAGTGGACTATTAATAATAGTGGATTAATAGTTCACCATCAGTCTCAGGACATGTATAATATTCAACACATAAACCAAATAGACTCTACAGTGGGGTTTCTTTAATTGTTGTTTTTGTTTTTACAGTATGATGTGAATTAAGCAGAACTCCATCTAAGGATTAGGTTTTATCTTAAGTCAGTCTCTTTTGAGATATAAAAGAGAGAAGCAAGTGGAAAGACAGGGGTCCTCATGCCACCAAGAATGAAGAACCAGAAAAACAGTGAGATTTTTTACGCAGCGTCCTTGCAATGAGAAGCTCCTAGACCAGGGAAATTTTGATGACAAAGACCTTTGCCCGGAAACAACAGAGAGAGAAAAACTTCTTTGAAGAAAAGCTCAGATTTCTATCAGGAGTGGAAGGGGAAGGGAAAGGGAATCACTTATTAGGTAGTAGACAGATGCTAATTATGGTTATGGGAAAGGCAATACTCAATACGGTGGAAGTCAGAGTAACTTGACCAAAGTAAATGAATTACACTGAGATCTACACAAGAATAAAGGAGAACTGTGATAAACACTGTAACGTATGCAATCTAGCAAAGGCAGTGATAACAAGCAAAATATATGTGAGTGGTTACATAGGTATGTAAGCATGGATGTTATATGAATGTGGAAAGCTGTATGGGAGTACATGAGTGTGCATACACAGGTATGTTTGTGTGCATATGCATGTACATGGTTCTTTGTATTGCACATGTATTTATATACACAATATGGCTCTAGTGGACGTGTTCTGATTTTCTTCAGTTTCAACTCACTACTGCATATGAACATTTGGTGTTCCGCAGTTGGCCCCTGACCTTGTATTGACTGATGATGTTGGACTTTCCCATCATCTCTTTCCAGACACAACTTGATGGCAGTGGGTTTGGTTTTTGGTTATCATCTCTTTCCACAGAGATGGTCTATTTGGTTCCTGTGTATCCCATCTGGTGAGATCCACTAGTATAGCTACCATTTATGCTGGTGAAAAAAGATATTTGCAGTGAAGAAGCCATTAGTTTTGCAAGATTTTATTATGCTATCTTTGGCATTGTTTCTATCACCAAGATCATATTTTCCAATTACCTTCTTTGTTTCCAACTTTGCATTCCCAATCATCAATAATTATCAATACATTCTGGCTGCATGGTCAAACAATTTCAGATCGCAGAAATTGGTAAAAATCTTCAATCTCTTCATCTTTATCCTTACCAGTTGGCATACACACTTGAATAATAATTGTGTTATCTAGTTTTCCTTGTGAGCATTACAAATTTCTATCACTGACAATGTCGTATTTCAGGATAGATCTTGAAACGTTCCTTTTGATGATGAATGCAACATCATTCCTCTTCAAGATGTCATTTCAAGCATAGTAGATCATATGATTCTCCAATTCAAAATGGCCAATACCAGTGCATTTCAGGCCACTGATGCTTAGGATATCAATGTTTATGCAGTCCATTTCATTTTTCAACAATTTACAATTTTCCTGGATTCACACTTTGTACATTCCATATCCCCATTATTAATGGATGTTTGCGGCTCTTTTTTCTCATTCTGAGTTTAGTCACACCAGTAAGTGTAGGTGCCAAGAACTTGATTTCATCCACATCGTTAAGGTCAACTCTGCTTTGAGGAGGCAACTGTTCTCCAGTTGTATTTTGAGGACCTCATCTTCTAGGAACTATATCAGACAATGTCCCACAGCTATTCATAAGGTTTTTGCTGGCTAACTGTTTTCAGAAGCAGACACAGATTCTTCTTCTTAGTGTGTCTTAGTCTGGAAACTCATCTGAAACTTGTCCACCATGGGTAACCCTGCTGGCATTTGAATAACAATGACACAGCTTCCAACACCACAGTAACACGCAAGCCCCCACAGTATGGCAGACACTTGGGTGTGAGCTGACAGAGGACTTTCATTTCCAGTATTTCTTTGATTCAACACTTCTCCTCAAAACTTTTGCCTGACTTGTTTACATCATGTACGTCTCCAACCAGATGCTGCCTTCTCAGACAAACCCTCATCTTTACCCTCTGCTTTACTCTCCTTTAATTTTTGCAGAGCATCACCTAAAATTATATGAAGCTACTTTACTTTTTAAATATCTCCCCTTTGAAAACAAGGGCTTTTTTCCACCTCATTCACCACCGTATTTCCATAAACTAAAATTATGTCTGGTATTTTGTTTTAGTTTAGGTATTGAAATAGTTTGTTTGGTGAAATAAGGTTGACACTTAACTAAATATTTCACAAATGTTTAATGTCTCTTTTCATATAACAGCAACAGAAAGAAGTCAAATGTTCGGAAGTCTCTTCACTCTATGCCATTTAGATGACTCTTTGAAGAAAGACCTTCAACTTTTTTAGGTGCTTGATGACAAGAAGTCTTAAAGATATTTAAATGCAGATTTCTTGAAATCTGCAGGCATAAAGCACTAAGTACATCATTATATCAAATGAAGCAATGATCATTGTTATTGATAGGACAACATATTCACCTACAAAATTAATATGTGCTTGTTAAATAAATGAATACATTTTTATGCACACCCTCTGCAGGGTTCTTTTTTATTTTTTCAGAATGGTAAAGATTCTTTCAGTGTAAACATCTTTCTCATTTTCATGAATTAACTCTTTTTCAAAGATAATAGACTTTTGAGCTATCTATCTAAAAGCTATTAATTCACTTCATGGGAAGAATTTCTGTGCTGTTTTCTTGGTCTTCGTATGCAGCTGAAGATTCTAATACGTGAAAATGAGAACATGGATTTTCATTTATCTACCCAGCAAAACGTCACTAACTTTTGGCACAACAAAGATACAGTTAATGACTGCTGAGGCACTGAGTACATAGGAGCAAGAAGGGAAAAGAACAAAGGCAGTGGTGAATATAAACAGACAACCTTTGTCCCTCTTCTGCCTGGCCCTAGAAGAAATGCTGACAGATTACTAGTAATTGAACCCAGGCTCATCATAGTTGTGACCGAATGTAATTTTGGGGAAAAAAGATGATCGTGAACTTGTCCCTTTCCTCTGATATCATGTTTATTTCTTGCACAGTGAATTTAGCCACAATAGTATCTTTCATTCCAGAAGAGTTTGCAATATAAGAGACAAGAAGAGAAAAATCTAAATTTAAACTTCTTTAGAGATTGTACTAGAGTGGCACTATACAGCTTCGATAGATTATTCTAGGAATAACCAAAGAAAAGGTGGACATGCTATTCTCATTTGCAGTAAACCTAGCAGAACATTTCTCTCCAGACATTGTTTGGTTGGCATTTGTTGAGAATTACTGCACTGGGAATTCACAGAACTGCAAGTCAGCCAGGACCAATCTAGAAGATATGCAGAAGATGTTTGTAGATTCTCTAAGGAATTCAGAATTATCCAAAAAGCTTATGGTAGGAAGCCAGTTTTTGAAAGGAGTTGGCTAGCGCATACTTAACTCAGCATTCTACAAAGGATCAAGATAAGTGACTAAGACATTTGTAGACCCCATACATTCACATACTGTTAAGCCTCAAATTCTTGATTCTCCAGTTAAAGCATTCATTTAATAACCTTACTCAACAAATATTTAATAAGCATTTACCAGTATCAAGAGCCTTATCAAGTGTCTGGGATACAATTTCCTTTTCTTATGAGGACTGAAGACTAGCGTATTCATTGAGATTTCCTATTTTATGAGAAGTCTTAGAGAAAAACGAATTAAAAAAGTAGACATTTTCCTCAAAGAAGCATGGCAATACATTTTTAACTTAAGTGAAAATCAAGTAGGAAATGACAACCAAGATACACAGAATGCGTCATCCTAGATTTAATTTTGATCTCACAAACACAATATAAATTTATTAAGACCAAATTATAGACCTAACATGCAAGTTAATCAGTTACTTTCCTTCCATGACTATGTACTTCCTTCATCCATGGATTCAGGCTAATTTTTTTCCAAATGTTTACATCCTCACGAGATAACAGAAATGCCCGTAAAAATAATTCTGTCCAAACATTGCATTATTATTAGAAAATAACATACAACAAAGGCACCTGAAGCCTTTCTTTTTAATTCGACGAATTGTTAATTCCATAAAATTGTAGTGCTTGGATAAATTTACTGAACTTCTTGAGTTCTAGTACTTTCTCAAGTTAGGAAGCTACATTTGCTTCTTCTGAATGTAAAGTAAGAGGGTACAGGTTCCTGTGGTAAGGAGTAGCTTTGGTCTGGGATTACCAGAGCATGTGATGCAACCATCCAGAAGTGTAGATTGTCTGCCTTGTGAAATTCTAAGAGTAACTGCTAAGCTGCCTCTGAAGTGACGATTCTGTATGAATTTTTGTCACTTTATAGAACAGAGTTCAGAAATCATTGTGAGGCACATTGTTTGGGCTTTTTAGATATTTACATTATTTATGCAATTTCCATGAATGAAACTATTTTGTTCTTATGTACTCTTTAATCACTGAGTGTCCTAAGGACAAACTGTCTTTGTCTTTGGAAGCTGTGTGCCTTGCACTCTGAAACACCCACCCCAAACTGAATTTCTCTTAATGTAATTTTTTTTTAAATTGTGCTTTAAGTGAATCCATTTTGGTTAATTCTTTGATCTAGAATCTTTGAACTAGAAAAAACCTTTAGAGACAATTTAGTCAATCCTCATCAATGTCCAAGGACACATTGTGAATTAGCAGCAGCAGTGAAGCTAAAAAACAGAGTTGTTGGGTCTCAAATTATAGCTTACCCTTGAATAAGGTCTGTGAAATACCCAAATACCATACCCACTGCCATCAAATCGATTATGACTCAAAGAGACCCTGTGGGACATAGTAGAACTTTTCCATAGAGTTTCCAAGGAGCACTTGGTTGATGTGAACTTCCAACCTTTGGGTTAGCAGACGTAGCACTTACCCACTACCCCACCAGTGTTTCCCCAAACATCACAGAAGTAAGGAATCTACATGCGTTCTCTATTTTCTGTGGCTCCTCTGAGACCCTAGAGAAAGGTTTTCATTACCTTAAGTCATGGTGGAATCTAATACCTTAATTTGCCTAAGCCCTGTTGAGTTCAAAGGTTATAAGAAGAAAAGTGGATGAAGGGTAATGAGAGGGCTCTTTTCTCAACTGTCTTCAGAGTTTGCATAGGAAATGACACACAGCCGTCTTCAATGGCACCAAGTGGCCGCTCACCTGCTTTGACAACTTATTAGAAATCTCTGTGCTCGAGAAAAACCAAAAAGAGCTATTTGAAACCAAAAATGCAAACCTTATTCCAGAAGTAAAGTAAATCTTCATGTCTGGAATAGATTGAGAGAAGATGTTCTTCTCTAGGCTCCCAATACAAAATTGATGTCTTCTAAGAATAAACAGGCATTTTGCACTTGAAGAATTCCGTGACAACAAATTGGAGGATTTGTGTTGATTTTTCCAGCACCCATAAGCCAGGGAAAAGAGTTTTCAGTTAATTGAGGTTTGTTGTCTAGTGTGTGTTCTGTTTTTTCAGTAAGAAAAAGAAAACAAAAAAAGGCTATGACTGAGATCTCTGTATTTTTGAGAACAAAATCATGAGTACTAATTATCTTATACTTTATTTTATAAAGTAGACTTGATAGTATATGGAAAGGAATTGAATTCATTTAGGTTATGGCTCAAAAGGTAGGCTATGCTCAAATGTGTGTATTTGGGAAAGATTAAATAAATACCAGTAATTGTCCTTAAACCCTTAAGTGGTGAGAAAATGAGCCTGGAAGCCCTTTTTCTCCCTATACTTTTGACTTATCTCCTCTTTCACTTATATCTTTTTCATTCTTATCTAAGAGAAAGTGCTGTTCTTTTATTTCTCTTAAGCCTGACTCCTTCTGCTTGCGGTTTTGATTTGACTCTTCCGGTAAGACCCAGATTCAGAACCACCTACCTTTCAGTTAGCAGCCCAGTGCTACGACTAAACTAAGCCTCTTCTCTTATCACTAGTGTCTGACCTAACAGTCCCTTCTCTTCTCTCTTTCATGTTTAATCTTGATTTGAAAGGTAGCTTGGTGCTGGAGTCACATAGATCTTGTCTGAATCATTTCTGTTATTTGAGGGCTGTGTGTTGAACAAATCATGAATCTCCTCTCTCAGTTTCAGTTTTCTCATTTGTAAAAGGAGAACAATACTAAGATTTATGCTTTAAATATTTTGAGGATGAATGATAATGTATACAGTGCCTTCCATAAAAATTAACATTATTAATTAATAACAGTAGCTATAGTTGATTAGGAAACCATGGTCTTGTAGTGGGTCAAGCATTATGTCTGGGGTTAAGTGCTACATCTGCTAACCAAAGGATTGGCAGTTCAAATCGGCCAGGTGTTCATTGGAAGCTCTATGGGCAATTCTACTTTGGCCTCTAGGGTCACTATGAGTTGGACCCAATTCAATAGCCCTGCGTTTGGTTTAGGTATTTGGTATAGTTGATTCAGGATTAATAATAATGTATATTGCCATTAATGTTAGTTACTGTAGAGTCGCTTTCAACTCCTGGTGACCCCTGCATGTCAGAACAGAACTGTGCTTCCTGGGGTTTTCCAGGCTGTGATCTCTCAGAAGCAGGCTGTGTCTTTGGATAGACTCAAAGCATGAGTCTTTCTGCTAGTAGTTCAGTGCTTACCTGTTTAGAACATGCCACAACTCCTTGATTGATACTTACCCCAAACAAACCAAACCTGCTGCCGTTGGCTCCATTTCAACACACAGTGAACTTGCAAGACAGAGCAGAACTGTCCTATGGGATTTCCCAAGGAGTCACTAGCGGATTTGTACTGCTGACTTTTCAATTTGCTGCTGAGCTCTTAACCACTGTAGCCACCAAGGTTCCAAATTAATACATAAGCATTAATAATTATTGTCATTTATTTTAATTATATCATAATAAATATATTACTGTATTTCATCTCCTCTTAGACCAAAAAAACTGCTTTAAAATAGGCTACTACTTCTTCATTACTTTGTTTTCCATGCTATCGTGATACGACATATCTTCATCAAAAGTGTATTCAAGAAATGTGGCCAGTATTTGGTAACAAATTATTTAGGAAATGTGCAGGTTTCATTTAGGTGTCTCAGAGGTTTAGCCATTTGTCCCATTGTGCTTTTTGAAATTTGCTTAGCAACTGAGGCTGAACATAAGAGTAACTTGCTAGTGCTCCAGAATTCTTGGTGATTTAAGAAGCTGTGGTCCTTGGTGTACTTGTAAAATTTATTTCTTTTGGTCTACATGGAAACCAAATAGTGAGAATAGCAAGATGATATTAGGAGGGCTAATGAGAGCTTTATGTATATACAAGATACTGATTTGGGGTCTTAAAAGGAGAATGGGACTCAGCTTTTCACTATTTGATTTGAACTACAGGAAACAACAAAATGTGGGAGCTGGAATGCATCCTGTAGAGTATCTAGCCAGAGTTTCCCAGAGTGTGTTCTGTTATGTTAAACTGTTGTTGAGAAAAGAAAACTCAGAGGTGGTCTAGGGCCCTGTAGGCTTGGGAAATTTGGGCATAAACAAAGATAAGTAAGTTCTTTATTCCAGGATTCTCAGATTATGATTGTACCAATATGCATCATAAATATTCCATAGAACATACAGCATACAGCAATTTCCAAAGTCATATGACCGTAGTATATTATTTTGTAGAACATATCTCAGGAGTATTGTCAGGAGTTATCTATCTAGCCTCTTTATTTTTCTAAAAGAGGAAAGCAAAGCCCAGAAAATTAAAGTAATTTACCAAAGATTGCTTAGCAGTAGAGCAAAAACTGGGACCTAGATGTGCTTAGCCTTATTTGAAATTAGTCTTTCTACTTATCTTTGCATTCTTGAAGAGATAATAAAACTCACACAAAAATTATATCATTTTGCTTGTATTTTCTAAGTATGCTTATGCTCAAAATACCACAACTAATTTTGGAGAATTAAATACATTAATAATAATGAAATGATTTTCCCATAAAATAGGAAATGCAATTACTTCCAACGTTGTAACAGGAAAATTATCGACTTTTTTTAATGAGAATTCCAACACATTTCTTTGATATTTACTTATTATTTTTTATAATTAGACACAAAATGATTCATAGTTTATTCATAATTTAACAAATTCCTGTGGTTATTTCCAAATAAGATTAGAATTTCTGCATACTATAGATAAACAGTAGTCATATGTGGCATAAAGCTGTAAAAAAAATGAGTAGGCTTGCAATGTGATATTTAGAACTTTCTAAACTGTATGATAGAAATCATCCAAAACACATAAAAAACACAAAATCTGTTGTCACTGTGTTGAAACTAAAGGAGTGTGAAAATGACATTATAGTATCTCAGTCACCGAAGGGATATTTTTCTAGCTGGAAGGATTTCAAACTTTTAGCCAAGAGTGGGTAACATCTACTACTTTCTTGGTATATTAAAAAACAACAACAAAATAAAGATACTTTAGGATCCAAGTCTATGATTATCTTTTTTAAAAAAAATATTGTGTGCTTTTATTGTTGGCATTCTAAATGTGTTGCCCACAGGCCACTGGAGCAGATGATAAGCATTTTCACATGTGTAAACTTTTCCACGCATAACAACTAATGACCAGAAAACCATAACCCCAAGAGTCAAGTGAGAAGAGCACTTGTGCATTCTCACTGCAACAGGAAGTGAACACTTATTACCTTTTTCCATTTTTATTATGACAGGCAGCTTTTATCCATACAGTTGGAGGAGTGTAGGTAACTTTTCCAAGCAATTTGAAGCTAATGCTCATAACACCGAGGTACAGGGACTATGGAAGCTGTGTCCCTCCAGGCCTTCAGAGTCTTGGCTCTTCCCTAAACAGCTGTGCCATTGGGGGCAAAGGACAAAAAACAAACTAACAAACCTGCGGAATATTTCTTAAGATTTAAACCAAATAGTTGACAAGGAGAAGAAAGACTTTATGTCTGTACTGGTGGCTAGGAAAAAAGCACCTAGACAAGGTGGGTTTCCTGGAGTGTTCAGAATTGACCTCTAGAGACTTTTTAATGTGAATGTGCCAGAAAATGTGTCTAAAGACAGAACTCAAGACTTCAGATGTGAGATCACAAAATCTTGTAGCTTAGTATTCAAACCAATGACTTCAACAATGTATTTCATTTATCTTTAAGGTCATCTCCCGACTTTGTAGTTTAACAGGGTCATGTGTATTATTTAGATGCAGTGGCTCTGTTTGCCACTAAACTTCCAGATGAAGTGAAGACAAATACCAGACCCATGTCTTATGTCCCTAACCATACAGAGTTACACTGTGGTAGCAAATATCTGTTGGTTCTCAATAAACACCCATTCATTGGGTACTTGCTAAGCTTCTGACCACAGCAGATAGCTACAATAATTAAGCCTCTATCTTTACTCTCAGAGCTCTCTTTAAACTTTATGTATTTATTCTTCATATTGAGTATTCATTTGGTATCCCTGCAAGCCATTCTGTGATTTCAGACACTGCCTTAGCAGAAGTTTGCAGTGCCAAGAGGCTTCTTTTATTTTTTTATGACTTACAAGGGAGATTGAGACTCATAAGTATGCTGCCAACCCTGGAACATTTGCCTAGTGACCTAATTTCATGGGAATTTGCCAGGCCCACTAAGTGGAAGAAATGCAGTCCTATACCTTCAGTCCTCATGGGTTACTCTGCTGACACGCCACATAGCCAGCTTCCTCACATTGTCACAACCTTCAAAGGACTGTCTCCTTAATATTACTCTTTTCTGATCTTCCTGTATCAAGTAAATTATAAGAAACAGAGTTACAAATCACTTATACAGCTTAGACAAATTTGTCCAATGCAAAGATCTGAAGTGATATTTCTTATACTGAGTTATGATGTGCACTATTTCTCAGTACTCTGCACTTCCATCACATGCATTTTGAGTAATTCAAGAAGTTTTATAGAGTAGATAATCCAGTATAGTATCAAGGCCTTTTCCATAAAAGATAATTTACTTATTATCTAACATGGGTGTTTGTGAACTACTTTTGTCTTTTTTCCCAAGTAACTTCTTCTCAAGCCAGATCTAAAGTTATTTCAAACATCACAGTCAATTTGATATGGTAATGTATTGGTCTGACATTCTTTTCAGAAAACAACACCAAAGCAATATGTGTTAATACAGTCCGAATTGTACTTTAATTCTGTTCTGTCTACAAGCCTATAACCTTTTCTGAAGAATGCTCTGTACTGTTTTCTTTCTCCCATCACAAAGTACTTCAATGGCCTTTGGCCAAAAGCAATGGAGTTCTGGCTTTCTAACTCCTATATAGCCTGCCCAGGGACATTAATGAAAGAAAAGTAAACCTACTCTATTATCCCAAATGGCTTTTTAAATAATTAGGAGATTTTAATAACAGTGTCCAGCCAGTGCTTTCAATTTCCCCAAAGGCGTTTCAACATTTTCGAGGTGAGTCTGATGCTGTAGTTGCATCAGGGGAGAAGCCTTTGTTCTGACTACAAACGACCTTCAGTTCATGCAAATGCTAAAAACATCCCTGCGCATTGCATTACTGAAATGGACTCTTTGGCATCAGTGCCTGCAGTTTTGGAGTTCAACACCATACTTGTGGAGCTATCTTTAAGTGCAGAAGTGACTCACATTTTTAAAGAGACAGAGCTTTTCTGAAGGCTGGCTTTTTGACACTTTTATTTTTTCCAAGCTGACTTCTAAACTCATTGAATCATCTGTGACTTATCTTTCATAAATATAAATGAAAATAGAAGCCAAGAATCTGAGGACCTTCGGAGGAGTAAAGAGATGATGGCAAAGCCGCCTGAAAATGCAGTATGTCTCAAAAGCCTCAGAAAATGTAAACCCTTATAACTAGCAACTGAACTAGTATGAATTTATTTTCAGTAAGTATAATCAATAACAGAAACACATATTTAAATACAAGGACCATCATCACTGTGTTCTTTGTAATAGCAAAATCTTGGAGATGAACATCCAACAATAGGAAATTCGCTATACGATAGAACAATGTGTAATCTATCACACATTTTGGAAACCTTGGTGCGTAGTCGGTAAGTACTATGGCTGCTAACCAAAGGTTGGCAGTTCAAACCCAGTAGGTGCTTCCAGGAAACTCTATGGGGTAGTTCTACTCTGTCTATAGGGTTATTATGAGTCAGAATTGACTTGATGGTGGCAGATTTGGTTTTTAGGTTTTTTTATTAAACATTTTGGTGTAGCCAAGCCAAGCCAAGTGCCATCGAGTCAGATCCGACATTTTGGTGTAGAAGTATGTTTATTGACATGAAAAATCTTTCAAAATATTTTACTTGAAATAAACAGGTAGATTATAGAACAGCCAGCCAAGCCAAGTGCCGTAGAGTCGGATCCGGAACAGCTGTCTATAATGTGATTTTTTTTTTTTTGGGGGGGGGGGGGGGGTTTTAAAGAAAAGGCAACATTTTGATATCAGTGGTGCCTTTTTTTACCAGGACTTTCTGTAGTAAATATACAGTATTTTTACCATAAAAATGAAAGTAGAAAAAAGAGGCATTAAAATTTATAATAAAATATTTCTTCCTCTTTGCTTTAAAGAAGACTTTTTAGGGAAGTGAAGTTGTTACAACGGTAGGTAAGATTATGCCAATCCATGTTTTGTGCCCTACCATGAACAATAACGACCGAAGTGCTGCACCTAGGAGAAAAATGAGACAAGTGAATAATCTCCTGCAGTTTAAAGACAAACCTGCAGCGTTTCTGGATATCTACCCACACTCCAGCTGGACAGGGATGGAACAGACCTATGTAAAAGGAGAATGAGAAAGAGCCACCAAGTTGTGAACACCATCAGATGTTCCAGATGTTTGCCTCTGGATGAGTTTCTAGAAGGAGTATCAATGCCTTAGCTTCTCAAAAAGACATAAGCGCATCAACACGCACACACGCACGTGCACATGTGCATGCACACTACATGCACACACACACACACACACACATACACACACACAGACATACGACAGTGTCTCAATTCCTACTTCATAAAGAAACCAAAACTGAAACCAAACCTATTGCTGTGGAGCTGATTCCAACTCATAACGTACTCACTGCTGTGCAATCAATTCCAACTCATAGCAACCCCACGGCACAGAATAAAACTGCCCCATAGAGTTTCCAAGGAGCTCCTGCTGGGTTTGAACTGCCAACTTTTGCTTAGCAGCCATAGATCTTAACCACTACACCACCAGGGTTGCCTTCCGACTCAGAGACCCTATAAGACAGAGTATAACCGATCCATAGAAATTCCAAGGAATGCCTGATGGACTTAAACTGTTGACATTTTTGTTAGCAGCCGCAGCACTTAACAACTGAACCACCAGAGTTTTCCACAGAGAAAATAAAGAACAGCAAAAGTGAATTTTGTCAACTTGCTTCTTTTCCTGGTCTTCTGTCTTTTTCTCCTATGCAAAAGAAGAATTAAGTTTCTTTTGAAAAGTAATTCCTTCCCTTCTGCTCTAGTCTCCATCTTCTTTTATCTCCTTAAGAATCCTGTTTTTTTTTTTTTTTTTTTTTTTTGGTGATTCCAACCAATAAGCAATAAAAGTGAGCATCCTGATACTTCTGAGCTATTCACATACCCATAGACATTCTTGTGTGTGTGTCTCTCTCTCTCTACATAGATACATACGTATGTGTATGCATACACATTTATTGAACCAAAATATAAAAAACAAAAATCAAATGAAGTTGTAGAATATATACGAAGGGTAATAATTATGTCAGCATTGTTAAATTTAGCATTCATCAACATTTTACGACAGTTAAAAGCAACTTCTGAGTTGGATGGTCTCAATTTTCCAAAATCCTGCAACATGTGCACTGATGGTCAATAAATCATCCTGAATCATAAATTGCATTATCTGTAGCCAAAACACTTCCACAAAAATTGTTTTTCACTGTAGAAAATGTAGTTAATGTGAGCAGAGGGTGCATTGCAGCATGTTTAATCTGAGGTTTGTAAGGACCACTAAGAGTACAGAAGCTACAATTCCAGCTTGCTCCATAAACTGTGTGTTCCCCGGTCTGAACCTTTATTGCTGGCTCTGCTCGCTCAGCAGAAAAATGAGCACAAGTTTTTTTTCTCATTGTCAAAACCCTCATCGGTCTATCCCTCTTGCCTTTCAGTTGCCACTACCTTCTTTATAGTCAGTTTCTCAAAAGTGGTCTACACGTGTTGTGGATATTTTCTCAGCTCCCACTGGCTCTCTTTTTAAATTACATTTTATTGTGATAAAATATATGTAACAACAACATTGCCATTTTAACCATTTTTAAGTGTATGATTCAGTGACATTAATTACACTTACTATGGAAACCTGGTGGTGTAGTAGTTAAGGCTACTACTGCAAACTAACAGGTCATCAGTTCGAATCCACCAGGCACACCTTGGAAATTCTTTTGGGAAGTTCTACTCGTCCTATAGCGTTGCTGTGAGTCAGAATCACCTCATCCGCAATGGGTTTGGTTTTTGGGTGTTATGCCAGTGCTCTGGTGAGGCAGTGGTTAAGAACTTGGGTGCCAACCAAAAGGTCAGCAGTTCAAATCTACCAGCCACTCCTCTGAAACGCTATGCAGCAGTTCTACTCTATACTGTAGTGTCGCTGTGACTCAGGATCGACTTGGTGACAATGGGCTATGTCATGCTATGAGCATCACTACAAATCTCTAACACTTTTTCATCATATCAGACAGAAATTTAGTAACCCTTAAGTAGTAAGTCCACAGTCCCCTTTTCCTCCCAGCACCTGGTAACCACAAATAAACCTTTGTCTCTAGGCCACTGCCTATTCTAGATACTCCATGTAAATAAGATCATGCCAGGGGCCAGCCTCGGCAGAGTCTGGGATCATGAAGAGATGGGTGGCGTTGGCGAAGAAAGAAATGAGACTGAGACAACCAGGAATCTGGAGATCAGCCGTCTGTTAGGGCTTGTCTTTATTTTTTATACAATCAGTGACATGATTTCACCCTGCCCTTTGACCACATAAGCTGTTGGTTAGTAAGGAATTGACACCTCATGGTCTCTTTTCATGTTAATCATTAGGGCCTTTGGCTAGCAAAGAACCAATACACTGTGATCTTTTTTCATGTTAATCATTAGGGCCTTTTAGGTAATGGCCTGAGACAAATATATTGTGATTATAATCAACAGTGAAAATAAAGTTATACCTTGAGCTCAATCCGCTCTAACTATGCCTCGATGTCAAAGGTGCAGGAAGAGGGGATAGACTCATCTTAAAAGCTGTCTCTATTTGTTCCTTCTTTGCTCTTTTTTATCTCTTCCTGTGGGGACAGTAAGCACCCACCATCCCCCACTCTAAGCCTCTCTTAAGCTGTTCTAAGAAGGGTATTTCTTTTCTACTTGCCATAACAAATATAATAAACTTGGGAGCCTATCTGTCTTCCTGATGTAGGGGGTGGGATGTCCATATTTAAGGGCTGTGTGGGGGGTCATCCCCTTCCTGCAATCTTGTGTTTCACATGTGGAGGGGGAGGTGCAGTTGGGGGAAGCCAGGGAAGCCAGGCTGGCCTCAGCATTCCCGGGCTGGGCGTGCTATGTCAGGATTCATTAAGCCGAGGGGGTTGTAAAACCCTTCTTAGAAGGCATCTTCCTTGATCCTTGCGCTGGGAGATAAGAGGATACTTTTGAGGAAGGTTTAATTAGGATGCAAAATATTATCAGGGAGCCAGGGAGAGCACAGCCAAAAAATATGTCAAGGGTGGGATGCGTCCACTCGCCATCACATAGGCATGAGACTTTGCTTACAGAGGCTTCTGTGGGTGACGGGCCTTGGCAAGATCATATGATTTTTGCCCTGTGGCATTTCGCTTATCTCAATTAGCCCAGGTAGTGCAGTGGTTAAAGTGTTTGGATGCTTACTGAACTCACAGGTTTGAACCTACCAGCTGCTCAGCAAAGATTATAGCCTTAAAAAATCCTATAGGAAAGTTCTACTCTGCCCTGTAGGGTTGATATAAGTCAGAATCAACTCACTGGAAATGGGTTTGGCTTTTTTTGATATCCCTGTGTTTTCCAAGGTTCATTCATGTTGTAGTGCACATGAGAACTTAAGCTTTATAACAGAATGTTCTATTGCATGTATATACCATACTTGGTTTATTCATCTGTTGATGAGCATGTGGGTTGTTCATCCTTCATCTATTGTGAATAGCACTGCACTAAACACTGGAGTAAAAGTTCCCACTGACTCTTCCTCTCACAGAAGTAAGGTTTCTATTACAACCATTCTGCTAAAACTCTTAGCAAGTCACTGCCAACTCTGTTCCTAAATCCAATTTGTGCATTTCAGTTGCCTACTCATTTTTACTACCCTCTCCTTGAAGACCAGCTGCGTGGGCTCTGGAATACTTTTGCTTGTTGGTTTTCTTCTTCTCCAGCCATTCTTGGTCTTCCTTACAAATTTCCTCTTTGTCTCTTATATGATAGTTTTCCTCAGGGTAGTTTTCCAAGGCTGTCTTTTCTCCCTGAGCACACTGTCCCTGGGCAATTTTCCTGGTTCATTTATGTCTCCTTCCCAGAATTTGGGCTAATATACCAGCTGCCTACTGGGCATCTCCAGGAGGCAATTTAAACCATGCTACCAAACTGAATTTCCATTTCTCATTTGTACTCTTCCCTACCACCCATCTGCTGTTCTATGTACTTCTAATATCAACAAATGGAACCAACATCAACCTAAGTCAGACACTGGAAGGCAGCTTTGACCCCTTACCTTCCTTCACCTATCATTTTTAACCCACCTGGAAGTCCTAACTCTTATCTTCTATAACGCTATCTCCTCTTCTCTATCTGTGACGCTGCTTTCCTAATGTAAACTAGTATCATTACATTTATGGATTAATATAATAGCCTCTACCTGGCCTCTATGCTTTTCTGCCCCCATCAATCGTTTTTGCACTCTGTTTTACAAATGATTTAAAAAACACAAAACTAATCACGATACTCCATTGCTTAAAATCTTCTAAAGCTCTCCTATTACCCTAAGGAAAAGTCTAAACTCTTATTATTACTTAAGAAATCTGCAAAACTTAGTTCCAACATATCCACAGACTTCTCTTTCGTCTCTTTATCCCCTCCCGGTCTGTACTCCGGTCCAGTCAGAGCAAAACTCTTTTCACCTCCCTAATTCCTCTTCACTGTTTCCTGCTTGCAAGATTTCATGCATGCTCTTCCTGGATAGGGCAGTTTTCCCTTTCTTTCTTTTAAGTAGCTACCCCCTACTTACCTGTCGGATCTGTCTAGAAGTCAGTCACCTTCCAGGCTTTCCCTGATGGCTCAAACTAGAAATGAGCACTCTCCTTTGTGTTCTCTGTAGAGTTCTTTATTCTAATGGCACTTTCTAGGTTGCTTCTAATTGCTTTCTCACTAGGCCATCTCATGTTCTCACTGGGAAGTAAACTCCAGGAGGACAGGGATTATGTCTACATTGCTAATCATAATAAAGACAATAAATATCTATTGAATATGAAAATAAACAAGCATCGGGCATACATCTAAATGGTGCTAGTAGTCTGACCTCACTAGGTTTGCTGAGTCAGTTCTCCCATCTAGCAACTTGACTGTTAACTGTTGTTCTGATGGATGCCTTTGAAAACTACTGAGAAAGTTCTTTCACATTTACTGAGCTGTTGGAAATAGTAGGATAAATGCCCTCAGGGAAGGCGGCTTTTTTAAATAAGACCTGGGCTTGGCTGCACAGCACAAAAAATGGGTTGCATTTACTGTAATGATGCCATCATTGGTCATTTGCGACAAGCACAGGAATTTACTGTTAGTGAAGAAGGAAGTCACCAAGTACACTCAAGGCCAAATTCAAATAAATACTGGCTGCCATTCTTGTGAATCAGTAAATGCCTCTGACCTACATGTGTTATTCTCAATATTTTGACACTCAGTTGCTTCCACTTTTGGAAAAGTAAGCAAATTAATACAAGAGGTTACGAGAATTCCATCCTTGTTATAAGAAATTCATTACTGAATTGGTTAGCACATAATCTTTCTTGATAACAACAGGATTGTTTATGAAATTATAGACAGAGGCAGCAACACTGAAGAACATTACAGGTTATTAAAGTGAATTAATTTTGGAGGCAGGGAAATATTAAATTTTGGCTCAACAAATAAAGGTACATTTGGCAGAGAATGGTCAAGCATTCAGATAGCCTCTATTTCACACTGTGCAAATGGTTTGAATGCAGAGGTACAAGGGGGCCAGCAGCTAAGCATTTGCAGGAGGAGTTATTTTTATGCGCTTCTGGTCACTGACGTAACTGTGGCTCTGTGTTCATAGCCTTCTTTTTTGCCTGAACCCCAAGAGAAGCCCTCTGGAATATGAAGTTCAAACCACCTACTTGTGACTCAGAATCTGGAGGTTAATTTTTAAGCTTCAGTGACTCATAAAAAGAAATCCCATCATGTTAAAATAGCTGCACTAGTAGTCAAACGAGGGTAATTCTGCTTCATGGTTATGAAGAAGTGTGTAATCCAAACCCCTGTGACTGTAACAAGTTCTAGGTTGGCTTCTGACTCTTCACTTTAACCTGATTAGTTACAGACTTTCATATTTTATGTTTTTCTCCTTACCCTTTATTTTTAAAATTTACCCCTAGCAGTTGTTGTCCAATCAATTCCAACTCAAAGATTTTTCAGAAGTAGACCGCAGGTGTTTCTTTCAAGACACTCCGGGTGTATCCAGACTTTACAACTTACAGTTAGCAGCAAAGTACATTCACCACCCAGGGAATCCTTATTTTAGAACGGAGCAGTGATATCTGCTTGTGGTCCTCCAGAGGGGGATCTGAGGCCTAATTAATTAATGTTTTTCAAGTACTTTGAAGATAAAGGGGCCTAAATTAAGTGCTGGAATTATGACTATTATTATCACAAAGCTCAGATAAGCTTGGAAATTTAGGAGTGACAACTCAGGAGCCCACATTTGGGATTCCAGTTGAGATGACTTCTGGAAATAGTCACATCAGTTTCTGCAGCAATTCGCACTCTGTGGATTGGTGGGATTCAGCATGACTGTATTCCAAATCATGCACGACAATAAAAACTATACTACACTCTTAGTGATCATTTAGAAAACAGCTGATAAAAGAGATTCTGTGGAGCTTTATGCCTGTGCTGCCGCCAAGGTCCAAATCCCTCCAAGCCTGATGAGAGTACTCAGACCCAGATACAGACACCAGCCACCAAATTAAGGAACGCTGTGGGCTGAAGACAAATGGATGTAGACTGGCAGATCCAATTGCCAATTACCTAGATCAAGTCCTTCATAATTCACAATGCTATGAATCAAAAAAGTTAATAGGGACAAAACCAAGCCCTATTTCTTCAAAGGCGTTTTTCTGGTCACCTTTGCTCACATTCTACAGCACAAAACCAAACTTGCTGCCATACAGTCGATTTCTACTCATGACGACCCCATGCGTTTCAGAACACAACTGCTCCATTACCTTTTTATGGCTGTTATGTTTTTGTAGACAGGTGTCCAATGCTTTCTTCTGAAGTGCCTCTGGCTGCACTCAAACTGTCCATCTTTTGGTTAGCAGGTGAGTAGTTAACCATCTGAACTACGTAGGTACCTTTGCTGGCATTATTCTCTCGTTAATTCTTTCAAACATTTTTTGAGTGCTTGCTGCAGGCCATGGAGTTCTTGGATGGTACAAATGGTTAAGCACTCAACTACTAGCTGAAAGGTTAGCAGTTTGAACTAATTTAGAAGTGCCTCAGAAAAGAGGCAAACCCTGGTGGTACAGTGGTTAAGTGCTACATCTGTTAGCCAGTTCAAATCCATTAGTGCTCTTGGAAACTCTGTGGAGTTCTACTCTCTGCCTCATAGGGTCACTATGATTTGGAATTGACTCAATGGCAAGTGAGTTTTGCTTTGTTTTGTTTTCCCAAAAGAGGCCTGGTAATCTGCTTCTAAAAAGTCACAGCCTTGAAAACCCTATTGAGCACTTCTACATGCACACACACAGTCACCACAAGATGGGATTGCCACAACAGCAGCCAACAACAGCAGCCATGTGCCAGGCACTGTTTTAGACACACTAGGGATAAAGACTGTGAGCAAAGGTGACTCATCCTCTTCTCTCAAAAAGCTTTCATTATTGTAGTAAATATGGACTGATCTCATCTACACTGAGCAGGGCATTGCAGGGAAATGTGAAAATTAACAAGCATGGTTTCTCTGAGCCACGAATTCTGAGGAAATGGAGCTGAGATCTACCTATAGGATAACAACACAAGAAGGAAGATAGCTAAGTCACAAGAGTGGTGGCAATAAGGCACCAAGTGGCATTCAGAGGAGGAGGAGATTTCTTCTGACTCAGGAGACAATGGAAGAATACAAAAGCAATCATCAGGAGCAGCAGGCAAGCCAGGCTTCGACAGACTTGTGGAGTTTGGGTATATAGATAGGAAGCAGCCACCACAGCAAAGCCGTAAACATAAAATTACTGGGCAAGTGAAATGCTTTGTTTGACTGAATCAGAGTAAATGGTAAATACAGAGGTTTGATAGAGAAAGCTGACAGCAGAGAATAGAATCTTCCATTTGAGATTTAGTCATACCTACATGCATCATTTTTCCTGTAAGACTATAAATTTATTATAGGTAAGGCTGTATTTATTCTTTTTAAAAATCTAACAAATTTAGTGCAAAGTACTCAAAATCAAGTCTTAAATTAAATATGGGCATTAAAGTGGTCATATTTTATGGAGATAAATATTTTAGAAATTTACAGCTATGCTATCTTTATTATAGCACATATAACACTGTTACTGAAAAACTATCAGCCCATTAAAATAAACCCTGAGGGTGTGAATCATGTCCTATTCATAGTTGTATTTTCAGACACCAGCAGAGTGCCTGGCATTGAGCCAATTCTAATTAATAGCAACTCCATAGGACAGAGTAGGAACTCTGGTGGAGCAGTGGTTAAATGCTACATCTGCCAACCAACCTGTCAGCAGTTCAAATTCACCGGGCACTCCTTGGAAACTCTATGGGGCTGTTCTACTCTGTCCTGTAGAGTCACTGTGCACAGGAATTGACTTACAGCAATGCGTTTGGTTTTTTTGTACAGAGTAGAACTGCCCCATAGGGCTTCTTAGGTTGTAATCTTTATTGGAGCAGAATGTTGAGTCTTCTCAGATGGAGAAATGTTTTGTTAGCAGCAGACCACTTTTTTAACTGTTGCACCACTAGAATTCCTTTGATCACCATTAACACTTGTTGAAAGGAAGGAAGGAAAGGCAAAGAAGGAAAGCAAGAAGTTAGTTTGCTAGAGGAAAGACTGTAGTTGCGCCTGACCTTAGTTCTAATTCTAGATCAGGAGTCAGCAAACTGACAAATTCAGACCAAATCTTGTCTGCTGCCTGTTTTGTAAATAAAGTTTTATTGGAGTAAAGCCACATCCATTCATTTACATATTATCTAGTATTGGTTTCTTGCTCTAACACCAGAGTTGAGTCATTACAACAGAGAGGAGATAGCTTGCAAAGCTTAAAGTGTTTACTTCCGGGTCTTTTAAAGACACAGTTTTGCCAGTCCTTATAAATCATCCACTAACTTAATGCGAGATTTTGGACAAATTCTTTCATTTCTCTGGTAACTAAGAAACCTGTGTCTAGTACAAGGTATCTAGTTTTTCTCCATTTTCTTCTAAAAGTTTCATAATTTTAGGTTTTACATATAGATCGATGATAAATTTTGAGTTAATTTTGTATATAATGTGAGGTACGAGTTCATGTGTTTACATTTAAATGTCTAATTATCCAGTAGGATTTGCGGGAAAGATGTCCCTTTTCTACTACATTGTCTTTACACTTTTATTGAAAATCATTGTCCACATATATGTATGTATCTATTTCTCTTGGTGACATAATGGTTAAGTGCTACAGCTGCTAACCAGAAGGCTGGCAGTCTGAATCCACCTGGTGCTCCTTGGAAACTCTCCTGGGCAGTTCTGCTCTCTGCTAACTGGTTGCTTTTTCTCAACTCCATTATGTGTCTTTTCTAACACCACACTGTCTCGTTTACTGTAGCTTTATAATTAACCTTGAAATCAGGTAATATATGCCCTCTAACTTTGTTGTTCTTTTTAAAAGTACCTGTTCTAGGTACTTCGCATTTTCATAATATTTTAGAATCAGCGTGAAAATTTTTATTTAAGGAAAAAATGGAATTTTCGAGGAAATTGAACTGAATTTATAGACAAATTTTGGGAGAATTGACTTCTTAATAATAATGTTTTCCAATCCTCAAACACATAACACTTTATTTAGATTATTTTACGTTGCAGCAATGTGTTGTAGATTTTTCCATGCAGATATTTTATATCTTTTGTTATTTTGCTGCTGTATTATCCTTTAAAATTTTCAGTTTCTAAGTGTTTATTGCTAGAATACAGCAAAACAATTTTTATATATTTGTCTTCATTTATATATTTATATGTTGAGACATTGATCGATATCAGGCAATTCTGCCACTCATGTATTAGTTCTAATAGCTTTTTTAAAGAAGGTTTTAATAAATTTTCTACATAAATAATCATGTCTACAAATCAAAAGATATACTTGTTTTCACCTCTGAATATTTTTAATTTATTTTCTTGCATTTAGTTCAAGATTGACTAGAAGAAATGGGATCAAGAACCATTTTGTTCTTCTCCTCAGGGAAAAGTATTGAGTCTTTCATCATTCAGAATGATATTGTTATTGAGCTAATTCTGACTCGTACAACCTTAAGAACTGCCTCGTAGAGTTTTCAAGGCTGTGAGTTTTCAGAAGCAGATCACCAGGCCTGCCTTTTTCATTGGGGGAATTGAGGTGCCTCTGGGTGAATTTGAACCAAAACCTTTCAACTAGTAGTGAACTGCTTAATCCTTTCTGCTACACAAGAGTATTAGTTACAGGATTTTTGGCAAACACCCTTTGTTAAACTGATTTCTAGTTTGCTGAGCGTTTCAACAGGAATGGGTGTGTTTTTGTCAAATGTTGTCTTCTGTGTCTATCGAGGTGATTATATATTTTGTCTTTTTCAGTTTATTAATGTGGTAAACCACATCTATTGATCTTTTAATGTTAAAGCAAGTTAGAATTCCTAAGATAAATCCCACTTGGTCGTCATATATTATGCTAATGTATATTGCTACATTAGATTTGCTAAAATCCAATTTGAGATTTTGAATGTATGTTCTTTAGGGATAGCATCTTGTAACGTCTTGTTTGTTTTTCTTATCAGGGTAGTGCTGGCCTTATAAAACGAGTGCGGAAGTAGTGCCTCATTTTCAATTTTCTGAAAGATTTTGTGAGAAGTTGGTAATATTTAATCCTGAAAGATTTGGTAGAACCCACAAATAAGGCCATCTCAATCTGGAGCTTTCTTTTTGGGAAGGTCTTTTGACAATAGATTCAACTTATTACATATATATATGTATATGTATATGTACATGTATGTGTATGTATATGATATAGCTGTACATGTATATATGTACTATTTATGAGTATTGTGGGTCTGGCTTCTAAACATTTGGCAATTTTCCAAACATCTTTTTGTTATTATTTCTGATTTAATTATGGTCACAGAGCATACTTTACATTACTTGCATCATTTGAAATGTGTTGAAGACTTTTTTATGAACCAGGAAATGGTCTATATTGGCTAATGTGCCATGTCTCTTTGAAATGAGTACTTATCCTGTAGTTGTTCGGTGGTGTGTCCTATAAAAGTTAGTAACTTTAAGTTGGTTGTTGTGTCACTCAAATCTTATATATCCCAACTAATATTGTGTCTACTTGTTCCACCATTTATTATTCCTACTCAGAGTGATCCAATAGGACAGGTTAGAACAGCCCTGTAGATTTTCCAAAGAGCATCTGGGAGATTTGAACTGTTTCATTTATAATTGTAAATGTACCTGTTTCTTTTAGTTCTATCAGTTTTTGCTTTGTGTATTTTGACACTCTGCTATCCCTTGCATAAATGTTCAAAGTTGTTCCGTCCAGTTGAATAACAGATCTGTTGCCTCAATGAACTTTTTTCATATTAATATTTTTTGCCCAGAATATACTTATTTTGAAATCAATAAAGCCATTTCAGCTTTCTTTGATTAGTTGTACCCTCATATGGATTTTGACACTTTCTTTTAAACTATTTTTTAAATACATGTGCATTTCTTATAGTGAGTTTATAGTTGACTTTTGCTTTTCTATGTAATCTGGTGACCCCTGCCTTTTAATTGGGGGAATTTAAAACATTTACATTTAATGTAATTATCAATAAGAATAAATTTGAATCTATTTTCTCCTTGTTTTCTATTTGTCCCATCTGTACTTTATTTGCTTTCTCCTCTGTTTATGCTTTGTTTTGGATCAGTTGGACATTGTTTTGTGATCATACTCTATCTCATCTAATCCTTTCAGGTGTATTCCCCTGGCTTGGATTATTTCCTCACATGAATAAGCTGCTAAGTACTCATACAAATATAGTAGGGACAGCCTCTGCAATCCCTAAAGTTTTTTCTCTCACTTTCTCTCCTTGCAGTTCACTCCTCTGTAGTACGCTTTCTTGTGAACTCTGGTTATCTAAATCTCCACAAATGCTCAGCTTCATGTTCTTAACTCAGAGACAACACTGAAATCTTCCTGTGTTCCCCTTCTCTGCACAGTAGCCTGGAAGCCCTCTCAGGGTAACAAACCAGGGCAATCACAGGAATTATCTCATTTGTTTACCACCTCTCAGTAATCACTGTCCCTTGCTGTCTGGTTCCCAGTATCTTAAAAACCGCTGTTTCTAGTATTTTGTCCTTCTCATTGTTTCAGGCAGGAAGGTGAATCTAATCCCCGTTGTTCTATCTTAGAAGTGGTTTTCAGTGGAAGACGGAGTTACTGGTGATTATGAGTTTTTCTCATGCAAGTTGAGGAAATTTTTAAAATATGAGCCTAATGACTTCCTGAAACTATTCATGAAGGGTTCAAAATATTTAATAAAACTGGTTAGAACTTTTTCTAATGTTAATTAACTCACAAATTTATCATAAAATTAAAATACTACAGCAAAGTAAACCAGAAACAAATGGCTAATTCTTGCTCTACTTCAACAATCTCTGCAGATACTAATATAACCGCTCTCTCAAGGGTTTAGTTAAAAGGAATGCCTGTTAGATTTATTTCATTTTCAGGAAAGAGAGGTCATTACTGGTTAACAATTATTCAAGTCTGTCCTTGATTTAATCTTAATCTGTAAACACAGGTCTATGTTTTGAAGATCATTATGCTGAACCAAGTAAACTTGATGTTGGTGGCTAGATGTTTACCCCAAGGCTGGAAAATGCATACACAAAGCTAATTTACCTCTATGTGTTATTATCTGAAAATATATGTCTTCTATGTAGGGTAGTCTAAAAGTATTTCTTTAGAACTCAGAAACTAATGATTTTTTAAAGAAAACCGTATAAATACTTGAACATTTTCCATCTCATGTTTTCTAAAGGGCAATTTTTTCTTAGTTGTATTTCTCTCTGATTCTATGAGACTTTTAACATGTATCAGCTGTTTTCCCTACTCTCTTTCATAAACCTTTCGTTTTTTAAGAGCATCTGATATGCAAAATGCCAGTGCCCTATATTTCTCTGTTAATGGTAATGTCTGACTGTTCTCTGGAGCAAATTATTTAAAGACCATCCAGTTTGTTTTCTCTGGACAGTCAGTCTTTGCTTTTCAATTGTCTCATTTCCCTTTACCTCCTACCCAAAGTTTTCAACTCTAAATTATCACTTTCTAACATGTGTGTGTGTGTTTGCCTGGGATTAATTTATATGATTTGGGAAAAAAAAAAAGAAGAACAGCAACAACAACAAAGATTATAAGTTCCTAACTTCCTGGGAGGCAGGATAATACAAAGGTTTAACTGACATTTGTAGATATTGGATTTTGGGGGATTCTATCCCTTTGAAGCCAAAAGAAGCACCCTAGAAGTAATGAAAATAAGGACCTTATAAGCCACTGACCTTCCCCAACCTCTTCTTTTGGAAAAACTGAGTAGAATACAATCCTCCAAATTAGTCCATTCTTCCTCAGTTTACACAATGTTAACTGAATACTCTACGGGGCAGTCCTACTTTGGCCTCTAGGGTCACCATGAGTTGGATCTGACCCAGTGGCACTGGGTAACTCATCACAGGAATCTCCCACTACTGTTTTGATTCTGAAATATTCTCAAAGTTGGCCATCCCCTGTCTCAAAAGCCTTTAGAGCACTTGCTCCCTTCCTGTCTGATACTTGTGCCCACTTTTAACTTCTGAGTGTATATGACATAGCCACCATACTGTTTTTAACTTTAACTGTCTTGTGTATATGTTAATGCTGCAAAAAGTAAATCAAGACAATTTGTCCTTCAGTTTCCTGAATTCTTTCACCCAACTTATTTTCAATTTCCCGTGTCCTATTCACACTGCGGAAACGCTGGTGGTGTAGTCAGTTAAGTGCTACATCTGCTACCCAAAAGGTCAACAATTCAAATCTACCAAGTGCTCCTTGGAAACTCTATGGAGCAGTTATGCTCTGCCTACAGAGTTGCTATGGGTCAGCGTCAACTTGACAGCAGTAGGTTTGGTTTGATTGTTCATACTGTGGAGTCCCTGAATGGTGCAGTTAGGGTGTTCCAGCCGCTAGCTGAAAGGATGAAGGTTCAAGTCCACTCAGAGACCCCTCAGAATAAGAACTGGTGCTCTACTTCTGAAAAAGCAGCCATAGAAAGCCCTGCTGAGTACAGTTCTACTCTGATACACACGGGGTCACTATGAGTCAGAATAGACTAGAAAGCAGCTGACTATTTATATTGTGAAGCTTGGGTACACAGAGTTTTATCCTTTTTTTAAAGAATTTATTTATTTATTATATTTTATGTATATATGTATTTTTATTATGATTGAGTGAAAAAATGTACAGTGCTGTATAAATTTGCACGCCCGCCTATGTGTAACTTCCCCTGCTCTCCCTGCCTAGTGACAGCACACTCCTCCTCCCAGAGTTTTACCCATTTTTCTTCTGAATATTGCTGCCCCACTTTGGAAGATGAGCAAGTGAATGAATATAAAGAAATTGTCAATGAGGTGAGGAAAAACTAAAAGAAAAGGAAATTTCAAGAACATCTAGATGGAAGTTGCTTTCTTGCTGAACTGTTTTGCCTTTCCTGTGACATTCTGTGATTAAATGGAATGAGAAAGGGACAGAAGGATAGAGAAAATGGTGGGGAAACTGAATTGGAGTGGGAGTTCTGAGAAGCCAAAGAATAGATTCTCAACATTTTTCAGAAAACTGGTAGAAAATTGGAAGTTGACAAATTGAAGAGGAGTAGATAGAAGAATCAGTGAAGAATGAAAGAAGAAACAGTATAAAGGGAACTAGGGAGTTCAATGTAACAGGATTTTTTCACAGAGAGGAATCACATTTTGCTGGAACCAGATTTTGTCCATGTTAGGTATATTTTTGCACTC
Source organism: Heterohyrax brucei (assembly GCA_028571685.1). Lineage (NCBI taxonomy): Eukaryota > Metazoa > Chordata > Mammalia > Hyracoidea > Procaviidae > Heterohyrax > Heterohyrax brucei. Next base: position 17,200,524 of record CM053142.1, on the reverse strand, counting down.
AGTTTTGTGAAATGTCTAGTGGTACTTTCTTTTTCCCACAGAAGTGTTTTTGTGGATGTGTAGCTTTGCTATAAACTGCTTTCACCTGCAAAAAAAAAAAAATTCCTATGAAACTTTCCATGATACTATATTTCAAAACTCCATGCATGAAATAATGATAAACATGGGGACATTGTTATAACGTATGTTAACTGGGCAGAAAAAAGAAAGCAGACACAAGTGTTGAAAGTTAAGTGTAGAAGTTACACACATTTGATGTAAGGCAGAAAGCTTAAATGTAACAATTTTCAGAGTGCATCACTCCAACTAAAGGAAGATTTATATAAGGATTATTGTAAAAAATCACACTGTAAGATCAAGCTTGATCTTACAGTCCATATGTATGCAAAACACCTACCAAAATGATGATAGTTTTGCCTTTGTAGACATGGAAGTATTGCACATAGCTGATATTTATTTGCCTCCACAGCTGCCTCATAAATAGAATGTACTAGAAAGTCAATGGTAGCTTCTTGTAGCATTTCTGTGATTTCCTAGCTTAAATTTTCTCCCACTGCCTCTCCTCGGCCCTACTTTTCTAGCCCATTCATGAAGAAATGTGTAGATGATGGTAATATCACTAACAGTTTCCTTACTTTCATTTATTTATTTAAATTTATACCCATTATTTAGCAATGGAGCACTAGTGCTGCAGCAATTAAGAGCTCAGCTGCTAACCAGAAGATCGGCACTTCAAACCCACCAACTGCTCCTTGTGAACCCTATGGGGCAGTTCTGCTTTGTCTTCTGGGGTCACTGTGAGTTGGAATCAACTCCACAGCAATGTTTTTTTTATTTCCTTTTTTCTTTTTTAATGTTTAGCATAGCAAACAGTTAGCTAAATTCATCATGGTATTTAAAATCTGTGCCATCAATCTATATTAATACCAATTTCCTTTGTAAGGAGAAATATGCATCTCTCCTGTCTCTATCTCTACCAAGACAACAGAGGAGCTACTAACCCATTTTTTGTATTTTTCTCAAGAATAAATATCATGGTTTGGGTTGAAAATATCATGGTTTGGGTCAGGTGCACCTTAGTCCCAAAAGTGGCATCTTTGCTTTTTAAAACTTTGAGGTCTTTCATAGGAGATTTGTCCAATACAAAACATAGTTCAATTTCTTGACTGTTGCTTCCATGGATGTTGGCTGTGAATATAAGTAAAATGAAATCCTTGACAATTTCAACATATTCTTCACTTATCATGATGCTGCTTATCAGTCCAGTTGTAAGGATTTTTCATTCCCTTATGTTAAGGTGTGATGAGTACTGGAAGCTATGGTCTTTGATCTTCATCAGTAAAAGCTTCAAGTTCTCTTCGCTTTCAGCAAGTGAGATTGTATCATCTGCATATAGCAGGTTGTTAATAAGTATTCTACCAATTCTTATGCAATGTTCTTCTTCATATAGTCTTGGGGTATTTGCTTAGCATACAAATTGAGTAAGTATGCCAAAATAATGCCAAAGGTAAGGAAATTGAAGATTTTTACCAATTTCAGAAATACAAATTGGTCAAACATACAACTAAGACACATTTATAAATAATTCCCATTAATTGGAACACAAATGTTGAGAACAAAGATGAAATATCTGTAGTTGGAAAATATGGTCTTGGTGGATAGTAAGGACACCAGAAAACACATGATAGAATTTTGTAGAACCAATAGCATTTTCAGTGCAAATGTCTTTTTACAACAACATAGATGGTGACTATACACATGGACCTCATCAAGAGGAAAATACAGGAATTAAATTGGACTGCATCTGTGGAAAGACAAGATGGGAAAACTCGACATTAGTAGTAAGAACAAGGCCACAGGTGTCAACTGCAAAACAGATCATCAATTTCCCACATGCAATCTCAGGTAGAGGCCAAAGAAAATTAAAACAAATCCTGGAGAATGAACATATCACCTTGAATATGTGGAGAATATTTCAAGAATAGATTTGATGAGTTAAACACCAATAACAGAAGACTAGACAAGTTGTGGCATGATATCAAGGACATCATACCTAAAAAAAGGAAACGGTCATTAAAAAGACAAGAAAGAAAGACTAAAATGGATGTCAGAGACTCTGAAAATTGCTATTGAATATTGAATAGCTAAAACAAATGGAAGAAATGATATAATAAAAGAGCTGAACAAAAGAATTTAATTTGAGAAGCCAGAATAAGGTATTATAATGAAATGTGCAAAGACCTGGAGTTTCAAAACTGGAAGGGGAGAATATCCACCAAATTTCTCAAGCTGAAAGAACTGAAGAAAAACTTCAAGCTTTGAAATACAGTACTGAAGGGGTCTCTGTGGAAAATACTAAATGATGCAGAAAGTATGAAACGAAGATGGAAAAATACTCACAATTGCTGTATCGAAAAGAGCTGACTGACATTCAACCATTTCAGGAGGTAGCACAGAATCAGGAACTGACGGTACTGAAGGAAGAAATCCAGTGTGCAGTGGAGGCGCTGACAGAAACACAGGGCTCCAGGAATGGACAGAATGCCAACTGAGATGCTTCAACAAAGGAAAGCAGTGCTGGAGGTGCTCACTCGTCTGTGTCAAGGAATCTGGAAGACAGCTACCTGGCCAGCTGACAGAAAGAGATTAATATTCACACCCATTCCAAAGAAAGGTGATCCAACAGAATGAGAAAACTATTGAACAATATTATTAACATCACTGACAAGAACAATTTTGCTGAAAATAATTTTTAAATGGTTGCAGAAGTACATTGACAGGAAACTGCCAAAAATTCAAGCCAGATTCAGAAGATGTGGAGCAAAGATATTATTAATGATATGAGAGGCATCCTGGCTGAAAGCAGAGAGTACCAGGAAGATGTTCACCTACGATGTATTTACTATGCAAAGTCATTCACCTATGTGGATCTTAACAAATTATGGAAAACGTTTCAAAGAATGGAAATTCCACAACACTTAATTGTACTCATTCAGAACCTTTAGATAGACCAAAAGCCAGTCCCTGAAACAGAACAAAGGGATGCTAAAACCAAACCCACTGCCATCAAGTCGATAACGACTCATGCTAGGTGTTCTAAAATCAGGACAAGCATCCATCAGGGTTTTGTGCCCTTTCACCTTATTTACTTAACATTGTGGATACAACAGGTAAAAGGTAAACATAGAGCATGTCAACTCCACTACTTAGCATTCAAATATGTCTCTATTCATTCTTGTCATCTACCATCATTGACTTAGAACTGACCTGAGACATGAAGATGACAGCCAGGCTGAGGAGCAGAGCCAATCAGACAACAAGGAAGATAAGTGGGAACAGCAAAGTTTTTCCAGTTTTATAAAGCCGGGAACTAAGAGAGGTAAGTGTACCTGTTGTTAACTATGCTAATTAATTGCTTTTTATTTTTAACCATACTTTGATTTCTCTCTTTCTCTGTTACTTTTCATAGGATGTCACAACTCTTTGGGAAAAGTGGTTGGAATTTTTTCTTCAGTTGGTCCAGCTAGTCAAGTGTAGGCTATTAGAAACTTAGTTTCCAAATTTATAGTCTGTTTAGAATTTCACAGGGACTCTTGATGGCGTGCAAGCATGTACATGTGTGCAAACACAGACATTTCCCATTGGCAGAATGGTGAAACAAAATAACACGTTAATAAGTATCAGGACACATGAACTTAAGGCCTGACTTTGACATCAACATATAGCCTTGGGCAAGTCATTTAACTCTTCTGGTTCTTATTCTCTCGGGCTGTAAAATGGTGGTGGATAGGAAAGAGGTTAGGAGAGAGGTGACTGGTGATGTTGAACCAAAAAAGACCTGTCTCTTCAATGCACCATAAGCAAAAGTTTGCTTCTAACTCAAGAGCAAGCAACTCTTCACTGTAAGTAATTCCATTAAGAAGGGAAGATTAACTATGTACAATTATCTGTTTTGTCTTGATTGGTTGTGTTTGATATTAAACAAAGTCTTCCCAGAACATTTTTGCTCAGATCTCAAATATAACTTGTCTCCAGTGGAACTTAAAGTAATGAACACATATCTACAAAATACAATTCCTGAAAAATAAAGACCTATAAAAAACCAAAATAGTTCAGTACAGTTCTTAATTTCATCAAACACTGCTTCTGAGATATTTAGTTCTCTAATGAGAGATAAACCTTCCTTTTTTTTTTTTCAGTATTTGAAGACTGACAGAAGAGTTTATTCTGTCTTGAACTTATTGCTTCTTTGTCTGGGTGTAAATGCAAATTAATGTGCAAACAAATTTAGAGTACTAAAACTGACCGCACATTTCAAAAAGCAATATCTGGAGAACATGGACTCTTACCTGAAATGCTGTTGACGTATTGTAGCTCATTTTTCTCTTTCTGTCATAGTGGTGTCTTCAGTACAGCCTGCACTTATCTCGGTGTGAAGCCAGATTTCACTTTACTTTCTCTTCATGGTCTTATCACATAGTTTACAAACACTTTATCTCTGTTACAGAAAATAAATGAAATTCCAGGCTTTCCATGAAATGTCATGCTGCAATGGATGGTCCAAAAATCTATATTTAGATGACTGACTCCTGCTTGAGGAAGACATGATAAATCTTTCATGCATATAAACTGAAGGATGATGGATTTAATGATCATACTCTAACTGAAGAATGCTATTTTGGAATTATTAAATGTTCCATCATTTGCAAGTCTAAATAGTCCATTGTTCCTGGTTTTGTCTGTCAACAGATTCTTCCATTTTCTAAGGGAAATTTATCATTAAAACAATTGAATTGATAGCAACATACCACCAGAGTGTGTTAGCAACAGTACACCTCACAGGGCCCTAATTCATAGCTACAGTTAGTAAAACTTAATTTATGTATGAATCTGCTTCATAAATGACAAACATGACAAGCATTGTTTAAATGCTACTGGTAGATATTCATCTTCAAGTATGAAGAGACAGTCTGCTTGAGGAGGTGCCTAAGCCTTTTGTCAGATAAAAAATCTAATCCATTGAAAAAGGTATTTAAAAGGAGACATAATTAATAATAATAATAAATCCTCAGAATTTATTTACTTGCTGCTCCTTGTATCCCATTGCCATCGGGTAGCTTCCAACTAATAGCAACCCTATAAGGCAGAGTATAACTGCCCCATAGGGAGCAGAAGGCCACGTCTTTCTTCTATAGTGAAATTTTTATAACCCAATTTTTTTTAAATCTTAATTATAGTCAAAACATTTCACGATATTATCATCATCTGATTTTCAATGGACTCCTTAGGTGGCACAAAGGCTTAACACGCTTGGCAGCTAACCAGAAGGTTGGAGTCCAACTAGAGGTACCTCAGAAGAAAGCCTTGGTGATCTACCTCCAAAAAAAAAAAACAGCCACTGAAAACCCTATTGAACTTAGTTCTACAATGCCTTACATATAGCCACCATGAGTTTGAGTTGACACAGATGCAATTGCTTCTTGCTATTGTATTATTTTTAATTTCAAATATTTCAATATCAAAAGTCTAACTCCTCTGGATCTCAGTTTCATAGGTGAAAAATGGCAATGGAGAGGAGTACATACGGGGTATGTCATGGTTGGAATATAAATTCATGCATCTGAAAATATGTAACTACTTCAAGAAAACTATGTTATAGACCTCCTTGTCCCAAAGCCAGCAAGATGACTGCATTCATGTTTACTATCTTAATATATCACTATGTGTATTTATGTATTTGTGTGACTATGTAGATACATATATACACATATGTACATACACACACACACACACACACCCCAGAAACACAAACTCATTGCTAAGGATTCAATTTTGACCAGCAGCAACCTTCTAGGACAGAGTAGAACTGTCCCATAGGGTTTCCAAGGCTGTAATCTTGGAAAGCCAACTGACACATCTTTATCCTGGAGAGTGTGCTAGTTGGATTGAATCACAGACCTTTTAGTTAGCAGCCAAGTGCTTAACCACAGTACCACTAGGTTGCCTATTAGCGTACAGATAAATAACAATCATTCATTCACTGAGTCATTACCTCTTTGCCTTTCTTACTGGCACAATTACGCTTGCATGAATTATTTCCAGGTATGTTGTATGAATATTTTTGAAAAGATAATTAAAACTTTACCAATTCCACAACTACACCCTGAACTAACTAGTTACCGCAATAACAGGACCAACCATCAAGAAAACCTGGATACTTTACTGAACAAATTGGATCATTGTGTTATTGATTTGGATACTACCCAGTTAATTAGTAAGAAGGCTGAAAACACCAGACAGATCTTCTTATAACTAACAGATTTGATTGCCTTACATGTGCTGTGTGGGCCATATGTGGAAGACTGAACTTTTACAGATAGCTAGGACCGATGGACACGGCCAGATGGACTTTGCCCAAGTTTGGAGAAGCACTGCAGACCAATCAAACCTTATTCCTTACTATGTATCTACGCAGAGTCCAAGACATATCAGCTAAGCAGTGACTAAATAGCTTCTAACTTGATTCAAGGGGCAGTAATAATGCAGTACGTAATTCAGTAGAAGCTTTAGACTAGTTTTAAGATTTGTGTTGAAGGTTTTCAAACTCTAATTGGACAGGGTTTGTTGCAATCCTTGTTGATTACTTAACTCAAGTATACCCAGCCATCTTATTGGTTTTGAATGGCCTAAAGCAGTTCCCCACATTCGAACAAGAACATCTGAAAATGGGAAAGTGGCTGTATATAGGCTGTAATGGGAGACAGCAATCTAATCCCATCAATTCTGACCTGGCTAACCTGGTATTTTCAGATTCTTTAATAACTAAATGTATTTCAATCCATGAAATTATTCCTTGAAAATTTGAACCCAACTTATATGTGATTTCTATCATTAAAGACATACTGAAGCTAAATCACCTCCAATTTAGCAGGTTTCACAAAAAGAAGTGGCAATGATTCAACTGCTGCCCTAAAAAAGACTGTCTTTTAGTGAAAATAAGCTCATATTAGTGCATAAAAAGGTAGATTTTTATCAATTTTCCTGAAAGAAAAAATCTTTAAGAAATGTTTTAATAAATATTTTTAAAATAATTCACAGAAAAGGGAGTGCTCAGTCATTGGAAACCAGAAGAATATAGCATTGCAAAAGCTGTGAAAATGTTGATAATTAATTGGTTACAAGCTGTAATTTTTATATCTTTTTCAAATTATTTTATTAAACTAGGCTGTTAGTAGTGTATGCATTAAAACCTTGAAGGAAGTATAAGCATCAAAATCATGCCATCACTCAAAATATTGTAAATAAAAAAACCAATCCAAAGTTATCAGCCAGTGACTCAACATAGATTTATTGCAGTTCTTGTTGGATTAACCAAAAGCTAGTTATTATAGAAGTAATAAAAGTAAAACCTACCCTCAAAAATTTTGATTTAGTGAATCCATGTAGACATGGCTTTATCAGAGATTAATTGTACTTTAATCATAATCCTAACCATAAATGAACACTAAACTATAATTCAAAATTATGGAACACTCACAGAGAAAATTGATTTAAAGAGGAATAGAAAGTAAATGGTTCCTCTTGTGCGGTGATGCTTGCTTGGACTGCAGGAAATACAGCGCAGGCTGCTGGAGCTCCTGGAGGATAGGAAACATGTTATTCACCTTTGTGTTCTCTCACAGGATCCTTCTCAAAACACTTTTATAGAAAAAAATGATATTTAAACAATTACTGAACTGTTGAAACACAGGGGAGAAAAAACAAAAGAAAGGGAAAAAAACACTAACCAAATGTCTTAAAAAATGAGTTTTATTTATTTGTTATGTTTTAAAATTTTTATTGTGGTAGCATGTGTGTGTGTGTGTGTGTGTGTGTAAAACAATCCTTTTGCCATCAAGTTGGTTCTGATTCACAGCAACCGTTATAGGACAAGGTAGAAATGCCCCACAGAGTTTTCACAGAGCTCCTGTTGGATTCAAACCACTGAGATTTTGATTAGCAGCCAAGCTTTTAACTACTATGGCACCAGAGCTCCGTATATAACAAAACATTTGCCAATTCAACAACTTTTATGTGTGCAATTCAGTGACATTAATTACATTCACCCTGTTGTGCGACCATTACCACTATCCACTCCCAAATTCTATAAATGGATTTTGTTGCTAGTTCCTGCCCTCTGCTAGGATTTGTTTTTGTTAAGGCACTTAAACTCTTACTGTGCTAGAAAGTTTGAATTAGAGTGTTCCTTCCTACTTCTCAAGATTGTTGAAATGATCAAGCAAAAAAGTACATGCAACTGCCTTGAAATGCCAAGTCCTTAAAAAAATTAATTGATGATTTTGTTATTTGCACTAGTAATTCAAATGAGACAACTTTGATCGGATGTCAGAAATATGTCTTAGTGGGTTAAGTTGCAGACCAGGAAGCCAAGACATCTTTAAAATAGAACTTCGTGTTCCCAAGATGCTATAGACTGAGAAGGGAACAACTGGAAAAGAAACATTTTGAGGTGTCCAACATTAGTATGACTGAAGAGTTTTATCACCAGTTTCAAAAGAAAATAGACCATTTTTGTGGTGAAGGTAAGTCTATGAATGTTAGTTTAAAAGCAGAGCAAACAAAGACAGAGAACAAAAAAGTTGGGAGGTTGTAGGCAGAAAAATTCTGGATAGTTTATTCTGGAGGTTTATTTACAAACCATAAATGTCACATGCAGTTTGGATATTTTTAGCCATTGTGATACCTAGAAATGAAATACTGTTGGCTTCTGCTTGCCTTTAGTTTTGTTTTTATTCTGCCCCTGGGTCATGAAGGTCCTCAGGATCCAGTCCTGCCCCTCTGTCAAAGTCTACTCACTAGTCCTTCGAGCGCCCACTGCCCACTCACCTGTCACCCTGGCCTTCGCTTCCCCTCTTCTTCCTCATCATACCTGTCTCTTCCTGTCAGGGCCTTGGCCATCCGGCTGGAACTTGTTTCCTCAAGGCCACTCATCACTGATGTTTCAGGTTACATATCACCACCTCGGAGAGGTCTTCCCAGACACCCTCGCTCTCCCAACTCACTCACCTCAGAGCCCTTCACAGTGCTCCTGTACCCAGTTTCAACTGTTTTACTCTCCACCTGCAGCCTGTTAACGCCTAGTTTGGGACAGAAGGTGCACACAACTGATCATGAGTTAGCGGTCCTGTCCCACCATTAGTCTGTGCACAGGAGAGATGTCTTTTATTGCGTCTTTCATCTCCTTCATCACAATTCCTTCAAAGGTACCCACTCTTATAATACATAAGCTATAAATACGTAGGCATTATAGACTAGATATAGATGTAGCTAGAGATTGCGTGGGATAAAGATTTCATTTAATTTTTATGTGTATAGTGAATTTATTTCCCCAGTACAGCTTATTGAAAACTGTGTATCAAGTAATCTATTTCTACTCAATTTCTCTAATTATTTGATCATTTCCCAGTAAAAAGTATACTGCTCTTATTATTGCTATTGTGGAATATGTCTTTATATATAGCAAACTGAGATCCTCATGAAAAGCTTTTTTCTAGGAATATTCTTACTTATTTGTGGACCTTCATTTTTTAATAAACATTAAGTAGTTGATTCAGTTTATCCAAAGGAGAGATTGATAGGATTACTGATGAATCTTTCCCCAGCCCTTGCCCAATCCTCCCCTTCTTGTACAGATTAAACTGAGGAAAATTAACATCTTTTGAATGTTGTGTTTCCACCTTGAAACATGTTAGACTTCTCTATTTGTTTAGGAATTAGTTAATATTCTTCAATACAATTTAAACTCTGCTGCATGAAGGTTTTATGTATTTTTCATTAGAACTAGAACTCTATTCCTCCCTTGCTAATCAGTTTAGTTGGCTTGATACTTCAGTTTCACATTTACAGGATACACATTATTCTTTTTAGTCATTATTCACTCAAATGCTGTATGTGCTTATTGTCAATGTCTTATACCTTTCTTGCTAATTCACTTCTCTTCTTGCTGGTTTAAGCTTTGGGGTGATAAACATTTAGAGTTACAGATGTCTGAAAGTTTCCTCACCTCATCCTTGAGGTGTGCATTTACCTGGATAAAAGATTCTAGGTTCAGATTCTTTACCCTTATATGGTGAATCTGTTTCATCTTTTTTTCTAACATGGTTGTTGAAACTCTAATATCAGACGTAATTCTTGCTCATTTATATGTAATCCTTTTCTATTTTAAAAGCTTAGATTCATCTCTTTGAGTGTTCTTAAATTATTCTACCCTGTGTTTAGGTATACATGTTTTCCTTTAATTCTTTTCTGCACAATGTTTTATGTGGCCTTTTATGAGTTCTTATATTTGTCTTCAAGTCCAAGAATTCTTAGCTATTATTTTTTTCAAAAGTATTGGACTTGGCTCAGTTATTCATTTTGTTGTTTTTCTTTCCAAGAGCTTGAACTTCTTGTTTGCCTTGAAAACATTCTGTGGCCATTTTTCTCTTCTCAGGGCCGTTATCTGCCTCTATTTACGGTATCTGCACAAGATGACCTGGGTTTGTAGTCCTCAAGTTGACTTTGAAGAATAGCTGGGGCATGCCCTGCTCATTTTAATTATGTAAGATACTCATTATTCTCTTGTTTATCTTATGAATCCTCCACTGGAACGTAGATCCAACAAGATCAGGGATTTGTCTGTTTCCAATTATATTAATTGTTCCAAAAATAACATCTCACATGTACTCCACAACCAAAAAATATGTGTTTGACAAAAGAATATGCAAATGATGCTCTCTATCAATTAAAGTAGGCTAAGTTATGCTGCAGGAGTGATCTCAAAATCTTAGTAGCTTAAAATATGTTCATCATAGTGTACCTAAGTGCTTTGGTGCCTACTGTTCTCACGTACATACACAGGCTGATGGAGCCACCACCATTAGACGTATGTCTGTGAAAGAAGGAGAAGAGTGGGCAACGGGAGTGAGGGGGAGTGATGCACATCATGGGATCAGGAAAAGACACAAGGGCCAGATCAGGTGACCTTTTTAAGTCAGGACCAGAACTTTCAATTTTATCCTTACTGTAAGAGAATCAAATAGAGAAGTTTAGAAAGGGCAGTAAGATGACCTGAATTACTAGTTTACTCTGACTGCTGTGTAGAAAATAAACTGCAGGCAGCTGAGAGTAGAACCAGGAAAAGCGATCAGCATCCGCAACACTAGAGTTGGTATCACCCAGAGCGGTACTCAGGGCACCACATCACACTGACCACATGCGTCCCCTCTTGTATCAGAAAATACAGAAAACTTAGTAATGCTTATTATCAATTTTAGCCTTAGAATAATATGTGATATAGCTGCAAATTGCTTAAAAATGATATTTCTTAGATTATGTGAATATTAACAACAAAATTGTTTTGTAAAATCTTTCTACATTGAATTAAATACAATTAGTTACAACATTATTAGTAACTGAGCAAAATCACTTTCTCCTTTTTATTTCACTACTATTTCATTCTCTCACAAATTACCACAATACTGTAGCTAAAACACCGGAAAATCTGACAAAATTAGAGACTGCAAGAACACTGGCAGCAAGGAAAACAACAGTGTGTGCCTGTGGTCTATGCAAATGAAACCATGTGATTCAAAACATTTCTGTAATAATAACAGTTCTGACTGGAGTACATTCCAAAACTCCAAATCCATTGCCTATGAATCAAATCTGACTTATGTTGACCCTATAGGACAGAGCAGAACTGCCCAATGGGAGTATCTGGTAGATTTAAACTGCCAGCCCTTTGGTTAGCAGCCATAGGTCTTAATCAGTGCTCCACCACAGTTTCTTGAGCATACTAGAAGGTTCAAAAGCAAACTAGCATGGAGTTTTAGTTTTGTAGGTGTACCAGAATATGTAAACTAGGTTTACAGAAAATGTTTTTGTGTTGCAACTAACTACACCAGAGCCTTGATGGTGCAGTGGTAAAGAGCTTGGCTTCTAACAAGATCAGCAGCTTGACTCCACTAGCCACTCCTTGGAAACCCTATGGGGCAGCTCTGCTCTGTCCTATAAGGCTGTTATGTGTCAACATTGACTCAAGGGCAACAGATTTGATTTTGTTTTTTACCTACCTTCGCTAGTATTTTTAGAAAACAAAATAAATTTATGCTGAAATACTGCACAAAAATTTGACAGCCATTTTGGTGTCAGTTCTCTGACAGTGTTGTGTGTGTGTTCATACCCCCTACATCTCCAATAGTGATGCCACTGTCAATAAGGACATCCCAGTAGTGCTTCAGGTGACAGATGACAATACCTTAGAGACAGTGATGGGGTAGGAGACACATAGAAATAGAGACATTTGACATCTCTTCTGGAGGTAGAGTTGACAGAATTTGTGGAAGGATTGAAAATAGGGAGTGTAGGAATAAAAGGAATCAAGGTTCTTGGCTTGAGCAACTGGTTAGATACTAGCAGGTTTTGCTGACAGAGAAGTCTAGGGCTAAGTTTGTGAGAAGAAATCAAGAAGTCTGTTCTGAACACCAAGATGAGAGTTTATGTTAGTTATTTAAACATAGCAGTCAAATAACCAGAGGAGGTTAGGACAAGAGAACAGATTTGGTATTCATTATCATATACAGTATATCATATAGAGGACATCTAAAGCAATAAGACTTGATAAGATTATATAGAGAATAATAATATATAAGAATAGAAGAGAAAAGCACCAGAATTATTTTTGGGGTATCAAAGAGAGGAAAAGGAGCTAACAAAGGAGACTGAAAAAGAGGAGGAAGAAGGAAGAAAGCCAAAAAGCACGGTGTCAGAGAAACCAAGAGAAGAGACGGCATATCACATGATAAGGATTGTTCAAGCGTTTTCAAAAGATACTAAGAAGACAAGAAAGAAAAGGAAAGAGCCATCGTTAACTTTGAAAAGAGGAAATGTCATAGTATAATGGTGATAGAATCCTCATTGGAAAGATATGAGTATTGATATGAGGGGAGAAGTGGAAACTTACTGTAACCCTTTCAGGACCCAATTGCTTTCTTCTTTTAATTTTTACTGATACAATGTGTTTTCATTAACAAAATCATTGAGTATTGTTAAATTTTTGGTAGTAGTATGAATTTTTTTCCTTTCCGCTTGCCACAAGTCTGCTAGAAATTCATAGAAAGTCCAACAATTAAGTCTCTGAACTTAATTGTTCTAAGTGCTACTTTCCTCACTGCTGAATATCATCATGGTCAGCTTTGAGTACTCCCCTTGGAAAGCTTTGCACCGATGCCAAGCACTTAGTTCTCCCTTCAAAGAAATTTTGGAACTCCTTCTGGAGTGACCATTGCCCACAGTGGCACAGGAACCAGTTCGTAAAATTACTAGTGCAGTTGTCTGTGAGGGAGTTTTGAGCCAGTAAACAAAGAACTATACTGGAACACTTTCCCTACTTGCCTGATCTGGTCCCCAGTGACATTTTTCTTCACTCGAAGGTAAAGGAAATATTGAAATAAAGACATTTTGATGGTATTCAGGATATCAAGGGTAACGTGATAACAGCGCTGATGGCCATTCCAGGAAGAGTTCCAAAACTACTTGGAAGGGTGGACTAGGTGCTGGCACCTGTGTATGGCTTCCCAAGGGGAGCACCTTGAAGGTATCTGTAGTGATATTCAGCAATAAGTTATGTAGCACTTTTTCTAGGATGAATTCATAAACTTGTCAGTCCTCCTATATCCCAATGGCGATGAAAAGGATAAAAAATTATTTCAAGAAAGTTTGTTGTAATGAAAGCACAAGGAATTAGACAGAAATGCAACACGCTCTTTTTGATTTCTATTTTCATCACAGAGGGAGTCAAGAATTTGGCTTCAGAGGATGAAGACTGAAACACCACTGTTAATTCTGACTCAAAGAAACCCTATGGCCAAATGCCAAGTGCCGTCGAGTCGGATCCGACTCATGGCGACCCTAGGGGCCAGGGTAGAACTGACCCCCAGAGAAACCCTATAGGAAACGGTTAAACTGCCTTATATGGTTTCCAGGGAGCAGTTTGTGGATTTTAACTGCTGACCTCGTAACCGAGAAGGAGGTGTAGGGTGGGGATCCCATCCAAGATGCAATTTTCACAAAATTGAATGGAAACAATAGTTTTATTAGATAGCAGTTGTTATGTATAAATTAGTGGTTTATTGAGATATGAATATAGGTTTGCCGAACAGTTCAAAGACTGTGTAGCCAAACAAATTTGATCATTTGTTTCATTCATTGCTTTATGGTACTACTAAAATATTATGGGTAATTTTTGGTTATGTATAGTGACATCTCTATATTTTTGTAATTTAAAAAAAATCACATGCTGATAAAACTATTAAATTATAATTTCATGCTATACAAATGAATAATTTAAGGCTATAAGGAAAGCTCTCACTTTAATAAGTTCTTAAGGTGACAAACTTTGCAATTTATTACGGATTCTTTAGCTAATTTGCTGTAGTTAATGTGAATGAAAAATATTGTTTAAATATCCTGTTTATGCATGCCTTTTTTAATGATGGAACAAAGAGACTAATTTGTTAAAGATGCTTTTTAATTGATTCCAAAGGGAACACCTAGAATATCATGTGCTGACTGGCTTTATGTGACCCTTTGTTCCAAACACTAGATGACTCATATAATTTTTTAGTGACAAAATCGTGTAATGAAATGGCAATGCAATTCCCAGCACCAGTTACCAGTTAACTTTACTGCCAGTTGTGGGATTTCACAGAAAGGACTCTGAAATTAAGACACACATACTCTAGACTTCTGTCGGTCACTAACCGGTTGCATGACCATGTTTTTTAGTTTGGTTAAAAGCAAATTTTCTAGATCTAAAGGTGGAAATAACAACATATTTTTTCTTTTGATAGAATAAGACAGTCCACCATGAATACAGACCTTATAGATTATGTATATAATTGTATATTTGTTTACAATATGCATGTAATCTAAACCTGTGCTGTTGGTGGAATATCTTATTCTGTCCAAAGACATACACATACATATGTATATATATCTATAACTGATATAATACATACAACTTATACATACATATACCAGTATGTATTACAGCTTATATAATACATACATATATAAGGTATATATATATACCTACAACAAGTATGTATATACACCATTACTGTTGTTAGGTGCTACTGCATGTTATTAAGTAATCTTCACAGCACAATGGTTAAGGGCTTCATTGCTAACCAAAAGATTCGCAATTTGAACCCACTCAGCAGCTCCATGGGAGAAAAACCCAGTTGTCTGCCTTCATATAGATTACTGGCTAGTAAATGTTATGAGGCAGTTCTTCTCTGTTACATGAAGTCACTATGAGTCATAAATCGACTTGATGGAACCTAACAACAACAATAGATTCACAGATATATATTTATGGGCATAAATATAGATACAGATGCATCTATACGTAGAGACGGAAACATAAATAAGTCATATAGATTTTAATTTATAGCCAAATACATTGCTTTTTACCACCAAACACACGACCAATAGGGGAGAAAAGAAGGATCTATGACTTAGAAAGAGGATAAGCCTTACAGATGTCTTCACTCAGTACCAAGAGTGACGCGTCCATACAGTTAATAAGGACACATGTACGTAAATATCTCAGCAAACCTCTCAGTCACCTGCCAAGAATCCAAATATGGTGTTTTTGACAAAATTTTACCTACCACACTACCTGAGTAGCATAAATGGTTAATCGCCTACTACTAGTTGAAAAGTTGGCAATTCCACCCACCAAGAGGCCCCTCAGAAAACAGGCTTGGTCTTCTGTTTCTATAAGGTCCCAGACTTGAAAATCCTGTGGAGCAGCTCTACTCTGCATACATGGATCCCGAGAGTCAGGATCATCTCCATAGCAACAGCAACAACATGCTACAGGTCAGTTGTATTTCTTTATCAGTGATTCAGGGTTTATATGTTTCAACAATTTGGGGTAAAATCTGGACACAAAGTCTTTTTTTGAAGAGACAGTTCCCATAAGTTTTGTTTAGTACAGCTCAAATTTTATAGGTGTTCATCATTTATGATGTATCTAAACCTTGATTTTATTGATGGTCAAACAAAGACAGAATTGGCAGGATGTCTGGGAAACTCACATAGATAAGGCCTATGCAGAATCTCAGAAAAGTTCATACTACTTTACCAATAGAAGTCCACTTTAATGACGCTTCATTTTTGGTTTTGAAACACGAGGATGCTAATCACACCAGGTATCTGTTACAACAGAACCTCTGTGAAGGATAATAATTCCAGGATCTTAAGAGAGGATTAGAGAGCTGTTGATAGAGTCATGACTTCTCTATAGCTCAGGATGTCATGATGGGCAGAACAAATGTTGGTCTACGGCATGGCACTGACATTAGGAAGTAAGCATCAGGTGACGTCATGTGCATGGAATATAAAGTGCAAAAGCCAACTCATTCTTTAACCCTACCTGTCGTATGCTAGGCCCTTTATTAATGGGCTCTGCCAAGATGGGGTCTTTACTGCTAAAGAGACATGGAAAATTTGGACTAGTTCCAGAGGAGCGTATGACAATTATTAATGACTTAGAAAAAGGCCGCATGAAGGAAGGTCAGAGAAAATCAGAACTTTCAAAAAGAACACTTAAATGCCTTCACAATTTAAAAGTAGCTAACTAACTACTAGGAGACACAGAATCAAGAAGACTAATCTGGTTGTTAAACAGTAGAAGTTTCGAAGAAGCAAAGTGGAATCTCGTCTGGAGGAGATTAAGAGTACAAGATTATCTTTTACTTGGAGAATTTCCATCTCATGTTATCTCGAACCGTGGGTTTAAGAACAGTCTTATCTAAAGAGAGGTATGTATTTTCAGTGTTAGATTTAAAACTGAAATAAAAAGGATTAAGAATCTAATCTTTCATTTTGATAGCCAAATTTTCATTGCCATCTTAAAATATGTTGAGTAAAAATTTACACAGTATAAATAACAGTCACTGGAGTATTTACTGTTGATTTTGGTTCTTTCTTACAGGCCCCCTACGTGGTATCCCATACATTCTTGTTTTCTCCTTGAAACCCCTTCATTCCACCTCCCCAGCCCCCATCCTTATTCTACCCTTGTCACCTATGAAAGCACCACTTATTTCTCAGGGCCAATTCAATTGGCATTTTCTCCGAGTAAACTTCCCTACCTCTCTCCTGATACTCTGTTAGGACTAATGTCTCCCATGTGCACATATGGAAGTATAGCTTCTATAGCACTTTTGTGCACTTATTTTCATTATACTTTCGAAAGTAGATAATAAATTGTTTATTTGCTTTCTCTTCTAGGGAGAAAGTTTCTTTAGGACAGGAGAACTTTTTTATTTTTCTACTCCATGTTCTGTCATACTTACAGTAAGTTCTCAGGAAATAGTCTCTGTAGTGATTAACATTATAGGTCCTCACATGTTCCTTTCTTCCTAGCTGGATATACTCTCTTATTCTAAGCAGAAAACAAAAACGCTAGACCAGTTGCTTTTGAATTGACTCTGACTCACATAGACCTTGTTGTGTGCAGAGTAGAACTGTGCTCCATAAGGTTCCCACGGCTGTAAACTTTCAGAAGCGGATTCCTAGGCCTTTCTTCTAAAATGCATCTGTGTGAATCTGAACCACCAACCTTTTGGTTAGTGGCCCAGTGCTTAAAATTTCCACCACCCAGGGAGTCTTTATCCTAAAAACCCAATTTTTTTTTCTTTTTCTCCTTCAAAACTCTGAAGAGGACTCCTGTCCTCAATTGTATTTTCTAAACTAAGCCCACTGAAGTGTTGGCTTACATTATTCTGGACTGTACACCAAAGTCCATGTTAGTTTTTAGTAATACTAGTAACGAATTAGTCCCCAGATCTAATAGCTTACAATGATGTACACTTATCACCTCGTGGTTTCAGTAGGTTAGGAATCCAGGCATAGTAATTGCTTCATGGCCATTCGTACAAGCTGCAGTCAAAACAGCAGGCCAGGCTCATTTCATGTGAAGCACCAACCAGGGATCCATCTGCCTCCAAGCTCACTCATACGGCTGCTGGCAGGATGCAGTCCCTTGAGGACCACAGTTCCTTGCTAGATACTGGACGGAGATACTGTCAATTCCTTGCTACAATGTGGTTGATGTTAAGTGTCATTCACTCGGTTCTGACTCACTGCAACTTTATGTACACAAAACGCAACACTCCCCTGTCCTGTAGCATCCTCACAACTGTTGCTTGAGCCCACTGTTGCAGCCGTTCTGTCCGCTCATCTTGTTGAGAGTCTTCCTCTTTTCCTCTGACTCCCTTCTCCACCAAGCATGATTTCCTTTTCTGCAAACCCGTCCTTCCTGATTACGTGTCCAAAGCATGTGAGAAGTCTCACCCTTCACACTTTTAATGAGCTTTGCTAGGTAGGCTTCTCCAATATGGTAATGTGTTTCATCAAAGCCGGTAAGACAGATTTCTAGAATCTAGAAGCTCACAGCCTGTTCTCATCATATTTATTTTGGTTTTCACTCCACCTTACATTATAGAAGCTATTTGAGGCTGAAGAAAATAGATTCTTCTTCCTCTATAATTCTTGAGAGTTCACCCGAGTGCTTCCCAAAGTATGTTTGATAAAAGATGTCCCTTGACAAAAATCAAGTATGTTTGAGAAATGCAACTGACTGTAAATACTTGAGAAGATACAAAACAAATAAACATAGTGAAACCTCAGTTCTGTGTGAAGCCTGGTTGTCAAACAAAACTGAATTTTATTTTTCCAGTATTTCTCAAACTTGTTTGACAAGAAGCTCCTTTAATAACCTACAAGACTAGGGCTTTACAGAATGCAACTGTATAAATAAATGTGATTTTATTAATACAGCAATAGGTAATCACTTCTGAGAATGTACTCAAAACACAGAGAAACTAAAAGCAATGCAACAGAGACTAATTTTAAGAAAGGCGCCCAAGAGAACGGAACAGTAAGCTGAGTGGTTTCCGATGGAAGCAGGCACCACTGTGCAAATTGCATAAAGGGACTGGACATGCACTTCTTTAACCGGGTTCATCACATGTGTGTGTTCCTCACCACAACCAGCTGCCCTTGCTTCATTCAGTTCATGATGACCCCACATGTGTCAGAGTAGAATGGTGCTCCACGGAGTTTTCAAAGGCTGATATTTCAGAAGTAGGTTAACAATCCTTTCTCCAAGCAGTATCTAGGTGGATTCAAACCTTCAGTCTTTCAGTTAACAGCAAGTACGTTAACCATTTATACCACCCAGGGATTCTGCACGAGTGTGCACATCCGGGCAGGTACAACTCCCACTGAAAAGACAAACTCCGAGTTTCATTTGTGTAACCTACTTCAGATAAGCCAATTATTAGCATAATTTCTTATAAACCCAGGAAACCCCACCCCCACCCACCCATCACCAATCATTCTTACCACCATTTCCTCATGGATCTCGAGAAGGGTGGTGAGTGTCGGTGTGGGCAACGGAAAGAGTGAGATGAGATTACTGTATCACTATTGCTTGAGCTATCATTTATAGAAAATTGAAAATGAGGATTGTGTTTCCCCAGTGTAAAACAACTGTGAGATGAAATTGGGGGTTGGGGTAGTGCTGTAAGGCGCTTTCTACCAGAGGACAAAAATGTGTTTCAGACAGCTATGAAATCTGCTGAACCGTGACCAGCTGGCCAACCAAGACCGATTTTATTCTCCAGTGAGACTTCATTCTTTATTCCTCCAAAGCACAGTATTAATAAATTGTTCTGGAAAACATCAAAGTTATTTGAAAAGGTCCATTATGCCATATTATTTCTTTATGCAAAATGGCTGTTTAACAAGATTGCCTCCTTGAACTTTTCACATGAATAGGAAAGCCAATCTCATTTACTAATGGAGGCTTTACAGCAGATCCTTTCCCTGCCCTTGTCTCTCTTTACCATTATTCTATGGGTAATAATTTACAATTTGTGTAAGCAATGGGGAAAGATTCCCTAGAGCTAGGGTGACATTCTCAGAGCTGCCGTATGGTGTGATCTTTCCGGAGGTACATGTTATAGAATCCAGTCCTGGTCTTGCTGGCCGCGTGCAAGGAGGTGAAGAAGAGTAGGTGGTACTAGCCACCAAGGTAAAATAAGGGTTAACCTCATAAGCTCTCAGGCTTTGCTCAGAAATTCCATTTATAAGACATTGTTTGCATCATTTGTCGTTAAGAAGGCAATGGCTTCATAGGGGAGGAACTGCACCCTTCTCACTCGTGATTTAAGCACGGAGAGGATGATGTGGGTAATCACTGCTGCTGCTGGTGATTATTCAAGTGAATTAATGGGGTAGAAAAGCGAGAGTAGAAGAAAGCAGTAGGAAATACCTTAGCAAGAAAAAAAGTGTACTGAAGGGGAACTTACACAGCTCTCAGATTTCTTAGTGACCACTCAAGTGTGCACAGTGCTCAAGAACTGCCTCCTCTTTCTTTAGGTTACCATCCCTAAAAACCCGTGGTAAATGCTGGTGGCCAAGTGGATTAAGTGTTACGTCTACCAACCAAAAGCCCGGCAGTTCACGTCCACCAGGAGCTCCTTGGAAACTGGATGGGGCATTTCTGCTCTGACCTCTAGGGCCGCTATGAATCAGAAGCAACTCACCAGACTAGGTTTAGTTTGGTTTAGAAACCCCTCGGTTGACGT
This sequence comes from Heterohyrax brucei, assembly GCA_028571685.1. NCBI lineage: Eukaryota > Metazoa > Chordata > Mammalia > Hyracoidea > Procaviidae > Heterohyrax > Heterohyrax brucei. The sequence goes on along the minus strand of CM053142.1, from coordinate 17,179,816 downwards.
CATAGAAAATGTTTTATGTTCCCGATTCGGGGAATTCCTGTATAATTTTATGTTAAATGGATAGATTCCCTCTGGAAAGCAAGCAAAGGTGTTTTCAATCGCTTTTCAGAAGATGAGAAAGAGAAGTTTGTAGGAAGTAGCCCAGATTCCTAGGATAGGGGAAAAAATGCAGAAGAAAAGAGGTTTAGACTAGTTACATGGGATTTAGTTAGCAGAGGAAGATTAGCTGAAGAGAGGGAAGGAGTTACGGAGTGTAGCTTTTCTAAAGGCAATATTATGAATATTTAAATAACCTTTGGGAATGTAACTTATGGGAAAACATATAATCCAAAAAGCAAGTTACTGATATTTTATTTTGTTTTGGTTTCTTCTAGCCAAAACTGTAGTGCAACTGAAAACAACGTTTTGAGGAAGAGACTGCAAATTTACTAGTATGTAAAGAATTTCATTAGGGAGTGAAAAAGACTAATTACTTATGTTGGAAAGCTTATATTCATGGCTGAGGAGAAAGCTATTGATGAAACAACTTAAGCACGTTGACTTTGATTCCACCAACATATGCAGTTGCTTTTTAACCTCTGTGATTCCAAGTTTGCTAAATATTGAAATATACAGTTATTCTCAACAGAGGCCTCCCTGTTAGTTTAAGGAATTGTATGACTTCTGAGATCATGAGACTTGGGAAGGAGCTAAAGAGAAGGGAGATGCTTCCTTGCAAGAAGCTGAATACTTCTTCAAAATTAGCATTATCTAGAAATTACAAATCAAAAAAGATCAGGAAGCTCAGATGTTTTTCTTGCTTTCATCAACCTTTATCCTGTGTAAAATCCCTGAATTAAAACTAAAAATGGACAGTCTTGAGAAATCTTTAGTGGCATGTGGGTATGTGTATGTGAGTGTACATTATGAGTCAAAAGGCCTTTTCTAGGCAACAGAAAAAGATGAGAGTAGAAAACACCATTAGAGGACCAGGGTGACTGAGTGCCCAATGGTGACACAAAAATCCCACCAAAAGTGTATGTGGATGACTGGTCCTCTAAGGTGTATGATGTATGTCTGCATCAGAAAGGCTAACCACAGGCAATTAATTTTATTGATTTCGTCAGAAAAACAACAAAATGCCAGACTATCATGTAATTGTTTGAATAACATTTGACAATTGTTATAGTCAAAGAATACCAAACCATTTGTTGCGTTCATTGAAATAATTTCTTCTAGTCAAAATTGTAGTGCAACAGAAAACAACATTTGGGGGAATAGATTACGTATTTACTAGTATGTAAAGATTTTCACTAGGGGAGGAATAGAGTAACTTATTTTGGAGTTTCAATTATTGCTGTTGAAACAATTCCTGTAGATCATGAGAGAGTCATGCTCCATGGAGCTTTCAATGGCTGATATTCCAGGATTATATTGTTAAGCCTTCTGAGGTACCTCTGGGCAGAATGAAATCTCCAGCCTTTCAGTTAATAACTGAGTGAGTTAACCATTTGCACCATCTGGGGACTCCCATTCCGTATAATAATCCACATCAACTCAGATATTTACCAAGAACCTCCTATGAGCAAGATTTTTACCAACAGCTATGAAAGTCAGAAAATTGAATGAAATATAAATCCCACTTCTAGTTATGTAGAATGCATGACTACTTCTTACTGACGAGAGTTTCAAAATCTTATCCCTTGATGGGAGTGCCTGACTCACAGAATAGAGGTGATCCTGAAGAATATACATGTAAATGTTTGTAAATAAGATTGCATTTTAAATGCTAAAGGAAAGTTTGTTAATTTAAGAAAATCATAAATTGTCTTTTATAAGGCAAAGAAAAAGCAAGGCAAAATAGAGCACGATCATTATCAGGCAGTGAAATATCACTTTCAAAACAAACAGCATAATGTATCCAACCTTTTAAAAAAAATGTAGCATGAACATTGTCTTTTCACAAATAGCAAAGCAATAATAATAATAAAAGCTCTCTTACAGTGTTTACTGAAGACATCTCATAAAGAGCAGGAAAAGTTCCTTTCACATGAAAGGTAGTCTATAGCACATGATGTTGTAAAGAAATTTTCCACTGCTTTGCTCATTTAAAGAAAATGTCTTTTGTTCACTATGTCGGACAGTACTTTCATCTTTTGACAAGATAAAGGTGTTGGAATATATTTACATTCTTAAGAAAAGCTATAGGATGTTTGTTTTAAAAATGATATTTTTTCTGTTGTAAAATGAATGTGGAAACATAAAAAATACCATTTGAGTGACCTTCCCTTGTAGTAATCTAATATATTTCCTTGATGTAATGCTAATTTTTACCACTGCAGGTTAAAAAAATACACACATAAAGAACAAGGAAACATTTGCTGCTTGCAGTTGATGTATATATGCAGTACATAGATATGAAAGTTCATGCAAAAGTTGTAATGTGAAAAAACATTAGAATGCTTTTTCGTTTATTCTGATGGACTGTGAAGGTCAAAGAGAGATCAATCCACAGAGGCCAGTATAGTTAGGAGTAATTTAATTAGGGTTGTCTAGTTCTGAAATATCATCTAATCCACTTATTGCTAGTGGGGAAATATGTGTATCTACATTTGTCAAAAGTGATTATGTACTTTTATAACTTGCAAAAGATTATACCACAAACCCCATGAAGAAGGCAAATACAGTAAAAAATTAAACTGATATTTAATGTCAAGCTTGATTTTTTTTAAATGGTAGCATTTTTTTTTTTCCCCTGCATAAAAACTATGAATCATAACAACTACAAAATGTCAGCTAAGAAGTGTTTATGCACAGTTTCTGGTCCTCTAAAGAAAGCAAACTTGTCAGACTCACACAGATGACCATGCATGGTCTTTGGGTGTCTCCCAGCAGGTTACATTTCAATGTCCTGTTACTTGCTGGTGTAATAGAACCACTGTGTTGAAGGGAGGTCAGTGTGATCCATCATCACAGATCACCTGTCCAGGACAGTGAAAGAGGTGAGATTTCCACATGAAACTCACAGGCTGTGAGGCTGAAAATGAAACCTGGGGCTCCTGACAAAGACTGTGAGCACAGACATTCTGCAGCAGAAGCTTGCTGGTACCCAGAAAACACCAGCTAAAAAGCTCTCATGTGCTTCTCCACAGAGCAAACATGAGTGGCTGCTAATGGTACCAGTTGTCATCAATATGATTCTGACTTAGGGAGACCCCATGTATTTCAGAGGAGGGTTTTCAATGGCTGATACTTTGGAAGCAGATCACCAGGACTTTCAAAATGCCTCTGAGTGTACTCAAACCTCCAACCTTTTGGTTAGTGGTGGAGTGCCATAACCATTTGCTTAAAAAAAAAAAAAAAAAGTGGAGGAGTTGATTCTGACTCATGACAACCCCATGTATTTCAAAATAAAATTGTGCTCCATAGGGTTTTCAGTGGCTGTGATCTTTTGGAAGTAGATCGCTAGTCTTTTCTTCTGAAGTATCTCTGAGTGCACTAGAACTACCGGCTTTGGGGTAACAGAAGAACACTTCATAGTTTGCAATGAAGAACTTTGTAATTCATCTGGGCTGCTTACCTTATGCAATCATGGTGAAAAAAATGCACTAGCCTCATTCCTTCTTCTTGAGATTCCTGAATGTTACTGGTAACAGGGTAGTGCTAATCCTGGGACTTTTGTTTCACAGAAGTTGTTATAATGTTTTTTTCCCTCAGTCTTGCTTTATAAACACCAAATCCACAGAGGAGCTGATAAGAGAAATTGTAATTAACAATTCATAAATAAGGCTATTTCAAAAGGAAAGTTCCTTGTTCCCAGAGGTTTCTGGATGCATGTAATGGCTAATTACATAATCAGTTATGTTACCTGTGACATTTGAGTTCATTCTCTCATTACATAGAAAACTTCACAAAGTTAGTCAATTCATTCCAGGATACAGGAGTTGACGTAAAATTTCATTTCTGCCTTTAGACGTGTTCAAAGCGCAGATGCACACTGCCAAGAGTCCATCTGCAAGAAGGTTTGAGAATGTTATTAAATTACCACAACTTCATTGAGTGTTTCTGTAACACCTGTAAATGTCTCAATAAGACCAAATGTAACTTCGGCCTGATCTTTTTTTTTTTTTTTTTTTTTTTTAATAGCCCTGTTTGGGGGCAGAAGTGTCTCTGGATGGTACAAACGGTTTGGTGATCTACTCCCCAAAACTTCAGCAATTGAAAACCCTATGGAGCACACTTCTACTCTGAAACACAAGGTGTCATCGTGAGTCAAAGTTGACTCCATGGCAACTGTTGGCTCACCTCTACACTGTTTAGGGTTCAAGGGAAAGAGGAATGGAAGAACACATTTGAGTTTACTGGATAACTTTCTGAATTGGTATTCTTTATAGAGTATCATACTGTAGGTACTTGAGACCTGGAATACTGATGCATGATTCAGGCAGACTCAGCAATGGAGGTGCAGTAGGTATAGCCATACTAGTTTTACTGGAGTAATGGCAGTAGATAGGTACAGCACTCAGTAGCTCTGCCACCTCCTGGCACCATGATGTTACATACAGATTCACACAAAGGTGGCTAGCAGCCAGATACATGAGCTTTCAAGATCTGGTAGGTTATAGCACCAGGTATGTCATACTTCTGAATCCCCCTCATATGCAAGGCCTATACCTGGCCAGAAGGCCTGAGCAAGACAACCTTCCATGCCATCCCCACACTCCACCTTGAAAGATGTTTTGCTGGGCAAGGCATAAGCTATATTGATCCATATACCACAATAAAAACATAAGCAGCAACAAACAAAAATAAGCCCGCAGACTATCCCTAGTATAGTAACTACAATGGTCTGCCAAGTATATCCCAGTTTATGCTGCCATTAGACCAGGGGATTCCCCAGTAAGATTAGTAGCAGACCACATTTCTTTAGTCAGTTGTTGTAGTGCTTGGCTGATGTTATTATGGGCATTTGGGATGTAAGAACAACATTCCTCACCGAGGAGGGTTCAAGTCTCCCCTGGAGCCTTAGTCAGGATGTCCAAGGCCATGTGATTTTTCAGTACCACTTTTCAGAGTTGGTACACCTCCTTGTCTACTAGGGTCAGGGCCAAATGCATAGTGTTCAGATCCCTGGCAGTGTGTAGTGCCAGTGCTGTAACCAGCATCTGGCTGACTGTAGTAGCAGCATGGGGCATAAATAAGGCCAAAGGGTAATATTACCATGCAGCACCCTTTACCCAATGTTGATAGGGGAGTGTCCTAGTTTCTGGGCTTGCTGAGTAGGCATTTCAAGATATGGCCCAGAATATATGGCCATCCTCATGTACATTGGCCATGGTAAGTAGTGCTACCCATGAGAGACACAAACCCACAGACTGCCCAGGGTATTAGGTAGGCCCCTGCATTTTTATTCTTTTCCAATTTTCTCCTCCCCCAAAGTGGTATCACTTTGATACCACTTTGGGGGGCAAGTTTCTGACATAGGCCTACAGAAGTCCATTTAACATGGGTTGCCCTCGAGTCACCTGCTGTGTACAAAGGGGGGCTTCGTCCCACAGTTCAATTGCCTCAGGTGTAAGCCACCCCAAGCCATTCCAGATGGCATATCCTATCTAGGGTCAGACTCAGGTCATTTGTTCTCTTATCAAGAGCTTCACATATGCCCAGATGGCATTCTAGAAGGGTTTAGTATGTCCCTATTCTCACAACCATGTCCAATTTTCTCCAGTGGCAGAGTGAATTCTCTGGGAGAGGGCTCCCACAGCACTGAGCAATATCTTGGCACAAACTCAGCATGCTGACTGGTTGAAGACTTCCACCCCAGGTGTGAGCCCAGTCACCCACGGTATCTCCACTGGTTAGCCTATAGTCACAAAGAGGTTAGAGAAACCAGTAGAGGGAGGTTCTTCTCAAACTGGTAAGATGCAGGCCACTTGTCCATCCCAGGACAAGAGGGTAGTGGCAAGGCAGGGTGTCTCCCTGGCCTCTCATATCAGAATTGAGCCCAGAACTTAGCTGCATCAGCAGGTAAGGCAGGCTCAGTATGAACAAGTACAGGCTCTGTATGTGCAGGGCAAACACTCAGCACAAATATATCTTTGAGAAGAGCGAGCATGCCTGTAGGAAGTGATACTATAATCTTCAGGGACCACTCACTCAGTATCCACCTATGGGTATTCGACCCTCTTTCCTCCCCAGGCCCCCACAAGGACACTAAACCAATCCAAGTGCAGGGCTCTACTTTCATTTTCCAAGGCCATGTCCACTTAGCAGTTTCTCCTCCTTTGTAGGACTGTGAGAGCTGCGAGGAGGGTGTTCCCCAGGCACCCTTTGCCCGGCTGTAGAATTTCTTCTGATGTTATAATCTGCAGCAGTATAATGAATAATCCACTGAGGCTGCTCACCCTGGGTGGGAACGCTTGTTTAACATTTGTATCACCCGCCACAGGTGGGCTCTCCAGTGCCATCTGGCGACCTCACTCGGAGACCGTACTTCGGTATACTATTTCATCTTTCCACCATCCCTGTGACCTGGGGTTGATAAGGAGTGTGGAACTTCCGTTGCACCATTTGTTCTGTGGCCCACCGATGCATTAAATGCCCAGTAAAATGGATCCCGTTGTCTGACTCAGTTACCTCAGGGTGTCCGTAGCTGGCCCCGAGCCACTTCACGGCTTGCAATACCACCTTCCGGTCTGCAGTGGCAGCTGCATGGGAACTAAGTAGACTGGTAGCTGGGTCTATTGCCGCCACTAAGTACTTACTGCCCTCAGATGAGGGCAGGGCTCCATTCATGTCTATCTGCCAGCATCCCAGGGGTCGTAATCCTTTTCAAATCTGTCCAGGTGTGCTGGGCATCTCTCAAGGGTTGGCAGGTATCCGTTGCTTGTTACACTTCCTTGTACGTTACTGGCAAGCCCCAGGCTTGCACCATTGCCCACATAGATCGTGGTCTGGCATGCAATAATCAGCTGTGCAGCCAGGTAGCCACATCCTGTCCATCTGCCCTTTCCAGCCAGCAAACCCTGGCAAGGCCATCAGCCTAATCATTGCCCGGGTGTTGCCATTGGTTGTGTGTCTGTTCAAGTGGTATATAGTGGCCTCTTTCTAGTGGGCAGTGTCCTAAAGTTCCTTCCACATGTCCCATCCCCAGAGCAGGTGACTCCTTTCTGTCCACTGATTGTACTTCCAAGCAGCAAGCTACAAAGTCAGACCACAGAATACTGCTCAACTATCAGTGCAAATGTGTAGAGGCCCAGGCTCTCGGAAAGCACCATCCATACTGCTCGCAGCTCAGCCCATTGACTGCTTTTTTTCAGTGTGGAATTCTACCAGATAGTCTCTGTTTCTGGCTATTATGCAGCAGCTACCCACTTAGTAGGGGTCTCCCAGCTTGGACCATCTGTATACTAGGTTCTAGTGGAGACTGGGGCCTTTCCCTTCTCATAGGGGCAAGGTTCTGGTTGCCATATGGAGTTTCCTCCACCAACATCTTCATTGACTGTAAAGGACAGGGGCCCCAGTATTTCCTATAATTCTTTACTCATAGGAGACATTGACAAAGAGGCCCTTTGCTCTGGGTACGTGACCCATTTCGCTAGAGTAGGGGCTTGGGTGACCCCACTCTGAAGCTTGTCTGTCCAATCCTGGACCCACCCTGCTATGGGTTAGGTTGTCTGCCTTATAACCACGGCAGTTCACATAACAGTTTCCATGGTCTGTAAGGCCAGCTGTTTCCTTATCAATATATACTCTGCTCGGTGCCTTTCTATAGTTGTGACCCAAACCTAGTGGGCACTGTAGTTCAGCCTGCTGCTGCTGCAACCCCAACCAAAGCTCTCAGTTATTACATGCACCATGAGTTCAGCCAGCAAGGAAGTATCAAATATCTTGAGAGTGTGGGCCTATCGTGCAGCTCATTTGGCTACTCCAAAGGCTGTCTGCATTTCCTCTGTCCAGTCCCAGGTGGCTCCTTTCTTTACCAAAGTATACAAAGGCCACAGTTTTGGGGCCAGATGTGGCATAATACTTGCCGATAACCCAAGAGACCTAAGAGTTCCTACTACTGCTTAACAGTACTAGGGACAGGGAAAGCTGGTACTTTGTCTATCACTGCTTCTGGAATAACTTTAGTTCTACCTAACCAAACAACTCCCAAGAATTTGACTGATAAGCCAGGCCCTTGCAACCTGGCCTCACTGAACTCCCAGTCCCATGATTACAAATATTGTAAGAGTGCTGGCGCCACCTGTTCAAGCAAACCAAGAGAGACACTTACAGTCAACAAATCATCAATATAGTGGTACAAGCAGACCTGCTAAGCGGCCTCCACAGCTTCACATGCTCTGCAACCAAGACATGGCGTGTAGTGGGGTTGTAGAGGCAGCCTTGAGACAGTACATTGAAAAGTTCACTGCCTTCCTTCCCACATGAACACAAGTCGGTCCTGGCTCACTTCAGCTATAGGGATGGAGAAGAAGGCATTAGCTAGGTCAGCCACAAAGTGATACGCGCCTAACTCATAGCTTACAGTGTCCCTCAGAGGGGTGACATCAGGCACTGCTGCATGCATGGGTTGCATCACTTTATTTAACTTATGGGAGTCAACCATCATATGCTAAGAGCCATCAGGCTTTTTCACTGGCCACGCTGGAGAGTTGAAGTGGCTTCAGCTAGGCCTTAATATTCCTCAATATTCCTTCAGCCCTTCAATAGTTTTCTCGACTTCCTTATGTCCACCCGGGAGGTGATACTGGTTCACATTCATGACCTGTCTGGGGGTGGACAACTCCACTGGGTTGACTTGGGCTCAACCCCCCACTAAGCACTTTATGGTCCGTCGCCAGAGCCTAAACTCCCTGACTGTTGTTTGCACCACTTGACATGCAGGATGTCTATACCCAGAACGCATTCTGGCACTGGGGAAATACAAACTCTATAAACCTTGAGTGGGGCAGTTAGCCAGTAGCTAATGGTAGCTGCACCTCTTGCACCTGAATGCTTTGGCCGCCATATCCATCTATCACTTGTAGGGGCACAGAGAACTTTTCAGGGTTCCCAAGGACTAGGGAGCATTCAGCCCCAGTATCTACCAATGCCACGACACACTGCACACTCGAGGGGGACCAGTAGGTGGCTAATTCTACATGGGGGCTCTAGTCCCCAGCAGGATCCCATTTCCTGTGTGGGGACCTTGGCCTGGATCCTAGGCAAACTACAAGGTGGCTGAGCCACTGTGGTCACTGGGGTCCTCCAAATAATCTCAGAGCTGTACTGCTTGCACCCCTCCTTGTCCCACCTGGCCGAATCCTCCCATTGTCTCCCCCTTCCTTGGCTTAGGGGCAGTGTAAATGCTGTTCAGCCTTCAATGGTTGCCACAGCTCCAACGGCACCCTATTAAACTCCCCATCAATCTTCTCTCAGCTGACACCTGCCACCGGCAAGTCAGCCTACATTTGTGATTGGGTTACCTTAAGGGATTCCTTTTCCCTCTGGGGTCTCTTTTCCCAATCTAGTGCCTTCAGGACTCATTCTTCATGCTTCTGCCGGATTGCATCCGCCTTCCCCAAATCGGCTATCACCCAAGTGACCTTGGTGATAGGTCGGTTAATATCAGGGGCCAGAACTGCAATCAAGGACCCAAATATAGAAGCAGGAGCCATTTACAAAAGGGTGTCCCATGTACCTGGTATAAATACCTCCTCACTGGGTCCCTGAGCACTTACCTGATAGATGGCATTTCTCATGCCCAGCTCCCAGCTGGCATATGACTGCCGTTTGCTAAGTCCTCTATGTCAGTCGCTAGCTTTAGACCACACAACCTGTATTGCTGCTATCAGCCACTCTATTAGGGAATGCATATTATCTTCAGCAGCACACAAATACTGCAGATGCTGACGAAGCAAGGGTTGAACAGTAATAGATGCCAACTTCTCTGTTTCCTCCCAAGCCAGCATCTGTCCCTATGTCCCACAGTGTGACACCCAGGCAGCCAGTGACTCACTCCCCTTTTGGTGTAACTGATGAGCTAAACCCATCAACTCTGACTGAGTATATACTCTAATGACTGAATGATCTATGATCCCAGCCTGGGCACCTTCCCTTCGTGGGTGCTGGATCTTAATCTTCATAGTAAGCAAAGGGCAGGAATGTAATCCCCTCCTTCTTGGGGACTCTTCCTCCTCATCCGAGGAGTCCACCATGATGAGGCTGGGAGGTCACATCCTCATGGGGGGGTGTCAGAGTGGTGGTTGACTAACAAGACTGTTTTTCCAGTATGTCCACTTGCTCCTGTTCCTGTTGCAGCTGCTCCCAAAGGCTGTCCAAGTCAGCTTGCAGAGCTCGTGCTGTGGCTTAAACCTCCAGGCCCACTTTTGTAACCACTTTCAAGACTACGAAGAAAACCCAGCCTGCTGCCCTGGCACCAGCCCGGGTCCCTTTTTCCTCCAAAGTTTCTCCCAAAGCATGCAGGGCTTTCTCAACACTAACCAGCATCCCGTTTTCCTCTGACCAATCCTGAAACAGGGACAAACTGCCAGGACCATTGCCAACAGGAACCACATACTAGAGGGCAGCCAGCCCTCCACTTTTTCCTCTGTTGTCACACCGGTCTGTGCCAAATCCTGCGATGACACCAGTTGTCATGCTGCAGGTACTTGAAGCCTGTAATACTGATGTGTGATTCAGAGAGACTCAGCAGTGGAGGCACAATAGCTGCAGTCGTACTACTTTTATTGGAGTAATGACAGTAGGTAGATACAGCATTCAGGGGCTTTGCTGCCTTGTGGCACCATAGCCTTACATACAGATTCCCACAGAGGTGACTAACAGCCAGATGCACGAGCTCTCACGACCAGGTGACTTATACAACAGGGTATGCCATACTGCTGAATCACTCTCACTGGGAAAGCCTGTACCTGGCCAGAAGGCCTGAACAAGACAACATTCTGTGCTAACCCCACAGAGAGTGGCTTTTTATGTGGGTGGCTGGTAGGATAGTTTCACATGTTCAAATCTATCTTTTTTGCAGTCCTGAGATCTAAAACGCCAAGGTTTGCAGCAGTTTCAATTTTTTTTTTCTTTTTATGAACCAAGAAGACAACATTTAAATGGCAGTAAAGAAAGGAAGCTGTTAAGCATTTCCTGTAATTGGCTTCAAATGGAGCAACCAGAGCTGAACAGAATTTGGGGGTTTCATGTTGAGTTCCAGAATGCCATATGGGTTCAGATGAGAGTTAAAGTCAATGAGTTGGCTACTTTCCAAATCAGATACATGAAAATTTGGTAGGAACAAAGTGATGGGTGTAAAAAATTATTTTAATTAAAGATCACAACATATTTTCTACAGCTTTTCTGTGTTTAGGATTGGCAAGCCTATGATGCATCCACACTAATGACCATGTACAGAAAGAAAAACACTTGCTTCTCATATTTTTATAACATGATTTATCTTATGGTGCTTATGATTTTATAGTAAAAAGATATGGCATTAGACCCAGTTTTCAGTCCCAGGTCTGCTACTGACTGTGTGACACTTCAACTTGTTTAACTTGTAAGTTTCCTTAGTGTTCTGGTTCATGTGCTGCTGCATTACAGACCACTCTGAAATGCAGAGATAAAATAACCACCATTTTATTATGCTTGCAGATTCTGCAAATCAGGAATTCCAGAAGGCAGACTAAGGATAGCTTTTCTCTGCTTCTCAATGTCTGGGGTCTCAGCTGCAAAAACTGAATTGACAGGTTACCGGATCAAGTGCAGTTTTTCTCTCTCATGTTCCTGGCCCTGTATTGGTGTGAATCAAAAGCTGGACTCAGCTACCACTGCCACCCAGAGTTTCTCACATGCCCTGGGCCTTCTTACAATAAGGCAGCCTCAACATATTCAGACCTCTTACTTGATGGCTCAGGGCTCCAAAAGCAAATGTTCTAGTGATAAAAGAAAGAGATGCACAGACTTTGAAAACTAGCTTCAGAAGCCACATAGCAACACTTATGCTGTACTCTATTTGTCAAAGCAATCATAATTCTGCCTGTATTCCAAAGGGAGAGGGTACAGATCCTGCGTCTCAAAGGAATCATCTAGAGATCTGTGGTTGTGTTTTGAAACTATCACTCTTAGCTTCAGCTTCTAAATGGAGACCATATAAGGCAACCTTACAAGAATATTGTAATGATTAAATTAGAATATATATATGTATATATATAAACATTATGATAGTATCAGGAAATTAACACATGCTTAATAAACGGAGATCTAGTTATTATCCTATGACAGTCATTAAGGTACACACATTTTACCTGCCAAACTATAAGTTCCCAGGAGACAAGGTTGGGTGGGATTTGTACTAGAATTTATACTCTATTCATCACAGGTCCCTGAAGCATGGTAGGCACATTCAACTAAGCCATTACTGGTTTATTGTAGTTTACAGGCCTGAGATTACTAATTAATGTATTTTCTGGAATTTCATGGGAGACAATGATCCTTGTGGTCATTTATTAAGGAATATTGTTTATGCCCAAGGCACTCAAAGAAGGCATTCTGGAGTGGCTGAAGAAATATAATTTGGACATTGCTGTTGATAAATGTGACAAAGCAATGATTTAATTTCATGAATATGTAACTGCATGATTCTTTTCTAGAGCACTAGGCTCCTCATTGTCACTTATCAACGTCGTTTACTCAGTCTTTAGAACACAACTTTTCCTTAAGGCCCCCCTGCACTGCCCAAGAGTGTACAAACCAATGAAAGGCAAGGTTACACAAGTGAATTTTGTTGGCCAAAATGAGTTTGCACAGCTGTAAGCAATAAAACACAGCAGCCATAGCAACCCTCTCCAGCAACCTAATAACACATCTGAAAGGAGGTTATTAGAATTATTAATTCACATTAGTGGCTATTAGAATTACTACCTGCAGATTTGCCTGCTAAAAATCCTTTTTATGTGTGTCAGAAGAAAGCTGTGTTTCCAAAGGGACCTGGATACTTAAATAGATGCCATCTATTGTATGTAAGCAAACCCTTAGAGAAAGGCCAGCGGATAACAAAGAGCGTGGTGTGACAGGGACAGCCGCCTTGTAAGGCGAGGGAGGCAGATGTAGTGCTTTTCTCTTTTGATGGTGGCGGAAAACCACCCAGGCCTTGATGGCAAAAGTGATAACTGAATGCTCCTGAATTCCCTGGAAGGTATTACTTAATAATCTAATCTGGGGCGGCAGGGGGGTGTTTCATGAAATCCTGAGTGACATAAAACTATTCTACCTTGGTGAAGCATAAAAAATTTCAAAAGAAATAAACTGACAGTGTAAACAAGCCCAATAAGGGGGTTACAGGGACCTTTGGGGATCCTGTGACAACTTGGCTACTCTCTTCCATCCCCCATTAACTCAGCTCAAAAAGCAGATGCCTGCTGTTTTAAGCAAAAGGAGAAACACCATTACAGAGAGGCCACAGTCAGAATTAATCAGGGGAAGCAGCTATGCAGCTGAGAAAGAACATTTTATTTACGGAAATAAGCAGGAAAAACACACATACACAGACATAATGGAAAGAAAACATACAGGTAAAGTCATGACAACAGTCAGACCAGAGCTCAGAAGCTTAGCGCTAGTTCTGCCTTACTTTGTTCTAGCTCGCGTGTGTCACATGATGGGTGAGAACACTGACCTCAGGAGCTGTCTCCGTGGTGGAAGCAGTTCTCTAACTGGGCTCAAGCAGGAAGGAACCCACTTGGTCAGCACACAGGGTTACGGAAGTGGGAGACACCAGTGAGAGGAAGTGAAGACTGAAATTCTGCTCATGTGAGTAACCAAAGGATACACTCCACTTCTGTCTCTTTGAGCCAGCTCCTCAAGTTCTTCACCCCCTCAAAGGCCATCTGCCCATTTTTCCACTCATACAGTCACCAACAAGAAGCCTTTCTCCACATGGTCGGATGACAGGAGTATTTTATAATCTCTTCTGTAGCTATTGAATGAAACACTGTTATAAGCAGTAAGAGTTCAGACTGTCTTATGAGCTCAGATGACAAAGCTGAGGGAATTGGGGTCACTGAGTGTCATACTGGTAGATGATGTGTACTGACATCTATTTTCCAAGCGGATCCTCAAATACACAATCCACCTAGAGGACCCGGATGTCGCTTTCAAATTATCAAAGCAGTCTTAAGTCTGTTGTTCAGAAGTCAGAAGTACTGAAGTTGTTGGGACGTTTCTACGGTTTGAAACTGCATCTCTCCTAGAAAATCCACAAGGCACGTTTGCCTCAGAAGTCAGTACAAACTACGCAGAGATCCATCTGATAGGAGTCTGTCATAGAGAGTGGCCTCACAGGACTGCTGACTGTCATACAACGAAAAGAGTTTCCACAAGATTTTGTAGTAATAGTGGCCAGATCTTTCCTCTCTGTTGAGTATGTACCTACGTAATTCAACTCTATTCATAATTCTACTCTATTTAGCAACTGTCTATTGACTATTTTCTTTGCTTCAGAGTTCTACCATGTATGGTAGAGAAAAGTTTTAAAAATAAATGGCAATTTTTCTCAGTATTTTTAAATCACAGTGCCTTAAAGTTCTTACCTACTGGCAAAAATACAATGCCTCTCACATACTACATAAGAAAGATTTGACGGATTAGCTGCTTCAATATTTGAATATTAAGAAAGATTAACTTTTCATTTGGCTAAATTTTGAAAGTTAGTGGGCTTTCTTAATGATTTAAAAATAGTTTTTTTAGTACAAAATGATTCATAGCTAGACTGATACAAAAGCATAAAAGCTGAGAATGAGCACTGTTCAAGAAAATCACCACAGTTAACCACCTCTAGTCTTTTTCCTTTACCTATAATCATTTTCTCCTTAAAAAAAATGCCTATTATACAATATTGTATGGTATCATATTATACTATATTAGTATACAGTATTTTTTTAAGGAGCTGGATAATATAGGTAAAGGAGCCAGAGTGGAGTGAACAGTTGTTATCAGCTGCTAACCTAAAGTTGGTGGTTCAAACCCGGAAAAACAGCCTGCTGAAATGCTTCCATAAAGATTTCAGCCAAGAAAATCCTATGTGCACTCAGTTCTACTCTATAACACATGGGGTGACTGTACTTCGGGGACAGCTCAAGGCCAGCTAACAACCACAATGATAGATGAATAGACATATGTATTTGGTGATCTTTAAAACTTCATCAGTATCCATGGCAGCTATTTAGAGTCCAAGCCCACCAATACTTTCCTACAAGTTCTACATGGCTCTTTGAGTATCAAAAACACTGGATACAACTTCAGCAATAGCTGTGTGCATCTTTGCCTCTTAAAGGACACATATTATGTTCACGTCTAGATTATTGATCCTTTTATTTAGTAGTGTATCAATTCCCTGCTCATATTAATCTCTAACCCTATTACACAAATCAAGCATCAAAAATGTCTCTTCTTTTGAGTATCTTCACACTTTGATTCTGCCTTTCGCTGTTGCTAAAAATGGGGTAGAACTTTCAGCCAAGGTGGCACCATAGACAGAAACACTGCTGTTCCTCCACAGTGAAAAGATGAAAAACTTAATGAAATGACCTGGAATCTGAAGTGTCAAATGAAGAGATAAAGATCTCTGCCCCAAACAGAATGTGGTAAGAAAATGACAGGAAACAAACTGACAAGATATACCAGAAGAAATCTTTCAGTATAGAATTGCCATTTTGAACTCCTGTCAGAGATCGCCATACAAGAAACACAGAAAGGAAAATTCACAGGAATCTGAGCAGAAGAAAAAGCACCTGGTATCCAGCAAACTCTCTGTCTTTTCTATGTTGCTCTACTTCTGCTGCTTCCTGTTTAGCTACCCTGGTTCAGCTGGCTGGAAAGTGCAGTATCTATACCACTTGGACTCGATACACGCACATCAGAGATCAGCAGACGTGAGTTAGCAAAACACCTTCAGAAGCTGCCAGCGGACCAGATCACCTGATAACCTGCGACACAGCTTTCCTGACCTCGCACTACCCCACCTCCAACACCCTTTCTTCTGCTTCCTGCCAGCTAGTTTCTTGGTCGGAAAGAAACTTCTTCCACCCTGGGATCTTTGATTTGACCCTCTGTCCCTACTGGTAATCTCCATGAGTGTCATTTGTCTGTAGCTAGTACTGTTTTTTTCTGTTTCTTTTGGTTTTTTATGGTCTCTCACCACATGCCCCTCCTTTGTCTCCAACACCTCCCTCCGCCTGCCATCTTTGCCCCTTTTTGAAAGGCTGTGAAGTGTTGCTCAACCAGGGCACCACTTCCTTGGCCCATGACAACACACTGGTAAATCCTTGGGTCTTTCTTTTTCTGTTTCTTTCTCCCTTCTTCTTCTTCTTCTTTTTTTTTTTTTTGCCTTGTATTCTTTTGTTGTGTTTTGTATATTTCTTTATTTTTAACATCCTGTGAGACCTTCTAGCTGGATTGTACAGCAAGGCTTATGACCCACATCCCTAGTCTGGGCATCTGCATCAGTGGAATCCCTGGGGCAATTTCTGTTTTTCTTTCTTTTTGTCTCCTTTTTGCTTACTGTCTTTCTTCATTTCTCAGTTCTCATCTCTGTATACTTACTCCTGGTCCTCACAGCAGCACTGATGAGAACCCCAGAGGACTTTCTTTCTTCTCTGCTGCTGCTTTTCCAAATTTTTAAACTATTTATTTTCTCTTTTTAAAAAAAATCTTCCTATTTTTCTCCATTTCTCAGTTTCTCATCTTTTCACTCCAATTGCAATCTCCCTTAGCACTCTTTGTTGCTGTTGTTTGTTTGTGGCTCTTGTTTCCCTCTTGCCCCCCTTTCCCACACCCATCTTAGCTAGATGCATCTTACCTCTGTGCTTCTTCCCATTTACCATGTGCATCACACCCCTGAACAGCATAGGCCCTGTTGGAAACTGCCCAGCATTGATTCCTAGCCTGCCCTGTTGATCCCAGACAACTTACCCCAGCCCTTTTCCTTCAACTGGACTCACCCTACTGCACCATAGCTGAGCAATTGGTTCTGCCCATTGGATAAGGAGGTGAAAAATATTGTGACTACAAAGGAGAAAACAACAAAGAGTGCACGGCCACCTGCTCTGACATAAACAAAATAGAAGGAGTACAAAACAAACAGGTCTCAGATCAGTAAACAAAGGAAATAGTAGATGTCCTGAAGACAGCAGAAAATATCAAAACATATTTAAGAAACAAGACAGAATGGTTCCAGAAGATGTTCAACATAAAACATTACATGTCTTTCCAGTAAAAGAAAAGGCACTAGAATTACCTGGCAGAATTCAAATCTTTAACATTCAGAGCTATCCAAAAGTTGAAGCAAAACATAGACAAAAATGAGGAAAAATATCAACAAATTCAGGGAAAATGCAGAAAAAATCATGGAAGAATTCATGAAAATGATATATGGATAAAATTCCAATATAAATTTGTAACTATAAATCATAAAAAACAATTAAAAATTCAAAACTAAACAACAAGGTTTCAGAAAGGGTTGGCATAGAAGGTCTGAGGAGCAAGTTTGAAATAGTGGAAGACAGGATCAGCAAAATTGAAGATAAACACATGGGCACAACTCTGAAGAAAAACAGCAAAATGAAGATTCAAGTGGGACACAATCAAAAGAAAAAAATATGTGCATGATCACAGTTCCAGAACATGAAAACAAAATGGAAAACAATGAGGATAACTGAAGAATTGCTGACAGAAAATTTCCCTAATATCATGAAAGATGTAAAGTTGACCATTCGAGAGGCTCAACCAACCCCGTATCGAATAGATCCCAAAAGAAAATCACCAAGACATAGTTTTTCCAAGAGGAGTGCTTCAAAGGTTACCTTAGTGATACTCAGCAATGAGGTATGTAGCACCTAGAACAATTAAATTCGTGGACTTGTCAGATCATGTGTGTGTGTGTGTGTGTGTGTGTGTGTGTGTGTGTGTGTGTGTGTGTGTGTGTAACCTTGAAAGAAGAAAACTAGCAACCAAGAAGAATATATCCTGCAAACTCTCATTCAATTATAATTGTGAAACTAAGCCATTTCCAATAAATAGAAATTAAGAGAATGTAAAAGACAAACCAAACTTACAAGAATTATTAAAAGCAATCCTTTCTTCTGAGAACAAACAGCATCAGACCACAGCCTGAATCTAGAACCCAAGAGTATACAAGCCAGATACCTAGGAAATGAACTGTAAAGGACTATCCAAAACCAAAAGAAGTGCAACAGGGAATCAGAGAGGTTAACTTGTGAATAACAACAACATCCAGAACAACTTAAGAGGAAATAAACAGTGTAGATATAAAATTTTCTAATGGAGTAGAAGGCAAGGTAATACCAAGTAGTAATAGACTGATTCAAACCTAGGAAGATAAGGGTAAATTTCAAGGTAACCACAATGAAAATTAAGAAACCTACTCATCAAATTTAAAAAAAGAAAACGATAAGTCTCAGTAAAGCAAAATCTACAAGGACCAAAGAAATCCACAAATCAGAAGAATTTAGCATAGAAGAGTAAGAGAAAAAAGAAGTATCAGTATCACTTGAAAAGCACTGCAAAATGACAGGAAAAAATTTACTCCTACCACCAATTATACTGAATGTAAGGAGCATAAATGCATCCATAAAGAATCAGAGACTGACAGAACAAATTAGGAAAACAAAAACAGAAAAAGAAAAAAAGACATGAGCTCCATCGATATGCTGTTTACAGGAAACAATCCACAGAAATGAAGATATCTGATACTAGTACAATGACAGATACATTGACCAATGGAATAGGATTGAGAAACCAGACATAAAACCATCCGTCTATGGATGCCTGATCTTTTACAAGGGCCCAAAGTACATATGATGGGAAAAGAACAGTCTTTTTAGCAGATGGGTTCTGGTAAAACTTGATGCCCTCTCTTACATGGAGGCAACTAGGTATTACACTGAGTGAAATGAGTCAGTCACAGAAAGACATGTACTTTGTGAGACCACTGCTATCAAAACTCATAAAAATTTAAACATATATAGAGAAAACAGCCCAGTGCTTACCAGGGAGAGGCTAGATGGGGGTGAAAAAACACTAAATAAACAATGGATAAGAGATAACTTTGATGAAGGGTGTGGGTGTGACAATACACATTACTGTGGAAGCCAGCACAACTTATACATGACAAGGTCATGGAAGCTCAATAAACATATCCAAACACCCTGAGTGACTGAATTGCTAGGCTGAGGGGTTGTGGGGACTATGATCTCTGGCAAAATCTAGTTCAATTGGCATAATATATGTTATAGAGAAGATGTTCTGCATTCTGCTTTGGTGAGTGGCATCCGGGGTCTTAAACATCTGTAAGCGGCTATCTAAGATATTCCACTGGTCTTACCCGTTTGGAAGCAAGAATGAAGAAAACTAAAGAAACAGGGAAAGGATGAGTCCAAAGGATTAACGGACCGCATTTACAATGGCCTCCAGCAGACTGAATCCAGTACAGCTTGATGGTGCCTGGTTAATGTCAATGACTGCTCTGACAGGAATCGCAACCGAGAGTTCTGGACAGAGCTGGAGAGAAATGTAGAACAAAATTATAACTCAAAAAGAAAGACCAGACCTGTTGTCCTGACAGAGAATTGAGGAACCCTGAGAGTATGGCCCCTGGATATCTCTTCAGCTCAGTAATGAAGCTGCTCCTGAGGCTCATCATTCAGACAAAGACTGTACAGGACCACAAAACAAAACTAAACTAAAGAGGCGCGCCAGCCCAAGGGTAAATAAGGACTGGAAGGCAAGAGCGGTCAGAGATGCTGGTAATGGGGAACCCACAGGTGAGAAGGGACGGTGTTGACCTGGTGTGGGGTTGTTACCCAACGTCATAAAATAGTTATGTGTACTAACTGTTTAATGAGAAACTAGTTTTTTCTGTAAATCTTCAGCTAAAGTACAACTAAAAAAAAAAAAAAAGAGCGAGGTGAAGCTTGTCTTTGTTCCTAGAAGATTAGGTGGCCCTAGACATCTGAGTGGCATTTAGTCTGGATATTTGCCTCTTATGTCTGAGACTTTTTCCTTATGCCACTGAAACCCTTACTCACTCTTTCCCTAACCATGCGTTCTCCTGTTCCTTTGCATTCTTTCTCCTCTGCCATACTCTTTAGGCCACTTCTTCTGTACTTTCAAAAATAATCTTGTTTTTGTCGTGTCAAAACCTTATCTATCTTCTATTCAGACTTCCTTCTAAATATTTATAAAGTTTCACTCACTATGATACATGAAAGTTCTGACTTTTGTCTTTGGATTTCTCCAAGAGCTCTGCACTCCTTTATCATACTCATCAATGAGACATTTTTTTCAACGTATAAAAAGCAGGTTTCACAAGTTTTATAGATCCAGACAAACACGCTGAAAGGTACACAGATGTAGATGCACAGAAAACCAAATAAAATCTGGACAATGCAGCCATCTCACTAACTTGCAGATTATCATATTTGTGCTCTTCCTGCTCTCACCTCCTGATAATATCAGCCTTTAAGAAGTGTCTTCTGCATTTGTGGAGTAAATGGAATCATCCTCTGTGTGTAACAATCCTGTCTGTTCTCCATTTCCTAAGCACATCCTCCCCCAACTCTTGACTTTCAACTCTTTCTCCTCATACATCAAATAGCCAACCTAAAATTGAACTCTGTTTGTTTCCTTTGTAAGACACTTTCTTTCCCTTCTTGACTGTCAATAGCACCTCCCTGCTCCTTAAGCTCAAGGGCCTGCAATCATCTATTATTCTGCCGTTTCCTTCTCCTGCCATATGCATTCTCATGGGACCTTCTCTCCACTTCCTGAGCAGAAATCTTACAAATTGAGAGCTTTCTTTCTCACTTCCACTGTGACTCTACTTTAGGCTGAAGTAATTTCCTGCCAGACCTGAGTACAACCCCCACTTCCTATTCTCCTAACTCTCCTGCTTATCTCTTCTCATTCTGAGGAATCTAAGATTCAGCCATGAAAATATATTAAGTTCTCAGCCTCTTCCTTCCCACCCACCAGGTTTCCCCATCTCCCTCAAGCACTCCATTTAAGTGCTTTTCTCTTCCTTGAGTTCCAGATTGAGTTTTAACTTCTCAATACAAAATTCAGTATTTCCTGTGTCTGTGAGACTCTCTTTTTCTTCTTGTCTTCCTCTGCCCAGCATGCTTTATTCCTGTCATGCCGTTACCAACTTGCTCTCACAGACCCCCTATTGCAGCACCATTTGACTTGAAGTTTATTTAATTTTCGTTTCTTTAAAGCTTGAGTATCACATATTCTTTGTATTATGTCCCCTTTTGGAGCACTTTCAATTACAAATACAAGCATGCATTGCGTTTTTTCAAGCCATGGCAAACTATTTCTAGATACTTATTTTGAACCACAACCAAAAGGCATCCTTGTTACTATTTCTTTAAGAAGACTTCATGAACTTGGACAGGAAACGGGAAGCAGAGAGCCTAGAATAACCCTGAGGAAATGTTGTGTTGTGGAAACTACTATTGGGATAACAGGGAACATTTCCTAAGACCCAGATGAAAGTAGCAGCAAGAGAAAGACTGTTTCAGTTGCTGCTTAGGGAGTTCTCATGCAGTGAAAACCTTGGATTAACTTTACATCCACCTAGCGAAGGAGGACTTAAGTCCTTCAGCGAAATTTGTCTAGTTTGGGTGGAGCTGTATTTGTGCCTAATACAAGCATGAGCACAGTGGACCCAGCAGTCTGCTTTCTGAAATCCTGACCTTGGTCCTGGGTGCCTATTCTGTCGTGTTTGCAGTAATCTCTTGAGCTGGGGGACACCTTTGGGTACTATAGTTATGAAAGATTTCTGCTTTCTCTGTTGTGTTTCCATCAATAGCTGCTTTCCAGTGAACCATAGAATTGTCACTTGCTAATTTTCAGAAGTAGATCACCAAGCCTGAAACTTGTTCAACACTGTAGCAACACTCTCTTACGAAAGACAAGTGGTAATTGTGGGTGAGATGCATTGGCTGGACTCAAGTCTCCCACTTGGAAGGCAGGAATTCTACAACTGTACCAGCACTGTCTTCCTACTTCCTCTAGTCCAGTTTAAACCCATCCATCTATACTAATCAATATTTTGTATTGGCTTTCTTCCTGAATCTTATTGTTGTTAGTTCCCACCAAGTTGCTTCTCATTCCTGACGACCCCATGTGTGCAGGGTAGACTGCTCCACTGGGGTTTCAAAGCTATGATCTTTCTGAAAAAGATTGCCAGGGCTTTCTTCCAAGGCACCACTGAAAAGGTTGGAACAGAGAACATTTTGATTAGTGGTGAAGCCTTAATCATTCATACTACCCAATGTGATCCACCCCAGACTGTTAGGTATCAACTTTAAGTCCTCCCATACAAAAATTATTAGAAAGGACTAACGCTATACAGTTGTCAGAAACCCTGGTGATATGGTGGTTAGGAGCTATGGCTGCTAAGCGAAATGTCAGCGTTTTGGATCCACTAGGTGCTCCTTGGAAACCCTGTGAGGCAGTTCTTCTCTCTCCTTTAGGGTAGCTATGAGTCAGAATCAGCTCGGTGGCAATGTGGGCTTTTTGTTTGTTTGTTTGTTTGTTTAAAAGTACAACTGTCACAAGTTAAGGCTCAGTTTAAATGGGGCTTCCTGGAGGAGTCAATTACTGTCCTCATGCTGCACCAAGCTGGTTCCCTACAGACCACTCCTGGGGAATCTGTCACAGTTGTTTGTTCTGATTCTCCTCTTGGATTTTTAATATGTACTGGCAGAATTGAAATGAGATTTTTCACTGAAGTAATTTTTTCCCAAAGAGGGGAAGGAAAAGCAGCATGACACGTTGCCAGCTGCAGCTTTAGAGCTTTGATGGAAGGGTGCGAGCGTACTCTTTATCTCTTTATAGATCACAAAGGCCTGAACTAATTAGTACTTATTAGAAAGCCAATTAGAAATACATTTTATTTCTCCGTGTGGTGTAAATAGAATCAACCAAAGTTGGTCGTGAACTGATATGTTCTGCAGCACGCATGCAGGCATGGTATCTGGAGAGCACGCACACAGAGTGGAACGACTTCATTCTACAGATTTGCGAGCTTCGGAGTCTCTGTTGGATATAAACTGGACCCAACATCATGCAAATGCTAAACAGACTGCTAGCATCTTGTTTTGAGTAGTGAATGCCTAATTTTGGTCTAACATCCCTACAGTTTCAATGGGTCCCTCTTCTATGGTATTTCCTTCTCATTCTCATTTTCTTCTCCATACTCAACACTGTACCTTCAGGATATATTTAGCTGTCTTTAGATATCAGTACTTATACATACCCATCTAGCAGCTCCAAGGAAGAAAGACTTAGTGGTCTACTCCCATAAAGATGACAGCTTAAAAAAACCCTATTGAGTAGTTCTACTTTGTCACATAGGGTCGCTATGAGTCAGAAATTGGCTCGGTGACACCTAACAACAAGAGTCCTGTTTTTTAGAACCTTCTATCCTATTCTCTGACAGCCAGGTTATTTAATTAACCAAAGGGAGGTAATCACACTCCTTTAACCATTCTGCCTTGTACTGACATGAAGCATGTTCTTGATTTTGTCCTCTAAGGGCCCTGGTTGCCAGCTAGGCTGACAGATACACAGGACTCAAAATCCATCTATTTCTATAATTTTTCCTGTTCACCCAATTGATATTAGAATGCTAGTGACTCTCCTATGCCTCTGCCTATCCATCCATCCACCCATTCATCCACCTACCCATCAGCTTTCCTCATATGTACCAACTTTAACGGTGATCAATTTGCTTCCATGATTTGGTAGGGATGTCGTTCCTTCCTGAACACTCTTTTGATTCACGTTCAGTAAGTCAGCCGTTTCTGGATCCACATGCATTCACTTTGGGCATTAGGTCTCCCTCATGAGATTAACTGTTTCTTAGCAGCCAGGACTTCATCAATCTTGAAATGGATATCATAAGCTCAGTAACTTCCCTGTATACAAAAGATATTTGCTAGATTGTCAAGGGTAATGGCTCAGGACTGCAATGATGTCCCATTGTTACTCTTGAGCTGACTAAGCCATCTGCTTGCCTGCTTTCTTTTATTGTACAGTGAGGCCTCTTGTGTGTCATTCTGAAAGATGTCACTGCTACTCCCTAAATTGCTTTCCACTGCTCGTATTCTTTATTGCCTTTGTCTTATTTTGGAACCTTACATTGTTCTCATCCTTCATCTGCCTTTGAGCTTAAAATTGGCCCAGTTGTAATAAGGGTTACCCTTCAAAGTTAAATGAAACCTTTAATTTAAAAAGTCTAATAAAGACATTTAATTGTTCTGTAGCATCACAGTTTGAGGAAGGGAGAAGTTAATGACAAAATTTCAATGTTTGTGACCCCAATTAAAAAATCTCAAGGAGTTCTGTTATGTATAAAGTGAAAAACAAACAAATGTCCATTGAAAAGTCAGCTTCGGTACACCCCTTCTAAACCTGCCTTCCATGCGCTGACTACTCGAGCAACATTTACACTGGAATTTTCTTCTAGCTATTCCATGAGATTACCTTCTTCACCTATTTGTTGTAGGCATCTCCCTAGTATTGTTTTGTTATACATAGAAATCCATCACATCTCTCTTCTTGTAGGTGCCAAAGAATATGTCATATTTCATTTGTGCCTAAAATCAGCTCCTCAATTCCATTCTAGGACATTAGAATATGCTTTTGGACCCCTTTTCATGTATTTTATTTTTGACAGTCAATGATTTGTATCCACCCGGTGTTAAATTATGAAGCTTGATTCATGAAAGAAGTTAAAACTAGAGTCATTCTTGACCCAGGGATGTTTCTGGAAATCCCTTACCCTCAAAGTGCCTGTGTGATGTGAAGAAGATTCCAGTAGAATGTGGGTTCACTGGCCAAAACTTAAAAGTGTAGTAATTTATCTGTTCAAAGACTCTTAGGAATTTGGATGCTCAACACTGAGGTTCCCCAACTCCACAAGACGTTCCACATCATTCTTCTGTATGACAACTCTTTTATCTTCTATGCTTTTATTTTCAGCCCATTTCTGCACTGTTGTACAGTTCACGGATGTCACATTTCGTTTTCCATAGATTTTCATCTAAACTCATTTTTGGCTTCTGTCTAGTGGGTTAAACTCGCGCCTACCTTTTAGTGATTTGTTTTATTCACTTTTGTGCGTATGTGACTGACTATTTTCCCTGTCCCTCGGATTTAAAGAAAGATTCTGTAAGTGAAATGCCCATTTTCAACACGCTTTCCGCTACTAGAGTAGCTGAAACATTTTTCCATGGTTCGGTCCCCTTAGATCCTGCCTGGACCACGCAGATCCAAACGACCTCTCCTGCTGGGCTCAGAGCAACCACCTGATAAACATGATACCACCACTGGTGTAATTTGTCTAAAAGCAGGGATGGAGTGTAAGAAATCTTTACAGCCCCATGAGAGTCAGGATTATTGGTGGACTAGCATTTTCCGATAAAATAAATTCTTGTTATTTGTCGGATGTATAGAACAAAATTTAAACTTCCCGAATCACTAGCTAGAAATTAGAGGCAGCCAATCTTTGTAATCTAAGGATTCTGCCTTTGCAAATTTGCATGCTCACTACAATTTATTTGTAATCCCCCAGTCAGTACTCATGGCCCTTTTGTAGTCACTTGTGGACACGAGCATGCACAGATGGCAAAAGATGTAAGTCACCAGATAGTCAGGGATGGCTCCGTAGTCACTAACTCAGTGTTCTAGGAGACTTATAAGACCTATCTACCTTGAATAAAGAGGATCAGCTATATATGTTAATATATTTTTTACTCTTTAATAGATGTACACATCTTAGGATTTGACAATGAAGAAGCCAGCTTGCATCTCAATAAAACTTTTAGCATTGCTCCTATCATTAGTTTCTTCCTCAAGTGCCTTTTTCTTCTGACACTGGCCAACAAAAGCAAATGTGCCTTTCCCTGCCGGTGCTGTCACGGAATACCCTGGGCCACACTGAAACACATGGCTCTGAGAAAAATCAGTGTAAAACATTTCCAAACACAACAACTGGTCACAGAGAGCAGCTACGCAGTCTGTAAATCCTTCCCATTCCTTACCTGAAAATGACTTTAGAACATTTCCTTTCATCATATAAACCAAAAAAAAAAAAACAAACCCATTACCATCAACTCCATTCTGACTCATAGTAACTCTATGGGGCAGTTCTTCACTGTCCTATAGAGTCGGTATGAATCACTATGAGCATTCATCATAAAGCACCTGCATTTTACCCCATATCAGTTCAGTAATCTACAAGAAAGCTTGCTCTTGTCCATCCGGCTGCGTCTTCTCCAGTCAGTGTCGCTCATGGAGAGAGTTTTAATAATGGGAGCTCCCACAACCGGTACACTGCAGTGGGTAATAACCAATTTATTTGAACTTCATTGTGAAGGTGGTTCAGCCTGTCAGCTGTCCTGTGATCTGCCTTCTGTCTTCTCACTGACCCTTCACACGTCAACTCTTTCCTGAGTCCACCAGCTTTTGAAACCTAAAATGAATTAACTGTGTAATTCTACAAGCCCTAGAAACCTCATTTTTTTGTAAACCAAATGTATCCTCTTCTTGTTAATTCTCCTTTTTTTCTTTCTTTTTCCTTCAAACAATGATTACTCTCATGAGATTTCTTACACATCTTTTTCCTGACTTGTGCTATGTAATACTGTTTGTAATAGCACCTGGTCCTGTTTCATGATACTGCTTACAAGCTCTGATTTCTTCTGTGGCATTCTCTCAGCCTACTCCTTCCCTCCCAAAGCATCACTCCCATAATTTTCTGTAGTTCTTATAGGACCCAGCCCTCTCCTTCTCTCTTACATGTAGATAGCCATTCCTGCTTAGCTCATCAATCTCTCAGTTTTTTAACAACTTGTAAAAAGTACAGAACCTCAATCTCAAGACTAAACTTTCAGGAGAGCAATATTTCTCATCCTTCCAAAAAATCACGTCTAGATTAGACAGAAACTAAAAATAGTAATTTGCAGTGACAAAGGTATTTACACATACAAAAAGAAGATCCTGTAAATATGACACTAAACTGCAATTGAGTGTAGCAGCAAACTGAGAATCAGTGACTATCTTTCTTCTGGTGTATAGCAAAGAGGCATACTAACTCTTCTGCCTTCATGTTCACAAAACATTAGAATCATCTACAGAACAGCCATGATCTGCAAGAATTCCTTTTCTAACCTTCTTTCGTTACTGACCAATCTTTCCACGGTTAGAGCTTTGAGTTGTTAGTAGGTAAGAATTCTCGCCTCTCCGTAGCAGCAGGGGATACCTGAATGGAAATAAAGAGAAGTCAGCACAGGACTAGCCAGACTGACTTGCTGAGACTTCCATATACAAACAGCTGGCCAGTTTTCTATGTCATGATGAATAGTGATCTCTTGAATTATTACTGTAAACTCAAATAAAATACCAAGGAACCGGAGAGAGGAATTGGAAATACTCTGCTATAAGGCACCTGTACTGTCTGTCCATTGGTGTAGTATTATTTGAAGATTAGCTTTAAATGTATGTTGCAGACTCTAGGGAAACCACTAAAATAATTTAAAACTAAATGTACTCACTTTCCCCTAAAGCTGGGTTACTTCCCAACTATCTTGTTTCTCTCCTGTAGTACCACCATTCTTCAGCTTGTCAAGAGTTTTGGTTTATCCTTTCTTCTTAATCTGCCCTCTGCCACACTCCCATTTTATTTCTTGCAACAGTAGATCACAGTCTCAACTTACTCCACACCTGTCTTAGAAGTATTAACCACCATATCAACTATTCCCTCATTTCTGTCAGTATTGCCTAGGTCATAAGATCAATTATTCCCACTTTTTGCTGTAGGATCCTTCATGGATCTATTGTATCACTGTATCAAAAACAAACCACTCTATGAAGTCAGAAATGCACTAGTGCTTTGTCCAATGCAGCCTGGTTTCCAGTTGTCTAATCTTTGTCTTTCAAGAGAAAAGTTTAATACATTGAGAGTTAATACACTGGGATTACCAGGGTATTTGGACCAATTCTTATCTTATTCAACATTTTTTTTCCTTACCTTTTGTTACACCTTTGCCTTTTGCTGGAGTGATAGTTTCTATATATTTGTTTGATTTTTCTCTATTGCATGGGTGATTGTAGTTTAAATTTCCATCCTATTAGTGACAAACTTTGATTTTTCTTTCTTTTTTTATCCTTGTTATGATTGAGTGAAAACGTACATTCCCATATAAATTTGCATGCCCACCTATATGCACCTCCCAGTGTTCTTCCTGCCCGGTGACAGCACACTCTTCCTCTCTGCTCAATACATGTCTTATCCTCCCAGCAATCTCCTATCCCCTCCTCTCCACCCACTCCCTTGCCTCCAATAATCGACATGGATGCACAGAACCATAAAGTGCATACACGATACGGTCACTCTATGTCACCAAGCCCAATCCATTCCCATCTGAAGAGTGGAACTCCATTATGATTTATGGTCTGGGGCAGCAACAGGGCCAGGGGCCACACTCCCAGGGGAACTCCAAGGCCTCTGGACCATCTTTTGCAGTCTTTTAGTGGGGGTCTCAGGGTGTACTCCTTTTTATTCTTGTGCTGCCAGTGAGACTCAACTTTGTGAGGTTCATCACGGCTATCACGGTGGTGGCCAGGTGCCATCCACTTCTTCTGGACGCATGTCGATGTAGTCACCTACGCATGTGGGTCTGTCTGTCTTCTAGATTCTCTTTCCCCCATGTCATTTTGGTCCTTGGTGATCATCCGTTCCTGCTGAGTTGGAACCATTTACTGTACCCTCAGATGGCAGCTTGGCAGCTTTTAAAATCCTAGACACCACTCACCAAAGTGGGGTGCAGAAGATTGTCTTAGCAAAACACTAGTTGTGCCAATTGGCCTCAATTTCCCCTGAGAGCATGGTCCCTGGCCCCCTAGCCCAGCTATTCTTGCCTTTCAATATTGGGTTAAGATGGGAGGAGTAATCATGTTATGCTGAAGTCCAGTTAATACTGATCTTTCTAATGTGTGCTGTCACAGATTTCACCCAAGCAAATTTCTATAAACTAACTAATCTAAATGCCCCCTGGCCCTCTCTCTCTCCTCACACTTGCAGCCGTCAAAGAGCCTTTCCTTCTATGTATGAGTCTGTTTTTAAGTTCTTATCATAGGGGTTTCATACAATATTTGTCCCTTTGTCACTGACTGCTTTCTACTAGTGACAACCCTGGATTTTTTGTGATAAATATGTGTAAAACCCAAACCAAACCTACTTCTATCAAGTCAGGTCCTACTCATAGCAACCCTAGAGGTCAGAGTAGAACTTCTCCATAGAGTTTCCAAGGAGCACCTGGTAGATTTGAACTGCTGACCTTTGGTTAGCAGATGTAGCCCTTAACCCACTATGCAAATTCAACAATTTTTGCATTGTCCTCTTGTCTTGTTCAGCTGGTAGTGCTCTAACTCAAACACCATAAGCAGGTGGCTTTAACAATGAAAAGTTTACTTTCACACAGTCCAGGAAGCTAGAAGTCTGAATTAGGAGTTTCTGCTCCAGAAGTGTTTCCCTTGTTGTCGGCTCTGGAGGAAAGTCCTTATGTTGCATCAGTCTTTCTTTCTTCAACTGGGGAGCACGTTAGCACAGGAATCTCATGTTTGAAGGTTCCACTCTATTCTCAGTGCTGCTTTCTGGGTGATATAATGTTCCCAGCTCTCTGCTTACTTTCCTTTCCTTTATCTCTTGAAGGATAAGAGGCGACGCAAGCCACGCTCCTGGGAAACTCTTTTTACAGTGGATCAGGGAGATGATCTTAGAAAGATTGTTATAGTCCCTCCCTAATAGTCTTGAACATAATCCAATCTACTAACCAGAGGCAGAGATTAGGATTTACAGTTTAGGAATATTACAGAATGGAGGACAAGCACAAATACTGGGAATCACAGTCCTACCAGATTGCTACACATATGTGGGAAGAGACTTGGTTCAGGCTATGCCACCTCTTCTCTGCGACAGCAAACAATAAGTATAGTTTAATAACTGACTGAAGAATGACTCTACCTGCTTACCTTATGTTTCTTATCTAGATTCACTTCTAGATTTTTTAGTTATCTCGTGGTTAAAACATAATTAAATTTACTAACACTTAAAGTCTGTACTG
This sequence comes from Heterohyrax brucei, assembly GCA_028571685.1. Classification (NCBI taxonomy): domain Eukaryota; kingdom Metazoa; phylum Chordata; class Mammalia; order Hyracoidea; family Procaviidae; genus Heterohyrax; species Heterohyrax brucei. Next base: position 17,149,634 of record CM053142.1, on the reverse strand, counting down.
TAAGTGCTTTTAGCTTACCCATTGCATTTATTTCTTCCTGTAGTGCATCATTCCTTTAGTACAGGTATTAGTTTTTGTGATTTTTTAATGTCTTCACTTAATTCTCACTTTTGAAAGTTAGTTTATTTGGCTTTAAAAATTACATTGATAATTACTTTTCTTCAGATATTAACTTAGTTGCCACTATATATTGGATAATCTTTCTTCTTTTAGATTGTGGGCTTTACAATTTACTTTTTCCTTTGTATTTTGTAGGTTTGCTATGAAGTGAACAAATATGAATGCATTTTTATTTCTTTTTCTAAACACTCAGAAATTCACTTTCCCTCTAAATACTCAGGTAAGTTGTTCTTTTTCTCCAGCCATTTCCTGCACTGTTTTCTTCTGAACTTTCATTAGATGTATTTTGAAGCTCCTAAACTCATCTCTGTGCCTTAATTATTCTTTCTTTTGTGTGTATGTGTGTTTGTGTGTGTGTATGCATACATTTAATCTGTCTCTCCCTCTCAGTACATCTCTTAGCAGTATCTTTAAGATCTCTGTATACTTAGGACAGTTATTGAGTTTACAATTTATTCTGTATTTTGATTTTTTGTTCTTTATTTTTGTTACTGTATTCCTTTCAAGATTTTTGGAATTAATTATTTTCCTTACCTAACCATTTTATCTTGATTTGTGCATTTTTGTCTGTTTCATCATTTATTATTATTATTATTATGGTTTGACTTATTTCTTTCAGCACCCTTAATGTAGGTGTCTGTCCTCATTCATACCTATTTCTTGTTCCAATTGCTTATTTTGTCTCCTGTCTTTTTAAACACAAGTTTCTGCACGTGTTTTAGAATGTCCTTCTGCTTCATCTTGTTTGACTGATTTTTTTTTTCTTTCTCTCACTTTCTTTTTCTCTAATGCTCTCCCCTACATCCTTACCTTTTCTCACAGAGCAATTTTTCATCTACCTTCACCTGGCCCCTGGCTTCTAAGTCTAGAAACAGAATTCGTAACTGTCACTTTGGGCACTATGGAGATATTAACAATTTTTAAAGCTAGCTAAATCATCATTCAAAAGTGAGAACTAAAGAAAGACATTTTTAAAACACATAAACACTAATGTCTGTACTAACAGAATAGTGCACTATAGGAAAAGAAAAACACAGTGGGTAAGCTAAAAGCAGTTACAGCACAGATTTTGATTAAATGTCAGTAAATTTAATTATGTTTTGGTGGAATGACAAAACAGGTGGTGGATGGCTGAATTCCTAATCCTAACAATATGTCTCTATCTTCCAGCCTCTGTAGATTTCCAACTGCCTTCATCAGTAGCCCCTAAACAATAATTCATAATGATTTTCTTCAGAATCATTTTGAGAGTAGGAATCCCATCTCAGCCTCTGGCTTTAAGCTCTGGGCCTGAATCTAGTCCCCATATAACATAGAGGTTTCCAGGGGGGTTTCTTTTTTGGTCTTTTTACCCTGTAGGAGCTTAACTCTGAGCTTCTATTGCATGCTGCCTGACCTACATTCCATCCCATTCATGAGTCTGACTTTGCTTACCACTTTTTATTTTTGGTTTCATTTTTGGTTGGTGGAAATGTTTAAGTACTATTTCAGCTTAAATATTGCAAATGTCATCTAAGTCATGGTATCCTCCAACACCTCATAGGCATGTGAAAGTTGGGCAACAAGTGAAGAAGACCAAAGTAGAATTGTTGCCTTTTAATTATGGTACTTGCAAAGAATATTAAATATACTGTGGCCTGCTAGAAGAATGGCCTGTCTTGGAAGAAGAATAGTCACAGTGCTCCTTCAAAGTGAGTATACTTCAGACATATTACCATGAGGAATCAGTCTCTGGAGAAGGACATCATGCTTGGTAAGGTCGAGAGTCAGAAAAAAAAAAAAAGAAAGAAAGAAACAACCCATGATGGATTGACACAGTGGCTGCAACAATGGGCCACGATTGTGGGGATGGCACAGGACCGGGCAGTGTTTCATCCTTTCATACATATGGCTGCCAGGAGCCTGAACTAACTCTGCAACACAACACCTAACAACATATCAACAACAATGCAAATTCCTCTTTTGATATTTAATTTCTTACTTCTTAGTGTTTGGAATGGGTGAGAAGTGTATCAAAGCTTAACTTACCTGCACTAGCTTTACCAGAATTTCAACCCTACTTTCAACTACTCACCAAAATAAGGCCTTTGATTTAGTCAGGAAGCTAAACCATATTGTTTATCTCTGTTTTAATGTCGTCAACTATGCTGTCCAAAGGCTCACCATGAGTTGAAATTGACTTGAAGGCAGTGGGTTCGGTTATAGTGGCATGACCTTCTATTGCTTTTGAATATCCTTGATGTCTTGTCCAACTCTTTCTTCTCCAGTGAAGATTTCTCCAAATTCTCTAATTCAAAATTGTTCTTTTATTTTGTTTTTTCTTTTAATTTCTCGAGTAGTGTAGATGCTTGGCAAATGAAAATTTAATACTCAGAGTTTAGTTGTTTTATGATACTTAGAGGATACATGGCTTACTGTAACTTGTGATTTAGTCCAGGTATAACTTAACTAGTTAATAAAATTAGATGAGCCTTAAGAATGCTGATTTCATTGTGTTTTACTTATCATGTTAGTCTATAATTACCCAAAAGTGGTAAAACTTCCTTTCTCCATATTTAGATACTTTCATAATTATTTCTACAACTCATCTATATGTGTGCTACAGCAAATAATTTATTTTAATTGTACAATCAGTTTTAATAACATTTTATATTTGTTAGTTATGCACTTAAACAATTTTAAGTTTTGAGTGATACTGTTTCATTTTTTAAGTTATATTCTAATGAGTTTTAGAAAGTAAAAAACAGATTTTAAATGTGATGTTTTCATAATTGGGATATTTATAAAGATCTAACATCTTTCATTAATGTTAAGAGTCTACTCATAAACTACTCCATTCAGAGCTGATAGCTTAGCTTTTAATTTTACTTCACAGTGTCACTCTTTTTTCCTCCCTTTGAGCCCTCAAGTTAGATTAAAAGTCCTTTAAGAGAAGAGAATGTCTTGCAGAGCCTAGCACAGAGTTTGGAACCAACTGCTGTGAAGATGGGGAACCTGCTTTATTTATTCATAAAAGCCCAGAACTTGGCACAGGGTTAGACATGCACAAAACTCAATAACTTTCAATGCTTAATGAATTCATTTTTATTGTCCTGGTAGACATACACAAAAATTGGGCAACAAAGACTTGTTATTTGTGGATAACTTTGTTCAGTTTGGCATTTGAACTCAAAGCGGGAGTCAAATCTTAAAGCACCAAGGCTAAGGTGTTATTATAAGCTGGTTTCACTGAGATTTTCACAGGGAGTTTTTTGTGTATCTTGAAGTCCTTCAGGGATAGAGTTTTATCTTCTATTTATTTCTATATATTTCTTAGTGCCTAATCTGGTAATCATATACTCTAATATACTCATCAAATTCTTGTTTCATGAACGTCACTTTCAGAGATTATTATATGGTGAAGCTGACAGCTCAAATAGGACCCTGGAGAGGTCAGCCTAAAACGGAACTGGGCAAACTCCAGAATCAGATGCAAGACAACACTTTATTATCAGGTGTTGGATTCTGAGAATTCATGCTACTTTTTGCCAGTTGGGTTTCCATGTGGAAAACTCTGTTTTCAGTGTTAATATTAAATTCTGTATCTCTATATGCCCCATTTACCCAAGTCTCCTAAGTCCAATAGCTTGCTAATTTTTGGTAATGCAAAAACAATAGCAGGGCTTGGTCTTTTTCTATTTTGTGATTAGTTTGTTCTGGGTTATTTTTGTACTTTAGCATTATATCTGCCTCCTGAGAGTTTGATGCAGGGTTCGTATTTTCTTTATCTGAATTTTAAAATATCGCCATCATTTGTGAAAAAGGTTAAGTGTGATTTTTTGTTCCCCTATAGTGCTATTTTTGTTTCCACTTATGCAATAGCTAAAGATCTATAGCTAAAGACCTACTTTAGGAGGATATGTTCTGAGTGTTTGAAGGACAAATGCATATTGGAATTATTCCTTAAATGGATTTTCTTTAACCTACAAAGATTTCACCATCCCTACATACATCTATGCTTTAGCTGTTGTGTGCTGTACTAGGACAAATAACAGTCCTCAAAGGTATTCATGTCCTTATCCCTGGAACTTGTGTATGCTACTTTATATGGCAAAAGAAACATTGCACACGTCATCAAGTTAAGGATCTTGAAAGGGAGATATTATCCTTAATTATGCATTGAGTAGATATATGGGCCATACACAAGGTTTGATAATAAGTTCATGAATTCATCCTAGAAAAAGTGCTACATACCTCGTTGCTGAATATCACTACAAAGTACTCCCCTTGGGAAGCTATGTGCCATGCTAGCATGTAGTCTACCCTTGAAGTAGTTTTGGAAATATTTTTCTGGAATGGCCATCAGAGCTGTCATGATATTACCTTTGATATCCTGAATTTCATCCATATGTCTTACTTTAAATATTTCCTTTATCTTCTGATTAAAAAAAAAAAAAAAGTCATTGGGTCCAGATCAGGTGAGTAGGGAAGATGTTCCAAAGCAGATATCTGTTTACCAGCTAAAAACTTCCCCACAGACAACTATACACTTAAGTTCACAAACTTGCCACCTTGAGGCTGTGCAAAGTAGCCATCCTGGAAAGTATTTCAAAATAGCTTTGGAGGGTGGACTAGGTGCTGGCATCAGTGCATAGCATCCTAAGGGGAGCACTTGAAGATACAAAGTACTTGACCTTAGTGATATTCTGTGATGAGGTATGGAGCACTTAGAACAATTAAGTTCACAAACTTGATCGTCAGACCTTGTATATAACTGTCCTTATAAAGGAGAGACATCAAGATGTTTGATACAGAAAAGAAGGTGGTGAGATGATAGAAGGTGAGATTGGAGTGATATGCTTTGAAGATGAAAGAAGTATTGACAAGCTGAGGAATACAAGCAGTCACTAGAAGCCGAAAAAGACATGGAAACAAATTTTCCACTGAAGATTCCAGAAGGACTCAGCTCTGCTGTTACCTTAACTTTAGCCTAGTGAAACTGATTTCCAGAACTATAAGAGAATGAACGTGTGCTGCTTACGTCTAAATTTGAGGTCATCTACTACAGCAGCAACAGGAAACTAATAAAAATGCCATATTATCATAAGTATGCAACTTATTGATTAAATGACACAGAACCCTAAATGCTCAGATTTAAATAGGGCTAGTACCAGAACACTTACACATGTTCATGTAGAAACTGTACACAGATCAAGAAGTAGTTATTCAAAAAGAACAAGGGTTACTGTGTGGTTTAAAATCAGGAAGGGTATGTCAGGGTTGCACCCTTTTATCACACTTATTCAATCCATTTGCTGAGCAAATAACCAGGGAAGCTGGACTACATGAGGAAGAATACAACATCAGCACTGGAGGAAGACTCATTAACAACCTGTGATATGCAAATGACACAATCTTGTTTTTGTTGAAAGCAAAGAGGACCTGAAGCACTTACTGATGAAGACCAAAGACTACAGTAGGTATACATCTGAACATAAAGAAAACAAAAACCCTCACAATTAGACTATAAGCAACATCATGAGAAACAGAGCAAACACATAAATTATGAAGGATTTTATTTTGCTTGGATCCATGATCAACGCACATGGAAGCAGCACTGAAGCAATCAAATGATGAAGCAGAGTCAGCATGGCATCCTAAACAGACATATCATACCTTCCCTCTTCAGCAAAGACCTGAAAACCTAAGTAAAACAGATACAAAGATCAATCCTGAAATGCCAAGCATCACACGAAGGGATCAAGAGTTAGATCAAACACAAAATGGAAGAAGAACCTCAAGGAACACACAGGTACAGAACAGGAGGTTCCCTACCAACTAACTCAGCAGAGTATCATTATCTTACAACATAGCCAGCAACAACTCTGGACAGAAAGTATGGGGAAGCAATTTCACAGAGCTCCCAGCAGGAGACAGAGCATGAGATAACCAAAGAAACACATTTTTCCACCCTTCAGTCTTCTGCCTCATATGCACCTCCACCCCTTCCCACTGGGATGTGCCATGCTGCTTTGAGTAGAGTATGACAGCCCACTACCAGTCCAGGTCTGTCCTGCCTTTACCTGCCACGTTGTGTGATTTCCTTTTCTTTCTGCCTTCTACGTAGTCCCCATATGCCACCTCTACTCCTTCATACCAAGCCATGCAGCACCACCATGGATAAAGAGCCAATGTCCTGCCACCCCAGATGTGTCCCAGGCCCCAAAGCTGTCTTCCACTATACTGCCTTTTTTTCCCCTTTTTCTCTTTGTAATTTTTCCTTTCCCTTTCACCTAGTCCTGTGCACTACCTCGCCCACTTGCTGCCGGACCCCACCACACTGCTGGCACTAAAGAGCCACTGGCGCACAGGCCTACCACTGCTCCAGGTCTGTCCTGCCCCTACTTGTGGCCCCCACTACACCGTAAGTTTTGTTTTGTTTTTCTTTTCTTTTCTCCTTCTTCTTTTTATGTGTTCCACTTAGCCAAGGCTGTCACCTCTCCTCCCTTTCCAAGGCCTCCAGGTCCCTCCTGTCGCCAGTCATGAGACCCTTACTCACCACTGTTGTTTTTCGTTTTTCCTTTCTCTCTCTGACTCAGTCCCATACACCACCTCCACGCACTTTCTGCCAACCCTCACTGCACCAGTATAATTAGAGCACCACTGGCACACAAGCCTGTCCCCACTCACTTATCCCTATTATGTTACCATTACTTTTATTTCATTTTTTCTTTCTTTCATTTCTACCTTCCACCTATCCCTGTATGTTACATCCCCATTTTAAACTCAGCTGAGGTTCACCCTGCTCTGATCCAGTAACTTTACGTTATTTTCTCTCTTCTTTTCTTTTTATCCCCATCTAGCCAAGTACGCCACCACCCTTCCCATTGGCCTCTGTTGTGCCACTACAGCTAGAGTGTCCCTGGTGCTCAGGCGTACCACAGCACCAGGCCCACACTGCCCCTCCCCTCCTGCCACTCAATCAGCTGCTGAATGGTGAGAAATGAGCCCATACCACTCCCCTTCCAACCACAACATCTATGTGGCAAGGGGCTGTGAATGCTTCCACTGTACTGAGCCAAAATTGGGAGGAAGAAAGTGCCCACCCACTCCATCCTCAGCCACCTCACCAAATCACTGTAAAGTAAAATGGGGTCTCCCGCTCTGCTGCTGCCCTGCTATGCAGACAAGGTGGTAAGAGCTACCGTACTTACAGACAAGCAAGCAGCAGAGTATGCCTGGCTTGCTCACCCTGACATATCAAAACAAAACAAAGAAGCAGGAAAAAACAAGTAAATACACAATCAACAAAACATAAAAATCACACTTCAATGTCTTGAAGACTGTAGGCAATATCAAAGCACATGAAAAAGCAGAACAAGAAGGCTCTAGCAAGTGATCAAAATAAAAAATCAGACAATCTTCCTGTAGAACAAAAAGTGATAGAACTGTCCAATGGCATTCAAAAGGGTAATATTCAGAACTCCACAAGAGATCAGAACAAAGATCAAGGAAAATACTGGAAAATCAAGGAAAAAAAACAGATAAAATCATGGGAAACCAATGAAAACATATACAAAATTGAGGCAAACATAGACAAAGCAATAGAAGAATTCAGGAGAATAACACAAGATCAAAATGGCAAAATAAAAAACAATTAGAAAACCAACAAAAACAGTAACTAGAAATCCAAAAGAGATACAACAAAAGTCCAGAAACGGACAACTCCATAGAAGATTTTAGGAGAAAATCTGAAACAACAGAAGACAGAATCAGTGAGAGTGAAGACAAATCCATGGATGCCACTTTGTTTGAGGCAAAATCAGAGAAAAGAATAAACAAAATCTGAAAGTTTTGTGGGACAGAATCAAAGATCAAGTTTGAACACGATCAGAGTTACAGAATGGGGGGAGAAAATGAAAAATATAGAAAATATTATTCAAGATTTGCTGGCATAAAACTTCCAAAATATCATGAAAGACAGAAAGTCAACTATTCCAGGAGCTCAATGAACTGCACACGGGATAGACCCTTAAACATAGTCTTCAAGACATATTATAATTATACCTGCCAAAACCAAAGACACAGAAAGAATCCTGAGAGTAACTCATGAAAAAGAAAAGTCACTCAAAAACAGAAACAGTAAGTTGTAGCTTTGGTTACTCAGCAGAAACTATACAGGAAAGAAAGCAATACAATGACACGTATAAAGTCTTGGGGGGAAGGCTACCAACCAAGAATAATATGTTTGCAAAACTGTCTCAATACAATTTCAAAATTAAGACATTTCCAGATAAACATAAATTGAGGGAATTTATTCAAAAAAACAAAGAAAAATTACAAGAAATATTAAAGGAAGCCCCTGGATTAGGTACCAACATCAGACAGCAGGATTCTAGAACACAGGACAGGATTAGCCATATGTCAACTTATGCAAAGAATTCTCAATAATAAAAGAATTAAAGCAGGAAAACAGAGACATCAAGCTGTAAGCGATAATGACGTTAAAATAATAAAAAAGGGGAAATAAACAGAATATGGTGAAAAATTGCTCTATCAAATTTGAGAAAGTAGAGGAAATGAACTCTACCTATCTAAACTAGCACAAGTTGAGAAAGATAATTTGAACAGGCCCTAAACTGGAAAAGAGATTGAAGGGGTAAGAAAAAAATTAACTCCTAATAAAAGTAACAAAAACAGAAGTTGTAACTCAGTAATTTTACTGGAGAATTCTACCAAACATTCAGAGATGAGTTCACACTAGAACTACTTGAACTATTTCAGAGCACACAAAGGAAAACAATACACCCAAATTCATTCTACGAAGCAAGCATAACCCTCATACCAAAGCCAGGCAAAGACACCACAGAAAAAGAAAATTACAGACCAAAATATCTTAAGAATATAGATGGAAAAATTCTCATCAAAATTCTGGTGAACAGAATCCAGAATCACCTAAAAAAATGATACATTACAATCAAGTGGGATTTATACCAGGTATGCAAGAACAGTCCAATATTAGAAAATCAATCAACATAATCCACCACACAAACACAATGAAAGAAGCACATGATCCTCACAATTGACAAAAAAAGGCATTTGATAATGGCTGACAATCATTTCTGATGAAATCTCTCAGTAAAATTGGAAAGGTAGGGGGATTCCTTAGCATAGTATACAGCAACATACAAAACCAACAGTCAACATCATTCTCAATGAAGAAATGCTAAAAACATTTCCCCTGAAAACAGCAACAAGACAAGGATGTCCTTTATTCCCATTCTCCTCAACATTGTATTGGAAATTCTAGCTATAGCAATATGGAAAAAAAGAAGAAAAAAGAAAGAAAAAGAAATAAAAGGCAACCAAATTGGAAAGAAAGAAGTAAAATTATCCCATTCACCAGTGATAGAAACCTATACGTAGAGAACTAACAGAAAGATGTGACAGAATAACAGGACACAAGTTCAACACATAAAAATCAAATGGATTGCCTACATTAACAAAGATATCTTTGCAAAGAAAGTCAGGAAGGAAATATCATTTACAATAGCCCCTAAAAATATAAAACACTTAGTAAAAAATCTAACCAGAGAAGTAAAGCATTTATGCCAAGAAAACTACAAAACACTATTGCAAGAAACCAAAAGAGACCTACATAAAAGAAAAAAAAATACCATGCTCATGAATAGGAACACTCAACATTGTGAAATGTCAACTCTACCCAAAGGGATCTACAGAGATAAGGCAGTTCTCATTTAAAGAGCAACTGCATTCTTTAAAGAGCTGGGAAAATAATTGCCAACTTGAAAGAGAACCCAGATAAGCAAAGCACTCCTGAAGAAAACAACAAAGTAGGAGATCTCACGCTATCCGATATCAGACCCTGTCAAACAGCTACTGTAGTCACAATAACCTGGTACTGGCACAACAACAAACACAAATAGAATAGAACCCAGACCCAAGGTATAAATCCACCCACCTATGGTCATTTGATCTTTGATAATGGGCCAAAGTCTATTAAATGGGGAAAAAGAACATATTTTTTAACAAATGGTGCTGGCAAAACCTGATGTCCATCTATTAAAAAAATGAAACAGAACACATATCTCACATCATACAAAAAAAGTACCTCAAAATGGATCACAGACCTAACTATAAATCTTAATAAAGATCGTGGAAGAAAATACTAGAGACAACGTTAGGAGCCCTACTGCATGGCATAAATACAATATATACACCATAGCTAATAATGTACAAACAGTAAAAGAGAAACTACATAACTGGGAGCACCTAATAATTAAACACGTATGCTTATCAAAAGACTTCACTAAAAGATCAAAAAGAGAACCTACATAGAGGCTGGAAAAAAATGTTGGCTACAAAGTATCAGACAAAGACCTAATGTCTAAAATCTATAGGATACTTCAACACCTCAATGATGAAAAATCCAATCAAAAAAGGCAAAAGAATAGGAGCAGATACTTCACTAAAGGAGACATTCAGTCAGCTAACAGACACACAAAGAAACGTTCATAACCATCAGCTGTTAAAACCAAAAAACCAAACCCACTGCTGTCAAGTCAATTCCAACTCTGAGCAACTCTATAGAGTAGAACTGCCTGATAAAGTTTCCAAGAAGTGCCTGCTAGATTTGAACTACTGACCTTTTGGTTAGCATCCCTAGCTCTTAACCATATCAGGGTTTCACATTAACCAGTAGAGTGATGCAAATCAAAACTAAAATGAGATACCATCTCACCCCAACATTACTGTCTTTAATTAAAAAAACATAAAACAAATATTGGAGGGTTTTCAGGGAGTTTGGAACTCTCATGCAGTGCTAGTAGGACTGTGCAATTGTACAGCCACTTTGGAAAATTATATAGCACCTGCTTAAAAAGCTAGAAATCGAATACCATGCAATTTAGTAAGCCCACTCCTAGGAACATACTCTGGAAAAATAAAAGCCATTACAGGAATAGACATATTCACATTCATGTCCACTGCAGCATTATTCACAATAGCAAAAAAATAGAAAAAACCTAATTGTTTGTCAACAGATGAATGGATAAACAAATTACAGCATATACACACAATGGAATACTACTCAAGGATAAAGAACAATGACAAACATTTGAAACATCTTGCAACATCGATGATTCTGGAGGGCATTATGCCAAGTGAAATAATGCAATCACAGTAGGACAGGGATTATATGAGATCACTTTTACAAAAATTTAAGGAAAGCTGATACAGAAAAACACGCAATCTTTGATGGTTATGAGGGAGCAGAGGAATGGGAAGGGGAAGTAACTCAATAGTAGGGAAGTCTTAACTTTGGTAAATGGAAAAACAATGGACAATATAGGGGAAGTCAGCACAGCTTAAACTGGACAAGTCATAGAAGCTTCCTGGGCACATTAAAACACCTTGAGGGATAGAGCTGCTAAGTTTGATGGCTATGAACCATGATCTTGGGGAACATTTAGGTCAATTGGCATAACATAGTTCCTAAAGAAAATGTTCTACATCCTACATTGTTTGAGTGTTATCTGGGGTCTCAAAAGCTTTCAGAATGCCTTTTAAGATGTGTCTGTTGGTTCCAACACATTTACAGCAAGGAGAATGAAGAAAACCAACAACTCAGAGAATATATTAGCCCAAAGGTCTAGTGGGCCACATGAGCCACAGCCTCTACCAGCATGAACCAAGAAGAATTAGATAGTGCCCAGAAACTACCACGGCTGCTGTGACAGAAATCACAGTGGAGAGTCATGGACAGAGTAGGAGAATGCAGAACAAAATTCAAATTCACAAAATAAATAAATAAACAAGAACCAGACTTACTACTCTGACAGATGCTGGAAGAATCTCCAAGACTATGGCCCCTGGATGAACCTCTTATTCAACACTGAAGCCATTCCTGAAGTCCATCTTTCAACCAAAAATTAGACAGGCCTATAAAACCAACAGTAACACACTTAAGGAATGTGCCTCTTAATTCAATTAAGTACATGAGACCAACTGGGCAATATATGCTCAGCAGCAAAGACAAGAAGGTAGGAAGGGACAGGAAAACTGATGGAATGGACATGAAGAACCTAGGGTGGGAGACAAAAAGGGTAGCATGCTGAGGCATTGCGGGGATTGCAACCAATGTCACCAAACAATTTGTGTAATACATTTTTGAATGGAAAACTAATTTATGCTGTAAACTTTAACTTAAAACACAATTTTTGTTTAAAGAAATAAGTCTATGTATTTCAGCTAAAGACCTTTTTAAAGTATTAAAAAGCAAAGTTATCACTTTGAGGTCCAAGATGTACCTGACCCAAGTCTTGATATTTTTAATCACTTCATGTGCATATGAAAGCTGGACAGTGAATAAAGAAGACAAAAGAAGATGCATCTGAATTTTGGTGGGGAAAAAGAACATTGAATATACCATGGATTGCCGAAGAGTTGATAAATTTGTCTGGGAAGAAGTACATCCTGAATGCTCCTTAGAATTCAGGATGGTGAGACTTCATGTCACATACTCTGCACTTGTTTTCAAGAGGAATCAATCCCTAGAGAAGGCCATCATGCTTGGCAAAGTAGATCATCAGTGAAAAAGAAGAAGTTCCTCAGTGAAGTAGATTAACACAATGGCTGCAACAATAGGCTCAAACAACAGTTGAGGATGGCACAGAACAGTATTTCATTCTCTTGTACCCAAGGTCACTGCAAGTCGGAACCAATTCAAAGACACCTAAAACAACAACACACACCAAATGATAAACCAAAACCAAACCCACTGGCTGTCGAGTCAGGTCCGACTCATAGCGATCCTAGAGGTCAGAGTAGAACAGCCCCGTAGAGTTTCCAAGGAGTGCCTAGCAAAGTAAACTGCTGACCTTTTGGTTAGCACTTAACCTACTACACCACCAGGGTTTCCACCACGTGATAGCTACTAGAATTTTTGTTATGAACCAAGTCAATATTTCTTTCACTGGACAGTTTCCTCTTTATCACCATACAACAAAACTCTAACCCCAGCTTTGACACTTAAAAACTTCAAATATTTATAAAAACTGGAGTGTCTTCATTTATTTCTAGCTAAGCATTTCTCAATTCTTAATCCAACAACCCAGGTGATGTTTAAATCTCCTTTACAATATCTATGGCAGTGATCACTGGATGACAAGGGGACCATTTATCTTCATGGTGTCCACTTCGAAATGGATAGCACTACACAGGGAAGAATGCCACTGAAGACTGATGCAACTGAAAGAGAGAATCAGATATTTGCGTTCTAAATCTACCTTAGGTCCCTCAGCCACACAATGGAATGAAAACATGTACCCTGGGGTGCTATTTAAAGGGCTAGAAATCCTAACACAACATGTGGCATTAGTCACACTGTCTCAATCATCTAGTGTTCCTGTAACAGAAATGCCACAAGTGAATGGCTTTAACAAAGAGAAATTTATTCTCTCACAGAAAAGTAACCTGAAAGTCCAAATTCAAGGCATCAGCGCCAGAGAAAGGCTTTCTTTGTTGGCTCTGTAGAAAGGTTATTGTTGTCCATCTTCCCTTGGCCTAGGAGGTCCTGAGATGCAGGGAACCCTGGCCCAAAAGATGCGTTCTGCTCACAGCATTTCTTCTTTTCTGCTGGTATGAGGTCCCCAATATTCTCCTTGTTTCCCTTCCCTTTAATATCCCAAGAGATTGCCTCAAGGCACAATGCAATCCTACTGATTGAATCCTGCTTTATTAACACAACTACTGCTCATTCTCCCTCGTTAACATCATAGAGGTAGCATTTATACCATATGAGAATATAACACATTTTTAAGGGGGAAACACTTCAATCCATGATACATACCAAATAATAGGTACCATAATTTTTATTATGAGCCAAGTCAGTATTTCCTAAAGCTTCACTCAAGCAGATAGTTTCCACTTTACGACCATACAACAAAAGTGCAGCCCCAGCTTTTATGTATAAATATTTCAAATATTTATAAAAACCAGTGTTGCCTGAGTGGCTTCATTTATTTCCAGCTAAGTATAACCAGGTTCTTCAGCTGTAACTCATGCTATGATTTAAAGCATGGACATATAGTTTTCCAATCTCAAACTGTATATCAATCATAGCACAAAGATAGGACCAAAGAATGAGGACAAGTTTCACTTGAGGAGTTCACAAGACCTGTGACAGGGGAGGACAAGATATCAGATTCCACATTCTTCATTAAATTCCCTATCCGGTTACTACGGCTTGGGTCAGGTGCACCTTAGCTCTCAAAGTGACATCTTTGCTTTTTTAAACTTTAAAGTTGTTGCAGTGGATCAGCTCAATGCACTATGTCATTGGATTTCCTGACTGATGCTTCAATGGGCATTGACTGTGGATCCACATAAAATGAAATCCTGGGCAATGTCAATCTTTTCTCCATTTATCGTGATGTTGCTTCATGGTCCACTTGTGAGAATTTTTGTTTTCTTTATGATGAGGTGTAATCTGTACTAAAGGCTGTAGTCTTTGCTCTTTATCAGTGGGTGCTTCAAGCGTTCTTTACTTTCAGCAAGCAAGGTTGTGTCATCTATATGTAACAGGTTGTTAATGATTCTTCCACCAATCTTGATGACAAATTCATCTTCATCTAGTCTAGCTTCTCACGTTATTTGTTTGGCACGTGGACTGAATAAGTGTGGTGAAAGATGTAACATCAAAGCTCACCTTTCCTGATTTTAAACCATGAAGTATCCGCTTGCTGTTCACATGACTGCCTCTTGGCCTATGTACAGGCTCCTCATAAGCACATTAAGTGTTTTGGAATTCCAACTTTTTGCAGTGTTATCTATAATTGGTTATGATCCACACAGTTGAATGCCTTTGCAAAGTCATTAAAACACAGGTAACATTTTTTTCTGATATTTTGTGATTTTAGCCAAGATCAATCTGACATCAGCAATGATATTCTTAGTTCTGTGTCTTCTTCTGAATCAGTCTTGAATTCCTGCTAGTTCCTTGTAAATGTACCACTGCAACTACTTTTGAATGATCTTCAGCAGAGTTTTTATTTGTGTATAATACTAATGATACGGCTCAATAATTTCCACATTTGGTTGGATCACTTTTCTTTGGACCAGGTACAAATACGGATCTCTTCCAGTCAGTTTGGCAGCCCTTTAAATAGCCTTCCAAATTTCTTGGTGTAGGCAAGCAAATACCTCCAGCACTTCATGCATTTGTTGAAATGTCTCAATTGGTATTCTATCAATTTCTGGACTTTTGGTTTTGCTAGTGCCTTCAATGAAGCTTCAATCTCTTCCTTCAACAGTATTGGTTCTTGATCATATGCTACCTCCTGAAAAAGCTGAATGTCAACCACTCATTTTTGTACAGTGACTGCGTACTACTTTTGAAGCTTCATGCATGAGTTCTTGGATTACATCCACAGGTATTAAACCTGTTGTCAAAGAGTCAATTCTGACTCATAGCTACACTATAGGGCAGAGTAGAATGGCCCCTTTCGAGTTTCAAGGAGTTCCTGGTAGATTTGAACTGCCAACCTTTTGGTTAGTAGCCCTAGCACTTAACTACTACATCATCAGGGTTTCCTCCCCTGATACAGAAGAATCCAATATTTTAGGGGAGGTGTCAGCTTACTCCAACCATCTGTCTATTTCTGAACTTTTAAAAAAAATAAGGAATAAAAAAGACTTAAAAATCCCAGTTGCTGTTAAGTCAGTTCTAACTCATGATGACCCATGTGTGATGGAGGAAAACCATGCTCCAATGAGTTTTTGACAGCTGACTTTTCAGAAGAAGATTTTAAAGCATTTTTTACAAGACACATTGGGTCAGTTTAAACTGCCAGCCTTTTGATTAGCTGCTGAGCATGTCAACTGTTTGCACCACCCTGGGAGTCTACAAATAATTTAGCTAGGACAAACAACCCAGAACAACTCTTTGAAATCTTTATACAAATTTGCTTTCAAGCTACAATCCAGTCTCTGACTGATGTTGAGTACTTGAATTACTTAACATTGTTTCCCCTTTAATCAATTAATCACTTATTTTTTAAAAGTCAAAATAATATAAATGATTGCTTATTTATCGCCGTGATTCTGGTCTTCAAGCACTCTCTAAACTAGTTCATATTTCAGCATGTTTCAGCTCTCTTCAATCATTTCTTTTTGGCACAAACTGATTTCTGAATTTCAGATATTTATTGAAATGCACTTAATGTATTGCTCTGTGAGGTATTCTTTCTGATACCATAAAAAAATGTGCTGATTCTTCCCTCAAAGTTGTCACTAGCTTTTCAATGTCTATTTAATTATGTTTTTAAAATATTAAGGACTTGCGTGGAGTCAAGACGGTGGACTAGACACAAGTCTCTTTAATTCCCTCTGAAAACTAAGGCCTGGATTGATAATTAAATGGAGCTTTCTGGACACCCAGTGAGACCCAGGACACAGCATAGAGCTGTCAGTTTGGACTGCATGCCACTGAATGGAAAACTTCTTCTCTTTCTCTGACCCCTACTCTTGTTGAATGGTCAGCTCCTGGGACTGAGGTAACTGGCAGTTTTAACTTTTTTCCTTTTTGTTGGCCAACAGGCAGGGATGGGCTTAACTGGCTGCTACTCAGAACCACACTGCTGAAGCGATCAGGGGGTGGAATAGCCACATTTGGAGAACCAGGCTCCAGACTCAGAGCAACACAGCCCCTCCACTCTCTCTTTTGGGACCTCCTCCATAGATTCAGTTACTTCACAGAGGGTGGGACAGCTTGACTGGGACACCATCTTGTTTGACTGGGAGGTGAAGTTACCCAACTGGAGGCCTCAGTACAGGTTAATTCTAGGCTAGGAGGCAGTGCCAGCCTGGGGAGTGATTTTCCAGCAGAAAAGCTGTGTTTAGCAGGGTTTAACAGAGTATAGCCTTATGGGGTGGGGTCCAGAAGGGGAATGACAGCAGGGCAGTAGCCTGTCTGTACTTTGAACTGTATCAATCTGGAGAGGGCTGAAGAGGTGCCTCCAACTGTCAGCCATAAGGAGGGGCTTACCACACCTGATGACCTGACTGATTTTGGAAGCTTTCAGATAGCTTTTAGCTTTTTAAGTAAGACTGCCTGGAGAAATAACTGTGGCGCAGCCTGATGGCATCTCTTCCAGCATTTACTTACCCACATCATAGGGTCAGCCAACAGCCTCCCTACCCCCCATAACTCCATAAATAGGTCCATGTGTTTGCCAGCCAGGAGGTGGAGCCTGCTACCACAGAGAGTCCACTTGGCCCAGTCACTGAAGTACATAGAGGTCGCTTGTGACCAACTCCCTTCTCAGAACTGCTCATCATCTCATGTTGAGGCAAACCAGAGAAACTAAACAGCCTCTAGATGTCCCAAAAGCAACAAGCCCTAGCCAAACATTTGGAGAAACATTCAGCCATGGCTCCAGGAATCTCCCAAAATAAAGAATCAAAGAACTTCCCAGATGAAGAAGACTTTCTGAAACTATCAGAGGTTGCATACAAAAGATCCCTTCTAGACATTATACAAAATGCAGCAGAGCAAAATGAAAAATTGAGCAAGCTGTTCAAACTGGTGGAGCATCAGCATTCTGAAATCCTACAGAGCAATAACAAAATTACAGAATTAGACAATTAAATTCAAAGCCAAAAGAGCAGAACTGAACAACTGGAAATTACACTTATGACCTTGAAGACAGAGCTACTGATACCAGCATTTATGAGGAGGAATCAGAGAAGAAGAAACATTAAGAAACAAGTGGGACTCTATCAAGAGGAATAATCTATGATTAATTAGAATTCCTGAGCAGGAAGGGATAGCTGAAAACAGAGAGAGTATTGTTGCTGAGTTGCTGACAGAAAACTTCCCTGAAATTATGAAAGAAGAGGGCATACATATCCAAGACTCATATTGAATGCCACAAAAAATACATACCAAAATAAAGACACCAACACATTATAATCAAGTTCAACAAAATGAAACATAAGTAGAAACTCTTAAAGGCAGTGAGACTCAAGACAGAGCTAACATTCAAAGGGAAGCTCTGGAGGATTTTGTGTGACTTCTTGGCAGAAGTGATGTTGGCAGAGGCAGTGGGATGACACATTCGAAGTCTTGAAGGAGAAAAAAGTCCTACCAGGATTCATATATCCTGCAAAACTGTCTGAAGATGATATCAAGACATTCACAGACAGAAACCTAGAGGCTTTGTGAAAACCAAACCAAAACTACAAGAAATACTGAAAGAAGCTTGCTTAGAAAAACAAAACCATTAAATGTATTTTTAAGGAGGCAATGCAAGACACAACAACCAGAAACCTACTTAGTTAGGGAAGACACAAAACTGAATCAAAGCTATAATACTAAAAGAAGGGACTCAGTAGTCATTTCATGAACTATACCATCACATTAAAAAGACAGATATGCTACAGTAGTCATAGTCCTTCCAGATGGAGAGAAAGTTAATAAGATATGGAGAAGTTAAAATTGGGTTTAAACTTAGATTATTAAGGGATATCATAAGGGTAGCTGCAAAGCACAATAAAGATGTAGCATATGAAAACAAGAGAAGTAATATAGGAGTCTCAACAAACACAAAACCTACACTGAAAAGGAATCAACTCAAAAAAGAAGAATGAACCAGAACAGAATATTAAGAGCAACAGAGAAAATACCAACACAAAAATAAATATATCTAAATGGCAGCACTGAACACATACCTATCAATAATTACACTGAATGTAAACAGACTGAACTCTCCAATAGACACCGAACGACATCTTGGATCAAAAGATACAACCCATCTACATGTTTTTTACAAGCAATTCACCTTATACTTAAAGCTGTGAACAAATTGAAAATAAAAGGATGGAACAATATATATACCAAGCTAACAATCTACAAAGAAGAGCAGATGTAGCAATACTAATCTTGGATTAAATGTATTCTAATGTAAAACCCACCATCGTGGACAAGGATGGTCACTATCTACTGCTGAAAGATTCAATACACAAGCAAGGACTTACCAGTGTTAAATACTTATGCACTCAATACTAGAGCATCTAAATACATCAAAGAAACACTGACTACATTAAAAAACGAGATCGATCACTCCACAATAATAGAGAGAGACTTCAACACTCCATTTTAAGTACTGGACAGATCCTCTAGAAAAAAAGCTCAGTAAAGACACAGAAGACCTTATTGCCACAATTAACCAACTAGATCTCATCCACATATACAGAACTTTTTGTCTATCAACAGATAACTATACCTTTTTCTTCAATGTACAGGGAACACTTTCCAGAGCAGTCCATGTGTTAGGACATAAAGCAAATTGCAACAAAATCCAAACTATTGAGTTACTGCAAAGCATCTTCTCAGACCATAAAGCCATAAGAGTTCAAATCAATAGCAGAAAACACATAGATAGAAATTGGAACTCATGGAAACTGAACAACACTTTGCTCAAAAAGCCATGGGTTATAGAAGAAATAAAAGGATGGAAACAAAGACATTTACGGATTCAAACGAGAATGAAAACACATCCTACCAGAACCTGTGGGACATAGCCAACGCAGCGCTCAGAGGTCAATTTATCTCTATAAATGCACCCATCCAGAAGAAAAAGAGGACACAAACCGAAGAATTAACCCTATCACTTGAACAAATAAAAAGAGAGCAACAGAGGAACCCCTCAGGCACCAGAAGAAAACAGATCATAAAGATTAGTACAGAACTAAATTAGTTAGACAACAGAAGAACAATTGAAAAAATTGATAAGACCAAAAGCTAGTTATTTTGAAAAGATCAACAATTAGCTAAACTTACTAAAGAAAAAATAGGAAACAACCTGAATAAGAAAGGAGATAGAAGATGTCACAACAGATCCAACAGAAATCAAAAGTATCATAACAGAATATTGTGAAAGGCCATACTCTAACAAATTTGAAAACCTAGAGGAAATGGACAAATCCCTAGACTCATATCGTCTATTAAAATTATCATGAGAAGCAGAACAACATAATAATCCTATCACAAAGGAAGAGATTGAAAAAGTCATCAAAAAATTACCAACCAAAAAAAGCTCTGGCCCAGATGGCTTCACCACAGAATTCTACCAAGCTTTTAGACAAGAGTTAACTCCAATATGATGGAGACTATTTCACAGCATAGAAAGGGATGGAATGCTCCCAAATTCATTCTGTGAAGCCAGCATAACCTGGGTACCAAAGGCAAGAAAAGTTCCAGCCAAAAAAAAAGGGTCGTTAGAGACCAATATCACTCATGAGCCTACATGCAAAAAATCTTCAACAAAATCCTTGCCAATAGACTTCAACAACATATTAAAAAAAATAATTCATGATGACCAAGTTGGATGCAAGTATGATACAACATCATAAAACCAATTAATGTGATCAACCACATAAACAACACAAAAGACAAAAATCTCCTGATTTAGTCAATTGATTCAGAAAAAGCATTTGATAAAGTCCAACACCCATTCATGCTAAAATAGGAATAAAAGGCAAATTCCTCAGAGACCTACGGACCATCTTTGCAAAGCCAACTATCTATATCATCCTGAATGGAGAGAGACTAAAAGAATTCCCCTTGAGAATGGGAACTAGACAAGGATGCCCATTCTCACCTCTCCTATTCAACATTGTACTAGAAGTTCTGACCAGAGCAATTAGACAAGATGAAGAAATAAAGGGCATCTCCATCAGCAAAGAAGCAAAAAACTCCCTGTTTGCAGATGATATGATTGTATACACACAGAATCCTGAAGAATCTACAAGTAAACTACTCAAACTAATAGAAGAGTTCAGCAAAGTATCAGAAAATAAGATAAACACGAGTAAATCAGTTGGATTCCTTTATACCAACAATTAAAGTAGATAGAAATCACCAAATCAGTATCATTTACTATAGCCTCCAAGAAGATAAAATACTTAGTAATCAATATAACCAGAGAAATAAGAGACCTATACAAAGAGAACTACAAGACCTTACTACTAGAAACTAAGAGAGACTTAAGCTAATGGAAAAAAGTATCCTGCTCATGGACAGAAAGACATTATTAAAATGTCTATTTTACAGAAAGCCATCTACACATACAATGCAATCCCAATACAAATTTCAGTGACATTTTTTAATGAGATGGAGAAACAAATCACCAAATTTGTCTGGAAAGGAAAGAAACTTGGATAAGCAAAGCACTACTGAAGAACACACTGGGATGCCACACACTACCATACTTTAGAACCTATTATATACTACACAGTAGTCAAAACAGCCTGGTACTGGTACAAAAAGAAACATATAGACCAATGAAATAGAGTTGAGACTCCAGAGACGCCACCATTCTCTTATGAACAGTTGATATTCAACAAAGGCCTTAAGATTGTAAACTGGGGTAAAAACAGTCTCTTTAACAAATAGTGCTGGCAAAACTGTATATCCGTCTGCAGAAAACTGAAACAAGACCTGACAGAAAAAACAACTCAAATTCGATAAAAGACTTGAACATCATGCCTAAAATGATAAAGATCATGCAGGCAAAAATAGGATCAACAATGGAATTTTAATACACAACCTACATCTACTTCAAAATCTGACAAACGAAGCATGATCAACAGAAGAGAAAATAGATAAATGGGAACTACTAAGAATCAAACACTTTACTCATCCAAAGAGTTTATCAAAAGAATTAAAAGACCGTCTACAGAATGGGAAAATATATTGGGCAATTGTATGTCAGATCAACGTCTGATATCCATAATCTATGAGGTACTGCAAAATAGCAACTGGAAAATGGTAAATAACCCAATTAAGCATTGAACAAAGAAGGTGGACAGACGCTTCTCCAAAGAAGATATCCAGGCAGCCAAAAGATACATGTGGAAATGCTCGCAATCATTAGCTATTAAAGAAATCCCAATCAAAACAACGATGAGATGCCATCTCACCCCAACAAGGTTGCCAGTGATCCACAAAACACAAAACACAAATCAACAAATGTTGGAGAGGCTGTGGAGAAATTTGAAGTCACCTACACTGCTGGTAGGATTGCAAAACAGTACAACTTCTTTGGAAATCAATCTGGCACTTCCTTAAAAAGCTGTAAATGGATACAGCATTTGACCCAGTAATCTCAGTGTTTGGAATATAACCTACATAATCAAGGGCAGTCACACGAACAGATATATGCACACGAATGTTTGTTGCAGCATAGTCCACAATAGTAAAAAGACGGAATCAACCCAGGTGCCAAACAACCAATGAGTGGATAAACAAACTATGATATATATACTCAGTGGAATACTGTGCAATAATAAAGAACAATGATGATTTTAGGAAGCATCTCATAACCTGATTTCAGCTGGAAGACATTATGTTGAATGAAATCAGTCAGCAGCACAAGGACAAGTGTTGTATGAGACCCCTAGTATGAGGACTTAAAAACAGACTCATGTGGAGAAGAAAAGACTCTTTGATGACTGCAAAGGAGTGGTGGAGAAGAGGGAAGGAGGGAGAGGGTTGGTTACTGATTAGATAGTTGATAGAAATTTCACTGGGTGAAAGCAGTGACAGCATACATTAGAAAGAAGGTAAATTTTACTGGACTTCAACACAACCTTAAAACCCTTCCAATCCTAACTCAATATTGCAAGGATAGAGTAGCAGGGGCAGGGGTTCAGGGACCATGCTCTCAGGGGACACAGAGGCCAAATGGTGTAACTACCCTCTTGCTAAGAGAGTCTTCTGAACCCCATATTGATGAGTGGCTTCTGAGGTCTTAAAAGCTAGTAAACTGCCATCTGAAGTACACCAAATGGTCCCAACTCAGCTGGAACAGATGATCACCAAGAACAATAATGACATGAGGGAAGAAGAGCCCAGAAGACAGAAGGGCCCTTGTGAATGAGTGACTATATAAACACATGACCAGAAGAACCAGATTGTGCCTGGCCACTACCAGTGACAACTGTGATGGGGCTCAGAGTGTTGAGTTCCGGTGGCAACACGAGAAAAAGAGGGGTGCACCGTAAGAACTCCACTAAAAGACTGCAGTTGATAGTCTGAAGACCTGGGGGTTCCCCTGGGAGAATAGCCCCTAGACCCGATGCTGTCTTTGATCATAAATCATCACTGAGGTCAACTCTTCAGACAGGAATATGTTAGACTCGTGGACACAGGGTGACCATATCATATGTGCACTTCATGGTTCTATGCATCTATAGGATGTTGTCCTACTGGCCTTTTACTAGAAGGGAGTGGAGAGGGTGGAGAGGAGGGGACAGGAGATTGTTAAGAGGATATGATATGTATAAAACAGAGAGGAAGAGTGCACTGTCACCCACCATGCCAGGAAAGCAAAAGAAGCTGCAAAAAGGTGGGCATACAAGTTTATGTTGGATTGTACACTTTCTCTCAATCATAATTAAAAATAATAACAATATTAAGGATTTACACAGTTCTTTTTGTTCTATAACATGCTGGGGAGAAAATCTGTGCAAAAGTCCATCACTATAGGTTAATATGGAGAAAATTGGGGGAAATTGTTCCTTTATATTTTCTAGCATCTTCAGTAATTCTCCTTATGCCCCTAAATTAAGCCCTGGTGGTACATTGGTTACTAAAATACTCAGTTGCTCCCCAAAATGTCAGTGGCTTAAACCCACCGACCGCTCCAAGAGAGAAAGATGCAGCAATCTATTTCTGTAAAAATTATCACCACGGAAACTCTATTGGGCAGTTCTATTCATAAGTTCACCATGAGTCAGAATTTGACCTGAATACATATGTCTGTGTTGGCTGTACAGTGGTTAAGCACCAGGCTGCTAATTGAAGGGCAGGGGTTTGAACTGTCATGTGGGAGAAAGACATGACAGTCTACTTCCACAGATTTACAGTCTTGAAAATCTTACGGGAGGGCAATTCTGCTCTGTCCTACATGACTGCGATGAGTCAGAATTCTAATTTACAGCAATGCAGTGGGCTCAACTCTCAATCTTACTGTAGCTCAGCAATTTGTATAAGTGGTGATTCAACAGTGATAGTTTATTAAAGAAAGAGAAAATGAACATTTGACTTGAACTCATTGGATGAAAAAATAGAAATCGAGGACATGTTTCATAGACAACACCTAAGCATGCATCAGGCCTCTCATGTTAAAAGTTTGTTTTTTATGAGTAAGAAGGTTTTGCAAATTGCAAATCAGACTCTGACAACAGGACATCTATATGCATCGGTCACTATCTGCCATACCACTTAAATGCTTGGCCAGCCATTTCCTTTAGAGATGTACAAATTACTCTAATTTGCCTAAGACCAGATATTTGTACTTAAGCACACATTCTGCAGTGCCAACTTAAGCAAATCATTGTTATTAACCCTTTCATAGACAATGGAATCTATATGCTGGTGTTATGTTTTTTCTGCCCCTGAAGGTTTATTGGCAGACATTTGAGTCACTTTAGTGTGTTTTGGCATAATGACAGATAATTGGTACCACTACCTAAAACACAAATAAGATGATATGTGCCACATTTGAGCATTGACAGCCATTCGTATGAGAAGATGTTTCCTGGAGGAGTAATTGTGTGAAACTTTTGTGTCTCTTGGCTTTTGTGCTGTGAGACAAGGCTTGCAAATATGTTTACTATTTCCTTTGTATTATTATATGAAGATACGGTTACAGGCATTTGGAAATATTCAAGTAAATGAGTTATTTTAGAGGTGTAAAGCATTTGTGATACATTTCCGGGGCCATGAGACCAGTACGTCTTTGTGTGTGCTGTACTTCACGGAACATGATACTGATACGGCCCAGTCTAAAGCAAACAATTACGTGCACAAAGTGCAATGTTTTTACAGCATTACTTTTGGAAAGTTAAGTAAGATATTTTATGGTTTAAGTATAACCAGAAGTGTGATGTGCCATGGGACTGGGATGTCCTGCACTTGTATGCTTCATGGATATGGATTTGATATATCCTGTTGAAAACTGGCATCCAATTTTTTCAAGTAATTAGAAACTACCAACAATGACTCGATATTCATTCCATTAATGAACAAGACATGCTCCAAAACAAACAAACCTGCTGCCATCAAGTCAATTCCGACTCATAGTGATCCCTACAAGACAGAGTAGAACTGCCTTGTAGGATTTTCAAGGAATGGCTGGAGGATTTAGAACTGCTGACCTTTTAATTTGCAGCCTGAGCTTTTAACTACTTCTTCACCAGGACTCCATTAGCCATTACGGAAATGCAAATTAAAACTACAATGAAATATCACTACACGTCTACCCGAAGAGTGAAAAGAAAAAAAGAAAAAGTGATAAACACTATGTGCTGGTGAAGATGAGAAGCTAGATCATTCATGTATTATGAACGGAAATGTAAAATGGTACAGACACTCTGGAAGAGTGTGGCAGCTTCTGATAAAACTAAACATGTGTTCACCATTCATATCACTGGGAAAATAAAGCTTTTGTTCGTACAAAAATCTGTACATGATTGTTCACTGAAGTTTTATTTGTAATAGCCCCAAACTGGAAACAACACAGATGTCCTCTAAAAGAAAATGATCATACAAACTGTGGCAAATACACACCATGAAATACTACTTCACTATGAAAAGGAATGAGTTATTGATATACCCAACAACCTAGATGAATCCCAAAGGAACAGTGCTTAGTGAAAAAAAAAAAAAATCTGGTATCAAAATTTTGCCTACAGCATGATTCCACTTAAAAAAAAAAAAATTCACTGCTCAACATACTTCAAATAGCCATATTAGATAGAAAACATATTATGCTTTTGTTGGGATTTTTGTTTGTTTGTTTGTTTGGGATTTAGGAAGGGATAGGAAGAAAGTGGCTGTGGCTGTAAAGGGTTCCACAAGGAATATTTGTGATTGAACTGTTCTGTATTTTCACTGTGACATAATCATTTAAATCTATACATGTGATAAAAGTGCATAAAACTAAAAAGACACACACATAAATAACTGCATATGAAACAAGTGAAATTTAAATAAGTTCAATGGGGTGTGTGCATCAGTGTCAGTTTGCTGGTTGTGATATCGAAATGTAAGAGGTTACTATGAGAAAGAAACTGGGGGAAAGGTATGTGGAGTCTCTCTGCATTGCTACCTGTGACTCCATAGTGATCTCAACATGAAAAGTTGAGATATATTTTTTTAACATTAAAATTGTATTTGTAGGCTACTGATAGACATGATTGGGGCTTTTGGGCTGATAAATGCACACTTCTGAGAAATGGTCACCCTAAAGACATGTGGAAGATGTTATGGATTTAATACTAACTTAGGGTTCCAAGGAAACAGATAGGAACCTGGATATCACTGTTGATCTTCTTTTTCCCCTTCTTCATCCTCTTCTACGCTAAATCACCAAATCCTACTTACGTATTACTTTGATCTTGTCTCCTCCTTATTATTTTCACCACTGCTGTCTTGGCACAGGTCATCACCATTCCTTGCATATCACCATTCCTTGCATGCACTATTCAATAGATTCATTTAAAATTTTTTGTTGTTGAAAAAAAGTATATAATGCAATATTCGTCAGTCCAGCATTTTTCATATGTGCAATTCAGTGACACCAATCACATTACCAATAGCCTCTTAGTGTGTCTCCTTAACTTTGTTTTCTTTCTTCCAGTACCTCATAAAAAGTGCCACCAGGTGATCAGGAAACTTGATACTACTATTTTCCTGCTTCACTAGTTCCCAGTTGTTTCTAGAATAATAAACAGGTTCTTGAGTATAGAATGGGAAATCAACCTCATGGTATCACCATTACCTTCTGACATGCCTTATCTGGTTTAACCCTACTCTATCCTTCAGCTGCCTGATGTTTCAATGATTCTGGACTTCTTGGAATTTCGTTGTACGTCATAAGCATTTTTGCTCCTAAATCTTTGTTCCCCTCTCCATGGCATCCATCCCACCTTCTCTGTCTTCTAGACAAATTCCATTCTCCCAAGACCTAATTCAGATAGCAGCTTCCCTATGAAACCTTCCTTCTAATCCCCTGTGGGATTTCTCACTTCGTTTTCTGTCATGAACATACTGTTAACTTATAACATTGACTTCTAGTTGTTGGTTTACACACCTATTTCTTTTTTAGACTATGAACTCTTGAGTACAAGTGTCACATCTTTTTATAGTTCTCTCCTCAGGACCACACATACTGCCTAAGCACTTAATAAGTGTTTGATGGATTCAGTTAAGGGGAAACCAATAGAATGCTTGAAGTCTGATTGAATTGTTCATGGCTATTTGGTGTCAAAAATAATAACAACCACTGTGATTGATTGCCTGCATGGACCTAGTTAATGGCTTCCCTTTGAAGTGCGACTTTTCAGCTCCACCATCAAGAGGTGGCATCTATTTTCTTGTTCCTTGAATCTTGGCTGACTATGTGATCTGATTTGGCAAGTAAAATGTGGCAGAAGTGACAGTGTGACAGCATGGGCCTAGGCCTCAAGAGGCCCTGTGTGACTCTGGTCCCTCTTCTGGAATGCTGCCAAATCTCTGTCTGAACCAGGCAACCTGGCCTGTTGGAAAGTAAGAGACCACATGAAGAAGAATCTCACTGTCCTAGCTAAAGCTGTCTTAATCAAGCCAATAGAGAGCCTACCCCAGGGAGAAGCCAGCAGAGCTGTCTATCCGACCTGCAGCTGACAGCAGATACAGAGATAAGCCAAGCCAGCTGCACCCAGAAGGAATGTGAACTGACCTGGAGACCTAGGAGTGCTAATGAATGGTTATTACTGCATGCCACTGAAGTGCTGGCTATTTTTTATGCAACTTCGTTTTAACAATAAATAATGATATGGAAATTGGTACCGGCAGTGAAGTGTTGCTGCAGCCAAAATCTAAAACATGTGGTATTAGTTTTACAACCAAGCAAAGAGTGAAAGATGGCAAAACAGTGAGTATGTTTAGCTAAGACTGGAGAAATGGTGAGGAAAATGGTTTTGGAAGCTGGAAAAATTGCAACCTGCATTGTATAGTAGCAAAACTACTTGTAAAACTGTCACTGGCACATTACACCAAGGGAAATAAGAGACCACTAAAGTCCATGTATTATATAATGCTATTTATATGAAATGGCAAGAAAAGGCAAATCCAGAGATGCAGAAATTAGTTGTTAGGGGCTGGGAGAAGGGGTAATGGTAAGAGACTGCAAATGGGTGTGGGAATTCTTTTCTGGAGTGATAAAATCTTTTGGGGAGATAATGGCACAAAAAAGGGTGCAAAGACACACCAGTGCAAGAGTCCAGTGAAGGTCATTAGAGGAGAAAGAAAGTGGGGTCTGAACTAAGATGTGGCTCAGTCTGCCCCCTGGTGAGTAGGCAAGATTTTTATAGTTTTAAAGTTCCAATGACGTAGTGTGGGGTGGGGGATTTATGGTTTGATGAGGAAGTAATGTTAACTAGAAGGGGGAGGGTTAAGGTTTGCTTATAGTCAAGGCTTGACAAGGGAAGAACTTTGATTAGGATGGTCAAAGTGGCAGGCATGAAGTTATTTATGGTTTTATGGTTATACCAGGTGGGGCATAACAAGCTGTTTTCAGCTAATGGTGAGGTCTGATCACTGGATAAGATGACCTCCCTTAATTTCAGGGACAGAGTTCCCGCTACTCCCCACTTTTGGTTAATGACAAAGGGGCCTTGTTATTCTTTCTAGCTGCTTCCTGCTGATAAAGGTCATTGATTTGTGATGAGTTGAGGGGCCCTCTGAGTTCTTGGCACTGTGTACTTGTGTCTTGATCATCAGCAAAGAGGGAGGTCCATTGGTTGTTTTTAGTACAGGTCTTATTTTTGGTATAGATTTTGTCACGTCTCTCAGAGGAGCAGAATCTGATTCACTTGTTGGTGGGTAAAGCTGCAGATTGACCTCTGGATCAGTTATGTTATGGCTCTGATTAGGACCGGGCTGAGAGAGTTGGTTCAGCAAAGAAGGGTTGGTGTCTTCTTCACTTCTGTCTTTGGGGATTTTCATTAGTCAGATCCTCATCATCAAGAGGGCAGTAACTTTCCACTCCTCAGTGGCCTAGACTTCCTCTTGGGGCCTTTTTGAGCCCAGAGAAATGTATCCATGGGGTGACATCTTGTAACTTTGGGGTGGTATGGATAGTTAGGAGCACAAGGTATGGTCTTGCTCACCTGGCGGGGAGTGGTTTGGGCTATAGAACTTTTAGATATATGCAGTCTCCAGGTCTTATTGAAATTTGTTAGGTGGGGGGTATAGGAGAAGGAAGCATGGAGTTGGCTAATTCAGCCAGTTCCAGGTTCTAGTCAATTCAGGGAGGTATTGTGTTAGGGGACCCTTGGAAAGGGGGAAGTTGCCAAGGATGAAGGACTGGCTATACGGGAGTTCAAAGGGACTCATTGAGTGGGGTTTGCGGGAGCTGATGCACAGATGCATCAGGGCAGTGGGAAGAAAGGTGATCCAGGTTTGTTGTATCTCGATCATTAAACAAGTTGGGTGTGTTCTGATGAGCCCCTTCATCCTCCCTACCTTGCCTGAGACCTGAGGTTGATAGGAGGCATGAAGTTTCCATTAGATGTTAAGTTCTTTGGAGACCCCTTGGGTTATTTGGGAAATGAATGATGGGCCATTACCTGACTGGAAGATCTGGGAAAGTCCAAATCAGGGAGTTATCTCTGTGATCAGGACTTTGATAACCATGACAGGTTTCTCTGATGTTGATATTAATGCTTCAACCCACCCTGTAAAAGTATCAATGCATATATGAGGCATTTTAAATGTCGAAACAGGGCATGTGAGTGAAGTCAATTTGCCAGTTTTCGCCTGGGGTATCTCCCCTAAGTTGGTGGGGTTCACTAACAGTGGGTTTGAAGGATGTCCCAGCATGAGTTTTTAAACAAGTGAGATTTCAGTCAGGTCTTGGAGTAAGGTTGAGTGATGGATAAAGTGGTTCAAGAGCTTGGTTAAGGGTCTTGGGCCATTGTGTATCTGATTGTGTAGCTGTGTGATAATTTGTCTGGCTGTTTGCTGAGGGAGGACTATCTTGTTATTGTGGGTGTACCAGTCATTAGTGAAGGTGGTGCCCATGTTGGATGAGGACTGGTATTCATGTTTGCTGTACGGAGTGGCTGGAGTAGGTAGAATGAGGAGTACTGTTTGCAGGAAGCTTTATTCTTCCTGAGCTTTAGCCTCTTCCTCTGCCTGATTATTTTCTATATGATAGGTGAGCTGTCTTTTTGATGACCCTTGCAATGTATGATGCCTGCTTTGGGAAAGAAAGTGATGGCATCTAATAGTTTAAGTGTGAGTTCTTTGTTAGTGACCAAGGATCCCTGTGTTGTGAGAAACCCCCTCTCTTTCCATAATGGTATGTGTGACTGTATAATGTGATATGCATATTTTGAATCTGTATAGATGTTTATGTCTTACCCTTTAGCTAGAGTTAGTACCCGTATGAGCGCAATAAGTTCTGCATTTTGTGAGGTGGTGCTGGGGGGTCGTGGTATGGATTCAATGACGGAATCAGATGAGATTATGGCATATCCAGCTTTGGTGGCATGATTCAGTTTAGTTGAGCTGCCATCAATATACCAGATAGTGGAAGAGGGAAATGGGGAGATAGACAGGTTAGGGAAGGGGCTTAAGAAGTGTGTAAGTAGTTCCCTGCATTCATGTGATTGTTGAGATGAGAATTTGGAAGAGGGGAGTAGTGGCAAGGTGGCAGGTTTTAAGGAAGGATACAGGTGTAGTTTTACATTGGGGTTTTCGATATGGGTGGCATGAAAGGTTTGTAAGTGGATTTAAGAGACTGCCATGATGGCTTGGTGTGTAAGCAGGTTTTGGAGGGTGTCCGAGGTGTGTACATATATTTGCTGGGCAAAAGTGACTTTGAAGCGCTCTTGTACTAACATGTAAGCAGCTACGAGAGTACACAGACGTATAGTCCAGCCTTGGACAGTCTTATCTAACTGCTTGGAGGAATAGGCAACAAGGGGATACGTAGACTCCTTTGTGTGTGTCAGGATTCCAAGAGCAAGATAAATGGGCTGGTCAGGATCTGGCAGAAAGATAGAGGAGGCTTGTGGTAGGGCCTCATTGAGTTTAAGGAAGGCCTGTATGATGTTTAGGTTGGGGTGAAGTAGCTTGCTGAGGTTTCCCACAGAGGCTTTTGAGGATTCCAAAGTTAGGATCCAGAGGTGGAAGAAATGAACCAATCTCACAGAAGAAAGGAGATTAGACTTGGTAGTAGGTAAAAGGAGTGAAGTGAGAAGTACTTTTCTCACTGGGGTGCAGCTGCAGAAGTTGGGAGAGAGTGAGATACCAAGGTAGGTTACCTGTTTTGCATTACTGTCACTTAGAGCAAGATACTTGATATCTCAAGTTTCAGGGAAACTCAAGAGTTAGGATTGGCAAGGGTGGTCCTCACTTTGTCCTTGGAGGCCTGATGCCAGCATTTGGCATTTTGCCTTTTTTTATCCAGCATCCTCATCCTCTCAGTTATTAAAGACTTTAAAAGCCAGTTTTAAAATATCCTTTTTGGGAGTCTGTGTACTGTCCTCAAGTTTTTGGAGCTTTTTGTGGATGTCTGAAGTGGATTGGGAGCAGATCATCTACATACAAGGTAATTATAGACTGGAGATGTGAGAGTTTACTGAGGTCAGTGCCAGTGACTGGCCAAAAAGATATGTGCTATCTGTAAATCTTTGAAAGAGTATGGTTCATGTAAGTTGTTGAGTGTGTTTGGTGTCAGGGTCTGTCCAGGCAAATAGGTCATGGGGCTCTGGGTGTAGAGGAATGGTAAAGAATGTGTCTTTTAGGTCTACGATGGTGTAGTGGGAAGCATTTGGGGGAATCTTTGACAAGAGGGACTAGCGGTTGGAAACAATTGGGGTCAGAGGTCTGTTGGGCTGTGTTGACTGTGCAGAGGTCTTGGACTAGTCAATATAACCTATCTGACTTGGGGTCAACTAGAATGCAAGTGTTGCATGGTGATGAAGTGGGCCAGAGGAATTAGTGGATTAGCTGGTGTGTTATAATAGGTTTTAGGCCTCTTATGGCCTGGGGTCTAAGAGGCTATTGGGTTTGTTAGCGAATTTAGTGGGGTCAATGAGAACAATTCTAGCTGGAGGATAGTGAGTGGCTATGGGCAGATCAGAGATGACCCAGACTTGGGAATGTACCCCCTGGAGTATTTTAGATATGGGCTCATCTTGTGGGTTAGGGATTCCTCTAGAATTAGATGGGGATAGGAGTAGAAATGTTGGGAGATGAATGTGTTCATCTGGGGTGGATGGATATAGCATGAAGGTTGTCTGGAGCTTGCTAAGAAGGTTTCTGCCTAATAAGGGGGTGAGGCATCTGGGGATTACTTAAAAGATGTGGGAAAAATTCAGTGATCCAAATGGCGTGTTGAAGGAGGAGTTTTAAGAGAGTTTGATAGGATTCCATCCATATCAATGACAGAAACGGAGGAGGGTAGAAGCTTCCCTGAAAATCCAGGCAGTACTGAATAAGTGGCCCTCACATCCAGTAGAAAGAAGATTTGTTTACCAGCAACCTGAAGACATACCTGAGACTCAGTCAGTGAGACGTCGATGGCGGGGCCTTAGATCCCAGGCCTACTCAGTCCTCGGTGACCAGCTGAAGGGTACTGACAGAGTGAACTCTGGCTCAGCGACCTTCTTTGAAGGGGTGGCCCTGGACCCAGCAGTCTGAGGACACTCAGTGTTCCGGTGGCCTTGGACATCACAAGCTAGGCATGGGGCTTGCGTGGAGCTTGAGGGTTTGGGCAGAAGCGGGCCCAGTGGCCTTCTTTCCCACATTAGAAGCAAGGCCCTGGAGGCTGTAAGGAGCTGCAGGTTGCCAGGTGGTCTTGTAGGTTGCCAGGTGGTCACTGCTTTGTCCTTGGAGGTCTGAGGACAGCATTTGGTATTTTGCCTGTTTTTTACAACAGCTGCCTCGTCTCAGTTATTAAAGACCCTGAAGGACAGCTTTTAAAGATCCTTTTGGGGAGTTTGTGTACCGTCCTCAAGCTTTTGGAGCTTTTTGCAGATGTCTGAGGTGGACTGGGAAATAAAGTGGGTATTCAAGTAAAGTTGTCCCTCCTCAGAAGTGAGTCTGTTTGGGATGGTGGCAGGATTTTCATCTGTCTCCCGCTTTATGTGCTACTTTTTCCATCCACTTTAGGAGGCAAGTGATAAGATGGTCCAAAGAGGAGAGGTCAGGTGAGTTAGATTTATAGTTCCACTTAGGGTCCACGGAGGGCACTGCTGTTGCCCGGGGTGGGGTGGGGTGGGTACAGTTGAGTCTTGGGTGTGAAATGAATCAGCAAAGACTGTGGCCATGGACCAGATATGAGCCTTCTCCTCCAGAGAAGTTGTGAAAGAGGGTATAATATAAAACTCCTGCCATGTGAAGTTGTAAGACTGGATATTAGAATTCTTTGCAAAAATGAGAGGGGTCAAATGAAAAAGACTCAAATCTCTTTTAAGTTTGGGATGGGTTGACCAGACTGAAGGGAACATACGCCCAGAGGACCCCTTCTACTCCTGCTACCTCTTGGAAGGGTAAAATGAGTTTGGGGCATTGTCTCCTAGGCTTAATCTATAGAGGAAAAGGAATGTCTGTAGAGGGTAGGAGGAGGACTTCAAGCTGGTAGTAGGTCGTGGAATGCGACAAGGGGTGGGGGGTGGCCTAACAGGAGAAAGCAAAATTCCAGAAGAGGAGGGAGTGTCTGCCAGAGCTGAAGAGGGGAGGTGAGAGAGGGGAGGTGAGAGAGGGGAGGTGAGAGAGGGGAGGTGAGAGAGGGGAGGTGAGAGAGGGGAGGTGAGAGAGGGGAGGTGAGAGAGGGGAGGTGAGAGAGGGGAGGTGAGAGAGGGGAGGTGAGAGAGGGGAGGTGAGAGAAGGGAGGTGAGAGAGGGGAGGTGAGAGAGGGAGGTGAGAGAGGGAGGTGAGAGAGGGGAAGAAGCACGGTCAGAATTTTCGAAATCAGCTTCAGGAAGTAGTGTCTTAGAAAGACGAGGTTTTTCCTTAAGGAGGAGGATGTGGAAAGTGGTGCAAGTTTGGCAGAAAGAGGGAAGATTATGAAGGAAAAGGAAGGTTCGTATACGAGGGACCTTGGACCACACGCCATTGCAGGTTATGAAGTTGTCTAATCACGGAGAATGGTAAAATCAAAAGTACCATTTTGGGGCCTTTGGCTTCCACTACCCAATTTGCACAGGGACCAGGCCATATTGCAAAAGAAAACCAATTGTTTGGGCCATATTTGGCCCCAGAGTTCTAGGGTGCCTTAATTTTTTAGAAAGCTCCCCAGTGGAGTGTCCTTAGGGAGCTTAGATTGGCTAGTCCTCATAGTGTAGAGAGTGAGTAGGAGGAAGAGAGAGTGGGAAGATTAGCCCTCCAAGGGAGAAGCAGGTTCCTTGTGTCTCACTGAGGACTGGGTTCTGGTCCCAACTCACTGTCTGGGTGTCCTTAGAGATGGAAGATGGGTGGGGCAAGGAACCAGTATTCAAGCACCTTAATGGAAGCCTTGACCCATCACTGGGCATTAAAGAGATGAGAGAGAGAAAGATGGCAAGGCTGTCCAGCAAGGGAAATCTCGGCTTTAGACTCACCAGAAGTCTGTCAGTATGCTGCTGTTCGTTCAGAGTGCCTCAGCAACGGTCTGAGGGGAGAGAGGACTCTGGAGCTGGTGGTCTCGTGCACCAGTGTCATGGGTTTGGGAATCAAAAATGTTGGGGAGAGAACAGCATGAAGCAGGGGCAGATACTCACCTGTGGAAGAGTCCACTGAAGTTTATTCGAAGAGAAAGCAAGTGGAGTCTGAACTGAGATACAGCTCAGGCCACCACTTGGCCAGTAGGGCAAGATTTTTAAAGTTCCATTGAGGTAGTGTGGGGTGAGGGGATTTATGGTTTGATAAGGAAGAAGTGTTAATTAGAAGGGGGAAGGAGTAAGATTTGCTTGTCATCAAGGTTTGACAAGGGAAGAGCTTTGATTAGGAGGGTCAGGGTGGCAGGCATAACGGTTTTTTGTTATTTATTTATTTTTTTGTTATGATTGAATGAAAATGTACATTCCCATGTGAATTTGCGTGCTGACCTATGTGCACCTTCCACTGCTCTCCTTGTATGGTGACAGCACAGTCTTCCTCTCTGCTCCACACATGTCGTATCCTCCTAACAGTCTCCTATCTCCTCCTCTCCACCCACTCCCCTTCCTTCAGTATGAAGTCAGCAGGACAACATCCTATAGATGCCTAGAACCATAAAGTGCCCACAAAATTTGGTCACTGTGCATCACCAAGTCCAATCACTAGCTGTCCAAATAATTGAACTTCATTACGATTTATGGATAGAAACAGCATCAGAGCTGGGAGCCATTCTCTCAGGGAGAACCCCAAAGCACCTGGACCATTAGTTGCAGTCTTCTAGTGGAGATCTCAGGGTGCACCCCTATATATTCTTGTGTTGTTATTGAGACTCAACTTTGTGAGCTCTATCATGGTTGTCACTTGTGGTGGCCAGGCACCATCTGGTTTTTCCGGTCACAAGTTGATGTAGACACCCACTCTTGTGGGTCTCTCTGTCTTCTAGGTTCTCTTCCCCCATGTCGTTATGGACCTCGGTGGTCATCCATTCCTGCTCATTTGGGACCATTTGCTGTATCCTCAAATGGCAGCTTGGCAGCTTTTAAGACCCCAGACGCCACTCACCAATAAGGCTGTGGAAAGTTCTCATTAGCAAAACACTAGTTGTGCCAATTGGTCTCGATTTCCCCTGACAACACAGTCTCTGGTGCCCCACCCCAGCTACTCTGTCCTTGCAATATTGGGTTAAGATGGGAGGAGTACTTAAGCTGTGTTGAAGTCCAGTTAATATTGATCTTCTTACTAATATATGCTGTCACCGATTTCACCCAACCAAATTTCTAACTATGGAATCTAAACCCTCCCGGCCTCGCCCTTCTGTCCTCCTCACCCTTGCAGCCTTCAAAGAGTCTTTTCTTCTATGGATGAGTCTAATTTTAAGTTCTTATAGTAGGGGTCTCATACAAGATTTGTCCTTCTGTCGCCAACTACTTTCACTCAGTGTAACGTCCTCCAGCTGAAACCAAGTTATGAGATGTTTCCTAAACTCATCATTGTTCTTTATCATTGTAGTGTTCCATTGAGTGTATATACCATAGTTTATCTATCCATTCCCCTGTTGTTGGGCATCTGGGTTGATTCCATCTTTTAGCTATTGTGGACTGTGCTGTGATAAACATTTGTGTGCATGTACCAGTTAGTGTGAATGGCCTTCTTTCTGTAGGATATATTCCAAGCAGTGGAATTACTGGGTCAAATGGTATATCTATATCCAGCTTTTTAAAGGAGTGCCAGATTACTTTCCAAAGAGGTTGTACCATTTTGCAATCCCATCAACAGTGTAGGAGAGTTCCAATTTCTCCATAGCCTCTCCAGCATTTCTTGTTTTGGGTTTTTTGAATCATGGCCAACCTTGTTGGGGTGAGGTGGTATCTTATTGTAGTTTCGGTTTGAATTTCTTTAATAGCTAATGATCATGAGCAAGTCCACATATGTTTTTTGGCTGCCTGGATCTCCTCTTTAGAGAAGTGTCTGCCCATCTCCTTTGCCCATTGCTTAACTGGATGATTTATCGTTTTCTTACTAATATTTCATAGCACCTTATAGATTATGTAGATCAGGCATTGGTCTGACATATAGTTGCCAAATATTTTTTCCCATTCTGTAGGTGGCCTTTTAATTCTATTAAGTCTTTGGATGAACAAAAGTGACTGATTCTTAATACTTTCCATTTATCTATTTTCTCTTCTGTTGATTGTGGTTTGTGTGACAGATTTTGAACTCTTTCTATGTTGTATATTAAAACCTCCATTGTTGTTCCTACTTTTTCTTGGATAGACTTTATTGTTTTAGGTTTGATATTTGGGTCTTTAATCCAGTTTGAGTTGGTCTTTGTGTAAAGTGTGAGATATGGGTCTTGCTTCAATTTACTGCAGATGGGATGTCCAATTTTGCCAGCACCATTTGTTGAAGATATTGTTTTTACCCCAGTTTAATGTCTTAGGGCCTTTGTCAAATATCAGCTGTTCATAGGCAGATGGTGTCTTTTCTGGGGCCTTGATTCTTTTCCATTGATCTGTCTGTCTCTTCTTGTACCAATACCAGACTGTTTTGACTACTGTGGTGGGTGTAATATCTTCTAAGGTCAGGTAATGAGAGGCCTCCCAGTGTGTTCTTCTTTAGTAGTGCTTCACTTATCCAGAGCTTCTTCCTTTTCCAGACAAAGTTGGTAATCTGTTCCTCCATCTCATTAAAAAATGTTGTTGGAACTTGTATCAGGATTCCATTATATAAGTAGATTGCTTTAGGTAAAACAGACATTTTCACAATGTTAAATCTTCCTACCCATGAGCAGGGTAGGTTTCACCATTTATGTAAATCTCACTTAGTTTCTTATAGTAAGGGCTTGTAGTTCTCTTTGCAGAAGTCTGTTATTTCTCTGGTTAGATTTATTCCTAGGTACTTTATCTTGTTAGTACAGTAAATGGTATTGACTTGGTGATTTCTTCCTTGATAATCTCATTGTTGGTATAAAGGAATCCTACTGATTTACTTATGTTTACCTTGTATCCTAAGACTTTCCTGAACTCTTCTATCAGCTTGAGCAGTTTACTTATGGATTCTTTAGGAGTCTCCGTCAGCAGTTCAAATCCACCAGACACTCCTCGAATAGTCTATGGGGCAGTTCTACTCTGGCCTCTAGGGTCGCCAAGAGTCATATGTGACTTGACAGTGCTGGGTTTTTTGGTGGGGGGCATATACAATCGTATCATCTGCAGATAGGGAGATTTTTACCTCTTCTTGCCAGTGCAGATGCCCTTTATTTCTTGGTCTTGTTTAATTGTCCTGGCTAGAACTTGTAGTACAATGTTGAATTGGAGAGTTGAGAGTAGGCACCCTTGTCTAGTTCCTGTTCTCAAGAGAAGCTGTTTTGGTGTCTCTCCATTAAGGATGACATAGGCAGTTGGATTTGTATAAATGCCCCTTATTGCATTGAGGAATTTGCTGTCTCTTCCTATTTTGCTAAGAGTTTTTAGCGTGAATGGATGTTGGACTTTATCAAATGGCTTTTCTTCATCAACAGACAAGATCAAGTGATTCTTGTCTTTTGTATTATTTATGTGGTTGATCACATTAATTGGTTTTCTGCTGTTGAACCAGCCTTGCATTCCTGGTATGAATCCAACTTGGTCATGATGGATTCTTTTTTTTGACATGTTGTTGTATTCTATTGGCAAGAATTTTGCTGAAGATTCTTGCATCTAGATTCACGAGTGATGTCAGTCTGTAGTTCTTTTTTGTTGGATCTTTCCCTGGCTTTGGTATCAGGGTTATGCTGGCTTCATAGAATGAGTTTGGGAGTACTCCTTCCCTTTCTATACTGTGAAATAGTCTGAGTAGTATTGGAGACAACTCTTCTCTAAAAGCTTGGTAGAATTCTGTGGTGAAGCCATCTGGGCCCAGGCTTTTTTCGGTTGGCAGTCTTTTGACAACTTTTTCAATCTTTTCCTTTGTGATGGGTTTATTAAGTTGTTCTGCTTCACCTTGTGATAATTTGGATAGGTGATGTGAATCAAGGAATTTGTCCATTTCCTCTAGGCTTTCAAATTTGTTAGAGTACAGTCTTTCCTAGTATTGTTATGATATTTTTGACTTCTGTTGGATCTGTTGTGACAACTCCCCTCTCATTTCTAATTTGAGTTATTTGCTTCCTTTGCTGTTTTTCGCTAGTAAGTTTAGCCAATAGTTTGTCAATTTTGTTCATCTTTTCAAAACACCAGGTTTTGGTCTTTTCAATTTTTTCGATTGTTCTTCTGTTCTCTAATTCACTTACTTCTGCTCTAATCTTTTTGATCTGTTTTCTTCTGGTGACTGAGGGGTTTCTCTGTTGTTCTCTGTCTACTTGTTCCAGCTAGAGGATTAGTTTTCTGACTTGGTTTCTTTCTTCCTTCCGTACGTGTGCATTTATGGAGATAAACTGACCTCTGAGCACTGCTTTGGCTGTATCCCATAGGTTCAGCTGGGAAGTATTTTTGTTCTCATTGGAATCCATAAATGTCTTTATTTCATCCTTGATTTCTTCTATAACCAATGTCTTTTTGAGCAAGCTGTTGTTCAGTTTCCATGAGTTCCATTTTCTATTTATGTTTTTTCCACTAATGATTTCAATTTTTATGGCTTTATGATCTGAGAAGATGCTTTGCATTAATTCAATGGTATGGAATTTGTTTAGAATTGCTTTATGTCTTAACACATGGTCTATTCTGGAGAATGTTCCATGTGCACTGGAGAAGGTGTAGTTGTCTGCTGATGGATAGAAAGTTCTGTACATGCCAACAAGATCTAGTTGTTTAATTGTGGCAATAACGTCTGTGTCTTTGTTGAGCCTTTCTCTAGATGATCTGTCCATTATTGAGAGTGGAATGTTGAAGTCTCCCACTATTATTGTGGAGTGATCTATCTCCTTTTTGAGTGTAGTCAGTGTTTCTTTGACGTATTTAGGTGCTCTAATGTTAGGTGCATAAATACTTAATATTGTTAAGTACTACTTGTGTATTGAACCTCTTAGCTATCATGCCCTTCCTTGTCCGTGATGGTGGACTTTACAGTAAAATCGATTTTATGTGAGATTAGAATTGCCACCCCTGCTCTTCTTTGTTCATTGTTAGCTTGACATATACTCTTCCATCCTTTAATATTCAGTTTGTTCATATCTTTAAGTCTAAGGTGAGTTTCTTGCAGGCAACATTTAGATGGATAGTGTCTTGATCCAAGATGTCACTCAACGTCTCTTTACTGGAACATTCAGTCCATTCATATTCAATGTATTATTGATAAGTGTGTGTTCAGCGCTGCCATTGTGATATGTTTATTTTTGTGTTGATATTTTCTCTGTTGTTCTTACTAGTCTGCTCAGGGATATTCTTCTTTGTGAGTTGACTTTTCACCTTTTTCAGGGTTGTTTTTGTGGTTGTTGAGATTTCTGTATTACATTTCCTGATATGATGTGTTGCATCTTTATTGTGCTTTACAGCTGCCCCTATGATCCTGCTTAATAAACTACGTATAAACCCAATTTTAATTGCTACCAGTCTTGTCAACTTCCTCTCCATCTGGAAGGACTATAGTGACTGTAGTAAATCCTTCTATTTAATGTGATGACATCATAGTTATCATGATTTGATCATTGGATTCTTTCTTTGACTATTATAGTTGGAGTTTGGAGCCTTCCCTGAGTAGAATTCTGGTTGATGTGTCCTTGTACAATATAAAGTTAGTAGTTTTGTTCTCCTAAGCCAAGGTCAAGAGATTCTTTCAGTATTTC
The DNA here is from genome assembly GCA_028571685.1 of Heterohyrax brucei. Taxonomy (NCBI): domain Eukaryota; kingdom Metazoa; phylum Chordata; class Mammalia; order Hyracoidea; family Procaviidae; genus Heterohyrax; species Heterohyrax brucei. The sequence continues at coordinate 17,109,057 of CM053142.1, read as the reverse complement.
TTGTAGCTTTGGTTTGGTTTTTACAAAGTCTGAATTTCTGCTTATCTGTGAATGTCTTAATTTCATTTTCATATTTTCAAGACAGATTTGCAGGATATATGATTCTTGGTTGAAAGTTCTTCTCCTTCAAGGCTTTGAATATGTCATGCCACTGTCTCCATGCCAGCATTGTTTCTGCTGAAAAATCTGATGAAAGCCTACAGAATTTCCCTCTGAGTGTTCGTTTTGCTTTCAGTCTTGCTGCCTTTAAAAGTTTGTGCTTATGTTTCATTTTGTTAAGCTTGATTATAATACATCTTGGGATTTTCTTTTGAGATCTATATTGAGTGGCATTCGATATCCATCTTGGATATCTATATTCTCTTCCTTCAAGATTTCTGGGAAGTTCTCTGACAGCAGTTTGGTGACAGTACTCTGTGTTCTCAGGTGTCTGGCCCTGTTCAGGTACTGTAATTAATTGTAGGTTGTTCCTCTTAATAGAGTCTCACATGCTTCTTAATCCTTCTTCATTTTTCTTGTTTCTTTTTTCTGATTTTTCCTCATAGATGCTGGAGTCAGTAGCTCTGTCTTCCAAGTCAGAAAGTCTCATTTCCATTTGTTCCATTCTGTTTTCTTGGCTATGGGTTGAAGTTTCTATGTCTTTGATTTTGCTCTTGATCTGTTGAATTTTAGAGTACTGGTATTCCATCAGGTCAAATAGCATGCTTAATTTTTCATTTTGCTCTGCTGCATTTTCCATAAGGTCTAGGAGGGTTTATATATAATCATTTTGTATAAACCTTCCAATAATTTCAGAAAAGTTTCTTCATCTGGAAACCTCTTTGGTTGTTACATTTAGGGCCTTACGAAGCCGTGGATGATTTTCTCATTACTGCTTTCCCCAACATCTGTTGGGTTTGGGGCATCATGTAAGTCAATAACAGCTGGAAGAGGTGCTGTGAGGATGGACCACAGTTGTTTCTGTAAGTCACCTTAAAATGAAAACTGAAAGGTATCTGACCACTTCCTAGGTCAGTCAGGTTTTCAGGTGTACAGGGCCCTCTTGCCAAATGCCACAGTAAGCAGCTCTATATGCAACCCCAGATGTTATGAACTAGTTCAGAATGCAGCAAGGCTACTGCCCTGTTGGCCTCTGCTGATAGGCCCCAGCCATACGGGACACTTTATAAAATACTGCTTTTCTGCCAGCAAGGCGCTCTCCTGCAGGCAAGCTCTGGCTCTGAGCTTAGGAATTAGGTCTCACTGAGGCTTCCATACTCAAGATGGCATCCCGCACAAGCTCTCTGCCTGTCCCCTCTGTGAAAACTGTGCCATGGCAGAGACGGAAAGAGAGGTCAGAGGTGCTAAAATAAACAGAGTCCAATGTCTTTGTTGCTGGGCCCCAACTGTAGGGAATACTGTGTAAACTACTGTTTTTCTGCCAGAAAAGCACTCTCCTGTGGGCAGGCGCTGCCTCCCAGGCTAAGAATTGGGTACAGCCTTGGCCTCCGTAACCAAGATGGTGTCGCTCACAAGCTCGTCATGTTGTGTCTCTGTACGAGCTGCACCATGGTAGCGGCAGAAAGAGAGGCCAAAGGTGGCCAGACACACTGAGTCCTAACCCCCAAAATATGGCTATTTCACCTGCCAATCCCAACAGCAGCACATCTGAGACTAGCTGATATTCAAGATCCAGGTCCACCAGCCGGCCAAGTCAGAGGGGAAAAAAAAGTCAAAATGGTGAGTTACCTTCCACCCATGAAAGCTAGGACTAGCCAAGAGCAGGAGTCAGCTAAAGAGAGATTTTTCATTCTGTGGTATGAAGTCCAAATTAACAGCCCTATGCCATGTCCTAGGGCTCACTACGTTACAAGAAGGCACTGTTTAATTATCAGTTCAGGTCTTGGTTTCCAGAGGGATTTAGGGAGACATGTGCTTAGTCTGCCATCTTGACTCCACCCCCCCAGGCATAAAGTTATTTATGGTTTTATGGTTATACTAAGTGGAGCCTACCAGGTTTCTTTCGGCTAGTGATGAGGTCTGATCATTGGATGAGATGACCTTCCTCAATTTCAGGGACAAGAGTTCCTTCAATGATCTCCCTGAATTTCAGAGACAGGGGCCCCTCAAAGATGTCCTCAAATTGGATAGCATTGATAGTTGCACTATCACTGAATTATACATTTTAAAAGAGCTTATTTTATGGTATGTGAGTTCCTTCTCAATAAGTTATTAGGAAAAAATAAGTTACCTGCAGAAAGATAATTATATAAGAAATATCCCACAAAACACATGTTTTATAGGTACAAAAAGATGAAAATATACCTAACACATTCTTGAATTTGTCTGAACAGTTTCCCTGGCAGAACGTTACAGTGTTTTCTGATTGCTTCTAGCAGTATACTAGAAGGTACAGACAGAAAGAGAAAGGGTAATTTAAAAAAAAAAAAAGAAGAAAGAAACTGGCCTATTTGCAAGCGAGATTTAGAATACCGATCTTTCTAGATCAGAAAACAGGGCAGTTACTCATTTTCAGCTTATCAAGCAGCAGAAGAGTTTCAAAGTAAAATATAGCCTGAGAGCATAGGTTAATCAAGGGTGTGGCTGTAAGATGTTTTATTAAAACCACTGAAACAATTAAGATCGACTGTCTTGGTTGGATCAAAAGGCTTCTACAATCTTAAGACAGTAATTCCTCAGAAATCTCTTAAAGTAATAATAGGTAAATCTAGAGTCACGCTGTTGTTAGCATTCCATTGCATAAATATATCTTAATTTGTTTATCCATTTGTCCATTGATGGGCCCCTGGATTGTTTCTTTTTTGCTATTATGAACAAATTCTGCAATTAACATGAATGTGCATGTATTTCTGTTAGTGTGTCAGCTCTTGTTTCTCCAAGATACATTACAAGGAGTGGGATTGCTGTGTTGTATGGTACTTTTATCGCTAGCTGTTTAAGAAAACGTCAAATCAATTTCCAACGTGGTTGCACCATTCTGCGCTCCTCCAGTAGTGTATAACTGTTCCAGTCTCTACACAACGTCTCCAACATTTATTATTTCATCATTTTGTTGGAGTGAGTTGCTATTTCATTGTAGTTTGGATTTTCATTTTTCTAATGGCTAAAGATTGTGAACATTTCCTCATGTATCTGTTAGCCACCTGAATGTCTTTGCTAAAATGCATGTCCATTTCCTTTCCCCATTTTCTAATTAGATTGTCTTTTTGTTATGGAGGTTTTGGGACTTCTTACAGAGTTTAAAGATTAGATGCTGATTGGATTTGTTCTACTCAAAAAAAAAATTTCCCATGTTTTTTATATTATTATTCTCTTGGTGAAAGCTTTTCAAAAGCATACGTATTTGATTTCCAGGTGCTCCCAATTATCTGTTTTCACTTCTGATGTTTGTACATTGTTGTTACCTTAAAACACATATTTGAGCCACCTGCTGCAAAGCCAATATTGAGAAAGGGGTAAGATAAGTAGCAAGAGGGCTTTAATGCATGCCAGCATACAAGAAACAGAGGGGAATTAGTGTCTCCCAAAATCTGTCTGCCAGTTGCAGATTGAGTGGAGGATTCTATAGAGTCGAGACTTAAGCTTGATTGATTGGAAGAATGTCGGTTTTTGAACTGACGAATGCCAGTTCCCCTTCCTTGTGGGTGAGTTAACGTCCTGTGACTATTCTGTTGAAGTCTGTTAGCATCACCCTGATTTCAGTTACAAGATGGGCACCCATTGTCTCGTCTTGCTCCAGGTCTGTTCATTGCTGTTTGGCTTTTCTAAGAGAAACATAAGTTAATTTTGAACATTATAGACTGTAGAGAATAGGAGGTGGAAGAGGGGAAGCAAATCAGAAATGACAGAATCACTGAAGTATATTTAAGTTAACTGTGTAAGCCATACAGAAACAATGCTTCAGTTGGCCAGGAATCTAGGCCTCTACAGTTTCTTTTTCATACTATTTCTACTGTTTCTTTCTTCTGATGACCATTTCATTGTTAGCTATGGTTTAAATTCTGTTAATGCCATGTATTAAGGCCCCTAGTGTTGTCCCTACTTTTTATTCCATGATTTTTATTGTTTAAGATTTTATATTTAGGTCTTTGATCCATTTTGAGTTAGTTTTTGTACAAAATGATGTATGGGTCTTGTTCCACTATTTCACATGTTGTTGAACTCTATTGGCTAGAATGTTGTTGAGGATTTTTGTGTGTGTGTCTATGTTCAAGAAGGATATTGCTCACCCCAACAAGATTGGCCATGATCCAGAAAACACAAAACAACAAATGCTGGAGAGGCTTTGGAGAAAGTGGAACCCTCCTACACTGTTGGTGGGGTTGCAAAATGGTCCAGCCTCTTTGGAAGGCAATCTGGCGCTTCCTAAAAAAAATGGATATTGATATACCATTTGAACCAGTAATTCCACTACTTGGAATATATCCTACAGATTCAAGGCCTTTCACACCAACGGACACATGCACCAGAATGTTTATCGCGGCACAGTCCACGATAACAAAAAGATGGAATCAACCCAGATGCCCAACAATAGAAGAATGGATAGGTAAACTATGGTACATATACTCAATGGAGCACTACGCAATGATAAAGAATAACGATGATTCCAGGAAACATCTCCTAACCTGGTTTCAACTGGAAGACATTATGTTGAGTGAAAGTAGTCAGCGACAAAGGGACAAATACTGTATGAGACCTCTAAGATAAGACCTCAAAAACAGACTTGTGTATAGAAGAAAAGACTCTTTGACAGCTGCAAGGGAAGGGAGGGAGGGAGGGAGAGGGGGGAGGGTTTAGTTTAGATAGTCACTAGAAATCTAGTTGGTAGAAAGCAGTGATAGCACACATTAGAAACAAGAACAACATTAAGTGGACTTCAGCATAACTTGAGTAGTCCTTCCATCTTAACTCAATACTGCAAGGACAGAGTAGCTGGGGCAGGAGGCAGGGAACCATGCTCTTAGGCGAATTCCAGGCCAATTGGCACAACTAGTGTTTTTCTAAGAGAGCTCTCTGCACCCCACATTGGTGAGTGGCATCTGGGTCTTAAAAGTTGCCAAGCTGCCATCCGAGGACACAGCAAATGGTTCCAACTCAGCAGGAACGGATGCTCACCGAAGACCAAAATGACATGCGGTAAAGACAGCTGAGAAGACAGAGAGACCCACAAGAGTGGGTGCCTACATCGACTTGGGACTGGAAGAACCGGATGGTGCCCGGCCACCACCAGTGATAGCCACGATGGAGCTCACAGAGAGGAGTCTCATTGGCAACACAAGAATAAAAAGGGGTGCATCATGAGAGCTCCACTAAAAGACCTCAATTGATGGTCCAGTGGTTTTGGGGTTCCTCTGAGAGCATGGCCCCCAGCCCTGATGCTGCCCTTTCCCATAAATTATAACAAAGATACACTCTTTGGACAGGAATGGATTGGACTTGGCAATGCAGAGTAACCGCATATTGGAAGCACTTTGTGGTTACAAACATCTACAGGATATTATCTTGCTGACCTCTGGCTGGAGGAAGAGGAGTGGACGGAGAGGAGGGGAAAGGAGGTTGTTGGGAGGATGAGACATGTATGGAGCAGAGAAGAATAGTGTGCAGTCACCGGACAGGGAGAGCAGTGGAAGCTGCATATAGGTGGGCAGGTAAATTTATACGTGAACGTACATTTTCACTCAGTTATGTTAAATAAAAATAAAAACAAAAAAAGAAGGATATTGGTCCATAATTTCCTATTTTTGGTGGTGTTTTCACCTGGTTTTAACATCAGGTTATACTCACTTAACAAGATGTGTTTGGGAGTGTTCCATCCTTTCTTATGCTCTGAAATACCTTTAATAGTACTGGTGTTAACTTTTGTTAACTTTTGTCTAAAACTGTGATAGAATTTTCCAGTGAAGCCAACAGTGCAAGAGTTTTGTTGTTGTTGTTTCTGTTCTTGAGTATTTTAATTGTCTCTTCAATTTCTTCCTTGTTACAGTCTTATTTTGTCTTCAACCTGTGTTTAGGTATGCTTCTAGAAATTTCACTATTTTCTGTAAGTTTTCAAATTTGTTGGAGCACAATTTTTCATAGTATTCTGTTATGATTGTTTTAATTATCAATATGATCTGTTGTGATATTACCCATGTCATCTTTTATTTGAGTTATTTTCCTGTTTTCTTTTGTCAGTTTCATCAGTGATTTATCAATTTTGCTGATCTTTTTAAAGAACCAACTTTGGACTCATTAACTGTTTTAATTGTTGTTGTTGTTTTTTAATTCTCTATTTCATTTAATTCTGTTCTAATTTTTATTATTTCCTTTCTTCTGGCACTCGAGAGCTCCTTTTCCTGCTCTTTTTCAAATTGCTACAGTTGTAGAGTTAATGTTTCGATTTTGACCTTTTCTTCTTTTTGATGTGTGTATTTATTGTTTCTAACTGACCTCTAAGCATTTCTTTTGCTGTGTCCTAAAATTTCTGATATGATGTTTTCATCTCCATTTGATTCTGAGAATTTCTTTATTCTGTCCTAGTTTTCTTCCATAGCCCAGTAGTTTTCAAGCAAGGTATTGTTCAGTTTTGTTTTGTTTTGTCTTCCTTTATTTATTTATTTTTCCTGTTACTGATTTCTACTTTTATGACTTTTTGGTGAGCAAAGACACTAGTAATATTTCAGTGCTTTGTATTCTGTTAAGTCTTCTTTTGTGGCCTAATATGTGGTCTGTTCTGGAGAATGTTCCATGTCCTTCCTTTTGAAAGGAAAGCACACATGGCTGCTGTTGGGTAGAGTGTTCTGTACATATCTATGAGATTGAGTTGGTTGATTGTAGTATTTAGATATTTCATGTCTTTATTGAGCTCCTTTTGAATGTTCATTCCTTCACCAAAAGTAGTGTGTTGAAGTTTCATACTGTTATTGTAAAACCATCTATTTCTCTTTTCATTGCTGCTAGAGTTTGTTTAATGTGTTTTGGGGCCCTATTGTTGGGTGTGTAAATATTTGTCATAGTTATGTCCTTGTGGTGTACTGTCCCTTTAATCATTATATGATGTCCTTCCTTATTCTTTGTGGTGGATTTTGCTTTAAAGTCTATTTTGTCATAGATTAATATTACCACTCCTTTTTTGATTGTTGATCGCTTGATTCCTTTGGTTCCATCCTTTGAGTTTTAGTTTGTGTCTTTGAGTGTAAGGTGTTTCTTTTGTAGGCAGCATATAGACAAAATGTGCATGTGTAGTTTTTTCCTCATTCTGCTAGTGTTTGTTTCTTTATTGGTGAATTTAGTTCATTTACATCAATGTAATTATTGATAGGTATGAGTTTAGTACTATCATTTTGATTTGTGTGTGTGTCTGCATTGTGTGGTGTTGGCAGTTTCTTTGTTCCACTTAGTTTTCAGTGCTGAGTTTTGTTTTTTGTTTTCTCTGTGTGTGTGTGTGTGTGTAGTTTTTTTTTATCTTTTTCATTGCTGTCAGTTTTGTGTCTGCTGAGTGTTTTAGTCACCTGGTACTGCTCCAACTGAAAATACCATGAGTGGATGGTTTCATGAAGAGAATCTTTATTGTCATAGTCTAGTAAGCCACAAATCCATTTACAAGTTATAGGTCCATTCACTAAGAGAAATTATCACAGTCCAGGAAGCTGAGTCCAAATTCAAGGAGAACATCTCAGCACAGAAACCTCAAGTCCAAAGGATGTTGTCTGCTCTCAGTGCTGCCTTCTTGGTGGTATGAGGTTCCCGACTTACTCTGCTCACTTTTCTCCCTTATGTTCCACAGCTTGTAACTTGAGTCCTGCCTTACCAGCACAACTGGTGCCATTCTCCCTCATCAACATTACAGAGCCAGGATTCACAACAAATGGGAGGAATGGCACCATGCTGGGACTCAATAGCCTACTCAAATCAATACACACCTTTTTGGTGGGGGCCACAATACAGTCAATGACACTGAGTCTTTATGTTTTTCTTCTTTTTTATACTGATGTGCAGAAATGTTAGTTTCATTTATGGTTAACTGAATATTTACTTCTGTTTTTCTACACTCAAATCAGTCTTTCATTTTTTGATATCTCTTTGACTTCTCCATATGAAAGAGCTCTGATTACCTTATCTTGTGTACTCCCTCTCTTTTGTTTTAATGTTGACTTCTGTTACATAATGACATCTCTGTTTCCCTATTTTCAGTGTTTTAGCTTTGATTTATTTTTGTGATTTCCATATTAGGGTTGAAATCTGATTGCTCTGTCCTGTGTTCTAATGTTGAGTTGTTATCTGATGTTATTCATTTTCTAAACAGAGGACTCACTTTAGTATTTTTTTATTGTGATTTGGTTTTTACAAATGCTCTTACCTTCTGTTTATAGGGAAATGCCCTAATTTTACCATCATATTTGAGAGACCATTCTGCTGAATATATAATTCTTGGCTGGCATCTTTTTTTCCTTTTTTCCTTCAAGACTTTATATATACCATTCCATTGTCTTCTTGCTTTTATGGTTTCTGATAAGTTGTCCATGTTTAGAATTATTGATTTTCCTTTGGAGATGACATTATCTAGCCCTAGCCACTCTTGAAATTCTCTTTTCATTTTTGGTTTTAGTGTGTCTGATTATAATATGTCTTGGTGACTTTCTTTTGTGTCCTACCCTGTGTGGGGTTTAAGAAGCTTCTTGGATAAATAGTTTTTTGTGTCTCACAATTTCAGGGAAGTTTTCTGCTAATAAATTTGTAACAGTCTCTGTATTTTCTGTTATCTCTCTCTGTTCTGGTGCTACAGTCGCTTGTGTGTTATTTGTGTTGATTAAGTCCCACATAACTCTCATGAATTATGTTCTCAATAATTAGCTATCAAAGAAATTCAAATAAAAACTACAATGAGATGGTATCTCACCCCAACAAAAAACACAAGACAACAAATGCTGGAGAGGCTATGGAGAAATTGGAATTTTCCTACACTGCTGTTGGGATTGCAAAATAGTACAACTTCTTTGGAAAACAGTCTGGAGCTTCCTTAGAAAGCTGGAGATAGATATACCATTTGATCCTGTGATTTCACTGCTTGGAATTTATCCTTCAGAAGCAAAATTTGTCACATGAACAGACACATGTGCATGAATGTTTGTTGCAACACAGTCCGCAACAGCAAAAAGTTGGAATGAACCCCAATGTCCATCAACAGATGAATGGATTAGTAAACTACGGTATGTATACTCAGTGGAACACTATGCTGTGATAAAAAAAAAAAAAAAACAGTTTTAGAAAACATCTCATAACATGATCTCATTTAGAAGAGATCATGCTAAGTGAAATCAATCAGTGTCAAGAGGACAAATTTTATATGAGACCCCTGTTATAAAGACTTAACAAGAGAATTATCCATAGAAGAAAATGACTGTGTTGGCTACATGGGTGGGTGGGGGCTGAGGGTTTCTCATAGATGAGTTAATTAATAGATGTTAAAAATTTTATTCTTTTATTGTATTAATAAAAAATAAATTAATTATAAAAATTCTTTTACTTGATTTTTTCCATGGGACTTCCATTCCCTCAGCTCTATTCCTATGACATTCTATTGAGTTTTCTAATTCTGAAATTTTATTATTAATTCATTGGACTTCTACTTGTGTCTCTCTATGGAGTTTTGAAGACTGTTAAATTTGTCGTTATGTTCTTTTATAATCTTCTTAAGTTCTTCTGTTGCTTTGTTGGTGCGCTCCTTGGCTTGGTTTACATTTTGGCTAATTTCCGTCCTGATCTCCTAAAGAGCTCTCTGTGTTAATCTTAGAGTTCTATCTTTGGTCACTATAAGACCTTGTGTTCCTCCAGGAGGTTTCTTGGTTTTTTTGGCTTTGTCACTTGTTGAAGCCATCATACTCTGCTTCTCTGTGTCATTTCATATTGATTATTGTCTCAGAACCATCAATAGGTTATAATTTTTATTTTATATTTGCTTACTACATTCTTGCTTCTTGTTTTGTTTTGATATATCCAAATAGGCTAGTCATGTGAGCTACATTTATTGGTATCTTTGTAGGTCTCACATCCTGTCATAAGTTTTTTAGAGTTGTCACTAGATATGTGAACCCAGAAGTCTATTTACTTTTCTCATGTGAATTAACTCAGGTACACAGGTCTTTGGTCGTCTAGTACATGGTGCAGGCTCTCATATAAATCCTTGACCAGTAGGGCTACATAGGGGTGATTGGAGTTGGCACAGGTATCTGGCTGCAGTAGGGGTTTATGTGCTGAGTAACATAGGAGGTTACCAGGTCCCTCAAGTGCCTGAGTGGATGACATGTCCATGTTCCTGAGAGCATGTAGTTGTGTTAGTTTTAGGCATCCAGTGCTGTTAACTGTAAAGACTATGAGGCACCACTTACTCTTGAACCTCTGTCAAGGGTGGCTAGGTCGAGTGGGCTGAGTCACTATTACTCAGGCCTTTGAAGTAGGTGTGTAAGGATCCTGTTTAGTGGGCAGGGCTGTGTCAAATGTCACAAATCTGCCACTCCCACTTAGCTGTTGTATTTGAAAATAGACTTCAGGTATACATCCTGTTGTACTCTGCTAATAAGGGCCTGTGCTGTTGGAATGGGCCCACACAGGTATAGGCAGGAGTAAAAGACACTGAAAGTCCATGAAGAACCTTGTGTCTGTACCTAAGCAGAAGGCCTTTGCCTGGCCTAAGTTCTCAGCTGTTTGTTAATTTTCTCCTTCTCCAAAGCCAGAAGAGTGGCTCCCTGCATGTGACAGTTCTCATTTCCAACTTATGGTGTACAGAAATAGCCAAAGCCGGGCTGGGGCTGCAGCAGAGCAGTGAGAGGGCAGGTAAATGGAATCAGGTACTTTCAGAGGAGCGAAGTGTTTTTTTATCCTATGCAGTAGGTTAAGCACACTTAATTTTCACAGATTCAGCACCTCTTCTCCCAAGTTTCAAAGTTTTCTTGAACAGACTCTCTGCAGCTCAGTTTCCCCCAGTGTAGAAACCAAATCCAAAGTAACACTGCTTGCCTCAGTTCATGCACACCAACTGATCCAGACTGCAAGGTGCTAGCCATGTTGTGTCTGGCAAACCCTCATGGCTTCTGAACTCTTTCTCTACCTGTGCTACTCAGTCTGACTTCTCAACTTCATCTTTGATGTGCAGCACACCTAGATTATCATATATAATCAATTCACTTTTTTTTTCAGGTCTTTGTTACAAAAGGTGCCACAGAGGCATCTGACTGCTCTGTCAGCTTGGCCCTGCATCCTCAGGCATTGACTTTTACACACTGAAGTGAATTAAAACAATGGTATTAAAAAATGCACACTACTATATATTTAGGCAAATAATCTACACCTTCTACATTGATTTGCCAACCACACCCGACCCGCAAAGTATTTCTGTAAGTGTATATGCTAATTTTTATAGCAGTATGTTAAAAAATTTGGCATAGCAGCACTTCTGACAATACCTCAAGGGTGGTAGGGTGTGGTTGACAAAAAAAAAAACAGAAGACACATAACTAGGTGAAAGTACAGTGAATTTGTAAGAAAGTTGTATGGACAAAACCGTTGTCGGCCCAGAATAAATGGGACTAAAATTTTTCAAAATGCATAAACAGTTCTGGGTCTCCTGCTTGCTGTTGGCAGAAGTAAGATGAAAGGCCACTCACCTAACAACATGGGTTATTTCTTAAGACATAGCCAGGAAAGATGATGGAAAAAGAAATCATCTCCAAGGGCAGAATCAGAAACCTAGAGGAGATAATAGAAACTATAGGGAAAAAGGAATGAATCTAACCAGAGAGCCTACAAAGAAAACTACCAACAGTACTGTGAGAAATGAAAATGGACCTGTGTAAATGAAAAATAAGTAAATAACAACCTTGTTCATGGATAGGAAGAGTTAATGTGAAAATGTCTACCTACAGATATGATGAAATCCCAATCCAAATTTCAGTGGCATTTTTTTAATGAAATGAGAAACCAATTACAACTTCATATGGAAATGGAAGAGACCCAAGATTAAGTGAAACATTACTGAAGAAGAACAAAATGCAAGGCCTCACACTACCTGACTTTAGAAACTATTATATGGCCACAGTAGTCAAAACAGCCTGGTACTGATTCAACAATAGATATAGACCAATAGAACCTAACTGAGAATCCAGACCCATAATTATCCACCAATGAGCAGCTGGTATTTGACTAAAGCCCCAAGTCTGATATTGGGGAAAGATTGTCTCTTTAGCAAATGGTGACAGCATACCTGGACAGCTGCCTACAAAATATGGAAACAAAACACATACATCATACCATGCACAAAAATTAACTCAAAATAGATCAAATACCTAAACATAAAATCCAAAATAATAAAGATCATAGAAAAAAAATAAGGACAATGCTAGGAGCCTTAATACATGACATAAACAGAATATAAACCATAACTAACAATCCAGAAACACCAAAAGAGAAAACAGATAATTGAGAGTTCCTAAAAATCACTTATTCAAAAGACTGTGAAAAAAAACCTATCAGTATCTAATCTGTAGAATCTACAAGATACTGCAAAACCTCAACAACAAAAAGACAAATAACCCAATTACAAAATGGGCAAATTGTATGAACAGGCATTTAAACAAAGAAGACATGCAAGCAGCTAACGGATACATGGAGAAATGTTCACAATCATCAGCCACTGGAGAAGTGAAAATCAAAACTACAATGAGATACCATCTTACCCCAACAAGGCTAGTATTTATCCAAAAGCCACAAAATAATAAGTGTGGGAGATCTTGTGGTGAGACTGGAACATTTATACACTGTTAGTGGGAATGGAAAATAGCATAACCACTTGGAAAATTGAATTGGCACATCTTTAAAGAGTTGGAAATAGAAATACCATGTGATCCAGCAATTCCACGCCTTCCTTGGAATACATCCAAGAGAACTAAGAGCTGTCACATGAATAGACACATGCATGCTCATGTTTAATGTGGAACTGTTCACAAGAGCCAAAAGAAACAACCCAGGGACCCATCAGCAGATGAATGGATGAACTAATCAAGGTATAGTCACACAGTGGAATACTATACAACAATAAAGAACAAAGATGAATCCACAAAACGTTTCACAACATGAATAAAGCTGGAAGGCATTATTGCGAGTGAAGTCAATCACAAAAGGATGAATTTTGCATGAGACCACTATTACAAGAACTAAAGAAAAGGATTAAACACAGAAGAAAATATTCTTTGTTGGTTACGAGGGTAGGGATGGAGGGGGGGATTCACTAACTAGATAGTAAATGAAAAAAAAATCCATTGCCACTGAGTCAATTCTTACTCGTATTAACCCTGTAGAACATAATAGAACTACCTCATAGAATTTCCAGTGAGTGCCTGGTGGATTCAAAATGCTGACTTCTTGGTTAGCAACTATCACTTAATCACTAGGTTACCAGGGTTTTCAACTAGATAGCAGACAGGAATTATTTTAGGTGAAGGAAGGAAAAATATATAATACAGGGGAAGTCAGCACAACTGGATTAAAGTGAAAGCTAAGAAGTTTCCCGAATATAACCAAATACTTCAAGGGACGAGTAGCAGGGTTTGGAGTCTGGAGACCATGGTTCTAGGAGATATCTAGGTCAATTGGCATAACAAAACTGATTAACAAAGTTTTCTCCATCCCACTTTGATGAGTGGCATCCAGGGTCTTAAAAGCTAGCAAGCAGCCATTTAAGATGCATCAGTTGGTCCCAACCCCCCAGGAACAAAGGAGAATAAAGAACACCAAAGACGTGAGAAAAATATGGCCTAAGAAGCAGACAGGGCCATGTAACCACAGACTCCATTAGCTTGAGACACTACACGGTGTCTGGCTATCACCAATGACCTCCCTTACAGGGGACACAACACACAGTCCCTGATGGAGCAGAAGAGAAGTGGGATGCAGAACTCAAATTTAGGTAAAAATACCAGACTTGATTGTCTGATAGACTGGAGGGACCCCAGGAGACATAACCCCAGACTCTATAAACTCAGAACTAAAACAATTCCCAAGGTCAGTTCTTCAGGCAAAGTTTAGACTGGACTAGAACTAAAGCATAAAATGGTACTGGTGAAGAGTGCTTCTTAGTTCAAGTAGATACACGAGACTAAGTGGGCAGCTCCTATCTAGAGGTCGGACGAGAGGGCAGAAGGAGACAGGAACTGGTTGAATAGACATGGGAAATGCAGAGTGGTGAAAAGGAGCATGCTCACATTGGAGGGAGGGCAACTGAGGTCACAAAAGTATGGGCATATTAAGTTTTTGTATAAGAAATTGATTTGAACTATAAACTTTCATTTAAAGCACAATCTAAATAAAGTAATAGCGGGTAAAAATGGAGCAGGAAGCCCCTCACAATGAGTGGAACCAAGATTTAATTAGGAACTTTCCCCAGTTCTCATCCCCTGAGCTGATGTATCTGGTAACATTTACTCGGTGGGATTTCACAGTTACTATGGACCAGCAACTGCTAATGTCTCTCATTCTTCCCCTTTTTCGGTAGCAATTGAAGTAATCTCGCCCCTGTATTATCTTGTATGTTGGGTCACTAGGAGTAGATAATTGATTTCTATATTTCGTGGATTTCCAAATCAAAAGATGAAACCTGCAAAGAGCCAGTTTCATGCCACAACAGGATAAGAATTTGAAAAGATGTGAGTATATTTTGCATGTAGGAAGCAATTCTCCGTAAGTAATATACTCTGGTCACTTATTGATTCAGCAAACATTGATTGGGTACCCACTCTGTTCTAGGCATACCAAAAGGTCAGCAGCTCAGATCCACCAGTCACTCCTTGGAAACTCTATGGGGCAGTCCTACTCTGTCCTATAGAGTTGCTTTGAGTCAGAACCAACTCAACAGCAGTGGGTTTGGTTTTGGTTTGTTATAAATGTACAGAGGCATGTTATTGTGATAGATAATGCTGTGTGTCAACCTGGGGTGTTTCAGTGGTTTGACTGACATGTAATGATGCAGTTTGGCAGTCATGTAAAAATGTGATTTGGCAGTTTTGTAACAATGTAGTGATTTTCCACTTTGTGATCTGATGTAATCATTCTTTATTTTGTGATCTGATGTGAGTAACCAATCAGCTGAAAAGGGAGTTTTGGCAAAGCTTGCTTGCTCTGTATCTGCATCTGGCTCTTTGTCATCTAACCTTTACTTCTCTGGACTTGAGTCAGTAGCCTAGCGTCTGATCTGCTGAGAGGTCTGCCGTTTCTGGGATTTACCAGCTTTCACAGCTTTTGGGCTATCAACCTGTCTATAGACTTGCTAGCTTGGGTTCATCAGCCCTTGCAGTTATGTGAGTCAGGAGAAGCCTCCAGCCTAAAGGCTGACTCGTAGTTTTGGGACTTGTCAGTCTCCAAAACTACCTGTACAATTTCTTTGAGAAAAAGATCTTCATAAATATTTATATATATATATATATATATACACACACACTTCACTGTTTTTGCTTTTCTAGAGAACCTAGCCTAAGACAATTATTAAGAAGCAAGTATAGTTGCCACACTAAAAAAAATACATATCAATGGCTTAAACACGAGAGATATTTACTTCAGTCCAAATATAAGCAGTCTCAGTCAGGTATAAAAATACCACAGGGTAACAGACCCAAGAAATGTCTATCTTTATAACATTATTTTTAAGCCATAGCTTTACCTGTATGGTGCAAGAAGGCTGCAGCAATTCCAGCTATCATAGCTGAATTCCAGTCTTTCAGAAGAGAAAAAAATAGAGCAAATAAGACAGCAGCTTTCTGCCTCTAAAAGATATGACTTAGAATTTGCTCAAACTCCTTTTGTTCATGTATGGTAGGCCAGAATTTGGCAACATAATCATGCCCAGTGATAACTTACATCCATGATTTCAATTTTTAGAAGCACAGGCATTGCATAGCTTAAAACATGTATATATATTTTTTTGCCATGTGGGAAGCAGAGAGTGTATTTTTGGAGACAACTTAAATTGTCTCTTATACAAGGTCACAAATATAGAGATTCTTGAAATTAAGATTTAGATAAAATAGATGCAGCCCCTGCCTTACCCATTGTGCTGATTTACTATTCTCCTTTGTATCCCAAACTAATTTGTTTATGCTTCTACTAGGGCAGTTATGCTGTCTTGTGCCGTAGTCATTTACATACATGTTTGTCTGGACCACTAAACTGCAGGACCCTCTGAGGACAAGAAGCTATTTTAGTCATCATTCTTTTCCCAAGTCTTCAGTATCATCCTAATATATTTTTTGCATCATTCATTCTTCCCATGCAGGGCATCTTATTAATGTATTCATTTCATAGACCAGGAAACTGGCTAGAAAAGGTATTAGGTAATTTATCCAAGATCATGCCAATAGGAAGTTGCAGAGTTGAGATTTAAAGTGTATCCTACGGCCTGCTTTCATCCCAGATTAACTCAGCCACAGATAGTCATGATTTGCATAAGCCACCTAATGGTGCCACTGAAACTACACTTTGAAATCCTGAATAAGGTTTAATCTCTTCTCTTCATTTTCTAAGATTTTCTGAGTTGATTCCATTGATATCCCTCTTAAAATTTACCTCTGTCTTGGCCTCATAGGAACCTCTGGGTGGTGCAGGAGGTTACTCTCTCAGCTGTTTCGGGAAATTTGGAGGTTCTGGTCCCCCCAAAAGCATCTCAGAAGAAAGGCCTCGTAATTTACGTCTGAAAACTCAGCCATTGAAAACCTAATGGAGCACGGGTCTGCACTGATACATTTGGGGTTCCCGAGTTGAGAATGACTTAACGACAACCGGCTTTACTGGTTTTCTTGGACTGGTGCCAGCTAGGATTTCTCCCTTCCTCTCTGTCATTCCTGTTGTCTTCCTAGCATGTTCTTTCTCTGTATCCAATAAATGAAGGCATACCTCATGGATCTCTCTGCACCTCTTTGTTTTCTTCCTCTCCCTTGAGGCTTCACTCTGAACAAATTTCTCAAGACTCTATCTCAGCATTTGCCTTTCTTCTTCTTTTGTTTTTTATCGTAATTAAGTGAAAGTTTGCAATCCAAGATAATATGCCACATAAAACCCTGAGCACCCTCATTTCTGCAGCTCTAACTACTCTCCTCACCCTGTGACAGCACATTCTTTTCTACTTTTCCAGAATCCACTGAACCAACACCTATCCCCTCCTCTCCACACTCTCCTCTCCCCTTGTTTTAGTCAGCTAGTGCTGCTCTAACAGAAATACCGCAAGTGGATGGCTTTAAAAGGAGTAATTTTATTTGTCACAGTCCAGTAAGTTAAAAGTCCAAATTCAGAGTGTCAGTTCCAAGGGAAGGCTCTTTTTTGCTGACACTGGTAGGAGGTTCTTGCTGTCAATCTTCCCCTGGACTGGAAGCTTTTGAGGCGCAAGGACCTTGGTCTTTTCCAAATGACATGCTCGCTTCCTGGCACTGCTTTTTGGTGATGTGAGGTCCCCAAATATCGATACCAGCTTCTCTTCTTTATATCTCGAGACTGCCTCAAGGCACAAAACAAACTCACACGTTGAGTCATATCTCACCTACGTAACTGTAGCCCATCCACCCTCATTAACATCATATCGGGGTGAGCTCCAACACGCAAGAACATCACACAGTGTCAGAAATTATGGCCCAGCCATATTGCTACAGATTTTTTTGGGAACACAATTCAATCCATGACACTACTCTAAAAAGGAACCAGTAAGACAGTCTCATATGTATATTGAACCATAAAGTACACACGCCACTTGTGTCACTCTGTGTCCCCCAAGTCCAGTCCATTCTTTTTGCCTGAAGTGCTGACTTCAGTATGGTTTCAGCTGTAGGCTAGCAGCAAGACTAGGGGCCCTGTTCTCAGGGGACCCTTAAGGTTGTCGGACCACCAAGTTTGGTATTTTAATAGAGTGCTAGGTCTGCACAGCTCTTTCTCTAATGCTACATCAGGGACCTTGTATTGTGTTCCCTGTCAGCACTGTCTGCCTTTCTTCTCAGCATGCATTGTATAGTCACCTGCCTGTCCTGGAACATTTCCTTGTAATAATTGTGCTGTCAACCTAAAGTTATCATATCCAAAATGAAACATCTTATCTTTGACTCTCCTTTAACCTCTCCCCCAAAACCGTAAGTGGCATTAAAACTCATAAGTGGCATTCTTCTTACTTTCCCATTTATATTAAGGATATCACTATTTTCTATATAATACAAATTCTAAGCCCAATAACTGCTATTAGGATGAAACTGTGTCCCCATGCAATATGTATTGGCGTCCCAATCCTTATATCTATAGATGTAATCTTTTTAAGTACAGAGTTTCTTTCTTATGTTAATTAGATCGTATCTGTGTAGGGTGGTTCTAAGTCCTTTCAAGTCTGAGTTATAAAATGAGCAGGTTGGACACAGATACACACACACGTAAAGAAGACAGACACCATCTGAGAACTGTCTGCAATCCAAGAAACAAAGGAATACCCAGAACTACCATCAACAGGGAAGGAATGAACACAGCCAAAACCCCAGCTGGGACCTTTAGCCCTCAGAATGGTAAGAAAGTAAGTACCTGTTCTTTAAAGCCACACACTTGCAGTATTTCTGGTACAGCGACCTCGTGTGTGTCAGAGTAGAACTGTGCTTTTCAGAAGTAGACCAGCAGTCCTTTCTTTAGAGGTGCCTCTGGATGAACTTGAACCTGCAACCTTTCCTTAGCAGCCAAGCATGTTACTTTTTGTACTACCCAAGGACTTACTTGGCAAAATCTGGGAGTTTTGTGTAGAAGTGGAAATACTGTGGAAAAAAGTAACATTCACGGTTCTTTTCACCCTATCAGAATGGTCTTGGAATCCTCTGCACAATTTTGCATTTCCACTTCGGTAGCCTCAGGTGCTGTTTTCATACATTGATCACCCTAATTGCACCTCACTGCTTGTTTGAAATGTAATTTGCAAATACAGCCCACTGCTTTGAGTCCAGTCCTGGTGACTGGCTGTTAATGAGACAGACACAGGGCTTTCTGGTAAGCCTCTTCACCTCTTCACCTTGGGATGCCTGCCTCCAGAAGCTGCCGCTTAGAAAGAGCCTTTGCATCATTGTTTCACAACAATATTTTGGGCAAAACGTTAAGTTTTCTTTTTGTGATTCCAGTCACACAGAAGAGATGTGAGCTCAGTGTGAGAAAGGGCAGAGGATCTGTGATTTTCCTTAAAATCATTCGTGGCCAGAACCCTCATCTAATTTGTGTGATGCATTGCCCGACAATGTTTCGAAACACTATGCTCGCCTACAAGGCTAATTTATGGAAATTACAAGCAGGCATGGATTAGAGTCTTTTTTAGATTATGAACTGGTTTGATGGTTTGAATTTTTGTTGGCTTTTTAGTCTCAGAGGGATGAGTGAGCACAGGAACTTCTTAACATCCCACACATCAGAAACTTGCTAATCTTTTGGTGGTCTGTAAACCCAAAGGCAGAGAAACCTGTGAAAACGCCTCCTACATTCTGTCCTGCATTGCATTTCAAAGTTCGTTTTTGATGATTTTATTTTTGTGACACCTTCAGAATACTGTTTGTGAGCTGGTTATTTTGTTCACCTTGCTTTATATTTCACTAACATCTCAATAGAACTTTCTGTCAGAAGTACCCTGAATTCTTAAATCTATGAAATCCTTAATGACAGTACATTAAAATTAGCCTTCAGGGTCTGGCTTAAACCACTAGGAACACATTTACACTGTAAAACAATTTAATTGAAAGGATTTTCTTTTCCCCCAAAAGATCTGTAATCATATCATCTCAAGGTCTAAATATAATGAAAGCCAACAAATCTAAGATTATCTTTATAATGAAACAAATAGCTTTGATGATGAATTCCATTTTTCTAGACACAATATTAACTACTAAGATTTTGCCTTATAGGGATATAGATGCTGTAGTGGCTTTGTCTTGAATTAATGCTAGTGATTGCTGTTTGAGATAATGTGTAAATGAGTCCTAGGTGCTCTTTTTATCCTAAGAAGATAGTCTATCAAAATTTCTACCTAAATTGAGAAGATAATTAATAGAAACATAATGTTAACCCCCTTTAAGCAATCACTTCTCTAATCCTTTGTTGTTTTTGTTATTAGATGCCATCAAGTTGGTTCTCGCTCACAGAGACCCTATGTACAACAGAAGAAAATACGACCCACTCCTGTGCCATCCTCACAATCATTGTCACGCTTGAGCCCACTGTTGCAGTCACTGCCAATCTGTCTCACTGAGGACCTGTCTCTGTTTCTCTGACTTTCTCCCGAGTATGATGTCCTTATCCAGGAAATAGCCCCATCTGATAACATATCAAGAGACAATATCACCAACGTTGCTTCCAAGGAGCACTCTGGCTATAAATTTATTCTTCCAAGACAAACTTATTTAGTGTTCTGCCTATCCCCCTCAGAAACACTCTTTGCTGTTGATTCTAACTTCTAGCACCATGATATATTTAATATTCTTTGCCCACGGTGTAATCCAAAGGTGTCAACTCTTCATCATTCTTCTTTATTCATTATCCAGCTTTCACATGTATGTGCACCAGCTGAAAATATCATGACTTGAGGCAAGCACACCTCAGTCCTCAAAAAGACATCTCTGCTTTTTAACACATTAAACAGTTCTTTTGAAAATTTGCCTAGTGAAATACATCTTTGGATTTCTTGATTCCTGCTTCCGTTAGTGTTGGTAGTGGATCCAAGTAAAATGAAATGCTTGACAACTTCAGTCTTTTCCCCATTCATCCTGATATTGCTTACTAGTCCGGCTGTGGTGATTTTTGTTGTCTTTATGTTGAGGTACAACCCAGATTGAAGGTTCTAATCTTTGATTTTCATCAGTAAGTGTTTCAGGCCCTCTTTACTTTCAGCAAGAAAAGTTATATCATCTGCATAACTCTTCCTTGAATTCTAATGCCATGTACTTCTTCATATAGGGTAGATTCTCAGATTTTTTGGACAGCATACATTTGAGAAGAGACTGAAATGTGCGACTGAACAGAGGAGCTCAAGTGAACAGAAGGAATGATGAAGTAAAAGAGCTGAACACAAGATTTCAATGCGGGCTGAAGTAGACAAACAAAAGTGTTACAATGAAATGTGCAAAGATCTTGAGTAAGTAAAAAAACCAAAAGGAAAGAAGATGTTGATTCTCAAATGAAAGAATTGAAGACAAAAATTCTTGTACTTTGTCTTCTTGAGCTCCCCTTTGAAATCAGTTTAGCTCTTTTCTTTCATCGTATCTACCATTCCTTTTAGCTACTGTATGTTCAATAGCAGGTTCCAGTCTCTTCTGACATCCGTTTTGGTCTTTTCTTTCTTTCCTGTGTTTTTAATCACCTTTTATTTTCTTCATAAATGATATCCTTGATGTTATTCCACAACCCAGTTGGTCTTCAGCCACTGACTAGTGTTTCTTGGTCTAATCTATTTTCAAGAAGGTCTCTAAATTCAGGTGTGCTATACTCTAGGTTGTATTTTGGTTCCTGTGAACTTGTTTTAATTTTTTTCAGCTTCATCTTGAGCTTGCATATGAGCAATGATGGTCTGTTCTGCAACTGGATTTGGCCGTGTTCTGACTGATGATGTCAAGGTTCTCTATCATCTTTTTCTACAGATGTAGTCCAATTGAATCATGCGTACACCATACAGCAACGTCCATAAATATAGTCACTGTTTATGTTTGTGAAAAAGGGTATTTGCTATGAAAAAGGCACTGGTCTTGCAAATCTCCACCATTCTTTCTTCACTAAGGCCATATTTTCCAACTTCTAGTTCTTCTTCTTTGTTTCCAACTTTCAAATTCCAATCATCAATAATTATTAATGTATCATTATCAATTTCAGACTACAGAAGTTGGAAAAACCATTCAATTTTTTTCATCTTGATCTTAGTGGTTGGTGCATAAACTTCAATAATAATTGTATTAACTGGTCTTCCTTGTAGATGTACAGATATTTTCCTATCACTGACAGTGTGGTACTTCAGTATAGATCTTGAAACATTCATGTTGATGATAAATGTGACACTATTTCTCTTCAGTTTTTCATTCCTGTCATAGTAGACATATGACTACCTAATTCACAATGCCCAATACCAGTCCATTTCAGCTCACTAACACCTAAGATATTGATCTTTATGGGTTCCATTTCATTTTTGATAATCTCTAATTTTCCTAGTTTCGTACTTTGTGCATTCCATTTTCCTATTATTAATGGATGTTTGTGCTGTTTCTTCTCATTTTGAGTTATACCATACAAGCAGACGAAGGCCCTGAAAGTTTAATTCCACCCATGTGATTAAGATCAACTCTACTTTCATGAGGCAGCTCTTCCTTGTCATATTTTGAGTATCTTCTAAGCTGAGGGACTTATCTTCTGTCCTTTTATGAAACAATGTTCTACTGCTATTCATAAAGTTTTCACTGGCCATTTTTTTTTCAAAAATAGTCTGTCTTCCCAGTCTGTATTAGTCCACCAGTGCACTAAAACCTGTCCTCCTTGGATTACTTTCCTGGTATTTGAAATATTGGCATAGCTTCTGGCATCACAGTAACTTGCAAGTTACCACAGTGCTGTAGACTCACAGGTAAGTGGTGGTCTCCAATTCTAGAGATTATGAAAACAAAATGGCAAAAGCAATACTATTTCTTATAATCATGTGTGATTTTCTCATCATCATCTTAAAAACTTTAACTACTTTCCTAAAATCTTCCTAAAATTAAGATGTAGAATATCTATGTTTTGTTTATTCATTCATAGGACAGATATTTTTACTAAGAAGTCTCATTTCTTCATTCCAATTTTGGCTTTGCAAGCAAGCCTGCTATTTATTTCTGGGGATAATAAATGTCTCTCGGCTTAATCCACAAATAATTGTATTCAAACACCCAAAGAGCACAAATGTAGCAGCCTAACTATTTAACTTAAATTTTAAATCACTAGTTATTCATATTTTAATGAGTTTTTAAAGCATATATTATCATTATTTAACTTGCTAGGAAAAGACTTAAGAGCTTCTTTTCCTCTCTAAATTAAAAAAAAAAAAAATCACTGGTATTAAATTCATGCAAAACCTTCTTGATTCATCAGTGGGTATTTCAGGGCAACTGTCCATCCTTATCACATCTGTCCACCCTTTTTCTCTTTTAACGTTGTATTACATGGAGTGCAGAGCAAATGAGCACCAAACAAATTGTACATCTTTCCATTTTTTCTGTACCTTGCCCACACATTCATGGACAGTTAACTGGCAAGATAATAAGCAAGATGATCATTTTCTGAGAGGGTAGCTTGTAACAACATGAAAACTCTCCTTGCCTCTTTACACACTCACATCTAAGCATTGAAAGCTACTGCCCTGCGATCTCAGGCCCTTGGGAAATAATACCAGCAGTTCAAATCCAGCGGTCACTCATTGGAAACTCTTTAGAGAAGTTCTACTCTGTCCTATAGGATTGCTGTGAGTAGGAATTGACCCAACAGCAGCAGAATTTTTGTTTATGTTGGTTAAACTAAAAAAATATGGGTTTATTCTGCAGCTAGTCAGTTCATAGAGAATAAAAATCTGGAAGACTTGATATTTGGCTTTGAGCTCCTCTTGCAAAGAATATAAACAGTTTCCTTGTCACTGGGCCCTGTATCCTACCCACTGTTGTTATTGGCTGTTCTCCAGTTGACTTCTGACCCATGGCAACCCATGCACAGAAGAGCAAAACACTGCTATTCCTGTGCTATTCCCATGATCACTTGCAGACTGGACTGCCATGATCCATATGGTTTTCATTGGCTGATTCTTTGGAAGCAGATTGCCAGGCCTTTCTTCCTAGTCCATCTTAGTCTAGAAGCTCTGATGAAACCTGTTTAGTATCATAGTAACCCACAAGTCTCCACTAACAGATGGCTGGTGACTTCAGGTGAGGTGCATTGGCTGGGAACTGAACCTGGATCTCCTGCATGGAAAGTGAGAATTCTACCACTGAACCACCAATGCTCCCACACCCTCTCCATTACCCTCGCCCACTTGCCCTGAGTCATCCAGGTGACTGCCAGGCCCAAATCATCAGAACGCAGCATAAGGACAGCCAGAAACACTGGGAGACTGGCTCAGACTAGTGGTAAAGCCATGGGTGTGAAAGCGTTAGTCATAATTCTAAAAGGACACTGCACATAACACCCTGCTTCTCTCTCTCTTACTTCCAGCTACGGCACCTGTTTACTTGATTAATACTGCTGAAACTTATTTTCTTTAACTTATCTTACTCAAGCCTTCCTTTTCCTGACATCTGTCCTTATCTGCTGCTTCTGGGTCTCCTCCCACTTCTGCTTTTTCCACAGAACAACGTTCAGAATATACTTTTGGAGGCCGTTCTACAGATTCACTAATTTTGCATTCTCTCATAAATTTTCATCTGCAGGATGATAACTATACCTGTGACTCTGGAGAGACTTGCTTTATAAAGCATACCTTTAGCTCTCAGTTGGAAATAATAGTAATGGAAGGCTTTCAGTAGAAGGGACATTTGTGAGGATCACCTAGCTGTAATATATTTTATGTAAGCTGTCTGGCCACATAAATGTCCCCTTGTGTCAGACTCTAGCTCAGCATTTGCAATATGTCTAAAAGGACAATCTTCTTGGGACTCAGGCAGAGATGCTTGCCCATTTTTCCATTCTTGCCCGTTCTGTAGTATTCTTTGGACTTGGGCAGACAAGGCTCTAGCAGCATCCCTGTCTGCTTCCTACTTTTATCCTTTGTGAACATATGCAGAATAAAGTTTTCTTTCTGCTTTACTAAACTTTGTGATGTTTTTCCCTTACAACCATTAATAGGTTAGTCATCAAGGATTTCTAAAGCTATGAATCCAGTCAAACTCAAGGAGAGCTGGACCACGCAGCAGAAGCCAGCAAAAGAGGTCCTATTTTTTGGACTCACATGTTCCCACTCCATGTCCCTCTGGCATCTGACAGGGTAAATGGTCTTGGTAAATGAGCCTTTGCTGATTAAATTTTGGTCTGTCTCATGTTGTCTTAAGTTTTGAGGTACTTGTTTGAGAAACCATGTAGCTGATTAAGGAGAATCTTTCTTTTTTGCTTGATTGTTTGATTAGCAGTGACGTTTAGTACAGTGAGTCTTTCGGTGAGCTGTGGTTTTGGTCTAGATTCAAGTATTTGAAATATTAAACAGATAATTCTGTTTTCAAAGAGCTCTGAATCACCATAAGCCATAAATTCTGCACCTTTTTTGTGACTCAGAGAAAAGCTGGAAAATAGTGTTCTGTTTGGCCAGATTCTCAGGGAGAAGTGGTAGCTCCTGACCTATGTTATGAAATTTAAGGGAGAAGTATTCGTTCTTTACCTTTTTATGATACAGTTTCTTAATGAAGGATCACAGTGTTAAAATTAAAATTACCAGTAGCTTTAAAGTGCTTTCCAGCTGGAAAAACTAATATATTTAAGGTCTCAAGAATTAAGTTCAAAAAGGAGAAAACCAAAAATTTGAAACTTAAAGTGTAATGTCTTGTTTTTTGAAGAGCTTAATGTCTTTGACAAATGAGTAGAGGAATTCTCTCCTGCTACTGAAACTCTGCTTTGGGTTTTGTATTTAAAAATGCTGAAATGAGCATACTAGATGTAATTTGGAATTTCAGTGGCCATTTTGAGAAAATGAGCTTTGATTTGCATTGTCTTTTCTTTCCTTTTCAGGAAAACTGCTTTGGTTTTGTAAAAGGTCTGATACTCCCCCATCTGAGGCTCTGGCAAGTTAAGGTAAGTTTTATCTAGAACCTGTTTATCTATTGAATTGAGTAGATCTTACCAAAAGTTGCTGTAAATACTTCAAGAAACTAGAATTCCCACACCCTTGTTTTGTGTGGTAATGTTCAGTGAGTTTATGTGATCTTTCTGTCTCCTTTTGTTCTAAGAGCTTGCTTCTTGTCAAGAACATTGTGTCTAAGTTTCTGTCTTGTGTTAGGTTGGTGGATATGGCTGAGAATTGCTGTTTTATTCATAAGGCTATCTTAGAACCTCAGTTCTTTCTTTGTCCAGAAAAGCTGTATTGTGTGTCTGTCTTATGATTTAGACTTTCAGCAGCTACTTGGAGAAATTTTGATATAAATTGGTCTATTTGAAAAACACACTAAGATCTTTGTATTATCTATGTCAATCTTAAAAGCAAAACTTTTCTAAATAACTTAAGATGGATATTATATGAAACATATTTTATTTAAAGAAAAAGGGTGTTTTATCTTAGAGTAAAAGTAGCATTCCAGAACAGTAAGAGGAAAGAAATTAGTTACCACTGAATTTTCAAAATGTGCAGGTGAACTTAAACATATGTAAATGATTTGGAATAACTTATGCTTGTCTGCTACCTCGAGCTAAAAAACAGAGCAGGGCAGGATCAGTTCTCCCCAGTCCCCAGTCTTCAAGATCATGTATCTCCAGGGAAGCTTTTGAAAGACACTCTCCAACTAGGTGGAGACCTTTTAAGACAAAAAAGAAGATAGGAAAGAATGTTGCCTTGCTATAAACCAAAAAATGCAAACCCATCACTGCTGAGCCGATTCCTAAACATAGCAACCCTATAGGACAGGACAGGACAGGACTGCCCAATACAGTTTCCAAGAAGTGCTTGGTGGGTTTGAACTGCTGACCATTAAGTTAGAAGCCATAACAATTACTACACCCAGCAGGGTTTCCTGTGTTGCTATAGTTACCAAATATTGGGTGGATCCCAATTGCAAAAGGAATGTAAACAAATTTTCTCTGTTGTAGTGGAACACTGAGGCACATTTGAGATGGCCTGGAAAAATGTTTCCAGTAGTTGCCAGAGACTGAGGGTCATATCCATATCAACTAATTAGGAATGTGAGTGGAGATTTTGTGATTTCCAAAGTCAGATGATAAAAACCTTTAAAGACTAAAATTAGATTGGGAAAATATGAGAAACAGTAAAAATTGAAAGAAAATTTGGAATCTATAACCAAACTTTATTTCATTTACAGTTATGTTTTATGATACACAAGCTTAAAGTAATTTCCAAGACATTTTAGGTAACTTATTGAGGTTAAATTGAGTTAATAGGAAATTGTCATAATTTAAATTTATATACTTTTGCTTTTTATGCCACAAGAGAAAGAATATATGTATATTTAAATGTGCTAATAAGTATATTCCTTTTTGCCATTTACAGGGGTGCACTATACAAAATGTGCAACATAGACAATAATTAAGAGTTCTGTTGGAAAATGAAACGTATTCAACATGGTCAAAAGTTTTTGGGTTTTTTATTGTGATTAAGTACAAGTATACATTCCATTACTGTCAAGTTAATCCCTGTAGGACAACATATAACTACCCTATACAGTTTCCAAGAAGTGGAAAGCAATTTTGCATGCCTGTGTATCTACAGTTCCTTCTGCTTTCCTTGCTCAGTGACAGTACATGCCTCCTTTTAATTCTATACTTGTGGTATCTACTTAACAAGCTCCTGTCCTCTCCTCTCCACCCTCTTCTCTCCCACCTAGAAAGAGTCCAATAGGACAGCAGCCTATAAATGCACACAGCCATAAAATACATACACCATGTAGTCACATTGTGTCCCCAAATCCAGTCCATTTTAGTCTAAAGAGTTGACATCAGTATTGTTTTCTGGACAGGGACAGCAGCAGGTCTAGAGCCATGCTCTCAGGGGAGTCCCCAGGCCATTGGACCTGTCAATTGTGATCTTTTAGTAGAGTTATAGAGCTACACTCCTTTTTTTCTCATGTCACCTTAGGGACTCTACATTGTGTGCCAAATCACAGGTGTTTTGGGTAGTGGCCAGGCACCATCTGGTCCTTCTGGTCACATGTTGATACAGTCACCCATTCAAATGAGTCCTCTGTCTCCTGAGCTCTTTTTCCGTCATGTGTTTGTTGTTCTTAGTGACCATCTGATTTGGATGAGTTGGAAATATTTGGAGTACCTCAGATGACAGCTTGCTAGCTTTTTAGACTTCAGACACCACTCACCAATATGACATGCAGAAGACTCTCTTAGCAATAGGCTAGCTATGCCAATTGCCCTTGATGTCCCCCAAGAGCATGGTCCCCAGACCACCACCAGTGCTAGTCTTATCTTTGCAATATTGGGTTGAAATTAAAAGAGTTTTCAATTTATGAGGAAGTCCTGGTAATTGATCTACTTTCTTCTGTGTGCTATCACTGTTTTAATCCAACCAAATTTCTATCAACTGTCTAATCTATGACCAACTCTCTCCCTCCCTCCCCATCCTTGTAACCATCAAAGAGTCTTCTCTTCTGTACATAAGTCTGTTTCTAAGTCCTTATAGTAAGAGTCTCATACAGTATTTGTCCTTCTGCTGCTGACTGATTTGACTCAGCATAATGTCTTCCAGTTGAAACCAGGTAGTGAGATGCTTCCTACAATCATCATTGTTCTTTATCTTTGTGTAGTGTTCCACTGAGTATACGCACGGTAGTTTGTTCATCTGCTATGGGCATCTGGGTCAATTCCATCTTTTTACTGTTGTGGACTGTGCTGTAATAAACATTCATGTGCATATATCTGTTCGTGTGACCGCCCTTGGTTCCATAGGATATATTGCCAGCAGCGGGGCTACTGGATCAAATCTATGTCTGTTTCCAGCTTTTTAAGGAAGCACCAAACTGCCTTCCAAAGAGGTTGTACCATTTTGCAATCCCACCAGTGATGTAGGAGAGTTCCAATTTCTCCATAGCCTTTGTTGTTTTGTGTTTTTTGGATCACAGCCAACCTTGTTGGGGTGAGATTGTATCTTATCATTGTTTTAATTTGGATCTCTCTGATAGCTAATGGTTGTGAGCATTTGCTCATGTGTCTTTTCTTTGTTGTTGATATTTCGCAGTACCTTGTAGATTGTGGAGATCAGACTTCATTCCACCTGACATGTAGTTGCCAATTATTTTTACCCATTCTGTAGGTGGTCTTTTAACTCTTTTGATAAAGTCTTTGGATGAGCAAAAGTGTGTGATTCTTAGAGTTCCCATTTATCTATTTTTTCTTCTGTTAATTAGGCACTGTTTGTCAAATTTTGAAATCTGTCTAAGCTGTGCATTAGAACTTCCATTGTTGACCCTATTATTTCTTAGATGATCTTTATCATTTTAGGCTTTATATTTAGGTTTTGATCCGTTTTGAGTTAATTTTTGTGTAAGACATGACATAACGGGTCTTGTTTCAATTTTTTGCAGATGGATATCCAATTTTGCCAACACCTTTTGTGAAAGAGACTGTTTTTACCCCAGTTTACAACCTTAGGACCTTTGTAGAATATCAGTTCTTCATAAGAGAATAGTGGCATCTCTGGGGTCTCAACTCTGTTCTGTTGGTTGATGTGCCTCTTTTTGTAACAGTACCAGGCTATTTGAACTACTGTAGCAGTGCCATATGTTCTAAAGTCAGGTAATGTGAGACCTCCCACTATGTTCCTCTTCTTCAGTAGTACTTTATTTCACCAGAGTTTCTTACCTTTCCATACAAAGTTAGCAACTTGTTTCTCCATCTCATTAAAAAATAACACTGGAATTTGTAATGCGATTGCATTGCTTATGTAGATCACTTGGAGCAAAACAGACATTTTCACAATGTTAAGTCTTCCTATTTATGAGCAGAGCAGGTTTCTCCATTTATGTAAGTCTCTTTTGGTTTCTTGGAGTAAAGTCTTGTAGTTCTCTCTGTATAGGTCTCTTATTTCTCTAGTTAGATTTATTCCTAGGTATTGTATCTTCTTGGGGGCTATAGTAAGTAGTGTTGATTTGGTGATTTCTTCTTTGATGATCTCCTTGTTGGTGTAAAGGAATCCTACTGATTTACTTATGTTTATCTTACATCCTGACAGTTTGCTGAACTCTTCTGTTAGTTTGAGTATTTTACTTTTGTATTCTTTAGGATTCTCTATGTACGCAATCATATCATCCGCAAATAGGGAGATTTTTTACTTCTTCTCTGTTGATGCTGATGCCCTTTATTTCTTTTACTTGTCTAATTGCTCTGGCTACAACTGCTATGTATTAGTCAGCTAGTGCTGCTCTAACAGAAATACCACAGAGTGGATGGCTTTGACAAAAGTTTGTTCTTACACAGTCCGGTAGGCTACAAGTCCAAATTCAAGATTTCTGCTCCAGGGAAAGGCTTTCCACCTGTCAGCTCTGGAGGAAAGTCCATTATCGTATCAGTCTGTCCAGGGGGCATCTTTGTGCAGGAACCTCAGGTCTGAAGGACACACTCTGCTCCCGGTGCAACTTGCTCAATGGTCTGAGGTTCCCAATTCTCTGCCTGCTCCCCTTTCCTTTTATCTCTTCTAGGATGAAAGGATTAAGGGTGGGGCAATCCATACTCCAGGAAAGCTCCCTTTACAGTGGAGCAGGGAGGTGATCTTCTGAAGAGATTTACAGTCCTACCCTAATCCTTTCACATACAGCACAGCAAAATCACAAAATGGAGGAAAATCATAGAATACAGGGAATCATGGCCAAAGCAAATGGCTACACGTGTTTTTTGGGAGACACAATTCAATCCATGACACACTAGTGCAATGCTGAATAGAAGTGGTAAGAGTAGGCATCCTTCTCTAGTTCCCATTTTCAAGGGAAATTCTTTTAGTGTCTCTCCATTCACGATGATGTAGGTGGTTGGCTTTGCATGCCAAGCCAAAAGCCAAAATGCCCCTTATTGTGTTGAGGAATTTCTTCTCTATTTCTATTTTGCTGAGAGATTTTAGCATGAATAGATATTGAAATTTCCAAATGCCTTTTCTGCATCAATTGAAAAAAATCAGGTGATTCCTATCCTCTGTGCTTATTTACATGGTTGATCACATTAATTATTTTTCTGATGTTGAACCAACCTTGCATCCCTGGTATAAATCCAAACTGGTCATAATGAATTGTTTTTTAGATATATTGTTGAATTCTATTAGCTAGGATTTTGTTGTTTTTTGCCTCTAGGTTCATAAGTGATATTTGTCTGTAATTTTCTTTTTTGTGGGATCTTTCCCTGGCTTTGCTATCAGTTCATTATTTCCCTGACTTTGTTATCAATTCATTTGTGAGTGTAAGAGTATTCCATCCCTTTCTATGCTGTGGAATAGTTTCACTGGTATTGGAGTTAACTCCTCTCTAAAATTTTGTTAGAATTCTCCAGTGAAGCTATCTGGGCCAGGACTTTTTTTAGTTGGTAGTTTTTTAAATTATCTTTTCAGTCTCTTCCTTTGGCAGTGCTTTTGGTTTTTGGTTTCCTTTGTGAAGGGTTTATTAAACTGCTTTACTTCTTGTGGTGTAGTGGGTTAAGTGCTATGTCTGCTAACTGAAAGGTAGGCAGTTCATATCTGCCAGGCACTCCTTGGAAACTCTATGGGTTAGTTCTACTCTGACCAATAGCGTTGCTATGAGTCAGACACTACTCGGTGGCAGTGGTTTCTGGTTTTTTTACTTCTCCTTGTGATATGAATCTAGAAATTTGTCCATTTCTTCTAGGTTTTTGTTTTAGTCAGCTATGTTGCTCTAACAGAAATACCCTGAGTGGATGACTTTAATAAAGGAAAGTTTATTGTTACATAGTCAAGTAGGCTTTAAGACCAAATTCAGGATATCTGCTCCATGGAAAGGCTTTCCCACTTGTTGGCTCTGGAGGAAAATCCTTGTGTTGCATCAGTCTTTGTTCTGGGAACATCTTGGTGCAGGAATCTCAGGTCTGAAGGACACATTCTTCTCATGGTGCTGCTTCCTTGATGATGTGAGGTTCCCAATTCTCTCTGCCAGATTTTTTCCTTTATAGCTCAAGAGACTGCTTCAAGGCACAAAAAAAATTTACAAATTGAAAATTACTCTACCAACACAACTGCTGCCGAACCATCCGTATTAACATCATAGAGGCAAGAACCCAGCATGGAGGAACATCACACATTAAGAGGAATTGTGGCACAGCCAAATTGTTCCAGATTTTTTAGGGAACACATTCAATCCACGATAGTTTTCACATCTGTTATAGTACAGTCTTTCATAATATTCTGTTATGATAATTTTGAATTCAGTTGGGTCTGCTGTGACATCTCACATCTCATTACTCTGGTTATTTGATTGCTCTTTTGTTTTTCTTTTGTAAGTTTAGCCAGTGATTTGTCAATTTTGTTGATCTTTTCAAAGAATCAGCTTTTCTTTCTGTTAGTTTTTTCAGTTGTTCTTCTGTTCTCTAATGACTTAGTTCTGCGCTAATCTTTATAATCTGTTTTCTTCTGGTGCCTGAGGGGTTCCTCTGTTGCTCTTTTCCTACTTGTACAAGCTGTCAGGTTAATTCTTTGGTTTGGGTCCTTTCCTCTTTCCAGATGTGTGCATTTATAGAGATAAATGGACCTCTGGCTTGGCTGGAGCACTGCTTGGCTGTATCCCCTAAGTTCTGGTAGGATGTGTTTCCATTTTCATTTGATTCTATAAATTTCTTTATTTCACCCTTAATTTCTTCTATAACCCATGGCTTTTTGAGCAAAATGTTATTCAGTCTCCATGAGTTCAAACTTCTATCTATGTTTTCTCTGCTACTGATTTCAATTTTTATGGCTTTATGGTTCGAGAACATGCTTTGCAATAATTCAATGGTTTGGATTTTGTTGAGACTTGCTTTATGTCCTAACACATGGTCTATTCTGGCAAATGTCCCACGTGCATTGGAAAAGAAGATGTACTTACCTGTTGATGGGTAAAAAGTTTTGTAAATGTCAGTTATGTCTAGTTGGTTTATTGTTGCAATAATGTCTTCTGTATCTGTACTGAACTCTTTTCTGGATGATCTGTCCATTACTGAAAGTAGAGTGTTGAAGTCTTCAGCTATTATTATGGAGTAATCTATCTCATTTTTCAATGGTCCCCATGTTTGCTCAGTGTATTTAGATGCTGTGGTATTGGGTGCATAAATGTTTAATATTGTTATGTCTTGCTTATGTATTGAAAATTTCAGCAATGAATAGTGATCATCCTTGTCCACAATGATGGATTTTATATTAAAATCTATTTTATCTAAGATTAATATTGCCAATCCTGCTCTTCTTTGTATGTTTTTGGCTTGCTATATATTTTTCCATCCTTTAATTTTCAGTTTGTTCACATCTTGAGTCTAAGCTGTGTTTCTTGTAAAGAACATATAGATGGACCATGTCTTTTGATCCAGGATGTCACTTGCTATCTCTTTATTGGAGCATTCAGTGTAATTATTGATAGGTATGTGTTTAGCACTGTCATTCTGATGCATTTATTTTTGTGTTATTGATCTTTTCTATGTTGCTCTTAATACTCTGTTCTGGGTAAGTTTTCTTTATAGGTTGACTTTTTTTTCAGTGTTGGTTTTGTGTTTGTTGAGACTTCTGTATTGTATTTCTTCTTTTGATACATGGCATTTTTATTTTGCTTTGCAGCTACCACTGTGCTTCTTCCTACTATTCTAAGTTTATACCAGACTTTAACTTCTGCATATCTTTTTTAATTTCTTCTTCATCTGAAAGGGTTTTAACTACTGTAATACATCCCCCTTTTTAGTGTGATAGTGTCATAGTTTTCATGATGTGATCACTGGTTCCATTCTTCTAATATTGTAGCTTTGATTTGTGCCTTCCCTAACTGAATAACATTCTGCATGCTGTGTCCTGCATTGCCTCCTTAAGTATACACTTAATGTATTCATTTTCCTAAGCAAAGAGCTTCTTTCAGTATTTCTTGTAGTTTTGATTTGGTTTGTACAAAGTCTTTAACTTTCTATTTATCTGCTAATCTCTTGATTTCATCTTCATATTTGCAAGACAATTTTGCAGGATATATATTTCTTGCTTGGAAGTTTTTCTCAAGGCTTTGAATGTGTCATCCCATTGCCTCCGTATTAACATCATTTCTGCAGAGGATTCAGACAAAAGCCTACAGGGCTTTCCTCTGAATTTTAGCTTTCCTTTTTATGGCATCTCTTGTTCCATTTTATTAAGCTTGAGAGTAAAATGTCTTGGTGTCTTTCTTTTGGGGTCTACTTTTGTGGTGTTCAGGGAAATTTTCTCTAGAAACTGTACAACAACACTCTCTGAATGTTCAGCTATCCCTCCCTGTTCAGGAACTTCAATGATTTGTAGATTATTCCTCTTAATAGAGTTCCACATGTTTCTTAGTGCTTCTTCATTTTTCTTGTTTTATTTCCTCTGATTTTGGCTCATGAATGCTGGTGTCAATTGCTCTTCAAAGTTAATAAATCTGACTTCTATCTCCACAATTCTGCTCTTTTGGCTTTAGACTGAATTGTCTAATTCAGGAATTTTGTCATTGATCTGCTGAATTTTCAGATCACTGATATTCCTTCAGTTCAGAAAACTTGCTTAATTTCTCAGTTTGTTCTGGTGCATTTTGTTTAATCTCTAGGAGGGCTCTATAAATAATTATTTTGTATTCAACCTCTGATAGTTTCAGAAAGGCTTCTTCATCTGGGAAGTTTTTGATTATTTTGGGAGTTTTCCAGAGCCATTGTGAACTGTTTCTTTAAATGGTTATCTATGATTGTTGCCTTCACACTAACTAGAAGCTGTTTGATGTTTTTGGTGTTTCCTCAGCAGGAGCTGAAGCATAGTTCTAAGAGTGGAATTGGTCACCAGCCACCTCAGTGTATCTAGTGACTGGCCCCAGGTGGACACTGGGGAGACAGGCTCTGTATCCTGGCTGGCAAAGACAGTGCCCTACTTTGGGAGTCACTAGGGGGCTGTCAGCTGATGCTATGATGTGGATCAGTGAAGGATGGAGGAGATGCCTCTCAGCATCAGTTCTCCAAGTGATCTTACTTTGAAAACATACTTTACTGCTAAGTGAGGAGATGTCCAATCACTGTTGAAATCAGGCCCTCAGGTGTGGCCGGCTCTGCCTTCTGGCTGACAATGACAGCACCTCATAGGCTGTTGCCAAAGGCTATGATGCAGTTCACAGTAGGGAGGGGTTAAGGCCTTGCTGCCATCCTCTGCCTGGCCCCACCCATACTCTAAGTACCACCATCCTAACACAGCCTTTCTGCTGGAGAGGCATTTGTGACTCCACCTCCCAGCTAACCAGGATGACATCCCACCTGAGCTGCCCCACTTGCTGTGAAACACCAGAATCCATGGCATAGCTCAGAAAAGAGAAGGTGGATGGGCAATGGTGCCCTCAGTCTGCAGCCAGCCTCTCAATATGCAACCATCCCAAGTAGTCTCTCTGTTCTGCTATATGCTGTTTATTTAAGCACTCCAGTTCAGTATATCAGCTGGCTTATGCCCAGTCCCCACCTGCCAGATAACCAAGAAGGCATCAGTACCTAAAGTCCTCCCAAATGATAATTCAGTAAAACCTAGACTGAGGGCACCACTGCCTGGTCTTTGAGAGAGGCAGTTATCCCCTTACTGGAAGCTGATCCAAACTGACAAGCCAGACCCTAGGGCTCTGTGGATGATCACGCTGCTCCATTCAATTATCATTCCCAGTTCTTACAGGGAATTAAGGAGATGTGTTTCCAGTCTGCCCTCTTGGCCCTGCATCCTGATATAGTCAGAAATTTTCTCTGTCTAACTGAAATGAAGTAGATTTTAGGAGCTTTAATGTTACACAGCATATAAGACAAAAAACTGGGAGTTTTGATATTAAAATAAGCTCATTTTCTTTGATTTCTGAAGACTTAATTTATTCTTTGTGTAATCTACCTTGAAGGCAAAGGTTTGGCCTCTCATTAGAATAAAATTTGTGGGCTGAAAACCAAGCCACAGATATTTTTTTTATAAAGGAAAAGTTTATAAATTTTATAAATTGTATGGAATGTGTTAAAATGAATAGAAATGCCTGATTCTCTTTGGGTTAAAATGTATGTTAGTGTTTCCTTTTATGTTTTAGCCTAACATTATGCCATGAGTCAGATCCGACTCGATGGCACTTGGCTTGCTTTTGGCTATATGGAAAATGTATAGTACTATGTCATGATTTTATTATTAGTTCTTTGTTGATACCTTTGCCATACCTTTATGTTTTCTTGGTTTGTTTTTGTTTTTTGAATCCAGCATCATCAAAGCCAATGCATTGACTAGGAATTCAAATTATTTACCTATGAAGTGTTTTTTTTCCCCTAGTATTTAGAGACTTGATATATTCTTTCTGTGTGGTATTATACCTCAGGATTATTGGGTATCATATCTGAAGTTCTTTAAAAACACAGTGAATGGTTATATTTAGAAATATTGTCTATAAAGTTTTTTAACTGATGCAGTTTTATTTGGTCTTTATGTTGAGCTTATAATTAATTTTTATCAGGGTTTTCACTATTAAGGATATGTATTTTTATAAATTAATTGTGGCTACATTAAGTTTTGTCATCTGCAGGTAAGTTTTTATTTTTCTAATTCACTGAGAACATTTGTCTCCAATATTTCAACCAAGAAGTTGGAGTATATGGCCTAAGAAAAAGACTGTGACTAGACTCTACCAAGATTTCTGGAATTCTTATGCAAAATTTGATAGATTGCCAACTGCAGCTAATCCAGAATCAAGGAAACAGAATACTACATAAGACTGAGTAAAGTAAATGATACTACAGGATTTATGTGGGAATGCAGTTGATATTTTAAGGTTCTACTTTTTGGATACAAGAAACCATTTTTCTTTCTCCTAAATTATTTAATAAGTCTAGACATTTTAACTCACCAGTTAGAAATTTTTGTTGGTAAACGTATCAAAGTTGTAAATATCATAAGTAGAGAAGCGTCTGAAGTTTGAGCTATGATTTTACAAATTAAAACAACATGAAATGTCTTATTAATCCTATCAAGAAACAGAGTGTGTCTTAATAAATAAATGGTGCTGTGTTTATATTAATTCACAGCTGAGGTTTTACAGAATGCTGTTGTTGCAGAGATGCATATAAAAAGCAGTTACTGATGCTGCTTTTGTATAGTAAATACCTCTTGAAGTCTCTTTCCTTGCTTAAAAGACCTTAAGATCATGATTTCATTGTTTATTGCAGACAATTGGCCTGTTATTGTTGGTGTCTCTGTTCTACTTCCCAGTTCGTTGTGTGGTGCCTGAGATCTTGAAAGCCAGATGATGTCCAATTACCTTTATTGAAAGGATTTTTTTTTCAAAACATTTTATTGTACTTTAAGTAGAAGTTTATAATCTAAGTCAATTTGTCATACAAAAAATTGCACACACACTGCCATGTAACTCTAGCTGCTCTACCAGCCCTATGACAGAACATTTTTCCTTTGTCCATTTAACCAGCTCTTGTATCCCTCTCCCCTGTCATCTCACCTCTGGACAAGAGCTACCCAATTAACCTTATTTACTTAAGCCAAGAAGCACACTGTTCACCAATATCATTTTCTGTCTTATAGTCCAGTCCAATCTTTATCTGTCAAGTTGGCTTTGGAAGTGTTTCACTTTGGGGCTAGTGGTAAGTTAGAAGTCCATGTCTTCTGGGTACCCTGCAGTCTGTTGAAGTATCACGTCTGGTCTTTTTAATGCAGTTTGAGTGGTGTACACCCATTTTTCTCCCACCATGTCAGGGACTGTCTGGGGATCAGTTCTACCCTGGCCCCTAGGGTCGCCAGGAGTCGGATCCGACTCGACGGCACTTGGCTTGGCTTGGCATGTCAGGGACTGTATGTTGTATTCCCTGTCAGGGGAGTCATTAATGGCAGACAAACACCATCTAGTTTTTCTGGTCTAATGATGATATAGTTTCTAAATTGTATGGCCCTTCCTATCTCTTGGGCTCATATTTTCATTATCTCTTTGAAGTCCTTCATTCTCCTCTGCTCCAGGTAGGCTGAATGTATTGATGCTATTTAAATGGCCACTTCCTAGCTTTTAAGATCCTAGATACCACTCACCAAAGTGGGATGCAGAACATCTTCTTGCTGCTGACTCTTTTAATCATCAAAGACTGTTTTTTTCTG
Source organism: Heterohyrax brucei (assembly GCA_028571685.1). Lineage (NCBI taxonomy): Eukaryota > Metazoa > Chordata > Mammalia > Hyracoidea > Procaviidae > Heterohyrax > Heterohyrax brucei. Next base: position 17,071,049 of record CM053142.1, on the reverse strand, counting down.
TTAAAACCTTTTTTTCACTACTTATAACAGTAGTTTCATACAATATTTGTCCTTCTGAAACTGACAAATTTCACTCATCACAATGTCTTCCAGCTTCTTCCATGTATAGGATGTTTCCCCAAGTTCATCATTGTTCTTTGTCATTGCAGAGTATTCCATTGTGTGAATATACCATAGTTTGTTTATCCACTCCTTCACTGATGAGCACCTAGGTTGGTTCCATCTTTTTGTTATTGTGGACAGTGTTGCAAAAATATTGGTATGCGTGTATGTATTCCTGTTATTCCTGTGTCAGAAGTTATTTCTCTAGGGTCTATTCCAAGACATGGAATTGATGGATCACATAGTATTTCTATCATTTTTAGAAAGTGTCAAATCAATTTCCAAAATGGTTGTACAGAAGAGTTCCAGTTTCTCCACAACCTCTTCAACATTTATTATGTTGTGTGTTATGAAGTACAGTGTTGAACAGGAGAAGTGAGAGTGGACATCCTTGTCTAGTTGCTGTTCTCAAGGGAAAGTCTTTCAGTCTCTCTTCATTCAGGATGACGTGGGTAATTGGCTTGGTATAAATGGCCCTTATCACATTTAGGAATTTGCCGTCTATGTCTATTTTGTTAAGAGTTTTCAGCATGAATGGGTGTTGGACTTTATCAAATGCCTTTTCTGCATCAATGGACAAAATTAGGTGATTCTTGTCTTTTGTGTTATTCATGTGGTTAATCACATTAACTGCTTTTCTGATGTTGAACAAGCCTTGCATCCGTGGTATGAATCCAACTTGGTCATGATGGATTATTTTCTTTATATGTTGAAGATTTTGCATCTAGATTCTTGAGTGATATCGATCTGTAGTTCTCCTTCTTTGCTGAGTCTTTCCCTGGCTATGGTATCAGGGTTATGCTAGCTTCATAGAATGAGTTTGGGAGAACTCCATCCCTTTCTATACTGTGAAATAGTCTCAGTAGTATTGGAGATAGCTCTTCTCTAAAAGCTTGGTAGAATTCTCCAGTGAAGCCATCTGAGCCCGGGCTTTTTTTGGTTGGCAGTGTTTTGATGACATTTTCGATCTCTTCCTTGGTGATGGATTTATTAAGTTGTTCTGCTTCACATTGTGATAATTTAGGTAGGTGGTCAAGGAATGAGTCAAGGAATTTGTCCATTTCCTCTGGTTTTCAAATTTGTTAGAGTACAGTCTTTCATAGTATTCTGTTATGATATTTTTGACTTCTGTTGGATCTGTTGTGACAACTCCCCTCTCATTTCTAATTTGGGTTATTTGTTTCCTTTTCTGCTTTTCTTTAGTAAGTTTAGCCAGTGGTTTGTCAATTTTGTTCATCTTTTCAAAAAACCAGCTTTTGGTCTTTTCGATTTTTTCAATTGTTTTTGTACTCTCTAATTCATTTAGCTCTGCTCTAATCTTTATGATCTCGTTTCTTCCAGTGCCTGAGGGGTTCCTCTGTTGTTCTCTCTCTACTTGTTAAAGCTGTAGGGTTAGTTCCTTGATTTGGTTTCTTTCTTCCTTCCAGATGTGTGCATTTATGGAGATAAACTGACTTCTGAGCACTGCTTTGGCTGTATCCCATAAGTTCTGGTAGGAAGTGTTCTCGTTCTCAATGGAATCCATGAATTTCTTTATTTCATCCTTGATTTCTTCTATAACCCATGTTTTTTTGAGCAAGATTTTGTTCAGTTTCCAAGAGTTCCACTTTCTATCTATGTTTTTTCTGCTATTGATTTCAACTTTTATGGCTTTATGATCTGAGAAGATGCTTTGCAGTAATTCAGTGGTATGGATTTTGTTGAGCATTGCATTATGGCCTATCACATGGTCAATTCTGGAGAATGTCCTATGTGCACTGGAGAAGAAGGTGTATGGGTGGAAAGTTCTGTATATATCAGTGAGGTTTAGTTGGTTAACTGTGACAGTGAGGTCTTCTGTATCTTTACTGAGCTTTTTTCTAGATGGTCTGTCGAGTATTGAGAGTGGAATGTTGAAGTCTCCCACTGTTGTTGTGGAGTCATCTAACTCTTGTTTTGAGTGTAGTCAGTGTTTCTTCAACGTATTTACGTGCTCTGATATCAGGTGCATAAATATTTAATATAGTTAAGTCTTGCTTGTGTACTGAACCTTTCAGCAATAAATAGTGTCCATCTTTGTCCATCATGGTGGTTTTTACATTAAAATTGATTTTGTCTGAGATTAGAACTGCCACACCTGCTCTTCTTTGTTCATTGTTAGCTTGATATATATTCTTCCATCCTTTAATTTTCAGTTTGTTCCTATCTTTAGGTCTCAAGTGAGTTTCTTGTAGATAGCATATGGATGGGTCATGTCTTTTCATCCAAGATGTCACTTGATGTCTCTTTACTGTAGCATTCAGTCGATTCACATTCAATGTAATTGTTGATAGGTATGTGTTCACTGCTGCCTTTGTGATATTTTTATTTTTGTGTTGATGTTTCCTCTGTCTTGACGGCACTTGGCTTGGCTGTTTGCTCTGTTATTCTTATTAGTCTGTTCAGGGACATTTTTTTTGTGAGTTGATTTTGCACCTTTTTCAGAGCCAGTTTTGTAGTGTTGAGACTCCAGTGTTACAGTTCTTGAATACTCCTTTGTTGTGCTTGTAGTTTGGGTTTCGTTTTTACAAAGTCTCTGAGTTTCTGTTTATCTGGGAATGTCTTAATTTGATTTTCGTATTTGAAAGATAGTTTTGCAGGATATATAATTCATGGTTGGAAGTTCTTCTCCTTCAAGGCTTTGAATGTGTCATGCCACTGTCTCTGTGCCAGCATGGTTTCTGCTGAGAAATCTGATGAAAGCCTACAGGATTTCCCTCTGATTGTTAGCTTTGCTTTGAATCTTGCTGCCTTTAAGAGTTGCTGCTTATGTCTCATTTTGTTAAGCTTGATTATAATGTGTCTTGGAGTCTTTCTTTTGAAATCTATATTGGGTGGTGTACAATATGCATCTGAGATGTCTATATTCTCTTCCTTCATGATTTCTGGGATGTTTTCTGTCAGCAGCTCAGCAATGATACTGTCTGTGTTCTCAGATGTCTCACTCTGTTCAGGGACTCCAATTAATCATAGGTTGTTCCTCTTAATAGAGTCCCACATGCTTCTTAATGCTTCTTCATTTTTCCTGTTTCTTTTTTCTGATTTATGCTCTTAGACACTGACATCAGTAGCTCTGTCTTCCATGTCAGAAATTCTTTTTTCCATTTGTTCCATTCTGTTTTCTTGGCTTTGCATGGAAGTTTCTATGTCTTTGATTTTGTTCTTGATCTGTTGGATTTCAGAGTACTGGTGTTCCATCAGATCGAAAGGCTTGTTTAATTTTTCCTTTTGTTCTGCTGCATTTTGTATAAGGTCTAGAAGGGCTCTGTATATAATCATTTTGTATTGACTTTCTGATGCTTTCATAAAAGTTTCCTCATCTGGAAAACTCCTTGGTTGCTTTGTTTGAGAGCCTTCTGAAACCATGGGTGATTTTTTGTATGCCACAAGTGTCTGTTGCTTTTTGGGTCCCATGTGAGTAAGCAGAGGCTGGAAGAGATACTGTGAGGATCGACTGCAAATGTTTCTCTAGGCTGTCTGAAAATATAAAGCAAAAGGTATCTGACCACTTCCCAAGTCAGTTAGGTTTTCAGGTGTAGAGGTCCCTCTTCCCAACTGGCAAAGTAAGCACCTCTATATCGAACCCCAGATGATACAAACTAATTCAGAATACAGAATGCTACTGCCCTGTTGGCTTCTGCTGATAGGGCCCAGCCTTAGGCTATACTGTGTAAAGTACTGCTTTTATGGTCGAAAAGCTCTCTCCTGCGGGCAGGCTCTGGCTCCCAAGCTAAGAATTAGGTCCAGCTAAGGCCACCGTATCCAAGATGGCACCCTCCACATAGGCAGAAGATAGAGGGGCTAAAGGTGCCAAGTCTGGTAGTGATTCCTCTGCTTCTGTTGCAGGGCACCCACCGTAGACAGCACTGTGTAAATTACTGCTTTTGTGTTGGAGAAGCACTGTCCTGTTGGCAGGCACTGGCTCCCAGGCTAAGAATTAGGTCCCACTAAAATCTCTGTACCCAACATGGCATCCCGCACACTGACAGTGTGTGCGGTTCCGTACAAACCCCGCTGTGGCAGTGATAAAAAGACAGGCCGAAGTGGCTAGATTAACAGAGTCCTAAGCCTGGCTCTCAAATTATGGGAATTTTGCCTGCCTATCCACCCAGCATTGTGTCTGAGTCTAGGCACTAGGCAAGACCCAGCTCTACCCACTGGCCAAGACAGAGGAAAAAAAAGTCAAAATGGTGCGTTTACCTTCAGTCCATGACAGCCAGGGCTAGCCAGGAATGGGAGTCAATGAAAGAGAGGAAGTTTTACTCTCAGTGGTATTAAGTCCAAATTAACAGCCCTGTGCTGTGTTCTGTGCCTGATTAGGTGATCAGAAGCCTCTGTTTGATTATCAGTTCAGGTCTTGGTTTCCAGAGGGATATAAGGGGACGTGTGCTTAATCCACCATCTTGATTCTACCCCCAGGTCTGCTCTTTATTTTAATAGAGATTTTTGCACACTCCTTTTTCTCATGATACATCAGGGACTATACATTGTGTCCCCTATCAGGGCTGTCTCTGGTGGTGGCTGGGGACCATCAAGTTCTTCTGGTCCCATAGTGATGTAGTCTCGCAGTCGCATGGACCCTTCTATTTCCTGGGCTCATATTCTCCTTGTGTCTTTGATGTTCTTGGTTTTCATTTGCTCCAGGTAGGTTGGGACAAATTCATGTCCTTTAGGAGGCAGCTTGCTGGATTTTAAGACCCCAGGCACCAATCACCAATATAGGATACAGAACAATCTTTTAGAAAAAGACTAGTTATGGCAATTGATCTCAGTGTACCCTGAAACCATAGTCCTCAGACACCTGACCTTTCTACTCTGTCTTTGAAAATGTTGGATTGTATTTAGAAAACCTTTGGCTTATGGTGTAGTCCAGTTGTGCTGACCTGCTTTCTACTCATGTTGTCACTCTCTTCACCTACCAAATTCCTACAGACTATATAATCTATGAATAACTCTTTCCTTCCTTCTCTCTCCTCCTTTGTAACCATCAAAGAATATTATCTTCTGTGCATAGGCCTTTTAAGTCCTTATAATAGTGGTATCATACAATATAGTTGTCTACTTAAACTATACTACCTAAACTAAACACTGTAACCTGATATTTCTACTCATTTAGCAGTAACTGCCCACATCCTTGCCTGACCACCAGTGATTCTGCTGGAAATTCTCTCCATTGTATCAGAAGGTCTGAGAGGTTCTTGTGTGTGTTTCCAAAATAATTTCAGAAAGAGCTCTCATACGCCCTGTAACAGTGGCCAGATTCAGTATTCAATAGCATGAAGATTTCCCTTCCTGCCAGCTTGAGACATCTCTATAGCTGTGCAGGACAAGAATATTCAGCATTTGCCAAGACTCAGTGAACTATTCCCCAAAAGCCATAGTTAACATTATGCAGGAAATATGAGGCCGAAGACACCCAGTACAAACACAGTGGTCATTTCAAGTGTAAATTTCATGCCCTTTAAGTTATTAAAGAAGGAAACAACTTAGTAGAGAATTTAGCTCCAAAGAAATTCGTTTTCAATTTAGGGGGAAAAAAGTGTAACATATAAATTTAAAGATTTTTAACACAAAATGGCATTTTGTCAAACGTCTTGTCCTTGAAAGATAAAATGCTCCATTATAAATGTAGTAGAAACTTGAACTATTGTTTTTGGCTTATTTGCAAGAAAGCAATAAAGGTGTATTTTCTTGACTGTTATCTAGATTGTTGTCACATTGAATGAACCTATATTATTTTTATTATCTTTACTTTTGTTTCTTCAAACTTATACTCACAAGAAAATATCCCCTTTTCCATTTACTCAGTTACTTTATTTGCATTTATTCCCTTGTTATAATCTCAGCTCTGAGAGAAAGGCTATTGAGAAACTCCAGAGACTGACAAGGCTGAATGGTTATAGTCAGTGCACAGAGGCATGATAAAGCCCTGATAACCCTATAAAAATTATTTAGTTAAATATCTTAAGTACCATTATCACTAACATCTGCCTAATAAATGTTAGTAATAAAGGAATTCCAAATGTTGGACAGTTTCGTGGGAATCCCCATTCCCCTACTCTTTCAAGATAGCACTGTACAGGGCAGCTATGGTGTCTTAAGAATCTAGAGAAATGAAACTAGTGACATATAGGAAGAAACAGAGAGAGAGAATGAGATTTACTTCAAGGGATTCACTTATGTGATTGTGAGGGCTGGCAAGTCCAAAATCTGTAAGTTAAGAGGTAGGAGGCAGACTTCTGCTTCTTGTGTCCCAAGATGCATAGATCAGGCAATGCAAAGGGTCCAGACTGGACAGTATGCGTTCTGCCCAAATATCTATTTATAGTCTGGAAGTAGAACACATCCTAAGATAACTCCTTTCTCAACTGATTGATTGATTGCCTACATTAGATTACATTACGGAACGGTAGCTAATCTAGTGTTTTTCAAATCACTGGGAAACACAGCCTAGACAAGGTGACACGTAAAAGTAACCATCACACACACCTAGGAAGCCGAACAAGTCCGTGTAATGAATTAGTATATCGGTTTGAGGTGTGATGGCTGGCCTGTCATGTGAAGACAAGGGGTTTGGTCGAAATGACTAAGTTTGTTCTCATTAAGACAGTAATACGGATGATGCAACAAAATCTTTCATGTCCTATCACTGTCCACCGGTCCCTAGGCCAGCCACTTGAGATAATCTCAGTTGCCTGCTGTTCTTCAGAGGATATCAGTCAAAGAACAAAGTGAGACTTCATGACAGTAACAGAAGACATGTCAAAAACATTTTAAAAGTTCTAATCCCTTGTGTATTAGATGATAACTATGACACCAGCAAAAAAAGAAAACTTTCTGTGTCATATAAATCATCCTGATTGAGAAACAACATGCAAATCTTAGCAAAAAGTTAAGGCATAAAATGGCTAGGGGAGGGGAGAGACTGGGGAAAGAAATTGGGAAAACACTACTATCATGCATAGAATGTCCAAGGGTTCTCCAAGTCTCTTGACTTGGAGATCAGTTTGAAGATCAGTGTCCCTTGCATTCCCTGTCTTCTTTCCATCTGCTGGGAATCCTTTTCATTAGGGAAAAAAAAGATCATTTAGCTAAAACTTTAAAACATCTCAAGTAAAACCTAGAGACTCATAGTAGAAAAGATCCACCTGCAAAACAGGACCCTGTTCCCTTCGTGGCCCCCAATGATGATAAGGCACTAATTGGTAGGGACCTAGAAATTAAGTCTAGTATTCAGTGGAATTTTGTTTGGAATAGACCCTGACTGGAAATGGAAGTATCCCAGAAATCATAGAATTTGACTCTAATTTTATGAAAGCAGAGGGAAGGAGATTTGTTTGAGTTACCAGTAGAGCCCAAGTCTCCTGGCCATTTCTATTGCACAGCACTGCCCCTCCAGGACTCAATTTCTGAGAAATAATGAGGCTAATGGGATTACATAACTACTAACCCAATTTCTCATTTCTCAATAAGATCAAGAAGGGAAATATCAAGACAGGATATGCGTGACAACGAGATAGGGCAGTTCAGAGGAGACTAAGAGTAGACAGGGATTTGTGCTAATATTTATCAGGGGGCTGGGAAGTCTGTCCAGGGTCTAGGATGTCTGTAGAAGTCGGCAGAAAGGACTGGGCATCGCAAGACTGTGATGGTCAACAAAAGCAAGTGGGACCAAATTGCAGAAGTGAAGCTAATCCTCGTTCACGAGCTGTTTGTTCCCCCCAGGTTAATGGAGATTGTGCTGTATAAAAACATGAAAGAATGCCCTAATTTTGCGTTGATCTCAGAGAGATGTAGCGCCTGACATTACTGATCAATGCTGATCACACAAATGTTGGGTGTATGTCTCTGTGAATGAGGATTTGACAAATCAAGTAGATTTCATTTGAATAACCAGTTAAACCCCATGTAATTACTGAAGCCACAACCTGTCTGTCACTTTGTTGTACTGTGGTGGCTTTTCTGTTGCTATGACACTGGAAACCTTGCTACTTGTATTTCAAGTATCAGCAGAGTCACCCAGCCTTGGTGGACAGGTTTCAGCAGAGCCTCCAGACTAAGACTAAGAAGAAAGACTTGGAGATTGATTTTCAAAAATTAGCTGATAAAAACTTTATGGATAACAACAGAAGAGTGCAGGACTGGAAAACAGTTCATTGTTCAATGATACCTGAGGTCACCATGAGTCAGAGCTGACTTGACAGTAATTAACAGGTCAGTGAAAAGAATGTCTATTTATATTACCTGGGCATCTAGATACAGGTAACAAAAATAACGGAGGATCAGCAAAAAAGAGGAAGACCCTCTGTGACATGGGTTGACACAGCAGCCACAACAATGAGCTGAAGCGTAAAAACAATTGTGGACATGGTACAAGATTGGGCAGTGTTTCGTTCTGTTGTTCATAGGGTCTCTGTGCGTCAGAACCAACTCGATGGCACCTAACAGCAACAACTCTTCTTCCAAAAACAGAGAAAAGGAAATTTACTACCCAAGTCTACCCAAATCACCTCGTGGAACTCAAGGTCAACATGGGCTTGTGGCGTCAGTGAGGGGCAGAAATCACAAGAACTTTCCACTTGTTCTCTCTATTCTGTAGAAGCGCTTCATTCCTCTCTCTCTGTGTGTCCTAGCTGCCTCTGCCTGGCAGTCTATGCTAAGCAAAAGGTAGCCACTTCACCGTTCTCAAGTCCACAATTTACACAGCAGCCATAGCAGATTCTGAGTGATAGGTCTTCAGGAAAATGCCAAGTACCCACAAAGGAGAATATGCTCATTCCAACTAGGTTCAAAGGCCACTCGTGGTCCAAATGGAAGTGGCTAGGGAAAATGGCACCAGGCAGCAAAGACGGAGGGATGGCTGTGCACACAATTTTCAGAAAAGAGATGCTGGTAGCTCCTGCGGCACCTACTTTGTAGTCATTTATTGAATTTAACGCAGGCACCTCAGACATGTTGTTGGTCAAACCAATCATTTTGTAAATGCAGGATCTGAGACCTCAAATTTACAAAGCTTATAAATTGTAGAGCCAGAGTAAAGCTGAGGTCCTTCTATTCCATCATTCATTTGTTCAACTGATGTTGACCTACAGCTTATCAATCTGCGACACATCAGATCTACTGCTAGGGACCAGAAATTGACCTGTGTCACAAATTAGATTCGATCCTCACCCTCTTGGAGGTTACAGATCTGCAAGGGAAAGATTATATGAATAAATATAACATCACAGCTCTGTTGTTGCTATTGATATTGGTTGTCACTGAGTAGGTCCTTGACTTGTAGCAATCCTATCAACAATAGAATAAATTCTGCCGATTTCTGCTCCATCCTGATGGTAGATGATTTATTGAACTGCTGTAGCTCATAAGGTTTTCACAGGCTAATTTTCAGAACTAGGTCACTAAACCTTTCTTCCTAGTCCATCTTAGTCTGGAAGATTTACTGAAACCTGTTCAGCACGACAGCAACGTGCAAGCCACCACTGATGGATGGGTATTGGCTATGCATACAGTGCATTGGCTGGGAACTTAATCCAGGCCTCCCACATGAGAGGCAAAAATTTGTACCACTGAGCTATCATTGCCTTCTGTGACTCCAGTAAGTGTTAAGAAAGCTGCATAGTATCAGATCCTGTTCTGCTATGATTTAGCACCATCAGGTAGGGGAAAAGAGCAGGGCTGCAGCAGCACTGGAGATGAAGAAGAAAGAGGAATTGCACCCAAAATAAATTTTGAAACTTGATCATTTTTGTCAGCCAACATTATACCACTTCAGAATCTTGAGAAAGGGGTTACAATCACCCAAAGCTACATCACAGTCCACAAACTGTGCTACTTGTCACTACTAATAGTATTTTAACCACGTATTAGCATTTTGTTTAACATTAGGTGAGCATCTTCAGATTTTTTTTTTTTGTCAACTCACAAAAATATTCTTTGCCAAAGAGTCGTAATACAACCATCCTAGATACTTCTTTTGCAGGTTTTGTGACTCTGACTTTGACTAACATTTATCATCAAAAATGTAAAAGCCTATAAAAAGTTAAAATGACTTTGGTTTGGCTGAATCTCTCAGCTGGAATATTATCATTACATGTCTTCACTTCTCTTGTGTGTATGAAATTGTGCTTTGGGGATTATTCTGTTCCTTTTTGACTAAAACCATGTCATTTTCAAAGTATACAGCTGCCTTTCTTCTTAAGGAAATACTTTCTGTTTTCACATCATTGTTCTTGCCTATTAATAGGCTTCAGGGTCTTTCTCCAAACAAGTGGCATTCCCAATCTTTTCTTCCATTCAGTGAACCACAAATTGAGTTTGAAAAAAGGAAATCCAAAATAGCATCCTTCTATTTTTGCAATTTTGTATGACTATAACATGCTAGAAATGTCACTATAATTATAACAAATTATTTCAACAATCCTCCCCAAGTGATGCTATTTATAGAAAACCTGAAAAGTGTACAAAGGATGAATCCACCAGGCAGAAAATCTACTAACGGCCGTACTGGAGCTGAGGGCTGAATCACTACCACATGATTACATGCCATTCTGCATGGAAGCAAAGAGCTCAGTAAGTCTTCATTCAGACAAAGAACAAGAGAGATAACAGAGGACAGACAGTTCAACAATTATGTTTTGACGTGTTTTGTGCATGCCTAGTGGATGAGACACAAAGTGAAAAGTTACAGGCACTGATTTTCCCTAATTCAAGATTAAAAACTAACTGTCCAATCAGAGAGACCCACAGATGCAGAGGAGGTATTCAACAAGAGGAATGTTTAGGTCAGGGGCTAAGAAAAAGACACATACACACACATCTATCTGTCTATCCAACCATCCATCCATCCATCTATCTTTCTAGCTATCTGTATACATATATCTACCAACACATATGCATGGATGTATATAGGAGACTGGGTGGCACAGTGGTGAAGAGCTTAGCTGCTAAATAAATTCCAAAGTTCAAATCCACTGGTTACCCCTCAGAAACTCTATGAAGCAATTCTACCTTGTCATATAGGGTCAGAATAGCCTTGATGGCAATATGTACAGTATATAAACATATACATATACATGTGTATGTCTGCATATATGCACATATATATGTATGTGTGTGTGTGTCCCCTATCTGTGATCACGTATGGATTGTTAAAACTGGAACAATACACAATCGATAATTACGTGCCATGCTTACTTTTTTCATTTCATCTTGAGCAGGGAAAGGAGAGTTGGCTGAAATTGCATGTTTGTTATTGTTTTTCTCCTTTTTATTTTTAGTCTCTCTTATTTTATTGTTTTTATATAGCTCTGCTTAACAAAGCTGTAAATTCAGGGGTGGAATAAACTTCACAGCAGCTCCTTAACCTGCGCTTTTAGGATACATTTGCAGAAACTTCAATTTAGCTCAGAGAATTGGGCTAGGAATGGGTAGAGAGGAAGGAAATGCATTTAGTTGAAAGTAATCTCTCAGTAAATCACAATTTGCTCCTGAATTATCTGTGTTTTTGCATATTGGTTAAAGCAACTCTCTTCCTGTGTCACTGACTAGAGTTGACAGTGCTGCTGTTGTGAGAGTGATGGGTAAGTCACTTGCCATCTCAACCCATGACCCTAACAATGCCACATTGGAAGACTGCCCCATCTAGTATGAGCACCAACTGCAGGAGACGATAATGATAATAGGATGTTAGACTTTTTCAGTTAAAGATAGATACATGATAGATAGATACATTAGGTTCAATAGATGACAGCTGCCATTGACTTCAATGCGTGGTGACCTCACGTGTAACAGAGAGAGCGCTGCATGGTCCTGCATCATCTCACAATCACCACCGCTGTGTTTAGATTCATCATTAGGACAGCTGTACCAGTCTATCTCGCTGAGGGTCAGCTTCTCCCTAAATGACTCTCACTTCACTAAACATGACATCCTCCTCTAGTAATTGATCCCTCCTGGTGATGTCTAATCAGTATTTTAGTGTGATCAACAGAGTTTTTCTTGGCTAATTTTTGAAAATATCTCACTAAGATTTTTCTGCTAGTCTATTTTAATCTGGAAGCTCTGACGGAACCTGTCCATGGGTGACCCTGCTGGTGTTTCCAGTACAAGTAGACAGCTTCCAGCATCACGGCAACACTCAAGCCTTCACAGTATCAGAAACCAATGGGTGGTGGCAGCTAACAATGAAGTCCCTAATTTTCCTAACCTCTTTGTGAATGCTTGCCTTTGTGTCATTAAATTTTCAACCCATCACATTTGTCATTCTATCAAAGATTTCTTTTTCCCATCTGTGTTTTTCTGCTCTGCATCATTGCCGTGAATCTGCATGGGTAAAAATGTCGTTTGCTGCTGTCATTACACCTTGAAAACATTCATACAGTGGGAAGAGTAATGCAGAACACAAAGTGACTGTTGTCTGGTACCCAGAATATGATCTAGAGACACACCCCATTGATAAATGGTAAGTGCAGACTCGTGCCTCAACAGAGGAGGGCAATGATTTTCTGAGCTAATTGTTGGCTGCTTTTTCTGATCCATGTAAAGAGCCTACCTAGGGAGGAAAAAAATAACAATAACCAAGAAAACAACCCCAATAACATGTGTGCAGCAGGAATTGTGGTCACAGCTACATTTGGAATGAATAAACATATGTTAATCATCAGAGTTTGAAACGGATCCCAGACACTGTTGCATTATAGCTACAGACCTGGAAAAGGAAGCATTGAAGAGACAATGTCTATGAATGCTTAGACGACAACAAAGCCACTCCTCAGAACATGGAATTCAGGGTGGGCTGGGGAGAACAACGTGATGTTTTGGGTTGCATTGAAGGAACAAGAAGATGCATTTTCTTCAGAGACAGCAAAGATGTTCCCTGGCATGCAACCTACTGACTTTGTAAGGGAGCTCCAGATGGATGCTGAGAATAAGATACTAAACACAGCAACAATGCACTGGTTGGACAGCTACCTGACAGCATTGGAAGAAACCTGCAAAAAAGGGCCCCTTCATTAAGCTAATAATACACTGGCTTATGTGGTTAACTGAAGCCAACAGCTAGGGATAATTCTACAAAAAGGAAAAAATTTAGCTGCCATGGTAACCTGGACAACGACAGATCTTCTGGATGTGACATTACTCCAGTCTGAATTACACAAAGTCACCATAAGCCCAGAAAGCAGAGTGGATTTAATTAGTTGGTTAAGTCTGCAGTACAGGAAGGATAGCAACATTTGTCCTTTATTCTCGTTCCAAACCAACAAAGCATAACTAGAGTGAGTGTTCCTAGAAAAGGAGCATTTTTAGCTAAGCACATGATTGCGAAGTGATGTTTCAGATGGGAAACCCCAAATTTAAATTGCCTCAAAATTCCAGAGAGTGCTCCAGATCTGAATTGGCTGTGACTACTGGAAGAAGACATAGAGAACAGGCTTCATTCTGTATCATTTTCACACAGCACATCTTCAAATATCCCACAGGCTCAGGTGCCAAGATTACTACCTTCCAGTTTTAACAGTCTATTAAGATAACTTTAGCACGGGAACCTTCTTTGTCCTGTTAATCAAAATCTATTTGGAAAGTACATACAGTATTTATTAAATATTAAATAAAACAAATTCCAACAGAGCTGATTCCCACAGATTGGGATTTTATTACTTATGATAGTATTGATGTTATCATAGAGAAATTTACAGAGGGGTCTGAAGGGCACTGAAAACTTCTCTAAACTGAGAGGATTTAAAAGGCTGTTGCACACACACTTTGCTTTCCTGTTATCCTAATGTTCTTGGTGTCTCAGCTATCTTAGATTACTACAAAGATCTGCTTTCAAATGTTTTCTCTTTTGGTCTCCATCCTGGGTTGTGCAGTGGTTAGGTGCTACAACTGCTGAACAGAAGGTCAGCAGTTCAAACCTACCAGACACTCCTTGGAAGCTCTCTAGGGCAGTTCTACTCTGTCTATGGGGTTGCTATGAGTTAGATTCAACTCAGTAGCAGAGGGTTTGGCTTTTTGGTTTTGGTTTCCATAACTCCTGTGTCTGCTCACTGACAGGTCTCATTTGTAACTTATCTCTGCTCTGTCTTCTGTCCACCTCTAAGGGTAACGGTAGGCACCTCAGTCTTCAAGGTACCATTTGATGTTTTCATGTTTCTAAAAGTCTCCTCACATATCAAAAATTACATTCTTATCCCCTTTTCCTTTACTTCTCTAGCTTTGTTTCAATGTCACCATCATTCTTTCAGGCCTTCCAAGTTGGAAACTTGTGAATTGGTTACCTTCACGTTCTACATCTGATTAGCCACCAACTCCTGTTAGTTGCTGCTTCAGATTTTCTCTCAACCCTACCCACATATTTACACTTTGGCAATGTCAAATTAATTATAACTATAGCAGACATGTTTCACAGTTCTGTATAACCTGAAACACATGCTTTCTTCAAACATCATTAGATAACAAATGAAAACTCAAAATAGTTTTCACAAAAGGGAGCTTGACTGTGAAGATCCAGAGGAATATCATGGAACTCGGGGCAGGAAAAGAAGTCTACCCCTCAGGAATAAAGCTGAGAGCAAGAAAATTGTCAGGAACTGAGACAGCATCTCTCTTGCTTGAAGGTTCTCTGTTTTTGCTTATTTGTCAACATGAAAAATCACTACAGCCACCAAAGCCTACCAGCTCTACTTTGTTTCAGCATCTGGCAACATGTTTGGGTATCTGAGCACAGATTCACAAGAGAAAGACAAGACTGGATCACAAGTCTTTGGTTGCTGGACCACTAACTAGTTGCCTTTGGGTCAGAAACCAGGAACCTGGTCCCTTACAGGACCAGCCTTAGCTCTCGAAGTAGGTATGGTAAACTCCGTGGATGGAGTGCAGGCTTTAGAAGGAGCTGTGGGGAGGACAACTGACGAGGCAACTCTTGTTGAAAGTGCTGTTTTCTATGATGCACACTCCCCCATACATACTGACAGTATTTTTCCTACTCATTCTTTGAAACCACCTTTTGCTTTCAACATTTCACTCATTTTGTTAATCCCTCCAATCAGAAACAATCACTCCCACTCTGAGCCATTACTTTTCTTGAGTCTGTTTTTGTTAAGTGCACGTGAATTCTAAAAGAAAAAAAAAAAACATTGCCTTCAAGTCAAGCCCAGCTTACAGCAACCCTGACAGCCAGAGCTGAACTGCCCCTCAGGCTTTCCAAGGAGTGGTTGGTGAGTTTAAACAGCCAGCGTTTTGGTGCCAGCTGAACATGTAACCACTGTGCTACCCGGGCTCTGCACGTAGGTTACTAAACAATAATTATTTATTTTCATGTTTGGTCTTCCTGCTGAACCATGAGTCTCTTAAGGTTAGGTTCTGAAGCTTATTCATCTTAGTATTCTCAATGTTGAGCACAGTGTCTAGTTTTACTCAACAAATATTTTATCCTTTATTGGCTGAATTAATTGTAATATGCTAACTTGTCAATTAATACTTATAAATGATGTGTCTCAAGTCTGTCCTTTCTTTACATGGTCAATCATATGTAATTGAAAGGGCAAAAGTTACAGTTAAACCAAAAACCAAACCCATTGCAATCGAGTCAATTCCTACTCATAGCAACGCTATAGGACAAAGAAGAACTGACACAGAGTTTTCAAGGAGCACTTGGCAGACTCAAACAGCCTTTTTAGTTAGCATCTGTAGCACTTAACCACTACACAACCAGGGATTCAAAGGTAGCGTTAGAAGCAAAGGATTGGAAGCACCCAGAGAAATGTGGATAGATCTTAAAAATATTATCCTTAGTGGAAAAAGCATGGAAGAGAATAAAATACATAATCAATGTTACAAAAGCTAAAAATATGTGCACACAAAATAAGACCTATTTTTGTAGAATAAATACCCATCGTGTTGTCAACGGGAAGAAGTTTTCAAAAACAAGACATGGGTGGGTAAAAATAAATACATAAATAGAATTTTAAAAATGGTTTTACACAGATCAAATATGATAATGTACCTTGAAATGTAGAGAATGATTAACTTGACCATGTGTATTTGATGTCAAAATAAAAAAAGGAGATCCACTTCAGTGTCATAAAGGTCTAAGCTCATATCTGAGCTTTTTTTGTAAGTGAGTTGATATTGGGGAAGTCTTTTTTATCTTAGTCCACTTATTTATAAAATATTAATGTTATTATGAACTGCATAGGGTTCTTTTAAGTTAAATTAGGAAATATATACACAACAAATGTCAAATAGTAACTCAATAATTATTAATGTTAAATGAATTCTTACATGGTCATCTTGCCTCCATTTGTTTGTGGGTCTTTCTGGTCCAAATACATCCACTACCCAATCAATCTTTCAAAGACATTGTGCCACTACTCAAAACTTTTCTACTGTTTTCAGCTTCCTGTATTAACTATTTCTCAAGTTATTGGAAACTGGGTGGATTGTGGTGGCAAGATGGAGATGTTAGAAACAATATTTGAGAATGTCTCTTAAATCATAATGTCTGTGAGTTAATACAGTGGCAGAAGTGGCCTAAGGAGACGGCCAGGAGAGGTCAGGGAGGATTGAGTGGACCGTAAAGGAAGCCCACAAAGTAGGCCACTAGAACATCAGTTTTTCTTCTATAACTTGAAGACTAGTCTCAGATGTCACCTAGTGAGCCACTAGTCAGTGTTTAGCAACTTAGTTGTTCTTATCAATCTCTTTTCATGAATGCTGAGCTCTAGGTAAACTGAATTTGTTATCAGTCTCTCTGTAGGAGTCAAGACTTCCTAGATCTGTGACTTCACTGAAGACCTTTCACATTAGAGATGTCTTCTCCTTATGTCCTTTCTCTTAATATTCTCCATTCTTCAGCTAAAACTAGACTTCTGTATAAAGCATTTCTAGATCATTACCCCAACTCATGATGGCTATTTTCCACTTTTAAAACAGCCTCAGTTATTTAACACTATGTACTGCTTTATCATAAATTTAAGTCATCCATTCAATCTGAATTATATCTCTTCTGAGGGTATGGACTTCCACTTTTATGATATGTTACACCTAAATTGTCACTTGTACATAATGAACATTCAAAAAACATCATTTAATGAAGAAAGTAGTTCAACGGTCATGTTGTCAAGATGATGTCATGTTTAAGGGAACATGCCGTGGACTAAAATCTCAACTTGGTCAGTCAACAGAGGGTGAGCAGAGGAAATAACTATCCTATCAGTGGAAATCCTGGTGGTGTAGTGGATAAGTGATATGGCTGCTAACCAAAAGGTTGGCAGTTTGAATGCATAAGGTTGGCCCTTAGGAGCAGTTCTACTCTGTCCTATAGGGTCACTATGAGTTGGAATCAGCTTGACAGCAGTGGGTTTGGCTTGGTCTTATCTGTGAGTACATGAATAAATTGGTCTTTTGAATTTTGAGTTTTCCTCTCTGTCTTTTTCCTCACCCATAGAGACTCGAGATGTACAATCTAGGGATAAGTCACGACCACAGTGAGTCTTAAAATCACCACTTGTAAAATGAATGTTTAGCCAGAACTTTCTCCCACTGAAATCTTGCATGGAAACCAACCTAGAGCACAGGGAAAAATGTAGATGCCTTAACTGAAGTGAGGGATAAGCTGGGACTACCATCTTCTTGAAAAGCATGTTTAAAGTAGCACAGTAATGATAATCTTGACTAGCCCTCTAAAGAGCTTAGAATAAATACCATCTTACTATCCGATCCACAGAACTACACTAAGCCATGGGCAGTACTGTGGGCAATCCTAGAAAAGCCTGTCTGTGAGCATCGGCAACTGTGAATGCTGTGAAGGACAACAACGAGTGAAATTTACTATACGCCTAGGGCTCCTTGCATGGGTAGACTTAACGGAGTCAATGGAATCTACATAATGACCTGTATGATTTCACTGATTCCCTGACTCTCATCTCCCACTCTTCGCGCACTTCTATCCTCGGTTTCTAGTCAACCCCAAGCAAATCCTAGTAAACTTGATAAGCTTCTGTTTTAGTCTGCTGGAGCTGCTCTAACAGAAATACCACAGAGTGGATGGCTTTAACAAAGAAAGATTTATTCTTACACAGTCCGGTAGGTTGCAAGTCCATATTCAGGGTGTCTGCTCCAGGGAAAGACTTTCCCCTTGTCGGCTCTGGAGGAAAGTCCGGTGTTGAATCAGTCTTTGTCCAGGGAGCGTCCTCACGCAAGAACCTCTGGTCTGAAGGACGTGCTCTGCTCCCAGTGTTGCTTGCTTGATGGTAGCGAGGTTCTCAAATTGTCCTTTGTCTCTTTTTCCTTTTATTCCTTGCAAGCTAAAAGCATTAAGGGTGGGGCAAGCGATACTCCAGGGAAACTCCCCCTACAGCAAGAATTCGCAGCCCCACCCTAATCCTTACAGGTTAGCAAAACCACACAATGGAGGACAGTCCCAAGATACTGGGAACCATATCCCAGCCACGTGGCTGCACACATTTTTGGGGGGACACAATTCCAACCATGACAGCTTCCCTTAGATCTCAGACCAATTCCTCTCATATCACAAATAAAGCTACACAGATTCACGTACTTACCACATTTTAGTATTAAATTTGTGTGCATAAGCCACAAGAGGCAGCCCAATGATTATACTAACATCACTGAAATGAAGCGACTTTCCTAAGATCACATTGACAGTGAAATATTCAGTGTCCTGACTCAGAATCCAGCTGTCTCTCCAGTGCTTAGATTTTGGACAAGGCATTAAAGACTGGCCTGTGTATTATAACACCATCTGATGCCATCAGTGACATATGGGCTTTTTGACATGCAGTGTGTTCCTCCTTGGGAAGCCTCTAACATCTCATATATTCAGATGCTGAAAACATGTTTTGTGTCCTCACCGTCAATGCACACTGTGATGGAAATGGAGCATGATAGGATTTTCAGTTTTAAGACATATCTGCCTGAGGGGTAGAAGGGAGAAGAGCACCGACTTTTCATTTGCGTGATTTTCATTTTTTTTGGCAAGTTCTTTTCAAACAATCATGTCCAGTGAATGAGACTTTCTCTTCTCCTTCCTGGTCTCCTCTCTTACCAGAGCACTCTGTGGCGAAATTCAAAACATAGAGGTGACTGGGCTTTGAAGAAGGCCTTCAATTCATTCCGTCTCTGGTGGTACTAAATAGCCCATTGCTTTTAATTTCAGGAAATGGTGAAACTAGAATTGAAACGCAGGACAGAGTCCAGAACCTCTGCTATGGTGCTGCCAGTAAATCGAGGCCTTTCGTCTAACAGTTCATTCTTGGGCCCAGTCAATCAGACAAGGTGTGGTTATTTTCAACACAAGTCACAAAAGTTGACTGTATTTGGTAAATTATTAGTAAAAATTAAATTACTAAGTTCAACAGAATTTGAACCGATGTCATTAGGTGATTTCCACTTAACCAAAAAAATAAAAATAAATAAAGCCATTGCTGTCAAGTCAAGTCCAACTCATAGTGGCCCTACAGGACAAAGCAGGACTGCCCCATAGATCCTCCAAGGACACCTGGGGAATTTAAACTGCTGACCTTTTGGTTAGTAGCTGTAGTACTTAACCACTATGCTACCAGGGTTTTTTTCCTACTAATTAGTTGTATTTAGTCTAAAACTAGTGCAAAATTCACCTACAATTCACAAAATCTTAGATTTTATGTTTCAGCTCTGGAGGAAAAAAAAAGAGTAAAAAAATAAGTAAAATTTTACAGTTTGAAATTTCTAGCCCTAATTTGCTTTATAGTTAAAAGAAAACTTGGTCTTTATTTCATTCATATCAGTGTAAGTGCTGCGAACAAAATCTTAGAATGTAGACAGAAGGTCCGCAAAGCATAAATTATAGATGTTTTTCCATCTGGTTTATATGAAGGATTTGCTGGATCATAAAAGTTCAATTCATTGAAACTCAGTTCTTCTGAAAAACAAACTTGACTGTAAAAGTGAGCTTCATTCATTTAAAAAATATGTAGTAGATTCCTGGGATGCACCAAGCATTGTGCTTATCACACATTCGTACGTATATACAATGTGCAATCTCCGGCATTGATAAGCACAAATCTAGGAAGTTGGTTTGGAAGAAGAGAAGGACAGAGAGATGCTTCTACAAAATTGGAAATGTTGGGAAGTCCAATGTTAATAAGCATGATATATGTTGAATTGTCCCTGCCCCGCAACAGTTGCATACACTCATTTATGAAACAAATGCTTATCTAATGCTTAAATATTAAGGAAGATACAGTGATCAGTTATTCATTACTTCTGCCTTTATGGGGTTTATATCATTTAGTAACTTGTTTGTTCTTGTGATGTGCCTTCTAGTCAATTCTGACTCACTGAGACTTGATGTAACAGAGTAGAACTTCGCAGTAAGGTTTACTAGGCTAATCTTTAGGGGGGCAGGTTGCCAGATCTTCTCTCTTGGAGTTGCTGTTGCATTTGAAGCACTGATCTTCAGATTATCAACTGAGTCTTTAACCATTGTATCACCAAGGCTGCTTATTTGGCAACTAGGTGATTAAAAATGAAGAAAAAAAAGTCCTTCTGCACTCCCACAGCAAGAATGGATACTTCTGAACAGAGGAAATGGGGACGGAAAAGAGACAGGCAACAGCTGTGTTGGCTTTTGTAAAGAGGGAATGATATTACAAAAACTAATAATTTACAGAGAAAAAGAAGAAAAAATAGAGTACAGGGAGCCAAGTCCAAGCCCCCAGTTGAGGAACTGACTGGTTTAGACAGATGTTCCAAACCAAGAGGAATCTGTAGGAACAGTCTCTTTATCTATACTGTATGCCAGTGTTTTCTTATTATTAAGAAGTTCATTCCCCTATCTAGGAGTCCCTAGGTAGCACAAATGGTTAAACATTCAACTACTAACTGAAAAGTTGACAGTCCAAACCCCACAAAGACACCTCAGAAGAAAGACCTGGTGATCTGCTTCTGAAAATTCACACCCTTGAAAACCGTATGGAGCAAGCACATTTCTACTAAGAAACACATGGGGTAGCCATCAATTGACTTTCAGAAGCAGAAACTTACGACATGCACCCATGTCTATCTATCTACTGTGCTGTCCCTACCTCCTGTATAGCAGCTCCAGGTCCTCAGCTCTGAGAGCAGCCAAGCTAGGCCACTTGGAGGACTACATCATCATCAATAGGGACTGAAATAATCAATGCAGATCCTCAATGACTGCCATCCTTCACTTTTTCACTGTGCAGAATACAGATGAAATAACAAGCACACAGATGAGATGAGAGATGAAAATCATAAACTTGGGCTTTAAAACTGCATCTAAACTTTAGCATGGGAGCTTGCCTATCTATACATAATTAAAAAAAAAAAAACAGGATACCAGCAAGCTTTTCAAAAATCTAGATCAAAAACTTTTCCCTATGAGGTAGAATTGGCAGATCTGAACTAGAATCTATAACAAAGTGCCCTTCTGAAAACCTATGAGTCACTTAGAAAAGAAATTCATAGAATCATAGAATCTCAAGGTTGGAAAAGGTTTAAGGGGTAACATCTGTAATTGTTTAATGGAGTTTACTAAAAGTTCTCTATTTGGGAATACTCACTTTACTGATGATTCATATTGGGGGATAAAGGTTAACTGTCTTTCTCTATTTCCCCATCATCAGCTTTGACAAAGTCTGTCTGTATAAGAATCTATGCTTCTCACATTTCTTAAAACTAATTTGCAAATGGAATTCTATACTTGTCTCCAAAAGCCAGGACAAGATAATTTTAAAAAGAACAAATTTGAATTTGCACTAGGAAATACATGAGGGAAGTTGGCTATCTAAAGCAGTAAAAAGAATTGTGGGAAAGAAAGTTTCTCCTTCCCCACTTTCTCAGAAACTTGTATTTCTGTGTTGACTTATTATTACTATTATTTAACTTCCGTACCTCCCATTCTTTGTTCACATGTGGAATTATACATTCATTTTTGAAGAGAAGTGAAATTTGAAGATCATAGGCTAACATCGACCAACAAAATAAATAAATCCTACATTTTATAAATTAGAAACTAAAAGGCATAACAAATTTAGCAACTTACTTGAAGTCATACAGTGAAAAAAACAGGGCAAAAACTTCTAAGAAGATTATAGTCAAACAGACGTTAACTCTGAGGACAGAATAATAATGAGATAATGCTTATAAAGCATTCAGCTCCAAACCTGGCATATACTAAATACCTAATAAAAATTATCATAATAAGTTTCTATCCTCCAGGACCTCAGTGTAGTAAGTGCTATGGAGAAAAGCAGTAAGTTAGAGGCAGAAGGAGATGACTGAGTAAGGGCTAGCTGCTAATTCACAGAAGGAAGATGCTAAATAAATTCATTGTAACTCTACCTCCTGTCCCCTTAACATGGACTCCTTTTTATTATCATGACTCTTTGATTTAAGACCATTTTTGACCTTATTTCTTTTGCTTCCTCTAATTCTCTGGAGGTTAAATTTTGAGAATCCATTAACATCGCAAATATCAGCTGCACAGTCAATAAAGAAGGAGGTGAGTGACACGGATACGGAAGTTACTTGGGCAGACTTCATAGAACTTAGCCTAATTTTTGCCAAAAGCAAAAGGACAACGTTTTCAAGCTATGAAAGGAAAACCAAAAATACATAGAACAACTGTATTTTGTAGAAAATTCATTAGACTATGCTTAACGATCTTCCATTTGTCTTGTTAGAGTTTGAGAAAGGTAAACTCTGTAAGTTCCTGAAACTAAATTTTCAAAGTAATTCTCCCTTCACACCCTTTAGTCAGTGCCCAACTGGCCTGCTCCTATTGTCTTGCATGTATGATCCGACCCTACACACTAAATGTAAGATCAATTATAGTTAGGGTACATATATAACTTAGTTGGAATTTCTAAAGTGTTTGGCTTCTCTTTTGGCTTTCAAGTAAACTAATTTTACCCTGTAGAATAAACCTAAGGTGCTTTGATGGGCATCTACCAGGAAAGCAGCAGGCCAAATATCAAATGATACATAGTGTTGGACAAATCTGCTTCACAAGCCCTCTTCAAAATTTTAAAAAGCAAAACATCATTTTGATCACTAAGGTGGTCTTTGATCCTTTGATCCTTTGATCCTTTGATCACTAAGCCATGGTCTTTCAAACAGTCTTATATGCTTATAAAAGCTGGAAAATGAAAAAGGAAGACAGGATAAGAATGGATGCATTCAAATCATGGTGTTGGCAAAGAATAGTGAATAGACCATGGACTGACATGGCATCAGAAAAGATACTCACTAGAAAAGAACATTATGTTGGTAGATGGTCAGCGCAAAAGAGAGAAACCCTCAATGAGATGGATTGACCCATAGCCACAAGAAGGAACTCAGAGATACCAACAATCACCAAAACAGCCTAGGACCAGATAACGTTTTGTTCTGTAAGTTCACCGTAAGTTGGAACCAACCTGACAATTGACAACAATAGCCATCTCAAAAACCTTCTTTTGAAAATAACAGTAACTCTCTTGATGCTTCCTCTTTAAGACTATTTTTCTATGAAAACAGAATACAAGAACTGCCAATTAAGTTTGTGAACTCATCCTAGAAAAAGTGCTACATTCCTCATTGCTGAATATCACTACGATCACCTTTGAAGTACTCCCATTGGGAAGCTATGTACCGAGGCCAGCACCTAGTCCACCCTTCAAAGTAATTTGGCATCTCTTTTTCTGGAATGGCCGTCAGAGCTGTGGTATTACACTTGATGTCCTGAACGTCATCCAAATGTCTTCCTTTATCTTCAGGTAAAGAAAAAATTCACTGGGGGCCAGATCAGGTGAATAAGGAGGGTGTCCCAATACAGTTATTTGTTTACTAGCTAAAAACTTCCTTACAGACAGCTATACATTAAATTCATGAACTTCCCACTGTGAGTAATGGCCATTCCGGAAAGAATTTCGAATTTGAAGGGTGGACTACGCTCTGGTGTCAGTGCATAGCTTCCCAAGGGGAGTACTTTAAAGGTGATGGTAATGATACTCAGCAATGAGATATGTAGCACTTACAACAATTAAGTTCACGGACTTAACTGTCAGACCTCGTTTGTTTACGATGCCTTCAGAACTTCATCTAGGAGAGGAATAAGGGAAACAAAACTTCTAAAAGCAATTTTAATATCATGGCAGATGTGATGTCATCAAATCTAAGATGACAACATGAAGTAGTGAAAAAAATTGCCCTGAAACAGCAGAGGAAAAATTGAAGAAGCTTTCGATATTAGAAGGCTTCTAATATGAAATCTGCCAGAATTGCCTACATAGTCCTTCAAAAAAAAAAAAAAAATTCCTCACCTTTCTTTGTCTCAATTTCCTCACTTCTAACACAGCAGAGGAAACTCTGGTGGCATAGTGATAAAGCGCTTCATCTGCTCACCAAAAAGGTCATCAGTTCAAATCTGCCAGACGCACCTTGAAACCCTATGGGGTAGTTCTATGCTGACCTATAGGGTCTATAGAGTCTTTATGAGTTGGAATCAACTTGAGGGCAATAGGTTTGGTTTGATTTGGTAACATGGCACAATCACAACAACTGTCCCTAAACTCAGCTTCAGGACTTCATGAAATGTAGTACAAATATCTGTAATTGATTGTATTTCCTAAAGACCTTCCTATCTTGTCTTACAACCCAAAGTAATCTTTCCTTCTCCCTAAGCTATCTATCTCCTAAATGGAAGCACCACTGTCTCAGGTGCTCAGATCAAGTTGCTGGAAGGCACCAGTTATTCAATGAATTATGTCCCTCCAAAATATGTGTTGTAAACCCAAATGGCTATGCCTGAGGCTATGAATCTATATGTGATAGACTGTCTTTGTTGTGTTAATGAGGCAAGATTAGTGTAGGGTTTATCTAGAATCAACCTCTTTTGAGATATAAAAGAGATTAAACACTAGCTGAGCAGAGATAGAAGAGAGACATCAAGCCACTAGAAGATTACTCAAGAGTAGAAGCTCAAAAGAAACTAGGATCTTCCTTCAGAGCTGCCAGAGATGGAAAAACTTCTGGAACTGGCACCCTGAACTCAGACTTCTAGTCTCCAAAACTGTGAGAGAACAAGTTTCTGTTTGTTAAAGTCATCCACTTGTGGTATTTCTCTTACAGCTGCACTAGATAACTAAGACAACATCTTTCGTGCCTTTCTTTCTCTTATCTTTTATATTCAACACATTGGTAAATATTCTGAGCTCCACTTTCAAAGCATGTCCTGAGTTTTACTCTTTCTCATCATTTACACTGTTAGTATAATCTTATTTCAAACAATTTTTCTTTATTTTCTCTGCTATTTCCCTGCTTCAGCTTACCCAATTCTGAATTTTCTTCTCTACACAACAACCAGGGTAACCGTGGTGCTTAAGACTGTGTCAGCTTGGATGGACAGCAATTTTCCATGTTTGCCAGATGTAACAAGTGGCAGAGGCAGGGTCTGTGGTGGCTTCCTGCCCCTCAACTCTCTTCTCTTTGATTTCCACCTTTATTGTCTGTCTGCTCACGTTGCCAGCAGCTCCTGCTCTCTTTTGTTGCACCTGATTCCTGGGACTTTAATAGTAGCTGTTGGATTCATCAACCCTTACAGCCAGCGAGTGAGAATCCTGTTCCCTGACCAGCTAATCTGGGGTTCACCAGCCCCTGCAGCTCTAAGAGTCAGCAAAAACCCTGCAATCTTGCCTGCCAGCTTGGGTCCCCTGACCTACACTGCCTGTGATCTAGAACTTGAATCTCTGACTTGCTGACCTTGGGTTTATCAGCTCCCGTGGCCATGTGAGGCTTGTGCCAGGACTTTTGGCTTCTACAATTGCATGAGCTGTTTCCTTTATATAAACCTTTCTTTGTACCTATTATATGTGTTACTAGCTTTACTTCCCTAGAAATCCCAGCCTAAGACAAATCGGTACTAAGGAAATGGGGTGCTGCTCTAACAAATTCCCAAAATTTGGAAGTGGATTTGAAACTGTGAATGGATAGAAGACTCAGATGGAATGAAGGAGAACTATTAACACTGAAGGAGGCACAGATGGTGAGGAACAACAGCAACAGAACCAGACCAGCATGAGAACATTGGCGTTGACTCATGGAATGAGATAGCTGAGTGCCTGTGTGTGGAGGATTCCTGGCAGAGTGGGGTAACTCCAGGTCCTTAAATCAGTGTCCCCCCTAAAATAGGTGCAGCCCTGTGGTTGGGCTATGATTCCCTACTATTCCTTTATTTTCTGATTTTGCAGTGCTGTATGTTAAAGGATTAGGGTGGGGCTGTAAATCTCTTCAGAAGATCACCTTCTTGCTCCACTGTAAAGGGAGTTTCCCTGGAGCGTGGCTTACACCACCTTTAATCCTTTCATCCTGCAAGAGATAAAAGGAAAGGGAAGCAAGCAGAGAATTGGGAACCTCACACCATCAAGAAAGCAGCACAGGGAGAAAAGCATGTCCTTCATACCTAAGATTCCTGCACCAAGATGCTCCCTGGACAAAGACTGATGCAATACCAGACTTTCCTCCAGAGCCGACAAGGGGAAAGTCTTCCCCTGGAGTGGACACCCTGAATATGGACTTATAACCTACTGGACTGTGTAAGAATAAACTTTCCTTTGTTAAAGCCATCCACTCTGTGGTACCTCTGTTAGAGTAGCATCGGCTGACTAAAACACTGACCCATGGAGTCAGAGAGCTGAGTGCTTTTGTACAGGAGGCTTCCTAGAGTAGTGAGGTGCCTCCTGGCACTTGAATTGATGCAGCTACAGAGCTTTGGAGCACTTTTCCCAGATGGGCCGATGTGGGTCTGAGGCCCGGACCATGAGGCCATAGTCAGCAGAAGTTGAAGAGACAAAAGCGTGAGAAGCTGAGCTGCCTCAGTCTCAGAAGGTATGCCTGTGATCTCATGAGTTTGAAATGGTCGAGCCATGGCTTCCTGTGTTTGCAGGGTGGAATTGCCGACCAGTTGGGCTTAGGGTGCACCTAGAGCCAATGGGGTAGAGTTGCTGTCCAAATGGGCCTAAACAGCACAGGGACAGGTATCTCTACTCAGAATCCAGAGAGTATGGACAATACCTGTAGTCTGGAGGGCAAAGCTAATGTGTAAATTGTCTCAGAGAACAGAATATTATTTTCAAAGCTTTGAGGGCTAATGTAATATGCTTTGCTGACTTGTTTGCTGCTTGTTTGCCTTCCTTCTCCAACTTGTAATAGAAATGTCCAGCTTGTGCCTGCCTGTTTTATTATTGTACTTTGGAAGCAAATAATTTATATTGTCGGTTTCATGGATGTAGCAAAATTTTTGTGTTTTGGACTTGGAACTGATTTAAGACTTTTTATATCATATGGGGTCAACATGTTTTTGCTGATTCTTGCTATGATGGGATGAATGTGTTACATGTTTAAAGGTATGATTTGGGAGAGGCCAAAGGGTGCAATGTCATGGATTGAACTGTATACCCATTTGGCTGGGCCATGATCCCCAATATTTTATGATTGTTCTCCATTTTGTGATTTTCCTATGTTGTATGTTAGAGGATTAGGGTGGGACTGTAAATCCCTTTATAAAGTCACCTCCCTGCTCCACTGTAAAGAGAGTTTACCTGGAGTGTGGCTCACACCATCTTTTATGCTTTTATCCTACAAGAGATAAAAGGAAAGGTAAGCAAGCAGAGAGTTGGGAAACTCACACCATCAAGAAAGCAGCACTGTGAGAAGAGTGCATCCCTCAAATCTGAAGTTCCTGTGCTAAGATGCTCCCTCACCAAAGATTGGTGCAACACAAGGAACTTCCTCCAGAGCCAACAAAGAGGGAAACCCTTTCTCCTAGAGCAGACACCCTAAATTCAGACTTATAGCCCACTAGACTGTGTAAGAATAACCTTTCCTTTACTAAGCCATCCATTTTGTGATATTTCTGTTAGAGCAGTACTAGATGACTAAAACAGTGATCCTTTAAAAACATAAATCAAATCCTGACACATCCCAGAACGAAACCATCCACAGGCTACCCTTGAATCTTAAAAAAATTGTGAAATACTTACCGTGGTTTACAAAGGTCTACATGACTTGGATTCTGGCTATTTTATCAACTATGGCAATGGTTATGGATTGAAATGTGTTTCCAAAACAAATGTGTTGTAAATCATACCCCCATACCTGTGGAGGAAACCCTGGTGGCATGGTGGGTAAGTGCTAAGTCTGCTAACCAAAAGGTTGGAGGTTTGAATCTGCCAGGCACGCCCCGGAAACTAAGAGGCAATTCTACTTCGTCCTACAGCGTTGCTATGAGTCAGAATTGACTTGACAGCAGTGAGTTTTGGTTTGGGTCTACCTGTGGATATAATCCTAGATGGGAATGAAGTTTTCTTTGTTATGTTAATGCGACCGTATCACTGTAGGGTATATTTTAAACCACTCACTGTTTAGATACAAAAAAGCAGATTAGACACAGACACAAGCAAGCACGAAAGATGAACACCACAGGGAACTCCGAAGGAACAGAGAAGTTGAGACAAGAATTTTTCCCCAAAGAGGACAGAGCCTTCTCTAGAACTGGTGCCCTGAACTCCTAGCCCCCTACAGTGTGAGAAAATACATTTCTGCTTGTTAAAGACACCCACTGTGCTATTTCTGTTATAGCTGCACTAAGGTACTAAGACATACATCTTCTTTCTTTGCTCACTGATCTGCCATAGCATGAACCTCATTGTTCCATCACCACACTTGCTGAGTGCTCCAATGCCAATGGCAAAGGTTGCATGTGCAACCTTTACACATGCTGCTCCCTCTGGCTGGAATACTGTCCCCACACCCACATGGCTCATTCACTATCTTACCTCAGAGATTTATTAGTTTCCTAAGATTACTGTAATAAAGTACCACTAGCTAGGTGTCTTATAATAACAGAAATTTAGTTTCTCACAATTCTGAAGGCTGAGAGCCTGAAATTGGGGTTTTGTCCATGCTAATTTATTCTGAGGGCTACGATAGAGAATCTGCTCCATGCGTCTGACCCAGCTGGTGATCCCTGATGCTCCTTCGCTGGTACTCGCACCACTCCTAGCTCTGCCTCTGTCTTTACATGGCTGAATTCCCTCTGTGCGTGTGTCTGGGGCTCTTTTCCTATTTTTACAAGACTACCATAAATTTTGAGTTAAGACCCACACTACTCTGGTACGACCTCATGTCGACTTAATTAACATCTTCAAAGACCTTATTTCCAGACAAGGCCATCCCACCAGTCATTAGGGCTTTAACATATCTTCTTTGGGACACAATTCAAAATACAACAACATGTTTCTGTTTTAATGTCACCTCCTCAAACATGAAGAAGTAAGATAAAAAAATAATAATAGTCTTCTCTGAAATAAATACCTTATAATTCTCTATCTAGCCCCCTTCTTCTTCTTTATTTTTTCTAGTACCTTATATTACTAATGTGTTAAATTGTTTCAGTAGTGGTTCCCAATGAATTACACGTCACTGTAACCCACGCCCTTGTCCAATCCCTTTCCACATTGACTTTACATCCAACTTCCTTTGGCCAGTGAGGTCTTAATCAATTAGTGTGGGTCTAAATCAATTATCAAGCACAAATGAAGTAGAAACTTGATAAATGTTCTTTGGTGCTTGTTGCTATGGAATACTGAGACCACCCAGGATGAAAGATCATGTGCACTGAGGGAATCTGTTGCACTACCCCCCTAACTGCCCCCAGTCACCAGCTGGTATATTAGGATCTCTGTAAGTGTGTGGGCATAAGTCAAATGCTTGGCTCAAAGCATTGTCAATTTTTAAACATACCTATCACTGAGACTTAGAGCCCATGTACAAAGTACAGCACACCTTTTAAGCAACAGTTATTTTCTGTAGTTATAAGCCTGCCATCCATCCTACCACACTGGAAAAATACTTTCCCTACACACTTTCAGCCTCAGGCCCTGAAGAATGGAGAAGGCTGTGAACCATGTAAGAAGAGCTCAGTAAATCACATGGGTGAAAGAGGAATGCAGATTCCAAGAGTCAGATCTAACAGGAGGCTGGCTCTGCCTCTTTCCAGTTACATCAATAATGAGGGAACCCAACCAGAGAAATGAAGTGCTGGAGCTTTAAATAAAACCTTAAGTTGAGCCTGGAAGTAATGGAATTTGGGCAGACAGTAGATAAAAAATCAAAAAACAAACCCATTGCCCTCAAGTTGATTCTGACTCGTAGCAACCCTATATGAAAGAGTAGAAGCTCCTTGTGGATTTGAACTGCCAACCTTTCAGTTAGCAGCCATAGCACTTAACCACTATGCCGCCATGGTTTCCAAGACAGTAGCTAGTAGATTTCATTTGGTATGTTTGATTACTACTCTTAAGGAAACAGGATAGCATCACAAAAGGTAGGTCTAGGACTGGAAGGCAGTTTGATTGGGTGCTGCCCTTGAGTCTGCCCACACTGGTTGTGACTTTCAGCAGTGAGGTATGTAGCGCTTTTTCTAGTATGAGTTCACAAACTTATTTTTCAGACCTCCTATGAAGGATCTTGCATTCTAGGCCCAGAAGTTTGCACTTAGGTCTATAGGCAACGAGCCAATGAAGGGTTTAAAGCAAGGAGTCTGATTCAGAGAAGGATCCTTCTGGCAGCACAGGTGCTGGAAGGGAACGAGATTGGTGGCAGGGAGACCAGCAAGAAAGTTGCTGCAATAGTGGGAATGAAAGATGAGGAAACTAATGATAGCTACTATAGACTAATCATGTAACAGACTCAAATGTCAATAGCTCAACGCACAAGACACTGGACTGGGCAGTTTGTCAGGCCAGCTGGGTAGCTGTCCTTCGTGTATTTCTCAGTGATTAAGAGTCTCCCACCTGTGACTTCCTCATCTCACAGGACCTCATCATCATCTGCATCAAGCTGACAGGATATGAGAGTGTGGAGGAATACATGTGGCTGGTGTTTATGCACCAAGCTTAGAAGGATCATGTGCCGTTTCTGTGTTGTCATGGCCACACTGACCTCAAGAAAGTATACGAAACAGGTACACTTTTAGAGGTGCCCAGGAAGGCCAACATCATGGTTTTTGAAAAACATCTAGAAGTTTCTGTTACAAGGCCTAAGGTAAAGAAAGTGTCTGAAAGAATAAAGATAAAACCCATACCAAACCAAACCCCATGCAATCAAATTGACTCTGACTTAAGAACCCTATAGGACAGAGTAGCACTGCCCTATAGAGTTTCCAAGCAGTGGCTGGTAGATCAAAAACTATCAGTCTTTTGGTTAGCAGCTGAAGCTGTTAACCACTATGCCACCCAGGTTTTCCAGATAAAGATGGGGGATGGAATTGGAAGATGTCTCTGGAATATAATTTCAGGATGGGGTGACAATTTGGAAGGGAGCTAGGAGATGAAAATGAGAAGTTTGGTGATGTTTGTGAATTTCTAGCTTAGAAAACTGGAATTACAAATACTGCAAATAAAGTGATATTATTTGGTAGGGCAATTTGGTGTTATCTATAAAAATTTCAAGTACAGCATACATTTCACACAATTCTCCAGGAATTTATTCTACAAAAGAAAAAAAGAAAAAACACACAATACATATATGCAAAAGCATTCACCACAGCATTGCTAGCATTAGACAAGAATGGAAAACTTATCTAAATACCTGTCGAGTGGGAACAGTTTAATAAATTATAATACAGCCATATAACATTACAACCATTAAAAATAGTAAGATATATATCTATATATTGATATGAAAACATGTCTAAACTGTACTGTCACATTATAGAAAGAAATTGAAGAGTGCTGGGTTCAACTATGTTTTGGAATAAAAACATATCCACATAAATTCTTTGAAGAAAATCTCTGAAAGTCTTTATCACAAACCAGTAGTGGCTATTTGGGACTTACACATTATTTAACATTACCACTTTTTTTTTCCTTTTCCTTTCTTTCTCTCTCCCTTTCTTTCTGTTTCTGTTTTTGTTTTTGTTTTTTAACTGAGTATCTGTTGTTGGAAATTCTGAGGGTCTAGCAGTTAAGTGCTACAGCTGCTATCGAAAAGGTTGGCAGTTCAAATCAACCAGGTGCTCCTTGAAAACTCTGTGGGGCAGTTCTAGTATGTCCTATAGGTTGCTATGAGTAGGAATCAATGCAACAGCACTGGATTTTTGTTGTTGTTGTTTGTTTCTTTGTCTATTGTCATTTGTTAATCACACACACACAAAAAAATGTATACGAGGTCTGCCTATTCAGTTCTCTAACTCATCCTAGAAAAAGTCCACATACCGCATTGTTGAATATCACTGTGGTCACACTTGAAGTACTCCCCTTGGAAAGCTATGCACCAATGCCAGCACCTAGTCCTACCTTTCAAAGAAATTTTGGAACACTTTTTCTGGAATGACCCTCAGAGCTGTAGTCATATTACCTTCAATGTCATGAATGTCATCAAAACGCCTTACTTTCCCTATTTCCTTTGACTTCAGATAAAGAGAAAAGTCACTGGAGGCCAGATCAGGTGAATAGGTAGGGTGTTCCAATACAGTTATTTGTTTACTGGCTGAAAACTCCTCATAGACAGTGCTGTGTGAGCCGGTGCATTGCCATAATGCTAGAGCCATTGGTTGTTGGTGAAAAGTTCAGGTTATTTTAGTCTAACTTGTTCCCTCACCCTTGTCAGCATTTCCAAATAGTAAACTTGGTTAACTGTCCAGCTGGTACAAATTCATAATGAATAATCCTTCTGATATCAAAAAAAGGTTGGTGGGAGTAGAGTCAAGAAGGTGGACCAAACACAAGTCTCCCTGAATCCTGCTGGAAACAAAGATATGAAATGATAATTAAATGGAGGCTTCCGGCTCACCGCCCTAGGATGCAGCACAGGGCTGTTAATTTGGAACACATACTACTGAGTAGGAAACTTCTTCTCTTTCACTGATTCCTGCTCTTGTTGAATGCCAGCTCTCATGGACCAAAGATAACTTGCCATTTTAACATTTTTTTCTCTGTCTTTGTCGGCAGGCTGAGCTGGGGCTTAACTGGCATGTAAGCTCAGATGCACTGCTAGTGGGATTGGCTGGCTTCAGATTCTGTGCACCTCGGCACCTGTAGCCTCTCTTTCCAAGCTTCTGCCATTGAGTAGCCTGTACCGAAACAGGTGGGGGAGCTTGTTTGGGACCCATCTTGTTTTTCAGGGAGGAGGAACTTCCCATATGGAGGCCTCAGCTGTACCTAATTCCCAGGCTGGGAGCCAGTGCCTGCCCAGAGGAGAGCACTTTTCTGGCAGATAAGCAGTATTTTGCAGTGTGGTTTACAGGTGGGGCCCGGCAGCAAATGACAGCAGAGCAATAGCCTTCCTGTTTTTTGAACAAGTTGATAGCATCTGAGGTTGGATATAGAGCTGCTTACTTTGCCAGCAGGGAAGAGGGACTTGTACACCTGAAAGCCTGACTGACTTTGGAAGCTGTCAGATACCTTTTACCTTTCAATATAAGACTGCACAGAGAAACAACTGAGGTGCATCCTTATAGCATCTCTTCCAAACTTTATTCACTCACATTATAGGATCAGCCAATGGGTCCCCAGTGACTCTATAGGTAGTGTCATGTCCTTGCCAATCAGGAGATGGAGTCTGCTGCCCCAGAGATTCCTCTGAGGCCAGTCACTGGAGTACATAAAGGTGTCTGGTGATCACCTTCCTTTTCAGATTGAGCTTTAGATTGCATTAAGGTAACATCAGAGAAACAAAACTGCCAGATGCCCAAAAAGCAACAAACTTTGGACAAAAACATAAAGAAGAACCCACCTATGGCTTCAGAAAGCCCCCAAAAGAAGCAACTAAAGAAATTGCCAGATGAAGAAGCCTTTCTGAAAGTATCACAGGGTGAGTACAAAAGGATTATATAGAGAGCCTTCCTAGACCTTATACAAAGTGCAACAGAGCAAAACGAAAAATTAAGCAAGCTGTTCGATCTGATGGAAAACCATTACCTTGAAATCCAACAGATCAATAACAAAATCAAAGAAATAGAAATTTCAATTAAAAGCCAAGAAAACAGAATGGAACAAATGGAAAAGAGACTTTCTGACTTCGAAGACAGAACTACTGACTACAGCATCTATGAGGAGAAATTAGAAAAAAAAAAAGAAAAGAAAAATGATGAAACATTAAGAAACATGTGGGACTCTATTAAGAGGAAAAATCTATGATTAACTGGAATTCTTGAACAGGGTGGGACACCTGAGAACACAGAGAATATTGCTGCTGAGCTGCTGACAGAAAACTTCTCAGAAATTATGAAAGAAGAGACTACAGATAATGCAAGATGCATATCAAATGCCACTCAACAGATTTCAAAAGAAAGACCCCAAGACATATTGTAATCAAGCTCAACAAATTGAAACATAAGTAGAAACTCTCAAAAGCATCAAGACTCAAAGCAAACCTAACGTTCAGTGGGAAACCCTGTAGGATTTTATCTAACTTCTTAGCAGAAACAATGCTGTCATGGAGACAATTGGGTGACACATTCAAAGTCTTCAAAGAGGAAAACTTCCACTTCCAACTAAGAATTATATATCTGGCAAAACTATCTTTCAATTGTGAAAATGAAATTAAGACATTCACAGATAAACAGAAACTCAGAGATTTTGTAAAAACCAATCCAAGGGTACAAAAAATACTGAAAGAAACTCTTCACTTAGAAGAACAAAATCATTAACTCTATATTTTAGGAGGAAATACAGGACACACCATCCAGAAATCTACTCAGTTAGCGAAGGCTCCAAACTCAATCAAAGCTGTATTATTAAAAGAAGTGATCCAATGATCATCTCATGAAAACTATGATGGCATCATGTTAAAAAGAGGGATGCACTACAGTCGTTACAGTCCTTCCAGATGTAGATGACGTTAATAAGACCTGAAGTAGTTAAAACTGGGTTTAAACATAGATTATTAAAGGAGATCACAGGTGTAGCTGCAAAACACAATAAACATGCAACATATCAAATCAAGAAACGTAATACAGGAGTCTCAACAACCACAAAGTTAACACTGAAAAAGGTGAAAACTCAAATCATAGAGAAGAATGTCCCAAAACAGAATAGTAAGAACAACAGAGAAAACATCAACACAAAAATAAACACATCACAATGACAGCATTAAACACATAATTACATTGAATGTGAGTGGACTGAATGCTCCAATAAAGAGACAATGAGTGACATCTTGGATCAAAAGACACGATCCATCTATATGTTGCTTACAAGAAACTAAGATTACACTTAAAGACATGAACAAACTGAAAATTAAAGGATGCAAGAATATATATCAAGCTAAAAATATACAAAGAAGAGCAGCCATGACAGTACCAATCTCAGATAAAATAGATTTTAATGCAAAGTCCACCATCATGGACAAAGACGGACACTATTTATTGCTGAAAGGTTCAATACACAACCAGGACTTAGCAATATTGAATATTTATGCACCCAATACTAGAGCATCTATATACATTGAAGAAGCACTGAGTACATTCAAAAACAAGATAGATCACTCCACAATAATACCAGGAGTCTTCAGTACTCCACTCTCAATGTCTAGAAAAATAGCTTAATGAACATATAAAAGACCTTATTGCCACAGTTAATCAACCAGACTTCATTGACACATACAGAACTTTCTATCCATCAGCAGACAACTACACCTTCTCCTACAGTACACATGGAATATTTTCCAGAATAGATCATGTGTTAGGACATAAAGCAAGCCTCAACAAAATCCAAACTATTGAATTATTGCAAAGCATCTTCTCAGATCATAAAGCCATAAAAGTTGAAATCAACAGCAGAAAAACATAGATAGAAATTGGAACTCATGGAAACTGAACAATGTCTTGCTCAAAAAGCCATGGGTTACAGAAGAAAATCAAGAATGAAATAAATTTATGCATTCCAACGAGAATGAAAACACTTTCTACCAGGACCTATGGGATATAGCCAAAGCAGTGTTCAGGGGTCAATGTATCTCTACAAATGCACACATCTGGAAGGAAGAAAGAACCCAAATCAAAGAGCTAACCCTACAGCTTGAACAAATAGAGAGAGAGAAACAGAGGAACCCTTCAGTCACCAGAAGAAAACAGATCAAAAAGACTAGAGCAGAACTAAATGAATTAGAGAATAGAAGAACGATTGAAAAAATTGAAAAGAGCAAAAGCTGGTTTTTTGAAAAGACCAACAAAATTGACATGCCATTGGCTAAACTTACTAAAGAAAAACCGGAAAGGAAACAAATAATCCAAATAAGAAATGAGAGGGGAGTTGTCATAACAGATCCAACAGAAATAAAAAATATCATAACAGAATACTATGAAACACTGTACTCTTAACCAGTTTGAAAACCTAGAGGAAATGGACAAATTCCTTGATTAATATCACCTACAAAAATTATCAGAAGTTGAAGCAGAACAGCATAATAAATGCATCACAAAGGAAGAAATTGAAAAACTCATTTAAAAGCTATGAACTAAAAAAAGCCCTGGCCCAGAAGGCTTCACTGTAGAATTTTACCAAGCTTTTAGAAAAGAGTTATCTCCAATACTACTGAGACTATTACACAGCATAGAGAGGGATGGAATATTCCCAGATTCATTCCATGAAGCCAGCATAACCCTAATACCAAAGCCAGGGAAAGATGCAACCAAAAAGGAGAACTACAAATCAATATCCCTCGTGAATCTAGATGCAAAAGTCTTCAGCAAAATCCTTGCCAGTAGAATACAACATATCAAAAAAGTAATTCACCATGACCAAGTTCGATTCACACCTGGGATGCAAGTCTGGTTCAGCATCAGAAAAACAATTAATGTGATCAGCCACATAAATAACAAAAAAGACAAGAATCACCCAATCTTGTCTATTGAAGCAGAAAAGGCGTTTGACAAAGTCCAACACCCGTTCATACTAAAAACTCTCAGCAAAATAGGAATAGATGGCTAATTCCTCAATGCAATAAGGGCCACTTATACAAAGCCAACTGTCTACATCACCCTGAATGGGACAGACTGAAACAATTACACGTGAATTAGACAAGGATGCCCACTCTTACCTCTCCTATTCAGTGTTGTACTAGAAGTTTTAGTCAGAGAAATTAGACAAGACCAAGAAATAAAGAACATCTGCACAGGCAAAGAGGAAGTAAAAATCTCACTATCTGCAGATGATATGACTGTATACACAGAGAATCCTAAAGAATCCATAAGTAAACTACTCAAACTGACAGAAGAGTTCAGCAAAGTCTCAGGATACAAGATAAATGTAACTAAATCAGTAGGATTCCTTTATACCAACAATGAGATTGCTAATGAAGAAATCACCAAACCAATACCATTTTCTGTAGCCCCCAAGAAGACAAAATACCTAGAGATAAATCTAAGCAGAGAAATAACAGACTTTTACAACGAAAACTACAAGCCCTTACTATAAGAAACTAAGAGAGACTTACATAAATGGAGAATCCTACGCTGCCCCTGGATAGGAAGACTTGACACAGTGAAAATGTCTATTTTACCCAAAGCAATCTACTTACATAATGCAATCCCAATACAAATTCCTGTGACATTTTTTAATGAGATAGAGAAACAAATCACCAACTTTGTTTGGAAACAGAGGACGCCCCGGATAAGTTAAGCACTACTGAAAAGTAGGAACACACTGGGACACCTCTCACTACCCGACTTTAGAACCTATTACACTGCCACAGTTGTCAAAACATCCTGTTGCTGGTACAAAAAGAGACATAGAGACCAACTGAACAGAGTTGAGATCCCAGAGATGCCACCATCCTCCTATGAATAGTTGATATTCAACAAAGGCCCTAAGACATTAAGCTGGGATGAAAGCAATCTCTTCAACAAATGGTGCTGACAAAATTGGATATCCATCTGTAATAAATTGAAATAAGACCTATATCCACACCTTATACAAAAACCAACTCAAACTGGATAAAAGGCCTAGATATCAAATATAAAATGATAAAGATCCTCCAAGAAAAAACAGGATCAACAATGGAAGTTTTAATACACAATTTAGACAGGCTTCAAAAGCCAACAAAGCACATCAACAGAAAAGAAAATAGATAAATGGGAACTACTAAGAATCAAACACTTTTGTTCATCCAAAGACTTCATCAAAAGAATTAAAAGACCACCTACAGAATGGAAAAAAATATTGGGCAACTATATGTCAGACCAATGTCTGATCTCCATAATCTATAAAGTACTACAAAATATCAATAAGAAAAAGATAAGTCATCCAGTTAAGCAATGGGCGAAGGAGATGGACAGACACTTCTCTAAATAGGGAATCCAGGCAGCCAAAAAACACATGCAGACATGCTCACGATCATTAGTTGTTAAAGAAATTCAAATCAAAACTGTGATGAGAGATACCATCTCATTCCAACAAGGTTGGCCATGACGCAAGAAATGCAAAACAACAAATGCTGGAGGGGCTGTGGAGAAAGAGGAACTCTCCTACACTGTTGATGGGATCGCAAAATGGTGGAACCTCTTTGGAAAGCAATCTGGCACTTCCTTAAAAAGCTGGAAATAGATGTACCACTTGACCCACTAATTCCACTGCTTGGAACATATCCTACAGAATATATCCTACAAGGCCATTCACACCAAATGATAATTGCACACAAATGTTTACTGCAGCAAGTCCATGACTGCAAAATGATGGAAACAACCCAGATGCCCAACAACAGAGGAATGGATAAATAAACTATGGTGTATATACTCACTGAAGCACTATGCAATGATAAAGAACAGTGACGATTTTAGGAAACATCTCATAACCTGGTTGCAGTTGGAGGACATTATGTT
Organism: Heterohyrax brucei; assembly: GCA_028571685.1. NCBI lineage: Eukaryota > Metazoa > Chordata > Mammalia > Hyracoidea > Procaviidae > Heterohyrax > Heterohyrax brucei. The sequence goes on along the minus strand of CM053142.1, from coordinate 17,032,042 downwards.
GAGTGAAAGTAATCAGTGTCAGAAGAACAAATATTGTGTGAGATCCCTACAATAAGAACTTAAAAACAGACTCATGCATTGAAGAAAAGACTCTTTGATGGCTGCAAGGATGGGGAGGGAAGGAGGGAGAGGGTTGTTTATAGAATGGATAGTTGATAGAAATTTGATTGGGTGAAATCTGTGACAGTACACATTAGAAAGAAGATCAATTTTAACTAGACATCAACATAATGTGATTACTCCTCCCGACTTAACCCAATATTGTAAGGACAGAGTAGCTGGGGCAGGGGGCCGAGGACCATGCTCTCAGGGGAAATTGAGGCCAGTTGGCACAACCAGTGTTTTGCTAAGAGAGTCTTCTGCACCCCAAATTGGGGAGTGGCATCTGGTGTCTTAAAAGCTGCCAAGCTGCCATCTGTGGTATTCCATATCATCCCAACTCAGAAGGAACAGATGATCACTAAGGACGAAAACATCATGGGGAAAAGAGAACCCAGAAGACAGAAAGACCCACATAAGTTGGTGACTACATAGACATGTGACTGGAAGAACCAGATGGTGCCCACCTACCACCAGTGATAGCCGTGATGGGGCTCACAAAGTTGAGTCTCACTGGCAACACAAGAATAAAAAGGGGGACGCCCTGAGATCTCCAATAAAAGACCGCAATGGATGGTCCAGGGGCCTCGTGGTTCCCCTGGGAGCATAGCCCCTGCCCATAAATCATAGTGCAGGACAACTCTTCAGACAGAAATGGATTGGACTTGGTGACACAGAGTGACCATATCATTGTGCACTTTATGATTCTATGCATCTATAGTATTTCGTCCCGGAGGTGCGAGAGAGGGTGGGGAGGAGGGATAGGAGATTGTTAGGAGGATATGACATGTATGGAACAGAGAGGAGGAGTGTGCTGTCACCGTGCAGGGAGAACAGTGGGAGCTGCAAATAGGTGGGCATGGAAATTTATTTGGGAATGTACATTTTCACTCGATCACAATAAAAAGAAAAAGAAAAAAAGGTTAGCAACATCATTTTGACTCTTGATTGGGACTGACAGAACTTTTTTATTGATGGAGATTTGGCTGACTTCCACTGTGCACTTTCACACTTTGTTTCAGGGTCTTATTGGTACACCCATGTTTCATCACCAGTGATAACACAGCCCCAAACATCATCTTCCCTCTCCAAAAGGTCTTGGCAAGCTTTGACTTTCCTTTGTTTTCGTCCATCAGTGAGCTCCTTCAGGACCATTTTTACAAAAACCTTTCTCATGTCAAGATTTTCGGTGAAGATTTTTATGTTTCTCTGTCAGTGTTTACTTGATCTTCCGTGTTTCTCACAGTCAGACAACGATTTTGATGCACAATTCAATGAACTGTTGCCTTGTTTCTGTCTGCTGTGCTCGTTACTGGCCACCCTGACCTCTCTTCACGAGTGATGCTTTCTCTTTCCTCAGAAAAACGTTTGATCCATTTCTACACTGCTACTTTCTTCATGGCATTAACATGTCCCGGATTTCACTTTCACACTTGCCAAGTTTAACAAAAAATTTAATGTTTCTTCACTGTTCTAATTCAAGCTCTGACATCCTCATTATGGCACGCAAAAACAATAATGAATGCCACTCAGCAACACACCACATGTCAACATGAACACAGCTGTTGAAACACTGACGTACCATGGTTATGAAACCTTACTAAGTTATTTGTATAGTGCTGCCAACATAAGGGCCTGGTGGCAAGTTTGTGACCTTAATTGTCAGACCTTCATAATTTTGGTGTGCTTTTTCTTTTACTTTATTATTATTATTATTATTTTAGTATATGTGAAGGTATACGTATGTTGGATTTGAGTGCTGGGTAGAGCATGAGTTCCTTGTAAGACTACATATGCATGTGTAAGACTGCGTGTGTTGTTACTCTTGCTATTCCTCTAAAATAATTTGTAGCATTGGTAGTTTTTCCACTTTAAGAAAGAGAAAACAGAGGCTCCAAGAAGCTAATGTTCTCTCCAAGATCATAAACATCTGAAGGATCTTTACTCAGACTTCACACAAAGATGGTGAGGTCCCCCTCTGCCACTACTTACACATTGTTTACACACAAGCCCACAGCAGCCAGACATTCATGGTAGCATGATGGGCCAGGAGAGTGGGCAGAGTGGGTGGAGTATGTCGGGAGAGCAAAATAAATACGGGTTATGTCTTTTCCCAAAGAACATATGGAAAGTCAGCTAAAATAACTCCTTTGTCTGTTTACACTTAGCTTATTCCCTCTTCTTGCTTTTTCTTTCTCATTAGATTCTGCCTCCTTCATTTTTCCCCCCTCTCTCTGGCAACTAAGAAACTAATGATGGAGAAAGGAGTTGTAAAAATCAACAAATTTTGCATTGTTTTCTGTAATTCCCAAATGTAGCCATGGAGCTTTTTTGTTTTTCTTTCAGTCATAAACCTGTGAAAGGCACAGGCAATATGATTTGGGGGTATTTGGTGTGTTGTCTCTGTAGCATCACAGCCATATCATGAGACTATTATTAAACTCTTTTTGTGTGTGTTTTCATGCAATTTTGTTTCTAAATATTTTATTGTGCTTTAAGTAAAAGTTCATAGTCTAAGTAAATTTACCGTATAAAACCCTGCACACACACCTCTGTGCATCTCTAGCTGCTGTCCCCACTCTGTAAGAGCACACTCTTCCTTTCCACCCTGTACCTTCTGTATTCGTTCAACCGACTCCTGTCCTCTCCTCTCCACCCCTCTTATCTAGCATCCAGACAGGAGCTGCTCTGCCAGCCTCAGGTGTGTATGTAAGCCAAGAAGCACTAATGTTACCAGCACCACTCTTTGTTTCATAGTCTAGTCCAACTTTGGAGAGTTTTAGCTTTGGTACTGGTTTCAGCTCTGTGCTAGCAGCAAATCCAGAGTCCATGTTATCAGGGGTCCCTTCAGGATGTTGGACCTCAAGTCTGTCCTTTTATATATTATTAAACTCTTGATCACAGATAACCAGTTGAGAAATAAATACAAATTGCAGGTTTTTCATTATATCTTGATGGGAGCAATTAATTTGTCTGTCTCTGCTGTCAATATCAATCTAGTCATCTTTCTCAAATATGTTGAGTCAAATAAATATGCTGCATATTTAGTGTTAATTTTTTGTCTTGTTTTTCATGAATCAGAAAAGGGTTTATGTTAGATGATATAAAAGGTATTTTGTGTGTATGATCTGTAATAAGAATAGGTCTAAAATATTATATTTATGCAAGTTTACAAAGCCCTATTATTTCCATATAAGACATTCCATAAGTTACATTTGAAAACTTCTTAGCTTTATTTTTTTTAACATTTTATATGACTGAGTTAAAGTATACAATCAAATTAAATTTGCATACCCCTCTATCTGCAGGTCCTCCTGCTCTCCTTGTCTGGTAGCAGCACATTCCTCCTTTTTGTTCTATGCTTGTACTATCCTCTTAACAAGCTCCTGTCCCTTTCTCTCCTCTCCACACTCTTCTCTCCCATCTAGAAAGAGACCTGTAAGATAGCTACCTATAAATACATAAAACCATAAAGTACACACACCATATGGTCACAACGTGTCCCCACTTCCTCTCCAGTCCTGTCCAAAGAGTTGACCTCAATAATGTTTTCTGGTCAGGGGCAGCAGCAGGTCTAGGTGTCATGCTCCCAGGGGAATCCCCAGGCCACTGGACCATTAATTGTGGTCTTTTAGTGGAGTTCTTGAGCTACATTCTTCTTTTTCTCATGTTGCCGCTGGGACTCAACACTGTGTACCCTATCACGGCTATCTTTGATGGTGGCCAGCGACCCTCTGGTTCCTCTGGTCACATGTTGATAGTCATCCATACACATACACATGAATTCTTCTGTCTCTTGGGCTCTTTTCCCTCATGCATTTGTTATTGTTAGCGATCATCTGTTTTAGATGAGTTGGGACCATTTGGTGTACCTCAGATGGCAGCTTGCTAGCTTTCAAGACACCAGATGCCATTCACCTATATGGGGTGCAGAAGACTCTCTTAGCAATAGGCTAGTCATGCCAATCGGCCTCAGTGTCCCCCAAGAGCATGGTACCCAGACCCCTGCTCTTGCTACTCTATCCATGCAATACTGGGTTAAGATTGGAGGAGTTTTCAGCTTATGTTTAAGTACAATGGGTTGCCACTTCTTTCACACAACCAAATTTCTATCAGCTGTCTAATCTATGACCAACTCTCTTCCTCCCTTCTCACTCTCGCAGCCATCAAAGAGTCCTTTCTTCTGTACATAAGTCTATTTCTAAGTCCTTATAGTAGGGGTCTCATGCAATATTTGCCCTTGTACTGCTGACTGATTTCACTCAACATAGGGTCTTCCAATTGAAACCAGGTTATAAGATACTTCCTAAAATCATCATTGTTCTTCATCATTGCATAGTGTTCCACTGAATATGTGTACCATAGTTTGTTTATCCATTCATCTGCTGTTGAACATCTGGATTCATTCCATCTTTTTGCTATTGTGAACTGTGCTGTAATAAACATTCATGCAGATATATCTGTTTGTGTGACTGCCCCTGATTCTGTAAGATGTATTCTAAGCAGTGGAATTACTGGATCAAATGACATATCTATTTCCAGCTTTTTAAGGAAGTGCCAAATTGCTTTCCAAAGTGATTGTGTCATTTGCAATCCCACCAGCAGTATAGGAGAGTTCCCATCTCTCCATAGCCTCTCTGGCATTTGTTGTTTTGTATTTTTTGGGTTAAGGCCAACCTTGTTGAGGTGAGATGATATCTCACTGTAGTTTTGATTTGGATTTCTCTAATAGCTTATGATCGTGAGCATTTACTCATATCTCTTCTTGTTGCCTAGATGCCCTCTTTGGTGAAGTATCTGTCCATCTCCTTTGCCCATCGCTTAATTGAGTTATTTACCTTCTTCTTGTTGATATTTTGCAGTACTTTGTGGATTATGGAGATCAGATGTTGTTCCAACATACAGTTACCAAATACTTTTCCAGTTCTGTAGGTGCTGTTTTAATACTTTTAATTAAGGCTTTAGATGAGTAACAGTGTTTGATTCTGAGTTGTTTCTATCTATCTATTTTCTCTTCTATTGGTCTTGCTTTGTCAGATTTTGAAGTCTGTTTAAGTTGTGTATTAAAACTTCCATTGTTGACCCTGCCTTTTCTTGCACAATGTTTATTGTTTTAGGTTTGATATTTAGGTCTTTGATCCAATTTGAGTAACTTCTTGTGTGAGGTGTGAGTTATGGGTCTTGTTTCAATTTTTTGCAGATGGATATACAATTTAGCCAGCACCATTTGTTAAAGAATACCCCAGTTTACAATCTTAAGGCCTTTGTCAAATATCAACTATTCATAGGAGGATGGCAGCATCTCTGGGGTCTCAATCTATTCCATTTGTCTATGAGTCTCTTTTTGTACCAGTACCAGGGTGTTTTGACTACTGTGGCAATGTAATGGATTCTAAGGTTGAATAGTGTGAGACCTCTGACTGTGTTCCTCTTCTTCAGTAGTACTTTTCTTACCTAGGGTTTCTTTCTTTTCCAAAGAAAATTGGAGATTTGTTTCTACGTATCATTAAAAAATGCCACTGGAATTTCTATTGGGTTTGCATTGTACAGGTAGATCACTTTGGGGAAAATGATATTTTCACAATGTTAAGTCTTCCTGTTCATGAGCAGGATACTTTTCTCCCTTTCTGTCAGTCTTTCTTAGTTTCTTCCACTAAGGTCTTATAGTTCCCTTTGTATAGGTCACTTGTTTCTCTGGTTAGATTGATTCCTAAGCCTTTTATCTCTAGGGGGGCCAAAGTAAATGTTGGTGATTTGGTGATTTCTTGTTTGGTGATCTCTTTCCTAGTATAAAGGAAGCCTGCTAATTTACTTATGTTTATCTTATATCCTGATACTTTGTTGAACTCTTCTATGAATTCTAGTAGTTTACTTATGGATTCTATAGGATTCTCTGCATATACAGTCATATTATCTGCAAGTAGGGAGATTCAGCACTTGGTTTGGCAGGGAGATTTTTACTTCTTCTTTGGTGATGCAGATGCCCTTTATTTCTTCGTCTTTTCTAATTGCCCTGGCTAGAACTTTTAGTACAATGTTGAATAAAATTGGTGAGAGTGGGCATCCTCATCTAGTTCCCATTCTCAAGTGGAAATCATTCAATCTCTCTCCATTCTGGATTAATGTGTATATGGCTCTTGTTGCACTGAGGAATTTTCTCTCTATGCCTATTTTGCAGAGTTTTTAGCATGACTAGTTTTTGGACTTTGTCAAATGCCTGTTTTGCATCAGTTGGTAAAATCAGGTGATTCTTATCTTTTGTATTGTGTGGTTGATCACATTGATTGTTTTTCTGATGCTGAGCCAGATTTGCATCCCTGGTATGAATCCAACTTGGTCATGATAAATTATTTTTTTGATGTGTTGTTGAACTTGACTGGCAAGGATTTTCTTGAAGATTTTTGCATCCAGGTTCATGAGTGATGCTGGTCTGTAATTTTCTTTTTTAGTGGGATCTTTCCCTGTTTTTGGTATCAGGGTTATGCTGGCTTCATAGAATGAATTTGGGAGTGTTCCATCCCTTTCTATGATGTGAAATAGCCTCGGTAGTCTTAACTCTTCTCTCTAAGTCTGGTAGAAGTCTCCAGTAAAGCCATCTGGGCCAGGAAATTTTCTGGTTGGTAATTTTTGGATGACTTTTTCAATCTTTTCCTTTGTGATAGGTTTATTAAACTGTTCTACTTCTCCTAGCAGTAATTTTGATGTGTAGTATGAATTTAGAAAATTGTCTGCTTCCTCTAGGTTTTCAAGTCTGTTACAGTATAGTCTTAATTAGTATTCTGTTAGGATGTTTTTTATTTCAGCTGGGTCTGTTGTAACATCTCTCATCTTATTTCTTATTGGGGTTATTTATTTCCTCTCCTGTTTTTCTTTTGTAAGTTTATCCGGTGGCTTATGAATTTTGTTAATCTTTTCATAAAACCAGATTTTGCTTTTGTTAATTTTTTCAATTGTTCTTCTATTCTCTAATTCATTTAGTTCTGCTCTAATCTTTATGATCTGTTTTCTTCTGGTGACTGAGGGGTTCCTCTGTTGCTCTCTTTCTACTTGTACAAGCTGTCAGGTTAATTCTTTGGTTTGGGTCCTTTCTTCTCTCTGAATGTGTGCATTAATAGAGACAAGCTGACCTCTGAGCACTGCTTTTGTTGCATTGCATAGGTTCTGGTAGGATGCATTTTCATTCTCATTTGCTTCCATAAATTTCTTTCTTTCATCCTTGATTTTTGTCTATAATCTATGGATTTTTTAGCAAGGTGTTGTTCAGTTTCCATGAGTTGCAATTTCTACCTATGTTTCTCTGCTATTGATTTCAACTTTTATGGCTTTATGGTCCAAGAACATGCTTTGCAATAATTCAATGGTTTGGATTTTGTTGAGGCTTGCTTTACGTCCTAACACACAGTCTATTCTGGAAAATGTTCCATGTGCACTGGAGTAGAAGATGTATTTATCTGTTGATGGATAAAAAGTTCTGTGTGTGTTGATGAGGTCTAGTTGGTTAATTGTCACAATAAAATCTCTGCCTTTACTGAGCTTTTTTCTGGGTGATCTGTGCATTACTGAAAGTGGAATGTTGAAGTCTCTGAGTATTACCGTGGGGAGATCTCTCTGACTTTTCAATGTAATCAGTAGTTGTTTGATGCATTTAGGTGCTCTGGTATCAGCCAGCCAAGCCAAGTGCCATCGAGTCAGATCCGACTCATGCTCTGGTATTAGGTGCATAAATATTTAATATTGTTAATTCCTGTTTGTGTATCAAACGTTTCAGAAATAAATAGTGACTATCCTTGTCCACAATGGTGGATTATACACTAAAATCTGTTTTATCTGAAATTAATATTGCCATACATCTCCTCTCTGTGTGTTGTTAGCTTGGTGTATATTATTCCGTCTTTTTATTTTCAGTTTGTTCATATATTTGAGTCTAAGGTGTGTTTCTTGTAAGCAACATGTAAACAAGCCATGTCTTTGATCCAAGATGTCACACATTGTCTCCTTATTGAAGAATTCATTCTATTTACATTCAGTGTAATTATTGATAAGTGTATGTTTAGTGCTGTCATTTTGATATATTTATTTTTGTGTTGGTGTTTTCTATCTTGCTCTTAGTTTCTGTTTTGGGTCAATCTTCTTTATGAGTTGACTTTTCATCTTTTGAGTGTAGGTTTTGTGTTTGCTTAGATTCCTGTGTTACATTTCTTATTTTAATACATTGCATTGTTATTGTGCTTTGTGGCTACCTCTATGTTTCCTCTTAATATTCTAAGTTTAAACTCAATTTTAATTTCTGCATATCTTTTTAACTTTCTCTCCTTCTGAAATCGCTGAGCTACTGCAGTATGTCCCTCTTTTTAGTGTGATGCTGTCACAATTTTCATGATGTGATCACTGGTTCGGTTCTTTTAATATTGTCACTTTGATTGAGTTTTGTGACTTCTCTAACTGAAAAGGATACTGGATGCTGTGTCCTGCATTGCCTCCTTAAATATATCCTCAATGTTCTTGTTTTTCTAAGTGAAGAGCTTCTTTCAGTATTTCTTTAGTTTTAGTTTGTTTTTTTATAAAGTCTCTAAGTTTCTGTTTATCTATGAATGTCTTAAATGTCTTAATTTCATCTTCATATTTGAGATGGAAATTTTGGTTGGAAATTTTTCTACTTCAAAGATTTGAATGTGTCATCCCACTGTCTCTTTGCCAACATTGTTTCTGCCAAGAAGTCAGACAAAACCCTGTAGGGCTTCCCTCTGAATGTTATCTTTGCTTTGGCCTTGCTGTCTTTAAGAGGATCTGTTTATGTTTCGTTTTATTAAGGTTGATTATAGTACGTCTTGGTGTCTTTCTTTTGAGGTATAGTTTTTATGGCATTCAGTACATGTCTTGGATATCTGTGTTCTCTTCTTTCATAATTTCAGGGAAGTCTTCTGTCAGCAACTCAACAACAATGCTCTCTGTTTTCAGCTATCCCTCTCTGCTCAGGAACTCCAATTAATTATAGCTTATTCCTCTTAATAGAGTCCCACATGTTTCTTAATGCTTCTACATTTTTCTTATTTCTTTTCTTTGATTTCCCCTCATAAATGCTGGTGTCAGTTGCTCTAGCCTCAAACTCACTAAGTCTGACTTCCATCTTCTCAGTTCTCTTTTGCCTTTGGATTGAACTGTCTAATTCTGTAATTTTGTTATTGATCTGCTGGATTTCATATAGTTATTGTTCCATCAATTCAAATAGTTTGCTTAATTTTTCATTTTGCTCTGCTGCATCTTGTTTAATCTCTAGGAGGGCTCTCTATATAATTCTTTTGTACTCAACTTCTGATGGTTTCAGAAAGTTTCATCTGTGAAATTTTTTGGTTCTTTATTTTGGCAGTTTTCCTGAGTCATGAGTCATGGTAGACTGTTTCTTTAAATGGTTAGGAATGGTTTGTTGCCTTCAGACCACTTAGAGCTGTTTAGTTTCTCTGACGTTACCGCAACAGGAGCTGAAGCACAGTTCTGAGAATGGAGTTGGTCACTAGCTGTGTGTGTACCCCGGTGACTGGCCACAGTTGACTCCCTGGGTGGTAGGCTCTGCCTCCTGGCTGGCAAAGATGGCTCCATGCTTATGATTCACTGGCGGGGGAGGGCATTAACCAACTCTATGATGTGGATCAGTATAGGCTGGAAGAGATGCTGCCACGTTGCTCAGCAGTTATTTTTCCAGGCTGTCTTATTTTAAAAGCTGCGAGTTGACTGACAGCTGCCGAAATCAGTCAGACCATCAGATTTGGCAGGCCCCCTTTCAGCTGACAATGGAGGCACCTCTTCTGCTGTACACAGAGTGTATAACATAGTTCAGTTAGGGCAGGATTACAGCCTTGCTGCTATCCTCAGCCAGGCCACTCCCATAAGTGGCCTTTCTACTGGAAAAGTGCTTTCCAGACCAGCCCTGCTTCTCAGCTTGGGAATCAAGCCCTGCTGAGATCTTCATTTGGGTGATTCCACCTCCCAGTCAACCAAGATGGTTACTTGGTGGAGCTGCCCTTCCTGCAGCAAGAGCACAGAATCTATGGTGCAGATCAGAAAAGAGAGGGTGTAGGAAAAACGATGCCATCAGTCAGCAGCCAGATTCTCAAAATGTTGCTATCTCACACACTGCCTCTCAACTGCACTACACATTGTTTACTTTAGCACTGCAGTTCAGCATATTTGTCAGCTCATATCCATACCTCACCTCCCTGATAACAAAGACAGCATCAGTACTGGCAGTCTGCCCAAGCAGTGAGTCAGCAGGAGAGAAGCTCAGTGCATGCTGGCTCGTCAGAGAGACGTAGTTTCCCTTTAGTGTGTGTAGTCCAATCTGATAACTCTATGCCTTATCCTAGGGCTTCCTGGGTGTCAGCAGTGCTCTGTTCAATTATTAATTCAGGCCTTAGTTCTCAGAGGAAATTGAGGAAACATGTGTCTAGTCTGCCGTCTTCGTCCCACTCCCCAGCATCTTTTTCTTAGCTTTGTAATTACTACAGAGAGCGATAGAGAGAGAAGGGAAGATAGAAAGAGGTAGAAAGAGAAATTTGGCTAGCAAATAGCACTGTTTAATCCACTGAATAGCAATCAGTTTCATTTTTCTTTTTATTATTTTAACTTCATCCCTATTGTTCTATTTATAAAAATATTTTAGTATATGTTTAAATAAATAAGAAGATTCTTTTGCCTTTACTGTAAAAATGACTTTATTATAAAAATAACCATTGGACTGCAGATGGTGATTCTTCACTTCAAAATAAAGTTAACAGTAATTACTGAAAATGGTTTATTAGGTTCTTTTCTGCATAACCAAAAATAAGCTTCTATATGTGAAACTTGTGGATGCAGTATCAGATGTACTTTGAGCAACAACAGCTGCAGACTTTTACAAAATTATGACAGTGTTCAGAAAAGGAGAAAGTTGGTACAATATTTTAATTTGTAATGAAAACCCCTGCAGTACACTTTTGAAAAAATATTATTGTGTGTGAGTATCATAAATTGCTATCATTACTGTGAATCTTCTTCAGCTTTCTCTGCTCTTGATAAAATCAAATAAATTAGATGAGACCAAGGATTAATTGGTTACCAAGATTCATTTTCATAAAAATCATTTCAGAGTTGTAGAGATTCATAAAAAGATTTACTGCAAAGTGGTTTAAATTCTTATTATTATGATTTCATTGTTCAAAACAATTTTCCCTTAGGATTATTTTTTCCAAGTCATTTATTTTACTTTACCAAATGACCTTTTAAGAAGTTCTGTAATCAGCCCTTAGTTAAGCCAAAATAAGAAATATGTAGATTTACTCCCTTGATTAGCTTTCTTTTCTTTGTCTCTCCCTTCTTTCTCTCCTTCATTCCTTCCTTTTTTTATTACAAAAGCCATAATTTTCTCACTAAAACAATTCAAACAATACAGACATGTATAAAGTGAAAAAAACAAATGTTCTCCCTTTATTTCATCAAGCTAGTTTTACTTTGAAATAGTATAGTGTTTAATACAAATATGTTTAAAGACATAATCTAAAATACATAATATATCAATATATAATATGACTAGGCATATTTATTTTTATTTTGCACAGATCTTAATTTTTAATTTAGTGTAGAATCTCCAGTATGGGACATCTTTGAAAGCCTTGAAAATGGTTCCTGCCCCAAGAGTACAATTTAGTAAAACTTATTTCTCTTGTGCATTAAGTACTTAAATATTTAAGTCATCAAAGTCTGTATGGAGTAAGAAGTTCATCCTAGTATATTCACATTTGCCTAATGTGATATGTCCACCAAAAAGCCAAAGACTACACATAGCCTTTATTGTGGGTTATACTTCAACATAAAACAAAAATCCTCACAACTGAGTCAATAAACAATACCACAATAAATGGCTAAGAAATTGAGGCTGTAAGAGGTTTTATTCTACTTGGATCAATAATCAGTGCCCATGGAACAACATCAAGAAATCAAATGACATTACACTACGAATCAGCTCCAAAAGGCCAGTATAAAATCTTAAAACACAATGATGTCAGTTTGACGACTAAGTTACACCTGACTCAAGCCATGGTCTATTCAAATGCCTCATATGCATGTGAGAACTGAACAATGAAAAAGGAATCAAAGGAGGATAGACAACATTGAATTGTGATGTTGGTCAAGAATGTTGAAGGTACAAATCTGTTTTGAAGAAAGTACAGCCAGGATAGCCTTTAGAAGTGAGGTTGACAAGACTTAATCTTGCTTACTTTGGACACGTTATCAGGGAAGACTAATCTCTAGAAAAAGACACCATGTTTTGTAAAGTAAGGTAGCGAATACAAAGGAAATCTTCCATTAAATAGATTGACAACGTGGCTGCAATAATGAGCTTAAACATATCAAACACTATAAGGAGGCCACGGGACTGAAGAATCTTGCATTCCTTTTGTTATATGTGAAGTTGTCATGAGTCAGTGACAACTTTACAGCAACTAACAACAATGTGAAAGGCTTTATTATTTGGCAGCTTTGTTTCCAAAACAGGGATGAGGATTAGAGATTGGCAGTCTAGTTCTGAAGCAAAGTCCATTGAACCAACATTAAGATGTGGAATGTCTGACTTTCCAATTTTATGTTGAATTGTTTTAAAAAAATAATGGAAGTGGGGAACGGAATAGGATTCACCCTTTAATAACCAAAACCTATGTCTTTTAATGGTTAAGTTGTACGCATTTGAAATATAATTTATTATTTATAATAATTAATGTGAATGTTTCATCTATATAGCCAGCCCAGCTAAGTGCCACCCATATAGAACAAACTAAAATTATCTTTTATATCAATTCTTAATCATTAGTTCTCCTCTGGCATTAGAGGAGAGTGGAGACTATAGAGGAGAGTGGAGACAACAGATGTGGCTGTCACAATATCCTTGTCTGCTTTCCCATTCTTCCTTAGTCCGTAATATTCCTTGAACTCTAACAGACATGGCTTTGACAGCTTGCTTGTTCATTCTCCCACTTTGTCTATTTTGTAATTTCCTTAGATTTGGGTAGGGGTATCTCTAGAAGCATGCTTGTCATCTTCCCCACTCTTGCTAAACAAGAACTTCTTTTAGCTTTACTAAAGTTTGTGATGTTTTTCCCCTTCCATGGTTTAATAACATGTAATCAAGGATTTCTGCATTCTGATTCTGCAAATTCAGTTGAACACAAGGAGACCTGGACTATGGAACAGAAGTTGACAAAACAGAGGTCCTATCTTCTGAACCCATGTGTTCCCACTCCATGTCCCTTTGACACCAATAGGGTAAGTTCTCTTGGAAAAAGAGCCTTTGCTTACTCTTTTTTTTTATTTGTTCTCACATTTTCTTTTGTTTGACATATTTGCTGGAAAAACCAGTTGGTTGATTAAGGAGAATATCTCCAGGATTTTTGCTTGTTCATTTGGTTAAGAGTAACATTTAGTAACTCTGTTGGTAAACTGCAGTTTTGGTCCAGACTCAAGCTTTTGAAACATTAAAGAGGCAATTCTATCAAAGAGCCCTGGATCACCATAAATCACAAAATTTTGGTCCTTCTTGTGACTCAGAGAAAACCTGAAAAATAGTGCTCTGTCTTGTCAGATTCTTAGAGATAAGTGGCAGCTCCTGATCTGTGTTATGAAATTTAAGGGAGAAGTGATAGTTCCTTACCTTTCTTGTGATATAGTCTCACAGTGGAGAACCACAGTGTTAAAATTAATATCCTCAGTAGTTTTAAAGTACTTTCAAGTTGGAGGAACTAGTATTTTTAAGATCTAGCATAAGAGACTGGGTCTCTAGTCATCAGAATGAATTAACTCAAGAAAGAAGGAAAACAAAACCTTGAACCTTAGAGCTTAACGCCTTTGATAAATGAAATGGATTCCACCCTACTACTGAGACTCTGACTTGGGGTTCACAGTAAAAAAAAAAAAAAAAAAAAAAACACTATAAAGTGAGTGTACTAGAAGTAATTTGGAATTCCATTGGCCACTTTGGGAAAATAAACTTTTGTTTGTGTTGTGCTTTCTTTCCTTTTCAGGGAAACAGCTTCACATTCAGGTTTTGTCAAAAGGTCTAATATTCCTCTATCTGAGGCTCTGGCAAGTTAGTAAGTTTTATTTAGAATCTTTTTTTTTTCTATTGAATTGGGTGAATCATACCAAAAATTGCTATTTTATATTTTTAGAAACTAGAATCCCCATATCCTTGTTTTTGCATGGTATCATTCAGTGAGTTTATGTGATCTTTCTGTCACCTTTTGTTCTAAGAGCTTGCTTCTGGTCTAGAGTATTGTGTCTAATTTTCTGTCTTATAATAACAGGTTAGTGGGTATGGCTGCGAATTGCTGTTTTTTGTAAGCCTATCTTTGAACCCCACTTCATTCTTTGTACAGAAAAACTGCCTTGTGTCTGTCTTATGATTAGACTTTTAATAGCTACTTGGAAAGACTTTAGTATAAATTGGTCTATTTGGAAAGTACACCAAGATCTTTATATTCTGTATGTCCATCTTCCAAGCAAAGCCTTTCCAAGTAACTTAAACTAGGTGTCATGGTTGGAATTGTGTCCCCCCAAAAATGTGTGCAGCCACGTGGCTGGGATATGGTTCTCAGTATCTTTGGACTGTCCTCCATTGTGTGGTTTGCTAACCTGTATGTTAAAGGATTAGGGTGGGGCTGTAAATTCCTGCTGTGGGGGGGAGTTTCCCTGGAGTATGGCTTGCCCCACCTTTAATGCTTTTAGCTTGCAAGGAATAAAAGGAAAAATAAACAAAGGACAATTTGAGAACCTCGCTACCATCACGCCAGCAGCACTGGGAGCAGAGCACGTCCTTCAGACCAGAGGTTCTTGCGTGAGGACGCTCCCTTGACAAAGACTGATGCAACACCGGACTTTCCTCCAGAGCCGACAAGGGGAAAGTCTTTCCCTGGTGCGGACACCCTGAATATGGACTTGCAACCTACCGGACTGTGTAAGAATAAATCTTTCTTTGTTAAAGCCATCCACTCTGTGGTATTTCTGTTAGAGCAGCCTAGCTGACTAAAACACTAGGTATTATATGAAATGCGTTTTAATTAAAGAAAAAGGATTGCTTTGTCTTAAAGTATAACTAGCAGTTTCAGAACAGTAAGAGGAAAAACAACGACTATCTTTGCTTTTTGAAATGCCCAGGTGAACTGAAACTTTTTGAAATGCCCAGGTGAACTGAAACACATGTAAATGATTTGGAACGGACTAATTTTGTCTCCTATCTTAAGCCAAAAAATAGAGAGGAAAGGCAGAATCAGGCCTCCCTGTAGTCCCCAGGCTCAAACATCATATACCTCCAGGGAAGCTTTTAAATTTTCAAAGACACTCTCCAACTATGTGAAGACCTTTTAAGACAAAAATAAAAGAGGAAAGAATTGCTATTTTTTTTTTAAACAAAACCAGACCTGTTGCTATAGAGTACAGCGACCCAATAGGACAGAATACAACAGCCCCCACAGAGTTTCCAAGGAGCATCTGGTAGATTCAGACTGCCAACCTTTTGCTTAGCAGTTGTAGCTCTTACCACTACACCATTAGAGTTTCCTGCTTTGCTCTACTTAAGACCTATTGGGGGGGATCCTAATCATAGAAGAATCATAACTATTCTTTTCTCTCTGTTGTAGGAGAACATTGAAACACATCGGAAACAGCCTGGAAAATTGCTTCTAATCTAAGCCAGAGAAGTAAGGTTGTATCCACATCAGCAAATGGGCCAGTTGAGCAGAGATTTTATGATTTTCCAATTCAGCTTAAGAAACTTTCAAAGGCTAAATAGGGTTGGAAAAAATAAGAGAAATAGTAAAAGCTGAAAGAAATTCTAGAATGTTTAAACAAACTATTTCAGTTACAGTTATGTTTAATGATACATAGTCAAATTAATTTCCAAAACATTTTACATAACTTAAGATGTTAAGGGGAGTAGATACTTGTCGTAATTTAATTTTATGTACTTTTACTTTTTATGCCACAGAAGAAAGAATATATATATTTTTATATAGGTCTCTTAGTGAGATCATTTTTGCAATTTAAACAAATACACTAAAAGAGATGCAATAGACAGTGTTAAAGAGGTTTATTGAAAAAGAAATTTATTTGATATGGTCAAAAGTTTTATTAGTCTGACTGAAGTGTATTGGTTTAATTTATGATATTTTTTTAGAAACTTCAATATTGCATAGCATATAAGATTAAGAATTGAGTGGTGCTGTTAAAATAATCACTTTTTCTTTGATTTCTGAATTGAAGAGTTAATTTAGTAACTACATCAAAGCAGAAATTCTTTTGTGTCTTCTTTTAGTCTTAAAAGGTCTTCACATAGTTGGAAAGTATCTTTTAAAGGCCTCTCTGAAGCTATATGACTTTGGAGGTTGGGGACTGTAGAGGCCTAATCCTGCCCTGTCCTCCCTACTTTATAACTCAGGAATAGAAGGCAAGATTAGGTCATTCCAAGTGATTTCCATTGTTTAAGTTGACCTGGGCATTTTAAAAGGCAAAAAATAGCTGATTTCTTTCCCTTTACTGTTCTGGAACTGCTACTTTTACTTTAAGACGAAACTATTGTTTTGATTTAATTAAAATACATTTTATATAATATCTAGCTTAAGTTACTTAGAAAAGCTTTGCTTCTATGACAGATATAAAGAGCATGGAGTTTGGTGTTCTTTCGAAATACCCACTGCTGTTGAGTTGTGTCTAATTCATGATGACTATAGAGGTCAGAGTGGAACTGCCCCCAGAGTTTCCAAGGAGTGCCTGGTGGATTTGAGCTGCCGAACTTTCAGTTAGCAGATGTAGCACTTACCCCACTATACCACCAGGGTTTCCTTGCTTTTCAAATAGATCAATTTATATCAAAATTTCTCTAAGTAGCTACTAATTCTAAATCATAAGAAAGACACAAGACATTCTTCTGGACAAAGGAAGAACTGAAGTTCTAAGACAGGCTTACAAAAAAAAAAAAAAGAGAAATTCTCAGCCATAACGGACAACCTAATACAAGACAAAAAGAGACATACTACTCTGGACCACAAGCAAGCTCTCAGGACAAAAGGAACAGAGAGACTGCATAAACACACTAAACAATACCACACATAAAAATATACCAGAATTCTAGTTTCTTAAAGCATATATAGCAGTTTTTGGTACTATCAACTGTATTCCATGGAAAAATAGGTTATGGATAAAACTTATTAACTTGACAGAGCTTCAGGTAGAAGATTAGATCCTTTGACAAAACTTGAACTTCAAACAAAATTCCCTAAAGAAGAAAGAAAGGACAACACAAATGAAAGCTCATTTTCCCAAAACAGTCACTGAAATTTCAAATTCCTTCTAGTATACGCAATTTATAGCATTTTTAAATATGAACCCTAAAACAGTGTCTCAGTAATTAGGGAGAAGTCCAGGTTCATTTATCAAAGATATTAACCTTTGGAAACCATGGTAGCTTGGTTGTTAAGTGCTACTTCTGCTAACCATAAGGTCAGCAGTTCAAATCCACCAGGCACCACTTCAAAACTCCATACAACAGTTCTACTCTTTTGTACAAGGTCGCTATGAGTCGGAATCGACTTGACAGCACTGGGTTTTGAAAGTTGATGCATTTGATTTTCTTCTTTTTGAATTTAATTCATCTTGATGAATATAAAACTAGTCCTTTATTTTAGATCTTATATATAAAGGGTCTTCCAATAAGGGAACTTGAATAAAACAATTGTATAAATGATACAGTTTAAATTGTTTGATTATTTTGAAGTACATTTGATGACATTATGTGTGCAAATAGACTTTGGGTAAATTGCCACTGTGGTATCTTTATAGCCTGTAACTCTCACCACTGACAATCACAGCCTCTCCTCCTTTATCATGGAAAAAATAAGAGCCAGTGATTTCACTGGACCAAAATCCACAACAAATATTAACTTCTTGGGGATGAAGTGGCCATTCCTGGATCTCCATTGGATTCTTATTCCTCCAAATGTGACAGTTTTTGTTTGTTACCAAAACCAGTCATCCAAAAAGCAGCCTCTTTGCTGAAAATGATTTTTCAGCCAAAATCAGGGTCAACTTCCAATTTCTTCAGAATCCAGTCAGCAAACGTACGGTGCAATCTATGGCAATCTATGGTCATTAGACTTCAAGTCTTGAGTCAAAACAGTTTTGTAAGGGTATAGCTTCAAGTCCAAGTGCAAAATCCGCCAAATTGTGGTGGAAGAAAAGCCCAGCTCTTGTGCTCAGAAAGAAATTAGTTGAGATGGATTCTTAAGTATACTCTGATGAACAGTGGCAATGCATTCATTGGAATCTGCAGTTCATTAATCCTCAGGCAGTTGACTGTTTGACAACAGACCCAGTTGTCTCAAATTTTTTGATTCACTGTGGAATTGTTCACTCAGTAAAACAATTGTGAAAATTGTAAATTTCATGTAATGCATGGAATGTTTAGTGAACAGAACACCCATTTTGATAATAAACACATAATGAAACTGTGTAACTTCTCATGGCTATTTGTCAACACTAATCAAAAAGACATGATAAACAGGCAGAGTCAAGGTGGCAGACCAGACACACGTCTCCTTAAATCCCTCTGAAAACTAAGCCCTGGATTGACAATAAAATGGAGCCTTGTGGACAGCCAGTGATCCTAGGACACTGCACAGGGCTTTCAGTTTTAAGTACCTGCCACTGAATGGGAAATTTCTTCTCTTTTGCTGACCCCTGCCCTCTTGAATGGCCGGCTCTCATGGACTGCAAGTTACTGGTGTTTTTAACTTTTTTTCTTTTTGCTAGCCAGCAGGCGGGGGATGGGCTCAGCCGCACTGCTGACGTGATCAGCAGGCAGAATAGACACATTCTGAGAACTCAGCTCTGGACTCAAAGCACTACTGCCCTTCCACTCTCTCCTTCTGATCCTCAGCCATAGATTTGGCTATTTCGCAGTGGACAGGACAACTTGTGTGGGATGCCATCTTATTCAACTGGAAGGTGGAGTGACCCAAACGGAGGCCTCAGCAGGGACTAATTCCCAGGCTGGTAGGTACTGCCAGCCCACGGAGTGCTTTCTCGGCAGAAAAGCTGTGTTTAGCACAGTGTAGCCTTATGAGTGGGGCCCAGGAGAGGATGACAGCACGGCAGTAGCCTGTCTGTACTTTGAACTAGGTCACAGCATCTGGAGAAAGATAGAGAGGTGCCTCCATTGACAACCAGAAAGAGAGGCTTGCTCACTTGGCAACCTGACTGATTTTGGAAGCTGTCAGATAGCTTTTACCATTCAAAATAAGACTACCTAGAGAAATAACTACAGTGCACCCTGACAGCATCTCTTCTAGCCTTTACTGATCCACATTGTAGGGTCAGCTGATTGCCTCCCATTCACTCCATAAGTAGGGCAGTGTCTTTGTCAGCCAGGAGGTGGAGCTTGCTACCCCAGAGATTCCACTGGGCTCAGTCACTGAAATACACAGAGGTAACTGGTGATCAGCTTCCTTCTCAGAACTGCACCTCAGCTCCTGGTAAGGCAACACTAGAGAAACTAAACAGCCTCTAGATGCACAAAAATCAAACCTTGCCAGACACTGCAGAAAGCTCCCAAAAGAAAAAAAAAGCAAAGAACTTCCCAGATGAAGAAGCGTTTCTGAAACTATCAGAGGTCAACTACAAAAGAATTATATAGACAGCCCTCATAGATATTATTCAAAATGCAGCAGAGTAAAATGAAAAATTAAGCAAACTATTCAAACTGATGGAACACCAACATTCTGAAATCTGACAGATCAATAAGAAAGTTAAAGAATCAGACAATTCAATAAAAGCCAAGAGAACAGAATTGAACAAGTGGAAAATAGACTTCCTGACATTGAAGACAAAGCTGCCAATACCAGCATTTATGAGGAGAAATCAGAGAAAAAAAGAAAAAAAAAAAAAAACAAGAAAAATGAAGAAGCATTAAGAAACATGTGGGACTCTATCAAGAGGAAAAATCTATAACTAATTGGAGTTTCTGAACAGGGAGTAACACCTGAAAACACAGAGCACTATTGTTGAGTTGCTGACAGAAAACTTCACTGAAATTATGAAAGAAGAGAACAGAGACATCCCAGATGTGTTTTGAAAGCCACATAAAATAGACTGCAAAAGAAAGATATCAAGACATATGATAACCAAACTTAACAAAATGAGTCGTATACGACTCAGCAGCACTTGGCTTGGCTAACAAAATGAAACATAAGCAGAAACTCTTAAAGGCATCAAGACTTAAATAAAGCTAACATTCAGAGGGAAGCACTGTAGGCATTTGTCTGACTCATCATCAGAAATGATGCTTGCATGGAGGCAGTGGGATGACACATTCAAAGCCTTGAAGGAGAAAAAGTTCCAACCAAGAATTATATATCCTGAAAAACTGTCTTTCAAATACAAAGATGAAATTAAGACATTCGCAGATAAACAGAAACACAGAGACTTTGTAAAAACCAAATCAAAGCTACAAGAAATACTGAAAGAAGCTCTTCACTTAGAAAAACAAAGCTATTAACTCTGTGTCTTAGTAGACAATACAGGACACATCATCCAGAAACCTACTCAGTTAAGGAAGGCAGAAAACTCAAAGCTATAATATTAAAAGAAGGATCTAGTGATCATATCATGAAAACTATGATACCATCACATTAAAAAGAGGGATATACTGCAGTAGTTATAGTCCTTTCAGATGGAGAGGAAGTTAATAAGATATGGAGAATTTAAAATCAGGTTTAACCTTAGATTATTAAGAGTCATCATAAGGGTAGCTGCAAAGCACAATAAAGATGCAGCATATCAAAACAAGAAGAGTAACATCAGAGTCTCAACAAACACAAAACCTACATCAAGAAGGAATCAAACTATAAAGAAGAACGAACCAGAACAGAATGTTAAGAGCAACAGAGGAAACACCAACACAAAAATAAATACATCAAAATGACAGCACTAAACATATACTTACCAATAATTACACTGAATGTAAATGGACAGAATGCTCCAGTAAAGAGACAACTAGGGACATCTTGGATCAAAAGACATAGCTTGTCTGTATGTTGCTTACAAGAAATTCACCTTAGACTTAAAGATACAAACCAACTGAAAATTAAAGGATGGAGCAATATATACCAAGCTAATAATATACAAAGAAGAGCAGATTTGACAATATTAATCTCAGATAAAATATATTTTAATGTGAAATCCACCTTTGTGGATAAGGAGGCTGAAAGTTTCAATACACAAGCAGGACTCAAAAAGAATAAATATTTATGCACCCAATACTAGAGTGTCTAAATTACATAGAAGAAATACTGACTACGTTCAAAAATGAGATAGATCACTCCACAGTAATAGTGGGAGATTTCAATACTCCGCCATCAGTACTGGATAGATCTTCTGAAAAAAAAGCTCAGTAAAGACACAGAAGATCTTATTGTAACAATCAACCAACTAGACCTCATCGACACATACATAACTTTCTATCCATCAGCAGATAAGTACACTTTCTTCTCCAGTGCACGTGGAACATTTCCCAGAATAGACCATGTGTTAGGACATAAAGCAAATCTCAGCAAAACCCAAAACATTGAATTACTGCAAACCATTTTCTCATACCATAAAGCCATAGAAGTCAAAATCAATGCCAGAAAAAGTATAGACAGAAATTGGAACTCATGGAAACTGAATAATATCTTGCTCAAAAAGCTATGGGTTATAGAAAAGAATCAAGGATGAAATAAAGAAATTTATGGATTCAAACGAGAATGAAAACATTTCTAACCAGAACCTATGGGATACAGCCAAAGCACTGCTCAGAGGTCAATTTATCTCTATAAATGCTCACATCTGGAATGAAGAAAGAACCCAAACCAAATAAATAACCCTACAGCTTGAACAAGTAGAGAGAAAGCAACAGAGGAACACTTCAGGTACCAGAAAAAAAAAAAAAAAACCGATCACAAAGATTAGAGAACAACTAAACGAATTAGAGTACAGAAGAACAATTGAAAAAATCGATAAGACCAAAATCTGGTTTTTTGAAAAGATCAACCAAATTGACAAACCATTGGCCAAACTCACTAAAGAAAAACAGGAAATGAAACAAATAACCTGAATAAAAAATGAGACAAGAGATGTCACAACAGATCCAATAGAAATCAAAAATATCATAACAATATTATGAGAGACTGTACTCTAACAGATTTGAAAACCTAGAATAAATGGACAAATTCCTAGATTCATGTTACCTACCATAATTATCACAAGGTGAAGCAGAGCAACTTAATAAATCCTTCACAAAGGAAGAGATTGAAAAAGTCATCAAATCTACCACCCCAAAAAAAGAACCCTGTCCCAGATGGCTTCACCACAGAATTCTACCAAGCTTTTAGACAAGCGTTAACTCCAACACTACAGAGACTGGTTCACAGCATAGAAAGTGATGGAATACTCCAAAATTCATTCAGGAAGTCAGCATCACCCTCATTCCAAAGCCAAGGAAAGACCCAACCAAAAAAAAGAGAACTGTATTACTCATGAACCTAGGTGTAAAAGTCTTCAACAAAATACTTGCTAATAGAATTCAACAACATATCAAAATAATAATAATAATAATTCATCATGAACAAGTTGGATTCATACCAGGGATGCAAGGTTGGTTCAGCATCAGAATAACAATTAATGTGATGAACCACATAAATAACACAAAAGACAAGAATCACCTGATTTTGTCTACTGACGTGGAAAAGATATTTGACAAAGTCCAGCACCCATTCATGCTAAAAATTCTTAGCAAAATAGGAATAGATGGCTGCCGGGAGCTGGTCCCAACATTTTGTAGGGTCCCGCACGGAGGGAGGGAAGACACGGTGGGAAATGAACAAAGGAGACAGGAAAGAATTTTCTGGTTTAAGGCAGCCCGACCCAGAGAGGCATTTTTCTGCTGTGTCGAGAGCTGTCGTCTTTATTTTTTATAGATGAGGTGATGTAATATACACCTGATTTTCTTTATTACACAAACTATTGGTTAACAAGAAACTAATTTAATATCATTGGCTAATAAAAAACTGACTCCTCGTGGTCTAACTAACTCCTTCTACTTCTTAATCAATTGTCAAGGCCTTCTTGAGTAATTGTCTAAGCCAGGTGTCCAGCGGTGATAAAATGTCAGGAACACAATTAATGGCTTTATTCATATCTTAAAATGGGAGGTACCAAAGGGTAGACTCCTCAAGGTTTCACCATTTGGCTGTCTCAGTTTGTTTTTCCAAGTTTTCATTTATATCTTTCTGTATAGATAGTAAGTGTCTGCCATCCCCCAATTATGCCAGCTGCACTAAGAAAGATGTTTCTTTAGTGTTTATCAGTTCTCTATACCAGCTTTAATAAACCTAAAAGTTTATCTATTCTTCCAGCTGCAAGGAGAAAGGATGCTTTGTAGTTTTGATGGCTATGTGGAGAATTGTCCTTGAGAGCTTCCTAAGGGTTAGCTTGCAAACTTGTGTATGTGAAGAAAAGGGAGGGGGAATGTAATCAGTGGGGAGCCAGTGAAGCTGGGCAGGCCTCAGTGCTGTCAGGCATGCTGCATTGAAATCCATTTCTCTGATCTCTATTTCTCAGAAGTTCTTGGTCAGATTGTCCCAGTATAGTCTCATAAACCGAGGGGTTGAAGCTCCTCTTAGGAGGCACCTCCTTGGTCCTCATGTCGGGAGAGGGGGGCCCGCTCCCGGCATCTCTCCCATTTTTATTATACAAATCAGCTGGCTCCCAGCTGCCCCATCTGCGTGTCTGTCTTAGGTCGTGCTCCTTTATTTCTGTGTCTTTCCCGTCATTGGAACCCTATCCTCTAGCGATAGAGTCCTGTCTTAGACGAACACAAATCAAGAAGCATCTTACCCGTCTCTGACTACCGCAGTGGGTTACATAGTAAACATGGGGGGTGGTTCATGCTGCGTTTGCAGCTTTAGATGATGAACATCTATTAGCGGCCATCGGCACCAGCAGGTGTCAAAGTTGGTCAAGAGGTCCAGCAAACATGTTTTTAAGGTTATTCAGAAGATTTCCAGCTGTTGCAGCAGCATTAAAGGATAAATGGGTATGACTTAGTGCCAGAATTTCTGAGTGTAACTGTGTTAAGTGCAGAGTTTCATTAGTATGTTTTTTCATATCTTCTAGATGTTGTTTAACTCTTTCCCATGTATCTGTGCTTATATTGTGAGTTTTGTTAGTTACACAAATCTAGATAAATTTAGCATGACAAATCAGCCTGGCTTGGTGTTACAAAGTTTGGACCAGACTTTCTATTACTCCTATAGCTTTAAACAGTAGCTTTAACTTTGTTCTACTTTTAGACCAATCATTTCCTGAGTACTCATAAGTTGTGACATATTATGAAACACGTTATCTGTAAATTGAGCAGTCTGTACATTCTGAGTAGTGACCACGGCGATTATAGCAGATACAAGTGCAGTTATTCCCATAATAACTAAACCCCACAGCCTGCTTAGGCCTAATCAACTCTTGCAATTTTTCTATCACTTGTAGCCCTTTGTCCCGACAAGTTTACAGGCAGTAACACAAAGGGGGGCTGATGTAGAACAATTATAAGTTTCCCTTCCCCAAGGGGGCCCACACAATTAGCAAAATTACAGTTAAAACACATTATGTTAAAACAGGTTACATTGTGGCAGGTTTCATTGCCCTATGTGACAGTCATTCCCTTTTTTTAAGTGATGTTTACATTTTTCTCATTGAAATTCCTTTTAAGGATTATGTTGGTTCCTGTTACACAAGTGGTGACTGTTTTATTCAGGAGAGATTGGGTTAGTTTATGTCCAAGTCCAGAGTTCTTTACATTTTGGCCATTGGCAGCATAGTTCCTTGTGTTATTTAAGTTGGTGATGTTGTAGTATTTGAAAAGGGTTAACGATGAAGGAGCTGGTGGGCATCAATCACACGACGTTTCTGCAGTGACTTCACGGTTGTTGGGGAGATCTCTCGGAGCGGATGGTGTCAGGTTGTGTTTGCGAGTTGAATTCCTGTGAAAATATAATTTCTGCCTTGCAGCTTGGTTAGTGACAGCAAGTGATTGATAACAAAAGGGTATATTTTATTAAATGGTATGGTAAGCTGTGTTTATAATTTTAAGGGTGTTGTAAAATTTTTGAAAGCTCTTAGAAGTATAAGCCAGAGCAGTTTGTTTTGAGATGTGAGGGAATTTAGCAACTGGTAAAACAGTGAAAGAGGTGTCGAATTACATCCTTGCAAGCTTCTTCGGTGTGGGCTGAGGTCGTAATTGAGTGAGAATAAATCCTGTAAAGACTGTAAGACAACTATGACAATATTTTTTGTGGGATATAATGTGGCAGTTTTAATGTGAGGAAATAGCCTAACAATTGGGAGTCAGTATACAGGTTAAATTTTTTGTCATGTAGCATTGAAAAAACTACTTACATTGTAAGGAGCTTAGTTCTTTGTGCAGATGTTTCTGAAGTTAGAATTCTGTAACAGTAGTTCTGTTAGAGGAATCATTAGTAAAAGCTAATTCTGCATCATCTAGAGGGGTGAAGTTAGTTAGCTAAAGAGAAATAAAGGATATGTTTTGATCAAACTGTAGAGGAGGTAAATGATTTTTCATATATTTGCAGACCGCTGTTTCCAGTTTTTGTGGCTTTTTAGCTTTGCCTGCTTTCCTATCATTGAGAGAGTGGCTATCGGGGCCAGATATTTAACAACTACTTTAAGCAAATGTAACCACCCTAGGTGACGTTTTGCCAAAGACACTGAGCCTTAGGAATCATTTGTCTTTTATGATATATATAATTGTTTTAGCCAAGTAAGGGTTTTTGAGACAAATTTAATCTCCTCATTTTCTAGAACTCTCCACAGTCTTGTTTTTTTTTTTCTTGCCAATCTTTGCCTTTGTCTTTTTCAGTTTCTGTGTGATACTCTCTTATCTGTTTTTCTCTCTTACTCTTTCTTTCCTTTCTTTCCTGCATTTTCTTTCTTTTTAGCTATCCAGCCTTTTCCTGCATTTTCTTCCTCTTTAGCTATCCAGCCTTTTATTTTTTCTCTTTCCTACATCCTCTTCACCCACTTTTTCACTTGCTCATACTTTCTTTATATTCCCTTTATATTTGTCACACTTGGGGTTCCAGAGATAACTGTATATATCATAAAATTGTCACAGGAAACTCTAGCCAGGTTGTTTACATCAGGCAAAGTTTAAAACCTAAGAGAAAATTTTTTCAATTAATGAAATTAGTCTGTTAAACTCACATTTTTACAGAGATAAGAAGCAAGAAAGCATGTTGTGAATCTATTAAATGTAGTTTTTGTTTTCTGGTCCGAAGGCCATGTCCTTGGAGATTAAAGGAGAAGGAACAAAGGAATCTGTAACTGGTTGTGATTAATTAGTTGTAAGCCCCACGCTGCACTGGTAGGAGTTAATTTTAGTTTTAAGGGCTGCAGTTAGTTGATTTCACCAAGCAGTTTTTAAAAGTCATTTAAAGTTTTTAGACAGGAAGTTTTTAAGACAAAGGAAACACAAGCCACTGGTGTTATTTAAAACACGGCCCAAGTAAGAAATTGGAGGCGGAATTTGGATTTTATCTGGGGCAATTACCAAGTCTCTAGCTTTTAGGGCAAAGGTGAGTGTTATTAAGCACTTCTATAAAAAAGAATGATCAGGGTGAGCTAACAGAATGTTATAAACAGAGTGAAATTATTTTCTGACATTCTCTATCACAGCATTTACAAATTTCTGACAAAGAGTAGGGCTGTTCTCAAAACAAAAGGAGGATGAGTTACTATAGCAGCATCAATAAGTTTCTGACAAAGGGTGAGACTGTTTTTCATTCCTTGGGGGCGACTTTCCCCTGATAACACTGGAAAGGCTGTTTGAAATTCCCTGATGGCAAATTAAAAACAAAACTAAAAGTGAAGAGGGAGAGAACTCAGGTTGCAAAACTTTTACGAATTCCATTGTTGTATTGATTACCCTTAGGTGACAAATGTACCAGGCACAGGAGCCTGAGCGCAGAGAGAAAATGAGTAGCCTATCCTTATAAATTCTCTGCTGGCTAAAGCTGCAAAGCGGCTGAGGCAGGTGCGAGCAGGGAAGAAAAAAAATGAGTAACCTGTCCTTTTAAATTTTCTGCTGGCTGAAGCTGTAAAGTTGGTTTGAGCTTGAAAAGCACAGCCAGTTTTAGAGAAGTCTTAGGTGCTGAGGGAGTAAATTTGGGAGGAGACTTTCCCATCTCAATTAGAGTGTAATAAATTAATTTTCAATAAGAAAAGGCACTTATAGAGATGTTATTAGGCCCCTGATAGTAAATTTTTTGTATGCTATGACCAATACGTCCCCAAAATTCTTTTTCCAGCGTGCCTTCTGTGGGGAAGTAGGGGCAAAATTCTTGAACAAAATCCATAAAGGCTGTTAAATCCTTGGTGGAAACCTTAACGCTTTGTTGACATAAAAGGTTCTTAATTACCTTCACAAAAGTTTCCTTTGCTTTAACTCTTTACAGCCCATCATTCTTTTGTTTGTTAAAAATCTATAAAGAATCCTGTTTTTTAGAACGCTTTAAGGCGCATAACTTTAGTTACTAAGAGATTCTAAGAGAAGAGGTTCCCAAATGGCTTCAGGTATTGACTTTGGATTTAAGTCGTCCCTTAATGCCAAACAGCACAGAAAAGAGGTGCCCTCCTAGAGAAACGCCTGGTGGGGGACACTGCTAGAACCCATGAAGCTGAAAACAGAAAGAGAATAGACAGCCAGTTCCTTTAAATCCTCCCGCCGCTCCGGCAGCGGCAGCGGCAGTGGCTACTGCTGACACAAAAAGCCTCTAGAGGCACCTGTGAGCAGAGAAAAAAAACCCGAGCAGCTTGTTCTTTTAAATTGCCCACGGCTGCGGCAAACGTGGCCACTGCTGGCGGTTATCTCAACAGGTTTCTTCAGGTATCGAGTCTGTGTCTTCCCTGATTCTTAAAGGAGCTGCAGCTATTTAGGAAGAAGAGAAAGAAGGAGCAGTCAGAAAATAACAGATTAGATTCCAGTAAGAAAAGATATTTACAGGGAGGTTTCTGTAAGGAGTCTTCTTTCTCTTGGACTCCTTACGGCACAATTCTTCGCTCTTATAACTATAAAGAATTCTTTTGAACTCTTTATGGTACGTAAGCTTCGCTCCTCAAAACAATAAGGAATCCTCCCCTATTGGAGTTCTTTATGGCTCGAACTTCTCAAGTTCTCATTACTTATCCTTTCACTAACTCATTGCGACGAATGAGGGAACTGCAGATTCCTAGGACAAGATCCTAACCACCCCGGTACTCTGAACCTCTTTGCCCCTTCACTTCTGAGGCAAGATCCTAGCCTTAATTGGCGTCGGAGAATGCTTACCCTCATTCCTGCGAGAGATGGGTGGTGTCGGCGGTTCTGTGCTTCCTACCCCGTCACCTTGGAGTAGGGTCCGCGCCTTCCCGATGATTACCCGTCCCCTCAGTTATACGACGAGATCCTATCCACTACCCCCTTAGGAGGAGTGTGGCGTCGGCGAGATTACCCTCCGTGCCCCACGTTGGGCGCCAGATGCCGGGAGCCGGTCCTAACACTTTGTGGGGTCCTGCACAGAGGGAGGGAAGACACGGCGGGAAATGAACAAAGGAGACAGGAAAGAATTTTCTGGTTTAAGGCAGCCTGACCCAGAGAGGCATTTTTCTGCTGTGTCGAGAGCTGTCGTCTTTATTTTTTATAGATGAGGTGATGTAATATACACCTGATTTTCTTTATTACACAAACTATTGGTTAACAAGAAACTAATTTAATATCATTGGCTAATAAAAAACTGACTCCTCGTGGTCTAACTAACTCCTTCTACTTCTTAATCAATTGTCAAGGCCTTCTTGAGTAATTGTCTAAGCCAGGTGTCCAGCGGTGATAAAATGTCAGGAACACAATTAATGGCTTTATTCATATCTTAAAATGGGAGGTACCAAAGGGTAGACTCCTCAAGGTTTCACCATTTGGCTGTCTCAGTTTGTTTTTCCAAGTTTTCATTTATATCTTTCTGTATAGATAGTAAGTGTCTGCCATCCCCCCATTATGCCAGCTGCACTAAGAAAGATGTTTCTTTAGTGTTTATCAGTTCTCTATACCAGCTTCAATAAACCTAAAAGTTTATCTATTCTTCCAGCTGCAAGGAGAAAGGATGCTTTGTAGTTTTGATGGCTATGTGGAGAATTGTCCTTGAGAGCTTCCTAAGGGTTAGCTTGCAAACTTGTGTATGTGAAGAAAAGGGAGGGGGAATGTAATCAGTGGGGAGCCAGTGAAGCTGGGCAGGCCTCAGTGCTGTCAGGCATGCTGCATTGAAATCCATTTCTCTGATCTCTATTTCTCAGAAGTTCTTGGTCAGATTGTCCCAGTATAGTCTCATAAACCGAGGGGTTGAAGCTCCTCTTAGGAGGCACCTCCTTGGTCCTCATGTCGGGAGAGGGGGGCCCGCTCCCAGCAGATGGCAAGTTCCTCAATGCAATAAGGGCCATGTATACAAAGCCAACTGCCTACATCATCCTGAACAGAGAGAGAGTGAAGCAATTCCCCTTGAGAATTTAAACTAGACAAGGATGCCCACTCTCACCTCTTCTATTCAACATTGTACTAGAAATTCTGGCCAGAGAAATTAGACAAGACAAAGAAATAAAAGGCATCTGCATCGGATCCGACTCGACGGCACTTGGCTTGGCTGGCATCGGCAAAGAGGAAGTAAAAATCTCCCTGTTTGTAGATGATATGATTATATATGTAGAGAATACTAAAGAATCCATAATTAAACTACTCAGACCGATAAAGGAGTTCAGCAAAGTCTCAGGATACAAGATAAACATAAGTAAATCCTTAGGATTCCTTCGTACCAACAAAGAGATTGTTGAAGAGAGATCACCAAATCAATGCCATTTACTATAGCCCCAAGAAAAGAAAATATCTAGGAGTAAATACAACTAGAGAAGTAAGAGAGCTTTACAAAGAGAACTACAAGCTCTTACTGCAAGAAAATAAGAGAGAATTACATAAACGGAGAAAAGTATCCTGCTCACAGACAGGAAGACTTAACATTGTGAAAATGTCTATTTTACACAAAGCCACCTATATATGTATAAAATCTATTATATACATTATGTCTATTACATATATATAATGCCATCCTAATGCAAATTCCAGTGACATTTTCTAAAGAGATAGAGAAAGAAATCACCAACTTTGTCTGGAAAGTGAAGAAACCCCGGATAAGCAAAGCACTACTGAAGAAGAACATACTGGGAGGCCTCTCACTACCTGACTTTAGAACTTATTGCACTGCCACAGTTGTCTAAACAGCCTGGTACTGGTACAAAAAGAGACATATAGACCAATGGAACAGAGTTGAGACACCAGAGATGCCACCATCCTCCTGTGAACAATGATAGTCAACAAAGGATTTAAGATTGTAAACTGGGGTAAAAACATTCTCTTCAACAAATGGTGCTGGCCAAATTGGATACCCTTCTGCAAAAAAAACTAAAACAAGACCCATATCTCATACTTTATGCAAAAATCAACTCAAATTGGATAAAGACCTAAATATCAAACATAAAATGATAAAAATCATCCAATAAAAAGTAGGATCAACAGTGGATGTCTTAATACACAACTTAGACTTCAAAAGCTGGCAAACAAAGCACAATTGACAGAAAATAGATAAAGAGGAACTACTAAGAATCAACCACTTCTGTTCATCCAAAGACTTTATCAAAAGAATTAAAAGGTTACGTACAGAATGGGAAAAAATATTGGGCAACTATATGTCAGACTGACATTTGGTCTACATAATCTACAGGGTACTACAAAATATCCAAAAGAAAAGGATAAATAACCCAATTAAGCACTGGGCAAAGCAGATGCACAAACACTTCTCTATACAGGAGATCCAGGCAGCCAAAAGACACAGGCAGAAATGCTCACAATCATTAGCTGTTAAAGAAATTTATATCAAAACTACAATGAGATACCATCTCACTCCTACAAGGTTGGCCATGATACAGAAAAACACACAAAACAACAAATGCTGGAGATGCTGTGGAGAAATTGGAATTCTCTTACGCTGCTGGTGGGATTGTGAAATGGTGCAACTTCTTTCAAAAGCAATCTGGTGCCTTCTTTGTTTTTTATTTAATATGACTGAGTGAAAATGTACATTCCCGTATAAATTTACATGCCCACCTGTATGCAGATTCCACTGCTCTCCCTATCCAGTGACAGCACACTATTCCTCTCTGCTTCATACAAGTCTCTTCCTCCCAACAGCGTCCTTTCCTCTCCTCTCCACCCACTCTCCTTCCTCTAGCCAGAGGTCAGCAGGACAACACCCTATAGCAGTATAGAACCATAAAGTGCATCCAATATATGGTCACTCTGCATTGCCTAGTCCAATCCATTCTTGTCCAAAGAGTGGATCTTCGTTATGATTTAAAGGTAAGGGCAGCATCAGGGCTGGGGACCATGCTCTTAGGGGAATGCCAAAACCATTGGACCATCAATTGAGGTCTTTTAGTGGAGATCTCAGGATGCACCCCTTTTTATTCTTGTGTTGTCAGTGAGACTCACCTCTGTGAGCTCCATCGTGGCTATCACTGGTGGTGGCCGGGCACCCGCTGGTTCTTCCAGTCCCAAGTCGATGTAGGCACCCACTGATGTAGATCTCTCTATCTTCTAGGTTGTCTTTACCCCATGTCATTTTGGTCCTTGGTGAGCATCCATTTCTGCTGAGTTGGGAACATTTGCTGTGCCCTCAGATGGCCACTTGGCAGCTTTTAAGACCCCAGACGCCACTCACCACTGTGGGGTGCAGAGAGCCCTCTTAGCAAAATTCTAGTTGTGCCAATTGGCCTCGATTTTGCCTAAAAGCATGATCCCCTGCCCGCTCCCCCCACTACTCTATCCTTTCAATATTGGGTTAAGATGGAAGGAGTATTCAAGTTATGCTGAAGTCCACTTAATGTTGTTCTTGTTTCTAATGTGTGCTATCACCGATTTCTCCCAACCAGATTTCTAGCAACTATCTAATCTAAATCCTCCCCCTCTCGCCCTCCCTCCCTCCCCTCCCTTGCAGCTGTCAAAGGGTCTTTTCTTCTATACACAAGTCTGTTTTTGAGATCTTATCATAGAGGTTTCATACAATATTTGTCCTTTTGTCACTGACTACTTTCACTTAACATAATGTCTTCCAGTTGAAACCAGGTTATGAGATGTTTCCTGGAATCATCGTTATTTTTTATCATTGTGTAGTGCTCCATTGAATATGTGTACCATAGTTTACCTATCCATTCTTCTGTTGTTGGGCATCTGGGTTGATTCCATCTTTTTGCTATCATGGACTGTGCTGTGATCAACATTCTTGTGCATGTATCCATTGGTGTGAAAGGCCTTGATTCTGTAGGATATATTCCAAGTAGTGGAATTACTGGGTCAAATGGTATATCAATATCCATTTTTTTAAAGAAGCGCCAGATTGCTTTCCAAAGAGGCTGGACCATTTTGCAACCCCACCCACAGTGTAGGAGGGTTCCACCGTCTGCACAGCCTCTCCAAAATTTGTTGTTTTGTGTTTTCTGGATAATGGCCAATCTTGTTGGGGTGAGATGGTATTTGATTGTCATCTTGATTTGAATTTCTTTAATAATTAAAGATCGTGAACATGTCCGCATTTGTTTTTTGGCTGCGTGGATCCCCTCTTTAGAGAAATGTCTGCCCATCTCCTTTGCCCATCGCTTAATTGGATGATTTATCGTCTTCTTATTGATATTTTGTAGTATCTTATAGATTATGGAGATCAGGCGTCAGTCTGACATAGAGTAGCCAAATATTTTTTTCCCATTCTGTGGGTGTTCTTTTAACTCTATTAATAAAGTCTTTGGATGAGCAAAAGTGCTTGATTCTTAATAGTTCCCATTTTTCTATTTTGTCTTCTGTTGATTGTGGTTTGTTTGACAGATTTTGGACTCTGTCCACATTGTGTATTAAAACTTCTA
Source organism: Heterohyrax brucei (assembly GCA_028571685.1). Classification (NCBI taxonomy): domain Eukaryota; kingdom Metazoa; phylum Chordata; class Mammalia; order Hyracoidea; family Procaviidae; genus Heterohyrax; species Heterohyrax brucei. Next base: position 16,998,826 of record CM053142.1, on the reverse strand, counting down.
TTGTTATTCCTATCTTTCCTTGGATGAGCTTTATTGTTTTAGGTTTGATATTTAGGTCTTTTATCCAGTTGGAGTTGGTTTTTGTATAAGGTGTAAGATATGGATCTTGATTCAGTTTATTGCAGATGGATATCCAGTTTTGCCAGCACCATTTGTTGAAGATACTGTTTTCACCCCAGTTTAATGACTTAAGGCCTTTGTCGAATATCAACTATTCATAGGCAGATGGTGTCATCTCTGGGGTCTCAATTCTGTTCCATTGACCCATCTGTCTGTTCTTATACCAGTACCAGGCTGTTTTGACCACTGTGGCAATGTAGCATGTTCTAAGGTTGGGTAATGAGAGGCCTCCCAGTGTGTTCTTCTTCTTTAGTAGTACCTTACTTATCTGGGGCTTCTTCTCTTTCCAAACAGAATTGGTGATTTGTTTCTCCACCTCATTAAAAAATGACGCTGGAACTTGTATTGGGATTGCATTACATAAATAGATTGCTTTGGGTAAAATAGACATTTTCACAATGTTAAGTCTTCCTATCCACGAGCAGGGTACGTTTTTCCATTTATCTAAGTCTCTCTTAGTTTCTTGTAGTAAGGGCTTGTAGTTCTCTTTGTAAAGGTCTGTTATTTCTCTGGTTAGATTAATTCCTAGGGACTTTATCTTCTTATGGGCTATCGTAAATGGTATTGATTTGATAATTTCTTCCTTAACAGTCTCGTTGTTGGCATAAAGGAATCCTACTGATTTACTTCTGTTTATGTTGTATCCTGAGACTTTGCTGAACTCTTCTATCGGTTTCAGTAGTTTACTTATAGATTGCTTGGGATTCTCTGCATATACAATCATATCATCTGCAAACAGGGAGATTTTAACTTCCTCTTCACTGATGCAGATGCCCTTTATGTCTTGGTCTTGTCTAATTGCTCTGGCTAAAACTTCTAGTACAATGTTGAATAGAAGAGGTGAGAGTGGGTATCCCTGTCCAGTTCCTCATCTCAAGGGAAAGTCTTGCAGTCTCTCTCCATTCAGGATGATGTGGGCAATTGGCTTTGTATAAATGGCCTTTATTGTGTTGAGGAATTTGCCGTCTATACCCATTTTGCTAAGCATTTTTAGCATGATGGGTGTTGGACTTTATCAAATGCCTTTTCTGCATCAATGGGTAAAATCAGGTGATTCTTGTCTTTTGTGTTATTTATGCGGTTAATCACATTAATTGTTTTTCTGATGTTGAACCAGCCTTGCATCCCTGGTATGAATCCAACTTGGTCATGATGGATTATTTTCTTTATATGTTGTTGTATTCTATTGGCAAGAATTTTGTTGAAGATTTTTGAAACTAAATTCATGAGTAATATCGGTCTATAGTTCTCTTTCTTTGTTGGGTCTTTCCCTGGATTTGGTATCAGTGTTATGCTGGCTTCATAGAATGAGTTTGGGAGTATTCTATCCCTTTCTATACTGTGAAATAGTCTTGGTAGTATTGGAGATAACTCTTCTCTAAATGCTTGGTACAATTCTGCAGCAAAGCCATCTGGGCCCGGACTTTTTTTTGGTTGGCAGTGTTTTGATGACCTTTTCAATCTCTTCCTTTGTGATGGGTTTATTAAGTTGTTCTGCTTCACATTGTGATAACTTGAGTAGGTGGTATGAGTCAAGGAATTGATCCATTTCCTCTAGGTTTTCAAATTTGTTAGAGTACAGTCTTTCATAGTATTCTGTTATGATATTTTTGATTTCTGTTGGATCTGTGGTGACAACTCCCCTCTCATTTCTAATTTGGGTTATTTGTTTCCTTTCCTGCTTTTATTTAGTAGGTTTAGCCAGTGGTTCATCAATTTTGTTGATCTTTTCGAAAAACCAGCTTTTGGTCTTTTCAATTTTTTCAATTGTTTTTCTGTTCTCTAATTCATTTAGCTCTGCTCTAATCTTTAAGATCTCGTTTATTCCAGTGCCTGAGAGGTTCCTCTGTTGTTCTCTTTCTACTTGTTAAAGCTGTAGGGTTAGTTCCTTGATTTGGTTTCTTTCTTCCTTCCAGATGTGTGCATTTATGGAAATAAACAGACCTCTGAGCACTGTTTTGACTGTATCCCATAGGTTCTGGTAGGAAGTGTTTTCGTTCTCATTGGAATCCATGAATTTCTTTATTTCATCCTTGATTTCCTCTACAGTCCATGTTTTTTTGAGCAAGACATTGTTCAGTTTCCAAGAGATCCACTTTCTATCTATGTTTTTTCTGCTATTGATTTCAACTTTTATGGCTTTATGATCAGAGAAGATGCTCTGCAGTAATTCAATGGTATGGATTTTGTTGAGCATTGCATTATGGCCTATCACATGGTCAATTCTGGAAAATGTTCCATGTGCACTGGAGAAGAAGGTGTAGTTGCTGCTGATGGGTGGAAAGTTCTGTGTATATCAATGAGGTTGTATTGGTTAATTGTGTCAATGAGGTCTTCTGTATCTTTACTGAGCTTTTTTCTAGATGATCTATCCATTATTGAGAGTGGAGTATTAGAGTCTCCCACTATTATTGTGGAGTCATCTAACTCTCTTTTGAGTGTAGTCAGTGTTTCTTTGATGTATTTAGGTGCTCTGATATCAGGTGCATAAATATTTAATATAGTTAAGTCTTGCTTGTGTACTGAACCTTTCAGCAATAAATAGTGTCCATCTTTGTCCACGATGGTGGATTTGACATTAAAATTGATTTTGTCTGAGATTAGAATTGCCACCCCTGCTCTGCTTTGTTCATTGTTAGCTTGATATATATTCTTCCATCCTTTAAATTTTAGTTTGTTCCTATCTTTAGATCTCAAGTGAGTTTCTTGTAGACAACTTATGGATGGGTCATGTCTTTTGATCCACGATGTCGCTCGATGTCTCTTTACTGGAGCATTCAGTCTGTTCACATTCAATGTAATTACAGATAGGTATGTTTTCACTGCTGCCATTGTGATATGTTTATTTTTATGTTGATGTTTTCTCTGTTGTTCTTATTAGTCTGTTCTGGGACATTCTTTTTTGTGAGTTGATTTTTCACCTTTTTCAGAGCTCGTTTTGTAGTTGTTGAGACTCTTGTGTTACATTTCTTGAAATGGTGTGATACTTCTTTGTTGTGCTTTACAGCTGTCCCTATGATCCCCCTTAATAAACTATATATAAACCCAATTTTAATTACTACCAGTCTTGTCATCTTCCTCTCTATCTGGAAGGACTATAACAACTGTAGTACATCCCTCTTTTTAATATGATGGCACCATAGTTTTAATGGTGATCACTGTATTGTTTCTTTCCGTATCAAAGCTGTGATTGACTTTGGAGCCTCCCCTAAATGAGTAGAGTTTTGAGTAGTGTGTTGTTCTGAAATATTAAGTTAGCAGTTTCATTCTTCTGAGCCAGAGCCAAGAACTTCTTTCAGTATTTCTTGTAGTTTGGGTTTGGTTTTTACAAAGTCTCTGAGTTTCTGTTTATCTGGGAATGTCTTAATTTATTTTCATATGTGAAAGGTAGTTTTGCAGGATATATAATTCTTGGTTGGCAGTTCTTATCCTTCAAGGCTTTGAATGTGTCATGCCACTGTCTCCGTGCTAGCATGGTTTCTGCTGAGAAGTCTGAAGACAGCCTACAAGGTTTCTCCCTGAATGTTAGCTTTGATTTGAGTCTTGCTGCCTTTAAGAGTTGCAGCTTATGTTTCATTTTGTTAAGCTTGATTATAATATGTCTTGCAGTCTTTTTCTTGAGATCTATATTAGGTGGCGTATGATATGCATGTGAGATGTCTATATTCTCTTCCTTCATGATTTCTGGGATGTTTTCTGTCAGCAGCTGAGCAACAATACTCTCTGTGTTCTCAGATGTCTCATCCTGTTCAGGGACTCCAATTAATCGAGAGTTGTTCCTCTTAACAGAGTCCCACATGCTTCTTAATGCTTCTTCATTTTTCCTGTTTCTTTTTTCTGATTTCTACTCTTAGATGCTGACATCAGTAGCTCTGTCTTCCAAGTCAGAAATTCTTTTTCCATTTGTTTCATTCTGTTTTCTTGGCTTTGTATTGAAGTTTCTATGTCTTTGATTTTGTTCTTGATCTGTTGGATTTCAGAGTACTTGTATTCCATCAGATCGAACAGCTTGCTTAATTTTTCATTTTGTTCTGCTGCATTTTGTATAAAGTCTAGAAGGGCTCTGTATATAATCATTTTGTACTCGCTTTCTGATGCTTTCATAAAAGTTTCTTCATCTGGAAACTCCTTGGTTGCTTTGTTTGGGAGCCTTCTGAAGCCATGGGTGATTTCTTGTGTGCCAGAAGTGTCTGTTGTTTTTTAGGGTCCCATGTGAGTAAGTCGAAGCTGAAAGGTATACTGTTAGGATGGACTGCAGATGCTTCTCTAGGATGTCTTAAAATGTAAAGCAAATGGTATTTGACCACTTCCCAAGTCAGTCAGGTTTTCAGCAGTAGAGGTCCCTCCTCTTACCTGGCAAAGTAAGCACCACTATATCCAACCCCAGATGATACGAACTAGTTCAAAATACAGCAATGCTACTGCCCTGTTGGCTTCTACTGACAGGGCCTAGCCTTGGGCGACAATGTGTGGAGTACTGCTTTTCTGGTAGAAAAGCTATCTCCTATGGGCAGGCTCTAGCTCCCAAGCTAAGAATTAGGTCTAGCTGCAGCCACCGTATCCAAGATGGCATCCTCCACACAGGCAGCAGATAGAGGGGCTAAAGTTGCTGAGAGGTAGTGATCCCTCTCCTTCTGTTTCAAGGCCTGCAACCTAGGTGGCACTGTGTCATTTACTGGTTTTCTGTCAGAGAAGTGCTGTCCTGTTTGCAGGCGCTGGCTCCCAGGCTGAGAATTAGGTCCCGCTAAAATCTCAGTACCAACATGGTGTCCCGCACAGCGACTGCATAATTCCTTACAAATCCCGCTGTGTCACGGATAAGATGACAGGCTGAAAGTAGCTAGATTAACAGAGTCCTAAGCCTGGCTCTCAAAATATGGGAATTTCACCTGCCTATCCCCCCAGCAGCCATCTGAGTCTAGTCGCTAGGCAAGACCCAGCTCCACCCTCTGGCCAAGATAGAGAAAAAAAAAGTCAACATGGTGCATTTACCTTCCATCCATGAGAGCCAGGGCTAGCCAGGAGCGGGAGTCAGCGAAAGAGAGGAGGTTTTTCGCTCAGTGGTATGAAGTTGAAAGTAACAGCCCTGTGCCGTGTCCTGGGGCTGATTAGGTGATCAGAAGGCTCTGTTTGATTATCAGTTCAGGTCTTGGTTTCCAGAGGGATATAAGGAGATGTGTGCTTAGTCCGCCATTTTGACTCTGCCCCCTGGTGCCTTCTTAAAAAGATGGAAATAGATATACCATTTGCTTGGAATATATTCCATTGCTTGGAATATATCCTACAGAAGCAAGGGCAGTCATGTGAACGGATATATGCACATGAGTGTTTATTGCAGCACAGTCCACAATAACTAAAAGATGGAATAAATCCAGATGTCCAACAACAGATGACTAGATAAATAAACTGTTGTAAATACTCAAATGAACACTATGCAATGGTAAAGAACAACGATGATTTTAGGAAATATAACCTGGTTTCAACTGGAAGACATTATGTTGAGTGAAATTAGTCAGCAGTACAAGCACAAATAATGTATGAGACCCCTGCCATAAGGACTCAAAACAGACTCATGTACAGAAGAAAAGACTCTTTGACAGCTGCAAGTGAGAGGATAAAGGAAGGAAGAGGGCTGGTTATAGACTAGGTAGTTGAAAGAAATTTGGTTGCGTGAAATCAGCGACAGCACACATTAGAAAAAAGATCAATTTAGCTGGACTTCAACACAACCTGTAAACTCCTCCAGTCTTAACCCAATATTGCAAGGACAGAGTAGCAGGGTCAGGGGTCTGGCGACCATGCTCTCAGGAGTCACCAAGGCTAACTGGTGTAACTAGCCTCTTGCTAAAAGAGTCTTTCCACCCCATATTGGTGAGTGGTGTCTGCGGTCTTAAAAGGTAGCAAGCTGCCACTGAGGTACACCAAATTTTCCCAACTCAGCCGGAACAGATGATCACCAAGGAAAACAACAACATGGGGGAAAGAGAACCCAGAGGACAGAAAGACCCATGTGAATGGGTGACTACATCAACATGTGAGAAGAATCAGATGGTGCCCGGCTACCACCAGTGACAGCTGTGATGGGGCTCACAATATTGAGTCCTAGTGGCAACACAAGAATAAAAACAAGTTTACCCTGAGAACTCCACCAAAAGACTACAACTGATAGTCCAAATGCCTGGGGGTTCCCCTGGGAGTATGGCCCCTAGACCTGATGATGCCCCCAACCATACATCATTACTGAGGTCAACTCCTCAGACAGGAACTGATTGGACTCGGCAACACAGAGTGAGTATACTGTGTGTGAACTTCATGGTTCTGTGCATCTATAGAATGTTATCCTACTGGCTTCTTACTAGAGGGCAGTGGAGAGGGTGGAGAAGAGAGGGCAGGAGATTGTTAAGAGGATATTACATGTATAGAACAGAAGGAAGGAGTGTGCTGTCACCTGGCAAGGAGAGCAGAAGGAGTTGCACATAGGCAGGCATGCAAATTTAAACTGGACTGTACACTTTCACTCAATCACGGGAAGGAAGGAAGGAAGGAAAGAAGGAAGGAGGGAAGGAGGAGGGGGGAAGGGGAAAGAGGGAAGGGAAGAAGGGAGAGAATAACACGATAAATATGGCCCCTATAGTTTCACAGATATTGCTGCTATGAGCTACGAAAAATAGGATATCCTTGTTGGAAGACACTTTACTATTTCCTCCAACCAAAAAGTCCTTTAAAGCTGTTGATGAATTTTAACATTGTAATACATCACTGAGAAACTGTATTATAGAAAGGGTAAGGAACTACCACTTATCTTTTCAATTTTATAACACAGGTCAGGAGCAGCCACGTCTCTCTGAGAATTTGACAAAACAGAGCTTGTTTTCCCAATTTTCTCTGAGTCAAGAAAAGACATGAATCTTGCAGCTTATGGTTATCCACAGCTCAGGTTCAACTTCTTTTCTAAGAAAGTGACCCAAAACTGTAAATACTTAAACCAAAGAGGGGCAACTTGACCTCAGGGAAAACACTCAGGATGTTTTAAAGAGAACAGCTGAAGACCTCCAACAAGAGAGGTCTATCCTGTTATCTTGCTAATTATTAGTTTTCTAATAAAAACTTGTTTGTCACATGTGAATTTTCCATACCTCTTGTTTTCTCTAGACAGACTTTACATGCTGCTTACGAGTACATATTTTTGTGTGATAGATGCAAACTATAATAATTTAGATGATATCTTTCCAACTGAGTGAATTTATGTAGACAAACTCTCGTTTAGATTGCTGGTGAATGGTTGGGTAATGTATTTTGAGAACTCTAGGATTACCCTTACCTATTCGTAGTAATGATGATCCTAAATACTGAAAAAGTAATGTTAAATCATTACACATTATAAAGTGAGAGTTAGAAGAAATCTCACTGGTTTAACACTCAGGTTATGTTTCGTAGCTTTAATTCCTACTTAAAACCCTCCAAAACCAAACCCATTGCCACTGAGTCAATTTCATCTCATAGCAAACCTATAGTTCAAGGTAGAGCTGCCCCATAAAATTTCCAAGGAGCATCTGGAAGATTCGAAATGTTGACCTCATGGTTAACAGACATAGCATTTAACCTCTATGCCACAAGGGTTTCCAGTTCCTGCTTATGGTATAGTGAAACTGGAGAAATCTTTAAGAAATGTATCAGTCACTCTGGGACAAATGGGAAGCTTGGTGGGGAAGTATTTCAATGCAATGGCTGCTAACCGAAAAGTTGGTAGTTCAGATCTACCAGGCACTCACTGGAAACTCTGTAGAGCAGTTTTACTCTGTCCTGTAGGGATACTAGGGGTCAGAATTGACTCAGCAGCAGTGGGTTTGACCAGTGGTTTTACAGGACGAATGGATGAGATTGCTAGTGGAATAGAAACACAGCAGAGATTTCTGATCTCATAAACCAAGCTGACATGAGATAAGAGAACAGCCCTAAGGTTTTTTTATTATCCCAAGAATACATAGACAAGAAATGCATAGAATTGGATAGCAAGCTATTGGGTTACATACAGTAACATCCTTACAAATAACAGATTTATTTAGTTAGTCACCATCAAGAATAAGTACATGGTCTAGATCACTTAGTAATATATTCTTAGTCTACATCCTGACAGTATGAGGCATAATAAAATTTATCTTGTATCTTCTTACACACTCAAAAGGCAAAAGAAGGCTCTGGGCTAAATGCTGATGTACACTGAATCTGGGCAATGTGACTGATGAGAACATTAATCTTACTTAAGATCCTGGTGAAGAACTGGATGGTATGGGGGGAAAACCAGCAATGTGAGTTTAAAGAACACGCCACGGTGGCCATCTAAAAGGGGCTCATCTAAGTGCAAGTATTGATTGTCAATGTGTTATTGCCTATGCCCAATAAAAAGGAGGTAATGGTTTAGGAAATAATATTAGGTAAGTATTCCCTGTCCTTGTGCATAGAGAATCTGATCCAGCTAGACCTGTATTCATAAGGACTCACTAGGTTGTATCAACTGGGCACTGAGGTATAAAAACAATAGGTGGGACAGTCTCAGATATTATCTTTTCAAAGTAGAAGGAAAGAAAATATCTTTTAGGGAACTTTACACATATGCTACTCAAAAAGACTTTCCACTCTCAAAAATTTGTTGGACCAGTGAAGACTATTCTGACTGACATTACTGAAAGCTATACCAGTGATTGTTAAGAAAGACAATTCAAAAAGTAGGATCACAATTTCCAGCCAATCCATGAAAAAGTGAAGCTTTCAACAAACAGTTTTGCCCAGTTTTAGTGTTCCTATACACTGATAATTCTGTAATACACCTTGGACTCAGGCAGACACAGCTCTAGTTAGCACCATGTTTATCCACTTCTTTACATTTGCCCTTTATGAATGTGTACAGAATAAATCTTTCTTTTTAATTCCCCTCCCCCCAAAAAAAAACAGAAAGAGAGAAGTCACAGGAGTTGCACATGTCCAGAAGGAATCTTATATCAAAGAAATAGAAGACAATGTGTGGGCAACCTGCACAGTACCCATAATACACTGTTTAACAATATGCAGCCCTGGTGGAAGAATGTAGAAAAAGCAGAAGGTAGAAAGTTTGTCGGCATTAGCTGCTGTTAAGCTGACCCCAGACTTCACAATGACCTCATGCACAGCAAACACGGGGGCATAGTCAGTTAAGTGCTATGTCTGCTAACCAAGAAGTCATCAGTTCAAATCCACCAGGTGTTCCTTTGAAGCTCTATGCAGCAGTTCTACTCTGAGGTCTAGAGTCCCTATGAGTCAGACCTGACTTGATGGCAGTGGGGTTTTTTCCATGCACAACAGAACAAAACAGTTGCCTGGTCCTGTACCATCTCCATAATTACTTGAAGACTGGATGGTTGTGATCCATAGGGTATTTACTAACTGATTTTTAGAAGTTGACCACCAAGGCTTTCTTCCTGGCCTGTATTAGCCTGTAAGCTCTGCTACAACCTATTAAGCATCATCTGATACACAAGCCTCTACTGGCAAACGGCTGCTGCCTGAGTGTGAAGAACATCGGGCAAGAATTGAACTTTGATTTTCCTCACTAAGAGTGAGAATTCTAGCATTGAACCAGCCCTGCTTTCCCTGCACCCCTACAAAGGTTTTTGTCTTGTTAGGTGCCATATAAAGTGTTCCAGCTCCTAGCAGTCCCGCGCACAACTCAATGAGACACTGCCTGGTGCTCTGCCATTTTCATGATTGTTGCTGTGTTTCCCCACTGTTGTAGCCTCTGTGTCAATCCATCTTGTTGAGTGTCTTCCCCTTTTTCACTGACACTCTACCAAGCATGACGTACATTCTCCAGGGATTAGCCCCTCCAGATAAAATGTCCACAGTATGAGATAAACTCTCCCCATCCTTGTTTCCAAAAAGCACTCTGGCTATACTTCTTCCAAGAAAGATTTGTTTGTTCTTCTGGAATTCCATGGTATTTTCAATGTTATCTGTCAACACTGTAATTTAAAGTCATCAATTCTTATCCAGTTTTTCTTATTCATTGTCCAGTTTTCACATCCATATAAGGCAACTGAAAGTGACATAGCTTGTGTCAGGCACATCTTGGCTATTTAACACTTTATAACTTTTGCAGCAGATTTGGCCAAACTAAGGTATCATCTGATTTCTTGACGGCTGTTTCTGTGGACTTTGATTGTGGGCCCAAGAAAAATGAAATCCTTGAAACATCAGTCTTTTCTTTGTTTATCATTATGTTGTTTATTGGTTAAGTTATGAAGATTTTTGTTGTCTTTATATAGAAATGTAAGCCATACCAGTGGATCTTCATAAGTAAGCACTTCAAGTCCTCTTGCTGTCAGCAAACAAAGTTGTGTCCTCTGCATGTCAAAGTTTATTAGTGAGTCTTCCTTCATTCCTGATGCCAAGTTCTTCTTCACATAGTCCAAATTCTTGGGTTATTTTCTCGTCCTAGAAAAGTAGGCAGATGTTTCCATTCACATGCTAAGGAAGGTGAATGCAAAGACAAAGATAGAAGACACGGAGAAGAGTAGCAACTAATGGAACAGTGTCTCACAGGAAGCTAGAAGTGATGGGATCAGGAACAGACTACTTATTCCAGAACCTTATAGATAGTAAGTTAAAGAACTAAATAATCATTCTTATTTTGGTATGTATAGTATTTTTTTTTTAATATTTCCATAGTTATGTATTTCTTCTTCATCTCACGGAGGAATTGACCACTCTCCCAGAACTAAGCCTTCTACTTGTGTTTAGCATTTCACATCTTTCCAGTCTGAAGATCTTTCGAACTTCTTTTCTTATTTACCTTTGGAGCAGTGCTTGCCCTTAGTCACTCTTCCACCACCATCCAGGGTCATGTACTCTGTGTGTTAGTTAGTTAGCATTTTCTAGCCCTTTCTAGCTCTTCGATAATTTTCATAATGATCTTGAAAACTGCTTCTTTTTCTTCTTCTTCTTCTTTTTTTTTTTTTCAGAGCCTAGGGTATTCAGTGAGGCTTTTCCTTCAGCAGGGTTCCTGAACTCAAATACCTGTCTTCTCAGCACTGTAAAGATGGCTGAGAAACAGTTTCCCAAACATTTATTTATTTATTTTTATTGTGTTTTAAGTGAAAGTTTACAATTTGATTTCTCATATAAAATTTATATACTTTGTTATGTGCCCAAGCTACTCACCCCACGTTGTAACAGCATACTACTCTTCCCCTCTTCCACATATTCTCAGTGTCCATTCAACCAGCTCCTGTTACCTCTGACTCCAATCTCTCCTCTGAGTAGAAGCTGCCCAGTTAATCTCCTGTATCTACTTAACCCAACAAGCACACGCTTCACCAGTATAATTTTCTGTCCAATCTTTGTCTAAGGGTTAGCTTTGTGAATGGTTTCAGTTCTGGGCTAACAGGGAGTCTGAGGGCCATGTCTTCTGGGAACAGTCCAGTCTTTTGGACCATCAGTTCTGGCCTTTATAATAGATTTTGAGTTCTGCACCCCATATTTCTCCTACTTCATCAGGAGCACCTCATCGTGCATCCTGTCAGGGTGGTTACTGGTAGTGGCCAGGCACTATCTAGTTCTTCTAGTCTCATGATGATGTAGTTTCTTGATTATGTGGCCCTTTCTGTCTCTTGGGCTCCTATTTTCATTATGTCTCTAACGTCCTTCATTCTCCTCTGCTCCAGGTGGGTTGGAACTAATTGAGGCTTCTTAGATGACCGTTTGCTAGCTTTTAAGACTCAGATGACACTTACCAAAGTAGGATGCAAGGCATTTTCTTAAAAAGCTTTGTTGTGTCCATTGACCTAAATGCCACCTGAAACCATAGCCCTCAGACTCTTGCCCTTGCTACTCTGTCTTTCAAAGTGTTTGGTTAGATTTGGTAAACTTCTTAGCTTTTGGTTTAGTCTAGTTGTGCTGACTTCTCCTTTACTGTGTGTTGTCTCTCCCTTCTCTGAACTTAATTCGTATCTGTTCTTTAGTTAATGAATATTTTCCTCTCTTTTCCCTCCCTCATAGCTATCAAAGACTAGTTTCTTCAGTATTTAAATGGCTTCTTGTGTCTATCAGTGGTGTCATACAATTTTGTCCTTTTGCAGCTGACTAATTTCACTCAATATAATGCTTTCGAGATTCCTCCATGTTATGAGGTGTTCCCCACATTCATCATTGTTCTTTATCATTGTATGGTGTTCCATTGTGTAAATATACTGTAGTTTATCTATTCATTCATTGATGGACTCCTAGGTTGGTCCCATGTTTTTGCCATTGTTGACAGTGCTGCAATAAACATTGCTGTGCACATATCTATTCATGTGATAGTCCTTATTTCTCTAGGATATAGCCCAAGAAGTAGAATTCTGGATTGTGTGGTATTTCTATTTCTAGCTTTTTAAGAAAGCACTAAATCAGTTTGCAAAGTGGTTGTACAATTTCAAACCCCCACAGCAGTGTACAAGTGTTCTAGTATCTCCATGGTGTCTCCAACATTTACCATTTTGTGTCTCTTGGATTAATGTCAACTTTACTGGGATGATATATCTCCTTGTGGTTTTGATTTGGATTTCTCTAATGGCTAATAATTATGAACATTTCTTTATGTATATGTTAGCTGCCTGGGTGTCATCTTTGGTGAACGCCTGTTCATATTCTTTGCCCATTTTTTAACTGGGTTATTTGTCTTTTTCCTGTCAAGGCTTTGCAATATCTTGTGGATTTTGGAGATTATACATTGGTTTCATTTGGTATAGCCATTTTTTATTCCCCAGTCTGTAGGCTGCCTTTTCACTCTTTCGGTAATGTCTTTAGATAAGCACAAGTGATTGATTTTGAGGAATTCTCATTTATCTATTTTCTCTTCTGGTGTTTGTGCACTGCTGGTAATCATTTGTATTCTGTATATGTCATGTATTAACATTGTCTCTCTGTTTTCTTCTATGATCTTTATTGTTTCAGATTTTGTATTTAGGTCTTTGATCCATTTTGAGTTAGTTTTGTGAAAGGTATGAGATATGAGTTCTGTTTCATTTTTTCCCAGATGCATATTCAGTTATGCCAACACCACTTGTTAAAGAGATTATCTTTTCCCCAGTTTACAGACTATGGGCTTTTGTCAAATATCAGCTCCTCGTAGGTGGATGATTTTATGTCTGAATTCTCAATTCTGTTCCATTGATCTGTGTATCTGTTGTTGTACCAATAGCAAGCTGTTTTGACTACTGTGACAGTGTAATAAGTTTTTAAAGTTAGGTAGTGCAAGTCCTCTCCCTTTGTTTTTGTTCTTCAGTAATACTTTACTTATCCAGGACTTATTCTCTTCTATGTGAAGTTGGTGATTTGTTTCTCAGTCTCACTGAAGAATATTAGAATCTAGATTGAGATTGCATTGATCTATCGATTGCTTTGGGTAGAAATATTTTCACAAGGTTGAGTGTCTCTATCCAAGAGCAATGTAGGTTTATTCACTATGTAGGCCTCTTGGTTTCTTGCAGTGGTATCTTGTAGGTTTCTTTGTATACGTCTTTTATGTCTCTGGTTAGATTTATTCCTAAATATTGTATCTTCTTGGGATCTATTGTAAATGGTATTGACTCAGTGATTTCCTCTCTGGCTGAACTCTTCTATTAGTTCCAGTAGATTGTCATTGTGGTGGTTGATTAGAGTTTTTTGTGTATGAGACCATATCATCTGTAAATAGAGATATTTTTACTTCTTTTTTTTTTTTTTTTTTTTTTTTTTTTTTACCAGTCTGAATGCTCTTTGTTTCTTTATACAGCCTGCTTGCTCTGGCTAAAATCTCCAGCACAATGTTTAAATAATGTGGTGACAAAAAGTACCCTTTTTTGGTCCCTAATCTCAGTTGAAATGTTTTCGAACTTTTTCCATTTAGGATAATGTTGACTGTAGGCTTTCTATAAATGTCCCTTACTATTTTGAGGAATTTTCCTTCTACTCCTGCGTTGCTGAGGGTTTTTAACATGAATGGGTATTGGACTTTGTCAAATGCCTCTTCTAACATCAAGTGGTTCTTGATTTTGTTCTATTTAAGTGATAGACGACATCGATTATCTTCCTAATGTTGATCCACTCCTGTATCCCTGATATGAATCCCACTTACTCATGGTGAATTAATTTTTGGATGTATTGCTGAATTCTAATGTCTAGAATTTTGTTAAGGATTTTTACATCTAAGTTTATGAGAAATAAGTGTCTATAGTTTTCCTCTTTTGTTCTGTCTTTACCTGATTTTGATGTCAGAGTTATGCCAGCTTCATAAGATAAGTTTGGGAGTATTCCATCCTTTTCTGTTCTGTGAAATACATTTAGAAACAGTGGTGTTAACTCTACTCCAAAAATTTGGTAGATTTTTCCAGTGAAGCCATCAAGGCCACAATATTTATTTTATCAGGAGTTATTAAATGACCTTTTTAATCTCTTGTTACAGGTTTATTTAGTTTTTCTACCTCTGTGTATGTTAGTATAGGTTGATAGTGTGTTTCTATAAACTTGTTCACTTCCTCTAGGTTTTCAGATTGTTACAGTATAATTTTTCACAGTATTCTGTTACGATTTTTTAGGTTTCATTCGAATCTGTTGTGATGTTGCCCATCTCATTTCTTACTGAGGTTATTTGTATCCTCTTCTGTTTTGTTTTGGGTTTTTTTTGTCTGTTTTGGCAATAGTTTATCTTTTTCATTTTTAATCATGTCAAATAATCACCTTTTGGTCTTGTTTATTCTTTCTATTGTTGTTTTATTTTCTGATTTATTTAGTTCTGCTTTAATTTTTATTATCTGCTTTCTTTTGGCACCTGAGAGCTTCTTTTGCTGCTTTGCGCTTGTTCAAGTTGTAGTGTTAATACTCTGGTTTGAGCATTAACCCTAAGGATCTGGTAAGATATGCTTTCACTCTCATTTAATTTTGTGAATTTATTTTCTCCTTGATTTCTTCTATAAGCCAGTAGTTTTTGAGCAAGGTGTTGTTCAGTTTCTGTGTTTCTTTCTTTCTTTCTTTTCTCCCTCACTTTTTCTGTCATGGCTTTATGATCTGAAAAGATGCTTTGTAACATTTTGATGATTTGGATTTTGTTAAGCCTTGCTTTATGACCTAGTATGTGGTCTATTCTGGAAAATGTTCCATGTACATTAGGAAAGAAAGTGTATTTGGCTGCTATTAGGTGGAGTGTTCTGTATATGTCTATGAGGTCAAGTTGGTTGGTTGTGGCATTTAGATCTTCCGTGTCTTTATTGACTTTCTTTCTAGCTGTTCTGTCCTTCACCAAAAGTGGTGTGTTGAAGTCTCATACTATGATTGTGGAGCTGTCTATTACTGTTTTCAGTGCATTCACAGTTTATTTTATATAATTAGGAGCCCTATCATCGGGGGCACAAATATTAATGTGGTTATGTCTTCTGAAGTAGCGATCTTTTAATTGTTGCATAGTGTCTTTCCTTTTCCATTGTGGTAGCTTTTACATCAAAGTCTGTTTTGTTAGAAGGTAATATTGCCACTCCTGCTCTTTTTTGAGCATTGTTTGCTTGATAAGTTTCTTCCATCCCTTGAATTTTAGTTTAGTTTTGTCTTTGAGTGTGAAATGGGTCTATTTTAGGCAGCATACAGACAAATTGTGTATTTTATCCATTCTGCCACTGTCTATCTCTTTAGTGGTACATTTAATCCATTTACATTCAGTGTAATTATTAATAGGTATGAGTTTAGTGCTGTCATTTTGATACCTTTTTTGTGCATTGTCAAGTTTCTTTGTTCCACTTAATTTTCTGTGTTGAATTATTTTTCGTTTTATCTTTTTTTATTGTCATTGGTTTTGTATTTGCAGTGACTTCATGTTTTTCTCGTGTGCTATTTTGATACGTAGGGTCGTCAGTTTCTTTTCTAGTTACCTTAATATTTACCCCCTCCTTTTTTTCAGTTCAAAGCAGTCTTTTATTTATTTATATTGCCTTGACTTGCTCTCTGCATGAAAGATGAATGACTCCATTATAAGTCCCTCTTTTCTTATCATAATATTGTTGCCTTTACAGCTATGGTCGCCATGAGTCGGATCCGACTCAACGGCACTTGGCTTGGCTTGGCTTTACACATTGGCATCTCTGTTTCCCTATTTCCAGTGTTATAGCTTTAAATTATTTTTATGATTTTTCTTTCAGCATTGATATCTGTTTGGTCTGTTTTCTAGTCTTGTGATGTTAACTGATGTTATTGATTTTTTTAACCAAAGAACTCCTTTTAGTATTTCTTGTAATTTTGGCTTGGTTTTTGCAAATTCCCTAAATTTCTGTTTATTTGGAAATGTCCTAATTTAGCCGCCATATGTGAGAGACAGTTTTGCAGAATATATGCTTCTTTGCTGGCAATTATTTTTCTTCAATGGTTTGTATATGTCATCACATTGCCTTCTTGCCTGCATGGTTTCTGCTAAGTAGTCTGAATTTACTTATTGACTCTTCTTTGAAGATTATTTTTTATTCCTGATCACTTTTAAAACTGTCTTCTTATCTTTAGTTTTGACAGGTTTGATTATGATATATGTTGGTTCCTTTCCTTTGGAAAATACCTTGAGTGGAGTTTGATGAGCATCTTGGATAGACAGCATTTCATCTTTCATGGTATCAGGGAAGATTTCTGTCAACAAATCTTCAACAATTCCTTCTATGTTCTCTGTTACCCCTCTCCATTCCAGTACTCCAGTCATTTGTGGATTATTCCTCTTGATACAGTGCCACATAACTCTTAGTGTTTTCTTCATTTTTTAAATTCTTTTATCTGATTTTCTTCAAATATGTTGGTGCCAGTGCTTTATCTTCAGTCTCATTCATTCTGCCCTATACTGCTTCAATTTTGCTCCTTTGAATTTCTACTGAATTTTCTAATTCTGTCATTTTATTATTAGCATTCTGAATTTCTTCTTGCTGTCTATATGCTTTCTTGCAGTCTGTTCAATATGTTATTGTGCTCAGCTGCAGTTTACACCATCTCCTTCCTCATCTCTTACGGATTCTAAATATTAATCTTTTGTATTCTACTTCTAATAATTCCAGGAAGTTCTCTTTATCTGGAAAATTTCTTCATTGTTTCTGAAGTCACAGTGGCCTGCCTCCTTAAGTGCTTTGATGCTGTCTGTAGTCTCTGAGCCACCAGTAAGTTGTTTGCTTTGGTCATCTGGTACTGCTGTAACAGAAATATCACAGAATGGATGGCTTTAATGAATAAAAGTTTGCTCTTTTTAAATTATGATTAAATGAAAGTATATAATCCAAATTAATTTTGCATTCCTGCCTATCTGCAGCTACTTCTTCTCTCCTTGCCTGGTGACAGTACACTCCTCCTTTTCATTCTATGCTTGTATCCTCTTAAGAAGCTTCTGTCCCTCCTCTGCACCCTCTTCTCTCCCACCTAGAAAGAGACCAGTAGGACATCTTCTTATAAATACATAGAATGATAATGTACACACACCACATGGTCATACTGTGTTCCCATGTCTAGCCCATTTTTGTCCGAAGAGATGATCTCAGTAGTGTTTTCTGGTCAGGAGCAGTAGCAGATCTAGAGGCCGTGCTCCCAGGGGATCCTCCAGGCTGTTGGACCATAAGCTGTGGTCTTTTAGTAGACTCCTTGAGCTTCACCCCTCTTTTTCTTGTGTTGCCTCAGGTGCTCAACATTATGTGCACTATCATGACTACCTTTGGTGGTGGCTAGGCACCATTTGGTTCTCTTGGTCACACGTTGATATAGTCTCCCATTCACATGCATCCTTCTGTCTCTTGAGCTCATTTTTCCTTATCTTTATTTTTCTTGGTGATCATCTGTTCCAGACGAGTTGACACCATTTGGTGTACTTCAGATGGCAACTTTCTAGCTTTTAAAACCCAGATGCCATGCCCCAATACGGAGTGCAGATGATTCTCTTAGCAATAGGCTAGTTATGCCAATTGGCTTCATTGTTCCCAAAAAGCATGGTCCCAGACCACTGCTCCTGCTATTCTATCTTTGCAATATGGGGTTAAGATTAGAAGAGTTTTCTCATTAGTGTTGAAGTCCATTTAAGCTGATCTTCTTTCTACTGTGGGCTGTCACTGCTTTCACCTAATCAGATTCCTATCAACTATCTGATCTATGACCAGCCCTTCCTTCCCACACTTGCAGCTGTCAAAGCATCTTTTCTTCTGTACATGAGTTCATTTTTTAAGTCCTTATAGTGGAGGTCTCATATAATATTGGTCCTTGTGCCACTGACTGACTTCACCCAGCATAATGTCTTCCAGTTGAAACCAGGTTATGAAATGCTTACTAAAATCATCATTGTTCTTTCATTGCATAGTGTTCCACTGAGTATATGTACCATAGTTTATCCACTCATCTGTTGGTGGACATCTAGGCTGATTACATCTTTTTGCTATTGTGGACAGTGCTACAATAAACATTTATGTACATGTATCTGTTTGTGTGACAACTCTGTAGAAAAGTTTATTCTTACACATTCCAGTAGGCTGCAAGTCCAAATTCAGGGTGTCCACTCCAAGGGGAAGGGCTTTCCCTCTGTCAGCTTTGGAGGAAAGTGCTTGTGTTGCATCAGTCTTAGATCAGGGAGTATCTTGGCTCAGGAAACTCAGATGTGAAGGATGCGCTCTACTCTTGATGCTGCTTTCTTGATGATGTGAGGTTCCCAATTCTCTGTTTCCTTCCCTCTCTTTTTATCTCTCATAAAATGAAAAGATAAAAGATGGTACAAGCCACATTCCAGGGCAATTCCTATAGCAAGGGTGTTGTGGTCTTACCCTAATCTTCTCTTAACATAATCGTTTTATCTACTACCACAGTGAGAGAGTAGGATTTATAGCATAGGAAAATCACAAAATACTGAGAATGATGACCCAGTCAAATGGCTACATATGTTTTGGGGGAAACACTATTCAATCTATGACATTGTTATATTTATTTGTTTTGTTATTTTATGTTTTCTTACTGTGTTCCAGGTTTTTGTTTTGTCTCATTTTGAAATGCTTAAGCAAGCTAGTTTGATTATTCGTACCTTCAAAGCTCCAATGTCCTGTCACCAGGTGGTTTGAGCTGTTAACAGAAATGTGAGCCCAGGAGTCTATTTCCTTTTTTTGTAGTATTCAGTTTAGGTGTCCAAGTATTCATTCACAAAGCATGCAGGGCAGGCTATACCCTACAGTCTTAGATGGACAGGGAGATTGGTGTAGGCACAGGTATTTGAGAATCAGGAGCATGACAGGTATCTGTGAGTGTCTATGAGGAAGGCATGTCCCCTTATGTCTGATCCTAGGCAAAGAAACTGTTTCTGCTATCATTTTATGGCTGTGGGGGCCTGGAATAAGATAAGCAGCCCAAATCCACCATGCACTCCTTGGAAACTCTATGTGGCAGTTATCCTCTGCCCTACAGCATCACTTTGAGTTGTTATCAACTAAACAGCAATAGATTTTTTTTTGTTGTTGGTTGGTTCGTTTGGTTTTAAGACTAGGAGCATGTCTAGCCCTACTTCTAGTCTAGGTGAGGTGTCACTCCTGAAGTTGGGCACAATGCAGAGAAGGGAGGAGAGTATAGTAGGAAGAGGGAGGAAAGTTTATCCTGAAGGAAAATTTTAGATCCTCTGGCAGTAGATTACATGCAGTCTACTTAGCTTTTGAAGATTCAGTGCCATTTTTCATTGATTCTAGAGGTATGGGTGGCCTTTCTGCTGTTCATTCTCTCTCAATATAGAAAACTCTTTCCAAAAGCCACTGTTCCATTTGCCACACTCACTGCTGCTGATTTGTTTGGTGGTTGCCAATTATTTGGGGGACAATTGTGGCTATTTCTAGGTACTTCTGGACCTGCTCTCCCTTCCCTGTCTCTCAGTCCAACTTATCAACTTCCCCACTTATGTTCAGGGCTCCTAGAATGTCATATATAATCCATTTATTTCTTCTGAGAGGACTTCGGTATTAGAAAGATCACAGGAAGCTCCTGACTACTTTGTGATCTTTGCTCAGCCTTCTGCACAAATCACTTCTCTTAAAAAATGTTTGAGGTTGTCATGAATTGAATTGTGTCCCCCCAAAATACGTGTCATACTTTGGCTGGATCATGATTCCCCATATTCTGTGAATGCTATCCATTTCATGATGTTCTTATGCTGAAAATCCTGATCTCTGCCTGTGGTTAACAGACTGGATTATGTTAAAGAGGACTGAGGTAAGACTGTAAAATCCTTCCTAAAGCCAGCTACAGTGTAAAGGAAGTTTCTCAGAGTATGGCTTACACCACCTTTTATCCTTTCATCCTATAAGAAATAAAAGGAGAAGGAAGCAAGCAGAGAATTGGGAACATCATACCATCAAGAAAGCTGCACTGGGAGTACAGCGCATCCTTCATACCTCAGGTTCCTACACCAAGATGCTCCCAGGACAAAGAAAGACTGATGCAACACAAAAAAAACTTCTTCCAGACCCAACAAAGAGAGAATGGCTTCCCTGGAGCAGACACCCTGAATTCAGGCTTTTAGACTATTGGACTGTGTAAGAATAAATTTTTCTTTGCTAAAGCCTTCCACTTGTATTGTTTGTGTTAGAGCAGCCCTGGAAGACTAAAATAATGGCATAAAATGAAACACTCTTATCTTAAAATAAACTTTAGAACTGTGTCTTCTTTAAAGATCATATTATAAAATTTGTTTAATGTAACCCTTTATAACAGTAATTCTATGTACAAAAATTTTCAGCTTTTCCATTTATGATGTGACACATCTAGTTTGATTTCATTTAATTATGTAAGAAAGACTAGTGGTTTAATAACAATTCAAAATGATACTGCATGTGATTTGGGGGCTCATGTATATTATAATGTGTACTAAAATTTAATTACGTGTTACATCATCAGGATTTGACTAAAGCTACTTTAGCAGCTAATGTTAAGAATTACTGCATTTTGTAGTTTAAAAATCAGCTAGTTCATTTTTGTAATTGTTATGCTGTAATGATGATATAAAAAGAGTTTCCAGGCTGTTATTTTCAAGCACATCCCAAAACAACACATTTCCATTAGATGATACGGTTATTATTGCATATTTCTTTCTACTGTTGATTTTTTTTTTAACATTTGAGATAGCTTAATGAGGTTTATAAAAATGTTGATATATGACTTGTGGAACTGGTAAAAATCACCTTGATGCAGCTTTGCAGAAATACTGTCATTTGTTTCTCAATAACTTATATTCTAGCATCATTTGCCTTACACTGTACCTTAAATTGAAGATCCCTTTTCAAATTCCCAATTGGTAGCTGAAAAAAACAATTAAATTATTAAAACCTATAGAATGCTCAAATCAGTGGTTCTCAGCCAAGTCACAATTATGCTTACCCTAATCTCCACCAACTGCCACCCTTGTTTGTTGAATATGTATGGGGGTCCTTGTTCTGTCATTGTTACCATCTGAACCTCTTGGAATACTCGTGTGAATTTCTGGATGTTACCATATTATCAGTGATTCTAGGCAAATGGTCTTCAAACTTTGGCCAGCATCAGAGTCAGTTTCAGGGATTGTCAAAACACAGGTTGCTAAGTTCCACCCTCAGAACTTTCTCAGTCAGTAAATCTGAGGTAGGGTCCCAATATTTGCATTTCTAACACATTCTGGAATGATACATGTTGCTGGTTCAACTACCATACTTTGAGAGATCAATTTTTGTTCTCTATTTGCTTTCAAGCTCTGTGCTTTTGCTTTTACTCTTCTTGAAATGCCTGTCTCACTCTCATCATTCCCTACTCCATCCCCTGAGCCCTACCAGCTGGAATTCTACATGTTCTTCAAAGCAAATTTCCTGGTCAATTCTTAAAGTTAGCTTTTTCTGTTCTCCCCAGGGCTTCCAATTCTCTCCTCTGTGAGACATCAGTGTAGACATTTACTCAGCATGAACACAGTGAACACAGACTATAGGCAAGTCTTCAAGTAAAATACCCAAAATACAAAGATGCCTGAACTGCTGGCCTTGCCTTTGAAGAGACCACATTCCTGTATCTCACTCATCCACTGAGCTGAAAATCCTTTGATTGTTAACCTTTGTATTCCTTAAAGAGCCTAGCACCCATCTGAGCTTTTAATAAGCTTATTTTTATTTTAAGTAACTTATGAAGATATTATTTATTCAAAAAATAGTTACTAGATGTACCACAGAGGATGAAGTAGAATGGACCCAGCCCTCATAGTAATAATGACAATTTTGTTGTTGTTATGTGACCTTGAGTCAGTTCCAACTGATAGTGACCTTATGCACAATGGAATGTAACACTGCCCTGTCTTGCACCATGTCCACAATAGACTTTATGCTTAAACCCATCATTCCAGTCACTGTGTCCATCCAGGCTGTCAAAGGTCTTCTTCTCTTTTGCTGACCCTCCACTCTACCGCCATGAGTCAGATCTGACTCGACGGCACTTGGCTGGCATTGGCCACTCTACCAAGGATGATGTCCTTCTCCAGGGACTGATCCCTCCAGAACATGTCCAAAGTATGTAAGATGCAGTCTCATCATCTTGGCTTCCAAGGAGCACTCTGGTTGGACTTCTTCTAGAACAGATCTGTTGGTTCTTTCAGCAGTCCATTGTACATTCAATATACTTCTCTAATACTACAATTTAAAAGCATCAAGTCTTCTTGTGTTTTCATTCTTCATTGTTGAGCTTTTGCATGCATATGATGCATTTGAAAATACCATGGCTTGGTTCAGATACACCTTAGTCTTCAAGGTGACATCTTTACTTTTTAACGCTTTAAAGAGTTCCTTTGCAGCAGATTTGCCTGATGCAACGTGTCTTTTGAATTTCTAAACTCCTGTTTCCATTGGTGTTGATTGTGGAATCAAGTGACACGAAATCCTTGACAACCTCAATCCTTTCTCCATTTATCACGATGTTGCTTACTGATCCAGTTTTGAGGATATTTGATGTTCAGGTGCAATCCATACTGAAGGCTGTGGTCTTTGATCTTCATCAGTAAGTATTTCAAATCTTCTTCACTTTCAACAAGTAAATTGGTGTCATCTGCATAATGCAGGTTGTTAATGAGACTTCCTCCAATCCTGATGCCTCATTCTTTGTCATATACTCTAACTTCTTGGACTATTTGTTTGGCCTACAGATTGAAAAGGTATGGTGAAAGGACACAACCCTGATGTGCATCTTTCCTGACTTTAAAACATGCAGTGTCCCCTCATTCTGTTCATATGACTGCCTCTTGATCCATGTACAAATTCCTTAAGAGCACAGTTAAACATTCTGGAATTTCCATCCTACTCAGTGTTAGCCATAATTTGTTATGATCCACACAGTTGAATGCCTTTACATAGTCAATGAAACACAGGTAAACATCTTTCTGGTATTCTCTGCTTATTCACAGCCAAGATCCATCTGACATAAGCATTGATATCCCTGGTTCCATGTCCTCTTCTGAATCTGGCCTAAATTTCTGGTGGTTCCCTGTCAATATTCTGTTGCATTCACTTTTGAATGATCTTGTGTAAAATTTTGCTTCCATGTGATATCAGCGATATTGTTTGGTAATGTCTACATTCAGCTGGATCATCTATCTTTCTTTGGAATGGACTTAAATATGGATTTTCCAGTCTGTTGGACAGGTAGCTGTCCTTCAAATTCATTGGCATAGATCAGTGAGCACTTCCAGCACTGCATCCATTTGTTGAAATATCTCAGTTGATATTCCATCAGTTCCAGGAGCCTTGTTTTTTGCAAGTGCCTTCAGTGCAACTTTGACTTCTTCCTTCAGTATCATTGTGAAGGAAACCCCCCCTGAAAGAAACTTCCCCTTATTTTATCCTGCCCCGTTCTGCCTACAACCCTGTCTTGCACTTTTTCCTTATCTTATTCTGCTCTGTTCTGCTAACAACCCACTGCTCTACACACAACCTCTGACCATGCCTCACCCTACCTCGGCCATAAAAGCCTGTTCCACTTCCCCATCGGGACCAAACTTCAGAGGTCTGTAAGCCCCCACTGGCCTGATAGCATTACTTCAATAAATGGCTGCTTCTTCTCT
Source organism: Heterohyrax brucei (assembly GCA_028571685.1). Taxonomy (NCBI): domain Eukaryota; kingdom Metazoa; phylum Chordata; class Mammalia; order Hyracoidea; family Procaviidae; genus Heterohyrax; species Heterohyrax brucei. The sequence continues at coordinate 16,974,621 of CM053142.1, read as the reverse complement.
CCTTGGGTGTTGATTGATTTCCTGTAACATTTGGTTCCTGGACCAGGAAGCCAACTGTACTGGCCCCTTGAGCCATCTGCCCTCCCCAGCTTGGTTGTACCCAGGCCTGGTTGGGGCCAGCAGGACCTTCTCCCTTTCCTCCCTCTCCTACACCAGGCACTCCCAAACACAGGAACAATGGAATCCAGCAGAAGAAATGAACCAGACCAAAAACTTGGTAAGAAAACTGTGTCAGGTAAGGTCCCGGGACCCTGAACGCAGTCAGGCCTGTCCCAGTGGGTACAAGAAGAGACTGATCACCTCCTAGATCCAGTGGAATCTCAGAATATTGATATCCCTGTTGGAAGGAAGTCTGTTGTGAGATTTTGTTTGCATATAGAGAACTCAAGTTCTCACCAGGTTGGAGCTCCTGCCTTTCTTGGTACCGTCTGTCTGGTAAGAGGAACATCTGCCCCACTTAAGAAGAGAGGCCATTGGGCCAAATTCTGTCTGACTGACACTCTGTAATGTGGGAAATAATGCCTCTCTGTTCCTTATGTCAGTGTGTGTCTCTGTGATACTCCGAGGCAATAGCCATGGAGCTTGAGTGGGCTCATAACTGCAGTTTCGTGGCACTCTTGAAAGGCATAGCAGTTGTAGGCACTCCATCTCTCAGCCCTGGGGTTTATAGGGGAACACCTTCAGCCAAGACAGTGCCATACCCTTCACAAGAAGGGAGGCCAGCCGAGCACTTGAGTGACAAAGTCCTTTGTTCATGTGCAAAAACTGTTGCTATGTTACTTTTGGGGTGCCACATGGTGGGATTTAATTAATTGAATTGTGTGTGACTTGGCTGTGAGTATCAATATAATGTCATTATTCCTCACATGTGTTGTGAATCCTGCCTCTGTGAGATTGATGATGGAAAATGGGCAACAGTTGTGTTAGTAAGGCAGGTCTCAAGCTACAAGCTTGTAGATTACAGTGGGAGGGTCAGAATCTAAGCCCACTCAAGAAGAGGTACAGTGGCAATTACAGAGTTAAACTGGCCCCCTGAGGGCACCCTAAACATGACCAGGGTCAGGGCTGGTACCCCCCAGACACCCAGACCAGTGGATAGCTCTTCCCCCTTGGGTGTGGTTCTGCACCAGTAACCAAGATCAGCGCTCACCAGTGTTTCAAGGAGCCCCCGAGGAACAGCGCCCCGCTCCGTATTTCTCACTGACCCATGGCCCCAGAACCAGCAGGGCACACTGTACCTGAAACCCCTCCACCTTCAGTATCCCACGCACCGCCAGAGTCAGAGCAAGGGCCACCCGAGACAGAAACATCCCACAGACCTCAGACCAGAAGTTCTCAGGCAGTATTACAAATGCCCCTTAGAGAGAATCCAGATCCGGTGCATATAATTGTTACCAACCCTTTACAAATGAAGATTTGCTCAACTGGAAACACCACACACCCTGCTATTCAGAGAGGCCCCAGGTCACCATTGAGCTCATGGGAACCACCCACCAGCCCACAGGGGATGACGAAAGACTGTGTGAGCACTGCAGAACATGGACATCCTTTAACCCAAAGGCCTCTGAACAGAACTGAATCTCTCCCGCACGGTTGTCCGGGGGAGGGGTGGGATACTGGTATTTGCTAGTAATTGTTTGCACAAGGACTGAAACAGCCAGCAGGAAAGCTATAAGAATCGAAAGGCTGCCTAGTTCTTGTTGGGTTAAAATAATGATGGTGGGTGCAGGGCCTGACAAAGATCACTTCTGTGGCAAACTTCCTTCTGTTTGACAAAAACTCCAGGAAAATGTAAATTGGCAGTGTGGGTACCCACTTGTAATAATATGGCCTGGACAAGGTATTGCACTCCAGAGAGAGATTTATTAAATAGATCTATAAAGTTATCTTTTATCCTGCAGTTAAAGTGTTCATGAGCTCATTTTTAAAGAAACAGTTTGTGTAGGTACTGGTGAAGCTGGATATGTGTGTGTGATAAAGTGTGAGGCTTCCTGTGTGTGTGTTGGTAAGAAATGTGCTTATGATGTCCTTCTTTGGTTTGCCTTTGTCGAATTTTGAAAATATTTTTGTCATTGCACAAGCTGTTTGTATTTTTAGTGAAAAAGTGTCTTTTGTCTTTGCCAGTGTACCTGATTTTAAGAGTCTTACTTGAACTAAATTAAGGTTGATAAAGAGCCAAATTCCAAATAAATCCAGGCATGTTAGCTCAGCTAAAGAAAATCTAACTTCACAGCCCTCAACTAGAGATGACTTTGTCTTAAAGCCAAGCCAGTGCCAAGGTCTTAAAGAGACAGTAACAATACCAAAGGGAAGCATAAATTGCCCTCAAGTCATAGCTTCAGAGAAACTTTTGAGAGGGGGAAAAAAAAAAAGGCAGGTCAAGATTACTGCTCTACTTTTGATTGTCATAAATTGAGAATTCTGAGGTTTATCTGGGAGGTGTAAAAAGAGATTTCTAAGCCAGTTAAACAATAACTCATAAAAGTCAGCTAATAAAATCTTAGGAGTTTGTTGGGGATCTGAAATGTTTACATAAGCTTTATTTAAGCCCTGGACTTCAAGGGTAATTGAACTTAACAAATATCTGATATAATGTAAATTTATATACTGTTATACTGTTTACTTTCCAGGCAACAAACAAAATAACTCTTACTAAATTCTTTGCTGTTTAGAGAATTATGAAGGATTGTTGATAAGAGACAACACAATAGGGGTTTAATAAGGGATTTCTAGAGGTCTGTTAATAAATATTTAATATGGTTAAAGTTTCATTTGTCTCACAAAAGTTTAATAATTTAACTTATAGGATTCTTTGGGAAAAAAGATTCTTTGAGAACTTTAGTATTAGAAGAAATTGACTTGTTCACTGCTTAATAAGTTTTCTCTGATCTCTGAGTAAACAGTTAGCTTGTTCCTTGTATAATCTCTCTTAAAGGCAAAGATTTGATCTCTTGTCAAACTAAGATTCCCTGAGTCAGGAAATCATGCCACAAGATTTAATAGAGAAAAGCTGAAGTTTTCTTACTTTTAAATACTTAAGCAACTTTAATATTGTTTCTTGTCAACCTATAACAAATTCCTGATAGCTCTGAAACTCCATGAAAAGCCATGAGAGTCCTTTACTGAGGAAAGAAGGTAAAAGGAGTCTTATTAGATATATGGCATGGGTTAAAATCAGGTGCTCCAATTTTCACTGGGTTAAAATTTATGCTAATTATTTCTGCTTGTGTTTTTGTATATTATTGTTTAATTACTATCTGGAAAAACCCTGGTTAATTAAGTGCTGTGTCTGCTATCCAGAAGTCAACAGTTAGAGCTCTGTAAAACAGTTCTGTTTTGCATGATGGAGTTGCTGTGATTCAAGATTAACTCCACAACACTTGGTTTGGTTTGGTTTTAATTGCTAAGCCAAAAGCCAAGTGCCATCACTCGATTCTAAATTTATTTAACATCATGAAAGCCAATGCTTTGACTGAGAAATTCAGAGATTTACTTATAAATCTATTTTATACTATATGAATAGAGAGTTAATAATCTTGATATGTCCTGACCGTGTGGTATTATGCCTCAAGATTATTATATATGATATCTGGAGTTCTTAAAGTTATGGATAATAATTACATTTAAAATTATTATCTAACGTTTTCTGACAGGTTAAATTTCACCCTTATAGTCTACTTATTTTTATTAATCTAAATCATGGTAAGTTTTGTCATCTGCAGTTTCCACTGATTTCCCTGAAAACATTTGACCAGAATATTTTAGCAAAGAGTTTAGACTTATGAGAAGGACTGTGACTTGAGACATCCAAGGCAGAGGCCTGAGAGATTTCCATTAGGAAAGATAAAGACTATTTCACCTGAGGACCTGGAAGAAAAGAGGCAGTTGTTTTACTCTGAAGTTTTACCCTGACAGACTCACCAAACCTTTAAAAAAAATGCAGGTGCTAGTTTTAAATGTGATAAGAGGCCATTATGGGCATATATTTCTATCCTGGTCTACATCAGACACAAAACACAGATTACAAAGCTTGAGACAAAGTCTTAGACCCCAGTCTTCCACTGGTAGAGGAGACCCTTAAGGCGTTTAATCAGAAGTTTAATGGCAGTAGAAAAGAAAAAGAAAGGCTACTATTGGCTGTCACCTCAGGTAACCCAGTTGGTGAATATGGACCCTGGTCATTACAGATAGTGTCAAGTATGAGGCCACTTTAAGGCAGAGTATCCTGAATGTTCTACAGCAGGATGTTCATAGACCTCTGTAAGGCCCAGATAGACAGGCCCTCCTGGACTTGCTCAGAAGAGAAGTCTGAAGCACTCACCACTGATGGGAACGTCTGCCTCCTGGCCACATCAGAGAATTAAGGGTTACATTTGACTTGGAAGATAAGAAAATTAAATTTGTCTTACACAATAGCCGCCTTCTCTGCCTCCCTTAATTTACCCAGTGGGTCTACTCTCCAAGAGGGACAGTGTAATTATTGACTTAGACTAAAAATCTGTAATAAAAAGTTGCTTTTGTGTCTGAAGAGATCACAGTTGTTGAGACACTGTCATGTAAGAAAGTAAAAGAAAGCAGAGAGAAAAAGTGAAGTGAAGGTAAAGAAAGAGTAGAAAAAGAGAAAAAGAGGAAGATATAAAACTAACTCAGATTACAACAATTCCAAATAAAATAATGTTCATGGGCCCTGACTGGTACTCAGTAATTGTTATCCTGGCCACTAGAAATGACTGACACTGCCGAGGAGAGATTTCTACTCACATAGGCAAGCCTATGCCCTTACTCAGACTGATGCAGATACAGGAAAAGAGACCTCTATCCATTTTCCATAAAAAAATTTGAATATGAAACCTCTCAAGGGTTATAGTAAAAACATGCTAATGACCAGGACAATTACTTCTGTGGGAAATGAAAGTGCTAATAATTATAGAATTTTTATTGAGAATTTTTACCTGATTCCCATGCCGAAACTAACCTGGAGATTCAAGTGGTTTTTTTTAGATCCTGCCCAGAACACTGAACCAGATAACATCCACCCACCTTGCCTGGGGACCTGAAAAACTACAGAGTCAAGAGAACATCACAGTTCGTCTAACAGCAGAAAGTTTTCTCTGGGACAGAATTTAAAGTAATATTTTCAAGACTCCCAATCTAGGCTGACTATACAAACTAGTAATTGTTTATAGACTATTTGTTTACTGTTTTATGTAATGTATGTCCTACCCCACATGTTCTGGTTCCTATCCCAGACCCTGGAGCAAACCCTAATCAACCAGACCACCTCCCAGATCCTAGCACTCCAAGGATACTGGCATCTGTACCCAGAACTTGTGTGATACCCCTCCTGCTATGTCATTAGAGGCGGGGGTGACAAAGAGGGGAATGTGAAGGAAAAACTCCCTGAAAGAAACTTTCCCTTATCTTATCCTGCCCTGTTCTGCCCACAACCCTGTCCTTCACTTTTTCCTTATCTTATTCTGCTCTGTTCTCCTCAAGACCCTCTGCTCTACACACAACCTCTGACCATGCGTCACCCTACCTCGACCATCAAAGCCTGTTCCACTTCCCTATTGGGGCCAGTTGTTGGAGGTCTGTAAGCCTCTGCTGGCCTGCTAGCGTTACTTCAACAAACGGCTGCTTCTTCTCTCCTTGGGTGTCAGTTAATTTCTTATAACATCATCGGTTCTTCGTTATATGCTACTTCGTCAAGTGGCTGAACACTAATCAGTTCTTTCTGGCATAATGACTGTGTATTCCTTCTATGTTCTTCCGAAGCTCACTGAGTCATTTAATATTTTCCCTGTAAAATCCTTCACTACTGCAACTCCAGGCTTGAATTTTTTCTTCAGTACTTTCAGCTTGAGAAATGCTGTTTGTGTTAGTGAAAATAGGTATTTGCAATGAATAAGTTCTTTGTCTTGCAAAATTCTGTCACATGAGCTCTGGCACCATTTTTATCACCAAGGCCATATTTTCCAGCTAGTGTTCCTTCTTCTTTCTTTCCAACTTTTGCATTCCAATCAGCAGTAATTATCTGTGCATCCTGATTGTGTATTCGATTGATTTCGGACTGTACAAGCTAGTAAAAAATCTTCAATTTCTTCATCCTTTGCCTTAGTGGTTGGTGTATAAGTTTGAGGAATAGTCATATTAACTGGCCTTCTCTGTGGGCGTATGACTATTATCCTATCACTGACAGCGTTGTACTTCAGGATGGATCTTGAAATGTTCTTTTTGATGATGAATGCAACACCGTTCCTCTTAAAGTTGTCATTCCTGGTGTAATAGACCATATGATTGTCTGATTCAAAATGGCCAGTACTGGTCTAATCTAGCTCACTGGTGCCTAAGATGTTGATGTTTATGTGTTTCATTTCATTTTTAATGATTTCCAGTTTTTCTACACTTATAATGACAACTATGAAGATTTATTGAGTGCTTGTCATCTGCCAGACACTAAATGACTGAGTGACTTATTGTTATCAACTCACCTAAACTTCAAAACAAGCCTATATGCTAAATAACATTATCATCTTAATTTTACTTTGGGAAAATCTAAATAATCTGTTTAAAGTCACATATCTAGTAAAAAAGAGACTAGGATTTTGAGCCCAGGCAACATAGTCCCAAAGATCATCTCCTATTACCACTATATGAGGGCTGATGATTAAATGCCCAACCACTAATGGAAAGGTTGGCAGTTGAAATCCACCAAGGGATGCCTTGGAAGAAAGACCTGATGATCTACTGCTGAAACATCAGCCATTAAAATCCCTGTAGAACAGAGTTCTACTCTGACACACAGAGTCACTAAGACTTGGAATAAACTAAATAGCAACTTTTTTTTTAGGTGATGAACTGACACTCTAGCAAAGGGGATTAAACATGAATGAATGAGTCACAATCCTAATACGTATGATGACTAAGAAGTAGAGGGTACTATGATACTACATGAAAGTAGAGGACAATTCATTTTTGTGGGGTAGGTGGTAGTCAGGGAAGCATTCTTCATGAAAATGATTTCTAAGCTAAGGCTTGAAGGATAAGCAGGAGTTAAGAAGGCAAATATGGAGAGAGTAAACAGTATTACCAGTCAAAGAAAAGGTATGTGATTAGCCAGAAGGGAGTGGGGCGTGTTTAAGGAACTGAAGGAATATAGATACATATTAGAAGATGCAGCTAAAGAGATATACTGGAGACAGATCATTCAAAGACTTCAAGGTCTTGTTAAGGATTTTGAAATTCATTCTAAGATCAATGAAAAGCCATTGAAATCATCTAAGTAAGATAATGATGTTATTAGATGAGCGCATATTGGAAAAGAACAACAACAAATGTAGACAAGTGGGCTGGAAGGCTACTGTGGCATTTGGGGAAGAGAGGAAAACCAAACCCAAACCAATCTATTGCCGTTGAGTTGATTCCAACTTGTACAGACCCTGTAGGACAGTGTAGAACTGCCACATAGGGTTTCCGAGGACAGCTGATGGATTCAAACTGCTGACCTTTTGGTTGGCATACAAGCTCTTTAATACTGTTCTGTGTTAGGCTGTTGGCAGTGGAAATAGAGAGGAATGGATAGATTTTAGCAAGAGTTGGGAGAAAAGAAAATAGAGCTTTTAAAAGGAGGACTGGAGGAGTGGTGACAATAATGGCACTGATTTCTGTCATGAAGAGTGATATGACAGAGAGTGACTGCAGCAGGTGACTTTTAAGTTTCAAATAGAATGACAAACAAAAATCAGTCATGCAGTGATCTAGGAGGGGAAATTATAGGCTGCGGTAAGATCAAGATCCAAAGTTTGGATATGGTATCGACTTGATGTATGTAAAGAACAGTAGTTCAGTGTAGCTGAAGAACAGCGGGAGAGGGGAGGGTGGTAGGAGGAGAGGTAGAATGACAGGCAAGACCAGGGGAGTACTTTGAAGGTGACTGTAGTGATATTCAGCAATGAGGTATGTATCACTTTTTCTAGGATGAGTTCACAGACTTAATCAGCAGTCTTCCTGTGGTTTCAGATGAGAAGCAGTCAGTAAATTAACTGATGATGCAGAATAGAGTGCAAGAGTGAGAGAGGGTAAGTGCAGACAGAAGTTCTTAAGAAGGGCAGAGAAAGAAACAAAAGTAGAGGTGATGGTTTTAAATTGTAACTCAGATAATCCATCTATTAAAATATCAAAGACGGAATACTAGATGGGGAGAGATGCAGTTAAGTTGGTAGATTTGGTGGAGGGCAGATGGATTAATCAGTTCTCATTTTCAATTCACATTTTACCAATGAAGTATGAGTGTGTGAAGACTCTCTGAAGAAAAAAGAGAAAGACATAGAACAACTCCAAGCACAGATGGTTATGAAAGCTATAGGACTAAAGACTGTAGTCACAGTCTCAGAGCTCTGAAAAGTCAGCTGAGTAGGATGGGTAATAAAATACACACATTTTAAAAGGAAATTAAGAAAGTGTTACACAGCCATAGAAGCAAGTGGAAATAAAGCAGCAGTGAATGGAGCATCTAGCAGAAATGGTAGTTACGAATTTAACTGAGATAGGGTTCCTATGAGTTGGAATTGACTGGAGAGCAATAGGTTTAGTTGGGTAAGTGATGTAGTTTTCCTGGAAGTATTTAGCTGCTCTGGTGAAGGTTTGAAGTAAACAGACAATTGCTTTAAACAGTGCTGGAGATGTGCCAGGCAAGTGCAGTGAAGGGAACGAGCAGAAGAAGACTGAGAAAAGTGATTGCACTGGTGGGCTATGGATAAGGAGGAAAGAGAGGAATTCATGAGTGGTACAAATAGTTTACATTTTTGCTGACAACTGAGAGCTTGGAAGTTCAAGGCCACCCAGAATCTCCTCAGAAGACAGACCTCGTGATCTATTTCTAAAAAATCAGCCATCAAAAACCCAGTGGAGTACAGTTACGCTCTGACAAACACGGTACTGGTCCTGGTAAGGAAGAAAGAGAGAGGCTCAATTTATTTGGAATCTTGATATCATTTCACAATTGCGGGGATATGGGCACTACAGTAGATAAAGTAGAGGAATGGGAGATGGTATCTAGAGAGAGAGATGTTTGACATCCAGATGGTGTCTCTTGGACTGTAGACCCACAGTCACCTGTCTAAACCTCCTTTGGCCGGATGTATTCACAATTCAGAACTTCTCAAATTTTACAAAAAAGCCTGGTAACATGGTGTTAACAGCTACAGCTGCTAACCAAGAGGCTGACAGTTCGCATCTACCAACCATTCCTTGGAAACCGTGTGGGGCAGCTCTGCTCTATCCTGTAGTATAACTATAAATCAGAATCAACTCATTGGCAATGGATATTATGTATCACCCAAGTAGAACTCAGAATGGCACCCTATAATCAAACACGTTAATATTTCTGTAGTGAAAAGACGAATTTCCATGCTAAGTAGCATAAAGATCATAAAGAGCCTTGCAGCAAATCAGGTAAGGCTTTCTTGCCAAGTGAGTTCAGATCTGCCTTGAAATGAGTGGTAAATAAATAACTAATGAAAAGTTTCAGAGCTCTGAGACTGTGACTACAATCTTTCATCCTATAGCTTTCACAACCATCTGTGCTTGGAGTTGTTCTATGTCTTTCTCTTTTTTCTCCAGAGAGACTTCACACACTCTAATAACATCATCCCTGAGACAGAGAGACATAACGTTCAAACAGCGGGCATACTTTTAGTATGCTATTTCTCTGAATGGCATGCACATTTACCATTGCTCATCTAGTCAAATAAAAGCTCATTTGCAAGTTTCACATGCAACCCTCGAAATACTTAACCTTCCTTGAAAAACATGTGGACAAAAGTAGACTTGCTTCTGAGAAGCTGAGGGTTGGGAAGTTATTCTGGGGTGTGCCAGTTTTTGAGTTACTCTGAGGTCAGACCCACCTCTTGGGTTTTTAGTTGTAGGGAAGATTCACCCCACAGCTGTGTTTCAATCATCTTTAGAGATACTCACTCCCACCCTCTACCCAAAGTAATCAAAAACCCAGAGTTGAATGTACTGCAAAATATACATTATGCTCCATTGTGTGGTGCTGTAATTACTGTACTCTACATGCTGGACCAGAGATTGACTGAAAGCTGGAGGATGAGACAAAGTTATGGCTAATCCTGGACCACATCCAGCAAGCAGATGAGTGGGATTATCCTGATATTTTGCCAAGACAAGAACTATAGATAACTGAAACAGGCAAGGGGTAAGTGAAAGAATTCAGTAAGCCTAAGTTTTGATGAGAAGATTGATGACTGTGGTAAGATTGTTTAAGATGATTACTTAAGTTAGGTTGTTTAAAAAAATCAAAGACAGGAAATCTTTCTGTATCTTTAAGGTTCAGCATCCAAGGAGTTGATGAGAGTATTACCTTTCTTTAGATTTATTTCTTTACATTTACCTACCCGGGTATGTTTCTTTAGGATAATTTTTCTAATGCAAGCTTTCTGAACTGCCACAGAGCCACAGTCTGCAACAAGATCCATTAAGTATTTAATTTTTCAAAAACTTAGGAAAACCACATGTTTAATTATGATAAAGCTAAGCAAGCTAATTGAAATGGCAAGAATGTTCTTGACAAAGAACATTCCAGGTGGGAGAAGAAGAGTAATACAAAGGTGGGAAGGTGCATATGTTCGGGGAATTAACTGTCCAGCTGAACACAGCTACTTACTTAGGGAGAGGTAAAGGGAGCAGACAACAGAAAGAAATTTGTTAGCCAGTTTTGTGGCTCTTAAGTGTTAGCTCAAGGAACTGGGAATTTAGTTTGTTAGCAAAAACAATGCAAAGAACTTTGCATTCTTTTGAATTATTAAATATGTATATGGCTTCAGGGTAACATTAAGTTAATTTGAGCCCTAGTCCTAATTTTTACTGACTTTCAAGACCTGGAATTTATAAAATCAGAGTCTACTAGTGACCGTAATTCTCTGAACATCATTTTACTTGTATGTAAGTGGGTATAATACTTCTAATCTTGTAAAGTTCCTATGAGGATCAAAAAAGAAAATATATAAAACACATTCCACAGTCTGTAGTACAAAGTAGATGTTCACTATAAACCAGTTCTCCTTCTCAGGGGTTCCCTGTCTGCCAATAATGTAAGCAATAACATCAGAAAGAAAATATCCTCTTGTAAACCTTTTCATTATTTTGCTTTAATTCAATTTAACAAACTTATTTATATGAAAATATGCTGGGCTTTACCCTACCAAGATAAGTAAGACAAGGTCCTTCTTTACAAGAATTTGCAGCCAGTAAAAGGTGCTGAAACTGCAGCAGTAATCAAACATCATAAGAAGAAAAAGTGGGAAGGTGTTCAGGAGCATAGTGGAGGCGGAGACAAACACCAGTCAGCAGTGTCTGGAAAGGGTACACAGGAGAGCTGATATTTTAGCTGCACTTACAAGAACAAGGAGGTAGAGGTATAAGCAAATTGCAGAGGTACTACAAAGGTAGGAATTTCTAAAGAGGCTGTGATACAATACAGCCTTAGAAGGTACATGAGACCAGATTGTTAAAAGAAAATATTTTTTTCTTGCTATGACTTTGAGTTTTATTCTATACACAAGGAGAAACCAGAAAAGATTTTCAAGAAGATTTGGTGTTTTAGATAGTGGTACAATGGGATGGATTTGGAGGTGGAGAGGGGAGGAAGTAGAATACCAGACAGGAAAATTAATTAACAGGTCTTAAAAATAGGCCTGGTAGAGAGAATTGGAATTAATGTTGTAACATGGCCCACTAGCAGGAATGGGCTTGAAATGTTGTAAAGGTAGAATCACTATACCTTAGAAGTCCAGGAACAGAGGTGTAGAGCCACCAACACCTTTCCCAGCTTTGGTGACTGAATGGAAACAAACTGTAATTGAAGCAGAGTCCAAGAAGAAGAAAGTTTGAGGAAGTGGACTCAGTAGTGAGATGAGATTATTGGGGGCTTCAAGGACTTCAATTAGCTGTCAGCTGTCCAGATGAAAATGTGGGTCTGAGGTTCAGTAGATTAAGTCTGATGTACTCAAGGAACTGCAGCTTATAGAGGAGATTAGAAGCCAGGATGCAGCAAGGTTCTGAAATGAACAATTGGAATGTGAAGGAAATCGGTAAGGATGACACTGTTGGGATCGCAATGTCCTTTTTTATACTTAAAAAAAATTAAGCTGAGGGGCGGAGTCAAGATGGAAGACTAAACACACATCTCCTTAAATCCCTCTGGGAACCGAGACCTAAACTGATAACTAAACAGAGCCTTCTGGACAGTGAGCCCTAAGAAATGGCATAGGGCTGTTAATTTGGACGTCATACCACTGAAAGGAAAACTTCCTCTCTTTCACTGACCCTCGCTCTTGGTGAGTGTTGGCTTTCACAGATCAAGGGTAACTCATCATTTTAACTTTTTTTTCTCTGTCTTGGCTGGCAGACAGAGCTGGGACTTGACTGGCAGCTGGTCTTGGATGCATTGCTGGTAGGATTGGTGGGGGAAATTGCCACATCTTGAGAACCCGGCCTTGTACTCAGCACCTTTGGCCTCTCTTTCTGCCTCCACCATTGAGTGGCTTGTGCCATGGCAGGTGGGGAGCTTGTGTGGGATGCCATCTTGTTCCACTGGGAGGTGGAGATACCCAGTTGAAGCTAATTCTTTGGCTGAGAGGCAGTGTCTGCACGGAGGACAGCACTTTTCTGGCAGAAAAGCAGTATTCTACACAGTGTCACCTATGGCTGGGGCCTGGCATCAGAGGTCAACAGGGCAATAGCCTTTCTGTATTTTGAACTAGTTTGTAACATCTGGGGTTGGATATAGAGGTGCTTACTTTACCAGCTGGGAAGAGGGATCCCTACACCTGAAAACCTGACTGACTATAGAAGTTGTCAAGTACCATTTATCTTTCATTTTAAGACAGCCTAGAGAAACAATTGTGGTCCATCCTTACAGAATCTCTCTCAGCCCTTATTGACTCACATGATGCCCCAAAAGCAAAAATAAAATAAAATAAAATAAAAGACAAAAAATGTAACAAAGAAATCACTCATGGCTTCGGAAGGCCCCTAAAAGAATGAACCAAAGAAGTTCACAGCTGTAGAAACCTTTCTGAACTATCAGAAGATGAATACAAAAGGATTATATGTAGAGTCCTCCTAGATTTTATACAAAATGCAGCAGAGCAAAATGAAAATCTAATGGAATACTGGTACTCTGAAATCCAACAGACCAAGAACAACATCGAAGAGACAGAAACTTCAACTCAGAGCCAAGAGAACAGAATGGAACAAATGGAAAATAGACTTTCTGACTCGGAAGACAGAGCTACTGACTAGAGCTACTGAGAAGAAATCAGAAAAATGAAGAAGCATTAAGAAGCATGTGGGATTCTATTAAGAGGCACAATCTATGATTAATTGGAGTTCCTGAACATGGCTAGACTTCTGAGAACACAGGGAGTATTGCTGCTGAAAGAAAACTTCCCAGAAATTATGGAAGAACAGAATATAGATATCTAAGTTGCATATCAAACACCACTCAATATAGATGTGAGAAGACTCCAAGACATATTATAATCAAGCTTAACAAATGAAACATAAGCAGAAACCCTTAAAGGCAGCAAGACTCAAAGCAAAGCTAACATTCAGAGGGAAACCCTGTAGGCTTTTGTCAGATTTCTCAGCAGAAACCATGCTGGCACGGAGACAGTGGCATGACACATTCAAGGTCTTGAAGGAGAAGAACTTCCAACCAAGAATTATATATCCTGCAAAACTATGTTTCAAATGTGAAACGAAATTAAGACCTTCTCAGATGAACTTGGACTTGGCTGGCAGATAAACAGAAACTCAGAGACTTTGTAAAACCACTACATTTATATTTTAGAAACAAATACAGGACACATCACCCAGAAATCTACTAAGTTAGTGAAGGCTCCAAACTCAATCAAAGCTATAATAGTGAAAGAAATAATCCAGCGACCATCTCATGAAAACCATAATGTCATCATATTAAAAAGAGGGATGCACTGCAGTCGTTATAATCCTTCCAGATGGAGAGGAAGTTAATTAGACTGGTAGTAATTAAAATTGGTTTTATATGTAGTTTATTAAGAGGGATCACAGGGGAAGCCATGAAATACAGTAAAGATGCAACATATTAAATCAAGAAACATAATACAGGAGTCTCAACAATCACCAAACCAACCCTGAAAAATGTGAAAAATCAACTCATAAAGAAGAATGCCCAGAACAGATCAATAAGAACAACAGAGAAAATATCAACACAAAAATAAACATATCACAATGACAGCACTAAACACATACCTATCAATAACTACATTGAATGTGAATGGACTGAATGCCCCAGTAAAGAGACATCAGGTGACATCTTGGATCAAAAGACATGACTCATCCATATACTGCCTACATGAAACTCACCTCAGACTTAAAGATATGAACAAACTAAAAATTAAAGGACTGAAGAATATGTATCAAGCTAACAATGAACAAAGGAGAGCAGGTGTGGTAATTCTAATCTCAGATAAAATAGATTTTAATGTAACATCTACCATCGTGGACAAGGATAGACACTATTGCTGAAAGGTTCAAAACACAAGCAGGACTTAATAATATTAAATATTTATGCACCTAATGTTAGAGCACCTAAATACATCAAAGAAACACTGACAACACTCAAAAATGAGATAGATCACTCCACTACTCTAGTGGGAGACTTCAACATTCCACTTTCAATATTGGACAGATCATCTAGAAAAAAGCTCAGTAAAGACATGTAAGACCTTATTGCCACAGTTAACCAACTAGAACTCATTGACATATACAGAACTGTCTATCCATCAGCAGACAGCTACGCCTTCTTCTCCAATGATAAAGAAAAATGATGATTTTAAGAAACATCTCATAGCCTGGTTTCAATTGGAGGACATTATGCTGAGTGAAAGTTGTCAATGACAAAAAGACAAATATTGTACAAGACCCCCACGATAACAATTTAAAAATGGACTCGTGCATAGAAGACTCTTTGATGGCTGCAAGAGGAATTAAGAAGCATGTGGAACTCTATTAAGAGGAATAATCTACGGTTATTTGGAGTTCCTGAACAGGGTGAGACACCTGAGAACACAGAGAGTATTGCTGCTAAGCTGCTGACAGAAAACTTCCCAGAAATTAAAGGCAGCGAGATTCAAAGCAAAACTAACATTCAGAGGGAAACCTTGTAGGCTTTTGTAGGATTTCTCAACAGAAGCAATGCTAGGGAGGGAGGGAGGGAAAGGGAGGAGCATTTAGATTAGATAGTTGATAGAAATTTGGTTGGGCCAAATCTGTGACAGCACACATAAAAAGAAGATCAATATTAACTGGACTTCAACATAACGTGATCACTGCTCCCATCTTAACCCAGTGTTGCAAGGACAGAGTAGCTGGGCCCGGGAGCTGGGGACTGTGCTCCCAGGGGAAATCAAGGCCAGTTGACACAATTATTATTTTGCTGAGAGAGCCTTCTGCACCCCACATTGGTGAGTGCCATCTGGGGTCTTAAAAGCTGCCAAGCTGCCATGTGAGGGTACAGCAAATAGTCCCAACACAATGGGAACAGATGATGACCAAGGACCAAAATGACATGGGGGAAAGAGAACCCAGACGACAGAGAGACCCAAGTGAGTCAGTGACTACATTGACTTGTGGCCAGAAGAACCGTATAGCACCCAGCCACCAATAATGATAGCCAAGATAGAGCTCACAAGGTTGAGTCTCACTGGAAACACAAGAATAAAAAGGGGTGCACCCTGAGATCTCCACTAAAAGACTGCAATTGACAGCCCAGGGGCCTCAGGGTTCTGCTGGGAGCATGGCCTCTGGCGCTGATACTGCCCCTGTCCATAAATCATAATGGAGGTCAACTCTTGGACAGGAATGGATTGGACTTGGAGACACAGAGTGACCACATCATGTGTGCACTTTATGGTGCTGACCTCTTGCTAGAGGAAGGGGAGTGGGTGGAGAGGAGGGGATAGGAGATTGTTTGGAGGATAAGACACATATGGAGTAGAGAGGAAGAGTGTGCTGTCACCGTGCAGGGAGAGCAGTGGACACTGCATGTAGGTGGGATGCAAATTTATATGGGAATGTACATTTTCACTCAATCATAATAAAAAAAAGAAATAAAAAAATTAAGTTAAAAATGAAGGGAACAAAGAGATGTTAATAATACAGGTGGGAGAAAACTATCTATGAAATCAAGAGAGAAAGTCAGAAAAGACAGGTTGCACTTTAAGCATAAAGAAGGTCTAAACATATTTAAGAAGAAAAGTATTTCTTTAACAGCTGTAGGAAAAATAAGATAAAATGCTTATCTGAAATTTTATTCTCTATGCCTTATATGTAATACCTCCTGAAAAGAAACTAAGTTCCTGAAGAGAATATTAGATTTTCTCATTTTAAGATGATGTCAGTGGCACTGTTGGTCCTTTCTCATCGTAATGCAATTAATGCCACTTAATGCATGAGATACATTTTCTTGAAACTATCAAACATGCTATTTCCTTATTTAAAGAACCTTGAGTTACTTCTCATTAGTTAAGGGAAAAAAAAGTATAGAACCCTTTTCTTGGGTATGAAAACTCCTTTAGATGCAAGCTACAATCCCATATTTTATTATTTTTTCACACGAATCTTCTCTTTCTACTCACCCTCATTAAGCAAATTTTTCATATTTATGCATCTCATAGTTTGTTACTTTCTCTCCACCTTACAAACAGAAACAAGCAGAAACCCTGTCTTGTCATTTCTATGCATCCATGAAGCAACAGCTCAAGTCTGTTTCCTGCTGAAGTCTTCCCTGCCTTTCTGCACCTTTGTCATGGACTAAATTGTGTCTCATCCTCCAAAAATGTGCGTAGCAGTATGAATGGACCATGATCCCAGAACTGTGTGATTGCCCTCTATTTTGTGGTTTTTTTCCTATGCTGTAAATCCTAATCTCTGCCTATAGTTAATAGACCAGACTATGTTAAAGAGGATTAGAGTAGTACTGTAACATCGTTCCTAAGGTCACCTCTTTGCTCCAATATATAGGGAGTTTCCCTGGTGTGTGAGTTGCACTACCCTTTCTCCTTTAAAGATGAAATGGAAGCAAGCAAGGGGTTGAGGACCTTGTACCATCAAGAAAGCAGCACAGAGTGTCCTTCACCCCTGAGGTTCCAGATCTGAGATGTAACACAAGGACCTTCCCCCAGAGCCAACAAAGAGGGAAAGCCATCTCCTGGAGGCAGCACTGTGAATTCAGACTTACAGCCTCACTGGAATGCATAACAATTAAAACTTTCATTTGTTAAAGTCATCTGCCTATGTTATTTCTGTTAGAGTAGTCCCAGATGACTAAGAAAGAATTTGGTACCAAGAGAGTGCGGTGCTGCTTCAACAGATACCTAAAATGTGGAAACCAATTTGAAACTGTGAATGGATAAAAGACTCAGAAGGAGCTGAGGAGAACTGTCAACACCAAGGAAGGTACAGAGGGTGAGAGACAGGAGCTGAAGACTAGCAGCAGCAGTGGACCAGAGACTGTAGAACCAAGAGACCAGCCAGCACTAGACAGCACTGGAATGGACCCACTGAGCAAGAGAGCTGAGTATCTGTGCACAGGAGGCTTCTTGGCAGAGTGGTGTTCCTCACGTTACTTAAATCAACGGAGCTACAGAGCTTTGTAACACTTGCTCCTGCAAGGCAGATGCAGGCTCGAGGCCTGGCTCAAGAAAACATAGGAAGCAAAAGCTGAAGAGACAAGAAGCATGAGAAGCTGAGCTGAGCTGAGCTGAGCTACTTCAATATGGCTATGACCTCAGGGATTCCTAAGAGTGGAGCTATGGCCTCTCGTGTTTCTATGGTTGAAATTGGCACTCAGCTGGGCTAGAAAAATGATGTGCCTAATACCAAGGTAGCAGAGTTGCTGTCCAAGTGGGCCTGAAAGGCAGAGCTAAAGCCCAGGGACAAAGAGCCTCCACCCAGAATCTAAAAAGTGTGGCCAATACCAGAGTCTGGAGGGAAAAGCTAATGTGTAAAATGTCTCAGAGACCTGAAGATTATTTTCAGATCTTTGAGGGCTAATGTAATGTGTTCTGCTGACTTGCTTCTTGCCTGTTATCACTTATTTTCCTGAAATTTTCCCCACTGATAATGGAAATATATTGCTCGTGCCTGCCTGTTCCACCACTGTAGTTTGAAAGCAGATAACTTGTATTCTTGATGTCACAAACGTATTTTGAATTTGGAGTTGATTTAAAACTTTACTATGACATGATGGGGTTATAAAAATGTGACTAGGGGGCCAAAGGGTGGAATGTCATGGATTGAATTACAGACCCAAAAATATGTGCATAGCAATTTGAATGGGCCATGAGTCCCAGTACTGTGTGATTGCCTTCCATTTTGTGATTTTCCTATGCTGTAAATCCCAATCTCTGCCTGGGGTTAGTAGACTGGATTATGTTAAAGAGGATTAGGGTGAGACTGTAATGTCCTTCTTAAAGGTCAACTCTCTGCTCCAATGTAAAGGGCATTTCCCTGGATTGTGGTTTGTACCAGCTTTAATCCAAAGAGATAAAAGGAAAGAGAAGCAAGCAGAAAGTTGAACTCATACCATCCAAACAGCAGCACTGAGAGCAGAGCTCATCCTTCAGGCGTGATGTTCCTGTGCCAAGATGCTCTCAGATCAAAGAAAGATTGATGCAACACAAGGACTTTCTCCCAGAGCTGACAAAGAGGGAAAGCCTTCTCCTGTGAGCAGACACCTGAGTTCAAATTTGTAGCCTACTGGACTGTGTAAGAATAAACTATTCTTTGTTAAAGCTATCTGCCTGTGATATTTCTGTTAGAGCAGTACCAGATGACTAGGACAATCATCTATAGTTATTTAGTATTCATCAGACCAGTAGACATGAGCTGGGTTGCTAAATGCTTGTGTGACCTTTAGAAAGATCTTTGAACCTCAGTTTTCTCATCTGTAAAATGAGATAACTTCTAAGATTCTCAAACTCCAAAATCATTTCACCTTATATTCTGTGGTGTATGCATAGCTAAAGGGATGCTTTGTTGCTGTTGTTAGGTGTCATCGAGTCAATTCTGACTTCTACTGACCCAGTGAAGGAGAACATCAGGTCCTTCTTCTATGGAATCACTAGGTGGGTTTGAACATTCCACCTTTCAGTTAACAGCAGAGTGCTTAATCGTTGTGACACCTGGAAGTCACTAAAGTTGAACAAAACAAAGCAAAAATTATACTGTGTGCATATGCATACACATGTGTGAGCACACCCAAAAGGTTTCAGTAAAAAGTAAAACAATTATTCGAAAGGAGTTAATGTGCTGACACTAGGACTTCACCAATAACACTGTATTTAGGAAGAACACACATAGCAGAAGGAATGATGATAACATACTCATGGAGAAATTCAAACAGTTGACAAAACTGGAAGGTAAATCCAGAAAAAACTTACAGTTTTGAAAAATGCTGCCTGTAACATGGTCTTAAGTCACCATTCTCTGACTTTGGTGGACCTCAGGAGACCTATGCTACGTCACTTCCTCTCTTATGCACTTGCCCCATCTTCAGGTGCAGAATCTTCTCAAGTCTCTCTGAGGAATTTAGTCACAGTTGATGGATTTTTTTTTTTTAATTTAGTTTTTTTAATTTTTTCTTCCTGAATTATCTGTCCTTCCATTGGGGTCAATTTTCCTTTCTGGTGTTCCTTTTTCACATCGCTGGCTTTTCTCAAGTGCCTGGTAATCCATGGTTGACCCATGTTAATACTTGATCATGTGAACACTTACGAATGAGGAAACATGGTCATTGATGTGTCTGTCTTTCCTACCAGTCAGTAAGATCATTAAGGGAAGGAGCTGTGATTTGTTCACCTTTGTTTGCTAAAATACTGCTGGAAATTTGGGATGCAGTATTAAAAGTGTCATATTTAGAACATAGTAATTGTATTCATACCATATTTGGAAGAAGGATGATATTAAAAGCCAACAATGATGGAGTTATTTACAAAATCATATTCTATGATCAACAGTTGAGTAATTATATCATCAACTGCTTACATTTGTATAGTACATTGCAAACCATAGAGAATACCTCCTTTTGTTCTGTAAAGTACAAAATGGAGTGGTTTCACCTAAAATAAAACAGGCAGAGGAAAGCAGGAAGGATTGTACATGGAACTGAATACTGTTGCTAAAATGCCATCTAACATTATTGGCATTTACCCTATATCAAGCAATATTCTGAAAAAGAAACATGTAAATTTCCCAATGTACTGGGATTTTTACCCACTTCACAGATGTGAAAACTAAAAGGTAAAAACATTAAGTAATTTGCCTAAGGTCACACTGTTAATTATTAGTAAAGCCAAGCTTTGTGTCCAGACTGACTAATTCTAGAATTGTTGTTCAACCTCTACAGATTTATCATACAGTAAAGGCTTTAGAATTGAGAACCAGGTGAGATTTCTTAATATTTAGAACTTCGCAGTGATGTACTGACAAGATCAAATGACAGAACTTCGAACAAGGCATCACTGTAAGGGTCAAGAGGTCAGACCTTCAAGATCTGTGCTAAATTCAAAAGCCTCTAATTGCAGTTTTGTGTATACACACATCTATTTTCTCCAAATGAAATGTGAGTTTCTTTGGGGGTATGGTAATGGTTTTTTTTTTTTTTTCACGTTCTTCCCTTCATTCAGCAACATGTACATAATAAGTACAAATATTTGTTGGTTCATTTTGAAGCACTTTCCACTGGCAGCATTTTAGAACAGTGTCGATTATCTCTTCCCTATGATGTTTAGCATGAAGGCATTGAATGGACTGGTGGCTTCTAAAGCTCCTGTCCAGGACTGTGATTTGGTAAGGGACAAAAATAGATAGGAAAAGGCACCAACATCCTGTGTCCTTCTGTGGCACAGCTGGAGAATGCTTCATTCTAAAGAGAGTTTCTGATTCTAAAGGTTGCTTTAAAAAAAAAAAAAGAATGAAAGAAAAAGGATGGACTTCTGAGGAATTCTCAAAATGGCTTATTGATCATGTCACCCAGGTCTCCTAAACTCCATCCTAGACATACGAGAAATAGCAAACTGGTGTTGGGAAAAGGACCAGACTTTCTAACAACCTCAAGTCAGACATAACAGCAAGCTGTCTAAATATTTCTGAACTACTTGATTTAAAGACAAGAAAAGAGGAGCAATTGTAAGAGTTTTACAAAATTATTGTTGGCAATAAGAACACATCTCAAAAAAATTACAGTAGAGATTGAGATAATGTTTGTTAGATTTGTGGAAACTAGTTTGAAATGGTCATTTAGCCTCCTAACAATGGCAATTTGATATTATAAATAGCATAATATAATCCTTTTGAAGCAGAAACTACTGGAGTCACTTTACGATTGACTTTATATTTGGATGCATTATTGTTCTGTGTTTGAAGGTTAAATGAATGTGTAAAATATATCATTAAGGGTCATGAAAGGAAAATGAGTCCAGGATAATGATAACAGCCTTCCAAATCTACTCCTAACATCTTAAAATAGAGCGCCGTACATAGCTGTTTTCATCCAGTAACAAAGTCACCAAAACATAATTTGAAGAATTATATGCCCTTCCTTCAAGAAAAAAATGATGAGAATGCATCAAGTCTTTGAAAGTATCAAATGATCCTGTAATAGTGAAATGTTGGATTTTAAAGTCCGAATTATGTTTACATTAAATAAGACAGCCCCTCACTTCAAAATAAGCAATTTACAAATAAAGATTGCTGCTCAATGGCTGCCCCCCTCTGCACCATCAAGCCAACCCCAGTCCTCCTGATGACACCGTCTCCCTCCTACCCTCTTCCTAAAATTGATGCACTCAGCTGTTAGAGCTCCACCACCCTAACAGCTATGAGTACAACTAGGACCCCAACCTAGCCACCACTTTTCCAGAAAAACCACCAAACCAGCTACTGCTGAGTTGATTCCAATTCACAGTGACTCTGTGGGTGTCAGAATAGAGCACTTCATAGGGTTTTTAATGGTTGGTTTTTCAGAAGCAGATTGCAGAAGTTTCTTCTAAAACATCTGAGTAGACTCAGTACCCCACCCTTTCAGTTAGGAGCCAAATGCATTTGCCACTGACACCACCCTGGACTATTAGCTAGCTACCACTTTAAGAAAACCCACAGCCACTGAGTTGACTCTGACTCATGGAACAGAGTAGAACTGCTTCATAGGGTTTCTGAGGAATGGCTGGTGGATTTGAACTAGATTTGATTACTAACCTAACCTCCTAACCACTGGAATACCAGCCGTATTTTTTAGGATATTTCCCCTGTAACCTTATGAAAGCAGTCCAGCCTGGCTTTTACTTGTACCATGGTTGGATGCTGTCAAGTCAGTTCTAACTCACAGCTACCTATGCACAACAGAATGAAATATTTCCCAGTCCCATGTAGTGGTTACAATTGTTTTTACACTTAAGCCCATTGTGGCAGCCAGTATGTCAATCCATCTTGTTGAGGGTCATCTTCTTTTTCACTGACCCACTACTTTACCAAGCATGAAGTCTTCCAGGGACTGATCCTGCCTGATAGCATGTCCAAAGTGTGTAAGACACAGTCTCATCATCTTTGCTTCCAGGGAGCACTCTGGTTGTACTTCTTCCAGAACAAATCTGTTTGTTCTTTTGGCAGTCTGTGGTATATTTAATACTCTTCTCCAACACCACAATTCAAAGGCATCAGTTCTTCTTTTATCTTCCTAATTTGTCCCCAGCTTTCACATGCATATGATTCAATTGAAAATATCATGGCTTAGGTCAGGCACACCTTAGTCTTCAAGGTGAAATCTGTACTTTTCAACACTTTGAAGAGGTCCTTTGCAGCAGATTTTCACAACATAATGCATCTTTTGATTGCTTGACTGCTGCTCCCATTGCTGTTGCTTCTGGAATCAAGTAAGATGAAATCCTTGACAACATCAAGCCTTTCTCCATTTATCGTGAAGTTGCTTACCAGTTCAGTTGTGAGGATTTTTGTTGTGGAAATAGAGAATACCAGAAAGACGTTTACCTGTGTTTCATTGACTATGCAGAGGCATTTGATCGACTGTGTGGATCCTGACAAATTATGGATAACATTGTGAAGAATGGGAATTCCAGAACACTTAACTGTGTCCATGAAGAATTTGTATATGGATCAAGAGGCAGTCATGTGAACAGAACAAGGAGACACTGTGTGGTTTCCAGTCAAAAAGGTTGTGCATCCGGATTGTATCCTTTCACCATACCTTTTCAATCTGTGTGCTAAGCAAATAATCTGAGAAGCTGGACTACACGAAGAAGGCATTATGACTGGAAGAAGACTCATTAATGACCTGCATTATGCAGATAACACAATCCTGCTTGTTGGAAGTGAAGACGATTTGAAACACTTATTGATGAAGATCAAAGACCTCCGCCTTTGGTGTGGATTGTACCTCAACCTCAAGAAAATAAAAATCCTCACAAATGGGCCTGTAAGCAACATGATAAATGGCTTTTGCTAGCCTATCCTTATTATTGCCCTATTGATTTATCTCTTATCTCTTTAAAACAAATGACAACACCAGGATTTAAGATAAGTCTGAGGTCATAAGGAGCCTCACAGCACAGAGTTGCCGATTAAGAAAACCCACCTGCATGTCGGTTAAAAATATCTTGGTGGAGTGACCCATGGGTCGAACATTTATGACATTATTTCTGTGGAGAATTCTAACCACAAAATTTTGAAACAGATATTTAGGGCAAAACCCATTCCCAGGTGAGCAGGACTACACATGATGACAATTTACCCAAAAGAGGTAGCAGGAGCTGAAACTGCAGAATTGAAAATACTCCACCAGAGAAAGAAGAGGGAACTGTGGTACAGGAACGTATATTTGATGGCTGTAGTTATAGAACGAGAAGTTGCAGTGGCAAAGAACAAAAAAAAGGCAAGTTGAGAAGTTAAGGAGGCTTTTAAGATGAAACTGCTAGCTAATAATGCTACTATTGGAATTTGTATAAAATGCTTACATTTCAGTCTAACAGATCCCAAAATGCTCTAATGGTTTCAAAATCGAGTTTGGGGAATATAGTATCTTTGGTGTTTAGAATGTACTCATTGCTTTAGGTTAAGAAATATGCCAACACTAGATATTAACAATAATCAAGAAGAAAAGAAACAAAAGAATTACTTGTTTAGTTCTTCAAGAAAGAGAAAAGCAGCAAGGCTAGTCTAGTCTTACTGGAACTGCAAGGGTCATATTAAAGGTCAAAAGAGTGTGGAACACATGAACTCAACACCAAGATGCTCCAGAAGTCATTCAGCTTGGATTAAATACAATAAAAGTGTTTCTGCTTAACTATGGAAGCCCTTAGGCTTCTTCCTTTCCCCCTTCAAACATAGGGAGTCATCAGTAACGGAAACTACCTGGTTGTGAGATTACAAAAGACAATGAGTTGGACACCAACCAGGGGACCAACATGGTTGGGACGAATTACAACCTAGCCTCTATTATAGGGCAGCAGGATATCACTCTGGGGGATTTTTCTATCAGCCAAAGTACACCTACCTTGATCTTTGTAGATGTGACCTTCAATTAAGGCAACAATTTCCTCATTACCCATTTTCCACAGGCTTGTTTTACAGAGATACTCCCAGGGAGCATGAAATGGGAAAACTCAGATGGAACAAGAAAAGAGATTTTAAAATTGGAATAGTCTTTACAGCCTCAGGGGCAAAGGTGGCATGTTTAAGAGCTTTAATAAAAGTTTATTTTATTTATTTTGTTTTCCAAGGATAGATTTTACTATGAGGTAGAGTTGTCAGAATTTGCAGCAAAAGCTTGCTTTGTTAGGTGAAGCAGAAGCTCTTCTCAGACAATGTCCTTATGCTTTGTACCAGGACGTCACAGAGGCATATTTTCATGCTACAACAAAATTGTCTCTAGATTTTCATAAGATTGAGAATGTTTGCTGTAGTGACAGCTGAGTCCATATGAGTCCATCCGATATCTCTATGAAGAATTAAAATATTCCAGAAACATGATACTCAATGGATAGAACTTCCAATCTCATGAGCAAGGCTGCAGTTAATCTCAAGAATAGTGTGAAAAATTCTCTCTCTCTCTATGTAGCCTATGTATTAGGGGATACATATAACATGAAGTATCATTAGAGTTATCATATTTATTACTAAGAGCCAATAGTATATGTACTAGATGGAATAACAAGGATGACTCAAACAACAAAAGAAAACAATGACACAAAGCAACAAATGCTGGAGATGCTGGGAGAAATTGGAAATCTCCTAGACCATTGGTGGGATTGCAAAATAGTACAACCTCTTTGGAAAGCAATCTGGTGCTTCCTTAAAAAGTTAGACATAGATATACCATTTGACCCAGTAATTCCACTGTTCAGAATATATCCTACAGAATCAAGGGCATTCACACTAACAGATACATGTACACAAATGTTTATTGCAGCACAGTCCACAACAGCAGAAAGTTGGAATCAACCCAAATGCCCAACAACAGATGAATGGATAAATAAACTATGGTATATATACTCAATGGGACACTATGCAATGGTAAAGAACAATGATGATTTTAGTAAACATCTCATAACCTGGTTTCAATTGGAAGACATTATGTTGAACGAAAGTAGTCAGTGATACAAGGACAAATACTGTATGAGACCTCTAAGATAAGAACTTAAAAACAGACTTGTATACAGAAGAAAAGACTCTGATGGCTGCAAGGGTGGGGAGGAAAGAAGGGAGATGGTTGGTTATAGATTAGATAGTTGATACAAATTTGGTTGGGTGAAAGCAGTGACAGCACATACTAGAAAGAAGATCCATTTAACTGGACTTCAACATAACATAAATATTCCTCCAGTTTTAACCCAATATTGCAAAGACAGAGTAGCAGGGGTGGGGGGTTTGGGGACCATGCTTTCAGCTAACATCGAGGCCAATTGGCATAACTAGCTTAATACTAAGAATCTTCTGCACCCCATATTGGTGAGTGGCACCTGGGGTCTTAAAAGCTAGCAAGCTTCCAACTGAGGCACCCCAAATAGTCCCAACTCAGCAGGAACAGATGATCACCAAGGACCAAAATGGCACAGGAGAAAGAGAACTCAGAAGACAGTGAGACCCACGTGAGTGGGTGACTACATCAACATATGACTGGAGAAACCAGGTGGTGCCCGGCCAGCACCGGTGATAGCCGTGATGGAGCTCACAAGGTGAGTCTCACCGGCAACATGAGAATAGAAAGGGGTGCACCCTGAGATCTCCATTAAAAGACCGCAACTGATGGTCCAGGGGCCTCGGAGTTCCCCCGGGAGCATGGACCCCGGTCCCAAGGCTGGGTGCCCCTGTCCATAAATTATTACTGAGGTCAACTCTTCGGACAGGAATGGACTGGACTCCGCAACAGAGTTGTCGACCATATCGTGTGTGTACTTCATGGTTTTGTGCATCTATAGAGTGTCTTCTTGCTGGCCTCTTAGGGGAGGCAGGGGAGAGGGTGGAGAGGAGGGGACAGGAGAGTGTTAGGAGGCTATAACAAGTATAGATGGAACCAGGGGTGTGCTGTCGCTGGGTGGGGAGAGCAGTGGGAGCTGCACACAGGCTGGTATGCAAATTTCTATTGTGCTGTACACTTTCACTCAATCACTCAAACAATGACGCCACATACACTTACAGATATATATATAAGTATGTATATATATATGTATATATATATATATATCCCCCTGAAACATAAGCTGGAGACAGTGTATAAGGAGATCACAACTAAACAATGTTAATATTTGCTTCCCACTTGACCGAGCATTTGACCTAGCTGCTCCTCAGTCACTGCTTCCTGAGTAAGAACTGGGATGAAGGAGTAGACCTTGTTTGCTGCTTTATGTTCTGTTTTCATTAATAAGAGCATCTAGAATGGCAGAATATTTCCAGCAGCACTGTAACACATAACAGAGAAACAGAAAAAGGAACAGCCACG
This sequence comes from Heterohyrax brucei, assembly GCA_028571685.1. Classification (NCBI taxonomy): domain Eukaryota; kingdom Metazoa; phylum Chordata; class Mammalia; order Hyracoidea; family Procaviidae; genus Heterohyrax; species Heterohyrax brucei. Next base: position 16,947,545 of record CM053142.1, on the reverse strand, counting down.
CTTTTGACGCAAATCTTCTCAATACATATTTTCATTAAATTTTTAACTTGGTTAAATCGCAAATGACCTTTGTGAAATAAACATTCCCGTTTCCACTGAAAAGGAATACTGACTTAGCCCATACTTCAAAGAAATCAGGCAGAAAAGATTTTTGTTGAAAGTTATCTAAGTATGCATGTGTGTGTTGTGGTTTCACTGTTTTGTTTTGTTGTTTTAGTCATCCCGGCAATTGTATCCAGTATATTGCCTCTCAATAACAACTATCATAGTCTTCACTTTAGAGCTTCATGGTCCAGGTTAGGGACATAACTCAAAAAAGAAAATATACTGAGACAATTTCAAATATTGACATGCAGAAGTTATTCAGTCGGTGGAAGCCACTTCCTGTAAGGTCCTAGCACAGCGCTCCACAAAGTTAAGGCCTTACATAATATTGGATAATAGCAAACTGTAATGTTTTAAAAACCCGCTCATGAAATAGTTGATGTTGCTAGTTGTGATCAAGTCAGCTTCGACTCATAGTGACCTTACACATAACAGAATGAAGCCCTACCCACCCCTGCAGCGTGTTTGTCACTATTAGTGCACTTGAGTCCATTGTTGCAGCTGTTGTGTCTATCACACCGAAGGTTTCCCTCATGTTTGCTGATGCTCTACTTTTCCAAACAGGACGTCCTCTTATGGCGATTGGTCTTTCCTGATGATGCGTCCACAGCAAGCGAGTTGAAGTCTTGCCATCATCGCCCCTAAGGATCAAACGTTTAGGAAAGTAGAAGAAGAACTGATGCATTCAAACTGTGCTGTTGGTGAAAAATACCGAGTATATCATGGACTGACAGAGTAACAAACAAATCAATCTCAGAAGCAATACAACCAGAAATACAGAAAACAGTAGGTTCATTCAATTTTACAAGTGATTGGATCCTGAAAGATCACTACGTTCACTGCACCCATGTCACAAATGAAAACCCTGGAGTCCCAGCAAGAGGAAGTCAAGTGTTCCACAGTACAGAGAGTTATGGGAGAGCTGGGGCTGGGCTCTCAGTCCAGTGCTCTCAAATTAACTGGTGCTTTCTGTTACATGCTTCAGTGCTTGGGACTCCTCCTAACATAGTCCCATTCATTATCCATTTAACCACAGATCTGAACACATTTTAAAAGGGTAACATTTTGTAAAAGAATCAAGTAGTATCACAGACATGTGGGGGACTGTTTGACATACTCTTTAATATAGTACAGCAATTCTTTTGTTCTAAGAGACTTAACTTACCTCAAGAAAACTTACTCCATAAGATGTGCAACAGAATATGCTGTTCTAAGCCTTAAAGAATGATGCAACTGTTGTTAAATTGCAAGCGTCACACTTGGAGTCTGCCAGTCAAGTCACCTAGAAGAAGTTTTCATTTGCTGAAAGTAAATTTATTATTTTCTTAAGTGATTCTCTGTCAGGTCATGTCTTTATATAGGAATTTCCCCAGAGTAAACATCTCCTCACGCCTTCCTCAAAGGGCACTTCGAAATTCTGAACCCAGATCACTTTGCTTCAAGACCAGTATCCCTGGGTGTCTTATTCAATAGCTCTCATGAGGGCATTCTGGAAGATTACTCGCCCCTATAAACCTACCCTTCCTAGGACAGCCCAGCACAGGACCTCAAATCTCACTATTCTTCAGGATAACTATTGTGTTATTTCAGTGACCTATTTGCTTACAGGCAGGTAGCCTGCGTGAGGGGATAGGGAGGAGAGAAAAATAAAATGAAGGACATACACCACAAAGGAAGTAGAATTAAAAAGGAACTCCGTCACCTATTTTACTTCACTTAGCTGACCTCAGATGAAGCACTAGCCTCCGATTTTGAAATAAAAAACTATGAATGTTTATCTTCTGCCACAGCGAGATAATTAGATGTAAAAAGCAAGCAAAACAAAACACAACACAGTAACACTGACCATAATTAAAAATCAGAACAAATAGCTTCATACACTTGTATGAAAACAGCTAATGATAAAAAGAGAGTGGCTTTTAACAGTTTGCCACCTCTTCATCTTTCTTCTGGTCGTGGAATCCTGAGACCTCCTCTTTCTCCCTTGGCGATGTCTCTCTGATTTCTGTCTATTATAGGGCTTCCACCCAAGCTGGATAAAAAAGAGTAACCATCCCCTCTGAAAAGTGATTGGTCCAGAGAGGAGTACTCTGGAATTTTATTAAAGATAGTTATGTACTCTGGAGAGAACACTCTGTCCCCTGGCCCCCAAGCCTTTCACTGTGATTGCAACCTTGAAGGATTCATTTAAGCCTGAACCTGCCACTGACCTCCCCTGACACTTCCCAGAGCATGCTTGCTTGAAAAGGAAGCCAAGTCAGATGAAAACACTAAAATTATCCTGTTCATTGTAATCAACTGAACGCTTAGCTGCAGCTCTGTCTAAAGCGAGGTGTATTCCTTTATTGCTCAGTTGTGACCATTGAATTTCATTTTGGCTTAAGATGATCTGGGTTGTGTTGCTTCATATGAATTTAAAAGTCCTGACTGCAGCTCACTCATGTATCCTGGAAAGTATGAGATGCTTTCCTTACAGTTGAAGGGACAGCTTCACTTATGTAACACACACACACACACACACACACACACAACACACACACACAATTCATTTGACGTGATCAGGACTCAGGACTAATGCTTAATACATATCTATCACAGTCTGTATGCTTGAGATAGATAACTTTTTTGAAAACAAAGGCAAATATTCTCAAGCCAAAGTTCAAAAAATCTTAAAAATCGAATAGTACCACCATGTGGAAAAACAGTTTGGTGCTCTCTCAAAGAGTTAAACATAGAATTTTCACATGATCATTAATCCCACTCCTTGGTATATAACAAACAAATCCCAGTGCTGTGGAGTTGATTCTGACTCACAGTAACTCTATACGGCAGGTTGGAACTGCTCCATAGTTTTCCAAGGAGCACCTGGCAGATTTGATTTGAACTGCTGACTTTGTGGTTAGCAGCTGTAGTACTTAACCACTGTGCCACCAGGGTTTTCATAACCCTCCCAGTATTGAAAGCAGGCTTGTAAACAAAAACTTGTATACCAACGATCCTTGCAGCACTGTTCTCAACAAGAAAGTGAAACAGACTAAATGTCCATCAGTAGAGGACTGGGTAAACAAAATGTGGTATGTCCATACAATAAACTATTACTCAAGCCATAAAGAGAAATGAAGTCCTAATACATACTACAAAATGGATGAACCTTGGAAATATTATGCTCAGTAAAATAAGTCAGATCACGAAAGGACAAATATTGCATGATCCAATGTATGTGAATTACCTAGAATAAGCAAGCTTTGCAGACCTAAGTGTATTGATGGTTACCAGGGGTAGGTGCGAGGGAGGGATAACGGAGGCATCACGCTTTATGGGACACTCACTGCACTACCAGTAAGGGAAGTCTAAGGGTGATGGTTGAACAACATGATACGCATAATTAATGTCACTGAACTGTACATGTCAAGACTGTTCAAACTTCAAAAGATACATCTACCAAAAAAAAACAAGTTATAACCAAAATATATGTATGTATCAATGAGATGAGCTTACTCTGGAAGACAACATTAAATTTGAGTTTGTTTGACTACATTCAGGCCATACATCAACGCAATTCCTAAGTCTGTGAAATAACAAAAGGTATTTAAAAATCCAGATAAAGAACCTTTGCACACCGGGATAGAGATTGTAATACCGCCAAGCCAAAAGCCAAGTGCCGTCGAGTCGGAGTCGACTCATGACTATAAAGCAGTTGTTAAACCTCATAAATTACAGGCTAATGCAAATTTTTACGAATTTTCAAAATAAACCAATTGTGATATTCACCCTGATTCCACTATAAAATTTTACTTCCACCTTTAAGATACAAACCTAAACTTAAAACATCGACTTTTTGTGTTTTATTCTACCACAGAACTGATTAGTAAACTTGCCAAATGTGAACTTTCAATGCACTTTGAACTTTACAATGAACTTTCAGTGATCCTCCACCTGTGCAGTGAGGATGAAAAGTGATGCTTTTAGGAGATGTGAATATCAGGATCTGCTTTGGATTATGTAAGCCAAAGCCAGGACTCTGTAAGGACAATCTATAATTAGAAAAGTTTCAATGACTGCTTGCTTTTTTTTGGCTTTACATTTCAAAATATAAACCTATATATTTTGTTTAATAACCTGTCACTTTACAATTTTGCCATCTCAACTTTTACATCTTTATTATTTCCAGTTTCTTCAACTGAAACTTAAGCCGGAAAAATCAAGAAGAGAAAGTGCAGGAGTGTCTCCTCTCAAATATTTTTCCTTGCTGTCTACCTTACTATTTATCGTCTCTACAGGGGTGTTTATAACACTTGAGCAGAAAGAAAATGTTCCTGCAGAAGGTAAACTGTTGTACTATTAAACTAAAAACTTTTTAAATACAAAGTTTCCAACAAGGTCAGCCCTGTTCTGCATGTCTTCCCCATGACACAGAAGCATTTGTGTGACATCAGGACAAGTTCAATAAGGTGGTGAATTCCGTAGTTGAAAATCCCCGGCAAAGATTAATTTTTCACCACCTATGTGCAAGGCACTTTGACAATCTGATGGTTTGATATAATAAATTGAGGGAATGAAGCTTTGTTAAAAATAATACCCACTAACAAATAGTCTCCTCAATATGTTTGACTGAACTGTCAGGGCAGGATAAAAATTCAAAATAACAAAACCCGTTGGCTTTGGCATATGCATACACAAATATACGAAGTCTGACAAGTTCACAAATTTGCCACAGTGCACTTATACTGGCAGCACTATACAAACAACTCAGTAAGGTCTCACAACTTTGCTATATCAGTGTCTCCCAGCTGTGTTTGTGTCAGCATGAGGTGGTGTCTTGCTGAGTGGCATTGATTGCTGGTATTGCGTGTTTCTGAGTGCTGTTGTAAGAATGTCGGTTTAGAGAAGTGAACAAGCATTAAATTTCCTCTTAAACTTGGCAAGAGTGGAAGTAAAATCAGGGACATGTTAGTCCATGTTTATGGGGATAATGCCACAAAGAAAATGACAGTGTATAAATAGATTAAACTTTTCTTCTGAGGGGAGAGAAATTGTCACTCATGAAGAGAGGTCAGGGCAGCCAGTAAGGAGAACTGACAAAAAACATTGCAAAAATTCATCAGATTGTGAGTGAACATTGTCTGCTGACTGTGAGAAGCATAGCAGACCAAGTAAACATCAATAGAGAAACAGGAACATTTTAACTGAAAATCTTGGCATGAAAAAGATGTGTGCAAAAATGTTCCCAAAGGATCTTACTGATGAACAAAAGCAAGAGAGAGTTTTCCAAGACCTTTTGGAGAGGGCAAGATGATGTTTGGGGCTGTGTTATCATTGGTGATGAAATGTGTGTACCAATGTAAACCTGAAACAAAGTGTTAAAGTGTACAACTGAAGTCAGCCAATTCTCTGTGACCAAAAAAGTTTCATCGGTCCAAATCAAGAGTCACAACCATGTGGCTAACCTTTTTGATACCAGAGGGATTCTTCATTATGAATTTGAACCAACTGGACTGTTAACCAAGCTTACTGTTTGGAAGTGCTGAAAAGGCTGCATGAAAAAGTTAGACGAAAATTACCTGAACTTTTTGCCAACAACTCATGGCTCTTGCATCACACAACGCACCAGCTCACATAGCACTGTTGGTGAGGGAGTTTTTATCCAGTACACAAATCACTGTATTGGAACACCCTACCTACTCACCTGATGTGGCACCAGTGACTTTTTGTCTTTGCCTCAAGAGAAAGGAAATATTGAAAGGAAGACATTTTGATGAGATGCAGTCCATCAAGGGTAATATGACGACAGCTCTGAAGGACATGCCAGGAAAAGAGTTTCAGAATTGCTTTGAAGGGTGGACTATGTGCACAGCTTCCCAAGGAGAACACCTCAAAGGTGACCATAGTGATACTCAGCAATGAGGTATGTAGCACTTTTTCTAGGATGGATTCGTCAACTTATTCGGCAGTTCTCATGTTTAAACTTACAGAAACATTTTAATACGTATGTACACATTACCAATGACATGATGCATAACAACAACCAAATAAGACAGTTGTAAGTGTGGCCCTTTGTAGCCAGAATATGTATTTTTACCACGGAAGTCAGTAAACGCTACAAAGCCATGCTGGGAATCTGTTTGTTAAACATTTACCAGCATACAACTGATTGCATCAGTGCTGAACATATGCTAAGCCAGTGCCATCGAGTTGGATCCGACTCATGGCAACCTAGGGGCCAGGGTAGAACTGACCTCCAGAGTATTCAAGGAGCACCTGGGGGATTTGAACTGCCGATCTTGTGAATGTATAACTGTATGAAATACTAATCCATCAAAATCAAACATTCACTCAATAGACTAACTTTCTAGCAGTAGTGTACTCTAAATATAATGACCACACTTAATAAATATTGAGCAGTGGTATCTTTTATCTCCATGAATCACTCCAAACACCCTGTGAACTATCTACTGGAATAAAGATAAATAAATACACTGCAAGGTAACATCAGCATTATCTTTAGGGGTTGGTCTCTGAAAGCTTAAGTGCCTATTCAGTAGCTGAGTAGTATACAAAGACTGTCAAATAAAGTTCATGAACTCATCCTAGAAAAAGTGATATCTATGTACCTCACTGCTGAATATCACTATGGTCACCTTGGAAGTTCTCCCCTTGGGAAGTTGCGCACTGACACCAGAGTTTAGTCCATCCTTCAAAGCAATTTTGGAACTCTTTTTTTTGGAAAGGCCATCAGAGCTGCCGTGGTATTACCCTTGATGTACTGAATCTCATCAAAACATCTACCTTTCAATATTTCCTTTATTTTGGGGTCAAGAAAAAAGTCATTGGGGGCCAGTTTAGGTGAGTAGGAAGGATGTTCCAATACAGTTATTTGGTTATTGGCTAAAAATTCCCTCACAGACAACTATACAATTAAGTTTGCGAACTTGCTACCTTGCCAACGTGCCCGATGGCCATTTCAGAAAGAGTTCCAAAATTGCTTTGAAGGGTGGACTAGGTGCTGGTGTTGGTGCATAGCTTCCCAAGGGGAGTATTGGAAGGTGACTGTAATGATATTCAGCAATGAAGTATGTAGCACTTAGAACAAGTAAGTTCATGGACTTAATGGTCAGATATTGGATCCTCCAGAACAATTGTATCCATTTCTTCTACTTCAGTTAATGTTATCTACATATCAGTTATTCATAAACTGATGCCTTTAGTCCAAATTCCTACTCCGTATTTCATTTACTTGTCTCATAAAGACTTGAAATGGAACCTAGACAAAATCAAACTCACACTCGTCTTTCCAGACTTGTCTTCTAGTGTTTTCTTCTCTATTTGAAGGCCATCACCAACCACCCAATCGTGGAAACTAGAAACTTAAGTCTTCCTTGATAGCATCCTCTTCTTCACTGGCATATCCAGCTCCTCATCAGTCTTACTGATCATACCTCGTAAATATATCTTGAATCCATCTTTTTCCAAATACTATTCCTGTGACCCTCATTCAAGCTCTTGCTTATATTCCATTGTGGTTGCTTCCTAACTGGTCTCTGCATTTCTTGTTTTCCTCTATTCATAAGTCATTCTCTATGCAGCAAATTAACTAATAAAAATCCAAGTTAAAATTCCTCACTAGGTTGTGAATTCAATCAGAATAAATTCCACAATTCTTAATTGTGCATGTGTGGTGAAGGGAACATTTTATTGTTACTGTTCTTTGTCTGACTTTTAAAAATATTTCTTGCTGATATTCTTTGAATTTCTTAAAACTTGAGTTCTGTATTAATTTTAACAAAGCTATGACTAAATTTAAAGAGAGAGCCATTTTCTTATTGTAATCTACCAAATTATATTTTGAAAATAGTTACTTTGAAACTTCGGATATTTTCTTCTTATTCTTAAGTGGTTTTGTGGGTGTTTATTGGTTATTATGATTTCAATTTTTCTAATTAAAAAAGTAATTAGATTAAATTAAAATAGAAGAATCTGAGTGAGATTATTCACCATGAGTACAAGTGTTCAAATTCTCACTTAAACTCTACCACCAACAAAATATCTTGAATCCACCAACATGATTCAAAATTTAGCATTTTCTTCATGTAGCTTTCATTTTCATACACTAAATACTAGCACTTTGTGTTACAACTTTCTCTTAAAACTTTAGACTGCTGTCTGTTCTGCAATACTTGTAAAGCTTTCAAGATAACTTTTAAAAGGCCAAAAGTAATTTATCATAAAGTAAAAATTCATTTGTTGAGTTGCTTCCTTTGTCAATACAAATTAAGGAGGCAGCTATAAACGAGATCCTAAAGACATCTCTTTATGACATAGACATTTGCCATAAATGCCACTTTAAATAGAATTATTTTAAATAATAGTAGATTAATTTAAACTCCAATCTTTAGTCTTTTTCCAGTTTCATTTCTTCCACTCTTACATCTCAAAAGTAAATTAGATCCTATTAAAGACATACTGTTTTGCTGCATTTCTGATGTGTGGGCTTGATTTTTTAAAAACTTGACTAAGAAAGATTTGATACTATTTTTATTTAAAATACCAACCTGAGTCTCCATACTTCATTAGCCTGAAATTCTATGAGGAAGTTAGCGGCTCTAATGCCCTTCTGGGAGCAATGGATCTCATCTTATTTCTGACAAATGGAGGAGAGCTTGTTGAAATGAACCAAGCATTTACTATCCAGTCTATTCTTAATGATGGACCACGGTTCCAGCTGGGCCTGGAGAATCCAAGCCAGCGCCTTATTCTTGGAGCAGTCCTTGAGCACAAGTCAATGGGGCCGAATATTGCTGACCTAGGGCCTCAGCAAGCGTTCCGGGAGTGCAGTCCACGGATCTTCCCTTCAGTGGAAATGGGTCCTATCTAGTCTGGGGATTTGTGAAGTCGGGAAAGAGTAATGCTTTCATGAGACCAAAATAAAAGCAATCTAGGAACGTTGCCCAATTCTTCCTCTGTCTATCACTTATTCTTATATAAAGGTCTGTCTCGCTGGCTGGAAGACTGCAGAAATCTAAAACTGACCCCTTTCACCACTTTGTGGAACACAAGAGCAAAGGAAAAAAGGTTGTTAACAGGGACAGTTGGCTCTGTACCATTCCACTAGCTAGCAATTACCAATCAGGGTGGTAAAGTGCTATTATGCAGTACTGTACATGGAAACTGAGCAGGAAAGCCTCAAATCAGCTAAGAACAGGAAAATCAGTGGCAGACCCTAAGTATGGTATTTTCCCTAGAGTATATACTGCATTCCTTATTAGGCGACTGGAGGAAAGCTGGCAAAAGTGTTCAGTTGGCGAACAAGAAAGGAGACGTGCGTTCTCCGAGCTCTGACGCGGAGGAGGAGCCTTCCCGGCGAGGGAGGTGCGTGGGAGCCAGAGCAGCGACTGCTGGCAGAGCCTGGGGAAGTGAAGTCTGGCGGAGGGACAATCCTTCCCTGAATGCACGATCCAGTGGCTTTAGTTGTTGCCCTTGCGAGTCCAGACTGGGAAATGCACAGTCAGCAGGAAAAAGGGAAGAGGAATTGGAGGCAGTTTTGTGAAAACAACACTGCTCAAGTCTACCGCTCGTGCCCCTTCGCTCACCCCGCCGAGGCTCAGACAGGTCAGAATGGGCTCTCTGCAGCGAGTGCCACAGAGTCCCAGTGGAAGAAGGCGATTATCTGTAACTCTAGGGCGCACCCGACGCTGCACCATCCTGGTTCCCCTTCTGTTGTCAACGTGCCAGGCCGGTGAGCCTCCTCTCTCTTCGAGCCGTGGGCCGAGGTCACTCGGGGTCCCTCCAAATCTGATATTGTCGCTGACCCCGCGCAGCTGGGCTGACTGGCAAGGGCTGGAGCAGAGAGGAAGGCGGAGTGACGACAATGCCTGCAAGTCTTAGCCAAGCGCCCAGGTTCCCTTTGCTGGAGCGCGGGGCTCAGTGCTGGGCGCGGCTTTCCCCTCCTCCTCGCTCCCTTGCCGCCCACAGCCAAAGGCGCAGAGCTACCCGCAGCCCTGAGGTAGCCCCTACCACTCGACCCGTGCATTTGACTCCTAGGCCAGTGTCACCTTCCCACTCCACGCCTTTCTGGGAGTGTCTGCCTCCCAAGGGTCGGAGACACTGAAAGCAGTAAACTGGAAAGGGAAAGGAGGCGCTCGGTAGGCAGGGCTGGCTTGAGGAGCAGTGGTGGCTCAGTCTCAAGATTAGCGGCTGGGTCTCAGCGGATACCAGCGAGCGTGAAAGCTTGAAAAGAAGGGCTTGAAGCTGCAAAGTGATAAGGGTCTGGCCAGAGCAATGAGTGAGGGCTGCCCTCAGAGCGGGCGAGGTGCCCGTCTGCACCCTGAAGGTCTCATATCACAGCGCCCAGCTCCAGTTCGCCACTGTGAAACCCTTGCCTTGGGCCGGCGCGCTTGAGGCTGCCTCTCTCCCTGCTCGTCTCTACTCTTCCTCCCAAACCTTTGACCAGTGTCTCCTTGCCAACATTCCTGAATCTTATTTGCCAAATCTTTATACCAGGTAAATAAGTTCTGATGGGGGTAGGGGAGGTAAATAAACGCCATTTCCCAGCAGGTAGAGTGACCTTTTCACCTTACCCACGAACTCCTTTGGCATTGACCCCACTGAAGGGCTTGATCCATAACTTCAACCTGTTATTTCTCTGAAATGTCCTTGCTATTCATGTCCTCAGACGCACTCCAACAGCAGTTCTCTGAAAGCCCTTGGGGGACGGAACTGGGGAACATCCAGCGACAGTGAAGAGGCGTCTCCGTAGGGAGGTGGGGGTGGGCAGGAAGTTATAAGACTAATGTTCACAATTGCCCGTTGCCGGGAGCCTGCACTGTGAAGGCCCTACCAAGAGACCCTTTTCGCACCTCCCTTCTCTGATCTTCCTCCTCCCACAGGATGCAGAGAAGCTGGGGCCACTGGACCCCTGATTTCCGAATCTCTGAGCACCTGGGCTCAGAGACTCAGGGCTGGGCGGGGTTGGGTGGCGGCTGCCCCCTAGCTGGAAGACGATTCATCTCCCACTCCGCAGGAGTTCCCTCAATCCCCACGTAGAAGCGTAGTCCAAATCTCAGAAACAATGGAGCCCCTGAGCTCAAGTCCGTCACCCCTGATCCCAGGCGCACTGGCAACGAGCCGCGCTCTCTAATGTGGGGGAGGGGGGGCAGGAGACCAAAGCTGGCTGCAGCCTTGCCTTGCACGCCTGCCGGGGTGCACGCCTGACAGGGCTGTACGTGGCACTTATACTACCGCCACTCTCCCGGCTTTGCGGTGCGTCTCTTGCTCCAACTGGGCTTTCCACCTCTTGCCCGCCAGCTTTGACCTGGAGTGCCCAGCCGGCGCCGGGCTCCTCCCTGCCACAGGTCCCAGGTTGGTCAGGTGGGGAGCAAGACTGAACTGGCGCGGCAGCTGCACTGCCCGGCTCCTAGCCAGCAAGGAGATTCAGAGTTGCGAGAAGCCGCCGCCACCTCCCAGGCCCTCCTGACTTTGCAGCCTGCATCCTCCCCGGCTCTCACTCCGGGGTGCAGAAGCGAGGCACACGGAGGTAGGCTAGCCCCGCGCCTTCTTTGGCACCAACGTCGATGCCCCCTCCCCCAAAACACTCGCTCGCGCGGGCTCTCGACGTAGTTCCATAGCGCCTTCTTTCTCGTGGAAATCCCTGCAGGGCCTCTGAGAAAGACAGACAAACAGACGAGGAAAGGACAGTGAAGGAAACTTGTTCCTCCTTGTCTGTTCTCAGGCAACTACTAGCGAGCTTGTGCGGGGAGAAGGGAGGGAAGAAGCGAGGGAAGAAGAGAGGGAAGGGCTTCAAGAAGGGGAGGGGAGGACGGAAGGAGGTGGCGGAGGCGGGGGTGCAGTTAGTGAAACTCCTCTGTCTCCAGCTCTTCTTTTCATTGTATGCTCCTCTCTTTCCCGCAGACACCCTGGACCTCCCCTGGGCGCCAGCTCCTCGGCTCCAACGGGTCCAGAGACAATCCGGATTTTTTTTTTCCTGGAAATTGGCTTTGGTGTGTTTCCCTACCTCACTCCTCCCCTTTCCAACCCCCACTTTTTTTTTTTTGAGACACGGCTCGGGCAGTGGCTTCTGGAAGAGGAACAAGTGTGGGAAAAGGGAGAGGAAACCGGAGCTAAATGACAGGATGTAGGCGACTTGAGACACAAAACGAAAACCATTTCTGTTGGATCAAGACATTGCCTCGCTACTTTCCTTTCTCCAAGACCGGCTGGAGGATTTTACAGCTCTGAACAGAGTTGGAGTGCTTGGATTTTTCAAATTACTCCCTTTGCTGTATTTTCCCTCCACGATCTGGTTCTCCCGCTTCTGCCTAGAGATCCGGAGAAGGTAGAATGGAGAGCGGACTGCTGCTCTTTTGCGCCGCGCTCTCTCTCGCCCTGGCCAGCGCTTCTCGTAACGGTAAGTGACAGGCAGAGGCGCGTCGGACAGCGCAGTGCCCCGGGCTCCCCGGCCGCGGGAGTCCAGGCGGGCTCTGCCTCCGACCCCAGCAATCGGACTGCCGCAGAGCTACTAGAATTAACAGGGAGGAGCCATCAGCCTGGGCGAAGGAAACTCTTATCCGGGCAGAGAAATAAAGAAATCAAAGCAATCGGTTTATGGCAAGAGGATTTCAACTCCTCTGGCTCCCTCCTGGAAGTTCGCTGTTTGGTTGTAGGGGTTTTCCTATCTTTCTTGCAAGGCAGAGATGCCGACCTTCCCAGATCAGCACGACAATTACCTTAATAATGTTTCCTCCCAAAGGCAATTAGGTGAGCCTCGCTTTCAGAAATCTGATGGCAGTTAAAAGTTAACCGACACTTTACCAAGGAGAACTTTCTGGTTCTCTTGCAACTCCCCCAAACTGTTTCCTCTGGAGGGAGCCTACGAAAAGACAAGGGTTTGTTGGTTAGTGGAACCCACGCCTCAGGCTTTGTAAGTCATCCCTAATCCTTCTGGAGTTTGAATGAAAGTTGCATAGTGTCAATAAAGGAATCTGATATATACAGTGTAAGGCACCAGGATATCTGGAAATCCCTAACCTCATTGTAGCTTCCGCTTTGTTTTTTCAAACCACTCACTGTTAAGTAAATGAAAGACGGTGGTGGGGTATATAAACAGCACCCTGTAACATAAATAATGTGTTTTATGTGACCTGGTCGTAGGCATTTTTCACTACCACTGAAAAGTAAATGAAGACAGGGGTATGAAATTATCTTTCCAGTAAGTCTTGAGCAATTGTTATTAGCTAATTATCAAATATTTACTTTTGTCTGACTTAGATTTCAATCAAAGTAATTAGAAGATAAGAACAACCACTACTTTTTGTGGTATATTGTTTTGGTAAGAGACGGCCACTGGAGAAATTCATCGCAAGAGGAATTTAAATCACATCTTTATGATGGAAGTTAATCTCCCTAATATGCTTTCTAAAGGTTGTGTAATATATATTTCCCCCAACAGCTGTCAAGTAGCATTCTATAAGATATGGTTGGAAGTAAAATATTCAGTGCAAAATTGTGAATGTGGAGTTGAATGTATTAATGAATGGAGTTGGTGGCATCTTTGTAAATCTGATAGGGAATGAAATAACGGTTTCCTCCAATTGAAAAAGCACAAGTGGTTAGGCTTTAGAAATTACAGTAACCCACTCTCTGCCCTTGACAACTCCAGAGATGAAATTGGTAGGGAAGGTATTCACAGGGTAAATTTGAAACCTAATAGAAAAGACTGACAGACTTCAGGTTCTAAATTCCACAAGTGTGTGTGTGTGTGTGTGTGTGTGTGTGTGTGTGTGTGTGTGTGTTTGTGTGTTTGTGTGTGTGTGTACATGACTTCTTTTTTGTAGGGAATGCTGAAAACCTGAGCTTCACTTGGCAAGTTGACTAGTTACAGTCATGCTTCTCTAACTGGAGTGATGGTGCCAGTTAATGAATGCTTCTAACTCCACAGCCCTCTTAAAGCCATGCCCACTTCCTTCAAGTACCAGTGTCTGCTAAATTAATTCATTAACCTTATTTGGGACTAATGGTCCAGAGTCATTAGAAATTGCTCTTTCTTAATCAACTGTTTGAGAGATTTAACAGAGCCAGGGAGTCTAGCAGTCCACATTATCTTATTACAGTGTCACTTTCTTAGAAGTCACAGATTAAAGAGCTGTGGTGTGGTACAGAGTCCACCTAAATGTCTTCTGAAGTGACTCTGTAGAGTGACTAGAAGCAGTGCTGTTTTATTTCATTCCTCTAACAGATGCCAGACTCTGCCATGATGTTTGTACAGAGCTAGCAAAGACTTAATGAAACAGGGTCACTTTCCAAGTTTTCTGCACATTTAAAATAATGCAGGAGTCTCAACAGAATCACAGAACAGGTTCCAGTATGATTGTTAGCTGATCATTAGCTGAGATTCTGAACTCTGGTTGCAACATCACTTCTTCTTGGCGTATCTTGTGTTTTCAGAAGTCCAGGCAAAGGAAACCAGTATAAGACTACTCCTCCCCCCACCCCTCGAGTCTAGGAAACACAGAAACATCTAGCAGTTGAGGGAAAAAAAAATGTAATTTATACTGTCTTTTTAATTTATGAGAACTGATTTTTGTAATGCATGTAGCTTTATGCATTTTTGATGTACACTTCATCTTTCATTTCCATTTGACCTGGTTTTCCTGTAATAAAATTCTGTAGATTTATAAATTCATGCTGAGAGCAAAGAATGCCATTCTTTTTCCACAGGGAATCTATTAGATGCAATATTAAAATCTATATATACCATTACTGAAAATTTGTGATTGATAGTCATATATTTCACTGCTTTCATACCTTTTCCTCTTACATAGTTTATGTGCTGAATTTTTATTGCTCAAAATTAAGCATCAATAAATGTGGCATCATTTCAAGCTAAGGCTTTCCAGTATGCAATCCATCACAAAAAGTGACAATGAAAATCTATGTTGAACAATAAAGCAGCTTCGGTGACTGGTTTGTTTGGCTCGGACTGAACCACTTCAGTAGTTGGGGTCTTTGAAATGAAGGCTCAAAACTAGTTAGCTCACCTTTCCCAGAATGTGAGAATGTGGCTTACCATACATGACATCCAGGCCTCACAGTGGTGATTTCGCCAGCATTGGGTAATTATAATTAATGCTGCTTGGCTATTTATTTTTCTTTCTGCCCCATTGCTTTGATCTAGTATCCAAGCCTGAGCAACTTTACTTGGAGAAGTAAAGCAGAATTATTTCTGCTTCACTGACTATACTTTGTTCTCTGTTGACCTGGATCCCAAGAGCAGAGATAACTCAGAATCACTTAGATTTATGAGCAGATAAAACAACAAAAAGGTTTGATTTTAAGCCAATCGAGGTCTTGGAAGATAGTCCCCATTGATCAATGACATAGACCAGGCTTATCATCAAAAAGCCACACAAGGGGTCGAACAGCATCTTTTAGTCACCTTCCACTTAGAGCTCCCTACGTAATGGGATTACACTTCTTGGGGATAATTAAGTCTAGCAGAAGCTCCCTGGGGACCATGTTAACATCAATTGAGGGGATTTAATATTTTTAATGCTTGTTTTTGTTAGATGCTAGAAAACCTTTTCCTTGGGAAGGAACTTTTGGGGTGGGGAGGATACAGGGAGTCCTCTCAAATTTCAGTTGGTCAGCCTTCCTGTTGAAAGGCTCAGAGATGAAAGATTGGTCCTTGGTAAGGTATTACTGTCAGTGTCACTTTACAGATCTGTGGGGACCTCTTGGAGTTCCCTTTAAAAGTTATGGAATATTTGCTATCTGGTAATTTATATAGGAAGCGAGGCTACCTAACTGGTTGTAAGGGAAAGATCTGCTAAAATGATATTTTCATTGCAGATAAATGTGGTGGTACTATAAAAATTGAAAACCCTGGGTATCTTACATCTCCTGGTTATCCTTATTCTTATCACCCAACTGAAAAATGTGAATGGCTGATTCAGGCTCCGGATCCGTATCAGAGAATTATGATCAACTTCAACCCACACTTCGATTTGGAGGACAGAGACTGCAAGTAAGTGAGAACGCATTTGAGCAGGGCTCCACAGCACCATCTAGTGGTCGTAGTTGCCTATGCGGGGGGAGTCTGTGTACAATACGGGGTTTAAATGGATCCGGGAGGGATTCCAATCCAGGGCAGATCGTATGTCAATGGTATGGAAATTAAATTATGTTAAGTAACTTCTGAGTTCCTCAAACTAGTAAAATTATATTTAAACGTGTAATCTTTCATACTCCTTTTCCTGCTAACATTTTGGTTTGGGAGCTGATTTGTTAAGAAATGTATACTTTATTTTAAAGACAAGGTGACAAACTAGAAACGCAACCTCTCACTTGCATTTTTATTAAACATTGTGAGTCATTAACATATGTAACAACCAGTGATAGTGAGGTTGAATATTTTGTAACACATTTATGGCACATTTCATGATTTAAAATCTGTCTTTTATAAAGTTTTACATAGAAAACACAAATTGTCATTGACTAAAAGTAAGGTATATAAGGGTGAGTTAGACTAGGGTTTTTTTATAGTCGTTAAATTATAATAAGACTTTTATGAACAGTTCTAAAAAATGATTTTGAATGCACAATGAATATAATGGGAACTCAAATATAAATCAGTTTTTAACTGTCTGCATTAGTGGGCCTTTCTCCTTCTGTTGTTAAATTGCTACCAAATTATGCCACATTTCATTATTATGAAGACCTTCTCACTACTGCTGTCATTAGCTGCTCTGTGCCTCATGGTGATCCCATGCACAATGGAATCAGACCGTTACGATCATAGGGAACAGTGACAGTCTAAATTGGATTTCCTCACATAATACCAAAGAACTAGTGTGTAGGTTTTCCTTTCCACAGTAATGAAGAGTATGCTTTAACTCTGAGTGTAGGAGTTCACTCCATGTGTGCTCTAGTCCTGGGGACACCAAGCAGACCACCTGCCTCCGTCTTTTCCTCTTCTTCCGGCTGTGTTGCACCATTCAGGGTACAGGATCCAGAGGTGGACCTGAATACCAACCACTTTACTAAAAGAAAATAATCTATTTAAATGTCCATTTTGTAATGTTTTTCAGGGAATGATGTATTTTCTGGGTTTAAAATAGGTAGACGTAACTGTATATAATGTACATAGACTATGACTTCATTTGGATAGGAACATTATAATACAGGTTCATTCACTGTAGAGGAGACATTCTGTATGCATACCTTTTAGGGAAGAACAGGATAATATGCTAACGTTCTCACCTGTAGCAGGTGCTTAGCAAACTTTGGAGTAGGTGCTGTTAATCAGTTTTTATGGTCAGGAAAATGAGGTCATCGTCTGGTTAATTAAGCATTCTTGTTCCTAAAGCATCAGCATAAATCCATATACTGATGATCAATTTCTAGATGATCAGGATATACTACTCGAAGTATAACTATGATGATTCCAATTTAATCTTTATGATTCAGAAATATGGGAGAGCATTATATTGACTTTTTGATCTCATGTGGAAGTTGCTATTGATAGAATATTCCTGTGGCTGTTGGAAACAGTGTTCATTGTACTTTTTCCCCTCAGTATTCTGTGTGGTGGTGTTTACAGATCCTGTCACTTAGACAACTTGGGGACTTGGTTCTCTACTTTGTTTTATTTTCCTTTTTGAATGATACCTAAACTATTAGGAGGTATTTTTTAAAAATTCATGTAAAATGTACTCAGGTGGTAATTGTAAAACACTGGATTCTATTAGATTTCAATACATTCAAATTTGTAACTCCTGATGAATCAGTCATGACCGTGTATATGTGTCACATAATGGTAAGAATTGAGAACAGTCACTAGTTTTAGCACTGGCGTGCTGGTAAATGTTTAGTAACTAGCTTGTTTTGGGGGGGAGGGTAAAATTCTGACGTGTGACATCGTCAATTTTCATGGTGCAGATACTCACACGGTGGACAGTTTCTCCAACTAGCATGATGATTTCATTGTGTGTGGAGCTGGAAAGAAATATGTAGAGCTGACTCTTGCGAGGTGGTGCAAGCCAGCTCCAGCACACCTCTGGAGCAGAAGTTTAAGAAAGGAAAATCAGTTGAATGAGTTAATATGTGTAAAGCACTTACAACAGTGTCTGGCACAGTGAACCTTAAATACAGAACTAGTTTGCCATATAGTGGTATCAGATCAGTTGTGGTAGGATTGGAAGAGCATCTTCTCTGTTAGTTGGGGTTTTGAAAGAGACCTTTTTAGTGATTATCAGTAAAGTTTTTCAAGAAACTGATATGGCCAAAGAGATTATGTTTATAATTATTACAGTGAGGTTTTTGTTTGTTTGTTTTACAGTGCTACTGAGATAGGCAATTTCTTAATGACAGGTAACTGAGGGTTTGTTCTCTGTGAAGTTGCCGTCTCCAGGCAAGCTTTGAAAGACTGATGTTTTAGACTGATGAAGTCAGTGGAGACTGTGCCTGTTGGACCTGAATACCAACCACTTTACTAAAAGAAAATAATCTATTTAAATGTCAATTTTGTAATGTTTTTCAGGGAATGATGTATTTTCGGGGTTTAAAATAGGCAGACTTAACTGTATATAGTGTACATAGACATGTTTTGTGGCATGTTTTGAATTTCCACTATATGATATCAATAAAGAATTCCTTTTATCAATGAAAAATGAAAAAAGAAAGTTATAGGAAGACCAACATAAGACATTGCTTTAGCTGTCTTGCTGGACTGGTTATGTATAAAAAAATACTCCTACTCATTGTTGCAGGTTGAAATTCATACTCAACAAATGTGGCCCAATTCTTACCTTCTTTTGTTGAGGCTGTGAAAGGACTCCACAGCTTTAAAATCTAAAGGTGGCTGGAACTCCCTATAAAAGTAGAAAACGTTGGAAACTCTTTGAAAAACAAATCCATAGACTTTGGAATCTGTATGAGTGGCCCCAAACCACAGTCTTTTTCTGTGTTGTGTAATTTATGTTAGGATACTTCCAAACATGGAATTGGGGTGCTGTGAGTTGGCATAAGGTGATGTAAGCTGGTATGCTTTTAGTTGTCACTTCAAAGAGAAATTGATCTTAAGACGTTTAATATCAATCCCCACTCACCTATATTGTCTGCCTAATTGCAGGGAGAAACACTTGCCATACTTCTGTCATAGGGCTACCACGAGAGTAAAACAAGTCCGTGGATATGCAATCCTTTAAAAAGCTGAAAGCTCTCCTCAAAATAAGTTGCCATTATTATTATATCTTTAATAACACGGTCATTGGTAGAACATTTGGAAATATGAAACTATAGACATATGTCAAACTAAGTGTATTGATCTTATAATGGAATGATCCACATATAATACACTTTGCATTTTCTGTTAAAATTTTCAGTATTCAACTGATAGTTTCACCATGTACAGTCAACTTTCATCATGTGAAAGCTCAAGAAATCAATTTCTTAGTACATTTGCTTATTCAGAAGCATCCTTTAGGCTCAAGTAACCACCTTTCTTTTGTAAATGGTAGACATGCATAAATAAATAAATAAACTGGTCAAATAATTGTGGTAGAAGAATACATTTTAACTTTTATTGTTTTATTTATATATATGTTAAAAATTGTGTAGTGACTTCAACATACACGAAAATGTATACAATCACACCTTTTCGTGTGACTGGCACCAAGACAGACTCAATTCATAGGTAAATCATGGGCCTTACTCTACAAAATGAGTGCTAATTTTTCACAGTGATTAACAGGAGAGAATATTTCCTTAAGGAAATGAATGTGTGAGTTGACCTGGATAGTTTCAGCATGCATGTTTTTACATTTATGCCAGCACTGAGGCAGGTTTCATTACAAATAGACATCAAAAGCACAATATTATAACTTCTTCAAATATTTTATTGAACACAGTGTGGTATCAGTCAGTCACTCACTAGAACAGTAGGGCATCTGTTTTCAGGGCTAACATTGGATTGAGATATCTAGCCAGATACACTGGTGTGTTTTTATTGTGATGTGATATGGAAGAGGAGACCAAAGAAGTTCTGAGAGGAGACGACAGTGCCCAGAGTGTGGAAGGAATGGCGATTTCTCCTTTTAACAATAGCAAAATCCCAAGTGCTTGTGAATGGAAAGAGAGACCTGCTAAATGTTTGTCAGAGAGCAGTGCTCAGTGGTGCACTGTAAATTGTTTCCAGTATTTACACTGAGTTAGTTGATTCTTGCTCACCCAAAGTTTCTTTCAGTGGTAAGACAGACATCTTGCCATGCATAAAACTTTATATCTGTATAATAAACAAGAATGTCATTGATACAGTAGTTAGAATTTATGGAACTTTTCCGGTTTCCCAGCAATGCAAACTGTCAGCATGATAATTTATAATGGTTTGTGACAAATACTGCTGAGCAAAGAGGTGTGTGGTTACATTCAGATCAGATGTCATCATCTGGGGAGCAATAAAGAGTTCACAGACATTGGGTTAAAAACATTAAAAAGATTGAATGGGAAGCTTCAGAAAAGAGTCCTGAGAGGTAGTGGTAGTAGTGGTGGGGAGCGAGACAGCAGAGCAGTGGTCTGTTGTGACAAGTTCCTGACTTCTGGGACTGATTTGATAGGACCGCTTTATAAGACTTAAGCAAAACCTGCGGCTGGTAAAGCAAACTTCTTTCCTGTCTGTAATTTCTGTTGGTAAGCTTTCCATTGTGTGACCAATAATAGGTGTATATTTTCTTAATTAAACGCATTGGAAGGCAGATTTCAGTCAAATGAAGTTTAATTATAGTGCCATTGTGATTAAATGGAGATATTTAAGTTTTGGAGGGTTTTGTTAGACTAAATCACGCATTGCTTCTTTAATGCTACTTTAAAATTTGCCTAAGTATAAACTTTGAAACATTGCCAATCTTACTGATTTTTGTAGAACGTAAACTCACTGAATGGAAGTGAATCTTCCTTTAGTTTCTTACGTGTGAACCTGTAAATTTAATTACAGAATGGGTATTTAGTGTTTTGTTGGTAGTTATTGAAGTATGAATTCTATTTTTGGTTTCCCTAAGTAATAGTTCCTGTGGTGAGCCTTTCTTTAGTTAAAATGTTGATGCTATTATGTTCATCATGAATTCCATGCCCAAGGTGAGTGCCTCATTTGCCTCATCTGACCGAGTCCCAGTCTTGTGTGTGTGTGTGTGTATGTTGTGTTTTCTAGCTGCCTTAGAATGGATTCTGACTCATGCTGACCTAAGTGTATTAGGGTAGCACCGCGCTTTATAGGTTTTTCAGTGGCAGGTTTCTGGAAGCAGATCATTAGACCTTTTATACAAGGTACCTCTGGGTGGGCTTGAACCTCCAACCTTTCTGTTAGCAGCCAAGCACATTAACTGCTTGCAACACCAAGGGGCCCTGGTCTTGTGCTTAGATCATTATTTAGACCAAATCAAACCTATGAAATACTGCCTTGTTTTATGGAAAGCAGTGGATATTTTAATCCAAAATAGTCTTTGTTTTCTAGATGAAATTTAGAAATGTATGTACTTTTAATCAAAGCATAAAATATAGCAGATAGAACACACGAACTCTTAAGTTTGTTAAAATTTTATGCATCCACGTAACCAGTCAAGAAGCAAGCATTGTCAGCTTCCTAAAAGCCCCCTTATGTCCATTTTCAATCGCTAACACTTTCCCCAAGGGGTAATGCTGTTATGTGTTATGTGATTTCACTTTCATAAATTTTAATATCAAACAAAACTGAACTACTGTAGTGTTAAAAGTCTACATGTGATATCTTTAAAGATAGACAATGAAATGCTTTGGAATGGAGATCGAAAAATGCATATCATTCCCTTTCTAATCCCATAGGAGAATCTCACTAAAACATTTAAAAATGTGTTTCAGTAAATATGATAGAAATATGTTTGTTGCATATTATATGGCTATGCTGAAATAAACAAGCTTTTCATTCTGGTGCCTGGTTCATGTGCAAGGCAAATCCAGAAAAATTTTCTTTTGCTTTACTTTTCTAATTTTTTCAGTTCTGGTCTTAATCTGGAATGAGTTTCTCCAGTATGCAGTGTGAGAAGAACTCCCACCAAGCTCAACTTAATTTAAAAAAAATTATTGGCTGGATGAAAATAAAGTCTTCTCAGGACAACACGTGTTGGCCAATGTTGTCGCTACCACCTGCAGCATCCTTGTTTATTCTACAGGCAGATAATTATCTTTTTTCCTTTTTTTTCCATTGCCATTGATTTAATTTAAACAGAAGCCGATACATTCAAAAAAATTAATTTTCTTGATTATTTCTTGCTGTAAGAAATCACATTTGACCATAATACGTTTCAAGTATTTACAAGGTTGTTTCATGTTGTGTATTTCTGTAGTTATTTCTTTTTCCCCCTTTCTTTTTTTAAAAACAAACTTTATGAGAAGCTGAAGGAGAGAAGTTTAGCTGAAATCTTATCAAACTGAATCAACATGTGCACGGCATTTTGAACCAGATTTCACTATGGGGAGCAGCCACTTAAAAATCAGTCCAAGTGAGACATATGCCTTCAGCCGGCATGCCTGTTCTCAGCTCTTTTCTTTCCAGCATAAAACTTGATACTTCCATGCATGCTGACATACGTCAGCAGCAGCACACATACAAACACATATGTGCATATATGTGAGTGCTTATAAAAGAGGCTAAAAACTAAATGTTACTAATGACAGTTGTAGTATTCATCTGAGGCTGATAACTACAAGAGAGATTAGCGTTCAGATCAGGTTCCCAGTGCTTCTTAATTGGTTGTTTATAATCTATCCTGATTGTAGAAGTCAGTGATTTGGCAGAAAGTAGCACCTTAAAAGAAGGTTTTTTTCCTGCCATTCTGTGGTTGATTGACTTGTGCCCAGAGTTTGGGTCACTTAGGAATGGCATGAGGTCAGTGGTATGACTTCTAGAATGGCTGTGAAGCCCACCAAACCTGCTAGAATGTCTCCCGGTTGAAATCTTTTAGATACTTTGCAGATAGCTTAGAGAGTGAACAACATTCATTCAGAACTCTGCTAAGTTCTGTAAAAGAGAAGAGAAATGGGGGGGCAGGGAGGCAATCTTTTGGCTTCTATCTGCTCAATTCTTTAAAAAGAGTTCAAATTCACTGAGGAGAACTTCTGCCTTGGAAGGTGGTTTTACTCTTTTATCAAGCCAGAGTCTACTACGTATGTTGCTGTGTATTATTCCATCAGTATGTTTTCTTAACCTGCTTTAATTTCAGTAATTACAGAGTGTTTAAGAAAGAAATAATTATAGCTGTTTTTTACAGTACGAGATGTGGTGTTGAGCACTCTGTGTATATAAATCACTAACTCTTCTGTCATCCTCATTTTACAGATAACAGGACTAAGCCATGGACAAGCTGAGTTACCTGAGCCCAACTGCTCAGCTGTTTTCTTTCCCCTTTGTGATCCAGAGGGCTTGTCATGAACCTATTGAGTTAGAAAATTCTCCTAAAATGGTTGCCTGATTATCTTTGATGAAATTCTTCCCATGAAAGTTTAAATACAAAGCAACAAATTCTGAGGAAGGGCTTGGTTTTAAACTTGGCAGAATAAATAAGCACTTGTGAAACTGTGTGCCAAAACTTTCAACTAATATGCAATTTCATTCAGTCAAAACTTGCCTTAAATTAGAAATGGAAATCCTGGAGAGAACTACTCAAATTCTGGTTCTTTGGTTTACGGAGTTTGAAATTGCAAAGCACATATAATACAATATTTATTTTGAACTCTGATAACTAGGCAGCACATGACTTCCATCTAAGAGACCGGCTGAAGGGACCTTTAACAGTTAGGTCTTGTACTAAATCACAGGGTGGGAGGGAAGATACCTGCATTCTTCTCAAAGAACTTTTCTTTTAGTTAATCTCTGGCAAAGATCAGGAAATTTTTCACTCTCCCACAGCTTCCCAGTTTGTCGAATTTTGATAACTGTGTTTGCCACTGAGACTTTGTAAGGGCTAAAGGGAGGATGTTTGCTCAGGCGCTGGGTTCCTGTGAGAAATACAGGGGTGTTTTTGAGAAGAAACAGGTGCTCCAGAGTACTCTGTTTTTATCTAGGCAGATGCTTTGTACGAGCAGCGAGCCAGGTTTGAGGTGATTGTTAGCTTGCCTCTGTAATGGATTGGATGTGTCATGGGGAAAACTTCCAGTCTAGGGCTTAAAGATGCTAAATGTCACCTGCTTCAGTTCCTCCAAAACAGCGGCAATGGTGAAGAGCCGTCTCTAGCCACACCTCCAGCTTCCCAAACGAGCGAGTGTGGCTACCAGGGCACCTGTTGTATAAATCACAAGCAGCCAGTGAAAAACCTTGTAAAAAAATTAAAATGTGGACACAATCTTAATCTTAGGTAAATAACTTTTTTTTTTTTAAAAAAAAAAGCAACAAATTTCCAAATTTAAAGGAAAAATTTTTTTGAAAAAAAGCGCACTGTTTCTTCAAAGAGCAAAATACAGATACAAAACCCTACATACTTGGTAGTCCTAATGTTGACTTGATCTGGTTGGTAACTATGTTGTTTTTTAAATGCAGTAACCCTTGAGTTCCCTGGTGGTGTAGTGGCTAAGAGTTCAGCTGCTAACAAAAAGGTCAGCATTTTGAGTCCACCAGGTGCTCTCTGGGAAGACTCTGTAGGGGCGCTTCTGCTCTATACTGTAGATCTGTCCGTGGGTCCAAATCAACTTGATGGCAATGGCTTTGGTTTGGAGTTGAACCTTCCACTAAGCTAGATTTCTGTTTTACCTTTAATTTGATTTATACTTGTCTGGCCATTTTTTAGTAACTTGAGAAAATAGAGATTTATTTGTTAACCAATTTGGTCACTGAAAGGATGATTAAAATAAAAAACTTAAATTTCTGGTAAATTCACTCCTTCAAAGAAATGGCAGTCAGTAGACATTTCTTAAATGGAAAAATCTTGATAATTAGGTAATGTATATCTCCTTTTAGTACTCCCCTGTCTGCACGTACATTCTAACACCTATCTCCTTAGATTCTTCATTCTAACTGTATAGGGACTTGTTTGTTTCTAAAATGAATGGCAAATCTTCAAGGGCAGAAAGCATGTCTTACTTTTTCCTACCCTCTACAATCCAAGAAGCACTTTACACCTAATAGGCATGAGCTTAATTAGCTGACAGTTTATTGAAATGGAAATCTAGTGTATGGAGGAGTGTTGTTGTAAGTTTCCATTGACCCCAGAATCAGTTCCAATTCATGGTGACCGCATGCTATAGGTAAAAGAGAGAGAGAGAGAGGGAGTTTCCCTGAATACAGCCCATGGGTCACAATAGACAAAGTGGAGAGAGACCAGCAATTCCATGAAGAGAGAATAAAAGACGCAATTTTGATGACTGCTCTACTGGATGGTCAATGTGAGTGGCAACCTTTAAGAAAGAACTTGGGCAGTTAATCACCACTATTCAGACACAGAGGTTGTAGCTGCAATAATCCATGCAGATGGTGAGGCCAGACCTCACCCCTCGCCCCAGCCTCATTAGATTCATCATAACTTGAATTTTGGAGCTCCTGGTTCCCAAAGGAGAGGTAAAGGCTACCAGTTGTCTCAGAGTGACAGTGAAATGCGAGTAGGCTCTTATGACACACAGCATGGCCCTCGTTGTCTGGATATAGGTGGGATTTAGGTGCCAACCCTAACTAAGATGTTTGATTCTGCAGGAACTCCTAACATCACCAATCCTTGGAGCACAATCATGCTGTGACATACCTGGGGTCACTATAAGTTGGATAACTGGATGACAAGTGGTTTGCTTTCACTTATATGTGTGTAAAATCATCAAAACAGTTCTAGCAGTTTCTTCACTCCTGGAAAGAGTAGCCCATAATTGTCTTTTTTAATGAAGGTTCACAGTGTGCTGAGGAAAGCATGAAGGATTTTAGTGTTCTTTGTTTTTAGTAATGATAGGAATTTTTTCTTAACTAGGAAAAAAAAATGCGTTTCGCTTACACTTTGTTCCAGTGCTGATTTCTTTGTCCAGGACTAGGGAACCTGCTGAGTAGCTATTAGGATGTATCGGTTCAGTTCTTCCAGACCAAGCCTCTTTTCCCTCTTTAGCTGTTCTAGCATCAGACCTAATGTGTGTGTTAGTTCATGAAAGCAAGCTGGGGATTTCTGATTGTCAGGGGACTGTGTTAGCAGCTTTCTGTGAAGAAGTATTCTGGTGAGAATTAGAGATGTGGGCTATAATTGCACCTCTGCCTTTCATTCCCATCTGTGAGACAGGAGACAGGTCATATGGGCTGGGTAGCAATATATGAATGACTTGATTATTATACTATTAATGCTGTGTCTTTGACAAAGTCAATTGTGCAACTCATGAAGATGATAAAAATGACTAGGTTGCTTACATCAGGGTCTGGTTCAGGAACACCACTTAGACACTGCTTTATTTCCTCTATTTCCCTTCTCTTTCAGGGGAAGAAAAAAAATCCTTCCTTCTGCCTGGCTCAGTAACACCATGTTGATGAGATGATGTAGTGGAAGTATCTTACAAGCACAAGAGAAATATGTTAAATAAAGCCTAGGTATTATTGTAACAGGAAGTGCATCCGCAGGCTTTGTTCCTTAAAATAAGTTCAGACTGTAAACAATGCCTGCATCCTTAGGAGGAGGCACTTATAAATATTTCAAAAGCACTGCACACATCCACAGTACAGACAGCGTCTAATGCACAGCATGGATTCCACTAGGAGTGTTCTTATATTAAGTTGATTGGTTAAGTGTGTTATAATTGTGGTCTTCAAAATATCTAGATGAGTAGAGCTTCTGGAAAATCTCGTGCAAGATGCTACCTCAATGTCCCAAACTTAATAAAAATGTTGATGGCTTTAAAAAACAGAAACAAACAAAAAAAAAAACCCAACTTGTTTCCCAAGTGTGTCTGAGGACTTACAAATACATTCAGTACACTCAGAACATAAAGCAGTCCATTCTTAAGTTGCAAGACTGGGGCAGATGTTACGGTGGCTATCACAGCAGGAATGCTGGCCCTTCCCAAACAGTTGAACCAAAGAATGCCATTGTTTTCATTTCCAAGAAAGAGGAAACTACATTGATTTTGTAGCAAAAATTTATAGTCCAAAGCAGCTGGGAAAAGAAACATTTTAAAACTAATGATCCATTCCATTCACATCCCTCTTCCTCATTTTCTAGTAGTCTAAAACCCTTTAACTGTACCTTCTCTTTCCCCCATTTCTGCTGATGAGTGTTGTTGTTAGGTGCCGTCAGGTTGGCCTCTGACTTATGCTGACCCCCATGCGCAGCAGAAGGAAACTGCCTGGTTCTGTGCTGGCTGCAGGTTGGAAGATTGTGATCCATAGGGTTTCCATACACTTCCCAACAGTGAGAGGAGAGGCGTTCCTAGTGCAAATATTAAGAACAAGTTTGCAGAAGGGTCTTGGAACACTGGGGGTTGGGGGGAAGGCTATTTTAGTTCCTTTTCTCCCACCCTACCCCCATACAGTGACCTTATGTGATATAAATTGTGTCTGCAGTCCTCCAAATGTGCTCTCAGCTTTGTTCTCATTTGAAAGGAGCCCAGGTGTAGCTGGGAAATTCAATAGAAGTGGCTGGCTTTCCTTTTGGGGGGACCATTGTGAGGCTCGATCCAGGGGTCAAGTTGATTCTGTAGAATTTTTCCATTCGTAAGTAAATGAAGTCCTCCTTGGACCTGATTACTCTTTAAACAGATATCCCATCTCTCTTTCCTGTTACTGCCAAATTTGTTGAAAGTGGTGTCTATACTCCAGAACTCTACTTTTTTACTTAATCCTTTTAGCATAATTTCTGTCCCTTCCAACTGAATGAAATTTATTGCTCAAATGTTACATTATAGCTGCTGTTCTTTTGAAGCCCTAAATTATTGGCCATTTCTTGGCTCTAATTTCTCCAGCCTCTGTACAGCATTGTACGCAACTGGCTACTCCCTACTCCTAGGACTCTCCTCTCTCTGAAATCTCACGATACTTCACCGTTTTGTTTTTGTCCCAGCCTGTCTCAAGTTGGCTATTTTCTTTTCCCCTTACACTGAATTATATGTATTTGCCAAGATTTGCCTTTGCCCTAGATTCAGAGTAACCACTTCTGTTTTCTATTCCCAGCTACTCCTCACTTCCTTGGAGAGAACTCCCTGATTTCTGTCCAGCCTTAGATCTGACCTAAGTGCTGAACTCATACTTCCAAGTTCTTCCTGGGTCCTGCTGACCACCTGGGTGGCTGAAAATGGCCTCAGTCAAATCCAGCTTTTTACTTTCCCCCGCAAACCAACTTCTCTTCTCCCTTTTCTCTTATTGATTCCTTCTGTTTCTGTTTATTCAAATGTGAAACTATAGAATGTTGCCTGATTCCGTTTGTTCCTTAGATCTGGTTGGTTTAAAATCCCTCAAATCTAATTAGTTTAAAGTGCTCTGAAGTCTGTATCTACAATGTCCCCCATATCTAGCTGTTCTATTACACTTCGACTGCTGCCACCCAAATTCTAGAACTCTTTAACTTCCTCCTGGAGATATTAAGTTAACCTCTTGACAGAGCTTTCCGCATTCTTGCCCTTTGCTCTAAATTAATCTTGATAAAGCACAGCTTTGATTCTTTTACCTCTCTGCTTAGAAATATTAAGATTTCCCCCATTTCCTCCTGGCTTCTGTCTGTACTTGTTACCTTCCACTGCATAGCTCCTGCCTGTCTCTCTTGCTTTATCGCTTGTAGTACCCTATGTGTTCTAGCCAAAACGATTGCCTGGTATTTCTTCAGGATCACCTTAGCTTTTCCAACCCATCCCTAACTTACATTGTTTCCTCATCTAAACCTTTTATGTCCTTGTATATTGCTATGTTGCAAATCATCCTAGTTCCATCTGAATAGTTCTTTTATAAAGCTATTTATGATACCTAATTACTAATTATATGAGAACTCTCTCCTATGACATCCCAAGAACTGTGTTTATGCATCATTCACATTGTGTATGGTATTCCGTGTGGCATCATACTGATTACTGTTCTTCTACTCTTCATCCAAATAGATCATGAAATACTTGAGAACAGAGATTGAGTGTTGTTTTCTACTACTTAAGGAGCCTAGCACAGTTCTTTGTCCATGATAGTTGCTCAGTATTTGCTAAATTGAACTGACCAAATGACTGCTATCAAGTCTACTCTAATCAAGTGCAGGGAGGGCCAAGTCAGCTCTTCGGAGAGAGCCTTAACTGGATCAAAATATAAAAATGCACACTTACACTGCTCATTTCTATGGTAAACTCTTCATTTTCTTGGGGAGTTGGAATGAGACTTTCAATTTTCTCTAAAAATCCCTATTTTAAAAAGCTGAGATTTCTACACATAAATAACTTAGTTAAATCTAAAAAATAAATAAATAGATAAAATGCAGAGGTGCTTAATTGAAAGCTTCTCTTTCTTTTGTTTCATAGACATCTCCACAATCTTTTCTGGAGTTAGAAGCGTGAAGTATATTGACATTATACGCATATGTCCTGATTGTTGAGTGTTTTCTGACATCCCCACGACTCTTGGGACTTCGTGTCATGATTCTGTGAAGTTTGTCTATTGTGTATTCATATCTGGGCTCACGTCCAAATCACCTTTACATAAATTTAACACAAATAATTTAGAGCTTTCTTCTGTTCCAGCTGGCAACCCCAATAACTGCACATGTTAACTTCTCAGGAGTCTTACCACAGGAAGACTTCTAAAGTGAATTTCTCCAGTGCAGAAATTAACACAGGTTGCATCCCGTGCAGAATGGTACAAATACGTTACTCCAGAGAGCCAGACAATTAACAAGCCCCATTTTCTAGTGAGTGTGTAGTTTGTTCAGTGGTAGAGTTCTAACCTTCCATGCAGGAGACCTGGGTTCAGTTCCTGGCTGCACTGTGCACAGCCACCAGTCATCAGTCACTGGAGGCTTGGGTTTCGCTATGACGCTGAACAGGTTTCAGCGGCACTTCTATGCTAAAATGGGCTAGGAAGAATGGTCTGGCTATCTACTTCTGAAAATCAGCCAACAAATCACATGGATCCTAATGATCCTACTGATTATGAACATGGTGTAGGACCAAACAGTGTTTAGGTCTTTTGTGTACGAGGTCCACATCAGTCAGGGGCAAATTCCATAGTACCTAATGTAACCAAACAAAACTACTCTGTAGTGCAACTAGATAAACATGCTACCCCAGAGAAGTGCTAGACCCAGCTAGCCTGGGATAGCAGTGGTGTGGCATTTTTTCAAGTGAGCAATAAGCAGTTGCAGCTTTCCTACCTTTCCCACAAGAGCAGTGTTTCTTTTTAAATCTGTGTGTCAAGTGCTTTTCTTACCTCAGGGCTGTTTTCTCAATCCTGGAGAAAAGAGACCTAGAAGTTACAGAGGCACGGCTGCACCCACAACAGCAAGTCCCCACAGCCATCCTAAGCTATTTTTCATCTTTCTAGTGCCCTGACATTATTACCTTATACTGAGCTCAGAGATATTTCTAAATGTTTCCGTTCTCTAGTCAAGAAAAGACAGTATTCCCTCACTTTCACTTTCCTAGTTTGTCAACAACTGTAGAATGTAAATGATTAATTGGGGTGGAAGCAGAAGTATTACTCACACCCACAACTGGCTCTATTTTGTGCTAGTCCTGTTTGGACCACTTTCGTTGTTCTCTTGAGAGACTTGTGTAGTTAAGAATATTTGATGCCCATGGGAAATCATTATGACCCTGAGTTCTACAAGTGACTCAGCCTCTAATTAGCTGTGGAGTCAAGTATTTAGTCTTTCTAGGTCTCAGTTTCCTTGTCTCTGGATTGAGAGGGACGGACTATCCTCTCCAAGTTCTTTTGACTAGTAACATAAGATCCTATTCATCCAGGGGAATCCTGATGCATGAGAACAACTTCCAAGGATGTATTTTTGGTTGGCTTAGCCAGGCACTGGTCCTTCAGCCTGTCATTGGCCTTTGATATAGACCACGCCCAATATAAAAAAAATGCCGTCTGGTCCTGTGCCATCCAAGTGACCAGTTACAGATCCAACTATTGTGATCTATACAGTTTTCATTGGCTTGTGTTGGAAAGTAAATCACCAAGCCTTTCCTTCTAGCCTATCTTTCTGTATCTTTGGCTATTCTTTCTTTACAGTTTGAAACTACTGCAGCTCACCCTAGACTCTCCCTGCCTTTTTGCAGTGCAGCTCCAAGCCCTCTTCCTGCTCTTCTTTCACTGAGATTTTTGTATCACTTTTCTGCTCCTAAATTGTACCAGAGGTTTCCATTTGTATTTTGACAAAATTGACTCTGACAAATGCTCACTTTTTCATCTAAATTTTCATCTTACCATTAACACATATTTGGCATATTTGGTTATTCGGAGGAGCTGGGAAAGCGGTCCTTGTACATCACGGAACTGTTGTAACATTTGCGCTCATGCAAGTTTCCATGTGGAACGAGATGTCGGTCTTGTAACTAGATGAGCCACCAGCCAAGTTTCAGGTGGACATTCTGTGCAACTGATAACCTGGATATTCAGCCAAACTTGGATTTGATCACTAACACAAACTTAGACATTACTTCCCCACCCCCATGCATACATTGTTAAAAGTAGGTTGTGAGGAATAGGAATTACATTGAAAAAAAATTCAAAAGAATGACAACAGCAATTTTGTTAATGAATCCTACCTCACTCTTTATGTCTCTAAGGCATTGTAAGCTATGCAGTGAGCTGGGGACCTATTTGTGAAACAGCTACAAATTAAGAATCTTATTCAAATGCCATTGTAAAAATAATTTTCTGAAATTGTGAGCTATCCATAGGAGATAAGATGGCATTCTTTGGTTGTCTGCTGAGGCCCATTATGAATATTTGATTTCAGAGGCAAATCACACTGTAAATACGATATTCAGATTCATTTATTCCCGCAATAGCATTTTTGCAAAGGTGCAGTCCCATAATTTGATTTAGCATTGATAGCACATCATCATTTCAAAGCTCTTTATAACCACTGGTTAATTTAAACATCCCTGGGAAATTGTTTATTTGTAGGATCCCCATAGTAAAATGAGATAACCAAATGCATACAGATCAATCAACTTGCCACAGGCTAGTCAGGGACAGAGGGGATGAACATTTGCTTTCCTTCCATACTGGGATCTTTGCATATCTGACTAGGGCCTTGTGAGCTCCTAAAGCTTAGTTATGTTACCAGTAAAGATTAAAGAGCCAATTAGCAATTTGCCTTAAAAAATAAAAGCAAGCCTTCAAGATGCAAATGTAAGCAGGACCTCAAATAAATAAGTTTTGTGCTTTTCTCCTCCCGTTGGTCCCCCTTAGCCGTGTTTTTTAGTGTGAATAAATCATCAACAGTGAGCTAATGTCTAAAGTTATTTGGCTAGTTCCCAGAGTTAACTGGAGGAATGTCTACTAATTCTAAACACCAAAAGACAGACAGACCGACAGACCGACAGACGACCGACGACCGACCGACGACCGACGACCGATGACCGACAGACAGACGACCGACGACAGACAGACAGACAGACAGACAGACAGACAGACAGACAGACAGACAGACAGATAATAACCAGCTAACCTGAATTGTCAACACATGGTTTTTGTTTTTTTTCACTATGTCTTTCCTGACACTGACCTTGAGATTTAAACTATTCAGGTTTCTTGTCAGTGTTACATAGAGTTTGGTTTATATATTGAATATTATACATGTCCCAAGGTTGATAGGGAATGAGTCCACTATTAAATAGTTTGAAGACAAACTATTTTTATAAACAAACAACAACAACAACAACATAAAAACAGTTGCTTTTGACTTGATCCTGACTTATAGGGATCTTATGGGACAAAATAGAGCTGCCCCGCAGAGTTTGCAAGGAGCACTTGGTGGAATCAAATTGCTGACCTTTTGGCTAGCAGCCATAGCTCTTAACCAGTGTATCACTAGAGTTCCCACAGACAAAGTATATGTAGTGATAAACTCAATATTCACAAAGTTGGAAGTTGGAATAAAGTCAGGCACTTTCTCAATCCTTGTTTCTTTGGCACCACAGTTCTTCCGGTGAACTTTGTTGACTGCCTTTATTAGTTGCTGTCAAGTCAGCTCTGAATTATAGCACTGATTTTCAATGGCTGATCTTTTGAAATTAGATTGCCTGGCCTTTCTTCTAAGATTCCAGCCATCAACTTTTTAGTTAGTGGCTGAGTTCCTTAACCATTTTTACCACTCAGGAACACTGCATTGACCACCCAAACAGACCTGTTGCCCATTGAGTCAACTCACCTGGGTATCCTACATGTGTCAGAGTAGAACTGTGCTCCACAGTCTTTGAACTTTCAGAAGCAGATCACCAGGCTTTCTTCTGAGGTGCCGCTGGGTGAACATGAACTTCCAACTTTTCAGTTAGCAGCTGAGCATGTTTGTACTGCCCAGGGATTCCACCGAGCACCTTGTATGGATCTGTTATTATTTTAGTGACAGAGAGCAAACAAGACAGAGGTCCTTCACTGCTCTCACTGCTATCATTCTAGCAGGCTGAGACAAGGCTGCTAGAGGAGCTGCTTTTGTGTTCCCTTCGTCCCTCCAGCTCGCTAGTCCTCATCATCCCAACCTGCAACTTCCAAGGCAGGCCCACTAGGAACTCGGCTTGTGTCCTAAACAAGAAGCTTACAGAAAATACCTAACTGAATCACTTGTCTTAGCTGAAGCTCATTCCTAGCGCTGGTTCTCTGTCCCCTAACCCTGTGCTGTAGTTCCAGATCCTCTATGATTCGGTCCTCACCTGGATTCCTGACCTTATCATTGTATAACCTACTTTGTCCTTGTCCTGCTTCTTCAGTGTTTTCTAATTTACCAGGCTCCTTTTGTTTTCTAATTTCACTTAGTACCTGGTCTTGAATAGCTGACCAGCATAGGCCTGTTATGCACATCTGGCACTTATTGGCTAGTTCTAATGTATCTTCTTGTCTTCTTTGCCTTCATAGGTTCTAGTCACTCCCTTTACTCTCCTGCATCCTGTGGCCCCATACTCCAGAGCAACAGGCCTCAGGAAGTAGTAGCCACGGACAGAGTGAGCAGGTGGTTTCCAACACTTCCCATGATGGTTTTAGGTCACTTTAAAGTATATTTTGGTCAGAAGTCAGCTTAGCAGGGGCTGCTGGGGATGTGGCTTTGGGTGATTCCTGTTGGCAAGAATTTTGTTGAAGATTTTTGCATCTAGGTTCATGAGTGATATCGGTCCGCAGTTCTCTGTCTTTGTTGGATCTTTCCCTGGCTTAGGTATCAGGGTTATGCTGGCTTCATAGAATGAGTTTGGGAGTATTCCATCCCTTTCTATACTGTGAAATAGTCTTGGTAGTATTGGAGATAACTCTTCTCTAAATGCTTGGTACAATTCTGCAGCAAAGCCATCTGGGCCCGGACTTTTTTTTGGTTGGCAGTGTTTTGATGACCTTTTCAATCTCTTCCTTTATGATGGGTTTATTAAGTTGTTCTGCTTCACGTTATGATAATTTGGGTAGGTGGTATGAGTCAAGGAATTGGTCCATTTCCCCTAGGTTTTCAAATTTGTTAGAGTATAGCCTTTCATAGTATTCTGTTATGATATTTTTGATTTCTGTTGCATCTGTGGT
This sequence comes from Heterohyrax brucei, assembly GCA_028571685.1. Taxonomy (NCBI): domain Eukaryota; kingdom Metazoa; phylum Chordata; class Mammalia; order Hyracoidea; family Procaviidae; genus Heterohyrax; species Heterohyrax brucei. Next base: position 16,912,771 of record CM053142.1, on the reverse strand, counting down.
GACAACTCCCCTCTCATTTCTAATTTGGGTTATTTGTTTCCTTTCCTGCTTTTCTTTAGTAAGTTTAGCCAGTGGTTTATCAATTTTGTTGATCTTTTCAAAAAACCAGCTTTTGGTCTTTTCAATTTTTTCAATTGTTTTTCTCTTCTCTAATTTATTTGGCTCTGCTCTAATCTTTATGATCTCATTTCTTCTGGTGCCTGAGAGGTTCCTCTGTTGTTCTCTTTCTACTTGTTCAAGCTATAGAGTTAGTTCCTTGATTTGGTTTCTTTCTTCCTTCCAGATGTGTGCATTTACGGAGAGAAACAGACCTCTGAGCACTGCTTTGGCTGTATCCCATAGGTTCTGGTAGGAAGTGTATTCGTTCTCTTTGGAATCCATGAATTTCTTTAATTCATCCTTGATTTCCTCTATAACCCATGTTTTTCTGAGCAAGATGTCGTTCAGTTTCCAAGAGTTCCACTTTCTATCTATGTCTTTTCTGCTATTGATTTCAACTTTTATGGCTTTATGATCTGAGAAGATGCTTTGCAGTAATTCAATGGTATGGATTTTGTTGAGCATTGCATTATGGCCTATCATGTGGTCAATTCTGGAGAATGTTCCATGTGCACTGGAGAAGAAGGTGTAGTTGTCTGCTGATGGGTGGAAAGTTCTGTATATATCAATGAGGTTTAGTTGGTTAATTGTGTCAATGAGTTCTTATGTATCTTTACTGAGCTTTTTTCTAGATGATCTGTCTAGTAATGAGAGTGGAGTGTTAAAGTCTCCCACTATTATTGTGGAGTCATCTAACTCTCTTTTGAGCGTAGTCAGCATTTTTTCAACATACTTAGGTGCTCTGATATCGGGTGCATAAATATTTAATATAGTTAAGTCTTGCTTGTGTACTGAACCTTTCAGCAATAAACAGTGTCCATCTTTGTCCATGATGGTGGATTTGGCATTAAAATTGATTTTGTCTGAGATTAGAATTGTCACCCCTGCTCTTCTTTGTTCATTGTTAGCTTGATATATATTCTTCCATCCTTTAATTTTCAGTTTGTTCCTGTCTTTAGGTCTCAAGTGAGTTTCTTGTAGACAACATATGGATGGGTCGTGTCTTTTGATCCAAGATGACACTTGGTGTCTCTTTACTGGACCATTCAGTCCATTCACATTCAATGTAATTATTGATAGGTATGTGTTCACTGCTGCCATTGTGATATGTTTATTTGTATGTTGATGTTTTCTCTGTTGTTCTTATTAGTCTGTTCTGGGACACTCTTTTTTGTGAGTTGATTTTTCACCTTTTTCAGAGCTGGTTTTATAGTTGTTGAGACTCGTGTGTTAGATTTCTTGAAATGATATGATACGTCTTTGTTGTGCTTTACAGCTGCCCCTATGAACCCCCTTAATAAACTATTTATAAACCCAATTTTAATTACTACCAGTCTTGCCATCTTCCTCTCCATCTGGAAGGACTATAACGACTGTAGTACATCCCTCTTTTTATTATGATGACACCATAGTTCTCATGATGATCACTGGATTGCTTCTTTCCAAATCAAAGCTGTGATTTACTTTGGAGCCTTCCCCAAATGAGTAGAGTATTGAGTAGTGTGACGTTCTAAAATATAAAGTTAGTGGTTTCATTCTTCTAAGCCAAAGCCAAGAACTTCTTTCAGTATTTCTTGTAGTTTGGGTTTGGTTTTTACAAAGTCTCTGAGTTGCTGTTTATCTGGGAATGTCTTAATTTCATTTTCGTATTTGAAAGATAGTTTTGCAGGATATATAATTCTTGGTTGGAAGTTCTTCTCCTTCAAGACTTTGAATGTGTCGTGCCACTGTCTCTGTGCCAGCATGGTTTCTGCTGAGAAATCTGACGAGAGCCTACAGGGTTTCCCTCTGAATGTTAGCTTTGCGTTGAGTCTTGCTGCCTTTAAGAGTTGCTGCTTATGTTTCATTTTGTTAAGCTTGATTATAATATGTCTTGGAGTTTTTCTTTTGAGATCTGTATTGGGTGGCGTACGATATGCATCTGAGATGTCTATATTCTCTTCCTTCATGATTTCTCGGAAGTTTTCTGTCAGCAGCTCAGCAACAATACTCTCTGTGTTCTCAGATGTCTCACCCTGTTCAGGGACTCCAATTAATCGAAGGTTGTTCCTCTTAATAGAGTCCCACATGCTTCTTAATGTTTCTTCATTTTTCTTGTTTCTTTTTTCTGATTTCTGCTCATAGACGCTGGCATTAGTAGCTCTGTCTTCCAAGTCAAAAATTCTTTTTTCCATTTGTTGCATTCTGTTTTCTTGGCTTTGCATGGAAGTTTCTATGTCTTTGATTTTGTTCTTGATCTGTTGGATTTCAGAGTACTGGTGTTCCATCAGATCGAACAACTTGCTTAATTTTTCATTTTGTTGTGCTGCATTTTGTATAAGGTCTAGAAGGGCTCTGTATATAATCAATTTGTATTCACTTCCTGATGCTTTCATAAAAGTTTCTTCATCTGGAATACTCCTTGGTTGCTTTGTTTTTGAGCCTTCTGAAGCCATGAGTGATTGCTTGTATGCCACAATTGTCTGTTGCTTTTTGGGTCCCATGTGAGTATATAGAGGCTGGAAGAGGTACTATAAGGATGGATTGCAAATGTTTCTCTAGGCTGTCTTCAAATGTAAAGCAAGAGGTATCTGACCAGTTCACAAGTCAGTTAGGTTTTCAGGTGTAGAGGTCCCTCTTCTCATCCGACAAAGTAAGCGCCACTATATCCAACCCCAGATGATAACTAAATAGTTCAGAATACAGCAATGCTACTGCCCTGGTGGCCTCTGCTGACAGGGCCTAGCCTTAGCCAACACTGCGTCGAGTACTGGTTTTGTGATAGAAAAGCGCTCTCCTGTGGGCAGGCTCTGGCTCCCAAGCTAAGAATCAGGTCCAGCTGCGGCCACCATATCCAAGATGGCGTCCTCCACACAGGCAGCAGACAGAGGGGTTACAGGTGCCGAGAGGCAGCGATTCCTCTGCTTCTGTTGCAGGGCCCCCAACGTAGGCAGCACTGTGCAAAATCACTACTTTTCTGTCGGAGAAGTGCTGTCCCGTTTGCAGGCGCTGGCTCCCAGGCTAAGAACGAGGCCCCGCTAAAATCTCGGTACCGACATGGCGTCCGGCACACTGACTGCAAAGGTCCGCGCAAACCCCGCTGAGGCAGCTACAAAACGAAAGGCTCAAAGTGGCTAGATTAACAGAGTCCCGAGCCTGGCTCTCAGAATATGGGAATTTCGCCTGCCTATCCCCCCAGCAGCGTGTCTGAGTCTAGCCCCCGGGCAAGGCCCAGCTCCGCCCGCCAGCCGAGACCGAGGAAAAAAAAATCAAACTGGTGCGTTTACCTTCTGTCCGTGAGAGCCGGGGCTAGCCAGGAGCGGGAGTCAGCGAAAGAGAGGAGATTTTTCGCTGAGTGGTATGAAGTCCCAATTAACAGCTCTGTGCCGTGTCCTGGGGCTGATTAGGTGATCAGAAGGCTCTGTTTGATTGTCAGTTCAGATCTTGGTTTCCCGAGGGATAGAAGGAGACGTGGGCTTAGTTCGCCATCTGGACTCCGCCTGGGTGATTCCTATGTTAGAATTTCTCGGTGGGGGACTGAAGGAAGTCAGCTGTGACTTTTTAGAGTTAGTTTATGGTCATAGCAGCCATTTTACTGGATCTTCAAGTGTCACTGATGAGAAAACATAAAGAAAAGCCATGGGAAGTCTTCACCTCATATCCTTAGCTAGGTCTAAAGATAATAGTTCTTCAAGAAGTGTTAATGACTACGTAAGTTAACAGAATGCTTTGTGTTACCATTCCATCTTCAACACTCCCTACTAAAGGCCCCCAGCTACCCTCTGGGAAGAGTTCGTGGTACCAGAAAGCAGTGTTACCGAAGATCCATGGATAGCATGAGATCAGTGATGGGGTCTGAGGAAGATGGAGACTGGGATGTGAATAACTATACGCATGTCTCCATCTTTCGATCTGAGGGAAAAGTGGGACAAGTGACATAAATCTCAAAAGAGAAAGTGATGAGTCCCATTTTAGACAATTTGAGATGTTTTTGAACATTTTGAGTAGAAAAAAATAAAAATCCAACCCACGGCTATCATCCTGATTCCGACTCATAGTGACCCTATAAAACAGAATAGAACTGCTCCACAGAGTTTCTAAGGAGCACCTGGTAGATTCAAACTTCCAACCTTTGAGCTAGCACTTAAGCAGGGCTCCACCAGATTTCCATTTGGGGTAGGGATATCCAAAAAAAGGACTTGCTAATGAAAAACTGCTGTTGTTAGCTGCTGTCCCATCAGCCCCTAACTCGTGTCAGTACCCTGCACGTGGGAATGAAATGCTGCCTGGTCCTCTACCATCCTTCTGCTCGGTCAGGAGTGGACTGTCATGATCCGTAGGATTTTCATTGGCTGATTTTCTGAAGTAGATCACCAGGCCTTTCTCCCTAATTTTTCTTCATCTGGAAGTTCTGATAAAAGCTGTTCAGCTTCATAGCAGCACACAGGCTTCCACAAGCAGGTAGATGGTGGCCGTGCACAGAGTACGTTGGCCAGGAATCAAACTTGGTCTCTCCCATGAGAAGGAGGAATTCTACCACTGAACCATCACTGCCCCACAGCTGGACATGGAGAACTGGAAATCATCTGACTGCTGAACTTGTTGAAATTGACATTCCTTAGAAGGCCAAGCGGAGAAAAAGGGAAAAAAAAGCTCCCTTTGTTTGAAGGGTTAAAACTGGAGGGCACTCAAAGGAGAATGGAGAGAAGTTAGAGAAGTGTAGATTCAGAAGACTTTCACTACAGAAAGCTGCTGAACTGAAAGTTTCAAAAAGAGGGACATGATTCGCAGTATTAAATACTGTAAAGAAATAAAGGAAATTGTGGAGATGGAACATGAGGTGATTAGAGTCATTGGTGGCTCAGAGTTTTATTGTGGTAAAACATGAATAACAAAATATTTGCCATTTTAACTATTTTTATGTGTGCAATTCAGAGGCATTAATTACACCCCTCATGCTGGGCATCCTTCGCCACTGTTCATTTGTGACTCTTGACAAATCAATTTCTCTCAATGCTTAGGCAATAAGCCCTAACAAATTATAAGGCATTAGGCATTAAAGTCATATGAAGATGCAGAGATTATGACTATAAACCTTGTTTTTCTACAAAGCTATCACTTTTGAAGTAAGATGATTAGGTTCAATGCTGATAAAAATGGGTTTTACAATTTATTTTTAAGAGGAAGGTTAAACCATAAATATTAACTTACCAAACCAGTTACATAGCCATGTCAAAGATGGCACATATATCTGCTATCACATGATAGCACTGAGTGATTAGTAGTAGCTTTCTGTAATACATTTCAGAAATCTTTGGAAAGGAATGGCCCAGTAGATTGCAGTGCCACCCATGGGTTTGCAAAAAAGTGGTAGCATGTATACCACAAATCTGCCATCTCTAATTCAGATGTAGAAATGGTCTCTTTTGAAAATAGGTTAATCGCAGAACGGTTGAAAAGAATTTGGAACAAATACAAAAAAAAAAGAAGGATAATTAAAAAAGATATGTATGTACTTATTTGTCTTGAGTACAGAGTTATCAGAAATAAATTATTATATGAACCCCATCGTAAGTTTTGGATTAATCTCTGTGTTTCAGATTAAAGTTAAATCAGGTATTCTTTAGAATCACTTTTTTATAACTCAAAGGTTTGTGGATTCTTGGTTTTCTTTTTTTAATTATTATCCTTTTTATAGTTCTAAATAAATTTTTTTTTCCTGTAGTTTGGCAAAAACCCATCTGCTATTTTGCAAATAAGGCTTTTATACAGACCTTGAATATATATGATGGAACCATAATTGAATATTTTCTTTTAAATACATATTTGAAAATACAAGGAAATAAGTCATCTATAATTCTACTGCTTAAAGATAAAACTATATTTTAATGTAAGAAACCTCAGTGGTGCAACCATTAAGTGCTCAGCTGATAACAGAAAGGTCAGCCGTTCAAACCCACTCCATGGCTGTGCTGAAGAAAGGCCTGGCAATCTGCTTCCATAAAAATTATAGGCTAGAAAACCTTCTTGGGCAGATCTGCTCTGTCACATGAGGTTGAATTGACTCAACAGCACCTAACAACAATATATTCTAGCATAGCTGTCTTCAGTCTATTTTGTTTGCATTTAGAACTGAGAATGATACTTCGGATACGATTTTTATCCTGCCACTTTCTCTTAAAATATTTTAAGCATTCAGTTAAGCCTTTAAATAGGTTTTTTGAAACATATGTCTTATATATTACATTATATTTGCAAAATAATAAAATCCAAACTCCTTTGGATATTTAGGTTGTTTTCAATTATTTAAAAATTATAAATAATTGTAAATAATGTTGAGATGGACATCTTATATTTTTGAGGGTCCCTTTAGAAGAGACTTGGAAATAGGGTTTCTGAACCAACTTTCTTAAGGCTACATCATAGGGAACAGGTGAGGTTTTCCGTAATACCATATCTACATTTTCAAGGAAACTAATAGTATTTTTTCATGACCAAAGTTGGTGTTTTAAATTGGAGGTCAGCAACTTTTTCCTGAAAGTGACCAGATGATAAATATTTCAGATGCTGTGGGCCAGATGACCTCTATTTTAGCCTCTCACTCAACTTTGTTGCTGAAGTATGAAAACGGTCATAGATGATACATAAAGTAATGAGCATCACTGTGTTCTAATAAAACTTTGTTTACAAAGCAAGCAGTGGGCCATTTTTGATCTGCAGGCCACAGTGTGCTGATCTCTGAAGTTCTGTAGAAAGTCTAAATTTGTGGCAGTCAAGAATTGAGAGGGGTGTTTTGCGAGTTTCTTTTATGAACATTTGAGCTTGTGGATCGCTGAATTCCAGCTATAATTTGAGAAGGAAGTAAATCTGCTTTTGTTTCAGATAGAATTGGAAAATATGCATGAAAGCTATGAGTCAGCCTGTTGTTATACCATATACAGAGTATGGAAAAGTCTATAATGTTAGGCTTCTGTTTGCCTGTCAGAGCCACCAACTGTATACCTCTGTGCCTCTTTTCTTGAAAAATTGATTCCAACTCCCACCAAAGTTGGCACATCAATGTACACAAACTAATTTCACCCAATATTGATTACAAGGTTACAATACTCATTAATTCAGCATTAACACACAATTCTTAGAAAAACAAAGCTCGAGACTGGAAGGAAAAAAGAAGAAGTCTGAGAAATAACTTCGCTCTCCTGAAACTGACCTAGCAGAGAATGTTTTTCCCAGATGTTCAGCATACAATTGCTTTTCCTTAGGTGACCCTTTATGGGAAAAGGAACTAAAAGGCATTACTGATGACTTTTAACAAAAGTGTAAAATGTGAAGGAAATAAGCCACTCTTTAATTTCTTAAATAACCACTGTCTTACAGATAATTAGCAATGATCTGCCAAGGAAACTTGTAAACTAACCACAGGGAAAAAACATGCTTTGTCTTGCCATTTGTTGTCCTTACCCGTCTTGTACCTTTACTGCTTCTGAAGGCACTTTAAGTTCAGAATCTTTATGGCAAAATAGAGGCTGAAGGAAGATGCTTTCAGGAACTGTTGGATCTTACATAGATATGTGCCGCACACCCTTCTGCCCTCAGAATGCAAAAACTTCTGCCTTTGTAAACACCCCACTGAGTCCCTTACTACTGGACACAGTGTCAAATGGATAGAGACTGTTTTCTGCCAGTTATAGAACATTCTATGCAAACTAGCACAAGCAAGTAATGAAGAGTTGAAAAAAATAAACTTGGCCTTGGCAGATTAGCATAAATGATAACTTTCTCACACACATATCCACATGTAGAGCAGGTGGAATTAAATTTTGGTTATAAATATTTGTATACTAAGGCACTCCAGATTTTCCCATCATGAGATTTCAGGCATAATACACATTTTTGGAACGTTTATAGAATCGTATAAACACATACATACTGCTTGTTGAAACAGTAACCCCAAATTTATACTCTGACCTATCTGATGAATGAAGGTGCTAAAATTTAGATTTGCCTGGTGAATGGGTCTGTGGTGATATCTTGGTCCTCTTGAATCCCAGGACAATGATCTTCCCGTTCCATCACACATCCTCTTCAGTCGTGATGCTTTTCTTATTTCCTTCACGTGCTCCAGGTGGTGTATTATTTATAATTGATGTTTTGGGATACACGTGTTTTTTTTTTGCCACTAGCCCTTCCAGGCACTAGAAATTATTCTGTATCATCCCAAAGGGTAGAACAGGTACCAATAGGTAGAAATTATAATCTTTTTTCTTTAACTCTTTTTACTGTAATTAAGTGAAAGTTTACAGTCCAAGCTGATTTGCTATATAAAACCCCTAGCACTCACCTCTATGCACCTATGTCTACTCTTCCCACCCCATGATAGCACACTCTTCTTCTTCACTCTTACAGTATCCACTTAACCAACACTTGTCCCCTCCTCTCCACACTCTCCGTTTCCCTCTAAAAAGAAACCAGTAGAACAGCCTCATATATATATTAAACCATGAAGTACGTACACCACCTGCATCCGTCTGTGTCCCCAAGTCCAGTCCATTCTTTGTCTGAAGTGCTGGCTTCAGTACTGGTTTCAGCTGTGGATTAGCAGCAAATCTAGGAGCCATGTTCTCAGGGGACCCTTGAAGTTGTGAGACCATCAAGTCTGGTCTTTTAACAGAGTTCTGGATCTGCACACCGTTTTCTCTCCACTACATTAGGAACTCTACATTGTGTTCCCTGTCAGGGCTGTCTTTAGTGGTGGCCAGGCACCATCTAGTTCTTCCATTCTCCTGCTGATGTAGTCTCCCAATCTTATGGGTCCTTCTGTCTCCGGGGCTCATTTTTCCTCATGTCTTTGGTGTTCTTGTTTTTCATCTGTGCCAGCTGGGTTGGAATATTTGATATTCCATAGATGACAGCTTTCTGGCTTTTATGACCACAGGCACCACTCACCAATATCGGATGCAGGACACTCTCTTAGAAAAAGACCAGTTATGGCAACTGAGCAATAAGTAGAAATTATAATCTTAATATAATATACCATGGCTGACTTTGTAACTTTAATAAAATATCATGTACTTTGGATGTCAAGGTCCAGGTCGAGCTACTTGAACTTGAAAAACATACCAATTTTTAAAAATTTATTTAGTACATTATGTGATTTGATTGCACACATGTAATCCAACAAGGAAAACTTGGTGAAGTAGTAGTTAAGAGCTATGGCTGCTAACCAAAATGTTGTCAGTTTGAATCCACCAGGCACTCTTTGGAAACTCTATAGGGCAGTTTAATGCTTCCTAAGGGGCCACTGTGAGTCAAAATTGACTTGATGGCAACGGCTTTGCTTTGGTTTAATCTAACACGTTAAAATAGTCCTTACTCACATATAAACATATAAGTGAGAGACAGAATCTCCAAAACTGAGCGACTAACATTATAACCATAATTCATTGGTTCCCACTGCACTCTCCATGTGCTCAGTCAAATGCAATACCACACAGCACTCATTTGTAGCTTGGTGGAAACCACAATCAGGTTACTGTTGTTCTGTAGCAAATTTGTTCCCTATCATGACAAATAGTTCATTTTTTACATCATTTTAAATCAACCTGGCTATATCACGCTTTGGCTTTCTGAGTTTTGTTGCTGCAACTTCAGGTACGGGTAATCTCCGGCTGGGGTTCTGTTCCTGCAACTCCTTTGTAAGCTAGTTCGGATGTGAGGCAGACACTTCATTTTTTTCTTGTTTTAGTTTTTGTTCTTATTGTCTTCCATTAACAGTATCTTTATAAATACAATTTTTATCTCCCTTTGGGGGTTGGCCACATTACTGAAAACTTCCAGATATGTTTTAACATTTATGTAGTATATATTACTGATGATGTTGTTCTTGTTAGGTACTGTTGAGTCAGTTGTGACCAATAGCAACCCTGTAGACAAAGTAGAACTGCCCCATGGAGTTTCCAAGGAGCACCTGGTGGATGTGAACTGCTGAGCTCTTGGTTAGCAGCTGTAGCCCTTCACCACTATGCCCCCAGGGTTCCATTACTAATGATAGCATGTAAAAAAACAAAAACTGATGGTCTTCAGGGCAGTTTGCTGTAACTCAAATAGAGTCATGGACTATTGTGTGGTTTTCTGCTTCACTAGAGGGATCCTTAAGTGGTGCAAATGGTTAACTCACTTAGCAGCTAACTGAATGGTTGGTAGTTTGAGTCCACCTATAGGGGCTGGAAAGAAAGGCCTGTGATCTACTTTTGAAAAATCAGCCATTGAAGACTGTAGAACACAGTTCTATTCTGTCACACATGGGATCAGCGTGAGTTGGAGTCAACTAGGTGGCAACTGGTTTACTCTATTGAAAGTGTCTCAGATATTTGGTGGAGACAGTTCAATTTATGGTAAGCAAGTCGTGAAAGACACAGTTTATCTCAAAGCTAAATTTGTACTAGATGATGGCATAGGGATGGCTGCTAGAGGACAATTATCTGCATTAGGCTTCCGGTGCCCCTGTGTGCTGAACAGCAGAGGGATCAGTGAAGCAATAATTAGTTTTTATTTTTTTAAAAGGAGGGGTGGTTTCTTCTAGGCAGCAGTGGTCCTCTGCTGCTGGTTAGGGTTGGCTAAGAGAATCCTTTAGGAGGCAAATCCTATGGAGGGTCTCTTTTGGTGATATTTGTTTTCTTTCCCAGTCTCTTTTTAGCTTTCTCATTTTTTTTTTTTTTTTAGCAGTGATAATGTATATATTACTCTTGGGCAGGGCTAAGGATGTTCTATTCAAATAAAAAAAAAGTAAATCAGTGAAAGAAGAGGGCAATGGAGACAAAAAAACAGAAAGAATTTCAGTGCGAACATGTCTTGAATTAGCTCCTAATCTAATTATTATAAGTGTTTCAGTCATTTTCAACTGTTTGGCCTTTGTTTATGTATTAACCAAATTACATTTAGTCATTTTCCAAAAAAAGATTAAGTACTGCACAGGAAATATTTGCTTGCTCATGCAATTTAGTTGACTCCTCCATTTTTATGTTGACAGACATATTTCCAACATTTTATCTAAACCACAATGTACCATTTCTTCATGCTTATCATCATGTCAATATTATTTGACCTTACTCATTAGAAATCTTCAGTGTATATGTTATGTCAGTACTACCGTGAGTACTGAGAATAAAACAAACAAAACCTAGTGCCATCAAGTCAATGCCAACTCGTAACGACCCTAGAAAACAGAGTAGAACCACCCCATGGGGTTTCCAAGGAGCACCTGGTGGATTAGAACTGCTCGCCTTTTGGTTAGCAATGTAGCACTTAACCACTGTAGCACCAAGTTTCCAGTGTTGAGACTAGAAAGATAAATAAAACTTCATTTATTGTCCTTGAAGTGGTTACATTCAGTGGGGAACACAGAAGTTGTAAACAGATGTTTTGTATGATAAGATAGTAAGTGACATGTAAAACAAAAATAAGGAAACCAGTTGCCATTAAGTTGATTCTGATTTGTCCTAACCCAGGAGTGTCAGAGAAGAACTGTGCTCCATAGAGTTTTCAATGCTTAGTTATTGAAAGTAGACCACCAGGCCTTTCTCATAAGGTACCTCTGGTGGACTCAAACCTGCAACCTTTTGGTGAGCAGTGCCTTAAAGAAACACTGAGGCATAAACATGCATTTACACTGACCAGCTTTGATCTCATGACTTCATTTCTCTACCACAAGGACATAAGGCTCTGTTCATTTTCAACTGGGAGTGAAATAAATTGGAGTTTAAACATGAATTAATGGGTGATCTCCTTCTACCTATGAAGTGCTGAAGAGAGAGACAGAGAACCATACTCGAATCTCCTGAAATTTTAAGGTTTGTAGTGTATTTCAGGAGATGGAATTTACCCAAAGAATGAGACAGCAAATGAAGCCAGGCAGTATGTAAATGTCTGCTAAGCAGCACATAGAAAAAAGTGTGATAAGAGTTCAAAGCATCCCTTGTTCTTGTCAGGTAATTAAAAAAGAAGGATGAGTTCCGTAGATAAGATCCCTGGAGGAAAGGAGGCCTTTCAAATATGTTTGTTTGTTTTGGTACACTTTGATCTTTTTTCCCCATTGAAGAAAGAGATAAGTAAAAGGTTGGATTGCTTTTCCTCTCATTTAGCTCTTACATGATGGTGAGGCTCACAGAACTCTGAGATGTGATTAACTAGAAGAGTGCGCAAGATTATTATGACTATAGAGGCGTAACTTTCAGGCCTGAATTTGATAGCTGTCAAGAAATTATGGGCAGAAGATTAGTGACCTTGGACAAAGACATATCCAACCTTGAAAATTACAGCTGTGACTAGAAAGTAATAAAATCACTCTAAAAAGAAACACAATCAGAAATTTGACATAGAAATGGTGTCTGTACTTATTAGTCACCAACTAAACTCCCACTGCTCAAAAAACAGTTATGAAGTGGCCTCAGGTCTTTTACTAACCAAGGAGATGAGAACAATCTTTTTTTGTTTGCAGTCATATTCTTATTCCCAAAGTGTGGGGAATTTTCCCCAAGGTGGCTGGGCGGTAAACATGGCGTCTCTCCCATCCTCTTACATATTTGAAACCCAAGGCCTATCAGCTTGTCCTCTGGCCTGGGCTCTTGTTCAGAGGCAATCTCTCTGTTCCTCCAGGCCCCACCTCCTCATTAACAGACAGGGCAGCTGCAGCAAATTCTTCCTGCAATTTCTGTGTGGCCCTCAAACTCCTGGCGAGATGCCCAGCACCTCTGCCATGGAAGCCTAGAATGTGCCTTTCATGGCAGTGTCAGATCTGGAGAGGACTAATGGAGGAAAATAGGGGTGTGTGTGGAGTCCTGGTGGAGGAGCCACCTTTTGATCAAGGAAGGCCCCACAGCCTCAGAGGAAATCTTTCCTGTTTACAGACTTCTGGGGCTTTAAAAAGTTCCAACAGGCTGTGGGGCAGGCTCCTTAACTTGTATGCAAAGGGGCAAAACAGGATGAGACCAGGACGGAAACTGTGTATCATAGGAACCCAGTAGGGCAGGAAATAACAACATAAGAAGGAATTCTTGATTAAAAGTATGCTTGTAAAGGTTTGTGTTGGGTGGGGTGGGGATAATGACATTAAAATATGTCTAGTCTTTGTGTTTGCATGTAATAATAAAGCCATTAACTTAACCTCTTCTCCATCCATTATGTTTCTCGTGTCATGTTATTCTCCACTTTGGAGAAGTCCGAAATGATTTTTTTACACAGAGACGCTGCTCTCTCTGTCGGGGTGACACACTCAAAACTCTTTTTTTAAAATTCTGTACATTAAATTGGTTGCCATCAAGTCAACTTGGACTCACGTTGACCCCATCTGTGTCAAAGCAGAACTGTGCTCCAGAAAGGTTTCGGTGGCTGCTATTTCAGAAGTAGATTGCCAGGCCTTTAGTCAGAGAGGCTTTGAGTGGACTCGAACCTCTTACCTTTTGGTTAGTAACCAGGAGCATTAACATTTGCATCACCCAGAGATTTCCTACGTTAAATAGAGAGACTAGAAAACACATTGTCATCCCCTGTAGAATTAATTGTTCTAGAATTAATAATTAGAGACTAAAACTAAAGAAGGAAGGTAAAGTACAAAGTTGCTCTTCAGTATACTTGTCTACATCAGTATCCCCACAAATGGTGCAGATGTTTGTGAACCTTTAAAACAAAATGACTCCTAGGCAGTTAAGCATCACTCTGAATGGAACAATTTTTGCTGTTTCAAAAACTCTTCTTTATTATTTTTTTGTGGTAGTGTCTGTTGAAATCTTCACTTGTAGAAAGAGGATTGCCACAAAAAGCCCCTCTAATTTTAAAGGACCCTCTCCTGGCACCACCCAGGTTGTATGAGACTGGCTAAGTCACCCCACCCAGCTCTGCATCCTCGCTACAGGGTGAAACATGATCATCTGTTTCCAGACAGAAGTCAGTAGTAACATGTTTTATAATTGTAGTCCTATGGCAGCTAGAGAATAAATTGTCATTACCAGATGGCTCAGCATTGCAGAAAATGTGTTCCTACAGAATTCTGCCTCGGCTTCCTTGACTTCCACCCGGTAGGTGATATTTATGGACCGTTTACAAGTAGCTCACATACGGCATTCTAAAGAGGTTTGTAACTTTTATATGCTGTCATCCAGTTTATTTATTTTATGAAAATCCCACTCCAAGGGTCAGCTTGTTTCAAGTCTCTCCCTAACGTGAGGCTTAAGGAGAAACCCTGAATGAAGACAGAGAAACTATACAAACGGGCTTTCAAGCACTCTAAATTTAGTGCTCCTCACTCCCATCTATGCCCCTTACACATCAGCCCATCTCGACTGTAGGCGTCATTCAAATGAGAACTGTGTAGCATGCCTTTCTTATTCAAATGATACAACATTCATGTTCTTTTGTGTGGGAGCGTCTGCCCATTTTGGACTTGGTTCAGTTCACACAGAGGAGAGAAGGGAGGGAAGGGCAGGCATGCCATGGAGAAGAATGCAGTCGTATGTGAACACACATTCGAAACCCAAATGCGGCACCCTTTCATCAGATACTTCTGCCTGATTCTGTACAATCCAGCAGGTAGCCGCTCTTCTGAAACCCACTCTTGGTAGCCGTCCAGACTGTGGAGAGTCAGAACTCCCACCTGAGACAGTAAAAAACTGTACCTGAGCAAGAGTCGGTCCAACACAAAGGCACTTTGTTGGCGGATGTGTGTGTTTTTGACCTCTCCTCCTCTCGTCTAGGTGGGCACTCTTAAAGTAGGTAGATACTGTGTCAGTCTTAGGGAGCCAATAAAAATAAGAGAGATCACATTTTCTTCTCCTTTTGGAAGTTTTGCAAAGGAATGGAATTTTTTTGATCTTTGCAAACATATGAGTACCTGGTACATGAGAAGCTGGTGCTGGCTGAGGTGGCCAAGGGCGTGAGTGAAAAAAGGACAGGGAGCAGGCTGTAGGAGAACACAGACGCCTGGAAAGATTATAGAACATTAGAAAGTCAAGCAAAGGTTTCTTCCTGATTTGGTAAGAGATAACCCGGCACCCAGCGCCATCAAGTTGATTCCAACCCATAGCGACCCTATAGGGCAGAGTAGAACAGCTCCGTAGAGATTCCAAGGAGCGTCTGGCGGATTCGAACTGCTGACCTTTTGGTTAGTAAATGTAGCGCTTAACCCCTATGCCACCAGCATTTCCATAGCAGACAGCACAACTTGAGACTGAGCTTTTGGAACTGATTTTTTTCAAGTTACCTAAGTATCTCCATTTTCACAGCCCTTTTCTTTACAGAAGCCGAGATCACTTAATAACCTGAGTTCAGGTGGGGAAAAGCAAGAAGCTCCATTATTTCCCTAAGGTTCCCTAGTTGCTAGCAAGGCAGCCAGGATCTGTTGGTAAACAAGCACACTTCTCAGAATCAATCGCTGCAGCAACTTTAAAAAAATACCTACAAACAATCCTGTCCTCAGATACCTTGAACTAAAATCCCAGGGATCCTCTCCAGCAAAGATTATAGGTAATTCGAGTGAATAGGTCAGACTGAGGTCCTGTTTCTGTACGCAGTTCCTCAAACAGAAAGACAAATCTGCAGAACTATTCACAGGCCGATGGACCACAGTGCAGGAAAGTTAGTGAATGTAAAGAGTAGGGCATTCCTGATGGGAGAAGAGCCACATTTTCAGTGGCAGGAGTGGTCCAGTTTTGGATCTTCCTCTAGGAACATGTATGGCTTGACTTTAAGAGCCCCAACTTGAGCTCAGACATACCCAGTTGTTGGTCTGGATCAGCCACTGTCTGTAGACTCTGGGCACTGTAATCTTAGTAAGCCTCATTTCTGTCAGCGACAAAGTGGAGATAAAAACACAGTCTATCTTGCGCAGTTGTTGTAGTATAAAATGAGATAATGCCAGGAAAGTACTTAGTTAAGTTTCTGGCTTAAGCAAATGCTTAATATATAGGAGCTGCTAGCAGTGATGATATTAAATAGTACTGATAATGGTGGTGGTTGGCGGGAGGGTATTTTGATTAGTGGGAAGAACATGGAATTTATATTCTGGCAACATTCCAACCTAGGCTTAAATGTCTGCTTGTGTACCCAGTGGTATTTGGATGTGTGTGTGTATGTGCATAACATATGGAATATGGTGTGTTACTATAGATTATGTTACACACACAATGCACATTCACGTAAGTCATCTTTAATATGCACACACACACATCTTAAGATATTATGATAAGCCTCATTTTACGGAAGTGGAAACCATAAAGAGGTTAAGAGGTTTGCCTCGGAGTTTGAAGCCAGGACCATCTGATGCCCAAACCACTACATATTCTTTATGATGCCTGGCCAGATGCTAATTTATTGCACCACGTGTTCCCAGAGCAGTGAAACAGAGATCACCAAGTCTCTGTCTACATAACTGATATTACTGTGGGTGTTTCCTAGGTAGGAATAAAATTCACTTGGAAACTTGGGGATTAAGATACTGTAGGTGGTTAGGACATTAACCAGGCTGTATTCATAAGCTTAGAAGTTGGAGATTTGATGAGGCATTTCTCAGTGTAAAGAGTGATTGTGAAGACGACCAGAGATGTGCCCAGAAGGTGAGAGCCAGCTGGGTGTACAAACAGTTCACTCACTTGCCTGAAGTTTTGTTCAGCTTAGGCAATAAGCCCCCAAGGAAGGGCAGCTTGCATCTCTGACTGCCCAGCAGGTGAAGCCCTAGTCACCAAGGCAAAATTACATTTAATACAACTTTCCCATGGTGCTCCTGGGACCAGTGTTAGAAACATCGTGCACTGTTGCAAGTTTCCTTTCACCGACTGAAAAATTATTTCCAGGGAATCCCAAAGTCTTGGAAAACCTGCTTGACTCCATAAAAACATATACTTATGCATTGAATCAGTAAGATTAGCTGGATAAGCAAGTTTCACTTGTTAAATGAAGACGATAAATATTATTATCAACATGGTACTGATTTTCATATATCAATATGGTACTGATTTTCAGAGGATAATGTCCAAGGAATTCTCCCCACCCCCCTTCTGCTTAGAACAGCCTTTGAGAGTCTGATTTTTTTTTTCAGGGCCACGAGGCCATATCCCATCTGACTGTAGGATCCTAGTAAATCACAAAGGGGTAGGCATCTGTTCTTCCCCACAATTCCCTGTACTCCGAGGGCCTGTGTGATTGATAAGAGAATTCCACCTTTAAACCCCAAAGTGTTTGAAGGAAAAGTAGGTTCCTTAGAACTAAAGGTACTTTGACCACAGGAGAGGTTGAGTAGGAAATAAATTTTGCAGAGACCCCAGAGATGTTGTTGAAGAATCCTTATACTGAATCTAAACATGATGAAACTGAGAAGTTCACAGCAAGTGGCTTCTGGGAATTCCTTCAAGTGAAACTTAGCTCAGGGGCTACAAGTCATATGTTTTCTCCTTAGATGTGTGTTGGTTCTTATATGCTAAGACACACTGTCCCGTGGCCTTCACAAATTTGCAATCACTAAAATCAAACCTACTGCCATGGAGTCAGTTCTGACTCACAATTACTCCATAGAGTTTCTGGAGCACCTGGCAGATTTGAACTGCTGACCTTTTGGTTAGTGGCCATAGCTCTTAACCACTACACTATCAGGGTTCCCAGATCTGCCATAGATTCTCTGAAATCATGTTCAGACAGGAGTATTTTAGTGTTTGGCTTGTGTTACTGGTTGTGTGCACTTCAAGCCTGTGATTTATAGTCAACCTGTAGCGTATTTGAAGTTGTGCTGAATGAAAGGTTTTTCCTTGTTTAAATTGTATTATTTGGATTAACATTCTCATCCTGTGAGGACTCATGTGGTCCTGTGCATTCCAGGGAATTTAGGGACTCCTCTAAATGGAGGTAGGTATGAGCTTCTGGAAAACCCGGCTGCCGTATTACTTGAAGCCCTCAGGACAGAGTAGGGCACCTCATGGATGGTTGAGGCAGTTATTTCTCCAGGCAGTCTATCTACAGCCAGGCCTGTCCTGAGAATCCAGAGCTATCTTGTCCTTCCCCTCAAGATAGAACAAGCCCTTCTGAGGATTCCAGATGGCTCTAGGCTACCTCTAGGGTAAGGAGCAAAGTTAAGATCAAAGTAATCCTTTTTTTCTAAATCCACTGACAGTAAACTGTAAGGAATAGGAAAAGGAAAACAAGAGAGTTCCAGAACACTTAAACCTGCTAAGTGAGGTCTATGGACCCAGAGGCAGCCTGGCTTAAAACAGACCTTCTTGTCTGCCTGTGTGTTTCCTGCCTTCACGCAAAGGCCTGGGGATATAGTTGAAAGAAAAATGCTTGTCACACTTAAGGAATATACTGGTACCACTGTAAATGAAGAAATTCCTAGGACCCTTTAGTATTGAAAAATTATTTTTTTATCATCTTTATGTATGAAAAATTTATTCATGCATCATTTATTCTTAACACTTTCATTTAATAAATAAAGTGAAGCCAATTTTACATGTTAATCTCAATATAACTACAAAACCAAAATACTCGGATAAGAACATTAATGTGATATGATGAATGATGGCATTTTAAAGAAACGAAATTCCTGTTACAGGTAGTACAATACAAGAATGTATTTGCATTTTTATGCTTTTTTAAGACCTTAATTTCCTTGGTTTTTAGCATCTTTAGCTGTTACCATTGTTTTTGCTGTTTTCCCTTGTCAATGTTTATTTTAACCACTTATTCACCAGTTATTAATAGTGCACCCTAAAATGTGATATTGAAAAGAAAACATTTTAATAGGAAGCTCTTCAGTGCCTGTTTATCTCTAAAGTTACTGTTAATGAAATACTGGTGCAAATGATTGGAAACTTTAGTGGTGTAATGGCTAAGTGCTACATCTGCTGACTGTGAGGTCAGCAGTTCATATCTGCCAGGCACTCCTCAGAAACTCTGTGGAGCAATTCTACTCTGTCTTATAGGGTCACGATGAGTCAGAACCCACTTGATGGCAGTGGGTTTGTTTTTTTTGTTGTTGTTGTTTGGTGCGAATGGTTAAGTGCTCAGCTAGTAGCTGAATGGTTGATGGTTTGAACCCACCCAGAGGCACATCAGGAAACAGTCTTAGCGACCTGCTTCTAGAAGGTCAGACTGTGTGGAGCAATTCTACTCTGCACACATGGGGACTTCAAGAGTCAGAATTGACTTGACAGCAACTAGTTTCAAATGGCTTTTAGTTTTCCAAACACTTGAGTGTGATGCCATTGGTGAAGATGTGGGTTCTTTCTAGTTGAGTTCTGTGTTATTCCTGTGACATTTATAAATTTGAAAGTGGTTTCGAGGTCGGTCAGAGAGAAGCCCTGGGCTAATGCTACGATGAAACAAGAGGATAACGTGATTATCTGTGAATCATATTTGTGTGTTGTTAATGGAGAGACCTAGAGGTCTTCCAGAGCATTCCCCTTAGGCTGTGGATGAGGAAACCTAGGCCCAGAGAGGTAACGTGACCTTACCCAGCATTACCCAACAGTTTACCAGCCATCTGATTTAGAAATCTGTTCTCCTGGTTTTTTTGCTTAAGGTTGTACCCGTCCCAGCTGCTTGCTTCATCCAGAGCAGTTAACCTGGGCAGTTTGTCAAGCAGGTAATTATGACTCTGAGGAAGATGATACTCGTGTAATGTTTTTGTTATTCTTCAGATACAAAACTGAGGTTGCTTCTCAGCAATGTTTAATTCTAAGTGATGAAACCTTCAGGATCTCACAAGTTTGACATATTAGTTCTTTTCTTCCTCATTAACTTTTTCAAATCCTTAATTTTCTAGCCTCTGTATCTCTCAGCACAGTTTCTAGAAATAGGTTTCACTGGAACATTCTATAAAAATACCAAGCCCCATGAAGAAAAATGATACACATTAGTAAGCAACCAAAATGCCACATTAAACTTTCATATTACCCGACATTCTAAGACTTTATCCCCCAGTCCAGTGCACACTAGAAGCATTTTAGATATGTGAGAGTCTCATCACTATGTAGAATTACATGTATAAATAAAAAGTAGAAGGTGGCTAACATCTTACATTGGCTGAAACACAGTGATTTTAACTTGAGATTACAAATCCCATTTCACTGTTATATGAACAAGTTCTCCAACTTGAATTTGCTCACCTGTGATATCATTCAATGGTAACATGAAATAAAGAGTGTCTTTAATTGGTATTAGAAACTTGTTTGGTTGACCTAGAGTTAAGTTTTAGAAAAAAAAATGTTATTTATACTATAACTGTGCTGGATAAAATGCCACATGCTGGATATGAATGCGTAAACTCCATTCATTCAGAGGGACATGCAAAAATAGATAATCTGTAGTGTGGTATAAGCACCATGTCCTTATTGTGCAAACAAGCTATATTTTGGGATATCTTTGTGGGATTTCACTGTGTGTCACTGTCTAGCATTCTTCCTTTAGAGACAATAGCCATGTTTTCGTTTTTGCCCCTCTGTTGAATGTTGAGCTAGTGTATTTTCATATAGGAAGTATTGGCTTTGGGAGAGAGAATCAAGAGTCCAATAGTACTTCTGATGCAGACTGCTGGTTGTGTGATCTTTGGCAATTCATATCACCCTGGTCACTCCCTTTCCTTATGGGTCACAGTTTGGGATCAGAGAGGATGCCCCCAAGTACCCTTCTACAATTCTTATTCATGGTGGTTTTCTTTATTGCAAGCACAATGCATTTAATTTTACGGGATTAAATACATGAAATGAAATTTGCTATTTAAGGATGTATTAGTCCAGATGGACTTCAAAATACCAAGGAATCCCACTGGTTCTAGTTTCCTTCACACTGGATGTCAAAATATGTACTAAAGGCATTAGTGTTAAAGGCTGCCAAGCCAAAAAGTTTCTAGGAAGTGAAAGACTGGCAGAAATCCATGTCCAGATCACCATGTTAATGTGTACATTTTATAAAAGTTTCTGGCTTCACCTGAAAAGAAACAGAGAATCCTGGGACAAAAATAGTGTTGTTTTAGTACATAGGCATGTGTGTATTTGAATAAACTGAAAGCAATAAGAAGAAATTGTCTCCAACTGGAACACGGCAGGTTGAAACTGTCTTCTATAACTTTCTTGTAAGTAGGGGTTATGGAATACAGGAATGAGTTATTAGAGAGGATGCCGAATTTCTTTCTGTGATAGTTTTAAAACCAGGGCAGTTGCATATCTGCTCATCAGCCTCAGCGATATTAGATGGTGCTCATAAATTCAAGGACCATTAAGCCCTTCAGTGTTACAATTCCCACCAAAATGTATGGCTGCCTACCTGTCGACTGTTGGGGTTCACTCTCAAAGTCAACAATACTTAGGAAATTTACCTTCCCCTCTCCCTTTATTTGAAATTAAGAAAGAACTAAATCCACCAGAATGAGCAGAGTGGTGGTTTAGTGGTTGAATTCTCACCTTGCAAAGAGGAAGTGTTGGCGTTTTATCCAGAAAAAATTCAAAGACCGTGCAAACTTGTTTATATTAAATGTTTTAAAAAGCAGTTACAAAGTGTTTCCTGGAAGCAAAGAACAGACCTGGAATTGACCTTGAAAATCTTCAGGCTGGATTTCCTTATTTTTAGATATAAAAACTGAAGACCAGAAAGGTGGCATTGATCAAATCAGAGAGTTAGCTTTAACATCAAGATGACTCAGGTCTTCTGCATCCTTATTCAGTACGTATCTGTGCCCCCTTGGTGTGCTTCTACTAATTTCGTGCTGCACTCTGCCTTTCCACAACACAGCTCTGTTCAGTAATGCTTTACGGTTGCTGCTGCTCGTAGTTGTCTGGAAAACCCTTGTCTCCACATTACAGTGGCTTTCTTTTTCTTGCCCTGAAGTTACAAATGATGGGAAAATATGTGTTTGTTTCTGTTCTTCAGAATCAGAGTTGCCTTAAGCATAAAATTCTTACCCTCTAGCTCTATCCAAATGCAATGAATCACAAAGTAAATGGGAACCACTGTCTGCATATCATGGGGATTACGTAAATTAAATTAATTTTTAGAACCAGGTTGTATTAGTTAGGCCTGAGATTCTAATTTGTGCTGACAAAAATGTCAAATTATTCTACCAAGGTACCTGACACTTATTGCCCAGATAATGGCTGAAAATTTAAGTGTGGCAGTTTTATGGATTGGTTTGTATCTGAAAAGCAGACAGCTTTTAAAAGCCTTGAATAAAGGTTGCTTTCTGTGGACACCTATGGAGTGACTATTTATAAAAGTACCCAATCACTTCCTTCCCTCCTGCAAGTGCTTTTGGCAGAGTAAGGCTTGGTATTTAATCCATAACCTGTTATGCACTGCACCCTACAGTGGCAAAGAACACAGCACCAAAAGAAAGAGATCAAAAAAGAGTTAAAAATGTCAGACCACAAGACCATGTTTAAATTATTAGGTGAGAAGCCTCTTGTACTTCACAATGGCCCAGCACACCCTGAGGCCCAACTTCCTCTTTCCTCCCTGTGTCTTGATAGGTTATTGCAATCTGCTCAGAAATTGAATTTCACTTGGTTTCAGTAGCATTTTCTGGTAAATATGAGTGGCTCTGGTATCTTGTTTGTGAATTTTGATGTAATCATCAGAGGTAACTGAAGCATGCACAAGAGCCAGAGTCTTAGGACATGTTTTTAAACATGTATTCACTGATAGAAAACTAATTTAACAAAAACTGGAAATCTGACCCTTCTGAGAAGCAGTGCAGAGAATACAGGGTTTGTCGTAATTGCACCAAGTCTGGCTTAAGAAATGGCGTTTTCAAGTTTTCTTGCCTTTCCTAGAGGAGTCTGGGTGCACATTACTGACAGAAAGGTTGTGACCTGAGCTACAAAGCTAATCATCTGACTACTGGAGCTAATCATTTGGCAGTCCTGTGGTTTAGATTAACCAGGTTGGTCAGCTCCACATTCCCTGGCCTTTATGGACAAGAAAATCTCTTCATACCAAAGGCATGCACAGTCATTTCCATATGACAGCTCTTTGTGTAAATAAGCACAGATTTGGAACCATGTTGTTTTGTAAATTAGTTTTCCTTGGGTGCATAAGATTGTAATCTTTTCTGTTTATGCTCACATATCCAACTATGTATGTAAATATAGACATAGCCCATGTAAGCATTATAGGCATTACATGCATCTTTACCTTGCAAAGTGTCTACTAGAATACATTTCATTTTAATGGAATTTAGATACTAAAAAGGAAAAATAAAAGAAGAAACCCTGTAATTTACATCTCTAAGCCACACAAGAGACAGAGTTATCAGAGCTGGTTGCCCCGTTCTCCTTAGGCTCTGGGCTTAACGGGGGTGAAAAGCATTTGTGGATAAGAATTTGAAATTCAAATAACAGAAAAAATAGTCTAAAATATTGGCTTCCACAGATTCTGACCTTAGGTATAAATGGCTGTGAATTTTTATGAGCACACACTAAGGCAAAGGAGAATGAGTTATATGTAGTACTCAGAAGATTAGTGGCAACGTATATGAAACCATTTGATGGTTGTTGCCTAATTGAAGGAAGTAAAAGAGAGAGATAGTGCAGGGAGCAAACTCTATAAGGAGGAAAATAATTAATAGCATTATTCAGCAAAACTTACCATTTGTACATGTTTCTAACATGCACTAATTCCAGTTGGACTGAGAACTGTATGAGGAGCAAATCTCTTTAAAAGAATAAATTACTGCGCTTCAACATGCAATTTGAAATGGGTAATGTCATCCACAACAGCACCAAGGAGTCGCAAAAAGTTGTGATTCTATTTTTCTGAAGAGAAGTCTCAAAGACCATGGACCTCATTAGAACTATCATTCCACCTGTGGAAACTGAAATAGAGAGGACTGACATAAGTATCTAGGGATTTATAGACGTAATACTTATTAAGACTAATAGGAGTTAGGTACCCAAGTCCCAGAACGTCTAGATGAGACTATGCCCCTAAGTATTTGGTGTGTTCTTCTGAAGAGATGTTGTTGTAATGATGGTTATTTTAATAAGTTTAATGTAATTGGAACAAATATATAACACCCAGTGTCTTGAGTTTTCCCCAAAGCGATCTGTGTGATTTGTCGAAAACAAATTTCTCAAACTAGATGTTTTCTTCCAGAATTATTTACTAGAAATTTTAGAAGATTCAGTTTATTATTGTGAAAAGTATGAATATAAAATCATTTGACTATTTTGGTTTCTCTTGCATTTAATGTCTTCAAAACAACATTAACTTATTTCTAGGGAAAAAGCATTGTTTCCGACTCGACGGCACTTGGCTTGGCTTGGCTTTGATTCTTAGAAAAATGTGAGATAAGCAGAGTGGCATGTTTTCTACCTACAACAAGTATCATTTTATCAGGCAAATAAACAAGGCTTGGTTCATGGTAACGATTACAAATAATCCCAATGTCACAACTGGCACATTTGTAATTATTGACCTATGCTATCTAGCTAAGTATTTCACAAATCCAAATAGAAGAAATATTTGCAGACGACTGAGTTTAGAAAAGCTTTTCAAAACAAATGAAACTTGAGTTGGGATTTGCAAGAATGGAATCTAAATTGGCAGAAGAAAGAAAAGAGAAACTTTTAGGATGTAGATGCCAAGAATGACTGTGCACAGTTATATGAGAGATATCAGGGCAGCAGGGAGGAGCTAATATGAAAAAGGACCCACAGAACTAGCCAGCAGATGTTTCCTTCAGTCTGTGTTTTCAAACGAAAACCATGCAGCTAGTACTCGGACTTGTTTCTGATTGCCAAATCTCCCCTTCTAGTTGTATTTTACCTTGCCATTTATCTACGGGGATTCATTTTGTGTATGTTGAGCTCTGGTGCACAATGATTAAGAGCTTAGCTGCTGAACAAAAGGTTGACAGTTGGAATCCAGTGGCCATTCTGTGAAAACCCTATAGGGCAATTCTACACTATCCTATAGGATGACTATGAGTGGGAATGACTCAGTGGCAATGGGTTTGATTTTTTTTTTTACATATGTACATACTTGTGTATGCATATACATATATAAGTATATGACAAAAAACTCGTTGCTGTTGACTCAATTCCAACTATATATATGTGTGTGTGTACATATATATAAAAATACATACACATATATATATATGACTGTCATTGAAATTTATTTTAACCAGATTTAAACACAGTTTTTAAAAGTCTGGGATTCAGCAGGAAGGAAATGCACAATGGGATTTGCAGTCCCTAGAAAATCCAGGGCTTACCACTGCCATGAGACAGCTCTGAGCAGGAGACAGTGGTAAATATTATCGTCATTGACAGTTACCATCAAGTCAGCTGGTCATGACGACCCCATGACTGATTTTATACTCACCTTATGACCATTTGCAGGTCAACCATTGTGACCCACGGGGTTTTTATTGACAGCTTTTCAGAAGATCACCAGGCTGTTAATTGTAGACCATCTTAGTCTGAAAGTTGTGCTAAAATCTGATCAGCACAATTAGCAGTATGCAAGCACCCATCAACATATGGGTGGTGGCTGTGCTCAAAAGAGGTGCACTGGCTGGGCATTTAATGCGGGCCTCAGGTGTTAAAGGTGAGAATTCTACCTTTGAACCAACAGTGCCCCCTGTGGCCAACATGTTGTTGTTCGATGCCTATATGATTTTTTTAGGCTGTAGTCTTTGCAGATGTAGCACTCTAGGGTTGCTGTGAGTCGAACACAATTCGACGGCTGTGGGTTAGTCTTTGCAGAAGCACATCGTGGAGTCTTTTCTCCCTAGAAGTGGCCGGTAGGTTACAACCAAGGCTTTCAGCTACCTATTTTCCATTTGACTTCTGCTGAGAGTTTGATCTTGACCTCAGATCCAGATTCTAATTCTGTGTATCTGGGGTCAAAATGCAAATCCTAAGCTGGAGGTCGAACCGAAAATTGCCCATTTGAAATCCAGGTTCTAACTGCTAACCTTCTAGCTAACAGCTAAGTGCTTAACCATTGCACAGCCCAGACTGCTTATGGTTAACATCCAAAAAACCCAAATGCATTGCCATCAAGTTGATTTTGACTTGTCATATTTCTAAAGAACAGAGTAGAATTGCCCCCATAGGATTTCCAAGGCTAAAACTCTATGGAAGCCGACTGCTACGTCTTTCTCGTGTAGAACAGCTAATATAGTTGACCTTCTGACCTTTCACATAGCAGCCAAGTGCTCAACTGCTGCATCACTAGGACTCCTCCTGACAAACACACTGCTCTAGAAATGCTCTGAAATTGTTTTCAACAAGCACAACTTCTATTTCTTTCACCTTCGGTGCAGCATGTAGTCTCATACTCAGCACTCTTGCTGCTGTTGTCCTCCCTGACCACTGACAGCAAGTCCAGATGTGAGGATGAGGCCTCGGCTCCATCTGTACCCTCACTCAGACCCTTGATTACATCCTAGGCACTTTCGGGAAACACTAGATGAAGAATTCTAAAGTTAACTCAGTCAGTTAGCTAGACAATTCGGTAAAGAATTGCCTGTGAAACCAGTGGTTTAGCAAAATCGACTAACCATTCTAATAATGATGTGGACACAGCTGCAGAAAAGACATTCTCCCTGGTAACAGGATACTACCTGCTCCTTCTCTTTCCAAGCCTCTGAAATAATGATGAGCATAAATGCTTTCTCAGCATCCCAGAGAAGAGTGCTACATAAATGTAACCTATTACCCCTTTTTTCACCCAAAATTATATATATCACATAGGCTAAGAGTACTTTCATCCTTAATTACAAAGCATCATCAGAGTAAAAACCAAAGCTTTGGCTAATGGTCTTTTACCATTTGTATGGAAAATTTCCATTTGGGAGATCAATACTTTTCAAATATTTACATAGCCCATGTTTAATATGTCTGTCATACATTAAGGGAAAAATGTTTTTGAAGACATTGGAATTTAAAGGGGAAAAAATGAGAAAAACATCAAGTCGAAGTTATTATTTTCAGTGACTGCCAAATCCAACATTTCTTCTGCTTCAGTAGTCTTTAACATGTGTGTCTGACTCTACATTCAGCAAATAATTAGGGAAGATATCTTTTGTAAGTAATTGATGTAAAGGCTATTTGACTTCCAAATTTACAAAAGTCTGTTTTAAGGTTAAAAAAATTTATGAAGGTTATGTGTGCATTTAATTAGTGAAAGTGGGTATTTTCCTATGTGTGGGAAGGAAAATTACTATAATCTGAGCCATTAAGTATCCTGAGTCAGAGATACATTTACAGTATAGAAATAATCTCATTATATTACAAAAACAATGTTAAAGGGACTACAGGATTTGTCATGAAATTACACAACAGTGTAGAGAGTAGGGTAGTAAGAGAAAATTCACAATAGAAATTAAATAGCTGTATAAGTAGGAATGTCCTCTGTCCAAAGTTTGGAGTTCTTGGCTAACATGCCTAGTTTGTAAAATAAAATTCAACAGGATAAATTAAATTCTTTCCCTAGCATCAGAAAGCCAACCCTCAAAGTAGATGAGGGAAATACTAAAGCTGCATTGTCTCTCGGGTGCTTTTTTGTGCACGTTCACTCCTGGACTTATCCACGGTAAAGACCTGCCCTGTGCCTGTCCTGTCTCCACTGGATCCTTGCTCCAATGAACCAGTTCTTCATTTCTGTAGCAAAACCTAACCTTTTGATTAAAACTAGCTACTACTGAGTCAGCTCTGAGTCATGGTGACTCCATGAGTGTTAGAGTAGACCTGTGCTCCGTAGGTTTTCAATGCGGATTTTTCTGAAGATCATCATCGAGGCTTTCTTCTGATGCTCCTCTGGATGAACTCAAACTGACTGCCAACTGTTCAGTTAGCTGCCAAGTGTTAACTGTTTGCACAATGCCTGGTACCAAGTCAACAAGGGCAAAACACCAGAGAACACAGGGGTCGAGGCAAAAGGAAGGCATAAGACGAGTTTGGAAATGAGAGAATACAAGTTAACTTATCCATCCTGCCAGCCTGATGTAGATCCAACCCCAGGGCCTCAAAAGATAGCTCCAGAGTCATTAAACTGATATACACATTTTCAAAATACTTGCTTAACCTCTGTTTTTCTAACCTTCAATTAGTTAGGAAAATTTTTTTTTTTTTTACTTATCTGTGCCACTTTTTTTTTTTAATTGACAGTCTAATACACAAGTTCCTTAAATTTTTCTCTTCTTCCAATGCCTAAATTAGAGATTCATCATGGAAAAGTAAAACACACTAAAAAGGAAAAAGATAGTCTTCAGCAAATTGAAAGTCTATCAGGGAGGAGAGCAATTAAGTATGGTCTTTGAGTTAACGGGAAACACTGGTGGCTCAGTGGTTAACTGCTATGTCTACTAACCAGAAGGTCAGCAGTTCAAATCCACCAGGCACTCCTTGGAAACTGTGTGGGGCAGTTCTGCTCTGTCCTGTAGGGTCACTGTGAGTCAGCATCAGTTCGAGGGCACTCGGTTTGGGTTTTTTGGTTTTAGAGACAGTAGGTGAAAGCTACAGTACCAATGGTTACCAGAAGGAATGGATCCAGGGTAAGATACAGAAAGACTAGGAATCATCAAACTGCTGTCAAAGATGGAATAAGGTTTCTGCTAAGATGTCTTGAGATTGGGGAATACTTAAGTTGGTAGTTCTTCCTCCCAGAGCTCAATACATGTCTTCTTCCTGTAAGTTCTAGCCTAGCCTCAGTAAGGGCGGTATAGAGAGGCTTCAGACTCTCAAACCAGTAGGTCATAATGATTTCAAAGACACTTTTCATCTTCAGAAAAAGGGTTGTCCTTCATCATAATACAGTGGCAAGTTCTAGATCTTCTAGTAGCTGTATTTGAAATATTATTACAGTGACTCGACTGTTCTGCACTTCAGTTTTTATCTGTAAAATGCAATACCAAACCCATTGCGTTGGAGTTGCTTCCACTTTGTGGTGACCCTATGTGTTACAGGATAGAATTGCTCCACCGGGTTTTCTTGGCTATAATCTCTATGGAAGCAGATCACCAGGCTTTTCTTCTGTGGTGCTGCTGGGTAGATTTAAACCACTAACCTTTAGGTCAGTAGTCACGTGTAAAGTGTTTACACCACCTAGGGACCTATAAAATGCAATATTGGCCTGTTGGCTCTTAGATTTATTCCTACTGGAAAATTTTTGCTTAGTTCTATCCATAGTGGTGACTTCAAGTAGCAATACCAAGACATTCTAGATTTCTGCCTTCACAAAAACAAATTACGGTAAACCATGATAAGGACCTTTCTCAGCCTTGGTTGAGCCCAATTTTCTGATGATAGCCAAGTGCCGACGGGCACAGTCTATTTGGTTAGCCAAAAACTGTTGTTAAAAGAGTTTTCAAGGCACTGACTGAAATTAAATTCTTAACATTTAACACAAAGGAGGGGAAGGAATTCGGTTGCTAAATTTATCTCTGTCTTTTCAAATTCATGTCATCGTTTACAAGGTAGATTGCTTCCCTGATTATTTTATTGCTTCTGACTTGTGGCTAGTGGGAAACAAATGACTTTTCAAAAGAACACTTAAACCCTCCTTTTTGAAGATCATTAGTTTCACAGGTATTATGTAATAAAAGGGTCAGTCTAACAACTAAATGAGTTTGGGATATCTTGACTTAAACCAAGTTAAATTGAAATTTTGCAAATGTGAGGCTTTTCAGAGCCTTTAATATGCTGATATAAATTATGAGTTTTCATGAAAAGAGCACTGTGTGCAGCATTTCCTGGATAATTTGGGGACTTTTCTTTTTTTCCTTGAAGCATAAGACTAGTATTTTGGGGAACACCTTTTAGTAAATTCCATTTTCTGTTTCTACTTCCTACTAAATATGAGGACTAAACCCAGTGACCTGGAAAGTGATGAAAAGGACAATAACATGATTTAGGTAATTTGCCGTAACTAGAAGAGAAGGCAATCAGAAATCAAGAAATATCTAAAATATGGACTGTTTTTTAAAGGAGTGGAGCAATTTTAAGAACCTGTAGTGTTTTAAGGGAACCCTGGTGACTTAGTGGGTTAAGTGCTACATCTGCTAACCAAAAGGTCGGCAGTTCAAATTGGCTGGTGCTCCTTGGAAACTCTATAGGGCAGTTCTCCTCTGACTCCTAGGGTCACGATGAGTGAGACCTCACTGGACAGCAGTGGGTTTGGTTTTTTTAATAGGTGTTTTAAATAAGTTCCACCTAAGAGGTTTCACAAAGGACCTGCTTTAATGCGCGGTTTTACCATCTCCAGTTGCTGTCAAAAAGACTCAACTCAGTGACTTCCTGTATGTCAGATTAGAACTGTGAGTGCTTGAGTTGTGAAGACAGATGGCCAGTTCTTTCTCTGGAGGTACTTCTGAGTGGAATCAAAGCTCCATCCATTCAGGTAACAGCTAAGTGTGTTAACTGCACCACCCAGAGACTCTACATTTGCCAACACTTATTTGCCCCCAAGTAATTCAAGAACTAAAATGCTGAAACAGTTGCTAGTTCTTATTTCTCCCTATAACTTTATCTACCCTGCAAGTTCTTTTGGAAATCCTGATTACATAGTGGTTAAGTGCTGTGTCTGCTAACCAAAAGGTTAGCAGTTCAAATCTGCCAGGCACTTCTTGGAAACTCTATAGCATGCTTCTATTCTGTCTATAGGGTCTCTTTGAGTTGGAATTGACTAGACAACAGTGTTTGTTTGTTTGTTTGTTTTTTTCCCATCATCAGTTAATAAACTTTTACTCATAGATAGATATTGGTAAGCTGTAACCCTTTACATTAGAAAAGTTAAATGAAACGACTTAAATACAGTGAAATGTAAATCATTAAGTGTTCTGGTTTTTTGTGAAAAAAAAAATTCTTTCTGTATGGAACCATTAATCAAAGTAAGGAAGACAGAACACAGCTTGCCTTCTTCTTTGTCTACCTGTTTGGTTTCTACAGCTGAGTCTGTAGAATTATTAAGGGGGGAGCGGCACCTCGTTTTCTAGCTTGTGTTGTAGTTTTGGAGAAGGGCCCACGGGGGAATGTTCTCTTTGTGCTACATTTTATTTTTGCTAACTTGGCCATATTCCCTTTTGCTTTCTGGTAAGCTTGCCATAAAGATATCTTAGGACTGGTGCACAGTTCAGACGGTAGAATGGGAGTTGTATATTTTCATGATTGAGTTAAATCTGCTCCAGTCTGAGAGTTCATTTCACTGAGCTTCTCTTTATGCAGTCATGTGGTTAAACTTAGGGGCTCCCCCTCGGGCTACCGGGAGTTTTATGGCCACTGATTTTTTTTCTTCTAAGCACACAGTTACTCTTTAAGGTCCATATACATCAAGAGGCCACCTAGGTCATTAAAATCCTTTCTTATCACCATGAGCTGGTTCTAAATACATACTTAGTTAAAAGCTTGCTGTACACCAATTAATTATCCAGTTGGCAAGGCAAGTTAGTTAAAAAAATAAAACAAAAATCATATAAACTAGTAGTTCCACCAAATAATCAATCAGTGATTCTCTATTCCATTTTTCATCTGGAGTACATATTATAATATGGAAACAATGCTAGTTGATGTTTGAAGTATTTTCTGTCCATAGCAATATTTCTCATTATACATTCACTGTGTTACAAATTGAGTTTTGGTTACAGAATATATGCTCGGATAGGAGGACTACTGAAACCCAGCCAGTACACCTCAAGTGCAGTCAACGTTTATCTGTCACTGGAGGTTTGTGCATCATTATGATACTGAATAGATTTTATCAGAGCTTCCTAGCTAAGTCAGACAAGGAAGAAAGGCCTGGTGATCTACCTCCAAAAATCAGCCATTGAAAACCCTGTGGATCGTAATTGTCTGATTCACAACCTACTATAGGGATGACACGAGACTGGGAAATATTTCATTACGTTGTGCACGGGGCGTCATGACTTGGTGGCTAACTCAGTGGCAGCTACCATCAGGAGTAAGAGTACTAGATGTAACAGTCTGTGTCTGATTCAGATGCCTTCTGAATTCACAGAATTTCACGTAGTGAAAAAGACAAACTACTCTAAGCCTGAACACATCAGACTCTAAAGGTAGCGTACAGCAGACAGTATGTTGCTTTCAATAAACATTGCCAAGCCAGCCAAGTGCCGTCGAGTCGGATCCAAGGAAAATCTCCCTGTGACATGATCTATTGTTCTCCTGTGCATTTCACTCTAGCATTATAAATAACAGACTAGATCCTGTTTCTAGTTATGATTAGCTGTGTGGCTTGAACTTCAAGTAAGTTTAAGGTTCTGTTGAAAAAAATAGCACAATTTTGTCTTAAATTAGCATCCCCTGCCCATCCTAAAATTCAGCTTATGTCTCTGCTGCTCCTAATATGTGAGCCATTTAATCTACATCCCTAGACTCATCTTTCCCCTCATTTATTTTTGCTCTCTACTTTTTCTGGCATGATGGGCGGTAGTTTCAGAGTAAAAGACTTTCCCACTTCAGAATGAATAATCTCGCCTACTTGATGATTGAAAGATTAGTATAACTACTGAGAAAAGAGAAAGAAAAGAGAGAGAAATCTCTTTAAAAATGAGTATTTGCCGATTTTTAGTTCCTATGACTCTCATTAGGGAACTACCTACATCCCCACAGAATAATTACGCATTAATCAGGAGGGTTTTTTCTTTTTCTTTTCCTTTCTTATTTATAAACTGTGGAAATTAGTATATTAGGCCTTATGGTCTAAAACTTACTTTATTTCCATATTCCAAAACACAGTTTAGGATTATGACTCCATTATGCCATAAGCCGCAGCCTTTCCAGAGTGGAAATTGCGTCCTGGTGTAGCCACCATATCAATAAAGGGGATTTGGTGAGCCAGTTCAGCACTACCAGCTGATAGCACTAAACAACTACAGATCGTTACTTTACATCAGCTGGAGACGTTAGTGGAAACACCTTAGGGATTTAGTGATTTAAAAAAAAATTAAAGAAGGTATTATCAAATATATTAATTGTTTTCTGTAACTCCCTGACTGAAAATTGCTGTAATTGGTTGAGTTTTGGCAGTAGTGCTAGGGCAAGACCTACTGTAATTCCAGATACTCTTTTTGGAGCATGAGGCTATCTGTGGTCACATTCTGAGAGAGCCAGTCATGTTTTGAGTGGCCGATCCCCCTGGGAGATAACAATAATGAGATTTCCTACACCTTCTAAAGCATAGCTTATTGTGAAGTAGTATTATACAATTTGAAAAACAAGCTCTTTTTCTTTTTTAAGTATTTGTCTCATTCCTTCTCCTAAAATTCCAGTCTCATTTGGAAAGTGACAGTCGAGTCCTGGAATGGGAACTACATGTATTATCTCATTTAATTCTATCTTTCATCCTAATTATTATTCTTTTCATTTTGCACATGTGCAACTGAGGTTCAAGAAGTTAGTTAAGTAACCAGCCAAGGGCACCTAGGTGGGCAGGAGAAAAGACTGTGAAGAAGGATCGACTCTTTGCAGTTGCCCTGTTTCAGCTGATTTCAGTGCTTGATGGTTAGGTAGGTGTCCTATACTGTTCCCTTTGATGTTTTGTGTGAGGTCAATACGATGTCCTTTCTTGGTGCAGAACAGTCCTCACTATCTCTGTGTTCTTTCCTCTGAACCTGTAATAGAGGCTCCCAGCTCAACCCAACACACTGCTATCATGTTGACTGCATGTGTGTGAGTAGAATTGTGCTCCATAGAGCTTTCAGTGACTGATTTTTTGGAAGTAGATCACCAGGCCTTCTCCTGAGGTACCTCTTGGTGGACTCAAACCTCTAACCTTTGGAATAGCAGAAGACCATATTAACCATTTGTGCCACTCAGAGACTCCAAAAGAGACTTGGTTAACTTAAAAACACATGTATATGTAGATGTGTATGTGTGTGCGTATGTATAAGTGTATCCCCTTTTGGAAGGCTGAGAAGAGGAGATAAAAAACACTCTTTAAAATAAAAACACACACTTAAAGATACAAGGATTTAAAGTAATTGAGAGGGAAGTGAAAGTGTCCAAAAGACCCTTCTGTGGCTTCTTGATGACTTTGCTTGCTATATAAGCCTATCTTCAGACATTCTGTAAAAGTGGTTATTTTAAAATGGAGAACAGTAGAAAGTTGGCAAGAAGTTAGAATTTTCTATGAAATAGGGAGGTGAACAAGATGTAAATGATGTTAATATCTTCCAGATGGCACAGTTTTACTTGGGAACTGAATTTAGAGTAATTAGAGGCATGTGAATTTTCTATAAATACTGAACTGTGCAAGTCTGACACTGGAAAACTCCGTCATTCTTGCAGTGTAGTTGTTTTAAGGGAGGGTCCGTTTCTTCCATTCATAATGTATCTTTGGGTTTCTTAATCTGGTTTAAATCACAGAAATATTTTCCCATATGACACTGTTTTTCTCCTCCATGCTAGTAAATCTTAATTATGAAGTAAAATGCCTTAGAGATGAACATTTTAGACTGCAAGTATTTTCCATTAAAATTACCTCCTTTTACACCATTTGCTTCAAATCTTCATATTCTTTCATTCTTTATTGTTGAATGAGCCATTACCACTTTTCTGTCTTTAGATGTATGTTGAAAAATCTTGGAAGTTTTGGTTTGGTTTCCATCAGGAGAGTGGATTCCCTCCAGTGCCCTTTCTTCCTTGTCACTCGACACAGCAATGCCTGTAAGCTAGGGCTCCCAAGCTTGTGGCAAGTATTGATTCCATCCCCTTTTCTGCCCTTGGTATTGCCCTGGATCCTGCTACTCTGTTCTATCACATGATAAAAGTGGGTGATCCCTCCTGCCTTCAGCACCTGATCCAAAGTCCAGCTCCATCTTTTCCACCAGAGCTTGATCTATGTGGTAGGCAGAATTACAAAACACCCTTAACATTTCCACCCCTAGTATGCATGCACTCCCTCACAGTTATTCAATCAAACACTAATGTAGTGCTGCTGCCAAGAGATCTGAAGATTTAATGTAGATACGAAATCAGATGTTTGACTGTGTTTTATTATGCAGATCAAAACAAATTATGGATGACACTGCAAAGAAAAGAAATTCCAGAACACTTAATTATGCCCATCAGTAACCTATACATAGATCATGATAAATAGAGAAAAGACTGAGGTTTTCAATTATTTAATTTTACTTGGATCCACAATCAATGCTCATGGAAGCAGCAGTCAAGAGATCAAAAGATGCATTCCTTGGACAAACTTCCTGCAAAAGACTTTTTTGAAGCCCTGAAAAAGATGTCACTTTGAAGACTAAGATTCACCTAAACCAAGTCATGAGTTTTCAGTCACCAACACTGGTGGTGTAGTGGTTAAGTGCTATGGCTGCTAGCCAAAAAGCCAGCAGTTCAAATCCACTGGGCACTCCTTGGAAACTCTGTGGGGCCATTCTACACTGTCCTATAGGGTCATTATGAGTCAGAATCGATTCAGCGGCAGTAGGTTTTGTTTATTGAGGGGTCATATGTATGTAAAAGTTAGATGACAAATAAGGAAGACTGAAGAAGAGTTCATGCCTTTGAATTGTGGTATTGGGGAAGAATATTCACTATACCATGGACATCCAAAAGAATGAACAAATCTGTTTTGGAGGAAGTGCAATCACAATGCTCATTAGAAGCAAAGATGATGAGACTGCATCTCACACACTGTGAACATGTTACCAGGAGGGATCAATCTCTTGAGATGGACGTCATGCTTAGTAGAGAGTCAGCAAAAAAGAGGTAGCCCTTCAATGAGATGTATTGACACAGTGTCTGCAACAATGGTCTCAAGCATAATGTTTGCGAAGATGGCATAGGTCCAAGCAGTGTTTTCTTGTGTTGTACTCGGGGTCTCTATGCATCGGAATCATGGCGTCTAACAACAATAACCAACTTAGTTGCCTTCAAGAAAAGGAGATTACTTTGGGTGATGCTAGCTGATCAGGTGAGCCTTAAAAGGGAATGAGCTTGTCCTGAAGAGATTTGAAGTGTGAGGATAGTTCAGTGTGAGGAGATTCTCAGTTGCTGGCCTAGAAGACTGAGGGTACCATACAGCAAAGAATGAAGGTGGTTTCTAGGATCTCATAGCAGCCCCTGATTCATAAGGAAACAAAGATTGCAGTCCTACAACTACAAGACGCTGAAATTTTTCCACAGCTGTATGGGTTTCAGTGAGGATTCCAAGCTCAAGATGAGAAGACAGCCCAGGTGACACCTTAATTTTGGTATTCTGATGCGCTGCCATGACATGTTTGACTTCTGATCTACAGACCTGTGATATGATACATATGTGCCATTTCAAAGGCTAAGTTTGTGGTAGTTTGTTACACAGCAACAGGAAACTAACAATGCATTACCTACCCCATGTTTATTTTCTAAGGTTTTCTCCTTCTTAGTTGGTCCTGAGCCATTGCAACCCTATTATTCCCTAACACAATCAGTTATTATCCTTTTGTATTGCTACAGGGAAAGCCATTTAATAGCTCTTTTAATTTTACTACAGTAAAACCTTCTTCTTTTATGCTTACTTTCTTCACTTTTGCAATGCTTTATTTCCTGGAATTTTAAACTCTCTAATTCTCTCATGCTTGACTTCTTAGCATAGCTATTAATCATTGGTTCCCTATAACCACAATAAAATTATTGATCCTCACTGAGGGACTCTGAAAGCTTAAAGATTAAGTGCTTAGAGGATGAGATTAGGTTTGTGAGTTTTCCTGTGTACTGATTATTTGAGAGTTGGTCATCTGAGTGTGATATATATGAGAACCTTTATGACACTAGTCAGAAGGACCTACATTATAGGACCTACATTCTAGGATTATACAATGTAAGGATTTCCTTGGGGGGAATTATCTGGAAGGAAGCCTGTGAACAAGCACAATTATAGCACTTTCTGGGCCTTTGAAGAGGTCAGTAACATCACAAAAGACTTTTTTTGGCACAACATTTTTTTTCCCTTGCTCTCAGAAGAAGTGAGGCATTAGGGTCCCATTTACAATCACTGGAGTCAATTGCAAGAGAGATGATTTGGCCTAAATATACCTAGTAGCCCCAGAGCACAGTTGCTATGGTTGCTGCAATACTGTGTTCTTCCCAGCTGTGCTCCCTCGGATAACCCCAGCACTTTGAAACTCATACTCATTCTGAAGCTATGTAGTTGACAAAAAAACATTGGGCCCTCAGTTTATTCTTTGATGGAACCTGAGTTTAGGTGATAAGACCAGTGAAGGAACTCAACAGTGGGGAAATGAAAATATTCCTAAAATAATGAATGCAGTTACCAGTATGTCACAGGTAACTTCCTTAACAGAGAAAACATTGTTTTACATGCTGGTAATGTCAGCAGCATATTGCTTTGTGCAAACACACATAAGCACATTATAAGTACAGAACTAGGAATGCTGTGGATTAGAAGTTAGATTTCTGTTGTGTATTAGATTGTTAGAATATGGTAAGAAAAACTGAATTTTAGAGACTCTCAGAATACATGAAAATGAGACCCAGATGCAAACCTAAAATGTTCTGTAATTTTGTTTGTAATACACAGAGTAAGTTTGTGCTATCTGTTGCACAGAAATAAGAAACCTGTCGTGTTATTACCTACCTGTGCTTATACCGACCTACGTGTATATGGAAACCCTGGTGGTGTAGTGATTAAGGTCTACAGCTGTTAACCGAAAGGTCAACAGTTCAAATACACCAGGCACTCCTTGGACACTCTATGGGGCAGTTCTACTCTGTTTTGTAGCTTTGCTGTGAATTGGAATCCATTTGATAGCAGTGGGTTTGTTTTTCTAAAAAAAAATTATTAATTACAGTAAAAATAAAATTTCTATCATCTATCAATTATCTCATCTATGAGAAACCCTCAGCCCCCCACCCACCTGTGTAGCCAACACAGTCATCTTCTTCTGTTGATAATTCTCTTGTTCTTGTAACAGAGGCCTCATACAAAAATCCTATTGACACTGATTGATTTCACTCAGCATGATCTCTTGCTATGATAAAAACAATGAAAAAAATTTTTTTGATTTATGTGTATACTGAGATGTTTCAACAAATGAATGGAGCACTGGAAGTACTTGCTCATCTGTGCCAAGAAATCTGGAAGATAACCACCTGGCTAACTGATTGGAAGAGATCCATATTTATGCCTATTCCAAAGAAAGGTGATGCAACAGAGTGCAGAAATTACTAAACAGTATCATTAATATCATATGCAGGTAAAATTTTGCTGAGGATCATTCAAAAGTGATTACAGCAGTACAACAGCAGGTAACTTCCAGAAATTCATGCTAGATTCAGAAGAGAATATGGAAGCAGGGATATCACTACCAATGTCAGATGGATCCTGGCTAAAAGCAGAGAATGCCAGACAGATGTTTACCTGTGTTTTATTGACTATGCAAGGACATTCAGATATGTGGATACTAACAAATTATAGATAACATTTTGAAGAATCAAAATTCCAGAACACTTAAGTGTGCTCATGAGGAACCAGTACTTAGACCAAAGGGCAGTCATTCAAACAGAGGAAGGGGATGCTGTATGGTTTCAAGTTAGGAAAGGTGTGCATCAGGGTTGTATAGTTTCACCACACTTAGTCAATCCATAAATTGAGCAAATAATCTTAGAAGCTAGACCACATGAAGAATTTAGCTTTAGGATTAGAGGAAGACTCATTAACAACCTGTGTTACTCAGATGGCACTACCTTGCTTGCTAAAAGTGAAGATATGAAGCAATTACTGATAAAGACCGAAGACCACATCCTGCAGTATGGATTGTACCTTAACATAAAGAAAACAAAAATCTTCACAACTGGACCAATAAGGAACATCGTGATTAAGAGAGAAAAGATTGAAGTTGCCAAGGATCTCACTTTGGTTGGATCAACATTCAATGCCAGCGGAAACAGCAGTCAAGATATCAGAAGACATGTTGCATCAGGCAAGGAAGATCAAGATGCCCCTGATGAAAGCCATGTTGTTTTCAGTCACCTTATGTGCATGCAAAAGCTGGACAGTGAATAAGAAAGACCAAAGAAGAACTGACACCTTTAAATGCTAAACATTGGTGAAGAATATTGAACATATCATGGACTGCCTAAAGAACAAACAAATCTGTCTTGGAAGAGGCACAGCCAAAATACTCCTTAAAAACAAGGATGTTGAGACTTCATCTCACATAGTTTGGACATGTTATTACAGGGATCAGTCACTGTAGAAGAACATTATGCTTGGTATAGTGGACAGTCAGTAAAAGAGAGGAAGACTCTCAAATAAGATGAGTTGACACAGAGGCTATCACAGTGAACTCAGGCATAACAGTTGTGAGGATGGTCCAGGGCCAAGCAGTGTTCATTCTGTTGTGCACAGAGTTGCTATGAATCAGAAGTAACTTGTGTATATAGGGGAAAAATACATATACACACATACATAGGAAAAACATATATGTAGGAAAAATATTTGATTATTCTAATGAAGGCAAAATTTATCAACCTGAAAACAAACATCAATGCTGCTGAAATTTATAACTCATATGACCCCCCCGAAGACCAAGCATGTTCTGTCCCTCTTCATGCCCCCCTATGCATGTATACTATTCTCATACCAAGATATTTATTTATTTAGCTGTAAGAAGTGGTATAAATGGCTTACCTGCTCAGCCGCTAACCAAACGGTTGAAGGTTCAAGTCTCCTTAGATGTGCCATGGAAGAAAGATGTGTCAATCTGCTTCTGAAAAACCAGCTTTTGAAAACCAGATGGAGCACAGTTCTACCCTGACACACACAGTGTTGCCATGACTCAAAGTCAACAGAATGACAGCTGATTTTTTATTTGTTTGACAGTTAAGAAAAATCTATGAAGTATTAGTTGATGTGACAGTTTCCTATCAACAATAACCAATTGAAAAAGTGAATTACCTATAGCTAGAAATTACTTGTAAAATAATAAGACTATCCATTGCAACCCCCCTCAACTATGTGGACAGGAATAACAAGTCAGATACTAGAATCGAGTTATACACAAAATAA
This sequence comes from Heterohyrax brucei, assembly GCA_028571685.1. Taxonomy (NCBI): domain Eukaryota; kingdom Metazoa; phylum Chordata; class Mammalia; order Hyracoidea; family Procaviidae; genus Heterohyrax; species Heterohyrax brucei. Next base: position 16,872,676 of record CM053142.1, on the reverse strand, counting down.
ACAACGTCGAGAGGTTACAAATCCTTTATATATGTGCATGTGTGTGCGCATGTGCGTGTGTATGTGTATGTGTGTGCTGTGTCTTAATTCTTCCATACCTTCATCCTCTTGATTATAACATTATCTGCCTTTTTTTGTATCATGGTAAAGTCTAAATAAGATAATGCCTTTGGATGCATTTTGTAATATGCAAATTACTATACAGATGTGAAGTATCATTGCCAGCATTTCAAAAAGTATAAGACCAATATGGCAGACTAGACACATGTCTCCTCAATTCCTTCTGAGAACTAAGGCCTTGAATGATGATTGAACAGAGTAGCGTGGCTATCCAAGGAGCCATAGGATCTGGCATAGGGTTGTCAGATTGAACTGGCTGCCAAAATAGGGGAAACTACCTCTCTCTAACAGGTGGCAGCTGCACACTAAGTCCTGCTTTTGCTGACTCACCATTTGGGAAGACTGCAGGTACTGATGCCTTCTTTGCTTTCTGGGAGGTAGTGACTGGGCACAAGCCAGGTACTACACTGAACTGCAGTGCTTAAGTAAATAGCGTACAGTGCAGTACAGACTGTGCTCAGGATAGACACATTTTGAGAGCCCAGCTGCTGACTGCCCCTCCACCCTCTCATTTCTGAGCTGCACCATGGAGTCTGCCGTTTCATAGCAGGAAGGGCAGCTTGGCCAGAATGCCATCTTGGTCAGCTAGGAGGCTGAGAAGCAGTGCCTGTTCAGAAAGTGCTCTTCCAGCAGAAAAGCTGTGTTTAGGACAGTGATGCCTAGAATTATGGGTGGGGCCTGATAGAGGATGGCAGCACATGACCCTCCCTATTTTGAACCACATCATAGCATCTGTGGATGGCCTATGAGGTGCTTCCATTGTCAGCTTGAAGGCAGGGCCTGCCACACCTGAGGGCCTGACTGACTTTAGCAGCTGTTGGACAGCTCCTTGCTTAGCAGTGAGGTACCTTTTTAAAATAAGGCCACCTGGAGAACTGCCTGCTGAGAGATCCAGCAGCATCTCCTCCATCCTACATTGATCGACATCATAATGTCAGCTGACAGCCCCTCAGTGACTCCATAAGTAGGGCACCATCTTTGCCAGCCAGGAGGTAGAGCTTGTCATGCCACAGGGTCCATCTGGGACCAGTCACTAGAGTACACAGAGGCAGCTGGTGACCAACTCCCCTCTTAGAACTATGCCTCAGCTCCTGTTGAGGTAACACCAGAGAAATTGAACAGCTTCTAGGTGGTCCCAAGGTAACAATTAATAGCTAACCATTTAAAGAAGCAGTCCACCATCGCTCTGGAAAACTCCCAAAATAAAGAATCAAAAAAACTTTCCAGATGAAGAAGCCTTTACGAAACTACTGGAGGTCGAGTACAAAAGAATTAAGTATAGAGCCCTCCTAAGTATTAAACAAAATGCAGCAGAACAAAATGAAAAATTAAGTAAGCTATTTGAACTGATGGAACATCAATGATCTGAAATCGAGCAGATCAATAATAAAATTACAGAGTTAGACAGTTCAATCCAAATCCAAAAGAGCAGTAATGAGGAAATAGAAGCCAGAGTTAGTGAGCTTGAGGATAGAGGAAATGACACCAGCATTTATGAGGAGAAATCAGAGAAAAGAAATAAGAAAAATAAAGAAGCAATAAGAAACATGTGGGACTCTATTAAGACAAATAATCTATGAATAATTAGAGTTCCTGAACAGGGAAAGATAGATGAAAATACAGAGAGTATTGCTGTAGAGTTGCTGACAGAAAACTTCCCTGAAATTATGAAAGAAGAGAACATAGATATACAAGATGTGTATTGAACTTCACAAAAGCTAGACCCTAAAAGGACAGACACCAAGACACATTATAATCAAGCTTAATTAAATGAAACATAACAGAGGCTCTTAAAGGCCAGCCAAGCCAAGTGCTGTCAGCTCTTAAAGGCAGCAAGGCTTAAAACAAAGCTAACATACAGAGGGAAGCCCTGTAGGCTCTTATATGACTTCTTGGCAGAAACAATGTTGGCAAGAAGGCAACGGGATGACACATTCAAAGCCTTGAAGGAGACAAAATTCCAACCAAGAATTACGTATCTTGCAAAATTGTCTCTTAAATCTGATGGTGAAATTAAGACATTCGCAGATAAACAGATGCTAAGAGACTTTGTAAAAACCAAACCAAGACTACAGGGAATACTGAAAGAAGCTCTTTGCTTAGCAAAACAGAAGTATCAAATGTATACTTAAGGAGGCAATGCAGGACACAGCACCCAAATCCTACTCAGTTAGCGAAGTCACAAAGATCAAAGATGCAATATTAAAAGAAGGGAACCATGAAAACTGTAACATCATCATACTAAAAACAGGGATATATTATAGTAGTTATAACCCTTTCAGATAGAGAGAAAATTAAGGGGACATGTAGAAGTTAAAGACTGGTTTAAACTTAGAACAGTACGGAGGATCATAGGGGTAGCTGCAAGACAAATAACAATGTGACATATCAAAGCCAAGCCAAGTGCCGTCGGATCCGACAAGAAACATAACACAGGAGTCTCAACAAACAGAAAACCAATGCTGAAAAAGATGAAAATTCAGACAAGAAGAATGACACAGAACAGAATATTAAGAGCAACATAGGAAACATCAACTACCCAAAAATAAATCCATCAAAATGACAGCACTAAACACATGCCTATCAATAATTACACTGAACGTAAATATACTGAACACTCCAACAAAGAGACAGTGAGTGATTGAAAATCGAAGGATGGAAAAATATATACTAAACCAACAACATACAAAGAAGAGCAGGATTGATAATACTAATCTCAGATAAAACAGATTCTAATGTAAAATCCACTGTTGTGGACAAGGATGATCACTATTGCTGAATGGTTCAATACATAAGCAGGATTTAACAATATTAAATATTTATACACCCAATAGCAGAGCATCTAAATACATCAAAAACTAGCAGTGCTGAAGAGAGAGATAGATCACTCCAGAAAGCGTAAGACCAGATCCAATCATTTTAACTTTGCATTTCTAAAAAAAAAAAAAAAAAAAGAAGTGAAAAAGAAAAGAAAGAAAATAATTCCCCCCTGAGTCTGATCAATCCACTGGTTTAAAGAAACAAAAACAAACAAACAAACAAATAACAAGGCCTTTGATTTACTTCCAAATAAAACACTATAAAAGATATTGCTTCTGACTGGGAACTATAAAATGGTTAGCAAGGCAAGGAGGTACTGATCTGCTGCTTTATACACAGGTTAATCAATGCTTTTCCAAGCAACATGTGTGTGATCATAAAGAAACACTTGTCCATTGTAACAATTTTGAAAAATTTAGCAATGATTAAGGGCATGATCTCACTCCTGAGCAAACAGCTTGGTATATTTCCTTCCAGTTCTTCTTCTGCATGTGAATATGATTTGTGAGAATACTGTATATGAAGGTTTATGTCCTGACTTTTCACTTGTTAATCACTAGCTTTTTCCCTATGTTATAAACAAAACTTACATTGAGCATAATATTTAGTGGCTGAATAATATCCTGTGAATGAATATACCTAATTTCCTTCACCGTTCCATCTTGTTTCCTTCCCTGTTTTCATTTTTCTTCTCCACATTATTGTAAGTAGGGCTTCAGACCATAAATGTTTGATTACAGTCCAGATTATTTCCTTTGAATAACCACACCGAACCCATTGTCATCAAGTGCATGTTAACTCACAGAGATTCTGTAGGACAGAGCAGAATTGCTCCGTAGTGTTTCTGAGGAGCAGCTGATGGATTTGAACTGTGGACCTTTTGGAGAGCAGCCTAACATTTAACCACTACACCACCAGGACTGCTTCCTTGATCCCTAAAATGCAATAACTAAATAAGAGGCTGTGAACATTGGAAGGCTTTTCAAACATCATAGTTAGAATATTGCAAACAGGCCAGAACTGTCTGTGGGAGAATCTCGTGTAAAATCTCTCAGAATCACAAATGCCAATGAATTTGGCCCCTCCTAGCTCCATAATTGTACATTTTTATTTCCAAATTCCATCTCTAATACACTTGAGGGAAAAAAAATCTGTTGTCTTCTGAGTGCTATGTAAGGGTAATGCTTGGACAGCAGAAGAGTAATAGTTTGCAAGTTGTTCAGTTTAAAAGCCAGCCAAGTGCTGTCGAGTCAGACCCAGTTTAGATAGCTGTTAATGCCTAGTGCAAAATAAACCAAAGAGCCAAGCAAACACATTTTTTACAGGTGAAAGTTACGCTAGCTAACATAATTTCTCACTCTGGTTCCTGATGTCAGCTACCAAATTTCTCCATTACTAATATATTTATGCTAGTGGGACTAAATTCTCTTGGAAGGAGATTAAATAGCCATCACCTCCTAGAATCCCCCTTCCTAATAATATGAGAATGTCCAGAGCCTTGAGGGTCTGGTACAGTAGCTCCCTGTATCAGACAACACCTTGCAGAGGATTAACTGCTCTTCCGTTAACGGGTTCCACCACAGAGAGTCAGGGATCTTTTGTACTCACAAGTGAAAACTCAATGTAAGTAAAATATGCTATCCGTCTATGCAGCACGGTGTACCTATAAAGCCTCTGAAACCTCCCTAAAATAACTGAACACATTGCTCATTTTCTCATCACTTTCTCCCCTACTTGGCCGTTTTCTTAAACCCATAATGCAAAATTTCCAAAAAGGAAAAAAAAAAAATATCTGGGTAATCCTTTCAAGAATTCTTAGAAGGAAATCTTTATTCGTTTATCACTCTTATGATGATTACTATTAAGATTCAAAACGGTTTCACCACCCACATGTACGTTACGTAGAGTGAAAGTGGGAGAAATGGTAAGCAAGATAAATTGTAATATAAAGAGATATGGCCATTCAGCTTAAAGAGCTTGGCTTCTAAAGCCAGGGACACAAGTGAAAAGACTCACAGAAACGTATTAATTTGAAGCTATTGCTTTCGAGTCGATTCTGACTGATAGTGACCCTACAATAAAGAAAAACTGCCCCATAGGGTTTCTAGGGCTATAAATATTAAAGGAAGCAGACTGCCTCATGTTCCTCCCCAAGATGCTGCTAACTGGTTCAAACCACTGATGTTTTGGCTAGCTGCCCGTGAGTCAGCTGTTACTTATGGTGACTTTGTATACATCAGACTGAGACACTGCCTGGTCCTGCGTTATCCTTATAATTACAGCATGTTCAAATCCATTTCAGGGCTACTGCACAGTCCGTCTCATTGAGGGTCTCCCTTGCGCTTGCCATTCCTGTACTTCACCAAATGCGATGTCTTCCTTTAGTGACTGATCCCTTTTGATGGCATGTCCAAAGCAAAGGAGTGGGACAGTGTTCTGTTGTAATACATAGGTTTTCACTGACTAATTGTTGGAAAATAATGTCCTGGCCTTTCTTCCTAGTCTGTCTTAATAAGGAAACGAAGCTGAAATCTGTCACCATGGCCAACGCTGCTATTATGTGAAGCCCTGGTAGCTCAGCTTCCAGCAGCATGGCAAGCCGCCGCAGTACAGCAAACTGACAGATGAGTGCTGGGATCTTTGCACCACTGTCCAGGAAACATAGATCCACTTTTTCACTGTTAGTATAGAAAGGGAAAACTTTAAGAAAAGAAGTGAGAAGATGCCTAAAAGGCATTTAAATTCTTGGCATGAGGAGTGGTGGGGGTGGGGGGGTGGAGCAGGGCTTTCCTTAACTGTTACCTGTATCTGTGCTGTGAACAAGAAAAGGAAGCAGCTCTCATTCCAGGATCCCTGTAGAAAGGTTCTTCTGCTCTTTTGGATTCAGATACAGCCCCGCTGTCACCTGAAACATTACCTTATGTTACAGAAACATTACAGAGCAGGGTGGTGGACTCCAAGCCACCGGGCTCCAACTCTAGTTGTCTTTTCTGACCTGCGACTCCAGCTTTCATAAAATCACTTGCTGGAACACAGTTCCCACTTCTCCTCCAACAGCTGGAGCACGTGATTCAGAAAGAGAGTCAGACGAGCGTCCACATTCTCACCTCTGTGTGTCTGCACTGTCGCTATTAGGAGACTTATGACATTCCCAGAAATGCAGTGTTTGCCACACTTGCAGCAGTAACAGAGCAATGTGCAGCCGGCTGAGGGACCAAAATTTGCAAACTCAGTATCTGGGCCTCAGGCCAAGGCAGGCTGGGTGCGTTTCTGTGATGACACATTTAGTCTCCGGAGAGGGGTGCTGGCACACCAGCTGCATTCCTGGCACCAGGTCTGCCAGTGAGAAAAGTAGGGATTGGAACCGGTATCAACTCCAGAGGGAGTTGCAAGCTGCCGTCTTAACTTTTTTGGCACTGCTCCCCTTTACAACTTGTGCACATATACCCTCCTGAATATTTACAAGAACTGCTATTTGTGATACTCTTTGGTATCCTGCTGGATGAGCCTTCTAAGGGAAGTGCTAAAGTGATAGCAGCATTCCAAGTTTACAAATGTGAGTTCTTGCATTCCCTGAATAATTCAATCTTCTAAAATTGGCACTTAACGATGCAATGACTTATCTCTCGCTGGGAAGGAATTCTAATCCCTCTCCCTCTTTTAAGAATAGCTCTCACTGGTGCCAAGAGGAGAACCTAGTATTTACTACTGGAGAATATGTGAATTAAAATACTAACTTCTTCCCAGGTTGCAATTCGCCGGCACTCCAGTAGCTGATTTCTGGAATACCTGGGAGAAAGGTCTTCTCACTGGGATGCTCTATGTTCTTCAGAAAAGCTTGACCAACCTCTCTTACTTGTAACTAGAAAGAAGAATGTGCTTGGATCTGACCACTTAGTATTCAGACTATGTCAGTATCAAAATAAAAAGTCTATATGGCAGCGCTGGATTCACAGCAGCCAGGCCAAACATAGTCAACAGTTCGAATCGCAGCTAGTAATTATTATATGAAAGTGTGGGGCAAAACATGCAGACCTGTCTTGTCAAAGAAGCAGTTGAGAGAAAGGAATTACTCCATAAATGTCAACCTCTGAGGCTTTAAGGAATACAGCAATAGCGTTCTTTTCAGCTGCCCCCAGTTGAATGTAGAAGGCTAGTTAGGATTTTGAACATAATGCATTCTTCATCCTCCTCCTTCTTCACTTTTTTTCTCCTCCTCCTCCTTCCTCTTTTAACATGCAAAGCATCTCCCAAAGTATTGAGAAATGCACAATTCCTCTGTGTATTTCCATCGTTTTGAAAAGGGACAGCAATGCTAGCAGGCCAAGTAATTAAATATCAGATGCAGTCGAGGAAATGCAGTTAATACAATAATTCACATATGTTAATGCTTAGTTCCATCAATGTCAGCTTTATTTTCTTCTTGGTATACACAAAGCTGGCACACAATTTTAACTGATGAGGTAATGTCATTTTTAATTTAAAGAGCCTTAGCTGTCCTCTTTAACCAGTGATATCATCTTTGCAGTTGTCTCATGAGACTCTGTGTAAACATTAGTAATGTGTCCTGGACAGTTTGAAAAGGGATTGTTAGAGATGACATTGGTCATCATGAAGACATCCTCCACTTTGATCTCTTTTAAATTGCCAGATACAGTTTATGTTACTGCCATATTTTAGCCACTCCTGAAAGTAATATATCCTAGGACTTTGGAACCCTGTTATACAGGCAAATAAAATGAAGGTTTAAAATGAATGCATTGTGATGTTTTCAGGTCAGTTCTAGAAGAAAAATGGAAGACCAATCTGATTATCTGGCTCCTAGGTGCCTTGTTAAATAAGAGAGGAAAGAGGAAGGTACTTTAGAACACCAAACAAACAATAAACAAAAGCCTTCCTGTTTTTCTGGGAGATGCTAGTTTATTGGGGATGGTTTTCCACACTGTAGGGACAAATAAGGTTGGAACATATCTGTTACCTTTAGAGTAATATTTTATGGTCACTTCTTTGTCATGTGCCTCATTAACATTGTTAAGCCTGATTTTTTATGCATGTACGTGTATCTCAAGTCATTTGGTGATTTCAAGTGTGCGGTTTTTCTTTTTCAAATAATGACATTCAGGCTGGTGAATATAAACAAAGTTATTTTTCGTGTTTAGATAAACTCTTTTCCTTGGAGAAACTGTGTTCCACAATCCAAGTGTAGGCTGTGGGAAGATGATCTGTGTTTTAACCATCAGATGTGGATACTGAGGGATTTTTTTCGAGGAAGTCTGGAGTTGGGTGGAATTGAGTTAAATAGTAAAGAATCTGTTTATTATTCTGTGGCCATATGTTTAGAGGGTCGCTCCCAGAAATCAAAGTATTGTTCATGGAGAGCTTCAGCCAAGGGGACATTTTGAATTCATAAAAGAACTTCACAGTTTGAAAAGAATGCATAGCATTATGTATTGACAACCCACCACCATAGACAAAGGAACACAATCTAATAATAGAGGATTGTGCTCATGAGGATTTTCCTTTTTCTGTTAATTGGTTACTTTAACTGACATTGTCTGCAAGTATAATGGACACCGTTATTCCTAAAAGTTCTGTGATGCCAGATGATCTATACAGACATGATGTAGTCCATTTTAATTATTCCATTTTGCTACATTTTTCATTCTTCTACTTAATTTAGTGGTGAATGCAGATTGCATTTTTTTTTTTTTCCCTGACAGACTGTACGGGATAATGCTAGTTTATAAACTATGGAAATCAAAAGGGCATTTTTCACCAACCTAGTGTTTTCTTACCGTGTTTTGCGTGCTAGGTATGACTACGTGGAAGTCATTGACGGAGACAAAGCAAACGGACGTTTATGGGGAAAGTTCTGTGGAAAGATAGCCCCTTCTCCTGTAGTGTCTTCGGGGCCAAATCTTTTTATCAGATTTGTCTCTGACTATGAGACCCATGGGGCAGGATTTTCCATACGTTATGAAATTTTCAAGAGAGGTGAGTAAATAAAGTATAATAGACCAAGTGTGACTAAGTGTTCCTTGATGTTGTTTAATTTCATGAAAGGCAAAGTAAAAAGAAAGACTGGTAGTTATGATTTAATCATATCATAACAATATATATATTTCCATTACAAACATATTAGAAAGCACTTTGAAGTCATTATCCATTGTATGAAAGAAGTGTGTTTAAAATTTTGAAACATATTTTAGGAATCAAGTTCCATCATTTTGATGGGTTGACCAATGTTACATAAAGAAGATACTTTATAAAATTATTTTCAAAGCTTTTGTTTTTATCTTCTGTGAAAGTTAGTTTTAGCTACTCTTGAAGCGTGATTTTTTTTCTTCTTAAAAACTCACTTCTTACCTTGAAGCCATGTCTACCCTGTTCCCTTTGCTTTATTACAACATTTGGGACTGGAAGTTCCCAGGGAAAGCAAAGCAGCCTCCCAGTTTCAGAGTTTCTAAAGCTATTGAGGGGGAGAAGAGGCTTTCTATTAAGAGGGAGTGGTTGGGGGATAAAACCTCTTGGAGGAAAAGAAACAGTAATGCTTTAAATGGCACTCCCAGGAGGAATAAAAAAAAAAAAAAGCAGTCACCCGTTTCAATACAGTCACTTGGTATTCTTCTGTTACAGTGTTTTTGTGATATATACTGAGATAGCCTAGCATCTAAGGAGTTATAGTTTCTCAGCTCCGAGGTATTAAATACATGTATCAATCAGTAAATGATACAGCTTTATCTGGCTGTCAAGGTTTTCAGCAGCAGCCAGTAAAATCCTTTTATGTGTTAAATTCAGCCCTTTAATTATTTACATTATTAAGATAACTTTTATGTCTGGACCATCAATCCAGGGACAGAAGCTCAAGATTTGAGCGTACTGACCTTGAATACAGAAGAACTTTTTTTTTTTTAGTAGAAAAAGATCTAGCCATAGAATTAGAATCTGTGAGTCAGCAGCATCTGAGAATAATAACTCATGAAGAGTTCCTGGGAACACTGGTACAACTTCTTTAGATTTCCAAGAAATTTGCTCCTACCTGTATAAACATAAATAAATGGAGAGAACTTTCTTCAGAAATGTGTCTAAGAACATACTTCCAAAAAAAAAAAAAAAAACCCCAGTGCTGTCGAGTCAGTTCTGATTCATAGTGAGCCTATAGACAGAATAGAACTGCCCTATAGAGTTTCCAAGGAGCACCTGGCAGATTTGAACTGCTGATCTTTTGTTTAGCAGCAATAGCACTTAACTGCTGTGCAACCAGGATTTAAGCACATACATACTTAACAACACCTTTAATATAAAGAACAGTATACACATAACATCAATATGTATAGGTGATAACATACGTACATATTTTCTTGTGTTGAAAGCGGTTTGACTTGTTATTTGAAGAATATAGTTTTACATACATGTGTGAAAGAATACATCTACGTTCTCTTACTTACCTGCATATGGCACTATCGAAGAGAAAAGGTGGTATCAGAAAAGATACCAAGAATAACCTTTGGTTTTTGGTGTTTCCAAAGGTCTGAAGATAAATGAAAGACAAAAGAGAGAAATCTGTTGCTAAGCCCATGAGAATTCTTCATCCTTCTTCCAAATGGACTCAACTCCCATGTTTCTGTTTCCCAGAGTCTCCCTGTCCTGCACCTCCAATACGATCCTTGAGAGTTGAAACCTTATTTTGTCATTCTTTTACTTGATTCCCTACATCCAGTATGGCTTCTACTTCTTTTATTTGTTCATTGAAAGGTCTCAAAGAGCCATGGCTTACTTTCCAAATCCACTGCCACTAACCATAAACCAAGTCAAACCAAACCCACTGCCATCAAGTTGATTCTGACTCATAGTTATCCACATGACGGACTAGAACTGTTCCATAGACTTTCCAAGGAGCACCTGGGGCATTTGAACTGCCAACCTTTTGGTTAGCAGCTGTAACCCTTGCCTACTGCTCCACCAGGATTTTCCCATGTGAGCCCTCCGATGTGGTTCTCCCCATTTACTTGGTTCTGTCCACAGCTTTTCAAACAACCATCAGCCACTGTCCCCAACACACCCACAGAAGGTCCCCTTCGCCTATTGTGTCAAGCCTCAGTGTTCCACTTGAGACTTGACATCACTTACTGTCTACGCTTCTCCGATTTCAACTCCTATAAATTCATGATCTGGCTTTCCTGCTTATAGAGTGAGGTGGTCAGAAACATAAGTTGTAGAATCCAGTAAACCTGGATTTGAATCCTAATTCTGCCCTTGGCTGTCTGTGTGAATGTTCAGAGTCTTAGTTTCTTCGTCTGAAAACTAGATAGTAGTACCTAACACAGGTGTTTCTGAAGATTAGTTGAAATGAAAACATGGAAACCCGCGGACCAGTGTCTATCACTGAAGATGTGTCAGTAAATAATATCTATTACAATTAGTATAGACACAGCTCAAAATTCATAGGTGTTGCCTAGGAAAGGCAGCACAAATTGTCCAAGGCAAGGTCATCCAAACTCCTTGAATAATTGAGTTAGTGGGCTGAGGGCTTTCAAGACCACGGTATCAGAAAACACCTAGTTCAATCAGCATAATATAGTTTATAAAGAAAGTGTTCTGCATTCTACATTGGTGAGTAGTGTCCGGGCTCTTAAAAGCCTGTGAGCAGCCATCTAACATACTCCTCTGGTCCTACCTCTTTAGGAGCGAGGGAGAATGAAGAAAGCTAAAGACTTATGGGGAAGATTAACCCCAAATAAATAATGGCCCACCGGTATCACAGCCTGTACTAGACTGAATTCTGTACAAGTAGCTGGTGCCCAGCTACCACTACCCTGCTCTGACAGGGCCCACAATAGACAAGGCTAAAGAAAACTGCAGAAGAAAATTGCAAGTCACAAAAGAATACTAGACTTACTAGCCTCATGGTGACCAGAGAAATCCCAAGAGTGTGGCACCCAGATGCTCTTTTAGCTCAGTAATAAATTCACTCCTGAGCTTCACCCTTCAGCCGAAGGTTAGACAGGGCCATAAAACAAAAAAGAGACTAAAGGGACACACCAGCCCAGGGGCAAGGACTAGAAGTCAGGAGGGGACAGGGAGACTGGTAATAGGGAACCAAAAGTAGAGAAGGGAGGGTGCTGACATGCCATTGAGTTGGTAACCAATGTCATAAAAACAGTGTATGTATTAACTGTGTAACAACAAGCTAGTTTGTTCTGTAAACCTTCATCTGAAGTACAAAAATTAATTGTAGCCATTGCTGTCTTCCAGTTTGTGTCTTTTGTCTTCCTAGAAACCTGGCTGTGGATGTATTCCTTTCAGAATCTCTTTCTGATGAATCGGATGCATATGCACACACAGGCACACATATATACACATAATGCATACTATAGACACACAGGAACATATGTGTACATACATACTGTATACATACACATGAATATTTTCCACTTATTAATGTTGTCTTCATGTTTTCAAATTTCTTCACATGTTCATGTTTCACTTTCTAGCTAGATTGGCATCATCTCAAAAATGTAAAGAACACATCTTTTGTCATTTTATTTCTCTCACTGAATATATTATATAGTACTTATGCCGATAAAACCCAAACCCATTGCTGATAAGTCAGGTCTGACTCATAGAGACACTGTAAGATACAGTAGAACTTGAAAACCCATGGGGTTTTCAAGACTGTGACATTTACAAATTACAAAAACAATATAATACATTTATGTGCTTGTGTATACATACATTTTGTGTGTGTGTGTGTGCGTGTGTGTGTATGTTTAAGGAAACGCTGCTGGCATACTGGTTAAATGCTGTATTTGCTAACCAAAAGATCAGCAGTTCACACCTACCAGGCACTCCTTGGAAACTCTGTGGAGCAGTTCTGCTCTGACCTGCAGGGTCACTATGAGTTGGCATTGACTCAATGACACTGGATTTGGGTTTCATTGTTTTTTAGTTATATATATGTATTAACTGTTGCCATTGAGTCAATTCTGACTCATAGTGACCTTAGAGGACAGAGTAGAACTGCCCCATAGAATTTCCAAGGAGCACCTGGTGGATTCAAACTGCTAACCTTTGGTTGGCAGCCATAGCCCCTAACCACTACACCACCAGCGTTCCAGTGTAAATGTATAACCCAAACTAAACCAACTGCCATCGAGTCTATTTCAACTCACAGTGACCCTATAAACAGAGTAGAACTACCCCCCAGAGTTTACAAGGAGTGAGTGGCACGTTTGAACTGCTGACCTTTTGGTTAGCAGCTGTAGTACTTAATCACTATACCACCAGGGTTTCCATGTAGATATATAGAGGTTCGTAATCACTTTTTTCCTGAAAAGAGATACAGTGATATGATCTAATCCATGAATTTATGTAGCACTTCTTTCAGGGTATGGAAGTATTAAGTTTCTTTAAAACACATGGATTATATTAGTTGTAGGTTAACGTAACTAGGAAATTAATCTTTCACCTGTTGACCTGATTACCTTTCTGAGAAATTTTGGCCCTTTCCAAGTCTCTGGAATGTACTTCTAGAGAACCGTCTTTGCCTGACCCGAATCTGCAAAGCTAATCTCCGCCTCTTCTCATTTCTCCCGGAGCCAATCTGGATCAACCTAGTGCTCTCCCCAGGTACCCACTTTACCCTTATATCTGTCTCTTCCCAGATGCTGAAACCAGGGACCACTAAACCTCAAGTTTTTCCCATTCACCTGAAAATTCTAAAGAGTCCTCATTATGTTTTCTTTGAGACTTGTGGGCTTAAAATAGCACAGTAATTGGCCTTTCAGAAGCCACTGAGTAACTTACAAATGGATTGTATACACAATGCAGCACATTCCAGAATCTCTTTAACTAGAATTGACATGGCCAAATGCAACATGTAAATAATTTTTTTGACAGAATTGTATACATAAGTATTGGAGGCAGTTGTAGTTAATGGGCAAGCCTATTGAAGAAGGTTTTAGCAGTTGTTTTAAGCAAATGAGACCTCTGTGACCAGGCTTGTAGGGCCCACCTGTTAAGTATTCTTTGAGTCTCCAATGCCATCGCTGTCTAATATGCCCACAGGGAGAAAACGATTGGTTTGCCTTCTCAATCAGCTGTCAGATGTGCTAAAGTGAGGAGTCCACCACCTGACCCGAGCCACTAAAAATGGAGACCTGGCTAGTTATATTTAATCTGTGTTGATGTCTAATAAGTTGCTTCTAGTGGTTGTTACTTTTGGAGAACACTTAGTTAAGAAAAGTCTCACCTGACTACTGTCTTTAGGGCTCAATCCACGCATGCTATGCTATTGTGAAGTGCCCTTCTGCTTGCGCATGGCAGTGAGACCAGAAAGAATGGCAAAAATGGGCAAAACCACAGTATAATGACTCAAGAAAAAGAACTGCTTAACTGAATGCTTCAAGTGTGATCCTGAGACTCAGAGGGGTCAAGTAATCTCTGATTCTGTGTGGTCCTTAAATTAAGTTGTCGTGAGGATCATGGCAGCAGTGGAGGTGGTTGAGGGGAGTTGGTATGTTCAGATCCAGGTAGATGTGATGTTTTCAGTCATGTGGCGAATTTCCCATTCAGCTTTGAATACACACAGTTGAAACTGTGATCACTCATAGAGTCAGAAGGTCAACTTGCATTATATGCACATGCCCTTGACCAATTTTAAGTTACAAACCACCATAATTTGTAAAGTCTTGATAACAATGATCAGTCATTAAAATTTCATGTTATAAACACACACACACACACACACGTTGCCCTTGTTGCCAATGTTTCCATAATAAACAATTTAGAATGGCGTACAGTATGATACTTTGGGGAAGGTTAGAATGTCAGCAATGATATTAGATGACTTCTAGCAGCATGGCCTGTAATCACAGTTTATCGTGCCCTCACTAACAGCCACACTTTACCAGCACACCTGTGTCAACACCACTCAGAATGAGTCAATCACCCTGGGTCCATGTACGAATTACCTTTCACATTCAGTTTGTCAAAGAGGCATAGGTCACATCTGGCAGAGTTACTGAGTCACTGGTGTAGGAATCTGAAACCCAAACTACCTCCACTGAATTCACTCTCTGACTTTTGCAAATGTTCTGTTTCACTAGTAAAGGGCTGTCAGCCTGAAGATTTAAAGATTTAAACTTGAAGGGACTATAATTATTTCTCTAGGGCTCTGTTGAGATTTCCGCAGCTTACTCAGTCATTGTTCCCACGTGATTTTACATTTGTCATTTTTTTCCCTGCAATAGCAGAAGTTTTTAAATTACTCCACACAAATGGAAAATGAGAGTGAACACAATAAATCTCAAGGTGACTTTCCACATCTATCACCAATAGGAAGAGGCTGAGTAATGAGTGATTAAAATTATGAGTTTTATTAGAAAGTTGTCTTTGCCGGGTTATTTCTTGGTGAAGTCGTGTGAGTGGGATTGTCACTTCACTGTTTTTTTCTCCTTCACTTGTAGGTCCTGAGTGTTCCCAGAACTACACAGCACCTAGTGGAGTTATAAAGTCCCCTGGTTTCCCTGAAAAATATCCCAACAGCCTGGAGTGCACTTACATTATCTTTGCACCAAAGATGTCAGAGATTCTCCTGGAATTTGAAAGCTTTGACCTGGAACTTGACTCTAACCCTCCGGGAGGGATGTTGTGTCGCTATGACCGGCTAGAAATCTGGGATGGATTTCCCGATGGTAAGAGCTACAGGAAGCATCCCCAAAAGACAAGGACATGCAACAATTTACCAACCATTTACCAATGTCGTGATACGTACCTTGTTTTGAAAACAGTTATTCAGAAGGGGGCAGGGAGGGAGGACGCAAAGCAGCAATGCTTTTTCATATGGAGAAATGTCGGAACACTTGAGCTCAAAAGGTCCTTCATGACTTTTTAGTCCAATTCCTTCTCTTTATAAGAAAGCTGAGATCTTGAAAGATTATGCAAGGTCTCCTACCTACTTCAGTGATAAAACTGAAGCCCCAACATAGCTTCTCTATCTAAAATAGTATGTTAATTTCACTGATCTGATTATTGTTGTTATTATTATTCTTACTTGCCATTGACCCTGACTGCATGTATGATGGAACAAAATACTGCCCAGTGTCACACCATCCCCGTGATCAGATACAGATGGACCATTGTGCTCTACAGAATTTTCGTTGGCTGATTTTCAGAAGTAGGTTGTGAAGCCTTTTTTCTAGTTAGCTGTCTGCTGTCATTGAATCATAGACTATTAGAGCTTCTAATCTTTGAGATCAGTTAAGCCAATCATTCATTTTTACAAATTCAGAGAGTAAGGGGCAGGGAGGTTAAGTATTTGATGAAAACTATAAGGGTGAAATACGCGTCTCTTATTCTACCACAAAGAGAGAGAAAGACAGAGACAAAGAGATTTAGAAAAGGAATGAGAATGAGAAATTCTAATTTAGGGGATTTTTGTCTCAGAAATTTCAGTCACCTCTATGTATGATTTATACTCATTAATCTCATCATCTAAATTTACTCATACATTGAAAAAAATATTTACTGAGCACCTACTGTGTCCCTGGCACTGTTTTGGTCACTTGGCAAACAAAACAATCTAAAAAGCCTTCCTTTGTGTAGAATATATTCTGCCAGGAGGAATCAGACGGTAAACAATGCACATTATAAATAAGCGAATTATGTATATGGAATGTTGCTATTGTCGTCACGGAGTCCATTCTGAGTCGTGGTTACTCCCTTGAAAAACATTATAATCAAAAAGAAAGAAGGGAGAAAGGGGGAAGGAAAGAAAAAAAGAAGCCAAATGGGGCAAGGGATGCGAAAGACAAATGGTTAAGAGAGGCAGATACATGGGTTGCAATTTTAAGTGGCTTGCTGAAGGTAGACCTTATTAAGAAAGTGACATTTAAGCGAATATTTGAAGCTGATGCAGAAGGTAGCCATATGGACCTTTAAATGAAAGTTTTTCGTTTAATCCTTGTGAATTAGAAGGTAAATGGCAAAAATAGACACCCAAATTCTGAGCAGAAGGAAAGAATGTCAAATAATTTGTTGCAGCTGCATTGCTTGTCTTGTGTTTAGTCTGGTTTAATATTAAGATTTCTCTAGAGAGCACATGCTACACAGATCAGAATGGGCAGCTTGAAGGTTCTGAAGAGTCATATATTCAGAGATAATATCACCATCTATAAAATAGAGCCATACATTAGTATCAAGTTGGACACAAAGATATTTGAATAACCTGTAAATGAATAGCAAGTATAACCTGAAAAAGATTGCCTTAGTCTTTGAAATGACATTAAATTTATCAGTGCAATTCAACTTAGGGTTATTCCTCAATAGTGAACATCGCTGGGGAAAATACGGGTTTAGAGAGAGTTTATATTCTCACCACAGTAAATGAGTAAGTTGTTAGTTTAGCTTCTTCTTTGCTGTTTTACCATATAAATAGAGTTATGATGATCTTATCAAACTCTCTCATTAAGCAATAAGATTTGCTCAAACAGAATGCTGATTGGTTTCTCAGTATTCAATCCAATAATTGGGAAAACAATACTATAATAATATTGTAACAATAGCTGGAACATTTAATAATGGGTTTATTTGTTCACAACCCCAATCTTCAGCCTTCCCATCTAGAACTCTCATTTAAAATGACCTTTGAAAAGAAGGTCCAGTGAACCAACTTATTTAGAGTACTTTCAGAAAGAAGCACATTGTTATTAGTGTCAAGGGTTTTTCAAAGTAGTAATTTTCTGGTTCTAGAAAATCACTGAGTTGAAGAGAGAAACAATTAACAATAAGAGTTATCAGCCTTGCAATTTACACATGTCTTGAACTGTGATGTGTTTAACTTCTTTTCAGAGATAGCTGGCTTTGGAATGTGAAAATTGTGTTTATGTGTTTGTTAATATTTACCTGGCCTCAGCTAGCCTACACCGGCACAGCAGCTCTCTCTTTTTCAGGAGAAATGAGAGACTGCATTCTCCTTTTTTTCTCAATGGCACTGGAAAACATTTTAATTACAGTAGCTGAGTGCATACAATTCCTCTGCCAGAGAAATTGCTTTTAGTCTTTGATATCATTTTCAAAAACAACAACTGGAAGGCGCTGAAGGCTTTTAAGCATCAAGTGATTTTATGTTGCATTTTATTATAAGCATTGAATTAAATGACTAAGTAATTGAAAGCTATCCATTGATTCAGTTTGACTCTGAAGAAAAGTAGTTTATTCCAAACCTCCAAATACAAGGCATGTGCATTGTAAATCACCCATCTCCTTCCATCACTTTCTTTGAAGATCTACGTGTTCTGAAGTAGCAACTTGTAAGTTGTGGAAGTTCGCTCGTGGTGTAAGAGCCAGAAGCGAGGCACTGCTGCCCCGGTCAGTACCACAGTGCTCACACTGAGTTGTGGAGCTGACCATGAATGCTTAGCTCCCGCCACACTGGAGCTGATGACATCACCCTCTGTCTAGGCTGGAGGTGGATCTTGAACTGTGGTTTATTTCTGTTCCCCAAACTGCAAACAGTGTTAGGAACAAGTTTTATAAAAGCTACGTTGCGCTCGGTTTTCTTTATTTACGTTTGTATTAAAATTAAATTTTTAAAACCACAGGGATACATAGAAATAAGCAAAAGAATTTTCCTGAGGAAAAACAGCAAAGTTTATATTTAGTTCTTCAAGTATTCTCAACCAAAATGATTATTAATTTTTAAAAAGAATATATGATTTATCTAGGTCTTTGAAATGATTCACATTTTTATTTGCTTATTCAAAGACTTCATTTTTAGAAGCACCTTTTTATAGTAGTCTGTTACTCTTTTCCCTCCACATTAAAAGTAACAAGGAACAAACAAAAATCCATTGGCTCCAAGTGGATTCTGACTCATAGTGACCCTGTAAGATAGAGCAGAACTGCTCTACACAGTTTCCAAGGAGCACCTGGAAAATTAGAACTGCTGGCTTTTTGGTCAGCAGCCTTAGCTCTTAATGACTGTGACATCAAAAAGTAAAATTTTCTAATCATAGGATAGGAATGTAATTACTAGATTGATAGTAAAATACAAAGCACCATATCCAGTTGCAGGTGTTTTTTAAACAGCACAAAGCCTGTGTCAACCCTGAGAAGACATGATCAATACAAGCCTACTCTCTCGCAAGTGATAGCTTAGCAAGTTTTGCTTGCTTCAAGTTGCTTAAAGTTTTCGATATACTTGAATTATACATCTATTTTTGTGCGATTATTCATTTACCTCCTGGGCCTTTGGGTCCGCAACAACGGAAATAGGAAATCCAATAGCTGTGTTCATGTAAATACACAAATGAGCACACACACAAGAAGGATAAGAGAACTTCATCCACTCTCACGCAGATCAATATTGCATTAGCTTGCTAGGCGAATGTCTCACTGTTGTTCAGGAAAATTCAATACTTCTTTGTATTATAGTCGCAAAGGACTTTCACTCTCATGTCTTGAGGGCTCCTAAAGAGAGTTGCTTGCTGCTGTCCAGGGGCGATGTTCTGAAGGACAGAAGGCAGATTTACCCAGCATGTCTTAAACATTACCAACCAGTGAGTCATGGAGATTCTCAAAATTATGAGTCTGCCCTAGACAAGTTCTCTTCTGTTTGGGCTTTCAAAGAGACTCCCCCTCTTACCCTCCCCAAGGGACCTGGGTGATAGTGAAGGGGGAGGACCAGCAGCCAGAGCTTTAAGAGGGTGAATCACAGCTTCCCTTCCTTGCTTGTATTCTTGGTAAGGTCAGTGGCTGTGGTGCTCCGAGACAACCCTCAAGATTAGGGTCATAAAAGTTTGCCCACAAACTGAAAGAAAGAAAAGATCATGAAACCAGAGTAATGGCATTTAAATGGAGGGAAAATCAGGATGGATGAATGGATTCTAAACCTCCCATTTAAAATTACATCCCCTCCCCCCAGAAAAATAAAATCGCAGACCAGATGTAAAATTCTTTTCGAGGAAAGACTTGAGTTTATGGCGCTGGCAAGATACTCTCATGTTCTATAGGGAAAAAAATAAAAAAGGTTCGAGTTGGTAGTAGGACCGCATTCAGAATGAAGAAAAGCTGGCAAAGAACTAATACATGTTTCAGAAGAATCTGGAGCCAAGATTAAAGCTGAGGAGGTACTAAAAAAAAAGCAAGAGTTTGATCTTCTGAGATACTTTCTCCTGCCAGCCAGGAAGCCTACTATAGCAAAATTCTCTTTCCATGATGCCTAGCTGTTTACCATAGCACGGAGATAACCTAGAGATTGTCTATATTAATTCCACATACTGTGTCATTCTCCTGGCTTTCCTTATAATAAAACTGAATCTACACACAGAGAGTGAGGATTGCTGGAAAGTGAAGGGCTTGCTTAGAGAGAAAAAAAAAATTGAATTCAATCTAATCAGTTACTTTGACTGCGTTAAATTAGTAGGTATGCCAGGACTTTTTGTTTCTGTTTTTAAAGAAGGATGGCCAAGAATTAAAAATCTGAAGCCAAGATCTTCACACTCCCAAAGTCAGGGTGTTAGGATGACCTAAAAAGTCATGGTTGCACAGTGGTTAAGCACTCAGCTGCTAACTGAAAGATAAATAGTTTGAACTAGCAGTCAATCCGCAGGAAAGAGATGGGGCAGTCTACTTCCATACAGATTACAGCCTTGGAAACTCTATGGGGGCAGTTCTACCCTGTCTTACGAGGTCATTGTAATTCCAGATCAACTCAAAGGCAGCAGGTTTGGTTTAGGATGAACTGCCTACCAGGGCCACAGCTCTTATATTCAGCCCCAGAGAGATCAATTGTCAGATCTATTCTTGTGGGGTTAACTTTTCCGTTAACACTCACGGCTTCTCCTAGGCCTTATCAGTTGTCTTCTGAATCTAAGCTGCATATGTGGAGCTTGAAACAAATACCGAGAACTAGGTCTTGTTGAAGGCCCATCTTTCCAGGGAAAGGTCCACCTACTGTGCTTCTTAAACAAAGCAATAACTGTTAGTTGAAATGCACAGAACCAGGGATTTCTTGGAGGGGAAAATAGTCCACACCAGATTGTCCTTCTAAGTCCAAACCATCTGGTATGTTTTCACCATATGTGCAATGAAAAAAAAAAAAACTCAGAGGAAAAAATGACTTATTTATTTATTTTTGTCTTACTACCGATCCAGACAGGGAAATGGAAAGATCCTCCAAGTCCTGGAGGCTTCTGTGCTGTCCATAAGACAATTTACAATCACTAATTGCTACCGTCTGTCTAAAAGCACTTCTCAACAAAGATGTGGCTAGTTGGAGCCAAATCACACTCTGACCTTAGCACAAATTAGTCAGTGTTCCAAATGGTCTACTGCCTTGAAATTACTTATTTTTCATGGTGACCAGAGTCAAATGGCTGTTTGGGGTCATCTCTTGGCTACTAGACATAAGCACAATACAACAATATCTCTTATCTCTTAGATTTGGTTTGGGAAGCCTAAAAATAATAGTGAAACAAGTCGG
Source organism: Heterohyrax brucei (assembly GCA_028571685.1). Lineage (NCBI taxonomy): Eukaryota > Metazoa > Chordata > Mammalia > Hyracoidea > Procaviidae > Heterohyrax > Heterohyrax brucei. The sequence goes on along the minus strand of CM053142.1, from coordinate 16,851,252 downwards.
AAAGATATGTTTTCTTTCATTTTTTTATTGGAAATTGTGATTTGTAAATTATTGGCATCGGTAGTCTCCTGAAATTTGAAATTGGTACTATTAGTAATTAGTCTTCAGAGTACAACATGAAAACCAAAAAACCAAACTGATTGCTGCTGAGTCAATTTCAACTCATAGGAACCCTATAGGACAGAGCAGAACTGCCCCCATAAGATTTCTAAGGAGCAGCTGTGGATTAGACCTGACCTTTTGATTAGCAGCCATAGCTCTTAACTACTGTAGCACCAGAGCTCCAAGTACACCGTGAGCTGAGAGTAATCCAGTATCCTTGATGCTTATCTATGATGCTTATCTTAGTAGGAATCCATGACTAGAAGGTAGAAGGAGAAAGGAAATTGGAGTTACCTGGGCTTACTCAGATCCCTGGGACTTTTCTAGTCTGGGGATCTCCTAGGACAGGAGAAGGAAGGTCAAGTCTGTCCAGGAGGTTTTGGCAGTGATCACAACATCGCTGGAGTCTTTCAATGCTGAGATGTGGGTGGCATTGGCCGTGGAGGTAAATGCAAAGTGTCACTTGACAGTCCAAATCCTCTCCTTTGTAACTGATCCAAACATTTGGATTCTGTGTCTGAAAACACTCCTGATGACTGGGGAATGCAGTCTTCACTCTTCTGAGAGTGCTCTGAAGTTCTCTCTGCAAACCTGGTCTGATAGTGCAAACTGTATAGCTGGGGAAGACTTGCTTTAGGATAGAAAACACTTCTGGGTTTTGCTGGGGCCCAGGCTTGCAAAGGATTATGTTTTTCAACTTCTTTAGGGTAAGGCATTTAGGCGTTATCTGCATTTCTCTTTCCAGTTGGCCCTCACATTGGGCGTTACTGTGGACAGAAAACACCAGGTCAGATCCGCTCTTCATCAGGCATTCTATCCATGGTTTTTTACACTGACAGTGCAATAGCAAAAGAAGGCTTCTCAGCGAACTACAGCGTCTTGCAGAGCAGTGTCCCTGAAGGTCAGTGTTTATTTATCTTGTAAAGCCCTGTGGTAAATACTGCCTGTCATTTCTGCTCACATACCTGCAGTCACATGAAACACTAAAGAAGTGTATTGTGAGTTGGGGTGCTAGCTCTTTGTGTTTCTCTTTTAAAATGGCATTTATGAATATCATTGTGAAGAACTCTCGTGCACTTTCTTAATAAAATTGTGGATGAGGAGGTTGCTTGTAAGCCTCCTGGCAGAAAAATGGGAAATGGCAAAAGAGTAGAAACAATGAACTATGACCAGACTACCTACCTGGCTCCCTTGAATGTGGAATGGCCAGAGAATCATTGATACTGGAGGATAAGAACAAATCTTCAGGGAGCTCATTGAGAGTACAGTCACTCAGGATGTGTAGTGAGTACGTGGTCGTTCGGTTTGTTGGAAGACCCTGGAGGAAGCCATCCTGTTTCTTTCCTACACGAATGAAAGTGGGTTTCCGTGTAAAAGAAATATATTTTGATTTCTGATTTCCTGTAGCATTAAAAATATATGTATTTGGATTGGATTCTGTCAAGATATTCAACTATTTCTCAAAATAAGTGCTGTTTTCAGCTCTTTTAAAGATATAATGGGGGAAACAAAGTTTGTTGTACGCTTTATCAGTTCAGTTTCCCAGGTTGTAAAATAATACAGACGACAAGGGAATATTTGGTAGACTGTTCGGTAATTATGTAAGTGTCTTCACCACCGGATCTTATTTTTTTAATTCAAAATACAATTTGTAACTAATTTATTGTTTTATTTTGTGATTTTTGTGCCTGCAAATCTTCTTCGGTTTGCAGATTACAAACTGAAGTTTAGAGGTATAGAATCATAAAACCCTATCTGATGTGACAGAAAATTCAGGGAAGTTGTTATTTTTACCATTTTGGTTTGTAGGATGGTTGAGAAGCCTCCATTTCATCTCCAAAGCTTTTTCACTTCAGCCACTTTGGATTAACATTTTCTTACAGTTGATTACTCATTGCCCGGTACCATCAAGCTGAGTACACAAGGCCTGATGGAAAACATGTTTTGATTGGTGGTCGTCATTGTGAGCGTTATGATTTTATGCTGTAAAACTATTGTGTTCTTAGGAGTCATATGATATAGCAGGTTACCCCCTGGTGGATACATCTACATTTTAGTGTGATAAACTAATGATGTTAATAATGATGACCAGGCCAGAGAGGGGGCCTCGGTGCCAATTGCAAGGAGTGTGAAAGGCAGAGAGTTCAGCTCTAGTGCCCATCCAGGATGACTTGTAAGTGCACACAGGCTCGTTGTCAATTTGTGCAAGATATGTTATGTAAACACAGTTGGTGTGTACCCATATGACAGCTCTATATACATATGTCATCGCTATAGACATTCAACTTTGAAAACAAATCAGAATTTTTACCATTTATCATTTCCTAACAAATTCCAAATAGTGCTTTTGCTAACCTTCGTCTAGTTGGGAAAACAGTTCATCATTGGAATGAGCTTCCAAGTCTTATTTTTAAAATCCATTGCCATGAACATGCAAATATTAGTGCTAAAGCCCAGTAAATCCATTTTTCTCACTTTTTTGTAAATTGACATCAGAATGAACTCTTTGATCTGCCAGATTGAAAAGAAAAATGTGTGTTATTCTTACGTCACCTACGCTTTAATGACTATGGTCTTTCTTTGTTTTCCTTTCAGATTTCAAATGTATGGAAGCATTGGGCATGGAATCAGGAGAAATTGATTCTGACCAGATCACAGCTTCTTCCCAGTATAGCACCAACTGGTCTGCAGAACGATCCCGCCTGAACTATCCCGAGAATGGTTGGACTCCTGGAGAAGATTCCTATAGAGAGTGGATACAGGTATGTATCCATAAAAGCTGGCATGTTTGGGGTAAGAAGATTTTGGTAATATAGAGAAGTATGTTGAAAAGAAGCAGTGCCATGCCCTGTGCCCTCCAAGGAAAAGAGAGGTACAGTGGACATCGGGTGCCGTGACTGCTGCAGCATCAGAGAAAAGTTGGCCCAGATGACTTCCTGGTCATCTATTTATCTTCTCAGATAGTTGTACACTATGAGCACAAATGTCTCATTTTGGTAACAATAGAAGGATCTGGATTTTTTCCAACAATGATACATTTTCTATTGCTATGCTTCCTACTTGAGTATATTTTCATTATAAGATGAACTATATTAACCCTCATATGTAGATCTGTATGAAACGCTTACAGATAAAGTTTTTGTTTGTTCAGGATACAAAAAGGGAAGGAAGGGTTTGGAGTTTATTTTCCCACAAATATCCGTACGCTTTTGTCTTGTTACACCATCATGTTGATTACAACTCATAGCAACCCAAGAGGACAGAGTACAACTGCCCTTTAGGATTTCTTAGGCTGAAACTTTTGTCGGAAAAGATTACAGTCTTTTTTCCCACAGACCTGCTGATGGATTTGAACCACACACCTTTTGGTTAACAGTTGAGGAGTGCTTAACTGTTGTACTACCAGGGCTCCTTTCATAGGTCTATATAACGTATACCAAAGAAGGGGTTTAAATGAGGCCACTGTGTACACCTATATGTGTGAACACGTGCCTTTTTGTATCATCATTGGTGTTGTGTGTTCCTCATGTGCTCTGAATTCCCTTTGTTGCTACAAACCAGTTGTCGCTGAATCCACTCTGATCTATGGCGAACAGTGTGTGTCCGAATAGAACTGTACTCCGTGATGTTCTCAATGACTGATTTTTTAGGTTGATCATCACGAGGCTTTTCTTCTGAAGGTCCTAGACATGGGCTGAAACTGACAACGTTTCCAGTGAGCAGCCCGGTATATAACTGCTTGCACGCACTCAGAGATTTCTTTCCTTGCATTTCCCACAGATCCATCTAGACGCTCTCCCAGTCACGGCCTAATACTCGCTTTCTTGACTTTTTCACACATCACCAAATGAAACATCTGTATCCAGATCTATGGGTTAAACTATGGGCAAATTATACAAAAGGTATTTGCTGAAGAATCCAGGCCTTATTTTCAGTAGAGTAGGCGGAACGCGTCTAACATTGGCAGCTAGGTATATAAAATGACAAATTCCCCAAGAGAATTTCTCTGCAAGAAAAAAAGCAAGATGATTAATTCTCTGCTTTCCACATCTATTGCTGTTTCAGTCTTTTGAGCACAAATACCAGATTTCATTTTACTTTCGAAAGGTCAATATTAGTTTAACATATACTTAAATTGAAATGGCCTATTACAGGAGACTGAACTCCCACTAACCTCTAAATGATAACACCGAGAAAGTGTGGAGTGAGAAAAGATGAGCCTTTCACCTTGCGATTGCTGAATCTGGTTTGAGATTAAGTCAGAGATGAAATTGTTTTGCCTATGTCAAAATTGCTCTTGGTAACTTGTTTTTGCACATCTCCAAACCAGCAGCAGTTTGGTATGATTGACAGACATGCCTCTAGAGGAAAGCTTACATTTTGCAGTGCCGGGCATGTCTGAACGGTAACGTAGTGCTATTGTTAGCAATGTTTGGTGTACTCAATAGTTTAGGGACAGTGGTCTTGCAAGAGTTCTGAAATTGCAGCTGTAGCAATTCTTCTGTCCAAGGCAATCCTAGGTCAGTAGGAACATGGAGACTAAGTGGGCTGTCACAAAGCATTTGTCAACAGGACAGAATTTACATCATTCCTTGGAGTCAGGTGTAATTTTAGGTTGCCTGGCAGGGGAGGGAATCTATGCCTATTTGCCTCTTTCCGTCAGTGATAAAGCATGGTCAGAATAAGCTAGGTGATGAAAACCCCAGAAGAAGAAGATTGTCTTCTTACGCATGGTACGCTCTATCTCTGGTTGGCTAGGGGTCAGTTCAGGCCCGCCCTGAGGAAGCAGCCATCGTCTGAAATCTTGGTCGTCACCAAAGCAGAAGGAGACAGAGTGGTGAATCACTCACTGGCTCCTGAGATGTCTTGAGAGACACTTCACCTACATTTGAGTGGCCAGGACAAATCACATGGCCACCCCTAACTTCCAAGGGGGCAGTTGCTGTTGCCAGCTGCCATCAGGTTGGCTTTCACTCACAGCAGCCCCATCTACAATGGAAGAAACACTGCTGTCCCTGTGCCATACCTATAATTGATTATGGATCAGATGATTGTGACTTACAGGGTTTTGTTGACCTATTTTCAGAAATAGATCCCCATATCTTTCTTCGTAGTCTGCCTTAGTTTGGATACTCTCCTGAAACCTCCTCAGCAGCACAGCACCACGCAAGCCTCCGCTGACAGACAAGTGCTTGCTGTGCATGAGGTGGCGCAGCCTGGGAATTAAACTCTGGCCTCCTACATGGAAGTGGGGAATTCCACCACTGAACCAGGGGCAATATAAAGACTCGACTTATCATGTACTGGACGAAGAAAACTAGAACTACTTGGTGATCAGCATTAGTGATAATTATGCCATTAGTGGAATAGTTAGAATTTATTGAGTACTTCCTCTGTGACCTGGCCTGTGCTAAATAATTTACACATTTTTTATTTAATCCTTACAGCAACCCCCATTTCACTCTTGCAAGGTGCAGTTACCTCAGTTTCTAAATTGAGAGCATTGGTGTTCAGCGAGATTAAAAGCATACTCAAGGGCACAGTAAGTGACCTAGCTAGGAACCAAGGTCTGTCTGACTCCAAAACCTTCCTCTTTACACTTCATTATGCTGTATCTGTATTATTCATGACCATTCCTATAAATTCAGGTATAACTAGTGAAGCAGCAGTCACCTCTTTTTGAACTTTTCCTCATGCTGAGAAGGCTCATGCTGAGATGGCTGGGATGCCAGCTGTTTCTAAGCCCAGAACGTAGGGACCTCGATCCTCTGTCCCTTTGAACGGTGAAAGTCAGAGAAGCTCAGCCTCCGGTTCACCGTGAGGTAAAAATTGTCTTTCTATTGATTGATTGATTGATTTGGAGTTTAGTGGCTCATTTATGTGCTTGTTGTGTCTGAGTACACAGTAGGAGCTGTTACCATCCACTGTTCACCTAATTGTAAATAATACTGTGTGTTTCCAGCCTTTTTAAAACTCCTTGGCAGTGGTTGGCGTGTTGTTTTCATTAGCTGGATGTTTCATAAATTAACTGACAGACAAAGCATAATTTAGATGAGGGCAAGAGGTACCTACCTCTGATCTCAGAAACGTTAATGTACATATATTTCCATTTTTATGCACATGAGTATATGGACAGCATTTATTTTCATTTTCAGCTTTTTCACACTCTGCAGAAAATAAGCACCCCAAAGTATGTTGCTGTAGAAACAGCAAGAATAAATACTCTCATGTGTTAAATTAATAAGGCGATATTGGCAGCTGACTTCCCTTCAAGATAGGAATAGTCTTTGGGTTCCCGTTGTTTTGTCTAGGAAATTACTGAGTGACATGAAAAAATAATGCATCGTTAACCGTTGATATGAATGTCCACAACGGTGTTTCCTGTGAGATCCGTTGTCTGCCAGAAAGCTTAAAAATAAGTCAAGGAGCTGGCTAGTACGAAGGAGCATGAAGAGAAGTTCCGGTCTGGAAGACTTGCACACAATCACATCCTGCTCAAAAGGCCACTCCATATCCTGAGCTGTTAAAAGTTCTTAATTGTCAGGGCCAGTTTGTCACACTTTGAAATTTACCCATTTTTTCCATAGTATCCTATTCTCTATTGTGTATCCTGGAGATGCTTATCTTATTATTGATTTAATTTTTTGACTTCCATTGTTTTCTGTTGGAACAATCAAGGATTCAAGTAAAGATTCAGTATATCGGTGGTGCTGAATTGTTGTCTGAACCCACCCAGAGGCACCTAGGAAGACAGGCATGGCAATCTGCATCCAAAAGATCACAGCCTTGAAAACCCTTTGCATGCAAGGGGTTACCAAGAGGCGGAAGCAACTCCAAAGCAACGAACAACAGCAGTGTAGGAAGTCTTAATTTTCAAACACATCAATACACTCTGTGCCTTAATCTCATTGAGACTGAGTTTCTTTTCCTATAAAACAAAGAGCATGTAACTTTAACTCCATTTAAGCCCAACCTGATTATAATAATGTGACTGTGAGAGAAATGCAGTCTCAGATTTTTCTTCTCATCCCTTCAAACTAAATAGTAGCATACTGGGTCTGCTCAGGAGTCAGACTCTCTTGGATGGACCCTAAAGGCAGCCACTCACACACAAGGCAGAATTTAACTTGTTAATTATTTCATTGTTTTATTAATGACATTGTTTGCCACACTGTAAACAGATTTATCCTTCTAACTTTAATTAAAGCCCTTGGGAGTGCTTTCCTCAATACAATTGTGACTTTCCCCTGATTAAAATGCCTGGAGGCTAAAAAGAAAAGAAAAGAAACAGACATAATGCTTGTGTGGGATATAAACTTTGTTCATTAATGAAATAAAAATGGCACCAGGGACTAATTGATTACTACACCCTCCAGTGATTTTAACAATAAAATTACTTGACAGTCAACTCAGGCTGAAGGTCTGCTCTTCTTCAAATTTTGAGACACTGTCTCCTGTGAGAAAAATATTGGCATTGGATTATTTGTGCCTTCACTTATTCCAAAGGAACAGAAGGCAGTTGGCTTCTAAACCACATCCTGTTTTGTTTGGTAAATCAGTCCTATCGTGGATTAATCATACAGAAGAAGGAAACCTTCATGAACACACTCTAGCTAAAAGAATACAGCAGGAAGCCAAAGCCCCTTTCTCCACTACATTTTCTAGTACAGATTTAATTTTGAGGTACGAGGAAAAAGAATGTTCCAGAAGAGAGAAGCTGGCGTTAACTATCTAACTTTCTATATCTTTTTTCCTTTTTTTTTTTAAATTGTGCTTTGGATGAAAGTTTACAAAGCAAATTACTTTTTAATTAAATAACTAACATACATAGTGTTTTGTTAAATTGGTTGCCAGCCCTATGAAATGTCAACACTGTCCCTTTCTCACCCTTGGGTTCCCATTTCCAGTCATGCAGTTTTCTTGTGTCCTCCTGCCTTGTTGTCCTTGCCTCTGGGCTGGTGTGCCCATTTAGTTTCATATACATGGTTGAGCTACATATATTATTGCTTTTTTTAATGGGCCTGTCTAATCTTTGGCTGAAGGGTGACAATTTCAGTGTTCAGTTAAAAGAGTGTCCAGGAACCGTACTCTTAGGATTTCTCCAATCTGTATTTTTCTTTTTTTTTTTTTGTGAGTCTAAATTTTGTTCTACTTTTTCTCCAGCTCTGTGAGGGACTCTGTATCGTGATCCCTGTCAGAATAGTTGGTGACAATAGCTGGGCACCATCTAGTTGTGCTGGACTCAAGTTTGGTGGAGGGAGGCTATGGTAGTTGTTGTCCATTAGTCCTTTGGACTTGTGTCTTTGATTTTTCTTCATTCTCCCTTGCTCCAGAGCAGGTAGGATAAGTGGAGTATCTTAGATGGCCACTCACAAATTGTTAAGACCCCTGATGGTATTCGCCAACATTTTCTTTATTAACTATGTTATACCAGTTGAGCTAGATGTCCCCCCAAGACCATGGTCCCAAGCTCTCAGCTCAGTAGTTGAGTCCCTCAGGGAATTCAAATGTGTCTGTGTAGCTTCTGTGGCTTTGCTTCTGTCAAGTTATGTTGACTTCTGCAGTATCATGTACTGTCTAACCGTTCACCAGAGTTACCACGCGTCTATTGTCTTAATTGAAGGAACTTTAAAAGCAGATACCAGTAGCAAAAACCTTTTGTAGGAAGATGACGTAAATTGAGTAAAATCACAACAACACACAGTCCTGTCCTCTCACAACTATGGTGTCAGAGAAAATAAGTACTCTCATTAAATGTTTAGCACACAGCACATAAAGCTAGTCAAATCCAAGTAGCCATTGGGTGGCTCTATGGATTTTAACATTAATTTTGAGATGTGTTACTAACAATAAAATGTTATGCCCCTGTTGCACTTTTCCTTTTTTAAATCACCTTTTCATACACACTAGTCCCATTTTTGTCTTAGAAGATCAGCTAAGTAGACCACAGGTTAGTATCTCCATGTTTATGGGACATAAATGATGCCCAGAGAAGTAAATGGTCACCAAAGTCCAGACTTTGGGAAAAGATAGAACTTCTGGGAAACTGAACATTACACAACTGCAGCTGTCTTCTTTCCTAAAATTTGGATTAGCAGGGAGACACTGCCAAACAGGTTCTGATTGTTACAAATTGTGGTCAGATCTGACACAGACCCAGAGAGCAGTTGGTGTTTGTTTTCCAGAGCTCTTTGATGTTAGAACTATGATTGGGGTAAGGTGGACAGACATAATTATGCCAACTACATAAAGACTACAAGACCTGGCAATGTCTTAAGTCCTCATGGGTCACAGAGGTACTCACTCAAATACCCAATATGCTCAGAGCGCCGGCGTCTTTCTTTACAACCAGGGGGCCATCAAGAAGTCAGAAGATCCTTTGAGGTCTACCAGCTATGGAAGCCTCCGGTGTTCAATCCAGCACTGTGGCTTGCTGGCAACTCCCAAAGCGGCTTTGCTAAGATTTAAAGCTTAAATTGTCAGTTATAGCTGTAGAGAATAGAGACCAAAATATACATACATATATACACACATGAATAAATAAAATTATATTAAGCCACAGGACCGATTTGAGAACTTCAGAAAGTGATACCAGACTACCTTTAAGTGCAAAGTAGATTTAAATGATTCATTAGCCCTTGAAAGTATTTCCTCTGACAAAAACTGCTGTTAAAAGTTTTGTCAGATTATTAGTGGGAGAAGTAAGTGCTTTATTATTCAATTATAAAAATTTGATTCTTGAAACTCGGTGTTTGTAAAATTAGTGTCTCCCAAAATTGAAAGTAGTTTTCAAATTAGAAGGTGACAGAAGTAAATATCTGAATGCTTTATGATGTCATCAGGTTTAACAAATTTCGTATAGAATGCTTTATGATGTCATCAGGTTTAACAAATTTCATATAGAATTGTTTCCTTATAAACTTTGTGAAAAAATTATTCTCTTACATTAATGTGTTGATTGTGGAAACAGGTATCTCTTATGAAACAGTCGCTGATTTTTCATAAAATTGGCAGTTTCTAGCAGGTTTCTAATGTATAATGCTGGATTCAAAATAGGTTCTGTCTGCTGAACTGACTAATCCAGAACATACACTGAGACAGGTTATCCTGACTGTAAACTCTGTGGTTAGAAACCAGACACTCTTTCAGATCATTAGTAAATTGCCCAAATTGCAATAAAATGATACTTTATAAATCTGTAACCAGAGAATTGACAGAAATAGCTCGCCAGGTTACTCAAATGTGGAATGATGCACGTAAAATACAGTGTTGGCAAAATTTAGGGAAAATACAGCTGTTCAACTGAATGTTTATTCCCCAGGTGTAGTGTGTACGTGCGGGTGTGTGTGCGTGTGCGTGTGTGTTTATTGCAGCTAATATTAACATGCTGGCTTAGCTAAAACATTCATCGGGAAGGAAGACAATTTGCTTCAAAAAGTTCCACCAGGTGAGCCTTTGTTATTTTATTCAGTTCTGCTTTGACTTCTGCTTCCTGCCTCAAATAAGTGCTTTACATCTGACTGCTCAGCATAACATAGGTCTGTGCCACCAGAAAGCCTCTGGTCCCAAAGCTACCGTGTCCTAAGAAACTTTTCCTGATGCTTCTGTTGTGCCTTGGTGTTATACACTGCAGGAAATCACCTGAGAAAACCACAGAGAGATGTGCTAAATTCAGTTTTGTTCCACCTCTTCTCCACCTTTTTAAAAAAAGATAAGACTTGGGAAAAATAGAATGCCTGTGTACCAGATCAATATCTTGATGTTTTTAACTGGTGGTCCTGCCATGTAGATATTACCATGGTGATTTTAGTCTCTTTTGGTTAAATTGGCCACTTAATTTGGTTGTGAAATATGTCAGTTTTACTGCTTAGTATTTTATGTCAACACACCCTAAGAAAAGATGACACTTGAAGAACCACTTAGATTTGTATGATGAAGTGTCACTGGAAAGGCAGTACTAGAAACTCTGCAATGCTGTTTAGATAGAATTATACCTGAAAATCAATTAATTTGTGTAGCATACAAGTTCTATTTTGCTTACAGTTTTGAGTTTTATTGTTTTAGGTCAGCTAACCTTTGGAGTTATTATTATAGAGGAGAAATCTTGTCTGTGATTTCTCAAATTTAAGTGCATGACTAAAAAGGAAGGCAAATATCCATTTGTCTAAGTCCTTTATTTTGTATAGGTACAGAGATGACGTCTACATGAAATTCTGTGTAACTTGCAGGATCACAGAGCAAGTTAATGACAGAACCTAGACTAGAACCTTAGCATTCTTGTTCTTACTTCTTTGATTCTGCTCAACTGTAACAGTATATGAAAATTGACTCTCATCTATTTTGAGGATAGAGTCCTGAAGACAGAGCCATGGTGGCACACTGGTCTGAGGTTCAAACCCACTAGCAGGAGAAAGATGTGGCAGTCTGTTCCCATAAAGACTTATAGCCTTGGAAACTCTTTAGGGCAGTTCTGCTCTGTTCTATAGGGTCTTTATGAGTTGGAATCAACCAGATGGCAGTGGGTTTAGCTTGGCTTTGGCCCTGAAAACTGAAACCATTTGTGGTCACCAAGGAAGCATGTTTAAACCTCAGGCTTTCCCTTCTTACTGATGGTAGGTGATGTCTACTAAACTGAACAATCACTGCAGAAGCTTTATATTTAATGAATGGTTGTTTTATGTCTGGAACCAGCAAAAAACCAAACCCACTGCTACTGAGTCGGTTTTGTCCTGTGGCAGTCGTATGTGTGTAGAGTTGGATTGCACATTATAGGGCTTTCAATGCTGTGACTTTTGGAGGCAGATCGCCAGGTCTTTCTTCGGAGCTGCCTCTAGGTGGGTTTGAATTGCCAGCTTTCTGGCTGGTTAGTAATTGAGCACCTTATCATTTGCATTGCCCAGACTCTAGAGCAGGATATCTCAGTCTGGACAATATTGACATTTTGGCTTTGATAGCTCTTTGTGGTGTGGTTGTGCTGTACATTATAGTCAGTATCATCATATATGTGCATACACACACACACACACACACACACACACACATACACACACACACACACAGACTCTCCCAGGTTGTGACACTAAAAAATGTTTCCAAACATTACTGAATGACCCACTTGGGGACAAAAATAATCCCTAGTTGAAAACCACTGGTGCAGAAGATGCTGAAATTCCTAATAATTTTTTCATTGTACTTTAGATAAAGGTTTACAGAGCAAACAAGTTCCTCATTAAATAATTAACACATAGATTGTTTCATGTCATTGGATGTCAACCCCACAAAAGTCATTTTTTTAAACAATCAGGCTGATGAACATTTTGAAAGAAGAAGTGACTTATGATTTGAGTGGGCTTCGTCTCATCTCAACTGTTTGTTGTCGATGTTTAGACAGACATCAGTTCTTTTGTCTTCCCAAAATACAGATGTGTCTGTTTACCTTATGTAGGAAAATAACATCATGGACCTCCCTGCATATTTATCTTAAGCTTCACTACTTTTAGCTTTTAGAAGTGAACTGTTTTCAGCTAAATAAATGCAGATGTTATTTTAGAAGTCTGCACTATTGGATCTGAGAATCCTCTGATAAGAACGGAATTAGAGAACCACCAAGGTAAAACTCCAAGTTATAGCTGACAAGACTGAGGAAAATAATACTGAAATTAGCTTATTCACGTAGGGACATTATGTCATTCACCTTTATTTACCTATTTTAACTCTTTTTTTTTTAAAGCTGTATTTACACTTAAAGAGCTTAAAAAAAGCAAAACAAAGCTTCAAACGTAATCAAGAGCAAGGAACTGTGGTTGCAAAGCCTGTTTCTTGCTTATCAACTTATCATTTCATGAGAAAAATAATATTAAGTTTCCATTCCTGTAAACCAAACAACTACACATTAAGAGCTATCGTTTACTAACCAATTTCTTAACTGTGGACCAATGAGAAGGCAAAGCTGATGGTTTCACATCTGTTTTGGGTGAAAGGCTGTTCCTGTCTCTGGTATTTAAAATTTAAAGAACTTCTGTTATTACACAACTGGGATCCTCAGGGAGTAAAATGTTAATGAAATCCATAATGTGCACAGAGTTTATGAGAGCAGTTTTGAGAAATTCCTTTGGTGGGGCTTGTTGATTTCTGTCCTGATGGTAATAACTGCACCTTTTACAGAGTGCGTTAATGTTCGCATTCAGGAGCAATGGCTACATTTGTGCAGCCTGTAGTGTAACACGCCAATTCCTAAGCTTCCATATTGTAATTTTGAAAACCCCAGAGCAAAAAATGTGCATTCTTCAAAACTGGCAAGCCATGCAGTTTGAAACTTGTCTAGCACATCCACAGTAACCTTCTCTGAAAGGTGAAAGACAAGTAGAGGTGCACTTGGAAAATTCCAGTGTCCTGAGTGTGGGCAGAGGTTTCATGCTGTCCTGTATTTCTTCTTTAGTGCACCATTTAAAAGCTTCACATCAGAATGGCAATTTTGATCTGCATCAGAATGGCAATATTGGGTGCTGTCCCGAAACACTGACACACGCGCACGCATTTCCTTTCTTTGCCCCTGTCCACCATCTAATCTCATTAAGTTCTAGATTCAAATAGACAGAGGAAAGTAGATTAAATTGAAAACCTTGTATGTAAATACCAAGGGCACTAAAATGCATTATGTTTTTATATGTCCAACTATAGAACAGGGTAAGCATTTGAAATTAATTGTTCATGTTATGACTCTCACGTACACATTCATGCAGCTGATGTGTGAATTTTTTTCCAACTTTGCCTCAAGGGGTTAAAAGATGCATATATGGCATTCTTTAGAAGAATGAAAATATAATTTTTCCACAGTTTTATTTTTCTTACAATTCTACTTCACTAAACTTCTGCCTACATCTTCTGAATTTAGCAGAAAAATAAGTTCTTTTTTTTTTCCCTTTATTCTCTTAGCATGCTTGAATGGGCACTACTGGGAGCTGTTGAGTCAGCTTTGATTTAAAGTAACCCTATAGGACACAGTAAAACTGTCCTGTAACGTTTCCAAGGAGTGCCGGGTGGATTCTAACTGCCAACCTTTTGGTTAGCAGTCAAACTCAACTACTGTGCCACCAGGGTTCCCACTGGATAGGTAATAAACGGAATTCTTCAGAAGGTGGATGACTGGACCAGAGAGCTTCTAAGATCCAAGCATTTAAAAATCTGATTCTATTAAAAATAAATTTACACTTAGCACCCTGAGCTCGCCTAAGATGAAGATAAAGATATGTGGAGCATAAGTGGAATTAGTTTTACATACTATTGATAATTATTTGGGGCCATACATAGAAAACATTGTTTCTAATTGAGAAGATATTCTTTTCCCTAGGTCATGTAATTGTTTAGGTGGGCTTCACCATGAAGCCTATCTGGGAAAACTGCATAGAAGCTGCACCAGAGGGGCCTATTTTTCTTGATTCTTTTGTGCAGCCCATGAGGGGAGGTAAGATGAGCCCTTGAGAGCTCATCTTTCATGTTCCTCCAGTCCCTCAAGGAAACGTCTGTAAGGCCTGAGCCTACCCGTCATTATAGACTGTTTACCCCTTAAAGTATTGCTAGTACCTGGTCTTTTCCCTTCCTTAAGAAGCCAAATACCACATTCAGTCTTGGTCTTTTTAAAAGCCATAAAAGCAACCCAGAACAGGGGAGGAAACAAAGAAGCACCAGGGACCCAGCTATCCAAAGACAGTCATTGCTGTTGTCTTATGCTTCTGAGATGGGCTGTGTTGACTAAGGGCTAAAGCTGACGTCAGCAGATACCACCTCAGAAGACAGGGAAAGACTGAGACCAGGTTCAGCATGGTTACAGGTACAAGAAATCAAACAGAGCCTTTGGTTTGAGGATCTGAAAATGAAATACAGAATTTCCAGTGGGAAATATTCATGATAATGAAATGAAATTAGAAAGTGGTAAGAAATATGAACTACTGAAGAAAATTTCTTTGATGTTTCAGGAGGCACACAGAGATTATGGAGAGAAGAGAAAAAAAATAAAGTTCCCAGTCTTCATAAATGAAGACATAATATGCAGAATTTTACTGACCTAGTTATTTAAGGAGTTCCCTAGGAGTACAAACAGTTAATGTCCTCAGCTGCTGATTGAAAGATGTGAGGTCCATATCCACCCAGAAGTGCCTTGGAAAAAAGGCCCTGCAATCTACTTCTGAAAAAACAGTCACTGAGAACTCTGTGGCACACAGTTCTATGTTGACACACGTGGGGTTGCCGTGAACCTCTGCTGACTTGAGGCCAACTGGTACTAGTACTCGTAGTTATTTAAAGGGTTACAGAATGAATTTGTACTAGTTACTACTGCCGTCAGTCAGCAGCATTCTGTAGTACATACATTAGACTATTTCTTCAGTTTAACTTCTCTTTACAAGTATTTTACTCACTTGGAAGGATAGTGTCATTTATTTTGAAAGTACCATCTAGTACCAAGATGGCAAGAATTTATCTAATAGTCATTTACATGGAAAGAAAAATCAGTCAATGCATTTATTCATTTACTGTGATATTTCTTGTAAATTAAACACAGGAAATAAAAGAATCTCATTTAGAAAACCAAGTACAGAATACACCTTACACAGCCTTCCTCTGGATGTTTCCTGTGTTTTACGCAGAGTAGAACAAAAATGAAAAGGAGGCAGGGATAGGTAGTTTGGTGGTTCAGCCAGGATATGCCTAAATTCAGCTCTGATTATCAACTTCTGTAATACAGTAGAAATTCCTGGGTGGTGATAAAGTTAATCCACTCAGCTGCTGACTGAACAGTTCCAGTCCTCTCAGAGGAATCTTGGAACAAAGACCTGTGATTTACTTCTGAGAAATCAGCTATTAAAGACCCTATGGAGCACAGTTCCTGGTGGCATAGTTAAGTGCTATGTCTGCCAACCAAAAGACTGGAAGTTCAAGTCCACCAAGCGCACCTTGGAAACACTGTCGGGCAGTTAGGCTCTGTCTATAGGGTCGCTATGAGTCAGCATCAACTTGATGGCAGTGGGTTTGGTTTTTGATTTGGAGCATAGTTCGACTGTGATAACACATGGGGTCAGCATGAGTCAGAATCAACTCTTTGACAATGGGTTAATCAGTAAGATAACATGGTGACCCATTTCCTTTAGTCAAAGAACTTTGCTATTTCCAGAAGGGTCTTTGCAAATATCTGTTTACATATTCACTTATCTTTCTCTAAAGTGTGTAGATTTAGAACATTCATGTATCTCAGATAAAATGCATCTCAGTTACAATCTCTTTATCAAAGGTAATTCAAACCAATTAAGAGCCAATTCATTCCACTCCTTTCCAAACACTGGCAGTCTTATTAAAACTTGCAAAGTGACATGTGTTCATCCCTACTTTTAAATGTAAAAGAACAGCAACAATGTGATAGGGTCCTTGCAGGTTTCTGGAGGTGTTTTCTCAACATTTTGCTTAGTTCTATTAGTTTCTGTCTGTAAGTGTTACACACACACACACACACACACACACACACACACATACACACCATGATAGCCATATTCACCAAGGAAGCATTTCACCTCTTGTCACCTCCAAGTATGTGTTTGAAATAGATGTGTCCAGCCGTGTGTTAAGAATGGTTCCAGTGGATAAACGCAAGTTACAGCTTCGATTATGCTAAGAACTGTGGGTAGTGCCAGGGGAGAAATAACACTGTGTGTTTAGTGCAGCAACATCTGTGCTTGTTCTTCAGTGGTTTGAAAGTGGTTGTGCACATGCAATTTCTCCCATAGTGTGACCCAGGCTGAAATGTGTCAAACTGGCATAGACAGGTTTTTTCCCCCCATTCAGAACATGAAAAGAGTTTGCAGTTAATCCACAGAGTGCATTTGGATGGTGAAGCAGCATGCTGAGAGCACAGACTGACGCTGTGCCTTGCCCCTTTCTTCCAGTAGGAACAAGGAGACCACAGGTCACTCTATAGGCATTTCTCCCTTTCTTGTTTTCATTTTGTACTAAAATCCATGGAGTGTCTCGCTTGGCTGTCAGTCTCCCGCCACAGACTTCCATCCATTTGAAAGATGCTTCCGTTTATATAGAAAAATTCAATACCAAGATGTAAGGAATGTATCAATTTAACAATCATTTACCATGCAAAGAAAAATCATCAATACATTTCTTCTTTTTGTGTGTTATTGCCTCCTAATTACCCAGCGGTAAATAAATGACTGTTATTTAGAAAGCGAAATACAGAATGTCCCTTACACAGCCTTCTTCTGGACATTTCCCTGTGTCTTCTGGGGAGAAGGACAAGAAAGAAAAGGAAGCAGGGATAGCCAATTTGGGGGATCAATCAGGATATGGCCAAATTCAGCGCTGAATGTCAACTTTTGCAGTAGCAATAAAAGGAGCCCGGGTGGTACAGTGGTTAAGCACTCAGCTGCTAACTGAATGGTCAGCAATTTGAACCAACTACCCACTCCATGGGAGAAAGATGTGACTTCAGTAATGATTTTGTTGTCAGGTGCTGTCAAGCAATTCCTAGTCACAGTGATTTTGGGGACAGATAGAATAGAACTGCCTCATGGGGTTTCCGAGGCTGTAATCTTTACAGGAGCAGATTACATCTTTCTTCTGAGGAGCAGCTGGTGGTTTGAACTGCGAACTTCTCAGCATCCAAGCACTCCACTGTGCCACTGGGGTTCCTTCCATAAATATTAGGGTCTTGGAAACCCTTTAGGGCAGTTCTAATCTGTCCTGTTAGCTCACTCTGAGTCAGAATTAGCTCAACAACAATGGGCTTCATTTGGGCATAGTACTATAATCCATTTCCCTTAGTCACAGACTCAATTCAAAAGCACAGAACATCTCTTGTGAATTCTCATTGCAAATGATTCTCTTAGATAATAATTCCCCAAAAGATATAGACTTAGGACCCCCATTCCAACCCCTTATGAGTGATCTTCATAAAGGATTCAAGGTAAACCTCCTGGCTAATGAGTAAGCCAAGTTTCTAAGGGGAAGAATGCAGTTGACCAAATACTAAATCATAGGTCTATTTCATCTCTTCTCAGTGGTGAATGGCATCTCTTCAGGGACTGATGGTTCTGTACAATTTCTGACTACCAGCCATACCCAGGCAGCCTGTTATTTTCCTTCTTTCTTGTCTGCAGGATGCTATGCATTATAACCTTAGGCAGTGGCAAAGTTAAATCTCAGTAATCTTGTTAGCTCCTTGTAGAATTTTCAACGCCAGGTACAGGAGTTTTCTTCGACAGTTGCACATCTAGATTATCAGTACATGAAACTCTTATTAACATGAGAAGCCACCTAGATCACTGAGGAATACGTAGAAAATTGATGTAAAAGGAGATCATTAATGTTTGTAGGTCAGATGTAGATCATCGCCTCCATCTGCAAGTCTTTAGTGTCCAGAAATTCTTCCTTATGTTTGTGTTTGAAACCGAGCTTTTAGGAGGAAGATGAAAAATTAAAGGGGTGACTTACTGCAACACTGATAATAAACGTGTCATTTTGTTTTTGCTGAATTAGATGCTGTTAGACTGAGAGCGTATGTTTAACTGAAGTAATTTCGGAATTTGACCAGTAAAGCCCACGGCTGCCAAAAGGATTCTGACTCACAGCAACCCTCTAAGACGGGGCAGAACTGCCCCTGTAGAGTTTCCTGGTAGATCGGAACAGCTGACCTTTTGGTTAGCAGCCATGGCACTTAATCACTACACCACCAGGGTTTCCATTCATGCAGAGCACAGAGCAACAGCTTCTAAGGCAGAAATTACCTTACCTGGACAGTCTGTTTAACATTTGCTTGGTGTTTATGTGTGAAAAGAAGCTGTAACTGCTACTATATTGGAAGACAATGCTTGCCCATAGCTGAGGTCACTGCATGTTGGAAAGACAGACAAAGGCCTTGCTCCATGGCAGAGCCCACATCCATTTCTCCTTCTTCCAAGAGGCTGACTTCTTAACCTGCTTCTCTCATAGCAGAAGATAAACAACTGAACAAACAAAAACCCCTATGAAGATCGCAAAAGGCCTGAAATCTGTTTTCATTCTCTAGCCACGCAAAAGTCAACTTTCAACGCCTATTATAAACATCACAGGGGTGGTAGAATGCTCACTTTCCACGTGAAGACCCAGGTTCAGTTCCTGGCCGGGGCACCTCGTCTGCAGCCACCGCCCATCTGTCAGTGGAGTCTGGCGTGTTACTGTGATGCCAAGTAGGTTTCAGCAGTTTCCAGACTGAGACTAGAAAGAAAAGCCTGGTGATCTGCTTCCAAAAATCAGCCAGTGAATCCTCTATTGAGTCAAAGTTGTCAGGTCTTCAGCTTGTCGTGGAGATGGTACAGGGCAGGGCAGTGTTTTGTTCACTCTTTAAGGGGTCACCACAAGTTGGTGGCAAACTCAGTGGCAGCAACAAAGACAAGAAAGATCCCATACTAGCTGGTTGAAAGTGTGAAGAACCACAGTGGTGCAGTGAAATTTTATTTTGTTACTTTTTCAAAAATATATAGTCTATGTGGAAAGTCTGGGATACCATATACATAAACATATGTATGAATATGCTGGGACATCATACATGATATAACTTAGCTCTAAAGAAAAAGAAAGTGGAGTCTGAAAGGAGATTTGAATGAGATATTAGAGACCATGACACATACAGTGGAAAAGCAATTAGATTCTAACTTTTAGGACAACTTCTAGAAGGACGAATCCTTATAAAGTTAATAAGAGGTCATTTGAGAAATAAATAAAAGGGAATACTTCTTCACACAGCATGAACTGGATCCATGAAACTCTTTACTCAGCAGACTCTAGATTTAAGCAGTGGGCTTATCAAAAGACCGGATAGTTTACGACTACTTACAAGATTTGCAATTATGAACACCAAGATAAGACTACTCACATCCCTAGCTTGAGAACATAAGTCAGCTGCCCGAGCATTTTCACCTTGAGTTCAACAACAGGCAGCTGGCTTTTGTTTTGAAGGAAAGAGTTTCAGGTCTTGCCAACAGTGCTGGACTCACACAACTTTCATTTAAATGCAGCATACATTTATTGAGTACCTGCTAAGAATTAAGCACTGCGTATGGAGCTAGGAGAACTTAAAGGTTAAGGAAGATCCTCTTCTTCTTTTAAAGAAGCTATATTCTAGGTTTAGGTGTTGTTTTGTTCTGTTTTATTTTCTTTCAGTTGCCATGGAATTGTCTGCAACTCATGGCAGTATCATATAAGTCAGAGTGGAGCTGTGCTCCACGGGTTTTTCCATGGTTGATTTTCCATAAGTAAATTGCCATAGCATTCTTTCAAGGCATCTCTGACTGATCTTGAATCTCCAACCTTTCAGTTAACAACCAAGCATGTTAACTATCTGTACTACACCAAAAAAAAACCAAAAAACAAGTGTTGCAGCCAAGTTGATTCCAACTCATGACAACCCTGTGTTTCAGAGTAGAACCATGCTCCATAGGATCTTTAGTGGCTCTGGTCTTTTGGAAGTAGATTGCCAGTCCTTTCTTCCAAGACATCTCTGAGCAGATTTGAGCTACCAACCACTTGGCAAACAGTCAAACACTTCATCATTGCACCACCAGGGAATCCTAAGTACTTCAGTCAAAACTACATGCGTGTACCCACCCACCCACCCACCCACACACACACACAAGTGAAAAATATCATGGTCACTTTCTTATGGCTGTTGTGTGTACTTGTATGACATTGTATCCTCATAATAGCTGTGAGAAGCAAGTAAATAGGCTGAGCACTGTAATACTTCTTGATCAGAAAGGGATACTAAAGCTTATAGTGGCTAATTACATGAGCCCTGGTGGTGCAGTGGTTAAGCACTTGGCTGCTAACCAAAAGGTTGACGGTTTAAAGCTACCAGACATTCCACAGGAAAAGGATGTAGGCATCTGCTTCCATGAAGATTTACAGCCTTGAAAGCGCTATGTTGAAGTTACTTCTAGTCTGTTCTACAGGGTTGCTGTGAGTATGATTCAGCTAGACAACACTGGGTTTGGTTTGGGGTTTGGTTAACATCTGGTTACCAGGTCACTCTTTCATGGCAAACTGACAGGGCTACTTCTGGGATCTGCATCTTTGACACCTCATGCTGCGCTGTTTGACTGACTTTATGCTTTGTGTATTAGAATCCTTTTTAATGCAATCTGTCCACTCTGCATTAAGATTTATTGCTTGTGCAGCTTTTCCCCGCACTAACTAGCGAGCAGGAGTCCCCCAACCTTCCCTCTCTTTCACCCCAACACCCAGCACTGATTTGTGTCCTAAAGAAATAATTGCCAGTCACCGACTGTGGGTGAGATGAGTTAAGAACAAAAGTCCCAATCATTATAAACTCAGAATCAGGCTTCACAGCCCTCTGCCTTACAGGTCTGAAGAGCAAATGTTTTGATTTCAATACCACTGAATCCTGAAGAAAGCACAACACACAGTTTTTGTGCTATTTCACTGAAATGTCTTATTTCCAGTGTAGATGTAAGCATGGGGTAAAGCTGAAGATGTACTTTAGACTCAGGAGAGAAAGTCTCTTGTGACTCACGCAGACTGAGGTTGAGGTCACATTCCTAGGAATGCTGAGATTCCCAGAAGCCATGAAAATAAACATTCTGGCTGAATTACCTCAGTAGTACAAGTGTAAGAAGATGGGCTTAAAGCCGAACTGAAAGGAAGATTTTGTTGTCTGTCAGTGGCCAAACACTCCCCAGCCTCGACTGCTGGATTGCCTGAAGGCCAGCGTGAAAGACAGTGTTCAGGGGTGGACACTTACATTTACTCTCTAAAGGAATTTCACCGAGAGATATTAGCTGGAAGGAAAAATTTCACCATATTAAATATTTTTGAATGTAGGTAATTGGGTGGGATCTTTGGCCCATTCCTGTCTTTATCTCATCAACTCTGGCCACTTCCTCTTGCCAAAGTCTTACGCCATCCTCTGAAGTCCAGTTCCAGTGGTTTAAATGGCCTCTTTTCCATAAAGCCCTATCTGCCCCATCTGACAACAATCTTTCCTTCTTCTGAATCCCTCAATGCGTTGTCTGTCTCCAGCGTGGCATGTTTTCCTTTCTGCCTTGTAATACCATTACTTCTGTATAGCCTATTCCCTTCCAGAGCCTGACATGTATTAAATTTAATGCATTAAAATGTTATCTGGACATCTAGCATTCTTCAGTTTCGTTTAATTTCACAATTTTAGTTGGAGCATTTACAGTTTGTAAAGCACCATGACTAGGCTTTAGGAAGTAGCTATGTGAGCATGACCCTTAGCTCCATTGTTCATTAGTTATTAGACTCTGAACAAATGAATGTTGTAATTGTTGTGTGTGTTAGCTTCCTCTTCTGCAAAGCCTGCCTTGTGTGATTGTTGTGAGAACTGAAAGAGATGATGTATGTAAGCTGAGTGCCTACTACAATGCCTGTCATGTAGTGGCTGCCCACTGTTTTTAACAGTGATAATCAATACATCATCTATAAACTACCAAAATGCCAAGCCGGCTACCATCAGTGCTGACTCATGGCGACTTATTTGCATCGGAGTAGAACCATATGCCACAGAGTTTGCAGTGACTCATTTTTTGGAAGTTGGCATCCCTAGGTTGCCTCAAATGATCAACCTTTTAGTTATACCAAGCACTTCAGGAACACCACTGAAATTCTGTGCAGAGATGAGTTCTGCTACAAAGTTTTAAAAGGTTGTAGTCCAGACCATCCATTTTTGCATTCTTCTGTTACTATACCCTCTTTGTTTTGAAAAAAAAAAAAAAAAAAATCAGTAACAGAAGTCAAAGATCCAGATACGCGATCTGCTTGACATTATAGAACATCAGGAGTCACATCCCTGCAAGTGACTGGGTCAGAACCACTTGACCTATCAGCCTACATACCTCACAAGCTTCCTTATCCACTAGCACTTCTGCTCGAAAAACTCGTTCCTGCCTCTGAATGGATATTACTCATGAGTGAATAATCAGGATGGAGCCAGGAATTACAGCAGGAGAACATTGTCTTAGCCCAGGCGAGCCATATGGAGGTTAACCATCAAATCTCACTGTAGTCAGTCCCTCTAGCTAGGACACATGCTATGACTCGCCTGTAAAGCTTTTGAGTAGGAGGTTTGCATCACATTTATATATATTTGAGATTGATTACCATTCCAAAAAAAAAAAAAAAAGACCTGTAGCATTCTTGTTTTTCTCTTAAGAAATTCCAGTTAAGTAATTTTTCTTACATTCTTAACCAAGTTTCCAGGGATTACATTTGGTCTGTTCTAAGTACTTGTTCTCTTTCCAGGTCAAAGGAATAGTCTCAGGTTTTAAATTAAATGAAAACTACAAATAAGCATTCAAAAATGTTAATAAAAACGTTACGTCCCTGAGTCTTTTACTGCCTAGTAAGAGCTCCCTTCTTAGTTGGGGAAAAGGGGCCATTGAAGTGTCATCTTCCTGACCAAGTTGTTACAGAGTTTCTGAGACCTCCATCTGCAGGTGAAGGTGAGACTGAACCAGGAGATTTCATTTTAAGGAGAAAAGGATTTAACAGGTGTACATCTTTAAAAATAAACAGCAATCATTTCTAACGCATAGGGGATTTAATCAGTCTTTCTCTCTTACTCTACATAAGCCTCACTGGCATTGAATAGATTCCAACTTACAGTGAGCCCATTAAGACAGAGGGGTACTGCCCCGTAGGATTTCCAAGGCTGTAAGTCTCCTGTGGAAGCAAACTGCCACATCTTTCTGCCATGGAGTGGCTGGTGAGTTTGAAATGCAGACCTTTTAGTTAGCAGCTGAGCACTTTCAATGCCACAGGGCTCCTTGATTCTACATGTTATTGAGTCGGATCCGACTCGACGGCGCTTGGCACTTGGCTTGGCATTTTTAGGTGCCTTGGACTCAGTTCCCACTCCTAGTGACCCTGTGCACAGCAGAACAAAACACTGCCACGCCCTTTGCCAGCCTTAAAATCATTGTTTGACTTGAGGTCGATGTTGCGGCCACTGTGTCAATCCGTCTGTTTGAGAGGCTTCCTCTTCTTCAGTGACCCTCTCTTTTACCAAGTAAGCATGATGTCCTTCTTCAGGGACTGGTCCCTCTTGATAATTCCACATGGGCATTTCATAGTTTCTTAAATGTTGAGTACTTGTATCCCAGAGTCCACAGGAACTCCAATACTATTTTGTTTTCTCCTCTCTCGTGATCTAAATGTACTGTTTCCTGGTGTCCAGCTCTTACTGGTACATTTAGTAAGAGAGGAATCAAAATAAAGTATTTGTCTGATTTTTCTGAATACAGTTGTATTTGTTCTAGAAAATATGAAGAAAAAGCAACCTTTAGGCTTTGCATGTATTTGAAAACTCTTTTCCCAAATTGGTTTTTAAAGTATTTTATAAAATAAGCTGAGCCTTTTCTGGTGGGTTGTCTCAGTCCCACATACGGTTCTCAAAGCCTAGATCTGTCCCTTACCACACTGAGGACATGTGGAGTCCAGAGCAACATTCTCCTTCACATTTGATCTTTCTAGTTTCCATATTGGAGTGATTTGGGTAACTGGATTCTGGAGATGTCTCTTGTTGAAATGCTAGTGTATTAACCTGCTCCATGGAGTCCCTTTTGTTTCTTTTTTGCCAACACCGCTTGCCAATTTTAACAACTAGAGCAGATTTTACTATTCAAACAGAACCAGATGGAACTGCAGTTCAAAGAACATGTCAGAATTAAATATTTCTTTTTTAATTAGTTGCTTCTGATTTATGCAGAAAGAATTAACATGAGACAAGGAGAGTATGCTATGAATCCAGATAAAGCGTAGCCGACACAAACATTATCTCCTTCTATCTGGGGGGTGGGGTGGAGCAAAGGTCAGCTCTTGTTTGGGGACTTCATTTTTATTTATTATTTTTTTCTTTTCTCTTTCCTTGTTGTTCTTTGCTGTAAGTACAGTGGCAGCCAGGGAAGCCTGCCTTTCCACTGCATCTGTGCTTTTATATTCTTATCTAATGTTATTCTAACTGGCTGGTTCCAGTCATCTGTTCATTCACTTGGGATTGTTTTACTATCAGCGAAGGGTCTGTTTCAACCAGTCAAGTGTTTCCACTGAGGAAAATGCCTTCCTTTCATTTTAACATCGGAAAAAAAGAATCGGGTGATGGAAGACACCAAAGAAAATTGATGAGGTTCTTCAAGCATTGTGCTTTACTTATACTTGAGTATATGTATCCTTTACTAAATTAGAAGCGAATTTTTTGTCGCCTTTTCTAGGAGTGATCCATGACCAAATCTTGTTTTCAACAGCGTAACTAAGTTATTTACAAAGTTTTGCTTTCTAATAGCCTGTGTAAATTTTAAACTGGTAGTCAGAGTCATTACAAAGGGTTTTTATTCTCTATAATTGCTATCATAGTTCATTTCTAAAAAGAATGGCTATCACATTTAATTATTATTTGCTAAGATATTTCTAAATTACATTATAAATAATTATGGTTTTTAAAAAATGAATTGCAGATAAGAATAGATGTCACAACCTTTTGGGGCTAAGTGCTGACTCAGTCACTGATAATGTGACTTTGGGCATATATTGCTTTGGGCCTCAGTTTTTTTACCCAGAAAGCCTTCCTTGTATGACTGTTGGAGTCCTAGACTGGTGTACCGCTAACCAAAAGATTCGCAGTTCAAGTCCGAACAGAAGCACCTCAGAAGAAAGTCCCAATGATCTGCTTCTAAAACACTAGCTATTGAAAACCCTATGGAGCGCATTTCTACTCTGACACACATGGGGTTTCCATGAGGTGTAATTGACCCTACAGAAACTATTAACTGGCTTGTATGATGGTTGAGAGAATTGGAGGACATAATGTATATAAATTTATAAGCGAAAACCAAACTCATTGCCTTCTAACCTGACTCAGCAACCCTATAGGACAGAGTAGAACTGCCCCACAGGGTTTCTAAGGAGTGGCTGTAGGTTCGAACTACTGACCTCTTGGTTAGCAGCTTAACACTGCACCACCAGTGCTCCATGTACATTTAACACCTAATAAAATTCCTAACACAATGTATTTGTCTCCTGAAATATTTCTAACAGTAATGGTAATTTCGGACACCACTACTTCATCTGCAAAAAAAGCAGCAACGTTGACACAGTACATAAAGGGACAGGACTCCTGCCCTGACAGTAAAGTGGTTGTAATTCATGTATACAGTAACCACAAACAGTCCAAGATCCTCAGATGAAGGAACACAGTGATCAGGTGCTGTGAGTTAAAGCCACAGATCCTAGAATAGCGATGATGTTCAGATGTCTAGGCTCTATTAGAAAACACGTGTTCTAGCTGAGGAAATGAGACAACTGCTTAAAAATATTTTCTTTAGCTTCTGGTGTCAAGTGATGTATTAAACAAGACTTTGAGTCATCAGAGATGCTCTAAAAAAAATCCAACCTACTCCTTCCCCCCCAAAAATACTTTTTCCTGTTTTTAATCAGACCTTTGTTCTTTATTTTTTCAGGCTGTTATACTGACCTACCTTGGGAGTATTAAAAGCTGGTAAATGTTCCCTGGCCAATGCTAGCTCAATGGGCAGCATTTTATCGAGCAAGACAGATTTTCATTTCAGAAATGAGGCTTTCCATATTATGACACTGCCAATAGCTAGTTATGTATCATTATAGGAAGCAATGATATTCATTTCATGGCTCAAAGACTGCATGCTAGTGTTTAACCTACGGTTTGCAAAGATTTCCCACATGATTTACTATGCAATGCTAAAACATGCTGCTTTGTCCTCAAACAATTCCCAGTAAAAACTGTTCCTCTCGTTGCTTCTCTTTGTCTGGGAAACGTGTTCCCCATCATTAAGACAATACCACAGCCATAGAGTACACATAGACTGTTTCTGGAGACATCTTACAACAAAGAACATTGAAAATGTGGACAGAACACAGTCACCCACACAGGAATGACTAGGACACTCCTCTCCTAAAAATGGGAGAGAAGATCTGTTTTCTTCTGCTAGTGTGTCTTTCCCCACTCATAATGAAAGGCTTGGGATTTCCTCTTCTGTATATGCTAAGCAGCAATGTCTTCTCTTTGCAAAAAGTTATTAGCACAAAGTATGGTAAAAATGAGATGAGGTAAACAGTCTACCACCAGTGCTAGAATTTGTATCCTTACATTGGAAACTGTATATATAATCCCATATGTAAGCTAGCTCAGAGAGTGGCTGCTAGAACTCTTTATATAATGCCACATGTAAGCTAACACAGAGTGGCCACTAGAACCCAAGTGGAGTTTGATAACTTCTGTAAAACAATGTGCGTACCATCAGATAAGTACCAGATGTTTGTGTTTGTCGCACACACGATGAAACATCCAGTAATTTTAGTGAATGCGTTTGATGTTCAGTTTCGTACAGATGCCCTCATCGCCGTATCTCCTTACTGTTATTCTTAATACAAAACAGAAGTTAATCAAACTCAAATGTGAAATCACAGCCATTTTCTAATTAAAAATGAAGCAGCTGTAAAATAACGATATTTCTTTAAAATAAGAAAACGGTGATTGGAGAAGAGCTGATTGGATTTAGCGAAAGCAGGTTACTTAATTATGGTTATTGTGTGCCGGAATTTTTATGGGAAGAAAGGAAGTATGGTTTAGGGCTCTGAACCCTCCAAAATACAGAGGGTGGCGTTAAGTAAAACTGCTCTGGGGTTTTATCTTTGTCCCTCCAGCTGCCTGTTTTGGGTCACCAATCTTGCCTATTAGAATGTAAGGTTGGTGAGAGCTCATCGTAATTCAAAAAGCTAAGCCACCGAGAGACTGATTTCAGCTGGTTTTCATAACAGCCAATTATTGTGATTGCAAAATGACCAGAGCAAAATACTCTTTAGAGATCAATAAATTTTTTGGCATTTAATGTCTACAGTGGTCAAGGAAATATATTATTTAGCGCCCAGTATTCCATTCATTCACTTCTTCCTATTTAGTCCTGAACTTCTGTTCCTTCTCCCACAAACACTGCTGTTTGTGTCCACTTGTGAGCTCCTGCTGCAGGAATTCTGGGCGTCAAAGTCCACTGTCTGTAACCCTCTTTACCTTTACCTCTGGAGGAAGGAGTAAACCAAAAGTAAACTGTTTGCTCCTTCCTCTTGTTTGTGTTATATTGTGTGCATATTGTCCCATATTGTAATGGCTTGTTTGTTTCCCACTCTAACTGACCTCGAGTTGGCCCCTGACTATGCACCTATGTAGAGCAGAACAACATTTTCCAGTTCTGCACCATCCCCGTGGTTGGCTGATGGTTAGTTCATTGTGACCCCTAGAATTTGGGAAGTAGATTGCTAGGCCTTTCTTCCTAGTCCCTCTTAATCTGGATGCTCCACTGAAACCTGTTCAGTATTAAAGCAACAGACTAGCCCTCGCTGGCAGGTGGTAGCTATGCATGAAGCCTGTTGGCCGAGGATTAAATCCAGGTGTCCCACATGAAAGGCGAGAATTCTACCACTAAACCACGAATACCACATTCCCACATTCTTACTGTTCTTTATGTTCTAACCACTTGCTAAAGACCTTGGCAGATGAAAGACACTTACCCAGGTAAGCATCCACTGAATGAGTGTGAAGTTTATCTGAGTAAAATGCAGCCCAGTATATAAATGTTATAAGTAACAGACTGATTAAATAGATTATGGTACAACCATATAGTGGAATACCATAAAGCTGTTAAAAATGGTGATGCAGAAAAATATTTTTAGTGTGGAAATACATCCATTAAATTAAATGACAGAGACAAGCTATCAAGCATAGTGATGATATGAACTCATGTTTCTAACAGCCAAGCATCTGTACAAGTAGTCACATAACTTGTGTAAGGAAAAACTCTGTATCTATTTCTGATGATCACTTTTTAATGAAGATTGTAGGGAGAGTTTATTTTCTTTCTTAACCTTTTTCATGGTTTATGAAATTTGCAATGAAATCTATTCTATGCAGAAAAAAGACATTTCTCAAAAGAAATCATAAAGATCTAAAAGGAGAAATAACAAAAATACCCGTGATAAATTCAGTGAGTGCTGACGTAGAGCTGATTAATTTTGCCAACCAGGAAGAAAGAGAAACAGGTCATTTACAGTTAAAAAGAGGAAAAAGTCATTTCCAAGTCAAGGGAGCTTTAACATGCCAAGTCGTGTAGACAGGAAAGGCTTATCTCATGTTAGGAGTCACCGAGGTTTTAAAGTGGTCGCAGGGTCTGCTTGCAGGTGGGTCGATACAGGAAACGAAGCTAGGAAGGTAGACTGAGGCCAGTACCGTGGTTAGCACAGACAACAATGCCTCCAGAATGGTATAAACTCCACAGCGTTAAATCCTGCCTCTCACCTTTCCGAAGAAACCCTCGTGGCATAGTGGGTAAGAGCTATGGCTGATAAACGAAAGACTGGCAGTTCAAATCGACCGGGTTTGGAAACCCCATGGGGGCGGTTCTGCTCTGTGCTATAGGGTCGCTATGAGTCAGAAGCCATCTGTCTGTCCAGTGCAGACACAAGCAGAAGCAGCAGTGGTGCTTCTGAGTGAGAAGATTATCTTTCTCATCCAGGATTCCCTCAGGCTAGCCAGGGTCACTATCTGCTGTTTAAGAACGCACAGCTAGCGTTTTGCTAATGAGGACTCTCTGCACGCCACCGGTGAGTGGCGTCTGGGGTCTTAAAAGCTGCCAACCTGTCATCTGAGGGTACAGCAACTAGTCCCAATTCAACAGGAACGGGTGATCACCGAGGACAAGAACGACATGGGAAAAAGAGAACCCAGAAGACGGAGAGACCCACGTGGGGGTCTTTACATCGACTGGTGACCAAAAGAACCGGATGGCGCCTGGCCACCACCAGTGATAGCCACGATGGAGCTCATGAAGTTGAGTCTCACTGGCAACAAGAGAATAAATAGGGGTGCACCCTGAGATCTCCAATAAAAGACCACAACTGATGGTCCGGGGACTTTGGGGTTCCCCTGGGAGCGTGGCCCTGGGCCCTGATGCTGCCCCTGTCCAAAAATCATAATGAAGGTCAACTTTTCTGACAGCAATGGATTGGACTTGGTGACACAGAGTGACTATATCTTGTGGGGATTTTATGGTTCTGTGCATCTGTATGATGTCATCCTGCTGACCTCTTGCTGGAGGAAGGGGAGGGGATGAAAAGGGGGGGATAGGAGACTGTTGGGAGGATGAGACATGTATAGAGCAGAGAGGAGGGGTGTGCTGTCATAGGGCAGGGAGAGTAGTGGGAGCTGCATATAGGTGAGCATACGAATTTATAGGGGAATGAACATTTTCATTCAATCATAATAAAAAAAAGGAGAGAGAGAATTCACCAAAAGGCCGTCAGAGTGAAAAGATGTAGGGAAAAAACTTTACGGTGTTGCCCGTGGGAGTTCCCACAGTGCTGTTGGAGCTGTATCTTGTTGAGCTCTGGGTACCATCTGATTTTAATTGCAATGGTTCAGGTCCCATCCATAATCGTTTTGTGAGGTTGCCATTCATCCTTACTGAACCCAGTGGCAGTAATATTAGAAAGAAAAATGAAATGAAACTTGAAGTATCCCAGTGTGGTAAATAAGAGAATCAGCAGAGTTTTAAAGCACAGCAGGAGACTTGATGCAATTACAAGGGAGGTTGCTAGTGCATTTTATTGCTGTTGAGAAAAGAACATTTCTTTTTTTATGACTGTTTCATGCATATGCTTTGGGGCTTTGATATTCAGGACTTGGGTTGTCTCCTGTATTGGGTGCTAGTTAATTCCTGTCAGTTGCTCCTTCCTCTAAAGTCAGCTGTTCCTAGCACCTAGGGTTCTCCCCGGGCCCTAGTGCCACAGCCGTTACTAGCTTCAGCAGCTAACCGAGGAATCAGCAGTTTAAATCGACCAGTTTCTTCTTGGAAACTGTCCGGGATGGCTCCACTCATTCCCGCAGAGTCTAGTTGGTCATCAGCTAACTACTGTGCTGCTGTCATGGGTTAAATTGTGTCCCCCGAAATATGTGTCAGCTTGGCTAGGTCTTGATTCCTGTTGTGTGGTAGTCCTCCGTTTTGTCGTCTGAAATAATTATCCTTCATTCTGTGATGTGTTGTAAATCCTGACCTCTGTGTGTCAGTGAGGCAGGATTGCTCTGGATTGTATCCTGAGTCACTGCCTTACAAGAGAATGTGACCCAAGTCACACCTTTACTCAAGTCACAGCCTTGTTTGAGTCACCCCTTTTACCTGAAATGAGGGAGACAGGAGAGAGGAGTCAGCAGAAGGGGACTGTCACAGATTGAATTGTATTTCCTTCAAAATTTCTGTAGCTGTTTGTCTAGGCCGTGATTCCCCCTTATGTGTGATGTTCCTATATGCTGTAAACTCTGTCACTGTGGTGTTACTGAGGAGGCTAGGTGGTGGTTGTATGGGTAGGGACAGCACTCTGGGTAAGATTATGTTGGGCCTTGAGGTGATTTCTTGAGATATGAAAGCAGGGAGCTAGCAGAGAGAGCAGGGGAAAACTACCGCCAAGAAGCAGTGCCAGGAGCAGAGGGCATCCTTTGGAGAGGACCACAGGGGAATACTGACAAATACCAGTCCAGAGGGAATACTGACAAAAGGACTTTCCTCCAGAGCTAACAGAGAAAGACTTCCACTGGAGCAGATGCCCTGAATCTGGTCTTGGAGCCTAGTGGACTGTGACACAGTAAAACTTCTTTTTTTAAAGCTATCCAGTTAGAGTATCTCTGTTATGGCTGTACTAGATGACTAAGACAAGGAGGGACTTCCCTACTACCAAGAAAGAAGAGCCAGGAGCAGAGCACGTCTTTTAGACCTGGGTTCCCCTTGCTGAGATCCTCCTGGACCTGGTAGAAGGTTGATGCCAAGACACATAGAGATCTCCAAAGGATACTAGGCCCACAGATGTTGAGAGGAGAAGGACCTTTCCCCAGAGCCCACAGGAAGACAATGCTTGCTGTAGAGCTGGTGTCCCAAATTCAGACTTCTAGCCTCCTAGAATAAATCTCAGTTCATTAAAGCCATCCACTTGTGGTGTTTCTGTAACAGCAGGACCAGATAGCTAAGATCCGTACCTGCTGATGAAATCCTACCCTAAAAACAAAATGTAAAAAATTGAAAAAGAACATCCAAGGAATGAAGTTCTAGAATTATTTCCTCTCAGCTAAACTGAATATATGCTCTTGAGAATTTAATCTTTTACAAACTGAAGAGCCATTTGAAAGCTTGACAGAAGTAGTTTACTTAAATAGCTACGCTTCATGCTTCCTTAGACCTCAACATTTTAAGGACCCTTCAGCTTGAAAGTGGATATGGCATTGAACGTGACTCAGTGGACAATCGGTAAAATACTTAGTGTTCTGAGAACTTTTGAGAATAGCTGAAACTGCCCAGTATAACTATGACCAGAATCTCCTTTAACTTTCAGACTGTAGCTTTATGAATTCCAAGAGTTTCTGCAAAAACTTAAAATCACTGGATCATTTGGGTGAGAAGTTAAGTTAGGGTAGCTGGGTAACTACAGGATACCTAGTCAAATCTGAATTCTAAGTAAACACCCAGTTAATTTTTAGTATATCCAAATATTGCATGAGACATACTAAGAACAAAAAGTAATTCTCTTTTTACCTAAAACTGAAATGTAACTGGATGTCCTGTGTTTGTCTTTGGTAAACATGGCAGGCCTTGATCCCTCTGCACTTTTAAAAAATTTGTATGTAACAGGGGTGGGGAAGTATCAAACATTCATACAGAGTATCATGGTTCACATTTTAGGTAACTAGT
The DNA here is from genome assembly GCA_028571685.1 of Heterohyrax brucei. NCBI lineage: Eukaryota > Metazoa > Chordata > Mammalia > Hyracoidea > Procaviidae > Heterohyrax > Heterohyrax brucei. Next base: position 16,818,322 of record CM053142.1, on the reverse strand, counting down.
GTAAACACTGGATATGAATGTGTTTCATAAATATTTGTTGGAGTGTTGGTGGCACAGTACTTAAGTGCTTGGCTGCTAGCCAAAAGGTAAAGAGTTCAAATCCACCAGCTATTCCTTGGAATCCCTACAAGGCAGTTCTACTCTGCCCTACAGAGTTGCTATGAGTCAGAATCAACTAAATGGCAATGGGCTTGTGTTTGGGGGAGGAAATATTTGTTATTTGTTAAATTAAAATTTCAATCATCACTGTTTTCCTAAAATATTAATTTATATTAAAGTATTGCTCTTTTTTCTCTTAAGGCTGATGAAAGGATACAGAGCACAGACTTTACATTTTTAAAATTCAGGGAATTAAATAAAGATTGCTTTGCATTGAATAGAGGAATCCTGGGTGGTGAAGCAGTTTGCTAACTGAAAGATTGATGGTTCGAACCCTTCCAGTGGTGCAATGGAAGAAAGACCTGATGACGTGCTTGTTCTGTAAAAATTACAGCCAAGACACCCTGCAGAGCGATTCTGCTTTGACACGTATGGGGTCTCCATGGATTGGAGTTGACTCCATGACAGTGGATTTGAATTTTGGTTTGTGCATTGAATGGCACTCTTATCCTTTCCAGATGAAGTTCACTGCCACTGAATTGCATAACTTCAAATCAGTTTTTACCAGAAGTAAATGTTGCAGTAGCCAGTTTTCCCCAGATGTAACTCTTGGTTCAATTTCGAAAAGGATTGGCAACTTGATTTAACTACTTGTTCCAAGCAATTCATGAAAGACAATATACATTCTTCATGAGCCAGCCTGCACACAGAGTAGAAATTTGTGGTGTTCGTGACCTCTAGGCATTGCACAGTTAATTGAAATACTGTTTTTCTGAAAAATGGGTTGTCATGGTATAGTAACAAGAAAGCAACATCAAACTTTTGGTCAGTTATTGGGGGGTATGTTTGGTTTTGCCTTGTGTCTGTTTTCAGAGAAAATGCAAATCCATTGCCTGTTAATGATAGATATATTGTTGCGATATCTTATTAGTGTTAACTGGTCATAATGTTTAATTACATTCTGTATCCCTTAAGAAATATTTACTGTATGCAGTGAACCCAGTGGAACTGCCTTGCTTTTCCACGTGACACAAGTTTTCCACCTTTGACAGGACACAGTCTTACCACCTTCTACCACTCTCTATTAGGAAAATATTTGTGTTTTCCTTCTCTGTTCTTTCACAGTTTCTGGCTATTGCAAGTTTTACTGACAGACGTGCCTCATTTTACTGCACTTTGCTTTATTACACTTCACAGATACTGGGGTTTTGGGGGGGGAGTTGGTTTATTTTCTACATATTGAAGGTTTGTATCAATTCCTCCCTGAGCAAGTCTGTGCCATTTTCCTAACAACATGTGCTGACTGTATGTCTCTGTGTCCCACTTTGGTAGTTCTGGAAACATTCTGAACTGTTTCATTGTTATGATACCTGTGACTGTGAACTGTGATCAGTGATCTTTGATGATATCATGGTAATTGTTTGGGGACCTCGTGAACCTTACCCATATAACAGTTGAACTGACTAATGTGTGTTCTGATAACTCCACCAACAAGCCTTTCAATCTCTCCTTATTCCTTGAGATATGACAATATTAGGGCAATATGGATCCTACAACAGCCTGTAAGTGTTCAAGGGAAGGAAAGAGTCCCAAATCAGAAGCTAGAAATGATGAAGCTTAGTTTGGAAGACATGTCAAAAGCTGAGATAAGCCAAGAGCTAGGCCTCTTGCACCAAATAGTTAGCTAAGTTGTGAATGCAAAGGAAAAATTCTTGCAGGAAATTAAAAGTGCTATTTCAGCAAATACATGAATGATAAGAAGGAGAAATAGCCTTATTGCTGGTATGGAGAAAGTTTCAGTGGTCTGGATAGAAGGTCAAACCAGTCACAGCATTCCCTTAAGCCAAAGCCCAAGTTAGAGCAAGGCCCTAATTCTCTTCAATTCTGTAAAGGCTGAGAGAGGTAAGGAAGCGCAGAAGAAAAGTTTGAAGCTAGAAGAACTGGTTCATGAGGGTTATGGAAAGAAGCCATCTCTGTGACAAAAAAGGCAAGGTCAAGTAGCAAATGCTGATATAGAAGCTGCAGCATGTTATCCAGAAGAGCTAGCTAACCGATGGAAGTAGTTAAACACTAAACTACAGATTACCAGTGTAGACAAAGCAACCTTACACTGGATCGAGATGTCACTGAGAAGTCAATGCCTGGTTTCAAAGCTACAAAGGGCAGACTAACTCTCCTTTTACGGCCTATTATTGCATCTAGTGACCTTTAGTTGAAGCCAGTGATCCTGTACCATTCCAAAATCCTAGGTCCTTAGGAATTACACTGAATCTATTCTGTCCATGCTTATAAATGCAAAACCAAAGCCTGAAATGCGGCACACCTGTTTACAACATGGTTTACTGACTGCTTTAAACCCACTGTGGAGAACTACTGCTCAGAAAAAAAAGATTCCTTTCAAAATATTACTGCTTATTGGTGACGTACCTGGCCACCCAAGAGCTCTGGTGGAGATGTACAAGCAGATCAATGTTGTTTTATGCCTGCTAACACAACCTCCATTCTGCAGCCCATGGATCAAGGAATAATTTTGACTTTCAAGCCTTGTTGTTTAAGAAAGACATCCATAAGGCTATGTCAGTCATATGGAGGGCTTGTATATAGTAATGCATCTGAGAAAGTAAATAAAGTATCTTCTGAAAAGCATTCACCATTCTAGATGCTGGTAAGAATAATTTTAATTCATGTGAGAAGGTCAAAATAGCAACATTAGCAGGGCTTTAGAAGAAGTTGTTCCAGCCCTCATGGGAGATTTTGAGGAGTGAACCCGCCAATAAACCCAAACCACTGCCATCACGTCAATTCGGACTCATAGAAACCCTTAAGACACAGCAAAGCTGCCTCGCAACTTCAGTGGAGGAAGTAAAGGCTGACGTGGGGACAATACTAAGAAAACTAGAGTGAGAAGTGGAGCAGAAGATATGACAGACTTGCTGCAATCTTGTGATAAAACTTTTATGAATGAGGAGTTGCTTCATACAGATGAGCAAAGGGGTCTACTGAGATGGAATCCATTCCTAGTGAAGGTGCTACGAACACTGTTGAAATGACAACAATATTACATCAACTTAGTTGATACAGCAGCAGAAGGCTCTGAAAGATTGCCTCCACTTTTGAAAGAAGCTCTACTTTGGGCAAAATGCTATCAAACAGCATTGCATCCTACAAAGGAATCGTTTGTGAAAGGAGGAGTTCACTGATAAGAGATTTTATGGAATTGCCACAGCCACCCCGATTCTCAAAAGTCACCACTCTGATCAGCCAGCATCCATGAACACTGCAGCAAGACCCTCTACCAGCAAAAAGATGATGAGTCTCTGAAAGCTCAGAGGGTGTTTAGCATTTCTTAGTAATAATTTTTCTTAATTATGCTTTAGGATAAAGTTTATAGCACAAATTGTTTTCTCATTCAAAAATTTATATCCTAGTTGATTTGTGATATTGGCTGCAATCTGGTCGATGTATCAGCCCTCTCCCCCGTTCTCTGTCTGTACCACCTTTTCCATGTCCATTCGACCAGTTTTCCTGTCCCTTTCTGCCTTCCGGTCTTCGCTTTTGGACAAGTATTGTCCGTTTGGTCTCATAGATTTGATTGAACTAAGAAGCACATTCCTCATGATATTACTGCTTATTTTATGAGCAGAAAGGCAGGTTTTGAGAGTGGCTTCAGCTCTGAGTTATTAGAGTGTCCAAGGAGTGTGGTCTCAAGGGTTCTACTCTCCATCAGACCATTAAGTCTTGTTTATTTGTGTGTGAATTTGAATTTTGTCCCATGTTTTCTTCCGCCCTGTTCAGAACTCTCTGCTGTGACCCCTGTCAAAATAGTCTGTGATAGTAACCAGGCAACATCTAGTTCTTCTGGGCTCAGGCTGGTAGAAGCTGGGTTTCACGTGGTCAGTTAGTCCTTTGGACTAACATTTTCCTTGTATCTTTGATTTTCTTCTTCTTTTCTCCGAACTTGCTGACACCAATAGATGTATCTCAGATGTGCACCGGCAGGCTCTTGGGACCACAGACACCCCTCACCAGAGTACGACGTAGAACATATCCTTTATGAACTATGTTATGACAGTTGACCCTGATGTTCCCCAAAATAATAGCCCCTAGCCCTCAGCCCCAGTAACTCATTCCCTCAGAGTATTTACGTGTGCTTAAGACTAACGGACCTCATGAAACATAATCTCCACCAGCCTGAGCCTAGAAGAACTAGATAGTGTCTAGGGAGCTTCTGGAAACTCTGGGAGCATAGTGGTTAAATGCTGTATCTGCTAACACAAAGGTCATCTGTTTAAATTTGACAGGCACTCCTTGGAAACTCTATGGAGCAGTTCTACACTAACCTATAGGGTTGCTGTGAGTCAGAATTAGTTCGATTGCATTGGCTTTGGCTTTGGCTAGGGAGCTTCTGTTACTTTGGTTGTTTAAGTTGTTTTGACTTCCCGGTATTGTGTGTTGTCTTTCCTTTCACCAAAGGTAAAACAGTGGTCCACAATCTAGCTAATGATTCCCACCCCTGCTTCTCTCCTGTCATAACTGTTAAAGACATTTTTGTTCCATGTGGAAATCTTTTCGTAGGTTTCTATTATAGCAGTCTCATGAAATGTTTGTCCTTTTATGACAGACTTATTTCACTTAGCGTAATGCCCTTCAGGCTCATCTAGGTACGTTGTCAGGTGTTTCATGGAGTCTCCATTGTTCTTTATCTTTCTGTAGTATTCCACTGTGTGTGTGTACCATAGTTTGTTTATCTATTCATTTGTTAATGGGTACTCTAGCTGTTCTCATCTTTCTGCTTTTGTGAATAATGTTGCAATGAATGTTGAGTGTGCGTATGTCTATTCATGTGAGGGCTCTTATTTCCCTAGGATATATTCCTGGGAGTGGGATGGCTGGATCACATGGTGTTTTTATTTCCAGTTTAAGGTGGTGCCATACAGTTTTCTGTAGTGGTTTCATCACTCCATATTTCCCCAGCAGTGCACAAAAGTTCCCATCTTCCCAAAACCTCTCCAACATTTGTGATTTCCTGTTTTTTGTTTTGTTTGGTTTTGTTTGTTTGTTTTTAATTCATGCTAGTACTGGAGTGAAATGGTGTTTCATTGTCACTTTAATTTGCATTTATCTAATGGTTGATGGTCTGGAGATTCTAGCGTGTGTCTGTTAGCTGCCTGAACCTCTTCTTTGGTCAAGTGTCTGCTCATATCCTTTACCTATATTTTTAATTGAATTATTTGGTTTCTGTTGCAGTTTTAAAGTGTTCTGTAGATTATAAAGATTAGCCTTGGTCGCATATTTGGTAACTTTTTTTTCACTCAGTCTGTAGGTTTTCTTTGTACTCCTTTTGTGACGTCTTTTGATGAGCATAAATGCTTCATTTTCTAGGAGCTCCTAGTTATCTAGTTTCTCTTCTGGTATTTGTGCATTTTTAGTTACGGTTTATATTTAATTTATACCATGCATTAGGGCCCCTAGCATTGTCCCTATTTTTTTTCTTCCATGATGTTTATCATTTGAAGTTTTATATTTAGATCTTTGATCCATTTTCAATTATTATTTGTGTATAGTGTGAGGAATGGGTCCTTTTTTTTTTTTTTAACAGATGAACATCCAGTTTTGTCAGCACTCTTTGTTTAAAAGACTGTCCTTTCTCCAGTTAATGACTTTGATCATTTGGCAAAGATCAGCTGACCACAGGCAGATATATTTACATCTGAGTTCTTGATTCTGTCCCATTGGTCTTTGTATTTGTCCTTGTACAGGTACCAGGCTGTTCTGACTGTGGTGGCTGTGATATAGGTTCTCAGATCAGGTAGTGTGAGGCTCTTACTTTGTTCTTTTTCTTCTCTAATGCTTTGATCATCTGGTATCTCTTTCTTTTCCGTATAAAGAATGCTGTTTGGGGCGGGGGGGTAGAGAAGAAGAATGCTATTGGTATTTGGATCAAAGTTGCATTGTATCTGTGAATCACTTTGGGTACAGTTTATATTTTCACAATGTTGAATCTTCCTATCCATTAGCATGGGATTTTGTTTTTCCCCCACTTAATTAGACCTCTTTGGGTTTCTTGGAGTTTTGTAGTTTTCTTAGGATAGGCCTTTTATGTCCTTATGTCCTTGGTTAGATTTATTCGTAAGTATTTTAGTTTTGCAGGGACTATTATAAATGGTATTGCTGTCCTTCTACAGCAGTGGATTAGGTCCTGATTTTCTGTTTATAGTTCTCTTTTTGGTGTATACAAATCCAACTTTTTATTTTTTTAATGTTTATTGTGTATCTTATTACTCTGCTATATCTTTATATTAGTTCCAGTAGTTTTCTTGTGGAATCTATGGAATTCTATTTGTGTGGGGTCATATTATCTGTGTTTAGGCATAGTTTTAGTTTTACTTTCTCCTTTCCAAATTGGGTGCCATTTATATCATTTTTTTTTTTTTTTTTTTTTGCCTTATTGCTTTAGCTAGGACTTCCAGCACAATGTTAAATTGTAATGGGGATAAAAAAAATCCTGGTCCTTAGTAAAACCAGGCAAAGATGCCACATGAAAAAGAAAATTATACACCAGTATCTCCTATGAATGTAATTGCAATAATTCTCGAGAAAATTCTACTCAGTAGAATCTAACATCATATCAAAAAAATAATACACCCACAATAGAGTAGGATTCACACCAGGTATGAAAGAGTGGTTCAACAGTAGAAAATCAATCAGCATAATCCACAACATAAATAAAAGGAAAGAAAAGAATCACATGATCATCGCAACTGATGCAGGAGAAGCAGTCAAAAAGTCCAACACCCATCCCTGGTAAAAACTCTCAATAAAATAGGTATAGAAGGGAAATTTCTCAACATACTAAAAGGCACGTATGCAAAACCAATGATGCAAAACCATCATTCTTCATGATGAAAGGCTGAAAACATTTTCTTTGCGAGCAGGAGGAAGAGAAGGAGCCCCTTTATCACCACTCTCACTTAACATTGTGCTGAAAATCCTAGTTAGAGCAATAAGTCAAGAAAAAGAAATAAAGGACACCTAAGCTGGCAATGAGTCGTATCCGACCCGACGGCACTTGGCTTGGCTTGGCAAGCTGGCAATAAAGTTACACTGTCCCTGACTGGAGATGGTATGATACAATATAGAAAACCCAAAGGACTCCATGAGAAAACTACTGGAACTAATAGAAAGATTCAACAGAGTAGTAGAATACGTGATAAACACATAAAAATCAGTTAGATTCCTATACACTTATAAAGAGGCCAATGAAAAGGAAATCAGGAAAACAATACCATAATAGCTCCTATAAAAACAAAATACTTAGGAATAAATATAACTAGGGATGTAAAAAACTTATACAAAGAAAAGTGTAAAACACTCCTGCAATAAACAAAAAGAGATCAACATAAATCGAAAAATATAACAAGCTTATGGTTAGATAGTCTCAACACTATGATAATTTTACACAAAGCAATTTACAAATACAGTGCAATGCTTAGCCAAATACCAACAACATTCTTTAAAGAGATAGAAAAACTTATCAGTAGCTTTATATGGAAAAGGAAGAAGCCTTGGATTACTAAAGCACTATTAAAGAAGAAGAAGAAGACAGTGAGAGGACTCTCACTACCTGACCCCAGAACCTACTGTGCAGCTACAGTAGTCAAAACAGCCTGGTACTGGCATTGGTACAATGACAGACACGTTGACTACTGGGGCAGAATTGAGAACCTAGACGTAAATCTATCCACCTGTGGTCACCTTATCTTCAGCAAGGGCCCAAAATCCATCTAATGGGGAAAAGATAGTCTTTTTAATAAATAGTGCTGGCAAAACTGGATGTCCATCTGTAAAAAACATGAAACAGGACACATACCTCACATCATGTTCAAAAGCTAATTCAAAATAGATCAAAGGCTTAAACATAAACCAAAAATCTATAAAGTTCATGCAAGACAAAATAGGATCAATGCTAGAAACCCTAATAAGTGGCATTAACAGGGTACAAACTATAACCAACAATGCACAAACTCCAGAAAATAAGCTTGATAACTGGGATCTTCTAAAAATTAAACAAGGTCACCAAAAGACTTCACTAAAAGAGTAAAAAGAGACCCTACAAAATAGGAAAAAATGTTAGCTACTGCAAATCAGACAAAGGTCTAGGTCTAATCTCCAAAATCAACAAGAAAAAACAGTATCTCCACAACAAAAATACAAATAATCCAATTAAAAAGTAGGTAAAGGGCATGAACTGACAGTTCACCAAAGACACTCAAGTAGCCAATAGACACATAAGGAGATGCTCACGATCAGTAGCTATTAGAGAAATGCAAATCAAAACCACAGTGAAGTACCATCTCACCCCATCATTACTGGCATGAATCACAATAACAGGAAATAAATGCAGGCTGCAGGGAGATTAGAACTCTTATGCACTGCTGGTGGGAATACAAAATGGTACAACCATTTTGGAAAACAATATGACATTTCCTTGGAAAGCTAGAAATAGACATACTGCATGATCCAGCAATCTCATCCCTAGGAATATATCCTAGAGAAATAGGAGTCCTTGCATGAATAGACATATTCACCCTCATGTTCATTGCAGCATTGTTCACAATAGCAAAAAGACAGAAACAGCTTAGATGCCCATCGACAGATGGATGGATAAACAAACTGTGGTACATACGTACACACAACGGAGTACTACAGAGCCCTAGGGAGCAAGGATGAATCTGTGAAGCATCTCGCAACATGGAGTAGTCTGAAGTGTAATCAGTCAGTCACAAAGGACAAACATTGTATGAGACCACTGTTATAAAAACTCATGAAAAGATTTACACACAGAAGGAAACAATCTTTAAAAGTTATGAGGAAGGGGCAGGGTGGGGATGGAAACACAATAACTAAGCACTGTGGCGAAGGGTAAGACAGTACAGAATACTGGAGAAACCAGCACAACTTGTGCAAGGCAAAGTCATGGAAATTCCATAGACATATCCATGATCCCTGAGGGACTGAATTACTGAACTGGGGGCTGGAGAGACCCTGATCTCAGGGAACGTGTAGCTTAACTGACGTAGTTTATAAAGAAAATATTCTATGTTCTACCTTGGTAAGTAGTGTCTGAGGACTTAAAAGACATTGAGCAGCCATCTGCAATACTCACCTAGTCTCACTCCTTGAGCGAGGAACAATGAAGAAAACTAAAGACACAGGGAAAGATTAGCCCAGAGGACTAGTGTACCACATCTGCCGTGACCTCCACCAGGCTGAGTCCAGTACAACTAACTAGACTGTGTCTGAATGGTGCTCTAGCAGTGATCACAGTAGAGCATCCCAGACAGAGCTGGAGAAAAATGTAGAACAAAATTCTAAGTTGATAAGAAGACGCAACTTGCTGGCCTGCCTAAGACTGCAGAAATCCTGAAAGTATGGCTCCTGGAAATCTTTTTAGTTCCGTAAGGAAGTCATGCCTGAGGATCACCCTTCAGCCAAAGATTAGGCAGGCCCATAAAACAAAACGAGACTAAAGGGCAGAGGCCAGAATTTAGGGGGGACAAGAAAGCTAGTAATAGGTAACCCAAGTTTAGGAAAGGAGACTCTTGATGTGTTGTGGGGCTGTTAACCAATGTCAGAAAACAATATGTGTACTGTTCAATGAGAAACTAGTTTGTTCTGTAAAACTTCATCTAAAGTACTGTTTTTTTTAAAAAAAAAGCAACAACAAAAAAAAGAAGATCCTTTCTTGTCCTCATTTCCAGGAGGAATGCTTTCAGACTTTCTCCACTGAGAATGATGTTTGCTGTTGGTTTCGTATAGAAGTCCTTCATGATGCTGTGGAATTTCCCTTCTACTCCTATTTCATTGAGAAGCCTTATCAGGAAATGGATGGTGGACTTTACCAAATGCCTCCCCTTCATCCATTTAAAAGATCATATTTATCTAGTGGATTACATTGATTGATTGTCTAATGTTGAACTATCCTTGCGCACCTGGTATGAATCCCACTTAGTTGTGGAGTACTACTACTTTTTTAAAGGATGCTGAATTCTATGGCTATAATTTTGTTGAGAATTTTTGCATCTATGTTCCTGACAGACAATTCTTTTTCATGGCATCTTTGCCTGGCATTGGTATCAGAGTTATGCTGACTTTGTAGAATGAATTCAGGAGCATCCTATCTTTTTCTGTACTGTGCACTAGTTTGAGCAGTTCTAGTGTCAGCTGTCCTCTGAACAAGGGGTAGAATTCGCAGTAAAGCTGTCCAGGGCCAGGAGATATTTTTGTTGTTTGGAGTTTTCTTTTGTTGACTTCTTCAATCTCTTCTCTCATTCTGAGTTGGTTCAGATCTCCTGTCTAGTTTGTGACAGGTAGGTTACAGTGTTTTTTAATTAAGTTATGTACTTTTGGGGGGATATAATACTATTGCATACTTAATACATAATACACCGTAGTGTACACGTAACTTTTATATGTACTGCCAGCCAAGCCAAGTGCCGTCGAGTCGGACCTGACTCATGACGACTCTAGGGTACTGGGAAACTCAGAAATTCATGAGTTTTACTTTCTTGTAATATTTACTTTGTGATCTGGAACCAAATCCACAATGTCTCTGAGGTATACCTGAATTGTGTTTCACTTTTGTAAAGTTTTTGTATAATCCTGAGCATTCAGAAGATCTCCCCATCATCATCCAGTCAATTCCAACTTCTAGCACCCTTACAGAACAGAGTAGAGCTGCCCCATGGTGTTTCCAAGGCTTTAAATCTGTGTTGAACTGCCAGTCTTTGAGTTAGCAGGAAAGTGCTTAACTACTTCATCACCAGAGTTCTTTATATATTAGATCCAATCCATTGCCATTGAGTTGATTCTGACTCATAGTGGCCCTACAGAGTAGAACTGCCTCACAGAGTTTCCATGGAGTGCCTGGTGGATCTGGTGTGTGACCTTTTGGTTAACAGCAGCAGCACTTAACCACTAAGCCACCAGGGTTTCCATACATTAGAGTGAAACAATTTTATAGGAAAAATCAAATGTATTATTTAAAATAAAAAGGAAACAAACTGCCACTGAGATATGGTTGAGAGTTTTATTCTAAGATTATTCTTACTTATTAGTGACAGAAATAAGGAAAACTAAAGAAAAAGCAAACAACTTTGCTATAAAATATCAGCAAGGAATATGACAGAATCATAACAAGTTCGAGCTGAAGAGGCTATTTCAGAGTATCTCTTCCAGTTCCTTCATGTTATAAATGAGGAACTGAAAGCCTATAGATGAAGTGACCTGTCCAAGACTGGGCAGCAACTAATGGCAGGGCAAAGACTACAGGCCTGAATGCCTGATGCTTAATCCACATCTTTCTCAACAACATCACGGGGCCACCAGGATGACTCAAGCTACTCCATGTCTCTGGGGTGAAATCCTGGATCTTTGAGAATCCAGTTACCCTCTGCTCATCACTACTATGATGTCTTCGAAGTGGAGCTCTCTAATGTAGCCCAGCCTTCAAGGACATGAAATGCGCTGGAAGGTAGGGAGTTGCCGGTGGTGTAAGCAGGTAACATTCTCATTTGCTAACTGAAAGTTTGAAGGGTCAAGCCTACCCAGAAGTGCCTCAGAAGAAAGGTCCAGCAAACTAATCCCTCAAAAAATCAATTATTGAAAATCCTATGGAGCACGATTGTATTCTGACATACATGGGGTCACCATGAATAGGAATCAACTCAACAGCAGCTGGTTTCATGAGAGATATAGCCAGGCTGTCATGAGGATCAGCTGCACCACTGGAAACCCACCAATGGAAGCTGGAGAAGCCTAGCGTTTGTTGTATTGGAAGCATCATCCTTACCAGATGATACCGAGACTCTACCTGCTTTTCAAGCAATATTGCAAAAAGAGGTCACAAGAAGATAAAGATGTAGGAAGGAAATTTAAAGATGAAAAAAATTAAATAAACTTACTTTGCCCTTCTCTCTATTTCATTCCTGATTATAAATCTGTGACACATTTCCTATAATCACATTATTCATAGTGTTATCAAAGTGGGTATTGTTTCAGTCTGCATTTTATTTGAAAAGAGGTAAGAGTGCTAATGGGATCGATTGCAGGTGAAAGGCTCCATGGTTCATAAAGTAGAAGCTCAGTGAAAAAGAAAGGGACTCAGTGAGATGGGTTGATGCCATGGTTGCAACAGTGGACTCAAACGTAGCAACAACTGTGAAGATGGTGCAGGACCAGTCACTAATTCATTCTGTTATATACAAGGTCACTGTGATTTGGAGCCAACTGCGTGGCACCTAACAACAATGACAGGATGCTGAGCAGTGATGGAAAGAATCATGTTTGACTTGAGTTCTAATCCAGAGCTCTCCATTATCCAGTAGATGCATTTATCTTGTTTGTCTTAATTTTCTTTGTGTAAATTAAGTGTATCAATGCATGCTATTTGGAAAGTATTTTTAATTCTTAGAAAAGACAGCAACATGCCACTGAACCCTGTTTTTTCCTTGGTTCCAGGGATCAGTCAATTCTGCTCTTATCTATGAGAGAGGCTCTTCCTGACCTTCCTCCTAACAATAGAAACCAGCCTAGGACAGTGCTGTCAGCTGGTCTCTACCTTTCTTTATAAGGCATGGAAGGGGACCTAGGGGCTATTGACACTGGATGGCATTGGTGCCTATTTATCAGTGGTGGATGGAAAAAAAAACCTACAACATACAGTCCCCAGGCAATGATGCCCTAGTCTAAGATGGTGCAAAGATACCCAGCTGACCACACTATGCCAGCTCACTTGTGATTGTCTTACAGGTAGATTTGGGCTTTCTGCGCTTCGTCACAGCTGTTGGGACACAGGGAGCCATTTCAAAGGAAACCAAGAAGAAATATTACGTCAAGACTTACAGAATAGACATTAGCTCCAATGGTGAAGACTGGATCACCATAAAAGAGGGAAATAAACCTGTTGTAAGTCTGGCTGCCACCCCTGAGCTGACTCAGTCTTTTAAGTGGATGATCAATTTTTGCTTGTTTGTTTGGGGACCCTCTGTCTGTCCTGGCTTATTTTTTCAATTGATTGAAAACGAGAAGTGCAATTAGAGGTTTAGGTCTGACCAAAGTGTCTCATGTTCCCAGATTCAGCAGCAAAAAGGAAATTATACAGGGACTTCCAAGAAAAGTCGATATGAGCCAAATTAAGTGTCAGACTCAAAAATCACTGTAAACATCCCACAGGGATGTAGACTACATAGGATAATGCTGTCCTCTTACAACTTAAGACCTACCCCCACCTGCCCCTATCAGTGGGTTTTGTTTTGTTTTTTCCCCCTCATTCTGCTTTGAAAATTCAGTCTTTTCTTCCTGTACATAATGGTCCAGTTTTAAAAAACTCTGTTTTATCTACCCTCTGTGGCTTGCAAACTAATTTGTAAGTGTGTTTGACTGCTTTGGGTGTGAACTAGTAGGACTAAAGACATTTGATTCTGTTCCCTTAGATCACAGAAATAGCATACTACCTCCGAACTGCTTTCAACCAAAGAGGCAACGTAGACCAGGCCATCCCCAGGGCTCTCTGCCCTAAATTGTTGGGAACTGGAAGGCATTTCTCAGTCTGCTTGTTGATTTGAAGTCATTCTTGCTCTAGTTTACCACTCAAAAGATTTCTGAGAACTCATACCAATGATTAAAAGTTTGCCTCTGGAGACAGAATGGAACAGTAGGAATTGATAACACCAGTTGTGAAGATTAGGTAACTTAAGCGTGAGTTTGGGGAAAGGCCAGTTAATATGTCCTTGTCTCTCCTTTGGGAACCCTGGTAGTGTAGTGGTTAAGTGCAATGGCTGCTAATGAGAAGGTGAGCAGTTCAAATCTACCAGGAGCTCCTTGGAAACTCTATGGGGCAGTTCTACCCTGTCCTAGAGAGTCACTATGAGTCAGAATTGATTTGACGGCAGTGCACTTGATTTGGTTTTTGTCTCCATTTTGAGCATAATGGCCTTGATTTTTTTCTTCTGGATCTGGGATCTAGACAAGTCTTCTAGGTGTTGAGTGAGACAAGAACTATGAACTCCCTTTGACTGGCGTATATCACCATTCTCATTTAGGGCAAGCAAAATGGAAGGAGATAGGTAGCTAGCTACTCAGTGAAGGGAACATTCTTTGGGCAGCAAAGTTCAAGGCCACTGGCGGCACTGCAGGGCCTGGAGCCAATGCAGTCTCTGAGGAAGAAAACCCTCACATTCAACATCTGTGGAGACTGAGAGAGTAAATTTTGACCACAATGTTCGTGACTTATTCTTTTTGCAGAGTAGATTTCTAAAGCTTTTGCATTAATTTAAGAAAAACTAAAAACACTAAATGTTAAGGATACTCTGAAACTGAAAAGAACCTAGACAGAGAAAGGGACGAGTGGACACTAAACCTTCAGCTATTTAGAAAATACACACCAAGCCTCCAACATACTCTTTTGTTATTTCCCATGGATTGTTTCATAACCCAGTAGGAGGGTGTCAGAGAGCACACACATAAACTAGGTCCACTACAGAGACAACCTGACACAGAAAAGCTTCCAGCGTAGGAGACGGAAAGAAGAAGGAAAGATTCAGCAAAGATGAAGACCTGGTATCTTTCTGAGACTTCAGCTGAACCTAAATAAATCAAACACTCATCTGGTGTCTCATTCTTGTTGACTGCTCTGCCTTTCTGTCTACCCTGGAGCTTTTCACACACTCCTGTGTGCATTTTTTATGCTCTCCTCGGGGGCAGTGGGCCACACTACACAGAGCCTTGGACTGATAACAACTCCAGTAGTCTACTTTATGTGGAACTGAATTTATATATTTACATATTTTTTTAGTGAACATAAAATTCCTTCAATACGAGCAAAATACGCACCTCCCTCAAGATGTCAGAGCACTGAGCAGACTTCTGGCTTGTCTCTGAAGTGGCCACACTGACCCTGTCAGGAGACCCTGGGGCTAGGAACTCTTTTTGTCCTGAGCATAACTACTTACCATTCTTCACCACAATAATGCTGCCACAGGTACTGTTTCCCAGAGAGAGCTGTTAGGAGCAGGGTACAAATCTAAAAACCATCACTGGCTAGGACAAACAATGATATAAATTTTCTCCAAAAATGGATCAGTCATAACAATCAACTTTCTAAAGCATTTCACCACTGTCACTTGTACACACCACTGTCACTTGTACACACCACTGTCACTTGTACACACCACTGAAAGAAGATGAAGTGGATACACTAGCCAAACTTTTACAAACCCCTTCTCCCAGGAGGTAAGTCCAAGCCTTGGGAATCTATAGTCCTCTTCAATGTATTTATCTGGAAAGCTGAAGAGAAATCTTCATTTCTCTTTTGGGCTACAGTAATGCTCTGGTTGCACAGCTTCCAAGGAGGTTACAGTTCGGCTGTGCACAGAAGCATGGTGCTAAGCGTATACTACCCATTAAACCTATTGCTATGGAATCCGTTCTAAATAATAGACCCCTATAGGACACAGAAGAACTGCCTCACAGAGTTTGCAAGAAGCGGCTGGTAGATTTGAACGGCCAGCCTTTTGGTTAGCAGTGAATATCTTAACCACTGCACCACCAGGTCTCCAAAAACCCATTGCCTTCAAGTTGATTCCAACTCACAGTAACCTATCATCATGAAACTGGGAAGTGTTCATTTTCTCCCTAGATTGGTATCCAAACCAGGAGTAGGGTAAAGTAAATAAAGGCTTTCTATTCTATCTAAGGCCCGTCTGGTGCTAGGACGTTCCAAAATAGCAGATGGTCTCCATGCCTCAGAAAGCCTTGTTGCAATGCCATGCCTAAGATACAGTGGTCTCAGTCTCAATAGATACTCACTGAGAGGCAGATTCATGACTAGCACTCACTGTATTTGCAGTTATATCTCTTACTTTCTTGCAATAAAATAACTCATTTTAAAACTAGATGTCCTAAAAAAGATTTTACATTAAAAATCATCTATAACTTAGTTTTGATCTTGACCACAAAAAAAAAACTTACCAATTACTAAAAAAGAAAAAAAAAAGGTTAAGTTTGTTAATTAATGACAAAGATAAGATCTTCCATGAAGAAATGGAGAGAAAATGGAGGCAGTTACTAGATGTAGTACAACACCTGGGAACACAACCTAGAATGTCAAAAAGCCAGACCCTACACTGAATTCAAAAAGAACTGTCCCTGTGGGGGTCACTGGGAAAGTGAAACTGTCACAAGCCAACAAAAAAAACCAAACCCATTGCCATCAAGTCGGTACCAACTCATAGTGACCCAGTAGAATAGAGTAGGACTGTCCCATAGAGTTTCCAAGGAACACCTGGAACTGCCACCTTTGGGTTAGCAGCCAGTTGTTAACCACTACACCACCAAGGTTTCTGAAACTGTCATAGTTTCCATGAAATGTCTGTGGTATTCTATAGATCCTCATAGTAAAACCAGTAATTCACCACTTTATAGGTGATGGTAGGTAAGTGTTTCCCTTGTACTCATGTTGTAAGATTCCGGTTGTTCTAGCCATTCAGACAATTGAACAGATGATTAGCACAGTATTCTATTAAATATAATTCTTCTTTTATTTATTTACTTATCATGAGTGAATGAAAATGTACATTCGCATATAAATTTGCATGCTGACCTACACGCAGCTTCCACTGCTCTCCCTGCATGGTGACAGCACACTCTTCCTCCCTGCTCCATACATGACTTATCTTCTCAACACTCTCCAATCTTCTCCTCTCCATCCATTCCCCTTCTTCCAGTATGAGGTCAACAGGACCTCCTATAGATGCCTAGAACTATAAAGTGCCAACACAATATGGTCACTCTGCACCACCAAGTCCAATCTATTGCTATCTGAAAAGTTGACCATTATGATTTATAGACAGGGACAGCATCAGAGCCAGGGGCCCTGCTCCAAGGAGAACTCTGAGGCCCCCGGACCATCAATTGTGGTCTTTTAGTGGAGATCTCAGTGTGCATCCCTATTTATACTTGTGTTGCCAGTGAGTCTCAACTTCATGAGCTCCATCGTGGCTATCACTGGTGGTGGCCAGGCACAATTTGGTTCTTCCAGTCACAAGCCGATGTAGACATCGACTCATGTGGGTCTCTCTGTCTTCTGGATTCCCTTTCCCCTATGTCATTATGGGCCTTGGTGATCATCCATTCCTGCTGAGTTGTGACCATTTGCTGTACCCTCAAACGGCAGCTTGGCAGCTTATAAGACCCCAGATGCCACTCACCAATGTGAGGTGCAGAGAGACCTCATTAGCAAAATGCTAGTTCTGCCAATTGGCCTCAATTTCCCCTGAAAGTAGGGTCCCCGACCCCCGATCCAGCTACTCTGTCCTTGCAGTATTACGTTAAGATGGGAGGAGTATACAAGTTGTGTTGAAGTTCCATTAATATTGATCTTCTTACTAATGTGTGCTGTCACCAGTTTCACTCAACCAAATTTCTAACAGCTATTTAAACTAAACCCTCCCCCATTGCCCTCCCACCCTCCCCACCCTTGCAGCCATCAAAGTCTTCTGTTATGCATGAGTCTGCTTTTAAGTTCTTATCGTAGGGGTCTCATACAATGTTTGTCTTTCTGTTGCTGACTATTTTCACTCAACATAATGTCCTCCAGTTGAAAGCAGGTTAAGAGATGCTTCCTGCTGTCATTGTTGTTATTTATCACTGCATAGTGTTCCATCAAGTATCTATGCCATAGTTTACCTACCCATTCTTCTGTTGTTGGACATCTGGGTTGATTCCATCTTTTTGCTATTGTGGATTGTGCTGCAACTAACATTCATGGGCATGTATCAGTTCATGTGAATGGCCTTGATTCTGTAGGATATATTCCAAGCAGTGGAATTACTGGGTCAAACAGTATATTTATATCCATTATTTTAAGATAGCACCAGATTGCTTTCCAAGGAGGTTGCACCATTTTGCAATCCCACCAACAGTGTAGGAGAGTTCCAATCTCTCCACAGCCTCTCCAGCATTTAGTATTTTGTATTTTTTGGATCATGGCCAACCTTGTTGGGGTAAGATGGTATGTCATTGTCATTTTGATTTGAATTTCTTTAATAGCTAATGATCATGAGCATGTCTGCATGTGTTTTTTGGCTGCCTGAATGTCCTCTTAGAGAAGTGTTTGTCCATCTCCTTAAATATGATTCTTCTTGATTGCTATTTTTTTTTGATTGCTATTTTTTGAAAAACTAACACGGCAATTCATTAATGCTACTCCAACTTTATAGACAATGCTGAAATTGTAAATATTGTTCGCAAGTAGTTCTGAAAACCTATCTTTGGATTTGTTTTAAATTCAAACATTCTGTTGTTTAAGGGCCTTTTCTCTCTCCATACAGATCTTTCAGGGAAACACCAACCCCACAGATGTTGTCTTTGGAGTTTTCCCCAAACCACTGATAACTCGATTTGTCCGAATCAAGCCTGTGACTTGGGAAACTGGCATCTCTATGAGATTTGAAGTCTATGGCTGCAAGATTGCAGGTAAGCACCAGCTTTAGGATTGCTGGTTCTTCTTTATACAAGCTTCTAAGTACCAGAAGAGTAATTTTGTATGAATGAAGTGTTTTTTTATGTGGGAGTTAAGAACATCTGTTTTGAAGTGAAACAAATTTGAGTACAGAGTCTGCACCTTTCATTAGCTTGTTTCTTTGAGCAATATACTTACCATTCAAAGCCTTAGTTATCATATTAGAAAGAGTCACAATACTACACCGCACAGGGTTATGATAATTAATGCAATAATGGATGTAAAGCATTTAGCACAGTCTATTGTGTAGGTGGTATTTGCTAAATGGGAAAGGTGCTGGGAGGCACAAATGGTTAAACACTTGACTAATAGACAAAAGCTTGGTAGTTCAAATCCATCCAGAGGCACATTGAAGGACAAGAGCAGGTGATGCACTTCTTGAAAACCCTATGGAGCAGTTCTGCTCTGCACGCTGGGGTCTTCATGACTCAAAACGGACTCTACGGCAGTGGTCCCCAGACTCTCTGTTAGCTCAGAATATAAAACAGTGTGAAAGCTAACTCTTCAGGCAAAGATTGTGCTCAACTCTATGACCTAAAGTAATGCTGGTGAACAGTGTGCTTCTTGGCTTAAACAGATACATGAGGCTGACTGAGCAGCTCGTATCCAGTGGTGCGATGAGAAGGTAGAGGGGGACAGGAGTTGGCTGAATGGTTACAGGAAGTATAGGGTGGCAAGTAGGAGTATGCTGTCACAGGTAGGAAGAACAGCTGGAGTTGCACAGTAGTGCGGGTGAGCGGTTTTATGTGGCAAATTGACTTGGACTGTGAACTTTCACTTAAAGCACAATGAAATATTTTTTAAAAAATCAACTTACAGCTATCAACAGCAACAACATTTTCATTAGACTGTAAGTCCTGTGGGAACCCTGGTGGAATAGTAGTTAAGTGCTATGGCTGCTAACCAACAGATCAGCAGTTCAGATCCACCAGGCATACCTTGGAAACGCTATGGGCAGTTCTACTCTGTCTGTAAGGTCGCTATGAGTTGGAATTGACTTGATGGCACTGGAATATAGATACGTATTTTGGTTCTTACAAAACTTTAAAAGGTTCTGTCAAATTTGGATGAGAAAATGGTATTATCTCCATTTCAGTGTGGGGAAATTGAGTCACTGAAAAGTGATAAAAAACATGAACCAGGTTAGGATGAAATGGGTGGTGAAAGTATTTCCATGCCTAGTATTCTCACTGCATTTCTGTGGCTGTCACTACTGCTTTTACTTGGCCACTGGTCTTCCTATAACACTACTCTGTATTCTGAAATAAATGGCAGTTGCAAACTAGTTCCTTTTCTATTTACGTAATTGCAAATCTTTCTTAACAAAACATAGTACAATGTAATGTTCATAGTAAGCTTAAAAGTTCAGAAAACAAAATCAGTAGATTGATTCACCAACAAATGAGTAAAAGTTAACAATATCCAAAAGTTTATGAAGTATCCCTAATGCTATTTTAGTATGCATATTTAGGGAGCCCTGGTGGCACGATGATTAAGAGCCCAGTTGCTAACCCAAATGTTGGCAGTTCAGATCCACCAGCCACCCCTTGGAACTCCTATAAGGTTGTCATGATTTGGAATCCACTTGACAGCCATGGGTTTTATACATACTTAGTGCACTTAATTTCTCATTCCATGAAAACCAACACTATTATTTTTATTTTCATCATTTTAGTATAGTTATTTTTAGAGGCAGATTGACAGATTTAACGCACTAAACAAGGAAAAAGCAAAATCAGCTGGAAAGTTTTCTATGAAATTGCAAGCAATTTGGAGAAGAACTAAGGGGAAAAAATAAAAATAAAAACACATTAATAGTAAAGTCCATCTTGGGAAATAAAAACTGACATCTGATTTCCTACTAAAAGTTTATTTATTTACATCCCAGAGACAAGTTTGTTTATTGTTTTAGAGTCTAAGAGTTAGAAAGTTTAAGGCCTTAGAGATAGGAATTAGATAGGAAGGGGTTTGGAATAAGAAAGACCATTAAAAAATTACATAAAATCTTGGATTTACTTTTCAGTCACCAGTTAGATGAAAGTTCTAGGTTACTTTTAGAGAATTGCAAATTTGAGAGTCTACTCATAAATCCATAGAAACAAGGTGGTTTGAGGTCATGGTGGAAATTTTGGGCCCATTCCTCCCGCTTTTATCTCATGTCACTGCCAAAAAAAAAAAGAAAGAAGAAGAAGTTCATAATAACTTCAGATGTGTTAGTCTGAATTTCATGCTCTTCAAGATTTATGTTATATCCTTTCAGTTAAATAAAATAACTTATTTAAACTCAAATTGCCCTTTTTCATTCTGACAAGAATTTTCCTGAAAGTTAATTCTGGGAAATATAAAGAAGGCAAGTTATTTATTGGGTTAAAAAAGTTTGTCTTTAAATGACCCAGTTATTTTAATGACAGATGTCTGAAACAGCATATTCTAATGTTTTCGTATGTATTCTATTTTATAGTTATTTTAAGTAACTAATTGTATTTTTTTCCCAATAAGGTAACCATACTGCTTTTAAGCTAGTGCTAGTCTCCTAATCAAGACCTTTAATGCATTATAAATGCTTAATATACAGACAGAGTTTGAAGAGGCTAGCGTGGAATACTGGTAGTCACATGGACAGTAATTATACAAACATATCAGAGCTTAGATCTAGACTGCCAACTTAATGAATGTGTGACAGTAGGCTGGTGATTTATTCCCTCTCATCTCCATTTTCTGATGTGTGAAATTCATCATAAGGTAACTATAATGAGCATTTCGTAAAGAGAATATTTGTAAAATACCTGTCGTAGAATAATGCTCACTAAATAGTATCAATAAATTAAAGCCGTACATAGCACCCAGTATATTAAGCCTAGAATCAGCTCCAGCCAACAGAACCTCTAATAAATCAATGACATCGAGTTTTCTGCTTGGCTACTGGAGCAGGTAATCTTTTCAAAACCATGGTCTCTCCAGAGAGGAGATAAATGAAAACAGGATAGGACAGCAGTATCCCTCTAGACTAGAAGATCCCTGAAAGCCAGGGTGGCTGTGTCCTAGATGCCTGAATCATAAAGTGTTCAGTGGTTAATTTTTCAGTGAATTGCAGTTCTTGTCTATGCCTTCTGATGAAGAAGTGGCTGGACCAAAAGATACAACCTCTCTTTAGTTAACACTGAATAGGCGTATTTTAACTCAGTATACCTAGATTTGTTTTTTTAAAAAGAAAACTCGAATTAGAAGTTAACATATTAGAAGTTAATATGTTAGAAGTTAACATATTAGAAGTTAATATATTTTGACTCCTAAGGTCTCCAGGGCCCTATGTTTTATTTATGAATGTGTTGATTTCTTAGTTTTTACTGTGGTTAAAATATATATAAGCCCTCCTGGCCCATGTCTTTAACCAAGTATTTCAGTTCATAAAGCATCTCGTAGAAATACAGTGATCCTTGGAAACTCCATAGGCAGTTCAACTCTGATGTTTAGGGTTCCTAGGAATCAGAATTAACTTGATAGCCGTGGGTGTTTGCTTGTAGTATTATCATGGTATGTCACCATATAGAAATAAAAAGAAAACAGCTGTAGAACAACCATTCTGCTTTATAAATAATTGATTATGGAACATTTTTGTAAGCAGGCTTCGTCATTTTCTGAAGAAGAAATTCTGTGAAAATATTCTTGCAGGGTTGCTTCTTGATGTATGAGACTACACAAGGATCTCAGCTGTCTTGTACTTGCTGAGCTGAAGTCTGTTCACTGGAGCTTGTGCATAAGTCATTGTGCTCCTGTGTGAGTCAAAGTTCTTGGGGAGAAGCTTGGGCACCACGACATGTGAAGTCCTTTTCTGAGCCATCAGTGGAAGAAAAAATTATGATCATTCAAGTTCTCCTATCAAATTCAACTATTACCTTCTCGGCCTTTGAAAACTGGTTAACTGGATATTTGATTTACTGGTTGTCCCAGTTATCGAGTGCCACATTAATAGAAATACCACAAGTGGGTGGCTTTAACACAGCAGTCCATTCTCTTAGAGTTTAGGAATTCTGAAGTCCAAATTCAGGATGCCAGTTCTAGGGGAAGGCTCTCACCCTCTGTCAGCTGTTAGGAAAGATCCTTCTGTTTCTTCAACATTTGTGCGCCTGGCTTTCCTTAGAGATCCCACTGTGTCTGATATCAGTCTTCACCTGAGCCTAGGAGGATCAGTGTAGCACCTCATACTCAAAGAATGTGCTCCACTCCAGGTTCTTCTTTCTTGGTGGCAGCCAGGTCCCTCAGTCTCTGCCCACTTGCTTAATCCCTTTGATAGCTCAAGAGAGACTGACTCAGAATACAACCTAATCTTGTGAATTGTGTCCTGCATCATCAACACAATTGCTTCTAATCTTGCCTCATTAATATCATAGGATTTAGGTTAGGATTTACAACATGGAGGATAATTACATCAGACCACAAAAATGGAAAAAAATTACATATACTGAGTCACTGCCTAGCCAAGTTGACACGCACATCCTTGGGGACACAATTCAATCTGAACAAAAGTACGTATCAGTTTTTCCATTAAAGCTTACTACAGAGATTAACCATCTCTATCCCCAGTCACAGAACTCATCTCTTTTTCCCCTACAGAATTGGTTTCAAGTTTTAGAGATAAGGTTGCCAGACAAAGTACAAAATATTCAGGTAAAGTTGATATATATAAACAGTGAATGATTTTTACTGAAAGTATGACCTCTGCTATATTTGCAACACACTTAAATACTAAATACTAAAAAAAGATTCATAGTTTATCTGAAATTCAAATTTAGCTGGGTACCCTGATTTTTGTCTTATTTTGTTCATTTGATTGTGGTGGTGGTGGTGTTTGCTAAATTTGGCAACCCTGTTTACAAAGCTTCTGATTGTAGCCATCCAGCCTCCCAGCCAGCGTCCTATAGAAGAACAGAGTTGTAGCATAGCATCTCTTTCAGGTGCTTTACTGTGAGTATATTTTTTCTACTAATCATTGTTAAAATTAGGTCACACAGTCTTCAGTAAAAAGCAAATTACAGTGCCTCCTCATTATTTCTTTGGGTGAGGTAGACATACAGAAGGAATAGCCATCTAGCTGTGCTCCTACAGATAGGCTGGCTAAATGAGGAGTGGGAGTCCGTAGATCTGAGGATGTGTAACTACCACCTCAGCCAACCCTGCATTAGACAAAGGACATTAATCTGGTAAAGGTTCTGCTCTCCTTACAGTATTCAAGTTAATTACGTTTTTCCACAAATGGCAACATCTGGTACCTATTACCTGGTAAATATTGCCTTTATATAAGAACGGGTTTTGAATCAGACAGGTGCGACCACAGTGGCCGCCTTCTATTTTTGACGCTTATAGCTGCACAGTTGCTCAGTAAAATAGTTTTTGTAAATCTTTTTTTAATTGCCACCAAGTTTGTTTTTGGTTTCCAGACCCTAGTCTGGATCAAATATTGGGGGTGAACTACAGGAAAGGACACTAGATAAAAGGACATCTGCCTTTTATTGTACTAACAAGTTGATTCATTCAACAAATATTTGCCAAGAAAATGCTCTTAATGAAACAAGGCACAAAGAATCATAGGAAGTAGAAAAATATAACTTGATTCAAGCCCTCAAACTTAAAATATGGGTGGGTAAAATAACAGCAATCTAAGGAACTGAGTATAAAAATATTCCACATCTGAAGAACGCAGATAAAGTGCAGGGGCAAGCCCAAGAAAAAGAAAGCCCTGTGCAATGGAGGGAATAAGCAACACAGCACTCGAAAATGGGTAAAGATTTTAAGAGATCTGGGCAGTGGGAAGGGGTAAATGATGGGTAATTTCTGGTAGGGGAACTATAATGAGAGAGAGCTCCTCCAGAGGTGAGCAGCTTCATGACCTCAGTTGGCCACACAAAAGGCATGTGTAGGGGCAAATACGTTGGGCAGTGGCAGTTCAGTGATAGAATTCTCACCTTCCATGTGGGAGAACACGGTTCATTTCCCGGCCAGTACACCTCATCAGCAGCCAACACTCGTCTGTCGTTGGAGGCTTGGGTATTGCTATGATGGTGAACAGATTTCAGTGGAGCTTCCAGAATGAGAGGGATCAGGATGAAAGGCCTGGAAATCTACTACCAAAAATCAGCCAGTGAAAACCTTCTGGATCACAACAGTCTGATGCTGTTGTGTATGAGGTCACCATGAGTCGGGCTAACTTGATGGCTGCTAACAACAACAACAACAAAGGATACTTGGAGAGAGACCTTGAAGAGATGTGATATGTATAGAAGACCTTGTATGTGTGGGTGAAAAGTGCATGCATAATTCCTAGACAAACAAATACTGAAGGTATGAGTTAAAAGAAGACATGAGCTGAACTGTGCCACTCCCATGGAAAACAAGTAATTATTTCTCAACGTTCATCTGCTAATGTGAATGTAGTATAATTGCATTAGATACATGCCTTTCACTTGGGATGGTTCTGTTTTAAGGCTAAACTTTGATTAAATAATGAAGCATTGAGTTGTTTCAAAGAATAATAAATAGGTTATTATTTCTGTCTGTGACCTGACTTGCTGGGGGCCGGCCTTAACAGGGTCTGGGATCACTAAGGGATGGGTGGCGTTGGCGAAGAAATGAGACTCAGACAACCAGGAATCTGGAGGTCTTATTTTTTATATAATCAATGAGGTGACATGATTTTCACCCTGCTCTTTGACCACGTAAGCTATTGGCTAGCAAGGAACTGATACCTTGTGGTCTCTTTTCGTGTTAATCATTAGGGCCTTCTAGATAATGGCCTGAGACAGTGGTCTCTTTTCATGTTAATCATTAGGGCCCTCTAGGTAATGGCCCGAGATAAGTATATTGTGGTGATAATTAACAGTGAAAACAAAGCTATGCCTTGAGCTCAATCACCTCTACCTATGCCTTGAGGTCAAAGGTTCAGGAAGAGGGGTAGGCACATCTAAAGGTTATTATCTGACTATCTCTATTTGTTCCTTCTTTGCTCTTATTTTATCTCTTCCTGTGGGGACAGTAAGTGCCTACTGTCCCCCACCCTATGCCTCTCTTAAGCTGTCCTAAGAAGGATATTTCTTTAGAGTTTACTCATTTGCCATACCAATTATAATAGACTTGGGAGTCTATCCATCTTCCTGATGCAGGGAGTGGGATGTCTATATCTAAGGGCTATTGGGGGGGGGGGTTGTCCCTGGGGAGCTTCCCAGGGCCTTCCTGCAATCTTGTATTTTACATGTGGAGGGGGATGTGCGGCTGGGGGAAGCCAGCAGGGCCAGGCCAGCCTCAGCGTTCCTGGGCTGGGCGTACTGTGTCGGGATTCATTAAGCCGAGGGGGTTGTAAAGCCCTTCTTAGAAAGCATCTTCCTTAATCCTTGTGCAAGGAGATGAGAGGGTACTTTTGAGGAAGATTTAATTAGAATGCCAAATATTATCAGGGAGAGTACAGCCAAAAATATGCCAAGGGTGAGATGCCTCCACCCGCCATCACATAGGTGTGTAGCTTTGCTTACAGGGGCTTCTGTGGGTGATGGGCCTCAGCACTGACTGACATGTGCAATTTTGAAAGGAGAATAATTGAAATTTTGGACACTTTTTTACCCCACCAAATCAGTTGATCAGTTGACATTCTCATGCTAATCATCCTGTTAGTTGCTATAGAAGATATAAAAATATGTATGATGTTGTTTATTACCTTCAGGAATTTACATCCTGGCTATGTGTCTTAGGCTGGGTTCTTTAGAGAGGCAAAATCTGTGAAGTATATTTACGTGTGTAGAGAGAGATTTATCTCAAGGAAATGGTTTGCATGGTTGTAGAGGCTGACAAGTTCCAAGTCTGTGAGTCAGGCACCAGGCTGAGGCTAATGAACCCAGGATAGACAGGTCAGATGGCAGCCCACTGGTTCACAGGCTGCAGAGACTGATGGATCCCAAGATTGGCAGGCAAGACAGCAGACTACTGGCTCAAGTCCCAAAACCTGAAGGTCAGATAATGTGACAAGCTGGACACAGGATCCAGAGCAAATACACAAGCTTTGCCAGAATGTTCATGTATATATTTGATGCCAGCCCCATTTCCAGTGAAACTCTCCATATAATCAATTGGCTGATCACGTCAGATCACATCCTGGGTCAAAATACATCATTGTATAACTGCTAAATCACTGAGAATCATGGCCTAGCCAAGATGACATATAAACTTAACCATCACACTGTGTATGCAAAGCTAACACAGTTAAACTATCTAGAGAACAGTGTAATGCTAACTTCTATCCTACTGAGTATATGGGCAGTCATATTCTTGAGAAGTTTTTGCTGTTGTTAGGTGCTGCTGTTGACTCATAGCAACTACACATATATAAAATAGAACTACCACATAGAGTTTTTGAGGCTGTAATTATTACAGGAATAGATCACCAGCTCTTTCTCAGTGGGAGAGACACTGAATGGATTCAAACTACCAACTTTTTAGTTAGCAATCAAGTTCTTAATTGTGTGCTACCACATTCCTTTTTCTTGAGAAAGGAGGTCTCAAAATGAAGACAGGAGTAGTTTGAGAAGTTTTTACAGTGAGTTTTAAACTAGATCGTAAGGGTTGCGCAGAATTTACCTCTGCCAAAGGAGGAAAAAGGCACAACAGGAAATTTTCGAGCAAAAGCAATGACCAAAACATGTCTGTGGTATACCAAAAATTAAAGCAGACCCACTGCCATGGAGTTGATTCTGACTCATAGCAGCCCTATAAGACAGAGAACTGCTCCATAGAGTTTCCAAGGAGCACCTGGCTGATTCAAACTACCAACATTTTGGTTAGCAGATGTAGCATCTAACCACTACACTACCTATGAGACAAAAATGAATTAATTGGAATTACTGTCAGTATCAGGGAATAAAACAAATGAATAGGGCAAAATCAAAATGAGGGTCTTGAGAGACATGTAAAAGACTTTTATGTCATCCTATAAATAGCAGGGAGCCATGAGGGGTGTCTGAGCATGGCAACAACAAATTTTACTAAAATCTCATATGGCAGTTATGCATAGTGCAGTTTGAAGACTGGGCTGGAGAGGCCAACTGCAGAACCCTGGTGATGTTAAGAGAAACAAAGACATTTTTTTAAAAGAAAATATGGCACAGTGTGGTAGCAAAGCAGGAATGGGAAGTGCAAAAGAAGGATAGATAAAATGGCTACACAGGAAGCTGATGATTGGTGATATGACTAATTAAAATGTATGGTCCCATAAAGGATCCAATGTCAAAGGAATAAGAATTGCTTCAGTTTGGGCATCACGTATTTGAGATGGCAATGAGATATTCATGTTGGGACATTCTAATGCAATTGGAACAGGGGTGGGGAGGGCACCTAAGCATGCAGATAGGCACTGTCCTGCATGCTCAGTGAGTCCAAATGTCATCTTCCCCGAGAAGCCCCTTCCACCCTTTCCAAGCTAAGTCAAACGCTTCTCTCCACCCCCTGACTCAGTCTATTCTGACTCATGATGGCCCTGAGTGTGGCAGAGGGGTTTTCAAACTGCGTTCCTTAGGGTTTTCAGTAGCTGTAATCCTTCAGAAGTAAACCAGGCCTGTCTTCCCCATACCTCCTTACTACTTTTTTTTTTCTTTACCTCTGCTTTAGCAGTCTCTCACTAAACTGTGTAAACTATGCAGTTCTATTGGACAGGGCATATATACTTTATCTACAGAGAATTTCTGGATACCAAAGACAGTGAAGTATCAACAGTTTGGCATTAAACTTAGAAGAATTCAAAAGGTGGAAATGCATAATTTACTGAAAATTTTCTGTGCTGAAATGTGAGTTAGAGAGAAGAGTTCCGAGAGGATGAGAGAAAACAGAGAGAGAGGAAGGACTGTAGCTCATAGAATGTAAAGTATCCCAGAGATCAGAAATTTCTATGAACGGGTACAATGTTTTAATTCAATATTCTCCCAGGAGATCATTTTACATCCTCTATTTAATTCCTTCCCTTAGATTACCCTTGTTCTGGAATGTTGGGTATGGTGTCTGGACTCATTTCTGACTCCCAAATCACAGCATCAAATCAAGCAGACAGAAACTGGATGCCTGAAAATATTCGCTTGGTCACCAGTCGCTCTGGCTGGGCACTGCCCCCCTCGTCTCACCCCTACACAAACCAGTGGCTCCAAGTAGACCTGGGGGAGGAGAAGATCGTGCGAGGCATCATTATTCAGGGCGGGAAGCACCGGGAGAACAAGGTGTACATGAGAAAGTTCAAGATCGGGTACAGCAACAATGGCTCTGACTGGCAGATGCTAATGGACGACAGCAAGCGCAAGGCCAAGGTGAGCCGTCTGGGGACAGCAGTAACCCGTGAGGAGGTTTTCCCGCACATCACTGGTTTCAGTCTGGGGACTCTCCCATTTCCCACAGGAACTGATATCTCTTTCTGTGTTTGTGTTTTCTGTTCCTTTAAGCCTTCAGATCAGTGGAGGTTTGTTAAGATGTCAATAAAGCCCTCCTCATCCTAGAAAAGTCAGGAATGGGTTGCCAAGGCTGGTGTTTGAGACAAGCCCAGACGAGAATAGCACTGCTGGTCGTATGCTTTCTTCTCCTGTTAGGAACCCCAGATAGCTCAAGACTCAGACAGATGATACAGCAAAGGTGAAGGTGGGATGAGGGGGCTCACAGCAGCAACCTGTCCGGAATCCAAAAATCTCTCCACAGATTTTATAGTCAGTAAATCAAACCAGCAGCCATGGAGTTGACTTGGACTTAGGGCAACCCAATGTGTGTCAGAGTAAAGCTGTGCTCCATATGGTTTTTGGTAGCTGACTTTTCATATGTAATTAGATCCCTGAGCCTTTCTTCCAAGGTGCCTCTGGATGCACTTGAACCTTCAACCTTTTGATTAGCCTGGCCCCTAGGGTCGCCATGAGTCAGATCCGACTCGAAGGCACTTGGCTTGGCTAGTGCTTGTCTGTTGTCACCACGCAGGAACTCCAGTCTATCAATTAGCTCTCCCTTTTGCCTCCCTTCCCAATCAGTCTTGATTTAAGTGTGTTTTTTTATACATTAGAGATGTTTAAAATACATTTGGCTCTTGATAAATTGGTCAAAAGAGTAGGAAATCCCCATTTAAAAATATTCCAAAATTCACCAGAATATGTGATACGATTTCTTTTTTTAAAAATAAACAGATGTACTTGACTAATTATGTTTCAGTTAGGTTGCAATTTGAATTTGTCTGCATTTCCTGAGCACACATCACCAACTAAGGGAGCCCAGATGTACTCTGGGTAGCCAAGAAGCCTGTTTGGGATTAAAATAAGTAGTCATCCCCCAGACAATCAAAAGTTTAGCTTTTGCACGCAGTGCAGAAATTCTGTTCAGCTGATAATGCTTCTTAAAACTACCACAATTGGCCTTTTGGTTCCAGTCATCCCATCCCCGCTTTGCCTGTGACTTAGTCTCTTCTGAAATGAAGATTTCAGCTCATTGGAGAGAATATTATCCTCACTCCCACTCGAAGCGAGTGTGGGAATATGGCTTAATTTAGTGACTCAGGCCAAAGGCGTTTCAGGCAGGAAACATAATTTGGAAAATGTTACCAGCTCCCAATCCTCCAGCTGTAGTGGCTGTGCTCTTCGGAAACATTCCTATGCCACATGTGCTGCTGAGAGCCAGCCTTCTACACGGAGGCCCAGCTAAGAATCTCTCAGCCATGGCTTCCCTCCTTACCTTTGGGCTTCCAGAACACGTTCGTGTGATTGTTATTTACGTACAGCAGTCACCTTCTTTCTTGTGTCCGTTTTCATGCCCCTTTGAGATCTATCCCTTTTGCCTGGGAGAGAGAGAAAAGAGAAAAGAAAATACACATCAGAAACTGAAATCCCCTTAAGAGCCAATCTTTCCAGAGGAGTGGTGAGCATCATGACTTCATTGCAAAGTGTGAATATGCTACAAATCAACAACTTTGTGGAAGCGCTGTCTGATAGAAGTGTGTACTGTTTTGACTTATTCTTCAACACTCTGGTTCTAAGAGAGAAAGAAAACAAATCACCATATGGTTTTGATAGGATGCTTCCTTTCTTTCCCCATCTTTCTGTTACGTAATCCCAGCATTTGCCGTCAAGCCTAAAGCTATCACTGTATTGTGAACTAAGCACAAAATTCCACAGGAAACCTAGCCATAGTTTTTCAGCTTTAACACAAAATTCAAGATGTGTTGAATGTGTGAGATTTTACCCATAAAATATGATTATATCCACCACTGACATTTTTCTATGATATTTAAAGCCATAAAAACATCTAAATTGTTTACATAGAGTCGGATTGTGATTCTTAGCATTCCCTTCTACTGACATAGAATCTTTAAAGTGAAAAAGACTAGTAAAACCTTCCATTTAGGAACACCACGTATTTAGAAATGGTGCAAAGAAGGAGCCCCGATAGCGCAGTGGTTGAGAGTTCAGTTGCTAACCACAAGGTCAGCCTTTTTGAATCCACCTTGGAAATCAAGTGGGGCAGGTGTGTGCTCTCTTTTATAGAGTCGCATTAAGTCAGAATGGAGTCCCAGGTAACGATGCTGTTTACATTTAAATTCGCAAATGATAGCACCTGCTTAGGATGGCAAACACCTTTTAGCTAAAAACAAGGTAAGTAGTTTGCTTTGTGAAATGAAACGCACTTTGGTTGGATTGGGGTCTCTGGGTCATGCAAATAGTTAATGTGCTCATCTGCTAACCCAAAGTTTGAAGGTTCAAGTCCACCCAGAATCACTTTGCAAGAAAGGCCTGGCAATCTACAGCTCAAAATTGTATCACTGAAAACATATGGAGCACAGTTCTACCTAACACACATAGAGTTGCCATGAGTGGGAACTGACTCAACTATAGCAACTGTTTTGTTGTTGCTTTGTTTTGTTTTTCTTTCCTTATTGAATTTAAAGTCTTGTATGCCCTCTCCTTATTCCCTGCCCCTAAGTAGTATGTGATGGACCAGGTCTGAATTAACTAGACTTTTCAGGAATGGATTGAAGATCTAAATATTTAAAGATGTCTTCTTCTAAAAAATGGATGGTAAAAGAACACAAAGATAATTCATAAGCAGTCTTACCTTATCAAAATTAGCCCAGTTCCATATGGCTTTTCATTGCTACTATCTTCTGAATTCATCACTGTCAGCTTTTATAATGTGTTTGCACTGTGCTAATTCTTCCCTCAGGTGAAAATTAAGAGACTGGAATTCCAAAGATAGGAATGCTTTTCTCCTATGATCTTTAAAGCAATGTTAATGTAGACAAAACTTGCATGTGTAGTAATGATATTTTCATGATAATTAGTATCTCACTGACAACAAGTGAACTGGGCCTAACAATAACATATGTCACATTCTCAATTACTGGCAAGAATTTCAGTTCTATCAGAAGAGCGTAGTTCTGAAGACTGTTAAAAAAAAAATAGAAAAAAACTTTAATTGAGAAGGAGCAGGTCTATGTGACTCATACACTTTTAGATTCCTGAAAGTTCTTCTGAGTTGAAAACAAGCCAATTAATTTACTTTTACAACTTGAAAAGAGTCCCTGGGTGCTGCTGACAGCTAATATGCTCAGCAGCTAACCAAAAGGTTGGAGGTTCGAGTCTACCCAGAAGTGCTACTTCCAAAAGAATCAGTCAGTGAGAACCCTCCAGAGCCCAGTTCTGATCTGAAATATGCTGGCTCACCATTAGTAGGGATCAACTCAGTGGCAACTGATTAACTGGTTAGAACTTGGAAAACTCCTAGTTGTTTATCTACCTACCCAATCATCTGTCCACATATATGTATCTCCACTATTGAGTCATGATATTTCTGCTGCTAAATGATCATATTTTTGACTCGGTAATGAAGCCTTGACCCAATTGATTGAGCATGGTTCCCACTACTGAGCAACAGGGTCTTGGACTGGCCACTTACTCCACCTGATCAACCAGTAGCTCAAACTGCATCTAATTTAATGAAACATTAATGAAAGTAAATGTGTGACTCTGGGCATAGACATTTCCAGGACCTCAGTGTTCTGATCTATTAAGGGTGAAGAGATTAGGCTAGATTATTTCTAAGGGTACAGCCATCACTGTAGTGTGGTTAAGGCCCCCAGTTCAGCCTGAGGTTTGAATGCTGACTCTGCCACATACCATCACTATGGCTGTGGAGAAATTAGTTAACCCCTCTCTGCATCAGATTCCCCATATATAAAATGTAAGTAATCCTAGAATTTATTTCATGGCAGTACTTTGTTTAAATGGGTAAATATATTAAACCCTTACAACAGAGCTGTCACCTGTAACCGAGATATGATGGTTGATGTACAGAAGGACACTCCCACTGCTGAGATAATTTTATTTTCCTAATTCTCCTCCCCTTCTGTTTTGGGTGAGATTAAGAATAGTGTTGGGAGAAGAGGATACAGGGAGGTTTGTCTAGTTCTTGAAAAATAAACAGACCTAATCACAGCTCCACTTTCCAGTGATTTCACCGAACAGTTTTGACCTTCCTGACAATGTAAAAAGAGAAGTAATCAAGTGGGTAGCCTAGTTCCCAGAAAGTCCCAATGACTTTGAAAGAGGCGTAGATTCATACTGCATTTCATCCCATCTGAAAGCATAAAGTGTGGACCCTTGATAGCTTTGCTGAGGTGAGAATATCTTTCACCTACAAATGCCTCCATGGGGTAGGTATTTCTTAAGTAAAGAGCAATTTCAGTGGATTGGAAGAAACCAAATTACTGAAGGAACAACATTTGCCTTAGACTAAAGCTGCCCAGGGTGGCACAAATGGTTACGCTTCCAGCTACAAACTGAAAGATTGGTAGTCCAAGTTTACCTGGAGGCACCTTGGAAGAACGGCCATAGAGTCATGGCCATTGAAAACCCTATAGAGCTCAGTTCCACTCTGACACACATGGCCTTGCCATGAGCTAGGATGCGACTCAGTAACAACCACTTTGGGTTTTTCTGGCTTGCCACAGACAGAGTTTGCTAACTTCTCCTTCAGGAATTTAACTCGTCTCTCTTCTAGAGCAAAAGTAGGACTTTCTCCTTTAAGAAGATATAACAGGAGTGCTTGCTGAGCTGTAAAGACCAGCAGGTTGTCTTTCTGAGTTTTCTTCCTCACCTTGAGGCAGTGATAAAAGTGTCACTTCACCAAGGCGGACATCAGCATGTCACTTAAAAACATGTCTCATTAAATCCTCAGCTTCTGGTACAGCCTCTGTGTGTTCAGAAGTTCTGAGAAATGACATCTGTCACTTCTCTGAGGAGGTTTGTTTTTTTTTTTTTCCTTTCTCATTTGTGAAAGAAATGCCAGCCATTTGTGAAGTGGTAGAAGAAAGCTAATTTCTCTATCCTAGTAAGAATCCTGCGGGACAGAAGAAACAGCTGTTGAAAGGAAGGTTTGATTTATTTTTTTCTAAATAACCATTGTTTTTCGTGCTTCACAGTCTTTTGAAGGCAACAACAACTATGACACACCTGAGCTGAGAACCTTTCCACCGCTTTCCACGCGATTTATCAGGATCTATCCTGAGAGAGCCACCCATGGTGGACTAGGGCTGCGGATGGAGCTTCTAGGCTGTGAAGTGGAAGGTAATCGCATTTCTGGAATCCCATCTAGAGCTCTAGTTTGTTGCTTTATTGGTTGGTTTTCTCCTGTTTCATGCATGTATGCTCTTGTTGGCGCTGTCACCAAATGCCATCTTTCCCCCTTGAATGGCCCTATTTCCTGTCTCTCTCTAGCATACACCAGGAATTGCGGCCTTAAGCATCACATTGATTTTTGTTTGTTTGTTTTTTGTTTTTTTGTTTGAAAGTTTGCTTAACTCCTGTGAAATGCAGGTATTTTTTCTTCTGACTTTTTTAGTGTTTAGAGAACTATTTCTGATCCAGGTTTGTGTCTGACTATCATGGCATACCAGCAGGAAGTGGCATTGGACAGGCGGGGTTGTAAAGACAACATCTTGGATGATTTTTTAAGGCTGATGCAGAAAGAGAGAACTTTACCTGTGATATATGAAAATGCTGGGAAGTCCCTTTAAGGGTAGGAGTGCGTCAACTTAGGTTAAAGTCAAAGCCAAATTCAGTTCCTGTGCTGGGCCCAGGATTCTGCTCTCCTCTTCATTTTTCAACATGAGAATGAAATTCATGCTAGAAAATGTGCCATGATGGTTGCTTAATGTACCATTTACTGATTTCATCCATTATAATTCCCATCTGTCTTAGATTTGGAAATAAATGAATAACTTGCTGCCAACCTTCCCATCCTCACTGAGGTCCTTCTCCAAGTTAGCTGAGAGAATGGCTCTTGTTGGTACCCAGATGTTAATCAACTGGACATATGCTCATAGTTGTTTTGAAGGATGCTTTTTAATATCTCCTTCTTTTGTGGTTTCCAAAATTATTTGTGTTTTGAACTACCCTAAGTATAATTACGTTCCTGAGCACATTAGATGCCAGAAAAGTTTTCTTATGCACTACAGAATCTTAGGCTATAAATCATCACACTACTGAATAATTCATAACTACTTTTCTATGTGTTTATTTAAGACTAGACCGTTATCTCCCATTCTTTATTGGGTCATTGTTTCCATATTTGTAGTCACGTCCTGGACCCCTAAGTTATCTAACTGCTATCAACCCAGATCAAGAAGGGTTCTCTGCCAGGTCTTTGGCAAGGATGCCAAGAAAAAGAGGGGATGGGCAGGGGCAGGAGGAACCAACTGCAGATGCATTCATTCAATTTACTGAGAAATGTGGGCATCTGGAAAAGGAAGTCTGCCGCTGTGATGCAGGTCTCAGGCTGGGTTCTGAAAAGAAACTGATTTAAGAGGTGGAATGAATGGATGGCTGAAAAGACTAAGCCTGGTGGCAGTATGCCAGTGTAAACTCTGTAGTGAAGTAGAAATTGTTGGTGAAGTGATTTGCCTGCAGATGTTTCCAAGGACTCACAGAAGTGAGTATATCGCCCTCCAACTCTATGAGAAACCACCTTCTGGTATAGGAAAGTCAGAGCTTCTAGCACAGTTGGTGACAGACTGTGTGTTTCTTCTCCCTTCAGTCAGTTAACAGGCTCCTAGTAAATGTCTTCTCTGGACCGTGTTCTGTCGTGAGCACCTAGAGGGACAGTAGGAGCAGGAGCAGCTGCACATTTGTGAGTGTTCCTCTTGTTATAAGCTAGCCTGTCTAAGAAAACAGTTGGAGAACCACAGAAGCTAAAATACTTTCAAATAGCGAAATTGGGGAGCAAAATCATTCACTTCCTATATTTTTGTGTTCAGTCTGAGCACCACTGAGGGCCACTTTCAAATTAGAATCCCATTTTTATAAGTAGGATGAGGAATGAAGAGAAAGCTGCAAGACAGACAAACCAAAACCAAACCGGTTGCCATGGAGTCCACTCCAACTCACGGCAAGAGTACTGAAAATACTTAAAAGTGGCACATTATTGAGAATAACAGCTTAGCGATGACAACTATCCGGATTTCCAGAGAGGGTTCTATTGAGTCACTGACATGGCTGAGTAGAGACCAGAATACGCATCTGCATTTCACAAAGTCTGAACTGCATGTCAGGACGCAGTGAGCATCATCAGTACCTAGGGATCGAGTTATCGTGGCGTATGTGGGCAGCTGAGGAGGTCGAAACTTAGGTACGTGCCTGTGTTTGTCATGACTCTGCTCTTTACTTATTCATGATAACAACTGGCATCAGACTTTTACTGACAATGGCAGTAACCAGAAAATTCCGGCTGGCCAGAAACTGTAAAAGAACAGGCCCCATTCCTGACATCTTGTCTGGTTCTCCAACATCAAGAGAAATGTGCATTATCTCAAGTCTCGGGAAGTGATATGTATTGCCAAAAACTGTAAAATATTAAACAGATTGCAAAAATGAGTAACAGGCTTGAAAAAAAAAGATTGAACTAAATTTAAAGGACTTCAAAAGCAGTCTTTAGATTAATGTTGGCTACCTTTCAACTGCAAATTCAAGGATATGGGAATACCTGCCAGCAGTGGAATGCAGTCCTATGGAGTCAAGGTAAAATGACCCCAGATATCTGATACAACTCCTTGCAGACACCTGCTCTGAATAGAGGGATTTCGGGTCGAGATGCTCACTGAAAGGGAAACAGGGAAATGGAATGACTCTAAAAAAGAACAGTGTTGCACTAAATGAATGGGACTCCTATTTGGAGAAATAGTGAAATGTGTTATTAGTAACATATTTTTAGAAAACATAATAAATACTAAGGATATGAAAGAATTCATGGCAACTGCATTATCTAAACCAAAGCAAAACAAACCCACTACCATCAAGTCAATTCTAACTCATGGTGACCCTACAGGACAGAGTAGAAATGCCCCATAGAATTCCAAAGGAGCGCCTGGCAGATTTGAATGGCTGACCTTTTGGCTAGGAGGCGTAGCACTTAACCAGTACATCACCAGGCTTTCCATGCGTTATCTAGCAGCTTGGAAATGAAAGGAACAGTAATCTAAGCAAAATCTCTATCATCAAAGTTCTCAACTCCAAAAACCAAAAAAATCAAACTATTGTCAAGTCAGTTCCAACCCATGGTGACCCCGTGTGTCACAGAGTAGAACTGCGCTACCCTAAGGCTTTCAATGGTTGTGTCTTTTGGAAGTAGATTGCCAAGACTTTCTTTTGAAGTGCCTCTAGGTGAATTCAAACTGCCAAGAATTAAGTGCCACCTAGGGATTTCTAAACTGCAGGGTCATAAATAACCAGTGTGATTTGAAGAACTTTCCACCAAAAATAAAATAACATTTCTATAGATAATGATGTATAAAATGTTAAGGCAACCAACTCTGCTTAGCAGATAAGGATTTAATACCAAAACAAAACATTTCCTGCAGCATTATGAAAGATCCAAGTATATGTGGCTCCTAGAAGAGGGGTAAACCATGCCCCTGGCCTGCTTAGCACAGATTAGAGTTTTCTGCAAAGGGGTTAGCAGAGTCCACAGCCAGAGTCTTCTACATTTCTGAGGTGTGAAATAATAACCTTTGGGTTTTGTTTCAGTGCCTACAGCTGGACCAGCCACTCCCAACGGGAACCCAGTCGATGAATGTGATGATGACCAGGCCAACTGCCACAGTGGAACAGGTGATGACTTCCAACTCACAGGTGCAGAACCATCCTCATCCCATTGCTGTGCCATTTTAGTCCGTGTCGTGGTGGGAACCAGCTGACGGCTGCGTGTGTTAGCCTCACTCCTCATGGCAGTGGGCCGTCAGTGTTCTGAGAAAGCTGCCTCAGGACTCGAGGCAGCTTTGCCAGGACACATACGTCATCATGTCTCTCATGCCACCCATGTAAAAAAATGGCTCTTAGCATCCACAGCTATTTGAAACAATCATTTTAGCCATTTTCAGAAGCAGAAGTTTAATGAATAAGAATTTCTCCATGGCTGAAGACCCTCGGTCATGCAAAGGATTAAGCACTCAGCCTGACAGAAAGGTTGATGGTTCAAATCCACCCAGAGATACCTCGGAAGAAAGGCTCGGTGATCCGAGAAAACAGTCGTTGGAAACTCTATGAAGCACGGTCCTAGTCTGACACACATAGGGTCAGCGTTAGTCAAACTGGAATCAATGGCAACCCGTTAAATGTGCTAAACTGATCCTCATCTTTCCTCCTCCGCCTGCCTTTTTGGTTGTCCCCTGACACATGCATTGTTCAAGTACAACCACCCGCTCTAGAATGGTTGTTTTACTTTCCTGACTCCTGAGTTATTTGAGTGGATCCTTCATGCAACTAATTGCTGAAACCAAGCTTACACTTGAAATTCAGGGTGTAAGTGAGGAATTTATAAATCATTTTACGTTAGAATTTACGAAGGCAGGGTTGTTTGTGTCACGTCACTGCCAGCTACACATACATCAGAGAAGGCATGTGCCGGATATCTCATTCATCTAGAATGTCACACCATAACATTTTAAAACTCTAAGCTAGAAAATGACGTCCTCTTTCACTTGGAATGGCAGAGGAAATATTAGGCAAGTGGGGAAGTGGTATCACACCATCTGGAAATTGTCCAAGGCACGAGGATTTTCACTCTATTGTTGCAAAAGCTTTTGTGAGACCTTTATTGCTATCTAGGTCAAAAATGTAGTTTCACATAGCATCTGACTCTCATTTTAAGAATCTCAAACCTCAGAGATTAAATATGAGCCTTTGGATGCAGGTCTGTATTTTTACCCAGAAGGGACTCTGAGAGTCAGCATAATTAATTTCCATGGGGGAAACACACAGTATTACCACGTGACTTCAAAATAGCACCATGTTATTGGCTAAAGCCTTCATGTAAAATCTTGAAGGCTACACCCCGCAGTACATTTTCAATTATTTCAAAAGCTCTCTTCTGAGGAAACAAGAGAGTTAGACATTCTGAGATGAAGTAAGAGGTTTAAACAAAACAAAGCACAAGTACAAATATCTAGCTCAGAAGTTTAGTTCTTTGTCCTGTGTTTACATTTAAATCCTGCCTTCTTGAAGCTGTCTCTCTCCAAAATTCCAGGCTAGTGGTTTTTACATTCCCATTGCTAATACAGATGGCATTGCTGTGGGCTTTGGGACTCAAATCTTGTATGTAAACAGCCACAAGCCACAAAAATTACTCTAATAAATGCATAGGCATCTTCTGTGCGAAACAACAAGTTCAAGCTGAAAAACTACATTTCCAGTTCTGGGAAAAACAGATCACGGTCTTGTGAACCAAGTCCTTTGGAACCACTTCCGGAACTGCCTATAAACACTCTACCACAAACGCCAGGATTTTCAGGGACCCCGTCCAGTGTCCAGAATGAAATGCCTCATAAAAAGCAATGACTGCGGTAATCACTGTCTACTCCTTGCAATTGCACGCTTGTGGAAGGGGTTCTTTTTGTCATAAACCCCGAAGTGGTCAGTTTATATTGATTAGAAACAAAGCCTCAGATTTATTCCTCATATCAGAACAACTAACCTTCTCATTTGTGCGTTAGCTCGTGACTGAATCAATTGAAACTGAAGAATATGAATGAAATAGAGCAAGTATGTTAGCCTGAAGCAAACTGTACGGCAAAGAGCTGCAAACCACAGAAAATGGGTCATTTGTAGTGGGAACACTGACAACCTTGTGAAAGTACAAGATTGCGCTTTATCTATAGTGCTTAAAACACATTTTGTGAGTGGTAGAAAAAAGTTCATTCTGATTTATTTTTTAACATATTTAAATGAAAAAACAGTTATCCTCTAGCTGATTCCAACTCATAGCAACACCATGTGCGTCAGATAGAACTGTGCCCCATAGCTTTTCAGTGGCTAGTTTTTAGGAAGTAGGTCATCAGGCCTTTCTTCCTTTTGCCTGTTACCATAGCAATAATCATAATGATGACAATTTATTTTCTCAGGCGAGTACATTTGTATCAGTAATTCTGTGTTGTGGCTGTTGCTGTGTGCTATCAAATCTATTCCAATTCACTGTAACCCTGCGAGACAGAGTAAAACTGTCCCATGGGGTTTTCTAGACAGTAACCTTTATAGAAGCAGATCACCAGGTCTTTCTCCTGCAGAGCCACACAGTGAGTTCAGATCGCTTACCTTTTAGCTAGCAGTCATTCCACCACCAGGGATTTTTCAATAATTCTATAAACATGTGTGTATTTTTAAGACCCTCTGGAAGTGCTGATAATGCCACTTGATGCCTCCATGAAGTGGGGGTAATTTTAGAAGGCATTCTCATGGTTTCTATTCATTTATTGCATTAAGGGTAATTTGTCCACTTAAAGAGAAAAACTTATTTTGGCTCATGACGCTGTATGTTACCCTGTTTTGAAGAAGGATGCTTGTTGTTGTTATGGGCCATCACGTCAGTTCCTACTCATAGAATACTCTAGAACAGAGTAGAGCTGTCCCATACAGTTTCCAAGGAGTGGCTGGTGAATTTGAACTGCTGCTCTTTGGTTAACAGCCAAGCTGTTAACCACTGCACCACTAAACCAAAAAAAAAAACACCAAACCCAATGCTGCCAAGTTGGGTCTGACTCATGGCAACCCTAGAGGTCAGAGTAGAACCACCCCATAGAGTTTTCAAGGAGCACCTGGTGGACTTGAACTGCTGATCTTTTGGTTAGCCGTCGTAGCATTTAACCTATTACACCACCAGAGTTGGATATGCTCTGGTGTAGGCTCCCAGATGCTTCTTTACATCTAAATAATGTGTTCGGGAGTGCTCACGCAGAGCTGCATTCTCTATGCTAACTCTGTTACAGGCTTTACTGTCAGAGCTGCAAATGTGAAACCAAACCAAGAGCATTCTCACTTTAACCCTCGTGACAACATGGAAGTTGGGCTCAATGTTCTCTGTAGTATTTAGTTAGTTAGCTAGTTAACACAGATAGTGTTAATTTGATTTCTCCTCCCGGGGTGACCTATTTGTACACAGAAGGGGAGAGGCATTGTGGCAAAATGTTCATAACTTACAAAGAACTACTCTAAGTGAACTGCACCAAATGCCTGGAAATTGGGAGAGATTTTTGTACTCCTGTACTTGCTTGCCAAGGTGAAAATTCACCCCTG
Source organism: Heterohyrax brucei (assembly GCA_028571685.1). NCBI lineage: Eukaryota > Metazoa > Chordata > Mammalia > Hyracoidea > Procaviidae > Heterohyrax > Heterohyrax brucei. The sequence continues at coordinate 16,777,033 of CM053142.1, read as the reverse complement.
AAGTTACTCATTTGCAAATGCCTTTGAAGTCCTTGGATAATGCAATTGACTTCAAAGGCACCAAGAGGCTGAATTTCACTTTGGAGCTGTGTGTACCCAGCAGCAAAATTTGGCTCCCAACCTCTAACAAAAACTGATAATGCGTATCGGTTTTAAAAAGTGAATTTTCACCTTGAGTCTTTCTCCAATAGGGCTACTGAGAACAGAATGCTAATGTATTCTGGACTCCCTCCAATTATGCCATTACAGATTCACCTTCTTAATTCATGATATATATAATTCCTTCTTTCTAGTGCCTGCCTCACTGAGGCCTGGCACACGTATGGCTACTTATCCAGTGCATTTACCAGGACAGCAGCTATAACATGACTTGATGCTACAGCTGATGAGCTCATGAGTCTTCATTCCAAGGGCAGGGTTTTTACAGCTTTCTTATTCGTGATCTGGATACGCAGCATGGTTTCCTGTCTGTGGGAGCTGCAAGTATAAGACTAAGGCTTGGCCAGGATAAATGCCATCACAGATCCTTACTGAATGATGCTATTGGAAGGTATAGAGTTAAGTCTTGCACCCCTTACCTTTACCCTGAGTCAGCTCAGTGCTTCATCTCTTGGGAGAACAGATTACTTGGCCCATGAGCTGCATCATAGACACAACACATAGGAGAAGTGCCTTTCTCAAACCACTCATTCGAAGAGACAGAACTTGCTGCAAGGACTGATTATGTAAAGTTTGAAAGAAGGAATCTAGGGATTAACCACAGCTGTATGCCACTACCACCTGTAGGCTGAAGGAACCAAAGAAGGAGGGAGTGTGAAAGGATCCTAGGAACTAGGGTTACCCAGTGGAAGGCTGCCCAGAAGTTGCTGAAATGGTAAAGGAAACAGCTGATACCCCAGGATGCCACCTGATGGGATGAGGGTATGGAGGGGTAGAGGGTGGCCATGACAAGAAACACCTGGCTTCTTTTTCCTTTTGCCCTCCAAACACCCGCCATCAGCCAATTATATTGGGAAACCCACTGACACAGCCACATCAGTTCTTCCTGTGACACAGAGATCAGGAAAGGGCAAGAAATGGAACTGAGGGCAAACAGGCCCAGGACCAGCTCTGTGCCTTGTCATTCACTGTTTCAAATCTTTAGTTTACTTAGGGGTGGACAAGAGAGTCCGCAGTGCTGTAAAGTAAACTGAGTACTAGCTTTGGAAGGGCTTTGTATCTCAACTCTGTTACTGCTTTACTTGGGGTGAATTACTGAGCCCTTCAAAACCTCAGTTTCTTATTCTGTAATGTGATGGTAATAATGTCTGTCTTCCAGGAATATAAAGATTCAGCATAATGAACATAAAGCTGTCAGCATAATATCTAGACACAGAAGATGAGTTGTTGTTACGATGATGATGGTTGTGGTGGTAGCGATAGTGGTGACTGTGGTTGTCCTTAAGCTGCATTTCCTTTTTGCATCCTCAACAGCTTGTCTTAGCAGATTTTTCCAAACTTATCTAAATGCAGGCATTGTTGGGCCTCTGAGTAACCTTATCGATATCAAGGTGTCAAAGGTTAAAAAAGGCAGTGGGTACAATGCCATGGAAGTTTCTGCCAATCAAACAAAATTATAAGGTGCCTTGCACATGTAAATAGACAGTATCAGTCATAGCCACAGTAGTAAACACTGAAGAAAGAGTATGAAAGATAAGTAGTCAAGTGGGACCATATCTCTGTGAAACTGCAAACGTGTTTGAGTAGACCAACAGGCAGTCTTAAGGAAATTGTCATAAAGATTTATATGACTCTGATTTTGAACAAGTGATTCACTCATTTTAACAGGTGGAAAGTTAGTAGAGATAGTCTAATATGTAGTCTGGGTGATTTAACCACATTTTCAGAAAGCACTGAGACTGATTTCTTTGTCAGTATCTGGAGTGCCAGAATTTAAAGTACTACCTTTTTTTTTTCTTTTGCAATTAAATGTCCTTGTACTTTGTAAGGTATAGTCCCTAAGGGGAAAAGACTTGGAATTTCTGTCTCTCTTTTCAGATGTTGCTATGACTTTTTGCGAAGCCAGCCACATGACTTTTTGAAAGATTTTAATTTCTCAAATAAAAAAATATATATTATATGTTACCTACTGCTGTCGAGTCAGGTCCGATATATTATATAATACTTATATAAATGTACAATAAACACATATATTATACAATACATACTACACATAAGAGTGAAAGATAATGTGCACAATTTCTGACATGTTCAAATCCATCGTTGTGACTATTGTGACAGTCCATCTCACCAGCAGTGTACCACACCCACATTGGCCGTCTTTTTCACCAAATGTCCTCCTCTGGCAATAGATCCCTCCTGAGGAATGCTACTTGAACCAGAGGGTTTTTATTGGCTAGTATCCAGAGGGAGATCGCCAGGTCTCTCTTCCTAGTGATACACCTCCAAGTTTAGAAGTTCTACTGAAATCTGCCTACCATAGATGGCCTGCTGGTATTTGCAATACTGATGGTATAGCTTCTAGCATCATAGCAACGCAGAAGCTGACAGGCAGTGTGGAATAAATGGATAGGAATTAGCAGTTTCAGCAAGCACTGAGATGACTTTCATGATTGGGCGTGTGTGAGACCAGCCTTTAAAACAGAAGTCTAATGATAAGAATGGGAAAAGGAAGAGTCAACACACAGGAGAATAGAGAGCAAGGCAAAGTCTTGACTCGCTTACCATGTGTCCCCTGCTGCGAACGCCAGAATGTACTCATCCTGATTGAAAGATCCGTGTTCAGCTTGCTGCTCATTCCATCGTACAGTTCCTTTGAACAGTGAAGTATTTTTCCTCTTCCTCTTTTGCTGCTGCCTCCTGCAGCTTCTCCAAACCACATACGGGGCAGAATATTTGCCTTGAGGAAAAATAAACAACTATAACAGTGCCAAAAAAAGAAAAAAAGAGGAATCATTGCCACTCACTGTAATCATTCAGTTTTAAAATAGACTGTGGGGTCTAGCCTTGCAAGTCCCCTAAGGGCACACATCTGAAACCTTGGAGCACTTTTTGAAGCTTAGAAGTCTGGGTCAAGATTAATGCCCTCATCTAGGACGTTCAGAGACCCTTGCTTTTCACTACCACACTTTTCTGCCAGGCCTGGATGAGGAACCAGGGAATGCCCTTGTAACAAATTCTTAAATTCTCCATGTTCCCTAGATGCTTTAGAAGAAATGTGTGGGGTTAAAAAAAAAAAAAAATGATGTGTTTGAATTTGCTGCTGTGGATAGTGAAAGGTAAGTAAAATCAATAGTGTAGCTGAAACTAAAGGAAGAAGTTTCTCTGGAAACTCTTTGCTTCATGCCTGTAACTTGAGAAGTGTCTACGTTTCAAATCATCTACTCGGCTTCCTTTTTCTCATTTTTTGTATGTCATTGCTTTTGTTTTTCAGGGGGTACTACGGTGCTGACCACAGAGAAGCCGACAGTATTAGATAGCACGATACAATCAGGTATCAAATTAAATACAAAATTTGGTTGATGCTATGCATGTTCCACCCTCCCCAAAAGAAAAGAAAGAAAAGGATGTTCATTGCTGTGTTTCCCGATATTCAGTCTCCCTGAACATCCTCGAAGGAGGCATGTCAAACAGCATCTGGTCTCCAAGCATGAGCCGTAAATATTTCTTTCCTTCCATCCACATGTACATGCAGCAGGGAGTAACATTTCCTTCTCCACCAGTAATTGCCAAATGGTGACAATCCCAGCTCACGAATGAAGGAACTGAGTAACATACTTTGTTTAAACGCAGCACTTCTAGGACTTAGACTGTGTTTGCAAACTATAGGAGGAGGAAATCTCGCAGGCAGCAGTCTATTTATTTTCATCACAATTCTGCAGTGCTGAGACAGGCAAAGTTTGTCGGTTTTGCCTGCCACAGAGCTGGCAGTTGTACAAGAGCATTTCCAGTGGGCAGGCCACAAAATAGGGTTCAGGACACCGTGGCTGGAATTATCCATGGGTTGGAGTCTTCTCAGGAGCAGCACTTCCTCATCCGTTTATTACTAGAAAAGTGTAATGACTTTCAAAATCTGTCATTTGTTATTTGCCAGAGGTCCAAACCAAAAACCAAACCTGCTGTCTTTGAGTGGACTCTGACTTCTAGTGACCCAATAGAGCAGGATAGAACTGCCCCAAAGTTTCCAAGGCAGTAAATCTTTATGGAAGCAGACTGCCACATCTTTCTCCCACAACGTGACCAGTGGTTTCAAACTGCTGACCTCTCCGTCAGCAGCCTAGCCAACAGTTAACCGCTGCACCACCATAGGCCACCCATGATCAGACGGTGGCCTCTCCTCTTTCTCTTTTGTTTTGTTCTTAGGATTCTGTGAAATCCCTCCCGATAGACATTCATGAAGGGAGACAGTCAGTATAAGCAATCAGAGGTTTTAAATACTGGAAAGTTAGTCATTAGAGAAAAGTGAACAGGTCAGTTGTCCTGGTCCTCCCATTTCCTTTGCTGAAGTACACTCAGCCTGGGTAGCCTCAGTCATTTATTAATGGGGCGTGTGGTATACATCCTTGTTTCCTCAACAGCGTGACACTACCCAGCCAGGCTGAAAGTAGAAAGGACGGCTCCAATTAGTGTGCTTCCTTGATGCTGACTCGATTAAACTGCAAAACAAACTTCCCTTCAGCTAAGCTTTCTTTCCCCAAGTTTCCCTGTAGTGTGCTCAGGCTGACACGATTCCTGCCACTACTAAGCTCAAACACCCCTAAATGCCAAAAGTGAGATAAAATAGAAGAATAATCACCTAAATTCTGAAAACTCTGTGGTCTTATACACGGCTGTCTGAATTGTAAACGATGGCCTTCAGAGATTGTATTTGGCCTCATGCACCTGAAGCTAGCTCAAGGGCGAAAGGGCAGTCGTGGTTCAGGGGCAGGGTTCTCACCTTGTGTGTAGGAGATTGGGGTTTGGGGTACCTCTCTGTATTGCTATGCTGCTGAACAGGTTTCAGCAGAGCTTCCAGACTGAGACAGACTAGGAAAAAGGCTTGGTGATCTATTTCTGAAAGTCAGCCAGTGAGAGGCCTGTGGATCACAACACTCCAGTCTGCAGCTGGTCATGGGAATGGAACAGGATACAGCAGTGTTTTGTTTTATTGTGCGTGGGGTGTGTTGCCGTAAGGTCAGGGACCAACTCATGGCAGCTGAAGACAAAAACTTCTTGAGCAGAGCCCTGCCTCAGGCTGCCTATATTCCCTGGTAGATCTTTGCCCTCAGCATAGTAATATGTGAAGAAAAGATAGTAACCACCACCTGGCTTTCTACAATAGACAAGATGGGGACGGTGAATAAAGCAAGTTCTGATGAGATTAACAACTTTTTAACTCTTGTTTGAGCCTCTTTTCTTGCCAGAGAGTTAAAGCCACTAGGAAGTTGCCAGCTAACTTGCTTATCTCATCTTTCCTAAAGAGCTGGAGGTCATTACAAAAAATAAATGAAAGAACAACTGTGGAGAAAACGGAAAGCTATAGCTTCTGAGTAGTTCTCCCCTGAATGCTGGACAAGGCAGGAATGAAGTTGTTAACATCTTTAATTTGGGCAGGAGCTCAGGGCTATTAACCCAATGGCCTCAGAGAGGAACTTCTGGGCCTGGCAGTCATCTCACAGAGTCTACTGTGGTCAGAGGGCAGGTATAAAAATCACAAACCAGTAAGACCCACCATCTGAACAATTTCAGTTCAAACCACATGACTTACTGAGAGGGGCGGTGTGGTGAGTTTTGAATTCCACAATCAGCACAGAGTTCTTTATAAATTCACTTGGTTTCTAACAGTTTTTCCATTGTCTGAGTCATGAGTCTGGGCTCCGAGCATTCAACTGTGGGCATCAGTTTGTCTGACCTTCTTTGGGGGACTTCAGTTCACATTATTGTCTCCCAGCTAAGCCAGTTCCCAGGCCCTGCATGAGAACGCGAGTGGCCGTGGAGTTCAGAGGCCAGGTCTGAAAAAAAAAAAAGCAAACCAGTTACAGTGGAGTTGATTCTAGCTGATGGCCAGCCACCCAGTATGTCTCACAGTAGCACTGTGAGCACTGTGAGACATAGAAAGCCACCAGGCTTTCTATGGCTGGTTTTTCAGAAGCTGATTGCAGCCTGACAAACTTTTTTCCAGGACCCCTCTGAGTGGAGTTGAACCTCCAACCTTCTGGTTAGCAGTGAGTGCATTCACTCTTTGCACAGCCTTGGTAAGAGATACGTGTTAACTGATACTTTATAAGACACACTGCTCTGCAAGGTTTAAGATTCTTTAGACATCTTTACCAACAGCAGCAAATGAGACTCCATCGTCATAATCCAGTTTTGCTGAAACCACATAGACTCAGGCTTAAGATTTCATATAATAAACTCAGTGAGAATATAATATTTGTATACTGTCTAGGTTGTAATCAGTGGCATAAAAGTCTTTTAATGCTCTGCCAGGAACGGATGAGAACCCTCCATTTTTAATACAGTTTGTCTTGTAAGGCCTCTTACTCTCTGATGATTTTCAAACATGACTATAGCCATTCAGAGAGTGTTCGTGACCTGTGATTACATCGGCCTCGGCATCACCATTTGTTTGAACTGAGAGACCAGCCTATCACTAAGAGTTAACATATTCAGTAAAAATTTTGAATACCAGACTCAGAAGTTAAATCCTTGTGCATATATGGTGTTAATGACTCAACCACAAGCCAGATAAGTTCCACACACACAGCTGGTTCTTGTGCACAGAGACTATAAATTTGTTTTAAGTTCAGAATATTGTTTCCTGCTATTTTTAATAGTCAAGAAGGGATTTAACCAGATTATTCCCACTGAATTTAATGACAATTGTGCAGGTCCAGGGCATAGGTAATATTTTGAAGATTCAAAAATATTTTGAAGGTATAAAAGCCAGTAGTCCTGTGTATCTTTCATTCGTTTATTCCTAGTCCATTTACTGTTTCATTTTCTCTTTCATTTTCTCCTCGTCTCCTCTTCTTCCTTTCTTACTTTTGTCTTTCTTAATTGATTATGGGTAACTTTGTGTGTTTAATTGCTCTCAAGCCAGGCATTTTCAACATCCAGACACTTACTGTACACTCTTCTCCAACAAAATGCGTTTAAAAAAAAACAACGAAACAATGCCTTTTAAATAAAGGAATTGCCATAAACTGACTGGGGACACAAAGATAAAAGGGTGACTAGATACAGAAAACTAGAGCAGTCAGCCTTTTTAAATTAATCAGGTTGGGATGGGTATTGGAAAGCCGACTGCCATTCACTGCAGGCAGGAGAAATACCTAGAACATGTTGTCAGACAAAACTGCCGCATGTTCTGGTCATCATGAAAACATCCAAGTTCATTTTAAGATGTCATTGGAATATTAATAGCCAAAATAATGGACTATGTAGTTTTCACTACAATAAATATAATGTACCAACAGGATAGGTGTGTTGTGATAGCTTGTTGCTTCCCTGCACTTTCGTGTCCCATAAACTGTATTTAAGGAGGAAAGACAAAACCACACACATATGGACTATGGAACTTTCAGTACTACCGTAGATAATAACATACCAACAAGATAATAGAACCAAAACTATGTGTGTTGTGACAGCTTGCTGCCTCCCTGCACATTCATGTCCTGTAAACTACATTTAAGGAGAAAAGACAAAACCACATGCACGTTAACATTTCCCAATATTAACATTTTCTAATGAGATTATGCGGCAATACATTCCAGCCTCTTGGGAGGGGGATACCCAAGATCACTCGGCCGTACAGTAGGCAGTGTTCACTTGGCTGTTCTTCATTTGCATAATTCAATTTTCCTGTGCAAAAGTGTATAAATTTTGGAGCAGGTTCTCATGCTTTAAGAAGTCCTGTTTCACGGCTATGATAGACTAGGCATAAAATGTACCCCTCCAATGACACTGTAAAAAAATAACCACAACCAAACCCACTGCTTTTGAGTCAATTTCAGCTCATAGTGATGCTACAAGAGAAAGTAGAACTGTCCCATAAGCTTGCCAAGTAGCACGTGGGAAACTCGAACTACCGACCTTTTAACCAATATGCCACCAGGATTTTCAATAACACTATAGCTGTGAAATACTGCTGTTTCCCAGTAACTGCAAGTGCTCACATTATGCACGTCATCCAGCTTAATGGTTTACTTTCCCAAACAGACCATGTCCTCCCTTTGAGAGGCCGCTTTGTCATTGGAGGGGAGAATTCATCCAGCCCCATTTTGACAATTCACATGGTGCATTCCTTCAAGAATTTGACATTTGCACTTGAAGAGAATTTCTTGCAAACTAAACATGAAAAGAAAATTATCCTTCTCCTTTTAATACATACTTCCATTAAAATTCTTAACACCGTTGTTAAAGGTGAGAAAGAGCGAGGGAGGTGGGGTTTAGAAGAGAAAGCTAACTGCTTTGTGTTGAACACTTGAACAAAGTTAAAGAAAAGCCGAAACAAGATAGACTCTCAGCCTGACCCTAATCCAGAATTTAAGACCAGACGCCCCTTGCTGTGTTCAGGGCTTGTTTTGAGGTTTTAAGTTCAATTGGCAAGACCCCCTAGGTGCCTTGTCTTCTTTCTGTCTCAATGCTGCCCTCTTGTGGACGGCCCAGACTCAAGAAGCGGCAATGACCCATCTTGATTAAAGCAAACTGTTGTTTGATTTTACATTGCAGGGTAGGGAGGAAGGAGGGAGGGAGTGGGACTTTCAGAAGTATGACAATTTTATCTTTAGAACTACTTTTATTGCTAGCTTAAGTTCACCAAAAGAGTTCCAAACACTGACAATTGTGGTTTTCCCGTGCTTTAAAAACTCAAGTTATTTCCAGAGTGGTTGAGTAACAACTAAGGCTGTGGTTTAAGAAAACACCACAGTCAAATAACACCTAGCAAAACACTTAAGAAGATTCATTCCTGGAAATCCATTCTTGCTTTCTTTTCAAATTCCAAAGCATACATTTGAAACATTTTTTTTTTATTATTCATCATATTATTATCATTTGTGTGTGTGTGTTTTGGCACACATTAGAAACAAGAACAATATTAAGTGGACTTCAGCATAACTTGAATACTCCTTCCATCTTAACCGAATATTGCAAGGACAGAGTAGCTGGGGCAGGGGGCAGGGGACCATGCTCTTAGGCGAAATCGAGGCCAACTGGCACAACTAGCATTTTGCTAAGACGGCTCTCTGCACCTCACATTGGTGAGTGGCATCTGGGGTCTTAAAAGCTGCCAAGCTGCCATCCAAGGGCACAGCAAATGGTCACAACTCAGCAGGAACGGATGCTCTCTGAGCACCAAAATGACATGCGGTAAAGACAACCCATGAGACAGACAGACCTGCATGACTGGGTGCCAACATCAACTTGGGACTGGAAGAACCAGATGGTGCCCGGCCACCACCAGTGATAGCCACGATGGAGCTCACTAAGTTGAGTCTCACTGGCAACACAAGAATAAAAAGGGGTGCACCCTGAGCTCTCCACTAAAAGACCACAATTGATGGTCCAGCAGTTTTGGGGTTCCCCTGGGAGCATGGCCCCTCGCCCTGATGCTTTCCTTGCCCGTAAATCATAACAAAGGTCCACTCTTTGGACATAAATGGATTGGACTTGGTGATGCAGAGTAACCATATATTGGATGCACTTTATGGTTCTATACATCTATAGGATATCATCCTGCTGACCTCTGGCTGGAGGAAGGGGAGTGGGTGGAGAGGAGGGGAAAGGAGACTGTTGGGAGGATGAGACATGTATGGAGCAGAGAGGAATAGTGTGCTATCACCCGACAGGGAGAGCAGTGGAAGCTGCATAAAGGTGGGCATGTAAATTTATATGGGAATGTACATTTTCACTCAGTCATAATAAAAAAAATAAAAGAAAAAATAAAAAAAGAAACGTTGTTTTAAAAAGAGAGATATTTAGATGCATGTGTCATTAATATGACCTTCCATTGAGTTATTACATGGGGCCAATAATTTAGGGGCAAATTTTAAAATTCATAAAAACAGCATATACTTAAACATTTATTTTGATAATTGACCCATGTAAAGCACAGAAGGAAAACAAAATCTAAAAGAGAACGTTGCAGAAGTTTCTGCCTGTCTCCTTAGACCCCAAAGCATAAGATAATGGTGAGATAAGGCACAAAGCCAACTCACACTTCTAGACTTTTGAAGTTCAGGAGTCAATCTCGAATCAAGATTCTTTTCATTGATAGACACCAATCTGTACGATTCATCCTCAAGAATAGAGTATCACTCATATTAAATACTCTGGAAATAGGGAGCAGCAGATGAAATATACATGCTCTTGAAAGTAACCTTCTGGGAAATTTTATGAAAAACCAATTTGACAGGCAATCTATAATCTTTTTAAAGCTGGATTTAAAAGAAAAAAAAATTGACTAAATGTGATTTTGCAAACATTTTGACATCTCTGTGCATCCTTTGAGTTTCCTGGTAATCCTATATTTTGTGGCTTTCCCAGAATCTTTAAACAGAAGTTAAGGCTTATGAATGTGGTTTCCATGAAATCATTAAAGGCCCTTCTGACACTCAATGATTCAATTTGTCTCTGTTTTTCCCTTCCACTCACTGAAGAATTGTCAGCATATGGCTTTAACTGTGAATTTGGCTGGGGCTCTCATAAGACATTCTGTCACTGGGAACATGACAATCACGTGCAACTTAAGTGGAGTGTGTTGACCAGCAAAACCGGCCCAATCCAGGATCACACAGGTAATGAGGAGCTCACTGTGGACCTCACTTTTTTTGCAAATTCTTTTTAAATCTGAGAAGGTTCTCTTGGGGAGGCTTTACTGGTACCTGTGAATTGAGGGGAAATAGAAAATACTGGAAGCCTTGGTTGCATAGTAGGTCAGTAGTTCAAGTTGATCAGGTGCTCCTTGGAAGCTCCATGGAGCATTCTACTCTGTGTTGTAGAGTTGCTATTAGTCAGAATCAATTTGAAAGCAATGATTTTGGTAGTTTTTTAGAAAAATACTCCAGAACATTCACTCATGCTTATACTTTCTGGAGTCAATAAGGTCTCTTTTCAAGTTTCTGGGTGGCATAAGTGGTTAAGTGTTCAACTAACTCCTAGCCACAGTGTTGACAGTTGGAACTCACCGAGAAATACCTCAGAAGATAGTCCTGGTGACATGCTTTTGAAAAATTACAGCCTTGAAAACCCTGTGGAGCAGTTCTGCTCTGCACATGGAGTTGCCACGAGTGAGAATCAACTTGACTGCAACTAACTACAAAAACAAAAACTTTTCTCAAGAACAGATTTACTAAGGGCAAGTAGTAGAGTATGTCGATTTAATCTGGTGACTGACTTGCATCTCTCAAAAGTAACAAACTCGATTAGAATATGCGAATCCAAACCTGTTTTATACTTCTTGTTCCAATGGGAAAGTTACAATGTACTCAAAAGTTTCAAACATATTCATAAGAAAAAAATAGCATAATAAACTGTATGTACATAATCAATTTTCAGCAATTATCAAATCTTGAGAAATCTTATTTTCTCTGTATCGTCCCACATGCTCCAACTCTGAATTATTTTGAAGCAACTCCAGATGTAGATAGGTAGTCATCTTATTTTATTCAGCTAAACAAGCAAGAAGTAAGTCTAATACTTCCTCTCTGTTGACCGTTGAAGTGGAGGTAGAACAAAATGGGGCAGAATTTATATTCTGTAGGGGAGGATTTTTAATCTAGCCCATTTCCAGCAAGCCGGTAGAAACTTCAGCACATACATCCCTCTTGACGGCTCAGCTTCATACATCCCTCTCTCCACTTCCAGCCTTATTTTTCTTTGCCTTGCTTCCATTCTAAGATTTAACCTGGGGGAAGGTGTCTGAGAGACAGAGGGTACCACTAACCACAGCAGTCAACTGTCTTCAATGCTATTTTCCTCCTAGCAATGTTATCACCTAACTTGAGATATGGTATAAAGAACCAGCAGTGTCCTGTAAAACACACATACACCCCGCCCTCCCCAAACATGTGAGCCACAAACAGCTATCGTACTCGGTGTACAGCTTATTCAAAGAGTGGTTTCCCAAAAGATCCCTGAGAGGAACATTAGCTGATGCTAGGAAATCTCGTTAAGTGAAGTTCCCCCTAAGCTGGTATTTGGGATGGGTAGGTCAGTGGGTTAATGGATGGACAGAGGATACTTCACACCTTTCTCATTTTGTTGTTCACTGCTTTCTCAGTGAATATAGCCCATTAAGTAGGTTGAACAGGCCTCCTTCCACCACAGCTACCTCCTTGTCCAGGGAGAATGACAAGGAAATTGGATAAAATTGGATGCCTTCAATTCTGAGACACTTTCAATGGAATCTTAAGACAAGCAGTCTTAGAAAACTTAAAATACTTTGACTTTAAATGGCATTGTACATATAAATGGCATCAAATTAACTAAATGCAATTAGCTGAAATGAAGGCAGTAATGGTAGAAAAATTGATGCAAAGTGAAGCAAGAATGGCTCAGTAAGATCTGACACTCAAAGGAGGTTAAAAGCTATGTTAGCCAGAGACAAAAGCTAAAAGGCTTACAGAAGTAAAGTGCTAATTGAGAAAATGAAGACAGAGTTCTTGACCCAGAACTGTGATAAAACCCCTGAAAGGAAAAAGATCAGTGCTTTATGTGTTGGGGTACCAAAAAAGCGGGGCTTGTCTTAAATTAACAACTGGAAATTGCTGCCCTTCCTTCAGAAAGACCACTTTTGTTCGCCCGGCCACCCGGTTTTACTCAGCTATCACGCCAGGCCTGTTCTTTCTAGAAATAGCCTCCTGCAGCCCAAGTGAACAATATTCAGACTCAGAGACGGGCCCGCCAAACATCTAGAAGACAGGAACTTGTTAATAGTCAGCAAAGCTGGGTGAAAAGAGCCCCCACACAGCATAAGCAACACATAAAAACATTAGGTGTCATGTATCACTTATTTATATTTAAAGAAATGTCATACATTAGATGTAAAGAGATTTTATTTTTTTATTTAACAGTATGCAGGTAAAATAACTTGTTGCCCAGTTTTGAACAGATTTACAGGCATCCCACTTGTTGTTCTGCACTGTCTACCTTCTTGCAGAGGATTCCTGAAATCCAGCATCTTTCATTTATTTGCTGAGCTCATCTGGCTTGAGCAGACCTATTCTTCCATGGCTGCTGTATTGGGCACTGGTGGGGCAGCTGTAAAGGAAGTTTTCCATTCTCTTAAGGAACTCACAGACTGGTTGTGGGTGGAAAACCATTACAGAGCAGTGGGGTGAGGGCCACCAAGGCAGCAGAGGTGAGAATAATGGTAAAAGATAAGAGGTGTCTTCCTTTCCTAGGGCTGCCCTAACACGGCCCTACAAACAAGCGACATAAAAATGACAGAATTATGTTCCCTCGCAGTTTTGGAGGCTAGAGAGGTTTGAAGTCAAGGTGTCAGTAGGGTCATCATGTCTTTGAAGGTTCTAGGGGAAGAAGATCTTTCCTTGCCTTTTCCTGGGTTCTATAGCTTTCTGTCAATCTTTGCCTTTCCAGTCTCTACTTTGGTCTTCACATGAGTGGTTTTCCTCTGCATCTCTTCTCTCTGATAAGAACCCTTACTCTACTATGGCCTCACTTAGCTCACAGCACCTTCAAAGATCCTGAATATGTATTTACCAGAATATGGATTTCAACACACCTTTGGGGGGGGCAAAATTCAAGTCGTGACAGGAGGGCTCAGAAAAACAGAGAAAGCGGTTCTGTCTTGGAAACAATATACACTGAAACTTGAATGAACTGAAGGAATAGCACATGGATGTCATCATAGAGGGTGTTATGCTTCAGAAGTTTGCAAGTGGTGTAACATAACAGATTCCCCCAGGGGAAGCATCTAGATGCATGGTAGGAGATGTGAGGTCTTGGGAGTGAAGGTGTACGGGAGTGGTAAGGGCCTCCTGAAAACCTGGGTGCAGAGAAGTGAAACGAGCAATGTTTGAAAGCCCACAGGGGCAGCAGGATAGAGGGCATGAGACACTGCTCAGACAACCTTCTTCCCCATCCCTGCGTCTAGTTTTCATTCCCTTTACCACATATTCTCTGAGCCTAAATAAACCATGAGGTTTCAATAAATGTGTTTACACTTTGCAGCATCTCCAACTTCACTCTTTTTCCATAATACGTTGAGGGATACAGACAAGATGGGTACATTTTTTTTACCCTGTCTGTCTTAGCTGGGGTCACCATGAGTCGGATCTGACTCGATGGCACTGGGTTTGTCTCAGCTGACAGATAGCCTGCTCATCTAAGTGAAACGGAGTTGTCACACAGACAAGTAACCCACACTTAGTCAAACAAACCCAGAGATGACGGCGTCTGCTCAGTCACAGCAGACACTTCACAAAGTCAACACTGAACGTACTATTAGTGCTGTGACTTTTTTCAACCATTGTGTTATTATTCCATTCACTGGCCTATGTACGAGTATTCTGCTGGGTTTCCATGTCGGCATCCAGGTAAGTGAAGAAAGCTGCCCACCAACACATGCCACTTCTACGTGGTCACTGCTGACAGAGACAAGCAGATACAAGGACATGCCCACATATGCATACTGAAAATGTATCTCAAAAACACTCAAACCTCTTGGGCAGCAAACAAAGCGTATCAGACACTCCCTGAAGCCAGACCCTCAAATTCATGCTTACATCAGATGAGACATTAGAGAAGGTGATTTCTATTTGCCTCACAAACAGTGAAATATGAGTTTTATGCTCAGACCGGGTAGTGGTAGGAGGAAGCATTTCCATGGGGAATAATTAAAAGCAAAGCCAAGTAAATCCTAGCTGTTCAGCAAGTGTCTACATTGCCAAAATGGCACATTCTAGTCAGCCTAGAAACACTAGTGGCATAGCAGTTAAGAACTCTGGCTGCTAACCAAAAAGTTGGCAGTTTGAATTCACCAGGCACTCCTCAGAAACTCTATGAGGCAGCTTTACTGTGTCCTATAGGGCTGTTGGGGTTGCAGTCAATGCAACAACAAGAAGTCTCTTTTTTTTTGGATTTTTAATGAGCCTCAGAAATACAACCTTGCCTCTTCTTAAGCCAGACACCCACATCAAAAAGGCTCAGAGGCTGCAATTGAGAATCAAGGTTTCAGGTGTTGATGGAATTTATATGTCGTCGGATAAACTGGTGTAAAGTTACCTGGTTTGGAAAAACAATGATTGCTAGATTAGTTGGCAACACTACAGCTTTATTATCCAACAAATACAGTGAACAAAGATTACCAATAATTTTGATGATCAGTAAGAATATATGTCATTTATTCCACTTAATGTTGATGTTCAAATGGGTGGTACTGAAGTAATCTTAAAGTTGCATAAAAACAGGTTTTCTTCTTAAAGGGGTTATTGCCAGACTGCTCTGTGTTTTATATCTGCTTGCACAGGTGCTAAGGCCACCTTGAGTCATGACCTGTGTTCATTTGATGGTGCATTCCACATAAGTAGTACACAGATTCCTACTGTTGTACCTTACAGACTTTCCCTAATCAAATCCATTCAGAAAGGCTTAGAATGAAGCCTTAGGTACCAAGAGATTTCCACAAAACTCTGCTTTGCTGGGTGGAACTTGAAAGAAAAGCCACGAAGGAGTTGTAAATGCGGCCATTCTTCCTAACACAGGTGTTTTTTTTGCCACAGCAGGAGATGGCAACTTCATCTATTCCCAAGCTGATGAGAACCAGGAAGGCAAAGTGGCTCGCCTCGTGAGCCCTGTGGTTTATTCCCAGAACTCAGCCCACTGTCTGACCTTCTGGTACCACATGTCTGGGTCCCATGTTGGCACACTGAGGGTCAAACTGCGCTACCAGAAACCAGATGAGTATGACCAGTTGGTCTGGATGGCCATTGGGCACCAAGGAGATCACTGGAAGGAGGGACGTGTTTTGCTTCACAAGTCTCTGAAGCTTTATCAGGTATGATCTCTTACCCAGGCTGGAGAAGGCCAATTGTTTCAGGAATACTGAGGTAATATTTTGGAAGTTATGTAAATGTCAGGCAGCCTAGTTGGTGCCAGCAGTTTGCCATCTGCTGCTAACCTACAGGTTGGTGGATCATGCTCCCTCAGAGGCTTCGTGGACGAAAGGCTTGGTGATCTGCTTTTGTAAAGATTACATCCAGGAAAATCTGGTGGAGCAGTGCTGCTCTGTAACACAGTGGGTCGCCCCAAGTCAAGGGCCAACTCAGCAGTCACTAACAACAGCAATACCGATGCGATGGGGAAATATTTCAAACACGACTTCAGTTGCTTCATTAACATGAGATGTGATTGCCTTGATGGTAATCTCAGTAGCTGATTTCAGTCTCCTAGATTATAGGAAAAGAAGCCATTTACTGAGAAAAGAAAAATTCTACTTTATAATTTACTTCTGGGCTGTCACAACAGATCGTGCCTTATATTTGCTGCTTTTCTTCAGTTTTAAATTTTGTATTATAAAAAGAGAATCTGAGAAGTTTCACACCATTACCAGGCAGCAAATATTGACTGATGAGCAAAGAGTGTGCTAATGTGAAATGTTGTGAATTTAATTTATGTGCCATAGCTGGAACTGAACAAGCATTTGTAGACAGTGCTGTTTAAGACTGACATTTAAACATTGTGGAAATTATCTCATTTTGTTAGGTGATTTTTGAGGGTGAAATTGGAAAAGGAAACCTTGGCGGGATTGCTGTTGATGACGTTAGCATTAGTAACCACATTTCACAGGAGGACTGTGCAAGTAAGTATGAGCTGCTGTTGGGACCAATGGGACAGTTGCCGAGAGCAAGCGTCTTTCCTTGTGATGGTCTTTCTCTTGCTTACCCAGACCTAGAATTTCTATGTTGGCTATAGGCACACCAGATGAAATGCATCTGCCATTACAACAGGACATAAAATCAGGTCAGATGGTCTTTAGCTACCCCATTGCCTAACCCACCTAGTTCATTAGTTGTCTGATTGGTATCTACAAAACTACATAAATAAATCAGAATCCGAAGATCATAGGAAAGAAGACTCATAGCATACATAGCTGTATATGTATGCCGTACCAGAAATTCTGATGGAAAGTGTAAGTTCAAACATCTGGATAATTTCAAATACATGAATGTATAAACAAAACAGAAAGCCTCTGAAAACATTGATTGTGGTAAATTTAATGATGGCTACATTGCTAGTGAATCACAGAAGCCATAGTTCCCTGCTTTATTACCAGTGAAGAGACATTTCTGACTCTAAAAATAGTTGCAGTGACTCAAAAGAGTTGATGGACTCCAGAGACTTTATCCCCTACTTTCAGAGTTGGTCCTTATAGGTCGGGCATTGTACAGATGAAAGTCTGACATAAAAAACCAATTCATATTCCCTAATTCTTGGTATGTTATTATAAGTAGCATCACTAATGGTAATATAATAGCACAGTAATTAGTCTTAAGCTCCATTTGCTGCACTTCAACTTTTGTTATATATCATTGTGTAATAGGATGCTAATTATAACAAAATGGAATAAGCCTATTGGGCAAATTTAAGACAAAAGTAGCCTGTTGGTTATAATGAGTTTTTGGTCATTTCAGCCACTTACAAAGCTTTTATGATACAAGGTACTGAACATATGCAATCCCTAAGGTGGCAATAATATGATACAGTCAACTGAAGAAATTTGGGGAAAATAATATAGTGAGTAAACATCTGCTTCTTTGTACTAAGTAAGAAAATTCATTTAATGATACATTTACAAAATTTTCACCCAAAACAGTAAGGGTTAATTTTTCAGTTGCAGCTATTGACAGATTACCCACATGCATGCTTACAAAGCTGTTAAATGTTTCATATAGTTTACACTATGTGTAATAAGACTGCATTCCTTATTCAAAGGTGAGAGGGTGACGTGGTGATGATTTTGGAATATCAGTACAAACTCCACAAACTGGAACAAAGAAATAAAACTCAGTGCAGTTCAACAGGTTTTAACTGACCATATACTTACTGTATGCAAAGCAGTATGCCAGGTGCTATAGGGAATGTAGAGGTGACTAAGAAAGTTCTGTGAGTATTTGTTTTTCATGGACTGATCTACTTAGCTGCCGTTTCTCCTAAGCATTGTTCTTGGAGCAGCTGGACCCCCATTGAAAGCACTGTATTTGTGTTGCTGTACCAGTCAAAAGATGCCTGTGGCAACTGTACTCATTAGTTCATCAAATATATTCTGGAACAGTTGCCTATGAATGAGATGACATTAAACCAGTTAAAGGAACCATTGCTGTTACGTCAGAGTAAATCTGACCCATCGGATTTCCAAGGAGTCAACTTTTTGATTAGCAGCCAAATTCTTTTTTTTCTTTTTTCTTTTTTTTATTTATCACTGAGTGAAAATGTACATTCCCGTATACATTTACATGCCCCCCTATATGCAGCTTCCACTGCTCTCCCTGTCCGGTGACTGCACACTATTCCTCTCTGCTCCATACGTGTCTCATCCTCGCAACAGTCTCCTTAACCATCATGCCATTGATTAGATTCTGACTTACAGTGACTCCCTAGACCAGAGTAGCATTTCTACAGAGCACCGGGTGGATTTGAACTGTTGACCTTTTGGTTGGCAGACATAGTACTTAACAACTATACCATATGTGAGACTAACAACTACTTATTATTTATTCATTCATACAACAATGCTGGAGTATAGTAGTGAACAAAGTACTCAAAATCCCAGCCCTGTACTCAGTACCGTAGGGGTACCATGACTATATTCCTGCCATAGCCCTTGTTTTGTTTTGTTTTTTTTAAATAAGATGCAGGACTTAGTCTGTGACCTCAAAGAGCTGGTGTACTATTTGAGAACCCAACCTAACACCCATCAAACTTAGGAAGCAGTTGTCTACAAAGTGCAGGATGGTGGCCATACACACAATCCTACTTCTGCTCCCTGTTTTCCACAGATTTTTCCCATACTCCGCATACCTAAACCTAAGTCTCTTCATCCTTCTTTTGTCCTAAAATACACTCTGCTAACAGCTACCTGGATTTAGATCTGACATTGTAAAGGAAGTGTTACCCTCCAAGTCACCAATTTCATGGTCATTTAATATTGCCTCTCTATTGCTGTATGGTTATGTGGTGACTCTGATTATAATAGAAACTCAAATGGAAGCCCAATAGAGGCATGCATGTGTGTAAGGGTTTGTGTGGTTTATTATATTTTTTTTTTCCAGTACTCAACAAATACCTACTGAATGCCTGGTATGCATACAACAACTATTTTGTGCACTGAAAACCACAAAGAAATGTAACATGTGGCTTCTGCTTTTAATGAGCTTGTTGAAATTCAGGTGGAATAAATCATCAGTAAACAAATGAAAAGTTGGTTAACAATGAAAGAGACAAATTATAACTGCAATAGCAATATAAGAAAGCAGTGTATTGCTGGTATGAATGTGAAATGGTGCAACCACTGTAAAACCAACTGGCAGTTTCTAACAGAATTATACATTTACCATATGATGCAGCAATTCCACTCCTAGGCATTTACTCAAGAGAAATGAAAATATATGTTCACACAAAGTCTTATATATACATGTTTATGAAAGCTTTATTCACAAAACTAAAAATTAAGTCCAGTTCAGTAGTTCAGTTGCTGAACCTAAAACACAATGGTTAGTCTCACTTTTCAAGCATGAACTGGAATCAGATTATATAAATCCTTCACATTTGAAACAACAATGTGTACTTGGTTAAAGGAAAGTTCAGTTAAGATTTTTTTTTTTTTAATTTTTATTTAACATGACTGAGTGAAAATGTACATTCACGTATAAATTTACATGCCCACCTATGTGCAGCTTCCACTGCTCTCCCTGTCCGGTGACTGCACACTATTCCTCTCTGCTCCATACATGTCTCGTCCTCCCAACAGTCTCCTTTCCCCTCCTCTCCGTCCACTCCCCTTCCTTCAGCCAGAGGTAAGCAAGATGATATCCTATAGATGTATAGAACCATAAAGTGCTTCCAACATATAGTCACTCTGCATTGCCAAGTCCAATCCATTCCTGTCCAAAGAGTGGACCTTTGTTATAATTTATAGGTAAGGGCAGCATCAGGGCCGGGGGCCATGCTCTCAGAGGAACCCCAAAACCACTGGACCATCAATTGAGGTCTTTTAGTGGAGATCTCATGATGCACCCCTTTTTATTCTTGTGTTGCCAGTGAGACTCCTCTCTGTGAGCTCCATCGTGGCTATCACTGGTGATGGCCAGGCACCATCTGGTTCTTCCGGTCCCAAGTCGATGTAGGCACCCACTCTTGTGGGTCTCTCTGTCTTCTCGGTTGTCTTTACCACATGTCATTTTGGTCCTCGGTGAGCATCCATTCCTGCTGAGTTGGGACCATTTGCTGTGTCCTCGGATGGCAGCTTGGCAGCTTTTAAGACCTCAGACGCCACTCACCAATGTGGGGTGCAGAGAACTCTCTTAGCAAAACGCTAGTTGTGCCAATTGGCCTGGAATTCGCGTAAGAGCATGGTCCCCCGCCCCCCACCCCAGCTACTCTATCCTTGCAGTATTGAGTTAAGATGGAAGGAGTACTCAAGTTATGCTGAAGTCCACTTAATGTTGTTCTTGTTTCTAATTCAGTTAAGATTTTTAACTGCTCTATTTAAATCCTTTTTGTCTGCTCTATCTTTGATTCTGAGAGATGTATTTGTCGTCCATAATTTGTTGATTATGATTGACAAGTACATCTTTATTTTCAGTCTTTCTGCTTTTCAATATTATGCAATTACATGCACGGCTAATAACATATCCTTAATCAATGTAAATTTTTAGCTTATTTGTTTAATCAATATGGAGCCCTGGTGGTACAGTGGCTAAGAGCTCAGCTGTAAACCAGAAGGCCAACAAAACCCTACGAGGCAGGCGATTCTACTCTGTCCTATAGGGTCACTATGAGTCACAATCAACTGACTGGCAATGGGTTAGTTTTAATCAATATGAAACACACTTCTTTATCCTTTTTAATGCGAGCATGGCCCCTGGCCCTGATGCTGCCCTTTCCCATAAATCGTAACAAAGTTCCACTCTTTGGACACGAATGGATTGGACTTGGTGATGCAGAGTGACCGTGTATTGGATGCACTTTATGGTTCTATGAATCTATAGGATATCATCCTGCTGACCTCTGGCTGGAGTAAGGGGAGTGGGTGGAGAAGAGGGGAAAGGAGACTGTTGGAAGGATGAGACATGTATGGAGCAGAGAGGAATAATGTGCTGTCACCGAGCGGGGAGAGCAGTGGAAGCTACATAGAGGTGGGCATGTAAATTTATATGGGAATGTACATTTTCACTCAGTCATAATAAGAAAAAAAAAACAATGTGACAGCACTCTTCCCCTTTTTACCCAGGGTTCCTTGTGTCCACTATCTAGTTCCTGCCCCTTCCTGCCTTTTGGGCAGGTGTTGCCCATTTCATCTCATACATATGATTGAACTAAGAAGGACATTCCTCACATATGTTGTTGTTTGTTTTGCATACCTCTCTAATTTTGTCTGAAAAGTGGGTGTTAAAAGTGGTTTTAGTTCTGAGTTAGCAAAGCATCCCAGACTGTAGTCTCGGGGGTTCCTCTATTCACTGTCAGAAAATAAATCTGGTCTTATTCATGAATTCATTGGCTTGGCTATTCATGAACTTGAATTTTGTGTGTCTTTTTCTGTAGCTCTATTCCTGACTCTGTTGTGAGCTCTATCAAAATGGTCAATAGTGGTAGCTGGGCCCTACCTAGCTCTTGTAGTATCAGGCTGGTAGAGGCTCTGATTCCTGTGGTCCTTTAGCCCCTTAGGCTAATCTTTTCCTTGTCTTTGGTTTCCTTCATTCTCTTTGCTCTGGTTGAGATGAAACCAGTAAAGGTTATCTCAGACGGCTATTTCCAAGTTTTTAAGACCCCAGATGCTATTCACAAAAGTAGGATGTAGAACATTTTCTTTATGACTTGTGTAATGCCAGTTGACCCAGGTGACCCCCAAAACTATGATCTCCAGCCTTCAGTCCAGCAGCTTGGTCCCTCAGGTGTAGATGTGTCTAGGGATGTGTCTGTGATTTTGCCTTGACTTGCCCAGTTGGGCTGATTTGCACTACATTGCATGTTGTCTTTTCCTTTACTAAAGCTGACACTTTACTACTATCTAGTGAATTTTCCCTCCTCATTCCTTCCCACTTTCCTAACCATCAAAGCATTTTTTTTTTCTCCTGTGTGTAAAACTTTTCTTGAGTTTTTGTAACAACGGGGAGCCCTGGTAGTGAAATGATTTAGACCTTAACTGTTAACCAGAAAGGTTAGCAGTTTGAATCTACCACCAGCTCCTTGGAAGCTCTATGGGGCAGTTCTACTCTGTCCTATAGAGTTGCTGTGAGTTGGAAGCAGGTACAAGTATAATAGTGGCCTCATACAACATTTGTCCTTTTGTGGTTGACTTGTTTCATTCAGCATAATGCCCTCCAGGTACATCTGTGTTGTGAGATACTTTGCTGATTTATCATTGTTCCTTATCATTGTATTCCATTATATTTAGCTACCATAATGTGGTTATCCATTCATCTGTTGATGGGAACTTAGGTTGTTTCCATCTTTTTGCTATTGTGAATAGGGCTGCAGTGAACATGGATGTGGATATGTCTATTCCTGTGAAGGCTCTTATTTCTCTAGGATACATTCCTAGGAGTGGAATTACTAAATTACATGGTATTTCTATTTCTATCTTTTTTGAGGAGGTGCTGTATCGTTTTCCATAGTGTTTGCACCATTTTACTTTCCCACCAGCAGTGCCTAAGAGATCCAATCTGTCCACAACCTCTCCAACATTTGTTGTTTTTTATTTTGATTCATTCCAGTGATGTTGGGGTGAGATGATAGCTCATTGTAGTTTTGATTTGTGTTTCTTTAACGGTTAATGATCTTGAATGTTCCCTTATGTATCTGGGAGCCACCTGAATGTCTTCTTTGATGAAGTGTCTGTTCATATTCTTTGCTCAGCTCTTAATTGGGTTATTTGTCTTTTTGTTGTTGAAGTGTTGAAGTATTCTCTAAAGGTTAAACTCTTGTTGGATATGTCATAACTGAAACCTTTTCCCCTTCTTTTTAGCCTTTTGGTGAAGTCTTTTGATGAGAATGAGTAATATTTAAGTGCTAAGTAATATTAAGTAATAAGTAATAATAAGTAATATTTAAGTGGTTATCTAGTTTCTCTTCTGATGTTTGTGCATTGTTAGTTATGGTTTATATTCTATTTATGCTGTCTATTTATGCTTCTGTGTACACTCTATTTTTTCTTCCATGATCTTTATCATTTTAGGTTTTGTATATAGGTCTTTAATCCATTTTGAGTTAGTTTTTGTGCATGGTGGAAGGTATGGATCTTGTTATGGTAGCATGATTTGTTAAAGAGACTTTTTTTTTTCCCCCAATTAATGGATTTTGATCCTTTGTCAAGTATCAGCTGCTCTAAGATGGAGGGGTTTACATCTGAGCTCTCAGTTCTATTTGTCTCTGTGTCTGTTGTTCTACCAACACTAATACTTGACTATCGTGGCTGTATAATAGGTTTTAAGATTAGGTAGTGTGAGGCGTCCTACTTTGCTCTTCTTCAGTAATGCTTTACTTATCTTGGCTCTCTTATCTTCTCATATAAACTTGGTGATTAGTTTTTCTATCTTGTTAAAGAAGCCTGTTGGAGTTTGAATCAAGATTGCATTGTATCTGTGCATACCTTTGGGTAGTATTGACATTTTTACAGTGTTGACTCTATTCATCAGCATGATATCTTTTTCAATTTATGTAAGCCTTTTATGGTTTCTGGGAGTAATTTTTGTAGTTTTCTTTGTACAAGTCTTTTACCTCCCTGGGAGGATTTGTTCCTAAGTATTTTATCATCTTGGTCCATGTATATTGTATTTTGTTGACAGTTCAAACAATCTATTTCAATTTTGTTTGACTTGTAGAACCAGCAGACCTGGATAAGAAGCGCCAAGAAAATAGATTTGGTGAAGCAGGTAAATCTGTCTATGATGATCAATTAAAAAAACTTTTACTACAGCTTCTATTATGTCAGTGAAGAAGCTTTGTGGAACTTGAATACAATGGTATATCAATTCAATTCAAAGAAAATGAACAACTACCCCAGTGGCCCTGAGTTGGGTCATGTATTAGATTGTTGCACACAGTGCCCTCTCCTAAGCACCCTTAAGACTTTGGGGAGTCTGTGACATGTTCACCTGTGTAAGGGATGAGCTCTGGGAGACCGAACTGGCCTGGCCTCTTCCTCCCTGAGTGCCGAGGGAGGAGCATACTGGCCCGGCCGACTCCTCCCTGAGCTTGGAAGAAGACTGCAGGACAGTCAAAAGACAGGCTCCCGTCTGACAGCCATGGAAACTGAGAATGGAGAAGGCCGCGACTAACCCAATGATTCGTGTGATCTCATGTTCTGACATGCAGCCAGTACCAATTCTTGTGTCTGGTTAATGTCTGGATATGATTTGTAGGGAACAGAGCCCAGTTCCTGTAGTATCCGTTCTGTGTGCCTCATTATTTATCTGCTGGGAACTCGGTTTTATAAGGATGATAATAGTAGGAATGATTTATTGAGGGACTGCTGTATTCTAGGAAGTCCTGGTGGCACAGTGGTTGAGAGTGGGTTTGATTTTGGTTTGGTTATTGTATTTCAAGTATGTTACATAGAGTACCATAAAACAACAGCAGTAAGCAAAAACTGTTGCCATCCAGTCAATTCCAACTCATAGTGACCCTATAGGACAGAGTAGAACTTCCCCATAGTGTTTCCAAGGAGTGGCTGGTGGATTTGAACCACTAGCCTTTTGGTTAGTAGCCATAGTTCATAACCACTGTGCCAGGTGGATCTATCCCCATTTTTCCACATGGTAAGACTGATACTCAGAGAGGACATTTGCCCTAATAAGACAGTTAAATTAGGTAATGGCATCAGATTTAGACAAACTGAAACGTGTTTTCATTGAACACACTGCTTTATGATCACTTGTAAGAAATTCAGTAAGAATGGGTGGTGCCTAAATTATTTGGCTCTGGTGGCACAGTACTTATGCACTCAGTTGCAACTCAAAAGGTCAGCATTTCAAATCCACCAGCTGCTCTTTAGAAACCTTATGAGGTAGTTCTCCTCTGTTCTTCAGGGTTTCTATGAGTCACAGTCAACTCAACGGCAGCTTTTCCACAGGACTTTTCCAAACCTTCTGGCTAGCAGTCCTGGGTATTGGAAAGCTTCTGCAGGAAGTGCCACATCATGATTTTTATGGTGTATCAGCATCTGTTCCTGCCCAAAATGCAGTCCTCTCATAGCCAGACATAAGCCTGACAGAGTCAAATAAATGTATCATGATGCTGTTAGGAATATTGGTGCTTGGCTCATTTAGCTTAGCTACAAAGTCCACACTGAGAGGTAAACTTCATTAGTTGTTTCAAAACAATGCTTCATCAAGGGAGAGAATATTAATATGCCCCATTGTCTTGTTGTCCCCTCTTCAGGGACTTATATCTCATATTTTTAGTTTTCTTTGATGGGAATCTTTGTTGATCTGAACACCACTAACTAAACATCACACATGTTGCACATTAACATTTCAGTCCCATTTCTAGTATCAGGTAATTAGGCTCAAAGATCCCCTGTTAATAATTTCTCATGTTCTACTCTAAAGAAGACATTTCCCTGGGGACTGCACTGCAGAGCAGAGTAACTCTCTACAGTGAAACCAGTAAGACTGCAAAGATGCTGATTATTAAATGTGTTCTATTCAGTATAGCCCAGATGCGGTTTCGAGACGTTAGCCATAATGCTTTTTAAATGTTAGCTGCAAACATTCACATGCTCTGAGAGAGCTCTTCTGTTTGAGTGAAACCACTGTGGTCTGGAGCGGGGTGGGAGGGGTGGTGTTCAGTTTGAAGACTATACACACAGGAGAAGGAGCACATGTATAAAACTCTGCCCAAATCCTGGATACTGCCCCACATACAAAGACAGTACTAAACATCTCCTTGTGTCTGGTTTTGGAATTAGGCAAATGCACAAGGAATGTTGATGTGTCTCCCCTTGACACAGGTATGACTAAGCAGCCTTCAAAGCCTAACGACCGTATATCTGGCCCAGGACTGGAAACACAGATTACAGTCTTGCCCAGATGGAGGGCTACAGGAAATCTGAATGTGATTAGAAGATAACACTCACTGTTTAACCAGGATCGGTATTTTTCGTGAGCTCAACTATACGCAGAATCACAGCACCAACTTCCCACCACCCTCACCTCCCACGACTCAGTTCCCAGCAGTGAGTCAGACAGAAAGCTTGGTGGCTCCAGGGGATAGGGAGCCAAGCTTCACCTCACTAAATCTCAGCAGGCTCTTGGGAGAGGGCAGGCAAACGTGGACCACACCGTTAGTCCCCACCTCCCACCCCTCACCCCTGTCCGTTTTCATTTTCGTTCTTCGTTTCTGTTTGCTTTCATCTGGCAAGTTGGCAGCTCTCATGGAGCCGGTTTTGTTTTCCTCCTCAGGGAGCACGCCCGGATACAAAAGTGTGGAAGAAGGTGACGGGAACATCTCAAGGAAGCCAGGCAACGTGTTGAAGACCTTGGACCCCATCCTGATCACAATCATCGCCATGAGCGCCCTGGGGGTCCTCCTGGGGGCGGTCTGCGGGGTGGTGCTCTACTGTGCTTGTTGGCACAACGGCATGTCCGAAAGAAACTTGTCTGCCCTGGAGAACTATAACTTTGAGCTTGTGGACGGTGTCAAGTTGAAAAAAGACAAACTGACCACACAGAGTACTTACTCGGAGGCATGAAGGCAGGCGGAAACGGAAAGACTAGAGGGAGAGTTGCCGCGGAAAGACGACAACTTGTGCGTGCTGGAAACTGTGGATCTTCTCTTACTGTACAAGCTGGGAAGTGCGTTGAGGGCGCCGAGCCAGGCTTTTCTCAGGAGCTGCAATGAGTCTAGCCCACGGACGTGAACAAGTGAGCTGCGGTCACAATCGGAATCATGTACAGTCCGCTTTTTTTTCTGTTGGTTTCAATTGGATAATCAGATGCTGGTGTTGAGACCAAGTGTCGCTGACTTAACGATTCATTTTTGACTGCCCCTCCCCACCTTCTCTCTCTCCTGTCCCTTTTATGGATTCTTTTTGGAAACTGTGCAAAATCCAAGATGCTGGCACCAAGTGTATTTAGTGGGGCCCTTTTGATGGACATGCTACCTTTAGCCCAGTGCCCAGAATATATTAGAATAACTGGATTTCCACAGACGCCTGCAGCTGTACTTGTGTGTCACTGGCCGCCTTGTGCATAGGCAAAGAAGGATTAGGATTTTTTTTTTTTTTTTTTACTGAACTGTAGCCTCAGTACTGGTGCAGTGTGTCAGCTCTGTTTACAAAGCAATACCGTCAAATTTTCTTGGTGTTTCCCAGTGTTGCCCTAAACGTTGTGCTTGTGAACTCCATGCAGAAAACTGTGCCATCACCGAACAGTGCTGGTAACTGGGTGTACTGCCTACAACCGAAACGCAAAATTCTCGGCACTGGCTAGTCGATGTCCTCTCAAGTGCCTTTTTGTTTCTACTGGTTCTCATTGTGTTAGGTTCACAACCACTCTGTTTCTCGCTGGCGAAAGCCCTACTCTTGAATTAATTGAACCCTGGTGGCCCACTGACTAAGAAGAAAGTATATTTTAACGTGAGATGTCAGCCCCCGGGAAGGCAAGGGCTCAGAAGACTTGGCAATGTGGCTTAATTGTTCTGCTTTTTTCTGTAGTTCAATTTCGTGTCCTTGACCCTTTTGTATAAAGCTGCAATATTCTCTCTTATTGTTCTTTCATATGGAATGTATTTTCAGATGCAAACGCTTTCTCTTTCGCTGTCCTATCCCTCTGTCTTTTTCCTCTCTTAGAATTTAAGCATTTGCCATTGTCCAGAAAAGAAACTTACAGCTTTAACCTTGCTGGAAATGGCAAACAACTTTACTAGACTTTATGTTTAAAAATAAATAAATAAGGGAAATTCCTAACTTAGCCCTCCAAAGTCTAACTTTGGTTTTCTTGTTAACTGGTTAAAGTGACAGTATCTTTTTTCCTGAAGTCATTTGTCTCTCTCTTGATGAAAATTCTCATTGATGAAAATGTTTCAGTTTAACAGAAATAATGACAAAGTGAGGGAAGGAGTAATATTAATTGGCATTCAAGTAAGACGTGAAGGAAAGGCTGAATAAAACTTCCTAAGTACACACACACACACACACACACGAGAGAGAGAGAGAAAGATTTTTACATCCAGGTATGCAAAAATGGCCCCTGAGAGCATTCTTAATTTGGTATTGAGTCAAACAAGGGAAGTGGAAGGAAAAACAGTTAATTTAAGAAAGAAACTATAAATCCTGGTGACTGGGAGTGAACTATTTTAAAATAAGAAAGGGGGGAAATGATAAAGTTAAATGTTTAAAGTAATCTGTTTGGCAGCAACACTGAAAAAAAAACAGAAACTTGAATGAATGCTTCTAGAAATATTTCAATGGTTCATGAAAAGAAGGCAGGACTTGGTTCTGGCAAGACCTACATCTTAACAGCAGAGCCAAGTGAGTATCTTAATCAAGGTAGTATGTGAATTAACCCAACCAAGTTTGGGTTTATTTTGGTGTATTTGTGTCAGGCTGTGTGGTACATGATGACTTTTAGATTGCCTTTCTATAGCTTGTTAACAGATCTTAATCAGATATGCTTGTGGGAATCACATTTGTATCATAGTCAAGACGGTCCATTTATCTTAGTATAATTGGACTGAGAATGCCTTTTGTTTCCAGGAAAGTATTTATTACCATGAAAGAAGAATTTTTTTTTCTCCCCAGAAGCATTCATTCAGTTGTTACAATCATACGTGGAAGAAAACGCTAAGATTCAATTTTTCCCCCCCAAGGCAACAGACTCAATGTCCCTCAACCAAGGAAAAATGATACTGTGACTTTAAATTTTAAAGTATCTTGCACTGATAAATATATTTAAAAATTATAAGTTTATAAAGTTATTAATTTGTAAAGGCAGTGTTAAAAGTGTTCAGTTTATATTGTTTTAGATTGTTTCGTAATTTTTAAAGGTGTAAAATAACATATTTTTTTCTTTATTGAAATCTATAAAAACTTTCTGTAGTAAAATGTTTTCATTTTACTGGTATATTATTGCTTCATGTTTTGTACCATCATAAAATTTGTGCAAATTTTTTTTACAGAAATTTTTATTTTCTATGACAAAGTGACACTTGTAAATTGTTGTTTCAAAATGAACAGCAAAGCCTTAACTTTAAATGACATTTGTATTCTCAGACACTGAGTAGCATAAGAACCACATAGAACTGAATTGTAACTTAAATTCCAAACTATGACTACTACATTCCAAAGATACAGTTGAATTAAACATTTTCATAAAATATCCCAAACCTGATGGCTTTCATTATGTTGCTGTTAAAGAAGTTGGTCTTGTTCCAGTATCAAATGACTTCTAAGATTTTTTTCAAGTTTGCTGTTAAAATTAATATGCTAATAAGGATAAAAGGCTAAGAAGACATTTCCGGAAAGTCTAATATTAGCCAAAATTAGACAGTGTCAAGATAAGAAACACAGAATTTGGCCTTGAAAATGGAAACTTCTCAACTTCAAATCGTGCCTCAAATATTCAGTATTCCATTAGGTAATGTATTTTATACTATTCACAAATAGCTGTTGGCAAGTTTTTGCCTGATACAAATTAAGCAGTAAATCTGACGGTGTTTATTCATTCTCTGTGCTAAACTTCAGGTGCTGCTTGGAAACTCTAGGAGATAGTTCTACCCTGACCTCTAGGGTCACCTTGAGTCAGATGGAACTTGTTTGCAGTGGGCTTTTTTTATGCTAAATTTAGATTCCAGGAAATATCGATCCCAGATTAGAGCTGGCTGTTTGACAGTTCTTAAGAAAATTTCTATTCCATCTGGAACAAAAATAAAAGTAACAATAACATCAACAACAGTAACAAGAAGGATGTCAGAAGTGTTGAGCCAAAGCTGAATGAGACCCTCTAAAAAGCTTTTACAACAAAATCAGCCTACCGCTGTCCATACTGGAGTCCCTGGGTGGTATGAATAGTGCACTCAACCACTAACCAAGCAGTTGGAGGTTGAAGTCCACCCAGAGGTACCTCAGAAGAAAGCCCTGGCAATCTTCCAAAAAATCAGCCGCTGAAACCTCTATGTAGCACATTTCTACTCTGACACTCAGAGGGTCACCGTGAGTCAGTGTGATGGCACTGCAACTGATGACTGATTATTCTCATTATCCACAGACCAACAATTCTTTGCTTTCTCTGACTGCAACTGGAAAAGCATGACAGCTCCTTATAGAATCGGTATTTTCTGCTTTTTCACTGCGCATTTATCTTTTTTTTTACTTCTTGGAAGACTTAATCAAGAATAGAAAATTTTCTCTACTGACTTTTACGTTTCTCTGCTTAGAGAAAAGAGAAAGGCAGAGAGACAGAGCCGGGTAATTACATGACTGAAACTAAATTTTGTTGACATCCATGCTTATCTCTAGAAAATGTAACAAACTTCAAGAAGTCTATCAGAATGAAATCCAGAGATTCATTTTGAAAAATGCTAAATGGCATGGACTGATAACATCTCTGTTTCATTTTCTGAGAGGAAAACATAGAGTGTTTTCTTATCCCTAGCTAACTGTTAAACTGAGCATTTCTTGTTAGGCTTAACAAGCTCAATTACTGTACAATACTTCTCAAATTCTCCAATAAAATGTCATGAAGGTTGAAATACTTAATTTTAAACATAAATAGTATTTATTGTTTGTCTCCTTTCCTTGCTAACTTATTGCCACTTGGGCTCCATTATACTATATCTTCATACAAATCAAATAATATTTTGTAACATTCCATAGTTATTTTTTGGCTTCCCGATAGTAATTATAGCTATTTGTATTGAATTAAAAAGCAGCCTTGCTAAGAATTAGTGCTATTTCCCTAAACTATATCGACTAAAGCATCTTAAGCAGAGTTACAACATGAAGGTTGACTTACCCAAGGGGAAAGAGATTCAGACTGAGTAGAACTTAGCACTTAAAAGACCACAAAGACCAGAATGCTAGGTGGCTCAATTTTCTTTAATGTTCTAAAGAAACACTGCAAGATGATACAAATGACAACATCACATTTTCACATACGTATAACTTCTTAGCTAGAAATACAGACCTTTGATCTTGTCATTTTAGGAAAGAATACCGTTCATTTCATATGAATCTTCTATGGTGATGCCAGTTTTCTTCTGTTGAGAGCATGGTCTGCTTTCACAACAGTTCTGTGTGGTCATTTTTGTAATGATTCAACTCTATAAATCAGGAATCCAAGTTTGGGGAGTTTAAATGAGTAGTCTGGGATTTATCGGATCTCATCTCCCTATTCTTTACTCTTTTCACTTACATTGTTGCTGCTACAGTTGCCGTGAGATTGGCGCCAACTCATAGGGACCCCATATGCAATGAAACATTGCCCAGGCCTGCACCATCTTCATGGTCATTGACATGCTTGAGTCTGTTGTGGGGCCACTGTGTATTTTGAGTGTCTTTCAACCTAGGGGCTCATTTTCCAGCACTATATGAGACCATGCTCTGTTGTGACTCACAGGTTTTGATTGGCTGATTGCAGAAATAGATCTCTAGGCCTTTCTTACTAGTCTGTCTTACTCTGAAATCTCCACTGAAACCTGTCTACCACACATCATAGTAAAATCCAAGTCACCATGCTATAACAAAATGACAGATGAGTGGTGGTTCCTCTGCATAGCCTTGCGTTATCTTGCTCAGTCTCTCACTGGGCTGTATCACTCAGAGATGAGGCCCAAGAGTGACAGCAGCAGCCTCACCCAGAACTTGACTAAAAATGCAGAATCTCAGATGGCAAACCGTGGCTATACTGAGCAAAGCCTGAGGAAATTTGCCTTGATTCCAGGGGTAGTTTCTGAGCTCTCAAAGAACAAGGGGAAATCCCTGCAGCTTTTGTGTATTTTCCAGAAGTGTCTGAGCAAATGGAAGCCTAGAAAACAGAAAGTTCTGCTGACAAACTTAAGATTCTAGGCACTTAGTCCAGAAACTGTTTTGTGACCCTTCTGCTTTATCACCTGTAAAAAGCCAGGACGAGGATAACATGAGCTCTTCTGAGGGAGAAGAGCTAATGCTGGTCAACAATTATGCTGGATTAAAAATGTAAAAGTGCTACAGAAGCCTAGCAGACTCTGTCCACTCATCACTGTTTAGTCATGGGAGAGGACAGGACCAAATTGTGAAGAGCAGGCCTTTCAGTTTGAAAGAAGTTGCCTTACACATCACACACAGTTTGCTGGTTTCTAAAAATACTAAAATCCTGCTGGTAGAATTAGACTGAACCCTACTTAATTTTGTTTGGATGATTTCTAAGCTAGTGTCTTAGCATCCTTGTTACAAATAGTGAGAAAATATCAGATAATAGAGCTTTGTTCTCAAATTGTGACTCAAATGAAGGTTTTTCTGTATAAAAGTTCATCTGGTCTCTGCACTTCAATGGAATGGTGTCTATTACGATGTAGGAGATTACTAAGTATATAATATTCATAGCCAATAGCCTAATTTTATCACTGCCCGTTAATACAGTTGTATGATTGCTTGTTCTGGCCGAATGGTGGGTCAGAAATGGGCTGACTCTCTGCTGATGGAGCACCTGACTCTCACCCCTGTGCAGCTTCAGTGAGCACAATGACTAGCTAGCCCAGATGGTGAGCAGGTCTGCGTCGTCTTGGACATGAGCCTGTTCCAAGCCCTTTATTGAAAGGCCCCTTCACCATCTTTCAGTGATGTGATGCTGGCAGTGTTAACGATCTGCTTGATGTAATCCTCTCAGGAAATCACTCTAGCTATTCTGGAGCATTGGTGATTCACTGATAGAATTTCTTACCTTCTCTATAAAGGACCCAGATTCAATTCATGCATAGCCACCACCTGTCAATTTATTGAAAGCTTGTGTGTTGCTATGATTGGAAATAGGTTTCAGTGCAATTTCTAAACTAAGTTGGGCTAGGAAGAAAGGGCTGGAAATCTGCATCAAGAAACCAGCCAACTAAAACTTGATGGATCACAGTGGCCCAGTATTTAACCTATTACGGAGATGATGCTAGCCATGGAAGCATTTCATTCTGTTGTTCATAGGATGGCCGTAAGTTGTAGTTGATTGGATGACAACTAACAGCCTCATGTTATAACAACAATATGAGTGTCTGTTTCTGTTCAACTTCTGGAAATTTTTCAATATTGATTATATTGCTTCTTGACTTTGTATATATAATACATTTTAAAGAAGAATCAATTGTTTTTCTAATTCTTTGCAGTATTTCTGCTAGAGTTCAGCCTTTCATCAAAATGGGTTTATCTTTGGAGTCTTAAATGTAGTTTTGGGGGGTCAGCTTTTAATTTGCTATAGATTCAACTCATCTACATCCTTATTCTTTGTAAGAAGAAGTATTCTTTCTATCATCTGTCTAAAAGGTCATTCCTTCTATTTTGTTTAACTTGTTAAAGGGTTAATGTGCACAAAGAGTTCCATGAAGTGGTACCAATTCAGTGTCTTCCTTATTTTCTAGCAGTCCAAGCTACACATCACACGCACAGGTTCAGCTGATCACTAAGTACATTACTGAGTCCCTTCTACATAAGCCCACTGTCAGTATGACCACTACAATCTACCAGATGTTTACTGTGTACCGGACTTTACTAGATGCTTCAATCAGCCCTTGAAATAATCTTATTATTTTGGAGGAACAAAAACTAAGGCCCAGAGAGGCTTAGTTGAAAGTGAAATTTCCAAGATCCAAACCAGGTTTATGCCACAAAACTAGCCAATGAAAACCTTAAGGATCACAACAGAACATTATCTGACCAACTTGCTTTGGACACATCATTAGGAAGGATTAATCAATGGAAGGAAACATCACGTTTGGTGAAACAGAGGGCCAGCAAGGATGAGGGAGGCTCTTGGAGAGATGGTTGGTGCAGTAGCCATAATACTGGATTCACACATGCTGGTGATCATGAGAATGATGCGAGAATGGGCAACTTTTCATTCTGTTGTGTATAGGGTAGCCATGAGCTGCAGTTCACTGGACAGCAGCAATCTATTTATCTAACATATTCTATGCTTTACACATATATTTTGTTTATTAGCCATGCATATTAATAGAATGCAAATTCCATGAGGACAGTGATTTTCATCTCTTGGGTTCATTGCAGTTTCTGCAGCATACATCACAGTACCTAGCATATGCTAGACACTAAATAAATATTGAGTTTGTATATGAAATACATTTTAAAACAGCTGGAGTGAGACAATCTCAGTGGAAATGTGAAAACAGGACACAGAGTTTGGGGTGGAGGGAGCCTACCAGGAAATTTTTGGTCTGGGACAAGAACATGGAAGGTTAGTGCACTATTGATTTTTCTTAATAAAAGAAAAAAAAATTGCATGTAGCCTGTTCTGAAATTTCTGTATAACGAGATGATACCTCCTTTGCTACTTATCTCTTGCACAAAAACAAGTAATCATCCTGCCTAAGTTTCTCTTATCTCTACCAAATTGCAACATCCTCAGCACACAGAATTTATTAAGTGCTAAATAACCTGTGGTCTCATAGCAGCCCATTTCCAGCAATTGTGAGAAGATGAACTTTCTAGATGCATGATTGAAAACGGCATATATGTTCAGCTCTGTGGGATGGCAGTGTTAAGGATCCATTTTGAGAACACAGCTGGGCCTCCCACAGATCAGCTAGGGAAGCAAATAACTAAATGGTATCATTTGAGAATTACTGAAGAAGTCCAAAAATAGTTGGCCTTGACTCTGTTTCTTATTCAAAAAGATAGATTAAGCCTAGACCAATGTTTTCCATATTTCCTTTCATATTAAAAATGATAATTTTAAAATAATAAACTGTAATAAAGCTTCAAAGCTGTAGCACAGGATAAAGTCTGAAGGAATATAGGAAGATGAGAACACAGGACTTTAGGGTTAAAATGGTGATAAACAACTCCCATCATGCAAGCATAATGGAGAAAAAATGAAGCAAAAAGGACAGAGCTCTGTAAGGAGATTTATGAATGTCAAAAGAGAAAAATAGAGAAAAACCATTGTCACAGATTGAATTGTGTCCACCAGTAAACTATGCTGAAGTTTTAAGCCCCAGTACTTATGAAGATGACCTTGTTTGTTAATATGGTTTTGCAGATAAAATTAGTTAACATGAAGTTGTACTGGAGGAGGATGGACCCTAATCTAGTGTGACTAGCGTCCTTACCAGCAAAGGAGGAGAGATACAGAAACAGACCCAGAAGGAAAACAGAGATGGAGAACAGACAGACACTAATAAGCCAAGAGATACCCAAGGCTGTGAGAAGCTAGAAGAGACAAGAATGAATATTTTCCCAGAGCATTTGGAAACTGTATATCCCTGCTGACATACTGAATTATGGCCCCTCAGGGCCAGAACTACAGCAGAATGAATTTCTGATGCCTTAGGCCACTTTATCTGTGATATTTTATTAGAGCAACACTAGGAAACTAACACAACAATAGAAACAAACTACAGCAACAAGAACAAACTCAATCTCCTGATGACTAGGAAGTAAAGTTAAAATAGTCAAAAGGAAAAAATACATAGCTAAATAACTGCCAAAAGCAACTTAAAAAAAGAAAAAAGCCACAAAATACTTCAGTAAGTTTCAAAGCATAGCCAGCCAACCAAGTGCATAAGAGCAAAGAAATACAAGACTCTAGAGCAGAACAAGAAAGTGCAGCACAACCTAGCTTCTTACCTCCCCCTAGAAAAAAGACATACCAGGGGTCCAAGAAATCCCAAGATTTCTCATTCACAGCCCCAAATTTTGAGATGCATAACCAATAGGATGCCTTCCATCTCTTCCTTCTCTGACCCAGGAGAAGTGGAAAACTGTCGGGAAGAAACTGGTGCAGTAGATAAGGACCATGCAGTTAATTCAGTGAACTGGGGAAACCATCTGAAGTCAAGCAATGAGCAATAATTCACCATTGGGGGAGGGGGAGTCAGAACGTACTGGTCCTCCAGTTTCTTCCTTTAATGATAGAACCCTCTGATTTCAACTGCACACATGACTACTCAAAATAGAAGCTCCATTTCCCATTCTCCCTTGCTTCTAAGTGTGGCCACAAGACTACATTCTAACCAATCATATGTGAGAAGAAGTGATATCTGAAACCTTAGTTTCGTGTCTTAAAGTTATCTTGCCCTCTCCTTCTTCTTTCTCCTTTTCCAGTAGCTGGAATGTGATTAGGAACTGGGCTACCATTGAAATGTATATAAAGTTTGAAGACAATCAGATAAAAGATTCTGGATCACTGATTCCACAAGACTACTGCCGTGTCAACCCTGGACTGCTTATGTTGAAAGAGTTACACAAACCAGTACCACATCTAATACCTGATTAGATATCTAATTTAGGACATTTAAGAATATCTCAGCAGAGACAATCAAAGTCAGATACTCTAACAAAGATTATGAATCATCTGAGACAATATTGACTCTTCTCTTTCCAGAAGAAGGACCTGAGAATCTTCTACCATAAAGATTACAACTGAGAAAACTTTATGGGGCAGTTCTTCTCCATTCCATGGAGTCTTTATGAGTTGAACATTGATGCTATCACACCTAACAACAGCCAATAACATGGCTCAAATATAGTGGAAAGAGAGTTCAATAATTACCTACTCTACCTCAGGGCAAAGGTAATATCCAGGCACAGTGTTAGCACAAGTAAGAGCAAGACAAAAAAATTAAAAAAAGTCTGTGGTGCCAGAAAAACAAATAACACAAAAACATCATAGGGGGAAAAAAAACCTATCACAAAAACGTAAATCAATAAGCAAAAGGAATTTATTCACAATTACTTCATGTTATATATAGAACATGACTGTAATAAAAGCTGATGAGTAGATAATAAAATAACAGAATATGACAAAACTGATTTGTCTAAGAAGACAAATTGAAGCACAACATAGAATTTCAACTAACGAAGAAGTAAACTAGAGCTGAAAATC
This sequence comes from Heterohyrax brucei, assembly GCA_028571685.1. Classification (NCBI taxonomy): domain Eukaryota; kingdom Metazoa; phylum Chordata; class Mammalia; order Hyracoidea; family Procaviidae; genus Heterohyrax; species Heterohyrax brucei. The sequence goes on along the minus strand of CM053142.1, from coordinate 16,739,789 downwards.
GAAGCACTGACATAAGGGGAAAGGCTTCAAGTAATTGTGACAACAGCAGACAAGAAAAGAGAAACTTATAAAAGCAATTTAATTAACCTTTATGTAAAGGGAAGAAAAGGGTACTCTAACATAAAGATACAGTGAAATTTGTGAGAGCCACAACTTGACCAGATGGCCTTGCTTTTCAAGATCTTGCAAGTTTTCTGTGTTTGACAGGGTGCAGTCTTCTCAGTTTTCTATTGCTCATTTTTGCGGAAAATATTTTAGTTTTCCTTCTTTGACAGGTTTTTCACCTTATATAGGTTCCAGCTTTTACAGGCTGTGCTGTGCTTGGTGTTCCTATATTAGCAAACCCAACAAAAGGAACAAAAGTTATAGTGAGAGATATACAAGAAAATTTCCTTTAAATAAAGCTGATACTGAGTTTGCTCATTAAAAAGAATAATGCGTTTCGGGAAAATATGATATGTAGAATGTTCCATTCAGTTCTACCCTGTTTAGGTTGTTGAACTACAAGAATGCTAAAGAATTTTCAGGCATCTAAATCAGTTGTCATTGATTCCAACTTATTGCAACTCCGTGTGTGGCACAGCAGAACTGTGCTGTGTCGAGTTTTCAGTGTCTGATTTTGTCAGATCATCAAGCCTTTCTTCTTAGGCACCTCTAGGTGGACTCGAACTGCCAGTCTTTCAGATAGCAGCCAAGCATTTAACCATTTGCACCACTCAGGGGAAAGATAAATTCATTCTTGCTTCATTCTTTTCCAGAGTAACATACAAACCTCCGTTCAAAGCAATGTGGTCAAGTCTATAACACTCTAATGAAAAGAAACCGTAACACAAAGAAAACTATGCTCATACAAGATGTTATTAAAAAATAAACAGACAGATATTCTTAAACAAGAAGACTAGTATCGCTTAAGGTAAAGAATCTCTTACGAAGTTTAGCATTCCTTTCAGTTACACTTCAGTTTTTCCTCTTACAGTCAATAATTTTCATTAAAATTGTGTCTACAGCTGCAACTGATGGTCTGAAGGCCTGGGGGTTCCCCTGGGAGCATGGCCTCTAGACCTGATGCTGCCCCTGATCATATGTCATTACTGAGGTCAACTCTTCAGACAGGAATGGGTTGGACTTGGGAACACAGAGTGACCATATCGTGTGTGCACTTTATGGTTCTGTGCATCCATAGGATGTTGTCCTACTGGCCAGAGGGGAGTGGAGAGCATGAGAGGAGGGAACAGGAGAGTGTTAAGAGGATATGACACATAGAGAATGGAAAGGACTAGCAAGCTGTCACGGGACAAGGAGAGCAGAAGGAGGTGCAGATATGTGGGCACAGAAATTTAAACTGGATTGTACACTGTCATTCAATCACAATTAAAAAAAATTGTGTCTACAGTTTAACCTCATTTTTATAAAAATAAAAATTCACCCACCTAGCCACTGTTTTATCAGTCTGTATTTATATGAGTCTCTGCTTAAGGCATCCTACATATGACTCACTTTAGATAGGAGATGCTTGCATCAGAAGACTCAGAGTTAAGTTCCCTGAATTCAAGCCTGTTTTTCTACTAAAGGCCCAGAGAGATGCACCATCCCTCCATCAATATGTGTGAGGTTCACATGAGAAACCAGAGCTGACCAACACTTTAAACTCCCTTACATGTAAAGAATTCCAACCACATCAATCGATTTCACTCATTGTCTCTCCTTCACTGTCAAAGCCATGGAAACATTTTGAACTTTCAAGATCATTTTGAAAACAGCATTATATGTCCCTTCATCTGACAAGGTTGCTCCATGAGATCACTGTAGTTCATAAATCCTAATCACAAGTTCCCGCATTTACACAATGTTAGTGTAAATGTCATCTAGTGCGGCTGTAATAAAAATACCACAAGTGAATGGCTTTAACAAATAGAAGTTTATTCTCTCCAAGTCTAGTAGGCTACAAATCTGAATTCAGCTTGCTGGCTCCAGGGGAAGGCTTTCTCCTCTGTTGGCTCCCGGGGGAGGTCCTTGTGTTTCACTAGTCTTCTTTGGTCTGAGAGCATTTCAGCACAGGAACCTCAGCTGTGAAGGATGCTCTTTGCTCCTGATTCTGTCTTCTTTATGGCATGAGATCGCTGACTCTTTGCTTGCTTCCCTTTCCTTTCATCTCTTATAGGATAAAGGGTAGTGCAAGCCATACTCAAGGTAAAGGTTACTAGAGTACCACCCTAATCCTCTTGAATATAATTCAATCTTGCCCTATTAACCACAAGCAGAGATGAACATTTACAACACAGGAAAATCACAAAATGGGGGACATTCACACAATACTGGGAATCATGGCCCAACCAAACTGCTGCATACATTCTGGGAGGGGAACACAATTCAATCCATGAGACATATGCTTTAGCTTGTGAGAATATATAATAGGTAAAGTGTTTTGTAGTTAAGCATCCTAGAAAGTGAACTTTTTAAAAGGAAATTTTTGTATTAAGTAAAACTTTCCCATTATGTTCTGAATTCCCTTTGAACTTAGTGAAAGCCCCGTGTGGAAGAAACTCAGCCCCAAGCTGTGCCAACATGTAATGTGTGTGCTTACCTTGGGAGCCAGCCAGTCATTCCTCAGTCCCAGCGGTTTAGGGAGATGGAGTGAATGTTTGTAAAATACCGATCCACAGACAGACTTCTGCAAGTATAAAGCATTCTTATTATGAAATCACAAAGTAACTCACACCTCCTGATGCAGACCAGTTGATACATCATGCTGTTTTGCAGTCATTTGAGGCTGTTACCCTGAACTGCAGAGAGCATATTCTGTAAAGCTCATGCCAAATTCTACCATTAAGCCCCTCTCATCAGTCTTAGGAGTAAGTTGTGCAGAAATCATAAGTGAAAAAGCTATAAATGCAATGATCTATTATTTCAATAAACTAGAGCACTGCAGATTTTAAAGAAATTCAGGCAATTCCGTTTCACTTCTGAAATAAAAGATTGTTAAATCAAGTAAAACAAAGAAAAATGTTAAGGCTTATACAGAACACTAGAGGAAATTCTCACATCTAATGAGCAAAGTGTATCTTGAATGATTTGCATTGTACAAATCTTGGTTTGATGTTCATAGGTTTCTATTTAAGCAGTGGAGACAACTTTTTTTAAAAAAAACTTAGCATTAGCTCCTCATAATTCTTGCTAGTGTGCAACCCAATATAGACTATTTTAAATCAATGTATTCATATTTCCTCATACAAAAGGAGGATGGAAATCATAAATATATCAATACAAAGTCAATGTGGGCACATGCTTTATGTTTGTTGGGATCAATAATATTCAAGCTAATATTATAGAGGAGAAGACAATGAATTTAGACTCAGGAGACTTGGATATTTGTCTAATTCCTCTTTTTCCTTCCTTCCTTCTCTATTCTTGTTTCTTTCTTCTATCCTCCCCTCTTCCCTCTCTCCCTGCCACAAGTAGTCATTAAGCACTTATCTGTGATAAGCGAGAAAAAAAAAAACACATTACTGTTTGGCTGATTACGACTACAACTCATAATAGCCATTGAGGACAGAGTACAACTGTCTCATAGAGTTTCCAAAAAGCAGCTAGTGGGTTCAAATTGCTTACCTTTTAGATAGCAGTATAGCACTTAACTACTATGCCTAAATTGGATGATATAGTTAATGTCCTCACATGCTTTGTAGGTTTGAATGGAAATATGAAGTGTCATAGTGGGGCAATGGTTAAACATTCATTGCTAGCCCAAATGTTGATTGTTCAAAACTACTCAGCGGCTCTGGTGGTAAAGACCTGGTGATTTGCTTCCATAAAGATTACAGCCTAAAAACTCCATGATGTTAGTGCTACTCTGTTGCTTGGGCTCATCATGAGTTGAAATCAACTCCACAACACCTAAAAACACAAAATGTAAAATACAAACAGCAGAATGATGAAGAACAAATAGCATGAAGTTTTGAAATCTAGATTTAAATTCCAGTTTCATTGTTCACTCACTATGTAAATTTAAGTTCATAACTTTGCTAAACCTCAGTTTACTGATTTATAAAACTGAGAATAATGCTATCTGACTCAAGGATTGGTTTAAAGTCTAAACTAGTGATGAGTCTGAAAAACAAAGAATTATACAATAATTTTTTTTTCTTAAAAATTCTAGACTTGAAGTCAGAAGAGCTGGGCCAAGTTCTAACTCTGCTCCCGATGCAGGATTGCACCAGTCGTGTAACCCCTCCACATCCCACTGTCACCCTCAATAAAGGACAAGGTTGAGTGAGCTGATCTTAAACATCTCTTCCACTTCTCAAAATGATTTAGTCTATTCTAATGTAGAGACCCTTGAGACTTTGGCCGAAGAACTAGATTACCTTAGAAAAATTAATTTGGTAGCTGCAGGATGACAGGGGTGCCTGTAGAGTTAAGAAAAAACGACAAGAATACAAGGACTGACAATTAAATTCACAACCTCTCCCTGTGAAAAGTGCTACATACTTCGTTGCTGAATATCACTACAGTCATCTTCAAAGTACTCCACTTGGGAAGTTATGCACTGATGCCAGTGCCTAGTCCACCTTTCAAAGTAACTTTGGAACTCTTTTTCCAGAATGGCCATCAGAGCCGTCATCATATTACCTTTGATGTCCTAAATGCCATCAAAATGTCTTTGTTTCAATGTTTGCTTTATCTTTGGGTAAAGAAAAAATCATTTGGGCCTGGTCAGGTGAGTAGGGAGGGTGTTCCAATACAGTTATCTCTTGCTGGCTGAAAACTCCCTCACTAGACAACTATACAATTAAGTTTGCAAACTTGCCACCATAACACCATGTGCAATGGCCATTCCAGAAGGAGTTTCAAAATTGCTTTGACTAGGTGCTGGCATTAGTGCATAGCTTTCTAAGGGGAGTACTTCAAAGGTAACCACGGTTATAGTCAGCAATGAAATATGTAGCACTTAGAACAAGTTCACAGACTTAGTTGTTGGACCTTGTATTTCTTAGGGAAAAAGTTTTAAAAATCTGAACTGCTGATAGGGAGGGGAGGGGAGAGGAAAGGAGGAGAGAGGAGGAGAAAAGAGGAAAAGGGAAGGGAGAGGAGGGGAGGGGAGGGCAGGGCAGGACAGAATAGATGTAGGAGGCTTGGTAGAGATGGCATATGAAAGAAATAGGAGGCAATGAAGGTGGGAGAGAGTTGGAGGTGGTATTTATATTTTAGCTCAACTGACTAGAGGTGTAGCAGCATCAGCCATTCTGAAAAGAACAAGAAAAGGAGAGTTTAATCTGGAAGAAAATAAAATTAACTATAGATATGTTGAGTTTAAGAGAACAATAAAATATTCTTTTACTCCATTCTCAACTTTTTAACATTTAAATTGAATCACCACTGCCCTGCTTTAAAATAGTCATGAATTTCCCATTGTTCTTAGGAAAAAATTCACTCCCCTTGCCATGATAAAAGAGATCCAACAACTAGGATACTCTAGTGCTGCATCACCTGTGAAGCACTCCCCTTGGGAAGCTATGAACCTGAACCAAAGCCAGCGCCCAGTCCACCTTTCAAAGCAATTTTGAAACTCTTTCTGGAACGGCCATTGTGCACAGTGGCATGGTGGCAAGTTTGCAAACTTAATTGTATAGTCATCTGTGAGAGAATTTTTAGCCAGTAAAGAAATAACTGTATTGGAACACCAACCCTACTCACCTCATCAGGCTCAAATGACTTTTTTCTTTACCAAAAGATAAAGAAAATGTTGAAAGGGAGACACTTAAATGACATTCTGGCCATTCCAGAAAAAGAGTTCCAAAATTACTTTGAAGGGTGGATTAGGCTCTGGTGTCAGTGCATAGCTTCCCAAATGGAGTACTTTGAAGATGACTGTAGTGATATTCTGCAGTGAGGTATGTAGCACTTTTTCTAGAATGAGTTCACTGAACTTAATTGGTAGTTCTTGTAGTACTAAGGTGTTACACTGGTAGAAAACTCTGGTGGTATAGTGGTTGAGTACTATGACTGCTAACCAAAAGGTTGGCTGTTCGAATCCACCAGGCACTTCTTGGAAACTCCATGGGGCAGTTCTACTCTGGTTACATTAGTAGTCCCCAGTGAGATACACCTTCTGGTAACCTTGGGACTAACAAGAGTGCTGTGTGTGGAGGGTTGGCAAGTGTTGACACGTGAGAGATGTCCTCTTTAGAGCCAGCTGCCGTGCTGTAAAGAAGCTCCAGCAGGATGAATGAATGATGAGAAGACAATGGGAGATGGATCCTTGACAATAAAAGACCAACCTGTACATTACAGTACCAGGTGAGATCCCAAATAGATCCAGCCATATGAATGATCTCAGGTACACCCCATGGAACAGAAAAACAAACCAATTGACTTGACCCATTGAATTATGACAAATAAAAAAATCATTCTTCTTCAGGACCAGTTATGCTTGGGGATTGTTTCTTACACAGCAATAGATAACTAAGGCCCAATCTGCTAGGTGTGATAGGATCTGAAATCTTATGTATATAGTAATACAGCTATAATAATTCAGTAATGTGGGATTTGCCCATCTCTTTAGCTCTGCCGAATGCTTACTAACATCCAGCTGCACCCTGGATGTATTCAAAAAATGAATCTCTTTCATGATCCCAAAAGCATTGCATTGTTTTGTTTCTTTTCTTGGAAAATTCTTCCCTACACCTGCCTTTCACTTAGGTGCCTCTATTAATCAGGCAGTTCTCAGTTTAAATTATCATTTCTTCCTAGAGGTCTTTGCTGATCCTTCAACCCAAATTAAGCCCCCTGTTTTTCTCTTTAATCAGACCCTACTCTTGTCACACACCAATTTTTAATTATTTATTGGAGTAACTGCATAGTCTGTGTCCCCCACTGAGCCATTAGGATGGAATCGTGTCTATTTTGTTCCTCACTGCGTCCTCAGCACCTATCACTTTACCTGGCGCTTGGTAAGTCCTCAAACTCTTACTTGAATGAATGAATAAAACAAAAAGCAGCATGTTCTAGCTGGCTGAGAGAATGTTCAGGACAAGGCTGATGTGGAGAAATGGGTTTAGAAACTGTCTGCTGGAAGGTGTTCCAGAGGGAATTTGAGAAGTGGCATGCTTGCTGAAAGCAGGGAGTTCGAGCAGACATGGTACTAGAGAGAAAGCTAGGAGGCAGGGGTTTCAATAAGTTAGAATATCTGATCACAGCAGTAGCCTCAGGGTGGGGTTAAAGGCAGGAATCTAGCTCTGAAGAAGAAACTAGAACCTTCGTCATTTCTACCCTCACTTTTCAAGTGTTGTTATTCCTGAGAATCTTGTTAACAGAGAAAGAGAAAACTTTTAAGAAGATTCCACTTTAAAATTCACAGAATCCCAGATGCCCCTTTCCAGCACCAGCTCAAGGACACTTCCCCCTCCCTTCACAGAATTTCTTGAGATAAGCCCCACTTCTGAGGAAAGAGGAGTTTCTGCCCTGTAACTTAACACTAACTGCTTATCTTTGCCTCTGTAACTTTGTTGGTGCCAATAGAAAAGCAATATGAAAATCTGTAAATCTGCTAACACCAATTAAAAAGCTGTATGGAAACTTCTTTGTCTGCTTTCTTGAGAAAATGTATAAAAGGGATGTTTTGATAACAGAACAGGGTGCATGGCCATTCTGGGCCTGAGTCCGTCCACTGCACTGCTGGCAATAAAGCCCCTTCCTCCTTAAGAAAAGTGGTGTTTGAGATGTTTTCTGCTCTGCGGGCTGAACTTATCTTTTTCCTGCAATAACAGTAGCTCAGAGAAACATCATCATAGAAACCAAGCCAAACCCACTGCTATCGAGTTGATTCCAACTCATAGCCACCACATAATACCATGGAATTTCCAGCGTTGTCCACTCCAACATCTCTCCACAGTGTCTCTGAGACGCCTCTAACAATAAACCCTACTTCTACTGAATTCTCTATTTGGAGGCTCATTTCCAGAACCTAGTCCCTTCTTCGCATATCATACTACATCACCTAAGCAGAGAACACAGTGCCTTTTCTTTAATTCCCCTGAGTAACCGTGCACACCAGCTATTGTTCATAGCAGAGTTTTATTTAAAGTTTTGGACTAATGTATGCATGTTTTGGGGAGAAATGTGGTAAAGGAAAGGTGGCAAAGAGTTATTAAAATACGTATCAAAGCAAACAAAACAGTATCGTACATGTGTCTGTCTTGTTGTTGTTAGCTGCAACTGAGCTGGCTCACAGCAAGTATAACAGAATTAAATGTTCCCTGATCCTGCACCACATTCTTAAACTCTGGTAGATTTAACTCCATTGTTTTGGACTCCAATTGTGTCAGTCAATATCATGAGGGTCTTCTCTCATTTTCGTTTAACTTCTACTTCCATTTTCTGGTGGTTGGTCTTTCCTGCTCGTGTGTCCAATTTAAGGAAGCCAAAAGCATCAACACTGTTACTTCTAATGAACATTCTGGTTGTATGTCTTCTAAGACTGCTTTGTTCATTCTTCTGGCAGTCCACAGTATATTCAATATCCTTTGCCAGCACCATAATTCAAATGCCTTAATTTTTATTCTGCCTTCTGTTTTCATTGTCCAGCTTTTGAAGTGTATGAGGCAATTGAAAAGATAATGGCTTAGATCAGGTGTACCTTAGTCATCAAAGTGATAGCTTTGATTTTTACAGCAGATTTTCCCGATGTAATGTCACTTCATTTCTTGCCTACCACTTCCATGGATGTTGTTATTTATTCAAGTAGAATGAAACAATTGACAAATTAAATTAATCTCATATTGCAGGTTGTTAATAAGTCTTCCTTCAGTCCTGACGCCACACTCTTCTTTATATAGCTCCTCCTCTTAAATCTCCTTAAGAAACTGGGTCATCACTCATCTGCCAGTTTGCCATGGTGGTTTACATGTTGTTGTGATGATGCTGCAAGCTATGGCATCAGGTTTTCAAATACCAGTAGAGTCACCCATAGGAGCAGAATTCAGAGAAACTTCAAGACGAAGACAGACTGGAAAGAAAGTTTTGGTAATCTAGGCTTGGTGATCAACTTCTGAAAATTTGCCAATGAAAACCCTATGATCTAAGGGGTGGAGTCAAGATTTCAGACTAAACACATATCTCCCTAAATCCTTCTGGAAATCAAGACCTGAACTGATAATTACACGGAGCCTTCTGGACATCTAGTGATCCCTAGGATGTGGCATAGGGCTGTTAATTTGGACTTCATACCACTGAACACAAACCTCCTCTCTTTTGCTGACCACACTCTCAGTGAGCACGGCCTTGTACAGACTGAAGGTAACTCACCATTTTGATTTTTTTCCTTCTCTATGTTGGCCAGCAGGCAGAGCTGAGACATGACTAGCTGCTGGTCTGGGACGCAGTGCTGATGGGATTGGCAAGTGCAGTTGCCATGTTCTGAAATCCTGGCTTTGGACTCTGTACATCTTGGCTCCTTTGGCCTATCTTTCCACCTCTGCCATGTGGTAGCTGTACCGATGTGGTGACAAGCTTGTGCAGGATGCCATCTTGATCCTTTGGGAGATGGAGTCTCCCAGGCAGAGGCCCTGGCTGGACTTGGTTCCTGGGCCAAGAGGCAGTACCTGCTAGGGGGAGAGTGCTTTTCCAGCAGAGAGACAGTGTTTTGCACAGTGTCACTTGGGGCTGGGGCCCAGCAACAGAGGCTGTTGACTCAGCATCTCAGCACTTTTGACCTCTCTTTCAACCAGTAGCTTGGTTCCAACCAGGTGGCAAGCTTGTGTGGAATGCCACCTTGTTCTGCTGGGAGGTGGGAATATCCATACGGAAGCCTCAGCTGGACCTAATTCCTAGGCTGGGAGGCAGTGCCTGCTGAGAAGAGAGCACTTTTCTGGCAGAAGTATGCCCTACAGCTGTGGCCCAACAGCAGAGGCCATCAGGGCACTAGCCTTTCTGTATTTTGAGCTAGTTTATAACATCTAGGGTTCAATACAGAGGTGCTTAGTTTGCCAGCTGGGAAGAAGGACCTATACACCTCAAAACCTGACTGACTTTGGAAGTTGTCAGATACTTTTTATTTCTCATTTTAAGATGACCTAGAGAAACAACTGTGGTCCATCCTCACAGCATCTCTCCCAGCCTCTACTGACCAACATGCAGCCCCAAAAGCAGTAAACTCTGGAGAAAACTGTGGCCGGGAAATCATCCATGACAACAGAAAGCCCTCCAAAGAAACCACTTCAGAAATTCACAGAGAAGCATTTTTGAAACTTTCAGAAGGTAAATACAAAAGGATTATACAGACAGCCCTCCTAGATCTTATACAAAATGCAGCAGAGCAAAATGAAAAATTAAGCAAGATGTTTGATCTGATGGAACACCAGTACTCTGAAATACAACAGATCAAGAACAAAACCAAAGACACAGAAACTTCAATTCAAAGCCAAGAAAACAGAAAGGAACAAACAGAAAATAGACTTTCTGATTTGGAAGACAGAGCTACTGACTCCAGCATCTATGAGGAGAAATCAGAAAAAAGAAACAAGAAAAATAAAGAAGTCTTTAGAAGCATGTGGGACTCTACTAAGATCAACAATCTATGATTAATTGGAGTTCCTGGGCAGGGCAAGACACTTGAGAACACAGAGAGTATTGTAGCTGAGCTGCTGACAGAAAACTTCCCAGAAATTATGAAAGAATGGAATATAGATATCCAAGATATATATCGAACACCAGTCAATATAAATCTCAATAGAGAGACTCCAGGGCATGTGATAATCAAGCTTAACAAAATAAAACATAAGCAGAAACTCTTAAAGGCAGCAAGACTCAAAGCAAAGCTAACATTCAGAGGGAAAACTTGTAGGCTTTCATCAGATTTCTCAGCAGAAACAATGCTGGCATGTAGACAGCGGCATGACACATTCAAAGCCTTGAAGGAGAAGAATTTCCAACCAAGAATTGTATATCCTGCAAAATTGTCTTTCAAATATGAAAATGAAATGAAGACATTTTGCAGATAAACAAAAACTCAGAGACTTTGTAAAAATGAAGCCAAAGCTACAGGATATATTGAAAGAATTTCTTGGCTTAGAAGAAGAAAACTGCTAACTTTATATTTTAGAATGACACATCATCCAGAATCCTACTCAGTTAGGAAAGACTACAAACACAATCAAACTTGTAATAGTGAAAGAAATGATCCAGTGATCATACCATGAAAAGTATGATGTCATCATTTTACATAGTGGTTATAGTCCTTCCAAATGGAGAGGAAGTTGACAAGATTGACAGCAATTAAAATTGGGTTTATACATAGTTTCTTAAGCGGGATCATAGGGGCAGCTGTAAAGCACAATAAGATGCAACATACCATATCAAGAAATGTAATACAGCAGTCTTAACAACCACTAAATCAACCCTGAAAAATGTGAAAAATAAACTCCCAAAGAAGAATGTCCCAGAATAGATTAGTAAGAACAACAGAGAAAACATCAACACAAAAATAAACATACCACAATGGCAGCAATGAACACATATATATCAATAATTACAATGAATATGAATGGCCTGAAAGCTCCAGGAAGGAGACATCAAGTGACATCTTGGATCAAAAGACATGACCCATCTATATGTTGCCTACAAGAAACTCACTTTAGACTTAAAGATATGAACAAACTGAAAATTAAAGAATGTAAGAATATATATAAAGCTAACAAAGAAGAGCAGGAGTGGCAATTCTAATCTCAGATAAAATCGATTTTAGTGTAAAATCTACCGTCGTCGACAACGATGGACACTATTGCTGAAAGGTTCAATACAGAAAGAGGACTTAACAATATTAAATATTTATGCATCTGATATTAGATCACCTAAATGTGTTGAAGAAACACTGACTACACTCAAAAAAGAGATCACTCCACAACAATAGTGGGAGACTTCAACATTCCATTCTCAATATTGAACAGATCATCTAGAAAAAAGCTCAATAAAGACACAGAAGACCTCATTGCCACAATTAACCAACTAGACCTCATCCGCATATACAGAACTTTCTATCCATCAGCAGACAACTACACCTTCTTCTCCAGTGCACGGGAACATTCTCCAGAATAGACCACGTGTTAGGACATAAAGCAATGCTCGACAAAATCCATACCACTATATTAATGCAAAACATGTTCTCAGATCATAAAGCCATAAAAATTGAAATCAATAGCAGAAAGAACATAGATAGAAAGTGGAACTCACGGAAACTGAACAACATCTTGCTCAAAAAGCCATGGGTCACAGAAGAAATCAAGGATGAAATAAAATAAATTTATGGATTCCAATGAGAATGAAAACACTTCCTACGAGAACCTATGGGATATAGCCAAAGCAGTGCTCAGAGGTCAGTTCATCTCCATAAATGTACACGTCTGGAAGGAAAAAAGAAACCAAATCAAGCAACTAATCCCACAGCTTGAACAAGTAGAGAGAGATCAACAGAGGAACCCCTCAGGAATCAGAAGAAAACAGATCATAAAGATTAGAGCAGAACTAAATGAGTTAGAGAATAGAAGAACAATTTAAAAAAAACTGAAAAGACCAAAAACTGGTTTTTGAAAAGATCAACAAAACTGACAAACCATTGGCTAAACTTACTAAAGAAAAACAGGAAAGAAACAAATAACCCAAATGAGAAATGAGAGGAGAGTGATCACAACAGATCCAACAGAAATAAAAATATCATAACAGAATACTATGAAAGACCGTAATCTAAAAAATTTGAAAGCCTAGAGGAAATGAACAAATTCTTTGATTCATATCACCTACCAAAATTATCACAAGGTGAAGTAGAATGACTTAATAAACCCATCACAGAAGAAGAGATTGAAAAAGTCATCAAATAACTACCAACGAAAAAAAGCCCAGGCCCAGATGGTTTCACCGCAGAATTCTACCAAGCTTTTAGAGAAGCGTTATCTCCGATACCACTGAGACTATTTCACAGTATAGAAAGGGATGGAATACTCCCAAATTCATTTTATGAAGCGAGCATAACCCTGGTACCAAAGCCAGGTAAAGACCCAACCAAAAAGGAGAACTGCAGACCAGTATCACTCATGAATCTAGATGCAAAAATCTTCAACAAAATTCTTGCCAATAGAATACAACAACATATCAAAAACATAATCTGTCCTGATCTAGTGGGATTCATACCAGGGATGCAAGCCTGGTTCAACATCAGAAAAACAATTAATGTGATCAACCACATAAATAACACAAAAGACAAGAATCTATTGATGCAGAAAAGGCATTTGACAAAGACCAACACCCATTCATTCTAAAAAGCCTCAGAAAAATAGGAATAGAAGGCAAATTCCTCAGTGCAATAAGGGCTATTTATACAAAGCCAACTGCCTACATTATTCTGAGTGGAGAGAGACTGAAACAGTTTCCCTTGAGAACAGGAACTACACAAGGATGCCCACTCTTACCTCTCCTATTCAACACTGTACTAGAAGTTCTAGCCAGAGCAATTAGACAAGACCAAAAAATAAAGAGCATATGCACCGGTAGAGAAGAAGTAAAAATCTGTTTGCAGACAATATGATTGCATACGCAGAGAATCCTAAAGAATCCATAAGTAAGCTACTCAGACTGATAGAAGAGTTCAGCAAAGTCTCAGGATACAAGATAAACATAAGTAAATCAGTAGGTTTCCTGCATACCAACAACGAAATCATTAATGAAGAAATCACCAAATCAGTACCATTTACTATAGCCCGTAATAAGATAAAGTACCTAGGAATAAATCTAACCAGAGAAATAACAGACCTTTACAAAGAGAACTACAAGTCCTGACTATAAGAAACTAAGAGAGACTTACATAAATGGAGAAATCTACCCTGCTCATGGATAGGAAGAATCAACATAGTGAAAATGATTACTCTGCCTAAAGCAATCTACTTATACAATGCAATCCCAATGCAAATTCCAGTCATTTTTTAACTAAATGAAAAAATTGCCAACTTCGTTTGGAATGGGAAGAAGACCAGGATAAACAAAGCATTACTCAAGAAGAACACACTGGGAGGCCTCTCACTACCTGACTTTAGAAACTATTACACTGTCACAATTGTCAAAACAGCCTGGTACTGGTACTAAAAGAGACAGATAGATCAATGGAACAGAATTGAGACCCCAGAGATGACACCATCTTCCTATGAACAGCTGATATTTGACAAAGGCCCTAAGACATTAAACTAGGGAAAAAACAATCTCTTCAATAAATCGTGCTGGTAAAATTGGATATCCATCTGCAAAAAAACTGAAACAAGACCCGTATCTTAGACCTTGTACAAAACCCAACTCAAACTGGATAAAAGACCTAAAACAAGAAAGCTCATCCAAGAAAAGGTAGGAACAATGGAATTTGTAATAAACAAACTTCAAAACTGTCAAACAAACCACAATCATCAGTGAGAAAATAGATAAATTGGAACTACTGAGAATCAAACACTTTTGCTGATCCGAAGACTTTATTACTAGAATTAAAAGGCCACCTACAGAATGGGAAAAAAAATATTTGGCAACTGTATGTCAGACCAACGCCTGATCTACATAATCTATGAGGTACTACCAAATATCAACAAGAAAAAGATAAATCATCCAACTAAGCGATGGACAAAGGAAATGGACAGACACGTCACTAAAGAGGAGATCCAGGCTGCCAAAAAACATGCAGACACGCTTTCTGTCATTAGCTGTTAAAGAAATGCAAATCAAAACTACAATGAGATACCATCTCACCCTAGCAGGGTTGGCCATGATCCAAAAAACACAAAACAACAAATACTGGAGAAGCTGTGGAGAAATTGGAACTTTCATACACTGTTGGTAGGGTGGCAAAACAGTGCAACCTCTTCGGAAAGCAGTCTGGCGCTTCCTGAAAAAGCTGGATCTTGACATACCATTTGACCCAGTAATTCCACTGCTCGGAATATATCCTACAGAAGCAAGGCCATTCACAACAACTAATTCATACACACAACTGTCTGTCGTAGCACAGTTCACAATAGCAAAAAGATGGAATCAACCCAGATGCCCAACACCAGATGAATGGATAGATAAACTATAGCATGTATACTCAGTGGAACTCTATGCAATGATAAAGAACAACAACGATTTTAGGAAACATCTCATAATAGGAGGACGTTATGTTGAGTGAAAGTAGTCAGTGACAAAAGGACAAATACTGTATGAGACCCCTACAATAAGAACTTAAAAACAGACTTGTGCATAGAAGAAAAGACTCTTTGATGGCTGCAAGGGTAGGGAGGGAGGGTGAGAGGGGAAGCGTTTAGATTAGACAGTTGATAGAAACCTGGTTGGGTGAAATATGGAACAGCACACATTGGAAAGAAGATCAAAGTTAACTGGACTTCAACATAACATGATTACCCCTCCCATCTTAATCCAATATTACAAGGATAGAGTGTCTGGTGCAGGGGGCCAAGTGCTCTCAGGAGAAATCAAGACCAATTGGCACAACTAGCATTTTGCTAAGAGAGTCGTCTGCACCCCACGTTGGTGAGTGGGGTCTGGGGTCTTAAAAGCTCCCAAGCTGCCATCTGAGGGTACAACAAATGATCCCAACCTAACACGAACGGGTAATTACCAAGGACCAAAATGACATGGGGGAAAGAGAATCCAGAAGACAGAGAGACCCACTTGAGTGGATGACTACATTGACTTGTGACCAGAAGAATCGGATGGTGCCCTGCCACCACCAGTGATAGCTGTGATGGAGATTACAAAGTTGAGTCTCACTGGCAACACAAGAATAAAAAGGGGTGCACTCTGAGAGCTCCATTAAAAGACCACAATTGATGGTCCAAGGGCCTCAGAGTTCCCCTGGGAGCATTGCCTCTGGCCCTGATGCTGCCCCTGTCCATAAATCACGATGGAGGTCAACTTTCATACTGGAATGGATTGGACTTGGCAACACAGAGTGACCGTTTCATGTGTGCACTTTGTAGTTCTATGCATCTATAGGGTGTTGTCCTGCTGACCTCCTACTGGAGGAAGGGGAGTGGCTGGAGAGAAGGGGATAGGAGATTTGGGGGAGGACAAAACACATGTGGAGAAGAGAGGTAGACTGTGCTGTCACTGGGCAGGGAGAGCAGTGGGAGCTGCATACAGGGCATGCAAACTTACATGAGAATGTACATTTTCATTCAATCATAATAAAAAAGAAGAAGAAGAAAACACACACACACACGAAGTCTATGAACCATAACGGAACACCGTCACATAGAGTGCAGGAAGATGATTCTACTAAGTTGGAAGACACTCAAAACACACAGTGGCCATAGCAATGGACTCAAGCTTAACAACATAGATGGTATTGGACTGAGCAATGTTTAGTTCTGTTGTGCCTGGGATTGCCACGAACTGGAGCCAGCTCAACAGTAACTAGATACAATACCTACACTGGGACCTTCTCAAAGGACTTTTCTTTCAAGGAAGCCCCCCAATCTCACTTAAAGCTTCATCCTCCTGCTCTACCGTAGGTAAGGGACTGGGGACAATTTCTCCTTCTCCTTCCATTTCTTAATATTTGATCTTTCCTCATTCCAACTACCCCTCCCCCCATTACCTGATACTTAGTATAATAATGGTACTGAAATGTATTAAGAAGAAGACTCTTGACAAGGTAGAAGTGGCCACAGATACTGTCCATACTGAAGGATGCGGTCCTTGATCTTTATCAGTAATGGCTTCAAGTCTTCTTCACCTTTAGCAAGATTGTGTCATCTGCACATTACAGGTTGTTAAGGAGTCTTCCAACAACCCTGATGCCAAATTCTTCTTCCTATATTTCCAGGATCTTAGATTACTTGCTCATACACAGATTAAGCACAATGAAAGAGTACCACCCTGACACATACTTATCTGTCTTTAAATCACTCAGGAACCCCTTGTTTTAACCAAACAGCTGCCTCTTGGCCTATTGACAAAGTCCTGATGAACACAATTAAGTGTTCCAAAATTATTGTTCTTCAAAATGTTATCCATAATTTTTTATGATTCATACAATTGAGTATTTTGCATAACAAAACACAAGTAAACATCTTTTTTGCTTTCAGCCAGGATCCATCTAACATCAGCAATGTTATTACTTGATCCACATCCTCTTCTGAATCTAGCTTGAATCTCTGGCAGTTCCCTGTCAATGCACTGCTGCAATTGCTCTTGAGTGATCTTAAGCAAGATTTTACTTGTGGGTGATATTAATGGAATTTTTTTGATAATTTCTACATTCTGTGAATCACTTTTCTTTGGAATATGCATAAATATGAGTCTCTTCCAGTTAGTTGGGCAGGTAGCTGTCTTCCAAATTTCTTGGCATAGATGAGTGAGCACCTCCAGTGCTGCTGCATACATTTGTTGAAACATCTCAATTGGAATTTCATCAATCCCTGGAGCCTTGTTCTTTGCCAGTTTCTTTGCATCTGCTTGGACTTATTTTAGTACCATCAGTTCTTGATTGTATGTTTACCTCCCATAATGACTGAACATAGACCAATTCTTCTTGGTATAGTGACTCTGTGTATTCCTTGTACCTTCTTCTGGTTCCTGCGTTGTTTAGTATTTTGCCCACACCAAAAACAAAACTGTTGCCACTAATTCCTACTCATAGCTATGCTATAGGACAGAGTAGAATATCTCCATAGAGTTTCCAAGGAAAGCCTGGTGGAATCAAACTGTCAACTTTCTGGTTAGCTGCTAAATTCTTAACCAAAACACCACCAGAGTTTCCATTCTACTCACAGAATCCTTCAATATTGCAACTCAAGGCTTTTGAATTTTTTCTTCAACTCTTTCAGTGTGAGAAATACCACGCATATTCTTCTCTTTTGGGTTTTCTAACTCTAGGTCTTTGCACATGTCATTATAATATTTTACTTTGTCTTCTTGAAGTATTCTTTGAAATCTTCTGTTCAGCTCTTTATCATTTCTTCCTTTCATGTTAACTACCTTTTGTTTAAAAGCAACTTGTGGCATCTCTTCTGATGTCCTTTCTGGTCTTTTCTTTCTTTCCTGCCTTTCGCCTCTTGGTTTCTTCATGTATAATAGTCCTGACGTCCTTCTACAACTCACCTGTTCTTTGGTCCTCGGTGCTGAATACATAAAATTAGTCTTATGGTCTCTATATCCAGGTGGGATATACTCACTATCATGCTTTGGCTCTTGTGAACTTGTTCTAATTTTCTTCAGCTTCAGCTTGATGTTATGTTGGAGCAACTGGTAGTCTGTTGCACAGCTGGTCTCTGGTCTTGTTCTGACTAATGATATTGAGCTTTCTGTCATCTCTTTCCACAGATGGTTTATTCCTGCGCATTTCACATAGCAAAATCCATACATGTAATAATCATTTATGTTGATGAAAAAAATTATTTGCAACAAAAATGTTGCTGGTCTTCCAAAATTCTATCACGTGTTCTTTGGCATCATTTCTATCACCAAGGCAATATTTTCCAACTACTGACCCTTCTTCTTTGTTTCCAGTTGTTTTCATTCCAATTGCAAGCAATTGTCAATGGATCTTGATAGTATGTTTGATTAATTTCAGTATGTGGAAGTTGTTAAAAATCTTCACTTTTTTCATCTTGGTCTTAGTGTTTGGTGTGTAAATTGAATAACAGTCATGTTAACTGGTCTTCCCTTTAGGAGTATGGATATTATCGTAGCACTAATAGCATTGTACTTCAGGATAGATCTTGACATATTTGGTTTGACAATGACTGCAGTGCCATTCCTCTTTAACTGGTCATTCCTGGCTTAATTCAGAATGGCCAGTATCAGACCATTTCAACTCACTGGTGCCAAAATACCTATGTTTATTCATTCTACTTCATTTCTTACAATTTCCAATTTTCCTAGATCTAGATTTCATACATTCTGCATTCTGATTATTAATGGATGCTCACAGCTGCTTCTTCTCATTTTAACCATATCAGCAAATCAAGGTCCTGAAACATTGACTACATCCACATCATTAAAGTTAAGCATACACCGAGAAGGCAGCTCTTTCACAGTCATATTCTGATTGCCTTCCAACCTGAGAGGCTCATCCTTTGGCACTGAACCAACAATGTTCCACAGCTATTAATAAAGTTTTCAGTGGCTAATTTTGTTGAGAAATAGATTACCTTGTCTTAGTCTGGAAGTTCAGCTGAAAACTGCCCATCAGTAATGTCGCTGGTATTTGAATAATGGTGGCATCTCTTCCAATATTACAGCAACACACTAGCCTCCACAGTGTGACAAACTGAAAGACACAATGGAGCTCCATTTAATAGTTCCCAGAGGAGGGTAGAGTTAAGATGGCAGACTAGACACACATCTCCTTAATTCCCTCTGATAACTAAGGCCTGGATTGAAAATTAAACAAAGCTTTCTGGACACCTGGTGAGCCCTAGAACATGGCATAGGGCTGTCAGTTTGGACTACACTCCACCTAACAGGAAACTTCTTATCTTTGGCTCAGCCCTACCCACTCTGGTTGAATTGGCTGGCTTCTGCAGACTGAAGGTACCTGGTGTTTTTAACTTCTGTTCTTTTTGTTACCCATCAGGCAGGGGATGAGCTTAACTGGCACCGAAGCTCAGCTACACTGCTGAAGTGATCAGCAGGTGGAATAGTCACATTTTGAGAGCCGAGATCCAGACTCAGAGTGCAACAGCCCGTCCACTCTCTCTTTCTTGACCTCTGCCACAGATTCTGCTGTTTTGCAGGGGTAGGACAGCTTGAACAGGATGCCATCTTGTTCAACTAGGTGGCAGAATTACACAACTGGAGGCCTCAGCAGGGCTAGTTCCCAGGCTAGGAGGCAGTCCCAGCCCAGAGAGTACATTTCCAGTAGAAAAGCTATGTTTATTACAATGTAGTCTTATGGGTGGGGCCAAACAGAGGATGTCAGCAGGACAGTAACGTATTCCTTGAACTTTATCACAGCATCTGGGAACAATTGAAGAAGTGCCTCCATTATCAGCCAGAAGGAGGGGCTTGCCACACCTGATGGCCTGACTGATTTTGGAAGTGGTAAAATAACTTTTAGCTTTTAAAGTAAGACTGCCTAGAGGAATAACTGCAGTGCAGCCCAACGGTGTCTCTTCCAGCCTTTACTGGTACACATCATAGGGTCAGCAGATGGCCCCCCAGTGATTCCATAAGTAGGGCTGTGTCTTTGCCAGACAGGAGCCAAAGCCTGCTACCCTAGAGATTCCACTGGTCCCGGTCACTTGGGTACATAGAGGTGCCTCATTATCAACTTCCTTCTCAGAACTGCACCCTAGGTCCTCTTGAAGCAACACCAGAGAAATAAACAGCCTTTAGATGTCCTGGAAGCAAAAACCCTAACCAAACATTAAAAAAAAAAAAAACGCAACCATGGCTCCAGAAAACTCCAAAAATAAAGAATCAAATAACTACCCATATGAATAAGTTATTCTGAAACTATTGGGGGCCAAGTAAAAAAGAATTGGATAGAGAGTCCTCCTAGACATTATACAAAACGCAGCAGAGGAAAATTAAAAATTAAGCAAGCTGTTCAAACTGACAGAACACCAGTATTCTGAAATCTGACAGATCAATGACAAAATTACAGAATTAGACAATTCGATTCAAAACCAAAAGTGCAGAACTGAAAAACTGGAAACTAGGCTTACTGATCTTGAAGATAGAGCTACTGACACCAACATTTGTGGAGAGAAATTAGAGAGAAAAAAAAAAACAAGAAAAATGAAAAAGCATTGAGACACATGTCTATGAAGAGGAACAATCTACAATTAATTGGAGTTCCTGAGCAGGGAGGGATAGCTGACAACACAGAGTATGGTTGCTGGTTGCTGAAGGGTTGCTGAAGAAAACTTCCCTAAAATTATGAAAGAAAAGAAGGTAGATATCCAAGATGTGTATCAAATGCTGCATAAAATAGACTCCAAAAGAAAGACACCAAGACATATTATAATGAAGCTTAAGAAAATGAAACATAAGTAGAAACTCTCAAAGGCAGTGAGACTCAAAGCAAAGCTAACATTCAAAGAGAAGCTCTGGATGCTTTTGTCTAGCTCCTTGGCAGAAACAGTGTTGGCACGGAGGCAGCAGGATGACACGTTCAAAGTCTTGAAGGAGAAAAAGTTCCAACCAAGAATTACATATCCAAAAAACTGTCTTTCAAGTATGAAGATGAAATTAAGACATTTGCAGGTAAACAGAAAACCAGAGACTTTGTAAAAAAAAACAAACCAAAGCTACAAGAAATACTGAAAGAAGCTCTTTGCTTGGAAAAACAAAGCCGTTAAGTCTATATTTAAGGAGGCAATGCAAGACACATTGTCCAGAAACCTACTTAGAGAAGGCACAAAACGCAATCAAAGCCATAATATTAAAAGAAGGGATCCAGTGATTGTATCATGAAAACTGTGATACCATCATCTTAAAAAGAGGGATATGCTACAGTAGTTACTGTCCTTCCAGATGGAGAGAAAGTTAATGAGATATATAGAAGTTAAAATCAGGTTTAAACTTAGATTCTTAAGGGGATCACACAGGTAGCCCCAAAGCACAATAAAGATGCAGCATATCAAAACAAGAAACACAACACAGGAGTCTCAACAAACACAAAAACAACATTTCTGAAAAGGGTGGAAAATCAGCCCATAAAGAAGAATGACCCAGAACAGAATATTTAGAGCAATAGAAAAAACACCAACATGAGAATAAATACATGAAAATGATAGCACTAAACACATACCTCTCAATAATTACACTGGATGTAAACAGACTGAACTTTCCTGTAAAGAGACATTGAGTGGCATCTTGGATCAAAAGACACGACCTGTCTATACGTGCTTACAAGAAACTCACCTTTAATTTAAAGTTATGAACAAACTGAAAATTAAAGGATGGAAGAATATATACCAAGCTAACAATACACAAAGAAGAGCAAGTGTGGCAATACCAATCTCAGATAAAATAGATTTTAATGTCAAATCCACCATCGTGGACAAGGATGGTCACTGTTTATTGCTGAAAGGTTCAATACATGAGCAGGACTTAACTATTAAATATTTATGTACCCAATACTAGAGCATCTAAATACATCAAAGAAACACTGACTACAATGAAAAATGAGATAGATCACTCCACAATAATAGTTGGAGACTTCAACACTACACTTTCAGTAATAGCTAAATCTTCTAGAAATAAACTCAGTAAAGGCACAGAAGATCTTATTGCCACAATTAATCAACTAGACCTCATCAATGTATACAGAATTTTCTATCCGTCAACAGATATCTATCTATGCCTTCTTCTCCAGGACACGTGGAACATTTTCCAGAGTAGACTGTGTGTTAGGATAAAGCCAGTCTCAACAAAATCCAAACCACTGAATTATTAGAAAGCATCTTCTCAGAGCATAAAGCCATAAAGGTCAAAATCAATAGCAGAAAATCTTAGACGTTGGAACTCATGAAAACTGAAAAACACCTTACTCAAAATGCCGTGGGTTATAGAAAAAAATCAAGCATGAAATAAAGAAATCTGTAGATTTCGATGAGAATGAAAACACATCCTACCAGAACCTATGGGATACAACCGAAGCAGTGCTCACAGGTCAATTTATCTCTATAAATGCACACATTTGGAAGAAATGACCTAAACCAAAGAATTAACCCTACAGCTTGAACAAGTAGAAAGAGAAACAGAGGAACCCCTCAGACACCAGAATAAAACAGATTATAAAGTTTAGAGCAGAACTAAATAAATTGGAGAATGGAAGGACAATGGAAAAAATTTATAAGACTAAAAGCTGGTTTTTTGAAAAGATCAACCAAATTAACAAACCTTTGGCTAAACTTACTAAAGAAAAACAGGAAAGAAAACAAATAACCTGAATAAGAATTCAGATGGGAGAAGTCACAACAGATCCAACAGGAATCAAAACTATCATAACAGAATACCACGAAAGGCTGTACTCTAACAGATTTGAAAACTTAGAGGAAATGGACAAATTCCTAGATTTGTATGAACTATCAAAATTATCACAAGGAGAAGCAGAACAACTTAATAAGCCCATCACAAAGGAAGAGATTTAAAAAGTCATTTAAAAACTGCCAACCAAAAAAAGTCCTGGTCCAAATGGCTTCACTGTAGAATGCTACCACGTTTTTAGTGAAGAGGTAACTCCAATACTACTGAGACTATTTCACAGCACAGAAAGCGATGGAATACTTCCAAATTCATTCCATGAAGGGAGCATAACCCTGATAACAAAGTCAGGGAAGGATCCAACAAAGAAAGGAGAATTACAGACCAGCATCACTTATGAAACTAGATGCAAAAATCTTCAACAAAATCTTTGCCCATATAACTCAACAACATATCAAAAAATTACTTCATCATGACCAAGTTGGATTCATACCTGGTGTGTAACACTGGTTCAACAACAGAAAAACTATGTGATCAACCACATAAATAACACAAAAGACAAGAATCACCTGATTTTTGCCAATAGATGCAAAAAAGGCATTTGACAAAGTCCAACACCAATTCATGCTAAAAACTCTCAGCAAAATAGGAATAAAAGGCAAATTTCTCAATGCAATAAGGGCCATCTACACAAAGCCATGCACCCACAACACCTTGAGTGTTGAGACATTGAAAGAATTCCCCTTGAGAACAGGAAGTAGACAGAAATGCCCACTCTCACCTCTCCTATTAAACATTGTACTAGAAGTTCTTGCCAGAGCAAGACAGGACAAAGGAATAAAGGACATCTGCACTGGCAAAGAAGAAGTCAAAATCTCCCTATATGTAGATGATATGATTGTATATGCAGAGAATCCTAAAGAATCCATAAGTAAACTATTCAAACTAACAGAAGAGTTCAGCTAAATATCAGGATACAAGATAAACATAAGTAAATCAGTAGGATTCCTTTATACCAACAAAGAGATCATCCAAGAAGAAATTACTAAATCAGTACCATTTACTGTA
Source organism: Heterohyrax brucei (assembly GCA_028571685.1). Classification (NCBI taxonomy): domain Eukaryota; kingdom Metazoa; phylum Chordata; class Mammalia; order Hyracoidea; family Procaviidae; genus Heterohyrax; species Heterohyrax brucei. Next base: position 16,715,759 of record CM053142.1, on the reverse strand, counting down.
GCTCCCAAGAAGATAAAATACCTTGGAATCAATCTAACTAGAGAAATAATAGACGTATACAAAGATAACTACAAGATATTACTGCAAGAAACCAGGGAGACTTACATAAATGGAAAAACCTACCTGCTTATGAATAGAAAGACTTAACATTGTTAAAATGTGTATTTTACCCAAAACGATCTACATATACAATGCAATCCCAATGGAAAGTCCAGTGACATTTTTAGTGAGATGGTGAAGCAAATCACTAACTTTGTTTGGAAAGGGAAGAAACCCCAGATAAATAAAGCACTACTGAAGAAGAAGAACACACTAGGAGTCCTCTCACCACCTGACTGTATAACCTATTACACTGCCATCGCAGTCTACATAGCCTGGTACTGATATAAAAAGACACACATAGATGAAGGGAACAGAGTTAAGACCCCAGAGATGCTACCACCCTCCTGTGAACAGCTGATATTCAGTGAAGGCCCTAAGGCTGTAAACTATGGTAAAAACAGTCTCTTTAACAAATGGTGTTGGCAGAATTGGTTATTCATCTGCCAAAACTTGAGTCAGACCCATACCTCACACCTTACACAAAAACAAACTCAAACTTGATAAAAGACCTAAGTATCAAATGTAAAATGATAAAGATCATGCAAAATAAAACAGGATCAACAATGGAAGTTTTAACAAACACTTAGACAGATTTCAAAATCTGACAATGCACAACCAACAGAAGAGAAAACAGATAAATGGGAACTACTAAGAAGCAAACATCTTTGCTCAACAAAAGACCTTATCAAAATAATTAAAAGACTGCCTACAGAATTGGGGAAAAAATGGCAACTATATGTCAGACTGACATCTGATCTCCATAATCTACATGGTACTGCAAAATATCAACAAGAAAAGGATAAATAACCCAATTAAGTGTTGGGCAAAGGAGATGGGCAGACACTTCTCTGAAGAGGATATCCAGGTGACCTAAAGGCTCATGAAGAAATACTCATGATCATTACCTATTAAAGAAATCCAAATCAAAATGACAATGAGATACCATCTCACCCCAACAAAATTGGCTGTGATCCAAAAAACACAAAACAACAAATGCTGGAGAGGCTGTGGAGAAACTGGAACTCTCCTGTACTGCTGGTGGGATTGCAAAATGGTATAACCTCTTTGGAAAGTAATCTGGTGCTTCCTTAAAAAGATAGATATTTCATTTGACCTAATAATCCCACTGCTTGGAATATATCCTCCAGAAACAAGGGAAGTCACATGAACATATACATGCATAACAAATGTTTAGTCCAGCACCGTCCACAATAGCAAAAAGATGGAATCAACCCAGATGCCCAACAAAGGATGAATGGATAAACAAATTATGATGTATACACTCGATGGAACACTATGCAATGATAAAGAACAATGATAAGTTTTAAGAAGCATCTTATAACCTGGTTTCAATTGGAAGACATGTTGAGTGAAACCAATAGGCAGCACAAGCACAAATATCGTATGAGACCCCTACTATAAGGACTTAAAAATAGACTCCAGTACAGAAGAAAAGACTCTTTGACAGCTGCAAGGGAAGGGAGGGAATGAGGGAGAAGGTTGGTTATAGGATGGATAGTTGATAGAAATTTGGTTGGGTGAAATTAGTGACAGCCCACATTAGAAAGAAGAGCAGTTTAGCTGCACTTCATCATAACTTGAAAACTCTTCCAATCTTAACCCAATATTGCAAGGATAGAGTAGCAGGGGTTGGGGTCCAGGGTCCACACTCTCAGGGGACATTGAAACTAATTGGAATAACTAGCCTATTTCTAAGAGAATCTTCTGTGCCTCATATTGGTGAGTGGCATCTGGGGTCTTAAAAGTGAGCAAACTGCCATCTGAGGTACACGAAATTGTCCCAACTCAAGTGGAACTGATGATCACCAAGGACAACAACGACATGAGGGAAAAAAGAACCCAGAAGACAGAAAGACACACATGAATGGGTGACTATATCAACATGGGACCAGAAATATCAGATGGCACCCAGCCACCACCAGTGAAAGCTGTGATGGGGCTCATGATGTTGAGTCCCAGTGACAACAAGAGAAAAAAAAGGGATGCACCATAAGACTCCACTAAAAGATGACAATTGGTGTTCCAGTGGCCTGGGAGTTCCCCTGGGAGCATGGCCCCTGGACCTGATGCTGGCCCTGATCATAAATAGTGACTGAAGTCAACTCTTTAAACAGGAATGGATTGGACTCGGGGACACAGAGTGACCACATTGTGTGTGCGTTTTATGGTTCTATGCATCTGTACGATGTCATCCTACTGAAACGGAGAATGTGGAGAGGAAGGGACAGGAGATAGTTAAGAGGTTATGACACGTATAAAACGGAAAAAAGGAGTGTGCTGTCACTGGGCACAGAGAGCGGAGGGAGCCGCAGATAGGCAGGCGTGCAAATTTAAATTGGATTGTACATTTTTGCAATCACAGTAAAATAAATAAATAAATAATAGTTCCCAGAAACTCAGCTTTTCTTATCTGGTCCTAACATAACCCCACTGGCATGCCTTCTTCTTTATTCCTAAGACACAGCAAGGTCTCAATCAATCTCAATTGATTTTTTTTTTAATATCCCTGTCCTTTTTGTTGTCTGGGATGAAGGGATTTTACGCAATTCTTGCTTTCCCTGGGCAGAGGGGTCAGGGATGTTTCCTCCCCAAGTCTCCCTGCCCTCTTCTCTAAAACCAAAGCTAAAACAAATGAAAATCATTGCCATCTAGTCAATTTGACTCCAGTGACCCTATAGAACAGAGTAGATCTACCCCCTAGGGTTTCCCAGGCTGTAATCTTTACAAAAGCCTACTGCCACTTCTTTCTTCCACAGAAAAGCTGGTGGATTTGAACCACTGACCTATTAATTAGCCACTGAGCACTTCATCACTGTACCACCAGGGCTCTGAAACCAGAGTCAAGCAAAAAATCTCAAGACATATGAAAAGAATGACAGCCCTTTGATGTGCCCTCCACTAATAGCTGTAATCTGACTGTCACCCATTACTTTCCATCTGGATTTAAATAACTTGATTAAAGCCAACTCACAGCCAAGTCATCCGTTAATTTCCACCTGAAAATGTGCCAGCCCCTAGAGTTTATTATCAAAAGACATAACTCATACTAGTATCTTTCACCATCATAGAAAGGCTCAATGTGTTAACCTTGAAATTAAGATCAAAACAGAAGCCATATTAAAATACATAGCAGTCACTTTTCAAATGCTATAGGGTTTACAGTTTGTGGCTGTTGTATACTTTTCAAGCTCATTTTCTAAGAACCCTGTGTGGGTGTTACACTCCCTTTATGACAGAGAAAGCCCAGAATTCATAGCAAAACAAGCAAGTTTACCGAGATACATAGCAGTCAAGGTAGCAATGAAACATAGCTTCTTCTAGGAAAAACTCAAACTCTGAAATTCACAACTTTGTGTTTTAAACCCCTTGTGTACAGCACTTTGTCCCAGAAACTCATTTCACCTGTGTTCTGCACAGTTCCAGAAGAAGTCGTTAATGAGACACAGAATTAAGTGGAAAATAAGAAGTTTTCAAGGGGGAATATGAGGAAAATTAATAGTTGTAACATTAAGAAAACACTGGCGGGTGGTTAAGTGCTACTTGTGCTCATCAAAGGTTCAGGGGTTCAAACCTGGCGGGCATTCCTTGGAAGCTCTATGAAGCAATTCTACCCTGTCCTATAGGGTTACTATGAGTTGGAGTCAACACAATGGCAGTGGATTTAGTTTTTCTTTTATATATAAATAATATTAAATATTAAATTCTCTAGAATATTAGAGGTTTCACACTTTATTAGCTCTTAGAGAAACAATATCAAAACATGACACAATCCCAGAGGAACAGACAATTTGTCTCATCCCGTTGAGGAATAATGATGTTTATGCATGAAGTGTCAATGTGCCTGCCTGCTCTTCTAAGACATAAAGATTAGAAGTGCCCCCAAATTGGTATTGTATTATTAGAGAGGACTCTGTTATACCCAGGATTGTGTGTGTCCACTTAGCAAATGAGAAAGTGTCAAGGTAAAGAGAGGTTTGATACAGGGTATTTTGATTTCCCTTGAGCAAAGATTCTCCAAAAACCAGCTAACAGCTGTTCACTCCAAATATGAAGGAGAGATAAACAAAGTTTTGTAGAGAGGATGCAGTACAGTAATTAAAATTACTGGGATGATCGAAGAAGAGGAGCAGGAGAGAAGAGCCCTTCATCAAGTCCCCAAAGGTATGTTGGTTATTTAAGACACTTCCATGGCTCAGTGATAGAATTCCTGCCCTCTGTGTGACAGAACAAGGTGGAATTCCAAGCCAGAGTACCTTATGCACAGCTACCACTTGTCTGTCAGTGGAGACTCACATGTTTCTTTGATGTTAAATAGGTTTCAGCAAAGCTGCCAGACTAAGATAGTCCAGAAAGAACTTGCAACCTACTTCCCAAAACCATATGATGAAAACCCTGTGGATCACAATGATCCGTTCCACAGTGATCATGGAGATGGCTCATGCACATTTTTTTTGTTTGTACATGAGGTTACCATGACTCAGGAAAATTCAGTGGCAGCTACCAATAAGATGCTTCTATACAGACTTAGTGGACTAACATGTTTGGGAAATGGTATATGCAACTACTCTACTTTCAAAAAATCACAGTATATCTTAGCATATTAAATCAACTTTAGCATACTAAAACACATTTGAATCTTTCATCCAAAGTTCTACAGATTTATTTAACCGTGGAAAACTTTTTTGTGTGTGCACAATACTGTGCTCATAAGGAATCTGTACATAGATGAAGAGGCAGTTGTGCGAACAGAACAAGCAAACACTGCATGTTTTAAAGTCAAGAAAGGTGTTGTCAAGGTGTATCCTTTTGTCATAACTCTTAAATCTATGTGCTAAGCAAATAATCCGAGAATCTGGACTATATGAAGAAGAATGAGACATCAGGATTGGAGGAAGACTCAGTAATAACCTATATTATGCAGATAACACAACGCTGCCTGCTGGAAGTGTAAAGGATTTGAAACACTCACTGGTGAAGATCAAAGATCATAGCCTTCAGTATAGATTGCACCTCAACATCAAGAAAACAAAAATCCTCACAACTGGACCAGTAAGCAACGTGATCATAAATGGAGAAAGGATTGAGATTATCAAGGATTTCATTTTATTTGACTCCATAATCAAGTCCCATGGAAGCAGTAATCAAATAATCAATAGAAGCACTGCACTGGGAAAATCCTCTGCAAAGGACCTCTTTAAATTACTGAAAAGTAAAGTTGTCACCTTGAAAACTAAGATGAGCCTGACCCAAGGCATGGTATTTTCAATCCCGTCATATGCATGCTAAAGCTGGACAATGAATAAGGAAGACAGAAAAAGAATTTATGTCTTTGAATTGTGGTGTTGGAGAAGACTGTTGAATGTACCAGGGACTGCCAAAAGAACAAACAGATCTGTTCTGGAAGAAACACAACTAGAGTTGTCCTTGGAAGCAAAGATAGCAAAACTGTGCTTCATATACTTTGGATATGTCAGGAGGGATCAATCCATGGAGCTGGACATCATGCTTGGTAGAGTAAAGAATCAGTGAAAAAGACGAAGGCCCTCAGCAAGATGGATTGGCACAGTGGCTGCAACGGTGGGTTTAAGCGTAAAAACAATTGTAGATGTGGTACAGGACTGGGCAGTGTTTCGTTCTCTTCTGCATAAGGTCATTATGAGTTGGAAGTGACTTGATGGCACTTAACAACAGCAATATTTTTGTAATATCCCTATTGTGGAAAATGATTGTGTGTCAACATACTAAGAAACGTCCTAGGGTGTATGAACAAAAGACAAGAACATCATCATGCAACCGTCTGAGCTGTTCATTCTGAAATGATGCCCCAGGATTTGAAGAAAGAGCTCTTCAGATCCTTTGTACTAGGTGAGCAAATAAAGGAATACTGATTCTTAGAGAGTTGTTGATCTGGAGTAACTTAGGACAAGACTCTTGACTAGATCTATAGCTTCTTCCTTATCCTTTCTTTCAACAAACTCTTTATGCTAATGACTCTGGCACTACTGCTTATTATCACCCCCTTCCTTAATAACCCTTGATTGTCTCTGCTGTGCTTCCATAACCTTAGGTTCAACAATGCAGACAATCTTTTCCTCTTCTTTAGCTAAGACAACGTATCGTAAATGAGCCATCTCTGCCTCTCTGGTGACCTTCATATTCTATAAAGTGCATCCTCTGTACATTAATCCACTAGTTTAATATTGATAGCAAGCATCTCCCTTAACATTTACTTTGTTGCTCTGTTACTGCTACGCGCAAGGTGATTATTCGTTTCTGTCTTTCCAGCCTGTTTAACCAGGAATGAGTCGACATTCCCTACATTTAGCCTTCTTGTCTAATAATTGTTGGAGAGTGTTCGGGCAACAGCTCAGAAATAGTTCTCTATGCTGAATGTATGCCACACCGTAGCCAGTAGGGGTCAGAAGGACATTTCTTTCTGGGGTCAGGTGGGTTGGTACTGAGAAACGAAAGCCCTGGAGGCATCTCTCCTTGAGCATTGTCTCTTCAAGAGCCTACGAAAAACATCTCACCATTTCCAGTGTGACAGATTTTATGTTTTTGTTTGTTTTATGTTCTGTTTAGTTTTTAATGTTGATCCCAAGACTTTTACAGTGCATGAGCTTTGCAACAATAGCACCCATCCTGACAGGGACTTTGGAATAGGAGAATTTTCCCTGACCCGAAACAAGGAGACCTGGATGCAAATCCTGATTTTGATAAACATCTTCTGGAGGGTCTTGAACAAGTAACTGAACTCTCTCCATTTACCTCAAGGGACTCACAGGGTGGTGTGGGAGCATTCAGTGATAAGTGAACAGGAGACATCTTTGAGAATATAATATGCTTTGCTACTAAAAAAAAATTAAATAAAGTGTATTAGAACAAAGAAATTTAAATACTATTCCTGAAGGCCAGAAAACGATTATCCCCTAATCACGAATGGTGGTGTGGGTAGCAGCCTCTTTCCAAATCTGGAAGCTGTGACTCTCAAGTACAAAGGCCACCATTGCCCTGTGTGTGTGTGTATTTGGAGGAGGGGTGATGACTGAATTTCAGACTCTATTTGTGCTACTATCGAAAGACAAAGATTAAACAGATGTGGTCTGGGCTGCTTCTAAGCCCTGGCTCTGTTTGTTCATCAGTGGTTTCTAAAGCCTCTCCTCGGTCACTCCACTCCCAACAGAAGAGATGAATCCTGGAGAAAGAAATAGCTGATTTTCAACAATAAAGTGCCTTGCACTTATAGACCTTGCTTAAGACAGATATCAAGTGCAAGTACACTGCTTCCAGTTTTCCCAATGGTCTCTGTTAAAGCAAATGATGTTGTGGTATGTTGTTGAGTAGCTATGACAGGGAAGAAAAACCCCTGTAGGGTTTCCTAGGCTGTAATCTTTACAGGAGTAGATTGCTAGGTCTTTTCTCTGGTGGGGCCACCAGTGGATTCCAACCACTGCTCTTTTGGTTAGTAAGCCAAACGCTTAACCACTGTGTGGCCAGAGATCTTTGGTAAAGCAAGTAATCTTTTAATTTGTAGAACAGAGCACTGTCCTAACTTTTCCAGTTCTTTCTAAATGGTATCTCCCATCCTCTAAGTTCTAGGAAACTTGAGGCTTCTTTGGCAGTAATGACATCCAGACTCATAGAAACTGGGATTTGAATATTTCATCTTGGAGTAGCCCACTTGCATGCCTGGTCCATTACTTAGCGGTGTTTGCGTATTTGGCATTTCTTTAAAACATCTTGTTCTGTCACACTGCCAAGCTTTTTCAAATGCCCAGAGTACTCTCTCCTTGCTCCTGCATCAGAATTTTGTATTTATTCTTCAAGTTCCAACTCAAATCTCACATTCCATGAGACCCTTTCCAGCCTTCCACAGGTGACAGTCACCATCTAGGTACTCGCAACACGTTGCACGGACTGCTTACAGCCACAGCAAGCATCATATTGACATTGTAGCTATTTATTTGCTTTCAGTATCAGTCAGCACAGAGTTAATAAAATAAAGCCCATTCCAGAGAGTTAAACAGAAAGCACTTAGTGTAGTAAGCAAGTTCTGGGGAGAAAGGCTGGCAATCTGTTTGTATAAAGATTACAGACTAGAAAACCCTATGGAGGCAGTTCTACTTGATTACACGAAGTTGCTATGAGTTGACAGTTGACTCAATGATACTTAACAATAACAACAAACTAGTTGCAAAAGTTTTGGGAGAACTGATGAGCCGAAGAGAGGACAATGTGGAAATCCAGATTTTTACTGTCACTAGGAAGCACATATCAGTAACAAGGCTGGAAGAACAAAGGTAAAAGGAGTTAGTCACTAGGCAGAACCCAGAAGCCAGAGTTACCTGACCAGATCTGGGTCCACTGAAACAGGGACCACCGACAGGACCCAGCGGAAGCAGAAAGAGATGGGAATAAACATCACTAACACTCACTTTCAGATCTCTAATGCCTCCCACCACTTTAACCTGGCCCAAAACCAGTTGGCGAGGGTGCTGGGAAATGTGATTTTCAGGGACAGGTCTATGGCTAGTCCTGACAGCCAGAGTCAGAGGGCTGGCCTGCATACTGTCTCACTCAGCAGGCATGAGCCTCAGCTGGTGATCCCAGCACAAGGTAGATACTGCGTAAAGTACCGACTAAAAGTGCCTTTTTTTTTTGTATTATTATCAAAGGGGCTTACGTACTCCTTTAGAAAAAGAATGTCAATCTTCTCAGCCTGCTTTTAACCGTTTTTTGCCATGAGTCGGATCCGACTCGATGGCACTCGGCTGGCCACAAATCTGAAAAGTTTGCTTTATTTCCCTGCTTTAGCTGCGCTGTTTCTATCCTGGTTTCTTGTCTTTTCAGTTTCTGCATTCCCAGAGTTCCAAGAGGGTGATAAGAGGCCTCTTGTTTGAAATTTGCATTGAGTTCAGTCCTGTGCTCACTTGGTCCCTGCTCTACAGCCCAGTCAGCCTAAGAAAGGATCTTCTTTGCTATCAGACTGCTTTTAAGTCTTTTCATTATCAATTCATAGTACAGCACATAATGAGATCTTGTAGTAGCAGATAAAGAGTTCATCTCTCAACCAAGTGGGTGAACTTATGGCTTTGGGATTGTGGACCATTATCTATACTTACTTTGTAGATATTCCACAAAGATAATTCTCTTTGTGGCATAGAGAAGTGAGGTCTTGCTGGCGACTTTACAGATTAAGACCAGGCCAAAGACAGATGAGCTGGTGTTGATATTGAAGAAGAGGTATTTCTCTTCTCTAGGATGAAGTCATTTGATCTCTTCCCCAGCTCTGAAGCCTCCTTCACTGAAAGAATAACAGGAGCTGTATAGCTGGGCATTTACTGGTCTCTGTAACTCTGGACTCTACCCTTTGCCAATTTTTTTTGTGGGACTTCTCTGTTCTTTTTCAGTTATGACATTCCTCAGAACTTGCTTATAAATCAGCTAGATGGGAGATTCCTCACACAAATTCAGGGGATGAAAAGATCATAGACTACTCCATAGGTAAAGTAACTCTGGAAAACTCAGTGGAAAAAGAAAATGTCCTTATCTGAGGAAGGTGGGGTGAGAAAGTGGCAGTGGTGTGTTGTAGCAGACTCATGCTTAAAATTGACTAAGGTGGAAGTATTTACACCACAAATATTGGCAAACACTACAAAACCCCAGACTTTTCTCAGTCCTTTCCTTTTCTTTTTGGGATTTACTTGTAAACCATTTACCAGTGAATCCATGCAGGAGGAGAACAATACTATTTGTGCTAGCCCCAGACTTCAATAAAGGCCACAAAAAATACACCTGTGGCCACACAAAGTTAAACCTGTTAACTTGCTACATCAAGGGTGATGAGTCATCTCAGAAACTTTGTGACATCTCATTGAGGGGGCACTGAGAGGGGCTTTTTATAGGGTTTGGGCAGGGTTTGGGCTTGTGCAGGATAATTTGGAAAGCAGCTAGGGAAGGGTTCTATGTTGAATAATGTCATGAGCAGGGCAGTTTAGAAACTGGGTACTAAGCAGTCAAGTTTCAGGAGATGGAGGAATGAAGGAAGCTAGGGAAGTCATAGGGAAAGAAAATGTCATTAGTAAGAAAGCAGTAACTTAAAAAGGGAAAGGTTGCCCACTGTTTTGTAACCTAGGTATGCTCCTGGGAGAAACACAGTTTATGTGGTCTTGGCCATGTGCCATTGGAAATAATTTTTAAGGTCCTATTAGGAACATCATAGCCTGATTACCAGCAGGCTATTAAACTTGGGGTCCTGTTTTTTGGAAACCATAAAGTTACAGTAAATACAGAGTGTTGTGTCCAAACCTCCTTGTCACCTTACTTGGAAATGCAGGCCACTTCCCCGTGTCAGAGTGACCCACCGGGTTCAGCATCTCCAGGCAGAGTGCACTGTTCCATTTTTCCTGGATGAATCTCAATTTTGTAAGAATATGAAACAAAATTTGTCAGCAGTTTCAACACTCTCAACTAACCAAAGCAGCTTTCTATCAACTCTCCTCTGCTCCCTATTGCTTACCTTGTGCTGGGAGCTATTAGTCTCTGACTCTAACTGGGTTCACAATGCACACAGTTGCATTTTACCCACAGAAAGTCAGACACAGTGAAAGATTTTAAGACTTCTACATCATCTATGGAAACCCTGGTTGCATAGTGGTTAAGTTCTACGGCTGCTAACCAAAAGGTTGGCAGTCTGAATTCTACCAGCTGCTCCTTGGAAACTCCATGTAACAGTTCTGCTCTCTCCTATAGGGTCACTATGAGTCAGAATTGACTTGATGGCAGTGGGTTTGGTTTTTGACTGTTTAATGTAGTCTATGGCGGCTAAAGGAAACCCTGGGTGGCATAATGGTTAAGTACTACAGCTGCCACCAAGAAGATTGGCAATTCAAATCTTCCAGGCACTGCTTGGAAACTTTATGGGCAGTTGTACTCTGTTCTATAGGGTTGCTATGATTCAGAATCAACTTGACAGCAGTATGTTTGGTTTTCAGTTTTACGGCTACTAACCAAAAGGTTGGTAGTTCAAATCTACCAGACACTCCTTGGAAACTACATGGGCAGTTTTATTCTGTCCTACAATGTCTCTATGAGTTGGAATCAACTTGACGGCAATGAGTTTGGTTTCTTGGTTTTATGTTTTAAACAAGGAATACTAGTGGTACATGGTACTTGGATGGCAACTGGAAGTTCTGACCCCCCCACCATTCTGTGGGAGAAAGATGTGGCAGTAAGCTTCCACAGAGATTGCAGCCCAGGAACCTGTGGAGCAGTGAGTTGAAATCAACAGCAACAGAATTTTACGTCTTAAATTCCCCTGAGTGATAGACATGATAAACACGTTCTGTTGTAACCAAAACATTGACAGTTCAAGTTCACCCAGCAGAACCTCAGAAGAAAACTCTGGAGAGCTACTTTTGAAAAAGTAGCCACTGAAAACCATATGGAGCACAGTTCTGCTCTGACATACATCGGATCTCTGTGAGTCGTGTTCATTCCTCTATAACTGGTTATGTCTTACATATACATGGTCTTCATCAGTGTTTGTGGAATTAAACCACCTAAGATGAGACATATTTGAGAAATAAGTAGGATTTGGACACAGCTCATGCCATGCTGTTCAGATAGTTCCCCAGGCTGCACATTCACAGGCTATTTGTAGCCATCCTTGCTAAGTTCCTTTTTCAGTAGGAAGTACTACTCCAGCATCTCTGCAAAAGAAGGAAAGTGTGGTATCTGCAGCTGTGCCTCCTAGGTGTGGTCCTGGCTGCAAATAAACAAAACACACGACCTTTGTCTATAGTTTAACGCAGTGTCTCACAAACATCCTGAAACTTCAAGCCTTGCCTCTCTTAATGTGGCCTGTAGTCCACCTGCGGTGGAAGTGAAGTCACCTGAGATGCTGGCTACAAAACACTAACACTGTCTTTGCTCGGATCAGTGGACCAGAATTTCCCTCAGCAGGAGTGAGTGCTGTGCACCTGCCACCAGCGCCCCAGGTGAGGCTTGAGAATGACTGACCAAGATGGTTTGACAGTTCTTCTGTCCCATCTAATCATTTAATAAGCCAATAGGAGTATACTGGCACCCAATACTTATTCATTTGTTAATTCAGTAAGTGCTCACTGAGTGCCAGATATTCAGGTAGCTATGGTGGAAAAGAAACTCAGAGAGCTCCAGTAAATTCATCTGTCAAGACTCTACCTTACTTGAGATTTTATTTTACTTTTTAGACCAAAAAGAAAAAGAAGAGACATCATGCTTCCTGACAATGGGCATTGCTAATATTACAAGTCAAACTGTTTACAGTAGTTATTTCTCAGAGGGTGTGGTTGGAGATGATTGGGAGTCAAAAGGGAAATGCACTGCATTGCACCACACTAGTTTCTATTGTCCCCACCCAGTGTATTGTCCATCCCCCTGGCCCTCAATGACAACACAGTGCAGAGCCCAGGCAGCCATGCCATCATCTCATCTCATCTCATTCCACTGTCAGCTGTCTCGGCCCCTCTGGGCTGAGAGTTGGGCTCTCAAAGGACCACCGTAACACTGGCCATGGTGGAAATCCAAGTGGGAAGAACAATAGCTCCAATATATTAGCCCTGTTAGACCAGACCCCTTGAGGATCTGACTCCTCCTATTGTAGACTCCAGTGAAGCACTCTCTGTGGAGTAGCACTTGCTCAAAGCTGGTAGAGGCAGAAGTTTTAGATCATGTAACTCCCGCACTTACCGTCAAGTCAATTTCAATTAATGATGACCTCATGTGTGTCAGAACAGAGCTGTGTGCTCCCTTGGGTTTCAAACAGCTGATTTTTTTTGGAAGCAGGTCACCATGTTTTTCTTCTGAGGCACCTGTAGGTAGACTTGAGTCACCAACCTTTTGGTGATCAGCTGAGTAGTTAGCCATTTGCACCGCACAGGGACTTCTGTATAATCTCCACATGGGACAAATACTGACCAGTAAAGACAAGGCAAATACAAGCATGCGAAGAAATGACTAATACAAGAGTTCAACAAAGTACAAAGATGATAGACAAACATACAAAAATCAGTTGGATTCCTTTACATCAACATAGAAAACATAAAAAGAGAAAATCATTAAATATAATTGCATCTACAATAGCCCCCAAGAAGGTAACAAATCTAACCAGAGATACAAACCATCTATACAGAGAAAATCACATTACTGCAAGGAACCAAAAGAAATCTACATAAGTAAAAAACCTACCTTGCTCACAGATGGGGAAACTCAAAGTCATGAAAATGTCTATTCTACCCAAAATGATCCACAGATACAGTTCAATCACAATACAAATTCTAACAATATTTTTCAATTAAAATGGAGAAACAAATCAGCAACTTCATATAGAAAGGGAAGAAACCCCAAATGAGTGAAACATTACTGAAGAAGAAGAACAAGGTGAGAAGCCTCACACTACCTGATTTTAGAAACTATTACACTGTCAGAGTAGTCAAAACACTCTGGTACTTGTATAAAAAAAAGATGAACCAACGGAAGAGAACAGAGAATCCAGAAGTAAAATCACCTCCCTATGAGGAGCTGATATTTGAAAAAGGCTCAAAGTCTGTAAATCAGGAAAAAATATTTCCATTAGCAAATGGTGTTGGTCCAACTGGATAGCTATATGCAAAAAATTAAAAAAGACTCATATCTCACACTGTGTACAAAAACTAACTCAGAATGAATCAAAGACTTAAATATCAAATCTAAAATAATAGAGATCATGGAACTAAAAATACAAACAACACTAGGAGCCCTAACACACAGCATAAACAGACTACAAAGCATTGCTAACAATGCACAGATACCAGAAAAATAGATAACTGGAATGTCTAAAACTCCAACACATGCTTATCTGAAGACTTCACCAAAAGAGTAAAAAGACAATCTACAAACTAGGAAAAAAATAATGGCTACAACAAATCTCATTAGCATCTAATCTCCATAATCTACAAGATAGTGCAAAACCTCAACAACAAAAAGACAACACAGTTAAGAAACATGCAAAGGATATGAACAGGCACATCACCAAAGAAGACATCCAGGAGACTAACAAGATACGTGAGAAAATGCTCAGAATCACTAGCCATTAGAGAAATGCAAATTGAAACAACAGTAGGGGGGATTCAAGATGGCGGACTAAACACGCATCTCCCTAAATCCCTCTGGAAACTAAGACCTGAATAGATAATTAAACAGAGTCTTCTGGACACCTAGTGGGCCCTAGGATGTGACACAGGATTGTTAATTTGGACTTCATACCACTGAACATAAATCCTCCTCTCTTTCACTGACTTCACTCTTGGTGAGTAAGGGCTTGCACAGACTGGAGGCAACTCACCGTTTTTTTTTTCTTCTGTCTTGGCCGGCAGGTGGAGCTGGGACTTGACTAGCCACTGATCATGGATGCACTCCAGGTGGGATCAGCAGGTGCAATTGGCATGTTCAGAGAGCCCAGCTTTGGACTCTGTGCATTTTGGCACCTTTGGCCTATCTATCTACCTTGGCTACATACTAGTAAGAGTTGGCTGGCTTGTGTGGGATGCCATCTTGATCCATTGGGAGATGGAGACACTCATACGAAGGCCCAAGCTGGATTTACTTCCTAGCCTGGGAGACAGTGCCTGCCCCTGGGAGAGTGCTTTTCTGGCAGAGAGGTGGGGTTTTGCACAGTGTTGCCTGGGGCTGGGGCCTGGCAACAGAGGCTATGGACTCTGGATATCTCAGCACCTTTGGCCTCTTTTTCTGCCAGTGGCCTGGTCTCAGCAGGGTGGAGAGCTTGTGCAGGACACAATTTTGTTCCACTGAGAGGTGGAGCAACTCATACAGAAGCCTCACATGGGTCTAATTTGTGGGCTCGGAAGAAGCACATGCTCAGAAGAGAGACTTTTACAGCAGAAAAGCAGAATTCTCCACAGTGATGCCTTTAGCTAGGGACTGACAGCAGAGGCCAGGGGGGTAGTAGCCTTTCTGTATTTTTAGCTAGTGTCGCCATGAGTTGGATCCGACTTGACAGCACTTGGGTTTTTTTTTGGCTTTGATAACATCTGGGGTTCGATATATAGGTGCTTATTTTGCCAGCTGGAAAAAGGGACCTATACACCCGAAAACTTGACTGACTTTGGGAGTTGTCAGATACTTCTCACCTTGCATTTTTAGACAGTCTAGAGAAACAACCATGGTCCACCCTCACAGCATCTCTCGCAGCCTCTACTGACCCATATGAAGCCCCAAAAGCAACAAATTCTGGAGAAAACTGTGGTTGGGCAATTACCCACGGCATCAGAAGGCCTCCAAAAGAAACCACCTCAGAACTTCCCAGACAAAGAAGCATTTCTGAAACTTTCAGAAGGTGAATACAAAAGGATTATATACAGAGCCCTCCTAGACCTTATACAAAATGCCGCAGAGCAAAATGAAAAATTAAGCAAGCTGTTCAATCTGACGGAACACCAGTACTCTGAAATCCAACAGATCAAAAACAAAATCAAAATCATAGAAACTTCAATTCAAAGCGAAGAAAACAGAATGGAACAAATGGAAAATAGACTTTCTGATTTGGAAGACAGAGCTACTGACTGCAGTATCTATGAGGTAAAATCAGAAAAAAGAAACAAGAAAAATGAAGAAGCATGTGGGACTCTATTAAGAGCAACAATCTATGATTAATTGGAGTTCCTGAGCAGGGTGAGACACCTGAGAACACAGAGAGTATTGTGGCTGAGCTGCTGACAGAAAACTTCCCAGAAATTATGAACGAAGAGAAAACAGATATCCAAGATATATATCAAACACCACTCAGTATAGATCTCAAAAGAAAGGCCCAAGACATATTATAATCAAGCTTAACAAAGTGAAATATAAGTGGAAACTCTTCAAGGCAGCAAGACTCAAAGCAAAGCTAACATTCAGAAGGAAATCTTTTAGGCTTTCATCAGATTTATCAGCAGAAACAGCGCTGACACATAGACAGTAGTATGGCACATTCAAAGCCTTGAAGGAGAAGAACTTTCAATCAATAATTACATATCCTGCAAAATTGTCTTTCAAATATGAAAATGAAATTAAGACATTTTGCAGATAAACAGAAACTCAGAGGCTTTGTAAAAAGCAAACCAAAGCTACAGGAAATATTGAAACAATCTCTTGGCTTAGAACAAAACCATTAACTTTACATTTTAGAACAACACATCATCCAGAATCCTACTCAGTCAGTGAAGGCTACAAACTCTGTCAAAACTATAACAGTGAAAGAAATGACCCAGTGATCATATTATGAAAACTATGATGTCATCATTTTAAAACAAGGGATGTACTACACTGGTTAAAGTCCTTCCAGAAGGAAAAGTTGACAAGATTGGTAGCAATTAAAATTGAGTTATATATAGTTTATTAAGCAGGATCATAGGAGCAGCCATAAAGCACAATAAAGATGCAACATACCATATCAAGAAATATAATACAGCAGTCTCAACAACCACAAAACCAACCCTGAAAAAGGTGAAAAATCAACTCCCAAAGAAGAATGTCCCAGAACAGATTAATAAGAACATCAGAGAAAACATCAACACAGATATAAACATATCACAATGACAGCACTGAACACAAACCTATCAATAATTATATTGAATGTGAGTGGACTGAATGCTCTGGTAAAGAGACATCGAGTGACATCTTGGATCAAAAGACATGACCCATCCATATGCTGTCTACAAGAAACTCACTCAGCACTTAAAGATGTGAACAAACTGAAAATTAAACAGTGGAAGAATATATATCAAGCTGGCAAACACAAAGAAGAGCAAGTGCAACAATTCTAATCTCAGATAAAATCAATTTTAATGTAAAATCCACCATCATGGACAAGGATGGACACTATTGCTGAAAGGTTCCATACACAAACAGGACTGAACAGTATTAAATATTTATGCACCTAGTATTAGAGCACCTAAATACATTGAAGAAACACTGACTACATGCGAAAAAGAGATAAATCACTCCACAGTAATAGTGGGAGACTTGAACTCTCCACTGTCAATACTGTACAGATCATCTAGAAAAAAGCTCAATAAAGACACAGAAGACCTTTTTGCCACTATTAACCAACTAGACCTCATCCACATATACAGAACTTTCTATCCATCAGCAGACAACCACACCTTCTCCATTGCACTTGGAACATTCTCCAGAACAGACCATGTGTTAGGACATAAAGCAATTCTCAACAAAATCCATACCATTGAACTAAAGCAAAGCATTTTCTCAGAACATAAAGTCATAAAAGTCAAAATCATTACCAGAAAGAAAATAGATAGAAAGTGGAACTCATGGAAGCTGAACAACATTTTGCTCAAGAAACCGTGGGTTATAGAGGAAATCAAGGACGAAATAAAGAAATTTACAGATTCCAATGAGAATGAAAATACTTCCTACCAGAACCTATGGGATACAGCCAAAGCAGTGCTCAGAGGTCAGTTTATCTCCATAAATGCCCACAAATGGAAGGAAGAAAGAAAACAAATCAAGGAACTAACCCCACAGCTTGAACAAGTAGAGAGAGAACAACAGAAGAACCCCTCAGGCACCAGAAGAAAACAGATCATAAAGGCCACAGCAGAAATAAATGAATTAGAGAATAGAAGAACAATTGAAAAAATTGAAAAGACCAAAATCTGGTTTTTTGAAAAGATCAACAAAATTGACAAGCCACTGGCTGAACTAACTAAAGAAAAACAAGAAAGGAAACAAACAACCCAGATAAGAAATGAGAGAGGAGTGGTTATAACAGATCCAACAGAAATCAAAAATATAACAGAATGATATGAAAGTCTGTACTCTAACAAATTTGAAAACCTAGAGGAAATGGACAAATTCCTTGATTCATATCACCTACGAAAATTATCACAAGGTGAAGCAGAACAACTTAATAAACCCATCACAAAGGGAGAGATTGAAAAAGTCACTAAATAACTACCAACGAAAAAAAAGCCTGGGCCCAAGTGGCTTCACTGCAGAATTCTACCAAGCTTTTAGAGAAGCATCATCTCCAATACAGAGTAGAAAGGGGTGGAATACTCCCAAATTCTTTCTATGAAACCAGCATAACCCTGATACCAAAGCCAGGGAAAGACCCAACAAAAAGGAGAACTACAGACTGATACCACTCATGAATCTAGATGTAAAAATCTTCAACAAAACCCTTGCCAATAGAATACAACAACATATCAAAAAATAATCCATCATGACCAAGTTGAATTCATACCAGGAATGCAAGGCTGGTTCAACATCAGAAGAACAATTAATGTGATCAACCACATAAATAACACAAAAGGCAAGAATAACTTGATTTTGTCAATTGATGCAGAAAAGACACTTGATAAAGTCCAACACTGGTTCATGCTAAAAGCTGTCAGCAAACTAGAAATAGATGGCAAATTCCTCAATGCAATAATGGCCATTTATGCAAAGCCTACTGCCAACATCATCCCAAATGGAGACAGACTGAAACAGCTTCCCTTGAGAACAGGAACTAGACAAGGATTCCCTCTGTCACCTCTCCTATTCCACATTGTACTAGAAGTTCTAGCCAGGACAACTAGAAAACACAAAGGAATAAAGGACATCTGCATTGGCAAAGAAGAAGTCAGAATCTCCCTATTTGCAGATGATACAATTGTACATGCAGAGAATCCTAAAGAATCCATAAGTAAACTACTCAAACTGATAGAAGAATTCAGCAAAGTCAGTAAATCAGTAGGATTCCTTTATACCAACAATGAGATTATTAATGAAGAAATCACCAAATCAATACCATTTACTTTAGCCCCTAAGGAGGTAAAATACCTAGGAATAAATCTAACCAGAGAAATAAGACCTTTACAAAGAGAGCTATAAGCACTTTCCACAAGAAACTAAGAGAGACTTACATAAATGGAGAAACCTACCCTGCTCATGGATAGGAAGATCTACCATAGTGAAAATGATTAGTTTGCCTAAAGCAATCTACTTATATAATGCAATTCCAATACAAATTACAGTGAAATTTTTTAATGAAATGGGAAACAAATTACCAACTTTGGAAAGGGAAGAAGCTCAAGGTAAGTAAAGCATAACTGAAGAAGAAGAACATGCTGGGAGGCCTCTCACTACCTGACTTTGGAACCTATTACACTGTCACAATTGTCAAAACAGCCTGGTACTGGTACAAAAAGAGACAGATAAATCAATGGAACAGAATTGAGACCCCAGAGATGACACCATCTTCCCATGAAAAATTGTTTGACAAAGATCCTAAGACATTAAACTGGGGAAAAAACAATCTCTTCAACAAAAGGTGCTGGCCAAATTGGATATCCATCTGCAATAAACTCAAACAAGACCCATATCTTACACCTTATTCAAAAAACAACTCAAACTTGATGGAAGACCTAAATATCAAATCTAAAATGATAAAAGTCATCCAAGAAAAAAGTAGGAACAACAATGGATATTTTAATCCACAATCTGGACAGACTTCTAAATCTGTCAAACAAACCACAAACAACAGAAGAGAAAATAGAAGAATGGGAACTACTAAGAATCAAACACATTTGCTCATCCAAAGACTTTATTAACAGAATTAAACAGCCACCTACAGAATGGGAAAAAATATTTGGCAACTATATGTCGGACAGATGCCTGATCTCCATAATTTACAAGGTACAACCAAATATCCGTAAGAAAAAGAAAAATCATCCAATTAAGCGATGGGCAAAGGAGATGGACAGACACTTCACTAAAGAGGAGATCTAGGCAGCCAGAAAACACATGTGGACATGCTCTTGATCATTAGCTAGTGAGACACCATCTGACCACAACAAGGTTGGCCATGATCCCAAAAATGCACAATAACAAATGCTGGAGAGGCTGTGGAGAAAGTGGAACTCTCCTACACTGCTGAAGGGATTGCAAAATGGTGCAACTTCTTTGGAAAGCAGTCTGGCGCTTCATTAAAAAGCTGAATCTAGACATACCGTTGACCCAGTAATTCCACTGCTTGGAATACATCCTACAGAAGCAAAGACTTTCACACCAACTGATACAGCCACATGAATGTTTATTGTAGTACAGTCCACAATAGCAAAAAGATGGAATCAATTCAGATGCCCAACAGAGGAATGGATATGTAAACTATGATATATATACTCAGTGGAACACTATGCAATGATGAAGACCAACAATGATTTTAGGAAACATCTCTTAACTTGGTTTCAGTTGGAGGACATTATGTTGAGTGAAAGTAGTCAGCAACAAAAGGACATACATTGTATGAGACCCCTATGATAAGAACTTAGAAATAGACTTATGCATAGAAGAAAAGACTCTTCGTAAGGGACGGGAGGGAGGAAGGGCAAGGGGGCAGGGTTTAGATTAGATAGTTGATAGAAACTTAGTTCAGTGAAATCTGGGATACCATATATTAAAAGGAAGATCAATATTAACTGGACTTGTACATAACATGATTACTCCTTCCATCTTAATCCAATATTACAAGGACAGAGTAGCTGGGGTAGAGGACTTGGGTCTGGGGGCCATGCTTTCATGGAAAATCTAGGCCAACTGGCACAAGTAGTGTTTTGCTAAGAGAGCCCTCTGCACCCCACATTGGTGAGTGGTGTCTGGGGTCTTAAAAGCTGTCAAGCTTCCATCTGAGGGTACAGCAAATGGTTCCAGCTCAGCAGGAACGGATGATCACCAAAGACCAAAACGACATGGGGGAAAGAGAACCCAGAAGTTAGAGAGACCCACGTGAGTGGCTAACTATATCGAATTGTGACCAGAAGAACTGGATGGTGCCTGGCCACCACTGGTGATAGCTGTGATGGACCTCACAAAGTGAGTTTCACAGGCAACACAAAAATAAAAAAGGGGTGTACCTTGAGATCTCCATTAAAAGACCGCAGTTTGTGGTCCACAGGCCTCAGAATTCCCCTGAGAGCATGACCCTGGGCCTTGATGCTGCCCCTGTCCATAAATCATAATGGAGGTCAACATTCATAGATGAATGGATTAGACTTGGCAATGCAGAGTGACTGTATTTTGTGTGCACTTTATGGTTCTATGCATCTATAAGATGTTGTCCTGTTGATCTCTTACAGGAGGAAGGGGAGTGGGTGGAGAGGAGGGGATAGGAGACTGTTGAGAGGATAAGGCATGTACAGAGCTGAGAGGAGGAGTGTGCTGTAACCAGGCAGGGAGAGCAGTGGGAGCTGCACATAGGTGGGCATGTAAATTTATATGGGAATGTACATTTTCATTCAATCATAATTTTAAAAAAAACCTACAATGAGATACCTTCTTACTCCAACAAGGCTGGCATTAATATATGTATATATATATATACACACATATATACATGTTGGCGAGGCTGTGGAGAGACTGGAACACTTACACACTGCTGGTGGAAATGTAAAATGGTACAATCACTTTGGAAATAAATTTGGGACTTTCTTAAAAAGCTAGAAATACAGATATCATATGGTCCAGTGATCTCACTGCTTGGAATACATCCTAGAGAAATAAGGGCTGTCACATGAGTGAATGGATATGCGCACACCAATGTTTATTGCAGCACTGTCCACATCACAAAAAGATGAAATCAACCAGTCAACAGATAAATGGATATACTATGGTATATTCACAACAATGATCTTGGGAAACATCTCATAACATGGAGGAATATGGAAGGTGCTATTAGACCAAAGAAAGACTAATGAAACACAAGTAACTTCTTCCAGAGCTGGCAAAGAGGGAAAGCAGATACCCTGAATTCAGACTGTAGCCTACTGGACTATGTAAGAATAAACATTTCTTTGTTAAAGACATCCACTCATAGTATTTCTGTTAGAGCAGTACCAAATGCCCAAAACAGAATTTGATACCAGGAGTTGGTGAAGCCCTAACAGATGCCTAAAATATAAAAGTGATTTCAAAACTGTGAATGGATGGAAGACTCAGAAGGAACTGAAGAAAACTGCTAAACACCTGAGAAGGCACAGACGGTGAGAAGCAACAGCAAACTGGCAACACAGAACCAGTAGCTGACCCATGGAGGAACAGACCTGAGGGCTTGTGTGCTGGAGGCTTATTAACAGAGTGGGGTTCCTCTTGGCACTTAAGTTGATGGAACAAGACAGCTTTGGAACACTTGACCCAGCAGGGCAAATGCAAGTGTGAGGCCAGGCCGATAGGCCATAGGATTCAGAAGCTGAAGAGACAAGAAGCACAAGAAGCTGAGCTGTCTCAATCTCAAAATGTATGGCCATGACCTCAAGATTTTCTAAGGGTGGAGCCATGGCCCCCGGTGTTCCTAAAGATGCAGGTGCCACTCAGATGAACTAGGAAAATGATGCACCTAAAGCTGAGGGAGCAGAGTTGCCCCAGTGGGCCTGGAAGGCAGAGCTGTAGCACAGGGTTAAGGAGTATCCACTCAGAATCTGAAAAATGTGGCCAATACCTAGAGTCTGAAGGGCAAAAACATTATGTAGAATGTCCCAGAAAATGGATGATTACTTTCAGAGCTGTAAGGACTATTATAATGTGTTCTGCTAACTTGCTGCAGCCTATTTTGCCTCCTTTCTCCCAATCATAATGGAAATGTCTAACTTGTGCCTGCCTGTTTTGCCACTGTACTTTGAAAGCAAATAACTTGTATTCTTGATTTCACAGATGTACAGGAATTTTTTAATTTTGGTCTTGGAACAGATTTAAGATTTTTGCTAACATGTGGAATGAACATATTTTTCTTGACTTTTGCCATGATGAAATGAATGTGCTGCATGTTTCAAAGATGTGATGTGGGAGGGTGAAAGGTAGCATGTCATGAATTGAACTGTGACCCCCAAAAATGTGCATAGCAATTTGGGTCATGATTCCCAGTATTGTGTGCTTGCCCTCCATTCTGTGATTTTCCTGTACCGTAAATCTTAATCTCTGCCTGTAGTTAGTAGACAAGATTGTTAAAAGAGGATTAGAGAGGGACTGCAACCCTTAGTAAGAGAGTCTCCCTGGAGTGTGGCTGGTACACCTTTTATCTATTTGGCTTAGACAAGATAAAAGGAAAGGGACCTCATAGATCAAGACAGTAGCACCAAGAGCAGAGCACATCCTTCAGACCTGAGGTTCCTGCACTGAGATGCTCTCAAACTAAAGAAAGACTGGTGCAACACAAAGACATTGTCCCAGAGCTGGCAAAGAAGGAAAGCCTGTCCTTAGAGTAAACACTCTGAATTCAGACTTGTGGCTTACTGGACTGTGTAAGAATAAACTTTTCTTTGTCAGTGCCATCCGCTCATAGTATTTCTATTAGAGCAGTACCAGATGACCAAAGCAGACCACTATTAAAAGGACTGGAGAAAAGGTTTAAAGACAGAAGGAAACAGTCTTTGACGGTTACATAGTACACGATGGATACATAGATAAGAACTTGGGTTAGGTGGAGGGATGGGCAGCATGCATTAGACACAGGTCAGCACAGCTGGACTAAACCAAATCTAAGAAGTTTCTTAATTATAACTCAACATTTCAAAGGACAGAATAGCAGGGTCATGGGGTCTGGGCATCATGGTTTCAGGGGACATCTAAGTCAATTGTCATAATGAAGTTTTCTGTTTTGTTTTTTAATTATGATTAAGTGAAAGTATACAATCCAAATTTCATTTACGTCCCCATCTATCTGCAGCTCCTTCTTCTCTCCTTGCCGGTTGACAGCACATTCCTCCTTTTCATTCTACATATGTCGTATCCTCTTAACAATCTCCTGTCCCCTCCTCTCCACCCGCTCCTCCCCTTCTAGTAAGAGGCCAGTAGAGCACCATCCTACAGATGCATGGAACCATAAAGTGTACATGCCATATGGTCACATTGTATCCCTGAGTCCAGTTCATTCCTATCTGAAGACTTGACCTCAGTAATGTTTTCTGGTCAGAGGCAGCAGCAGATCTAAGGGCTATGCTCCCAGGGGAACTCATACGCTTCCAGACCATTAGTTGTGATCTTTTAGTGGATTTCTTGAGGTGCACCCCTCTTTTTCTCATGTTGCCACCGCGACTCAACATTATGTACCCCATCACAGCTATCTTTGGTGGCGGCCAGGCACCCTCTTGTTCTTCTAGTCACATGTTGATACAGTCACCCATTCACATGGGTCCTTCTCTCTCCTTGACTCTTTTTCCCTCATGTCTTTGTTGTTCTTTGTGAACATCTGTTTTGGAAGAGTTGGGACAATTTGGTGTATCTCAGAAGGCAGCTTGCTAGCTTTTAAGACACCAGACACCACTCACCAACATAGGATGCAAAAACTTAGCAATATGTCTTAGCTAGCTACGCCGATTGCCCTTCATGTTCCCCAACAGCATGGTCCCCATGCCCCTGCTACTCCATCCTTGCAATACTCGGTTAAGATTAGAAGAGTTTTTAGTTTATGGTGAAGTCCAGTTAAGATGATCTACTTTCTGCTGTGTGCTATCACCCAACCAAATTTCTATCAACTGTCTAATCTATGTCTGTCAGTGAGGCTTGCTTATTGCAGCAGGAAGCTATGCCACTGGTATTTAGGTACCAGCAGGCTCAACCATGGGAGACAAGTTTCAGCTGAGCTTCCAAACTAAGATAGACCAGGAAGAAAGGCCCAGCAGTCTACTTCTGAAAGGAATCAGCCAGGGAAAAATCTTATGAATAACAGCTGAGCATTTTCAGATATGGTGCCAGAAACTGAGCACCCCAGGTTGGAAAGCACTCAGAAGACAACTGAGAAATAGCTGCCTCCTCAAAGTAGAATCAACCTTAATGACGTGGCTGGAGTAAGACCTCCGGGATCTTCTTTCACTGATGTGAAATGACTCACAATGAGAAGAAACAGCTGCAAACATCCACTGATAATCGGGACATCAAATGTAGGAAGTGTGAATCTAGGAAAATTGGAAATCATCAAAAATGAAATGGACCACATAACCATTGACATCTTAGGCATTAGTGAGCTGAAATGGACCAGTTATGGCCATTTTGAATCAGATAGTCATGTAGTCTACTATGCTGGCAACGAAAACTAGAAGAGGAATGGTGTTGCATTCATCACCAAAAATAACATTTCAAGAGCTATCCTGAAGTAAAATGCTGTCAGTGATAGGATAATACCCATACACCTACAAGAAGACCAAGTAATACAACCGTTATTCAAATTTACACACCAATCCACTAAGGTCAAAGATGAAGAGGTGGAAGATTTTTATCAGCTTCTGCAGTCTGAGATTGATGAAACATGCAATCAGGATGCATTGATAATTACTGGCAACTGGAATGTAAATGTTGGAAACAATAAAGAAGGTTCGGTAGTTGGAAAACATGGCCTTGGTGATAGAAATACTGCTGAAGATTGCATGACAGAATTTTGTAAGACTAAAGACTTTCTCATTGCAAATACCTTTTTTAACCAACACGGTGACTGTACACATGGACCTCACCAGATGGAATACACAGAAACAAAATTGACTACATCTGTAGAAAAAGACTATGAAAACGCTTCATATCAGAAGTCAGAACAAGACTAGGTGCTTTCTGTGGCACAGTGCATCAATTGCTCATAAGCAAATTCAAATTGAAAGTGAAGGAAATTAGAGCAAGTCCACAAGAGCCAAAGTATGACCTTGAATACATCCTTCCAGAGTTTAAAGACCATGTAAAGAATAGATTTGATGTGCTGATCACTAATGACAAGACGAATTGTGGAATGACATCAAAGACCTCATCCGTGAAGAGAACAAGCAGTCATTAAAAAGACAGGAAAGAAAGAAAGCACCAAATTGGATGTCAGAAGAGACTCTGAAACTTGCTCTTAAATGTCTAGCACCTAAAGCAAAAGGAAGGAATAGCAAAGTAAAAGACCTAAACAGAAGATTCCAAAGAGCAGCTCAGAAGACAAACAAAATATTGTAATTACATGTGCAAAGAGCCGGAAATGAAAAACCAGAAGGGAAGAATATATTCTGCATTTGTCAGCTGAAAGAACTAAAGAAAAAATGCAAGCCTCAGGTTGCAATAGTGAAAGATTCTACAAGGAAACTATTAAAAGACTCAGAGAACATTAAAAGAAGATGGAAGGAATATAGAGAGTCATTATACCAGAAAGAACTGGTTGATGTTCAGCCATTTGAAGAGGGAGTATATGATCAGGAACCAATGGTACTGAAGGAAGAAGTCGAAGCTGCACTGAAGGCATTGGCAAAAAACAAGGCTCCAGGAATTGATAGGATGTCAGTTGAGATAGTTCAACAAACAGATGCAGCACTGCAAGTACTTGCTCATCTATGCCAAGAAATTTGGAGGTTAACTACCTGGCCAACTGACTTGAAGAGACAGATATTTATGCCCATTCCAAAGAAATGTGATCCAACCAAATGTGGAAATTACTGAACGACATCGTGGATATCACACTCAAGTTGCTCAGGATAATTCAAATGTGACTACAACAGTATATTGACAGGGAACTGGCATAAATTCAAGCTGGATTCAGAAGAGGACATGGAACCAGGCACATCATCGCTGATGTCTCATGGCTCTTGGCTGAAAGCAAAGAATGCCAGAAAGATGTTTACTTATGTTTCATTGACTGCGCAAATGTGTTCTGCTGTGTGGGTCACGCCAAACTATGGCTAACATCGTGGAGAATGGGAATTTCAGAACACCTCAATTGTGTTCTCAAGGAATCTGTATATAGATCAAGAGGCAGTCCTGTGATAAGAGCAAGTGGACATTGCATGGTTTAAAGTCAAGAAAGGCATATGTTAGGGTTGTATCCTTTCATCGTGCTTTTTAAACTGTATGCTGAGCAAATCATCCGAGAAGCTGGATTATATGAAGAACAAGGCATCAGGACTGGAGGATGACTCATTAACAACCTGCGTGATGCAGGTGACACCACCTTACTTGCTGGAAATGAAGATTTGAGACACCTACTGATGAAGATCAAGGAACACAGCCTTCATTATGGATTGCACCTCAACATTAGGAAAACGAAAATCCTCACAACTGGACCAGTAAGCAACACTGTTATAAATGGAGAAAAGATTGAGGTTGTCAAGGATTTCATTTTACTTGGGTCCACAATCAATGCCCACAGAAGCAGTAGTCAAGAAATCAAAAGATGCATTGCATTGCAAAAATCTGCTACAAAGGACCTCTTTAAATATTCAGAAGTAAGGATATCATCTTGAAGACTAAAATGCGCCTGACCCAAGCCATAGTATTTTCAATTACATCATATATATGTGAAAGCTGGGCCATGAACAAAGAAGACAGAAGATTAATTGATACCTTTGAATTGTGGTATCGGAGAATAGTGTTGAATGTAAGATGGGCCGCCAAAAGAACAAACAGATCTGTTCTGGAAGCAGTCCAACCAGAGAGCTCCTTGGAAGCAAAGACGGTGAGACTGCATCTTACATACTTTGAACATGTTGTCAGGGAAGATCAGTCCCTGGAGAAGGATATCATGTTTGATACAGTGGAAGTTCAGAGAAAAAGAGGAAGATCCTCAATGAGATGGATTGACACAGTGGCTACAACAGTGGGCATAAACATGATTGTGGACATGACACAAGACCAGGGAGTGTTTCGTTCTCTTGTTCATAGGGTCGCTATGCGTCAGAACCGACTCAATAGCACCTAAGGACAGCAACAACATCTAATCTATGATCAAACCTCTCCCTCTCTCCCTACCCTTGTAGCCATCAAAGAATCTTTTCTTTTGTACGTAAGTCTATTTTTAAGTCCTTATAAGTAGGGGTCTCATACAGTATTTTTCCTTTTGCTGCTGACTGATGTCACTCAGCATAATGTTTTCCACTTGAAACCAGGTTATGAAATGCTTCCTAAAATCATCACCTTTTTTTTTTTTTTATCACTGCATAGTGTTCCACTGAGTATGTGAACCATAGTTTGTTCACCCATTCATCTGTCGTTGGGTATCTGGGTTGATTCCATCTTTTTGCTGTTGTCGACTATGCTGTAATAAACATTTGCGTGCATGTATCTGTTCATGTGACTACCTTTGATTCTGCAGGGTATATTCTGAGCAGTGGGATTCCTGGATCAAATGGTGTATCTATATTCAACTTTTTAAGGAAGAGCCAAATTGCTTTCCATAGTACCATTTTGTAATCCCACCAGCAGTGGAGGAGAGTTCGATTTTCTCCACAGCCTTTCCAGCATTTGTTGTTTTGTGTTTTTTGGCCAACCTTGTTGGGGTGAGATGGTATCTCATCGAAGTTTTTGTTTGGATTTCTCTAATAGTTACTGATCATGAGCATTTTGTCCTGTGTCCTTTGGTTGTCTGGATGTCCTCTTTAGTGAAGTGTCTGTCCATCTCCTTTGTCTATAGCTTAATTGGATTATTTAGCTTTTTCTTTTTGACATTTTGCAGTACCTTGTAGATTATGGAAAATTTATGTCAGTCCAACATGTAGTTGCCAAATATATTTTTTCATTCTATCGGTGATCTTTTAACTCTTTTGATAGTCTTTGAATGAGCAAAAGTGTTTGATTCTTAATAGTTCTCATTTATCTATTTCTCTTCTGTTGATCACGCTTTGTCAGGTTTTTAAGTCTGTCTAATCTATGTATTAAAATTTCCATGGTTGACCCTATTTTTTCTTGCATGATATTTATCATTTTAGGTTTGATATTTAGGTCTTTGATCTCATTTGAGTTAGTTTTTGTGTAAAGTGTGAGATACCTTTCAATTTTTTGTAGATAGATATCCAATTTTGCTTGCACCATCTGTTAAAAAGACTTTTTATTTCAGTTTACAATCTTAAGGCCTTTGTTGAATATCAGCAGTCATAAGAGGGTGGTGATACTTCTGGAGTCTCTGTTCTGTTCCACTGGTCTGTATGTCTCCTTCTGTAGCGGTACCAGGCTTTTTGACTATGATGGCAGTGTAATAGGTTCTAAGATCAGGTAATGTGAGGCCTCCTACTATGCTCCTCTTCTTCATTAGTGCTTTGCTTACCTGGGGTTTCTTCCCTTTCCAAATGAAGTCAGTGCTTTTTTTATCCATCTCATTAAAAAATGTCACTAGAATTTATATTGGGATTGCATTGTGTATGTGTATCACTTTGGGTATAATAGCCATTTTCACTATGTTAAGTCTTCCTATCCCTGAGGAGGGTAGGTTTCTCTGTTTATGTGAGTCTCTCTTGGTTTCTTGCGGTAAGATCTTGTAGTTCTCTTTGCTTAGGTCTATTATTTCTCTAGTTATATTGATTCCTAGATATTTTATCTTCTTGGGGCTTCAGTAAATGGTATTGATTTGGTGATTTCTTCTTGGATGAGCTTTTTGTTGACATTAAGGAATCCTACTGATGTACTTCTGTTTATCTTATATCTTGATACTTTGCTGAACTGTGCTATTAGTTTGAACAGTGTACTTATGGGGATTCTTTAGGATTCTCTGCATATACGATCATATCATCTGCAAATAGGTTTTTACTTTTTTGCTGATACAGAAGCCCTTTATTTCTTTGTCTTGTTTAACTGCTCTGGCTAGAACTTCTAGTACAATGTTGAATAGAAGTGGCGAGAGAAGGCATCCTTGTCTAGTTTCTGTTCTCAGGGGGATTTCTTTCAGTGTCTCTCCACTCAGGATGATGTATGTAAACTTATGTGTAGCCATGTGGCTTGATCATGATTCTCTGTATTCCATGATTGTCCTCCATTTTGTGATTTTGCTGTGCTGTATGTTAAAGGATTAGGGTGGGACTGCAAATCCCTTTATAAGATCATCTCCCTGCACCACTGTGAAGGGAGTTTCCATGGAGTATGGCTTGCCCCACCCTTAATCCTTTCATCCTGGAAGACATAAAAGGAAAGAGAAGCAGGCAGAAAATTGGGAACCTCACACCATCAAGAAAGTAGCACCAGGAGAAGAGTGTGTCCTTCATACCTGAGGTTCCTGCACCAAAACACTCCCAGGACAAAGACTGATGCAATACTAGATTTTCCTCCTGAGTCAACAAGGGGGAAAGTCTTCACCTGGAGTGGACATCCTGAATTTGGACTCATAGCCGACCGGACAGTGTAAGAATAAACCTTCCTTTGTTAAAGCCATCCACTCTGTGGTATTTCTGTCAGAGCAGCACTAGCTGACTAAAACTATGTAGGCACAGATGCCCCTTACCACACTGAGGAAGTTGCCTTCTATTCCTATTTTGCTGAGAGTTTTTAGGATGAATGGGTGTTGGACTTTGTCAAATGCCTTTTCTGCATCAATTGACAAAATCAGGTGATTCTTATCTTTTGTGTTATTTATGTGGCTAATTGCATTAATTGTTTTTCTGATGTTGAACCAGACTTCCATCCCTGGTATGAATCCAACTTGGTCATGATGAATTTTT
Source organism: Heterohyrax brucei (assembly GCA_028571685.1). Taxonomy (NCBI): domain Eukaryota; kingdom Metazoa; phylum Chordata; class Mammalia; order Hyracoidea; family Procaviidae; genus Heterohyrax; species Heterohyrax brucei. The sequence goes on along the minus strand of CM053142.1, from coordinate 16,685,184 downwards.
TGTGTGTGTTTTAGAATTCCATTGGCAAGGATCTTGTTGAAGAATTTTGCATCTAGGTTCATGAGTGATATTGGTCTATAATTTCTTTTTTCTTTTTCTTTTTTTTTTTTTTTTGAGGAATCTTCTCCTGGCTCTGGTGTCTGGTATCTGGCTTCATAGAATGAATTTGGGAATATTCCATCCCTTTCTATGCTATGAAATTGTCTCAGTAGTATTGACTGGAGTTAACTCTTCTCTAAAAGCTTGGTAGAATTCTCCAGTGAAGCCATACGGGCCAGGACTTTTTTTCTGGTTGGTAGTTTTTTTTAATGTCTTTTTCAATCTCTTCCTTTGTAATGGGTTCGTTAAGTTGTTCTACTTCTCCTTGTGATAATTTTGGTAGCTGATATGAATCTACAAATTTGTCCATTTCCTATAGGTTCTCAAATACAATTGGCATAATGAAGATTTTTTAAGAAAATGTTCTAGATCCCACTTTGGTGAGTGGTGTTTGGAGTTTTAAAAGCTAGCAAGCAGCCATGTAAGCAGCATCAATTATTTCCAGGCCACCTGGAGCAGAGGAGACTGAAAGACATGGAAAATATGAGCCCAAGGGACAGAAAGGGCCATATAATCCAGAAACTGCAACTGCATGAGATTGGAAGGACAAAATGGTACCCAGACTCCACCAATGACTGTCCTGCCAGGGAATACAACAGAGTCTGTGCTGTAGTGGGAGAAAATTGGTGTGCAGAACTACAAATCTACAGTTACATATATATATAAAGACCAGACTATGTGGTCCAACAGACTGAAGGGTCCCTGGAAGACATGGACCCTGGATTCTGTTAGTCCAGAGCTGAAATCATTCCCAAAGTCAACCATTCAGGCAAAGATTGGACTCATCTATAAGACATAAGATGATACTGGTGAATAATGTGCTTCTTGGCTTAAGAATATGAGGCTGAGTAGCTCCTGCCCAGGGGCAAGATGAGAGGGTGGAGAGAGATAGGAGCTGGTTGAACGGACACAGGAAATACAGGGTGAAAATGAAGAATACTGTCACAGGGTGGAGAGAGCACCCAGAGTTACACAGTAGCGTGTGTGCAGTTTTTGTATGACAAATTGACTTGGATTGTAAACTTTCTTTAAAAGCACAATATAATATTTTTAAAAAACAAAGAAAGGAAAAGAAGGAAACAAGAAATTCCCTGCCCTCCTCAGTTCGAACACATACACCATAGACTGCTCCAAGGCATAGTGGTTCCTTAAATACTGCCAGAAGACCTCCCAGCTGGCCACAGAATAATACCCCTTTCCTTCTTTCCCTTTCCTTTTTCCATTATTACTGTTGCATACAGAGGTAAAAGCACATAAGTTTTATCTTAGGCTCAATTTTCTAAGGAACTCAAGTCAAGACGCTATCTCCACAGCACTTTCTATGATTTCATTTTTTTTCTTCAATTTGTCTGTTAAAATATTTGGGAGCCCTGGTGACACAGTTGGAAACCCTGCTGGCATAGTGGTTAAGTGCTGCATCTGCTAACCGAAAGATCAGTAGTTCAAATCCAGGAGGCACTCCTTGAGAACTATATGGAGCATTTCTGTTGTGTCCTGTGGGGTCACTATCAGTCACAATCCACTTGGTGGAAATGGGTTTTTTGTTTTTTGCTTTTGGGGGGGGATTCTGATGACGCAGTGATTAAATGCTTGGCTGCTATTGGCTTGGCTTGGCTGTTGAAAGGTCAGTGATTCAAATCCACCAGGTCTTCTGTGGGATAAAGATGTGGCAGTCTGCTTCTGTAAAAAATATTCTCACCTTGGAAACACTATGGGGCAGTTCTACTTTAATAGGAGATTTTGAGTGTCTCCCTTTGGCATATGGTTAACGGCATGTCCACCTCTCTTTTGAAATAAGAGTTTGTTCATATTTGTTTCTCCAACCCAAGTCTCCTCCATGCTTCAACATCGTAGGCATTCAACAAGCCCGTGTTTAGTTGGATAATGCAGTCTCTGCCTTCAAGAGGCTTGCAGTCAGAATTGCCGCACATCAATGACGCCATGTAAATGGACTCAGTCCTTGCACAAGGTCAGAAACCTGAAGAACAAGACAGAGCTACCTTGTGTTACTGAAACATCAAGTGTAAAAGTGGATTGCAGGGAAGAAAGAGAATAGCAAAGATTCTAAATGATGGCTTAGAGGTTCTCCAGATAAATGACTGACAGGACCATCATTTTCCTCACATGAAGGAAGACATAGGCTATGACAGCCACCTATGTACTATGGAGGCTCCCTAAATGACCTCCATACCAAAAGCAGTCAGTTTCCATCATTTGGGGCAGGTCCCATGCAAATGTATCTGTTTTCACACGTGAATCATTAACAACCTTATCTTTCAAAGAACTTTCTTATTTCATTAATTAAGAATGCTCTTTATGGATAATTTATGCTTTTACCAGATATTTGCATTACACGTGGTTAAAAAAAATAAGTCTAAAAGATAACTTTCTACCTCATCTCCCCAGTATCTGTGTTCTTAGGAACAGTCCCCAGAGATAAACTCAACCAATTCCTTTGGCTGTTCTGGCAAGTATTTACAGTTACATCTCTAAATAATATATTGATATTTCTAACTGTGATTTGTCAGTTTTAGACATTAACCAAACGAAACCCGTTGCCATCAAAGCAGTTCTGATTCACAGAGACTCTGTAGGACAGGGTAGAACTTCTCATAGGGCTTCCAAGACAGTGATCTTTACAGACACAAACTGCCACGTCTTTCTCCCTCGAAGTGACTGGTAGATTCGAATCACCATCCTTGCATTTAGGAGCTGAATGCTTAACCACTATGACACCAGATCGTCTTTAAATGTTAGCTGTATTTTATTGTTGTAAATACACTATGGACAAATCTGTATGGGAAGACATACAGGAAGAATGCTCTTTAGAAGCTGAAGTGGAGAGACTTGACCCTACATACTTTGGACATGTTATTAGGAGACATCACTCCTTGGAGAAGGACGTCATGCTTTTTAGAGGGTCAGCAAATAAGAGAACAGCCTTTAATGAAATGGATTGACACAGTGGCTGCAATAATAGGCTCAAACATAACAGCAATAATGAGGACAGTGCAGGACAGCTCAGTGTTTTGTCCAGTTGTACATAGGGTGGCTATAGGTTGGAGTCAACTTGATAGTACCTAACAATAAATCTGTATATTTTCTACGGGTATATATAGGAACTTACCTGTTGCTCTTCATATCACTGCCTTGTTTCCCAACCCTCTTAACATAGATTTATCATAGTATTTAGAGTACTGTGATAGCTTACATGTTGCTATGATGCTGGAAGCTGTGCCCCCAAATTTCAAATACCTGCAGGACTACCCATGGTTGACAGGTTTCAGCAGAGCTTCCAGGCTAAGATAGACTAAGAAAAAAGGCTTTGGAGATCTCCTTCTCAGAAGCAGCCAACAGAAACTTTACAGATCACAGCAGAATACTGTCTGACTTGCTTATTTTGGACATGTCTTCGCAATCAGTCACTGGAGGAGGGCATCATGTCCGGTGAAGTAGAAGGCCAGTAAGGGTGAAGGAGACATTCAGTAAGTTGAACTGGCACAGTCAGGGTGACAACGGAGTCAAATACACTAGCAGTGGTGAAGATGATGCAGGAGTGGGCAGTGTTTTGTTCTGCTGTGTGTAAGGTCACCATGAATCAGAGTTGATTCGTTGGCAGCTATCTATCTATCTAGTTGTATCAATATAGAGCCTTGGTGGTGCAGTAGTTAAGCAGTCAACTGCTAACTGAAAGATCAGTGCTTCAATCCACCTGCCACTGCACAAGAGAAAGTCATAGCCATCTCTTTCCTTGAAGATTACAACCTCAGAAACTCTATGGGGCAGTTCTATCTGCCCTATAGGGTTACTATGAGTTGCAATCCACTCAACAGTAATTGGCATTTTATATCAATAGTCATTTGTGTAAGGTTATGTAATTATCATTCACTTCTGAGGCAGTTGGAGTATAATGAGATCAATACTCTTCCTATACAATTTTTTTCCTGGATTTAATAATTGCTCACCTTAATTCATTTACCTAATTTTATTTTTATGTGTCCCAATTTCTCTGAAAATACTGTCACATTATCTAAATGTAATTCTATCATTAATTAACAGCAACTAATTAACACTAATGTTAATTAATTAATTAATATTAATTAATCTAATATATATATTTTCCCACATCCCAAGCTTTCCATCCTGTCTTCATCTGACCTGGAATTCATTCATCTAAGCTTGCCTAGCTGCACAGCTGTCATTCCTTGGACTCTCATCTTTGCCCCACCTTTGGACGCACTGTTTCTTAGACTGCTTACTGTCCAACAAATTTAACTGTAGAATAAAGGCATTTGCTAATATTTAGGAACTCTAACTTTCTACTTCCCTGAGAAGCTACTGGAGGATGTGATCCAGCCAAAGGAAGGAGTAAATCAGGAAACAAGAAGCCACCGGGTCTGAGACATAGGCAAGGAACGTCACTTCACTGAATCCCTTCACTGCCGCTACAAACCCAGCTGCACTGAAGAGCAGATGAATTGAAAACCTTTTTTAAATTATCTAACAGCTTGATAGCACTGGGTCTAACAGCAAAAATATCCTTTTTTAGTCTAGTAGACCTACAGAATAGGACTTAGGGAACAGAAAATCTTACAATGAACTCGTTGCCAACAAGATTGCCAGCACATTCTTACTGATCATTTGGCTGAGCATAGAATTTTAGATCAGGTATCATTTTCCCTCAGCGTATTGAAGGCATTGATTCATTGTCTTTTGGCTTCCACCGATACTATTGAGAAGCCGATGCTATTGTGATTCCCAATTCTTTGCATATGACCTGTTTTTCAGAATCTTTTAAAGTATCATTTCATCATCACAAGTTCCACAGGGCTATGCTTTTGCCTGGGCCCTTTTCAGATATCTACATATTGTGCTGAGACTTTCATGGGCCATTTCAACCCAGAGACTCAGGTCCTTGGTTGTAAGAAATTTTCACTTATTATTCCTTTTATAATTCCATGCCCTCCTTTTTCTCTATTCTGTTTCTGGAACTCCTATCAGATGTCAGAGTTCTGGATTTGATCTGTAATCTTCCGGATCTTCATGCCCTATTCTCCATATATTCTTTTTTTTCTGGTAAATTTTCCTCTCTTCTGCCTCTTCTAATAAATTGTGGGAAGATGTAAAGTCATGGATTGAACTATGTACCCCCCCAAAACATGTGTAACAATTTGTCTAGGCCTTGATTCCTGGTGTCATGTGATTTGTTTTATGTTGTAAATCCCGTCTCTACGATATTAATGAGGGGGGATGGACAGCAGTTGTACTGGTAAGGCAGGACTCAATGTGTAAGATTGTATTGTGCCTGGAGGTAATCTCTTGGAATGTAAAGGAAAGGGAAGCAAGCCAAGAGGTGGAGACCTCATACGAGCAGGAAACAAGCACTGCCAGGAGCAGAGCAGGTTCTTTAGACTCAGGATCCCTGTGCCGCAGAAGTTCCTGCCTAGTCCAGGGGAAGGTTGATAACAAGGCCCTTCCTCCAGAGCCAACACAGAAAGACTTCCCGTGGAGCTGATGCCCTGAATTTGGACTTGCAGCCTATTAGACTGTGACAGAATAAAATTTATCTTTGTTTAAGCCATCTGTTTGTGGTATTTCTGTTAAAGCAGCACTAGATAACTAAGACATGTGGTATCCTTATTTTTAATTTCTAGGATCTCTTTCAGATTTTTCACTTTTCTTTTTAATAGTGATACATTCTCGTTTTAGGGATGAGATAGCTTCACTTATCTTGTAAGTATATTAATTGCAGTTTTGCTTGTGTGAGTTATATATTTTCTTCTGTTTACGGCATCATCTCTGTTTCGTTCAGTATCACTATCTTCACTTTGGGTTTTAATTTTTGTCTCTCATGATGGAGGTTTTCCTTCAGTGTCTGGTAAACCAAAAACAAAAATCAAGCCCATCTCCCTTGAGTCAATTTCAACCCATAGGGACCCTGTGGGGGTCACTGTGTTGTATATCCTGTCTTTATGAAAAAAGAGTGCATGGAATTATAAAAAGAATAATAAAATAAAATTTCCCACAACAAAATCTGTCTCTGTCTGACAGAGTAGAATTGCCTCATGGGATTTCGAAGCTGCAGCTGGTAGATTTGAATTGCCAGTCTTTTGATCGGCAACCACACTGTTAATCCAGCAGAGCTCCAAAACGACTGGTAAGCTTTAGCTGGGACTTACTGTGCAGGAGTAGGGGTGGATGGAGTGAGGTAGGGATGTTTACTAGTATCAAATGTCAATCCAGCTTTTTAAGAGAAAGCTCCCCCAAATGCCAATACATGGAAACTTTTCTCCGGGGCCATCACATTCCGCCATAGAAGGATCCTCTAACTGTCCATTCTTCTGGATGGCATTAGGCTGATTATGAGTACTATGGCAGCAGGGTCAGAGAAGAGGATGAATGAGCCCATCATTCATTATAATTATTACTACTTAATCTCCTTGTTTTCCAATACATCATTCACCATTCCCCACTCTTTACTCTGTCCTGGAATCCAGATCCTTCGGATTCAATTCCCCCACAAAGAATAATAAACCTGCTTCTCGATGGCACCACCCTTTTGTCAGTTTATTCTATTGTGGTGGCTTGTATGTTGCTTGATGCTGGAAGCTCTGCTGCCGGTATTTCAAATACCAGTAGCATCACCTATGGTGGAAAGAATTCAGCAAGCTTCCAGCTTCCGGCTTCCACATTGCAACAGACTAGAAAGAAAGGCCTGACAATCTACTTGCAAAAATTAAGCTAGTGAAAACCTTATACATCGCAGTGGAACCTTGTTGACTTGCTTGCTTTGGATATGTCTTCAGGAGGTGTCAGTTGCTGGAGGATGACATTGTATTTGGTGAAATAGAGGGACAGCAAAGGCAAGGAGTACCCTTGGCAAGATGAATTGGCATAAGAGCCACAACAATGGACATGTCATTGATTGTGAGGAAGATACAAGACCAGGAAATATTTTATTCTGTTGTACATAAGATCCTTCAACTTGGCAGCAGCTATCTACCTATCTATCTGTCTGTCTGCCTGTCTATCTATCTCTGCCTCTCTATTTCTTTCATCTTTCTAGTTCTATCTATCTCTCTATAGATATAGGTCTTGATTGGCAAGAGGTGATAGAGTAGAGGAATTTGGCTAGGGCCTAACTTCTCTGCATAGAGACTATTGACAGGCTTTCCTGTTTTAGCACTTTCCATAACTAAGTACACTTTCAAACAATATCTTGTACCACCAATTTCTGCCCTCCCCTGGCTGCTGAGGGGCAAATCAGCTCACCTTTCAACAGTGTTACCGCTCCAGGCTATATAGGTTTTAGCTGCCTTCACTCTCCTAAATCATCGAGTCCATGTGCTTCTCATTTCCCACAAATTTATTGTAATCCCATGCCACTGTTGTCTTGTACTGTCTTTGATGGCCTAGATCTGTTTTTATTCCTTGCCTGATACTGTGGGTGGAGAAAATAGATACGTCAGGTCAATTTGCTGTTGTATCGGAACTCCTTGCTGTCTCCCTTCATATTCCTAAATGCCTTTTGCTTTGTGATTGCTACAGTTCAGCATTTCCCAAAGGATGTTCTGAGGAACAGTGGTTCTGAGAGTTGTTAATAATGGTAGATAAAGAAAGGATCCCAAGGTTGAATAGCCGTGGGAACCATCAGGCCATAGGCATCTTCCAGCAATGAAAAATCTCTCGAAACAAATTGACTACTACTCTTCACAAATGACTTTGGGTGGAAGTTGAAACTTACACTTTAAAAAAAGTATTCCAGTTTAATGAATGGCAAGCTTTATTTTACAATGACCAACACACACACATACATACACACACACACACACACACACACACACACCTATATTAGTAATGGCTCACATGTGTACTTCATTCCCCAGATTCAGCTCTACATAATCTTAGAGCTCAAATATTCAGAAGACTATGGTTCAGTTTCCAGAAGAGGAATTCTAAATGTGTGGAGTAATGACATCACCAGGTTAAGTCTAGAGCCACTGTCATGGTTTGAATTGTGTCCCCCCAAAAATGTGTGCAGTCACGTGGCTAGGATATGGTTCCCAGTATCTTGGGACTGTCCTCCATTGTGTGGTTTTGCTAACCTGTATGTTAAAGGATTAGGGTGGGGCTGTGAATTCCTGCTATGGGGGAAGTTTCCCTGGAGTATGGCTTGCCCCACCCTTAATGCTTTTAGCTTGCAAGGAATAAAAGGAAAAAGAACCAAGGACAATTTGAGAACCTCGCTACCATCCAGCAAGCAGCACCGGGAGCAGAGCGCGTCGTTCAGACCAGAGGTTCTTGCGTTAGGATACTCCCTGGACAATGACTGATGCAATACCGGACTGTCCTCCAGAGCCGTCAAGGGGAAAGTCTTTCCCTGGAGCGGACACCCTGAATAAGGACTTGAAACCTACCGGACTGTGTAAGAATAAATCTTTCTTTGTTAAAGCCATCCACTCTGTGGTATTTCTGTTAGAGCAGCCTAGCTGACTAAAACAGCCACCCAAGTAAGTGCTTGGGAAAGGGACAGCAAGTGACTGAATGCTGGGGCTAACCGGTTATGGTGAGCAAAATATGGATGGGCTTACAGTAAGCAGGGTTCACACAGGTTTACAGTAAGCAAGGCATGCCCAGGCTGAACTGTGTTTAACCGTAGTGCGCAGTTAAAGACATGGTGAAACATACATGATACTATGTAGTACAAAAGTAAGCATAAGTCAGCCCTTGCATAATTCACTTATTGGGTAAATCTGTTCTTGGCTGAATATAGAAGCCCTGCTTATGGATATTTTTCAAATCTTTTGATACTTTTTGGTCACAAATGGGTTACATCTTGAATAGTGGCTTCTGGCTTTCAGAAAAACCATCCTTAATTTTCCTTACCACCACCCTTCTGTCAGTTTGTTTTACTGTGGTGGCTTGCATGTTACTATGATTCTGGAAGGTGTGTCACTGATATTTCAAATAACCGGCAGGATCACTCATTCTGAACAGGTTTCAGTGGAGCTTTCAGATTAAGATAGACTAGAAAGAAAGGCTTAGTGAACTATGTTCAAAAATTAGCCAACCAAAGCCTAAGAATCACAACAGAGTATTGAACAATATGATGCTAGAAGATGAGCCCCATAGGTAGGAAGGTACACAAAATACACAGTGATCTCAACAGTGGACTCAGGCACACCAGTGACTGTGAAGACAGTGCAGAATGGGGCAAAGTCTCATTTGGTCATGCATGGGGTCATCATGATTCAAAGCCAACTCACCGGCAGCTTAACAACAACAACAACAATCATTTCTCTTAATGACCGACGAAGTCTTTTCCCTTGACAGCCATCTAAACCACCAGTGGTTGGGGCTGCTGTTTTCTTTGTTCTTTCTGGTAAGCTCTTCCTATGAAGTTGTCCCACATTTGATGTGTTCTTTGTTCAAATAGCACTCATTCTCTGCCAATTTAGAAAAATGTGCCTTGGATCTGCTGTTACAGCTGAAAGAGAGGAGAAAAGAGGGTCTGGGATTTTTTTCCAAGAGGTCGGTGGGCAGAGTTGAGGAAAGCATTTCTAAAGCCACCCAGTGATTTTCTCCATTTCTAATTTTGACATTTGTTTCATGGTTTGTCTCCTTTCTGAGGACGGATGCCTCTTGTATGCCAAACTGCCACTTGTTACAAACGCAGTCAGTGTCCCTGGAACACTCGTAGGGTAACTTCATGATCTGCTGAAGCATCTGGCTGACACACAGTGCAGCTCAGCTGCTAGGACCCTAAATGATGCAGATTACAATTAAATGCAAATTAGTTGCAGCAGTACATACATAATTCCTTCAGCTGCCTCCTATTCTGAGGCACACATGCTATTCCAGACTGTTATAATTAATTGCCCCCAAATAAGTGTATGACAAGAATATCCCTATCATTTCATCTTTCATCATTCATTTACACATCTGACATGGGGAGTGTGTAGTTAACCAGTTAGACAGTTTAATTAGGTTAATTGAAGCCACTGCCAGCATGCAATAGAAGTCACTGGACTCTTTGTTATCTGTCAACCTTGTCTTTCAGTGCTACAGCACATTCACAGCTGAATCACAACTGAAACCATGCGTAGATCCTGTGGTGGAATACCTCTGCCCTTCCCTAGTTAGTGGATAGTGTTTCTCCAGTTCATAGCCCAGTGCCTGGTATATAGTAAGTGCTCATTAAATGTGTTACATATATGAATGAATGCATACTCTACAGTCTTAATTTTGTCATTGTAATTTCTTTCTTCCACAAGAAGTCAAAGGAGCTCTTTGAGTATGAGTGCGAAGAGGACTAGCAGATGACAGTGTCTGTGGCCAGGTACCAACCTTGCCAAATTACTGCAGCTGCCAAGTTGAGCCCAAGGCCCTATCTGACTTGAATAGATTCCACCCGAACTTGTTGAAAGTGTCAACCAGAACCTCAAGTGCTGACATCATGGTGCTGCCTGATCTGCAAAACACTCTACAAAGCATCTTTGCAAATGTTTCTGTTTGACCAGTGATCATTATAATGGGATCATTCACGAAATGAAAAAGCTCCTTCTTATTGCATGTGGTGAGTCGAACAGCTCTAATGAATGACACTGCGGGCTTTCATCTCATGACTGTGCCTTTGAAGTGGCCATCCAGCTCTACAGTTGTAGTTTCTTGCCTGTCTTGCACCCTAGATGGTCATCTGTGACCAGTTCTAACAGTAGGATTATGAAAGATTACATATCCTAAAGATGGCCACACCAATAGGTACGATTTCACATGGTCTTATAATGTGATGTTGCATTCTTATTTCGAGCAGTGTGTTTGTGTTCTCCCCAGTTTAATTTTGGTGAGAACTGTGAGACTTATCAGATCAAATCATAAAAGATGATAGAGATTCCACCTTGTGCTCTAGGGCACTCACTCTTAGAATCCAGCCACCATGCAACATGGAATCTAAACAGCCACATGGAAGGGACAAATATATGTAGTCTGGCCATTGTCATAATTGAAGTGCTGGCAGACAGCCAACGCTATGAGAGGGTTATGTGTACCAGTGGTCCTAGGCCCAAGATTTTGAAATATCTAGCTGACTCCAAGTTGAGCTGAAACAAGCTGACCCCATTTGGCCCTTCCCAAATTGCAGATTCATGAGCAAAACAAACGTTGCCATTGTTTTAAGCCATTAAGTTTGAGAATGATTTGTTACGCATCTATAAAGAACTATAACAGGAATGTGAGTATAAATTATCCTGGTCCAAGCATTCAAGAACTGAGGATGCCTTCTCCACGTACCTTCTTTCCCTAAGGCCCTAGGGGTGACTGAAATGCAGGATGGCAGAAGCCGAGTGTCCAGAACTGTGTCAAGCATTTTGCCAGTCAATATGCCTGCACTGGATTATTAAGGAACTGGAAACAAATTTCTTGTGCTAAGCCATTAAAAGCTCCTGAGTGGTTGACATTCTCAGCTAGTAACAGAGAGATTGGAGGTTGGAGTCCACCAAGAGGTGTCTAAGAAGAAAGACTTGGAGATCTGCTGTAGAAAACTCCATAGAGTGCAATTCTACTCTGATGCACATGAGGTCACCATGAGTTGAAATTGACGTGATGGCAACTGGTAATTGATTGAAATTAAATAGTTTATATTTTTATAGCATCTAGGAATACCCTAATGCAGCTCATTTTTTTCTAATCTGTCCCAAATCTACTCTTCCCAAACTTTTGTTTGCCAGTTGTCTGAGTAATACTAACTGTAGTCATTTGGGTTTCTGTTTCAGCACCTTTGCACTGATAGAAGAACCTATGTATTATCAGAAGGACAGTACTTAATAACTTCAAATATGTTGAGTAATCTTGAATCAGAAGGTAAAGGAGAAGCATTCACTTACCTTCTTACCCCTCTTGTACAACACCTCTGTGATCAGGGCAACATTAGCCCTGGATAAGAGAAAAACATCATCCTCCAGAGAAGAAAGCCCAAAAGAAGTCAGCGAAATAGACCCCCAAGTTCCACTTTAGAGGCAGCCTCATATGGTGAAGATGAAAGAATGATACGTAGACTTTTTGTACTAGACCATTTTTGTGGATTGAATTGTGTCCCCCCACAAAAGCATGTAGCAATGTGGCTACCCAGTAGTGGGTGATTGCTCTCCATTTTGTGATTTTCCTTTCCTGTGAGTCCTAATCACTGCATGTGGTTAATAGATTAGATTATGTGAAAGAGGATTAGGGTGGGACTATAACTTTCTTACTAAGGGAGTTTCCCTAGAGTATGGCTTGCATCATCTTTTATCCTATAAGAGATACAAGGAAAAGGAAGTGAAGAGAGAGTTGGGAGCCTCATAACATCAAGAAAGTAGTGCCAGAAGCAGAGTGCATCCTTCTGACTCAAGGTTCCTGTGATAAGATGCCCTCAGATCAAAGAAAGACTGATGCAGCACAAGGGCATTCCTCCAGAGCGGAAGAAAGAGAGTATGTTTCATGGAACTGGCACCCTGAATTCAGACTTCTAGCCTTCTGGACTGTGTAAAAAGAAACTTATTTTTGTTAACGCCATCCACTTGTGGTATTTCTGTCAGAGCAGTACCAGATGACTAAAACTATACTGATAACCTCATCACAATGTTTAGTACCTTCACACTGATTAATAAACCTATGCATTAGCAGAAAGACAATACATACAGTTTTATCTTGGTGGGAACTGTGAGATTTGTCAGATCAAATCAGTTTGGAGGGAGCTTATAGGTTTCCTATGGACTTTAATACCAAAAAAAAAAAAAACAGCTGCCAGGCAGTCTAGTCCAACTCATGACGATCCCGTGTATGCCAGAGAAGAGCTGTGTTCCATAGGGTTTTCAGAGGCAGAATTTTCAGAAGTAGACTGACAAGCATTTTTCTGGATGGACGTCTGGATGGGCTTGAATCTGCAAACTTTCAACTACCAGCTGAACATGTAGCCATTTACACCAGCCATGGACTCTGTAACAGAAAATGTGATAAGAAAATTAGACTCAAAGTAACTTCCCTTGGCCACCATGCCAACAGCATCTAACACCTTCCCCACAAAGCTGAGGAATTACTATCCAGGGCTCATCTCCTGGGCTTTCCATTGACAAGAACCTTCCCATTTGTCATAGGGTGCATTGTCTCCCCTCCAAAATTTGTATCGATTTGACTCAGCCATGAGGCCCAGTATGGTGCTCTCAAATATTCACTGAAAGCAGTTTATGCCAGACAAGCTTCTGGTACGGAAACGACAGCAGTAACTGCCGCCTCTGACATATAAATGAAGGGTAATGGGTAGTGACCGTGTTACTGAGGAGGTGACTCAGTCTACAAGCTCGGATTGTGTGGAGGTCATCTTCTGAGACATGAAAGGAAAGGACAATGAGGAAAGTTTTGGGGAACCTGGTGTCACCAAAAAAGCAGCAATGAAAGCAGAACATGTCCTTTTGACCCGAGGTTCGTGCACTGAGGTGCTCTCATACTGAATTTGGACTCAGCCTACCGGATTGCGATAATTTCTCACAATGAATGGACTTGTAGCTTTGCAAACAGATTTGTTGCTTATTGGATTGTGACAATAAAGTTCCTTTTTCTGAAACTACCCACTCATGGTAGTTCTGTTAGAACAGTACCAGCTAAGCAAGACACCACTTCAATGTTTAAAGGTCCCTAGGCCACCAAATCTTCCCAAACAATAATGTGATGTCCTATCACCATGGTTGAAACTGGGAAATACAATGGCAGAGAACATTTGCTGATTTTTATATATAAATATGACTCAGTACTACAGGAGGTGGATGATGAGTTTCAGTGGGACTAATTCTCAGTATTTCAGGATTCTGAGAGACTCTAAAATACTTGTCTTCTGCTCGGTATTAAAAATTTTCTTTCTCACCTGAAACGCATTTGGGAAAACTAGAGAAATTCTACCTGGGGGAGCTCAGATAGCATTCATTAAGCTCTGGAGAGAGAAACTTAGTGTGAGTCTGGTGTTGTAGGAAATGATACTTGTGAGTGCTCGGTATAAAATATCTGTGTCCCCCGATCTGACGCCTGACCTATGCACGGCCCAGACACCTAGGGGCCTGCCACTCCGCCCTCCACGGCTTCCTTCCTGATTCTTTCACCTATATTATTTATAGCTGCCTAAGACATTCTCTGTTTAATTTTTATTACCTTTTTTTTTTTTGGCAAGACTAAATGGCCATTACCCAGGGAGCAACTGGAAACCAACACAAGATGAAAAGCTTTACCAGTGAAGGGAAAAGTACAATAAAAATGACCTGGTTGATGTTGACTTTGTGAGTTCCAATAAGAATCCACATTCTCAACAGATTTCAAATTCTCCGGACTTGCAATTCCCACCTTTTCAGGGTGCAATCACAAGCGATGTCTGGGGGTTTTGCTGTGTATTGCCAGCGCTTGAACAGCACAGAATGGAAACACGTGCCATTTCTCCAAATGGCTTGCGGGAGAATTTTCTGTGTTTGCGCTTCAGCTGAGACCTCAGGGCAGAAATCAGCTCTGCACAGTTCATTCCTAAGTTGAACAAGCCCCTTCCCTATGGGGACCTCAAGAATGCTAGAGATCCCCATATCCTCACATGATTTTGAGCTCTGGCTAATCCCTTATCTCTTCATGAGCTGTTTGGCTCATGCTGTTTGGATTTCACTGGAACGCCTGAGCCTCAGAGATCCCTAATTCTGGGCTCCTCTCTTCCCTATGGGCCTCTGGGCTTAACGTCTTCAATGGAGACCTTGTGGGATAACGTTTCTAAATTTGTTTTCCAGTGCTTCTACCCCCGGGAGCAGCCTTGCCTGGGTACTGTCAGTCCCCTGCAGAGGTGCCCCCCACTCCCCACCTTCCCGTCTCCACTCGCTCCTCCCCCCGCCTTCTCCTCACCAGCAAGTTCCCTGTTGGCTCCATCACTCACTGCTGACCTTGGAGAAGCAGTGAAGGTGTTTGGGGGCCTGAGCTCAGCTGAGGACTCTCAGAAGTGGCAAAAGCTCATTGCTAGTATGCATGTTTCTCCTTCTTTCACTCATTCCTAAAACATTTGAGACTTTTAAAGGTTTTGTCAATTCATGAAAAATTTTTTCACCCATCCCCATCCTTTTTGCTACAGGACCAACCTCTGGTTGGTAAATTATTTTATCTTAGGAGTAATGGACCAGCCTGATCTGCTGCTTTTATGCTAGACTTTGCTGCTGACCAGACAATGGCCTCACCTCAGGATGAGATGAAATCATCAGCCTCATCTCCCATGCTCTATTTAGCCCGAGGTATATGTGGGGCTCGGGGTGGCACCAGGGTAGCCCCATCCACCAGTGTAGTCCCTGCCCCTCCCACAGACCTGGTCTGGGTTCCTACTTCCTGGATTGCTGGTGAGAAAGAGCATCGGCCTCAAGTGAGGGAACCAGGATCCTTGACCAATCCATATTCTTTAGCAAATCAGGTGAAATCAGGGATGAAACACATTATGCTTTGGGCCTGCTGCTGCTCAGGTCCCAGGCACACAGCTGTGCAATGATTTTATGCCTTCAAATTATAATCAGGTTTCTAATCTGAGCCTCCACACACTGACTAGCAGGCTTCTCATGTAGAAGCTCTTATCTTAGAATTACGAAGGCTATTAAACACTGAATACTCTAACCCAAGCATTGCACAGATGCAGGTACTAAAATCCAAAGTCTATGACTTTCTCAGTGCCATTTTTCCACAATTTGTACACTCGATTCGGGAAGTATTTATTAAACCAATGCTGAGAGGCAAGGGATGCAAACATCAACAGACACAGTCTCCGTCCTGAACTAACCTGGGTCCAATCAGGAAGACAGGCTTGTGAGCCTGTGATTCTCCTGTGCCCGAGGGGTGACAGGATAGGAAGATGAAGGATGTACCGCTGCCTTCTTGGGACAAGAATCTAGGTAAACGAGCAAGCAATGGAAGAAACACAAGTGGGCCAGCAAGTTTGGCCCTGGGATGGGATAAGGGTGCCCTGCAGGAGCAGGGTGGGAGGCCTACAAAGTTCTGATTTAGAACCTCTGAGGCTAGAGCTTAGGGTGCACAGTTTTAGAAACCACAGTTCCTCCTGATGTTCACTTAGAGTTGAGAATTCTGGAAGTAAGCGGAGAAGGTGACATGCCAGCAGGAAAGAAGCTTGCTCATCCAGAAGGAAAAAGAGTAAGAAGAATCAGGGAACGAAGTAATGAATTCACTCACTTATTTGACAAATATTTATTGAGAGCAGTTATATGCCGGACAAGCTTCTCGGTACTTAAACTATAGCAGTGAACAAAATAGATGAAAACCCTGTTTGCATGGAGATGTTGGGTCTTGGCCTCCTTGAGTAACTTCCAGATCGGTGGAGAAATGATGGACAGGATAAGTGTATTCTAAGTACAGCAAACAGCACCTTCAAGATGTTTTTGTTGTCACAGTTAGCTGACGTTGAGTCAGCCTTCAACTCTTGGCAACCCGATGAGTAATGAACCTAAATGTTGACCAGTCTGGAGGACACCTAGTTCAGTTGGCATAGCATAGTTTGTAAAGAAATATTCTACATCCTACTTTGGTGAGTAGTGGCTGGGATCCCAAAAGTTTGTGAGTGACCAGGAAGGATGCAACATTAGTCCCACCCCATCTTGAACGAGGAAGAAAAAAACAAAGATATAAGGGAAAAATTAGTTCAAAAGACTAATGGACCACAACTACCACAGCCTCCACTAGACAGTCCAGCCGAACTAGAAGGCGCCCAGCTACCACTACTGACTGCTCGGACAGGAATCACAATGGAGGGTCCTGGACAGAGCTGGAGAAAAATAATGTAAATTTCTAACTCACAGAAGAAGACGAGACTTACTAGTCAGACAGAAACTGGAGAAACTCCAAGAGTATTAACCTCAGATACCCTTTTAACTCAATACTGAAGTCACTTATGAGGTTTATCTTTCAGCCAAAGATTAGACGGGCCTATAAAACAAAATGAGACTAAATAGACATGCCAACCCAGAGACGATGACAAGAAGGCAAGAGGGGACAAGAAAGCTGATAATGGGAAACCCGAGGTGGAGGGGGAAGTGTTGACATGTCATGGGGTTGGCAACAAGTGTCACTAAACAATGCATATTAGTTGTTTAGCAAGAAACTGATTTGCTCTGTAAACTTTCCTCTAAAGCACAATAAAAATTAATAATAATAGTAGAAAGCGTTGTCTAGGACTGCATCATCTCGTGACTGGTAGCTGATGAAAACATTCTGACCCATGGCTTTCACCGGCTTATTTTCAGAAGTGGAGCACCAGGCCTTTCTTGCTAGGCTGTCTTAGTCTGAAAGCTCTGTTGAACCCTGTTCAGCATCATAGCAACCTGCATGCCTTTACTGACAGAGGAGAGGTTTCAACAATGATTTAAGAAGGGCTGTCCTAAACAAGAACAGAGACCCACTGCTGCCAAGTTGGGTCCAACTAATGGTGACTCTATAGGACAGAGTAGTATTGCTCCATAGTTTCCAAGGAGCACCTGGAGGATTTGAACTGCCAACGTTTTGGTTAGGAGATGTAGCACTTAAACAAAAATGGAAGAGATGGTTAGTTGTTTGAGGGAAAGGGGAAGTCTAGAAATACAGAGTTCTAATGAAGACTTAAAGAAGGAACTGTGGGTGGAAAAAGTAGGAGATCTGAGTGTGAGGAGGTTACAATTTGGGCATCAGAACTCGTTTTAGATAATGATAGGATCTAGGTGGTGGCCATAGCATCTTGCACAGAAGTGCAAGTTCCGGAAACAAGGGGATCACCAGGCGGGACACAATGGCAGCAGTCAGAGAAGGGAAGTCCATCTATCAAAAAGGAAGTAACACACAACCCTATTTTTGCATCTTTCACCTATGAAAGGACTAATGAGTACCAGCTGTGAAATAAAACCAACCGTTGTTACCACTTCAAGCATTTGGGGTTTGTTTTCTTTTCTTTTAAGGAAAGTAAGCCAAGGCTAGGTAGGCTCATATCTTACTTTCCCTCTGAAAACCAAGGTGGTATTGAATTTTGTTGACAAATTGTATCTTTTCCTGCAACTAGTATAACAAAAAGAAAGATGTTTCTTGGAAATACCAATTTATTCCATGCTTCACTCCTCTAGCTAACTGAACAGGATGATTTTTTTTGTTTGTTTGTTTGTTGATCAACAGGAATTTCAGTCTTGATGTGAAAATATCATACAAGTAAATTCCTTAAAACATGTGTCTTTTGTTGCTCTACTTCGAGCTTGCAGTCCACAAAAGTGCTTTGCTCGTTTAACTCCCTAACATCGTGCCCTAGGAGTTGACCCTAGGTTCCTAAGGAACTGGTCTAAGGAAGGGTGAGTGAGGGGCTGCCTGAGGTCCTGTATTTCCTCACAGCTGGGAATGCTGGGTTCCAGGAAGAGGCACAAGCGTGTCCTTCTCCCCTCACCCGAGCAGGAAGCACTGTCATGCTTTCTGTTCTGTTCCAGACTCTCGCCTCCAGGGACCAGGAGCCTGAAAAGCAACCTCAAAGTCCCTGGCAGCCAATTCTTTCACAGTGTCTTCCAGAAAGCAAGGGAATGTCAAGTTAGTGGGGTAACTAACCATCTG
Organism: Heterohyrax brucei; assembly: GCA_028571685.1. NCBI lineage: Eukaryota > Metazoa > Chordata > Mammalia > Hyracoidea > Procaviidae > Heterohyrax > Heterohyrax brucei. The sequence continues at coordinate 16,666,479 of CM053142.1, read as the reverse complement.
AGGCAATGTGGTAGCATGTGTATCCTAGAAACTCTGAGGCAAACAGTAACTTACACATCCTAAAAACTCTAATATCTAGTATCATGCAAATTAAAAATAAAAAATATCATTTAGATGATTCTGACTCACGGGGACCCCATGTGTGTCCAAGTAGAACTGTGCCCCATGGGGTTTTCAGTGACTGATGTTTCAGAATTAGATCATCAGACTTTTCTTCCAAGGATCTAAACCACTGAACTTCCAGTTAGCAATAAGTCTATTAACCTTTCTTTTGTACCATCCAGGAATGCCAGTAAACAAATGAGACCCTAAATAATCCAGAGAAATAAGTCTTGTCCCTATGATCTGTATTTTTTTTTTTTTTTTTTTTTTTTTTTTGCCTCCTAGAGAAGAGACTCTACATTTTAGAAAGAAGGGCACTTAGATTTGGAGTCGTAGGAGGGTGGTTTGAGACCTAGCTCCTTCTCTTGCCATCCCTCTAAACTAGGGTAACTCGCTCGAGTTCTCTCAACTGGAGATCCCTCATCTATCTGTAAATGAGGAGATTAGCAATAGCCATCTCCAAGGTTTTTGTCAGAATTAAATATAGATATATATCTCTACGTAAACAGTAACTAGAAAAAAAAGGGTAAATCAGAACACTGTCCAGTCTCATTGAACTGTTGTTAATTCATCTACTTACTACTTCCCACCTCTACCCTGCTCCCACCCACTTGGCCATTTCACATCCTGAGGCACAAGAACCACACATCCTGATTTTTTAATTCTGATAAGATTGCTTCGCGGTAGAGAAGGTCATGTATGTTTTGGCTGAAGTAGGTTTTCTGGGCAGGAAGCAGACCTGCTTCGTTTGCCATAGCAGCCCTCCTGTTTCCGTGGGGAGAGCGGCTGCCTGTGAGCACGCACCTGTCTGCTGCCGCGTTAGATCCGAGTCAGCTCTTCATTTTATATTACAAGCCTGTCCTCTTCAAAACACACCCATTTTGCTACTCCGTGACCCCCTCTCGTGCTCATGAATTTGCCACACATTGCTTGCTATGATGAGTTCTGAGCACCTAATTGCATTGTTTTCATGCTTGGCACATCTACTGTAAATAGCCTTGATTAGTTTCAAGCTCTCTTAATAGTCGCAGTTGTGTCTGTCAAGGGAGGCTAGACTTGAGCTTAGACTAAACCAGACCTCCACTTAGACTAAACCAGACCTCCACTTAGACTAAACCAGACCTCCACTTAGACTAAACCAGACCTCCACTTAGACTAAATCAGACCTCCACTCTGCCTGTCTTTCTTCTATACCCTCCATCAGCACCTGACTGCAGCACAAACAATCCACACAGTAGCTGTGCCCAAGTCCTAAACCAGGACTTTTAAAGCCCTCACTGGCTGCTGGCACCTCTGGACACTCTCTTTCGGGCTGGGCTGAACTTGGCTATCTCTGCGACAAACTAGCTTTTATATCAAGTTCTGTTCTCATGGTTTCCATGTTTTCCAGCTCAGTTGAATGCTGGCTTTTCATTTTACCTTCCACCAGTAGAGCGGTTGTGAGATTTTTTTTTAACGTTTTTTTCAGTTATATAATATTCTTTAAACTCTGAAACATACTGACTAGATGAAGTCTTCAGTTTTAGCTCAGTGCCAAGAAGTGGCAAGCAATAGTTAAGTCATGGGGTATATATAAGCAGAAAGTCAAAGGAAATTAACCTTCTTTTGCCACCCCAGTCCCTTTAGTTGACTGAGCCATCCAGCTAGGTCTCGGGCAGCTGTGATGAGCAGACTCTAGAGATGACTTATCTCCTGTTTGCTGGTGTTTGTTGAGTGGAAAACGTTACTGGGTGTTAAACTGGCATCATGTTATCCTGAAATGACTCAGCTTGCAAGAGTAGGTGAGCCGTGGGCACTACCAGCGTTCAAGCACAGACCTTGAGTTTGGGGTTTTACTACCTAGCTTTGACTCAGGCCTCATTTAAGCAGCACTCAAAAGTGCCCTATCCCCACTTCCTCTATTAGGAAGGAAGTGGCAAGGCTGAGAGCAGAATATAGGGTAGAAGATGGTTTTACCCCCTGTGGCTGTGGGACTTCTGCCTCCTGCCCGTTACTTGTGGCAGAGGATTGGTAAGATTGGAAATGCCTTCACTGTTTGCTCACAGCCAGAACCAGTTCTGTCTGACAGTGGAGGGCTTATTCCTTTCCCTACATGGTCAGTAGATCTCAGCTCAGAAACCTTAGCCTATCAATTTTTTTTTCACCTTTGTATTTATTTCTAAAGGGGCTGGAAGGCAGTGCTTTTTAGGTGTTTTTACCTAATTAACTAAAAGGCTCTGTGTCTGCCTCTGTCGCCCACTAAGTAGAGATATTGTAATGTGCTGTTTTAGTCATCTGGACTGCTCTAACAGATATGCCACAAAGTGGATGGTTTTAACGAAGAATAGTTTATTCTTACACAGTCCAGTAGGCTTACAGGTCACAATGCAGGGTGTCTGCTCCGGTGGAAAGCTTTCGCTTTGTCAGCTCTGAAGGAAAGCCATTGTGTTGTATCAGTCTTTGGTCAGGGAGCATCCTGGCACATGAACTTTAGGTCTGAAGGACATGTTCTTCTCTGGGTGCTGCTTTCTTGATGGTGTGAGGTGCCCAACTCTCTGCTCGCTTCCCTTTCCCTTTTATCCCTAGTATGATAAAAGCATAAAAGGTGATACAAAACATATCCCAGGGAAACTCCAACGGAGCAGGGAGGTGACCTTAGGAAGGAATTTATAGTCCTACCCTAATCCTCTCTAACAGAAGCCACTCTGTTAACCACAGACAGGGATCAGGATTTATAGCATAAGAAAATCATAAAATGGAGGACAATCACAGAATACAGGGAATCCCAGCCCAGCCAAATTACTATACATATTTTGGGACGGGGGACACAATTCAATCCATGACATGTGCTATGGACAGAAATAGTCCAAGTGCAGGATGATCATGTTCAAGAATGAAAATTTGATCTTCATCATTAGGCTTGATTCTGTCTAAAGAAGGGAAGGACTGGAGAGACCAAGAACAGAATCTTGGAATCATACAACATGATACAAGCAAAGCAAAGTAGTTTGTGGCAAAGGTAACAAAATCAGTCACCAGCTAAAATAAGCTGTCACTGAGATGAAGACAGGAGTCCTGGCGGTACAGTGGTTAAGTGCTCAGCTGCCAAAAGGTCAGCATTCAAACCCAGCAGTTGCTCCCTGGCAGAAACATGTAGCAGTCTGTCTCTATACGAGATTGTAGCCTTGAAAACCCAATGAAGCAGTTCTACTCTGTAACACAGCATTGCTATGAGTTGGAATGGACTCATCAGTAATGCGTTTTTTGGTTTGGGACTGAAAGTTTTAGTTACTCTGCTAGAGGTAAGCTTAGCATGCTAGGGAAACAAAGAGGGACATTCACTCTTGGCATATGGCAGTAATCCTGAAGTTGAGCCCCAGTAGTTACTAGGAATTGCCCAAGTGTAAGAGATGAGCTTACCACTGAAGAGGTGCAGCAAACAAGAAAACTCAGAGAAGAGAGAAACTGCCCAAGTAGCTCAACAGAGCTGCAGAGTGTCGTTAAACTGGAGAGGGGAAAAACAGGGTCCTAAAGAGTAAGGCAGGAAATGAGCCAGAAAAGGAGTCCTTGGGTGATACTCAGCTGTAAACAGAAGGCTGGTGATTCAAATCCACTCAGAGTTCCCTTGCAAGAAAGACATACTGATCTATTCCTGACAAATCAGACACTGAAATCTCTAGAGAGCACAGTTCTACTTTGATACACGAGGAATCAATTTGAGTCAGAATTAACTCACAGGAAACTGGTTTGGACTGGAAAAGGTTTATTTAACTTGTTAAGAGGTTAGGTCTTCCATTCAAGGTAATAAGGAGCCAGTGAAGGACTTTAAGCAGGAGAGCAAAATGATCGGAAGTGGGTTTTATTAAAGATTAGTCTGGTGGAGGCAAGAGTGAAAGTGAAGAAGTCAGCAGGGACGCTAGCAAAGAAAATTTGAAATTCAGGCAGTGCTGGTAAGGTTGGGACAGAGCAGAGGAACAGTGACATGGTGAATGAGATACAGGAGTCGGTGAGGGTCAGGAGGGGTCTCTAAGTCTAGTGCGGTCTACAGGTCTGCAGGGCATCCACGAGAACATCAGAGCCATTCATCAAGACATACTAGGCACCCAGGAAGGGGAGCACATCTAGGGAGGAGCGTGGTGGGGAGGGTGATATGAAGAGCTTCATTTGATATGTTGAGCACGACTGAAGCTCGCTGGCTCCGCAGTTTCCCATCATCCGCAGTATGCATGTATAGGGTCTAGGCTCACATGCTTAGGGAGTTGTAACACCCTCTCAGGAGCCTTCATGGCACACTGGTTAAAGCACTCAGCTGCTGACCAAAAGGTGGCATGGTTAGAATCCACTAGCTGTTCTGTGGGAGAAATGTACAACAGTCTGTTTTTGTAAACATTTACAGCTTTGGAAGGCCTACAGGGCAGTTCTATTGTGTATTATAGGGTCACTGTGAGTCAGAGTCAACTCAAAAGCAGTGGGTTTGGTTATTGTTGTTGTTTTTTAAGGAACGTCCTCTGTGGCTTGTGTGAACCCTTACCATCAACCCCAGTGGTGGCATAGCAGGAAGAATTACAGGTAAGTGTGATGTGGGAAAGGAAACACTTGGCTGGTAGTGATCTAAACACTTGTTCTTTAATTTCACATCAACACAAAGGAAGATGCATTCATGCACATCATGAAAAAAGTGCTACCTAGTCCATGAGATTAAAAACCCAATAGTCATTGTCATTCCAGTTTCAAGGACTATAATCATTTTAATCCTCTGAATTCATTATAAATTCTGAAAGAGCTGACTAGTAAGTTTACTACACGAATCAAAATATTATGACTCAGGCAGTCAAGCCATAAATAATAACGCCTACTGTGTGCAAAGATAAATACAATGTTTCAGATCCTCAAAGACTTCATAATTTTAAAGGGTATTTATGAACACAAATAGCTATATAGATTTTGTACGTAGCTATGAATATTTTGTAAGCTGACTCATGGTGATTTATGTGCACCTTGGAGTAGAATAAAGCTACATTCCACAGAGTTTTTAAAGTGCTGACATTTTGGAAGCCTATCACCAGGTCTTTCTTTTGAGGCACCTTTAGGTAGGCTCTAACCACCAACTTTTTGGCTAGTAGTCAGTGACTTAACTGTTGGTACCACTCAGAACCTCATGAGTTGCTCTGAGCTGGAATCAAGTTGCAGCAACTGGTTCAGGTTTATTACTCTCTTTTCATAAGCACAGTTAGTGAACTCTCAAATCTACCAGTTACTCCTTGGAAACCCTCCTGGGTATTTCTACTCTGTCCTACATGGTCACTATGAGTCAGAATCCACTGGCTGGCAGCAGGCTTTGTTAGTGAACTCTCAGTTACAGGACTGGCAGAGAGGAAGAGATTAATTCTGATGAGGCCAGATCCTAAGAGGCTTCACAGTTAGAAGCTTAACATTACGTTGGCTAAGGATACTTGATGAGTCAAACTGGACTTTGGAGGACGAGAAAAATCTAAATTTCACGCAGGGATTGTTATGGATTGAATTACACCCGCCACCCCCATTCCCAAAATACACACGCTGAAGTCCTAACTGTAGTACCTGAAATATGACCCTTGTTGGAAACAGTTTCCTCTTGTTATATTAATGAGGTCATACCAGAGTAGGGTGGGTCCTAAGCCTAGTCATTTTGGAGCAGTAAAAAGAGCAAAATAGATACAGCTACAGACACATACACAGGGGAAAAACAACACCGTAAGACCTGTCTATACGCAAAGGACTACCAAGGATTGACAGCCATCATCAAAAACAAGAAGGAAGTCTTTCAGAAAGTGTCTACCTGACCAAACCTCCAGAACAATGAGACAATAAATTCACTTCTTAAAGTCACTCACCTGTGGTATTTCTTGCATAGTGGCTCTAGCAAAACACGCAGGGTCTGCTGCCGTTGTGAAATAAAATGGTCAGTATCGAGTATTGCATGCACATATTAGTTTGAGCCATATGCCTATTGCTATTTTTGCTAAGGTGAAAAAAGGTTAAATATCAATAATTTCACACAGTCCAATCTAATAATCCTGCTTGGTTGCAGACCTCAGCTTAAAGAATTCTTAATATGTGCTACAACCCCCAGCTTTCCGAAGAGGCTTAGTTTGTAAAGATTATCCGGATTTTCACGTCAACCCAAAAAGGAGAAATATTCCAGTGAACACATTCTGTCTGCTAGAACAAATTTCCATGGTTTGAAGCTTAAGGACAGTGTGGAAAATCCAGTAGTGTTTTCCACCTCATTCTCCAGACTTCTGGTCTTGGACCTTAAAAGAAAAATCAGTATGATCAGGTCACATTTCTGATGGCAAATGATCCTGGCAGGTCTTACGCCTGAAATTCCTACTGCAAGTCAGGCTCTGCAATCTCTGCAACTTCCAGGAATCCAAAAGAAATTCTTTGTTCAACTTTTTTGTGGAGGATATTCACTGTGAAAGCAGCACCGCTGTGTCCCTGCCTGCCTTTGCTCAAACTTCCCTAGTGTTGAAAAACTCAGTTTGAACTCAGATCTACATCCTACAGGAAAATGCTCTAGAGACTCGGGCTGAGTCAGTCTTTTGAAGGCAAACAAACCCTTTAGAGCTGACTGATTACTGATGAGGAGGTAATGACTCCCCGAAGCTGAGGTCATGAACCTGGAGCATATTTTTAAAATCGTATTAGAAAACGATTTTAACATCCATGTGTGCATAAGAAAAAAATCTTGATAAATAATTTACATGGTTTTATGTTGGCCTTGCACCAGGGTTGCGGGCTGAACCTAACATAGCTGTGGTATTGCTATATATATTTAAATCCATGTCATACATGGCCCAATTTTGTTTGTGTTTTTTCTTCTTTCTTTCTCTTTCTGCCTCTGTCTTTGTCTCCCTTCCTTCCTTCCTTCCTTCTATCCTTCCTCTTTCTCTTCCTCCCCCTTTTCCAGTCTTCCTCTCTTTCATTGTTTTTAAGGGGAGCCTCATGCTAGACTTTGAAAGAAAAAATGCTTTGGAAAGCTGAGGATCTCACAGATGGTTTCACTGGTCTCTGCAGCCCCATTTTATAGCTCCTATTTGAGAGCCTCTTACTGAGGCAAGAGTGGGATGCTTGCGCAAGGTCGCAGCTTTGCACTGGTGGTGATGTGCCTCACAGAGGATGACACATACTCTGTGACAGCCAAAAAAAGCACTGCCTTGAGTGCTTGGTGTGAGGATTAGTAAGTGCTTTCTTCCTTTCCCTGAGGTGCCAAACATGGGCAAGAGAGAAGAAGAAAAACATCACTAAAACTGAAGAGACCCGAGAAATCAGATCGTTTGGGGCACTAGCACCACAAGGAGTCCTCTAGAGGCCACTCTCGGTCAGCTGGGGAGAACACTTTGCAGGTGGTTCCAGGCCCTCTCATCTCCCTCTACCAGCTCAGCTTCCCAAGCTGTAGCTCCAGAGTGGTACAAATGGTTAATGTGCTCAGCTAGTAACAAAAAGTTGGAGGTCTGAGTCTACCCAGAGGCATCTTGGAAGAAAGGCTTGCAATTTATTTCCATAAATCCACTATTGACTACCCCATAGAGCACGATTCTGCTCTGGCACATGTGGGTCTCCATGAGTCAGAGTTCACTCAGTATCATCTGGTGGTGGTGCTGGTGGTGGCGGTAGGCCATAGTCCAGCCTCCCGATTCTACAGGAGAGGAAGGCAAGCTCCAAGGGGATGGAAGGACTCTTTTAAGTTTCCTAAGAGAAGTGATAGAAAACCAGGTCTCCTGGTTCCAAGACAGGTGGGAAGGAACAACTGAGAAAGCACAAGGAAAAGAAAGAGAAAAAATACACGAAAGAAGGAAAAGGATGGAAGGAGAAAGCCAAGTATTGTAAGTGGAGAATGCTTCTGTGTTCCTGACAATCATGTGTGGCCTGGCTGACCACCCAATAGGGACAGGCACTATGGCAGGTTCCAGGGGGCATTCAAGAGAAGCATACAGCATGGTCACTGCTCTTGTAGTGATAGAAATATCTGGAATCAAGGACCACATACATGGAGTACACTTGACTAAGCCAAGTTCAAGAAAAAGATTTCCTCATTTTATAAATAAGTAAGTGACTTGCCCATATACCCAGTGTGTGTTGGCACGGATCTGCATCGTGCCATTCTTCTCTGCTATCTGTGCACACCAGCAAGTCAACAGGTAGCTTTTGAGTGGCCACTGTAATCTTAGCACAGGAGATAGAAGCACTGGGACAGTAAAGCAAAGCAAAGCAAATTTTGGTCCTTGTGAACGTGACAATATTTTTCCTTTCTTTTGGTGATCCTAAACTAGTATTTTCTATTTAGATTTTTTTTTTTTAAATAAAAAGACAGAAGAGAGTAGAGTAACATTATCTTCTTCAGCAAGTTAACCCTAAATATCCATTTTCTTTCTGGGATCAAGTCTGGGTTTTCTGGAGGGAACCTCATGAAGAGAAGGTGTTGTTTTTGTTTCCCAAACATATTGAAGTTGAACAAAAGAGTAAGACTATCTTAAAGCCATGTGCCTATTGTCCAGGCAATGTTTACCCAGGACCTGTGAGTGAGGCAGTGCCACTGAGACCCATTGATAAGATGAGGTAGAATGGCGGGGAGGCCATAACCCAGCAATCAACAGAGTCTCTGGTGTCACAGGATGCTGCCCACTCCCCCTGGTGCCTCCGTGCCTCCACCACTATACATCAGCAACCAGGTTGCAAAGAGCATTTCCTAGCAGCCCCAGCTCTCCTGTGGCAGAGCAGGAGATGTGTTTCGACTCCCAAAGGAATGAGAACGTGAGTCTTTGTGCCCCTGGCCGAGGGTGGCTACCAAAGGTAAGAGGGACAGCTGGCTTCAGCAGAGGTGGCCACCGTGGTTCTTGAAAAGAGACTTCTTGACCTGCCTCACTTGCTGATTCTCTCTGTAGTTTATGACTCCCAGATGAGGTCAAGGGTCACCTGAGTGATGCTCCTCATTTCTGGACCAGTGAAAGGCAGCCTCCATGAAGGCCCAGGCCCCAAGATGATGGAGATGACCTGTGCTTCATTCTACACACTCACAAGTGTCACAGAAATCTGGATCTAAGTTAAAACTGTGAACTCAAGAGGCAAATGTTGACGGTCTGTCTCTGTCAGTGTTAAAACATGAGTTTATCTTATATTCTTCTTATTGCCTAGGATAAACCAAACCAATTGCCAGTGAGTCAGTTCTGACTCACAGCAAGTCTATAAAGGACAGAGTAGAACTGCCTCACCAGGTTTCTAAGGAGCATCTGGTGGATTTGAACTGCTGGCCATTTAGTTAGCAGCCATAGCACTTAACCACTATGCACTATGGCCTAGGATAGCATTATACATATAGCATGGAACTAATATAGATTCGTAGGTTGGTTTATAGGAAACAAAGGTGAGAAAAAGAGGCCCTGGTGGTGCAGCAGTTGTTATGGATTGAATTGCAACCCCCCAAAATACATGTTGTAACTCCTAATCTCTGTGCTCATAGATATAATTCTGTTCAGGAATGGGTTGTCTTTGTTGTTCATGAGGCAGGATTATCTTGAGTCAGTCTCTTTTGAGATGTAAAAGCAGTTAAATAAGTAAACTAAGAAGTAGGGAGGAGGCAAAGGACATGCCAAGCTACATGCAGATTGTCCCGGAGCAGAAACTCCAACAGACGAGGACCTTCCTCTAGATTCACAAGAGAAAGAAAGACTTCCCCTGAGCTGGCACCCTGAATTTGCACTTCTTGTCTTCCAAACAGTGAGAAAATAAATTTTTGTTTGTTAAAGCCACCCACTTTTGGTATTTCTGTTATTAGAGCCCTGGATAACTAAGACAGTGGTAGAATTCTCACTTCCCATGTGGGAGACCTGGACTCAGTTCCCAGCCAGCACACCTCATGTGCAAATACCACATATCTGTAAGCGGAGGCTGGTGTGTGGCTGGGTACTAAACAGATTTCAGTGGAGCTTTCAGGCTAAAACAGATGAGGAAGAAAGGCCTAGGGACTTGCTTCCACAAAGCAGCCAATGAAAACTGTGTGAATCACAATGGTCCACCCCCAATCAATCATGGGGATCGCACAGGATTGGGCAGGGTTTTTATTTTGTCATGCGTGGGGTCGCCATGACTCATGGCTAACTAGACAGCAGCTAGTTACAACAAGGGGGAGGAGCGTCCAGGGATGGTACAAACTTAGAGCACTCAGCTGCTGATCAAAAGACTGGCAGTTCAAATGTATCCAGAGGTGCCTTGGAAGAAAGCGTTGATGATCTTCTTTCCCAAAAATCAGCCACTGAAAACCCTATGTAGTGTGCTTCTACTCTAACACACAGAGTCACCATGAGTCGGTATTGATTTCATGGTGAGTGGTTAAGGGTGAATGGAATGGCAGTGTTTGCTGGAATTGTGTCTAATGCCCAGAGAAAATTCCAGAATGCCCAGGCTACACACTACTCTACTGTCCTCCAGGAAGAACTAGCTGGCCTACCTCCTGCCCTGGTCACGAATTCTGGACTGACTCCCTAAGAATACCTCAGACTTCTACAAGAGAAATGGGGCATCAGCTAAAGGAAACACCACCACATTCTCCTTTCATAGACATAAGCAGGAAATAGAGGCAGGGACACAGATTTTGGAAATAGGTCAACCAAAAAGAACGGTTTGGAAAATCACCTTTCATTTCCCTTCAGGGGCTATTAAATATTCAAGGAAATTCCCAAAGGAAGAGGTGAGGGATTTGTCCCCATTAAAGTAGCCTAGATATTCAGCACTCTGGAATGATTCAAAGTGAGACCAGTCCTGGCTGTGGACAGAAGAAAGAATGAGGCCACTGCTGACAACTCCTCTGTTCATGGGGTTGTACACTTACACTCTAATGTCCTAGTTTAAACCAAACTCATGAAGACACGTAGGCTATCTGAGCATTCTTACTCATATTGTATGGAAACCTTGATGGTGTAGCAGTTAAGTGTTACATCTGCTAACCATGAGGTTGGCAGTTCGAATTCACCAGGCACTCCTTAGAAGTCTATGGAGCAGTTCTACTCTGTCTTGTAGGGCCACTATGAGTCAGAATTGGCTTGACAGCAGTGGCTTTGTTTTCGTTTGTTTGTTTATGCCCGTTGTATAAGTGTTGCTGTTGTCAGCTGTGATCCAGTTGACCCCCAGCTGGTGCAAGCAGGTTGCAATTGACGGCTAACTGAAAGGCCAGCAGTTGTACCCCTCCGTGTCTCCTGAAAGGCCTGGGAAACTGCTTCTGTAAAGATTAGAACCCCTTGTGGTAAAATCAGTTTTAACTCATAGTGACCCTATAGGACAGAACAGTAGATTTCCTGCCTATAATCTGTGCAGGTGAACTTTAACCACTGACCCTTCAGTCAGCAGCTGAGTACTTAACCAATTTTACCACCACGGCTCCTGTCAAGATCACAGCCAGGAAAACCTGACAGAGCAGTTCTGCTCTGCAACACACGAGGTCTTTGTGATTATAGAAGTAATAACTTTTTAAAATATTACCTGAATTTTTCGTGTTCTTTCAAAATAGTGACCCAGTTTTCACATTTTCTAAGCAAATATGACGGATGACATATGTGCTTTCAGCCTACATGCCCAGCCTGTGACACACCTGCGCGACCATCCATCTGCCGCCTCCAGTGTTGTCACCACCTTTTGAATTTCACGCTCTCGTCCATTCCTTTTCGTTTTGTCTCTGCGCTCTGATTACTGAGCAGTGCACCCATTAATCTTCAATGGAATGAAGTCTCCACCACCTCCATTTGAAAAAGAAATAGCTTTGCCTTTTCCTTTTGATTCGGCACTATAAAATATTTATGAATCCTCTGGCACCTCCAGGCTCCCTCTCTGCCATTGATTTTCTCAGAAGGCACTAAGTGCTCACTTTGAGCAAAGTACTTCCAGCCCATCAGGGACAGGCCAGCATGACAACATTCAGCTAGCCCCAGCTGCTCCAAGGTCACTGGGGTCACTGGCAAGAGCCCCTGCTGCTCAAGTGAGGGGCCATCATTGGTTTCTAAGGCCCTACAGCCATTCCACTGAGACGGTTGCTTCCTGTGGCTTTGGGGTCCTGCTTTGTCTACTCAATTTCTTCTAGTTGGGTGTTCCTGCCACAATCACACACAAAAACAACTGGCATCTTTGAGTCTCCTGTGACCTCAAGGGCTATAATCAGGGTGTTGAAAGTGCTGCTAGTATGAAAGCATCATTGTAGATTTCTGAAAGACTGTGATTTGTCCCAGATAGGATGATTAGATTCTTCCAGAAGGGAAAGCATCACATTGCTGTTCTTGAGGCTACTAAAGTTTTTGCAAAAGTGATTTCTACCTACTCCCTGCTAGTCCCTATATGATAACCCTGAATTCATGGCATCTTTAATTCATTAAAATCTCTTCATCATCCTGTTGTTGCTGTTGGTAATTGCCATCAAGCTGGCCTTGATTCATGGCAATTTCATGCACAAGAAATCAAAAAGCTGCTTGGTATTGCATCGTATGCACATGATTCATTGCAGACCAGGTCACTGTTATCTGTAGGATTTCCAAGGCTGGTTTTTGGAAGCATATGACCAGGCCTTTTTTTCCCGGCAGGTCTTACTCTGGAAGCTCCCCTAAAACCTGTTCAGTATCACAGCAACATAAATGCCTCCACTGACAGACAGATGGTGGCTGCACCTGAGGTGGACTGGCCAGGAATCAAATCTGGGTGTCCTGCATGAAAGCGAGGATGCTACCACTGAACCACCAATGTCTTCATACTTGTTGTCCTAAGGGAAGAAAATGATACTAGAAATGGTGTGCGATGCAGATCTCAACTGACCAGAGGAAAATACAAAGCTCTGTGTGTTACCAGATATTTCTGTGCCTCAGTTCCTGATCTGTATAACAAGGACAATGACAGTACCTACCTCCCTGAGTTATTGGGAGAATTCAGTGAGATAACATGTAAAGAGCTTAAAAGAATTCCTGGAATCTAGTAAGTGCTCAGTAAATGTGAGTTGTTATTTTTGTTGTGATTGTCATTAGTTTTTAGACAAGGCACTGTGAGTTTCAGCCACCAGTGATGAGGATGTGACTCTAGCAGATGAGAGAGAAATGCTGAGAGCTGAAAAGCCAGGAAACAAGGAGGCCTTGACCTGAGGGGGACTGCTGCCGCAGCCGGAAAGCGCCTTCTGAACTTGCTGCGGTTAGCACAGAGTCAGCAAGGTGGGCATGTGAGGCTTCTCAGGCAATGGTTAACTTGGCTGGGCCACACCCTCCACCCACACCTAGCATAATTCTCAATACAAAACAATTGTTCCATAAATCCTGAGTGCATTCATGTATGTTCAACACCCTCTACACCCTATTTTTGTGTTGTCTCAGCATCCTGAGTGCTTTTCTAAGAAAGACTACCATATTTTCTCCTTCCTCGTGCCCCCTACCATCGAAACATAGCTGTCAGGTGTCCAAATTCCAAGTTTTGCACTTTACTGTGTATCAGTATAAGGGTTAAAGTGGTTAGATAGACTTAGATTCAGATCCTGACTCTGATACTCCTTACCTGTATATCTGGGACAAGGAATGAAACAACATAGTCCTCAGTGTCTTTGTCTGTAATTGGCTTATAAAGTTGTCACTCTTGAAGTAGGGATTTTGTGAAATGTTGCAAGGGAAAAGATCAGCAAAGTGCCTGGTACATAATTAAAGCTCAATAAATGTTGATAATTTGGTTACAGTTGTTAACGAGTTAACACACTTCACTAGAAAACATTTGCGTTTTCTAGAGACAGTGTTCCCCAAGACTGTCAGAATAGAAGTTAACGATAGACATTAATTCAGGCCAGAGTCAGTGGTATTTTGGGATAACAGGCTGTCTGGGCACCCTTCCAGTGCCAGCAATGGAGTCCTACCTCCTCCGGCCCTAAGCAAGAGAAGCAGAGGAAAGCAAACTCTGCTACCAGGCTGGAACGTGGCCGGAGCTCACCCAGACCTGCGCTGTGTCAAGTGAGGCAAGATGGGGGGAAGAGAACGAGTAGAAGAGCAATTCTCACTCAAATGTGTCTTCAGACAGGCGACGTGGCCAGTGTCAGTTCTGAAGTTTTTAGGTGAAGGCACTAAGACACTGGTTTGAGATCGTTTAATTGTAGTTCATGTTCTGTACAAGTGCTAAAAGCTAGAGAACTTACAAGAAATCATTTAAAAGTCACTGTGGCTAAGAGGTACATTTTCTTGAAATCTCATAAATATACTGTTGTTCAAACGTCTACTAAACTGCAGTGGTACCATCCAGCCAGTCCTGGGAGAACTCTGAGAAAGACAGAGGCATTAGCTGTACATCTCCCTGGTGTGAACCTTTGGGTCCTGCTCAAAAGAGCTAAGCCAACAGCTGCTTAATGTACTGCCTTTGCTCAAGCCATGTCAGCGTGTTATTGCATTAGAATGTGTTACACTCAGCCATTCTGGCACTTTCTCCATGTGTTTACATTTAGAAAGGGACTAGCTGCCAAAGGTTAGGGATCCCAGAACCCACAATCCCAAAAGCACAAACCAAGGAGTAGAAATGAAAAACTGCTTGTTGCTGGCTGGTTTAATTGTGTTCACAAGGACTAGAAATGTTTCCCTAGAGTGTTCAGTCCTAGAGAGGAGGGTTTTAGTGACAGAAACCCTAACTGAGGTCCCTCTCTAAGGGTATCACTGTGACCTTTGGGCTACCTTTTCACTCACTACTCAACCATGAACCCGTTAAGGCAGGCAGAGACTTTCTGACTTCTTGCTAGTTTTTACAGAATAGAGCCTGAGGACCTGTGCTTGGTAAATGTTGGTTGGCTGAATGAATAAATGAATGAATGAACTTCAGACAGCTCTTTGTGACAGTTTTTAAACATGGCTACCAATTCTTTGACACTGTTACACTGAAAGGTTAAGTCTACACCCCCCTATTTGAATTGAACAGGTTTGTGATCACTCCTACTACTTGAGTTCTGCCGAAGAACCTTTATTATGATTCCAAAGCTAAGTGATAAAAGACCATGAAGCTATCACATTTGCTCTTGGATTCCCGAGTTGCTGTATAAAATGTTCAATTACTGGGAAGGAGCATTGTCAGCACAATGGTTAAACCCTTGGCTACTAACTAAAAGGTCTGCAGTTCGAACCCACACAGAGCTACGTGAGAGAAAGACCTGACAATTGGCTCCCATAAAGATCATAGGCTAGAAGACTCTGTGAAGGAGATCTGCTGTGTGGCTATGAGGGGTTGCTGTGAGTCAAAATTTACTTGACAATAGCTAATGAAAAAGACTATGTTGGGGAGTTCCCTTATGGTGCAAACAGTTAATGACCTTGGTTACAAAGAATGATTGACAGTTTAATTTCACTCACTTGGAAGTAAAGTCCTAACAATCTGCTTCTGAAAACGGAGCCACTGAAAAGCCTTATGGAGCACAGTTCTGCTCTGGAACACATGAGGTCACCATGGACAGGAACTGACTCAGAGCAACTGGTGAACGCTTTACACCGTAAAGTTTAGGGATGCTTTGTACACAAAAATAGATTATAAAAATACTTTTCTAGAGTCACAGGAGTTTATGCTCTCCTAGCCCCTTCTCATTGGTAACAACCTCCACAGTCAGGAAGTAGATCTTAAAACAAATTTAAATACTTTCTTCAGTATAAGTCTGTAACTTCTTTATTTGTCCTCCAGAGACATGGATAGCAGCTGGTTCCCACTCTCACTCTTCACTTTCACATACTTGCATAAACTTAGTGAGTAGATCTTCAGCTTGTTCTTCTTTACGTTCAATCTTCTAAAGTCTTTATATATCCTTTTACCTGGCTTTGTTTTACTTTATATTCATGACCATCTGAAAACAGATGTCATCAACTTTTGGAGAGAGAGGACACAGTCATAAAATGAGAGCCTTAGATCAAAATACTAACAATTTTTCTGGCATTCAAGGCACTTTATAGCACACAAAGCATTTTCACCTGTATTATGTCAGGATTCTCATAATTAATCAACGACATGAATAAGGTGAACATTTGTTCCTGCTTATCAAAGGGTCATGCTTGTTAATGGCTGAGCTGGGACCATAACTGCCAGTATCTAGATAAGGACAGCAATAAAATTGCAAAGGATAAAGTCAGCTATGTATTTGAACAGTGAATTGTTTTCTGTTCGATTTTCTTTTATTATTATAATCTTCTCTTTCCAATAAATAAAATCAGCATATTTTTAGAAAGGAAAGCATGTTTGTGATTGAGATACTGGTGCCTTATAAAGTGTTTGAGCAGTTTGGAAATATTTTAAAGTGTGTAGTTTTAAAACACAAATAGCTCAACTTGTAAGCACAACAGAAATTAAACAGTGAATTTTCTTCTTCCTGCTTTCATTGACTTTAAATTTTCAACTTCCAGAAAAATGGTAGAAAATTTGGAGTACTCAGAAGCAGAAATAAAAATATTTTGGAACCACCATGTTGACCTAAAATTTTGCATATGTTTGTAACTAAGTTCAATTTCAAATATGTTCTATTACATGAGCAATGTAAATAAAACTTAAAGATACACAAGGATTTTATGGATTCCATATAACAGTTTTCTATATAAGTCACTTGGGTGAAAGTCTTAACTTTGTCTAGCTCTATGCTAGCAATGGAAACCCTGGTGGTGTGGTGGTTCAGTGGTGTGGTGGTTCAGTGTCGTGGCTGCTAACAAGAAGGTCTTCAGTTCAAATCCGGCAGGCATTCCTTGGGAACTCTATGGGGCAGTTTTAATCTACTCTGTCTGTAAGGTCACTATGAGTCAGAATCATCTTGACAGCAGTGGGTTTGGTTTGGTTACAGTAACAACAGAACATAGCAAGTTAAGGAAGAACAATTTATGCTCCACAAAATAAGCATGAGCTCATATCTATTCTCAGTGTCGGACCTGCAGCCTGGGGCATAATGAAGGCAAAGCACTGGACAGAATGTGTATTTCTATATCCTGAACAGAGTCAAGGAAGATAAGAGGTGGTGGTGATCCAAGAGATAAGTCATGGGGATGAAGGAATAAAGCAAATACAGCTGACACTTAAGCTTACTCTTACAGACTGAATTGTGTATCTTCAAAACATGTTGTAAGTCCTAACCACCTCTATCTATGTACATAATCCTATTTGGGAACACAATTTTCTTTGTTATGTTAATGAGGCCATATCAGTATAGGGTTCAGTTTAAGTCAATCACCTCTGTGATATGAAAAGTTCAGATCAGAAAGCAAAAAGGAAGCACAGACCAAGGGGCAGATGTGCTCCACATGATAATCACCCATGAGCTGAGGAACAGAAGCTGAAAAGAGACAAGGACCTTCCTCCAGAGCTGACAGAGGGAGAAAGCCTTCACCTAGAACCAGTGCCCTGAATTTGGACTTCTAGCTTCTTAAATTGGGAGAAAATCAATTTCTGTTGGCTAAAACCACTCATTTGTGGTATTTTTGTAGTGGAAGCACTAAGAAATGAAGACTAAACTAAAGAACTAAGCTTACTGAAGTGAAGATGCTTTCTTGGAATCGTGCTGGTTAATGGCTGAGCTGGGACTAGAAAACAAACCTGAGAGTGAGAAGAGCTCAGAATGAAGGGTTAGAAACACTGGCGTTTGGGAAGGCTGTACGTTATGAGACAGCAGGCATTTCCACGTGTCATCACCGTGTTCCGCCATGGAAACCTGAATCTGAATCTCTGGTGGGGAGGGGATTTCCAGAACCCATATTTTCAGCAACTATTTCGGGTGATTCTGAGGCACACTAAAATATGTGTGTTCACTTATATCACCATCTCAACAATTCAAAAAGTTATAAAGAGTAATTCAAGACACAGGTTCTGTCAGTGACTGGAAGAACTGCGCTGGAATCCTTCAGACCCCAGAGCTAGACTCTGCTCGATGGCCCACCTCCGTGGCCTACAGGCGATTCTTCACACTTCTCTGAGCCTCAGTCTCCTCTTGGGGTAAAACAAGAGCATGGTACGTTTCAGCTCTAAGATTTCTGTTGTGTCTGACATTTGATGATGGCCTGAGGTGAAACAGTTGCCTCTGTCCAAGACAGCTGGCTACCAAAGCACCATTTTGGTTCAGAGAAACATATAAAAACATAAGGTCAGATGGTTTTAAAATAGTCTGTTAATCTCCCAAACTGATTTAAGAAACATCTAAGAGGAATACATTTATGGCCCATTTCAATCAAGATCCAGCCTAGTTCTAATTGGCGCAAACAACTGCCCAAACTGCATACTCCAGCTCTTACAAAGGTGACTGCCACCAGGAGCCCAGCTGCAGCAGAGAGGATGTGGGCACAAACCTACAAACTCGGGTGTGTCATTTTAGACCAGGCCAGGGCCCTCAAAGCACCTTAATTTTCTCCACCCTTTCCGACTGCCCCAAGACTGGCACAGAGCTTACTAAGAGCGAAAGTAACAGTTGCCTATCTGGAGATCAACAGTCTTTTCTAGCTTGTTGAGTGAGGTGCCAGACAGGGCCACCCCAGAGGGAAACTTTTTACAGCTCCCAACCAGATACTTCTAATACCCAGCATGGCATACCTCACTCTCGCGCTCCAGCAGCCCGCAACTACAGAGACAGGTGCATGTTCAATGCTGTGCCTGACTGCAAATCCTCGTCATCTTCATTTGTCATTCCAAAATATAAAGTTACCCACTTAGACCATAAAATTACCTTTTACCTAATGATATTTTAGAATTAAATTGGCAGCAAAAGGATACCGCATTTTTACAGCTCTGTTGTCATTTGGTCCAAATTATCAATTTATTTTTCAACACCATTTTGCAAGAAATAGCCTCCAGTTCAGAGATGACACCTCGTACAAAACAGGAGATGTATGACTCTTACTATACTGTCAGAACATACATAATACAGTGTGTCCCCAGGTCTCAAATGAAGCAGCAAGATTATGCCTGCCAGTGACACCAAATGAAGCAGCAAGATTATGCCTGCCAGTGACACCAAAGCCGATATGTGCTTAGCCAAAAAAAAAGAAAAGATTCAATGCCTTCAGAATATGGAATGCAAAATGAGATTTTTTAGAGTAGAAGTCAATGGGTTGCGTGAAAAAGTATGACAGCTGGCAAACTTGGGTAATCTGTTCTCAATTGTCTATTATGGTTATCTAACAATAGGGAGGGAACACCAAGGAGAGACAACACACTGACACTCCAAAAGGCTTGAGTCGGTTTCAGTATTTGGCCTGATTTTGTGAGTCTGTTTTCCATTCCTCCCCAACTCCTGCAGAATGGGCCTCATCAGCCAGTTTGGTTATCAGTTATCAAGTTACCAACTTTAACTGAGATACAGGGTAGTTACAACATAATGTGGAAAGAAGTCCCGTCTGTGAAGTCTTGCTTAACTACCAAGTCAGAAAACCATCCCTAACTAATAAAGAGCAAACGAAGGGGCCTTTGACAATTTTCATCCAAAGTTAGTATAGGCACCATTCTGAGGACATCCCCCAGCATATAACACAAAAACCCAGAGTTTTCTTTCTAGCTCTTTCAGTTCTTGACTGAATGTCACACAGTTAACCTCTCTCTAGAACTTAGTCTTCTGAAAAGCAAGGCTAATGTGCCTGGCCTTCTGCATTAAACTACTGGTGAGGCATAATGACTAAAAATGATATGATGCCCTTTGCAAATCTCGAAGTGGTAATGAAGTAATCATGAGTTTTGATCAAAAGCCATATGTCACATGGCATAGTTGCTTTAATTGAGCCTATTCAATATTAAACTG
The DNA here is from genome assembly GCA_028571685.1 of Heterohyrax brucei. NCBI lineage: Eukaryota > Metazoa > Chordata > Mammalia > Hyracoidea > Procaviidae > Heterohyrax > Heterohyrax brucei. Next base: position 16,646,624 of record CM053142.1, on the reverse strand, counting down.
GTGGGGTTGTGAAAGAGGGACAAATGTAAATACTGTGTGGTGGTCTTGTTAGGCAGAGGTGTGTGGGCCTCTGCAGGTAAGCAGCATTGCCCTCTATCTGCTACCAGCATTTTAAGAATCCACTGAAGCCAAATAGCCCATTTTCCTCTCCTGCATGCTTCCCACCTCAGGCTGCAGAGCTTGTATACAAAGACCTATGACCAGACTTCTCAACGGAGGGTTTTTGTGTCTCAGAGTATGGTATGTGTCCATTAGAAAGCTGCTGAGTGGAAATCTTATTCCTCGGGACTTTAAACAGCCACATTTCCTGATATATGACATCAATAGGGCATTCCAGATGGCGTTCCTGGCTCTATTTTCTACAAGACTCTTGAGAGTCAGAAATCTCCAGATGTTTGCATTTGATTGACTTGCTCACCACAGTGCCAGCATCGCTCATGGATGCTGGACATTCTTCTTCAGGGTGCTGAGTTGCAGGGCTAAAAAGTAAAGAGGAGCCAGGGCACACGGGATGGCCCTGCCTGCAATGCTACACATACAAGCTTCACAAGTTCAGCACCCTTGGTAATTCATGGTGCCGGTCAGACACTCACTTCTCTCACGAGATTTGACTTTCTTGCAAGCCATAGGCAAAAATGTGCACAATAATTTCACAAACATGGAGTCCTGGCATCACAGTGGTAAAGAGTTCAGCTGCTAAACAAAGGTGAGAAGTTCAAATCTACCAGCTGCTTCTTGGAAACCCAACGGGACAGCTCTACTCTGTCCTATTTGGGTCAGTATGAGTCAGAACCAACTGGAGGGCAAAAGGTTTTGGGGTTTTTCCAAATGTATCTTCTCACAGAAAGATCTCACGGGGCCGAAAAGTAAGGGACAGCACATAAATTATGTACCAACTTTATCATTCACATGTGAGTCACACCCTGAGATTACAGCTCCTTGAAATTGTCTTATTAATCCCTTTATTTGTGAAGGTTTCGAGAATCTCAGTGGTGATGTTTTGAGAGTCTTTAGTATGTCCAAAGTTGCCATGTAATTATACTGAAAACAAGTGATACTGATCTAGTCTGTGAAATAATTATTCTCGGAGAATGAACATGTGGATTTTTCCACCATGTTGCAAATATCTTTGATGTTCAGGTAGGTAACCACCTGAGTCTACTAAACTGGTGCCGTATAAAAGGACTCTTGTTCTTTTTCTGTTGTTAGATGCAGAGTTTATCTAAAATTCTAGTACCACAATTGATGCCTAAGAATTTTTCACCCTTGTGGTCACCACAAAGTGTTCAGCTATCACACTACAGCTGAAGTGGGCATGACCTGCATGTTTGTGAAGTTTCCTGCTTTCGTTGTTAGCGATGTTCTCCTTACTTCCCGCCTCAACTCAGGTCAAGGGAGCTACTGGGAAATGAAACTGGGTTTTCTCCATTTCCCCTCCTCCCTCTCATGGTTGACTTGAATTTTAAGCTAACAGATATGCTCTAATGGTTGAGACTTGGTTGTTTACCGCTTCAGTTGGAAGACTCAATAATGATCTGCTTTTGCCAGCTTTCAAAAAACAGTTGCATTATAAATATTTGGGGAAATGATCTGCATAGTGTGTACACCTAGCTTTTGTTTTAAATGATAGGTTGTCTGCTTTAGATTACAGATTATCTGGCTCATTAATGAGAGGCTAGACCAGTTTAAGCCTGTTCCTACAGAAACATCTTTGCAATGTCACACCTTAAAGTAATTACCCATACACCAAAGCGAATGAAGCCATTCCACTGTTCTAAATCAAAAGGCCTGAGATTTGTAATTCTTTCAACATAAATATAAGGAATATTCTCACTTTTTCAAGTAAACACAAATTAAAAAACTTAGACTTATATTTATTGAACTTCCATTGGCTGTCCTTCACTAAGTATTTGAGAACAGTTTCAACAAATGCTAAGTTCAGAAAGAATTTTAGACGGTACTGTTCCAATCTCCTAGTTAATGTAGCAAATTGAAAATCATAAATACTTCCTTTATAAAAGCTGTCCATCCCACTTTTGAACAGCTTTAACAGAAGATGGAAGGAACACTGGTGGCATAGTAGTCAACTGCTGAAGAACTGACCTAAAGGTCACCAATTTGAAGCCACCAGCCACTCTGCCAGAGACAAGATCTAGAGATCTGCTTCCATAAAGACTGCAGCCTAGGAAACACTGTGAGGCTCTTCTGCTCCATCATACAGGGTTACTATGAGTCATCATTGGCTTGATGACACACGACAACTACAACCGAGTATAACCAAAAGGAAAGGCCTTTCTCTTGCTGGACTGCATATCTTAGTGGATGTTTATTTTGGACAGATTCATAAGTGTCTTGATCATCTAGTGCTGCTGTAACAGAAATACTAGAAACAGATAGCTTCCACAAAAAGAAATGTATTTCTTCACAAGTCCAAAATCAGGGTGCCTCCTCTGTTGGCTCCAGAGGAGGGTGTTTGTGCGTTATCAGTCTTACCTTGGTCTGGGAGCAGCTGAGCCAAGTAACCTCAGGTCTAAAGGATGCACTCTGCTCCTGGTATGGTTTTCTTGGTGGTATAAGGTGCCCATGTCTCTTTGCTTGCCTTTCTCTCATGTCAAAAGAGACTGGCTTAAGACACTACCTAATCTTACAGATTTCATCAACGTAACTGCTGCTAAGCCACCTTATTCAGTCATAGTGATCGAATTTATAACGTACAAACAATATCATCAAATGCTGGACAACCACACAATCATGGGAATCATGGCCTATCGACTCTAGTACACAGGCTTTTGGGGGGATTCAATTCAATCCACGATGAGTAACAGGACAGGGAACTACAGGACTGAAGAAGAGGCTGTCTGTGACATAACTGCATAATAGACTACAGGTGAAAGATTTGCTCAATCTTATCAGTTACGAAAAGAGAAGTCTTACAGAAGGAGTCGTGGAAAACCCCCAAACTGATCCTTTTACATGTTCAGTGATCACTTGGATACAGTTGTGGAACGTGACATTTGGATCTAACACAAGCTAGGAATGACACGTAGCCACACCCAAATTAAGTGAATCACTAGTGAATAGGTCCTTAAAGTCTACAAAACCAACCACAGGACTGTAATGAAAGAAAGTAACGACAGACAAGTTATAGCATTCAGCCAGCCAATTTCTGAACACACAGTATTTTGGCTGACTGGTCCTGGACATGGGAAGAATTATGTTGCTCAATTTACAACTTATTAAAGAAGGAGCAAAGCTGTCAATACAGATGGCTGGTTTTATATCGAAGAAGACTAGGAGAGGTGATACTATAAAGTGTCTATCGAGCAAACTGTCAAGTAGTACTTAACTCATTTTTTCCCATACCTAATCATCAGAAAAGAACAAATTTTCAAAAGGAAAACTGCAGAAGTACTACTATGCCATGACTTTTGTCTCTTGTTATCTGCAAAAGCCTAGATATGTTGATAGAATCAGCTTCACTCCTTAGGCAAGGCAGTAATTACTTTTTCACATGGTGCATGCTTTTTGCACGCAGTTGCCTATGACATACAGAATGGAATGCCTTTTTGTGTGTGTGTTGTGGGGAGGGGCAGTGAACTGGAAGTTTATTATAATGTTTTTATGCTAGCACGTGAAATCTGCTCCCAAATATAACATAGAAACTACTTTTTATTTCCCAGAATAAATACATGGTACCTTACGAACAGTCTGTTAATACTTTTCAAAGTAAGTCCATAAGTCCCAAAATAGGCACTAAGAAGAATCGAATAAGAAAAGAGTAAAGTTATCCTGGCCTAAACATACTTCGAGTTGGGTTTTATTACACCATAAATAAAATCACATTCACTGCTGCTTTCAGTTGGTATAGTGGAGGAGTCACAAGACTGAGTTGTAGTTACTGCTTTGTGTTTAAATATGTGTGCCTGGGCTTTCTTTTTGCTTTGGATGTTGTGTGTGTGTTTACATTTCTTAAATCTTGCAGAGACCCCATCTGTAAAAAGAGTAAACAATCTCCAAGATTCTTGAATTCTCTGATCTTTATCTTCTTGGATGAATAAATTCATCACTTCATGGTAGAAATTAAAGATACTAGAAGACCATTGTAAGTCTCCATAAATCCGGGACAGCCTTTAACTTATGAACAGCCTCTGGATAAGGTGCTTCAGTAAAAGGATAGGACTTCAAGTTCCCTGACTCCCATACGGATGTGAATTAATCATCCCACCACTGAGTGATTTGTGACCTTAGGTACCACTCTTAAATTCTTCTCAGCTTTATCCATTTGTAAAAGGCAATAACCAATGCCTGCCCAACCAGACCCCATCTATAAAAGTTAATCAGATAATATCTTAGGCTTTCTATTCCATGGAATTCAGTGCTCTAAAATGTAACTAGCACTTATTAAAAAAAAAAAAAAAAAAAGGTAACGCACCCAACAACCTATTGTGCTGTTGTATGTAACTTAAACGTTCACAAAGAATACTTGAAGCACATTCTAAGCCATGTTTTGATTACCACTTTTCTTTTCAACTGTGATATTTCTCACTTTTTTCCTGACTTTACAAGCTGTTTATCAGAATAAGTCACCAGCTTGGGCCATTTCCTTTTCTTTGCGAAAGGATTTCTCATGGTGAACTGGAATTTCCTTTACTTAATATGCTTGAAAAATCTGAAATGTTCTCACTGGTTCATTTCTAGAATAGCAGTTTCCAACCACAAGGCCTAACCTGACATTGTGCCTGAAGAGTTCTTCAGTACGGTAGTAGCTTACGTTTCACACCCTAAAGCTTAATGGCAAGCACTCGTTTAACCTATATAGATCCAATTTTCAAAGTATCTGAACTCCTGAGTCAAGACCCACCTGACTTATTGTAAAACTGATTAAAGGGCTGGGCACATCTCCAGAATAACTACATGTGAAGATTAATCATTGGCTTAACTGGTGATTAATGAAAGCACAAATCATTTCATGGCTCTTTGTAAGACTATTTAGCAGCTACTTGGTCTCCTTCCTTCTATTTAATTTGACTCATCATTCCTTATGGGAACCCATTTATTTTGAATTTTAATATTTCAGAATAATAGATTACATGTCTAATATTGATATAACCAGAGCAATATAAGAACCTATTGATTTTTATATATAATGTTAATTCTACCGTAACTATTTTTCATCTTTCAAAATCCAGCCATGTATAGACCAGACAATAGATGATTCAGGTCTTCTTTTTTTTAATACATTTGTGAGAGGAATTTTCAGGTTATTTCCCACAGGAACAAAAAGTTGAAAAATATTTGTTGTCTAGTGCTATTTTTAGAAGCTGGCCCCCAAATTTCATTGTGACCTTGAGTTAACTGAGATATTTCTGGCCCTGGAATATAAATTTGAAAACTGCAACATGAGGAGACCCCAGGGTGATCTTCCTGTCATGATATAGTCTGTTTGAAAAGGGCCAAGCAGAGTGCAAAAGGCATTTAGAGGCGAGCAAAAAATACAAGTTAGAAACTAGGGCCAAAAAGGAAAAGTTAAAGAAAGAATATTTCTGGTTTCTGTGGGGAAAAGGGAGTAATTGATTCTGAATCTGGGAGTTTGTGAAGGTCCCTGGTACACAGAAAATTTAGGAGACATACTCCACTTCTCTGAGAATATGACAAGAGAAGTCAGAAGCAAATTGTAGCACAGGAGGCTTATGTCTGCCACAGGGATGCCTTTTCTGACAGCAGTGAGGGCTGTTCAGCGCTGCAGAGAGATACCAAGGGAGGCAGTGCAAAGGTGATTCTTCAGGTTTAGAAATTAGACAGATTCTTTATCTTTTGGAATCAAAGCCCTAGAGAGAGAACTGGCTAACCTCAACACACACACACCCACACCCACACACACCCACACACACACACCCACCCATACACATACGCATATACTGTTCAAACAGGAATGTCTACACCAATATGCTTAAAGTAGAAAAGGTAAAAATAGAGGGCTCTTAATTGACTCCCAAATGTTTACACATTTCCTTTTTCTTTCAACCCAAGAATGTTGTCTTTTTCTTCCCTGAAATGCTATGTATCCTAAGAATACTATCTTTTTCTAACTGCTTTTGGTCAAAAGAGTACCACCTGCTTATTGGTTTTAGCAGAACCTTCTGGCAAGGGTAACTGAATTCTTTGAGGGTTCCTACAACAATTCAATGAGTTCCCCCAAAATGTATTTTTATCATGGAAGGTAGGAGAAGGCAGGGGCACTCTGGGTCGTAGTTAGAAAACTCCCCTTATCTAATTCTTTTTTAAAAAAAAAAAACTAAACTAAATTTCAGTTTTCATATGTTAGCTCCTTGAGGGTTTGGGTCACAGCATTTTAAGTATTAGTGAAATGCAAGAGAATAATTTCTAAAACTACGTTTGCTTTCAGTTCAGGTGCTGTGGGAAAATTGTACATATCACTTATAAGCTTCTGGATAAGAATTGCATAGAGATGCATTGCATCAAAATATGTGGTCTTCACACACACCGCTGTAGATACATAGGATTTTTGCACTTGACAAATACATCTTGGGAGAAGGCTCCAGAGAGAAATCTGAATTCCTCTGCAGCTTTCTTTCCATTAGGGTTCGTCTTAGTCCAGATGCATTCTAAATTGCTCTCACTCTGCCTGTGTCTTTAGACCAGCTGTGCTACATTTTCTTCAATAAAAGTGGAGGAGCCGCCTGCAGAAATCAGTACAGCCACTCCAGTAAGGACAGGAATCCGTCGTGTGTCTTCGAAAATACAGAGCTAAGGGTAACCTGAAGCTCTTTTCTGCAGACCTTTCTGAGGGAAGCTGGCGCTCGTGCCCTGGGGGAGTGATTATTATCTGTTCTCTCTCGGTTGTTGTTTAGGGTACAATATGTCCTTTTTCCCCTGGCAGCTGGAAAACCATGTTGTGGTAGAAAAGACATTATTCTGCCTGTCTTGAAATGTTTTTACCAAAGGATCACAAGCTGAGGCTGTGTTGATAAAACACGTACATGGAGAAGAAATAATACCTTTCCTTCTTTTACTTATTTATTTATTTTCTTTCTTCTTTCTAATCTTTGGGTACACATCTTTGGAAGGGAATAAACTAAACAGAAATAAAATAGAGAAGAAACTTCAACACCTAGTTTGATGTAGGTGGGTTCTGCCTGTGTAGAGAGGAAAGCTAAATCATGGCAGTTTCTATGTAACTGTTGCAGGTCCAAATAGAAGTTGTTCCATTTGTAAACTGGAGCCCCTTTCTGCAAATCAATCAATGGAATGTATTCGTAATTGTACATACACACAGCTAGCTGAAACCTCAGTACAGCTGACTGTGCTGTAGCTCGGAATGGATTTATGAAAACCTCAAGGAAACTAGTTACGCTGCCTTTCTAGACCTTCTTAACTCTCAAAAGTCTTGTTAAAGCTATCTCACTTCTTCCTCCTAACGAACTTTACTGTTATATTTATTGTACGTTCTAATAACCACAAACCATTTCAAGGCTCTGTTCCTAAAATCCTTTACATGTTAGGGGTTCTGAAGAGTTTCTCAAGTAATTCTCGGTTGAAGAACACAGTCCCCAGTTTTATCTATGACGGTTGCATTCTTTGAACAGACCAGGCTTTAAGAATGAATGCAACAAAACCAATTCATAGGCTTCTGAGGCTTGGTAAATAAAGCAGAGGGTCGGAGGAAAGGAGGAGGACCTTCAAGGAGATAGACTGACACACTGGGTGCAATAACTGGCTTAAGCATAAAAACAATCGTGGACACTACGCAGGACGAGGCAGCGTTTCATTCTGTTGTTCACAGGGTCACTATGAGTTAGAATCCACCAGGTGACAGCTAACAACAGACTTTTTGGACAAAAGAATTCCCTTGATATGTTTTCTTTTTCTGTTTTGAAAACTTGGAACAAGTAAAGGAAAAAACCCCACACTGAGCTATGACATCCCTCTGCTAAAATTTCAGCCTAAAACAAGTGAACTGCGTAACTTGAAAGAAATTATTCATCCTCTGTGGGCCTTGGTTTCTTCATCTTTAAATGAAGATTCCTTTCTCTTCCTTACAAAGTTGCTGTGAAGATTACTTGAGCTGTATGGTGGTTACATGTCTGGCTGCTAACGAAAAACTGACGGTTTGAATTATCAGTAGCTGCTTGCAAACCCTACGGGAGAGTTCTACTCCATCCTATAGGGTCACTGTGAGCCAGAACAGATTTGATGGCAATGGCCTTTGGTTATGAAGCACGTGATACTGTTGTGGCTGTCCTTTGGTTTGTTGTTAAGGACATGTCCCAACCCCAAACTTGTATGAAGATCTGCCTTAGTTTCTCAGTGCTGCTGTAACAGTAGGTAGCTGTAACAAGTAGAAATTTATTTTCCCCGTTTAAGAGGCTAGAATTCTGAATTCAGGTTGTCGGTTCTAGGAAAACCCTCTGTCTTCTCCGTTAGCTCTGGGGGAAAGTATTTGTGTATTCTCGGCTTCTGTTCCTCAGTTCCTTGGTGATTCTTCCTCCACTGGTGACTTCTTTCTTCTCTGCCTGATCTGACCTTTTGTATTTCAGAAAGCAATAGCCTTAAGATACACCTCACACTGGCATGGCCTCTGTCTTAGTCTGAATCCTCTAGAGATGCGTTTTGCCAGTGAAACATATAGAAGCCCAACAGTTAAGTCTGCAAACTTAATTGTTGTAAGTGCTACATACATCACTGTTGAATACCGCTGTGGTCACCTTGGAAGTACTCCACTTGGGAAGCTATGCACTGATGCCAGTAACTAGTCCATCCTTCAAAGCAATTTTGGAACTCTTCTTCTGGAATGGCCAACAGAGCTGTCGTCATATTGCCCTTGATGTCCCGAATGTCATCAAAATTTTTCCTTTCAATATTTCCTTTATCTTCAGGTAAAGAAAAAAGTCATAGTGGGCCAGATCAGGTGAGTAGAGAGTGTGTTCCCATACAAAAACTCCTTCACAGACAACTAAACAACTAAGTTTGCAAACTTGGCACCTTGCTGCTGTGTATAATGGCATTACAGAAAGAGTTCCAGAATTACTTTGATGGGTGGATTAGGCACTGGCATCAGCACATAGCTTCCCAAAGGGAGTGCTTCAAAGGTGACCATAGTGATAGCCAGCAATGAGGTATGTAGCACTTAATTGTCAGACTGTGTATGTGTGTGTGTGTGTGTGTAGAGAGAGAGAGAGGAGCCTTGGTGGTGCAATGATTAAGAGCTATGGTGAGTGACAGCTACTAACCAAAATGTCAGCAGTTCAAATATACTAGCCTCTCCTTGCTCCTTGGAAAGCCTATAGAGCAGTTCTACTCTGTGCTATAGGATCACTATGAGTCAGAACTGACTCTACATCAAAGAGTTTTATATGTGTATATAAAGACAGAAATAGCAAGAGAAATTTATTTCAGGGAAATGGCTCATGTGGTTGTAGAGGCTGGCAAGTCCCAAATCCATGGGTGAGGCACCAGGCTGGAGGCTTCTCCTGACTCATATAGCAGCAGGGACTGAAAAATCCAAGACTGGCAGGTCAGACAGCAGGCAACTGGCTCAAGGGCTGCAGAGCTGATGAATCTAAGATCATCCAGTAAGCCAGCATGTATACGTCTTTAATATAAGACTTGTTGGACTGCAGATCCTAACAAATCCCATTCAGCAGGCAATACGGCAGCTTCTGGCTCAAGTGCCAAGTATAAGACGTCAGATGAAGACACATCAGACGCAGTATTTAGAGGGAGTAAAAACCACTGAGTTTGCCAGAATGTCCATATGTATCAAATTCAGGCCACACCTTCAAGAAAACTTCCTTTACAACTTACTGACTGATTGCCTCAGATCACATCATGGAAGTGATTACATTGTATCACAAAATAATGGGTAACTACATCAATACAAACCAAGAAACCCAAATCCACGGTCATCAAGCTGATTCTGACTCATAGCAACCCCATAGACAGAGAAGAACTGCCTATAGAGTTTCCAAGGAGTGCCTGGTGGATTTGAACTGCTGACCTTTGCTTAGCAGATGTAGCACTTAACCCACCACACTACCAGGATTTCCACATCATTACATAACTAGAAAATAACATCATTATGTAACCGCCAAACTACTGAGAATCACTGCCCAGCCAAGCTGACACATAACCTGAAAGATCACAGCCCACTAACATAGCAAAGAAAACCTTATTCCTAAAGGGGATTACATTCACAAGTATAGGGATTAGGACTTATAACACATGTTTTGGGGGAACACAGTTCAATTCATATCAACACCTTAGAAATACATGGAGAAGATGATTCACAAGAATCCAAAGGGAAAGATAAATTGAACAAAAGTGATTTAACAAAACAGACCCAGCAAACCCAGAGCATTCAGTCTCTATTTTTCATGTACCTTCCTGATCAGTTTCTCTTATTTCTGGGATATTCCACAGGAATTCACAAACTCAGAAATTGGCTTAACTTCTGACATCTGCAGCCTTCCTTAACTTAGTTCAACTATTCTTTCTCTTTCCAGAAGGATTCAGAATGTCCATGATCACATGCTCTCCTGACAGGTTTCCAAGTCACCCCTTTCTCATTCTCTAGTAAAAAAAAATAACCTTTTGACCAGACTTAACTGGTTGTATTACTCTCCCTGCACTTTGCTTCCCAACTCCCTCAATTTATCATATACTATTTGCTAATCTTGGAATCTGTTAAATCCTCTATTTCTACAAAATATTTCCCAGTGATTAAATGCTCATTAAAATCACATCCTTTTCAGTAAGGTCTGGATTAAATTTATTGGTGTGTCTCCAAAGTAACTGGTGTATTTATCCAGTACATACTGTCATTGGACAAAGACCTGGATTCATGGCTGCCTGCCACCCAATACACCAATCACAGAGGCAGCTGTGGGTGAATGATCATATTTTTTATTATTCTGTGTGCCACTGGCAGCACAGGGGACAGACAACATTTTCATTCTCAGAGCCTTTCCTAAACCATCAAGCAAGGTCAGGATATTTAAAGGGAAAGCTACATGCCATGCCAGCACAGGGGGAAGTGGGCAGGAGGACAATAAGAGTGATTTGGGAGGGGCACCCATCCACGCTGCACCCCATCTGAAGTCCAGGAAACTCTCAGCTGTCAGCTAAGACAGGGGGTTACCATCAGGGCCTTTATTGCTGCCTCAGCTCACTCAGTGTTCCTAAAAGGCTGCAGAAAGAAGTTTCAGAGACATTATCTCAGTGGCTCCTGTCAGCTAGTGTGTGACTTCCTACTCAAGCAGGGTAAAGGAAGCCAGGAATTTTAAGAAAGGAAAAAAAAAAAAAAAAAAAGTTAAAAATCAGTTCTATAAAACAGGCAAAGAATTAGTCCTGTCTATTTTAATTTCCCCTTTGAAATCAGGGGCCTGAAGGCCCTACCCTTCTTCAAAACTGCATGCCAGACAACAGTTCTAAGAGCCTCATCCCAATCTTTCTAAAACTCCTATAATAGAAGTACTTGTGATCCAGATAAGGGAGACTAAGTACTTAAAGTTTACAAAGATACTACATGGTAGGACACGGACAAATTCAAGCCATTTGATTTCAGAGATTCAACACACACTGCTACCATACCCAGAAGTTACACAAACTGTTTTATTCTGCTACTTAAGTGAATCTACATTAGTGTTAGAAACACTTTTAGTTTTACAAGAATCCAGATTGCTGGGGTCTGTGGAGTTGGAGTGACCCACCCAAGCCATTTCCCTGAGATCTTCTTTTGAACCTTGAGTCTTAAGAAAACTGGTTTTGCTAAAGTCACTTTTAAGTTAAGAGAGGTCTGGATAAATTAGTGCATTTGTTCTTAGGCATTGTGCTCTTTTAGACAGTCAATTCTATGTGCAGTCACTTCCAAGAAATAGACTCCAAAAGTCAGACTATAGCCGTGTTTTAGGGTAAGTCGGTGCTCATGTTTATCGTTCTTCAGGACAATGCTGTGTGAAATTCTTACCGATTGTAAATTGCTTTATCAGTTTTGTTCTGGCCTTTTTCCATGACAATGTTGGTAAGATGAGGTATAAGAATTTTTGGAAGTTTTTTTAATCATAGGAAGAGTTTTCACTCCTTAGTCTAAATGATACCTTGAAAATGATATATTAAACAAACTTCCTTCAGTTTCTTTTACTGGCTTATTATGATTTTTGTTTTCACAGGTGTTTTAGAGAGACACTCTGTAATAAACCATGAAAAACACTATTTCAGTGTTTTTTATTTCATAAGAAATAAGAAACAGGTTACTTCATTTCTCAATTACACCTATTTTTAATTAGTAATTTTCTTTGAAATTGAAGACAATTTTAGAATTCTAAGACAGAAAAGGGACTTGTTTTTGTTTAAACCAAATCACTATATATTAGCAAAGCTAACAGGTCTTTCCTAAGGTAAAATGCTTTCTATAAAAACATTAAACAATTGCTGTTGTTGTTAGGTGCCATTGAGTTGGTTGCAACTCATGCAACCCTATAGAACAGAGTTGAACTGCCCCATAGGATTTCCAGGGAGTGGTTACAGATCTTTTAGTTATCCGCTAAACTCTTAACCACGATGCTACCAAGGCTCCATTAAACCATTTTGAGGAGCAAAATACAGAGTTGCCTTTTTGCCATGGCAGCTATTCAATAGTGGTACACAGTTTTTATCTTTTTTTTTTTTTTTTTAGAACAGATGAACTATCATACCTTCTTACTTGAGAAAACTAGCAAGGAAATTGTATAGAAAAACGTTATGTCACTACCAAGTTCAAGAAGCAGTTTCAAAACTAACTTCTAAACTCCTAAGCTTGTAAACTTTACAGTTATGTTCTGTTTATTACTGACTAAACAGCTGTGGTCTGAGTCTTTCTAGTAAGCTGCCAATGTGTAGGTAGCTGACTTTAGGAAGAAGCCAGGCCAACCAAAGCTGCGAAGACATTTTTGATGAGAACAGGACTAAGGACTTATTCTGTGATTTTTAAATAACTGCATATTTGGAATGCTAACTTGAGTTTAAAACAGTGTAAGCCATCAGGTCACCCCTAGTTGGTTAAAAAACACCCTTGTGTACTCCCAAATATACCACTACTGTCAAGTCCAGCTGGTCTAGAATAGTGTCTGAGGTCTGTCCTACTCATAGTTTTAAAGCATGTCTTACTTCCTCTCCAGTCTTAAAAGAAATGTGTGTTCATTGCAAAGTCTCAAGATGGTACAAATAATTAACATGCCCAACGATTAATTGAAAGGTTAGAGGTTCAAGTCCACCCAGAGAAACCTTGGAAGAAAGTCCTGGAGAACAACTTCCCCCAAATCAGCCACTGAAAATCCTGTGGATTGCAGTTCTCCTCTTATGCTCATGGAGTCACCATGAGTCGGAGATGATATGAGGGGAACTTTTTTTTATATTAATTATTGAAATTTCATAAATACCCAGGACCAAAACCAAGACCCGGATCTAGATTGAAACACTAAGCAATAAGAGAAGTAGGCCCAATCATAGTGAATAAGAACTGAACACTAATATGTCATATGTAATTCATTGCATAGTTTCACATAATTTAACCAGATAATTGGATTTTCATAGCATATTTATTTTCTAAACTTTTCAGTGTGAAAGCACCAGTGACTCCAAAACATTAAATACAATTAAAAAAAAAAATCACCTACTATGAATCCCAGTACATAGATGTGCTCAACTGACCTCAGAACACCACCAGGAACTGTGACTCTTACCAGTCCCGTGTCAGATTTTCTGCAATGTGAATCCATCAGTATTGAGGCATGACTGACCATACAAGATGGATAGGAAGAAAATGAGGCTACCTGTCCACCCCACTATCACTTAGAAGTACAACAACTCAAACGCTGAATAGGTACAAGTATGTATCAGAAAATAGGAACTCGGAAGTGTGTTGGCTACTGCCAAGCTGGACATACAAGAACATCTAGGATTGGTCTGAGGTCTGCAGAATTCCTTGAGATGACGCTAACATCTAGATGGGCTTCTTTCTGAAGACCTTTCAGAAGCACTAACAGCTATGGAAAAGAGTTCTCTATCCCATATGTATCTCTTGACTATTTTTATAACAATACAGACTTATCATTGGGAAAGACTGATTATTAGAATAGGACATCATGTTTGGCAAAGCAGAGGGTCAGCAAAATTGAAGGAAACCCTCAATTAGATGGACTGACACAGCAGCCACAACCATGGACTCAAACACACCAATAGTCGTGAAGATCGCACAGGACCAAGCCACTTTTACTTCTGTTAGTTGTAAGGTCTCCATGATTAAGATCCAACTCGATAGTAACTTACAATGAAATAAGAAAAGCAAAGGTTGATAGATTATAGCCCTTGTCCTCACAGTGCTTACAATCTTCCTAAGGAAACAAAGCATACTAATCTTAAAGATTAAGTGGCATATGCCGCAGTGTATGATTAAGTACCCAGTGAGAAGGTGATCAATTAATGCATGTCATGTTAATTTTGGTGCTGGTCTGCCAGCTACAGTTCAGTGCACACAGACAGGAGTAAGGGAGCAGGGAGACTGCTGCTGAAATGACTTGAAGCCCTTACATGTGTATAATCAACTGAGAAAAGCAACTGAAATGCAGGGAAGGCAAGGCAACAGAGAGAGCACCCACACTGCTTTTCACATCCCACCTCCAGAATGCTTGTGGCTTGCTTTCCTTCTCAAAGCAGCAGTTTGTTAAGAAGGATCCTTTTTTCTCTTCCCTTCCCCCAAATCACCACAGAAAGGAGGTGTATTTAAGTTGTTTCCCCCTCCCCATTCTGTGAATTTCAGTTCTGCTTTTTGGGTGGTTCTATCCGCAGCTCATTAAACATGATTTAAAACATTCTACCTTACCTCTTTATTCATTCAGTTCTTTAAAGCCTCTCTTCCCCACTTGTGTTTTATTATCACCTCTGCATTCTAATCATGCTCTCAGCTGCTAATATCACCACACAACCTTGTTTTAGCAATAGGTTTCCTTTTCTTTTATCCTCTAATTGGAATTTGCCTTCAAAATCTTCCAAGACTCCTGTCTGCAGACTCCCAATTTTATTACTAGCTTTTCCTATTATTCACACCTTCTCATGTTAAATCTTCCTCCCTCAGGAAGCCCAAACAGTAATTTTTTCTTTAAGTTTTCTCTACTTGGTTATTCATTTCTCAGAAAGAGTTGTATTAACACCTGGAATTCACCATACAACGTACAGCCTAAGTTGTGACACACACCAGCTCATTTCTATAGAATAAGATAAGACAGAATTTACCTTGATTCCACCATGTAATTGGTATCTATGAAGGATGGCTGAAAGTGAAAAGAACAAAGTTTCTGTTTAAAAAAAAAAACACACACACTTGATTATAATGATGTCCTTTGGGGTTTTTTCTTCCTAAATACGAAACTAGAAACAGAAATTGTGTTTATTCCATGATTCTTTATTTAGAAGTGTCCAGGTGGTAAAGAACAATAGAATATTAACATCATACAAAAAGAATGCCAAATCTGAGCATGTCAACCCGTGACTCAAGGAAAGACCCCTGCTAAAGATGATTCAGAAATGATGAGAACTTGTCCCAGCCAAGAGAGCCCAAGGACCTTCCAGGAGCGGTAAGTGTTAGAATAGGTTGTGGGGCAACATAGAAGTAATGTGTGCACTACTGAGAAAAGGGCCCAAGGTTCTAACTCTGAGGAGGCAACTGCTGCATTTAAAAGTGACTCTCAGAAGAGCAGAGGTGGGAGAACAAGTCTGTGAAGAGAAACCTGAGAAATTCCTAAACATGGGCAAGCGGTGGGTGCAAGTACTAACAGAATCTACAACTGCACTTACAGGGCATGGAAATATTGTTTCACCACTGGAGAGTCCACAGTCTAGAAACAGGACAACTATTACAAACAATTTCCCCTTAATCACTATGTCAGTTCAGAAGGAAAATGAGGTACTGAAAGATATGCAAATCGTAAAAATAAATTGATACCCACTCTCAGTGGAGGAGTGAAAACGCCTCACGTTAGGAGACATAGTTCATGTCAAACGTAAATATTAGCCATCAAGAAAAGTGTCCTGAGTTGAGGGGCAGGGCTTCCCTGTCTGAGGGCCGATCGTGTCCTTAAAGCCACAGCTGCTGCTCTGCCCACGTTTTACTCACCCAACAGCTGTCCTGCGCCACGGAACTAGCATGAGTGTCAGTCAACAAGAACTCTATTATAAGCTGCTTAAATTCTCTTTGTTGATCATTAGACTCATAGAGAAGACACAGTGGCTGTCATGGATTGAACTGTGTCCTCCCCAAAATGTGTGCAGCTATTTGGCTAGGCCATGATTCTTAATTTTGTTTGATGTTCCTATATGGTCTAAACTCTGTCTTTGTGATGTTAATGAAGGAGGATGGGTAGCATTCTGTTGCTAGGGCAGGACTCAATGTGTGAGATTATATTGCATCTTGAGGAAATCTCTTGAGATAAAAAGGAAAGGGAAACAAGCAGAGAGTTGGGGATCTCAAACCAGGAAGAAAGTAGTGCCAAGAACAAAGCCCATCCTTTGGAAAGGACTCGAGGACTCTGTGCCTCAGAAGCTCCCTGTCAAAGTGAAAACGGATAACAAGGACCTTCCTCCAGAGTCAATAAAGAAATATTTCCCCTGGAGCTGGTGTCCTGAATTTGGGCTTTTAACCTATATCTCTGTGAGAAAATAAATTTCTCTTTTTAAAGTCATCCACTTATGGTATTTCTGTGACAGCAACCTAGATGACTAAGACAGTGGCCATTTGATGACCGTGTATCAATGGCTAAAATCCTAATCAGTATCATAAACTTTTCAGTATTTGGTTTCATCCCTTGATGACTGTATTTTGTTAGAATATATCAAGGGTCCTAAAGAAAGCTATTATTCCACTGAAGTCTCAGTGCCTGTTCAGGCATGGTCTCTGGTCTTAAAGATAGATGCTGGTTAGCAAGAAATTTGGACATAAAATCAAAAAAATGACCACTATGAAGGACTGAGAGATGGTTGAGTCTAGGAAGCAGAAGGTGGCATAAAAAGGACTCAGCAATAAGTCATACTCTAGATGTAAAGCTAGCAACAAGAAAATTAATACAATAAGAATGCATCCCTAGAGGTGGGGCCATGATGGCAGTGTAGACAGATGCTTCCCATGGCCCCTCTAACAACAAAGACTCCAAAGAACAAATGAATCCAGCACACATGACATCCTAGGAGCTCTGAACATCAAAGGGAAAATTCAGAAACTGGACTGAGCAAAGGGAAAAGGAGAACAGCACTGAGAGTACCTGGAATTCCATGGACCTGACCTGATGAGAAGAAGCTGCTTAGTGGGCACAGCATAGAGGTGATTGTCTGGAGATTCCATTCATGCCTCCTGAGCCACTGAGGTTCAGCACAAGATCATCAAAAGCTAAGTCATTATATGCAATCTACCGTGCATGGATCTTAATCTTTCCTTCAAAGTGGGCCTGAATCCCTACTCCCAGCACTCCCCACTCCATTCTCTGAACTGTGCCTGATTCTAGAGTCTAACAATATTAACTGAGCTGGAAATAGGACTCTTCAAGCCTGTCCTGAGCCATTCTCCACCTTCCTTCTCTGTACTGTGCCTGGCTGTAGAGTCTCATGGCATTAACTGAGCCAGAAGTAGCACTACTTAAGCCTGCCTTAAGCTATTCTCTGAAACTCTGAGAGGGAAACAGCTCAGAAAACTTGGGGAAGGGAGGAAAGAGAGAAAAATAAAACAACTTTTTTATCCTGCTGATTTCCCTAAGCCAGAAAATCAGGACAGAAACTGTTTCTTCACCTAGACTCAGACATGAAGGGATGCCCCAACCTCACAGACACTCTGAGACAGCTGTTAAGCCTCAGCCTCTCGCAGCAGCTGCTGTCAGATCTCTGTGCCTATCACCAATCACACCTGCCTATCTAGGACAGTAGACAAGAGCTTGCACCATGTACCAAGAAACTGACCACTGGCACACCTGAGCCAAATCCATATAAGAAAAGTAAACTGTACATTTTGAAACAAGAAGCTAGAACACAGTAGGCAAACATAATACTAGTAAATAAAATTTACTGATATCTCAGAAACAGCAGCCCATGTCAAAGCACTTAAAGGGGTGGACCATGATCTCTTCAGAAAGCTCTCAAAACAAAGACTCAAATTTTCCAGAGGAAGAGAACTTCCTGAAATTATCAGAGGTAGAACACAAAAGGTTAATATTTAGAACTCTTCTAGAGAAGAGGAAGGAAATGAAGCAAAATGTAGAAGAGCTTAATGACAAACTGAACAAGCTGCATGAAAGCATTGAGCAGCAAGAATTAGAAATTCAGAAAATAATAAAATTACAGAATTAAACAATCCAGTAGAAAGTCAAAAGAGTAGAATTGAGGCAAATGAGCCAGAATTAGTGAGATGGAAGATAAAGCACACGATATCATCACATCTGAGGAATAATAAGATTACAAGAATTAAAAGAAACCTGAAGAAACACTAAGGATTACGTGGGAATCTACAAAGAGGAATAATCTACAAATGATTGGAGTACCAGAAGAGGGGAGGTGATGACTAAAAATGCAGAGAGAATTATGGAAGATTTGCTGACAGAAAAGTTCCCTGACATTATCAAAGATAATAAGATACCTTTCCTGGATGCTTATCAAACTCCACACAAAATAGATCCAAAAAGAAGACAGGAAGGTAGTCAAACTTGCCAAAACTAAAGATAAGGAGACACCTTTAAAAATTGCTAGTGATAAATGAAAAACAACCTATAAAGGGAGTCAATAAGGCTAAACTCAGACTACTCAGCAGAAACCATGCAGGCAAGAAAGCACTGGAATGACACATACAAAGCCTCGAAAAAAATTGCCAGCCAAGAATTCTATATCAAGCAAAACTGTCTCTCAAACATGATGGCAAAATCAAAATGTTTCCAGATAAGCACAGATTTAGGGAATTTGCAAAAATAAAACCAAAACTAAAAGAAATACTAAAGCGAGATCATTGGATAGATAACCAATAACACCAGATAACAGCCTAAGTCCAGAACACAAAAAGAGCAACTGGATATCAACCCAAGTAGGGGAATCACAGATATAAATCATAGGCAAAACACTGAAAGTAGGGACAGAGATATCACTGTGCAAACATTGTATCAAAAAACGCAGACCCAAAAGAAAATGTGGTTATAGATCATTCATGTGGAAAGGAAGTCAAGATGATATAAAGAAATTAAATTTAGAAAAAATAAGGATAAATGTTAATGTAACCACCAAGGAAACTATCAATCCACTCCTCAAAATAAAAAACAAGAAAAGCATGAAGTCTCAGCAAAAATAAAACCAACAACACTGAAAAAGATGAACAGAAAATACATAAGGAAAAAAGCATGGAAAATTAAACGGAACAAAGGAGTTGCTTATAACCACACTAAAGAAGTATCAAAATGACAGCAATATGTTTATACCTATCAATAATCATTCTAAATGTAAATGGACTAAATGTACCTACAAAGAGACAGACAGTGGCAGATTGGATTTAAAAAAATCACCCATCTGTATGTGCCTACAGAAGACACACTTTAAGCTCAAAGACGTGAACAAACTACAACTCAAATGATGGAAAAAAAAATATGTTAAAAACATTCAAAAAAAGAGCAGGAGTGTCCATGTTAATCTCCGATAAGGTAGACTTCAAAGCCAAATTCACCACATTGGATAAGGAACGACATTATGCAGTGGTTAAAGTCTCAATACTCCAGGAGGAAATAACAATGCTTAATATCTATGGACCCAAAGACAGGGATCCAAAATACATAAAACAAACACTATCTGCATTAAAAACAGAAATAGACAGCTCTATAATAATAGTAGGAGACTTCAACACACCAGTCTCAGTGAAAAATAAAACATCTTTTAAAAAGCTCAATAAAGACACAAAAGATCTAAATGCCACAATGAACCAACTTGACTTCATAGACATATATAGAACACTCCACCCAACAGCAACCAAGTATACTTCTTTTCCAACATACATGGAACATTCTCCAGAGTTGCCCACATATTAGGCCAGAGAGCAAACCTTAACAAAATTCAAAGTACTGAAATAATGCAAAGCACCTTTTCAGACCATAAAGCTATAAAGAAAAAGATGGGAAAAAACATGCAAACTGAACAACATTTTGCTCAAAGACTACTAGATAATGGAAAAAATTAAAGATGAAGTAAAGAAATTCAAAGAATCAAATGAGAATGAAAATATGTCCTACCAGAATCTATGGGACACAGCAAAAGCGAGGTTCAAAGGTCAATTTGTCACAATAAATGCACACATCCTAGAAGAAGAAAGAGCTAAATCAGACAATTAACTCTACAACTTGAACAGGAGGAAAGAGAACAACAAAAGAGTCCACTGAACATCAGAAGAGAGCAAATAATAAAAATTAAAGCACAATTCAATGAAATAGAGAACACAAAAACAGTTGAAACAGTTAACAAGATCAAAAGCCAGTTTTTTGAAAAGATCAACAGACTAGATAAACCATTGCCCAAAATGACAAAAGAAAAACAGGAGAGGAAACAAACTAAGAAACGAGATGGGAGATGTCACAACAGACCCAATTAAAATTAAAAGAATCATAACAGAATACTAAGAAAAAATGTACTGTAATAAATTCAAAACCCTAGAGGAAATGGATAAATTTCTGGAAACACATCACCTAACAAAACTAGCACAAGCCCAAGTAGAATAACTAAGTAAACCCATCACAAAAGAGGACACTGAGGAGGTAATTTAAAAACTCCCAATTAAAAGAAGCCCTGTCCCTGATGGCTTCCCTGGAGAAGTCTATCAAACATTCAGAGAACAGTTAACACTACTATTACTAAAGGTATTCAAGACTACAGAGAAGGATGAAATACACTCGAATTCATTCTATGAAGCTAGTACAGCCCTGATACCAAAACCAGGTAAAGACAGCACAAAAAAGGAAAACTACAGATCAATATATCTCACGAACTTAGATGAAAAAATCCTCAACAAAATTCTAACCAATACAATTCAACAATATATCAAAAAAAAAAAAAAAAAAAAGGAAGAAAATTCACGATGACCAAGTAAGATTCACATCAGGAATGCAGGCATGGCTCCACATCAGAAGAACAATTAATGTCATCACCCACATAAATAGAACGAGAGAAACCACTTGATTTTATCAATTGATGCAGAAATGGCATTTGAGAAAGTCTAACACCCATTCATGTTAAAAACTCACAGCAAAATAGGAAGAGAAGGGAAATTCCTCAAAATAGTAAAGGCATCTATGCAAAGCCAACAGCCAACATCATCTTAAATAGCAAGAGTCTGAAAGAATTCCACTTGAAAACAGGAATCAGACAATGATGCCTATCGTCACTACACTGATTCAATATTGTCCTAGAGGTTTTAGCTAGAGCAAGATAAAGAAATAAATCCCATCCAAATTTATAAGGAAGAAGTACAATTATCTCTATTTGCAGATGATATGATCTTATACACTGAAAACCCTAAAGAATTCACAAAAAAAACTACTGGAACTAATGGAAGAGTTCAGCTAAGTATCAAAATAAAAAATAAACATACATAAATCAGTTGTATTCCTTTACACCAGCAAAGAGATTATCAAAGAGGAAATCACCAAAGCATTACCACTTACAGTGACCACCAAGAAGATAAAATACTTAGGAATAAATATAATCAGAGATTTTAAAAACCTATACAAAGAAAATTATAAGACTCTACCTCAAGAAACTAAAATAGACCTACATAAGTGAAGAAATATACATCGTTCAAGGATACCAAAAAAAAAAAAAAACCCAAATCCACTACTATTGAGTTGATTTCTACTCATAGCAACATTATAGAACAGAGTAGAACACCCCCACAGAGTTTTTAAGGAGCACTTGGCAGATTTGAACTGCCAACCTTTTGGTTAGCAGCTGCAGCGCTTAACTACTATGCCACCAGAGTTTCCTGTTCAAGGATAGGAAGTCTTAATATCATGAAAATATCTCTTCTACCCAAAGTGATCTATACATAAAACACAATCTCAACACAAATTTCAATGGCACGTTTAAATGAGATGGAGAAACAAATCACCAACTTCATGTGGAAAGAGAAGAAGCCTTGGATAAGTAAAGCATTACTGAAGAAGAACAACGTGGGATGCAACGCCTGCCTGACTTTAAAGCACATTACACTGCCAAGGTAGTCAGAATAACTTGGTACTTGTACAAAGAGATACATAGATCAATGGAACAGAATTGAGAATCCAGGTAAAACATCATCCATCTCTGAGCAGCTGATATTTAACAAAGGTACAAAGGCCGTTAACTGTGGAAATAACAGTCTCTTTACAAATTGTGTTGGCATAACTGGTTATCTGTCTACCAAAATATGAAACAAGACTCATATCTCACACCGTGCACAAAAATTAACTCAAAATGCATCAAAGACCTAAATTAAACTCTAAAATAATAAAAATCACAGAATGAAAAATAGGGACAACATTGGAAGCCCTAACGCATAGCATAAACAGACCACAAAAATTACTAAGAATGCACAAACACCAGAAAAGAAAACAGATAACTGGAAATTCCTGAAAACCAAACACTTGTACTTACCCAAAGACTTCACCAAAAGAGTAAAAAGATTACCTACAGCCTACAAAAGAACTTTTGGTTAGCACGAATCTGGTCAGCATCTAATTGCCATAAGCTACAAGCTACTGAAAAACCTCAATTAAAAACTAGCAAAGGATATGAACCGGCACTTCACCAAAGAAATCATCCAGGATGCTAAAAGGTACTTGAGGAAGTGCTCGTTATCATTAGCCATCAGAGAAGTCCAAATCAAAATTGTAATGAGATACCATCTCACCCCAACGAGGCTGCAGTTAATCCAAAAAACACAAAATAATAGATGTTGGAGAAGTTGTAGAGAGGTTGGAACTCTTCTACACTGCTAGTATGATTGTAAAATGGTAAAACCACTTTGGAGCTAAATTTGGCACTTTCTTTAAAAAGCTAGAAAGAGAAATAACATATAATCCAGCAATCCACTTCTTGGAATATATTCCAGAGAAATAAAGGCTGTCATATGAACAGACACATGCACACTAATATTTAATGCCGCATTGTCCACAATACTAAAGAGATGGAAGCAACCCAAGTGCCCATCAACCATTAACAGAGGACTAGACAAACTATAGTATATTCACACAATGGAATACTACACAGTGATAAAAAACAGCGAAGATTTTAGGAAATATAACATGGAGTCATCTGGAAGACATTTAAAAAAAAAAACAGCCACTGCCATCAAGTCAACTCCAACTCATAGTGACCCTACTGGATAGTGTAGAACTGACCAACAGAACTTCCAAGGAGTACCTGGTAGATTCGAACTGCAGACCTTTTGGTTAGCAGGCACAACACTTAACCACTACGCCACAGAGTTATGTGAGTGAAATTAGCCAGATGCAGTAGAACAAATATTGCATGAGACCAGGATTATAAGAGCTTAAACAAAAGTTAAGCACAGAAAAAAATAACCTTTGATGGTTACAAGGGCGAGGAGGAAGGCAGAGGGCTATTCATAGATTAGACAGTATATAGGAACTGGGTTAGATGAAGGGAATGACAGCATGTACTACAAGGGAGGTACCACAAGCTAAAAGGTTTTCTAAATTAAACTCAAATTTTTGAAGGACAGAGTAGCAGGGACAGGGGCTTGGGAGCCACGGCTTCAGGGGACATCTAGGCTATTTGACATAACTGTTTTGTGAACATGTTCTGTGTCCCACTTTGGTGGGTGGTGTCTGGGATCTTAAAAGCTAGCAAGCAGTCATCTAAGTATCTTCAGTTAATTTCTATCCATTTGGAGCAGAGGAAAATAAAGGATATCAAAGACATGAGGAATACTTGAATCCAGCAGACAGAAGGTACAATATCATCCAGAGACTGCATCAACAGGACGCTAGACCCAGATGGTGCCCAGCCACCACCAATGACTGCCCTACCAGGGAACACAGTGTAAGTGCCTAATGTAGTGTGAGTGAGAAAAATGAGCCTGTAGAACTGGAACTCTATTAAAAGACCACACCTGATGGTGAACCAGACTGGAGAGTCCACTGATGAAACGGATCTCTGTTAGCCCAGAGCTGAAACTATTTAAAGATTGGGCTGGACTGTAAGACAGAGTGATGCTGGTGAAGAATATGCTTCTTGGCTTAAATATACGCATGAGGCTGCCTGAGTAGCACCTCTCTAGAGGTGAGATGAGAGGGTGGAGGGGGACAGGAGTTGGCTGAGTGGATATGAGAAGTGCAGGGTAGAAACGAGTGTGCTGGTGGCCGGAGGAGAGCAGTTAGAGTAGCACGGTGGTGTGTGTTAGGGGGTTTATATTGCAAATGGACTTGGACTGTAAGCTTTTACTTAAAGCACAATAAAATAATTTTTAAAAGAATGTATGTCCAGAGGGAAAGTCTGGATGAAAATCCCTGTGGCTTGCTGATTCAAAATTTAAAAAGCAAACCACAGGCTGGGGGAAAATATTTGCAAAACATACCCAAAAAAGTAGCTTGAAAGGCATATCTATAATGTGTCAAGAGTTACTACAATGATAAGAAGATATGCAACCCGGTTTAAAAAATAAGCAAAAGATTTCAGTAGACAACACACCAAGGAGACATCTGAATTGTATATAAGTATGTCAAAAGATGTTCACTAGTCACTAGAGAAACACAAATTAAAACCACAATGAGATACTACTACCACTCACTAGAATGTTTAAAAGGACTGCCAACTTTCAGTTAAATTATGAAGAAACTGACATACTCTGACACTGCTGATGGGAATATAAAATAGTACAACCACTTTGGAAGATCATTCAGAAATTTTTTACATAGTTAAACATACACATACCTATATAACCTAGCCAATTCTACTCCTAGGTAGAGCAATGCAATTATATAACGACACAAAGATTTGGAGACCAACGCTCATTACAGCTTTATTAATAATAACTACAACTAGAAACTGTCTAGGGCTACTCATAAGGTTTTTAGCAGTGAAGAAATCAAAAGACACATTGCATAGGGAAAATCTGCTACAAAGGACCTCTGTAAGAAATGTGAAATCATCATTGATACCAAAAAGTAATTAAATGAATATCTGTTGTTACGTGCTGCTAAGTCAGTTACCACTCATAGCAACCCTATGAACAGAAAATAGAACATAACTGGGTCCACTTATATTTGGATAAGCGGATTCTAATGGAGCAGAGACACAAATTAGTGCCCACTGTTTCAGTTCCAGTGGCCGGTGTTCAGGAACAGCAGTGCTGCAATAGCGTGCAGTGTCTAGCATCCTTACCTAGCTTATGTAGGGTCATGGCCTGGGTTGTGATTCCAGCTACTCAGCCTCTCTTCGTCCCAGACCATTTTTCAAACTTAGTTGCTAAGTCTCTGCATTGATAACAAGAGCTTCCTAACATCATCCAGTCAACTTCATTCTGGATTGCCTGTCCAGAGTTGCTCTCACTTTTTTAAAACCAAAAAACCAAAAGTAAACTATTTGCTTTGTCCCAACTAAACTCTTGTTTCCATACTAATGTTTTTTCTATGTGGAACTAATCCTAATTCAAACAGCCTACGGAGGGGAAAGGGCATGTGGTGTCTAATGAGTAAAATACTGAATGACGCATTTTTTTTCCCTAAATGCAGCAGTATTCTCTTTAATGCATGAAATAAGCTGAATGAGTTTATTCTGGTTCCTGGAGGAAAGTGACGTAAAAGATATATTTAAAATAAGTTCTGTTTAACCAATACATAAACTATTAATAAACAGGAACTCCTATGGTTTTCAGAGTACGGGAAAGTTTGCTATCTTGGATAGTTGTAAATATCCTGCAGTCTGTTTTATTTGTGGTACTATTTCAGTAAACAAAAAATCTCAGAAGATGGCATTTACTTTCAGGGAAGTCTATGTAAGGGGAATTAAGACAGTCTTCCTTTCCAAATTTTCTTGGGTTATAGCTTTTATTGCTTTGCAAAGGAGGATGAGTGGAGAGATAATTATTCAAACTGCAAATACTCCTAGATAATTGATATGTCTCTAAAATCATAGTGAACTAGGCTGCTATTCATTATGAAAGAAAGATAAAGGAAGTGAAACTTAAGGGAGTCTTTTTTGGTCATTTTGAATGTGATAAAGGATATTTAACATAAAATTTACCATTTTAGACATTTTAAAGTGTCATGAAGTACATTCAGGTTGTACACCCAACAGCACTCCCTATTTCCAAATCTTTTCATTACCACAAGCAGAAATTCAACATCTAGGCAGTAGTTGGCCACTTTACCTTCTCTCAAATCACTGGTACATACCATTCTACTTTTTGTCTCTCTGAATTTGCCTCCTTATTTAATACAAGTGAAATCATACGAGGACTGACAATTCAGTTCATGAACTCCTCCTAGAAAAAGGTCTACACACCTCATTGCTGAATATCACTACGATCACCTTTGAAGTCCTTCCCCTGGGAAGCTATGCACTGACACCAGTGCCTAGTCCTACATTCAAAGCAATTTTGGAACTCTTTCTGTGCTGTTGTCGCATTACCCTCGATGTCCTGAATGCCATCAAAATGTCTTCCTTTCAATATTTCCTTTATCTTTGGGTAAAGAAAAAAGTCCCTGGGGCCCAGATCAGGTGAGCAGGGTGGGTGTTCCAATACTGACCAAAAGCTCCCCCACAGACAGTGCCATGCAAGCTGGTACACTGTTGTGATGCAAGAGCCGTGAGTTACTAGAGAACAGTTCAGGTGGTTTTCATCTACATTTCAGCACTACAGTAAACTTGGTTAACTCTTTGTCCACTTGGTACAAACTCATAATGAACAATCCCTGTGATACCAAAAAAGGTTAGCAATGTCATTGTGACTCTTGATTTGGACGGACCGTAATTTTTTGGTCATGGAGAATTGGCTAAATTTCATTGTGCATTTTGGCATTTCATTTCAAGGTTATATTGGTACATCCATGTTTCATCCCTAGTGATAACATGGCCGAAAACTTCATCTTCCCTCCCCAAAAGGTTTTGGCAAACTTCAACTCTCCCTTTTTTTTTGTTCATTGGTGACTCCCTTGGGAACATTTTTGCACACACCTTTCTGAAGCCAACATTTTCATTTAGGATTTCCCTGTTTCTCTATTGGTGTCTGCTTGGTCTTCTGTGCTTCTGATAGTCAGCCGACAATTTGGACACACAATATGATGAATTTTCTGCAATGTTATCATCAGCTCTGCTCTTTACTGGCTGGTCTGACCTCTCTTCATCAGTGATGCTTTTTCTGCCCTCAGAAGAATGTTCACTCCGTTTGTATACTGCCGTTTTCTTCACAGCATCATTCCCATCAACTTTGACTAACATGTCCCTGGTTTCACTTCCACTCTTGCCAAGTTTAACAAGAAATTTAATATTTGTTCACTGCTCTAATTCAAGCTCCAACATTCTCATGACAGCACACAAAAACATACAACAATAACAAACATCACTCAGCAAGACACCGCCACACATTGACACAAACACTGCTGTGATATATCAAGGTTACGAAACCTCACCACGTTGTTTTGTAGGGCTGTCAACATAAGCACACAGTGGCAAGTTTGTGAATTCAATTGTCAAAACTTGTACAATATTTATCTTTTTGTGTCTCATCTATTTCACATAGCATAACGTTTCAAGATTTATTCATGTTGTGGCATGTATTAAAGTTCCATTCCTTTTTTATAGCTGAATAATACTCCATGGCATATATATATGTATATATATACCGACTCGACGGCACTTGGCTTGGCATTGGCTGGCATATATATACTGGTATACATATATATATGCCACCTTTTAACACCAACTTGTTTTGTTTTATTGTGGAAATATGGTATAGACTTACAGTGGAATATTATATCTGTTGATGGACAGTTAGTTTGTTTCTACCTTTGGCTCTGTGAAACTGAGATTGCAGTGAACAGTGCTGGAATCCCTATCTTCAAATCTTTAGATGCACAGATAGGAGTGGAATTGTTGAGTCATACAGTAGTTCTATGTTTAACTTCTTGAGGAAAAATTACACTGTTTTCTACAACAGTTTCACCATTTTACAATCCTACAAGCAGTGGATGAACGTTCCAGTTTCTCTACCTCTTTGAATGCTCTTGTTAATTTCCGTGTTTCTGAAAATAACCACCCTAACAGGGGTGAAATGTATCTCATTGTGATTGTGACTTACATTTATCTGACAATTACGTGGATCATCTTTTCATGTACTTGCTAGTCATCTGTGTATCTTCTTTGGAGAAGTGTCTTTTCAAGTCCTTAGACTTTTATCTGGATTATTTGTCTTTTTGTTGTTGAGCTGTAAGAGTTCTTTATGTATTCTGGATTTTAGATATGCGATTCTCAAATATTTTGTTTCCCTTTCTGTAGACTGTCTCTGAATTGTGCTGATAAAGCCCTTTAAAGGTTTTTTTTTTTTTTTTTTCATTTTGATGAAGTCTAGCTTATCTAGTTTGTCTTTTGTTCCACTTGTTTTTGGTATCGTTATGTAAGAATCCATTTCAAAAACAAGATCTTGAAGTTTTTGCTCTCCTTCTAGGAGATCTATGATTTCAGTTCTTTTCTTTAAATCAGTGGTCCATTTTGAGTGAATTTTCATATATGGTGTTACACATAGGTCCAGCTTCATTCCTTTGCATGCAGTTATTTCAGCACCATTTATTGAAGTAAACTATTCTTTCCCTCATTTGATGGGCATGGTACCCTTGTCTGAAATCAGTTGGCCATGGATGTATGGGTTCACTTTCGCCATTTTTATAATTGGCTTGCTCTCCTTTTTGCTGTCAGTAAATACTGTTTTTCTTTACTAATTTCAGTTATTTTGTTGTTGCTGTTTAGAATACATACAGTGAAACATACACCAATTCAACAGTTTCTACACGTACAATTCAGTAACACTGGTTGCATTCTTTAAGTTTGTACAATGCTCCTTTTCTGAGTTGTTCTTCCCACATTAACATGAACTCACTGCCCCCTAAAGTGTCTAGCTAATCTTTCGTGTTGCTGTTGTCACTTTGGCCCAATATAGATAGCTCTTAAAAGACCATGATGCTCAGGGCAGACTTTTTTTTTTTTTAACTAGTTAAGCTGAACTATCATTTGTTTTTAAGATTACCTCAGGGCAATGTTCCAGGAGTTCATCCAGCCTCCACATTGTTAATGATGTTTTGAAAGAAGAGTTTGTTTGAGAGAAATGTTCAAAGCCTTTAGGTAATGTGCATGTGGATGGTTCCAGCCTGGGACCGCGAGGAGAGACAGGGAAACTGGAAAGAGAAGAAGGCCTTCAAGGTAGAGAGAGGCAAAAAGTCAACTCTATAAGCTTCCTTATTTTGTCTATGACGACAGGTGTTTCAGATAAGTCTTCTTAATATTCAACCTAAATGTAATTTTACTATCATTTGTTTTACAGCCTAGATCTCTAAACTGCCATCCACATATGTAAGCATTTAGCCTCAGAAATCACCCCACTTAATCCCTGTTCTGGATAAGATGCATACAGTCGATGGTTGGTTTGTATTTGGCTCATTGTTGTTATTGGTGTTGTTGCTGATTTTACACTTTCCCCTGACGAATGTATCCTTTCAGAGCTTTTGTCATTTCTGTGACTCTTCCTTAAATCTGCCACAACCTGTCAATATATCTCTCTAGCCCTTAACATATCTGTCATTTATTTTCTTCCCTGACTTGAATATTTTGTAAGAAATAAAGTAAGCTTGAACATCAGGACCTGTCAAGCAGAGATATACAGCGAAAATCCAGGTACCATAAACACGGCAAGCCAGTGAGTCAAATTCCCCCAAGAAGAACTTGCTCCCTGCCGTCAGACTCACAAAGCCTTCCCAGAAGTACTATAGACATGAGGAAACTGTGAGTCAGTCACTGTGATACCAATTGTCAGTGCGATGATGCCAGTGGTCAGCATGGAGTCATCACAAGAACAGTAGAAAATGTGTCCTGCTCGGAGCCAGAGGCTGGAGGGGATTTAGCCCTGTGTTAGTATTGCCTGGAATGAGACTCTTTGTCTTTTTGCATTCTTCCTCATTTCAGAGAGCAGCTGTAAAAGCACAGGCAGTTCTTTTAAATAAGCGCCCCTGAAAATACTGCCCAATGGAAAGCATAGGGCTATAGCATCAACAGACCTGAATTTGAATTGCAGATATTCCCCAGCTAAATGGCCTAGTCAGTATCTGAGCCCTGCACCAATGGTGAGCTCATGTTCACCAGAAGAAAACCCTGGCAGTCCTGTGCCTTTCCCATGACCACCCATCAGACTATATGATCTATGCACAAGGTTTTCATTGGCTGATGCTTGGAAGTAGATTTCTGGGCCTTTTTTCCTAGTCCATCTTAGTCTGGAAGCTCTGCTTAAACCTATCCAGCAACATAGCAACACACAAGTCACCACTACCAGAAGGTGGTGGCTTCATGTCAAGTCTAATTGGCAAGGAATCAAACCCAGTTCTCCTACATAGAAGGGGAGAACTTCACCACTGAACCACACGCCCCTCTTCTGTTTCCTTTACAGATCTCATATTCTCTTATTCTCCTACCTCCCCAGGCACTCCACTCCGGTCTCCTTCCACTCTTTATATGTTACTGTTCCTCAGATTACTCTGTCCACAGCCCATCTTACTCCCACTCCCTCTTCTTGCAATTCCATCGATTCGCTAGATTGCCTCTAGAAACAGCGATCATGTCTAAAGTATTGATGCATCCCCCAAGACCTCACAGAGTAGCTGGGATGTTAAATTTAACTTCTTGTTCAGTGAAGGCCTTGAAAGTGGTTCCCAGGGAAAGGTTTAGAGGAGTGTGAGTCCAGGTGTGCAAAGCGCAGCTGCAAAACTCAGTCCTGACCTGGTGCTCCTATGGTAGTTGGCACCCTGGGGGTTGGTTATTAAATAAGCTAAACAAGAAGAATTATAACCTGGACAGGCCAAGTCTAGAGCAGCTTCAGTCCCACTTGAAGAAGAAGTAGGATTACGGCCCCTGGAAAGTCCAGGGAAGTTTATAGAGGAACCTGGCCCAGGACATTACTGCAAAGTGGAAAATATCTCCTGTCAGTCCTACAAAGACATGCAATCAACAGCAACTCTGTGTGACAGTGAGAATCAAAGGCCATATGTTAAAAAAAAATCTGATGGGGTAAGGGATGGGTGGAAATTTGAGGCAATTCAGATGTAGAGGTGTTTGGCTCAAGAGTGAGAGATTTGGCTTCATTTTTTTACTAACACAGCCCATGAAGACTTCAGTCATTAGTTGAAAACAACAAAACAAAAAAGATAATACCTTAGCTACATTCTAGGTATGGCACACAGTTCCTAGCAGTCACCTTGGCTCAGATGCCCTGATGTTGTATTTACTTATAAATAGTAATAAATAGTATTTTCTCTGTACCCAGAAGCCTCCGCAGGAGAAGGGGCAAACAAAATACGTGTTGTCCGTAATAGTCCTGCAAATGAGTAGCAAGTTTTCCTGTTGCTCTTGTTTCTCATGGAAGTACTCTGGCAAATACATATTCTCCTGGGAGCCCTGAAGGCAGTTAAGATTTTGACACAGTCAGTAAATAATGAGCAATCCCCTTACAGAATGTCTTGTCTTCTGATGGCACCAGACAGATACTTGCTCAGACTTGATGGAAACAGCTTGCAGAAAAGACCAAAGGCATTCAATTTTGCTTCCATGAATCTCCTTGCATTTATTTCACTCATGAGTCCTGCTCAGACTGCTGCTGCAAGTGAAAGCAGGTAGCATTTCTTCAAGAAATTGTCTGAGGCTGAAAGCATTCAAAAATTGGAATTCATGTGATAGTATTATCTGATATAATGTTTCCTCTATCTCAGGGGACATGGTTTCTTGTTAAAGGTTCTACCCATTTCACCCAAAGAGCCAAAAGCCAACCAAGTGCCATCGAGTCAGAAAGAGACCCCTAAAATCAATCCCTATCCTCAGGATCTCAACAAAACCAGCAGTTCTTGCCATCCCCTTCCACATCCTTCCTCCTTGTCTCAGACTGCCTCTTCTCCACCTAGCAGTTCAGTGATCCGATTCTGACCCCTGGCTGCGGAGGACCCCCGCACCAGCCCTTTACCAACAAAGCCTGTGTTCCAGGTGTATCGTGACACTTGCAACTCCCACCATCCCATCAGCCTACACTGATACTCAATCCACTCAGGTCAGGCTTCCTAGGAAATTAGTAGCTTGCTTTCCTGACCTGTGAATATGTGTTAACCTGAAAAAAAAAACGGGGGGGTCTTTCTTAGCCAAGTTTATCCTAAAACTTTGAGATAAAGTATCAGTGACTGAAAGTGAGTGCAGAATAAGCATGGTTGGGGGGAAAGTGATCCATCTGAAAGCTGGAGAGTGTGCTCCAGTCACAGTGCAAAGCTGGTTGCCACTTTTGTCTGTTGGTAGCATCCGCAGTGTAGTCACCTCATGTTTATGCCTCTTTTAGGTCTACTAGATTTTTACTAGCCAGCTGGCTCTTAGATTATTTACAGGGGGTTCCAAGTATACAATAAGACATCTGTGATAACCAAAAAAAAAAAAAAAGAGAGAGAGAGAGAGAAAATAGATAATGATGGTGAGGATTTCGAGAAATTAGAACCCTCGTCTATTGCTGAAGTTGTTGTTGTTAGGTGCCACTGAGTTGGTTCTGACTCATAGCAACCCTACGAACAACAGAATGAAACATTGCCTGGTCTTGCTCCATGTCCACAATCATTTTTATACTTAAGCCCATTCCTGAAGCCATTGTGTCGATCTATCTCGTCGAGGATCTTCCTCTTTTTCACTGGCTCTCCATTCTGCTAAGCTTGATGTCCTTCTTGAACTGATCTTCCCTGACAACATGCCCAAAGTATGTAAGATGCAATGTTGCCATCCTTGCTTCCAAGGAGCACTCTGGTTGGATTTCTTCCAGAACAGATCTGTTTGTTCTTTTGGTGGTCCATGGTACATTCAACATTCTTCTCCAGCACCACCATTCAAAGGCATCTATTCTTCTTCTGTCTTCTTTGTTCATTGACTAGCTTTTGCATGCATATGATGTCACTGAAAATATCATGGTTTGGGTCAGGTGTGTTTTAGTCTTCAAGGTGACATCTTTACTTTGGAATACTTTAAAGAAGTCCTTTGTAGCATATTTTCCCAATGCAATGCATCTTTTAATTTCTTGACAGCTGCTGTCATGGATGTTGATTATGGACCCCAATAAAATGAAACCCTTGACAACCTCAGTCTTTTCTCCGTTTATGACAATGTTGCTTACTGGCCCAGTTGTGAAGATTTTTGTTTTCCTGATGTTGAGGTACAATTCACACTGAAGCCTGTGGTCCTTGATCTTCATCAGTGTCTCAGATCTTCTTCATTTCCAGCAAGTAAGGTGGTATTGTCTGCATAACACAAGTTGTCAGTGAGTCATGCTCCAATCCCGATGCCTCATTCTTCTTCATATAATCCAGCTTCTTGGATTATTTGAACAGCATACAGATTAAAAAGGTATGGTGAAAAAATACAATCCTGACGCACACCTCTTCTGACTCTGAACCATGCAGTGTCCCTTTGTTCTGTTCACACAACTGCCTCTTGATTCATATACAGATTCCTTAAGAGCACAACTGAGTGTTCTGGAATTCCCCTTCTCTGCAACGTTAGCGTAACTAGTATGATCCACAGAGTCTGATGCTTTTGCAGTCAATGAAACACAAGTAAACATCTTTCTGGTACTCTGTTTTCAGCCAAGATCCATCTGACATCAGCTATGATATCCCTGGTTTCAAGTCCCCTTCTGAATCCAGCTTCAATTTCTGGCAGTACCTTGTCAATATGGTGTTGTAGTCATTTTTGAATGATCTTGAGCAAAGTTTTACTTGCATGTGATATCAACAATATTGTTCTGTAATTTCCACATTTGGTTGGACCACCGTTCTTTGGAATGGGCATAAATATGGATCTCTTCCAGTCAGTTGGCCAGGTAACTGACCTCCAAATTTCCTGGCATAGACAAATGAGCACTTCCAATGCTGAATCTGTTTGTTGAAATATCCCAATTGATATTCCATCAATTCCTGGAACCTTGTTTTTTGCAAGGGCTTTCAATGCAGCTTTGACTTGTTTCGTAAGTACCATTGGTTCCTGACCATGTGCTACCGCTTCAAATGGCTAAACATAGACCAATTCTTTCTGGTATAATGACCCTGTGTATTTCTTCCATCTTTTTTTTCTTTTTTTTTATTATGACTGAGTGAAAATGTGCATTCCCGTATAAATTTACATGCCCACCTATATGCAATTTCCACTGCTCTCCCTGCCCGGTGACAACACACTATTCCTCTCTGTTTCATACATGTCTCATCCTCCCAACAGTCTCTTTCTCCTCCTCTCCACCCACGCTCCTTCCTCCAGCCAGAGGTCATCAGGATGATATCCTATAGATGCATAGAAGTGCATCCAATAAAGTGCATAAAGTGCACCCAATATATGGTCACTCTGCATCGCCAAGTCCAATCCATTCGTGTTCAAAGAGTGGAACTTCGTTATGATTTATGGGCAAGGGCTGCATCAGGGCCAGGGGCCATGTTCCCAGGGGAACCCTGAAACCACTTCCATCTTTTTTTGATACTGTCTGAGTCATTTCATAGTTACCCTGTAGAATCCTTCGCTACCACAATCTGAGGCTTGACTTTTGTCTTTAGTCCTTTCAGTTTGAGAAATGCAGAATGTTTTCTTCCTTCCTAGTTTTCCACTTCCAGCTCTTTGCACACATCATTATAGTACTTCCTTTTGTCTTCTCGAGCTGTTCTTTGAAATCTTCTGTTTAGGTCTTTTACTTTTCATTACTTCCTTTTGCTTTAGCTACTCGATGCTCAAGGGCAAGTTTCAGAGTCTCTTCTGACACTCATTTTGGTCTTTTCTTTTTAATGACCTTTTGTTTTCTTCATGGATGATGTCTTTGATGTCATTCCACAATTCATCTCTTCTGTCATTAGTGATCAGCACATCAAATCTGTTCCTGAGATGGTGTTTAAACTCAGGCTGAATATACTCAAGGTCATACTTTGGCTCTCTTGGCTTGTTCTAACTTTCTTCAGTTTCAATTTGAATTTATGTATGAGCAATTGATATGTGTCACAGTCAGCATCTGATCTTGTTCTGACTGCTGATATGGAGCTTTTCCATCATCTTTTTCCACAGATGTAATCAGTTTGGTTCCTGTCTATGTCATCTGGTGAGGTCCATGCATACAGTCACTGTTTGTGTTGGTTAAAATAGTATTTGCAATGAAAAAGTTGTTAATCTTGCAAAATTCTGTCATGCAATCTCCAGCATTATTTCTATTACCAAGGCCGTATTTTCCAACTACTGATCCTTCTTCTTTGTTTCCAACTTTTGCATTCTAGTCAACAGTAATTATCAACACATCCTGATTTCATGTTCAATCAATTTCAAACTTCATAAGCTGGTAAAAATCTTCAACCTTTTCATCTTCAGCCCTATTCATTAGTGCATTAATTTGATTAATAGTAGTGTTAACTGGCCTTCCTTGTAGATGAAAAGATATCCTACCACTGACGGCACTGTACTTCAGGACAGATTTTGAAATGTTCTTTTTGATGATGAATGCAGCACTGTTCCTCCTGCAAGTTTTGATTCCCAGCATAGTAGACTATATGACTGTCAACTTCAAAATGACCAAAACTGGTCTTTTTCAGTTCATTAATGCCTAGAATGTCAGTGTTTATGTGTTCCATTTTATTTTTGACAATTTCCAGTTTTCCTAGCTTCATACTTTGTACATTCCATATCCCGATTATAAATGGCTGTTTGTAGCTGTTGCTTCTCATTTTGAGTCATGCCACACCAGTGAATGAAAATCCTAGAGACCTTACTCCAGAAATGCAAAGTTGGACAACTTCTGTAGAAAACAGCTTGGTAATGGCATCTGAAATAATTAAATGCACAATCCACTTCTGCACATATAACAACAATTCTGCTTCTAGGCATACATCCAAATGAGTTGAAAATAGGAACACAAGCAGATATTGCACACCAGTCTTCACTGTAGCACCATGTACAATTGCTTGAAGGACAACCTAAACATCCATCAACATGTAAGAATAAATAAACACAATGTGGTACACACATCCAGTGGAATAGCATTGTCTGTCATAAAGAGAAATGAAATTTCAGTACATGCTACAACACTGATGAAACTTTAAAACATCACTGTGAGTTAAATTTGTCAGTCACAAAATGACAAATACGGTATGATCCTACTTACATGAAACATCTAGAATAGGCAAATGTATGAAAACCAAATTTATTCGCGGTTAGTGCTTGAAGCAATCAACTGCCAATCAAAAGTTCAGCAATTCAAAACCACAAGCAGCTTCTTAGGAGAAAGATCTGACAGTCTGCTTCTGTAAAGATTGGCAATCTTGGAAACCCCATGGCAGCCAGCTTGGTTTTGGGGATGGTATAAAGGGTAATAAGAACTGGGGCATGGGAGGTGGGTAATCATCACTTAAGGAGCACTGAGCTTCTGTTAAGGGTGGTGGGAAAAATCTGGAAGTGGATAGTAGTAATGGTTGTGTGACATAAATTGATTATCTTGTCACCACCTACAAACACACATACACACTAAAACAAAAGTAAAATCTGCCTCTCCTTTCTCCCTAATTCCGGAGACCATTTAAGGAAAAGTAGGTGAAAGGGACAGGTCTGTTAAAATGGGATACTTGTTTTAAACTGAAAGAAATTGAGTTACCTTTAAAGGATTTTTTTTTAATTGTTACTATTTTACTATCAGCAATAATAGGGATTCCAGTGAAGAGGAGTTCAATTACAGAAAAAGAAAAGGTTTTTTCCTTGCTGTTACATATGTGTTTTGTACATTATTTCGGCAAAGGATGCAAAAGACACATAAAATACAGGCTAATAAATTAAGAGAGGGAAGACTGAAAGAAAAAAACAAGGGCAGGAACACAATGGAACCACGGAAAAATGGTGATGTGCATTCCATACGAATTTTTCGCATGCTACTATTGCGTTGTGGAGTAGATTCAGTGTTTCCTAGCAGCTAATGCAAAGGAGCAATTCACAATATCCACGAGTGAAAGCACAACTTTCTCCTCAGGAAATGGAGGGTTCCTTCTAAGTAGGGCAATACTCTTAAAGCAGACTCATTGCATAGGGCTACTTCTTGCAATAGCTTTCTTTCTTGTTACACTTTACCATGTAAAAACAAACAAAACCCCTCACAACTGGACCGATAAGCAATATCAGGATAAATAGAGAAAATATTGAAGTTGTAACATTTCATTTCACTAGGCTCCACAATCAACACCCATGGGAGCAGCAGTCAAGACATCAACCAACACAGTGCAGAGAGCTAATCTTCTGCAAAAGAGTTCATTTACTTATTTAGAGAAGTTCAGTACTTTTGTCTTTTTTTAAATTATACTTTAGATGAAAACTTACGTTAAAAAAACTAGTTTCTCATTAAACAGTCTGTAACAATCATTAACAGCCTTCTCAACCTCGGGTTCCCTATTACCAGCTTTTGTGTCCTCTCCTGCCTTCTAGTCCTTGCCCCTGGATTAGTGTGCCCCTTTAGTCTTGTTTTGTTTTATGGACTTGTCCAGTGTTTGGTTAAAGGGTGAACTTCAACATCGCCTTCATTAGTGAGCTAAAAGAGTGTTCAGGAGCCACACTCTCAAGGTTTCCCCAGTCTCCATCAGGCCAGCAACTCTGATCTTTCTGCTAAAAAATTCTTTTACAGTGTTATAAAGCAAAAATGTCACCTTGAGGGCTAAGGTACACGTGATCTGAACCATGATGTTTTTAGTCACCCTATATGCATGTGAAGCTGGACAATGAATAAGGAAAACCCAAGGTGATTGATTCATTTGAATTATGGTGTTGGCAAAGATTATTGAATATACCATGGACTGCCAAAAGAACCAACAAATCTCTTCTTGGAAAAAGTACAGCCAGAATACTCCCTAGAAGCCAGGATGGCAAGACTTCATATCACATAATTTGGACGTTTCATCAGGAAGGATTAGTCCCTGGAGAAGGGCATCATGCTTAGTAGAGGACTGAAAAAAAAGAGGAATGCTTTCAGTGAGAAGGACTGACACAGTGGCTACGACAATGGGCTGAAATGTAGCAAAGAATGAGAAAGTGTCACAGGATTGAGCAATGTTTTGTTCTGTTGTCCATAAGGTGCCTGTGACTCAATGGCACTTAACAACAACAACATCCTCTATCTAGGCTTATGCATTGCACCAAAATACACTTCAGAAAAATTCATTAGGGCATGATTTGTTTCTGTTTAAGCCTCCAGCTGCCAACTAACACTGCTTGATTCATGGTAAGAATTTTAGAATAACTCAGGAAAGTTATGGACTTGACACACTTGGTTCAACAGAGTCTTTCATAAATACTAGGTAATAATAAATATCCACTGGCAAATGTCAAGAGTACAGTTGTAAGTATACACCATTTCCCATTACAAATGAGCTGGAAGCTTCATGGATTTCTTTTATAGATGCACAAGAAGTGGAAAATGTGGTTCCACCATTCTAATAAAACAATATAGGCACAGTTTTCTAAAAACAGAAAAATCAAATGGCCATAGAGGCTAGTTAACCAAAAGAATATTTAATTCTGAGTAGAAATACTCACTCACGTGTCTGCCAAAACTAATCACTCAGAAATAAGACCCAAGGAACAAAATGAGTTCACCTTTTACAGGGGAGTTATTTATGAACAAGATAAGAATTAGGGAACAATTATCAAATATAATGGCTTTTTTTTTTTTTTTTAGTTTAGTTTTTCTGATAATTATTGTTAGGCACTGTCAAATCAGCTCTGATTTCTGGCAACTCCACATACAACACAATGAAACGTTGTCTGGCCCTATGCCATCTTCATGATCGTTGGGATGTTTGAGTCCGCCGTGATATCCACTATGAAATGATTTTCAATCTAGGGAGCTCACCTTCTAGTATTATATCAGGCAATATTCCTTTCTGATAGTAAGTAACTAGTTGTTCAGTTACTATAATTATCATAGCATCATCTGTTTCTTCTCCCCTGCTCAAATAGGAGGACAGCACCTTCCTGTCCTCTGTGAAGGCAGGTATGGTCGTACGATTTGCTTTGAACAACAAAATATTAATAAGAACAATGTATCATTTACAGTTGGAATATTTAGGAGTCAATGTAGAATTCTCCACAGACTCCTCTTTTCCCTCAACAATCACTGAAACAGGAAGATGGGACTTTCTTCAGACAGTCTCTGGATGAGGTCCATATAGAGCATATTTTCAGCAACTGCATTTTTCAGCCTCTTTGTCTCACCTAACTAAGTGTATATTCTTGCTTTTTAGCTTTTGCGCATGCTGTTGGCCTGGAATGCCTCTTCCTCTCCTACATCTTGAATACTCAGATAGATAACTCATTGCAATAAGACTTAGCATAGATAGGTCCACTCTTCCAGAAGACATTCCTGAATCACCATCCCATCTTGGAACTATGGTAGAAATTTATGTTTGTGACTCTAGAACATACTGCACATTATTCTACCATTTCATCTGACATCAAAAAAAAAATCTGTTTGTATATCATTCACCCTTATTTGACTGAGAGTTCTGAGAGGCAGAGACCTCACTTTTTCAGTACTTACTGTATGATACATGGTCAATAAATGTCTACTGACTTAATTAACAAGTAAGTACAAATGGCTATGTGTTGAGCCAGAGAAGAAAAGTCTTCTCTCCAACAACTACTCTGACAACTCAAAAGACCTTATTTCTACTCATTGCCAGACAAGATATAATGATCACTCAATAAATATTTATGGAATGAATACCAATTTTTTTTTCTTTTTACATCAAAGCTTACTGACCATTTCAAAGAAGAAACATCATTGTGAGAAATTTATTTAGGATCCTCAAGTTTTGAACTTTAATACAAGTAAATTCTAGTATCAGCCCTGAAAATTGTTAGATATGCTTATGTTGGGAAACCCAATTAACCTCTGTTTTCATCTGTTAGATAAGAAAACAGACCCATGTATCTCTAAGTCTTTAAGTAGCTCCTTATCACATTGTCCTTACAGTGAAAAGCAATGCCAGACAACATTTTAAATTGCAGGCACAAAGTTATTGGCTACATGGCCTTTTGAAACTCAGCCAGAAAATAAAACCTTGGAATGAATATTTGAAGTTGAGATTGCGTGTATATTTTGCCTCCAGCCTACTGACAAAAATTATGTCGGTCATTCTCATAAACCATCTAACATGCCGGCGTCCTCCCCTCTACTTGTGAAGGTCAAGGTTCAGGGCCTGAATGATGTCTCTTCCATTATATTAATGTGTTCGGACACTGAAGTGGCATTTCAGTCTGGTTTATGAAGGAACAGAGAAAGGTCAGGATTTTAGTTCTTTGTCTTCATTATTGCATTGTTTGTACAACAAACAAGCAAAGGCTTCTTCTATACTCACGTTGCTTAGTGATGAGACAGCACCATCTTCTCTCCTTCCAATAAAATACATTAAAAAAAAAAAGCAGTCAAGTTTTCTCAAAGTCACAGGAAATGAGAAACCACGAACAAAACAATTTGCAGTCTTTCTAAGGGTAATATGAACTTTACTTTTTCTGAGGTGCCTTTCTTCTGTAAGGAAGATGCTGTGAAATGTTGCACATTTTCCATTCATCTTAGGATAAGTACAGTACAAACAAGCTCTAGTTGCTGAAGCTTCTTGCCTGCCCCACTGCACTCACCCTTGAGAGGGTGAGCAAAGGACAACAAATGCTGAACTGTCTCTTAAGAGGAAATTCTGCATTACAAATTAACCAAGCAGAGAAATCTGTCCAGAGGAGTACCACAGGGTCACCAATATTCAGGCCGATGAATCACCGTCAGGAAACAAAAGCTCAGAATATGCCATTACAGGTGGAGGGAACTCGTTGTCACACAAAGCTGTCCTCCATGAGAGTAAGACTCAAACCTCACAGGCACGGTCCTTCCGTTAGATGATAAGAAGAAGACTAGTGTCACCTGGCATGGATGGAGAGCGTGATGCTGATTCACAGCCACAAAGAGCTCAGCTAGCAGCTCACAGTCTTTTTAAATCATGATTTTGTAGATGAGTTCATGGAAGCCCCAAGCAGTCCCAAAGCCTGTGACACAGTGGGACTGGATTCTCGTTCATGGTTCCAGTTTCCTCACCATGCATACACTGAGGATGATAATCAGATCTTATAGCTTTGAAATGCCTAGAGACCTTACCTACTATTTGCAGTGGTTTGCAATGTGAAGACATCACTTAACAGATTTCTTTCCAGGAAAACATGCAGTTTCAAGAACACATGGTTTTAGAATGTTTTACTTACATACCTCAATTTATACTATCTCATTTCAGGAGACTGGGATTCAAAAAAGGACTAGGAGTAGAGAACAGAACAGTTAGATTAACGAGAGCCACTTTCATTTTTGTTCGACGTATTTGTGTATTTGTTTTCCTAACTCTTCACAGCAACGCAGGTGCACTGCAGCTGGGAGGGACACTGCTCAAGAGTTCCACAGCAGCTAGGAGACAGACTGCCTGTGGTTGGATACTAAGAAATACAGGAGAATGGTACTCTAAGTAACTGGACCTTCATTAGGGATCAGGAGTGAATGAGAATAGTTAACTCTATTTAGTTGAAGAGTAATTCCTCTCAGCATCACAAACCTTAGTATGGCACTTATTTGAAAGCTAATCACCTTAGACATGGCTGCCTTTTATCCTCTTAGCTAGAAATTCTCCAACTTGCCACCAACAAATAACTTCAGTTCACCAGTTTAACAAATGCAGCATACAGCATTCATTGTTGAACCCACAAATAGGAAAATATAATATAAAACATATACTCCATGCACACTTATGCCTGCTATATTGTGATAATGGTCCATTACACACAATTCCCACTTAGGTTTTCCGTGTTAACAT
This sequence comes from Heterohyrax brucei, assembly GCA_028571685.1. NCBI lineage: Eukaryota > Metazoa > Chordata > Mammalia > Hyracoidea > Procaviidae > Heterohyrax > Heterohyrax brucei. The sequence goes on along the minus strand of CM053142.1, from coordinate 16,604,439 downwards.
CTTGGGGAGACAGGTAGTGGCACCGAAGTCATTTGCGAGAGACTAACTTTCTATTTAGAATCTCTCAGGCGTATTGGAATTTCCATTTTTAGCAAGAAAAGAATTTACTATGCTCTTTAATTTGTCTTATCACTAGATAAGTCCACTGTCTTCTTTCTTTCTTACTTCAAAGTGTTTCCAGTCTCTACTTTCACTCAGATCTCTGTTTTTAAGATGTAGGCTATTCACATAACAGAGTCACATTCAAAATGCATCTGTAATGTATGAAAGAAGCATTCAGAAATATAAATTTGCTAAATAAAAGTGTCAAGCTGCCAGTAAAATAAGATGGATTTATTTTTCTTTTATATATCTGTAGTATAATTCGTTTCTACCATTAAAAGTCTTGTGCAGAATACTAATATCCACGGTTTTTCCTAGCAGAAAACATTATCCTAATTCCATCACTTAAAATGATTTAACTTCGCTGCAGATGTCCTAAGGAGGCTTGGGGTATGTTCGGAGGCTCCCAGCAAATTAGCTATAGTCACGTCCTAGGACAACTAGACACTTTGAATGCCTAAAGCAGATTATTTAAGAGAAAGAAGGAAGGCAGACTAGCACTAGAATAATAATTTTTAAAACCATCTCAAGCATTTGTAAGGCAGCAAAATCTTGATTTAAAGCATGGACTTTTATTTCACAGATGCTGATAAGCCAGAGATTGCATCTTGTCTCTAGAAACAACTGCATCCAGTAGAGCTGAACAGCACGTGCTCTGGCCATGAGGTGTGTGTTAACACCGCCTCTGAGACACTGCTGTCCAAACTCAATAGCAGAGCCGGGTGCCCTGCACTTCCATTCACCTGCCAGAAGAAATACGTATTTTCTCTCGTTTTCTAAGCTGTCAGTGGACAGCCATACCATACAATCAGCAAACTTTAAAAAAAAAGAAAACGAAGAGCCAAGCACATCTATATACTAAGTTTAGTGTTGTAATCCAATAAAACTGACAATAGCAGCTTGGGAGGCAAGCTTCATTATTGTGCATCACAGTAATTAAGAACGAAATTGGTGAGTTTATGAAAATGATTTTAATTAGCATTACTTTTCTACAGTTGTATCAGTTAGAAATAAGTTTGGCTGCTAGTGACAGAAAATTCCAAAATAACAGAGGTAGAAACATGATAGGCATTTATTTCTCTCCCACACGGAAGGATTCTGGCTGGAAGATGCAACTGTCCTCTCAGTCACCACATTTAATGACCCAGCAGGGGTGAGATGGTGGTTTTAAAGTTTCTGGAATCTGGAATTCTTTAGAAGGAGAATTTGAACACAGGACAGGATTCATCAAGTAGAGGGACTATTTACTGTCTCACTGTACCAGTTTCTGAGTATTGTTGTAACAAGGTACCACAGACTGGGAAGATTACAACTGAAATTTACTGTCTTACACTTCTAGAAGCTAGAAATTTGAATCTGAGGTGTCAGCAGGGTCACATTATCTTTGAAGTCCCTAGGAGAAGATCCTTCCTTGCTTCCTTCTAGCTTCCGGTAGTTCCTAGCAATTCTTGGTGCTCCTTGGCTTGTAGATGCATCACCCCAATCTGTCATACATGGCTGTCTTCTCCTTGTTTCTGTGTGTCTCTTTTTCTCATTTACACGTACACTGCTTATATAGGATTAGCACTCACCTTACTCTAGTGCGACCTTACGTTAACTGATAAAACATCTTCAAAGACTCTCTTTCCAAAGAGGTCACATTCACATGTGTCTGAAGTTAGGACTTCAACATATACAGTCTGGTAACTTAAGACCATAAACTTAATTGTTCTAAATACCTCATTGCTGAACATCACTTGGTCACCTTCAAAGTACTCCCCTTGGGGAGCTACGCACTGACGCCAGCGCCTAGTCCACCCATCAAAGCAATTTTGAAACTCTATCTGGAATGGCCATTGTGCATGATAGTAACATGGCAAGTTAGCAAACTTAATTGTATAATTATCTGTGAGGGAGTTTTTAGCCAGCAAACAAATAACTGTATGGGAACACCCTACCTACCTACCTGATTTGGTCCCCAGTGACCTTTTTCTTTTCCCAAAGAAAAAGGAAATATTGAAAGGAAGACATTTTGATGACATTCATGACATCAAGGTCAATATGATGAGAGCTCTGATGGCCATTCCAGAAAAAGAGTTCCAAAATTGTTTTGAGGGGTGGACTAGGTGCTGGTGCCAGTGCATAGCTTTCTAAGAGGAGTACTTTGAAGGTGATTGTAGTGATATTTAGCAATGAGACATGTAGCACTTTTTCTAGGGTGAGTTCACAAACTTAATTAGCAGACCTCATATTCCGGGGGTAGAGAACACAATCCAAGCTATAATAGCCATTTTTCCCAGGCCTCTGTCTTGTCATCACAATGAATGTACTGTGTCTGGGGAAAGCCCTCAGAATCGGGTGGTCAGTCAGCCTGTCACCAAATACCCCTTTACAGTCAAGGGAAGAAGATAAGTCTGGCAGAGTATCTTCATCAATGTCCCACTAGTCCCGGTCTTATCAGCCCAACCAGGCCCTGCATCTAGTTCTGCCTGCTACATCTCTCTGCCATTTACAATATTACAAATATTAACAAATCATTGTTACTCATTACTGTAAATTGGAAAGACTCCTGGTGGTACAATGGTTTAGTCACTTGACTCTAACCAAAAAGTTGGCAGTTCGAAACCACCAGCAACTCCATGGGAGAAAGATGTGGATATCTACAAACGCAGCAGCAGTGGTTTGGGTTTGGTTTTTGATATTTCGTATTGCAATTGACTCAGTAGTAAGGGGTTTGGTTTGGTTTGGTATCCTAAGTCCAGCAATGTCCAAGTTCATCTCATACTGCACACCTGTTTCTAATGGCATTGTATTCACCAGGAACAAGACATGCCACGTGCTAAGGACAATTTAAATTTCCTTTTTCATCCCTGGGCACTTATGCCACCATTAACTGAAAGTGAAAAAACAGAGGTGAGGATTCAGTCTGAACAACACAAGACAAAATCTGAAGTCTTCTTCTGCCATAGTATTTGGAAAATATTGTGGATGAAATAACCTCAAAATGTTTTCATAATGTACTGTTAAGTTAAAAGAAAAAAAATAACCTCGATGGAACAAGGTGAAGAGTATCAACCCAGTCCGTATAAATATAAAAATGTGTGTATAACATTTATTTATTTATTTATTTATTTTACCTACAGAGAAGACTACTGGAAGAATGTACACCAACTTGTTAACAGCTGTTATCTCTGAGTGGTGAAAGTAGAGAAGGAGCACTCATAATAGAAAAGAAGAGGAAGATTCAAAAACTATTGTGAAGACAGAACCTAAGGCACTGGCAGCTGCTTTGATACAGAGGATGAGGAAGAAGCAACAGCTTAAGATGATAGTTACTAGTCTACTTAAATCAAGAGGAGTGGTAAAGTTAAGAAAAACAATGTGTGATGATTGAGATTGTGTATCAACTTGTCTGGGCAATGGTTCTCAATATGTATATGTGATCACTACCATGATGGGATCTTCTATGAGTAGCCAATCAGTTGAAAGGAGTTTCCTTGACCATGTGGCTTGCATCCAAATATGAGCAGATTGTCTGGCTGTTACTGACTCTGGAACCTATAGTTGCCTCCTGTTCATCTGACCTCTGGTTTGGGGACTTGAACTGTCATCTTATCTGGCAATCTTGGGATTTGCCTATCTTCACAGCTCATGAGTGGAGGGAGCACTGCTCTCCAACCTGCTGATCCTGAATTCCCCAGTTCCTGCAGTTATATGAATCAAGAGAAGCCGTGTGATCTTGCCTCCCAATCTTGCCACCCTGGGAGCAAGACCCCTGCTTTCCAACCAGCTGGTCTTGGGTTCACCAGCTCCTGAGCTACACAAAGCAGGAGAAGCCTCTATCCTAATCTATGGACTTGGGACATTAGAGCCTCTACAACTGTGTGAACCATTTCTTCGATACATCTCTCTCTCTCTCTCTCTCTCCCTCCCTCCCTCCCTCTCTCTCTCTCTCTCCATTGTTTTTGCTTTTCTGAAGAACACAGACAAAAGGAATATGAGTAGAGGAATGATGACTTTCTTGAGATCACTGGGCTCAAAGTCTCCTAAAGACCATTAGTAACTCAGAGTTAGAGCCCAGAGGGCAGATGGGACTGGAAATAAATAGTTAGACGTCATCCACCTAGAAGGAAGGGCTGAAACCCCAGAAGTGGATGAAAAACAGCAGCCCGATTATAGTAAAAAAAAAAAAACTCAAAGCAGAACATTGAAAAATATTCGGCTCTCAAGAAGTAAAGGGCAAAAAAGGTACAAATTAGGCAACATTTGTAGGAAAGCCCTGTCAAAACCTGGAGAAGACAGGGTAAAATAGAAGGAGAGAAGAGACAGCTCTAATTTGATTAGCACTGTCACGTGCTGACCCTTACTACTGGGTATGGCAGGTACTTATAGATGACTGTCTCCCTGGGTCTTTTGTGGGTCCTTTAGACAATCCTGCTCCACTGAGGATCTTTTACTTTCAGTAAAGACCCTCTACCAAGTCAGAACATTCTTTTACTTTTCCTCTCCTCTTCCCTCTAGGGATCAGAAACCAAAGTATCAAGTCGGTGGGGTTCAGGAAGAGTGTAGAAATGGATAAAAGCACAAGGTGAAGACAAACTAAGAAGTCAACTACTGTCCTCTCACCCACTGCAAATAGCCAGCCTGTAACAGTTGGGGAAAAGGTGTAGTGTAAGCTTGAGTGAAGTTAAAAGTTTTAACTCTTACACCGAACCCAATACCTTAATTAATGATTGGAAGACCTTTTATTACCTGAAGGGGACCATAAAAGCCATGGTTATCCAGGACAAAGAAAACAATTAGTTACTGTTTTAGTCAGCTGGTGCTGCTCTAACAGAAGTACTACAGAGTACTACAAAGTACTACAAAGGAAAAGTTTCTTCTTACATTGTGAGGTAGGCTGTAAGTCCAAATTTGGGATGTCTGCTCCAGGAGAAGGCTTTCCGCCTTGTCAGCTCTGGAGGAAAGTCTGGTATTGCATCAGTTTTTGTCCAGGGAGCATCTTGGCCCAAGAACTCACACCATCAAGCAAGCAGCACCAAAAGAACAGTGCCTCCTTCAGACCTGAGATTCCTGCACCAAGATGGTCCCTAAAGAAGGACTGGTGCAATACTGGGCTTTCCTCCAGAATCGACAAGGGGAAAGTCTTCCACTGGAGTGGACATCCTGAATTTGGACCTGTAGCCTACCAGACTGTGTAAGAATAAACCTTTGCTAAGGCCATCCACTCTGTGGTGTTTCTGTTACAGCAGCATAGCTCACTGAAACCGTTACCCAGAACAAGAGACCAGGGAGGCCAACAATAAAATTGCTTAATGATTACATCTCAGGAGTGACACTTGTCCAGCACAATGGTTACAAAAGGACAAAGACTCTGGGACCGCCACGTTATTCACAGGTGACAGAATGTCGAAAATGGCTTTCTCTGCTAGTCTGGGAGTTGCAGTTAAAATCCAAAGATGAAAACAGTAGGTACTAAGTACCCTTACATTCTAAAGTTGAGTTGACCCTGGTGGGACCCAAACATTTCTCCATGATTATTTGACCCTGCTGCAATTGTCCTGGGGACAGTGCTTGTTTCAGTGGTAGCATCCTCCCTCTCCATGTAAGAGACCCAGGTCTGATTCCTGGGCAATGCACTTCAAGTACAGCTATCACCTGTCTATTAGTGAAGGCTCGTGTGTTGCTATGATGCCACACAAGTTTTAGCAGAGCTTCAAGACTCAGACAGATGAGGAAGAAAAGCCTGGTGATCTTATAAAAGTCAGCTGTGGTGCTATATATCACTTTTACATGGTCTTTCTCACCATAGCCCTGCAATTTCCACCAAAATTCTTGGATTGGACTATGCAACTAAGGTGCTTATGGCCTACAAAGGAGATTGGAAAGCTTGCTAATAATGCAGATAAGGTACATGGCATCCTTGTGAGGTGACACTGTGCAAATACAGTGTATGGAACCCTAAGCAGAGTATTGCCTTTCCACTAAGCTTAAAATGAGCTATCCCAGAGACAGACAGGGGAACTACACTACCACCAAGAAAGAAGAGCTAGCAGTGGAGTGTGCCCTTTGGACCCAGGATTCCTTTACTGAGAACCTCCTAGACCAGGGAGACAGAGAGAGCTGTAACACCAGAGATGATCAGAAGTAGTGGCAGAGAAACAGCAGCAGCAGAGGCAGCAGAACCAGGAAACAATATGATAGGCTTCCCAAACCACAGAGCAAGAAAGCTGATTGACTTCAGTAGAAGTCTTGCTGATAGAGGAGTGTGCCTCCAGGCACTTGGCAGAGCTAGGCTTACTGACCTACGGAGCTAGGGAGAGGAGCACCTTTGGACCATTTCTTACTAGCAGAGTCGTGTGCCTCTGGGCCCAAACTGGTGAAGCCAAACACCTTTATAACACTTGCCTGGACAGGAAAGAGGCCTGGCTAGCCCAAGGTGTCCAAGAAATCCAATAGGCTATGAGCTGAGAGGCTGGGGACCAGGGAGGAGTCTGCCTGTTGGCACAGCCAAAAAGCTATGCTAACCAAACAGCTATATCTTCAGCCATCCTTGATCCTGAATTGTAACCCCTTACTTCCCTAATAAGCCCGTAACTGTGAGTTCTATGTGGCCATTGCAAAGAATTATCAAATGTTGTAAAGAAAGAGTGTGCAAGAGATGGCTGGTGTTAGAACTGTTAATAAGTTTAGAAGATGAAGGTATGTCTGACCTCTGCTTGACAGTAATCAACCTGAGGCTGTCGGTGCCGATAGAGATTCTCTTAACGCCCCCTGTGAAGTTAGAGGAGGTTTCATGTTTCCACATCATTCTTACATTGGCCATTGAAAATCCTATAAATTGCAATGGTCTGTTCTGCAGTCAACCATAGGGATGGCACAGGACCACGTGGTGTTTTATTACACTGTGCGTCAAGTCACTGTGAGTCGGGAGCTCTTTCAAAGACAGTAACAAAAACAGTCATCATCGCATTACTTACCTGGAGACTTTATTTGTAGAGAACAAATTGGAATTGCGAGTTGTTGACACAGAAGTAGAGTGGTAGAGTTATTGTTCTCTCCTCCCCATCAAGGATAAGGGGATACTATATCCATTTTCTATTGCTGTGTAACAAATCACAACAAACTGAGAGGCTGAAAATAGCTGTAATGTATTACCTCCCAGCTCTGCAGGTAAGAAGTCCAGGTGTAGCATGACTCGATTCTTGCTTATGGCCTCAGAAAGCTGAAATCCAAGTATCCACCTGCTTCATTCACCAACGATGCTCAGGCTCCTCTGCCAAGCTCAAGTGGTTGTGGCAGAACTATTTCTTAAAGCTAAAGAACTGAGGTCCCACTTCCTTGCTGGCTGTTAGATGCTTGTTTAGAGCACCCACCTTCCTTGCCATATAGCCCCCTTCATTCTCAAAGTCAGTGACAGATTCTCCACAAGCTATTTATTCCTCTGGCACTTGGAATATGTTTTCATGAAAATCTAGAGTCTTTTAAGCACTCTCCTGATTCGGGCAGTACCACCCCAGATAGGTCTCTTCACAAAGTCAACTGTGCCATATAACATGATCTAATCACAAGTCCTGGTGGTACAACAGTTAAGTACTATGGCCACTAACCAGAAGGCCAGCAGTTCACATCTAGAAGGTGCTCCTTGGAAACTCAGTGGGAGCAGTTCTACTCTGTCTATAGGGTCACTGTGAGTAGGAACTGACTTGATGGCAGTGGGTTGGTTTTTTGTTTCTGTTTTTAACCACAGGAAGAAAACTCATCAGATTCACAATTCCAAGCATAATGCAGAGTGTGCACACCAGGTGCAAGTGTTTTAGAGTTTTGCTAACAACTGGTAGTCCCTCCAAAGCCAACTATGGAGTATTCCAAAAGCCTTATTTGTGATTCATAGGCATGATTGCAAGAGTTAAAGGTAGCCACTCCGGCACAGTGTACATAATGCAGCCAGCTTTCTCACCTTCCCTTAGTGCTTTCAGAGAGACAGCAGAGTGGACAGAGACACCAATGTGAGGTTGGCCCCCGCAGTTGCCATGGCCAGCACGTATGAGCTGCTGACAAGCATCGCTGAGCATGGTCGCTACTCAGCAGGGTTCTCTTCCTGGTGCCACTTCCAGGAAACCTGTGTGTTGGTTGGCGAGCGTTCTCCAGCAGCCAGAAGCTCTAGATGTACCGGAGTGGGCGCTGAGGGTGCAGTCAGAGGTGTCAATCAAGAAGAGGTTTCTAATGTCAGCAAACTGTGCTGAGGAGGCTACCACATCGCCCTGTAAAGTTCCCACAGGTGTCACTTCAAGAGTCAGCCTTTGGAGGCCTCCACTTGAGAGCTACCAACAAGGAGGAAAGAACCCTGTTAGCAACAGCTGCTTAAAAACTTCTGTCCGTTTTGTCTAATCCTGCCTCCTCCCCTCCATCCCAAGTGCACAGGGACTACAAATGAAGTTGAAAAAGCTACATCCCTAATCACCCTTCAAGACCCTCAAGGCTTAATAGCTTATGAGAAGGGAGAGTGGTAAGTCATAAATTTGATGGGACATTGTATGTGTATGAGTGTGTGTGTGTGTGTGCGCATGCCCCTGTCCACAGTTACGTCAGCATGTGTGGAGGGTGGATGTGTGAGCATGAGCATGAGTGTGTCATGCACACACACAGGCACGTATGAGTGTGTTTATGTGTGGAGGCTGAATATGTGTAATTATGCTCATGGGTGTGTGAATGTAATGTGTAGGACTGGGTGTGTGTGTGTGTGAATGTGTGCATGCATGCGTGTGTGTGTGTGTGTGATAACAAACAAGGAAAGACAGCTCAAGGTCATCCTTAAGCTACCCTTCAGGGGACAGGAATGGAATAAGACAAAGCAATGCACTCTAAGTTCCACATAACCAAAAAAATAAGACGTTGAAGCAGGTGAGGGTAAAGTTAGAAGTTTCACAGAAATGTGGAGTCTCATTTAGGAGCCAGGACTTTACCTAGGAAGAATAAGCACAACGTGATAGACTGTTACTGAGATTTCTAAAGTTGCTAGCTTTACTCCCATCCTAGTTGTTCATCTCTCCGCTAGTTTAATAATTTTCTGCTGCTGTTGTGTAATATAACTACTGATGTACTACCGAGACGATTTCTCCCAATCACTTGTGCTTCCAGGGAAACTAATTGGAAGAGACAGCACCAGGGTCTTCCCTGCAAACCTTCAAGAACTTGCAGTTTGGGTCACAGTGTGCCCGTTGCCAAAGGGAACAGCACAGTCATTCTGCCACCTCCACTTAGTATTTTTCCTTCATCTTTTCTTTCCAATAGCACATCTTTCTCTTTGACTTCTCAACAAATCTATCTCTTTCTCACGTCCTGGCTTTTTAAGGACAAGGATTAAAAAGATAGTCATTTTAGTCACAACTCACACAAATAGTTCAGCAACAGCTTTCAGTTCGTTGAAGAACATGGTTTCTATTTCCGTCAGTGTTACGTCCCCCTGAACCTCTTTACGATTGTTTCTTGTCCTCTCTTTTTCCAGTTGGATGACTTAAACACTACTCATGAGAGGCAGATGTTGCCAGAACACTGCACAGTTTATTGAGTTTGCAAGAATTGTGATCACTGGCAGCACTGACCTTTACAGAGGGAATCACAGGCATTTAAATTCCAATTTGCTGACTTACAGAAGAAGCAGTTTCTCTCTGTTGTGTCTCTTCATCCAGGCACATGGCAATCAAAATGGCATAGACATAGGGAGGAAAAGATTCACAGCCATCATTTGTCCATTCCTTTCATTTTACATGTAAGGAAACTAAGACCAAGACCTAGTGAAGTTACACATTAACTAGCAATCCTGACGCCCAGTTGAAAGTTCTCATCTCTGCTACATGCTTAGTGCTGAATGCTACTCTTATGGATACTGTGATAACAGCATATAGGCCCAAGTGAAGCAGCCTCTGCCCAGAGCCCTGTGTTCCGTCATCACCCATCTGACCCTTTACTTTACTCTGATCTGTTTTCTTACACACACACTTATACATAAGCAAAATGAATTCTAGACTTTTTTTTTACTGAATAGCTAACTTAGAACTATAGTATACTGAGCTGTCGCTAGATGCCAGTTCTGCACCACTTCAAGCACACTAACACATTTATAGTGGTAGTGTTTCTGGGTATCATGGTCCTGTTTTTAGTGGGTGGTGTCAAGTTACTTCTGACTCATAGTAAACCCACTGTGAAAAATAAACCACCCCACAGGATTTTTAAGGCTGTGTCCTTCCAGAATTAGGTCACCAAATCTGACTTCCAAGACACCTCTGGTTGTTACACTATGATGCCCAACTAGCACCTGAGCACTTAACTGTTTACACCACCCAGGGACTTCACCATTATCCTAGAAGCTATAAAATTTGGGGTATCAGTATGAGTGGTATAGAAAAACTACGGGCTTTGATAAACAAAACAATCCACTGTAGGAGATACCTACTTCCTCATTACAATTAAGGAAACATGTCTTGTCAACAAAAAATAAAGTGCTTACGAATATATTCTCAGCTACTGAGTCAGGTGACTGAAAAGTGAATTTGGTGAAGGTGTGTGACACAGTGTGTGTATGTGTTGTAAGAAATTAAATCAGAGTAACATAAAGGCTCAGATGGATGATGGAAGAAAACAGGACTCCCGGCAGAGGCTACAGGAGATGGTGAACAAAGATAGTGAAGAGCCTATAAGTAAAACGCCTTAAGCTGCCTTATTGGCCATAAAGAACGCAAACCACAAACTATTTAATTCAATCCATAAAAGAGTTGTCTTGCTCTTATCGTAGCCCATAAGAAGCTGTTGTTGTTATTAGCTGGATGGAGTTGACCCACAATTCATGGCAATCTCATTCGCAATGAAATGAAATGCCGTCCAGTCCGGCACCATCCCCATGATCGACTGTAAATCAGACTGTATGAGCTGTAGAGTTTTCATTGGCTAACATTTTGGAAGTAGATCCAGGCATTTTATCCTAGTCCATTTTAGTCTGCAGAGGCATCACTGAAACCTATTCACAAGTCTCCACTGACACATGAAACCCATTGGCTGGAAATCAAACCCAGGTCTCCTGCATGGAGGGTAAGAATTCTGTCACTGGACCACTCATCCTTCCTAGTTCTAGCATACCTACCTGCTTGGCAAAATAGCTTGACCCAGTCTGCCATTGTAGAAGGCTTAAAGCTAATCTTTTCCGTTAAGATGTTTAATTATTAGCTTATACAGGTATTGGTGAGGCTGACAAGTCCCAGGGAACTTGCTAGTTAATAATCCTGTCCCCAGAAATGCCCTTACCCTAGAAATCAAGAGGAATAAGCATTCTGAGAGGTCCAGTCCACTCCTAGAGGAAACCAGGGAGGGAGAGCAGTGACAGAAGAGTCTTGGACCTGCCCTGTTTAATGACATGCAACTGGTACTTAAAACAATACACCAAAGACTAAGGAAGGCTGAGAGGGTCAAATAACATTAAAGAAAAGCAAAGATTCCCTTCAGCAGGGTTTAAGTGATTCTGAGAAATCAAAGTTTTCCAATTAAACACATAGTTTGAGGAGAAGCATAAAGCTCTTGACAAAACTTACTGAAGTAGGAAGTTAATAAAGTTTCAGCTTAGTGTTAGACAAGCCTTCTGAATTCCAAAGTCCAACAAAGTGTTTCCAGTCATATTCTAAAGTTAGTAAAACTAGATTACAGGGGAAGAGAAGCAAGTGATCTTCACAGGGCCATGCGGCCATTGCGTCAGTCAGTTCCCGCTGGCTGACTGCAAAGAGCAAGGCCCAGACCAGGGGGAGGCTGGTGAGGCAGCGGTGCAAGTGGAAGTCAGATCCTGTCTTTATTTCAAATTTATGTATTTTTATTATGAATTTTTCATTGATTATTACACCTCCTCGCTTATCAATTCTCTCATTATCCAACATTCACATATACAATTGTAAAAAATCTACTATCCAATTATTTTTCACATTAGCAAAGTACATCTGGCAGTAATAAGTATCAAGATGTTAGGTGAAAGTAACCCTAGCTCTGGTAGTCAAGGTTATATGTCACCTTGGCTGAATCATAATTCTCAGTGATTTGGCAGTTGTAATGATACAGCTTGGCGGTTATGTAATGCTGTAATTTGGCAAGTATATAATGACGTAACTTTTCAGTAATCCTATGTTTTGTGATCTATGTAGTCATCTTCCATTTTCACATCACATCAATTTCACATAACAGCTTGGTCTTTGGAAACCAATTGTGTCTATAAGTGAAAAGAGTATTTTTTTAAACATTTTATTAAAATAAATTATATTTTTCTTGATTACTAAGCTTTTTCGTCCTCTTAAGTTTTTCATTCCAGGAAGTTGTCTCACTCGCTTTACACTAGCCCTGGCCCTAGTAAGGAGCCTAATAGACACAGATTACAGAAATGTCACCATCCATGGTCTGTAGCAATCAATGAAAGTATATTATTGCAACCTTATAGCCAGGAGTAACCAGGCCAAGCTCTCAGCCAGAGAGGTAAATATAAAGCTAAAATTAGAGATACAGAGGTTAAAATGGAAGTAAACTCTAGTTCATTGTAGGGACAGTGAGGCAGAGTTGGAATCAGGGCTATGATCACCATCAGAACAAGAAAGACCAGATCCAGAAAGGTTAGATGGAAGAAACATTCTGTGTGCCTATCTTGGTCAAAACACATGGGAGGCAGAGATAAAGAAGACATAGGCTTGGGCCAAGGTCCCCTCAACCAGGAATCCTTTTGGTCAACAATGAAGTCATTTGGGGAGAACTCTGATCCACCTGAGAAGAGCGCCTTTGAACCCTGCATCTGACTATTTATCATAACAAAACTCTGATTTTGAACTCAGCATGAGTTACCACGCCATAAAGAGCATGCGTGTGTTGCAATGAGGGAGTAAAATTGAACTGAAGCTGGACTGAGGTCCTGTTAGAATGTAAGAAAAAGGAAAGACTAGAAGAAGAGTACAGATTCCTTGATCTTGTCTTAGAGTTAGTCTTTATGAAGAATTTATGTTTGACTTTGAAAAAGAAAGAAACAGGAAGGAAAGTTTGGAGAAGACAATGGAACATGCACAAAGAGTTGACAGTCAGTATTTTCAAGCTCAGAATCTTATTTCAGACTTTGTTTCTAGAGGAGCTGCCCTTGTCCATCTTTGGACCCTTTGTCACCTTCTTACTTGTATCTGGAGTGTGGGTGGTACAAACAGTTAATGTGTTTGGCTGCTAACCAAAAGGTTAGAGATTGAAGTCTACCCTGAAGCACCTCAGAAGAAAGGTGTTGGTGGTCTACCTTCCAAAAAGTCGGTCACTGAAAACCCTGTAAGCACACAACTTTGCTCTGACACACGTGGGGTCATCATGAGTCAGAGTTACCTCTATGGCAATGGTTATTTTTCCTGGCATCTTGAGAAAGAAACAAATCTCATTTTAAAAGTTTCATATTTGTTGGCCAAGATCCTTATATTCAAGTTCAGTTCTCTTATAAACTGTGGCTGTTGTCTTCTTTTGTGCTTTCTAGATTACACCTGCTAGTGTGATAGGAAGAATAGAATCATTCTCTATGTTAGGACTAGAGGTCTCCCTAACCCTCCAGTCTGAAGCAGAGTCTGAACGGCCCAGGTTATTGCCTTGGCCAGAGGCTAAGGGTCCTACAACAGTCAGCTCCAGTCAGTGACACTGTGCAAGAATTAAATTACACAGCACGTATTCTAGTTAATCCATTAGAGTCACTTATTTTACTTGCAAAAACCTTTTTTCTCATCCTTTCAAACCTCCTCATTAACTGCTTAAAACTTATTGTCTTTGGTTGCAATTTTTATTTTTATACCACAAATTGCTGTCTTGACTCTTTTCTGAGATCGCTAATGTGTGTCACCTTTTCGCTGTGTGAGCCTTTGCCACAAATCGCAGTAGAAGAGTCCCATCTCTCTTCTGTTTTGGAAGCAAGAGGAAGACATAAAATAGGTAGAAATTTGGGGGGCAGGAGGTAAAGACCAGACTATGGCCTCAGCCTAAAGCACATTGTCCGTTCTGTCTTCTGAGTTGTGCCTTAGAATGCCAGGTGTTGTCCAACAATTAAGGAACTTGCACATGGTTCCTCATTTGGTCCTTTGTCCTCGGGCATGTACGTCATCAGTAAAGACCCGGAGGAGACAGTGGTTAAGTGACAATCCAAGCCACTAACTGTAAATGTAACATTAAACCAACAGATGTTATTAAAATGAAAATGTTGGTGTTAGCTGCTTTGAAGTTGCTCCCTGTTTTGGAGTAACCCTCCGCACAATGGAATCAGACCACTGTGATCCACAGGGTTTTTACCGGGATATTTCCCAGAAGTAGATCTCTGGGCCTGTCTTGTTAGTCCATTTTAATCTGGAAACTTCCCTGAGACCTGTTCAGAACCACAGCAACACAACAAGCCTTCTCCGACGTGTGGGTGGTGGCTGCACACAAGGTATGTCGGTTGGCCAGAAGTCCAACCCAGCTCTCTGGCAAAGAAGACAATAATTCTACCACTTCCATGAAAAAAAGAAACATTTGACAGGCTTTGAAAAGTTCCTCTAAAATAATGTTTCCTGAATTGCTATCTGTGGATCACCCACTTCAGAATTTCATAGAATTCTTACTCAAAATGTTTATTTCTGGGACCCACTCAAAATTAGCTGAATCGGAATCTGTGGAGGTAGAATATAGATATCTGAACGTTCAAAACGTTCTGAAGTATACTTTTTGTACACACTCAAACTTTAGATTCAGACTAACATGTAGCTAGCATGTAGCTAGCATGTAGCTAAATAGTAAGGATACATGTTTTCTTGCCGCATGTACAAGGCTTTTAGTAAGTTTCCTTTACCACTTCTTAGTGCAATTCTTTCCCTCATTCCTTCAACTTTTTTTTTATTTTTATTCTTTTTATTTAGTATGACTCAGTGAAAATGTACATTCCCGTATAAATTTACATGTCAACCTGTATGCAGCTTCCACTGCTCTCCCTGTCTGGTGACAGCACACTGTTCCTCTCTGCTCCATACATGTCCCATCCCCCCAACAGTCTCGTTTCCCCTCCTCTTCACCCACTCTCCTTCCTCCAACCAGAGGTCAGCAGGATGACATCCTATAGATGTATAGAACCATAAAGTGCATCCAGTATATGGTCACCCTGCATCGCCAAGTCCAGAGGGCTCTCTGCACCCCACATTGGTGAGTGGTGTCTGGGGTCTTAAAAGCTGCCAAGCTGCCATCCGAGGGCACAGCAAATGGTCCCAACTCAGCATGAATGAATCCTCACTGAAGACCAAAATGACATGGGGTAAAGACAACCTAGAAGACAGAGAGACCCACAAGAGTGGATGCCAACATCGACTTGGGACCGGAAGAACCAGATGGTGCCCGGCCACCACCAGTGATAGCCACGATGGAGCTCACAGAGAGGAGTCTCACTGGCAACACAAGAATAAAAAGGGGTGCATCCTGAGATCTCCACTAAAAGACCTCAGTTAATGTTCCAGTGGTTTCGGGGTTCCTCTGGGACCATGGCCCCTGGCCCTGATGCTGTCCTTGCCCATAAATCATTCCTTCAACTTTTGATTGCCAATTTAAATGCCTTCTTTTCTCTCTGCCTCAAAATCTGTCCTAACTCAAGGTTCTAATTGAATAATTGCAAATACTCTAGAGTAGATCATAGCATTCATGGGATAATTTGGTTGAAATGATTACCTGGAAATTGTCAGAGTCAATAGACTAGACTTACTACCTAGAAGTTATATTTAATCAAATAACACAGAGTGCTAAAACCAAGAGAGAATCATAGTTACAAAAGAGAAATCCTCCTTAAATAAAAAGATTGATGACCACTTAGCCCTCAGAGAGGCCAAAGGATGAAACTCACTAGGCTTCGGCTAGATGACTGAGCTTCTTTTCCCAAGTTATATGGTAAGGTTCCAGATAGTAAATATTTTAGGATTTGTTTTCCATTTTTCCTTGTTACAGCTGCTCAATTCTGCCCATAATAGTATCCATAGATAGTGTGATAACAAACGTATGGGACCACATTACAACAAAACTTTATTTCAAAAAACAGGCTGGGGCAACAATTTTACAGATCCCTGCTCTTGGGGATAATAGAGGAACAAGACATAGGGGCCATGCATCTGTGATGGACATCATGGAGCAATTCAAACCTTGAGAGCGATCAGCATCTGTATTCTTCAACATAGTTTTGAAAGTCTTTGTTATAGGTACTTTACCATTACTTAACCAGACTAAGGAAACCCTGGTGGTGTAGTGATTAAGTGCTGCAGTTGCTATCTAAAAGGATGTAAGTTCAGATCCACCAGGCGCTCCTTGAAAACTCTATGGGGCCGTTCTACTGCAGCCATAGGGCTGCTAAGAGTCAGAATTGAGTCAGCAACAATGGGTTTGGTTTGGCAACAGATTACAATTTTCAGACTGACTTACTTTTTAAAAAATTTAATCTTTATAAAGACATGTTAGGATAAATATTATCCTAATTATTTTATAACTGGAGAAACTGAGACTAGAGACATTCAGTGCCTTGGAAAAGTCACTAACAGATGAAAATGGCTGAGCTGGAATTTGTGATTTGAATTCAGGTCTATCCTGTTTCAAGATTCCCATCTTTTTCCACAACACTATATTACCTCACTACTGAGTAGCTAGTGTGCAAACCACATGTGAAAGAAGTATGTGATGTTCTCCTAGCTATTACCCTAAGGTCTTATATCTTGTCCTTTCAAAGTCCAGCCCAAGGAACCCCCCCAAAACAAACTACTGTCAAGTCAATTCAGACTCATAGTTACCCTATAGGAGAGGGTAGAACCACCCCATAGAGGATCCAAGGCATGCCTGGTGGATTCAAAGTGCGAACCTTTTGGTTAACAGCCATAGCACTTAATCACTACACCATCAGGGTTTCCACCTAAGGCACAGTTTTTCCAAAAAGGCTTTCCCAAACCCGCTGACTACAACACAGTGCTTGAAGATTGAATGTCCTTTGATGGGTGTTTAGCTTTCAAACTCTCAATGGTTATCTGTATATGGATACAGGCAATCCTCCTAAATGAGCAGTATACTCTTCCAGGGCAGAGCCTGTTTCTTGTACCTTGTCAAAACCATGATATGGAACACCACACTTTGCATACAGAATGCTTATTGCAACTGCTGTGTTGTTCTAGCAAACCCTGATGCAGGAAGGAGCAATGGGGACATTTGTATGTTTCTTGTCTTAATGTTCTAATACTGGCCTCCTAGGAACAATGTAAAGAAAACAAACATTTTCAAAACTGGACTCATAAACATCATTATAAATGGAAAGAAGTTGAAGTTGTCAACAATTTCATTCTGCTTCAGTCAACAGTCAGCATCCACAGAAGCAATCATCAATAAATCAAATAACTTATGGTTTTAAAAAGCAAAGACGTCACCATGACAATTAAGGTGCACCTGACCCAAGTCATGGTCTTTGCAATCACCTCGCATGCATACATATGTAACTATGTAACTCTAGCTGCTCTGCCTACACTGTGACAGCACCCTCCTTCTTTCCACCCTGTATTTCTTGTGTCCATTCAATCACCTTGGGATGATTATAATTATGTGTCAACTAGGCCAGGTCATGATTCTCAACATTTCAGTAGTTGTGTTATGTTGTGATCGCTTCCCTGTTCAAACGAGATACATGATGGTCCCCATGATACGATCTGCTGTGGTGCTGGTGGGAGTACGGCTTGTGGCCACTCACCCTTCCCCCGACCAAGCCTTTACCCCTCCGCCTTCTGCTGCCTCTTTCCTTCTTGCTGACCTTGCCAGGGCTTTTGCTTCTTCTAGACTCTGCAGTCGACTCTTGTTCATCTAACCTCCATCTCTTGCAACTTGAGCTGGCAGCCCACCTGTAGTCTTGCCTGTCTCCCTTAAGTTTCCTCAGCCTTCACAGCCTGCAGTAGCCCTGCTCTCCGGCCTGCCAGTCTTATATGAGATGTTACAGGCTCTACAATCATGTGAGCTGTCTCCTTGCCATAAATCTCTCTCTATATATGTATATTTATATGCTTTACTGGTTTTGCTTCTCCGGAGAATCCAGTCTGAGACAAGCTAGATAGCAAAACAGGAAGACAGACAAAAAACTGATGCCTTCGAATTGTAGTTTCGGCAAATATTGAATATATTATGTATTTCCAGAAGAAGACAAATTGGTCTTAGAAGAAACACAGCTAGATTGCCCCTTGGAAATGAGGATGAGAAGACTTCACCCTGCTTACTTTGGTTGTTTGTTCTTGTTAAATATTTTCCTGTGCTTTAAGTGAAAGTTTACTATCTGAGTCAACTTGTCATACATAAACTTTCACACACAGCTCTGTGTAACCCTAGCTGCTCTCCCCACCCTGTTTCAGCATACTCCTTCTTTGCACTTTGTGTTTTGTTTGTCCATTCAACCAGCTCCTATCCCCCTCTGGCCTCTCCTCTCACCTCTGGACACGAGCTGTGCTGGCCCCTCCTCTCTTGCACACTGTCTCTCCCTTCACCTAATCCAGTTCTCATCTACTATCTAATCAGTGAATACCTCTCTTTTCCCTCCCACCCTTGTAATCACCAGAGACTGTTTTCCTCTGGGTTTAAATCTTTACTTGGGTGCTTATAATAGGGGTCTCATACAATATTTGTCCTATTGCCACTGACTAATTTCACTCAGCTTAATGTCTTCCAGATTCCTCCATGTTATAAGATGTTACCCAAGATCATCATCAATCTTTATCATTGCATGGTATTCCATTGTGTAAAAATATCATATTTTGTTTATCAAATCATCCATTTTGGGGTAGCTAGGTTGAGTCCATCTTTTTGCTGTTGTGGACAGTGCTGCAATAAACATTGGTGTGAACATACCTATTCAAGTGACAGCCCTTATTTCTTCTAGGCTATGTTCCAAGAAGATCGCTGGATCGTAGGGTATTCCTGCTTCTAGCTTTCTAAGAAAGCAGCACCTCTTGCTTACTTTGGACACATCATCAGAAAGACCAACACTGGAAAAGAACATCATTTTGGTAAAGTCAGGAAAATCACAGACACGCCAATGAGATGGATTGACACAGTAGCCATTAACAGTGGTCTCAAATATACTAACCATAATGAACATGGCACAGAACCAGGCAACATTTTATTCTGTGACACATAAGCTCACCATGAGTAGGAAGTGACTGACTAGAAGACAACTAACAATAGCTTCATGGGAAGAGTACTTGTGTGACAAACCCAAAGAATTTACATACTATAATTTTGGGTTAAAGTTCCATAGCACTGTGTGCTTCAGGAAAGCAAAACCTGAGGACATCCAGCCATCTTTCATCTGTTGTTGGCAGAAGTCTGTTTTGTTCTCCTGTACGACATGCCTGTATTTCGTTCTTAGTGTGTGACCAACACAAAAGTATTTACTCAGAGTTGGATTTTCTTTCAGACTGGCTTAGCTTTCTCTGTTTTGCAGACTGCATATTATCTGGGAGCTAAACGATCTCAAACAGTAATTTAATAACCAGCAAAGGCCACCTACAACTTTTTCCCTAAACCTCAAGTAACTGGGCTCTGCTTTTCTCACAACAGTGCCTTCCAGTGACTAAGAAAAACCCCTAAATTCACTTTCTTCTCCAACCTCAAAGCCAACTTTTTGAGTCTTTGGCGTGCTGCCAGAACTTGGTTTCTTAAATCATAATTAGTCTTTTCATCACCGGCACTTCTGGACCAAAATCATTTGTCAATGGGGAGATAATTTGAAAACTTCAGGGATGTTCCCAACTCAGAATACATGACTTCCCTGCTGAGACTGAGGATCCTCCAAGGCAAGACCTGACATTTAGCAATCCTTACACCGCTAATAGGCAGCCTAACCTCTAGGAGGTGTTCAAGAAACATTTGTTGATATGAAATGATTGGAATGATTCCCTGACTCAAAGGAAGACAGCTGTCACGTACGAGAGTGAATTCTAACCCATGAAGCTCTGCAGTGGCTGCTGGCATCTGGGGAAAGTGGCTTCCAAAAACAGGCACCATCACCCTGACCACCATGCCCCAAGAATCACCTGTTGATGGTCCTTTATGGTGTCCCCAGGTGGTGTAAACTGTTAAGCACTTGACTATTAGCCTAAAGGTTGGCAGTTCAAACCCACCCAGATGCATTTTGTCAAGACAGGCCCAGCTACCTGCTTCCAATCATGTGGAGCAGTTCTACTCTGCACACATGGGGTCGCTATACATAGGAATCAAATGGACAGCAACTAACAAAAACATGGCCCTTTATAGTGGTAAGAATTAGTACCACATTTGTTATGATTCAAGATGCAGTGAGGCAAGCTACTGCCTTCAAATTAATTAAGGTGGATTAAATAGCTGAAATAAAAGATTTTGAACGTTCTGTTACTTTAGCTTTATGTTTAAACATTCAGGGAGTACCTGCCCCATCTGTGAGCCATGAATCATGCAGTGAAGAAGTGATTTAAGGTGACTGCTAGATGATGCCCCGGGGGAGCCTGTCAATATGACTAGCAATCAACTGCCACTTTATATCAAGGGTAATGGAATGAAATGTAATATGAAATTCTGGTTTGGAGGAAAATAAAATGGTGGTTGTCCATTGATTACATTTGCCTTAAAGTCTGACATTCATCGACCAAATGTTGCATTTCTGAATGACTCATGGGCTTTTAAGAGGTTGCCGGTAAAATGTTCCTTGCATTTTAAACTGGTCATTTATTTCCCAGGTTAACTCCTGCAATCCTAGTCACTGAGGGCTTCACATGCTCCAAACATGCTAAGTACTGTAGGCCTTAATTGATCTTATCTGGCCACTGCTAAGGACCCAAACCCAGTGGACTTAGACTTGCAGACCAGAAAGAGTCTTAGAGATGGACTGGTCCAAATTCCACACTTCATAGATGAGTAAACCTTTCTGGTATAACATCTGTATTAGTTTTCAACTGCTGCTGTAACAAATTATCATAAACTTAGAGGCTTAAGATAAGACAAACTCATTGTCTTTCAGTTCTGAGAATCAGAAGTCTAGAAAGAGTCTATGAACAGTTGTTTCCAGAGGCTCCAGGGGAGAATTTATTTCCTTGCCTTACCATTTCTAGCTTTCAGAAGCCATGACTACCTATTTGACTCAAAGCCCCTTTGGTTTCCTGCCTGTGCCTTACAAGAACACTTCTGATTAGACCTGACCCACCTAGATAATCCAGGACAACCTCTGCATCTCAAGACCCTTAGTTTAGTCACATCAGCAAAGTTCTTTTTGTCATCTGAGATAATATATTCACAGGCTCCAGTGATTAGGATATACTATTTGGGGAAGCCATTATTTAGTCTACCACACTGTCAAAGGAGAAAATGTCGTAAACAGACCAATAAGAATATTTCTCTTCAACGTCAGTAGAAAGAGGCCCAGGTACCTTAACAATCTCTGTGTACGTGTTAATGAGGCGTCTGAAGCACAGGCTCCAGATTCACACAGGCTTGGTCTGATTCCTGTTCTACCATTCACAAGACAACTTACATATTGGAGAAGACAATTTATAAATTGTCGACGTTTCTAAAGCCTCATGTCCATGAAGGAACTGGCAGGAATTGAGGCAGAAGGTAGGGGCGGGGATGGAAGAATTTCAGGGTCGTGCTAAGGAGTTACGTGCCAAAGTTTTTCAGGAAAGACATCTCCTTTTCTTGGCTTACGCCAGCATCTTCAGTGCCCAAATACCACAATACATACTTGATGAATGAGGAACCAGTAATCAGTGTCGTGAATCAGTACTTCGATGACTGTTATTAAAATGATTTGTGCAGCTCTGTCTTGCCATCTGGAGCCCTGGGGGTGAAGCAGTTAAAAGCTCTGCTGCTAACCAAAAGGTCAGCAGTTTGAATCCACCAGCTGCTTCTGGAAAACACTTTGAGGCAGTTCTACTCTCTTCTATAGAGTATCTATGAGTTGCAATTGACACAACGGCAATGGTTTTGTTTTTCTGTTTTGTCTTCTCTTCTTTTTTATCCTGTCAACTAGATGCTAAATAAACATCTTGAGCCACAGAGGGGACACTGTATCTTGTTTCATTTTACAGGTTCACAGCCCTCAAACAAGGAGCCTTGGTGCAGCGGCTTAACACTGGATTGCTAACTGAGAGCTCAGTCATTTGAACCTACCAGCTACTCCTCAGACGAAGCACGTGGCAATCTGCTCTTTATGAACATAGCTCCTGCTGTTCATGTTTGTTTGTCAACCATGCCCTCCTCCCAAGGTGTTTTTGTAAGTGCAATATGCTGATTTTTTTACAGCAAATGTAGAAAGTGTGCATTATTTGTGTAAAATATGTTACAGTCTTGAAAATCCTGTGGGGCAATTCTACTTTGTCCTATAGAATCTGTATGAGTTGGAATCAACTCACTGGTGACAATTAAGGTATGGGTAGAGCTCTAAATTAATTAGGTAGCTTGCAGCCAACAGTCAGATTACTGATAATCTTTAAATTAGATGCTCTCTGTTCCCACCCATAAACGTAAATTTAAAAACAATCACCTGTATCTAGCAACATATTTATAAGTATTCTCATACTTATCTGTTTACAGAAAAATTTTATAATTGTGGACACTATTTATAAATATAAAATGAAACAAATTAAATGGAAATCTTAAAAATACTGTCTACCACAGTAGGCATCACTGTTCTCCCCCAAGCACCTCAGCATTCATTGCTGTGCACATCAGCCACTCAACTTCCAGCTGCAAGCTTTGGGCCTGAAGGTTTTTTCTGGCCACCATCTGACAGGGAACAGTGCAGAAGTGCTGGGAAGGTAATACCTGCAGAAGCAGCCATCAGCCACAATGACTAGTAAGAATTAGTAGATAAATGTGTAAATACTCTCACCTCTTAGGTAACTCCAAGCTGTGTCCCATGTAAAGGACTCTGGTGACTCAGTGGTTAAGAGCTCAGCTGCTAACTGAAAGGTCAGCATTTCAGCCACTTTCCTGAGAGAAAGATTTAGCAATCTCCTGTCAAGATTACAGCCTTGGTGACCTTATGGGGCAATTTTACTCTGTCCTGTGGGATCATTATGAGTCAGAATTGACTACATGCAGACTACTATGTTCTACACAGATTCCCAGAGTTCCACTTGGGATCACACTTGAGTTGACCATAGTGGTAACCTTCTCTAGAACATAGTTTTATGGTTTTCTTCCCTTCCCTGGGATTTCTGATTACAAAGTGTTACCAATCCCCTCAACACCTGGCGAAAGTGCCTAGGGTCCTCAGAGATTTTCAGCCTCAGTTTGTGGTTGCTACTCTTTCAGGACAGTCTTAAGGTGATGAGAATTCAGTTTAGGTGAATTTCCTGAGATCCCATACCTCAGTGTGGAATAGTGAAGAAGTTCGCCTCACCTCTTCCAGTAACATCCAAGTGACTCTGGGCAGGTCACTGACCACATCCTTGTCTCAATTCCCAAACCTGCAGGAGCTGGTTACTAACTGGCTTGTGGGTCCCATCCTTCTATGGCAGTCTCAAATTAAATTACTCACTTGGCAAAGCCATCTGCTTCTTAAAGTGTTCATTATAAACATCAGTGGTGCCCATAAGCACCTGTCAAGAATGGGAGAAAAAATGGTGCAAAGATCCAGGGAAGGAAGTAACAGAATCTACTTCCTTCTCCCAAATTCATTCTATGAAGCCAGCATAACCCTGGTACCAAAGCCAGGGCAAGAGCCAATGAAAAAGGAGAACCACAGATGACTATCACTCATGAATCTAGATGCAAAAATCTTCAACAAAATTCTTGCCAATAGAATACAACAACATATCCAAAAAAATAATCCATCATGACCAAGTTGGATTCATGCCAGGGATGCAAGGCTAGTTCAACATCAGAAAAACAAGTAATGTGATCCACCAAAAAATAGCACAAAAGACAAGAATCATCTGATTTTACCTATTGATGCAGAAAAGGTATCTGATCAAGTCCAGCACCCATTTATGCTAAAAACTCTCAACAAAATAGGAATAGATGAGAAACTCCTCAATACACTAAGGGCCATTTATACAAAGTCAACTGCCTACATCATCCTGAATGGGGAGAGACTGAACTAGTTTTCTCTGAGAACAGAAACTAGACAAGGATGCCCACTCTCAACTTTTCTGTTCAACATTGTACTAGAATTTCTAGCCAGAGCAATTAGACAAGACGGTGAAATAAAGGGCATCTGTACCAGCAAAGAAGAAGTAAAAGTTTCCCTATTTGCAGATGATATGATTGTATATGCAGAAAACCATAAAGAATCCATAAGTAAACTACTCAAACTGATAGAAGAGTTTGGCAAAGTCTTTGGATACAAGATAAACATTAGTAAATCAGTAGGATTCCTTTATACCAACAATGAGATTATGAATGAATAAATCACTAAATCAATACCTTTTACTCCAGCCCCTAAGAAGATAAAGTACCTAGGAATAAATCTAACCAGAGAAATAACAGACCTTAACAAAGAGAACTACAAGTCCTTACTACAAGAAACTAAGGGAGACTTACATAAATGGAGAAATCTACCCTGCTCATGGATAGGAAGAATTAACATAGTGAAACTGTCTATTTTGCCTAAAGCAATCTACGTATATAATGCAAACTCAGTACAAATTCCAGTGACATTTTTTAACAAGATCGAGAAACTAATTGCCAACTTTGCTCGGGAAAAGAAGAAGCCCTGGATAAGTAAAGCACTACTGAAGAAGAAGAAAACACCGGGAGGCCTCTCACTATCCTACTTTAGAACCTATTACACTGTCACAGTAGTCAAAACAGCATGGTACTGGTGCAAAAAGAGACAGATAGATCAGTGGAACAGAATTAAGATCACTGAGATGACAGCATCTTCCTATGAAAGGCTGATATTTGACAAATGCCCTAGAATGCTCGCCAAGCCAAGCCAAGTGCCGTCACGTTGGATCACATTAAACCAGGGAAAAAACAATCTTTTCAACAAACGGTGCTTGCCAAATTGGATATCCACCTGCAAACAATTGAAACGAGACCCATATTTTACACCTTATACAAAAACCAACTCAAACTGGATAAAAGACCTAAATATCAAATCTAAAACGATAAACCTCATCCAAGAAAAAGTAGGAACAACAATGGAAGTTTTAGTTCACAACTTAGACAGACTTCAGAGTCTGTCAAACAAACCACAAACAGCAGAAGAGAAAATAGATGAATGGGAACTATTAAGAATCAAACAATTTTGCTCATCCAAAAACTTTATTAATAGAATTAAAAGCCCAGCTACAGAATAGGAAAAAAATATTTGCCTGATCTCTATAATCTATAAGGTACTACAAAACATCAACAAGAAAATGATAAATCACTCAATTGAGAGATGGACAAAGGAGATGGACAGACACTTCACTATAAAGGAGATCCAGACAGCCAAAAAACACATGTGGACATACTCACAATCATTAGCTATTAAAGAAATTCAAATCAAAACTACAATGAGATACCATCTCACCCCAATAAAGTTGGCCATCATCCAAAAAACACAAAACAACAAATGAATGCTGGAGGGGCTGTGGAGAAATTGGAACTCTCCTACACTGTTGGTGGGATTGCAAAATGGTCCAACCTCTTTGGAAAGCAATCTGGCACTTCCTTAAGAAGCTGGATCTAGACATACTGCTTGACCCAGTAATTCCACTGCTTGGAATATATCTTACAGAAGCAAGGCCATTCACACCAACTGATACATGTACACGAATATTTATCACAGCAGAGTCCACAATAGCAAAAAGATGGAATCAACCCAGATGCCCAACGACAGAGGAATGGATAGGTAAACTATGGTATATATACTCAATGGAACACTATGCAATGATAAAGAACAATGATGATTTTAGGAAACATAACCTGGTTTCAACTGGAGGGCATTATGTTGAATGAAAGTAGTCAGCAACAAAAGGCAAATATTGTATGACACCCCTGCGATAAGAACTTAAAAACAGGCTCATACATAGAAGAAGACTGTTTGATGGCTGCAAGGGTGGGGAGGGATGGAGGGTGAAGTGGGGAGGTTTTAGATTAGATAGTTGATAGAAACTTGGTTGGGTGAAATCTATGACAGCATACATCAGAAAGAAGAGCAGTATTAACTGGACTTCAGCATAACATGACTATCCCTCCCATCTTAATCCAATATTACAAGGACAGACTAGCTGGGGCCAGGGGTCTGATGCTATGCTCTCAGGGGAAACCGAGGCCAACTGGCACAACTGACATTTTGTTAAGGGAGCCCTCTGCACCCCATATTGATGAGTGGCATCTGGGGTCTTAAAAGCTGCCATCTGAGGTACACCAAATTGTCCCAACTTAACATGAACGGATGATCACGAAGAACCAAAATGACACAGGGGAAAGAGAATCCAGAAGACAGAGAGACCCATGTGAGTGGGTGACTACAACGACTTGTGACCAGAAGAACCAGATGGTTCCCGGCCACCACTGGTGATAGCCATGATGGACCTCACAAAATTGAGTCTCACTGGCAACACAAGAATACAAAGGGGTACACTCTGAGAGCTCCATTAAAAGACCACAGTGATGGTCCTTGAGCCTAGGAGTTCCCCTGGGAGCATGGCCCCTGGCCCTGATGCTGCCTCTGTCCGTAAATCACAATGGTGGTCAATTCTCAGACAGGAATGAATTGGACTTGGTGACACAGAGTGGCCATATCATGTGTGCACTTTATGGTTCTGTGGATCTATAGGATGTTGTCCTGCTAACCTCTTACTGGAGGAAGGGGAGTGGATGGACAGGAGGGGATAGGAGATTTGGGGGAGGACATGACATGTATGGAAAGAGAGGAGGAGTGTGCTGTCACCGGGCAGGAAGAGCAGAGGGAGCTGCATATAGGTGGGCATGCAAATTTATATGGGAATGTGCATTTTCACTCAATCGTAATTAAAAAAATAAATAAATACCCCCCCCCCAAAGAAAGAGTCTGCTTCCTCCATGTCCCACCTTGACAAGAGCAGTTTCTCTACCAAATACCCTGACAAGGGCTTCTAGCTGTTTCTATCACAATCTCTGTCATATCTGCCTGTTCAAAGAAAAAGATGATTGCAAAGAACAATTCTGGGAAGAATGCTGAGGAGGATTATTCTGATCACAGACAAACTCAGAAATATCTTTGCTCCTTAATCCTTTGAATAAATGATTCATGGGATGCATGCTTTTGAAGGAATTGAATGCTTTCTTTTGTTTTCCTGGAACTCTTGACTTCTGCTCTGTCTCTGAAGACCAGTAATAAATATATGAAGCCATATAGCTAAGTGATTAGGAGAATGCCCTTATGGGTCTATTACATTTGCTTTAGAAACATCCATTAATAAATAAACATATTGCATAAATATGTCAGATAAGACAAAGGTAATGAGATTCACTTTTAACAAGTCAATACCAAGAATAACAAATGATGACTTTTAGGGGATTTTCCTGTAAGTTTTCCAAATGCCTCATAAATTTTTCCTTTTACCCACGACTATCTTCTCCTGATTAAAAATTTACCCTCCTACAATTAAAAATCCATAGTCAATTAAACAGAGTTAGAAAAGAAGATGAGAATGTGGAAAACAGCAAAGTATAATGAGAGTGAGTTTTCTGACCATTTAAGTTCTCTTAATGGCTCAGATGATCCAAGGTTGCATCCCTAGGTCTTTTTCCAAGGGGACTGTAGTACAGAAGAGTATATTAGTTTCCTAGGACTGCTATGACAAAATACCACAAAGTAGATATCTTTAAAGAACAAAACTGTATTGTTTCACAGCTCTGGAGGATAGAAGCCCAAATTAGGGCATCATCAGTGTTGATTCCTTCTGTGAACTCTCAGAGAAACTGTTCATTACCTCTCTCCTAGCTACTGATTAATGTGACAGTCACTAACATTGCTTTGCAGCTTATACATGTGTCTACATATGGTGACTTCTCCCTTTGTATGGCTCTGTTTCTGTCTCTGTCCTCCTCTTTTATAAGGAACCAGTTACGTACAATTGGCTCGTACCCTACTTGGATATGACCTCATTAACTTACCTGATGATACCTTCAAAGACAGACCCTATTCCGCCCAACCAAGGTCACAATTCCACAGTCCAGGGGTTAAAACTTCAGCACATCATTTTGGGGGGACACAAATCAACACATAACCATGGGTGAGGTAACCAGATATGAAGTGTGGTTCAAGAAGTGTTAAAAGTACAGTGTACTGAAATGGTTCCCCCATTGACATTGGCTTCCTTGCCACAATATCTGGCTCATAATAAGGACTTGAAGGAACAGATGAATGTCACAGTCACCTTGATTGGCCGAGGTGCAGGTCACATTTGCTTCATTGTTCAGCAAATTGTATAAAAGATCTGAGGTAGCAGTGCGTCCCACTAGACTTCCATAGCTTAGCCAAACTATTCCCTAGGCTTAAAGTAATATAATGGAAAGAATAAGAGATTTGGAATCTTACAAATTTCAAGTGAATCCAAGCTCTACTCTTACAAACCAGCCATGCAACCTTGTACAAGATAATTAGTAACTATAATTCTCAGTTTTATTCTCATTTGTCAGGTGGCTGTAAAACCAAAAAAAAAAAAAAAAAAAAAAACCAAACACACTGCTGTCGAGGCAATTCCAAATCATAGTGATCCCATAGGACATAGTAGAACTGGCCCATAGAGTTTCCAAGGAGGACCTGGTAGATTCAAACTGCCAACCTTTTGGTTAGCAGCTGTAGCACTTAATCACTATGTTAGCAGGTTGACTGTATTAACAGCTAATTCACAGAATATTTGAGGGGTACAATAAAATATCTTATGTAAGTTACCTGGTATAGCACTGACCGTAGCCAGTGTTCCCCAATACTTGGATTTTTATTCCTGCGTATCCCCACCTACTAACCCATTGGCTTGATTACTTTTAATTCAGATTCTTAAGTGACTCAAATAGGAAAAAAAAAAATTAACATACACGGAACTTTTTTCTCACATAAGATGTTCTACACTAATTCATCAATCCAAGTTTGTATGATTATTATTTGGGGAACTCGATAGGTAGAATATGGAATAAGTTTCTGTCCATAAAGAGATCTGAAATGTACATTCACCTGTGGTGCAGATTGGCCTTTGTGTGGTAAAAATCCATCAGGGGCCCTTTAATCGTATGGATCTGAAAGGAAGTAGTCCATTGTTGTTTTCGGCGGCGGAAGCACCAAGGCAGGGTCTGAGGCTATTGTTTAACTTCTGTGAATTTAGAGGGAACTACTGCTTAGCACAGTTTCAACTTGAGCTGGTATACCAACAATATAAATTATGTTATTAATGAATAAATAACCCAGAGGGTACTGATATCAAACCATTATGTTCTGATATAATTATTCTGTGGGGAACCATAGAGCAATGTCACATGCCCTATGTGCACTGGTGGGTTTCCCTAAAGGAAGAGATAAGTTCTGGGACAAGAAACAAAGACCTGCGGGTAGGACTTGACGGAAGGTAAAACATTTCCTCTCTCTTTCCCTCTCTGTGTGTGTGTGTGCTTTGAGACCCTACAGGTCCATCTGGATTGGAGAGTCTGAGAGTAGCCACTTCTAGCAATAGTTGTCAGGTTGACCCACGGCAACTCCATGTGTGTCAGGGTAGAGCTGTGTTCTACATGGTTGTCAGTGGTTGATATACTGGAAGCAGATCACCAGGGCTTTCTTTCAAGGTGCCACTGGATGAACTCAGCCTTTCAGTTAGCAGCCCAGTGCATCAGGCATTTGCACCACCCAGGAATTCTGTGGTCACTTCTAGCACCACATGAAATTTACTCCGAGTTGTACTATCTTCACCTCCTCACCAATCTTTAATAAAACTGTGCTAACAATTACAGCCTGGTATAAACTGTCCTATGGGCAATCCGTGGAGGACAATCTCTCCAACTCAGCAGTGGTAGCGCCAGTGGATGCTGTGGAGTATCCTCCTGCAGGGGCAGTGCTACAGCGGCTTGGAGAGAAGATGATGCTCAAGAACAAGAGAATCTATTCCAGAGCACACATCGGATAGCACCAGGGCCATGCTGAGAGGGGTAAAGATTCTTATTGGATAAGTGGAAACTGCAGCCAGCATCATTCGGGTAATAAAGAGAATCTAAGCACATGACATACTATCAGGCTGCTTAGCTTGCGTACTTTGTTTATGGAAGTCATTCCCCTTAGTAGACTCATCCCAATGGATCTGATAGTTTCCAAAACGACAGTTTTGAAGAGCAAAAACTGAACAGAATGAAAGCATGCCACTGAATCACGAGAACCTGGAATCCATGTCAGCCCACCCAGTGAGCAAACCTGGACCTCTTAGGCTTGTTTTTATAAGACTGTCATGTTCCCTTTGTTAAGAGTTGCTGGTGGGTTGTGTTCTCCCTTTATCTTGCCTTGCAACTTCCATCTACCTCGACGCCTGCCTACTTCTCAAAAAAGAACTTTCTAAAAGAAAAATCATCACGTAGGTACCAATGGAGAGAATATTTTTTCTGCATTTTGCCCTTAAATTTAAGGGATATGAAAAGGGGGGATGAGAAGCCCAGTCCAGTCGTGATATTTATTCACGAGACACAAATCACTTTTTCATTACAAATTCAGTCCTGAATTATGCTTCAGTAGCAAAACTGGCACTGTGTGTTTTGTTTGTAGAGAAAGCCCAGACCTCCCAGCTCTTAGCTCAGCTGAACAGAAAGACACTGTGAGTCTACTTGCCCGTTGCCTAATCATATTTCCAGATGCCACCCCGGCAAAAGGAGCAGAGGATAAAATCACTGGGAGGCATATCTAATTCACAAGATAAACATAATCCACTGCAAAGTAATGTAGGATCAGCAACATGGAGGGAAAAAAGAGCGCCAGCCCAGTCCGAACAGAGGAAGGGCATCACGCACCACTCAGCAGGAGGAATAATTGCATTCCACCAAGGCAGGTGCATGGTGAATGTTTTTATATTAAATCATTACTAGGATTTAAAGAGCCTGTTTAAGATGGAAAGTGGCAGATTGAGTCACATGCTATTTACAATGTCTTAACAATGTTGAACGTTTTGCAGTCAGAAAAATATATCATGGAAATAGATCACAAAGATTTTTGTAAACATTGATGTATTTCTCTCTGCTAAAGGAAACAGCACAATCACTATTTCTATTTTTCCCAGCACCATAAACAGGTGTTCACCCAACACTGTGTATAAAATGGTGCAAAAGGGATTCTTGCTTACCCAGAACAGTGGAAGAGATAGCTTGAAATCAGAACGTCCATCTAAGAATCATGGGGGGAAGCAGAGCAGTGGCAGTTCACCGGTAGACATCCTGCTCTCCACGCAGAAGACTTGAGTTCAATTTCTGGCTAAGTCTCTTCACACAGAGTCACCACCTACCTATCACTGGAGGCTTGCACACTGCTATGATGCTTAACAGACTTCAGAGAAGCTTTTACACTAAGATAGACTAGGAAGAAATCAGTCGGCAAAAACCGAATGGATCACAGTGATCTAATCCACAACTGATCGTGGGGGTGGCACAGAACTGGGCAGCATTTTATGCCATTGTGCATGAAATCACTATGAGTTGGGACTCAACTCAGTGGCAGCTAATAACAACAACAATCCAATAATCAGAGGCTTAAGAACAGGGCAATAAGCTTAACAGCCTTCAGTCTTCTTGTCCTTAGCAGGAGTTCCTGAGACTGGGAAACATGTGGAAACAGATACCATATTTCTGGAGAGCTCTTCCTAGGGTTCTTCACAAGGGTTTACTGAGAATGGAAGAGAGAAGGAGAAAGTGGAGGCACAGCTGTTATATGACATATGACCTGTTATATGTTCTACCTACTCCCACCCACCACTCAGAAAACAGAAAGCCGAACCACACAGGACTCTGTCTCTAGTCCCCTTTGGAGCATCAGCTGGAATCCCTGCCCTTAAACAAGGGTTCACTGGGGACAGGAATCTCTGTAATTTCACAAACACAGCACCTTCATCTTTTCACCATAACGCTGAAGAGCTTGCTTTAGCTCTATGTCATGGGGTAGGAGCTAAGTTTTTCCATCATTTCTAGGGAATTATAGAATCCCTGTCATTGTAAATAGTCTCCAGTTTGAGGAAAAGTAAGGATAGCTACCACCCACAGGCAGGCTTTGGGGAAATGTGTGCTCTGAGGTGTCTCAGTCCACCCATAGGCATGTTCAGTCCTTATATTGCCTGGACCACTCTCCTACATTTGATAGTGCCCTCCGTTTTATATGCACTTAATGTTTGTTACAGGATTCCTGGGTGGTGCAAATGATTAATGCACTGGGCTACTCTCTCAAAGATTGGAGGTTCAAATCTACCTACAAGACCTCTGAAGAAAGGTTTCTACTCCCAAAAACAAGCCAGTGAAAACCCTAGGTAGCACAGTTCTACTCTGAAATACATAGGGTTACCATCAGTTCGATTAAAACCAATGGCAAGTGGCAGGGTGCCTAAAGGAGAACCCATGGCCTGCTCGTCTCTCTTCTGTTGAACTGTGGGCTATGCTTCCACAGTAATGGCATCTGGTAATGTTTGTTACACTGAACTAACAAGGAAAGTTTCCTCTGTCCAAATCCCTCCTTTTGACTATCCTCTACTCTCTCCCCACGGCTAAGAACATAAAAGATATGCTTCTGAAGAGGAATTGCTGGGTTATGGGTCAGGATTATCTAAGTTAGAATTCTGACACAACCACCACCTTTTGTTGTGAACTTGGACAGGTGATTTGGCTTTTCTTTTCTCACCGGTAAACTGAGAGGGACCATTCTAGGCTCTCTGAGGTTCATTCCAACATTCACACCCTGTGCATCTATGTTTCAATTTAAAATAAATCATCCAGGACTGCTAAGAAAATCAAAAGAGGCAATAAATATACATAAGCATTGTTTATCAGTACCCATATGTTAGTCAGTTTCATGGAAGCATAGCCTACAGTATAATAGAAAAGAGGAGGACAGGTCATGGGTTCTCCTTTAGGCATCCTGACAGGCTTTCTACATTTAAGAACAGATCCACGGGCAGTGAAAATGATGTGTGATGGGCTGCTTACTGAAAGGTTGACATTGAGAACCCACCCAGCAGCTCCACAGAAAAAAGACCTGGTGATCTACTTCCAAAAAGGATTGTTGTCAGTAGATGTCATCAGGTTGATTTAACTCATAGCAGCCTTGTGTGCCAGAGTAAAACTGTCCCCAAAGATTTTCTTAGGCTGTAATTTTTATGCGAGCAGATGACCCTCTTTCTCCTATGGAGCAATCGTTCAGTGAGCAGCCCAGGATTTAATCATTTCACCATCAGGGCTCCTTTCTCCATGAAGGTGAAGGCCAGAAAAATCTTGCAGAGCAGTTCTACTCTTTAATGCATGGAGTTGCCAGGAACTGGAATCAACATCAATGGATTTAGTCAATTTTATTTAAACTCGATTGCTGTTTCTTTTTTTCAATTTTTCAGATACATCTGCATATCATTTGTTATACATGTACACAGTTGTGTATTTTTCATTGTCTACTTGGCAGTATTTTCCATTACATACTCTTTCATGCAGTAAATTAATAACTAGGGCCCTGTCAGTGACAACCTTACAGTGAGGCTGTCTTTGGGAGATTTGTGTGAATAAACATTGGAAGGAGCCTTAGGTGTAAATGCTAATTCCTACTTCCATGTTTTAAAAAACACTACTGAAACTAATCTACAGAGATGCCAGTTTCTCTCATAAGGAGAGACAAAGATAGAATGAATAATGTTATCACAATTCAGAAAGGTAGTTGGAAATACTAGATATGTTACCTTTTTAAGTAACTGTTACTGGCTGAATTTTTCACAGTGTTTTGGCAAAAATTTTCAGCCTATCAAGACTGATCCCGACAAAGGGAATGCATACCATACCCAGATCAAGGCTTTTAAGAAGTAGCTCTCAGTTTATGTTCTTTAACGATTGAGATCTTTCCCATAAGGTTTTTCTGCCTCCTTTCTAAGGTTATTTCTAAGACATCTTGTAATTCTTGTTGTCACTGTAAACAATATCTTATTGCCTATAGTTGTTGCTGGTTTGCTATAACACTCTTCATCTCCTACTCAGAACCTCACTGGATTCTCTTCTAGTTCAAAATGTGCCCATTGAGTCTCAACGCAGGAAGCGAGTAATCAGGACTACGGATGCTAGAGGTAGGCTTCCTGGGTTCTGATCCCAGGTCCTTCCTCCCGTTTTAATTCTGGGAAATCTTTGTCAACACACCTTCAAATATTTCATCTCCTTCAAGTAATTTTCCTCTTTTCTAGGTCTCATTTTATAAAATCCTTCTGTTTCTATTTCCCAATACTTGTTGTCTCCCGGCCTTTGTATTTTTTTTTTAATCCTTTCCTGATGCTTTTAGAATTTATTGATCTAATCTTACATCTTGTTTATCCTTCAGTCGTGGCAATTCTGTTATGCAACCATCTACTACATCTCTTATTTCAACAATTGTATTTCCAAAGTCAATGTTTCAAACTGGTTCTTTTTTGTAACTGCTTGTTCCTGAGTCATTTTTTTCCACAGGCTCCCTTATCTCACTGACTCAATGGCAATGGGTAGTAGTAGTAGGTGGCCAGATGGACAGCAGCTCCTTTGTCTTCTTTCTGCTTCCTCAGCATCAGGTCCAGCCCCAAGATGTTGGAAAACTATATAATTATATCCCAGTATCAGGACAGTTTTGTTTCCACAGCCAAATCTATGAGGAATCTCATTTCCTCTCTCTGACATCTTATAAAGAAAGCCCCAAATATTAATCATTCATTTGTTGCATTCTGCTCTAGAGAAATCATTGCCTTTCTGAAAGGTATATGTATTTGAAAGTAGTTTGGCTAAGGGCAGTATGACCTTGACTCACTGAATGGTCAGCCAGAAAGCAAACAGGACTCATCCCAGATGGAAGCAAACTTGCAATTGTTGCAGAGTACTAGATAAGCTGATGCACAAATCTAATTACTTGACGTCTAATCTGTCAGCCTTGATAGATCATCCCTCATTGCTTGGAAGTAAATTTACAAGACAATTAGAAACGCTGAGGTCCTGGACATCGTGATTACTCACAAAATACTTTATTACAGGAAATTTACTCCTGTTCAATTTACACATCTCTATTTTCAGTCCCAACCCCTGAAGTTTCAAAGTAGAAATAGAAAAGCTATAACTACCACATTGGCTTCAATTACCAGTGCTTTGAGCCATGGATTTGACCTCAAAATCACAGACATGAAAATTTTAAACTACTGTTACTTGAAAAATCATGGAAAACCTGGTGGTATAGTGGTTAAGGGCTACAGCTGCTAATTAAAAGGTTAGCAGTTCAAATCTTTCAAGTGCTCCTTGGAAATTCTATGGGGCAGTTCTATTCTTGTCTACAAGGTTGCTATGAGTTGGAATCAACTCGATGGCAGCAGTTTTTGTTTTGTTTTAATCATAAATACTGCAACACAATTACATTAGCCACTTTCATTCAAATACAAAGGAGGAAATATTGGTGAAATTTTCATTATAGTGGGAAAGAGTGAAACTTTTAGAGCTCAGTGGCCAGTCTTAGCACCTTTTTCTGACAATTTACTATCTGTATAACTTTGGAAACGTACTTGGACTCTCATAGATCCATTTTCTTCATCTGTAAAATGTGAATCGTAACACCTATCTCACAGTGTTGCTGTGAAAGTTAAATCAGATAACAGATATGGAAAGTACTAGAGTATTCTAAAAACTGGAATTATTATCATCAGCATGATTGCTTTTCTTCATTTCAAAAGCCGTAACGCCAATGCATCCATAGCCGTAAATTAGATCGGGACATCGTCCCGTCATAAAACATTGTGTTTTAATTAAGATGTTCTATAACTCATTGGAGCGTTGTCTCTAGTACGCAGTAGTTCAAACATTCGAAGCACTTAGCTCCCAAAGATACTGCCTAGAAATCCTGACGTGGTCTCCTAAGAATAATTAAGTGAATGAGCAGCAGCAGCTGGAGGCTTCCGGATATTGCCAAAGATAGACTTTTGATGTTTATACTCATCTGAGTGTTCATTGTCTAATTTTCTGATACTTAGAGAAAGACTACAGAATCAAAAAAGGGCTTAGTGGGTCATCATCTAATGCAACCTTCCACTCGATGCAGAAACCATTGCCAAATTATCTCCAAAATGTAAGGGCGTCAAGTATTTTTTCCAGTGCTCCAACCAAACCCAAACCCATTGCTGTTCAGTCAATTTCAATTAGTAGCAACACTATAGGCCAGAGTAGAATTGTCCCAAAGAGTTTCCAAGGAGTACTTGGCGGATTTGAACTGCTGACTTTTTGGTGGCCACATAGCACTTAACCACTACGCCACTATGGTTTCCTTTCAAGTGGTAGGTGGTACTAAATTTTGCATTCTCAGTGATCATGCATTACTTAGGCTAAGCAACCCAAGGGCTTTTAGGGATTCTGCTTTGTAAAGATTCTTTAAGACGGAAATTTTTGTGAACGATAACAAAGAAATGGTATCTCAAAGAAAGAAACTTTAGGGTGGCAAAAGAAGACAAGGTATAAATTCAGTGTTTAGAATGCATTTATACTCAGAAACTTAAGAGTGATTTTTAAAATCTCTGTATGTTTAGTTACTTGGATCTTTCTAATTAAACTGAGTCAGACTTGATTCAGCAGGCATGAGTTAGTTTTTTTGTGTTCTAATTAAGCTATGATTATGTCTTTCTAAGATTAGTATTTGATAAAAAGCATAAACAAAAATTGTTTTTCTGCTATTTCATTTGATGGCAAAAGGGAAAGCAAATCAAAGGCATATCGTAAAATTATGGAATTCAGTTAGGAATCTGCTTATATTTGATTTTAGCCTTTATCAAATATTATTTGGCTATTTTTAAAAATCACAGTTTTATGCTAGCTTGTATTTCTTTATATACCTATCATCACAATTCAAAGAATAATAATTAAAAATAAGAGCTGCCATTTATTATTTACAATGGGCCAGGCATTGTGTTAACATCTTTGCATACATTATGTCCTTAGGTTCCTAAAACCAGCTTTGAAGTGGACACCTTTGGTATTCGAACTTTGTAGGTGTGAAAAATTAAGAAACTGGCCCAAGATCACATACCCAATAAGTGTCAGATGCAAGGATATGTTAGTAGTGATGCAAAAGACTTGTCAACGTGTGTGACCGCTTTTGTCCATGCTGTTTTGCTCTAAGTTGTCATGGTGTCAACTTCAACTCACAGCCACTGTAAGCATAACAGAACAAAATGCTGCCCGGTTCTGTGCCGTCTTTGTTGATATATGTGAGTCCGTTGTTGCAGCCATGTGTCAATCCACCTCATCGAGGTTTACCTTCATCTTTACTGGTGAAACATGATGTCCTTTTCCAGGGATCACTCACTTCTGATGATACATCCAAAATAAATAAGTAAATCTCAGGCAACGTTCTGTGATCCAAAAGTTTTCATTGGCTAATTTTTACAAGTAAATCACCAGACCTTTCTTCCTAGTCTGCCTAGGTCTAGAAGTTGTGCTGAAGCTTGGCCACTGTGGGTGATCCTGCTGGTATTTGAAATGCCAGAGGCACAGCTTCCAGCAGCGTAACAGCAGGCAAGGCATCACAGTAAGACTAACTCACACATGGTGAACTACGCATGTTGATTATAGTTTTGATGAAACACCGTGAAAAATCTCCTTATCTATGGAAAGTCGTCTGCTACATGGCCATATTTCTGTAGATGTGGGTTTTTTAAAACTTGACAAAGCTTAGGCTATATTGTACTTGGTGATATTTGATTAACCTGTTTCTACATTTCCAAACTAACCCTAAAAGAATAAAACAGCACCTAGATCTATGTCTAATAACTGACCTGTTTCTGATATCATTTTACTTTTGAACAGCTAAATTACACAGAGAACTGGTATCTGAGATAGCATACTAAAGAGAATAGTTCTGATATCTAGCGATTAAAGGGTAAAACAACTTTAACCCTGATTCTCCCACAAGTTTAGGTTATGCCCTGAACATTACATTTATGCTGTAATTTTGTTTACTTTTAGTTTAAAGAAAGAAACTCTTCTGGGTAATGCCTTATTGACTTGCTATGGTCAGATAGTTATTAAAAAGAGCATATTGATTTGCACATTAAGCTGACCACATATGAACCCTTCTTTCCAGTGACTTTCTTATTTAAGGTATTGATTAAAGACTTTGCATGCAGAAAGCATTTTTCTTGTCAGTTCAGTTATGTTGGCTTTTGTAATAAGCTAATTTGATCTCTTTTTTTAACCTTTGTTTGATTAGGGGAACAGACATTTGCGTTAAAATTCAAGAGAGATGAAGTCTATGATCTATCTTGACTTCCTCATGGACCTCTTGTACTCAGTGAAAGATGAGTCAGAGCACGTCAAGAGTCTTGGAGCAACCATAATGAGAGAGAAAAAATCACTTCAGACTTACAAACCAGTGAGGGCTTATTTGACAGAAAGGGCAATTGCGTTTGCTGGATCTGTTTTTGAGAAATCAAATTCAGTGAGTTTAATTTTGTTCTTAGGCTAACTCTTTAAATGATCTGTGAGGTGAACTTCCATTAATAAAGTATTCAGTAGTTACACCAACACCTCAAAACATCCAGAGAGGTTAAACAAAACACGTATGTTATTATCTGTCAAAAAAGGAGCCTAGAAGTAAACTCTAGTATTTCTCCATACACATGTTTCCAGTAAAACAGTAACCTCAAACAAGTCTGTGATTTTATACTCTATCACCTTCTCTGAGAGTTATGGGGATAAATCCCACGTCAGACAAAGCCCCTCACTATGTGATCTACTAAAGCTATTTGTAAATTCTTAACAGCTGCATTCCACCAATCTACTCTGTAGCTTCAATAGCTTAGATAAATTTGCTCACTTCTGCAATCACCCTAAAGAGCATGATTTGAATTTTTTTTCTAAAAGTAAAGCCTCCTTTCATTTTCTGGTAGTTTCAAGAGACACTGGATTTTTAATTCAAGAGGATTTGAGCACCTACAATAAACTAGTTGCCGCAAAGTCAATTTTGTTTTGCTGTGGCCTGATGTATGTAAAGTAGAACTGTACTCAATGGGGCTTTCAATGGCTGATTTTTCAGAAATAGATTGCCAAGCCTTTCTTCCCAGGCATCTCTAGGTAGACTTGAACCAAGTACTTTTGAGTTAGCAGTGAGCACATTAACTGTATGCACTACCCTAGTGATACACTGGATGCTCACTAGGATACAAGAGCACCTGAATTGTGCGAGTAGCTCACACACTGCTCCTCACTGAAAAGTTAATGGTTCGGTTTCACTCAGGCCTTCCTGGCAATTTACTTCCAGAAAAAAATCAACCCTTAAGAAGCACGGCTCTGCACTGACACACGTGAAGTCACCGTGAATCTAAGTCAACTCAACAGCAACTTTTTTTTTTTTGTATTGTTTTGTTTTGTTTTAGGACACAAGAAAAGCATATCAGAAGTACCTACCCTTTCATTTTATTATAGTTATCATAATATTTCAAGGTGATATTGATGTGGTAGTTAGGAAACAAAAAGTCATGAAAAGGAAACAACTTGATTAAATTCACCAGAACAACTGGTTTCTGGTTTCTAGTTTCTAGTATAATTACAGTAGCTCTTCCAAGTGAACTGAATAGATTTTGATGATTGTATGTTGCTTGGAAGAGTTTCCTGGGGAAACAGCATCGCTAATTTCTTTCTTTCTCTGGAAAAGTAATTGAGTACTGAAATGTACTGAAAATTCTTATTACCCATTGTTCAGACAGAGATGGTTCATCTTTATTGCCAAGTTTTTACTCATAGCTGTGGCTTTTTCTTTATTCATATGTTAATTTTTTATTTTTAGGTATTTTTCCATTAAGTTAACATAAGCGAAGACTGTAGGAAACTATTTTTTCAGAAAATTCAATCTGGAAATAGAAGACATTAGGCAGTGGAGGTAAAGTTACTGTTTCTTTTCCTCTATGAACCAAAACTAATGAATGATTGTTCATATATGAAAATATTTTTAAATTAAGAGAAATAGCACAGCTGAAAATACTTTCAAACTACATGAAGTTAGGTTCTTTTATACTCAAGATGGTACTATTTTACTTTATGTTTAACAAATAATTGAGATTTTTAAAAACATTATGTCTGTAGTAATAAGTTTCCAAACTTTTAGTGGTATAGGGGTAGAATGTCCCTAAAACATGGCAGAAGAATTCAAGAGAAGTAGTTTCATATGTCCCATATGGGCCAATCATTAACTATTCTTTCATGTTGTGGATCTGAAAGTATCTATATTGCATTTTATATTGTGTTAAAGTCTATATGCTGCAATATAAAATTCATCAAGAGGATAACATGTCTATGCATTCTTAAGGCATTTGTGGTCGAGATATTGTCAGACTTTAATTTTAAAAAATAATTCTGCTCTGCTTTTACCCCATTGGTCCCCTAGTCCTGTGGCAGAATGAACCATTCCAGTACTTGGAAAATCAATCAGCCTCATCCTACTGAGGTTTAGAGGGCAGATACATGGTTTGTTCAGTCTTCAGTTGCCCTTCAAATACACCGAAGAGTTCCTTATCTCATAACACAAAGATTTTACTACAGTGTTTTATGGATAATTTATCAGAGCAGCTGCCAAGGCATTCACATAAAAAAAGAGAGAGAGAGAGAAAGAAAAGAGCTCTGTGGCAGGCAAGATTGAGGTTTTAGAAACCTGATTTTACATGCTTTTCATTTTCTCCACGGCCTCTGAAGCTAAGTTTATTGGTAACCAGCACATTAATGTTCCTGTCTCAACTGGCTCCTCATTACTCAAAGCCAATAATAATTGCTAAATATGACTAATATCACGGGGAAGGTCACCAAGTTCACTGCTAACCTTCATTCCAGCTCAAAACATTTTCAAGGTTAATAGATTGATGTTGAGCTGCTATAAGATGCATTTATAAAATGGAAGAAAATGAAAAATATGGCATCACCAGTATGTGGATAGCTTTAAATGATTCATTTGTTACATTTGGACTGCTGCCATGAAATTCACTTGATATATATTGCATAGTTACGTTCTAACCTAGACATTGGAAAATAAATTAATGATACATTTTACCATTAGATGATTTTACACACACACACACACACACACACACACAGACGAGAGTATTATAACTTATAAACTATTTTAGCTTCAAAATACCATATTTATGAAAGACCTTAGCAGCTTTCAAAGACTGAGACCACACTAAAATAGTTAAGTTTAAAACCATAACTCTAAAGGGCTGGCTGCTTACAGTATCCTCCCTCCACCTTGATTTTTTTTAAAAAAAATATATTATTGTGCTTTTGTTGAAAGTTTACAGCACAAATTAAGTTTCTCATTCAAAAATTTACACACAAATTGTTTTGTGACATTCACTGGTTGCAGTCCCCAAGATGTGTCAGCATTCTCCCCACCTCAGCCTCAGGGCTTTCCACAGTCATTCATCCAGGTTTCCTGTCCCTTCCTGCCTCTTCATCTTTGCTTTCTGGCAGGTGCGCGCGCATTTGGTTTCATGTACCTGACTGAACTAAGAAGCTGTTTCCTCATGGGTGTCACTGTTTGTTTTACTGGCCTGCCTAATCTCTGGCAGAGATGTGGACTTTGAGAGTGGTTTCAGTTCAGGGTTTTCTTGAGGTTTCTTTTAGTCTCTGTTAGACTAGTAAGTCTCATCTTTTTGTGTGTGAATTTGAATTTTGTTCTGCATTTTTCTTCCGTTCTGTCTGGGACCCTATATTGTGATACCTGACAAAGTAGTTGGGGTAGTAACCAGGCACCATCTAGTTTTTCTGGGCTCAGATTAGTGGAGGCTGTGGTTTGTGTGGTCCATCAAGCCACTGGACTAATATCTTCCTTGTGTCCTTGGTTTTGTTCATTCTCCTTTGCTCTGGAAGGGATAGGACCAACAGATGTACCTTAGATGGCTGTTTGCAAGCTTTAAGGCTCCAGACAGCACTCACCAAAGTAGGATACAAAACATGTTTTTGTGAACTATGTTATGGCAGTTGACCCAAGACTATAGTCCTGGCTCTCGGCCCTAGTAACTCAATTCCTCAAGGTGTTTAGATGTGTCTAGGAACTTTCCATGACATTGCCTTGGTCACTTTGTGCTGACTTCCTGTATATTGTGCTTTGTCTTTACCTTTATCAAAATTGACACTTATCTACTATATAGTTAATGATTTCTACTCTCTACTCCTCCCCTTCCTTTGTCACCATCAAAGATTTTTTTTTCTGTGCAAAAACTTTTTCCTGAGTTTTTTGTAATAAAATAGTGGTTTCGTACATCTATCTTCTTGTAACTGATTTATTTCACCAACATAATGCTCTCCAGATTCATCTATGTCACAAGATGTTTCACAGATTCATCATTATTCCTCATTGCTGCACAGAATTCTGTGTACCATAGTTTGTTAATCCATTCATCTGTTCATAGGCACTTAGATTGTTCCCATCTTTTTTGCTACAGTGAGTAGTACTGCAATGAACACAGGCATGCATAAGTCTGTTCCTGTGACAGATCTTGCTTCTTTAGGATATATTTGTAGGAATGAAATAGCTGGATTGTATGCTATTTTCAATTCTAGCTTTTAAGAAAGTGCCATACTGTTTTCTGTAGCTGTTGCATCCCCCTCATTCCCACCAGCAGTGCATAAGAGTTCCAGTCTCTCTGCAATCTCCCCAACATTTGCTATTTTATATTTTATAGTTTGTACCACTAATGTTGGGGTAAAGTGGTGTCTCATTATAGATGTCATTTGCATTTCCCTAATGGCTAAAAATCATGAGCATTTCCTCAACTGTCTGTGAGCCAATTGAATGTCTTCTTTGGTGAAGAGTCTGTTTGTATCTTTTACCCATTTTTTAATTGGATTATATGTCCTTCTGTTGTTGAGTTGTTATTTTATAGATTATAGATTTTAGAAATTAGACTGTCACCATAGCCAATTTTGTTTTCCATTCTGTAGGTTCTTTTTTTACTCTTTTGGTGAAGTCTTTCGATGAGCACGATGTTGAATTTCCAGTTATCCTGCTTGTCTTCTGGTGTTTGTACGCTGTTGTGTTCTCATTTCTGTTCCATTGGTCAACGTGTCTGTCATTACGCCAGTACCGGACTACTTTTCCTACTGCAGCTGTATAGTATGTTCTGAGAAAAGGTAGTTTGAGCCCTCCTACTTTGTTAGTTTCCTTCAGCAAAACTTTGCTTTTATACAGGTATTCTTTCCTTTCCATATGAAGTTGATGATTCATTTTTCCATCTGTTTTTATTTGGATCCATAATGCATTTATCTGTGGATCACTCTGGTAGAATTTATATCTTTATAATTTTGAGTCTTCCTATCCATGAGCATTGTATGTTTTCCATTTATGTGGGTCTCTTTTGGGTTCTTGCAATTTGGGTTCTTGTACTTTTCTTTGTATGGGTCTTTCATATCTCTGTTTATTTTTATGCCTGACTATTTGATGTTTTTAGGGACTGTTACAAATGGTATCAGTTCTTGATTTCCTTTTTGAAATTCTCTTCACCGGTGTGTACCAAAAACACCAAACCCATTGCAGTTGAGTTGATTCCAACTCATAGTGACCCTGTGGGAAAGAGTAGAATTACCTGGCAGAGTTTCCAAAGAGTGTCTGATGGATTTGAACTGCTGATCTTTTGGTTAGCAACTGTAGTACTTAACTAACAATGCCACCACAGTTTCCATTGTTGGTGTGTAGGAATCCAAATTATTTTTGCATGTAGATCTCGATAGTGTCCTTTGTTTCTTGGCTTAGAGTGGGACCAAATAAAATTCTTGGTCCTTATCTCGATTCTTTCCTTTTGGGGTCCTAGTTCCAGTCTACAGAAATCTCCTGTTTTTCCCACATCCTTAACATCTGATCATTAAAATTTATGGGGACTCTAGGATACCCAAGATCTCTTCTAATTCTTCCCAGTGCCTACTTCTGGGTCCATTGTGGTGACCAGTTTCTGAGTCAAAATTTCAATTACAGTGTAATGAGTTTGGGGATCACTGGTATCATGAACTGAATTGTGTCTTCCCCCAAAATGTCTGTAGCACTTTGGCTAGACCATGATTCCTAGTACTGTATGATTTTCCTGTATGTCACAAAACTTGTCCCTATATTAATAAGGGAAGAGGGGTGGCAGTTGTATTGGGGGGTTAGGACTCAATGTGTAAAGTCATACTGTACCTTAAGACAATCTCTTGGAATATAAAGGAATGGGAAGCCAGCAGAGAATTGGGGGCCTCATGCCATCAGGTGAGAAGATGTGCTGGGAGCAGAGTGCATCCTGTAGACCCTGAGTCCCTGCCTCAGAAGTTCCCAGTCCAGAGGAAGATTAACAATGGGGACCTTCCTCCAGAGCCAATAGTGAAAGACTTCCCATGGAGCTGATGCCCCACATTTGGACTTGTAGCCTACTGGACTATGACAGAATTAAATTTCTCTTTTTTTTAAGCCACCCACATGTGTTATCTCTGTTATCGTAGAATTAGATGACGAAGAGAATTTGGTACTGAGAGAGTGGGGTGCTGTTCTAACAGATATCTAAAATATGGAAGCATTTTGAAACTATAAATGGATAAAAGACTCAGAAGGAACTGAGGAGAACTGTTAACACCAAGGAAGGTACAGATAGTGAGAATCTGCAGCAGCAAAATCA
Organism: Heterohyrax brucei; assembly: GCA_028571685.1. Classification (NCBI taxonomy): domain Eukaryota; kingdom Metazoa; phylum Chordata; class Mammalia; order Hyracoidea; family Procaviidae; genus Heterohyrax; species Heterohyrax brucei. Next base: position 16,559,512 of record CM053142.1, on the reverse strand, counting down.
TAATGCAGAACCAGGAGACCAGCATCAGACAGTGCAGGAGCCAACCCACAGAGAGTGAAAGAGCTGAGTACATGTGCACAGGAAGCTTCCTAGCAGAGCAGTGTGCCTCTGGACACTTACCAGTGAAGCTACAGAGCTTTAGAACACTTGCCCCAACAGGGCAGATGCAGCTGTTGTGAGCCCCAAGCCAAGAGGCCACAGAAAGAGAAGCTAAAGAGGCAAGGAACACCAGAAGCCAAGCTGCTTTCGTCTTAAAATGTATGGCCAGGATCTTGGGGTTTCAAAGTGTGGAGCCATGTCCCCTGCAGTTTCTAAGAGTGGAGTTGCCACTCAGATGGACTAGGAAAATTGGTGCACCTAAAGCCAAGGGATCCGACTCGATGGCACTTGGCTTGGCTTAAAGCCAAGGGAGCAGAGTTGCTCTCCCAGTGGATCTAGAAGGTGCAGCCGAAGCTTACAGCCAAAGGCCTCTCAAAATCTGAGGAATATGTCCAAGGCCATTAAGTAAAATGTCTCAGAGAATGTAGTATTATTGTCAAAGCCTTGAGGGTTAATGTAGTGTATTCTGCTAATTTGTTTAGGGCCAACTGTTGCACCTTCTTTCCTTGCAATTTCTCCCACTAGTAATGGAAACACCTAGCTTGTGATTGTTCTGCCACTGTACCTTTGAAAGCAGAAACTTGCATACTAGATTTCACAGATGAGGAAGAATCTTTGGATTTTGGACTTGGAGTTAATACTTTTGCTATGATGGGGTAAACACATTTTCCATGTTGCAAAGACGTGATCTGGCAGGTCCAAAGAGGGGAAATGTCATGGATTGAATTGTGTCCCTCCAAAAAATGTGTGTAGCAATTTGGCTAGACCATGATTCCTAGTACCGTATGATTTTCCTGTGTTTCATAAATCCTGCCTCTATGCTATTAATGAGGGAGCAGGGGCAGCAGATGTGTTGGTGGGGCAGGACTCAATGTGCAAGATTGTATTGTGTCTCTTGGGATATAAAAGCAAGGGAAGCAAGCAGAGAATTGGGGACTTTATACCATTAGGAAAGAAGCAGTGTTGGGAGAAGAGTGTATCCTTTGGACCCTGGGTCCTTGCATCTCAAAAAGTCCCCAGTCCAGGGGTAGATGGGTGACAAGTACCTACCTTCCTCCAGAGCCAACAGAGTAAGACCTACCCTGGAGCCAATGGAGACTTGTAGCCTAGTGGACTGTGACAGAATAAAATTAATATTTCGGGGGCCATCCGTTTGTGGTATTTCTCTCATAGCAACACTAGATGACTAGGACACCTGGTTTCTGTTGCTAGCCTGGCCAGAATTACGTGTTTGTCTAGCAGAACACAACTGTCTTAGCCATCTAGTGCTACTTTAACAGAAATTCCCCAAGTGGATGGCTTAAACAAAGAGAAATTTTGTCTTATCACAGTCCAATAGACTAATAGTCCGAATTCAGGGTTTCAGCTCCAGGGAAGTCTTTTGATGTTGGCTCTGGAATAAGGTCCCTGTTGTCAATCTTCCTCTAGACTGGGAGCTTCTGAGGTACAGGGACCCTTGTCCTTTCCAAAAGGCACCATCAGCTGCTGTCACTGCTTCTTGATGGTATGAATTCCCCAACTCTCTCTGCTAGCTTCTTTCTTTTATATCCCAAAAGACCGCCTCAAGGCACAATATAACCTTACAGTTTGAATCCAGCCCCACCAACACAGCTGCCACCCATCCTCCCTCACTGACATCACAGAGGCAGGATTCATAGCATGCAGGACCATCACACAATACAGAGAAGGATGGCGTAGCCAAATTAATACACATGCTTTTGGTGAAATATGATTCAGTCCACGACAATAACCCACCAAGTGGAACTAAGCACGCCCTCAAGGAGCTTCCTGAGCCTCGGAAGGCTTGCTGGTACTCATTACGATAAAACTACCAAGGCTGCAGTTTCCTCCTTTCAAATATTGCTCAGTTCACTGCTCATCTTGATTCCATAATGTGTAGACTGCTAATCGCACCTGCTGGTTGTTGTTCTTGATAGATGCTATTGAAATGATTCTAATTCATAGTGGCCCCGTAGTGACAGAGTAGAACTACTTTACAGGATTTTCTTGGCTGTAATCTTTATGGAAGTAGGATTACAGATCTTTCTCCTTTGGGTAGGTACAAACTACCAATCTTTTGGTTGGCAGCTGAGAAATTAACCATTTGTGTTGCCGGGGCTCCTCATCTGATACCTACTCACTGTTGTCAAGTTGATTCCAACTCACAGCGACCCTATAGAACAGAGTAGAATAGCCGTATGCCATAAGGTCCATAGAGTGGCTGGTGGATTCAAACTGCTGACATTTGGTTACCAGATAATCTTTAACAACTGCACTACCAGAGTTGCATTTTCAGATCCTTCCTGTCCTGTATTCTGAAACACTAGCCCAAACACAAGAAATAGTATGTTAGTCTCCTCATAGAAGTAACTCCGGTGACTTTCTCTTCCTACAGGACTATGTACAAATTCTTTGCCCTGGATTCCAAGGCTCTCCACTGGTTGCATCACCATTCTCCTCCTTCTCATACATTTTTCCAATTATTCTCAGGGAGCAGATCTGAGAATTGCTCCTAGCTCTCCTCTCACTGTGTGAGCTTGTGCAGGTCCCTTCATCTAGCTGAGCCTTGGATTTTACCTCTGTACAATGAGAAACACAAAAGTTTCTTTATAACAGTTTGTGAGGATGAGTGAGGCAACACAGAAAACCCTCAACATGTTCTGTGATATACAATAAGGGCTCAGTGTCCTTGAAAACTTTTTTGCTGATCTACACCTCTCACTACCACCTAGGAAACTCTCTGCCTAACCAGAGTCCACTTACTCTTTAAGACCATGTCAGGTTCTACGTCCATCCCAAAGACCACTTGGAGTACCTCAACTTCCTCAGTCTACCACTCTTCTGAAGTACTTCTGCAGATTGTTGCTGTTTTCAGGTGCCACTTGATCTTTTCCAACTCCTAGCTACCCTATGTACAACATAACAAAACACTGCCTGGTCCTGCATTTTCCTCACAGTTGTTACATTTGATCCCACTAACACAACCAATACATTAATCCATCTTGTTGAGAGTCTACCTCTTTTTCATTGACTCCCTACTTTACCAAGCATGATATCCTTCTATAGGGATTGATCTATCCTGGAAAATGCACAAGGTATGCAAGACAAAGTCTTGCCATCCTCACTTCCAAGGAGCGCTCTGGCTGTATTTCTTCCAAGACATTTATTTGTTCTTCTGGGAGTCCGTGACATATTCAGTATTCTTTACCAGCACTGTAGTTCAGAGGCATGAATTCGTCTTCAGTTTTCCTTGTTCATTGTCTAGTGTTTGGATACATCTTAGGTAAATGAAAATATCCTGGCTTCGATCAGATGTATCTTAGTCTTTTGAGTGACATATTTGCTTAAAAAGGTCTTTTACAGCAAATTTGCCCAGTGCACAATGCCATTTGATTTCCTGATTGCTGCTTCGAATGACATTGATTGTCAATCAAGGTAAAATGAAATCCTAGACAGCATCAATCCTTTCTCCATTTGTCATGATGTTGTTTACTGGTCACTTTTTACTATTTATTATTGCAAATAGGATCTCAAAATGCAGCTTAGTGTTGACACACCATATTTTTTAGGATTTCATAGTTTTCCCAAAGTGATATCCTGTTGTTTCAGCTATATTACAAATGCCTCAAGGGCAAATTAAAATTGTATCCTCTATCAATAATATTTTGGTAGTTCTTAGTATCTCCCTCCACCAGTTTTTAGTGCCTCCTTACCCTGAGTATCCTTGGAACCATTAGGAGGTATCTACATGGTTCATTAATATTTTCCTTTTTGAAATACCAAGCTTCTGCTGAGCATATTGTTGTTATTTGTTGCTGATGATTGGCTCTCATTGTGACCCAATGTACAATAGAACAAAATATTGTCCAGTCCTGTGCCGTGTTCATGATCATGAGTATACTCAAGTCCATTGTTGAGGCCACTGTGTACTTTGAGTGCTTTCCAACCTTGAAGGGCTCATGTTCCAATACTATATAGAACAATATTCCATTGTGATCCACTGGGTTTTCATTGGCTGATTTTTGGAAATAGATCATCAGGCTTTTCTTCATAGTCTGTCTTGGTTTAGAAACTCTACTAAAACCCGTCTACAGTGGGTGTACCTGCCAACATTTGGCACACCAGTAACATGACTTTCAGGCTTGTAGGAACATATCAGCAACCACGGAATGACCAAGTGACATACAGGTGAAGGCTGAGCACATAACGCCTGTCAAGGTGGTCTTCTCCATGGGTTCCCCTGCTGTGTCCAGTACTTCAATAGGTCCTGCTACCTGCCCTGCTAGGTCCTATCGTCTTTATCCCTGTGACCCAGCACACTTGTTAATGTCCCTGCAGTCTGTTATACTCGTTAGTCACCATCTCTTTGAATGTACCCCTGAATCCTGCCCCAATATTTTAGGAGAGTTTTTAGGAAAACAATCCTCACTTAGGAAATTGTCATTTCTAGAATATGAATTTACTGGAAGGCAGTCAGAAAAAAAGAGTGGCAAATTTCAAACACTCTCATTCACTTTATAAGTAAGGTTGTTAATGGGGCCAGTCTGTAGACCTGACTGCCTCTTTCCTTAAGCTAGGCCTGACTCCAAGCGCCCTCAGTACCTCAAGCAAATACATTTCTAATTAGCCCCCAACCAGCTCACCAACATGTCCCATTGCTAGTACTAGCACCAGCTAGGAATCTCTGTAACCTCCCATGATGCCTAGAATTCTACTGAACACTCAGAAAAATCAGCAAAAGCTCAATAGAACAATTATCCTAGTCTAGAATTTAAGTTTAGAACCTTGGATGGTGCAAACAATTAACATACTGACTACTAACTAGAAGGCTAGTGTTCCAAGTCCACCCAGAGGTGCCTCCAAAGAAAGGTCTGGAGACCTACTTTCAAAAAATCAGCTATTGGAAACCCTGTACATCATAATTCTCTTATAATATACATGGGATTACCCTGAGTTAGAATTGACTCAGTGGTAAATGATTTGGTTTGGTTTTAGTTAGCATTATAAATAAAGGTAATTCAGAGCATTGGGCTGAATCCATACCACAGTTTTTCTAAATTCTTGATGTGAATTTGTTTTTCAATTATTTATCTATGTCACAACAGTAGGAACAAAGGAAAACAATGCCTATTATTTGAAACATGCATATAGGGAAATTTATAGCACATCTAAATTCAGGGGACCAGTTTGGAAAAGAGTAAGCTTTGTAAAGCATCTGTTTAAACTGTCTGATTTTGCTTTTTGCAAGACAAAGCAAAGACCAAAATGTTTCCAACCCTAGATTGAGTAGGCAAGCTTAAAAAAAAAATTGTTCTGGGTGGTTTCTGAAGGGAACAAAAAGTCTACTGGCTTGAATATTCAAAACTCTTCACTTATTCTTGTGGTGTCCTTACCTCCCTCTGCTCCAGTTCCTCTGACCTCCAGCTTGGTACACTTTATCATACAGAAGACCGCGAGGTGATCCTTATCGGCATCTATAGCACCTTGGTGGTAGAGGCCTGCTGGGCAGCAGCACCTGATCTAAAGGCACCCCTTCTCAGATTCTAAAAATGGAGGAAAAGACGAGGGAGGGTGGTTTGAGAAAAAAAAAAAGATGGTTCGTGGTAGAATTTTTCCATGTGGGTAACCGAGCTTCAATTTCCAGCAAATGCAGTTCATGTACAGCCAGCATCCATCTATCATTGGAGGTTTGCCTGTGTCTATAAGGCTGAACAGGTTTCAGCAGAGCTTCCAGACCAAGAAGAATTAGAAAGAAAGGCCTGACAAGCTACTTCTAAAAATCATCCAGTGAAAATCGTATAGGTCACACTGGTGGGATCCTCCTGTGCCTGGGGTCCCCAGGGGTCAAGAACCAACTCAACAGTAGTAGCGAAGAGTAACAAAAATCTGTTTCTTTATGAACAAGCATTTTTTAATCTTCTAAACAGGGTAGCTGTACTTGATTGCTTTACCACTATCTGAATACGCTGGACCACCCTACATGAATGTGTACTCCTCTGCCTGACATGCAGGTACACGCATTCACACAGACCATTCCAAAATTGAAAAAGTTGAGACAAACCAACAAGGGATCGATTTCACAGTTGTCATTTCCCAGTGATGTACGTTAGAGGCAGTAACTCTATGAAATTGATTTTCCAGATGACATGCTCTATGGGCTGAAAAATGGCATGTGCACATTAGACTGAGAAGCCTTGAAGATTATCTAATTCAATTTCCTCAATTTGCAGATGAAGAAACTGAGGAACTCTCAGAAAGTGAAGTAATTTGTTCAAAGTCAGAGATAGACTGATTTAATGTTATTGCTGGAATTAGAATCCAGCTTTCTCTAAAGTCTATTTTTCTTTCCACTCTGGAGAGCTGACTCTTTTGCTCAGTTTGAGACTAAAAACTGGAGTTGTCTTCCTATCTGATGTTTACACTGAAGGTGTTTCAAACAGCTAGGCTGCTCAGGTGCAGACACGTCTTATGTTTTCCACACCTCCTAGGCTTGTATGCTGCTCCATGATCAAAAATTTGGAAGGAATTCAACTGATAGTCTCCTTAGTTCTAGAAAACCCAGGTGGCATAGTGGTTAAGTGCTACAGCTGTTAATCAAAATGTTGGCAGTTCGTGTCCACAAGGCACTCCTTGGAAACTCTACATGGCAGTTCTACTCTGTCCTGTAGGGTTGCTGTGAGTCAGAATTGATTCTATGGCAGTGGGTTTGGTTTTGATTTGGTTTTTATTTCTGGGGATTAGAATTCTCTCTCTTCACACTCCGACCACCCCATCCACCCACCCTCAGTATGTCTCAGAGGTCATTTCTGATGCTTGAAGTCTTAGTAACTTCAATTTATCATCACAAAGCACATCAAAAGCAATAAAATGACCTCCATTACCTATTTCAAATCAAAGTGTAGATTGATGCTATTGCCTACTGGTCCTGTTAAATTACATGTTTGCTGCTTTTTGCTGCTTAATTTCATAGGATTATCCCTCCATCACTCACCTTATACAGAAATTTGAAGAGACATTAGACAATCCTGACAGAAACTGAAGCGGAACTGCTACCAAGGGGTAAAAAAAAAATAGATATAGCAGAAAAATTACAAGACTGCCTGTTCAGTCATAAGAATGGAAACATGTTAATGAATCAATGTAGGAAACAGATATTTAATAGTATTGGAGAAGTCATTTTATCATCTGTTTCTTCTGCAATTGAATGCATGAATGCCAATCACTCGCAGTCCAGATTCACTCTCCAGGCAGAAAATGATCTTGTCTCTTATTCTTTAAGGACTGAAGCAGCAGAACAGGGTCTATTGTTAGAAGCGCTAAGATTGATAACATGAGCAATGACTTTGAGGCAAGTCTGTCTTAGAAGGTCTGGCCTCAGGCACTCAGATCAGGAGAAAGGGAACAACAGAGAAATCATGAGCCTGGGAGCAGGAGAAAATGAGGAGAGTAAAAAAATAAAGATGAACTCACTTCACCCAAAAAGTTGCTAAAACTCAAGGCCAAGATAATGGGGAGTAAACTTGACCAATACTCCTTGTTGCAATCTGCTGTGTTCATGAGAAAAGCAATTTTTCTTTTGAACTGTAGCTGTCTCTTGACTTTGGTAAGGTGGAAATGTAGGCTCCCTTATTGGAAAAGGATTCTGGATAAGACTGAGCAGGCCTCAGCTCAGAACTCCACACATTCCCCCAGAGAATAGCACCCTTCACCTTGACCACTGTCATGGGTTGAATTGTGTCCCCCCAAAAATATGTGTAGCCATGTGATTGGGACATGATTTCCAGTATCTTATGACTGTCCTCCACTTTGTGGCTTCCCCAAAATGTATGTTAAAGGATTAAGGTGGGGCAGTAAATTCCTTCTTAGGATTACTTCCCTGCCCTGTGGTAAAGGGAGTTTCCCTGGAGCATGGCTTGCCCCACCCTTAATCCTTTCAGCCTGCAAGAGATAAAAGGAAAGAGAAGCAAGCAGAGAATTGGGAACCTCATACCATCAAGCAAGCAGCACCGGGAGAAGAGTGCGTCCTTCAGACCTGAGATTCCTGCGCCAAGACGCTCCCTGGACAAAGACTGAGGCAGTACCAGACTTTCCTCCAGAGCCGACAAGGAGAAAGCCTTTCCCCTGGAGTGGACACCGTGAAAATGGACTTGCAACCTACCAGACTGTGGAAGAATAAACCTTCCTTTGTTAAAGCCATCCTCTCTGTGGTATTTCTGTTAGAGTAGCCCTAGCTGACTAAAACAACCACTTAACGAAATGTTGACATAACCAATTACTTTCCTGTACTTCTCCAAAACCTGATGCTTCCTCCATTCAATTTTGTGAAGATCACATTTCCTCAGAGACTCTCACCAAGCTGGGCTTCATCCTTTCTATGCATCTGAACCAATGCTGTGGAGGGTAGAGCAGAGAGCACAGTATCATGGTTACCTTGGCTTCAGGAATGTATTACTTATGTTTTCTTTTAGCTTTTGTATTTCTCCAGTGAGACACCATGCATCTAGAACACATTTTCAAATAGTGTACATCATTTCTTAAATAAAACTCAGGCTCGTTCTTGCATTCTGAAATTCTGGCTGATGCTTGACTTATTCTTGCTAAGAGGTTCTTCAGTTAAACACTGATCTTCATAAGGCCCCCAACTATCTAACTCACTTAATGATTTTCTCCAAAAGTTTACAGTACATAAAGAGAGACATGTAGGTAAATAACAAAGACACAATGTGGTAAGTTATAATAAGATAATAGATGGAGTGTCATGGGAGCACGAAGAAGTCAGTAATTAGTTCTGTCTGGGAAGAGAGTTCAAGAAAGGCCTAACAAGAAAGAGGATGTCTGAGCTGGCTCTTGAGGAGGAGGGGAAAAGTACCTGTTTCAGACAGGAAACAACATTTGCAAAGACCCAAAAGTGTGAAAATATATGATACATTTAAAGAGCAAAATGTTAAGTACACGGGGCAAGGAAGATGGGGGTGGGCAGTGAGCGGCAAGAAAGGAAACTAGAAAAGTAAGCTGAGGATAGACTGAAGGACTCTATATGATGCCAAACAATTGGTACTTTGTTTGTCAAAGAGTAGAGAACCAGCTTGAACTAATGACTATATTCTTCTTCACACCATGCGGACATCACTTGACTCATACCTGTGCGGAAGGTTTTCCTCCATTGGCCTTGGTGACATGGTCCTCCAACTCATTTCAATATGCTCCTCAACATCATGAGGACTACATTCAGTCTTTCATACACCTACACAGAACTATGTGACTGTATTCTGGCCAACGAAATGTGGGCAAATGCAGTTGCTACCACCTTCCAGAATCTTCCAGAATTCTGGAGAACTTAGAGGCTCAGAAGATGGCAGAGACACTAAGTGGAAGGATCATGGATCCCAGAGTCGCTGCATGGAGACTGTCCATCAGATATTTAACTAAACTTTGACCTGACTGAGGAATGTACTTTTTTTTTAATTGTGACTGAGTGGATGTTTACACTACAATTCAAATTTGCATGCCTGCTTATCTGTAGCTCCCTCTGCTCTCCTTGCCCATGACAGAACACATCTCCTTTGCATTCTATACATATAGTATCCTCTTAACAATCTCTTGTCCCCTCCTCTCCATCTCTCCACTTCCTCTAGTAGGAAGCCAGTAGGATGACATCCTATAGACACATAGAACCATAAAGTCCACACACAATAAGTCACTCTGTGTTGCCGAGTTCATTCCATTCCTATTTGAAGAGTTGACCTTAGTAATGATCTATGATCAGGGACAGCATCAGGGCTCGGGGCCACTCTCCCAGGGGACTCCCAATTGTAGTCTTTTAGTGAAGATCTTACAGCACACCCCTTTTTTTCACATTGCCACTGGGACTCAGCATTGTGAGCCCCATCATGGCTGTCATTCGTGGTAGCCAGGCACCATCTGGTTCTACTGATCACGTGTTGATACAATCACCAATCCATGTGGGTCTTTCTGTCTTCTGGGCTCTTTAGCCCTCATGTCATTGTTGTACTTGGTGATCATCACTTCCAGCTGAGTCACAACCATTTGGTGTTCCTCAGATGTCAGCTTGCCACCTTTAGGACCCCAGAAGCCATTCACCTATAAGGTGTGCAGAACAATCTCTTAGCAGTAGGCTAGCTATGCCAATTGGACTCGATATCCCCTGAGAGCATGGTCTCCAGACGCCCACCCCTGCTACTCTATCCTTGCAATATTGGGTTAAGATTGGAAGAATTTCCAGGTTACAATGAAGTCCAGTTAAATTGGTCTGCTTTCTAATATGTGCTGTCACTGATTTCACCCAACCAAATTTCTATCAACTATCGAATCTGTAACCAACTCTCTCCCTTCCTCCCACCCTCCCTCCTCTCTCTTGCAGCTGTCAAAAAATCTTTTCTTCCATGCATGAGTCTGTTTTTAAGTCCTTATAATTGGGGTCTCATACAATATTTGTCCTCGTGCCACTGACTGATTTCGCTCAACATAACGTCTTCCAATTCAAACCAGGTTATGAGATACTTCCTAAAATCTTCATTGTTCTTTAACATTGCATAGGGTTCCACTGAGTATATATACCACAGTTTATTTATCCATTTATCTGGGTTGATTCCATCTTTTTGCTATTATGGAATGCGCTGCAATAAACATTTGTGTGCATGTATCTGTTCATGGGACTGCCCTTGTTTCTGTAGGGTATATTCCAAGCAGTGAGATTAGTGGTTCAAATGGTATATCTATTTCCAGCTTCTTAAGGAAGCACAAAACTGTTTTCCAAATAGGTTGTACCATTTTGCAATCCCACCAGCAATGTAGGAGAGTTCCGATTTCTCCACAGCCTCTCCAGCATCTGTTCTTTTGTGTTTTTTGGATCATGGCCAACCTTGTTGTGGTGAGATGGATTCTTATCGCAGTTTTGATTTGAATTTCTTCAGTAGCTAATGATCATGAGCATTTCTGCATGTATCTTTTGGCCGCCAGGATATCCTCTTTAGAGAAGTGTCTGTCCATATCCTTTGACCATCAATTAATTGGATTATTTATCTTTTTCTTGCTGCTTTTGCAGTACCTTGTAGATTATGGAGATTAGATGTCGATCTGACATATAATTGCCAAATATTTTTTTTCATTTATAGATGGCCTTTTAATTCTTTTGATAGTCTTTGGATGAGCAAAATGCTTGATTCTTAGTAGTTTCCATTTATCTATTTTCTCTTCTGTTGACCGTTCTTTTTTTCTCAGATTTTGAGGTCTGTCTATGTTGTGTATTAAAACTTCCACTGTTGTCTTAAAAGCTGCCAAGCTGCCATCTGAGGTACACCAAAAGGTTCCAACTCAGCAGGAATGGGTGATCACCTAGGGCCAAAATGACATGAGAGAGAACTCAGAAAACAGAGAGACCCATGTGAGTGGGTGACTACATCTACATGTGACCAGAGGAACCAGATGGTGCTGAGCCACCACCAGTGATAGCTGTGATGGGGCTCACAAAGTTGAGTCTCACTGCAGCATGGAGTCAAAAGGGGTGCACCCTGAGATTTCCACTAAAAGACCACAATTGGTGCAGGGGCCTTGTGGTTCCCCTGGGAGCATGGCCCCTGGCCCTGATGCTGCACTTATCCATAAATTACATTGAAAGTCAACTCTTTGGACAGGAATGGATTGGACATGGTGACACAGAGAGACCATATCATGTGTGCACTTTATGGTTCCATGCATCTATAAAATGTCATCCTGCTGACCTCTTACTGAAGGTGGGGAGCGGGTGGAGAGGAGGGGATAGGAGACTGTTATGAAGATATGACATGTATAGAATGGAGAGAAGGAAGGTGCTGTGGCCAGGCAAGGAGAGCCGTGGGAGCTGCACATAGGCAGGCATGCAAATTTACACGGGATTGTACATTCTCATTCAACCATAATTTAAAAAAAAAAAAAAACTTCCACTGTTGATTCTGTTTTTCCTTGGATGATCTTCATAATTTTAGGTTTGATATTTAGTTTTTTATCCAACTTGAGTTGGTTTTTATGTAAGGTGTGAGATACGGGTCTTGTTTCAGTTTTTACAAATGGATATCCAATTTTGCCAGCACCATTTGTTAAAAAGACTGTTTTTACCCCAGTTTAAAATTTTAGGGCCTTTGTCAAATATCAGCTGTTCATAGGAGGATGGTGGCATCTCTGGGGTCTCAACTCTGTTTCGTTGGTCTGTATGTCTCTTTTTGTACTAGTACCAGGCTGTTTTGACAACTGTGGCAGTGTAGGTTCTAAAGTCAGGTAGTGAGAGGCCTCCCACAGTGTTCTTCTTCAGTAATGCTTTGCTTATCCGGGGTTTCTTACCTTTCCAAACAAAGTTGTGATTTGTTTCTCCATCTCATTAAAAAAAAAGGTCACTGGAATTGGTATTGGGGTTGCATTATATATGTAGATTGCTTTGGGTAAAACAGACTTTTTCACAATATCTGACTCGACGGCACTTGGCTTGGCTGACATCCATGAGCAGGGTAAGTTTCTCCACTTATGTAAGTCTGGTTAGATATATTCCCAGGTACTTTATCTTCTCAGGGGCTATAGTAAATGGCATTGATTTGGTGTTTCCTTCTTTAATAATCTCTTTGTTGGTAAAAAGGAATCCTAGTGATTTATTTATGTATATCCAATACTGCTGAACTCTTCTATCAGTTTGAGTAGTTTACTTATGGATTCTTTAGGATTCTCTGCGTGTACAATCATAACATCTGCTAATAGGGAGATTTTTACTTCTTCTTTGCCATTCTGCATGCCCTTTATTTCTTTGTCTTATCTAATTGCTCTGGCCAGAACTTCTAGTACAATGTTGAATAGCAGAGGTGAGAATGGGCATCTTTGTCTAGTTCCTGTTCTGAGAGGAATTCTTTCAGTCTCTCTCTATTCAGGATGATGTAGGTGGTGGGCTTCTCATAGATGGCCTTTATTGCATAGAGGAATTTGCCTTCTATTCCTATTTTGCTGAGAGTTTGTAGCATTAATAGGCATTGGACTTTGTCAAATGCCTTTTCTACATCAATTGACAAAATCAGGTGATTCTTGTCTCTTATGTTATTTATGTGGTTGATCACATTAATTGCTTAATTGTTGAACCAGTCTTGCATCCTTGATATGAATCCAACTTGGTCATGATGAATTACTTTTTTGATATGTTGTTGAATTCTATTGGCAAGGATTTTGTTGAAGATTTTTGCATCTAGGTTCATGAGTGACATTGGTCTGTAGTTTGCCTTTTTGGTGGAATCTTTCCCTGGCTTTGGTATTGGGGATATGCTGGCTTCATAGAATGAATTTGGGAGTATTCCATCCTTTCTTTGCCGTGAAATAGTCTCAGCAGTATCAGAGTTAACAATTCTCTTAAAGCTTGTTACAATTCTGTGGTGAAGCCATCTGGGCCAGGGCTGTTCTTGGCTGGTGGTTTTGGGATGACTTTTTCAATCTCTTCCTTTGTGATGGGTTTATTAAGTGTCTTACTTCTCCTTGTGATAATTTTGGTAGGTGATATGAATCTAGAATTTTTCCTGTTTCCTCTAGGTTTCCAAATCTGCTAGAGTATAGTCTTTCGTAGTACTCCGGTATGATATTTTTGATTTCTGTTGGATCTGTTGTGACATTTCCCATCTCCTTTCTTATTTGGGTTATTTGTTTCTTTTCCTGTTTGCCTTTAGTGAGTTTAGCCAATGGCTGGTCAATTTTGTTGATCTTTTCAATTTTTTCAATTGTTCTTTAGTCTCTAATTCATTTAGTTCTGCTGTAATCTTTATGATCTGTTTTCTTCTGGTGTCTGAAGGGTTCCTCCATTGCTCTCTTTCTACTTGTTCAAGTTATAGGGTTAATTCTTTGGTTTGGGTCCCTTCTTCCTTCTGGATGTGTACATTTATAGAGATAGAATAACCCCTTAGCATTGCTTTGGCTGTATCCAATAGGTTCTGGTAGGAAGTGTTTTCATTCTCACTTGAATCTATAAATTTGTTTATTTTGTCTTTGATTTCTTCTATAACTCGTGGCTTTTTTGAGCAAGGTGGTGTCCAGTTTCTATGACTTTCAATTTTTACCAAGGCTTTTTCATCTATTGATTTTGACTTCTATGGTTTTCTGGTCTGAGAAGGTGCTTTACAGCAATTCAGTGGTTTGGATTTTGTTGAGATTTGCCTTATGCCCTAACACATGGTCTCTTCTGGAAAATGTTCCATGTGCACTGGAGAAAAAGATGTAGTTATCTGTTGATGAAAGAAAGTTCTGTATATGTTAGTGAAATTTAGTTGGTTAACTGTGGCAGTAAGATCTTCTATGTCTCTACTGAGCTTTTTTCTAGAAAATCTGTCCAATACTGAAAATGGAGTGTTGAAGTCTCCCACTATTACAGTGGAGTGTTCTAGCTCATTGTTCAATGTAGTCAGTGTTTGTTCAATGTATTTAGATGCTCTAATATTAGGTGCATAAATACTTAATTTTGTTAAATCCTGCTTGTGTCTTGAAACTTTCAGCAATTAACAGTGGCCATCCTTGTCCACAATGCTGGATTTTGCATTTAAACCTATTTTATCTGAGATTAGTATTGCCACACCTGCTCTTCTTTGTGTATTGTTAGCTTGGTATATATTCTTCCATCTTTTAATTTTTAGTTTGTTCATATCTTTAAGTCTAAGGTGAGTTTCTTGTAAGCAACATATAGACAGGTCATGTCTTTTGATCCAAAATGTAGTTCATTGTCTCTTTACCAGAGCATTTGGTCTTCTTACATTCAGTGTAATTATTGACAGGTATGTGTTTAGTGCTGTCATTCTGATATATTCACCCTTCTGTTGATGCTTTCTGTGTTGTTCTGTTCTGGGTCATTCTTCTTTATGGGTTGATTTTTCACCCTTTTCAAAAATGTTGGTTTTGTGTTTGTTGAGACGCCTATGTTGTGTTTCTTGTTGTGATATGCTGCATGTTTATTGTGCTTTGTGGCTGCCCATATGGTCCCCCTTAATAATCTAAGTTTAAACCTTGTTTTAACTTCTACATATCTCATTAAATTCCTCTCCATCTGGAAGGACTATAATTGCTGTAGTATATCTCTCTTTTTAAAGTGATGGTATTACAGTTTTCACGATATGGTCACTGGATCCCATCTTTTAATATTATAGCTTTGATTGAGTTTTGTGCCTTCCCTACCTGAGTAGGTTTCTGGATGTTGTGTTGTGCATTGTCTCCTAAAATATAGAAGTAATGGTTTTGTTTTTCTAAGAAAAGAGCTTCTTTCAGTATGTCTTGTAGCTTTGATTTGGTTTTTAAGAAGTCTGTACGTTTCCATTTATCTGCGAATGTCTTAATTTTATCTTCATATTCTAAAGACAGTTTTTTGCAATATATAATTCTTGGTTGGAACTTTTTCCCCTTCAAGGCTTTGAATGTGTCAACCCACTGCCTCCGTGTCAGCACTGTTTCTGCTGAGAAGTCAGACCAAAGCCTACAGCGCTTCCTTCTGAATGTTAGCTTTGCTTTGAGTCTAGATGCCTTTAAGAATTTCTGCTTATGTTTCATTTTGTTAAGCTTGATTATAGTATGTCTTGGTGTTTTCTTTTAGGGTCTGTATCGTGTGATGTTCGATACACATCTTGGATATCTATGTTCTCTTCTTTCATAATATCAGGGAAGTTTTCCATCAGAAACTCCACAACAATACTGTCTGTGTTTCCAGGTATCCTTTCCTGTTCAGGAACTCCAATTAATTGTAGACTGTTCCTTTTCATAGAGTCCCATGTGTTTCTTAGTGCTTCTTAATTTCTCTTGTTTCTTTTCTCTGCTTTCTCCTCATCAATGCTGGTGTCAGTAGCTCTGTCTTCAAGGTTAGAAGGCCTAGTTCCCAGCTGTTCATTCTGTTCTCTTGGCTTTGAATTGAATTGTCTAATTCTGTGATTTTGTTATTGGTTTGTCAGATTTCAGAATGCAGATGTTCCATCGGTTTGAACAGCTTGCTTAGTTTTTCATTTTGCTCTGCTGCATTTCGTATAATATCTAGAAGGGCTCTCTATACAACTCTTTCATATTTGACCTCCAATAGTTTCTGAAAGTCTTCTCCATCTGGGAAGTTCTTTGGTTCTGTCTTTTGGGAGTTTTCTGGAGCCATCAGTGGATTTTTCTTTAAATATCTGGCCAGGGTTTGTTGCTTTCTGGGCATCTAAAGGCTGTTTAGTTTCTCTGGTGTTGCCTTAACAGGAGCTGAGGTGCAGTTCTGAGAAGGAGGTTGATCATCAACCACCTCTATGTACTCCAGTAATGGGGCCCAGTGGAATCTCTGAGGTAGCAGGCTCCACTGCCTTGCTGGAAAAGACACGGTGTTACTTATGGAGTCATTAGAGGGCTGTCAAATGACCCTATGATGTGGGTCAGTAAAGGCTGGAAGAGATGCTGTCAGGCTGCATCACAATTATTTCTCTACAAAGTCTTATTTTGAAAGGTAAAAGCTATCCAACAGCTTCCAAAATCAGGCTGTCAGGTGTGCACGTCCATCATTCCAGCTGGCAATGGAGGCACCTCTATATCTGTCCCCATATGCTGTGATCTGGTTCAAAACACAGACAGGTTACTGCCCTGCTGTCATCTGCTGCTAGGTCCCACCCATAAGGCTACACTGTGCTACAAACAGCTTTTCTACTGGAAAAGTGCTCCCCGGCTGGCACTTCCTCCCAACCTGGAGAATGGCCCTGCTGAGGCCTCCATTTGGATAACATCCCCTCTCAGTCAAACAAGATGGCATCCCTGACAAACTGTTCCACCTGCTAAGAAATAGCTAAATCTACCATGGAGATCTGAAAAGAGAGGGTGGAGGGGCTGTGGTGCTGTGTGTCTTGAGCTGGGCTCTAAAACTGTGTCTATTCTACTCACTAATCACAGCAGTGTGGCTGAGCTTTGCTGCCAGTTAAGCCCATCCCCATCTGCAGGCTAACAAAAAGAAAAAAAGTGAAAAACATCAGTTACTTTCAGTCCATGAGAGTTGGCCATTCAACAAGGGTCGCAGTCAGTGAAAATGAAGTTTCCTGTTCGTGGGATGCAGTCCCAACCGACAGCCCTGTGCCACATCCTGGGGATCACTGGGTGTCCAGAAGGCTGCATTTAATTATCAGTCTACACTTCAGTTTTCAGAGGGAGTTAAGGAGACATGTATTTAGTCTGCCATCCTGCTCCATCAAGCAACATATTTTTATGTCATTAAGCTACCAAGAACTGGAGAGTGGAGTTTCGATGAAACAACAGTTAGCTTCCCTTTCTAATGACATGTGTGAGAAGTTTCAGAGGAATGACAGCTGCTTGTACAGATGCTGTGTTTCAGTATGTGGTCAAATATCAACGACTGCTGCACATCTTTCTCCAAGCCCACATCCTAGCTTCTTTAGGATTCCAACTCAGCAATAGGTGTACAGTGGCTTCCAACTCCCACATGGACAAACTACACCTGGAAGGCAGTGCAGAGCCAATTCTATAAAACCAGGTCTCTAGAAAGCATTCCTAAGGTCTCTACTTCATCAAAAGCAAACGTTACTCCTATAAATATCCTTGTGAAGTTCTTCCTAATTTTACTTAAGGGTAAGAGTATCTAGAAAATAAAATTGCCTGGTCTTGTTAGGTGGTTCTGAGTCAGTTCCAACTCACAGAAACACCTGTGGACAACAGAACAAAATACTGCCTGACCCTTTGCCATCCTCAAAATTATAGCAGTGTTTGAGCCCATTATTTTAGTCACTGTGTCAATTCATCTCATTTAGAGTCTCTGTTTTGCTCATCCCCTACCAAGTATGATGTCCTACTTCAGGGGCTGATCACTTCTGATTACATGTCCAAAGTATATAAGACAAAATCTCATCATCTTCCCTTCTACAGAGCATTCTTGCTCCACTTCTTTCAAGACACATTTGTTCTTCTGGCAGTCCATGGCATATTCAGTATTCTTTATCAACATCTTAGTTCAAATGAGTCAATTCTTCTTCAGTCTTCCTTCCTAATTCATCATGGTACTATGGCTTGCTTGGGTCAGACATATTTGAGTTTGCAAAGTGATCTTTTTTCTTTTTTTACACTTTAAAGAGGTCTTTTGCACTAGATATGCCCAATGCAACAAGTTGTTTAATTTCTTGACTGCTTACCCCAGAGGAATTGATTGTGGATCCAAGTAAAGTGTACTAAAAACAACCCAATAGTTTAGGGTAGAATTTCCCCATAAGGTGTCCAAGGCCCTAACCTTTAACGAAGCACACTACAATATATTTTTCCCATGAAGAGGATAGTGGGTTGGAACTGCTGACCTTTCAGTTAGCAGCCAAGTCTTTAACCATCATGCCACTAAGGCTTAAATGTGCCTAGGTTTATAATATAATCAAGATTGACCTTGGATTCAAAACACTTGTGTTAAGGGATTGGACTGGTCTTCAAGAGGAAAGGGCTCCAATAAGGCTTGAGGCTGTGTTCAGCTTATAACCTCTCTCCCCTTAATCCTCCCATTCCAACCCATCAGTTAGGGAATCAGCTGTGTCTGTTTTCTTCTTTCTTCAATGGCACATTTCATTTTAATATGATCTGTATAAATATATGCATTATAAATATATAAATATTTAGGGGGGCTTGGGAGCTGCAAAGGGACCCAGAGGCACAGTAGTTAAAGAACTTGGCTGTTAACAGAAAGGTCAGCAGTTTGAATCCACCACTAGCCCATTGGAAACCTACTGGACTATTCTACCCTATTCTATATGATTTGGAGTCAGTTTAACAACAGTGGATTTGGTTTTCGTTGGGAGCTGCAATGTATGATTTTAAGCTCTACATCTCCTGGAGATAAGTCTGAAGGCAATTCATAGAAAATTGTTTTGGAGGACAAATCTGACCTAGTTTTGAAGAAATGAGAGTAGTAAATGGATTAAGAGTGAAGCATGAGGACAAGAGACTTCATTTGAAATTATAACATTTGTCTTTGATGAGGCTGTAACATGTGGCTTTAATCACTGTCTTCCAGGCTGTGTTATTTAACACATTCAATAGGATATGAATTCCTACTGAATCCAGAGACTTGGGCTGCTATGGACAAAACTTTTAGAATTTTCCCTGAAAAATCTTATCTGGGTATAAAATCAGAGATTTGAATCCCTCTTACAATAAAATAAAAACCTTAGGTTTTTATACTCTCAGGCCTGGGTAAGGGTACACCATGGCAATCAGGAAGGAGGCTCACAGCTTCTCTGAAGAGGTCAAATTATTGTAATCCTGTGGTTGGATTGTCTTTGTGTTGTCCATATTCCTCCATTGAGCTTTATGATCTCCCAAGTTATAGCTGGCATTGATTTAATGTATTATTTCTTAAAGAAATCAATAACATTGTTTTACATGTTTCATTGCCATGTTTCATTCTTCTACTAAAATTGTTGTTACTAGTAAACCTGCTGAAAATTTTGAGAAAAAGGTACTGGGAATTCCATTTAAAATGAGAGATTCTAGAGGAGGAATATGAAAAATGAGTTAGCATCATGAGGTCAACCTTACTAGGGTCAAATCTCAGCTCCACTAACAATGAGCGGCAGGATCTTGGACAAGATATTCAACCTTTCTGTGCCTCAATTTCCTTCTCATGGTGTGTGGCAATTGTATTATTTGTTCACAATTATTAATTTTCTTCTCATCTTCTCCAACTTTTCCTATAGACTTCTTCCTCCTACTGATTTTGGGCTTGGCCACATGACTTGCCACAGTGCTCCATGAGCAGACGAGATGTTTACCTCTTCATAGCTGAAGTTTTCAGAGGTTTTGCATATTTCTACCAGCCTTTTTTCTCTGATCCTCCATCAGAAGATCAAGTCTCAGACAGTGGCTACTTCTTCAGCCGGGATTCCAGAATGAAAAAACATGTGCAACAGAGCCAGGTTGAGTCCAGCAGAGCTGTAGAATGTCTAAAAACTCCAAGACTTTCAGCTTCAGAAATTGAAATATTTCTCATCTCTAACAACTTAATGAGTCTCAATCAAGACAAAGATCAGGCAAACACATGCATTGTGAAGTTATCTAACTGAATTACTACAGCCCTTAGTAACTTACCTCAATTGCACAAAATGGCTCCTAGAAAAGAGAGCAAATGTACAGCTTCTCTGAAGCCCAGTAACCTCAAAGGGCCTATAATTAACTCTATTGTTAGAAGAATTTGTCAGAAAACTGTAAGTAAGACTCCTGGCTTACATAGTTTACATTGAGTGGATTAAGAACAGAAACATTTTGGTCCTCAGTGAGTATCCATTCCTGCTGAATTGGGACCATTTGCTTTGCCCTCGGATGGTAGCTTGGCAGCTTTTAAGACCTCAGATGCCACTCACCAATGTGGGGTGCAGAGAGCCCTCTTAGCAAATGCTAGTTGTGCCAATTGGCCTCGATTTTGCCTAAGAGCATGGTCCCCCGCCCCCTGTCCCAGCTACTCTATCCTTGCAAGATTGGGTTAAGATGGAAGGAGTAGTCAAGTTATGCTGAAGTTCACTTAATATTGTTCTTACTTCTACTGTGTGCTATCACCGATTTCACCCAAACAAATTTCTAACAACTATCTAATCTAAACATTCCCCCCTCGCCCTCCCTCCCTTTCCTCCCTTGCAGCTGTCAAAGAATCTTTTCTTGTATACGTCAGTCTGTTTTTGAGATCTTATCATACGGATCTCATACAATATTTGTCCTTTTGTCGCTGACTACTTTCACTCAACATAACGTCTTCCAGTTGAAACCAGGTCATGACATGTTTCCTGGAATCATCGTTATTCTTTATCACTGCATAGTGCTCTATTGAGTACGTATACCATAGTTTACCTAGCCATTCCTCTGTTGTTGGGCGTCTGGGTTGATTCCAGAAGATAGAGAGACCCACGTGAGTGGGTGCCTACATTGACTTGGGACCAGAAGAACCAGATGGTGCCCAGCCACCACCAGTGATAGCCACGATGGAGCTCACTAAGTTGAGTCTCACTGGCAACACAAGAATAAAAAGAGGTGCACCCTGAGATCTCCACTAAAAGACCGCAATTGATGGTCCAGTGGTTTGGGGGTTCCCCTGGGGGCATGGCCCCTGGCTCTGATGCTGCCCTTGCCCATAAATCATGACAAAGGTGCACTCTTCAGACACGAATGGACCTGGCGATGCAGAGTGATCATATATTGTATGCACTTTATGGTTCTATGCGTCTATAGGATATCATCCTGCTGACCTCTGGCTGGAGAAAGGAGAGTGGGTGGAGAGGAGGGGAAATGAGACTGTTGGGGGGATGAGACATGTATGGAGCAGAGAGGAATAGTGTGCTGTCACTGGGCAGAGAGAGCAGTGGAAGTTGCATATATGTGGTCATGTAAATTTATACGGGAATGTACATTTTCCCTCAGTCATAATAAAAATAACTAAAAAAAAGAACAGAAACAATTTTATAAGGAGATGTATTTCCAAGAGCACCAACAACCTGAATTAGAAGAGACTATAACTGTTCAAGTCATAAAATAACCCGTGGGTGTCTAATTTTCTGCTGATGTAAAGCTGTCTGAGATCGTTTTCCAGCCACAAACTCGGGATATTTTCCAATCCACTCTTCAGAAGAGGCTGAGGAAGATAGTGGAAAAGAAGGGGCAGAACCAAGAACTGTGGAGAACAATGCACTGAGGAGCTACTCCCAGAAAACAGCTACAACAAGCTAAGAAGTATCCCTACCACCAGGGTAAGTTATCACACAACATTTGTTCAATGGAATAACAAAATTGCTGTGATCCGGTGACTGGTATATACATATACACATACTACATCTTTCCCATTTTTAACAGAGTCTCTCTTCTACCATTCCACCACCTATTCGTCAGTTTGTCATACTGTTGTCGTTTGTATGTTCCAGTCATGCTGGAAACTACGCCATCGGTACTGCGATACCAGAAGGGCATCCATAGTGGACAGGTTTCAATAGAACTTTCAAATTAAGCCAGTGCGCAAAAAACGGCCTGGAGATCTAGCACTGAAAATTAGCCAGTGAAGACCTTATGGGTCACAACAACATAATTTTATCCGATACAGTGCAGAAAGATGAGCCCCCTCGGTTGGAGGGTGTTCCAAATACACAGTGGTCACAACAATGGATACAAGACTGTGAAGATGGCACAAGACTGGGCAACCCTTCCCTCTGCTGTGCATGGGTTTACTATAAGTTGGAGATAATTCAAAGGAAACTAACAGGAACATTCCATCATTGCATTACATTGGACTTTTGGAGGAGAGAGGACAGAAAACTTATCTTCTTAATTCTTAAATTTCTGAGTCAAGAGCAGCAAATTGACACGACGTGAGTCATTAGGCCCAATATAGACTTCTGAGCCTGGTGCCCACAACAATTTTGAGTCTCTAGGAGAAAAATGAAAGTATTTTCTTGACAGTAGAGAACACAGAAGCAGATTACATTTTTTAATGCCCGATTGTTTGCTGTCTGCTTTTCTCTGACAACTGTCCTGTAGATAGAATATACTTTTTCTCCCCATTGGCTTTGGGCTTGGCTATATGGCTTACTTTTGGCAAACAGGACAAGTGTATGGGCTATTTGTCTCATTGGAGAGAAGATCTCAGAGGTATTGCAACTTTCCACCACCCCTTCTGTTGCCTCGGAGAGTAGCTTCCACCTCAGTCTTCATGAGAAGACACAAAGAGCCCAGCTCTACCCAGCAGAGCTACAAGTAACCCATACCTGTAATGTACCATGGGCTGGAAGTCAATATTTGTTGTTGCGAGTCACTGAGATATCAAAGTCATAAAAGCTAACTAAGATGTGAGGATATTTTGAATATTTAATGAGCTAATACTTATGGTTGGCTTATTAGAAGCTGCCTGGCACATCCTAAGTTCAAGGTTAATGTTAGAAGCTGCCACTGGTGTCCTCTTTATAATTCCATTCAACCAGCACAATTCCAGGAACACAATTAGCACTACCACATAGTTATGAAATGAGTGAAGATGGCTTATTGAAGTTTACCTTTCAAAATGTTAAATATGGTAGCAGTGGTGTCACAATGGTAGGATCTTCTTCTTTCACACAGGAGACCTGTATTCTATTCCCAGCCAACTCTCCTCAAGCACAGCCACCACCTGCCTATTAGTGGACACTTGCATGTTGCTATAATGTTGAACAGATTCCAGTGGAGCTTCCAGACCAAGAGGGAGTAGGAAGAAAGGCCTGGTGATGTATTTCTGAATGTCAACCGATGAAAACCTTAGGGATCACAATGGATGAGGCTGCATTTCATTTCATTGTATATGGGTCACCATGAGTTAGTGCTCCTTAGTAGCTGCTAGTAACAACATAAAGTTAAATGAGGTGGCTAAAACAGAGAATTGCTTCTGTAATCTTTGTAAATCCTAGTGAGACAGCTTGAAGATTATAAAATCCATTGCCATTGAGTTGGTTCCAACTCACAGCGACCCTATAGTAAAGGATAGAATTTTTAATCTATGTTGGAAATACCTTGAGTGAGGAAGCATGATCAGTTAATATTTTTGTCCAACATTTTTCTTCTTCCAATAAAGAAGAAGCAAATTTTCTAATACGCTGGAACTACAGGAAACTCCTTGTCAGTTGTTTTAGTGGCAGATAACTCAGTAAAAATCAAATCAGACACAAATAGTTCTGATGGACTATATGAGAACCCCATCACAGAGCAAGAACACAGCCAGTTTTTCTAGATTCTTAAAGACTTTTCCTCCACACTGACTTTAGGGATGTTGTTGATTATTTCTCAGATAATTGCACTGGGGATCTTAAAATGTTCCTACAAATAATGAAGAACTTAAAACAGTGAAAACATCTATAGGTTATCATCCTGCTGACCTCTGGCTGGAGGAAGGAGAGTCGGTGGGGAGGAGGGGAAAGGAGGCTGTTGGGAAGATGAGACATGGCATGGAGCAGAGAGGAATAGTGTGCTGTCACCGGACAGCAAGAGCAGCGGAAGCTGCATATAGGTGGGCATGTAAATTTATACAGGAATGTACATTTTCACTCAGTCATATTAAATAAAAAATTAAAATTAAAGAAAAAAGTGACAACAAGGAGGGAAGAGTGATAAAATGGATAATAAAAACTGTGAAAGATTTATCAGGGGCTCTTTAAAAATGGAGATGAAACTCCTCAAAAGAGCAAATGCTCTTAAGATTTGAAATGTCTCCTTGAAACACAAAAGATGTCCCAGAGCAAGTGAAATGCTTCCATGAGCCTCTGTCCTGTTGTAGTCTACAGTGTTTTAAACTAGTACTAACCTGGGCATTCAGAGTTGTTTTTTGTTTTTTGTTTTTTGTTTTTTAGTAACCGTAACATTTGTATAGTGAATTTAATTTAAAGAGCTTTCACATACATTTTGCAGTTACTTTCTCTCTCTCTCTTTCCCTGCCCCATGTCAGTTCTGCAACATTTATTTTTAAAAAATAACATTTTATTGTGCTTGAAGTGAAAGTTTACAATCTAAGTCAATTTGTCACACAAAAACTTGCACACATGTTGCTATGTAACTCCAGCTGCTCTCCCCATCCTGTGACAGCACACTGCTCTCTCCCTCCTGTATTTCCCATATCCATTCAACCAGTTCCTCTTCCCTCCTACCCTCTCATCTCACCTCAGCAGAGGAGCTGTCCAGTTAGTCTCATGTATCTACTTAAGCCAACAAGCATCTTCTTCACCAGTATCATTTCACATCTTACAGTCCTGTCCAAATTTTGTCTGAAGATTTAGCTTTGGGAGTGGTTTCAGTTCTAGGGTACAGAGAGTCCAAGCGCCAAGTCTCCAGGGGCCGTTGTTCTTCATAGGAACCCCATGCAGCAGGCACACAGCCTTTATTATTATCTCTATTTAAAAGATAACGAAGTATAAGCTCAGAGAGACTGAAAGACCCCAAAGTTACACAACTATTGATTGGCAGAGGCAGCTTAATTGCCACAAGACCATCACTCTTTTATCTATGTTATAAGCTTTACTGAAAACTCATCAATTTCCAGGGCTCAAATGGAAGGGAGGAAGATGGAGCTGCTCCTTTCCTTCTATCTTTTAGAAACAGGAGAGGCAGAATCCAACACTGAATCATAGTTACCTCTTCAGTTCATAAGGGAGCATGGAGACAGGAGACTGAGCATGGCAAACAGTAGTGCAGCTCCCATCTCCTTTTAGCAAGGACAGGAAAGCTAGACGTGGTTGGACTCTGTTATGAAGACTTTCACGTTGGCTTACGTGGCCTTGTCCCCTGCCTCATGCAAACTACCTGTAATTGCTGGCTAAAGAGCTCATCCTAATGAAAGTGAATGATCATCAGAATGGACTGATTACAGAATCTATGTCAAGATACACAAAGAGCTTCCTTCAATATTTCTTGTAATTTTCGTTCAGTTTTTATGAAGTCTCTAAATTTCTCTTTATCTTCAAAAGTCTTAATTTCACCATTATATTTGATGGACAATTTTGCAAGATAAATAATTCTTGGATGGAAGTTTTTCTCCTTCAGGGTTTTGAATGTGTCTGCCTGCTGTTTTCTAGCCAGAAGTCAGACGAAAGCCTACCGGGTTTCCCTTAGAGTGTTAGCTTTGCTTCGAGCCTTGCTGCCTTCAGAAGAATCTTCAGAAGCTCTTCCCTTAGAAAATCAGAACCACTAAATGTATACCTAAGGTGACAATTCAGGACATATCATCCAAAATTCTAATCAGTTAGGGAAGTCACAAAACTTAAAGCTACAATATTAAAATGAGGGAATCTGTGATCATATCATGACAACTATAATACCGTCACATTAAAAGAAGGATACACTGCAGTATACAGCACAGAGGAATACACTATAGACATTACAGATGCAGAGGAAGTTTAAGAGCTATGCAGTAGCTAAAATTGGGTTTAATCTTAGTATGTTAAGGGGGATAATACATGTAGCCATAAAGCAAATCAACAACGCATTGTGTCAAAATAAGAAATGCAATACAGGAGTCTCAGTGAACACAAAACCAACACTGAAACAACAAACCATAAAGAAGAACGGCCCAGAACAGAACATTAAGAGCAATATAGAAAATATCAACATAAAAGTAACTACATTAAAATGGTGGCACTAAGCACATACCAATCAATGATTACACTGAATGTAAATGGACTGAACACTCCAGTAAAGAGACAGCAAATGACATCCTGGATCAAAACACAGGACCCACCTATATGTTGCTTGTAAGAAACACACCTTAGACTTAAAGATATGAACAAATGGAAAATTAAAGGATGGAAGAATATATACCAAGCTAACAATATGCAAAGAAGAGCAGATGTGGCAATACTAATCTCAGATAAAATAGATTTTAATGTTAAATCCACTATTGTGGATAAAGATGGTCACTATTGCTGAAAGGTTCAATACTCAAGCAGGACTTAACAATATTAAATATTTATGCACCAAATACCAGAGCACCTAAATACATTGAACAAATACTGACAACACTGAAAAATGAAACAGATCATTCCACAATATAGTTGGAAACTTCAACACCACCCTTTCAGTTCTGGATAGATCCTCCAGAAAAAAGCTCAATAAAGACGCAGAAGATTTCATTGCAACAATCAACCAACTTGACCTTATTGATATATACAGATCTTTTCATCTATCAATGGATAAGTACACTTTCTTCTCCAATGCACATGAAACATTCTCCAGAATAGACATAAAACAATTCTCTATAAAATTCAAACCATTGATTTACTGAAAAAGTATCTTCTCAGACCACAGAGCTATAAAAGTTGAAATCAGTAACAGAAAATTCATAGGCATATATTCAAATTTATAGAAACTGAACAAGACTTTGCTCAAAAAGTCTTGGGTTATAGAAGAAATCAAGGACAAAATAAAGAACTCCATAAAATTAAATGAGAATGAAAACACATCCTACCAGAATCTACGGGATACAGCAAAAGCAGTACTCAGAGGTCAGCTTATCTCTATAACTGCACACATCCAGAAGGAAGAACAGGCCCAAATTAAAGAATTAACCTTACAGCTTGAGCAAGTAGAAAGAGAGCAACAGAAGAACCCACCAGAAGAAAATACAGCATAAGGATTAGAGCAGAACTAAATAAATTAGAGAATAGAAAAACAATTGAAAAAATTAACCAAACCAAAGCTGGTTCTTTGAAAAGATCAACAAAAGTGATAAATCATTGGCTAAACTTACAAAACAAAAACAGCAGAAGATACAAATAACCCAATTAAGAAATGAGATGGGAGTTGTTACAACAGACTCAGCTGAAATAAACAATATCATAACAGAATACTATGAAAGGCTGTACTCTAAGAGGTTTGAAAACCTAGAGGAAATGGACAAATTTCTAGATTCATATCACTCACCAAGATTGTCACAAGGAGAAGTAGATCAACTTAATAAATCTATCACAAAGGAAGAGATTGGAAAAGCCATCAAAAATCTACCTACCAAAAAGTCCTGGCCCAGATGGCTTCACTGGAGAATTCTACCAAACTTTTAGAGAAGAGTTAACTCCAATACTATTGAGGCTATTTCACACCATAGAAACAGGTAAAATACTCCCAAATTGATTCTATGAAGCCAACATAACCCTGATACCAAAGCCAGGGAAAGATCCCACAAAAGAAGAAAATTACAGACCAATATCACTCATGAACCTAGATGTAAAAGTCTTCAACAAAATTCTAGTCAATAGAACTCAAAACAATTCACCATGATCAAGTTGGTTTCATTCCAGGGATGCAAACCTGGTTCAACATCAGAAAAACAATTAATGTAATCAACCACATTAATAACACAAAAGATAAGAATCACCTGATTTTGTCAATTGATACAGAAAAGGCATTTCACAAAGTTCAACATGTATTCATGCTTAAACCTCTCAGAAAAACAGAAATAGAGAGAAATTCCTCAACGGAATCAGTAGCATCTATACAAAGCCAACTGCCTTCATCATCCTGAATGGTGAAAGACTGAAAGAATTCCCTTTGAGAATGGGAACTAGACAAGAATGCTCACTCTCACCACTTCTATTCAACATTGTGCTAGAAGTTCTAGCCAGAGCAATTAGACAAGGCAAAGAAATAAAGGGCATCCATATCAGCAATGAAGAAGTAAAGATCTCCCTATCTGCTGTTGATATGCTAGTTTATACAGAGAATCCAAAGGAATCCATGAGTAAACCATTAGAACTAATAGAGGAGTTTAGCAAAGTAATAGGATACAAGATAAACATAAGTGGATCAGTAGGATTCCATTACACCAACAGTGAGATTATTAAAGAAGAAATCACCAAATCAATTCCATTTCCTATAGCCCTCAAGAAGGAATAAATCTTACTAGAGAAATAAGAGATCTGTACAAAGAGAACTACAAGACCTTACTACAAGAAACTAAGAGATACTTACATAAATGGAGTAATCTACCCTGCTAATGGATAGGAAGAGTTAACATTGTGAAAATGTCTGTTTTACCCAAAGCAATCTACTTATACAATGCAATCCCAATACAAATTCCAGTGACATTTTTTAATGAGATGGAGAAACAAATCACCAACTTTGTCTACAAAGGGAAGAAACGTCGGATAAGTAAAGCACTGTTGTGGAAGAAGAACATACTGGGAGGATTCTCACTATCTGACTTTAGAAACTATTACACTGCCACAGTTGTCAAAACAGCCTGATACTGCTACAAAATGAGACATACAGACCAATGGAACAGAGTTGAGACCCCAGAGATGCCACCATCATCCTATGAACAGTTGATATTTGACAAAGGCCCCAAGATCTTAAACTGGGGTAAGAACGGTCTCTTTAACAAATGGTGCTGGCAAAATTGGATATACATCTGAAAAAACTGAAACAAGACCCATTTCTCACACCTTATACAAAAACTATCTCAAATTGGATAAAAGACCTAAATATAAAATCTAAAATGGTAAAGCTCATCCAAGAGAAAATAGGGTCAACAATGGAAGTTTTAATACACAATGTAGACAGACTCCAAAATCTGACAAACAGAGCATGTTCAAACAGAAGAGAAAGTAGATAAATGGGAACTGCTAAGAATCAAACACTTTGCTCATCCAAAGACTTCATCAAAAGAATTAAAAGACAACCTATAGAACGGGAAAGAATATTTGCCAACTATATGTCAGACTGACGTCTGATCTCCATAGTCTATAAGGTATTACAAAATATCAACAAGAAAAGGATAAATAAGGATAATTAAGCGATGGGTGAAGGAGACAGACAGTTCTCTAAAGAGGATATCCAGGCAGCCAAAAGACACATACAGAATTGCTCACAACCATCAGCTATTAAAGAAATTCAAATCAAAACTACAATGAGATACCATCTCACCCCAGCACGGTTGGACATGATCCAAAAAACACAAAACAACAAATGCTGGAGAGGCTGTGGAGAAATTGGAACTCTTCTACACTGTTGGTGGGATTGCAAAATGCTACAGCCTCTTTGGAAAACAATCCAGTGCTTCCTTAAAAAGCCATAAATAGATATACCATTTGATCCTGTAATTCCACTGCTTGGAATTTATCCTTCAGAAACAAAGTTTGTCACACAAACAGGCACATGTACACAAGTGTTTGTTGTAGCACAGTCCACAACAGCAAAAAGTTGGGATCAACCCTGATGCCCATCAACAGAAGAATGGATAAGCAAACTGTGGTACATGTTCTCAATGGAACATTATGCTATGATAAAAAAACAATGACAATTTCAGAGAACATCTCTTAACATGGTCTCATTTAGAAGAGATCATGCTAAGCGAAATTAACCAGTGTCAAAAGGACAAATTTTGTATGAGATCCCTGTTATAAGGACTTAACAAGAGAATTATCCACAGAAGAAAACGACTGTGTTGTCTACATGGGGGAGAGGGAGACTGAGTGTTTATCATAGATGAGATAATTTATAGATGTTAGAAATTAAATAAAAGACCACCTACAGAATGGGAAAAAATATTTGGCAACTCTATGTCAGACTGATGCCTGATCTCCATAATCTAGAAGGTACTACAAAATATCAATAAGATAAAGATAAATCACCCAATTAAATGATGGGCAAAGAAGATGGACAGGCACTTCTCTAAAGAGGAGATCCAGGCAGCCAAAAAACACATGTGGACATGTTTATGATCTTTAGTTATCAAAGAAATTCAAATCAAAATGACAATGAGATACTGTCTCACCCCAACAAGGTTGGCCATGATCCAAAAAATGCAGAACACTAAATGCTGGAGAGGCTGTGGATAGATTGGAACTCTCCTACACTGTTGGTGGGATTGCAAAATGGTGCAATCTCTTTGGAAAGCAATCTGGTGCTACCTTAAAATAATGAATATAGATATACCATTTGACCCGGTAATTACATTGCTTGGAATGTATTCTACAGACTCGAGGCCATTCACACCAACTGATACATGCCCATGTATGTTCATCACAGCACAGTTCACAATAGCAAACGATGGAATCAACCCAGATGCCCAACAGAAGAATGGTATGTGTACTCAATGGAGCACTATGCAACGATAAAGAACAACGATGATAGCAGGAAACATCTCTTAACCTGGTTTCAACTGGAGGACATTAGGTTGAGTGAAAGTAGTCAGTGACAAAAGGACAAATATTGTATGAGACCCCTACCATAAACTTAAAAGCAGACTCATGCATAACAGAAAAGACTCTTTGATGGCTACAAGGGTGGGGAGGGCAGGAGGGCAAAGGGCAAGGGTTTAGATTAGATGGTTGTTAGAAATTTGTTTGGGTGAAATTGTTGACAGCACACATTAGTAAGAAGATTAATATTAATGTTACTTCAACACAACCTGTGTACTCCTCCCATCTTAACCCAATATTACGAGGACAGAGTATGCACAATTTCATTACATTATTAAAAAAAAATAAACAGAAATGTTTCCTGTTTAAAAAAAAAGAAATTTTATTCTTTTATTGTAATTAATAAAAAATGAAACGTTAAAAAGAAAGACCTGGTGACCTAATTGGAAACAATCTTCCGCTGAAAACCATGTGGAGCACAGTTCTACTGTGACACACATGGGGTCACCATGAGGTGGCAACAACCCCACAGCAACTGGTTACTTGAAATTGTAATTTATTATTTTGTGACATCCTTGTCCAAGGTTAACTGACCCAACAAGTATTTCCTGCCAAAAGGGTGGCAATCCTAGTTATTTATACTAATGGTTGCCTTTGTAGATGCTGTCTGCCAGTTAAGAGAGTCAGGAACTGTTGACAATTATGACTTTCCATCATCTTTATTAGGTAAGCTTTGTGTAAAGTGGTAAAAAATTTGTTAAAATCTAATTACTCAGAAACAATGAAATGTACATTACAAGACATTTTATGGAGTTTTCCTCAATATGGTACATTAGAAATTAGTTGCAAGAATATTCACACTTCTGTAAGGCAAGAAAGTATATTACGCAAACAAATTCCTAATGCGGGATGTTGCTTCTGTTGTTAGTTGCCATTGAGTTGGCCCCCACTTCATGGCTGCCCCATGGACAATGGAACGAAACACTGCCCAGTCCTGCACCATCTTCCCAATAAGTTGATGACTGGGCCACTGTAATACACAGGGTTTTCACTGGTTGATTTTCAGAAGTAGATCAGTAGGCATTTCTTTCTATTCTGTCCTAGTCTGGAAGTTCTACTGAAACATCTTCAGCATGTTAGCAACACCCAGTCCTCCACTGACAGATGTGAAGTAGCTGCACATGAAGCATATCAGCTGGGAATCAACCCAGGGAGACCTGGGCAAGAATCACCACTGCCCCTATTTTGGGGTAGCCATACCTTAACCTGTCCTCATCACCACCAGTTAGGGGACATATAACAAATAGAAGCTAATGGGCTCCCTAAGCCTTCAAAACAGGGTTGAAAAGAGCCAGCCTGTCTTTACAAGCTTGCTGGGAAAACAGAATTAAACAAGGTTTACAAGTATCCTTGGTAAGCTGTGAAAGTGATGTCATTACTATTCTGTAAGTTTTCTGTGGTACTAATTTTGTTGTTGTTGTTAGGTGTCCATCCCAACTCATAGCGACCCTATGAACAACAGAACTAAATACTGCCTGGTCTTGCGCCAGGTCCACAGTTGGTTTTATGCGTCAGTTCATCGTTGCGGCCACTGTGTCGATCCATCTCATCGAGGGTCTTCCTCTTTTTCGCTGACCTTCCACTCTACCAAGCATGATGTCCTTCTCCAAGGACTGATCTTTCCTGAAAACATGTCCAAAATATATAAGACGCAGTCTTGCCATCTTTGCCTCAAAGGAGTACTCTGGTTGGATTTCTTCCAGAACAGATCTGTTTGTTCCTTTGGTGGTCCATGGTACATTCAACACTCTTCTCCAACACCACAATTCAAGGCATCAATTTTTCTTCTGTCTTCTTTGTTCATGGTCCAGTTGTTGCATGCATATGAAGCAACTGAAAATACCATGGCTTGGGTCAGGCGTGTTTTAGTCTTCAAAATTACATTCTTTCTTTTGAATACTTTGCAAAGTTCCTTTGCAGCAGATTTTCACAGTGCAATGCATCTTTTGATTTCTTGACTGCTGCTTCCAAGGGCATTGATTGTGGACCCAGGTAAAATGAAATCTTTGACAACCTCAATCCTTTCTCCATTTATGACAATGTTGCTTACTGGTCCAGTTGTGAGGATTTTCATTTTCCTAATGTTGAGGTGCAATCCATACTGAAGGCTGTGGTCCTTGATCTTCATCAGTAGGTGTTTCAAATCTTCTTTATTTCCAGCAAGTAAGGTGGTGTTGTCTACATAATGCAGGTTGTTGATGACTTGTCCTCCAATCTTGATGCCTTGTTCTTCTTCAGATAATCCATCTTCTTGGACTATTTTCTCAGCATACAGACTAAAAAGTATGGTGAAAGGATACAACACTGACGCACGCCTTTCCTGACTTCTAAACCATGCAGAGGACCTTGTTCTGATCACCCGACTGCCTTTTGATCCATATGCAGATTCTTTAGGAGCACAGTTAGGTGTTCTGGAATTCCCATTCTCTGCAACATTAGCCACAGTTCAGTACAATCCACACAGTGGAATGCTTTGGCATAGTTGATGAAACACAAGTAAACATCTCCCTGGTATTCTTTGCTTTCAGCCAAGATCCATTGACACCAGCCATGATATTCCTGGTTCCACATACTCTTCTGAACCCAGCTTGAATTTCTGGCAGTTCCTTGTCAATATACTGTTGTAGTCACCTTTGAATGATCTTGAGCAGAATTTTATTTGCGTGTGATATCAACGACATCGTTCAGTAATTTCCACATTCAGTTGTATCACCTTTTTTTTGGAACGGGCATAAATATAGATCTCTTCCAGTCAGTTGGGCAGGTAGTTGTCCTCCAAATTTCTTGGTATAGATGAGTGCGTACTTGCAGCACTGCATCTGTTTGTTGAAATATCTCAATCGATATTCCATCAATTGCAGGAGCCTTGTTTTTTGCCAATACCTTCAATGCAGCTTCAGCTTTTTCCTTCAGTACTATTGGTTCCTGATCATATGCTCCCTCTTGAAATGGCTAAACATCGACCAGTGCTTTCTAGTATATGACTCTGTGTATTCCTTCTACCTTCTTTTGATGCTCTCTGAGTCATTTAATAGTTTCCCTGTAGAATCCTTCACTACTGCAACTTGAAGCTTGAATTTTTTCTTCAGTTCTTTCAGCTTAAGAAATGCAGAATGTGTTTTTCCCTTCTGATTTTCCATTTCCAGCTCTTTGCACATGTCATTGTAATATTTTCCTTTGTCTTCTCGAGCTGCTCTCTGAAATCTTCTGTTTAGGTCTTTTACTTTGTCATTCCTTGCCTTTGCTTTAGCTGCTCGACATTCAAGAGCAAGTTGCAAAGTTTCCTCTGACATCCAATTTCGTCTTTTCTTTCTTTCCTGTGTTTTGTATGACCTGTTGCTCTCTTCAAGGATGATGTTTTTGATGTCATTCCACAATTCATCTGGTCTTCAGTCATTAGTAGTCAACACATCAGTTCTGCTCTTGAGACAGTCTTTAAACTCAGGAGAGATATACTCAAGGTCATAGTTTGGCTCTCGTGGACTTGTTCTAATTTTCTTCAGTTTCAATTTGAATTTGCTTATGAATAATTGATGATCTGTGCCACAGTCAGCACTTGGTCTTGTTCAGACTGCTGATACTCAGCTTTTCCATCATCTTTTTCCACAGATGTAATCAATTTGATTCCTGTATACGTCATCTGGTGAGGTCCATGTGTACAGTCACCAACTGTGTTGGTTAAAAAAGGTATTTGCAATGAAAAAGTCATTAGTCTTGCACAATTCTATCA
Organism: Heterohyrax brucei; assembly: GCA_028571685.1. Taxonomy (NCBI): domain Eukaryota; kingdom Metazoa; phylum Chordata; class Mammalia; order Hyracoidea; family Procaviidae; genus Heterohyrax; species Heterohyrax brucei. Next base: position 16,524,997 of record CM053142.1, on the reverse strand, counting down.
TGCAATCTCTGGCATTATTTCTATCATGGAGGCCATATTTTCCAACTACCCATCCTTCTTCTTTGTTTCCAACTTTTGCATTCCAGCCAACAGTAATTATCAACACATCTTGAATGCATATTCGATCAATTTCAGACTTCAGAAACTGGTAAAAATCTTCAACATCTTCATCTCTGACCTTAGTGGTTGGTGCATAAATTTGAATAATAGTTATATTAACCGGCCATCCTTGTAGGCCTATGGATATTATCCTATCACTGACAGCATTGTACTTCAGGACAGATCTTGAAATGTTCTTTTTGATGAAGAATGCAACACTGTTCCTCTTCAAGTTTTCATTTGCAGTATAGTAGACCATGTGATTGTCGGGTTCAAAATGGCCCGAACCTGTCCATTTCAGCTCAGTAATGCCTAGGACGTCGATGTTATATGTTCCAGTTCATGTTTTACAATTTCCAGCTTTCCTAGATTCATACTTTGTACCTTCCATGTTCTGATCATTAGTGGATGTTTGCAGCTGTTTGTTCTCATTTTTGAGTTGTGCCACATCAGTGAATGAAGACCCTGGAGCCCTTACTCCATCCACATCGTTAAGATCGACTCTACTTTGAGGAGGCAGCTCTTCCCCAATCGTCTTCCGAGTGCCTTCCAACCTGGGGGGCTGACTTTCTGGCACCATATCTGACAACATTCTACTGCTATTCATAAGGTTTTCCCTGGCTATTTCCTTTCAGAAGTAGACTGCTGGGTCCTTCTTTCTCATCTTACTTTGGAAGCTCAGCTGAAATTTATCTACCATAGTTGAGCCTGCTGGTACCTAAATACCAGTGGCATAGCTTCCTGCATCACAGCAACAAGCAAGCCTCCACTGACAGACAAGTGGGGGCTGCTCACTCCCTCTTACCTGATGGTGTTACCCTCCCCACCCAATGCTGTTACCCTCCTTACCTGATGCTGTTATCTGCCTTACTGGATGCTGTTATCCTCCTTGCCTGATGCTGTTACCCTCCTTACAATAGCCAAGCCAGCCAAGTGCCATCGAGTCGGATCTAACTCATGGTGACAGTAGTGTCTTATAGTTTTCTTTGTACAGGTCTTTTAGATCTCTGGTTAGATTTATTCTTAAATATTTGATCTTTTGGGGGGCTATTGTAAATAGTATTGATTCAGTGATTTCCTCTTTGATGTTCTTTTTGTTGGTATAAAATAATCCAACTGATTTTTGTACCTTTATCTTGTATCCTGACAGTTTGCTAAACGCTGCTATTACTTGCAGCAATTCTTCTGTGAATTCTTTAAGGTTTTCTGTGTATAAGATCATATCTTCTGATAGAGGAGATACTTCTACTTCTTTCTAACCAGTTCAGATGCCATTTATTTTGTTTTTGTGCCTGATTGTTCTGGCTAGAACCTCCAGCGAATGTTGTATAAAAGTGGTGACAAAAGCGCAATGCTTTCAGCCTCTCTGCATCTAGAATGATGTTGGCTACTGGCTTTGAATAAATTCCATTTGTTATGCTGAGGGATTTCCCTTCTTTGGAAGCTTCTCAAAAGTTGCATCTGGCATGTTATCTTATAAGATCTAATTCTTCTTTTAAAACTTTTTGCCACTATTACTGTGAAGTTTTTCTAAAGCTTGGTTGAAACCCAATCTTCCTCTTTTTTATCTTATAATGTCAAGCCAAGTGCTGTCGAGGGTAATATTATTACATTCCATGACAATTTTTAGATTAGCTTTGATCATTTCATTAGGTGTACAATTATAAAGAGTCACTTCTAGCAACTGCACACTTAGATATTATTTAAACAATCAATTTAAGCCTCTTTCTGCTGCTTTTTGTTCAATTAATACACATAATTATTCTGAATTAGTAGAGTTGCATAAGAAGCTTGTTATGTATTTTGCTCGTATTTAATAGGGCTAATTTCAGTAATGCCTTCCTTTGAACTGTTTTACTGTGTACAGATGTGATGTTCTCACTCTGCCTAACACTTCTGCTTAGCAAGGCAAAGTCTTGGGTCCTGAGCCAGACATAGGAGAATAGATAGATCAATTGAAAGATTCAGTTTTGTAAGTCTGTACAAGTGAATAAGGGCAAAAGACACTCTGCTCCTAGGCTGGGGAATCATCCACGACCAAAAACAAAACAGTCAGACTGTGCTCCATAAAACTTTCATTCACTGATATTTTAGAAGGAGACTGCCAAACCTCTCTTCCAAGGAACCTCTGGATAAACCCAAACTGCCAAACTTTTGGTTAGCAACTGATCAGGTTAACTGTTTGCACCATCCAGGGCTCCACACCGGAAAATTTATCCATCCTATAGCCAAAGGAAGACGTTACCAAGAATTCCTCCCCCACTCTCTGCAACTTTCTAAGGACTGTAGATGAATTTCATACAGCTCCATTGGTGGTGGTGGTGGTGGTGGTGTTTTTCATTGTTCACTTTACAGTGTGAGCCTAAGGACCTCAGACATCTTTCAGCAGGTAAGAAAGGGCAGGAGGCAGTCAGACCCATAGTTGTTTAAATTAGTAAACACACCAGTTGTTTGAACAGAGGACTGTTCTAAGAATATCATATTATCTACCAGAGTACCACTTTGTGGTTTTCAAGAAGGACAAGTGGGTGTGAGCCCAAAATGTGGCTTAAACCACCCAGAAAGAACTGAAATTTCCATGCAGGTGACATAACCACACATCTTGATAATTCTCTGTTACCTGCCTACTCCCTACAATAGAAGTTGGTGTCACTTGTCTATATCTGAAAATAAAGATAGTGTTACTGTACTATTTTGCGTGTCAGCACCAGCCTGATGGTAGCTGCATGTGCCGGAAAGAGCACTAGTCAAAGATAAGACATCCAGAGTTCTTGTCCTGGTTCACTCCCTGTAAGACAGGAGGAAATCTGACAAACACTCTGGTCCTCAGTATCCTCATTTGTAAAATGGGAATTACAAACAACATTCTTTGCAGTATGACTGTGCTGAGGACAGAGGAAACCAATCAGCATGTATGTGTTGATTGCATGGTATTCCCAGAATTGTAGACACTGAGGGAAGACTTTGACCTGAGAAATAGTGTCTGGCCTGGAGTATTTTACAATAGATTTAAGGGTAGGTAAGACTGAAGCATGTGAAATAATAATAAACCATTTGACAGTATTTGGACAAGCACTCAGTCATGGAATGTAACCTAGAATTCCTCTAGGACTGCACAGGAAGGACAACAGCTGGCTGGACCCTAAAAAAGGAGCAAGATTTGGCTTGAAGGTAGCCATTGACGGACTTATTCAAGAGGCCAGGAAGTGACTGGCAAAAAGTTCAAGAGCAGGAAACCATGTCCTTGGTTGACATCTAGCCCAACTGGTGTATGAGTGTATAAAGAAAATGTTCTACATTCTACTTTGGTGAGTAGCACCTAGGGTCTTAAAAGCTTGTGAGCAGCCATCTAAGATACTTCATGATCACACTCCGTCTCGAGCAAGGGACAATGAAGAAACCAAAGCCACAAGGAAAAAGATCAGCCCAAAGAACTAAAGGAACACAGCTAGCATAGCTTCCACCAGTGTGTATCCAGCACAATCAGATGGCGCCGTCTACCACTGCTAACTGCTCTGACAGAGATCACAATACAGGGTTCCCGGCAGAGCTGGAGAAAAAAGTAGAACAAAATTCTAACTCACAAAAAATTATCAGACTTACTGACCTGATATAAACTGGAAAAACCACACGAGTATGACCCCTGCACCAATATTTTAACTTTCAACTCACTACTCAAGTTAGTCCTGAGGTTCACCCTTCAGTCTAAGATTAGACAGGCTCGTAGAACAAAATGAGACTAAATGGACACACCAGCCCATGGGCAAGGACTAGAAGCCAAGAAGAAACAGGAGAACTGGTAATAAGGAGCCCAAGTTCAAGAAGGGGAGAGTGTTGACATGTCGTGGAGTTGGCAACCAATGTCACAAAACAATATGTGAACTGTTTAATGAGAAACTAATTTGCTTTGTAAAACTTCATCTAAAGCATTTAAAAAAAAAAAAAGCAGCTTCAGTACTCCTAATGAGATGCTAATTGGCTAACATGCCCATGCCAGCTGTGAGGAGAGCCATGAGCAGCTTTGAGATATATTTAAGAAGTATTAGTGACTTGGTGATTCATTAAGTGAGGGGTCAGATATGCATCCTGTCTATTGGTGAGAGCTGGTAATTACACAAAGAATGAAAAAACAAAGTTGCAAAAAGAATAGTAGGGAAATAAAATTGCATGCATAGGATTAGGCTGGGTTAAAGCAACAATGAAAATAGCCTGAGGAGGTGGTTTGAGAAGAAAAATAAATAGAGTCCTGGCTGTTTTCAAGCAACAGTGACCCAGTGTTTGTCCCTGCATGGTGCAAAAGTTAATATGCTTGGCTGTTAATCAAAACATTGGCAGTTTGAGTCCATCCAGAGGTGATCAATTTCCATAAAATCAAACAATGAAAACCCTAAGGAGCCCAGTTCTACTCTGACACACATGCAGTCACCATGAGCCAGTGTCAGTTTAATAGCAGCTGATAATTGCCAAGTCTGGCAGTAGCATGTGGTCTGGTCCAAGCTAAGAATATTTAACATGGAAAAATATGTATCATCCTCACTTAGACGTGGTAATAGAAATACATAAAGATAATAAAAATATTATAAAGGACAAAACTAAGAAGACTTGATGAGTTATTGGATACAGAGGATAGAGATAAACTTAAGTTAAAGTTCATTGCAAGTTTTTGAGCCTAGGTAACAAAGAATTTCTGCTCTGACAGGTCTTATACACTGATACTTTTTTGTTTTTTTCTCTTTTATTGAGATATCACTCCAAGTTACCACTCCACAGAATACTTTGAATGAAATTGGCTTGTATGAATCATAATACTGCTTTCTCATGCATTAGCATGCTTTCGTGACCTGGTCTTGATTCTTCCTATCTCGATGTGACATAAAAAACAAATGTTCATAATTGTGTCCTCTTGTTTTCACACATATGATGTTCTGAAGTTGAGAGGTAGAATCAGTTGTATAATTCTTTCTTGAATCTGTTTATTATACGTCTTGATTTTAGCTACTGGATCCTGGCTGCAAGTTGCAGTCTCAGCTATGTTCACTAGATGGCAGACAATAACTACTTTCTCTCCATTTCATTTTAAAAAGATGAAAACCACAATGTGAGAAAACGAAATACCATAGATCACACCTTTGCTATCTGACCCCATATAAGGAAACACAAACTTTTACGTGTAACATCTATCTACACTTAACTTAAAAAGTGAAGTAAATGTCTCATATTGTACAGGAGTAGGCATACTTTGACCTTTTGCGAGTTTTTTATTTGGTTCTATTTTAAAAAGATTTTGCCCAGAGTAGGAAATAAACTAAGAAATAGTGGAGGAAAATAACAGATGCTAAAATTGTTAATGATGACATCATGAGATGAGACTGTATAGATTATAATGCATTTATTTTTGCGTGTTTTGCAGGGCAGCAGAAGGGGACATGAGACCGGAAGGGCAGTAGGAAGAAGGTGGAAGGTATGATCAGGATGAATAGCAATGAAACTCTTCCCAAAAGCCAAACATCCCTCACCACCAAAGAGCCTGTGCCACCCTTTCTGAACTGACCCGCTTTCCCAGGCTTAGAAACTGCTAAAAATTACTTTGAGCCTTCTAATGTATCTTTCTGCTTCACCTTAGTAAAAGATGCTAACACTGTATTCCAAACCTGACTAGCATTGAGTTGCTCTGACAAAGCAGTAGGTGGTCTGGGAAGAAAGATGTGGTTTAGTCCACATGTTTGAATGTCCAGTTTGTGTACCATACTTAATACCTTCTGAATGAAGTCTGTAGGACTTCTGCATATTTTTAAATATTCTAACAACATCTAATTATCTTTCTACCTATTTTCTAATCATGTCTACTTATAGTACTATAAATATTGTTTCATTTGAATCTGAAAATTGGGTGAAAATCCGCTAGGTAAAGCCTGTGATTATTTAATTTGAAATCAGCCAGCAAGGAAGGTATAGCAATTTAAAGCTATGAGATTATATTCAAATAATTTCTTACATCTACACACATTTTCTTAAATCTCTAGTCATTCTGAATAATCAGGGCTTTTTTTGTGAACAACTTCACTAGAAGAAAACTCATAACTTATTTCAAGTTATGTTCCTGAACAACAGGACTTAAGTGTTTACCACCCCCTTCCACCAACAGTGAGCCATGGTGGTGCAGTCATTAACCAAAGGTCAGCATTTCAAATCCACCCTCCTTCCCTGAGAATCTTATGGGGCAGAACTAGTCTGTTCTATTAAGTTGCTATGAGTTGGAATTGACTCAGCTGTGACAGGTTTGGCATTTTCCCTTGAATATCCTCTTGCTGTGGCTCTATCTGTGTTTAAAATGGGATGAATCATTGATTACATGAAAGCAGGTGGTGTTTGGCCCCGAAAAATGAATCAGGACAGACGACGTGGAGTGATATACAGCAGGCTACCTCTGTGACTCGGGTACGACTTTGAACTAGTCATTCATTGGAGCTTCTCTTTGCTCTCCTGTAAAACAGCGATTATAACAGGCAATGTTAAGAATTTTCCTACTCCTAGCCAAAGGAGCACTGGTGGCCCAACAGCTAGCCATAAAGTTTGACAGGTGGAACTCACTCAGAGGGTTCTAAGAAGGAAAGAGCTAGTGAGTTGCCCACCTAAAGATCACAGCCCAGAAAACGCTGAGACAGTTCTATTCAGTCACATGGAGTCACTATGAATTGGAATCCACTGGAGGGCATCTACCAGCAGTAACAACTACTAGCAAAGTTTTGGTAAAGATCACAGGAACTAATAGGGCCTTGATTAACATATCAAGATAAGTTACTTGTGGGTCAGTTCTGGCTCAGTGACCTTATAGGACAGTGTAGGACTGCCCTGTTAAGGTTTCCAAGGGGCAGCTGGTAGATTCAAACTACCACCTTGCTGGTTAGCAGACGACTTCTTAACCATTGTGGAACCAGGGCTCCGTGACTGACAATGCCCCTTTCTAAATGGCAGTAGCCTTGCTGACGTTAGACAGGACAACTGAGACTAAGCTGTAGTCACTCAAGGCGTGAACTGCCACGTCTCTGCACGGCTGCAGTCCCACTCTCAACCACTAAGCGCTGCGGCGGAAAAATGCCAGCAGGGCTGGTAATAGGAGGGAAAGTCCCGGAGACCGTGAAAAGCAGCATTTTAAGTCCAGAAATGATAAGTCAGATAGCTCTACGAAGTTGTGGCTGCTTTAATAATTTACTTTCACCATTTACAGGAGAGAAACTACAGTGGCCAACAGTTTTAACAAAGTTTTTGTTAAACCGATTTCACTTTCCAATTTTCCTAGGAAAGCAAGAGGCGCATCTGTGTGAAAACGTTGTTACCATATATAGAAAGAAAGCAGCCTAAGGAAAGGGGAAAACGTCCTGAGAAGCCTGAGTCAGTTGTCAGGTATGAGTGATTGTTGCAAGAGTCAGGAGGAAATCTACATTTGAGCAGACATTATTACTAATAGTCTTAAGTCTGCAGATGATTCAAAAGACTCATCAGAAAAGGGAAGTGTTGCACACAATGGCACACTCACGGAAATCTAACTGGCAGGGAGGTTGTTAAACAGTTACTAGCATTATGAACAGCAGATTAAAGATCGACTTTTCTCACTCTCCAGGGATTTCTAAGAGCGATATTGGTATCGCCTTGCTTTCTGTATTTGCCTATTCTTTATTTAAAACCCCAAAGGGGAACAGTCTAGTTTATGAACTAGAACAAAAATCTCTGTTAACTGCACAGCATTGCTCTAAGTCAAAAAAGAATGCACATATATAGATCATAGACACAGGCAACCTTGTTGACAATTGGAAATTATTATGTATGTGTATAGTGATTGTTTTGATGCTTCTAAAGTAATTGTTACAGGCAAAACAAACACTAGAAATATCAAGAATTTTAACAGGAGGAGAAAAAAAGTGTTTAAAAAGATGAATAACCAAGACCTTGGATGACTGGAAAAACAGCTGAAAGTTTTATGTCTACTCCTGATGTTCTGTTTTGCCAGCTTAGGCATGGGTCACTCTACTTCACTTTTCTATGCACAAAATACTAACAGTATCTGTCTCTACTTACTAGCATGCTTTGAAATTCTCTAGGAATCTGTTTATAAAGCAATCTGAACATCTCAGAAAATTTTCATTTTTTTTTAAACTCTTCTGCCACTGTTTATTATCATCAGATAATCAAAACAGTAAATCTATACATGGAAAATCTGAACATTACAAAATAACCAGAATGAGTCCATGGCCTTTTCCTGGATACCATAAAAATGGCAAAGAAAAAAAAAAAAAGAAAGAATTATTTATCTATTCTGTGCAAGTCAACTAGAAAAACCTCTGGAGTATTCATTACTATAAAAGTATACCAGCTAAGTGGTATAAGAAATCAAATCATTACACAGTGTGTTTTTCCTAGCATAACTCCCCAGTCAAAAAACAAGTTTGTTGTCACCGAGTCAATTCAAACTCACAGAGACCCTATAGGACAGAGTAGAACTACCCCACAGAGTGTCCAAGGAGCATCTAGTGGATTCAAACTGCCAGCCTTTTGGTTACAGCTATAGTAGTTAACCACTATACATGAGGATTTTCTTCCTAGCACAAAAAGGGGATTAAAAAAATCCTAATGGGGGTGTAGAGTTAACATCGTGGACTACACACACATTTCCTTGATTCCCTCTTAAAACTAAGACCTGGATTGATAATTGAATGAAGGTTTCTGGACACTCAGTGACCCTTAGGACATGGCATAGGACTGTCAGTCTGGAATATATGCCACTACGTGGGAAACTTCCTCTCTACTGCTGAACTCCACACTTGCTGAGAGGATGGCTCATGTGATTTGAAGGTACTTGGTGTTTTTAACAGTTTTTCTTTTCAGTGGCCAGTAGGTGGGTGGGGAGCATGGACCAGTGACTACACTGAAAGGCAATCTTGAAGTGAACTGCATGTCCTGCAGCAGAGAGCCAGTGTGCAGGATAGCCACATTTTGAGAGCATGGTAGTGGGGACAACACAGACCCTCCACCCTCCCTTTCTGGGCTGTAACATAGATTCACCTCTTTCTCAACAAGAGAGGGTAGCCTGACTGGGACACTAGCTTGTTCACCTGGGAGTTGGAGTTACCCAACCGAAGCCCTCCCAAGGGGCTAATTCCTAGGCTGGGAGACACTGCCAGCCCAGGGAGTGCCTTCCCAGCAGAGGGGCTGAGTTTAGCATGGTGTTGATTGGGTGGTACCCAGCGGGTGGCAAATGCAGTGCAGTGGCCCGTCCCTGTTGTGATCTGCACTGTAGCATCTCTGGATGGCCTAAGAGGAGCCACCATCATCAGACAGAAGGAGGAGCCTAACTCACCTGGTGGGCTCACTCTGACTTTGGTAACAGTTAAGTAGCTTTTAGCTATTTAAAATAAAACTGCTTAGAGAAATAACTGCTGTGCAACCAGACCACATCTCTTCCACCCTCTACTGACCCACATCATAGCATTGGCTGATGGCCCCCCAGTGTCTCCATAAGAAGGGTACTGTCTCTGCCAGCTGGGAGGCAGAGCCTGACACCCCAGAGAGTCCACTGGGGCCAGTCACTAGAGTACAAAGAGATAGCTAGTGACTAACTTCCTTCTCAGAACTATGACTCAGCTTCTGTTGAGGCAACACCAGAGATACTAAATACCCTCTAGATTGCCTGAAAGGAACAGACCATTGTCAGGCATTTAAAGAAATATCCAAACATGGACACAGAAAACTCCTAAAATAAAGACTCAAAAACTTCCCAGATGAAGAAACCTTTCTTAAACTATTGGAGGTCAAGTACAAAAGATTTTTATATAGAAACCTGCTAGAGATTAAACAGAATGTAGCAGAACAAAATGAAAAATTAAGAAAGCGATTTGAACTGATGGAACATCAACATTCTGAAATCTGACAGAGCAAGAACAAAATTTCAGAATTAGACAATTCAATTCAAAGCCAAAAGAACAGGACTGATGAACTGGAAATTAGAATTAGTGATGTTGAAGACAATGCTACTGACATCAGCATTTACGAAGAGAAATCAGAAATTAATAAGAAAAATGAAGAAGCATTAAGAAATAAGTGGGACTCTACTAAGAAGAATAATCTATGATTAGTTGGAGTTCCTGAACAGGGAGGGATACCTGAAAACACAGAGTATTGCTGTTGAATTGCTGACAGAAAACTTCCATGAAATTAGGAAAGAAGAGAACATAGATATCCAAGAAGTGTGTCAAACACTACAGAAAATAGACCTTGAAAGAAAGACAAGATGTATTATCAAGCTTAAAAAGATGAAACATAAGCAGAAACTCTTAAAGGAAACAAGACTCAAAGCAAGCTAACATTCAGAAGGAAGCCCTGTAGGCTTCCATCCAACTTCTCTAAAAAAACAATGTTGGCACGGAGGCAGTGGGATGACACATTCAAAGCCTTGAAGGGGAAAAACTTCTAACCAAGAGTTTATATATCCTACAAAGCTGTCTTTCAAATATGAAGATGAAATTAAGACATTTGCAGCTAAACAGAAACTTAGAGACTTTGTAAAAACCAAAGCAAAGATACAAGAAATACTGAAAGAAGCTCTTTGCTTAGAAAAACAAAACCATTAAATCTATATTTAAGGAGGCAAGGCAGGACACAATATCCAGAAACCTACTCAGTTAGGGAAGGCACAAAACTCATTCAAAGCTATAATGTTAAAAGATGGAATCCAGTGATCATACCATGAAAACTAAGAACCATCACATTAAAAAGAGGAGTATCCTACAGTACTTATAGTCCTTCCAGATGGAGAAGAAGTTAATGAGATATGGAGAAGCTAAAATTGGATTTAAACTTAAATTTTTAAGGGGGATCATAGGGATAGTGGCAAAGCTGAATAATGATGCAGCATACCAAAACAAGAAACGTAACACAGGAGTCTCAAAAAACACAAAATCAACACTGAAAAGGATGGAAAATCAACTCATAAAAAATAATTACCTAGAACAGAATATTAAGAGCAACAGAGAAAACACCAACACAAAAATAATCACATCAAAATGACAGCACTAAACGCATACCTATCGATAATTACACTGAATGTAAATGCTCTGAACGCTCCAGTAAAGAGATAGTGAGTGAATCTTGGATCAAAAGACACGACCTATCTATAGGCTACTTTCAAGAAACACACATCAGATTTAAAGATATGAACAAACTGAAAACTAAAGGATAGAATAATATATACCAAGCTAACAATGTACAAAGAAGAGCAGTCATGGTAATATTAATCTCAGATAAAATATATTTTAATGTAAAATCCACCATCATGGACAAGGACAACCACTTTTTATTGCTGAAAGTTTCAACACACAAGCAAAACTTAACAAAATTAAATATTTGGGCACCCAATATTAGAGCATCTAAAATGCATCAAACAAACACTGACAGCACTGAAAAATTAGATAGTCACTCCACAATAATAGTGGGAGACTTCAACAGTCCACTTTCAGTAATGGACAGATCTTCTAAAAAAAAAGCTCAGTGAAGACAGAAGATCTTATTGCCACAATTAACCAACTAGACCTCATCGACATATACAGAGCTTTTTATCCACCAACAGATAAGTACATCTTCTCCAGTGCACGTGGAACATTTTGCAGAATAGACCATGTATTAGCACATAAAGCAAATCTCAACAAAATCCAAACCATTGAATTATTGCAAAGCATCTTCTCAGACCATAAAGCCATAAAAGTCAAAATCAATAGCAGAAAAAAACTTTGATAGAAAATAGAACTCATGGAAACTGAATAATATATTGCTCAAAAAGCCATGGGTTCTAGAAGAAATCAAAGACAAAATAAACACATTTATGGATTCAAATGAGAATGAAAACACATCCTACCAGAACCAATGGGATACAGCCAAAGCAGCGCTCCTAGGTCAATTTACCTCTAGAAATGCACGTCTGGAAGGAAGAAAGGACCCAAACCAAAGAGTTAACCCTACAGCTTAAACAAGTAGAAAGAGAGCAACGGAGGAATCCTTCAGCACCAGAAGAAAACAGATCATAAGGATTAGAGCGGAACTAAATGAATTAGAGAACAGAAGAATAATTGAAAAAATTAATGAAACCAAAATCTGGTTTTTTTTTTTTTAAAGATCAACAAAATAGACAAACCACTGCCTAAACTTACTAAAGAAAAATAGGAGAGGAAACAAATAACCCAAATAAGAAATAAGAAGGGAGATATCTCAACAGATCCAACAGATATCAAAAGTATCAGAATACTACAAAAGACTGTACTCTAACAGATTTGAAAACCTAGAGGAAATGGACAAATTCCTAGCTTCTATCATCTACCAAAATTATCACAGGGAGAAGTAGAACAACTTCATAAACCCATCACAAAGGAAGAGATTGCAGAAGCCATCAAGCAATAAACAACTCAAAACATCCCTGGCCAAGATGAATTCAAGGCAGAATTCTACCAAGCTTTTAGAGAAGAGTTGAATTTCAATACTACTGAGTCTATTTCACAGCATAGAAAGCAATGGAGTACTTCCAAATTCATTCTATGAAGCCAGCATAAAACTGATACTAAAGCCAGGGAAAGATCCCACCAAAAAGGAAAACTACAGACCAATGTCACTCATGAACCTAGACCCGATAATCTTCCACAAAAATTATTGCCAATAGAATTCAACAACACATCAAAAAAATAATTCATCACGACCAAGTTAGATTTGTATCAGGGATGCAATCCTGGTTCAGCATGAGAAAAATAATTAATGTGATCAACCACATAAATAGCACAAAAGAATCATCTGATTCACTCAATTGATGCAGATAAAGTCCAACACCCATTCATACTAAAAACTCTCAGCAAAATAGGAATAGAAGGCAAATTCCTCAATTCAATAAGAGGCATCTACACAAAGCCACTTGCCTACATCATCCTGAATGAAAGACAGACTGAAAGAACTTCCCTTGAAAATGGCACTAGACAAGGATGCACACTCTCACCTCTTCTATTCAGCATTGTACTATAAGTTCTGGCCAGAGCAATCAAACAAGACAAAGAAATAAAGGATATCCAAATTGGCAAAGAAGAAGTAAAAATCTCGCTATTTGCAGATGATGACTGTATATGCAAAGAATCCTAAAGAAGCCATAAGTAAACTACTCAAACTGATAGAAGAGTTCAGCAAAGTAACAGGATACAGGATAAACATAAGTAAATCAATAGGATTCCTTTACACCAAACAAAGATGTCATTAAAGAAGAAATTCCAAATCAATACCATTTACTGTAGACCCAAGAAGATAAAATACATAGGAATCAATCTAACTAGAGAAATAAGAGACCTCTACAAAGAGAACTAACTACAAGAATGTACTGCAAGAAACTAAGAGACACTTACATAATGGAGAAACCTACCCTGCTAATGGATAGGAAGAGTTAACATTGTGAAAATGTCTATTTTACCCAAACCCAGCTACATATATAATGCAATCCCAATACAAATTCCTGTGACATTTTTTAGTGAGATGGAGAAACAAATCACCAACCTTGTTTGGAAAGGGAAGAAACCCTGGATAAGCAAAGCACTACTGAAGAAGAACACTGTGGGAGGCCTCTCACTACGCGACTTTAGAACCTATTACACTGCCACACTTGTCAAAACAGCCTGGTACTGCTACAAAAAGAGACATATAGACCAATGGAACAGAGTTGAGACCCCAGAGATGCCACCATACTCCTATGAACAGCTGATATTTGATGAAAGCCCTAAGACTCTAAACTAGGATAAAAACAGTCTCTGTAACAAATGATGTTGGCAAAATTAGATATCCATCTGCAAAAAATTGAAACAAGAACCTTACCTTACACCTTACAAAAAACCAACTGAAACTGGATAGAAGACCTAAATATCAAACCTAAAATGATAAAGATCGTGCAAGAAAAAATAGGGTCAACAAGGGAAGGTTTAATACACAACTTAGACACACTTCAAAATCTAACTAACAAAGCTAAATCAACAACAGAAGAGAAAATGGATAAACGGGAACTACTAAGAATCAAACACTTTTGCTCATCCAAAGACTTTATCAAAAGAATGAAAAAGACCACCTATAGAATGAGAAAAATATTTGGCAACTATATGTCAGATTGATGTCTGATCTCCATAAGCTAAAAGGCACTGCAAAATATTAACAAGAAAAAGGTAAATAACCCAATTAAGCAATAGGCAAAGAAGATGGGCAGACAGTTCACTAAAGAAGACATCTCCAGGCAGCCAAAAACATATGAGGAAATGCTCACGATCATTAGCTATTAAAGAAATCCAAATCAAAACTACAAGGAGATACCATCTCACTCTAACAAGGTTGGCCATGATAAACACACACACACACACACACACACACACACACACACACACACAAAACAACAGATGCTGGAGAAGCTGTGGAGAAACTGGAACTCTCCTACACTGCTGGTGGGATTGCAAGATGATACAATCTCTTTGGAGAACAATCTGGTGCTTCCTTAAAAAGCTGAAAATAGATATACCATTTGATCCAATAATCCCACTGCTTGGAATATATCCTACAGAATTAAGGGCAGTCACATGAACAGATACATGCACCCAAATGTGGCTCAGTCTACAATTGCAAAAAAGATGGAATCAATGCAGATGCCTAGCAACAGATGAGTAGATAAACAAACTGTGGTACATATACTCAATGGGACACAATGCAATGATAAAGAACAATGATGATTTCAGGAAGCATCTCGTAACACCATTTCTACTGGAAGACATTATCTTGAGTGAAATCAGTTAGCAGCATAAGGACAAATATTGTTTGAGACTTCAGCTCTAAGGACTTAAAAACAGACTCATGTACAGAAGAAAAGACTCTTTGAAGGCTACAAAGAGAATCTGACAGGAAGAGGGATGTGTATAGATTAGATAGCTGATAGAAATTTGGTTGGGTGAAAGCAGTAACAGTACACACTAGAAAGATCAACTTAGCTGGACTTCATCATAAACTGAAAACTCTTCTAATCTTAGCCTAATATTGCAAGGATAGAGTAGCAGGAGTGGAGATTTGGGGACCATGCTCTCAGGGAGCATTGAGGCCAATTGGCATAACTAGCCTACTGCTAAGAGAATCTTCTGCACCCTATATTGGTGAGTGGCATCTAGGGTCTCAAAAACTAGCAAGCTGCCATCTAAGGTACACCAAATGTTCTCATCTGAGCTGGATCAGATGATCACCAAGGACAACAAAGACGTAAGGGAAAAAGCCCAGAAGACAGAAAGACCCAAGCGTGGGGCTGAGTGTATCAACATGTGATTAGAAGAACCAGTTGGTGCCTGGCCACCACCAATGACAGCTGTGATGGGGCACACAATGCTGGGTGCCAGTGACAACACAAAAAAAGGAGGGGTGCAGCTGAAGAACTCCACTAAAAGACCACAACTGATGGTCCAATGGTCCGGGACTTCCCCTGGGAACATGGCCCCTAGACCTACTGCTGTCCCTGATCACTGAATCATTACGGAGGTTAACTCTTCCGACAGGAACGGATTGGACTAGGGGATACAAAGTGACCATATGGTATATCAACTTTATGGTTCTATTTATCTACAAAATGTCATCCTACTGGCCTCTTACTAGAAAGCAGAGGAGATGGTGGAGAGGAGGAGTTAGGAGATTGTTAGCAGGATGTGACGTCTAGAA
Organism: Heterohyrax brucei; assembly: GCA_028571685.1. Taxonomy (NCBI): domain Eukaryota; kingdom Metazoa; phylum Chordata; class Mammalia; order Hyracoidea; family Procaviidae; genus Heterohyrax; species Heterohyrax brucei. The sequence continues at coordinate 16,509,148 of CM053142.1, read as the reverse complement.
TGGAAAGGAAGAGGGTGCTGTCACAGCATAAGAAGACTAGAGGAAACTGCAGATAGGTGAGCATGCAAATTTAACTTGAATTATATACTACTTTCACTCTGTCACAATAGAAAAAAAATATCTTGCTGTTGGTTGAGTGGATACTGGAAGGAAAGCGCGAAAAAGAAGAGGGTGCTGTCACAGGGTGACAAGAGCAGACAGAGGGGTTAGAGGTGGGTACTTGGAGTTTTATACGGAAAATTGACTTGAACTGTAAAGTTTCACTTAATAACAATAAAAAAAATAAGCCTAATATTTTTCCTCCAAAAAATAGTGCTTTTGTAAAAAAATAGACTGTCTTTAATTTTTTCTGATAAAAGTTAACGTTTGGATGGTGGAAAATTCAAACAATACCACAATGCAAAAAAAAAAGTGAATTTTCTTTGTAGTCTCAAAACCCTCAGAGGTAACATGCTGCCAGACTTCTATCTCAGAATGAACACACACACACACACACACACACACACACACACACACACACACACACCCCTTTTCAAAATACAAGGTTCTGCAATGTACTTTCTGCACTTAATAAGTTCAATAAAAGTAAAACTTTATGGATTAACATGTAGACCTCATTTTTTTCACTGGCTCAGTTATTGACAGAGTATACTACAGTTTATTTAATTCATCTCCTCTTCAACTCTTCAGGTTTCCCCCAATGGGATTTTCCTGTCACAAACCGTGTCACAGAGAACATCAATGAATTTTTGTTTACATATGAGCAAGCATTACCAAAAGACAAATTACTATAAAAGGAGTTTCCAGGTCAGAGTTTACACACTTTTTAAAATGTTATTACATGTTTTCAAATTGCTTCTCCTCCCTGCAAAAAGCACCTAACAATGCATGTTCTCACTGCATAAGGTGAGTGTCCTTCTTCTGTTGTTTCAGCTGCTGATGTCATTCTTATGTTTGAAGTTCTAATCATTATGTTATTATGACCAGAGGCCCCTAAAAATGTATCATCTGCTCTAGTCAATTGGATCCTTTGCCCTGTGCTTTCCACATCAGGCAAATGGAAAACAGTGCCTATTTTTATTACTGGGTGCACAAGTACTTAAAACAAAAGTTGCTATGACATAGACTCCAATGCATAGCAACATGTTTGTCAGATGTAACTGTGTTCCACAGGGTTTTCTTTTTTTTATTTATAATTAATTTTATTTTTGTTGTTGAGAATGTACACAGCAGAACATACCAATTACACGATTTCTACACTTACAATTTAGTGACATAGATTACATTCTTTGAGTTTTACAATCATCCTCCTTTTCAGAGTTGTCTCATCCCCGTTAACATACGCTCGCTAGCTCCTAATTTCCACAGCATTTTGGGGGATTGATTTTTCAGAAGTAAAACACCAGGCCTTTCTTCCCAGGCACCTCGGGGTAGATTTTCTGTTAGCTGCTGAGAATGTTACCTGTTAGCTACCCAACAACTCCAGGTATCTAAATAGAGCTCTCACAAAGTTTGTGGTGCAGACATGAGGCACAGGAGGTACCTACCACCTTGTGATCAGGTCCTCCGCAATATTGAGGGTGCTCGGCAGCACATGTGGAGAGGAAAGTTTGTAAGGACCTTCTCAGGGCCTGAGTCAGTTTACCCAGCAGAGGCAGGAAAGAGAAAAGGTATGTGAGACGGAGCCAATCGTGGGTTCCTTTCTTCTAACTCACAGTGTTTCTGCCCTTAACTATATTTGATGAATACTCTCATTCACTGGGCAGAAAGCACAGTCTGAGGCTGGCCAGCAATAGGGGAAAGCTGCAAAAATGCCCCTGAGCCAGCTGCTTTATTCCATCTTCTCTTGAGGAATGACTGAAGTTTTTCTTGGGTGGACTGGTGGTGAAGGCATATGACAGGTGATGGTGCCTCTGTTTCCGAATGTGCCAGAGGCCACACAGAGAACACTCCTCAGAAACACTGGCTCCTCTGAATCAAGACCAGCAGCAACAGGGTCAGCAGAACAAGGGAAAAGGGACTCTCATCTGCCAGACTGGGAAGTGGGGCATCCTCTAGATAAGGTTCATAATACCAGCTGGTCCTCCTTGTAGCCCAGCTCTCCGCTATATAAGAAACTTCTGCATCAGCTCTCTATTGGTGCGTAACAAATTATCACAAACCTGGTGAATTAACAACACAAATTTACTGTCTTACAGTGTCCATGCATTGGGAATCCAGGCACAGCTTCCTTGGCTCCTCTGCTCTGCTATCACAGGGCTGCATTCAAGACGTCAGCTACAGCTGTAGTTCTCATATGTGACTCTTGGTCCTCTTCCAAGCTCGTTCAGGTTGTTGGAAGGCTTCAGTTTTTTATGGTTGTAGGACTGAAGTTCTGGTTTCTTGTTGGAGACCACTGTCAGTTTTAAAGGTCATTCACAATTTCTTGACACATGGCCCTACAGGCATCTCAAAACAGGGCTGTTTGCTGTCTTCCAGGTCAGCAAAGAACTGACTTTCAGTCTTCTTCTAGTCTGTCACACGGGAGCCTCACAAAACATAACAGAACTATACCAACGACTAACCCATTACCATTTGCCATATGACATAACCTAAAAGCAAGCAATTACCTCATCATCTTCACAGGTTCCAGTCACACTCAAGGAAGAAGGAGATTAATTACACATATCCACTGGCTGTGGACCATCTTAGAATTCTACCCGCAATTTCTGTAGAAGCCAAAAGCCTCTAACAAGCAAGAACACTTTCCAGTTTCCAACGATGGGATGAGATTTCTCCTGTATGTTCATTGAGTCACTTTAGTAAAGAATTGTGTTTGTGGGGGAGGGGACGTCAGGATATTAAAGGTGTGTGCTAAAGGCACCACAGTGAATTATTCAAATCATTATCTCATTTGAATGGGTTTACTTCATAGCGGAACAACCTTAACGGAGCTTATGAAATGCAGGATGGTACTTTCAGGGTGCATTTACCTTTAAAAAATTGTTCTTTAAACGAATCAACTAATCTGAAAACGTAAGCATAATGACTTTATAAAATGGAGGATGTGCACTTTCTAAACAAGGAGTTATCTTTTAAATCATAGCTTTTGATGATGGTGAAACAATTTGGAAAAGGATAGTGAAAATCCTTGAAGAATGTAACCAATGTCACTGAATTTTATATGCAGAAATTGTTAAGTTGATGCATGTTTGCTGTGTATATCATCACCAAAAAGGAAGTCATATTTTGGTCCTATCACAGGCCACCTATGAAATGTTTCAGGTAAATCCCATGACAGCTATTGCCATGGGATTAAGGTATAACAGAATCTTCTGTGACTCAGTAGAGTTTGACCTGAGATCACTGATATTCAAGATTGGTTATCAGGGTTGATCTATCTCTGTCTATGCAAGAAGAGCACAGTCTTTGAGGAAGTAATTTTGAGACAGCAGTTTTGATGCTATGGTATGGTCCAGACCAAAGTCCAGCATCAGAAAAGGGCAACGCATTTACAGAGATATGTTATCTTGAGGAAAATGACGGTCCCAACTGTCAACCAAGAATAAAAATAAGACACATGGAATTTGTGGAGGAAAGCTGGTTTGAACCCGTATGAAGCTGGATCCCAGGGCTCCTCTCAACCAAACCATTTCAGTTGGTAAAATGCCCAAGCTCGAGTACTCAATGAAGTGGGAACTTGGTCATGGAGAATGATCAACTAAATTTATTCACTCTAGAAGGACTACAGTCAGACTCAGGAACAGAGCAGTATCACTGTGGAGTAGACCAGTCACATCTGTCACCTGAGGAGCACAACTATTCAAATGTTCAACAAAACTCTATTTGGCAGTGAGAAACCAATAGCAATGTTGAATTGTTCAAGTACTGTCCTTTTGAATATAAGAACTAGGCACATATCCTTTAAAAGACAGTGAAGCCCAGAAGGGAATTCTTAAGTGAATCAAACAGAACAGTAACCGGGAGCACAAAAGAACCAATAGACACTGGAATCCCAGCTGATCCTGGAATCGGGCATTTCCATTTATTGTGGTGATATCAAATAACATAACGTCAACTCATACCTACAATAATACTGACCTTAGAATAATTATTCCTTTCTTTTTCTTCTGAATTCTTTGATCTTCTTTAACACTCTTAGATTTCTATGTATATTTGGCACTCAAGAGCATAGCTGGTGAAGGAAAGGGACCTGGGAAGCAATCCATCCATCTATCTTGGAGTCTAGACAAAAACTAGATGAGCTAACATACTGCCAACAGGACTTTTTATAAGAACATTTCACCTAAAAGGCCCTAATTATGACTCCATTGGACAACAGATTGAGACTACAACATAACTGACATATAATACAGTCACTGTGTGCCTTCACTTTACTAGTGCAGTGAGGTCCCTCTGTCCCAGGAATACCCATAGTAGGATACAGCAAGAAGACACTACAGTGGTTGCTTACACCAAGTCTGAGTTGCCTTGGTTTTGCTTTAATGGTACTGGGTTCTCACGTTCATTTGCTTTTGGTTTTACCTTAATTATCCTTTCAAGATCTAATTATTTTCTCCATTGAAGTTTTTGTTGCAACCATGTGTTTTCAATAATGGAAGGCATGCTCACTAAAGGACTAATTCAGAACTTTTGTTATGATTTATAGATTTTGACCCATTATCTGCAATCACAAATGTTCCAGAAGGCCTGGACATTGTAAATTCTGCCACAGTGAGTCAATGATAAAATCATTCTGTTTTTTGTTTTCTTTTCTTGAAAATTTGTACAACATGATGGCACCTGGCAATGACTGCACATGCATTTCATTCTAGCTCTCTTCTTCATAGCCTTTTTATTATTTTTCAAAACATGGCACAATCCATTCTTCCTTATTGCAAATGCAGTTCTTACAGCTCAAATAAACACAACCAAGGGAATTATTACCTTAGGAAAATTATCACTATAATGCATTCTTCACTACTACAAAAGTAGCACTGACAGGTAAGTAAATAAAACTAAAGAATTTGAATGTCCAGAAAATTATCACTACTAGTTATTCTACAAGGAGCCCTGGTGGCACAGTGACTACAGAGCTTGACTGCTAACTTGGAGTTCGGCACTTTGAAACCACCAGCCGCTCCATAGGCGAAGGACATAAAGTCAGATTCCACAGACACTTACAGCCTGGGAAACGCTATGGCATAGCTATGAGTTGGAACTCACTCAGTGCCCATGGGTTTGTGTTCTTCATTAAAACAAAAGCAGTAGCAAAGAAGCAGCTGCCCTGGAATACTTCTGAACTGTGCACAGTAGTGTACCCCACCTGCTACATATAGAAGCAATGATTGGCCCCTAAGACTGAAGACAGGGTAAAAATTTATAGAAGTACCATTTCAGTGTGTTATTCCATATTTCAAAGGCATTCCTTACTATTCAGAAGCTAGAAAAGCAGGGAGCTGGTAACACCTGGAAATAATGAATGGCATCAGGGAGAAAATGGCCAACTACAACTAAACAAAGACTGACAATAGCTTATTCTCATGATACTTCCTCATGATATAACTGCCAAACATGGAGAGGAGCCTTATCTCACAGAAAAAAGGCACACCTGTCAACAGTTTAGAAATTTCACATATCCAGGAATCATCACCTAAAACAATGCTTAATCCACACAAAAATCAGAGTTTTCGAGTTACACACATTTTGGAAGGCCCCACCCTTGAGACTAAATATGTTAAAATCAGAGACCTCCCTTTCCAAACAACTCCAGACTCCCCACCGCCCCCACCAAGAAAACCTGTTGCTGGCTAGTTAACTCCAACTCGTAGCAACCCTGTAGGGCAGAGCAGAACTTCCCTATAGAATATCCAAGGAGCACCTGGTGGATTTGAACCCCTTTAGTCAGCTAAGCATAAAAATCTTTTGGTATACCATATGGACCACAAATCACAATAGTTTAAAATTTTTCTTTGAAAAGCTGCTTCTTCTAAATCACATGTTTTGAGCCAGAATACAAGAGGTATTTAGCAAATATATCACTTCCATGAAGTGGATGCTGATTCACGATAATCTGCTGTATGTCACAGTAGAACTGTGTCAACAGGGTTTTCAGCAGCTGATTTCTCAGAATTAGATCACCAGGCCTTTCTTCTAAAACAAAAAATGATAGGTTCAGGGTAGACTTGAACCTCCAACTTTTCAACTAGCAGCAAGCAAGTTACCACTTGCACTACCAAGGGATTCTATAGCAGGCATAATACAGGAATATTTGCTATGCTCTGATCTCTGCAGTCCTGGAACATTTTCTCCCACCAAAAACTTGTTCAATATCTTCTTACTAATGTACCCTTTGCCCATAATCAAGCCTGATGCTTGTTTCATTCCATTCCTTTCCAGCTCCATAAACCAATAAATTGTATTTTTCACTCAAGTGCCTTAAGCTGGGTTTTATTATTCACAATCACAGTAGTTCATTGTGTGGTCTCTTAAATCCTCGCATTTTTTTCACTGCCAATGTGTTCACCTACTAGCAATGTGTCATGGAATGAACTCTGCCCCTAAAAAAATATGTCAACTTGGCTATGATTTTCAGTACTGTTATGATTGTCTACCATCTTGTCATCTCATGTGATTTCCCTATGCATTGTAAATTCTAACACTACAATATAATAAGATGGATTAGAGGCAGTTATATTGATGAAATCTACAAGATTAGATAGTGTCTTAAGCCAAATTTTTTAGAAATACAAAAAGAGAGAGGCAAATGAAGAGACATGGGGACCTCATGCCACCAAGAAAACAGCTCCAGGAACACAGAATGTCCTTTCGACCAGAAGTTCCTGTGCTGAGATACTGCCAGACCAAGGAAAGACTGATGACAAGGACCTTTGTCCAGAGCCAACAAAGAGAAAACTTCCCCTGGAGCCTGCACCCTGAATTCAGACTTTTAGCCTACTGGACTGTGAGAGAACAAACTTCTGTTCGTTAAAGCCATCCACTTGCAGTATTGCTGTTATAGCAGCACTAGATGTCTAAGACAGGGTGCCATATGTATTTAACCTCACAGTGTTGAAATTAGAGTGCCAGTTTTTGTTGTGCGTACTTTAGAGCTTCAGCTCCATTTTCTGTAAAATGGAGATAATAATACTGCTTTTAGTACTGCTGGAATGATAAAAGGTCATACCTGTAAAGCATCTTTAAAGAGGCAATAAATGTTACTTTCATAGTCCTCAGTCTTCAACCACGTCATAGACTGAAAGGTCCCATCCCTTTAAGTCTCACCTCTTCTTAGTCCTCCTATGCATACTCATTCTTCCATAATCATGCCACTTGATTTTCCTTTGGAAAGTCTTCTATGCCCACTATCCACTTTATAAAGCTCAACTAGATGTCAGTTCTTAATACTCTTAAAACCTCCTGAGATTAATATTTAGAGCACTCTGATCATTTATAGCACTTAATGTAGTTTTTAAAAATTACTTTCCATCTTATTCATAACAGCAAGACATGTTCATTATAGAAAAATTGGAAAATATTTAAAAGTATTAAGAAAAATAGAATAAACATAAAAATCAACCATATTCCTATATAAATGTACCAAATAGTAGTCTTTCTCACACATACCCATTAGGATACCATTTAGTTGTATCCATTTTGTTTCAAACAATAAGCAATGTATTGAATCACATAAGAATAAGCCCATAAATATAATGACTTCTTAAATAGGGCAATTCATCAAAAGACAGTCTCCAGTTATAGAAGAGACTGAAGTAGAGACAAATGAAATAGTCCTCAAATGCTATTATAAAGACAAAGTAAAAACCAGTCAACTCTATTTAAATAGTTAGAAATAGTCAATAAATTGGCTATGTAAAAACTTGACTTGAAATGTGTTACATAAAAATTCCATTGCATCCTGACTCAAGGCTGGGCATACCTCTAACAGATCAAAGAAAGATTCTAGAACCAGTCATCAAGACACACGTTTTACTCATGGGGCCTTACATACAGGGTGGCAGGCCAGTGGCTAGATCTGGTATAGTGCTCTGCTACCACTAACAAAAGAACATAGCTTATATACCTTCTATACACTTGTTGCTTTTTCTCTTAAGCCCCTTGGTGCCAGTGTTCTCAGGGACTGTTTGTCCAGGCCCAGGTGTTTCTCTTTTTGTTGACAAAGTATTCCTCAACCTTTGCCCTTGGCCTAGCCATGCCACTCCTGGCCTGGCATTTTAGCCTGAGTTCATCTTATGTTCATCCCCAGCATGCTTTGGGGAAGAGCTACAATTGACTCCATTAGGATAGGATGCATACAGCTTGATAGCATAATCTCACACAGTGGGTGTGACTGACTTTTGGCAATCAAACCACAGCCCACAGCTCCAAGGATAACTGGTCAGTAGATCAAAAACATTCACTATCTACAATCTTTCCATGCCTATGCTTGGTCCCCTGTCTCGTAGATACACCAACAATTCATAAAAGTAGGACATTTATTTCCTGTGGGTTTTTTTTTTTTTGTTGTTGTTTTTTTTAAGATGCTGTTGTTAGCTGCCAGCCATAGAGTTGTCCCCAAGTCATGACAGCCCCATGCACAAACAATCAAAACAGTGCCTGGTCCTGTGCCATCCCCATGATCATGTGCACGTCAGATCATTGTGATCTACAAGACTTTCACTGGCTGATTTTCAGAAGCAGATTGCTTTTTAGTTTGGAAGCTCTCTTGCCACCTGTTCAGCATCACAGCAACACGCAAGCCTCCACTAACAGACAGGTGGTGGCTGCATGTGAGGTGCACTGCTCAGGAATCAAACCTGGATCTCCCTCATGGAAAGTGAGAATTTTTCCACTGAACCACTAGTGCCTCCACTTTCAAGATAAACGACAACTTTATTCAGAGCTCCCACACCACTACCCTCAGTCCACCTCTCTGAGTGGAGCTGAATCACATATCTGTGCCTTACCCTGTCACTGGCAAGGGAACTTTACAGACATCACTTATGATTCACTGTCTAGGGCTGGTACTGGTGTCTGCCTCACCTGAATCATAAAGATATGGGGGTAGGGGCGGATAGAAACCTCAGCAGAATGGGTGCTATGTTAAGGAGGAGAAGGGAAATGGGTATAAATAGAAGGATGGTAGGCAACAGACATGGGTAAGAAATCAACATTTTCTGCTATCACTTCCCTTTGTCTTAACATACCATTTAAATTCCCCTATATCAACAAACATTTCTGAAACAGGATTTTAAAAGAAAACAGAATTGAACAAAAGTGACACAATTTATTTAACAAGTTCTCTATTGCTAAAACTTTAAGACAATTCCAGTGCTTCAATGTTATACTTCCTTTTATAAATCATTTGGTATTTTGTCTTCAAACTATCAAATGTCCATAAGCCCATGCCTTCAGTAATTCTATGTCTTTTACTAAATAATTATTACCACTTGCAGTTGAAGTTGTCCTTATATTTGCTGACATTCATCAATGAATCAATGAACAATTTTCCAAGAAATTCTGGAAATATATATTATTATATATTTATTATATATTATTATTATATATATGTATAATATATATATCTTGCCTGGTAATAACTAGCTCCTATATTGCCTCATTTTTCTCTCCTAACAATTTTTTGTTGTCATTTAAACAAGTATTTAATGTTAATTTTGTGAGATCCTATGAATGAGTAAGACCAGTCTCTGCCTTTATGAGCTTACTAGTAGGTTTTTCACCAATTTAGTCCCATAAGAAAAATATCTCTTTTTAGCTATCAGGACTGGCTAATTCAAACATTTATTTTAATAGTTTACTGAGTGTCTCTGTGGTACAAAAGGTTAAACATTTGGCCACTAACCAAAAGGTTTGTGGTTTGAATACACCTATAGATATGTACTGTGGAAGAAAGACCTGGGAGGTTATAACTATTGAAGATCCTATGCATAGGTCTATTCTGAAACACACAGGCCACCGAAATGGCTCGACAACATCTGTTTTTTTATCACATGCCAGACCCTGTTCTACTTTCCAGGGCTACAAGGCCCTTACAGAACTTAATAAGAAAGAAGTACAAGTGAATCTTTAAGAGTAGTTTCTCCTACCTTTTTTTCCCAAGCCCTTTGTCACTTAGAAAGGAAACATCTGGTCTTCCTGCCTTTTTCTGAATAATTTTAAGTGAATAAATTCATGTATATTTTTTCACCTTTCACCTTTTCACTGATGTCACAGATAGAAAATGTGGCCATTTCAACAAAGGGCTAGAGTTGGCCAGAAAATATAATTTAACAAAGTTTATTTCCTGCTGTAGGTTGTGGCTTATAAGCAAGGCAGGAAATGCTACTCATTATAAACTCTGCTGGCTGCAACTGTGAATAAAAACAGAGGCATTCAGAGACTGCTGACCAACTACCGTGTTCTCTCCCAGGGCCCCTGACCTATACAGGGCCTGGGAGGCTACAGAGCCCTGAGCTCTGAATTCTGACTTCACTCAGTTTGGCATTTGCCTGGATAGAATTTCATCCTTATGAATGGGGATTTAAATGCAAACAATTTTGTAGTCTTCCATGAAAACCAAATATATGTACATTTCATTACTAAAATAAAATTATAAACAACTATCTTTTTAAAAATTCAGTCCCAACCAATACAATGAATAAATTTCTCTTTTGGCTTAAATGGAATTTGTTGGGAAAAAAAGACTGCGATTCACAGAATTAGAAGGGCCCTTGGAAATCATCTAACCAAATGACAGGCAAATCTGATTGCACATCCAAACAATATGAGGAGTCTTTGAGAATACAGATTACTAGGCCCTACCCAGGCAGCTGAATCAGTTTCTTAGGGTTTCTGGCCAGTGCTGGAAACACTGGTCCAATCCTCTGTTTAGCAGAGGAGGAAGTTATAGGTCAAAGAATTAAGAGATTTGCTTAAAATCAGACAAGTTGTCAGTGGGTATAACACATTATATTTAGTCAAGCATCAGCTTATTTCTTCAGTTTACTACCAAGAAGCTAGCAGTGAAGCCTGAGGAAAGGCATAGCTTAGAGTCTTCTGAATCCTTGTAAGAAGAGATCAGTAAACAAACAGTAGAGCACAGTAGGCAGAAGAGCCAAGGAAGAGTTCTCCAGAATCAACTGCATGAGGAAGCTACTGGTAAAGGACAAGTGGTTACCTGAGCAGCAACACTGTGCCCTTCATTTCAGAGACTTCAGCTGCAGGATCAACGTCCTGCTCCCCCCAACCCTCCCTCCTTTCCCCACATATTCCTGCACAGCCTAGAGAACTAAAGCACTGAGGAAATGGCACATGCATTGCAGTGGCCTCTACAGCTCTCACAAGCTAGGACACAGCAGCAAGGAACGGCAGGCAAGTTATGTAGCAATGCCAGCATCTGACTCACTGTGAGGTAATGATGACTCAGGGATTGAATGCTTGCTCCACTTGGAGCTCACAGCCTACCACTGCCTCCAGCCAACAATAGACTCAAAAAGCCACTGGCTCTGTAGAAGCTGCACCCAGGAAGAAATACTTACAGCTTGAGGCTTTTGCAGGTCAGTCCAGGCTTCTCTTTTCTATTTCAAACCCATTGTGTCCAGTGGATTTTGACTCATAGTGACCTTACAGGACACAGTAATTCTGCCTCATATGAGTTTCAAAGCTTTAATCTTCACAGAAGCAGATGGCCTCATCTTTCTCCCATTGAAGCTACCGGTAGGTTAGAACCACTGACATGTCAGATAGTACTCTAGCACTTAACCACTGTGACTCCAAGACTTCTTCTTCTTCTTTTTTTTTTTTCTGATGCAGTTAAAAGCAGAAAGTAGTTAAACATTTTGCCTCAGCCCACCGTCAGTGCATCATAGCTGAGGGTTGCTTTGTTTTGTTCACATCACAGGTTAAATTTTGAAAATGGTATATTTAAATACAATCAAAAGGAGAGTAAGTCACTGTGAATGAATTTTATAATAAAAAGCAATTGTTAAGTAAATATTTATGGAGTCCCTGAGTGTGCAAAGGAAAGCTCAGCTGCTAACTGAATGACTGGGGTTTCAAGACCACACAAAGGCATTTTGGAAGAAAGGCCTAGCAACCAAATTCTAAAAAATCAGCCATTGAAAACCTACTCTGACACACATAGGGTAACCATGATTTCACTCCATGGCAACTGATTTCTCTTTTTATTTTTGTTATGTACCAGGCTCTGTTCTACATGTTGGGAGACAAAAGGGACAAACAGTCTTGCTATCATGGAATTCACATTCTTAGTATGATAATCATAAGTATTTGGGTAGTAAATGTAATGAGTGCATCAATGATGATTTCCTTTCCTTTGGAATAAGAACTTTCTAACATATTTAAGTCTGCTATAAAGATGGGAAACCCTAGTGGCACAGTGGCTAATTGCTACACCTGCTAACCCAAGAGGTCAACAGTTCGAATCCACCAGGCACTCCTTAGAAACACTATTGAGGCAGTTCTACTCTGCCCTACAGGGTCACTATGAGTTGGAATCAAGTTAACAGCACTGGGTTTGGTTTCTATGGCATGGTGGGGGTGTCTGATCTCCTCTAACTTCACAAGAAAGAAAGAGAATGAAGATCAACAGCCCAAGGCTGATTCCTATGAGATGATGGTCAGAAATATCTTTTCTTGTGGCAGAGCCAAGATGATAGACTAGTCAGACACACTAAGTCATCCTGCTGCAACAAATCAAAGACAAATAAATAAATATACATCAGTTCTAGAACACTGAACCTTAAATAAAAGGATACAGTATTATCAGAAGTCACTGAAAAGAAGAAACTGACAGAAATGGGGAAGAAATAAAGATATAGTGTGGGTTCCCAGCCAAATTGTATGATTTAGCATGGCCACCTTGGAATAAAACCAACATTCTCACATTCAGAAACGTATCTACTCAGAATTCCCAGTAGAAGACAGAAGTATGGCACAAACACACCCAGGGATAAGTGAGACCATGTTTGCTAGCTACAACTCAAGCAGGAGCCTAGACTCTTTCACCTGTTGAGTGACTGGCCTTGTACACCCAGAGGAGGTGTTAAGAACTCTAAGGCCCACAGATGAGCAAACAACAAAAGCATGCCTGGTACACCCTCTAAGAGACAACCAAACAAAACAAAAAATCAGAACAAAACTACAACATTAAAGAAAATAATACCTGAATGTCTGAGAGACAGCAGACAATAGCAAAACATAGAAAAAACAGGACAGCATGGCTCTAGTCAGTGATGAGAATAAAGCATCAGTAGACTTTATAGTAGAAGAAAAGTCACTGGGATTACATGATAGGGAAATCAGGTGTTCTAAAATATCAGGAAAGAGATCAAGGAAAACACAGACAGAAGTCATAGAAAACACAGACAAAAACCAACCAAAACAGCTAAAATAGAGGAAAACACAGGCAAAGCAATGGAAGAATTTGGGGAAATAATACAAGAACAAAATATCAAAATACACAATTGGAAATCATACAAAGACAGCAATATAAATCCAACAGATAAACAATAAAATTTCAGAAATAAACAACATAATAAAATGTTTTAGGAGCAAATTTGAAGCAACAAGACAGAATCAGCAAAATTGAAGACAATTCCAAGGATGCCAGTTTTTTAAAGAAAAGTAAGAAGGGAAAGAAAACCAAAGATTATATTTCTATGTGGGATACAATCAAGAGCAAAAATTTGTGTGAATGAAGTTCAAAACGAGGGGAGAAAACAGAAGAGGATCATTGAAAATTTGCTGACAGCAAACTTTCCTCATATAAGGAAAGATGAAAAGCTGATAACCTAGAAGCTTAACAAGACCAATATAGTATAGACCCAAAATAAAAGTTACCGAGACATACATGCTCACACTCATGAAAATCAAAGAAAAAAAAAAAAAGAATTCTAAGAGCAGCACAGGAAAAAAATAAGTTACATACAACGGGGAAACAATAAGGCTAAGCTCAGATTACTCAGCAGAAACCATGCAAGCATAAAGACAATGATATGATATACAAAAAACCTTGAAAGAGAAAAAATGGCCAACCAAGAATAACATATACTGTAAAATTCTCACTCAGATATGATGATGGAAATTAGGACATTTCCAGATTAACAGAAAGTAAAAAAATTTGTAAAAACCAAACTAAACTTGCAAGAATTATTAAAGGGCATCCTTTAATAGAGAGAACTGACAACAACCTGAATCTAGGATGCAGGTAAGTATCAGCCAAACACTAACATAGGTAATGAACTGTCAAGGATAAAATAAAAGATTTAAAATAGGGAGCTAGAGATATCAATCAGTAAATGAGGACATCAGAACAATAAAAGGTGTAATACATGGTGTAGGTATAGAACTTTCAAATCAAGGGGCAGACAAGGCTATATCAAGTAAAAAAGAAAAAAAAAAGACTGATTCAAACCTAGTAAGATGAGAGTAAATATTCAGTTAATCATGAAGAAAGTTAGCAAACATACTCATTAGAATAAAGAAGAAAAACAAAAAGTCTCATTAAGCACAAAATCTCCAAGAAGAAAACAAATGAAAAAATACATAAACAAAAGAAACTCAGCACAGGAGAGTAAGAGGAACAAAAAAAGTTAGCACCATAAAAAATGACAATAATAAATTCTCACGTATTGATAATTACACAGAATGTAAACAGCTTAACTGCACATGTAAACAGACAGAGAGTTACAGAGTGGATTAAAACAAAAAGACACAGCAATATGCTGTTTACAAGAGACACACCTTAGAAACAAAGACACAAATTTGCTAAAAATCAAAGGATGGAAAAAAAATCAAGCAGATGGCAAAGAAAAAATAGCAAGAGTAGCGATTCTCGCTTCAGATAAAATAAACTTTAAAGCAAAATCCACCACAAAAGACAAGGAAGGAAATTATATAATGATTAAAGGGACAATCCACCACAAGGACAGAACCATAATAATCTGTGCACACAAAGACAGGGCTCTAAAATACACAAAACAAGCTTTGAAAACACTGAAAAGAGAAACTGATAGCTCTGCAACAGTGGCAGCAGACTTACACATACCATGTCAGTAAAAGACAAAGCATCTAGAAAGAAGCTCAACAAAAACATAAGATCTAAATGCCACAATCAACCGTCTTCACCTCATAGACATATATAGAACATTCCACCCAACAACAGAAAGTATGCATTTTTTTCTAATGTTCATGGCACATTTTCCAGAATAGACCACATCTCAGGCAACAAAGTATCCTTCCATAAAATCCAAGATATTAAGATGATACAAAGTATCTTCTTTGATCACAACACCATGAAAATAGAAATTAATAGCAGGAAGAGGAAGGAAAAAAAAATCAAAACAATGGGAACTGAATAGCACCATGCTTGAAAACCACCAAGTAATAAAGAAGTCAAAGATGAAATCTGAAACTTCCTAGAATCAAATGAGAATGAAAACACATCATACCCAAATCTTTGGCACACAACAAAGGCAGTGCTCAGAGATCTGTTTATAGCAGTAGATGCACTCTTCAAAAAAGAAAGGGACAAAATCAAAACGTTAGCTACACAACTCAAACAAATAGAAAGTAAATAGTGAAAGAAGCCCACAGCCACCAGAAGAAAGCAAATAATAAAGATCATACCAGAAATAAATGAAACAGAGAATAGAAAAACAACAGAAAGAATCAACAAAACCAAAAAGTGGTTCTTTGAAAGAAGCAACAAAATCAACAAACCACTCGTCAAATGACAAAAGAAAAACAGAATGGGACACAAATAACCCAAATATGAAATGAAATGGAGGACATTACAACAGACCCAACTGCAGTACAACATATTATACAGAGTACTATGAAAAACTGTATTCCAACAAATTTGAAAACCTAGAGGATATGGATAAATTTCTAAAAACTACTGCATATTCTAACACAAACTGAAGTTGAAAATCTGAACACTCTTAAGGGAATGAAAAAATAATTAAAAGAAAAAAAAAAGCACTCCCAACAACAACAACAACGTTGTAGCCCAGATGGCTGCATTGTAAAATTCTACCAAACATTCTGACAACAGCTTGCATCAGAACCACTCAAATTATTTCAGGACATAGCAAAGGAAGGAATACTTCCAAATTCACTCTATGAAGGCAGAACAACCCTGATACACAAACTAGGCAAAAACACCACAAAAAATGAAAATTAAAGGCCAATAACTGTATGCATAAAACTCAACAAAATTCTAGCCAACAGAATTCAGCATTATATGAAAAATTAATATAAACTAGAACCACATGGGATTCATACTAAGTATGCAAGGATGGCTCAATATTAGAAAATCAGTCAAAGCAACTCATCACACAAACAAATAAAAAGAATCACAAGGTCATCTCAATCAACATAGAAAAGGCATTTGATAAAGTTTAACACATATTCCTGATAAAAAATGTCAGTAAGTATAGAATGGAAATTCCTCTGCCTAATAAAGGGCATCTCTACAAAACCAACAGCCAGCATCACTCTAAATGGAGAGAGGCTGAAAACATTCCTTCTGAGAAAAGAAGAATGCTATTTATTACCACTCCTATATAAGACTGTGCTGGAAGTCCTAGCTAGAACAATAAGGCAAGAAAACAAAATAAAGGACATCCAAAATGGTAAGAAAAAAGTAAAACTAACCCTATTTACAAATGATATGATACTACACATAGAAAACCTAAAAGATTCCACAAGAAAACTACTGGAATTAATTAAAAAAAAAAAATTAGCAGAGTACCAGTATATAAGATAAACATACAAAATCAATTTAATTTCTACATATCAGTAAACTATGAAAAAGAAATCAAGAAAATAATATTTATAAAAGCCTTTCAAGAAATAAAACACTTAGGAGTAAATCTAACTTACACAAAGAAAACTACGTAATACTAATGCGAAACCAAGAGACTTGCATAAATGAAAAATTGTACCATGTTCATGGATAGGTAGACTCAATATTGTGAAGATGTCAAGTCTACCCAAAGCAATCTATAAATACAATGCAACCTGATCCTAATGCCAAAAGCATTCTTTATTATACATTTGTTAAAAAAAAACTGAAACAGGACCTATACCTCCTACTATGCACAAAAGTTAATTGAATATGGATCAAAGATCTAAATATAAAACCAAAACTATAAAGATCATTGAAAAAATGGAATTAACACTAGGGACCCTGATACATGGCATAAGCAGGATACAAATCATAACTGACAATATATAAACACAAGAAAATAAGCTAGATAAATGATACTTTCTGAAAATTAAACTAATGCTCATCAAAAGACTTCACCACAAGAGTAACAAGAGAATCTATAGACTGAGATAAAAAATTGTCTGTGATATATCCAATAAAAAGTTAACCTCTATATTGATAGAAAAATCCAACACCTCTACAATAAAGACAAATAATCCAATTTTTAAAAAGTGCAAATAATATGAGCAGACACTTTACCAAAGAAGACATTCAGGCACCCAGCTAACAGATACATGAGGAAATGCTCCAGATCACTAGGTATTTGGGCAATACAAGTCAAAACTACAATGAGATAACATCTCACCCAAACACTACCCACACAAATCAAAAAAAAAAAAAAAAAAAAAGCAATAACAAATGTTGGAGAGGCTGTGGGAAGAGTGGAAATCTTATGCACTGTTGGTAGAAATGTAAAATGCTACAACCATTTTGGACAATGGAACTGCACTTCCTTAAAAAGCCAGAAATAGAAATACCATATGATCCAGTAATTGCACTCAAGAATGTATGTTAGAGAAATAAGAGTCATCACATGACTAGACATATGCACACACATGTTCACTGCAACATAACTCATGATAGCAAAAAGATGAAAATAACCTGAGTGCCCATCAATAGATAAATAAACTATGGTACATACACACAATGGAATATGATGCAACAATAAAGCAGAATGATGAATCTGTGAATTATCTCACCGTATGAATGACCCTAGAGGGCACCGTGCTGAGGGAAGTAAGTCAACTGCGAAAGGACAAATACTGCCTGAGGAAGCCACTGTTATAAAAAAACATGAAAACGTTTCCACACAAAAGAAACCACCTTTGATGGTCGCAGGGAGTGAAGGGTAGGGAGGGGAAAATTTTAACGTAAGTTGTAACTTTGGTTAAGGGTAACACACACACAGTACCTGGGAATCAGCACAGCTTGACCACAAAGAAAATCTCCCACATTAGACTGTGGTGAGTAGGGTCTGCAAGCAGTCATCTAAGATACTCCACTGGTCTCATCCCAGTTGGAGCAAAGGAGAATGAAAAAAATCAAAGACATAAGGGAAAGATTAGTTCAAAGAACTAATGGACTACAAGTACCACAACCTCCACAACACTGAGCCCAGAACAACTAGACAGCACCCAGTTACCTCCTGCTCTTGTAGGGATCACAACAGAGGGTCCCAAAGAGAGCAGGACAAAAATTGTCGAAATTCAAATTCACATACAGATTCACACACACACACACACAGAAGTAAAAAAAAAAAAAAAAAAAAAAAAACCCAAGCTTGCTGGTCTGATAGAGAGTACAGAAACTCTTGAGGACAGACCCTGGATACCCTTTTAATTCAGCACTGAAGTCATTTCTGAGGTTTATCCTTCAGCCAAAGACTAGACAGGTGTATAGAGCCAACAATAACATAGGTGAGGAATGTGCTTCTTACTTCAGTCTTGTATACAGGAGTAATGGGCATACTGGCCCCAGAGCAAAGACAGGAAGGTGGAAAGAGACAGAAAAAACTGTACAGATAAAAAATAAGAGAACGCAGCGTAACAAGGGGTGGGCGTTGACACACCACAGGGTTGGCAACCAATGTCACGAAACAATTTATTAACCATTTAAGGAGAAACTAATTTGCTTTGTAAAGGGGGAAAAATCCTCCTATTTCCACTATCTTGACCAAATCTTACACTATCTGTTCCTCCCATGGCAATCGCTATTTCTCTGGTGGATTCAATGGCCACACACAACTCACAGATAATACTTGCGTTTACAGAGTTTATTAGGTAAGGCCCAGGTTACAATTCAGGTTCAGGAACGATGAGGATGCCGTTCTTCCAATAGGACAGCTTCTTTTCAGCTACGCCCACATGTATGCCTCTCTCTAGACCTTGGCTTCTGCCCTGCTCGCACAAGTACTACAAAACTCTTTTAGCTCTGCCGGTTAAGTACCCAGAGACTCACACTTCACCAGTAAGTCTTGGCCTGAAGATATGCAGCTCTAGCTTCAGGGATCTGCAAACCCAGCACCAACAAGTACTTTAGGGAACCCTATCAACCAGAAAGCCTCCTGGGATCGCAAGACCGCTGCACTGTCCCTTGCAGGGCTCCACTGCTAGTCTCTCCTGCTTCCATTTCTTCCCCACTGCTTCTCACCATCTTCAGTGTTACAGCTTTCTTTCTCTCAGTTTCTTGGTTCCAAGAGCTGCCGAAGTTGAAAGGATGCATTCCACTTTAGGCTTCCTTGGTGGTAATGGGATCCTCTCTGTGCTCCGGAATTGGCTCTCTTTTAAGTCTACCACGATGACAAAACTGACCAACCACCTTGGTAGGCCGCAATTACCTAATTTGCAGAGTCTCATCCAATCACTTGGATGGGAGTTACAAGAGTACAGAGAGAAAGACCACACAAAAGAAATTCATCATACTGCTAATTTACTACATTAATTTATTTTGAGCCTTCTAATGCACTCTTGTCAGAGCTGTCATTATTACCCAATTACGATGATGCTTTGAGTCATGTGGCTTCGTCGGATCCGACTCGATGGCACTTGGCTTTTTGGCTTACTTGCTCCCACTGTTGACACAGTCACTGAGTTTGTCCAGTTTTCTGGTGTTTTAACTACAACACTGTGGCAAGGAGGAGAGACAGCATGTGTTCCTCACCATGTGATACCAACCGTAGTGATGTCACTGACTGTAAGAAGCAGCTAAGTATTCAGGGCTGATTCTCTTCTGGGTAAGTCTCATCCAGCATGGGACAAGGTCCACGGGGAGGGTGACACTAGGAGTTACTGCACTGGGTAACACCAAGTATAGTTATATCACTGTGGGGGGTGTGGGGTGGGGGAAACAAGACATATTTGTTTCTGATCTGAATCCACCTCAGCTCTCCTCTTATTCCTGCTCCATAATGATTCAATGACTTCACACCCTCAGCTAATTTAGTTCTGGAGTCATGAACACAGACCTCAAATCTCATCAGCTCTTTAAAATCTCATTGCTTTCTCCTTGGTCCCTTCACACAGGGTCACTATGAGTTAGAAGCGACTCGACGGCAGTGGGTTTGGTTTTTGGTTTTCACACAGAAACCTCTTCTTTAGCCTTCCAGCTCTCTAGCTTTTGAGCCATCCTGTAGGTCTTTTCTGCCTGCAGCTTTTGTCCCTTTCATTTCCTCCCCTTCAGACAGCTTACCAGATTTGCTTTCCCTCCCTCTCTGTCCTCACTTAGGTGCAACTTCTGGGCCCTTCTTCCTTGTTCAAATCTTCACGCTCCATAATGGGGAAAGAGAAGAGTTACCATTATCGATATATATTTCTAGTCCATGAAGGTGGGACTTTATTAGAAGTACTCTAAGAAGAGGAAAACCAAAATGATACTGAAGATTGCATTTTCCAAGTGAACACAGTAGTATTCATAAAAGATAATAATTTTATAAGTAACTAGATATTATAAACTAATAATAAACTGAGAAGCTTGCAAGTACGTATCAGTATTTATTAGGAGAAGAACACTAACTACAAAAGAAAATATTTTGTCACGAAATTTGGAGTTGAAAATTCTTTGACTTCTACACTGGCAACATAGCAATTGAAAGCCAATCTGAAGAGCTCCTTGTGAGGAGCAGCAGTACAGGCACCAACAAGCAACTTAGTTTTTTAGGGCCGAGAGACTCATATTGTTGTTGTTAGCTGCCATTGAGTAGAATCAGACTCACAGCAACCCTGCTGTGCACAAATCAGACTCACAGCAACCCTGCTGTGCACAAATCAGACTCACAGCAACCTTACTGTGCACAGTATAAGTGCTCCATAGGATTTTGAGGGCTGTGACGTTTCAGAAGCGTATTGCAGGGCCACTCTTCTGAGGCACTTTTAGGCAGATTCAAAACGCATCCTTTCTGCTAGTAGTCAACTACTTAGCAACCCAGGGTTTTATTATTATTATTATTTATTTACTTTACAAATAACATTAAGATTTAGAGAAGAAAAACAAATTATTTTCAGTGAATGATAGAAAATTCAAAATTTCAAAATCTAAGTCCGAATAGTCAGCCTGACATGGGAAAATCAAAACCTACTCAAAATGGGATAACAACATCAGCTATTTCCTTCCACCTATTTTTGCAGAACATCCTGATTGGCCAGCTGCAAGGCTTTTAATATGCTTGAGATAGTTGCGTTAATTTACATTGCAGGCCTGTCTCTGATGAGTCATCCAGCTGAAAAATTGTGCCCTCAAGTGTGTGTAATCTTTCCTGTCAATAACATCATTAACTATTTCTTGTAACAGCTGATAAGAAGCTGCATTGAGCTTTGCTGGCCAAAATATCTCTGTCTAAACACCTAAGGAAAAAATATTCACAGTTCTGAAAATGAAAAAGTCACAGGAAGGGGTGAGGAATCATTTAGCATATTCCTCCTGGAAGTTAAAGTATGACTTTATTAAACTGTTTAGTGACATCACCTCCTGTCATACAGCAGTAACTTGTGTGGTGTTGTGATTCTCATAGCTATGTCACTAGTATTTCAAATACAGCATGATTACTCATGATAGACAGGTTTCAGTGGAGCTTTCAGACAAAACTGGATCACAAAGAAAGTTGCGACAATGTACTTCTGAAAATTAGCCAATGAAAATCCTGTGGATCACAACAACATTGTTCGAGATGGTGCTGGAAGATGTGCCCTGCAGGTTGGAAGTACTCAAAATACACAGCTGTTGCAACAGTGACTTGGAGCATCCCCATGATTATGAAGACTGAACAGACCAGGCAGCATTTTGTTCCATTGTACACGGGGTCAACATGACTTGGCTGCAAGTAGTAACAGCATTTAGT
Organism: Heterohyrax brucei; assembly: GCA_028571685.1. NCBI lineage: Eukaryota > Metazoa > Chordata > Mammalia > Hyracoidea > Procaviidae > Heterohyrax > Heterohyrax brucei. Next base: position 16,487,045 of record CM053142.1, on the reverse strand, counting down.
GGCAAGTAAGATATCTAGGGAAGATTAGTCCATTCACTGACTACCTCCTGTTGCCAGAACAGTTCTTTATTGTTCCTAACCTCCAAGTGCTGGATTTAAGCTAATTTCTTTTACCAAGCAGCAGTATAGTTGAACACTAGCATCCCTAGACCTGACATTTAAGGCCTGTGTCCTGAGATGGTCTGGATCCTCACACGTTCCGGCACTGCCAAAGTATTTCATTTTCATCAAGCGCTAGGGTTTAGACATACCAATTGACCACTTGCTCAACTTTCACTTGAGCAATTTTTACACTGGCTTACTCATTATAAGGAAGTCTTTGCTTCCCTATAAAACCACCATGCTCCCTACACACCGACAATGTTACATTCTGATGCTTACTTTATTCTAATCTTCTATTTTCTGTCTTTAAGTTATTGTTTTTGAGACCTCGTGGTTCTCATTACTGGCACCAATAAGCAATTTATTTTTTAGGGGTGAGAGATTTTTCACGTTGTTGTTGTTAGCTGCCACTGAGTAGATTCAAACTCAGTGGCACTGCTACTGTGCACAGTGTAAATGTTCCATAGGATTTTGAGGGCTGTGACCTTTCAGAAGTATATTGCAGAGCCTCTCTTCTGAGGTACCTCTAGACAGATTCAAACTGTCATCCTTTCTGCTAGTAGTCAACCACTTGGAAACCCAGGTTCTTTTAATTTTTTTATGTAAGCCAACCAAAAATCAAACTAGTTTGTTTGAGCCAATTCTTTTTTTTTTTTACTTTTTTATTATGATTGAATCAAAATGTATATTCCCATATAAATTCGCATGTTCACGTATATGCAGCTTTCACTGCTCTCCCTGCCTGGTGACAGCACGGCCCTCTTCTCTGCTCCATACATGTCCTATCCTCCCAACAGTCTCCTATTCCCTTCTCTCCACCAACTCCCCTTCCTCCAGCAAGTGGTCAGCAGGATGACATCCTATAGATGCATAGAACCATAAAATTCCCACAAGATACAGTCACTCTGCATCACCAAGTCCAATCCATTGCTGTGCGAAAGTTGACCTTCATTATGATTTATGGACAGGGGCAGCATGAGGGCCGGGGGCCATGCTCCCAGGGGAACCCCAAAGCCCCCGGATCATCAATTGTGGTCTTTTATTGGAGATCTCAGGGTGCACCCATATTTAGTCTCTTGTTGCCAGTGAGACTCAACTTTGTGAGTTCCATCATGGCTATCACTGGTGGTGGCTGGGCACCATCAGATTTTCTGGTCAGGAGTTGATGTAGAGACCCACTCACCTGGGTCCCTCTGTCTTCTGGGTTCTCGTTTCCCCATGTTGTTCTTGTCGTTGGTGATCATCCATTCCTGTTAAGACCATTTGCTGTACCCTGGCAGCTTGACAGCTTTTAAGACCCCAGACACTACTCACCACTGGAGGGGGCAGAGGCTCCCTTAGCAAAATGCTAGTTGTTCCAATTAGCCTCAGTTTCCCCTGAGAGCATGGTCCCTGGCCCCCCATCCCAGCTACTCTGTCCTTGCAATATTGGGTTAAGATGGGAGGAATACTTTTTGAGCCAATTCTGATTCATGCCAACCCCACGTGCTGCATAATAGAACTGTTATTTGCAGTTTTCATGTCAAGTCACTGTTTTCAATGACGGAAGGAAAATGGTGAAGCTGTGCTGAGATGTGGTGCTATCAGTAACTCATTCCTGAACCCCTGCCTGGCGTGAATCGTAACCATGCCTCAGCAAAGGTGTCAATCATTCCAGTTCCTCAATTTCCAAGTTGCTTGTGAATAATGAAACCCACAAACATTAAACTATGAATGTCAATCACCAGTGTGTAATACCTCTGCAGTTAAATTTCCCTCATAATTCAGGGTGGGCTTCAAAGCAGCAAAGACTATTATTAGACCTCTCATTTAATTTATTCCCCTCTTGTTTTCCTCATCTCTCCTACTTTTAGCTTCTATAATTTCTTTAAAGACTGATTCCTCCCATGCCAATTTTGATCAGTGGGTGTGAGTCCCAGGTACACTGTAGAATATTGAGCATTTTGAGAACCAAAATGGTTAGTAGCACTACAATAGCCTGTTACCACTGGAAGAATAATTATTAGTAACTAGGCCTCACTCTGTTTGCTTTATTTTTCCTCTTTGCATTTACTTTCCAATCCTGTAATCTTTTCTGTGCCTCTTCTCTGAATTCTCACCAAGTTAAAGGGATCTCATTGCTCTGAAGCAATTGATGCTATACAGAACATTCTTTAAAGGGTCTAATTAGTCACTCAAGTAATAGCATGGCAAACAAAATAAGTCTCTTGAGTGACAGACTGCTGAGCAAGGCCCCAGGGTAGCTGCCACTGACCAGCCAAATCTGAGAGACCCAATTCTTAGACACAAGGTGCTAGCAACTCTGGTATCTCAAGACGTTCAAAGGATGGGAGTTAAAATATGTACCAACAATAGAATTTTATGTACAGTATCTCATTTAATGTTTACATATGCTGTTTCATTTAATCTGCTCTCTGTAAAAATTCTGAGAATGATGTCATTGTATTGCCACTAAACAGGCAAAAATGTTAAGGCTCAGAGAGGAAGTGTTAAAAATCAGAAATTAAGTCCAAGCCTGTCTGATTTCACACTGCAAACCTTCCCACTGTCTATCATGCTGTTTTCCAAAATATAATGAGCTATGGGACACTTTTCAGCCCCAGAAGGAGTTCCAAATTGTGCTCTAGGGTCCTACTTGAATGATCAGAATGGTATATTCATCTCCATACTTTTGCAGGAACCAGGAGCTTCTGTTTTACCTGTTTTTCCTCAGCTTAATACTGGTTAGGAGGGTAGAGAATAGAGGGGTTGAAAATAGGAGAAAAAGCAGATAGGAAATTGATGTGGTGCCAAATATAGTAATGTAAAAATATTTTCTTAAATAGATTATGGGATGCATGAATGAGATTTCCAGGAACCTAGATTCAAATTAGAAGGGCCGTGGGTGGTGCAAATGGTTAAATGCTTAGCTACTAACTGAAAACTTGGAGGTGTGCATCCACTAGAGGTGCCTGAGAAGAAAGAACTGGTGACCTACTTACAAAAACTCTGCGGAGCACAGTTTTGTTCTGACCCACATACTCAGAGTTGAGTATACAACAACATGATAGATTCAGATTAACCATAAACATGTAGTTTTAGGACTTAGGAATCTTTTGATTATTATAGAAAGTTTTGACTGTGATTTCTGTATCAAAAAAACAAATCCATTGCCATCTAGTCAATTCCAACTCATTGACAACCCCATGTTTTGCAGAGTAGAACTGAGCTCCACAGAGTTTACTGGGCTACAGTCTTTATAGAAGCAGATTGCCAGACCTTGCTTCCATGGTGTCACCTAGTGGATTCAGTTAGTAGCAAGAGCAAGCCATTTGTAACACGCAGATTCCTCAGTAGGGTCTATTGGTATGCCATTTTCAGACTAATATTTGTTAATGACTCCTTGTTATTGCTGGTTACTGTCAAGCCAGTTTCAACTCACAGTGACGCTGTGTGTGCAGAGCAGAACTACTTGATAAGGTTTTCAAGGCTGTGACTTTTTGGAAGATCAACAGATCAGTGTTCCAAGTGTCTCTCCGTGTGTTCAAACTATCAGTCTTGTAGCTAGCAGCTGAACGTTCAACTGCATTCACCAGTATCTCTCAGATCCATAGACAAGCTGTATCCCATTTAGAAATAATGTAAATTTTCTTATATTATTGTTGTCATTTACTTGTTTTTTTATTTTTCTTCTTAATCCATTTTCCAGTATGTTGTCTTCAGAAAACAATTTATAAGTAACTTATGAAAGCATCTCATAATTCCCTACTTTACCCAGTATTTTCTATTTCTAAAAAATGCATTTGTGTTAGCTAAGATAGAGGCATAGTTATATACTACCTTTGATCTTGCTTACAACAAAGACACACACACAAAAAAAACAAGTGAACTGATTATTTATGACACTCTAGCAGCCCTGAACTTCAAAGGCAAAGTTAAGCAATTGGACTGAGTAACAGGGAAGAGAGTAGGTCCAGAAGTACTGAGGACCAGAGAAGAGAACTAACACGGTGGTAATCAGCAGCCTACAGGAAGATCGGCTGCAATGAGCATGTTGAGGGGAGCAGCGGCATTTGGAAAGCACCTTCCATAATGGGAGAGACTGAATGAGCAGCAGAGAGCCAACTCATATTTCCAGTATCAGCGAAAAACAATGTTTTGGCAAAAATTAAGTAGCTTGCATGTCACCTAACATGAATGGATCTAAAACTTTCCTCAATATAAACTTCGCCCCCTTTTACCTGCCCTTTTACTTCCCTGCTCTACACTGCACCTGAGACAGTTCCAGAGACTGATGCATCCTCCAGGACAGGAAATAGGACCCCTTACATCCCTTAAGCCATTCTCTCAACCACAGAGAGGCAACAAATTCAAAACAGAAAAAAAAAATAATGTGCAGGCTCCCATACACTGGGAACTCTAAGGCAAAACAGTTCCCTTGCCTAGGCTCAGGCAAATTCTGAATTCCTTTCATATTTACATGCAGAATTGGGCATCCATAGTGTGGCTGCAAAACCTATACCCCTGTGTGCTTTAAATAACAGGGTCAGTCTCTCCTCACAGAAACTGAAGAGTGGCTATCAGTCCCCTACCTCTCTCAGTGCATGCAGCCAGATACCTGTGCCTATACCAATCACCCTTGCCCATCTAGAATTGCAGAGTCTGCATCACACACTGGGTGATTAACTACCTGGACACCTGAGATGAGCACATACAAGCCAAGCCAAGTGCCGTCGAAAGTAAATATACTCCTGGACTCACATGCCCAGTAACACCTCTAGCCAACTGCTGACAAGACATTAGAGCTTTAAAGGTACCGATAATCAAACTAACTCACTTGATCAGCCTATTTTGGCACAGCAAAATAAAACAAAACAAGAAGCTAGAACACAGAAAGCAAACATGAAATAAATATATTTAAAAACTTACTAATAACTCAGAGACAACAGTCAATATCAAATCCCGTAAACAGGCAGACAACAACGGATCCAAAAAGTTCCCAAAACAAAGAATCAAGAAATGTTGCAGATGAAGAGAATTCCATGGAATAACTGGAGGTAGAATAGAAAAGATTAATATACAGAACTCTTCAAGCTATCAGACAAAAAGCAGCAGCGAACAATAAGGAAAAAAGGCTACAAGAAACCATAGGACAGCAATCAGAAATTCAAAAAATTAACTACAAAATTTCAGATTTAGACAACTCAATATAAAATCAAAGGAGTAGAATTGAGGCAATGAAAGAATTACTGAGATTGATGATGAGGCACTTGACAACAACACATTTGTGGAAAAATCTGAAAAAATTTTTTTTTAGATAAAGAAACACAAAGAATTAAGTAGGATTCTTTCAAGAGGAATAATCTATCAATGATTTGGGGTACCAGAATAAGGGGCAGGAAAGAGAAAATACAGAGAGAATCGTTGAAGACTTGGCAACAGAAAACTTCTCTAGTATCATGAAAGATGACCAGATATCTATCCAAGATGCTCATCGACCTCCACACAACATAGATACCAAAAGAAAGACATGAAGACACATGAGGTCTGACAACTTCACAAACTCATCCTAGAAAAAGTGCTACCTACCTCATTGCTGCATATGACTATGGTCACCTTTAAAGTAGTCCCCTTTGAAATTTATGTACCAAAACAGTGTCTTTTCCACCCTTCAAAGCAATTTTGGAACTCTTTTTCTGGAATGGCCATCAAAGCTGTCATCGTATTATCCTCAATGTCCTGAATGTCATCAAAATGTCTTCCTTTCAACATTTCCTTTATCTTTGGGTAAAGAAAAAAGTCATTGGAGGTGAGGTCAGGTGAGTAGGGAGGGTGTTCCAATACAGTTATTTGTTTACTGGCTAAAAACTCCCTCACAGACAGCCATGTAAGCTGGTACATTGTCGTGATGCAAGAGCCATGACCTGCAAAGTTCAGATTGTTTTCACCTAACTTTTTCCTGCACCCTTTTTATCACTTCCAAATAGTAAACTTGGTTAACTGTTTGTCCATTTGGCATAATTTTTTGCAATATTTTCATCAGTTCTGCTCATTACCGGCCGCCTGATGTCTCTTCATCAGTGATGCTTTCTCTCCCCTTAGAAAAACATTTAATCCATTTGTACACTGTTGTTTTCTTCATGACATTATCCCCATAAACTTGTACTAACTTGTCTTTGATTTCACTTCTATTCTTGCCAAGTTTATCAAGAAATTTAATGTTCTTTTGTTGCTCTAATTCAAGCCCTGACATTCTCACAATGGCACACAAAAACATGCAACAACAGTGAATGCCACTCAGCAAGACACTGCAACACATCGACACAAACACAGCTGTAAGACATTGATATACGAAGTTATGAAAATTACCAAGTTGTTTGTACAGTGCTGCCAAAGTAACACATGGTGTCAAGTTTGTGAACATAATTGTCAGACCTCATATTATAATCAAAAGTGCTTAAAACTTAAGACAGAGAAAATTTTAAAGTAGTATAGGGTAGCTATGCATTATGAGTTACTACTCAACAGCAGTGAGTTACTTTCATTTTTTAGGGGTGATGAAAAATAATCTACAAAGGAGAGTCAATAAGACTAAGGTCAGTCTACTCAGCAGACACAACGCAGACAAGAAGGCGATGGGATGACATATGGAAAGCTTTGAAAGAAAAAAATCCCCAGACAAGAATTACATATCCAGCAAAACTGTCTTTCAGATATGATGGCAAAATTAGGACATTTCCAGATAAATAGAAGTTTGGGGAATTTGCAACAGATAAACAAATATTAGAAGAAATATTAAAGAGAGTACTGCAGTTAGAAAATTGGTAACATCAGACAACAACACAAGATTAGAATAGAATCAGAACAACTAGGACAGAGCAACTAACAACAACCCAAATAAAGAAATCACAAAAATTCATCAAAACTACACATTGAAAGTAAGGAAATTGAAGCATCATCATGTAAAAGATGTCAACATTACAACAAAAAAGAGAGACCCCCCAAAAAATTGTAGTCATGATCTTTCATTTGGAGAGGAAGTGAAGCTGATACAAAGAAGTAAAAGACTGGTTTAAATTGAGAAAAATAAGGGTCAATTAAGGTAACCACAAAGGAAATCAACAATCTTACATACCAGAATAAAAAGAAAAACATGGAGTCTCAGCAAACACCCAGACAAACACAAATGAAAAGGTTCAAACGAAAACATAAAAATGACTCAGTAACAAAGACACTGTCAACAATGCACAAAAGAAGGCATCAAAGTGACAGCACTAAACTCACACATATCAATAATTAATCTGTATGTATGTGGATTAAATGCACCAATAAATTGACACAGGGTGACAGAATGGATTAAGGAAATGATCCATCTATACGCTGCCTACAAGAGACTTAGGCTTAAAGACACACAAAAAAATTAAGTCAAAGGATGGAAAAATATATATAACAAGCAAACAACATTCAAAAAAGAGGAGTGTCTATATTAATTTCTGATGGTATAGACTTTAAAGTAGCATGCACAATAATGGATAAGGAAGGGCAGTATGTAATGATTAAATGGGCAATATACCAAGAGGATATAACCATCTTAAATACTTACACATACAATGACAGGACCCCTAGATACATAAAGCAAACTTGAACAGCATTGAAAAGAGAAATAGACAGCTTCCCAATAATAGTAGACGACACACCACTTTCAGTGAAGAACATCCAGCATCCAGGAAGAAGCTCAATAAAGACAGTGAAAATCAAAATGCCACAGTCAACCAGCTTGACTTCACAGACATATACATAATACGCTGCTCAACAACAATCAAATACACTTTCCTTTCCACTGCACATGGAACATTCACCAGTATAGACCACATATAAGGCCATAAAGCATGCCTTAACAGAATCCAAAGCACTGAAATATTAAAAAGCACAATTTCTGCCCATACCAACAAAAAACAAACTCATTACTGTCAAGGTGATTCTGACTCACAGTGATTCTATAGGATCGCTTGGTAGATCTGAACTGCTGACCTTTTAGTTAGCAGTCATAGCGCTTAACCACTATGCCACTGGAATTTCCAATTTCTGACCCAAAAGTCATAAAAGTAGAAATCAATAATAGAAAAAGCAAGCAAAACAAGCAAACAACAACAACAACAACAAATCAAATACATGGAAACTGAAGAACAACTTGCTCAGAAACTACTGGATTAAAGAGGAAATCAAGGACAGAATAAAGAAATTCATAGAATCAAATGTGAATGAAAACACATCCTACCAGAACCGTTGGAACATAGCAAAAGCAGTGCTTACAGCTCAGCTTATTCTAATAAATGCACATATTCAAAGAGAAGAAAGGACCCAAATCAAAGCATTCATCCTAAAACTGGAATAAATAGGAAGAGAGACGCAAAAGTAGCAGTCAGGTGCCAGAACAAAAGTTGGTTCTTTGAAAAGATCAACAATATCAATAAACCAGTGGCCAAAGTGGCAAACGAAAAACAAAACAGGCAGCAAATAACCTAAATAAGGAATGAAATGGGTGATATCAAAACAGACCCAACTGAAATTAAGAGCCGTATCAGATTATGAAAAACTGTATTCTAACAAATTGCAAAATCTAGAGAAAATAAAACAAATTTATACAAACACACTAATTACTTAGACAAACAAAAAGGCAGAACAACCATAAACCATAACAAAGAGATTTAAAATGTAATGAAAACATTCCCAACAACAACAAAAAAGCCCTATCCTTGGGGGTGTAACTGGAGAATTCTACCAAACTTTCAGAGAAGAGTTAACACCACTATTAATAAAGATATTTCAGAGCATAGAACAGGATGGAAAACTCCCAAACTCATTCCTGGAGCTATCATAACTCTGATACCAAAACCAGATAAAGAATCCACAGAAAAGGAAAATTGCAGACCAGTACTTCTCATGAACTTAGAAATCTTCAACAAAATTCTAGCCAATAGAATTCAACAACATATTAAAAAATAATAATAATAATTCACCATGACCAAATGAGATTCATACGAGGAAGGCAGGTATAGTTCAATACTAGAAAGACACTCAAGGTGATCAACCACATAAATAAAAGAACCACTTAATTTTACCAAATGATGCAGAAAAGGCATTTGACAAAGTCCACCACCCATTCATGTTAATAACTCTCAGCAGGGGAAGAGTCAAAGTGGCAGACTAGACATACGTTTCCTCAATTCCTTCTGAAAACTAAGGCCTGGATTGATAATTGAATGGAACATTCAGGGAGCCCTAGGATACGTCACAGGTTTGTCAGATCAGACTGTGGGCCACTAAACGGGAAACCACCTCTCTGACGAGGCAGAGCACGCTAAGCCCCAATCCTGCTGACTCACCGCTTGGGCACACTGCAAACACTGACGCTTTTTTTGATTGTTGTTTTCTTATCCAAGAGGTGATGGATGGCATGAGCCAGCAAACATGCTGAACCGCAGTGCTAAAGCAAACAGCATACAGTGCAGCAGAGAGACAGTACATGGGATAGCTGCATTTTGAGAGTGCAGCTCCTGACTGAGGGTACCACTGCTCCCCCCCACCCTCTCTTTTCTGAATTCCACCACAGTTTCTGCTGTTTCATGGCAAGAAAGCCAGCTCGGCCCATGGTTATCTCTGAGACAGAGGCATCTAACCACAGGCCTCAGCAGACGATAATTCCCAAGCTGAGATGCAGTGCCAACTTGGAAAGCACATTTCCAGCAGAAAGGCTCTGTTTGTTGCAAAGTGTTATCTTACAGGTAAGGCCCAGCTAAGGACAGCAAGGCCATAAATCCTCCTTGCTTTGAACTACATCATAGCATCTGAGGACAGCTGAAGACATGTTTTTGCTGTGAGCCAGAAGGCGGGGCCTGCCACACCTGATGACCTCACTGATTTTGGTAGCTATTGGAGAGCTCCTAAATTTTAAAATAAAACTGCCTAGAGAAGTAACTGCTGAGTGGCCTGAAGGCATCTCTTCCAGCCTTTAAGGACCCACATCATAGGGTTGGTTGACTGCCAACCCAGTAACTCTATAAGTAGGGTGCCATCTTTGTCAGATAGGAGTAGAGCCTGCCACCCCAGAAAGTCCACAAGGGCCAGCCATTGGAGTACATACAAGTGGCTGGACCAACTCTCCTCTCAGAACTATGCCTGAACTACTGTTGAGGTAACACCAGAGAAACTAAACAGCCTTTAGATGGCCCAAAGGCAATAGTCCATATGTAACCATTTAAAGAAATAGCCCACCATGGCTCCAAAAAACTCCCAAAATAAAGACTCAAAAAAACTCCCAGAAGAAGGCTTTCTGAAACTATCAGAGGTTGAGTACAAAACAATAACATGTGGAAACCTCCTAGAGATTAAACAGAATGCAACAGAACAAAAGGAAAAATCAAGCAAGCTATTCAAGCTGATGGAACATCAACATTCTGAAATCTGAAAGAGCAATAACAAAATTTCAGAATTAGACAATTCAAAGCCAAAAGAACAGAATTGACAATTGTAAATTAGAACTACTGATGTTGAAGACAGAGCTACTGACATTAGCATTTATGAAGACAAATCAGGGGAAAGAAATAAGAAAAAATAAATTTAAAAAATGAAGAAGCATTAAGAAACAAGTGGGACTCTATTAAGAGGAATAACCTATGATTAATTGGAGTTCCTGAGCATGAAGGGATAGCTGAAAGCACAGAGGGTATTGTTGTTGGGTTGCGGACAGAAAACTTCCCTGAAATTATAAGAGAAGAAAACATAGAGATCCAAGACATGTATCAGACACCACAAAAGCTAGACTCCCCCCAAAAGATATCAAGACATGTTATAAACAACCTTAACAAAATGACGCATAAACAGATTCTATTAAAGGTAGCAAGGCTCAAAGCAAAGCGAACACTCAGAGGAAAGCCCTGTAGGCTTTCATCTGACTTCTCAGCAGAAACGATGTCAGCAATCAGGCAGTGATATGACGCATTCAAAGCCCTGAAGGAGAAAAATTTCCAATCAAGAATTATATATCCTGCAAAACTCTTTAAAATATGACAACAAAATTAAGACATTCGCAGATGAACAGAAGCTTAGAAACTTTGTAAAAACCAAACCAAAACTACAAGAAATACTGAAAGAAGCCTTGCTAAGAAAAACAAAACAACCAAGTATATTTAAGGAGGCAATGCAGAACACACATTCAGAAATCTACTCAATTAGGAAAGTCAGAAACTCAATAAAAGCTACAATATTAAAAGACAGGAACCAGTGATCATATAACAAAAACTATGACACCATCACATTAACAGGAGGGATATACTACAGAAGTTATAGTCCTTTCAGATATGGAGAAGTTAAAAAGACATGGAGAAGTTAAAATTGGGTTTAAACTTAGAATACTAAGGGAGATCATAGTGTTAGCCGCAAAGTGCAAAACAATGCAACATATCAAAACAAGAAAGGTAATATGGGAGTCTCAGCAAACACAAAACCAACACTGAAAAAGATGAAAAGTCAATCTACAAAGAATGACCCAGAACAGAATATTAAGAACATAGAAAACACCAACAAAAATAAGTACATCAAAATGACATCACTAATACATCAGGTTAATGATGCTGGCTTCATAGAATGAATTTGGGAGTAGTCCATCCCTTTCTAATGCTGTGAAACAGTCTCAGCAGTATTGGAGTTAAGTCTTCTCTAAAAGCTTGGTAGCATTCTGCAGTGAAGCCATCTGGGCCAGGGCTTTTTTTGATTGTGGTTTTTTTCATGACTTTTTCAATGTCTTCCTTTGTGATGGCTTTATTAAGTTGTTCTATTTCCCCTTGTGATAATTTTGGTAGGTGATATGAACCTAAGAATTTCTCCATTTCCTCTAGGTTTTCAAATCTGTTAGAGTACAGTTTTTCACAGTATTGACACTTTTGACTTCTGTTGAATCTGTTGTGACATCTCACTTCTTATTTGGGTTATTTGTTTCCTCTCCTCTATTTTTCTTTAGTAAGTTTAACCAATGGTTTGTCAATTTTGTTGAACTTTAAAAAAAAAACAGATTTTGGTTTTATTAATTTTTTCAATTATTCTTCTTTTCTCATTTAGTTATGCTCTAATCTTTATGATCTGTTTTATTCTGGTGCTGAAGGATTCCTCCATTGTTCTCTACTTGTTTAAGCTGTAGGGTTAATTCTTTGGCTTGGGTCCTTTCTTCCTTCCAGACATGTGCATTTATAAACTGATCCCTGAGCACTGTTTTGGCTGTACCCCATAGGTTCTGGTAGGATGTGTTTTCATTCTCATTTGAATCCATAAATTTATTTTGTCTTTGATTTCTTCTATAACCTTCTATAACCCTGTCAGACTTCAGTATGCTGGTGTTACATCAGTTCCAACAGTCTGCTTAATTTTTCATTTCATCTGCTGCATTTTGTATAATGTCTAGGAGGGCTCTATACGTAATTCTTTTGTACTCAACCTCTAATAGTTCCAGAAAGGTTTTTCCATCTGTGAAATTACTTGGTTCTTTATTTTAGGAGATTTCTAGAGCCATGGGTGGATTAGTCTTTAAATGTTTGGTTATGGTTTGTTGCTCTGGGGACATCTAGAGCCTGTTTAGTTTCTCCGGTGTTGCCTTAACAGCAGCTGAGATGCACTTCTGAGAAAGGAATTGGTCACTGCCACCTCTATGTACTCCAGTGAGTAGGTCCAGTCGAATCTCTGGGGTAATAGGCTCTGCCTCCTGGCTGGCAAAGACACAGCCCTACTTATGGAGTCACTTGGAGGCCATCAGATGACCCTATGATGTGAGTCAGTAGCGGGTGGAACAGATGCTGTTGGGCTGCACCACAGTTACTTCTCTAGGCAGTCTTATTTTGAAAGGTTAAAGCTCTCTGACAGCTTCCAAAATCAATCAGGCTGTCAAATGTGCAAGACCCTTTTTCCAGCTAGCAATGCAGACACCCCTATATCCGTCCCCAGATGCTGTGATCTAGTTCAAAGCACAGACAGGCTACTGTCCTGCTGTCATCTGCTGCCAGGCCCCAGTCGTAAGGCTACACTGTGTTAAACACAGCTTTTCTGCTGGGAAAGCACTCCCCTGCTGACACTGCCTTCCAGCCTGGGAATTAGCCCCTGCTGAGTCCTCTGGTTGGGTAATTCCACCTCCCAGTCAAAAGAAGATGATGTCCTGGTCAATATGTCCCATCCCTGCAAAAGATCAGAATCTATAGTGATTTACAAAGAGAGCATGGAGGGGCTGTGGTGCTCTGAGTCTGCAGCCAGGCTCTCAAAATGTGGCTATACCACTTGCTGATCACTTTGGCACTGTGGCTAAGTGTAGCTACTGGTTACGTCCATCCTCCACTTGCCGGCCCACAAAAAGAAAAGAAAGTTAAAAACACCAGTTACCATCAGTCCACAGGATCTGGCAAATTCAACAGGAGCAGGAGAGGCTCAAGTAAACAAGAAATTTTTCATTCAGTGGCATGCAGTCCAAACTGACAGCCATATGCTGTGTTCTAGGGCTCGCTGGGTGTTCAGAAAGCTCCGTTTAATTATCAATCCAGGCCTTAGTTTTCAGAGGGAATTAAGTAAACGTGTATCTAGTCTGCCATCTTGACTCTGAGGAGTTTCTAACTGGAGATGTATAATACCTAAACCCATTAGTTAAATAATTTAGGAGAAAGGTGAATGAATTTTTATGTATCTAGAAAGTATGACCTTAAATTATTTGCAATATTTTTACATAAATCCCATAGTATATTTTTATTTACTCAGCCTTGTGTAGCTATTCTGTTTCAACTAATTTTGGATCAGTCCGTGAGGCTATCAGTTCTGCATAAGAATTTTGGATATCTCAAGTCACAGTGATTTTCATCAGTTTAAAATCTTTGTTGAGATATCCTGGTTTATTGTCTTCAGAAAATTAACAAAAACTGTAAATGACAAAAGCTTAATATGACCATGATCAATAAAAACAAATATTCTTAGCAGTGACAGAAGCCAATAAGTAGGATGCAAAGGCCAAATAAGACACAACCCACTGGGAAAAACCTTAGACCACAGTATTTCCAAACACAATCATTGTCCACATTTTAAAGAACTTCAGACACCATACATAATAATCTTGAAGCATAACACCACATAGTCAGGATACACCAAGCTTATTAAGTGTCTAAATATCTATATAGTATAAATTTACAAGCAAATACTTTGAATTTTCCAGTAAAAGCATTGACTTTGATGATGTTAGATAAAATAAAATAATATAGTCAAGTTACCAATTAAACGCAAATGAGACCCACTGTTGCGGAGAAGATTTTGATTTACTGAAAGCCTACAGGATGGAGCAGAACTGCCCCATTGAGCCTCCAAGGAGCATCTGGCAGATGTGAACTGCTGAACTCTTGGTTAGCTGCCATAGTACTTAAACCACTATACCACTAGGGTTTCTCTAGTTAATAATTAAGAAATCATAAAATTATGACTTAAAATCACGTAATTTTTAGATAATATCAACAGGAAATCACTAACGTAAATTTTAAGCCAGTGAGAATCAGGCACACTTTTTATTTCAATCTGTGCCCAAATCTTTAGCATTTGCCCTTTAGAGAAGATGTTTATGGCTTTCCATGAAGTTCCAGGGTTCACTAAGAAACAAAACAAGAGCTATTGAATTAAAGATGTTAAAATAAAAAAACCTTAGCTTTCTCTCTTCCTCCAAGTCTCGTGGCTTGGTTTTTGACTCGAGAATCTTATTCTAAACGAGAGGTAGTCTTTGTCTTTAGGAGAGATTACACAAGAAATAAATTAACTGTTTACTCAGAAGTCAGAGAAAATTTTATTTAACAGCAGAAAAAAAAACACATTTTTAATGTTAATGTTCTTAAAAACCTCATAAATCAAACCTTTAAACTGTTAGACAAACAAAACTTTTGGCCATACCAAATAAACATTTTAGGGTATGCATTAAACAACAAAAATGTATTCACTCTTCAAGTTACCCATTCTTGTTGCTTGAAAAGCAAAAAGTATATACATTTAAATTATAACTGATATCTATTAATGTCAGTAAATTACCCAAAAGGTCCTTGAAATTATTACAAGCCTGTAAGTGAAATAAAATTTGCATAAACACTCCAGGTTTTTAATTCTTACTATGTCTTACATGTTTCCCAATCTAGTTTTAACTTATAAAGTTTTATCAACTGGCTTCAGAAATCAGTCTCTGTTGAATTGACCAATTATAGATATACCTGTAAGTTCTCTTGTTAGGATTGGAACAATTTTCAGAGCATTTCACGTGTCTCAGAACTCACTTACAATAGCGAGAACTTGTTTACAGTTTGGATCTACCCAATTTCCAATAATTAAAGTGGCAATTATTATTTGTTTTCTGTCTCCACCCAGTTGTAAAGTTTTTTTTTTTTTTTTTTTTTTTTTTTTTTTTAAAAAGTCTCCCTGGAGCTGCATGACCTTGAAAGCTGGGGAAATAGGCAGGCCTGATCTTGCCCTGCCCTGTATTTCTTAACTCAGAGGAAGCATTTACGTATGTTTAAGTTGACCCAGGAATCCTGAGAGCAAAATGTAACTAATAATCCTTCTATTGTCCTGGAGATGTTACCTTTAAAAACAAGTTGTCTGTTCAAAGGAACTTAAATAAAAACATTTTAAAATTACACGGGTGAGGGGTCTGTCCTAGTTAAAGTCTATACTGCCAATGACAAGACAAGGAATTCTGAACAAGAATGTAAAACTCACAAGACACACTTAATAGGGAAACACCAGTTTAACAAAAAGAGAAATGATGAATAAGATGACACTGGGAAAAACATTATCAGGTTGAATGGTCAAATGTGTGACCTGAGGCCACACAACAAACATTCTATAAGAATAACACAATTTCTCAGACACCCTCCACATAAAATTACAAACCTAGGGTCCCCACAGACAGCTTGTGTAACAATGAAAACATTTCCAAACCTCACAAAGGCAAATATGAAACCACACAATAAATGCACTTATCAAACACACAAAAGAAGCTTCACTTTTTCAAATACACACACACATGCAACCTGCTTCTTTCTTAACTAAAATGATCTTAGGGAGCACTCCCCTGATTTTTACCCTTGGCCCATACTTTCCCTTGAGATGCAACTCCAGACAACTTTGGAGTGTGCCCAGTCTCTCATAACCTCTGTCACCAAGTCTCATAAGGATCAAATTGTGCCAGAAATGTACCATGACCTGGCAGGGAGTCTGATGTAGGTAGGGGTCAGTATAGCAGTGGAATAGTCACCCCCAAGCCAACTCTGCCTGTCGTGTGGGCAGTTTGGGGGATACAGGCATAGATACAAATGACAGTGCAAGGGCAAGGACATACTCAGAGCACTCATCTCAAAAAAAGATACATTCTCACATACTCACTTCAAACATGCAGCTGGTCCTCTTGCTTACCAGGTGCAGTCCCTCATCAGGACCCTAGGATCCCAAGAGTCCTTCCAGGTACTTCATATTCACAAAATCAGTGCCCAAGGCTACCCCTGGGAAAACTTCCTAAGGCAAAAGCCCCAAGAATCCATCCAGGGAAGAGGCTAACCCTAGGAAACCTGAAGGCAAAAAACCCCACAAGAATCACCCAGGGAAGCAACCAAAACCTTGAGCCTGGTCCAGGGCCCCCACTGGGCCCCGCTCCCTGGCTTGGTTCTGAGCACAACAGAGGGAGGAGGTGTGGACTCAAACCAAACCTTAGGTTGTTTTGTTTCCTTTCTCTTTTCTGACAAATGTCTTGGGTCACTTACATTAGAAATAAAGTGTGGTTTGGGGACCAGTGGTGCCACGGCAGTGGCACAGGACAGACCTTTTCTCCTAGGGGCAAAGAAACTGCTTGTGGACACTTATCAATTGATCTTAGCCATACTGCAGGGCCACTGAGTCTCAAGTGGCCGTAATCCCAGACAAGCCTCCAAACTGTTACCATAAAGCATGGGTTTAGGCCACCTGTCACAAAAAGCCAGTGCTTAGGAGGAGTAAAGTAAATGTTCAAGACGTTCATCATATGCCAGCATGTAAGGGACAGAAGGAATTCAGGTCCTCAGAGCCTGTCCAAATTTGCCAAGCAAGCTTCGGACTTATACAGCGGGTAAACACTAGGTATGAGAGAAGAAACGTGGACAATTAGGGGGGAGGGTGTCTCTGGAGGCAGGCAGGACTGGGGGTCTGGAGTGTCAAAGCTCTAATCTGAGTAGGAGTCATCAAACTGGTGCCTCCAATTGTCTGTCAAATAAAAAGGCTAAAAAGGCTGCCAAGATTTTATCTCAGTGGCTCCTGCAATTTAATGTGTGATTTCCTGAGCCAGGTAGTGCTAGCAAGCTAGGGGGTTCAAGGAAAAAAAAAACAGTGAAAAGTTAGTCTACTTTAATTAGAGAGGGAGACATCATTACAGCAAGAAAGCAGTGCCAGGAGCAGAGTACATCCTTCAAATCCGGAGTTCTTGTGTGGAGAAGCTGCTAGTTTGGGAGATTAATGAGAAAGCCAATGGAAAGGGAAAGGTTTCTGCTGGAGCTGACACCCTGGATTTGGGCTTTCAGACTATTCTAATGACAAGAAATAAATATCTATTTGTTAAAACTATCCACTTGCACACTTCTGTTATTGCAGCCTTAGATGACACAGAGGAAACCCTGGTGTTGTAGTGATTAAGCATTATGTCTGCTAACCAGGTCAGCAGTTCAAATCCACCAGGCACTCCTTGGGAACTCTATGGGCCAGTTCTACTCTGACTTACAGGGTTGCTATGAGTCGGAATTGACTTGATAGCAGTAGCTTAGCTTTGGCAGATGACTAACAGAAACATTAACAACAGTGGTAGGCAAAAAATAAAGTCTATATACAAAAAAAACAACACACATGCTACCATTGAGTCAATTCTGACTCACAGCAACCCTACAGGACAGAGTATAACTGCCTCATAGGGTTTCCAAGAAGCACCTGGCAAATTCAAACTGCTGACTTTTTGGTTAGCGGATGCAGCACTTAACCACTATGCCACCAGGGTTTCCAAAGCTATACTTTTCTTTTTCCATTGTTATCAGGTAGATTCCAATTTATGGTGCCCCATGTGTTTCAGAGTAGAACTGTACTCCATAAAGTTTTCAAGGCTATGGCCTTTCGCAATAAAGCTTTCAAAGCTATGATCTTTTCCAAGCAGTTTGTGAGACCTTTCTTCCATGGTGCTTCTGGGTGGTATTGAGCTACCAATCTTTGGTTAGTAGTTGAGTCTAAACCATTTGTCTTACTCAGGAACTTTAAGGGTTATATAAGCTTCTGCATCACTATTATTATTATTAATGCATGCTTCCTGTGGGTGGCTGGCTCCCCAGTAGGTAGGGAGAAGATGCTGGGTACTGAGTTCAAGACTGTGTATCATCTTGTCTGGGCTGTCTTAGTTATCTAGTGCTGCTTTAACAGAAATACTACAAGTGGATGGCTTTAACAAAGAGAAATTCATTCTCCCTTGGTCCAGTAGGCTAGAAAAAAAAGTCAGCTCCGGGGGGAGGTTGTCTTGCTCTGCTGGCTCTGGAGGAAGATCCTTGTTAGCAGTCTTTCCTTGGTCTGAGAGCATCTCAGCACAGGAATCTCAGGTCCAAAAGACATCTTCTGTTCCTAGAGTAGCTTGGTTGGTGGTAGGATGTTCCCAACTCTCTACTCCTTTCCCTTGCCTTTTTATCTCTTGAGAGACAAAGGTGATGCGGGCCACACACCAGGGAAACTCCCTTTACATTAGATCAGGAATGTAACCTAGGTGAGTTACAATCCTATACTAAGCCTCCACAACATAAAATTATAATCACAAAATAGAGGACAGCCACATAATACTGGGAAGTGTTGCCTAACCAAGTTGATACATATTTTGGGGTGACATAACTCAATCTATGACATGGACTATGATTCTCAGTATTTCGGTAGTTGTATAGCGTTGTGATCACCTTCCTGTTGGAATTTGACATGTGAATACCCCCATGATGGAATCTGCTGAGTGGCATCGGTGGAGGCAGGACCTATAGTGGCCTACCATCCTCTTAGCCTTCATCTCTCCACCTTCCACCACCAACTTTCTTTCTGCTCATCTTGTCAAAGCATCTGGTTTATTTTGGATCCTGTAGCTGCCTTTTATCCTCCAACATCTAGTTCTAAGGACTTGAGCCAGCAGCTTAACTGCAGATCTTGGGATTCATCATCTTCACAGCCTGTGATCAACGGTTTAGCTCTCCCACCTTCAGACACTGGTTTCACTAGCCCCTGAGACTCAGTGAATCAGGAGAGTCCTCTACCCTGAAGATGTTTCAGCCTCTACAATTATGTCAGCTGTCTCCTTGATATAAATTTCTTCTCTGTATGTACTTACATGCTTTACTGGTTTTGCTGCTCTGAAGAATCCAGCCTAAGGCACTGGGATACAAAGTCTCAATTTTTCTTTCAAACTTCCCTGTAGAGAATGAGTGGCCTGAGAGATGCCAAGAAGGAAATACAGGCGAGAAGTACACCATCAAAAGAAGGAAAAAATGCATTTTCTCACTAACAATTGTGGCTACAGAGCGGCAGAAGGAAAACTAATTATGTTAGTTTTGACACTTTTAAAAAACAATTAAAATACTCTCATATCAAAATAAACATTTAAAATATTATTAAATTATGGATCATTAAACAGATTGTTTAAAATTAGAAGTAAATTTTAGGAGTTAATATTTAATTGATGATACAGATACATATTAGTCTGAGATATAAAATGTGCAAAGATATTAGATCCTACACAGGTATATTCAGAATGGCACAAGTCTTATTTCAGTAACTTTATGGAACAGGAAATTTGATACTGTAGAAAAGTATAAAGTCAAATAACCTAGTAGAAAGGAAAGAAAACCTACTTAATTAATGTAAATATAACTCATTGCTCTCAAGTTAATGACAACACACAGTATCCCTAAAGGACAGAGTACAACTGCCCCATAGGGTTTCTGAGGCTGTAAATCTTTACAGAAGCAGACTGCCACATCTTTCTCCTATAGGCCAGCTGGTGGGTTCTAATCACCTACCTCTGGTTAGTAGCTGAGCTCTTCATCACTGCACCAGCACGACTCCAAGTATAGTCACAGAGTCATTCTAATATGAGAAGTATGAGAGACTCTATTCTTTGGAAAATTACTTCTTTGGAACATGAAATGGTATCTAGGTTTAGTCATCTTCCCTTTTTATGCATGCCTCTTCAGTGAGTCCAACTCAAGCAACCACAAAGATATGTTTGTGGATGATTTCCAGAACTAATAGTTTCAATATATCTTTGTACCTCTGGATTGCATACAGAAGAATTTAGAAACTATTTTTTTTTTAATTTCATTTGTCTTTTAACCACATAAGGCCATAGACTTCTTGGGGGTTCTGCGGAAATTTCTGATGGCAATCAATTGGCCTGCATTGAAATTTATGGAGCTAAGAAATATTGTGCTAACTTGCTTAACATTTTACTAATTCCTATTATTGTTTGTGATGACACCAAAACAAGTCAATTTTCACTATCTCTTTTACCTACATGAGAAGAAGCTATAGGTGTCTTTTATTTCTGTCTTTTCAGGAAACCTTTTTTTTTCCCCCACATACCCCAGAAGTACTTTACTTACAATTAATTGAAAGTAATAAATCTGATGGAAGGTAATGAATGTTAGATTGACTGAATAAAAGTTGTACATACATAAGTACATAAAGAGTAACCAAACAGTATAGAAAGATAAATAAAACTTGCTTCCTTCAAGGCAAATCCATTTCTTTCCAGAATATGTATTCCGCAAAATAAAAAAATCATGCATATAAGCAAATACATCTGTATTTAAATCGGCTTTTAAAAATGTATACATAATAGATTATATCGTAATGTATTCTGTGCCTTGTTCTTTTCAAATACATATCAAATATCTTTTCCTGTCAGTGCCCCGAGTTCTCACTCATTTGTTTTTAAAAGTTCTGATTACCCTATTCCATGAACATCCTAGAGATTAACCATTTAGAAGGGAAATTTTAATGCCAGAATTCAGTTCTCTCTATTATCATGCATGAGCAGCATTTACTGGTAAAACTTTGAGCAAAAAGATTAGTTGGCAATTTAAAGCATGTGGAAGCTAACTGAACAATTACTAGTAACGAAGGATTTTATTAGGCCATAAAAAGAAAACGGTAGTTGAGGACCTCCATACAAACCTGGTTAAATGTAGTCAGCACAAGACTATTAAAGGGATAAATCATCAAATACGATTATTTCATTGTATCCCAGTAACACCACAAAAAAGACAAAAATCCTTCAATTTAAATTTATTCAACTAGCAGCTATAACCCATTGCCACTGATTCCATTTTGACTGATGGTGACCATGTAGGCCACAGTAGAACTTCCCTATTTGGTTTCCAAGGCCGTAATCTTTGTGGAAGCATACTGCCACAACTGTTTCCTGTGACACGGCTAGTGGGTTTGAACCTGTTAGTAGCCAAATGCCGACCCACTCCCCACCAGGGATCCTTTTGGCACCTATAAAACAAAAATAAACAAACAAAACCACCATTGCCATCTGTATGACATAAACCAACAACAGTGTAGAAATCTCAAAGTAGAAATGCTACAGGGTTTGTTCCTCCAAACGTTATATGGAAATTATTGTTAGGGAACACAATTAAAAGCTATTTAAAACTGTTCTCAGACTAATGAAAATTTTACCAATACTTTTTAATTAGTTTTTTTTTTTTTTTGAGGTATCACTTGAAGGTTTTTTATGTCCTAATACGAAAACTAGAAACATGAAAAAAAAAATCTGTTTCTTTTTGAAGTTTTTTTTACCTTGAAAACACAAATAGCACACTTCAGTTCCATTGTTTGGTCTAAAAAGATTGTATTTCTGTTTTACCTGCTGCTTGTTAAACAACATTGCAGTGAAACTCTTGTTACAGCAACATACTTGGAAGTACTGATGTTTAAAAGTTTTTCTTTAGAGGACAGCAATCAACATGCACCTCAATATTGCAATGCCACAACAAAAAATCTCTAAGTTCTTCAAATATTCTGTATCAGGAACTGATCCATTCTGTGCTTAAAACAGTGATTGTTCATGTTTTGGGATTAAAACCGTTTAACACCAGAAAAAGTGTACATACATTGCCAAGGGCCGTCGAGTCGGATTAGGTGTGACAATTAAGTCTACTTGTTCTAAGTGCCACATGCCTCACTGCTGAACATCACTATGGTTACCTTCAAAGTACTCCCCTTAGGAAGCTATACACCATCGCCAGTGCCTAGTGATTTTGGAGCTCTTTCTGGAATGGCCATTGTGCATAATGGCAAGGTGGCAAATTTGCAACTTAATTATATACGTATAAATGACAATTTGTCTATAATTTCAGAGAGTTCATGAACTCAAGGTTATCACATAAATAGGTCCAGGCCAGAACTCTGGCTTAGTGAGAGAGCTCTTACCAAGCACACATGCTTTTTCAGTAAGCTGGCCTTCCTATTTTCTAATGTTTGCTCACGAATTTGGCCTAATATCAAGCTGCTCCTAATTGAAATCCCAACTGCCGAGTTTTCTCAAGATACTCAAAAGTAGTTAAATGAATAAAGAAAAAAATGTTTTATAGTCACTAACCAGAACTTGCCAGTAGCATCATCATTTCCTGTTACTGAACTGCTTGACTCTGGTTCCTAAAAATAACTCCAGTGCTCTTCAACTGCTTATATTTGGCATATTCTTCTTTCTTATTTGGGAAGGCACATTCCCTTCTCCAGCTGAAAAAACTCAGTATTAAAAAAAGCTGCCTGAAAACACTGTTCCCTCTGGGCTTTTAGAATGTTTGGTATCTAAATGCAAACAAGGAATGCTCACACCCAGTGGAGACAAGCCTCTTTAGACTGAGAAAGAGAGAAGCAGCACACTTTATATGGAAAACAGCAAACTTGGTGGTACAGTGGTTAAGAGCTGTGGCTACTAACCAAAAGGCGGGCAGTTCAAATCCACTAGGCACTCCCTGGAAACCTTTTGGGACAGTTCTACTCCATCCTTAGGGTCACTATGAGTCAGAATCAACTCGATGGGAACAAGTTTTTTTTTTTTTTTTTGGAACGGAAAACAAGAAGAAGAACAAGTTGGGGCAACCCTACTCATACTTGACCCATATTCAAAGTTATAATCCAGCAGCTGTCATCTAGAACAGAAAAGACCTGATAGCTGGCCCAAGCGTTAAGGACCACGTTAGATTGTTTTGCTGTATTCTACCTTACTTTAAAATAAACCAGACAATGAAGAACTAACGCAAAAGGCTCAGGACAAGCTAGCTGAATATGCTGACATATATGTACATACTCAGCTGGTGCATGCCTTGTATGAAAATGAGATTTATTACAGATTTATAACAAAAGAATCTTAAATAAACTTAATTTTTGTCTGGTAACTGTTAACAGGATATTGAGGAGTGTGTACTAGCTTGGAGTCCTCAAGTTAAAAAAAGTTGCAAAATAAACTTCTAATTTCTCTCTATTGTGATACCATTTGTATATTATGTATGTATGTATACATATGGAGATTGAAAAAGGAGGAACTAGAAGGACTGTCTCACACTTTGTTTTGAGAAATGTCAACAATTTAAAAGCACTTCTATGTTAGTATCATAGTTATCTGAGACCTCTATTCTTGCTATTGCTATCCTCTCATCTTCTTTTTTTAATAATAATATTTAAAGAAGTTATATTTGAAGTACCTGGAGGTGGTTAACACCAAAAAACTGTACTTAAGCAAAGATATTGCTGCCATGGATTGAATTGTGTCCCTCCAAAAACGGGTAGCAATTTGGCTGGGCTGTGATTTCTAGTACTGTGATGTTCCTTTGTGTTATAAACCCACCTCTATCATGTTAATGAGGGACGATGGGAAGCAGTTGTGTTTGTGAGTGTTTTAGTCAATTAGTGTTGCTCTGATAGAATCAGCACAGAGTGGATGGCTTTAACAAAGGAAGGTTTATTCTTACACAGTCCTCTAAGGCTCTAAGTCCAAATTTAGGATGTCCACTCCAGAGGAAGGCTTTGCCCCTGTCGGCTCTGCAAGAAAGTCCAGTACTGCATCAGCCTTTCGCACCTTGGCGCAGGAACCCCAGGTCTGAAGGATCGCTCTTCTCCCAGTGCTGCTTCCTTGATGGTGTGAGGTTCCCAATTGTCTGCTTGTTTCTTTCCTTTTATCTCTTACAGGACAAAAAGATTAAGGGTGGGGCAAGCCATACTCTAAGGAAACTCTCTTTACAGTGGAGTAGGGAGGTAATCCTATGAAAGGATTTGCAGTCCCACCCTAATCTTTTAACATCCAGCACAGGAAAAACACAAAATGGAGGACAGTCACAAAATATTGGGAATCATGGTCCAGCCACACGGTTACACATATTTTGGGGGGAACACAAGTCAATCCATGACAGTGGGCCAGGACTCAATGTATGCGATTGTATGGTGCCCTGGGGAAGCCTTAGGATACAAAGCAAAGGGATGCAAGTGGAGATTTGGGGACCTCATTCCCCCAAGAAAGCAGTGCTAGGAGCACAGTGTATGTTTTGGAAAGGATGGGGGTCCCTGTGCTTCAGAGGCTCCTGGTTCAAGGGAAAATTGACTACAAGGACCTTTCTCCAGAACCAGTAGAGAAGGCCCTCCTCTAGAGCTGACACCCTGAATTTGGACTTTCAGCCCACCAGATGGTGACAATATAAAGTTCCTCTTTTTAAAGCCATCTGCCTGTGGAATTTGTTATAAAGCTGCACTAGATGACCAAAACAGAATTCGTTACCAACAGAATGGGGTGCTGCTCTAACAGATACTGAAAATGTGGAAGTGTTTTTGAAACTGTGAATGGGCAGAAGACTCAGAAGGAACTGAGGAGAGCTGGTAACACCAAAGAAGGTGCAGATGGTCAGAAACAAGCAGCAGGAAAGAGGCAGAAGCAGAACCAAACCAGCATGAGACACAGTACTGGAGCCAACCCACAGACTGACAGAGCCAAGTGCCTGTGTACAGGAGGCTTCGTGGCAGAGTGGGATACCCTATGGGCACATAAATTAGTGGAGCTACAGAGCCTTGGGACACTTGCCCTGGCAGGACAGAGACAGTCTCAAAAGGTATGTTCATAACCTCAGGGGTCTCTAAGGGTAGAGACATGGCCCCTGGTGTTTTTAAGTGTGGAGTTGCCATAGACAGACTAAGAAAATACAGCACCTAAAGCAAATTACCATGAGTTGAACCCAACTCAATGGCAATGGGTTTATGGGTTTAAAGCAAATGGGAACTCCTGATGGTGTAGTGGTTAAGTGCTACATCTGCTAACCAAAAAGTCTGCAGTTCAAATCCGTCAAGTGTTCCTTGGAAATTCTATCAGGCTGTTCTACCCTGTCCTGTAGGGTCACTGAGTCAGAATTGACTCAATGACAGTGGGTTTTATTGGTTTTAAAGCAGAGAGAGCAGAGTTGTCCCAGTGTCCCCGGAAGGCTGAGCACAGGGATGAGGAGTCTCCACCCCGAATCCAGAGAGTGTGGCTAATACCTAGAGTCTAGAGGGCAGGGCCCTTGTGTAAAATGTTTCAGAGAATGGATGATTATTTTCAAAGCTTTGAGAGCTAAAGTTCTGTGCTCTGCTGACTTGCTTGTTGCCTGTTTTGCCTTCTTTCTCCCCCTTGTAATGGAAATTTCTGACTTGTGCCTCCCTGTTCTGCCAGTATATTTTGGAAACAGACAACCTGCATTCAGGATTTCACAGCGGAAGAGCAATTTCTGGGTGCTGGACTTTAAGACTTCTGCTATGATCTAGTGAATATGTTTTACGTGTGGCAAGGACGTGATTTCTGGGAGGACAAAGGGTGGAATGTCACAGACTGAACTTTATCCCCCCAGAAATGTGTAGCCATTCAGCTAGGCCATGATTCCCAGCATTGTGATGTTCCTTTACACTGTAAACCCTGCCTTTGTGATGTTGAGGGAGGATAGACAGCAGCTGTGTTGGTGGGGCAGGACTCAAAGGGCAGGATTATACTGTGCCTTGGGACAGCCTCTTAGGATCCAAAGGAAAGGGGGGCAAGTAGATTTGGGTACTTCATCTCACCAAGAAAGCATGGCTAGAAGCAGAGTGTGCCCTTTGAAAAGGATCAGGGTCCCTATATCTCAGAGACTTCCAGTCCAGAGGAAGACTGACAACAAAGACCTTCCTCCAGAGTCGCAGAGAAAGCACTACCCTGGAGCTGACACCCTGAATTTGGACTTCTAGCTTACTGGACTATGACAGAATTTGTTACCAAGAGAGTGGAGTGCTACTGTAAGAGATACCTAATGTGAAGATTAGGATGTACCTGAACCAATCCATGGTGTTGTCAATCACATCATACAAATGTGAAAGTTGAACAACGACTAAGGAAGACTGAGGAAGAATTGATACCTTTGAATTATCACTGTTGGCAAAGAAAACTGACTGCACTAAGGACTACCTGAAGAACTAATGTCAGCTGTCTTAGAAGAAGTACATCCAGAATGCTCCTTAAAAGGAAGGGTGGCAAGACTTCGTTTTATGTACTTTGGACATCTTGTCAGGAAGCAGCAGCCTCTGGAGAAGGACATCGTCCTTGGTAGAGCGTCAGCGAAAAAGATGAAGACCCTAAATGAGATGGACAGACACAGTGGCTGCAACAATGGCTCCAACATAACAATGACTGTGAGGACGGCACAGGACTGTTGTACACTATGGCATATAAACTGGAACCGACTCAATGGTACCTAACAACAATAACAAGAAGTCACTCAGTAGTAGTTCTTAGGAAAGTAGCTGAAGTCTTACCTAGCCACAGTCAATCAATATACAGCCATCACATACGCTTACCAAGAAAAAACACCCACTGCCACTGAGTCAATTCCAACTCACAGCAACTGTACAGGACAGAGTAAAACTGCCCCATATAGTTTCCAAGGAGCATCCGGTAGATGTGAACTGCCAACTGTTGGATTAGTAGTCATAGCACTTAACCACTACGCCACCAGGGTTTCCCATATATTTACAATAGCTTTTAAAACCCAAGACACGTTGATCAAACAGGCTACTTTCAAGGATTTTTAATTAAATTTTCAAGCAGGGTATTTTCACCTAGTAGGGCAAACTCATGAGCTACCTAAAGCTACACTGTCCCCACACACACATTTTCTCCCCAGTATAATCAATCTCATAGTGACCCTATAAGACAGCATAGAACTGCTCCACAGTGTTTCCAAGGAGCACCTGGCAGATCTGAACTGCTGACCTTTTGGTGGGCAGATGTGGCACTTAACCACTACAGCACTAGGGTTTCCTATGGGTTGGAAACTATTGATAGCAGTAAGTTTGGTTTTTGTTTTTTAGTATAATTAAGGAGGCTTGATGTTGCAGTGGCTAAGAGTTCTGCTGCTATCCAACAGGTCAAAAAGTAGCCATTTTGAGGGAGAAAAGATGCAGTAGTCTGCTTGTATAAAGATTACAGCCTTGGAAACCCTAGGGCACAGTTCTACTGTTGTGTAGGTTCACTATGAGTTGAAATCTACTTGACGGCAATGGGCTACTGTAAGCATTAATGTTGGAATTGGTCCTCATCCACAAACCTGGAACCTGGTTTGCAACTGAATTACATTTCCTTTGAGTTTTTAAAATAACTCCTCTCAGTTTTCAGTGTGTGGACATCTTCATTTACACACCGATCACATAATTTATCATCAAAACAAAGACACACTTTTCAGAGCTAAAAAATGAGTACTATTAATAATTATGCTCAGGCAACAAGAAAACTGGGGCACACTAGAACACAAGGTTACATACTTAAAAATAATCTGTTATGAACTGTTCTAGAATATGCCCATCAATGGCTAACCCCAGGAAAAATATGATATTCCATGGAGAGTTGCCCTGTTTTTTGTACCCGGGAAATTAGAAATGTGTATTAAACATTTGCCCACGTGTCACATAAATAGGGTTGTTTGCACCGCCAAAGGTTGAAAGGCTTCAAGTTATAATGGGATGATTTATGACATGTGGAGGGGGTAATAACTGAGGAGGTAAGTCCCAAGAGTGCTCAAGCTGCACAACTGTTTACTCGTGAAATCAACCTTGATTCACTGTCTCTCCCAATTCTACACACCAGAGCCATGGAGTAGAGTCCACTCTATTAGATCTAAAGGTCAGTAATTAAACTGTGATTCCACCATTATAAGGAGACAATCAGGTTCCTTGAGAAGTCTTTTGTCTCTTTTGCACTTACAGTTCCTTTATGTAAACCTGGCCTATAATTATAAACAGAAATTAAGAGGTTAAAAGCCCATTAAAATACACCAGGGCATCTTGGGTACGCTCTACGACACTTAATCTCGACTATGGGAAACAGTAGGTGAATAAAGATAGGTTTTGAGGAGCATGCAGTAGTACGGTGCCAAACCCAGAAGACAGGCCAGCTGCTGTTTGATATAATATGGACTTTAAGGAGACAGCAAAAGACAAATGGTAATAATTGGAGCTGGTGTTGGTCAAATATTTTTCTTGAAATCAAGACACCAACAGATATTCTATCATGACACGATCTAGTGATGTTACTACAATTTTCTGTTGGGTACTGTAAGACGATCACCACTCCTTACTGGGAGTAATTGTAAGTTTTATCACTAAGCTAACTTTTTCACCTATTAACATTTATACGAAATCACAAGTAGAGTCATACTCCTGATCACCACTGCGCATTTTAGAGAACATGATTCTCTTTTCCTCATAATTCACGACTTGTGCATATGAACTGCTACCCTCGTGCTTCAGCTTAGCCAAATGCTCAGCAGAACCCATTTATTCACTTATCCAGTATTTGCTAAGACCTTATTATGTATATGCTTTGGCTTGGCTATTATGTATATGGAACACTGCCTAACACGGGCATTAAAATATATATGTACATATATATTAAATGCCCTTAAAAAGAACTGATTTAGTTTGTTGTTACTGTTGCCCTCTGGTTGGCTACGACTCAACATAGAATAAAACATTACCTGATCCTGTGTCATTCTCACAACCTTTGGTATGTTTGAGCCCACTGCTGCCATCTATTGTGTCAATCCATCACACTGAGATTTCCCCCTTTCACTGACTTTCTATTTTACCAATCATGACACCCTTCACTGACTTTCTATTTTACCAATCATGATACCCTTTTCTAGGGACTGGTGAAACTTCATAATGTCCCTGTGGCAAGATTATTAGCACCTCCTCAAATCACAAACAGGAAAGGAAATTCTGGGAAATGTGGCACAAATCCAGTATGGATGAATTACGGTTTATCTTTTGGAATGTTAAGGTTTCCTTCACCGGTCCAATTGTGATTAATTTCCAACAATGGTAAAACCATTACCCTTAAATTCAAGGATGTTGAAGTCCTGCCGCAGTTTTCCCAATCAGATATTGATGTATAAAAGTCATTTTGCGTCTTAAACTTGGTCACTCTTTAGACAGAAAAAATTACACTCATTTATTAGGTATCTTTAGTCTTCAGATTTGCAAACCAATGGGTTTGATTTTGCATATGGCCAATTTGGGGATTTTCCATAAATGGGACTGCTTTATATTACACTTGCTGAAGATTGGTAATCAAATGGACATCTCAGCCTCAGATCTCCCACAAGAGAAACACTCCTCGGTTTCATGAATCCGGTCATTAAGTTTCCATTTCCAATAGGGAGCTGTAGCTCACCAAATGGCAACCCATGTTTTTTTGCAAACAGGATGGCAGCCTGCTAGCAGCGTGTTTGGAGTTACGGGGTTTCAGTGTGATGGTGGCTGGTACAGGTTTCAGTCTTCTGATCAGTGCGCCCTGCCTGCAATTCTCACAAAGAATGTTTCCCTTCTCTTTTAAACGTCCTCCCCCAGCCCGCATTTTCACCTATCATCCCAAAAGTGAGGAGAAACAAACTGTAGTCTCAAGATGAAATTTTTGTTTCTCACCTGTTCCCCAGACATAAACCTTCAGATAAATCAATCAAAAGCAACTCTCAAACTTTCACCCGTAATTCTTATCCAAATCTTCCTCTTATTCCTCATCTCCGCCACTCTCAAAAACACAAACTAAGCAAACCTTTGTCCTGGTTGAGTCTATCACGCCAGAAAAATAGTGGTTTCAAGAAATTCCCCTCCAAAAGGAAAACGGTGTTTTGGGCTCCACGAAGCCCCAGAGAGAGGGTGGTCAGCCGTTCTGATTTACTTGGGACTGAAATTCCCAAGAAACCTAGGTTGCGTAGTGGGTAAATGCTACGCCGGCTAAGCAAAGTCGTGCGCACTTCGAATCCCCCAGCCGCTTCTTGGGAACTCTGCAGGGGCAGTTCTGCTCCGTCCTACACGGCCACTCTGAGGCAGAATCGACTCGACAGCAGTGGGTTTGGTGGGTGTTCCCAGGATGCAAGACTTTTACTGCTCAAAACCTGGCAGTCCTGAGCGAACCGGCTTTGAGGCTGCAGAATTTAAGCCAGGCGTAACAGGAGAGTCCAGTCTTTTCTCCTACGAGGATGTAACAACCGGCCAGAACCGGGCGGAGCACCGGTGGACACCCAAACACCTCTCTCAGCCGCAGGGGAAACTGAGGCCGAGTCCGCATCAGCCTTCCGCGCCCCAGTGGCCTCCCGCCGCGTCTGCTCCCGGGCAGGCCGGCTTCTGGGTCCCGGGCCGCCGTCTTCCTCCATTCTTCTCCTTCCCGCCGCGGCCGTGGGTGACGCGGCCCCGGAGGAATGCACTTCGGGCGGGAGAGGCGCCAGCAGCGGCCCGAGGAGCAGGCTCCGTGGGGCCGAGGAGGCGGTGCCGGGGTGGTCGTTTCCGGCGGGGAGCAGGCGCGGGCCTCCGGGTCTCCTGCCCCCGCCCCTGAGGAGGAGGAGCCCGTCGGCTGCCGCCCGTCGCCGCCCGCGAGCAGAGGCCGCTCCAGCTCGCCGGAGAAGGAGAGCGGGCGCCGAGGAGCCGCAGGCCCGAGCCGACCGCGCCCGGGGCCGGACGCCGCGCGGAGGAGGGAAGGTGGGGCCCGGCGGGGTACGGGGCGGGGCGCGGCAGGGCGCGGGGTCGGGGGTCGCGCACTTGGCAGCTCCTCTGAGTGGCCGGACTCGGGCTGCCCGTGGCGGTCCAGGCCGGGACCTTTGTGGAGGGACCTGGAGCCAGTGTGGGCCAGCGGCGAAGGAGCGCGTCCGCCTTCCCTGTGGGACTCGGTTCCTGCCCTGGGGCACCACGGGAAGTCCGGGCCGGCGCCGCTGGCTCCGGGCTGCCCTGGCGGGCGTGCCCTCCCCTCCCCCCGCCGCCTGTCCTGGTCCCGCCGTCCCCCCCGCGTCCCCCCGCGCGCCCCCGCCCCCCGCGCCCCCCCGCCCCCCGCCCCCCCCGCGCCTCTGCCGCCTTCCTTCGGCGTGGGCGGTCGCAGTGCGGAGAGCCGGCTCCGGCTGAGTTGGTTCCCAGTGGAGGGTCGCCGGCTTGGGCTCTGTCAAGTTTAAGGGTGGGGAGAATCCTAAGGACCGGGGCCTCAACTAGCCCTTAAAACACCTGTCGTTTTATCTTGACCCTCGCCTTCTGTGTGCTTAATATGGTCACCCGCTCGCGGTGCTTGGGGTTTGGATCCGACAGCTTCTGTGAGTGCAGGTGAGAAGGGGATCGAGGCCTCTGGAGGACTTG
Organism: Heterohyrax brucei; assembly: GCA_028571685.1. Classification (NCBI taxonomy): domain Eukaryota; kingdom Metazoa; phylum Chordata; class Mammalia; order Hyracoidea; family Procaviidae; genus Heterohyrax; species Heterohyrax brucei. Next base: position 16,455,203 of record CM053142.1, on the reverse strand, counting down.
ACGCTTTCCTCTCCAAATGATGACTTGGAAAGATCCTAGACGTTTCATAGCCTGTGAGTGGAAATCGACTGGAAGGCAGTGGATTTTTTTTTTTTTTCCCTTTTGTGCTCTGCTTTCCACTGTTCTCTGCTTTTCGTTTGAGCAAAGATAATCGACGTTAAAGGGAATTGTTTTGGCCTCCAGAGCTCTGGTGGCGTGGGTGGTGGTTAAGCGCAATAGCGGCTCCCCAAAAGGTTGGCAGTTTACGTCAACTAGTGGCTTCGTAGAAACCCTGTTAGGGCAGTTCAAATCCGTCCTACAGGATCTGTAAGAGAATTGACAACGGAAATGGGTTTCCACTTGCCAGAGTGGGGCCCTCGCCTTCAGGGCATTTGACATAGAATGGGTTGTAGGATAGGCTCCAAACAAAAGTGGGCGTTGTAGAGCTGTTAGGAAAAGAAGGCACAGTGTTGGCATGCGTTTTCTTCACATAACAGTGTTTATAAGCAGAACATACTTAAAGGGATCCAGTTGCTAGTGTCCACAGAGCGCTGGATCTGCTGCCCCTACCGGTGGCCCAGCAAGATTTACTGCGGGACCTGTGCCTCGTCCCGTTTTACTAGTGGCATTCCTTATGCTGTGCGTTACTTGGTAATAGCAAAGCAGGATTTATGAGTAACTCTGTATCTAATGCCTAGACAATACTTGAGCAGGTTTGTACTTTTGAGTCAGAACCTAGTACAAGTTTTTATTATCAGTAAATAGCTGTCAACTGCCGTTTCCTTACCTGTAAAATAGTAACTAAGAATACCTACGTTAATAAAAGCAGTAATTGCTTTAGTAATGATAGTGCCATGCTTAGCTTTAGGTGCTTTATATATATTGCTTTTATAAATCTTGAAAACAGTGCTATGACGTAGATATTCTGTCTTCATCTTACAAACGGAAACTGAGGCATAGGGTATGTAAATAATTTGCCTGTAGTCACCCATTCCTCAAATAAGTGGTTTTAGCTACAAAGCCCATATTGGAACCACATATTATCTTTCATAACTACAATGTCGTTTTAAAAATCAAATATAATGTCAACCTAACATAAGACACCCCCAAATCTGCTGCCATCGAGTCGATTCCAATTCCTTCAACTCCAATAAAGTTTCTAAGGAGTGCCTGGTGGATTTGAACCGTGGATATTTTGGTTAGCAGCTGTAGCACTTAACCATTATGCCAATAGGGTTTTCATCTAGCATAGAGTATGTGATTAATAAATGTTCATTCTTTTTCATCCCTTCTTAATATATTAGAATACTTTTTATATTGTTTTAAATGGTATAATCTAATAACATCATTAGTAAGATTTCTTTGGGCTTGCATTCTACTTAGGTATTTAGATAGGTAGAATTAGTGGGTTGTTTGTTATGTTTGATTATTTTGATAGTGTAAAAATAATTGCTAAATGAATTTTGATTGAGCATCCTTCTTTAACTGCTTAGGATGCTTACAGTAGGTTGTATAATCACTTTTAGAAACGATTAAGGAATTTAGTTAGGAGTTACCCTACATTTGTGAACATCAAGCTCCGAAGGTACTGGACTTTAGACTCCCACTGTAGGTGCACATTTTAAAAAATAATTTTAGTCCACTGATCAATAGGAAATGAATGACTGAAGGTGATGAAAACAGATCAAACATGCTAGTATTTTGGTTACATGGATTTGAGGAGAAAGCCATTTGACTCATTCAGCAATTCAATATAAAGTAGACGGTATTATTAGAATACTAGTTAAAAGATACAGAGAATGTAGTTAATACTTCCGTAAACAGGAAGAAAAATAAACTTCAAATTAAATCATCTGTATTGATGTTGCCAAGCAAAATTTTAAGTATTTGTAATTTTTTTTTTTTTTAACAGAGTGTTAAATTCTAAATTAAAGTTATTTTTGAATCCTCGTATCATTTTGCACATGAAAAATATGGACTCACTGGTTTGGGGTTTAGTAATTTTCACACTTTCTGACCAGTGTAATTGAAATCTGCTTTCAAATTACTGTCACTGAATGCAGATACAGTTCTAGATTGGTGCTGAGACATTCCCAACTCCAGGAGCTACTCTAGGGGATATCTGGTCACTTTATAATAATGAAAATTAATCAGTTTGAGTGCTAGTTTTCATAAGAGTGCTTACCACATAATATAATGCCTTTATAATGTGGCTTCTTGCCAAATAAATTGTGGTTTTCAGCATGGTGGAAGAGTAGTAGTATAGTATTCTATCTGATGTTTTTCCTTTACTATTCTAAGTAAACTAGTTTGCTCTATTAACTTTATTGCTGGAGTGAGGAGATAAAGGATAGCACCTAACTGGTAAAAGTTTTAGAGAACTTTTGAGTTCTGAGAATTTACATTTCTGAGTGTATAACAAGCTAAATTTTGTCTCAGAGAGGATTTTTATAGACTGTCATTAACTTTTCAAAGATTTCCCCACTCAGCATGGCGAGTTAGAATTAATCAGGTTGTGGGTAACTCTGGGCACTCTGGTGGTACAATATTAAGTCTTAACTGAATTATTTTTCTGTGCACTAAGTGACATCCTTCCAATTTGAAAAACACAAAACAAAAACTTCTAGAGTATTTAGTATTTTATATATATAGTGTATGTATATATTATACATAATATATAATACTGTATCAATATATGAGATACATTAGCATGTATCTTAGAATATGTCGTTCAGTTGAATGGAGCAGATTTCATGATGCGGATTAAACTCACTGGTTCCCATTATACTGAATTTTTTTCTTAACAGTCATTGAGGACAAAAATTGTAATGACTTCTTAACTCAGCAGAGCAGTGACATACCTGCTTTGTAAAACTCCTTGATTTCTGCTATTCTTAGTGTAGGTATTTGAAAACTTTTTATTATGCTCCTTTCAGTTTTCAAGTATATGCTACGTATCTGCAGCTTGTATTTCTGTCACCCTTACTTATCAAAAGCGAAACCCACTGGTGGAGTTGATTTGAGTCATAGTGACTATAGTGCAGAATAGAACTGCTCCGTAGGGGTTCCAAGGTGCCCGTGGTGGATTTGAACTGGCTGCTTGCTGAATAACTCTTAACCACTATGTCAGCGAGGTTTCCTAAGCCCTACTGAGGGGACATTTACAAAGTTGTTTTTACTGATGTTAGAAAATCTTTAAAACTTGTATTCTTTCTCTTTACTGCCTTTGTGCCTTCTTCCTGTAGCTGGATCCGAGCCAGTAAACTGAATAAGAGTGCTTACTACATATTATAATGTCTTTATAGTGTGGCTTCTTGACAAATAAATTGTAGTTTACAGCATGGTGGAAGAGTAGTAGTATTCTATCTTTTAAAATTAGAGGCTCTAAGTATGATGTATTTAATGCATTTAATATGAAAATTTTATAATAGAATCCTAGAGAAGTGCATTATGCAAATATGTAAATATGTGTTGTATTAGCAGTGTGTTTTCTGACTTGGAGTATGTGTTGTGGGGTATATATGTGGAATATATGTGTATTTTTTTTCTCCCAGGGTGGGAATGATGAGGAAGGGAAGATGGATTGACCAGTATAAGGGTAGGGAAGAAGAAATTAGGCTCCTGGGTTTGGAAATGGTACCAGTATCTATACCAAAAAAAACAAACTCAGTGCTGTCGAGTCGATGCCAACTCATAGCGACCCTGTATGATGGAGTAGAACTGCCCATAGTTTCCAAGGAGCGCCTGGTGGATTTGAACTGCTGACCTTTTGATTAGCAGACATAGAACTTGGCTAGCCACCAGGGTTTCTACCAGTATCCATAGATGTACAAAACCCAAGAAAAGCACAATATGTACCTGAATTAGAGCTGCAGCCCATAAAACTCAGAATATTAGCAGCCTTTGAATAGTAGGTAGCCAGAAATTGTAGTGTCTGTTTTTCAGGAACTGTATGCAAAAGAAGCAGAACTATTTCTCATCTTTTCAAAGATGGTTAATTGTAAGACTTTTGTAGGGTTGGGTTTTAATTATATGGATTTTAAAAGTTAACTATTTTTAAGCTTTGTCTCCAGTTTGTGGCTTTAGAAAGTAAGGTTAACTATGGTAAGATTGGAAACCTTGGTAGTATGGTTATTCATTGCTACTAACCAAAAAGTTGACAGTTCAAATCCACCAGGCACTCGTTGGAAACTATGGGGCATTTCTGCTTTGTCCAGTAGGGTCTCTGTGAGTTGGAATGGACTCTGCGGCAGTGTCTTTGGTTTTGGTTTATGATAAGGTTAACTACATTTAGCAGTATTCTCAAGCGTGTGTGTATATATCATCTTACTATGTAAGTATGTGTGTAAAAAGAAGCTTTTAGACATGCATACGTGTGCATGCAAGAGCTGGACAATGAAAAAGAAGGTTGTATGATGTGTTAGAACTGTGATACTGGCAACTAACATTGAACATACTGAGGGCAGCCAGAAAAATGGACAAGTCAGCCTTAGGAGAATTACAGCCAGGATGATCCTGAGAAGCAAGGACCGTGAGATTTCAGCCTGTTTACTTTAGACACATCAGGGAAGAGCAGTCACTTAGAAAAGGACGTCATGTGTGGTGAAGTACCAAAATCAGACCCATCACAAGGATCAAGGGAGACCCTCAGTGAGATGGATTTGACTCAGTAGCCACAACCATGGACTCAAACATACTAACCACCATTAAGATGGCTTAGAACTGAATAGTGTTTCCTTGTGTTATACGTAAGGATGCCATGAGTTAGAGCCAACTTGATAGCAACTACACAAATAATTTATACACGTGATATACATGTACACATATGTACTGGCATATTTAAGGAACTAACATGCTGTACAGATTCTTCAAAGTAGAAGGAAAATGTTAGACTTTGTGTTTCTTACTTGACAGCACTTGGCTTTTTAAAGCTTAAAATTTTTACTTAGACTTACAACATCTTCACTATATTGTTGTAGAAGTGCATATATTTTAATTTATAAATAAATGTGCATGTATTTTGCGGACTCATGCTGAAAATTTTTAATAGTAAAGATGAGTGATCAGAAAGCTTTGGAGATCCGTGGTATAGTGGATGATTTAGTGTCGATACAAGAACTATTAAACTTACAAAGGAGAACTGATAAGACTTGGTACCTGAAGTAAGGAATATGAAGGAATCTAACGTGACACAGGTTTCTGGTTAGGCCCCTAGGGGGTGCCGTTTACCAAAGTCAGCAGTGTGGTTGCAGTGGCAGCACTCCTTGGGACTGAAGTGAGAGGAAATGAATTTAGCTGCTAGATTGGGGGCTACAAATAAAGCCTGGTTTGCAGATTTGTATGTGTAGAGTCTTAGTCTTTATGTGTTAGTTGAAGCTAAAGGTTGTAGATGAAGACACCAAAGAATGTGTAGTTAGAAAAGGGCCAGGGAAAGAACCTGGGAAAACATCAGTTCAAGGGAGTGGTTGGAGGAAGAAGAGTCTGAAAAAGCATGTCTGTTCCCCCATTTCTTCTCTGAACTTCTAGTTTCATTGACATTTTCGTTTTACTTTGCAATCGCAGTTGACATGTTAATGAGTAACTTGGGTATTTGTGGGTTTTCCTAGGATTGGCATGTTTAAAGTAGGAACAGAAAGACCAATAGTTCACATCTCTCTGTGGCAATTTATCTTTAGTCATATTATTAGAGAAGCAGTTTGATATAACAAAGCCTTCTCCGTTGGGAGGAGGGAAGCATAGATTTCAGTGAAGGCTGCTGAATATCTGTGTGACTTCTGTCCGAATACTTGTGAGGCTTTGGTTTCTGCATATGTGCTATGAAATAATGTCTTAAGTCCCCTTCATTCTAATATTCTATGAATTAAGGATAGCTGGCTTGGCTTACCTGATCTAAGTGCCATAGAATATAGTTCTACTTTCTCACATTCTTCCCTTGAAGAAACTTGCCACTGCTGACCACCCCAGTGTATCACTATCCTTTCTTTGTCAGGATGTAGCTCTGTTGTGCATGACATTTTGGTTCGTCAGTGTATGAGTAAGTACTAGTTTCCTGAAAATGCTGTACTGAATGGGTGTAGAGCAAGACGTAGACATGATCTTTGCTGTTGAATTCTAGTTGAGACAAGTTGTGTACATTTCAGAGTACCATGTAGCAAATATCAAGGAATATTTTACATGATGTACTGTATCAGACAACACACTTGAATGGTGTTGAAGAAAAAGATCAGAGTTGGCTTAAGTGGTTTTGGAAGGCTTTGCGAGCTTGAATGATAAGAGTCAAGTACGTGTGACAGGTGGCTGACGTATTTAAAGGACGGTATAGTTAGAAGACAAGGAGCCCTGGTGTTAACAGCAGTTAAGCACTCACCTGTGATCAGACCTACCAGCCACTCCACAGGAAAAAGAGGTGGCATATTGCTTCTAGAAGGATTTGTAGTCTTGAGAATCCATGGAGCAGTCAGTTCTACTCTGTCCTGCGGGGTCGCCGTGAGTCGGAATTGACTTGACTGCACAGCAGTGGCTACAGGTTAGAGGGCAGGATGACAGTCTAGTCTAATTTAGCAAGTATTATTTGACTGCTTTGTAACCAATTAAGCCCTGTGTATATGTATTAGAAATCGTGGTTATGTCGTGATTAAGTGCTGTGGCTGCTAACCAGAAGGTTCGCAGTTCAAATCCAGCTGGTGCTCCTTGGAAACACTGTAGGGCAGTTCTCTGCTCTATAGGATCACTGTCTGTCACACTCGACCAAGGCAGTGGGGGAGGGGGTGAGTGGGGGGGCGGGGGGAGTGGGCATTGGTGTGGGTGTGGGTGTGGGTGGGTGTGTGAAGGAAACCTTGGGGGAAGGTCATCAGTTCATATCCGGTAGGCACTCTGAAAACCCTATGGGTCAGTTCTACTGTGACCTCTACGGGTTGCTATGAGTGAGACCTGACTCAAAGGCAGTAGGTTGGGTTTTTATATAAAATGAAGGCCTAGTTTCTTTGACCTGTAGTTTGGTGAGACACAGACACAATTAGTTCTAGTAGAAGTTGTAATACAAGCAACACTGTTGTTAAACATCACTAAAGTGTGTCATGTACTGTGCTAGGCACTGTAAAGAGTATCTTTTGAGACCACAGAGAAAGAAGTAGTTTATTCTATTGATTGTGGGTGGCACAGAGATGAAGGACATACATATATACATAAATAAATAAAAGCTAGGAGAAAAATAACTATTTCATGGTCAACTATTAAGAGTATAATTTCAGTGGAGTAGTGAGGCAAGTATTTCTATGAAGCATTAAGTGGGTGTGTATTCTTTGCTAGTGTAGAAGTTACATTTCAGTGTATAAATGTTTCTCAAATGAATAGTTAAATATTGTAAGTTTTAATACTTGTTTTGAAATTAGGAATAGTTGTGTATTCGTTATCCTACATTTACTGTTATTGTTTATGTGTGGTTTGTTTTATATTATGATTTTACTGCTCAGAGGGGAGAGTCATTAGACTATTGGAGGAGGAGCTTGACACATTCAGTATTACTGCATTTGGAAAACAAACACAGTAAAGAATGAGATTTATGTTTATTAAAAAAGACTGAGAAACGTTTTTTAAAGGCCTACTCAAGATCTTATTTTGAAGCCTGTGACCAATGAAGACATTTGAAAAAGAAGAGAATTCCATAATCAAGTAAATTGTGAGCTCTGGAGCATTAGAAAAACTTTTGTTGCTAAATGATCATATTTTATTCTCTCAACAATACCCAGCTTACTGGTGAATAAAATGAGAGACTGAGTGATTTCTTCCTCTGTTTAGTTTGTTTTGAAACATTTGTTTTGTATTTTAAAGTATCTGGCATTATGCGTTTTTCTACTACATTGCAAGGCAGAAAGAAGATAGTACAGAAAATATTCTAAAGTCAAAGCATATTAAAGTTCATTTGAGTAAGAATATTGGAATTATCTTTCAAAATGGATAAAATTAGGCAGTATGGAGACATAACTCACAGTTACCCATTACGTACTGCCACTGAGTCAGTGCCAACTCAGCAACCCTATAGACGGAGTAGACCTGCCCCGTAGAGTTTGTGAGGAGCACCTGGCAAATTTGAACTGCTGACTTTTTGATTAACAGCTAAAGCTCTTAACAACTGCACTACCAGGTTTCCCACTCACAGTTCACTTTAGTTGAAATTATGTAGAACAAAGCTTGCATTTCATGGTATTTATCGATGGCAGTAATCAGATTGGTTAACTGTTGCTACCTCCATTCACAATTGTCTTTGTAAACTTGCCCTAGAGTAGGCTTTCTGAAACAAGATAGTTGGTAACTCTTTCTTCCCTTCCCCTCATGGAGGAAGGTATCTACAAACATAGCAAGTGTAGAGAAGAAACAGCTCACTAGGCTGTTTTGAAAAAATCAATTGCTAGGTAATGTGTTAACTTTTGAGTGGAATGAGAAGCTGGGAAGAAGTTCAAGAAATTTTTCATGTTTATTTTGAATCAGCCTTCATATTATAGCTTAATAACTTAGATTAAAGGATTTGTTTTTCTGCTTGTGTTTTAAGTCCTTCCTTCCATGGTGTTGGAGTTTGTTTTGTGCCCGCCTTTTTTAATGTAGTGCCTCTCCCCCTCCCCCAACATAATAAGTTATCTTTTCTTGCAGGAGTGGAGAATAACACCCTTTTTCTGTTTACTGGGTTAACATTGCGCAGCTCTTGTGGGCCCCCGTCTAATTATTGCTTTGAATTCCGTGTAATTTCTTTTTCCAAGCTTTTTCTTCCTGTCATGTTGATTTTGTTCTTTGTGTTTATTAGCTTGCTAAGACTGTCCTCTTACATTCTTTTCCTTATTTCTGTACATACTTTTTTCTAGTTTTGTAGTCTTACTGTTTCTGATCACCATTGGACAACATTTGAGATTTTCTAAATTGCTTAATGAGCTTAATGAATTCATCTTAATTTTTTCTTATTTCCAGAGAAGATTCTTCACTTATTTTTTTTTCACTTTTTGTGCTATGAAAGTTTTACCTAGTTGACTTCCACATCCTTTTCTCCTTTATCCCAAAGTCCATATCTTTGAGGTTTTTATTTGCCCACATGAATTATATCTATTTATTCCTTGTTCATCTTTCCCTTGCAGGGTGGTCATGGTTGGTGGTTATTCTTATCAGAGGGATCACTAGTGATGAATTTTGTTTCCGGTCTGTTAGCTGTAATTTTCTTTCAAGTATCTAGCTAATTTTCTTCAGGTATCTAGCACTGTTGTGAGCTGTTCTCAGGTTTTCAGCTGTGTCACTGTTTCATTGTAAACCTATATATGTAGGTTTGGAGCAGTTAAAAGTTTGTTTTTAGAACTGAATAAATCAGCCTGTTGCCACCAAGGAAGTTCATACTCATAATGACCCTTTAAGGCGAAGTAGAACTCCCATAGGGTTTCTACTGCTGTAAATCTTTATGGAAGCAGACTGCTACGTCTTCCTTTTGCAGGGGCTAGAGGATTTGCAGCTGACAACTTTAACCACTGTACTGTCAGGCCTCCCTTGGAATGAAATAATTGAGGCTAATAGTGTTTTGAGTATGAGAAGGATCCAGACCCAAAAAAAGTCCGTTGCCTTTGAGTTAATTCAAACCCCGTTACGGTTTGAGTGGATTTGAACTGCTGACCCTTTGGTTAGCAGCCAGCCTCTTAAACACCATGTCACCCGAGTTTCCAGTTTATTCATAGTGGAGAAAAAGTCTTTATGTGGGATGTTAGTCACTTCTCCTGCATATCACCTCTTTTTTTTTCCATCCTTTTTGCTAAATTTTTGTTAATGATTAATTCTAGTTTATAACCTACTTGTTATTTGGGCCACAGATATCTCCTTAATCACTAGTACACTCTTCCTCTCAAACTGAGGGAAAAAATGAAGAGTTTTAATTGTTTTATCTGTAGGGGAAAAGGTGATCTTGCGTAGGGTTGAATTTATCTCTAAGACTCACCTTCAGATTTAAGGCAGAGAGATCAGTAAGATTCCCCCTAGTTCCTTTCATTCAAGCTCTTTCCATTTGACTACTTTCTATGTGGAGAGCCTAAAACCTGTCTGTCAGTTTGTCCATACTACTGTGGTGGCTTGTGTGTTGAGGGAATGCTAGAAGCTTGCCTGCAATATTGGAAATAGCAACAGGGTCACCTGTGCTGGTGGATGGGTTTCAGGGCAGCTTCCAGACTACTGAAATCTAGAAAGGCAGGCCTAGAGTTCTGTTTTTGAAAATTGGCCAGTGAAAACCGTGTGGATCACAGCAGAATGTTGTCCCACTTGCTTGCTTTGGACACATCATCAGGAGGCATCAGTGACTGGAAGAGGACGTATTTGGTGGAGTAGAAGGCCAGCAAGCATGTGGAGACCCTGAATGAGATGGATTGACACTGTAGCCACAATGATGGACATAACACAGGCTGGTGATCTTGAGGATGATACAGGATTGGGCAGTGTTTTCTTCTTTTATGAGTTTAAGTCCTTGCAAGTTGGAAGTTAGCTCATAAAGTGGAGAGAATTGAGGAATCACTTGTTAATTCCCCAAATTGTTCAGTTTGGCTCTGTGTTCTTTTGGGGGCCATGTAGTGTTTTAAAACCTTAATCTCTGTCATTGGCCTATTTATTTTTCCCTTTTAAAAGCAGATACAGAAAAAAAGATTGTGAAACAGACTTCGAGTGAGTCATCTTTATTATATTTTTAGGAAAGATTTATAATAACAGACTTCAGTGTAGATTTCAGAATCTTTTCTACTATCAAGGTAAAAAGATTCTCAACCATTGCGACAGAAAATAAAGCAGTTTTGTTTCTGAAAGGAAGTATTTCAATGGTGAGAACTTTTTACCTTTCTTATTAGAAACCTTTTACTATTATGTCGTCACTGGAAGTGCTTTTCTTTTCCAGTTTTGTCACATGTGTGTCTGGCACGTGATACATATGTAGTAAATATTTGTTGACTTGAATTTAATTAGTTGTATTAATGAAAATATGCCATTTTCTAAAGGTTTTATACAGTATTTTGTGGATTATTTCTTTTGATATTGGGTAGTTTTTGGACACTTAAAAAAATTGAACCAGTCATAATTGACTGCATTGCTTTTAAAAAGTGATTTTTCTTTAAAGTATAAGTGCTTAATTACTATCAATTTCTATACATGTAGGATTGCTGTAAGTAGGATTGGACTGGACAGCACACAACAGCAAAGTTTCCATAATTTTATTTATAAAAGCAAAAAGAAATGTCAAAGGAGTTACTTAAAACATTGTGAAAACATTATTAATTAATGAATGTGTGTTTAAAGGTTTGACAGGACCGAAACCACATCTGATGTTTCTGAACAATGAGCTCAATTTTTGACTGTGAGAACAATTGCATGTATTTGGGGTTATTAACCATTAAAATGAGGTGGTTTGGGGGAAGTATTTAAGGAAATAAATTATGACTCTTAGTTAAACTTGAATAGGGTAAAAGATGACCTTAAGGTGAAATGCTTTTGTAGGAAGAAGACACAAAACTTGTGTTGATACTCATGAAATGTGACATTAAAATAACTTGTGTTGGCCTCCATTCAGTGTGAAGGCCTAATAAGCCCACCTAACATTAGAAGACTTTTCCATTTCTGTGCTCTGAGTCAGTTCTAAGTTAGAGGAATGTTCTTTCTTTTAAAATAGTGATTAATTAGACCTTCAAAAAGTTTTAGTGAAGTGCAAAGTGAGGTCACACCCTCAGGATTCAGATGGTCTGGTTTCAGTTCTACCTCTGACTTTGGAGAAGTCATTGAACTTCTTTGTGCTTTGGATTCCTCAGCAGTAAAAGCAAAGGTATCATTATTTGCAACCCTCATCAATATTTGTGGAGTGTTAAGTAGCTAGAGTAATACCTGACAGATAGTTACCTGTTACCATTTTTGTCATTATTGCCACTGTTGTCACTATTATAGTGATCTTAAAGTGTTGAAAAAAAAGTCTAATTTTTTCAAGTTGTGAAAGAAGAATTGATGCCTTTGAATTGTGGTGTTGGTGAACAATACTGAATATACCATGGACTGTCAGAAGAAAGAACCGATATGTCTTGAAGAAGTACAAACAGAATGCTCCTTACAAGTGAGGATGGCGAGACTTTGTCTCACTTGCTTTGGACATGTTATCAAGAGGAACCAGCCCCCAGAGAAAAAGATACCATGGCTTGGTCAACAAGAGGGTCAGGGAGAGAGATGAAGAACCTCAACATGATGAATCGACACAGTGGTTGCAATGATAGACTCAAGCATACCAGCAGTTGGTAGAATGGCTTACCCCTAGACAGCCTTTCGTTTAGTTGTGGGTAGGGTAATTGTGAGTCAGACACCTAAAAACAACAATAAAAAGATGACTAGCCAAGTGCCGTCAGTCGGATCCGACTCAAAAGATGACTATTTGTTACAAATTATCTTGAATCATCAAAACTCCATTGTGTCTGTGCACCGTCTATACCTGGCGTGAGATGTCTGGCCCTTTAAAAAGAACAAGTCTTTTTTTAAGGAAAAAAAAAAAAAAGCAGAAACAGTGCACAGTGGGCGGTAGTGCCTGAATGAGTCAACTAGTAATTTTATTTAAGTAAAATAAGACTGATTCAAGTCTGTGGTTGTAAGATGCCTTTTCAGGGTAGTTTCCTTCTTTTAGCCTCTCCTAGGTTTGCTTCCTCATGACAAAAGTCTCAAGTCACCTTTCCTTATTTCTGTTTTAATTAGATATGTTATCCTGAGATCTTTTTTTTTCTTTTTAAGTAGCTTGTGAGATTAACATTCATAAATATCTGTATTTTGTCTAACATGCTGGTACAAACAGCACTGTAAGATTTTGTTGCTGTTATTTTATGTTATGTTCTTAGAAAGCACATAATAGAATAACCCTGTTTTGATGTGGAATCTAAAAACCACTATAATGCAGTCATAATATGGAAGGTGTCAAGTTGCAAGTAAATTTCTCAATGGCTAAATTAGTCTAATGTATTTTTTGCATTTGTGTTATGCCTAACTTACCTTTTATCCTTTCTTCCATATCTCATGCTTTCTTTAATACAGACTCACCCAGAGTTTTCCGCTTATTAACTGACTGCAAAAAACAAAAGTTTCAAGTATACTTACTTTTTAATTTAATTATTTGTTACAGAGCTCTACCTATTATATTAGTAATGATAGTTATTTAACAAGCAGCACTTAGGTAGTGCTCTCATTGTGCCAGACATTGTTCTAAATGCTTTATGTGTATTAATTTATTTAAGCTTCACAATGCCTCAGATGTAAGTACAGAAAGCCAGAAAACCTCTATAGGGTAAACACTATTGTCTCCATTTTATAGGTGAGTAAACTGAGACTCAGGTTAAATAACTTACCAGTGTCACTCAGCAGTTGAGTAGGGATTCTAACACAGTCATTTTGATACCACAGTCTGTGTTCTTAATCCTGTGTTATACATTGGTGTACAGTGGTGGGCATAGTAAATTTCCTGCCCTTGTGAAAGTTACGTTTTCAGAGTATTTCAAGTTATCTTTATGGTTAGGTTTTTCATTGGTTAAATATTACAACAGTGTCCTTGAAATAGAGCGCACATATTACTTCTAGGAGATGACTTTTCAAAAGCAGATCAGCCATACTTGTTTAAGTAGATAGGCAAGTATCATGCATATGATACTCCTCACTCACCCTGGCCCGACAGTTTATTCTAGTGATCTGTGATCACAGTTACTAGAAGCCTCTCATGCCCTCCTTTAAATCTCTTGGCCTCCCCTCTGATGCCAGTTATCACTGCTGAGATATTTCTCTGACACAGTCTGGCTGACTGCATCTTGTGGTGAGTGAGTGCCTCAGTCTTTTGCTTTCCCCACAGGGGCTTTTCCAGTGAGCCCTCTGAGCTGTCTGTGGTGTGATAAGCTGGCTGCAGTCTTCTAGGCAGATTAATGCACTGTAGATCTTGTAAGTGTGGGGTACAGTTAGCCTCCCTTCAGCAACTTTTATCTGTGAGAGACTGAAGTTGATGACTATACTTCTCCGTGTCATCCTCCTGTGGGCAGATTTCCTGTACACTTCTTCCTCGAGGTCTCTAGCGAGGTAAGTCCCAAGGTACTGTGGTAGATCAGGTATCCTTGTGTGTTCATTTTCTCTTTTTCTTGGTACAGTCTCTTTAGTCCTTTTCTTTCCCTGGAGTCACCTTTCAGATAAACTTTCTACACACAAGTCCTCCTTGTATGTAGGGTTCTGCTTTGGGAAAGGACTCAGATTGAAACAATAGCCTATTGCTGTATCTTCATTTAGACGTTTTCATCTAGGACTGCCTTTCTCTGAAATTTTAAACTCTAGGATGTCTTACTCTCAAGCTGTTCTCACTCCTTTGTTTACAGTATCCCCTTTCTCTCACCTGCCATTTATGGTCTAGCCCTTCACCTTTTTCCCTTTCCCTGTTGTTACTTTATCAGCATCATACCTGCCTTTGCTTTTCTCCTCCTGCACCTGCCCTGCACAGCAGTAGACTCCTGCCAGGATTTCAGAGTGGAGCCGGAGGCACTCTCATCTACTCGAGCTTCTCTGCAAGATTTTTCCTTTTTAAAATTTGTGCTTTCCTGTTGATGATAATGTAAACTAACAGCTGGATTATCTGGTTGATCAATAGGTAATTATAATTTTAGTGTCTGTATTTGTACTTAATTTGTAATGTAATTTTGATTTTCTAGTATGTAAGAAGTAGGAGCCTGAAACATTTTATATGTAGCTGTAAATTGGTTTTAAAATCATTTAATATTAACACCAGAGGCTCTCTAGTAACTTCTGTTTTGAAGAGCTTTGCACATTATTTCTGAAAAACTTCTTTAGGCTTCTAAAGAATGTGAGAGAGAAAAAGCCTAAGTCAACAAAAACTTTTGAACCAAGAACTTCTAGGTACCATAGCTAGGGTCTTTCTCTTGGAGCCTAGAACCCATTAGGGAAAATGGTAAACATAGTTGCAACTGAGATGAGTGTTACCTATCTGAGGATCCAATACCTGCTGGGCCTGCAGCCTTATTCTATAACCCTGGGGCTTCTCATGACTGGACTCCCTACCTTTTTGCATAACACCTTGCTTTGGGAAAGATGTTGCAGCCCCTAGTCAGGCTAACATATTCTCTTGTGACCTGAATGCCAATTCCTTCTTTCCTCTGAGAAGGCCTGGTTCGTCAGTTAACATTTTCTGTTTTTGTATCCTCTTCACTTCTGCAGATGTGTCTTTAGTTCTCTTCTCTCACAAAGTATTCTTTCCCTCATAACCTCATCCATTTTCATAAATTTATTACAACCTGCGTAATAAAAACGCCCTTCTTCCTCTCAAGTCTAGGGTATCTAGGGTATCTAGATTTCACACAGACATTTTACTAGTACTCCATGTTTCTAAATTGAAACTCATCGTCCCCCCACCACCAACTTCATTCTTCTCCCAATGCCTTCCCTATTGGGCAGTGATAATTGGTCTAGATGGCTTTCTTTCACCCTCCCTCTCCAAAGCACCCATCACATCCCACTTTGGCTGTTAGTTGGTGTTGAGTCATTTCTGTCTCCTGGCAACATTAAGTACATCAGAACAAAACCTTGCTGGTGCCTAGTCATCTTCATGATCTGAGATACATTTGAGTTTATTGTTGTGGCTACTGTGCCAGCCTATCTCCTTGAAGTGTCCTCCACTTCATCAAACATGATGTCCTTTTCTAGAAGTTGTTTTTTCGTGATGATGTATCCAGAGTAAGCAAGCCCAAACCTTGCCATCTTTGCTTCTAAGAAATGTTCTGGTTGTGTTCTAAGACTAATTTGTTTGGGCGTTCCATAATTTATTCAGTAGTCTTCACCAACACTGCAATTTGTTTTTGTTTTTGTCTGTTCTTTTTTCATTATTAACATTTGTGTGCATTTAAGGCAGTTGAAGAGACTGTGGTTTGAGTCAGATGTGTATCATTTATCAAAGAGACTTCTTTTTAAATGCTTTTCCAAGAACTCTTTTGTAACAGATTTGTCCAGTGCAATATACCATTTGATTTCTTGACTTTTGTTTTCATGGATGTTGATTGTTGATCCAAGTAGAATAAAATCATTGACGTCTTCAGTTTCTTCTGCAGTCATCATGATGCTCTTTATTGGTCCTATTGTAAGAACTTTTGTTTTTGTCACATTCAGGTGTAATCCATACCAACATCTGTAGTCTTAGATCATCATTAATAAGTGCTTTGATTCATCTTCATTTTTAGCAAGCACAGTTCTGTCGTCTGCATATTGCAGCTTAATGAGTCTTCTCCCATTATTTTTCACATAGTGTGGCTTTTTCGCTTGTCTTGAACATAGGTTGAGTAAGTTTGATGAACAGATAGTACTCTGCTGTAGACCTTTTCCAGTTTTGAACCACATAGTAGCTCCGTGCTCTGTTTGGATTGTTGCCTCTTGATCGTTGTACAGATTTTGCATGAGCACAAGTAAGTGTCCTACGCTCCTGTTCTTCACAGTGTTATCCGTAATTCGTTAAGTTCTACACAGTTGAATATCATCACGTAGTTGACAGATAAGCAACTTTCTTACATTCTCTGCTTTTGGCCAAAATCTATTTGACTTCAGAAATGATATCTCTTTTTATGACCTCTTCTGCGTCTGGCTTGAACCTTTGGCATGCCCCTGTCTGTGTACAGTAGCAGTCACTTTTGAATTATCTTCAGCCAAGTTTTCTAGCATTTAGATTTAATGATATTGTTCAGTAATTTGATTGCCCTTCTTTGTGCCTTCCAGTCAGTAGGCCAGGTAGTATCTTTCAGATATCTTAACATAGACAACTAAGGCCTCCAGTGTTAGTTTGTGAAGCATCTCAGTTGATATTCCATCAGTTTCTGGAGTTCAGTTTTTTGCTAGTGCCTTCAGTGCAGCTTGAACATCTTCCTTCAGGGCCAGTGTTTCTTGTTCATGTGGTCCTTCTTGAGATGGTTGAATGCCAGCCATTTCTTTGGATAACGCTGACTGTGTTCTTTCCCATCTTCTTCTGATGCTGCCTGCATCATTCAGCTTCTGCCAGTAGAACACTTCAGCGTTGCAGCTTGAAGCTGTGGGTTGGGGAAATACTGATCTTCCCTTGTGGTTGTCCAATAGGAAGTCTTTACACATTTCCTCCTGGTGTTTTGAGATGTTGCAGCCCACATTTCTGTCTCTAATCAGGTGTCTTTTCGTTTGTTGCCACTGTTTGAATTTAGCTTCCACAGCACAAGTAACTATGCCTTGTGTATGTATTCATATTATTTCACTGCCTAAAGTTCTTCAAAGTTTTCCCATTATTTGTAAAACAAAATCTAAACTCTTTAAAATCTATTAAACTTTAAGGCTGTCTGTAACCTAGCTCCTCCCCTTGCTAATCTCAGTTTTTGTGATTTTCAACTCAAGTATTTTGATTCTTTCGGGCCTTTGTATTTTACTGTTCTGAAATAATATAGGTTATACTGATGTGAGAAAATTACAGGGATAAAATAATCTTATTTATAACCCCACCAACCGGATATAACTACAAATACTGTGTGAATATATTTTTTGTACTTCCTAAAAGAAAGAAGGCAAGAGAGAAGATTCCATCAGGACTCCTTGGCTTTGTATGTCCTGACCTTTTGTCTAATTATCTTCTCAACACTTGTGTACCTGTAAGGCCAGTGTCCTACCTCTCTTCAATTCCATTTGAAACTGTCATTTCCATGAAGCCTTTCAATGTTCTCTGGTGGATTTGTGTCCTCAGTACACCTTACCTGTAGCTGCATTACAGGGACTGTAATGTCATTGTAATTATTTGCATGTTTGTCTTTGAACTGAACTGAAAGTTCATTGAGGCAAGGTCTTTGTATTTCCAGATCTTTCACAAAAGCTGACTTGGCAGACCGAGGACGAACTTCCAGAGAGGTGAGGATTAAACAAGTAGAATCCAGGGGAGTAGAAATGTGTGAAGAAAGAGTAATGAGTAGTGTTAAATGGCATGTGTAAATCCAGTGAGTAGATGTATTGCAAGTATATTGTAGGCAGTCAGGAAATTTTTGGCTAAATGAGTAAATGCAGAGTGTAAGATAAAGCCTTCCTAGGAAATGTTATTTGCAAGAACAGGTTGACATGAATGGTCAAGATGGGACACCAATTATACCCAGTTAAGGAGTGAGCAGGAGGTTAGAAAATGGAGCCAGCCGGTACAGATCACTATTTTATTTCTAGACCTTTGATTATAAAGAGAAAAGATAAGACTAGGACAGCAGTAGAAAGGTGTCTCTCCGTCTTGCTCCTTATGATGAGCTGTTGTATGTGAAGTGCTATTAGTGGGAACTCGCTAAGAGATCGTTTCTGAGCATAACTGCCAGCTGTACCAGCGGTATGGAAGAGCTCTAGGCCGCATCTCTAGGGATTGCTTTTTAGGTCTGAGGTGGTTTTCCCAGGTAAATCTGACACAGTTATTTCCTAGACTCAAAAAGGCTACAGGAAACTGGTAGTGCCTACTTCTGCTTCTCTTCATTACCTTTACAGATTATCAAGATTGATTAGGGTAGGCTGTTGGGCCCTTGTCATTTCCTTTTTACTATTTGGCTGTCTGCTGCATGCTTCCCTCACAACCATGTCTGTGGTGTCTTCCAAACCTTACTGTCTCGTGGCTCTTTGGTCTTAATTACTGTCTTCTTCTGTCTCTTGTGCCTTTCGTAAACAACACCAGTGAGTGACAGTGCCTCTGTATTTCTGTCCAGTGAGCTGACCAAATTGGACTTGGACTCTTAACGCTGTTTTCCTTATTATTTTCAGCTGTTCAGCACTAACAGCTTGTCGTGCTGCTTCTGGGTTTGAAGCTATTCCAGAGGCATGAGGATTTCACATAGCTGATCCTTGGCTTGCTGAAGTTTACAGAAAGAAAAGAACAATGGCATTTTAAAATAGTATTTTAAAGTTAGATAGCTTCAGAGTATTAAAAAACATTATTTTAGTGGCAGTTCTCTAAGTTGATTTTGTAACGGTTTATTAAGACAGGTTGGTGTCACTATGTAGCATGAATAGTTTGCTGAGAAAGTATGTTCAGTCTGTATGTGGAGCACATATTTAGTTCTGTGCACTTAGTGTAGAATTTGCCGAGATGCTTCATTCATCACAATGAAGTGATTCCTCAGGAGACTTGGAGTTCCAGACCCTTTTAGTCAGAGCTTTGGAATTGATAATATTTGAATTTCCCTAGCATTATGGTCTACATAGAGTTACTGCACCCTGAACCTTTTAGGCAGGCCCTAAAAGGTAAATAGCTAGGCATTTCACACTTTTGAAACACTCAGCTTTTGTTGATCTCTTGGATAGAGTCACCAATGAAATGTAAGCAAAACTGTACGCTTGGAGCCTAGTATGCTGACTTGCTGACCACTGCAAAGTGAATAACTGCAAGTCATTCTTAAATGCTTTACCCTGGAAGCCAACGCTGAGCAGAGGGAAAGAGGTACTCTATGGGTGCTCTGAAGCATAGCCTAACACACTGTCTGCTCTGGAACTAGCATCCTGGTAGTTATTTGTGCCTTTGAAATAGAGGTCTTTAAAAGAAATACTCATTGTTAAGGTGGAATGCAGTTCTTTCTTGTTAAAAGAAATTTGCCAAGAGAATACTACGTGGTCCATAATTATTTACATTGTAAAAGCAAAGAGAAGAAATTTTTTTTACACTATGAAAATTAAAAGCAAAAGAAGAAGACACGTCAGTTTTACATCTTATATACATATATAAAACCAAACTCATTGCCGTTGAGTTGATTGCGGCTTCTAGCAATGCTGTGGAATGGAATAGAACTGCCCTGTGGAGTTTTCGAGGAGCACCTGGTAGATGGATCCTAACTACCTACCGTTTGGTTAGCAGCCATAACTTACCTCTATGCCGTCAGTTTCCAGTAAGATACATAAAATTCTTTGCCATTCCCAGGTTTCTCTGGGTGCTGTATATGTTTATATACTTTTACATAGCTGCCATCATAATGTATACTTTACAGTCAGTATTATTATTTTAGTGATGCTGTATTTTATTAATGATTGTCTAATAGCTCATCAGATTGATGCAGTTTGGTATTTTCCTGTTGTTATAGAATGTTTCCATTTTGGTCTATAGTAAATATACCATATAGTACTAAGTGCAACATTTTTGTGTGGAGATGTGGGTATATGTGTATATCACCTTTTCTATTTTTTAAAATAGTAGTTTAGTTTCCTTGCCAACAATTTCTGTACAAGTAGACGTTGGTTACATTCTCACTGTATTTCTGTCCTGATTATTCTTTTTTTATGTTAAATCTTTTAATTTTTTAAAAAAATTTTTTATTTAATATAACTGAGTGAAAATGTACATTCCCGTGTAAATTTACGTACCCACCTATATGCAGCTTCCACTGCTCTCCCTGTCCGGTGACTGCACACTATTCCTCTCTGCTCCATGCATGTCTGATTCTCCCAACAGTCTCTTTTTTCCCTCCTCTCCACCCACTCTCCTTCCTCCAGCCAGAGGTCAGCAGGATGACATCCTATAGATGTATAGAACCATAAAGTGCATCCAGTATATGGTCATTGCATTGCCAAGTCCAATCCATTCCTGTCTGAAATGTGGACCTTCGTTATGATTTATGGTCAAGGACAGCTTCAGGGTGAGGGGCCATGCTCTCAGGGGAACCCCAAAACCACTGGACCATCAATTGAGGTCTTTTAGTAGGGATCTCAGGGTGCACCCCTTTTTATTCTTGTGTTGCCAGTGAGACTCAACTTAGTGAGCTCCATCGTGGCTATCACTGGTGGTGGCCGGGCACCATCCGGTTCTTCCGGTCCCAAGTCGATGTAGGCACCCACTAATGTGGGTCTCTTTGTCTTCTGGGTTGTCTTTTCCCCATGTCATTTTGGTCCTCGGTGAGCATCCGTTCCTGCTGAGTTGGGACCATTTGCTGTGCCCTCGGATGGCAGCTTGGCAGCTTTTAAGACCCCAGACGCCACTCACCAATGTGGGGTGCAGAGAGCCTTCTTAGCAAAACGCTAGTTGTGCCAGTTGGCCTCGATTTCGCCTAAGAGCATGGTCCCCCGCCCCCTGCCCCAGCTACTTTATCCTTGCAATATTGGGTTAAGATGGAAGGAGTACCCATGTTATGTTTAAGTCCACTTAATATTGTTTTTGTTTCTAATGTGTGCTATCACCAATTTCACCCAGCCAGATACCTAGCAACTATCTAATCTAAACCCTCCCCCTCCCTTCATCCCTCCCCTCCCTTGCAGCTGTCAAAGAGTCTTTTCTTCTATACACAAGTCTGTTTTTGAGATCTTATCATAGAGGTCTCATACAATATTTGTCCTTTTGTCGCAGACTACTTTCACTCAGCATAATGTCTTCCAGTTGAAACCAGGTCATGAGATGTTTCCTGAAATCATCCTTATTCTTTATCATTGCGTAGTGCTCCTTTGAGTATATATATACCATAGTTTACCTATCCATTCTTCTGTTGTTGGGCATCTGGGTTGATTCCATCTTTTTACTGTCGTGGACTGTGCTGCGATAAACATTCTTGTGCATGTGTCCGTTGGTGTGAAAGGCCTTGATTCTGTAGGATATATTCCAAGTAGTGGAATTACTGGGTCAAATGGTATATCAATATCCATTTTTTTAAGGAAGCCCCAGATTGCTTTCCAAAGAGGCTGGACCATTTTGCAACCCCACCAACAGTGTAGGAGGGTTCCACTTTCTCCATAGCCTCCCCAGCATTTGTTTTGTGTTTTTTGGATCATGGCCAACCTTGTTGGGGTGAGATGGTATCTCATGGTCGTCTTGATTTGAATTTCTTTAATAACTAAAGATCGTGAACATTTCCGCATGTGTTTTTTGGCTGCCTGGATCTCTTCTTTAGAGAAATGTCTGTCCATCTCCTTTGCCCATTGCTTAAGTGTATGATTTATTTTCTTCTTGTTGATATTTTGTAGTATCTTATAGATTATGGAAATCAGGCCGTCGGTCTGACCTAGAGTTGCCAAATACTTTTTCCCATTCTGTAGCTGTTCTTTTAATTCTATTAATAAAGTCTTCAGATGAGCAAAAGTGTTTAATTCTTAATAGATTCCATTTATCTATTCTCTCTTCTGATGATTGTGGTTTGTTTGACAGATTTTGGAGTCTCCATGTTGTGTATTAAAACTTCTATTGTTGTTCCTACCTTTTCTTGGATGAGCTTTATCGCTTTAGGTTTGATATTTAGGACTTTTATCCAGTTGGAGTTGATTTTTGTATAAGGTGTAAGATATGGATCTTGTTTCAGTTTCTTGTGGATGGATATCCAATTTTGCCAGCACCATTTGTTATAGATACTGTTTTCACCCCACTTTAATGTCTTAGGGCCTTTATCAAATATCAGTTGTTCATAGGGTGTTCTGATTATTATGTTTCCATTAATCTGGTTTCCCTGTCACTTTACATTCTCATCTTTGTTTTTAAAATAATTGTTGCCCATTTGGTCTCATATAGATGATTTTTTTTACAGGTGATATTCCTTATTTTTTGAGCCAGTCTGTTATTTAGCTACAAGGTAACCATAGGGGTTAGTTTCAGGTCAAGGTTTGAAGAGTATCTGGGCAAATAGTTGGGGAGCACTGTTTCAACTAGTCTAAAAAGCTTGTTTTTTGTTTTTTAATCTTTTATATTTTTAATTATTTTCTTAGGGTGAATTCTCATTAGCTAGATTGCTACATCACAGGGTAGAAACTTTTTTCTGGGTTTTGATACAGGTCCTCAGATTATTTTTCCCCAACTTATACCAGTTGATGGAGCTGTCTGTGTTCTATGCTGGTTTCTCTCAGCCCTCTCTGTAATGAGTGTTTTAATGGGTTAAAAAAACTTTTTTTTTTTTTGCCAGTTATATTGCGTTGTTTTGTATTTCTTTGATAACTACTAAAGCTAAATTTGTGTGTGTATGTATGCATGTATACGTAACACACAAGCTTTCTTGCTCACTCTCTTCTTTTTTTTCTTTTGGTAAGGCACAGATATTTATGAAAAACCCTTAGACTGGCTGCTTGTCCCAGAGCAGTGGTCAGGAAGTAGTGTGGCAGGGTCAGCCATCGGGAAGTAGAGCCATCTCTGACCAAATCTGCTGACATATAGCTTATTGACATGGCGAACTCTTTAATTCACAGAAAATAAATGTATACCTAATGAGGTACTTTACTTAAACGACTCTTCTGATTGTTGCTATTATAGAGTACCCCATTTTCAAGGGTTAAGAATCAAAACTATACAGACTATTAATTTTTTGTTTAGAGATTCTGAAAGGGACTCAGACACATTCAGGGTCCTTTTATGAACTTCTTTTGGGTCTAGTTTGTAGATCAAAATATATAGAGATTTGAACCAAATATTTTACTAATTCCTTGAATAGAAATAGATTTTCTTGAAAAAGAGGTCAAATTCAAAAATTGAATCAGGGCCTTGTGTAGGATGTAGGTCTTGACACTGTTGAACAATATATATTGAACTATATGTATATATATGTACACACGTATATATGTACATATGTATGTATACTCACATATGTGTGTATGTATGTCTACTATATATGTAGTACAGTGCACACTAATAAACATAAACAGTTACTATAAGCAGCGGGATGATATGGTCAAGCTTTCACAAAGTTCACGCGAATTGGCAGTCGGCCTTGAAGTGACTGAGACATCTGGACATGTCTGTTGAGCCCTGTGGGAGCTGCAGGAGATAATCAAAAAGCTGAAGACTGTGTGAGACAAGAATGTTGATAGCTTTTATGGTGTTAGGAATATTTGACACTGTTATTCTTTTCTTTTTTAAACTTTTTTTATTAATTACAGTAAAAGAATAAAATTTCTAACATTTATCAACTATCTGTGATAAATCCTCAGCCCCCACCCACCCAGGTAACCAACAGAGTCACTTTCTTCTGTGGATAGTTCTCTTGTTAAGTCCGTATAACAGGGGTCTCATACAAACTTTGTCCTTTTGACACTGATTGGTTTCACTCAAGGTGATCTCTTCCAAATGAGACCATGTTATGAGATGTTTTCTAAAGTTGTCACTGTTTTTTATCATGGCATAGTGCTCCATTGAGTATATGTGCCATAGTTTGCTTATCCATTCATCTGTTGATGGGCATCAGGGTTGATTGCAACTTTTTGCTATTGTGCACTGTGCTGCAGCAAACATTTGTGTACATGTGTCTTTTTTGAATGTGGTTAATTAAATGTTAAAACATACTTGATTGGAAATAGGTGGAAATGGAGCCTGGAGACTTGGTATAAAAGTTATTTTATTTGTGTAAGTGAAAGGTGGGGTAATGGGCTGAGAGAGAGAGGTAAATGTTGAAAATGTGGAGCTGTATTAGAGAAAAATGGTTTGGGAGATACTATGTTTGTAAACTCAGTAGACGATTTATACATATGTGTGATGTATATATATATATATGATGTATCTTATTTCTTGATGTACTTTTTGTATTTCAGATGACTTTACAACTGGTTTTCTGGATTGGACTGATTAGCTCAATTTGCAATGTATTTGGCCAAACAGGTAAAAAAAAAAAGAAAAAAACATGAAAAGTTTTCATTTCAGTATCTTGCCTCACTCCTTGACCAGTTATATTCTAGGGAAATCCTAGGTTAAATCACGCTACTCCTGAAAGCCCTGCGCTCAAAGAGTTCGTGTAATGGACTGTAGGATCCTTTGTGGTCGGGCTCCTCCATACTGCTGCTACCCAGTTTCTCCTCTGAGTCCTCACTCCTTATTCTCTCCTGTACTGCCCTCCTTGCTTTTTTTTGCTCATGCACACCAGGTATCTTTTTACTTAGAACATTGGCTATCTCTTCAGCATGAAGTGTGATTCTGTTAGGTATCTGTGTTCTATCCCTCTTTAGCTCTTGACTCAAATGTTGACTTCTCAGTGAAGCCTTCCCTGGCTATCACATTTATAATTGCATGGCCCTTCCACATACTTCTTTCTCTGTTTAATTTTTCTCCTTCCATTTATATCTATCTAACATGCTGTCTCTTCCTTTTTGTCTCTCCCCTCTATTAGACTGTGTGCTCCATGAGGGTAGAAATTTTTGTTGGTTTTCTTCACTGCTATATCCTCAATGTGTAGAGTGATGAATAGTATCTGGCATATAAAAGGCTTCAAATAAATGTATGTTGCATAAGAGAATGAATCCACTGATGTTCCCAAACAGTGATCATTATCCTCTAGAAGTTGTTCTGGATAAGCTTGGTAACTAGGTCCATAGTCTTCATGCTTAATATTCATATACATTGCATTGCTTGTCATCGAGAGCCTGATTTTTAATTATTTTCTCTCTTAAACGTCAAGTGAAAGTGTTCTTTTCCTGACAGATGAAAATAGGTGTTTAAAAGCAAATGCAAAATCATGTGGAGAATGTATACAAGCTGGGCCGAACTGTGGATGGTGTACGAATTTAGTAAGTAAAATTGCTCAAATTTTTTATGTTTAGTAATTTACTGTTGTTCAATGCTGTGTCCTTGGGAAGTACCAGATAGGAATTTTCCTTTAAAACTGTTAAACGAATAACTGTTGCCTGTGTGTAAAATGTAAGGCCCTGGTAGCACAGTGCTAAGACACTCAGCTGCTAATTGAAAAGTTGGTGGTTCAAACGTACTGGCTGCTCCATGGGAGAAAGCTGTGGCAATTTGCTTCCATAAAGATTACAGCCCTGGAAATTCTATGGGGCATTTCTGCTCTGTCCTGTAGGGTCACCATGAGTTGGAATCGTCTGAATAGCAACAGATTTTTTTTGTTTTATGTGTATAAAGCAGTGGTGGTCTAGAGCTTTTGCTGTTCAACATGTCAGCCACTAGTTATATGTTTACTGAGTACTTGAAATGTAGGTGTTCCTGACTGAGTATACTGTAAGTCTCAGATACATGCAAGATTTTAAAGATTTAGTATAAAAATAAGCATTACATTGATATGTTGAAATGATAACATTTTTAGATACATTACTAAAATTAATTTCCCTTGTTTCTTTTTAGTGTGATTACTTGAAAATTTTACGTTACTGCTGTGGCTAGTCCTTGTGGTTGGCATTGTATGTTTAACTGCTTCCATAAACCACTAGGCCTTTAGGTGTAGACTGTTGTAGATTTTTCCCTTTTTTATGGGAAGGTAAAAATTAACCTTCACAGGTATATTTGATTTAAACTAATGTTGAATTGATTTACATTCTAATGCAAACCCAGTGAGGGTAAGTTTTAAATTTTATTCATGTTTATTCATTAAACAGTTAAGACTTTGATGCTTTGGGGCATAATTTTTAAGTTATTGACTGCTCTTTTAGAATATGTTTAGTGTAGTTTTTGGAGTATTGATTATAGTCTTAAAAGTTTTCTGAGTTGGTACACATTTGGGAATGTGTAGCTCACTGCCGCCCTCTGCTTTAGTGACACTTGATGCTTGATGATAAGCTATGACTTTGAACCGTCTGGACATTACTTTTCCTTTCCAGTTGTTTCTCTGGCTTCTTAGGTGATATTGTCAGTGTTTGTTTCTCTTTAGAAAAAAAAGAAAACCTGAAAACAAAACACTGTGTATTTTTTAAGTATCTTTTCTTAGTTTAAGCAATACCATGAAATGGATAGGTAGTAAATACTGTATATGGCAGCATGTAAAATGATACCAAATAAATGGAAATCCTCTGTTATCTGCATGTCAAGATTAAAAAGAAAAATTCTGGCTTACTAAATACATGCTTTGTAAGAATATATGTGTGTGTGAGTTTGTTGTACTATGGGGACTTGCATGTTACTAGAACATACGCCATCCATTTTCAGATACTACCAGCAGGGTCACCAATGGCAGAAAGGTTTCAGCTGAGCTTCCAGACTAAGATTAGGAAGGAGGACCTGGACCTTCATTTGCTGATGTGGCCCACTCAAAATGAGAAGAAACAACTGCAGGCATCCATTAATAATCAGAACATGGAATGTACAAAGTGTGAATCTGGGAAAACTAGAAGTCGTCGAAAATAAAATGGAATATATAAACATTGATATCCTAGGCATTAGTAAGCTGAAATGAACTGGTATTGGCTATTCTGAATTGGTCAGTCATAGGATCTGCTATGCTAAGAATGACAACTTGAAAAGGAATGGTGCTGCATTCATTATCAAAAAGAGTATTTTAACATTTATCCTGAGTCAGAATTGACTTGACAGCAGTGGGTTTGGTTTTTTTTGGTTTGAAGTACAGTGCTGTCAGGGATAGAATAGTATCCATACAACTATGTGGAAGACTGGGTAATATTCAGATTTGTGCACCAGCCACTTAGGTCAAAGATGAATAAATTGAAGAATTTTACCAGCTTCTGTAGTTCAGAATTGATAAAGCATGCAATCAGAATGCACTGATAATTACTGGTGATGGAAATGTGAAAGTTGGAAACAAAAGAGATGGATCAGTAGTTGGAAAATACAGCTTGGTGGTAGAAACGATGCCACAAGATCATGTGATAGAACTTTGCAAGACCAAGCACTTCTTCATTGTAAATATCTTTTCACCAACATAAATGGTCACTATACACAGGACCTCACCAGATAGAATACATGAGAATCAAATCGACTACATCTGTGGAAAGAGATGATGAAAAAGCTAAGTATCAGTGGTCAGAACAAGACCCAGGTGCTGACAGCAGCACAGACCATCAGTTGCTCCTATGCAAGTTCAAGTTGGAACTAAAGAAAATTAGAAAAGGTCCATGAGAGCCAGTGTTCAATCTTGAATATATCCTACCTGAGTTTAGAGGCCATCTCAAGAACAGATGGACACTAAGGACAAAAGACCAGATGAGTTGTAGAACTGGTGTCACGGGCATCATACATGAAGAAAACAAGAGGTCAGTAAAAAGAGCAATGAAAGAAAAAAAAAAAAACAGTGCGTCAGCAAGAGACTGAAACTTGCTTTTGAATGTTGAATATCTAAAGCAAAAGAAAAAAATGATGAAGTGAAAGAATTGAACAGAAGATTTCAGTGGGCAGCTCAGGAAGACAGAGTACTATGATATGTGCAGAGAGCTAGAGATTAGGAAAAAGGGAAGAACCCATTCTGCATTTGTCAAGCTGAAAGAACTGAATAAAAATTCAAGCCTTGAGTTTCACTAGGGAAGGATTTTACAGGGAAAATATTAAATGATTCAAGAAGCATCAAAAGAAGATGCAAGGAATACATCAAGTCATTATACCAAAAAGAATTGATCAACAATTTCAAGAGGTAGCATATGATCAGTAACTGATGCTACTGAAGGAAAAAGTCAAAGCTGCATTAAAAAAGGTGTTGGTGAAAAACAAGGCTTTAGGAATTACTGGAGTGTTAGTTGAGATGCTTCATCAAACTGATACAGCAGTGGAAGTGTGCTCACTGGGTCTATACCAAGAAATTTGCATTACCTGGCTACACAGATCTGTATTTGTGCATGTTCCTAAGAAAGGTGATCTAGCCAAATGCAGAAATTAGTATCATTAATACCACGCACAGATAAAATTTTGCCGAAGATCATCCAGAAGTAGCTGCAGTAGTATATTGACAGGAACTGCCAGAAATTCAGGCTGGATTCAGAAGAGGATGTGGAGCCAGGGATATCATTGCTGATGTCAGATGGATTGTGGCTGAAAGCAGAAAATACCAGAATAGATGTTTGTGTTTTGTTGACTATGCAAAGCCATTCAACTGTGTATTATAAGAAATTATGGATAACATTGCAGAAAACAGGAATTTCAGAACAATTAATTGTGTTTGTGAGGCATCTGTATGATTAGGAGGCAGTCATGTGAACAGAAGATGGCTTAAAGTCAGGAAAGGTGTGTGAGTCAAGGTTGTATCCTTTCACCTTACCTATTCAGTCTGTATGCTGAGCACGCAAGTAACCCAAGAAGGTGGACTGTATGAAGAGGTATGGGCAGTCAAGATTGGAGGAATCTGTGTTATGTAGATAACACCACCTTACTTGCTGATGACGATGAAAGACCACAGGCCCCAGTATGGATTACATTTTATCGTTAAGAAGACAGAAGTCCTCACAACTGGACCAGTAAGCAACATAGTGATAAATGAAGAGAAGAGGTGGTCAAGGGTTTCATTTTACTTGGATCCGCAGTAAACACCCATGGAAGCAGCAGTCACGAAATCAAAAAACACTTTGTATTTGGAAAATCTATGGAAGTGTTGAAAAGCGAAGAGGTCACCTTGAAAGCTAAGGCACACCTGACCCAAGCCATGGCACTTTCAGTCTCTTCATATGCGTGGGAAAGCTGAACAGTGAATAAGGAAGACAGAAGAAAAATTGACAACTTTGAATTACAGTTTTGAAGAAGAATGTTGGATATGCTATTGACTGCTAGTGAAACAGATCTGCCTTAGAAGAAGTACACTCAGAGAGCTCCTTAGAAGCAAGAATGGCAAATCTGCAACTTACGTTCTTTGGACATGCTGCCAGGAGGGGTCAATCCCTGGAGAAGGAGATCATGTTTGGTTAAGTTAGAGGGTCATTAAAAAGGAGGAGGACCTGCAACGGAATGGATTGATACAGAGGCTGCAACATTGGGCTCAAACAAAACAGTGATAGTGGGCATGCAAAAGACCAGGCAATGTCTTGTTAAGTTGCACATAGGGTCTCTGTGAGTTGGAACCAACTTAACAGCACCTAGCAACAAAGTGTCAGTCATCAAAAGTCTAGTTAATAATTTACTGATAATGTTTTTTAAAATCTATGTGTACATGTTTATAAATGACATATCTATACTTACATAAATGCCGATGTCATTTTTTCCCAGTCACATTTCTTGAACACATTTCATGTAAAACTTTTATGTATACCTTTTACATTTGTGCTTTCACAAAGGCACTTTGTCACCTGATTAGCGCTTTTGTTTCCACATCAGTTGTTTGAAATAGAGCACATATTTGAATTCATGTTGTTGCTGGAAATCCAACCCTCAAGCTATAAGTATTCATTCATTTATTAAGGTCATTTGTTCCTTCATTAAGATCTTAAAAAAAGATCACTCTGGAAGTATATTCATGACCCTTTTCATAGTTATTTTACTGTATTGCTTTTTATTAAGACAAAATTTTAAATGCTTCTTTATAATAATAGTGAATGCTTGAAATTTTTGAGTCCATCCTCCACCAAAAAGAAAAACCAAACCCACTGCCATCGAGCTGGGTCTGACTCATAGTGACCATAGAGGTCAGAGTTGACCAGCCCCGTAGAGTTTCCAAGGAGCACCTGGTGGATTTGAACTGTCGACCTTTTGATTAGCCACTATGCCATCAGGGTTTCCTATCCTCCACCAGAATACTTACTAAAATAAAATCTGTTAAGTTTCTTAGTTTCCTTTTAAAAGTACCATCATTAATGAGTATGCTTTTGGGATAATGTGTTCTCCATAAACATTTGGCTTATTCATAATATTGTAATGTGTGCAATGTGAGAGACTTCATAAAGACTTTCGAAAGGGAAATTTGGGGAAAAACTTTCAGTATTTGGGGATATATATTATTAGTGGCCAGTAATCATGATGAATAGTGCTATCACTGAAGAATTGTTTTTGACTGATATTCTGAATTAGAAGGTGGGACAATTAAAATGTACAGTTAGTTCAAGGAGTGCTGTTCCTTGCTAGGGAAGGATTTTGCTTTTAAACAAGAGTACTCATTATGGTTTAAATGAAGGGCGTTTGTTTAAAAAGCAGAAATGAGGTATATTAGATGCATCTGGTGATGTTCTTTTTGGAAATTATGGTTATGTGAAAGCTTTGACCACTACATGTTCTTAATGTATACCTGTGTTTGTATATGTTGTTTAGACATTTTTGCAAGAGGGAATGCCTACCTCTGCCCGATGTGATGATTTAGAAGCCTTAAAAAAGAAGGGTTGCCATCCAGATGACATAGAAAATCCCAGAGGCTCCAAAGATATAAAGAAAAATAAAAATGTAACAAATCGCAGCAAAGGAACAGCAGAGAAACTCCAGCCAGAAGATATTACTCAGATCCAGCCACAGCAGTTGGTTTTGCAGTTGCGATCAGGTACATAAATCTAATATTAATAATACTGCATTTTTTGTTGAGTGTTTTGGTAAGAGCTTTATGTTAGCCTCTTCCTCAGTTTTATATGTGCACTGCCACTCTGTTAAAACACAGAACAGGTTAAATTATGGAAACTTTTTGCACATATAGTAATTTCTGTCATATCTATTTGGAATAATATTAAATATTGCCTAATGTCCAGAGAGAAACCTTAGTGGTAAGGTCGTTAAGTACTGTAACTGCTAACCAAAAGGTTGGCAGTTGACATCCACCAGCTGCTTTTTGGTAACTATAGGGGCATTTCTGCTGTGTCCTTTAGGGTCATTATGTGTCAGAATAGAACCAGTGACACATACAGCTATACAGATAGATAAATGTATCTGTGTCTGTCCGCTTATATGCATATATACATTTCTGCTTATATAAATGAATTAGCTCATGTGATTATGGTGGTAGGAGGACTGGCATTCCAAAATACAGTCAGGCAACAGGCAGGAGATTCCTATGGTTTTCTGTCAGCGGGTGGAAGAAGAATAAAAAGGGGAAGAGTTTTGACAGTATGTCAGTTTATAGTCTGGAGACAGAATATACCCTAGGAAAAAGTCCTGTTTTGTTCCTAAGGCCTTTTGCTGATTGGATGAGATCCACCACCATTATAGAAGGCCAGCTGCTTTTTAAAAACATTGTAGCCAACTGATTTAATCACCTCCACTAGGCAGAACTTGACAGTTACTTCACAACAGACTCTAAACTAGTGTTTCACCAAACAGCTGGACACCAGAGCTTAGCCAGGTTGACACATAAAATTAGCCGTCACAAGCTTCTAACCATGTCCAGCAAAGCTCCACTATCACATAGAGACCACCAGTCTAATAGACCTTTATTATGGTCTTTTCACCCCTGACCTTGCTATACCACTTGGATCTCAGCTGTTTGAAATGCTCGTCTCTTGGCTTCCATGATAACACTTCTAGTTTTTCTTATCTCACCCTTGATTTCTGGGCTCTTTTGGGTGTTTTTTTATTCCCCTATTACTCTACTTTAGTGTTGGCTTTTCTCAACTGTTTGAAAACAATTTGTGGGTTGCAGAGCACAGATTCTGCTAAGCTCCGAACCCGTTTCCCAGCTGCCTACTAAAAACTGATGACAGCCTAACATGTCTCATATCTCTTCTCTCCTCTCCTTTCCCCTTGTTTCAGTTCGCATCTTTCTCCTCCTCTTGAATCTTGCTGTAGGTTTTCTAACTCTTTGTATATCTGTAATCCATTTCCAAAACTTTTTGCCAGGTTTTCTGGAGTAGAACTATGATCATGTTAATTGACTTTTAGGCAGTAGCTTTTCATTACAGGGAAGACGTAGTCCTTACAACTTCATCTTTGTATGCAGTATGTACCATGGATGCTAACCAAAAAGTCAGCAGCTCAAAGCCATCAGCTGCTCCTTGGAAACCCTGTGGGGCAGTTCTCTGTCATATAGCATAACTATGACTCTAAAATGACTTGACAGCTTTGGTTTTGGGGTTTTGTTTTGTTTTAACCACCCCAGTCTAGTTTATGGTCTTCAGTCTGTTTGGTTTCTTTGATAGCTACACGTGAATTGTTTATTTGTCCTGCCCACTGTGGGTTATGGATGTTGCCTTTTTTTCACCTTTGTATCCCTAGGATCTAGCATGACAGCTATTTGTTAAATAAGATTGAGTGATTCTATTAGAGTTAGATATGGAATTCCCAGTTTTTTGTTTTTTTCAAACAAAGAGAAATTTATTTTCTCACGGTTTGGAGGCTAACAGTCCGGATTCTAGGTGCCATCTCTAGAGGAAGGCTTTGTGTCTCTGATACCTCTGAGGGAAGGTCCTTGTCATCAATTTTACCCTAGTCTAGGAGCTTCTTAGGATAGGGACTTGAGGTCCAAAGGACATACTTCACTCCTGGTGTTTCTTTCTTGGTGGTGTGAGGTCCCTCTCCTCTCTGCTCCGTTCTTTCTTTTATATGCAAAAGAGATTGACTCAAGATACAGCAGTCTTATAGACTGAGTCCTCCCTCATTTACATGACTGCCTCTAATCCTACGTCATTAACCTTATAGAGGTTAGGATTTATAACACATGGCATAATCACAGCAGATCACAAAGTGGAGGACAAGCACAGGATACTGGCCTAGCCGAGTTAATGAGATATTTTGAAGAGACACACTTCAAACCATAACAGCTACACTTTTCCTAATCTTAGTTATTCTTGGGAATTATTTTTATGTATTATTGTGTTCAGTTATTCACTCATTTCTGACTACTTTTTATATGTCTCTTTGATAAGTGCTAGAGATAAAAAAATAGGTGCAACGCCAGAGACTCTCACAGTGTATAAACAGAGATGGAGGGGTGGGAAACCAAATCTCTCTAGCTCTGTTCATCTGTTTATAATTACCATTTTTAAGTATACAGTAATTTGACATTTATTATATGTCTTGCAGCAGTCACGAGTATTTGTTTCTAAA
Organism: Heterohyrax brucei; assembly: GCA_028571685.1. Classification (NCBI taxonomy): domain Eukaryota; kingdom Metazoa; phylum Chordata; class Mammalia; order Hyracoidea; family Procaviidae; genus Heterohyrax; species Heterohyrax brucei. The sequence goes on along the minus strand of CM053142.1, from coordinate 16,421,623 downwards.
TCTTATTCATCAGCCCAAAAAGAAATGCTGTACTCATTAAGCAATAACTTCCCTTCCGCTCTGTCTTCAGCAGATGGTAACCACTAATCCCCTTTTGTCTGTTCTAGACATTTCATATAAATGGAATCATACTATATTTGTCCTTTTGTATATGGCTTATTTCACTTAACAATGTTTTCAAGATTTATCTATATGGCTACATGTACCAGAACTTCATTTTATGTCTGAATAATAGTCCACTGTGTGTATATACTGTATTTTCTTTCTTCATTTGTTAGTGGATCATCCATTTATTCTGAATCTTCACTATTACACTGTTAAAAAAAAGTTCCAAATTTTTATGTAATTTAAGTTAAGCCTAGAAGAGATAAGTGGTAGAAAAGTGACCAGAAGGCTCTCCTTCCTACCCTAGATCTAGAATACTTTCCTTTTGTGCATCATTGGGATTTTTTTTTTCCTTCTTCTTTGTTGTACTTTAGGTAAAAGTTCAGAAAAAAGTTTCTCATTAAACAGTACACACACTGTTTTGTGATAACAGTGGTTAACAACTCTGCAGTAGGTCAGCACTCCTCAGCCTTGGGTTCCCTATTATCAGCTTTCCTGTCCTCTCCTGCCTTCTAGTGCTTGCCGCTGGGCTGGCATGCCCCGTAAAGTCTTATTTTGTTTTGTTGGCTGTCTAATCTTTGTCTGAAGGATGAACCTCAGGAGTCACTTTGCTACTGAACTAAAAAGATTTCCAGGAGCCACACTCTTAGGGTTTCTGCAGTCTCTATCAGTCCATCATGTCCAGTCCTCCTTTTAGAGTCAGGATTTTGTCCTCCATTTTTCTCCAGCTCTGTCCAGGACCCGCATCTGAGCAGTAAGTGGTGATAGCTGAGCATCATCTGGTTGTACTGGATCAGTCTGGTGGAGGCCGTTGTAGATGTGGTTCATTGGACTACATTGGTTCATTGGTTCTTTGGACTAATCTTTCTCTTGTATGTTTAGTTTTCTTCATTCTCCTTGCTCCTGAAGGAGTGAGACCAGTAGAATATCCCAGATGGCCACTTACAGGCTTTTAAGAGCCCAGATAATACTTGCCAAAGTAAGATCTAGAACACTTTCTTTGTAAACTGTGTTAGGCCAGTTGAGCTAGGTGCTTTCCGAGACAGCCCTCAGCCCAGCAGCTCAGTCCCTTAGGGAGTCTCGGTGTGTTGGTGGAGCTTCCGTGACTTGCCTTGTACCAGTTGTGCTGGTTTCCCTGGTGCCGTGTACGGTCTTACCCTTTACCAGAGTTACTGCTTGTCTATTGTCTATTGTTTTTACCTCCCCACCCTGGCCCTCCTTTGTGACTATCAGAGATTATTTTTGTGCATAAACCTTTTCGTGAGTTTTTACAGTAGTGGTCTCATCTAGTATGTTTCCTTTTGTGATTAACTTATTTCACTCAGCATGGTGTCCTCCAGTTTCCTCCGTATTAGGAGATGCTTCACAGATTTATTGTTGTTCTTTATTGTTGGGTAATACTCCATCTTGTGTGTGTATGGCAGTTTGTTTATCCATTTACCTGTTGATGAGCATGTAAGTTGCTTCCATCGTTTTGGTGTTGTGATAAGTGTTGCAATGTGGAGTTCCAGTGTTTTGTTAAAAATATGCATTTATTATACCCTGGTTACCATTTGGTTTTTCTCATTTGTTTTTGGTAGTTGACAAGGTAATTTTATTTTTCTCATCCTTGTTATAACAATAGGGGAGCCACAGACATTTACACTGAAATTCAAGAGAGCTGAAGACTATCCCATTGATCTCTACTATCTTATGGACTTGTCTTACTCAATGAAAGATGATTTGGAGAATGTGAAAAGTCTTGGAACAGATCTGATGAATGAAATGAAGAGGATTACTTCAGACTTCAGAATTGGTAGGAATGTTGGGAAAACTGATAATATGCATTTGTTTAAGCTTGGTAATTCTCAAAACCTTTGTGTGTTCTTCCCTTTGTTCTCTGCAGCGTACTTGTTAGGTAAATTGCCAGTATTTAGCCTTTTCTTTCTGAAAGGAAATTGATATTTCTGTCACACTGCTTGTAATGTTTTTGTCTCCTGGTCTGTTATTCCCTCTTTCGTACTGTCTTATTTGAGACCAGTTATACTGTATAGGTAAAGAAGTGCGTGCTTGCTTTCATGAGAATTCATTTATGCACTTGTTGATTTATTTTAAAACACGTGTTGAGCACTGGCAGTCTTATTTCATTTCTGATTGAAATCACCATGCTGCCTATAAAACCTGATCTCACGTCAGACCTTGATCTTTCATTTCATTATCTCCTTCGCAAACCTCATTTGGTTCCATTCATTCATGTAACAGGTAGTTATTGAGAATTAGTATGCTAGGGGAGGAATGTGAGTTATATTTAAAGTGGGTAGACAGAATTATAAGACTGATTTACATGTATAACATGCTTAATTTTTTTTTTAACTGCAAGTTTATATGTGTATTTAAACATGGAGCCCTAGCAGAGTAGTCTCAATGGTTCTTCTAGTCTCTATGAGATCTGGAAGTCTGGTCTTTCTTAGTGGTTAAGAGTGTAGGTGTTAACCAAAAGGTCAGCAGTTTGAATCCACCATCCACTCTTTAGAAATCATGTAAGGCAGTTTACTTTGTCCTACAGGGTGGCTGTGAATCAGAATTAATTCTGGCAGTAAGTTTCATATAAATATATACCTTTTTCCTTCACAGGGTTTGGCTCATTTGTGGAGAAAACTGTGATGCCTTATATTAGTACAACACCTGCTAAACTCAGGAATCCTTGCACAAGTGAACAGAATTGTACCAGTCCCTTTAGCTACAAAAATGTGCTTAGTCTTACTGATAAAGGGGAAGTATTTAATGAACTTGTCGGTAAACAACGCATATCTGGAAATTTGGATTCTCCGGAAGGTGGCTTTGATGCAATTATGCAAGTTGCAGTTTGTGGAGTAAGTGCATTCATTTCCTACAAGGCAGTATTGTTTGTATGAATCTTATTTCACTACCATCAGGGAAAAAAACAGTCATTAGGGTATTGTTGACTTATTTTCAGAGATAGAGCGCTCAGATTTTCTTCCTAGTCCATCTTAGTTTGGAAGCTTCACTGAAATCCGTAGCTTCATAGCAACATGCAACATACTGGATGGGTGGTGGCTGTGCATGAGATGCGTTGGTGTGAGTCTTCTACGTGGAAGGTGAGAGTTCTTCCACTGAACCACCACTGTGGGCCACACTGGTCTGATTACATCACACACAGTGTTGGCATGAGCATGAGACCAAACAGACAGCAACTAAAATCAACAAACAGTAGGGATAAAAGAACTTAATTACCACTTCCATCTTGATTACCCCAGAGATGTACAGATTTTAATCCCGTAAATTTCCTTCAGCTATAGATACTTTATAATGTTCTTGAGGCATCACCAGAAGCTGGACAGTGCTCAGATGAAATAGTGGTTTGTAGACCATTTTCTTTTGGTCATTTTTATTTGCTCAGAGTCTTTGAAAAGGGGATAAAGCTTTCCCTTGTCTCTCAGTAATTCAAAATGAAATAACTTTTTTTAAAAATATTTTACTGTGTTTTTGGTGAAAATTTACATAGCACATTAGTTTTCCAGTGAGTAATTCTGTGAAATTGATTTCTGTCCCTGCAGTGGGTCAGTCCTCGCCCCGCTGTCACTCTGGGTTCCTTGTTTCCATTTGTCCAGTGTCCCAGCCCCTGCCTGCCTTCTGATTTTTTTGAGCACATGTTGCCCTTGGGTCTTAACATAACTATTTTGTGGAGCACATTTCGTCGTGGGTATTCCTGTTTATTTTATAGGCCAGTCTGTTACTTTGGCCTAAGACGGCTGCTGGGAGTGACTCCAGTTCCAAGTTTGAAAGGTGTCCTAGCAGAGTAGTCTTGGGTTTTTCTAGTCTCTGTGAGATCAGTAATTCTCGTCTTTCTTAGAAATTTGTATTTTATTTTGCATTTTTCACTCATTCTAACTGGGACCTTCTGTTGTGTTCCTGGTCAGAGAGTTCTGTAGTGGTAGCTGGATACAATCTAGTCCTGGTCTCAGGTTAAAGGAGGCTCAGATTCATGTGGGCCATTGGTCCTCCAAATGGATTGCTTCCTTGTGGCAACAAGATTGGGTTTTTAATGTGCCAAATACATAGCTTGATGGTGGACATGCATTGATGAGCAACTACAGATACTGGCCATTCTCTCAAGGATAGCTTACAATCTACTGGGAGAGATACAAATTGATTTTTAAAATATTCAGTATTTAGAAAGAACTTTGAGAAGTGGACAGTCAGGTAGAGATAACAGTTGTACAGTGGCATGGGGGAGCATCATTCAGTGGGTTCTATTCTTTATTCAATAAGATTGTTAGCATTGTGGAAAGAGCAGATAGAAGTTGGAGCTTGCAGGATTAGATTAAAAGTGTCATGGCCTGTTAGAAGACTGAAAGATTTATATGGAATTATTGTGAGTACTGTTTTAACGTTGAAATCTTTTCCTTTGCAAGTCGTTGATTGGCTGGAGAAATGTTACACGACTGCTGGTGTTTTCCACGGATGCTGGGTTTCACTTTGCTGGAGATGGAAAACTTGGTGGCATTGTCTTACCAAATGATGGACAGTGTCACCTGGAGAATGATGTATACACAATGAGCCACTACTATGTAAGTGCATAGTTCCTTGCATAGTGAAGGGATTTATATTGAATTTTATAGTATGTTGTAACTAGCTTGTAGGTTTTTCAGGGTTTTGAGTTTTTCTTATTTTAACAAGTACAGCATTAACCCAGCGTGCGGGAAAGCTAGTATTGTTTCTAAAGATGCGGCTTTATGTCTACTTTCTGCTTAGAACAGAAAGAGCTTCCCTGATGTGAAAAGCTCTGCACCAGGCAGCACTTCTACTGTGTGCCTCAATCCAGGCTGAGTCACCTCTCACTTGTATATACCATTTGGCAGAAAATTTGATGTTATTTCTAAACAGATAATCTCTCTGGGCTTGCAGTGTTTATTTTACTGTAAATCACTTTTAACAAAGTAGATACTCTGCCAGGTGCTACATGAGTAGATACTCTACTGAACAGAAAAATTGGTATATTATTCCAGTTCCAGAAGAAATCCAAACTTTCGTGAACTGTGGTCAGTTTCTTAAATCACAGTGCTACCTTTAATTACTGGCAGTTCTTTAATATTATTGTTCTTATATTTAATATATCGCTACTTAAAAATATTATTGTGAAAGTTTTCATGCAAACAAAAATACAGAGAAGATGGTTAGAGGCTCAGGTGTCTGCATTGCTCACTTCAGGTACTTACGTTTGATACTGTGACTTCAGAGTAGTCTTGTGCAAGCAGTCCAGTCACACGTGCAAATAGTTGTTTTCAGAAACTACTGAAGAGGCTGAATAGACTGGAAAAAGTAGTTACATCTTAAATTTTATTTAATTTCTTAGGATTATCCTTCTATTGCTCACCTCGTCCAGAAACTCAGTGAAAATAACATTCAGACAATTTTTGCAGTGACTGAAGAATTTCAGCCTGTTTACAAGGTAAATATGTGTGAGATAAAAAAAATAGGGTCATACTTTTACATCTTTTTTTGTTAGTGATTAGAAGCAAAACGTATGTCTAAATGTCGGGAAGTGCTACCAGGTAGATGGACTGAATTGTATTAATTTTTCTCTTCTGCATCTCATTTTGTTGTTTCTGTTGAGAATATGCACAAAACACACACTGATTCAACAGTTCTGCATGTACAGCCATCCCCACTCCTTTTCTGAGCTGTTTCTCTCTCATATAAACTCACTGTCGCCTGGAGTTCTAATTTTTGAGTTGCTGTTATCACTTGGGTCCGATATAATTCTTGAAAGAGCATACATATAATGCTCAAGGCAGACTTTTGTTACTAGTTAATTATTGTGTAGTTCTAAGACTTCAAGGGAATATTTTAGGTTTAAGGTTTAAAGATTATCTTAAGGCACTAAAATTAGGGGCTTATACACCATCTACAGCTCCAGAAAGTCTGAAGTCCATGACAATTTATAATTCTGTTCTTCATTTTACCTCTTCTGATCAAGATTCATCTGTGGAAGAAATCTTTGATAAAAATGGGAGCCAGGCACATGTCATGCAGACATATGCATGGAGTCAGTTAGCCACATGGTCCGTCTTCTCCTCCTGTTCCTAGTCTCCTCTTGCTCTGTTGCTCTAGGTGAATAGAGACCAACTGTTGTATCATAGATGGCTGCTGATAATCCTTTAAGACCCCAGACATGTCACCACCAAGTAGAGGATAGAACAGAAACAAACAGGTTTTTAGATGATTTAACTCAATGCTCCATGAAACCATGAACTGAAACCTCTAAATAAAGTAGACAGCCCCTTTGAGGTGTGTATTTGTACACACATAACCTCAACAACTGTTCTGTTATTTGTCGTTGTAACTATATGTGTTACACAACTTTTGCCACTTCAGCTTTTCAGAAGCATACAACTTGCTGACAGCAGTTTCAGTAATGGGCTATACGACCCTACCTTTAATCAGTGTGATTTTTCCATCATTGTTAACCCCCGCTGTTTTCCCTTCTTTCAGCCCCTGGTAACTACTGTAAACTTTGGTCTCTCTGTGTTTGCCTTTTCTTGTCTTTTTATGTAAATGAAACAAACAAACAAAACAAAATAACAACAAAAAACTGTAGCTGTTGATTCCGACTCATGGTGACCCTAGAGGACAGAGTAGAACTGCCCCATAGAGTTTCCAAGGAGCACCCGGTGGATTTGAACTATCAGCCTTTGGTTAGTGGCTGCAGCACTTAACGTTTATGCCACCAGGGTTTCATAGTGAGGTCATGTAGCATTTGTCCTTCTCTGATTGATTTGTTTCAGTGAGCGTGTCTTTAAGCTCCATCCATATTGTAGTCTTATCAAGAATTCATTTCTCCTACTAGCTATGTAGTGTATCATTGTATATATGCACTACATTTTGTTTATTCAATTATTTTTTGATGGGAATTTACATTGTTTCCACATTTTGACTCTTGTGAATAGTGCTGCTATGAACTTAGTTGTATAAATCTCTGAATCTCTGCTTTCAGGTCTTTTGGGTATTCTCCTAGAAGTGGAATTGCTGAGTCCTCTGATCTGTTTTTAGGTTTTTGAGCAACTGCCGTACTGTTTCTGCATGGCTTTGATGTTTTGCTTTCCAATTTTTTCACATCCTTTCCCACATTTGTTATTTTTCTGGGTTTTTTGTTTTTGATTTTTTTTGTTATTGTTGTTTAATCTTAGCCATTCTAGTGGGAATGAAGTGATATCTCAGTGTGGTTTTGATTTGAATCTCTCTGATGATTAGTGATGCTGACTTACTTTTCATGTGCTTGGTCACTGTTCGCCCTCTTTGGTGAAAATGTCTATTCAAGTCTTTTGCTCATTTTGTGATTGAATTATATGTCTTTTTGTTACTAAGTTATTGAAGTTTTGTATCTCTTTTGGTGATTAGATTCTTGGGGTCTTTTCACTTTTTTGCTAAAGTCTTCATGAACAAAAGTTTTTAATTTTTATGATGTTCCATTTCTTTGTTTTGTGCTATTTGTGTTTTTATTATATTAGATAATCTGTTGTTAAAAGCTAGACCTGACATCATTGCCTGGGATATGAACCTCTGTATTTTCATCTAAGAATTCTGTGGTTTTAGTTTGCACCTATTTTTAATTTGTTTTTGTGTATGGTATGAGGCATGGGTCCCGTTTCCTTTTTCTGCATATGGAAATCCAATTCTCCCAGCACCGTTGATTGAAGGGACTGTTTTTTGAGTATTGAATGGACTTAGCACCTTTGCCAAAAATCATTTGACCATAGATGTGTGCTTTCATTTCTGAATTCTCAGTTCTTTCCATTAGTCCAGGCGGCACAGTGCTTAAGAGCTGTGACTGCTAACCAAAAAGTCAGTAATATGAATCTACCAAGTGCTCCTTGGAAGTCCTTTGGGGAGGGAGTTCTACTGTATCCTGTAGAGCTGTTACTGAGTCAGAATCAGTTGGATGGCAATAGGTTTTATTTTGTTTCATTTGTTTATTTTTTGTCTGTGTGTCTATTGTTAATAGCTGTACCAGACTATTTTGATTCCAGTAGCTGTATAGTATGTTTTAAAACCAGGAATTGTGAATCATCCTACTTTTTCTTTTTCTCTTTCAACAATGCTTTAGCTGTTTGGGGCCTCTTGCCGTTCTGTGTAAAACTGAGAATTGGTTTTTCTGTTTTTGTATAGAACACTGTGTGAATTTTAATTGTGATTACATTGAATCTGTAGATTGCTCAGGGAAATATTGATATCTTAACAATACTGTTTTTCAGTCCATGAACAGGGAACATCTTTCTATTACGTTTGAAGTCTTCTTTAATCTCTTTCAGCTGTTTTGTAGTTTTCATTGTATAATTCCTTCATGTCCCTATTTAGATTTATTTATTCTTAGCTATCTCTTAAATACTGCTATAGATGGAAGTAGTTTCCTAATTTCCCTTTTAGTTATCTCACAGTTGATGAAAAACCCAGCTGAATTCTGTTTGTTGACCTTGTACCCTGCAACTTTGCTAAGTTCCTCAATTAGCTTTAGAAGTTTGCTTGTCGACTCTTAGAGATTTTCTATATATAGGATCATGTCCATGAATAGGGACAATTTTACTACTTTTTCAATTGGGATACCTTTTATTTATTTATGTTCTTATCCTATTGCATTGGCCAGGACTTCTGACATATTGTATGGAAGTGGCGACAGCGGGCACCATTGTCTTGTTTTGAGTTTCAAGGGGAAAGCTTTGAGTCTTTCTCGTTAGTGTTGGCTCTTGGCTTTTCATGTATGCCCTGAATCATAGTGAAGAATTTCCTGCCTGTTCCTATTTTCAGGGTTTTCTTAAAGAAATCCTTTCTCTGTGTTCATACGGATGACCATGTTGTTCTAGTCCTTGGTTCTAGTGATAAAGTGTTACATTGATTGATCTCTAATGTTGAACCATCTCTGCGTTCCTGGAATAAAACCTACTTGGTCATGGTGTATGACTCTTAATATGCTGTTGGATTCTGTTTGCCAGTGTTTTGTTGAGGATTTTTGCATCTCTGTTTCTTGTGGTGTCTTTGTCGGTTTTTGATATCAGGGTTGTTTGCCTCATAGAATGAATTCAAGACTATGCCATGCTTTATGCTTCAGAAGAGTTGAAGCACTGTTGGTGTCAGTCCTTTTCTAAATAGTTGGTAGAGTTCTCCAGTGAAACCACCTGGTCAAAAACTGTTTTGTTGGCTGGATGATTTTTAATCACTGATGTGATCTCTTGTTATAAGTCTTTTGAGAGACTCTGTGTCATCTTGAATTACTTTGGGTAGGTTGTATGCTTCTAAAAATCTACCCTTTTCATCCAGGTTATCCGGTTTGTTTCCATACAGTTGTTCATAATATCTGTCATAATTCAATTTCATTTTGTTTCGTTAGTTGTAAGAGCCCATCTTTCACTTATTGTGTTAGTAATTTGCTTCTTTCCTTTTTTTTCTTCCTTCTTGTCAGTGTAGCTAAAGGTTTTGTGCTTCTGTTAGCTTTTAATTATGTAAGACTGGTTAGTTTTTCAAGTCTGACCCCGTAAGTTATATAGGAAATGCGTAGGAGTTAGTGTTTGAAAACGAATATCCAGTACTTTGTAGATGTTAATTGGTTGAATAAATGAATCAATAATACTTGTATTTTATGTGTATTTTCTTTTAATTACAGGAGCTGAAAAATTTGATTCCTAAGTCAGCAGTAGGAATGTTATCTGCAAATTCAAGCAATGTAATTCAGCTGATCATTGATGCATATAACGTGAGTACATTTAAAATTGAGATCAGTTTTGGATGATACACTGTTGGGAATATGTTGGTCTAAGTAAACTCCTTTTGTGCAATGTAACACAGTTCTTGCACATTTTAGGAAAGTGTTATAAAGGCATCATTATTTGCATACCCTGAACAAAAATGTAACAGATGTGTGGAGAAAACTTCAAAGTATTTGTTTCTGTGTCATGAAATGATAAGTTTCCTTGTAAAGCAAATGTAAAACGTAACTTAGATTTATAGGATTCCCCAGTCATCTTGTCCTCAAGTATGCTTTGGAAATGTGTCTATTTTGATCAATTGTGCTAGAAACTTTTTTTTTTTTTGGCCGATTTTGTATATTTAGAGATAATGATTTTCTCTTCTAAAGAGATGTATGTACACACATACCATATATTTAATATATGACTTATTTAAAAAATATTTAAAATGTTTTTTCACCCCACAAGTGGAAGTTGAGTTTAACTTAAAGAAGAATTTTTTCTTCCAGCGTTTGTCAGAGTATCTTTAATGATACCTGCTAAACATTGGTTAATACTCAGTTTAAAAACTCTAAAGGCATTTTTGTAATAACTGTGGTAGTTATTATATGCTGCACACACCACCTCTACCACTTCCGACTCTGGCAGGCTGAATTTTAACTACTTTTCTAATCTCTTGTAGTGGGAGTTGTGAAATGTTTTGGAATGGCCTGACAGAGAGAGAGGCTTTTACAAAGCTTTTTAACATTATAGTTGATCTGTGTCTTTCCGTAGTTCTTTACCCTCTTAACAGAATGTTATCATAACTCCTGTGCTTATCCGGGTGTGAATGTAAGATAGATTGCTGCTTTAACCTTTTCCTTTTGTCTGAGAGATCTGAGATTGTAAATAAGTGCTTCGGCTTAATTCCTTCTAAAACCACTTGCTGTAGAGTTGATTCTGCCTCATGGTGACTCTGTGTGTATTAAAGAAGAACTGTGCTCCATAGCATTTTATTTTTTTCCTAGCACTTAAGTATTTCTTTTCCTTGTTTCAGCTGCCGTCAGTCAGAGTTGACTAAACAGTAGCTAACAACTGCATTGACTAAGACTTCTAGTACGCTATCGAATGAGGGTCTGGTAGCTAGTAACTGTAGGGTTTTCAGTGGCTAATTTTTTGGAAATACATCACCTGGCCTTTCTTTTGATGCAGATTTGGTGGACTTAAGCCTCTAGCCTTTTGGTTAGCAACCAGGTACCTTCGGTTCCTTTTCAGTTTGAGGGGTTTTTTTGCTGTATTTTTCAGTTGTACTTTACATGAAGGTTTACAGAGGAAACTGGTTTCTCCTTAAACAGTCACTACAGTAATTGTTTTCTAACACTGGTTGCCAGCCCTGTGACAGACGCATGATGGCTCCTAAGCAGGTTTGATTCCAGGCTCTCTGGTAGATCACCTGCCCTAGCTCCTTGCTAACTGGAGGTGGTGGGGTCAGAGGAGAGCCATATTGCTCCTGGGGAAAGAATAGGTTTGTTCTGAGTCCTTAGGATTCCTCATAATTGGTATCCCACCTATGTACTGAATGATCATTGATATTTTAACTCAAAATCAAATAGAAATAGTCTTCTTTTTTCAGCTGTGTATATTATTTTTAAGATTCTGTCCTTATTAGAGTCTGTTTTTCTGGGTTATATGTTTTGGATTTGGCTTGAAAATATTTAAATAATACTTTTTCATAACAGGTTATTTTACCCATTGGTTTTATGCAGCCAGCTTACTCTACAAGAGACTGTAGCTTGACTTTTCTGTGTGTAATTAGTCTTCCCTTTAGTCTCTTTCTTCAGAAGTCATTTTGGAAAACAGCAAACTGCCGGAAGGAGTAACAATAAATTATAAATCTTACTGCAAAAATGGAGTGAATGGAACAGGGGAAAATGGAAGAAAATGCTCCAATATTTCCATAGGAGATGAGGTATGTTGTATAAACATTTCCTGAAGGAAGGAACAAACAGTGCTGCTGTATAGAGTTTTTTTATTTTTATTTTTTATAAATATATTTTAGTAAATTTAAACTGTAGTTGTTAACTTAAACTGTTTATTTTTAAGGTTCAATTTGAAATTAGCATAACTTCAAATAAATGTCCAAATAAGAATTCTGAAACCATTAAAATTAAACCTCTGGGCTTCACAGAAGAAGTAGAGATTATTCTTCAGTTCATCTGTGAATGTGAATGCCAAACTGAAGGTATCCCTGGAAGTCCAAAGTGTCATGAGGGAAATGGGACGTTTGAGTGCGGAGCTTGCAGGTAAGCAGGGGGTTGCCAGAGAATGACAGAAGAGGTGTGCATTGACTTAGAAAATTGTAGGCAAGCTGTGTTTTGGTACATCCAGAGAGTATGTGTCTGTTTGGAACACATGCATTCATTGTTGCAAATAATTTATCCAAGATTAATCTGATGACCTTGTATATGATCTTTATAGAAACTCTGTATATGAAAAGTCTATTGCCCTTTTTGTCTTCAGAAGCCCACTGTTTTCTTCTAAAAGTGGAAGTTATAGCTATCCAAGTAGTAAATAACTGTTAAGGAAACATTTGAATTGTTCTCTTCATATAATAACAATCTGAGTTTTCTAGATCCATGTAGTTTGAAGAAAAGGGTTATGGAAAAACATCAAACAGATTCTAGAGATTTTATCTGGGAAATGGAACTTGGAAGTCATAAAGGATGTTCACCTACTTCCTGTAGCAGTGTGTCAGAATACTTGTTTTTCTTACGATGCTATATATTTTCAGAATGTAGAATCGCTAATAAAGTTTAATCAAATTATTGCAACTTTCATTTTCACACTGTTAACTTGAATGAACTCTAGTTTTCTTAAATAGGAAGAAGAAGAATATTTTGAACTAAATGCCACCTCCAAATCACTAGGTTTGAGTTATTTTTCATGAATAAAATAAGTGACTGTCTTTCACTACAAGTTAAGTGTCTGTTCTAAGTAACGTTATTTTATTTTACATCTTATACTTGTAAGTCATGTAGAGCCACTTGCGGTACAATGTTATTTAAGCAAAAAGACTCTTGAAAATGTTTTGCCTCCCCTTTTTATGTTTACCAGTGATACAATGCACCAGTATCTAATAAGTGTCCATGAGCGTTAGATGTTCCTAAAATACTTCTGTATGTTTTGTTGTAGGTGTGTTCATTGTAGTTTTTCAGATTAACAGTGGAATTACTGCTCTAAATATAGAGGTACTTCACCTGTGTAGGGGAAGGTTAAAGTAAAATATATTAGCATGTCATTTAAAAATGTAACTTATTTACTGTTGAGAAATGACTTTCTCTTGTGTTCCAAAATGGTCTGTTCACTGTCTGTTGCTAGAGTATATTTTCTTCTTGATCTATGTGCTTACTTTACAGAAGAAAGGTTTGATTTTCTGGGTCTTAGCATATATTCCATGGGAACTAGATTGGTATGTCTGTGTGTATATATGTAGAATTTTGTACTTGTCTGACATGTGTGACATGAATGTAGTATATGTAGTTTAAAAAGATTATTCGTAGTTATGTGTTTCTTTTTTCACAGTCTTTCTGGTTTTATGACTTACTCTTTTAAATTATTTTATGTGAGTGAAATTTTGGAATGTATCTTTAGGTGCAACGAGGGACGTGTTGGTAGACATTGTGAATGTAGCACAGATGAAGTTAACAGTGAAGACATGGATGCCTACTGCCGGAAAGAGAACAGTTCAGAAATCTGCAGTAACAATGGAGAGTGTGTCTGTGGACAGTGTGTCTGTAGGAAGAGGGATAATACCAATGAAATTTATTCTGGCAAATTCTGCGAGTGTGATAATTTCAACTGTGACAGATCCAATGGTGAAGTCTGTGGAGGTGAGAGAAGAGTGTGAAAAAGCTTATAAAAATGTAATTCCATCTAATATTAAAAATATTAAGAGTTTGCTCGCATTGTAGGTCAGTCATCCCTTGGATAAATTTTCTTCAGTTTTATTACTTATTTTGTACCAGTACTGTGATTTTGTGTTTTTTAATATTACTGTAAGAAATGATGCTTTTAATTGCAGGAAACGGTGTTTGCAAGTGTCGAGTGTGTGAATGCAAGCCCAACTACACTGGCAGTGCATGTGATTGTTCCTTGGATACTTCTTCATGCATGGCCAAAAATGGGCAGATCTGCAATGGACGGGGCATCTGTGAGTGTGGCGTCTGTAAATGTACAGATCCCAAATTTCAAGGGCAAACGTGTGAGATGTGCCAGACCTGCCTTGGTGTCTGTGCTGAACATAAGTAAGTATTTCAGACTTTTTGAATTGGTTTTTTTACTGTGCTAAGCTGATTATGTATTCTCACTAAAACCAGAGCAGTGCCAGGTTACACTATAGCTAAAATGTCTGCCCCTTTGAAACCCACTTTTTAATTCTTAAAAACTCTTTCTCAGTAGGTAGTTTGTGGTACAAAAGTGTGTCACATGAGGGTTGTACATTATTTTGATGTGAATTTGCTATGTAATTGAATTTATAATCTTTGTTAAGCTGGCATTACCAATTGTGTAATTACTATCGAAGTAAACAAAATTGGACGGTTTTGCCTTTGATGAATTATTTTTGTACTAGTACCATACTGTTTTAATTGTTATGACTTTATTGTGTATTTATTTAATATCTGATACAGCTATTTTCAGTTTACTACTCATGTTTAAAAATAACTTTAGTTATTTATTGTGACTTTAATTTGAACTGTAATACATTTATGATTTCATTTGGGTAACTAGCATGCTTATACTTAGTTTTCTTATTAAGACATGTAGTATGCCTTTCCATTTATTTTAATTTTCTTTCCTAGTTCTTGGTTCACTTTAGTCATATAACACATGAAATTATCTTTAACCAAATATGTGTTTTAAAATATGAAAAAATCCAAGTGTGTTAAGTGCAAATAATTTATGTTTTAACAGAGAATGTGTTCAGTGCAGAGCCTTCAATAAAGGAGAAAAGAAGGATACATGTGCAGAGGAATGTTCCCATTTCAACCTTACCAAGGTAGAAAATCGGGACAAACTACCACAGCCAGGCCAGGTCGATCCCCTGTCCCACTGTAAGGAGAAGGATGTGGATGACTGCTGGTTCTATTTCACGTATTCAGTGAATGGAAACGACGATGCTGTTGTTCATGTTGTGGAGACTCCGGGTATGAACTTGAGAATTGCAGTCGTCTTCTCATTTTGTTACATGTCCATTTCCCTCGTGTCCAAAAACAGCTTCTTGCTGAATTTAAGTTCAATTTGGGAAAATTTTTATCTTACAAAGCTTTAAATTTGTCTTTAACTGTATGAGAATGAAGGAGAATAGAAAGCAAGTTTTAAATATGCGTACACAATTTGAAGATTAAATGAGATAATCCAGAAAAGGTACTTAACATAATGCGTGTTGCTTAGAAGGTGCTCCCGTAAGAGTTCTGTCATTACTGATAATATTAAAATTTGAGCTTCATTCAGACTTGGATTCTGGGACAGGATATTTTAAAGAGCCAAAAATTTGTTTAGCTTCTTTAGAATTTTGTGTAGGTTATTATGTGAACACATGTTTTCACTCCTTCTGGTAAATACTAGGAGTGGGATTAGAGGGCAGATGGTAAACATATGTTAACCATGTAAGAACCTACCAAACTAGTTTTTAATGTCACTGTACTATTTTTCATTGTCAGGTACATGTTAATAACAGTATTGTTACTCAGTCTGTGCCTTTTGTCTTTTTGTTTTCTTAACAGTAACTTTTTGAAGACCAAAAGTTTTAAATTTTGACAGAGTCCAGTGTATCAAGTTTTTTTCTTCATTGATCTTGCCAATTTTTGTATTGCATCTAAGAAACCTTTTTTTCTAACCTACAGTTATATGTAGTTTTTCTTTATGTTTTTTTCTAGATGTTCTGTGATTTGATTGTAAATTTAAATCTGTAGCCCATTTGAAGTTAATCTTTGTATATGAAATAAATGAAGTATAAGTGGAAGTTCTTTTTTGTTTTCCCATGTGGATGTCCTAGCATCATTTTTTTTAAAAGACTATCTTTTCTCTACCTTTGTTGAAAATGAAGTGACCTTGTATGTGTTAGGTGCATTTTTGACTCTGTTCTGTTGATCTGTGTATGTGTGGCCTTGAGTGCACACCACATTGTGTTGATTACTGTGGCTTTATAGGAAGTCTTGAAGCTCAACATCCTTTTTCAAAAGTTTTTGAAACATTTTTCAAATTTCTTTCCATGTAAATTTTAGAATTAGCCTGTCAGTTTCTACAGAAATCAGAATTTTGATTTGAATGGTGTTGATTTGTAGATCATATTAGGGATACTTGACATCTTCACAATGCTGAGTTTTCCGATCCATAAATGTGGTATATCTCTTCAGCTACTCAGTTCTTTGATTTCTTTCTTATGTGTTTAGTAATTTTTAACAGGCAAATGTTGTATATATTGTATTAGACTTATACATAATTATTTCTCTGTTTGTGATGCTATTAGAAAAGCTGTTTTCTACATTTCATGTTCCAGTGTACAGAATATATAGACATTTCAATTTCTGCCACATAGAAATAGTCAATTTTTGTTTATTGGCCTTATAAACTCACTTGTTGTTTTAGTAACTTTTTATAAATTTTGGGGGGGGGACCGTTTGCATTCATGTAGCTTCAGTTTTTATTCCAATAGATTTCTTTTGAGGTGCTACCTGTCTCTCTGTGGTATAGCCGTACTTGTCTCATTTAATCCTGTATGTGCTGCTGCTTTCTTTTTTCTTCTCCAGAGTGTCCCACTGGTCCAGACATAATTCCAATTGTAGCTGGTGTTGTTGCTGGAATTGTTCTTATTGGCCTTGCATTGCTGCTGATTTGGAAGCTTTTAATGATAATTCATGACAGGAGAGAATTTGCTAAATTTGAAAAGGAGAAAATGAATGCCAAATGGGACACGGTAAGTTATAAACCATCTGAGGAGTAAGATGGTTCATAAAGTAAATGTAACTGTTTAGTAACTCTGAAATTGCGTATTAAAGTCCTCTTTAAATACTTTATTCCCTAAAAGTTCATTATTTATAGAAGTTGCATTTAGTGAAAAACAGAAGGGTCTTAAATATATCCCATTGAAACAACACATTGTAAATTTCATACACTGTGCACATTAAAAAAAAAATCTGTCTTTTGGTTACTGTGGCAGATATTTTTATTTCCTTAATAGTTTTGTGCCTAAATTTGCTCTTTTGCCTTTTCATCTAATGTAAAATAGAATCCTAAACAATACTATCTATGTAACAGGATTCTTTGTGGAAAGCCTCTCTTTTATTAAGTGGAAAGCAGCAAGGCTCAAAAGGCTACAAACTGTACAATTGCACTTAAATAATGTTCTTGAAAAGGCAAAACTGTAGGGCCAGAAATCAGACCAGTAGTTACTAGGTGCTGGGGTTGGGGTAAGGATCAACTCCAGAGGTTCAGGAGGGATCTTTCTGGGATGATCTTCATGGTGGGAGTGTTTATGCACCGAATTTTATACTTTAAAAGGGTATATTTTGCCCTGTGTAAATTACTTCTCACTAAAGTTTACTTTATAAAAATTTTAAAGTGAGCCATAAGCAACTGAAAGTTTGTGGTAGCACTTTGTGCCAGCTTAAATAAATAGATTGGTAATGTGATGTCAGAAGGTAGGGTAGCCAGATGCTGGCCCTCCTGTGTCTGCCCTTGGATACCAGAAGGCAGTGACATCCTCCGTATTTTCTCTCCTTAGTGGACTTTACTTAGATTTGCATTTCACAGCCATCATCTTGGGCTTTTCTTGGTTTTTAATTACGAATTTCGGAATTGTAGAGATAGTAAAAACTCTTACAGTGTTTAAACACTCTAAATGCCAATTTTCTTTCTGATTAAATCATTAGAAACTGTTTCTTTTACTTTAGCAAGAAAACCCGATTTACAAGAGTCCTATTAATAATTTCAAGAATCCAAACTATGGACGTAAAGCTGGTCTCTAAGTCGCCGTTCGTATTTTCTTTCACTTTCTGTCTTTGCATGTAAACTCATCCTTTTACTGCACTGTGTGCTCTGTATCACTCTTATTGTTTATTTGTTTTTAAACCTGGCTTCATTTTTATGGCAATATTGTAGCTTTTCTTTTTGCATATTAACTTGGAATTAGTCTTCAAGCAGGATTTAAATGAAGTCACATGGTTTGGAAGCAGCAGCTGTGGTGTAGTGAAAGGATAACATGTGTTGAGGGTCAGACAGACCTAGGGCCACATCCCAGCTTGACTTGGTTAGTATAATGCGTGGAGCTGCTTTACTTCCGTGAGCTTCAGTTTTTCATATCTGTACCATGGAGTCAGGAACTTTTGTTGTATGGGATTGCAAATGAGCTGTAGCCTGAAATCAGTCTGTCAGCTCAAATTCTCACTGCTGTGCTGTGCTTTAGCTGGTATTTTCCCCATTATACTATATGTAAATTTAGGGCTGAAAAGTGAAAAATTGAACATGAAATCCCAACTGCAAAATAAGAAAATAAAACTTACTGTGGCATTTGGATAATATACAACTATAATATCATGATTATTGGTTTAGAATGAGTCGGATCCGACTTGACGGCACTTGGCATTGGATTGGTTTAGAAAAGTTTGGGGATCCTATCGTTCTTAATTTTAGCTTAACACTGAATTAAAAGCCAGAGGAGCGTTGATTTCTTTATGTCATATTTCTTGTTAGTTCTGAATTCTCCTGATTTTCAAATTTAAGATTGGCAGCAAAAGTCAAAGAAAAAGGTCCTGTTCTAGTGGATAATTTTGCAGTTCTAATAAGGCTTGTCCCTTCTATTCTGTAAACTAGGGTGTTGGTGAATGTGTGCAATACCTGGGTGACATGAAATGCTTCCAGCATATTTTAGTATAAATCATATAAGCACCTAAACTTTGGTAAAAAAAAAAAATCAGTTGGCAAGCCAAATCAAACTCTCCTATGATCCAGAACTTGTGTTTTCTTTCCCAGTTGATTGGATGTGACTGAGTCTGTAATGGTTCAGTTTTTCTTACTTTCCACCTTACTGTTGCAGATAGTTATGCTGATGGTAATATTTTATATTAACATTGATAGCTAAGACATAGAATACTCACTGTGTCTCAGGCACAGCTCTAAACACATGGACTGTATTTGATTATTTTTCATAGTGATATAGTAGGGACTACTTTTATTCCTAGCTCACATATGGAGGAAACTGGGACACAGAAAGAGATCAGTTATCTTGACCAAATTCACCTAGCTAGTTTTCCAGGAGAGTTGAGATTCAAACTCAAGGCTGCCACACCTACATTCTTACCTACTGCACTGTAAGGGTAGCAGTCACATATTGTTCAGAGACTTCCTGTTGCGTGCTTAGGAGTAGCTAGATTACTCTTCGTAGAGAATTAACAGCTTTTTGGCACTTGGTGAAACTTCATCAGAGTAACATTACTTTTATGGGCAAACATTGTAATAGGGAAATAATTTTACTACATAGAACCCAACCCTACTGTCAAGCTTACTTACTCTATTGAGAGTATGGTTATAAAATGTTAAATGAATAAAAGCCTAAAATAAAAGGAACATTTAATATTTTAAAAGGGATAACATTTGAAAAATACTACTGATCAGAATTTCATTCTACTTCTGAGTAGATTTTGAGACTTTTTAAACACCAAAATTAAATTTGATAGCAGAATGCTAGTTAGATTGGTACATTTTTATAGTAATTTGAGAGCCTACACATTCTTTCTCACTTATGAGTTATTTTTAGGGGAAAACTGGTGCTGGCATTTTTTTTTCGATGTCATAAACAGTCAATTTCATGATTCCTATATGAGAAGAAGTTTGATTTATTTGTGTTGGTGAAAGGTAAAGATTTTGCTCTTGCCTGTACACCTAATTGTACTTCCAAGGAAATTAGCAAAAAATAATTATTGTAAGAAACTTACTGTTTATACTGTTAATTTTTGGCTAAAAGGGTACTACTTCAGCCAAAATAAGCATTTTATGTAATTCAGGAAGCAAAAGTTTGGTAAAGCATCTTTATTCATTTGCAGAATACAGCCAAATTAACAACTGGAAATTATTCTAAGAGATTGTTTTTCCCAAGACAGATTAAAATAGAAAATAAGCATAGATATGAAACTGAACTCAATCATAGATTATAGAACACTTTTCTGATGGGGGCAGAGGTTTTGACAGTCAGTTAATTGTCACTAATAAGTTTGGAGTAATGGGCAGGCACTGTAATAATTTCAGTACATGAGCCTACCATGTAGGCCCACTTAAAAAACAAACCAGACTATGAACTTAAAACTCTTACTAATCTGCCCTCTGCTGTTACACACACTTAAATGTGGATTCCTTGGTGAGCACACTTGTGCATAATGCTGCAAGGGATGGTTCCATAGCCACTACTGTTAGCTTGGTGCAAAGTGTGCACAAAGGGTGACACCGTACTGAGTACAAAGGGCTTCATTGCAGAATGTAACTCTCTTCTTTTGATTTAAATAAACTTTGTGTTTTGTTGGGGGTGAATGATGGACACTAATATGAATTATTATAGCTTTCTTCCATTTAAAATGATGTCTAATGCAGATAGTGAGCTTAATTTTAACTCTAACCTTGCATGTTAAACTTTTGTTTGGATTGATTCTGAAATAATAAATACAATTGCTTGTGTATATGAAAAGGTAAATTTTTCTCCAGAGGTAAGTTTCCCTTATACCTTGACTTTGCATATGTTTGTGTTCACCTTTCAATAAATTATTTACATTCAGTTTTGCTTGCGAAACATCCTTAATCTTCTCAAAGTCAATTACTTTTTTCTTATACCATTCCCATATTATATACATAGTGCTACTTTTTACAGTATCTGAGTAACTTAGTTTATTTTCATGTCTTCATCCACGAAAGTGTATCTACTTCAAGTGTAGAAATTATGGCAGCAAAAGCCAGTTCAAATAAATCTATAGTGAAGAGTGAATGAAACGTAAAATCAAGAAATACCTTCCCTGTATAAACATTTTAAATCACTTGTAAGTGGTTTTATGGTGAGATATAAAACCAAACAGCATTTCAGAGTCATCTTTTAATGCCCTGATAGTTAAATACTTTATTAAATTGGTATTTACCGGTAATTTCCTCTGGTAAAAGGTGATAAAGCCACACTTCTCACTGGACCTCTAAGCCTACTTTCAGTTTATAATAAGAAAGAAAGAACGCTATAGCTGATTTTGAAGTGTAGCACTTAGCATAAGAGTACCTTTTAAGGAAATAGTGGTGTTGGGTAGTTTAGTTTTCTTGTTTAAAACATCAATGTCAGAGTATCTTGGAACCTCTCTCATGTTTGACTTGGATACAGTTTATTATAGTATTAAAAATAAAACGTCTCACCGGTAAGGTATTGAAAAATGTTAATTACCTCATTTAGAATGATAATGATTTTGGTTAACATGCTAAGCAAATTGACAGTGTGATTTGTTAGTGCAGGACCAGTGCCCTTAATGACATTAAGACAACCTAACTCTATAAACCTATTGCTGTCAGTTGATTTCGACTCATAGTAGCCCTCCAGGACAGAGCAGAACTGCCCCGTAGGGCTTCCAAAGCTGCAGTCTTGACAGAAGCCAACTGACACATCTTTCTCTGGCAGAGTAGCTGATGGATTTGAGCCACCTGTCTTTCTGTTAGCAGCCAGGTGCTTAATCACTGTGTCACCAGGGCCTTTTTAAACCTTCTAAATCAGTAACATTTGAGAAAGAGCCCCAGGAGAACACCTGTCTGACAGAGAAGGAAGCCAAGGATTCTCGTTCATTATCAAGCACCTTTTGTGCACAACACAGGTACCAGGCAAAGTTACCTGTAGGATGAGTTCCTGCTCGTTAAGCCTGGCGGTAGAAATGACTCGACAGGCAGGGTCTGTAGGATAGCAGCATGCAGTGGAGGACATTCTTCAGTGTAGGAAGAACTGTAAGAAATAGTCCCAGGTTGCTAGGCACCTTTTTATCAGACTTGTAGAGGAAAGCGCCATTGCTTGTTTTCAGTGCTTTTTTAATTGAGTGTGGTATATGATAATTTGGACAGATGAAATAGAAACCACTTTTTATAATGAGTATAACTTTCACATAATGGTTTACAAAATAATATGATTTGAGTAATCATTTATCTTGCTTTCTTTTAGGGTGAAAATCCTATTTATAAGAGTGCTGTGACAACCGTTGTCAATCCGAAGTATGAGGGAAAATGAGCACTGCTTGTGCAGAGTTCGCAACACTGAATGCAAAGTAGCCATTTTCACAGTCACAGTAAGGTAGCTTTAGGGTATTATTGCCATAGTTTACTCATGTGCAGGTTTGAAAATGTATAATATGTATAATTGTTTTATTTTTATTGTTTTGAAAATAATGTTATAATCAACACCAGGGACTGACAGAAGACTTGGGGCAGGATGGTTAGTCAGCAAAGGTCACATTGTGCCTTTTTGACCTTTACTTCCTGGACTATTGAAATCAAGTTCATATTGGCTTAAGTGATACATTGCTACAGTGATTGAAAGGACAATAGATAAAGGAATTAGCATGTTGAGAGTTTTATTAATCAGATATTAAATGTGATTTTTAGCTTTACAGATAAGTCAGGACTTGAGCTTTTCAGTTATACAGAATCCAAAGTAAATGTCCTGCTAACTAGTTTAGAATTGCCTTAAGCTTATTACTTTGCTACTTGCATATCACACCTAAGTGATGACATGTCTGAAAGTTGAATATTTTGGGAGTTTCAGGTATAAAATAGTTTTGAAATATTTGATCTACAAAGGCCATGGGAAGAATTAGGAAGGAAAAACAATAGCTTTAAAACTGTGTGCCATTTTAAGAGTTACTTCATTTTGGTAACTTTTAATGCCTTCTCTTTATAAATGGAAGCCTTATGTAAAAGTAATGGGAAATGTTCTGCAAAAAGCCATAGATTTAGCTTTATTTACGTAAAGGCCTTAATTTTTGTAGTATTTGCTGTATGAGAGCCTTTTTGGTTTAAATTTAGTTTAAAGCCTGGTGCTTTTTATTACATCTTCTAATCTTTTCATATATTTGTTTGCAGTTTTGGAGTAAGACTTAAAAAAGAAATCAGAATATTTTCTTTGAAATTTTAGCTGTAAATTTGCCTTTTTTAAGGAACATGTGACATGTACAGTAGCTTATGCAACAGCTCTCACTGAAGCAAGCCCAACCGTCAGTTAGTGCCATAACAGACCACTGTGTGTATGTACCCCCTCACTGTTTGCCTTGCCCGTCTTGTTTCATACTAGCCACATTCTTGTTTTAAGTGCCTTTTAATTTTAACAGTTCACTTTTTACAATACTATTTACTGAAGTTATTTATTAAATAAAAATGTCTAAAATACTGAAATTGAATGTTTTGATTCTGTTTGTCAGTTTGTGCACATGAAATTTTTAAAGGTTTAAGAGGTTGGAGAAAAACCACTGGTTGCTGAGGTATCCTACTTAAGAAGCTAAAACATGTTTCTTTAAAAAATAAGAGAGAGAGATAATGTTAGGGACATAAGGAAGGTAGTATGGTAAAATACAGTCTTATGAATACTTTGAGGCTTCCTAAATAACATGGGGTAGGTAGATCTTCAGTCCCTCGTTCTTACGTTAAGCAGAATTAATTCTTACGTTAAGCAGAATTAATTCCTTATAAATGTCAAGTTAAAACTGTTACCGCAAGCTGGAAATTATATGATTTCTTAAAGGTATAGACAGGGAATTTTTATCTTCCAGTAATAAAAATTTTGTGCACCAGAGTAAATTAAAGACTGTTACTACAGTATCATAGAAATTAGACAAATATATTAAGATGTGAAGCTGTTGTTTCTCAGCATATCCACCATGTAGGTGTATGCACTTCTAAAAGCAATGTTTCCATATCTTTTTTGAGAATTCTGTGCGCTTCCACTTACACCACATCAAAATAGCAGCTTTGGCATCCTTAGGGGACTCTAATTGTGTTCCTTTTAAATGATGTTCTTTGAGGTTTGGGAACAGAAAGAATGCAGAAGAGGTAAGATCAGGGCTGTAGGGTGCATGGGGTAAGGTTTCCCAATGAAATTTTTGTCGAACAGCCCTAACTACTATCCTCGAAGAATGAGCAGTTACATTGTTGTGATGGAAAGAAATTCCTTGGCACAGCAACTTGGCCTTTTTGTCACCAATGCAGTTTTCAGTTTTTTTAAACTTAGTATTAAGCCTCTGTGATCATTGCCGGTCCTTTGAGAAACTGTCCTGATCACCCCTTGAGAACCTCCCAAAACAGTCCCCATAAGCTCCTGAATGATACAAAAAATATGTTTTTCTTTTTTTTTGGAAAGATACTCATAACTAGACCAAGACAAGTGTATTACTGACAGAATTTGCAGCTCACATGTTTGAACATGTTTTGGTTGAATTAAACTAGTACATGAACTGGAAGCTTAGTGGTAATACTTACTGACTTACCCTTGTGTACCTAAAACAAGTTTGTACCTGAAAACCAAAAACACACTGACACATCTAGTTGATTTCCAACTCAGAGCCACCTTACTGGACAGAGGAGAACTGCCCCATAGAGTTTCCAAGGAGTGCCCAGCAGATTTGAATTGCCTATCTTTTGGTAAGTAGCCCTGACAGTCACTGTGGCACCAGTTTCCTATATGTGCATAAGGCTTTTTAAAAGAAGTATATTCTTTTCTAGAGCACTGAACAAATGTTAGAAAGACTTAGTGGGGGAAGAGAGGACCCACATTAAATTTCAGTTTTACCAGCCTTTCCCATTTTACAGTACCCCCTTTTATGGATCAAATTGTGTCACCTCCCCTGCCTTCCCCAAAGTGTGTTGTAGATCCTAACTCTTGACCTATGGTTATAATCTCTTTTGGGAATAGCTTTTGTTTGTTACTTTAATGTGACAGTATATGAGTAGTGAAATGTGAAAGAGCTGGCTAAGCAAGCAGGCAGAGATACGGGGTGGGATAGACAGACAACCAGACCTCATGAAAATCACCAAGGAGCTTAGAAGCAGAAGCTGAAGAGAGAGACAGCCTTAACCTACAGCCAGCATCCTGGTTTCAGACTCCTGGCCTCATAAACTGTGGAAAAATAAACGTGTTTGTTAAAGCCTCTCACTTGCAGTATTTCTGTTCTGGCAGCACTGTGGGGGACCCCTCCAACCTTGTTCTTATTAATGGATATGTGCTTTACTTATGTAATTTAAATGTATTTCTTACACTGAAGCATTTTTGAGTTGAGAAGTATACATTATTGGAAACCGTAGTGGCATAGTGGTTAAATGCTGCAGCTGCTAACCAAAAGGTTGGCAGTTTGAATATACCAGGTGCAACTTGGAAACTGTATGGGGCAATTCTCCTCTGTTCTGTAGAGTCACTATAAGTTGGAATCAATTCGACGGCAGTGGGTTTTTTTTTTTTTTAAAGAAAAATAGTAGTTTGTAAGCTGTATGAGAAAACTGATTACCTCCCTCATTTTCTAACTCTGTTTCACTTGTTGCTTCCTGTTTCCCACCACCCAGAGTCTTGCTTAGCTCACCCACAGACTTACACATTAGGTATAATTTACTGACTTTCTGTTTTATATATATGTATGATTTTTTTCCAGCATCTGTCCTCCAGGCTGAAATACAGTGGATTTTTAGATTTTAGATTATTTGCAAACAAAGATATTTTAGGACTATGGTAATCCCTTTATTGGCAACTAGAGGAATTATACAGCATTTTTTCTCTTGCAGACTGTAAGAACATTGACATTTGAGTAGTTTTAGGCTTGAAACTGGCAATTTCAAAACCCCATCTAACAGTTTGATAATTATATATACACATACATATATATACCACACTGACATGCCTTCTTGATTGAAGCCACTTAGGACTTAGCAATAAAATATTTTTTTTATTTTACCAGCAATGCTGCATTTTGACCTTCAGTGAAATGCTGTCCAAAAATGAGTTCTGAGTAAAATAACTATAATTTTTATACCATTAAAACTACATTATGAAAATTTACAAAATTTTAAGTGTCACATGTACATCATTTAGTCAGCATCAAATTCCAGTCATGGGTAGTGATTCTCTGATATTTTAAGATGTTTGTCCTTAGTCTTTTGCAAAATATAACTGAATTTCCATGATAAAAGTCACCAGGCAAAATCCTTAGCCTCAGGAATAGTTCATCGTGCTATTTTAATTATTCATGTGCAACATTTGTTTTAACATGTAATTGGCATTTTTCCCCTGTTGCCTGTAGAGTTTTAGAAGTAACCTTGAGTGGAAGCCATTTGTCTTCTGTTTACGACGTGTCTGTAAGGCCTAGATATTTCTGACTTAGTATGCTCAAGCAGTTCAGAAACGTAAAGAATACTCCAGGTTGCTCTTAGAGCCTGGGAGATACTTCAGTGTCCCTTTAGAATTTTCTCCTGGCCCTAGAATTCTTCTGAAAATTTAGAGCTGGAAGAGGCTTCCTGAGTGATCTGTGAGAGTGAATTAACAAACTGGAATAGCCAGCCAAGCCAAGTGCTGTCGAGTCGGATCCAAAGGTTAAATTAGCCCAGTTATATTATCTGTACTAGAATACATCAGGTACAAAAAAAGATAGGTTGAAACATGAGACAGATACTGCTTGGTTAAGTCTACTTGTAAAGATGACCCTTAGATTCATTTCCTTCCACAGTAAAATTTTCTCTGGAGTTTCATCCTTCTACTGGGTTCATAGTTTTCTTAGGACTAATTCTTAATTCTGAACAGACTGGCATATTAAAGAGTTAACTACAGATAGTTTTGTGAGTGAAATTGTTGTTGTGGGGTCTTAGATACCACAGACTCATATGAGGTTCTTGCCCCTCACTGATTAGAAGTGAACAGGTAAGGCACAGAGAATCTCTCCACACGAGCAGAGCTTTATTAGAGAGGAGCTTGCAAGCGGAGACAACGTGGGGCCTAGGCAATGCTTGCTTACCCCTGCCTCCTTGAACTGAGGCTTCGTTAGCCATGTAAAGGATTTTAGGTGGGAAGGATCTCATGTTTTATTAATTACAGAGAAGGGGAGGTGGGGCTAGGGTACTAAGGTGCTTGCACAAGCAAACTTCCCAATGGCTTCTGCAATGGGAGCTTCTGGGATTACCAGCAGGACTTACTATGGGGTGTCACACCTGCATAGTCGCTTGCCACACTGCTTTGATTTCCTGGACCTGGTCATAGCTCTCTGGTGCCCCTGTTGGAAGGACATATACTGGTCACCTGTGTCTCCTCTACGCATGCCTCTGAATTTGGTCTGAACTGGCTTTTCTGAAAAACAACTCCAGGGATAATTGAAGTCACTGTCCCCGGGTGTGGCTGTTGAAATAAGTTGCTTATCACTCCAGAATGTTCTAAGGTGTCGTTAGGCTGGCCCTTTATCTCTCTGATCCAGAAATACTATTCAGAAGATTTAAATCCCTTAATTTAATCCATTGTAATAATTTATAAAAGACTGACTTCCATTTTATGGCAATAGTTGAAATACTGATTTTACGTATTCATAGTGATGTTATATTAATTTTGTTTACTGATGGAAAGTATTTTTGAAGGAAATAATCAGCATTCTGTTCTATAGTAACCAGTGAACTGGTCTCTAAGCAGCCATGTAAAACACAAATTGGATCGTATTTTCCCAACACCTCCACTCCAGCCACACTTTTCACATCCTTCGTATTTGATGTTTCTCTTATTCCTAGACTTGATAGCTGTCAAGACCAGAGATTCACTGTTGTGTCCAGCAATGTCTGCAGAGGGAGTGACCATTAAGTATTTGTTAGATAAATGAATAGTTCCCATAAGTTAGCCCTTCTTCATCTGCCCAGCTAGCACCGTCTGCAGTCACGTACCCTGCCATCTGCCGGTTACTACAGATGAGCTCTGCACTCACAAGGCCAGTTCCTCCACTTGTATCCTGGATCTCAGAGAAGCAGCAGTTCTTCCCTCTCCTACATCTTCGGTGTTCTCTATCATTCCCTTCAGTAGCAAATGTGCTGCAGTGACAACTGCCGTTTCTCCACTCCTTTCTACTCAGTGGCACTGGGTTTTTGGTTTTGGGGTTTTACCACATGAGTTGTCTCTGTGTCTGTGTCTCTTCCCATTCACTCTGGAACCTGCTTAAGCATCTGCAGCATCCTGCCAAAACAACTTTTTTTCCATTTTTCTTTTTTTTTATTGTTGCTGTTCCTGTGCTTTAAGTGAAAATCTATAATTCAGGTTTGTCACACAAAAATTAAACATAGTTATGTGACTCTCGTTGCTCTCCCTACAGTGTGGCAGCACATTCCTCCTCTCTGTGTTTCCTGTGTCCATTCAGTCTGCTTCTCTCCCATCTCTGCCTTCCCATCTCACTTCTGGACAGAAGCCACCTGTTTAGTCTTATGTGTCTACTTTAGAGGAGAAGCACATTCCCCGCCAGTGTCATTTTAGGTCTTGCAGTCCAGTCCCATCTTTGTCTGTTTTTAATTCTGTGTTAACAGAGTCGCAGGGCCATGTCTTCCACAGACCTTTTAGTCTGTCAGGCCAGTAGGTCTGGTCTTTTTCCTAAAGTTGAAGTTCTGAACTGTTTGTTGTGTTTCCTGTAAGGGCAGTCATTGGTGGCGGACAGGGGCTATCTAGTTCTTTTGATCTCATGCCATTGTAGTCTGGTTTATGTGGCCCTTTCTGTCTCTGGAGCTCATATTTTCCATATGTCTTTGGTGTTCTTCATTCTCCTTTGCTTGAGATGTCTTGGGACCAGTTGGTGCTTCTTAGGTGGCTGCTTGCAAGCTTTTGAGACCCCAGATGTGTCTCACCAAAGTGGAATGTGAAACATGTTCTTAAGATTTCTTATGCCAGTTGATGTAGATTTCCCGTGAAACCGTGGTTCCCAGACCCCCACCTCCACTACTTTGTCCCTCAAAGTGTTTGATTGTGTTCAGGACGCTTCTTAGCTTATGGTTTAATCTGGTTGTGCTTCTTCTCCTGTGTTATGTGTTTTCCTTCCCTTCACCAAAACTCCTTACTTCCATGTGTTAAATCCCGTGGAAAAATGTGTTTATCTTATTGACTTTTCAACAGCATTTTTTATAGTTGATGACTCCCTCTTTCCTAGTTCCTTTAGTTGTATTCCAGAGAAGTACACTCCAGGCTTTTTCTTAACCCATAAATTGCGTTGCTAATTCTCCTTTGGTTCATTTTTGTACCTCTTTCAAAGTGGTAGATGGTTTGTGCTGAGTCCTTGAATCACTTAGCTTTACTAGCTCCCTTGGTAATCTAATCAACTTTCATAACTTGAGATACTATCTCTGGCTGACAGTTCCCAAATTGATATCTCCAGCTGAAAACTTGCCTCCAAAACTAGAAAGTTCAGCAGCCTATTAGGCATGTCCACTTGGATATCTTACAGGCCTCTCAAACTGAATCTGCCTAAAATGGAACTCATCTCCTGTAACCTGACTACAAGCAAAACAGAACAAACACTGAAAATTTAGACTCTTTTCCTCCTCCAGTCTTCCACATCTCAATATATGGGAACACCATCCTTCTGGTTATTTAAATAAAAAGTCTTAGAGAAACAGCAAAGAGAAGGAGTAAGTCAGCTAATACTTAGCAAGTACTTAGAGTGTAGTAGAGCATCCCTGTTTTACAGATCAGGAAACTGAGGTGCACAGATTAGGAACATACAGTTGGTAAACCAGAATATGGTCCCAGATTTATGTTGCACACCCCAGATCCCAGTGGCAGGTTCTCTCGTTCTACCTTCACAATATAGCCAAAGAGCCGGTCTCTCTCCTCGTTTGTTGCACGGGAGCCTTGGAACTCAGTCTTTGTCCTGTTTCCTGTGTGTACTAACTTCGTGGAGCTCTCACCTTCGCAAGGCTTTGAATATCATCCTGATGGTCCCCAAATTTATGAGCTAGACCTTACCTCTTTCCTGATCTCCAGAATCTGTTAATCTCTTCAGTCCCTTCACATTTTAAAGTTAACATGCAACTTTCAAAACTAAACTTTTCATTTGAATCCCTCAAACCTTTTCCTCACAGTCTTCCTCATCTCAGCTTATGCATATCTCAGTATTCTGGTTGTTAGGCTTAAAAACCTTGACTTTTCTTACACCTTACCTCCAATTTATCTACTACCTGAGTTTATCTGCCATCTGGCTACTTACCACCTCTACTGTCCTAAGTGCTCTGGTATATTCTTAAGCCTCCCACCTGGATTACTGCAACAGTCTTCTAACTAACCTCCTGGTTCCTGCCCTTGACCCTGCAGTTTTTTTCCCAACACAGCAGCTGGAGTGATTCTCTTAAAATTTAAGGTTAGGACAGTTGTTTGCACCTTTAATTGACTCATTTCCCTAAGTGATTTGGCCCTCCAGTCAGTCATAACCTCAGCTACCTGACTGTTCTTCAGCCTCACTGGCTGCTTTGTTATTCCTTTAACACAGCCGCATCCCCCCACTTTGGGCTTGTGCACTGCTGCTTCGGCCTAGAATGCTTTTCCCCAGATATCTGCACAGTGAACTTCAAGTCTTTACTCACAGCTAACTTCAAGTCGATTCAAGTGTCATGTTCTAAAAATTGAAACTTCCTAACCCTGCTATGCATTACCAGTCCTCTACACCTGCCTTTGTCTTTTTTTTTTTGGTATAGTACTTAGCACTTTCTGGCTTTCTTTGTTACTTAATCTCTGCCTCAATCCACTAGACCATATACTCCATGAAGGCAGAAAGAAATATTTAAAGGTTTGGTTCTTTGTCCTATTCCCAGTGGCTCAATATCTGTTGAATGAGTGGTGTAGGTGACAGTGCTCTAATAATAAAAATGTAGCATTTATTGGGTGTTGGCATTGTATCAGATGTTGTCCTGAGGACTTCATATGTGCTGACTCACTTATTTCCTACCTATAAGATACTTGTTATCTTGACTTTAAGTACAGCAAAAGCTGAGGCACAAAGGATTATACTAAGTGGTACAACAGGGAGTGAAGCCCAGAAAGTTTGGCTCTGCACCTGCACTGTCCAATTTGGTAGCCTTTAGCGACATGTAGCTATTTAAATTAAACACAGTTAAAAATTCTGTTAGTTATGCTAGCACATTTCAAGTGCTTAGTCATATGTGGGCAGTCGCTATTTTGGATTTCAGAGAAATAAAACATTTTCATCATTTGCAAATGTAGTGTTGGACAGCTGTCTAGCGCTCAAGACAATTTTTACACGATACTGCCTCTCAGTAGTTGGTTTAATATAACATATTCATTTAATATAAAGTCACTGAATCATGTTTTCACAGAGATCAATGGGAATACAAGTAGGACATCATTTCAGAATTATTAGAAATTTAGAATATCAAAATGTCACAATGGAAGGAGAAAAAGAAATCATTATTTTCAACTCAGTTTTGTCTGGCCAGTGTACCTACTAAGTAAACATCACAAATGCCAATATTTAAAATTGTGTATCTTTATTCACTTCCGTTGTAAAGTTTGTTTCTACCCATTCCATGGAACAGTTTAGTGTACCTGTGATCAAATACGTTTCTCCACTTCTTCATGAAAACATTATTTTTTAAATGAAAGCTAAGAGTAAAATAAAGTTACTATAAGCATGATTACTGAACCATACTTTATACTTTTTATAACAAAACAAATGGAGTGCCTGCTTAAGACCCCTCCTCCCCCTCCCTTTTTTCAGCATGTCAGGAATATCTTCATTAATAATATTTCATTGGGTTCTCAAAGTACATGACAAAATTCTCTAATAAGCCTCAAAGCAACAATAGCTTTAGTTGTGTAAATACACTTGAGTAAGGCTACAGATGAAAACTCTGGTGGTATAGTGGTTAAGTGCAGTGTCTGCTAACCAAAAGGTCAGCAGTTTGAATCTGTCAGGCACTCCTTGGAAACTATGGAACAGCTCTACTCTGCTCTGTAGAGTAGTTATGAGTCAGAAGCAACTTGACAGCAGTGGGTTTGGGTTTCTTTGGGGGGGGCAGTTAAGGCTACAATTTTAGTCTTGTGGCCTCTCCAAGATGTGGTCTTTCAGGCGCTCTTACGTCTTCCTTAAACACCCAGCCTTTCTCATCTAAGGTATCTCTGTCAAGTGTTAAAAAATATGAGGTCTGACCATTAAGACAACGAACTTAATTGTTCTCAGTGATACATACCTCATTGCTGAACATCACTATAGTCACCTTCAAAGTACTCCCCTTGGGAAGCTATGAAGTGATGCCAGTGCCTAGTCCCCTTTCAAAGCGATTTTGGAACTTTCTGGAATGGCCGTCGCACACGGTGGCAAGTTTGCAAACTTAATTGTGAGAGAGATTTTAGCCAGTAAACAAATAACTGTATTGGAACACCCTCACTACTCACCTGATCTGGCCCCCAGTGACTTTTTTCTTTGTGCGTAGATAAAGAAAATACTGAAAGGAAGACATTTTGATGACATTCAGGACATCAAGGGTAATACACTGGCAGCTCTGATGGCCATTCCAGAAGACGAGTTCCAAAATGTCTTTAAAGGGTGGGCTAGGCACTGGCATAGGTGCATAGCTTCCCAAGGGAAGTACTTCGAAGGTGATCATAGTGATATTTAGCAATGAGGTTATGTAGCACTTTTTCTAGGATGACTTCTTGAACTTAATTGTCACACCTCTTATTTCATGCTCCTGTCTGATAGTCTTTTCTATCAGACAGTGTGCCTCCGGGCACTTGAAACAGTGGAGCTATAGAGCTTTGGAACACCTGACCCAGGAGGGCAGATGTGGGCCTGAGGCCTGGGCCATGTGGCCATAGGAAGCAGAAGCTGAAGACATGAACAGCGTGAGAAGCTGAGCTGCCTCAGTTTCAAAAGAAGAGATGAAAGGGAAGCAGGCAGAGAACTGGGAACCTCACACAATCAAGAAAGCAGCACTAGGAGAAGAGCGCAACCTTCAGACCTGAGGTTCCTGCGCCAAGATGCTTCCTGGACAAAGACTGATGCAATGCTGGACTTCCCTCCAGAGCTGACAAAGGGGAACACCTTCCCCTGGAGCGGACAACCCTGAATGTGGACTTGTAGCCTACCTGACTGTGTAAACTTTCCTTTATTAAAGCTATTCACTCTGTGGTATTTCTGTTAGAGCAGCCACTAGCTGACTAAACACAGTGTTAGATTCTTTTCCTGTTCTTTTATAAAGTTTCTATTTCTTATCCTCACTCTTGAGTGTTCCTTTTCTCTTTCTCTGCTAAGTATATCCAAAGCAGAGTTTCCATTTTTCTCTTTCCGTGGGGTCATTCCCTCTTAGATGACTAATTCCTAAATCCCCAGCTCCCATCATGACCACTCACCTCTGTCTCAGTTTCCTCTTTCCATCTATTCATGGTGCATTACCACTGAGCTGTCTACCGTCAGCTCAGACTCAAAGCATTCAAGATGATACTTAACATATTCTTGTTACCACTTCTGTCGGAGAACTACCATTCTTCCCAGAAGAAATCATCTTAAATTATTCCCCAACTTGGAACCCTAGTGTCTTATCTTTCACTCTTAAATCTTTATTTAGAATGTTTCTGTAGTTTTCCTGGTTAACACCCTTACTTACCTACTGCTAAAAACATAACAAAGAATGCTAATGCCAGTGAGTTCTACAGAAGGTTGTCACTGAGACCTTAACATGTTTTCCCTTCCTTCTGTCTCTTGAGTAAAAGCCAGCTATCACTTCTTGTAACAATGTAACATGAAGCACTTCCCATAACAACGTAACACGAAGCATTTACTCACTTCATATTGTATCACCTTTAAAAAATAATTGAGTATTTGTAAGTTATATGGATCCTTGTTTGCATTTTCTTAAAAATCAAGACATATTTAAAGTTGTCAGGTTGATAACAACAGATACCTACCACTGTTCATATCTGATAGGAACAGGCTTTTAAATCTGAGATGTATTTTTTAATAAGAATTACCCTGAATGTCTGAACTTACAAAAATGTGATCTCAAATAGGATATCTAAAAATACATCTTTTTTTAAGCTCTTTCATATCTATCTGTCAGCAGTGGTAACAACCAAAAATATATATAAGTGGTTACATAGGTAACTATCTTTGCTTATGTGTATATAAGTAAGCACATAGGAATACCCAGCTGTGCGTGTATGTGTTTCTGTAAGCAAATGTATATACACGTGTGCCACATATGCATATTTAAAATGAAGCACATAAGAGACACAGTTATAAATACTTCCTAGACATATTCCAAAGTTATAAATAATTCCTAGACATAGTCCAATACCTCATGAGGTTGGGTTACTAAGTTTGAGGGCTTAGGACCATAGTCTTGGGCAGCAACTTGGTCTGTTGACATAACATAGCTCGCAAAAGAATGTTCTGTATCCTAGCTTGGTAGGTAGTGTTTGGGGTCTTAGAAACTTGCAAGCAGCTATCTAAGATACAACAGTTGATCTCTAGGTAACCAGCGAAAAAAAGAAGAAAACCAAAGACTCAGAAGAAATGAGTCTATAGGATTACTAGTCTGAGCAAACCATGGCCTTATCTAGACAGGGACCAGAAGAACTAGAAGGTACCCAACTACTACTAGCCATTTTGACCAAGTCAAGAATAGAATGGGAGAAAAATGTAAAACATAAATTCCTAGGAAAAAAAGGCCAGTCTTACTAGACAATAGAAACTAGAGGAACCCCTGAGAGTATCACTGAGGGATACCGTTTAAGCTTGGAACTCAAACCCCTCTCAGTGATCAGCCAAAAAACAGAGTGGTTAATAAAATAATATCATGTCTTAGGCTGGGTTTTCTAAGGAAGCAAAACCAGTAACATATATATGTACAAGGAAACATTTATATATAAAGGAAACAGCTCATGTAATTACAGAAGCTGAATGTCCCAAGTCCTGGCACAGCCTCGTGTGGCCATGAGAGCTGGTGAGTCCAAGATCAGCAGGTCAGAGACCAGAGTTGTAGATCACTGGCTGTGTAGGTCAGTGGAT
Organism: Heterohyrax brucei; assembly: GCA_028571685.1. NCBI lineage: Eukaryota > Metazoa > Chordata > Mammalia > Hyracoidea > Procaviidae > Heterohyrax > Heterohyrax brucei. The sequence continues at coordinate 16,386,729 of CM053142.1, read as the reverse complement.
CCCAAGCTGGCAGCAAGACTGTGAGGTCTCTGCTGATTCATGGAGCTGCAGAGGCTGTGGACCCCGGATTGGCAGGCCAGGGAATGAACTCTCACACACCAGCTGTAAGGGTTGATGAATCCAACAGCTGCTAGTTCAGGTCCAGGAACCTGATGCAAAAGAGAACAGGAAAACCAGGAGGAAGAGCTGCTGGCAGTGTGTGTAGACAGCAGGTAGGTGGTGGAAGGTGGGGAGAGGAGAGCTGAGGGGAAGGAAGCCACCACAGGCCCTGCCCCTGCCACTTGATACAGCAGCCAAACAGGGAGTTGCCAAGTTAACACAAACTTGACAACCACATCATCCATGTGTGCTATATGGAAACCCTGGTTGCTTAGTGGTTAAGTGCTACAGCTGCCGACTGAAAGGTTGGAAATTCAAATCCTCCAGGTGCTCCTTGGAAACTAGGGAGCAGTTCTGTGCTGGCCTACATTGTTGCCATGGGTTGGAATTAACTCAATAGCAGTGAATTTGATATCAGTACTGTACTGCAGAACATCTAGATGAGACCTAGAGGTCAGCACTTACCCTAGACTAAAGATGAGAAGGTAAAGAGGAATAAGGCAACCTGATTTAATGGAAAAAAACAACCAGAATGGAAATAGTGAGAATACTGACACATAGTGAAAAGTGCAACCAATGTCATTTGACAATATGTATAGACATTGCAAAATGAGAACCTAATTTGCCATGTAAATTTTTTTCTGAAAAATTATTTTTTTAAAAGTCTCCTTTTTCAATGAAATAGGACATAAAAATTTTTAATGGTTTATGAAAAGGTTCAGAAACTGTATTACAATGTTAGCCTTTTAAAAGATTTATTATATCTCAAATTCATTTAAGTTTTCAGAACTTAATCTATTAAAGTAACTGTTCTTTTGTTAACATTTAAGTCTTTAAAAAAATTGAACAAAAAAGCTGAGTCTGTAATTCTATGAAAAGTAATCATAAGGTTAAAAAAAGAAGAACAGTAAAACAGTTGCTGTCAAATTGACCACCGCTCATGGACTGAACTGTAGCACAGAAAAAAATAATGTATAGCAATCTGGCTGGGCCATGATGTCTAGTATTGTGTGACTGCCTTTCATTTTGTGATTTTCCTATGCTGTACATTAGATTATGTTAAAGAGGCTTAGGGTGGGGCTGCAACATTCCCCTTAAGGTCACCTCCCTACTCCATTGTAAAGGGAGTTTCCCTGGAGTGTGGCTTTCAACACTTTTATCCTACAAGACGTAAAAGGAAAGGGAGGCAAGCTAAAACTTGGTAATCTCATAGAGTCAAGAAAGCGGCACTAAGAGCAGAGTGTGTCCTTTGGATCTGAGGTTCCTGTACCACCAGGATGCTCTCAGACCAAAGAAAGCCTGATGCAGCCCAAGGACCTTCCGCCAGAGCTGACAAAGACAGAAAGGCCTTCTCCTGCAGCAGACATCTGGAATTCAGACTTGTAGCCTACTGGACTGTGTAAAAATAAACTTCTTCCATGTGTGTCAGAGTAGAACTGTGCTCCACAGAGCTTTCAGCAGCTGATTTTTCAGAAGTAGATGGGCAGACCTTTCTTCTAAGGTGCCTCTGAGTGGCCTTAAAATTTCAACTTTTCGGTTCACTTCTGAGTACATTAACCATTGTACCACCCTGGAACTTTAAAACCAGCTGTAATGGAGTTGATTCTGACTCATGGTGACTACACGTGTGTCAGAGTAGAACTGCGCTGTATGGTGTTTTCAATCATTGATGTTTTGGAAATAGACCACCAGGCCTTTCTTCAAGGCACCTCTGGGTAAATCTGAACCTCCAGCTTCCCATTTGGTATCTAAACATGTTAACCATTTGCACCAATCAGGAGTTCCTACTCAAAAGGTTAGGTAAAATAAAATAACGTGAGTAGACACCAGCACTCCTGTTAAAAAAAGGAAAAAAAAGTATGATTTAACCCTTTCTGATTTTACTTCTTATTGAATTTTCCAGTGAGACATAAAATCATAACATCAAATAATCAAATATATTTACTTCCCCTTCCAAGTGATTTACACAAAGCAAGAGGGTTTAGAATCAGGAAGATTCTGCAGCTATTGAATATATATCTTTTTTCTTGTACATTAAAATCAAAAATATTAATCACAACAAAACATCAGATTAGAATGTATATCTTTGTAGCATGATGTATAATGCCCAAAAGTTGGAAATAATATGGATGTTCAACAGTCAATACATGGTTAAATGTGGCAAATGCATTGTGGTAGGCAGTATCTTGGCCCCCTAGATCTGGTGCTACAACTGTGAATATGTTACGTTACATGGCAAAAGAGCATTAAGGTTGCAGATGGAGTGAAGTCTGAGTATCAGCTGGCCTTAAAGTAAGGTGATTATCCTGGATTATCCTGGTGGGCCCGATGTAATCACCTGGGTCCTTAAAAGCAGAAGAGGAAAGCAAGAACATCATAGTCAAAGTAGGTTTTACCCTTTTTATTTTTGTTTTTAAATGAAGATTTAAGAGAGCAAGAAAATGCAGAATAGCAATAAAAAGCACAAATGTCACCCATAAAAATCCCGCCACCTTAGTGCTATTCTGTATTTTCTTGTTCTATTGTCTTTGTTAAAAAAAGAAAAGGATAAAGCCTATAACAGTTCATACTCAGTGCATAATCATTCTAAATAGATTTAAAATAAACATATTATGTCATAATGTCAGAATGTACAGGTTTTACCAAAAGAATAAGAACAAAAAGTTTTAAAATATGAGAAAAAAATAACCTGTTTTAAGAACCAAATAGAGCTCTAGAAAGTGACAGTAATGTTTGCCATTAAACGTTCGATGGTTGAGTTAAACGGAATATGAAGAACCACTGGCTAAGAATAGGCAAGACACAAAAAAGAAGGAATAGATAGGATATTTGCCTATTGGAAATACTCTCAGAGTACAGTTATGGTAGTTACTACAGAAAGAAATGGGCCCAGATTTCTCAATATTTCACAAATATAGTAATGGAATAGGATGGGAACCCAAATGCAAATCCATTAAAAAAACACGTGAACCTGATTTATATCAGAATGAGTGTTACAGATCATTGAGCAGAGGACCATTTGATATGGTAACAAATAAAGTTGGACTCTTTCTTACATCACACCATACGTAAAAAGTCAATGCCAGAACTGAGAACAGCTAGGAACAAGAAAGTCCGTAGCAACAGGGTGTACCAACAAGACCTTAGGCAACAGTGTCAGTTAAAAAGTTTCCAGATAACCAGTAAATGAAGTTTATAGAGCCTCATGTGCTTCTTCCCTCTCATTTTCCAGCTTGCAGTTTTTCAGGTATTACAGCTAAAACCAAACTTAGCACATGTGCTGAATAGATATGATAATCGACAAATGACCCTGGACTGCCACGCATACTCAGTAACATAAAAGAATTCATGTTAAGGAACGAAAAGATTCATGCCAAATCACTGAATATACAGCATTGGCGATACCCAAGCCCATTTCAGAAGTGAAAGGTCTGTCAGCCACTTTGAATATGTGTGCTATTTCCCAGAAAGTTAATTAATATGTGTGATTTCTCCTTTTCCCATGTAGTATAAAATGTCTCCAGCCCTTTGCTCCAGGAGACAGTGCTCTGAGAGCTCTCCATGTGGCCTCACTGCCTGCGAGTGATGACCATACCTTCCCTCTAAGTCCGCGTGATTCTTGGTTTCTCTGACGAAGTCCAGGCGGTGGCCTGCTGCATTTGACAAGAGGGTCAGGACTTTGTGTGAAAGACAAAATTCCAAAAATCTGACTGTGAGATTTTCCTTTACCCTGATGTGGGGAAAATTTGTCTGAAGACAAAAGGAGAGGACCAGGGCAAGATTGTAGAGTGGTTACTGTATTTTCACACAAATAGCACACACCTGTGTTTGTTGACTGTGCCCTCACAAGTGCCACCATGCCAATCCTGTGCCACATGTTGACGTGAAAATAAATCAGCATGACAGTTACAGAAGTGCCTCAAAAGGCTGCATCTGACAGATACAGAAGTACAGGTTATTTGCATAAAAATATGGTAGTTACTCCCATTTATCTCCCTGCAAGTAATCACTGAACAATGAATAAAAACAAGCACAGAGATCTCAGTGTTCCAGAGAGCAGCTGAAGTGTAGGAGAGCAGGAATGAGTGAGAGGGAGTGGGGGTGGCATAGAAGATGGGAGATTCTACCCGCTAGCATCTGGAGGAGTCAGGTCATTGTGGTCATTTGGATGGGCACAGGCCACATCCTAAACAAAGAACACAGGACGAGAGCTATAGGGCTCCCATGAGTCGTCAACCATTTGACAGCAGTAGGCTTGGGTTTTTAGTTTTATGGTCTGATTACCATGGCACAGATTAGCCTTGGAAGTCTGTGGGCCATTCACTTGGGAGAGGGTGCAGGGTGACCAAAGCACTGCAAATAAGTGCTGTTGAATCTTGCTGATAAGCAAGTCAAGTAGGTCTTAGTCACCTGGTACTGCTCCAACAGAAAATACCACGAGTGGAAAACTTCACAAGGAGAGGCTTTTATTGTCATAGTCTGGTAAGCCACGGATCCATTAACAAGTTACAAGTCCATTCAGTACAAGAAATCTTCAGTCTAGTAGGATAAGTCCACATCTGGTGAGAGTATCTCAGCACAGGAACCTCAGGTCCAAAGGACATGTTCTGCTCTCGGTGCTTCTCCTTTGGTAGTATGAAGTTCCCAACTTCCTCAGCTCACTTCTCTCCCTGATATTCCACAAGCTTGTAGCTTGAGTCCTGCCTCACTAACACAACTGCAACCCATTCTCCATCAATCTCACAGAGGCAGTATTCATAGCATATGGGAGGAAGGGCACCATGTTGGGACTCCTAGCCAAAGCATATCAACACATACATTTTTGGGGGGGGACAGAATTAAATCCATGACAGGTGGTCTCCAGGACTCAGACATAATGAAGAGTCACTGTGAGACCCATCCTACAGCTAGGGTGAGAAAAATACATTAAAAAGACAACACAGTGCGTAGCAACTGGCTCACTCTCTGCAACAGGATACCATAGGAGATACTGTACAGAGTTGCCCATAAGGGAAGGACAAAAAGTGCTTCCCATCTGCACACTGGGAAGGTCAAACTATACCACTTCCATCCACATCCATGGCCATGGAAAAAGTTTTATACATACACAGTGAACCAGAGGGAATCTCTAAACAATTCTACATAAGGGAGGAAGGAACACAGCCCCAGGAGTGCAGTCCGGGAAAAACCAAACCCACAGAAGGCACATCAGCCAAGTTAACCACCTTAGGGAGAACCAGCCATGGTGAGTACACAGAGACTTAACACTTTTCAAATTGCCTAAAAACTGGGCCAATAAACTAGATGCTGAAAATATCAGAGGTAAAGCTTCAGCACTGCTGATTCAGCACTGGGAAGACAAACAAAAAACCTAAGAAAGAAAGATTGCCCTTTAGTGGAATTTAGGAGAAGATAGTAGAGGTAGATCTAACCATAATATTTCCCTTGAAAATCAGCAAACACAGATTTCAAGATATTAAAAATTACTGTAATATTCCAAGTCCCCCCCCCCCAAAAAAGTCACAAAAGAAGCTGAGCCAGTCAAAGGTAAAACATGAAGAGGAAAGTTTTTCTTCAGAGCCCAAGTTAATGGAAAAAACAGAAAACTTTCAGACAATAGTGTTAAATATGTTTAAAGAAAACTCACACAGACACAAACACATACACACACATACACACAGAAAACAAACTAATGGAGACCAGGAAATAAGTAGAGGAACAAATAAGAAAATAATAAAATGGAAAGCATCAACAATAACGAAAAGAAAAAGAAGATTACTGCAGCTGAAGATGAAAACAACTGAATCAGGAAAAGCAAGAGACACATTAAGCAATAGTTGTAAGCAGACAAAGTCAGGTAAGTGACCCAGAGGACAGAATGACTGACTCACTGGCTCTCAGGAGAGCAGGACAAAGGGACAGGAGCAACGCTCAATATAAACGCAGGCTAGTGGCGAACCCCTGGTGGAGTGCAGGGTCAGTGCAGTCACAGCTGAATGCGCTCCCCTGGAACTGGGTGTAGCCACTTGGCTAAGCTACAACTCCCGGTGTTGTGGGATGTTCCTCGATAATGTTAATAAGGAGGATGGGCAACGGTTGTGTTAGTTAGACCCACCTAGTTAGTTAGACCCACCTAGTGGGTCTCAATCTAAAAGACAGTATTGTGCCTTGAGGCAATCGCTGGCAGTATAAAAGAAGGGGAAGCAAGCAGAGAGTTAGGGACCTCATATGACCAAGAAGCACTGCTGGGAGCACAGCATGTCCTTCAGACCTGTGGTTCCTGCACCTCAGAAGCTTCCTGTGCAGAGGAAGATTGATGACAAGAACCTTCCTCTAGAGCTAGCAGAGAAAGTCTTTCCCTGGAGTTGATGCCCTGAATCTGGACTTTCAGCCTACTTTTCTGGGAGATGCTATATACAGAGTAGAGCTGCCCCATAGAGTTTCTAAGGAGCACCTGGCAGATTTGAACTGCTGGCCTTTTGGTTTGCAAACATAGCACTTAACTACTATGCCACCAGAGTTGACTCAATGGCACTGGGTTTGGTTTAGTGTTTTTTTTCTATGAGAAAATAAATTCTTCTTTGTTAATGCCATTCCCTTGTGATATATAGGCGTGCAATAGGATCACTATGAGATGGAAGTAATTCAACATCAGTGGGTTTAGATATCTAAGACTAAGCCCCCTGATAATAATAAAGGCATAGAAGGAACTTTCTAAGAGATAATTATAGATAATTTTCCAGAAAAGAACAGGGAACCAAGTCTGAATACAGGAAGCTGCATAAACATCACAATTAAAAGAAGTTCAAACAGATCCATTCACCCCTCATTCTAATAAAATTCCAGAAAACCAAAGACAAGGAGAGAATTCTGAAAGCAGCAAAAGAAAGACAATAAGGTCTTCATAAAGGAAGACAACAAGGTTGTTCATAAAAATTAGGGCTGATTTCTCCCTAGAAACTCTACAGTCTAGAAGACAAGAGACTGACATATATAAAATACTGAATGAAAACAGTTGCCAAACAAGAATTCTTTACCCAGCAAAGTTGTCATTAAAAGATGAGGGAGAAATCAAGACATTCCCAAATAAACAGAAGCTCTGGGAATTTACTACTACCAGACTAGCTCCATTGCTATTCAGGAGGTTTTCACTGGCTAAATCTTTTCAGAAGTAGACTGTTGAGTCCTTCTTCTTAGTTTGTCTTAGTTTGGAAGTTCATGCATGCTTGGTAGAGTGAAGGGCCAGTGAAAAAAAGGAGGATGCTCAGTGAGATGGATTGACACAGTGGCTACAATGATGGGCTTAAACATAAAAAAAAAAAAAATTATGGACATGGTACAAGACTGTGCAGTGTTTCGTTCTGGTGTACATACGGTTGCTATGAGTTGGAACTGACTCAATAGCACCTAACAACAATAACAGAACAGCTCTGCAAGTATTAATTATGGAATTCTCCAAATGGAAATTAAAGAACATTAAACAAATACTTCAATTTACACAAATGAAATAATAGAGAACAAGAGAAAGATCTCCAAAATCCATAGCAGCATGGGCAAATATAAAGACTAAGTGTAGAATCTTTTTAGAGAATAAACTGAATAGTTTAATTTCACAAGCAATACAACATCAAGTGTGCAGAAAATATGTACAAAGTAAACCTATCACTACAGGATGTACACTGAAGTTCATGGAAACTTATGAACAGAAATGAGGTAGGGAGGAGTAAAAGAGGAATAGATTTAGTATGTTACTATTATATGTTATCTATATGTTAAATGTCAAAGTTGCAAGTTCTGTAAAGTAATATGTATGGTAACCACTAAAAAGTCACCTAGTAAAACACACAAAAGAAATAAATTTAAAAAAACACATCATGCAAAAGCAGCCACACACACACACACACCCACAAATGAAGAATTAGAATAAAAGAGAAAAAGAAGTAAACCACTAAGAAAAAACAAATAGCAAAATGAGTGAGGTAGACAGTTCATTTGCTGTCATAACCTTAAATGTAAATGATCTAAACTCCCCCATGCAAAAGGCAGAGACTGAAAGAATGGATTTTTTAAAAAAGAAAAATGAGCCATCTTCTTGCTACCTTTAACAAACACATCTTAGATACAAGCACATAAACAGTGAAAATAAAAGGATGGAAAAAGAAAAGGATGGAAAAAAATTCATGCAACCAGTAACTAAAAAAAAGTCAGGATGGCCATACATACCAAGTAAATTAGATTTTAAATCAAATCTATTATAAGTTACTACAATAAAAGGTTGAGTACATTAAGAAGATGTAACAATTAAAAATACATACACACCTAACATCAGTGTTCCAAAATAAGCCAAAATACATGAACCAAATACTAATATGAAATAAAAAATAGACAACTCCACAACAATACTTGGGGACTTCAATACACCACTTTCAGTTATAGAAAGAACATCCAAAAATAAGAACATAAAAACACTGAGATCTTAAATAAAAACACAAACCAATCTGACCTAATAGACATATGACATAAAACACTCATCATCAGAACAATATACATTTTTCTCTAGTGTACATAAATCATTCTCCAGAGTAGACCACATGCTAGAACTCAAAAACAAATCTCAACAAATTCAAAACATTGAAATCATACAAAGCACCTTCTCTGACCTCAGTGGTACAAAATTAGAAATCAACAAGAAAAGTAAAAAAAAGAAAAATTATATGGACAACTAAACACACTATTAAAAGATTATTGGGTCATAGAAAAAATAAAAAATGAAATAAAAAAATACTTAGAATCAAATGAAAATGGAAACACAATGTATTAAAACCGTAGCATTATGTCTACATTTAAAAAAAGAAAACAGGTCCAACATCAGTGAGACAAGGATGCCCATTATCACCTGACAAGTCAAACAAATGGAAAAGAGCGAAAGAAGACTAAAGCTTCCAGAAAAAAGAAAGAAAACAATGTTCAGAACAGAAATAAATGAAATAGAAAACAGAAACACAGTAGAGTAAATCAAAATCAGAAATTGGTTCTTGAAAGGGTCAATAAAATAGACATACCACCACCTAGCCTGACTCAAAAGAGAAAAAAATTAAAAGAAGCAGATTATCAAAATAAATATGAGCCAACTGAGATAAGTAGGATCATAACAGATCACAATTCAAAACCGTACTTTAACAAACTTGAATGCTTAGATGAAAGGCATGAATTTCTGTCAACAAACTACCTACCTAAACTAACATAAGCAAAGATAGAAAGTCCAAACAGATAATTGCAAAAGAATTAAGATGTCATTTAAAAACAAACAAAAAACCAAAATCAAACAAAAAAACTGTCAACAACAACAAAAAATCTATACCAGATGACTTCACTGGGGTATTTTGCTAAACATTCAGAGAAGAGTTGACATCAATTCTATTCAAACTTTTCAAAATCATGGGGGAAAAGAATGCTCCCTAAATCATTCTATAAAGCTAGAATCACCACACTACCCAAACCAGGCAAATATATCACACAAACAAAAAATTACAAACTGATACCTTTCATAAGTATACATACAAAAAATTGGCAATGAACAACAGAATTGCATAATGTATCAAACAAATGATATACTATGATCAAGTGGGATTCATGTCACCATTGAAATTGTGATTCAATATTAGGTCAAATATTGTAATTCATCACATATATAAAACAAAGGAAAGTATTATATCAAATGATGCAGAAAATGCATTTGATAAAAATCAACACTCCTGATTTAAAAAAACAAAACAAACAGAAAGCTCTCAGAAAAATAGGAATAGAAGGGGAATATCTCAACATGACTAAAAGCATTCTTGTAAAACCATAGCCTGCATTACTGTCATTGAAGAAATATGGAAAGATGGTGAGTCCTCCCCTAAGAAATGAGAATGAGACAAGGATGCCCATTATCACTATTTTTACTCAATTGTACTGAAAGTGCTAACCAGAGCAATAAGGCAAGGAAGAGAAATAAAAAAAATATCTAAATTGGAAAGGAAGAAGTAAAACTATCTTTATTCACATATGACATGATCCTATACATAGAAGACACCAATGATTTCGCAAGAAATCTGCTGGACGGTGGGACTAATGGAAAACTTCAGCAATACTGCAGGATGTAAGATCAACACACAGAAATCAGTTGGGATTTTTTTAGATAACAAGGAGTAAAAATAAATCAAGAAAACAATACCATTTACAATACCTCCAAAACAATAAAAAAAAAAAAAAACCATGGCCATTGAGTCACTTCCAACTCATAGCAACCCTATGGGACAGAGTGTAACCATCCCACAGGGTTTCCAAGGAGCAACCGGTAAATTCCAACTGCTGACCTTTTGGTTAGCAGCCAAACCCTTAACCACTGCTTCACCACAGCTTCCCTAGGAATTATCCTAACTAATGACATTAAAAACTTAAAACATAGGGAGTGGAGTCAAGTTGGCGGACTAAGCACACGTCTCCTTACATCCCTCTGGAAACCAAGACCTGAATCAACAATCAAACGGAGCCTTCTGATCACCTAATCAGCCCCAGGACACAGCACAGAGCTGTTAATTGGGACTTCATACCACTCAGCGAAAAACCTCCTCTCTTTCGCTGACTCCCGCTCCTGGCTAGCCCTGGCTCTCACGGATGGAAGGTAAACGCACCAGTTTGACTTTTTTTTTCCCTCTGTCTCGGCTGGCGGGCGGAGCTGGGCCTTGCCTGGCAGCTGGACTCAGACACGCTTCTGGGGGGATATGCAGGCGAAATTCCCACAATCTGAGAGCCAGGCTCGGGACTCTGTTAATCTAGCCACGTTGAGCCTTTCGTTTTGTAGCTGCCTCAGTGGGGTTTGTGCGGAGCTCCATGGTCAGGTTGCGGGACACCCTGTTGATACCGAGATTTTAGCGGGACCTGGTTCTTAGCCTGGGAGACAGTGCCTGCAAACAGGACAGCGCTTCTCCGTCAGAAAAGTAGTGATTTTGCACAGTGCTGCCTGCATTGGGGGCCCTGCAACAGAAGCAGAGGAATCACTACCTCTCGGCACCTTTAGCCCCTCTGTCTGCTGCCTGTGTGGAGGACACCATCTTGGGTATGGTGGCCGCAGCTGGACCTAATTCTTAGCTTCGGGGCCAGAGCCTGCCCACAGGAGAGGGCTTTTCTATCACAAAACCAGTACTTGACGCAGTGTTGGCTAACGCTAGGCCCTGTCAGCAGAGGCCAACGGGGCAGTAGCATTGCTGTATTCTGAACTAGTTTGTTATCATCTGGGGTTGGATATAGTGGCGCTTACTTTGTCAGACGAGAAGAGGGACCTCTACACCTGAAAACCTAACTGACTTGTGAACTGGTCAGATACCTTTTGCTTTACATTTGAAGACAGCTTAGAGAAACATTTGCAATCCACCCTCACAGTACCTCTTCCAGCCTCTATATACTCACGGGCCATACTCACATGGGACCCAAAAAGCAACAGACAATTGTGGCATACAAGCAATGACTCATGGCTTCAGAAGGCTCCCAAACAAAGCAACCAAGGAGTTTTCCAGACGAAGAAACTTTTGTGAAAGCATCAGGAAGTGAATACAAATTGATTATATATAGAGCCCTTTTAGACCTTATACAAAATGTAGCAGAACAAAATGAAAAATTAAACAAGCTGTTCGATCTGATGGAACACCAGTACTCTGAAATCCAACAGATCAAGAAGAAAATCAAAGACATAGAAAATTCCATGCAAAGCCAAGAAAACAGAATGGAACAAATGGAAAAAAGAATTTCTGACTTGGAAGACAGAGCTACTGATGCCATCGTCTATGAGCAGAAATCAGAAAAAAGAAACAAGAAAAATGAAGAAACATTAAGAAGCATGTGGGACTCTACTAAGAGGAACAACCTTTGATTAGTTGGAGTCCCTGAACAGGGGGAGACATCTGAGAACACAGAGAGTATTGTTGCTGAGCTGCTAAAAGAAAACTTCCCAGAAATCATGAAGGAAGACAATACAGACATCTCAGATGCATACTGTACATCACCCAATATAGATCTCAAAAGAAAGACTCCAAGACACATTATAATCAAGCTTAACACAATGAAACATAAGCAGCAACCCTTAAAGGCAGCATGAATCAAGGCAAAGCTAACATTCAGAGGGAAACTCTGTAGGCTCTCGTCAGATTTCTCAGCAGAAACCATGCTGGCACAGAGACAGTGGCACGACACATTCAAAGTCTTGAAGGAGAAGAACTTCCAACCAAGAATTACATATCCTGCAAAACTATCTTTCAAGTACGAAAATGAAATTAAGACATTCCCAGATAAACAGCAACTCAGAGACTTTGTAAAAATCAAACTGAAACTACAAGAAATACTGAAAGAAGTTCTTGGCTTTGGCTTAGAAGAATGAAACCACTAACTTTATATTTTAGAACGACACACTACTCAATACTCATTTAGAGAAGGCTCCAAAGTAAATCACAGCTTTGATTTGGAAAAAAGCAATCCAGTGATGATCATGAAAACTATGGTCTCATCATAATAAAAGAGGGATGTACTACAGTCGTTATAGTCCTTCCAGATGGAGAGGAAGATGACCAGACTGGTAGTAATTAAAATTGGGTTTATAAATAGTTTATTAAGGGGGTTCATAGGGGCAGCTGTAAAGCACAACAAAGATGTATCATACCATTTCAAGAAATCTAACACACGAGTCTCAACAATTATAAAACCAGCTCTGAAAAAGGTGAAAAATCAACTCACAAAAAAGAGTGTCCCAGAACAGACTAATAAGAACAACAGAGAAAACATCAACATAAAAATAAACATATCACAATGGCAGCAGTGAACACATACCTATCAATAATTACATTGAATGTGAATGGACTGAATGCTCCAGTAAAGAGACACCGAGTGTCATCTTGGATCAAAAGACATGACCCATCCATATGTTGTCTACAAGAAACTCACTGGAAACTTAAAGACAGGAACAAACTGAAAATTAAAGGACGGAAGAATATATATCAAGCTAACAATGAACAAAGAAGAGCAGGTGTGGCAATTCTAATCTCAGACAAAATCAATTTTAATGTCAAATCCACCATCATGGACAAAGATGGACACTATTTATTGCTGAAAGGTTCAGTACACAAGCAAGACTTAACTATATTAAACATTTATGCACAGAACGTCAGAGCACCTAAATATGTCGAAGAAACACTGACTACGCTCAAAAGAGAGTTAGATGACTCCACAATAATAGTGGGAGACTTTAACACTCCACTCTCATTACTAGACAGAGCATCTAGAAAAAAGCTCAGTAAAGATACAGAAGACCCCATTGACACAATTAACCAACTAAACCTCATTGTTATATACACAACTTTTCACCCATCAGCAGACAACTACACCTTCTTCTCCAGTGCACATGGAACATTCTCCAGAATTGACCATGTGATAGGCAATAATGCAATGCTCAACAAAATCCATACCGTTGAATTAGTGCAAAGCATCTTCTCAGATCATAAAGCCATCAAAGTTGAAATCAATAGCAGAAAAAACAGAGATAGAAAGTGGAACTCTTGGAAACTGAACAACATCTTGCTCAAAAAAACATGGGTTATAGAGGAAATCAGGGATGAATTAAAGAAATTCATGGATTCCAATGAGAACGAAAACACTTCCTACCAGAACCTATGGGATACAGCCAAAGCAGTGCTCAGAGGTCTGCTTATCTCCATAAATGCACACATCTGGAAGGAAGAAAGAAACCAAATCAAGGAACTAACTCTACAGCTTGAACAAGTAGAAAGAGAACAACAGAGGAACCCCTCGGGTACCAGAAGGAAGGAGATTATAAACATTAGAGCAGAGCTAAATGAATTAGAGAACAGAAAAACAATTGAAAAAATTGAAAAGACCAAAAGCTGGTTTTTTGAAAAGATCAACAAAATTGATAAACCACTGGCTAAACTTACTGAAGAAAAGCAGGAAAGGAAGCAAATAACCCAAATTAGAAATGAGAAGGGAGTTGTCACCACAGATGGAACAGAAATCAAAATATCATAACAGAATACTATGAAAGACTGTACTCTAACAAATTTGAAAACCTAGGGGAAATGGACCAATTCCTTGACTCATACTACCTACCTAAATTATCACAACGTGAAGTAGAACAACTTAATAAACCCATCACAAAGGAAGAGATTGAAAAGGTCATCAAAACACTGCCAACCAAAAAAAGTCCGGGCCCAGATGGATTCATGGCAGAATTCTACCAAGCATTTATAGAAGAGTTATCCCCAATACTATTGAAAGTATTTCATAGTATAGAAAGGGATGGAGTACTCCCAAACTCATTCTATGAAGCCAGCATAACCCTGATACCTAAGCCAGGGAAAGATCCAACAATGACAGAGAACTACAGACCGATATCACTCATGAACCTAGATGCAAAAATCTTCAACTAAATTCTTGCCAACAGAATACAACAATATATCAAGAAAATAATCCATCATGACCAAGTGGGATTCATATCAGGGATGCAAGGCTGGTTCAACATCAGGAAAACAATTAATGTGATTAACCACACAAATAACACAAAAGACAAAGATCACCTGATTTCGTCCATTGATGTGGAAAATGCATTTGATAAAGTCCAACACCCATTCATGCTAAAAGCTCTTAGCAAAATGGGCATAGACGGCAAATTCCTCAACACAATAAGGGGCATTTATACAAAGCCAATTGCCCACATCATCCTGAATGGAGAGAGACTGAAAGACTTACCCCAGAGATCAGGAAATAGACAAGTATGCCCACTGTCACCTCTCCTATTCAACACTGTGCTAGAAGTTCTAGCCAGAGCAATTAGACAAGACGAAGAAATAAAGGGCATCTGCATCGGCAAAGAAGAAGTTAAAATCTCCCTGTTAGCAGATGATATGATTGTATATGCAGAGAACCTCAAGGAATCTATAAGTAAGCTACTCAAACTGATAGAAGAGTTCAGCAAAGTTTCAGGATACAAGATAAACATAAGTAAATCAGTAGGTTTCCTTTATACCATCAATGAGACTGTTAAGGAGGAAATTATGAAATCAATACCATTTACGATAGCCCCTAAGAAGATAAAGTATCTAGGAATTAATTTAACCAGAGAAACAATAGACCTTTACAAAGAGAACTACAAGCCCTTACTACAAGAAACTAAGAGAGACTTAGATAAATGGAAAAACCTACCCTGCTCATGGATAGGAAGACTTAACATTGTGAAAATGTCTATTTTACCCAAAGCAATTTATTTATACAATGCAATCTCAATACAAGTTCCAGCATCATTTTTTAATGAGATGGAGAAACAAATCACCAATTTTGTTTGGAAAGGGAAGAAGCCCCGGATAAGTAAGGTACTACTAAAGAAGAAGAACACACTGGGAGGCCTCTCATTACCGGACCTTAGAACATACTACACTACTATAGTGGTCAAAACAGCCTGGTACTGGTACAAGAACAGACAGATCGATCAATGGAACAGAATTGAGACCGCAGAGATGACACCATCTGCCTATGAACAGTTGATACTTGACAAAGGCCCTAAGACATTAAACTGGGGTAAAAACAGTAGCTTCAACAAATGGTGCTGGCAAAATTGGTTATCCATCTGTAATAAATTGAATCAAGATCCATATCTTACACCTTATACAAAAACCAACTCTAACTGGATAAAAGACCTAAATATCAAACCTAAAACGATAAAGCTCATCCAAGAAAAGGTAGGAACAACAACGGAAGTTTTAATACACAATGAGGACAGACTCCAAAATCTGTCAAAGAAACCTCAATCAACAGAAGAGAAAATAGACA
The DNA here is from genome assembly GCA_028571685.1 of Heterohyrax brucei. Lineage (NCBI taxonomy): Eukaryota > Metazoa > Chordata > Mammalia > Hyracoidea > Procaviidae > Heterohyrax > Heterohyrax brucei. The sequence continues at coordinate 16,370,757 of CM053142.1, read as the reverse complement.
AATGGGAACTATTAAGAATCAAACACTTTTGCTCATCCAAAAACTTTATTAGTAGAATTAAAAGAACACCCACAGAATGGGAAAAAATATTTGGCAACTCTACGTCAGATCGACGCCTGATCTCCATAATCTATAAGATACTACAAAATATCAATAAGAAGAAGATAAACCATCCAATTAAGCGATGGGCAAAGGAGATGGACAAACACTTCACTGAAGAGGAGATCCAGGCAGCCAAAAAACACATGCAGACATGTTCACAATCTTTAGTTACTAAAGAAATTCAAATCAAGACAACAATAAGATACCATCTCACCCCAACAAAATTGGCCATGATCCAGAAATCACAAAAGAACAAATGCTAGAGAGGCTGTGGAGAAATTGGAACCTTCCTACACTGTTGGTGGGGTTGCAAAATGGTCCAGCCTCTTTGGAGGGCAATTTGGCGCTTCCTTAAAAAGATGGATATTGATATACCATTTGACCCAGTAATTCCACTACTTGGAATATATCCTACAGATTCAAGGCCTTTCACACTAACGGACACATGCACCAGAAAGTTTATTGCAGCACAGTCCACAATAGCAAAAAGATGGAATCAACCCAGATGCCCAACAATATAAGAATGGATAGGTAAACTGTGGTACATATACTCAATGGAGCACTATGCAATGATAAAGAATAACGATGATTCCAGGAAACATCTCCTAACCTGGTTTCAACTGGAAGACATTATGTTGAGTGAAAGTAGTCAGCAACAAAAGGACAAATACTGTATGAGACCTCTACGATAAGATCTCAAAAGCAGACTTGTGTATAGAAGAAAAGACTCTTTGACAGCTGCAAGGGAGGGGAGGGAGGGCGAGGGGGGGAGGGTTTAGTTTAGATAGTTACTAGAAATCCAGTTGGGAGAAAGCGGTGACAGCAGACATTAGGAACAAGAACAACATTAAGTGGACTTCAGCATAACTTGAGTACTCCTTCCATCTTAACTCAATACTGCAAGGATAGAGTAGCTGGGGCAGGGGACCATGCTCTTAGGTGAATTCCAGGCCAATTGGCACAACTAGCGTTTTGCTAAGAGAGCTCTCTGCACCCCACATTGGTGAGTGGCGTCTGGGGTCTTAAAAGCTGCCAAGCTGCCATCCGAGGACACAGCAAATGGTCCCAACTCAGCAGGAACGGATGCTCACCAAGGGCCAAAATGGCATGCGGTAAAGACCCCCGAGAAGACAGAGAGACCCACAAGCGTGGGTGCCTAAATCGACTTGGGACTGGAAGAACCGGATGGTGCCCGGCCACCACCAGTGATAGCCACAATGGAGCTCACAGAGAGTAGCCTCACTGGCAACACAAGAATAAAAAGGTTACATCATCAGATCTCCACTAAAAGACCTCAATTGATGGTCCAGTGGTTTTGGGGTTCCTCTGAGAGCATGGCCCCCCTCCCTGATGCTGCCCTTTCCTATAATTTATAACAGAGGTCCACTCTTTGGACAGGAATGGATTGGACTTGGCAAAGCAGAGTAACCATATATTGGAAGCACTTTATGGTTCTATACAGCTATAGGATATCATCTTGCTGACCTCTGGCTGGAGGAAGGGGAGTGGATGGAGAGGAGGGGAAAGGAGGCTGTTGGGAGGATGAGACATGTATGGAGCAGAGAGGAATAGTGTGCAGTCACCGGACAGGGAGAGCAGTGGAAGCTTCATATAGGGGGGGCATGTAAATTTATACGTGAATGTACATTTTCACTCAGTTATGCTAAATAAAAACAAAAATTAAAAAAAAACTTATTTAAGGATTATTCTTAATTAAGCAGTGAGTAGTGAGATGATATTAGGGTTAGAAGGGATCTACTACGTTCTCTATGTTGATTCTACATAAAATTTTCCTTACTGGTTTCAGAGTAAAAAGGTGTTTTCAAATACATTAAATTTATTATCTTATTTAAGCTTCATACCCATGGAGATCATTCTCATGAAGCATTTGCAAAGGTTCTGATGATACCAAATTAAAGCCAGTGCTGTTGGGTCAATTCCGACTCATAGTGATGCTATAGTCTAATGACATTAGGTAATATTTCTGTTGTGGCAGGCACTGGCCTTTCATTATTTAATTCAATTTCCTTTAAGGACCTATATTTCAGGGAGTAAGAGCTCTATAAATTAGATGTACTTAATTTGGGAGTGAATGATCATCTTTCAAAGATTAGATTTTGAAAACAGTCCTACATGGAGTAGAATCATGTGTTGTCTGTGATTTCTTGCAACTCCTGTTATGACTTGCTGGACTTACAGGGTCACTATGAGTTGGAATCACCTTGACTTTTTGGTAATAGAATGAAGAGAGATGAAGTGGAATAAAACACTATCCTTTTGCCTAAGTCCCATATTTAGACCTACCATTTTTCAAGACTATGTTACTGAGATGATAGAGTATAGATATATCCAGCTTTCAAATTTGTGTACCATGTAAAGGTAGTAAGGATGTGACAAAACAATTTTAAATCTATCTCTGGGATCCAAAAATGAACTGTTACATACTGAACTCTTACAACATGTGGAAGAGTTAAACTCTTAAATGTAAAAATGTAAATACTTATTATTATTATTTCTTTAACTGAAGCAATAGTGTATCAGTGGAAATAGGCATTGATATGGTACAATATTTTTGGATGCTAAAAAGTGTTTAACACCTAATAGTATTACATCATTTAATTTTATTTCATTTGGAGTTCAAGTGAAAAAAAATGAATGAACGATATTTATAAATACTACCAGCCAAGTGCCATCGAGTCGGATCTGACTCATGGTGACCCTAGTGGCCAGGGTAGAACTGACCCCCAGAGTATTCAAGGAGCGCCTGGTGGACTTGAACTACCGACCTTGTGGTTAGCAGCGGTAGCACGTAACCCACTACACCACCAGGGTTTAAGCTCATAAAATCTTCTCAAAATGAAAAAAATATTTACATAAATAGAAGTTCATGAGTATATAATAATCATAACAATAATCCACCAATCTCAGTGCCCTTAGTGAAAACAAGACAACATGAAGATATGGGACCAATAACTCATTCAACATGTACAAGCTTTTTCCTATTATTCTTCTTGCAGCATTAATAAATAACTTCTGTGAGATTATAAATAGTGTCTTTCATAGTCCAGTCTGAATTAGTAGTTTGCTCTGTATTTTCACTGGAGGTTGATGACTATTATGTAAATAATGACTTTGTTCTGATTTCTTCAATGTATTTTTGGTTTGAATATGGAAAAAAAAGCACAACAGTATATTTTGCTTCCTAAATTCCTTTACCCAGAAGTGTTAAAAAAAAGTATGAAAGTGACTTTCTCCATATAGTATCATACAGAATAGATCTGTAAATAAGATGACAAAGAACCATGACATTTTCAAAACATGTGCAGCACAAACTTCATTTAATTGCTTTTACACCACACCAGAAATCTCTATAGGGACAGCAGTGAATAAAAGCAACCTGGAACTTCAATGGAGAGCTCTTTCCTTTACCACCAGCAACAAAAGGTGTTAATCTTACAGATTCACATTTTTCCAGAGATCAAAGAAGGGTTCTGAAAATAAAGCAACAAATAATTGTAATTTTTATTTAAGTCAACTTCTGATACACACATACACACAGAGACACACACGTATAGATAGACACAACTTCTGAAACTCACTGTTGTCTAGCTTTTGGCATTCCAGAATATTTTATGCCAATTGCCTAATACTTGTCAAAATGCTATCTAGAGCACTTGGATTTCAAAAAATGATCTTTCATTGCTAAAATAATCTATTCAGCTGGACACTGACAGACTGGCTGTTATGGCGACAATTGAAATCCTGGACTCCGACTGACTAGGTTCAATCCTGTCTCTGCTACTCTCCAGCTGTGTATCCTCCAGCAAGTTAGTTGAATCTGTTCTTAATCCTCATGTGATGAACACAGGCTCTGAATTGATAGATTTAACCATAAGAATATATTCACTTGCAGGAAGCTGTCCACATATACTTTCTACCATTTCTGATTTCTCCCTAACCTGAAAGACCTGAGTGGAATTATGCTTATGCTGTTGAGCATCAGGCCATTTTGACCAGGAGCACTTAACCTGTAAGTTTATAGCGTGCAACACTGAGTACGTACCTGGTAGCATGGGTACATGATAAAAAACAAAAACAAAAATCTCATCACCATAGAGTCAGGTTCAATTGACAGCAACTCTGACCTACAGAATTCCCATAGAATTTCCAAGGATTGCCTGGCAGATTTGAAGTGCACACTTTTTGGTTAGCAGACATAGCACTTAACCCAGTATGCTACCAGGGTTTCTTCAGGTACATGACAGTCTTTGGATATCAGTCTATAGATAACCATTTATACCTAGAGGAATCCTAAGTTGTAGGTTTCACCTTTAGATAAAAACCGTGAAAGACTTCAGAGTGTCAGGCAGCTTTATAGACCAGAATCTCACTCAGTTAAAAGCTACCAATACACTGAATTCTAAAAGACATTCCTTATTTTTGACCCAATGACTCAGCCATTTCCCTATAAAATTTGATACCCTGTAAGTTACTATTACAGCCCCTACCTTGTTAAAAAATCCGTTTTATTTGCTACCCCATTGGTCAGTGATAAATAGATAGCACAATGAGAATTTTGTAATTACAAAGGCAGGTCAATGTCCCCTATATTGTGAATGTCACTGTGTAATCAACTATTTCTCAGGAATGCCTAGGTGAGACTCTCTGTCTCATTGTGTGTGTATCTTTCTCTCTCCAACCTGAAAACATGGCCCCTGTGCAAAGAATTAAACACTAATTTATAAAGGGTGGAAATAAGTTCCTCTAATTTCCCACAACTAATATTTTCTTCTTGAATAAAAATGAGTTTTGCTTCTCATAAAATACTATAGCATCAAATGGTCAACATTTAAGATTATTCTCTGTTTCTGTTGATATCTAATCTTTGGGACCAACTCTATAAGCCATCAGGTTTTTTTGTGGGGGGGAGTGAGGGAGATACTGATGTTTGGCCATCAACGATTTGATTTAAATTAATGAGACAAATGAAAAATGGCACACTACATTCTAATTTTTTTAGAAGAAAACTAAGAATAGCAGCAGAACATTGTCTTAAACTGTGCTGGAAGATAAGCTCCCCAATTTTGAATGTTCCCAAAAGATGACTAAGGAAGACCTTCCTCCTGAAAGTAGAATTAACCTTAATGATGTGGATGGAGTTAAGCTTTCAGGACCTTCGTCTGCCAATGTGGCACTACTCATAATGAGAAGAAACAGCTACAAACATCCATTAATAATCAGAACATAAATGTATGAAGTATGAATCTTGGAAAACTGGAAATCATCAAAAATGAAATGGAACGTATAAACATCAGTATCCTAGTCTTTAGTCAGTTGACATGGACTGGTACTGGCCATTGTGAATCAATCATATGGTCTGCTTGCTAGGAATGACAACATGAAGAGGAATGGTGTTGCACTCATCATCAAAAAAACACCTTTCATGATCTATCCTGAAGTATGCTGTCAGTGATAGGATAATATCCACACACTTACAAGGAAGACCAGTTAACACAATATTATTCAAATTTATGTACCAATTACTAAGTCCAAAGATGAAGAAATTGGAGATTTTTACCAACTTCTGCAGTCTGAAACTGGCTGAACATGCAGTTAGGATACATTGATAATTACTGGTGATTGGACTGCAATTCATAAAGAAAATGAATCAGTAGTTGGAAAATATGACCTTGGTGGTAGAAATGATACCAGAGATTGGATGATAGAATTTTGCAAGACCAGCAATTTCTTCATTAGCAAGACCTAGTTTCACCAGCATAGACAGTGACTATACACATGGACCTCACCAAGTGGAATACACAGGAATCAAATGCATTACGTATGTAGAAAAAGACAATGGAAAAGTCCAATACTATCAGTCAGAACAAGGCCAGGTGCCAGCTGTGCATATGTTCATTAATTGTTTACATACACGTTCAAACTGAAATTGAAGAAAATTAGAAAATGTTCACAAGAACGATGGTACAACCTTGAGTATATACCACCACCTCAAGGACAGATTTGATGTGTTGAGCACTAATGACAAAGACTAGTCAAGTTTCAAAATGACATCGAAAACATCATACGTGAAGGAAGCAAGAGGTCATTAAAATGATAAGAAAGTCCAAAAGAAAAGAAATACCAAATTGGATGTCAGAAGAGACTGTCACACTTGCTCTTGAAAGTCAAGTAGTAAAGCAAAAAGAAGAAATGATGAAGTAAAAGAACTGAACAGAAGATTTCAAAAGGTAGCTTGAGAAGACAAAGTAAAGTATTATAACAATGTGTGCAAAGAGCTGGAGATAGAAAACCAAAAGGGAAGAACATGCTCTGCATTCCTCAGGTTGAAAGAACCGAAGAAAAATTCAACCTTGAGCTACAATGGTGAAAGATTCTGTAGGGAAAATATTAAGTGATGCAGGAAGCATAAAAAGAAGACTGAAGGAACACACAGACTCATTATGCCAGAAAGAACTGGTCAATGTTCAACCATTTCAGGAGATAGTACATGCTCAGGAACTGATGGTACTGAAGGAAGAAGTGGAAGCTGCGTTGAAGGCACTGGTGAAAAACAAGACTCCATCAATCAATGGATTATCAGTTGAGGTGGTGTGACACACAGATGTGCAGTGGAAATGCTCACTCATCTATGTCAAAGAATTTGGAGGAGAGCTAGCTGGAAGATCAACTGTGCTTATTCTTGAGAAAGGTGATACAGCCAAACATGGAAATTATTGAAAACTGTCATTAATATCATACACATGTAGAATTCTGTTGAGAATCATTTTAAAGTGGCTGCAGCAGTATATTGACAGGGAACTGCCAGAAATTCAGGCTGGAATCAGGAGGACGTAGAACCAGGTGTATCACGGTTGTCAGATGAATCTTGGCTGAAAGCAAAGTATTCCAGAAAGATGTTTGTTTTTGTTGTATTAACTATGCAAAGCCATTTCACTGTGTGGATCGTTAACAAATTATGGATAACACTGTGGAAAACGGGAATACAGAACACTTAATTGTGCTCATGAGGAATCTGTATATGGATCAAGAGGCAGTTGTTGGAACAGAACAAGGAGACATTGCATGTTTTAAAATCAGGAAAGGTGTGCATTGGGGTTGTATCCTTTTGCCATATCTATTCAAATTGTATGCCAATCAAATAATCTAATAAACTGGACTACATGAAGAAGAATGAGGCATTAGGATTAGAGGATGACTCATTAACAACCTGTGTTATACAGATGACCCAACTTTGCTTGCTGAAAGTGAAGAGGACTTGAAATACTTACCGAAGAAGATCAAAGGCCTTCAGTATAGCAACATCAATGATAAACAGAGAAAAGACAGAGACTGTTAAGGATTTCGTTTCACTTGGATCCATAATCAATGCCCATTGTACACCAGCCAAGAAATCAAAAGACTTATTTCACTGGCCAAATTAGCTGCAAAACACGTTTTTAAAGTGTTGAAAAGCAAAGATGTCTCTTTGAAGACTAAGGTGCAGCTGACCCATGCCATGATATGAATGATGAAAGAGCAAGCAATGAATACGGAAGACAGAAGAATAATTGACATCTTTGAATTGTGGTGTTGGAGAAGAATACAAGGTCTGACAGTTAAGTTCACAAACTCATCCTAATAAAAGTGTTATATACCTCATTGCTGAAATATCACTACAGTCACCTTTGAAGTACTCCCCTTGGGAAGCTATGCAGTGATGCCAGCTCCCAGGCCACCCTTCAAAGCAATTTTGGAACTCTTTTTCTGGAATGGCCTTCAGAGCTGTTATGGTATTATTACCTTTGATGTCCCGAATGTCATCAAAATGTCTTCCTTTCAATATTTCCTTTGTCTTCGAGTAAAGAGAAAAGTCACTGGGGGCCAAATCAAGTGAGTAGGGAAGGTGTTCCAATACAGTTTTCTGTTTACTGGCTAAACTCTCCCTCACAGACAGTGCCATGTGAGCTGGTACATTGTCATGATGCAAATGCCATGTGTTGTTGGTGAAAAGTTCAGGTCATTTTCATCTAACTTTCTCATGCAGATTTTTCAGCACTTCCAAACAGTACATCTGGTTAACCCTTTGTCTCATCAGTACAAATTAATAAAGAACAATCCTTTTGATATCCAAAAGAGTTAGCAGCATCATTTTTACTCTTGATTTTGACTGATAGAAATTTTTGGTATGTGGAGAATTGTCTGACATCCATTGTGTACTTCAATGCTTTGTTTCAAGGTTGTATTGGTACACCCATGTTTCATCACCAGTAATAACAGAACCCAAAACATTGTCTTGCTTCTTCAAAAGGCCTTAGCAAATTTCTACTCTCCTTTGCTTTTGTTCATTGGTGAGCTCCTTCAGGATCATTTTTCCACAAACCTTCCTCATGCCAAGATTTTCCTAATTGTTTCTCTATCAATGTTTACTTGGTCTGCTGTGCTTCTCACAGTCAGGTGATAAATTTGATGCACAATTCAAGGAATTTTTGCAATGTTTTCATCAGTTTTGCTCATTACTGGCTGCCCTGACCTCTCTTCATCAGTGATGCTTTCTTTCCCCTCAGAAAAACAGTTAATCAATTTGTACAGTGCCATTTTCTTCATGGCATTATTCCCATGAGCTTGGACTAACACAGCCGAATTCACTTCCACTCTTGACAAGTCCAACAAGAAATTTAGTGTTTGCTCATTGCTCTAATTCTAGCTTTGACATTTTCACAATGGCCCACAAAAACACGGAACAACAATAATGAACACCACTAAGCAAGTCACCACCATATGTCAATATGAACACAGCTGTGAGACACTGATATACCAAAGTTAAGAAAGCTTACTGAGTTGTTTGCACAGCACTCTCAACATAAGCACACAGTGGCAAGTTCACAAACTTGCTTGTCAGACCTTGTGTTGAATATACTACAGACTGGTTTACTTGGAAAAGTAAACCAGAGTACGTCTTAGAAGCAAGGGTGGCAAGATTATGACTTATATACTTTGGACACGTTGTCGGGAGGGATCAATCCCTGGAGAAGGACATCACACTAGGTAAAATAGAGTGTCAATGAAAAAGAAGAAGAAGACTCTCAACAAGACGGACCAACACAGTAGCTGCAACAATGAGTTCAAACACACCAAGGATTGTGGGGTCATGTTACAGGATTGGGCGTGTTATATTCTATTGTTTGTAGAGTAGCTATGAGTTGGAACTGACTTAATAGTATTTAACAACACAACAGAGAAATCCTTGCCCATTTGAATATTTCTCAGCAGTATGAATGCTATTTCTAATACCTATGAAGAAAAAAATTGTTCTCCCACTACCTCTGGACTGGAGCTTGTTTATGATACCATCCTAATTTATATACCAAAACAGACCTCACATAAATCTTTATCTTAGAGTGCAGATCCGTCTCCAGCAGCACCATGTTTAGACCAATTGTAGTAAAAATATATTTAAAAAACTAGGAAAGTACTAACTGAGCCTAATTCTGCTTACTTGAAAAGTCCATACAATCTCCAGCAAGTTGTCAGCTCTTGACTCAGAATATAACCAAAGGAATCTTTGAATTTCCAGAACTCATCAGATAGTTATCATCACATCCATGCCCTACTACCGCATTACCTTATCTCTTCAAGAAGCATAAGGGTTTTCCTTACCTTCAAGGACAGCCAATGCCTTTCAAAGGCTTCAGACCCTATTCACTTCTGCCTGATTCAGACCTAATTTGAGCTAGTCAGATGTTTTGGTAGGAACTGCCATTCTCTGAGCACTTTAAGGGTCATCCTGCTGTCTTATCCAACAGCTCTGCTACTACTTCTTCAGGCAGCTGCTTGTAGTTACCCATACATATAATATTCCTCTGAATAGCTCCCTGCATTCCCAGTTACCGACAGGCTGCTGGATCCTTGATGATTTTTCAGATGTGCTGTCCTGTGCAGCAGGCACACGTAACTATTTAGAGTTAAATTATATTAAAAAATACAATCTCTCAGTCACATTAGCCACATTTCAAGTGCTCAATAGCCATTTGTGGCATAGGGCTCCTGCAGAGGAAAGTGCAGATGTAGGACAGATTTTTTTTTTTGTCAAAATTCTATTCGAGTGTGCTGTGGAGAGAAAGCCATAGTTGCTATGAAAGAGGGTTGTCTGTGAGAAAGAAAATTTAAATGGAGTCAATATAGACTGAATTCACCGATCAGGTCCCTCTGTCAGAATCTAGATTAAAAACAAAACAAAGCAAGCAAACAAAAACCCAGCTGCATACATTTATACATGGGTTTGGGTGTTAGCTGATTTTACTTATTCATCAAATAATACATGCCATTAATTTCTGCCCTGGTTTCATATTAGAGCCCCTACACAGCTCTACAAAGTAGTGAGGATGGGAGACTTCATCTCACACGTTTTGGACACATTACCAGAAGGGTCTGATTCCTGGAGAAAGCCATCATGCTTAGTAAAATAGAGGGTCAGCCAAAAAGAAGAAAACCCTCCATAAGGTGGGCTGACACAGTGGCTACAATAGTGGGCTCTAGCATAACAGTGATTGAGAGGCAGGACTGGGCAGTGTTTCGTTGTGTTGTACATCGGGTCACCGTGAGCTGGAACTGATTTGATGGCACCTGACAACAACAACACAGAACCTAGAATATTTGGTCTATGGATGAAGTCAGAAAGTTGATTTTTTAAAAAATATCCCAGGAGAAGCCTATTTAGCCCATAGTTAACTGATTTGATTAAAAGAGCATTTTTTTAATAGCTTTATTAGTGTTTTACCCTAAACAGTGGTGCCTCAGCATTCCACAGGAAGGTCTTACAAATCCTAAATTTTTAAACAGGAATTAGCACATAGGTAGCATGGTTATCTGGATAGTCCTTAGGAATAAACTGATAAAATGGAGTGGATTTTGTTTAGATAACCCTAACAAGCACCATTCTGCTATGCTGAACTAAAACTTTTGTTGTAAAAGAATGCTTGAATGAAGTATAAAATCCGCTTTGCTCGCAATTCCATTGTGGGCAACTCAAAAAAAACACTTCTATTCATTTCTGCATATATTCTCTCCAAAATAACTTTTGGGATATTTCATAGTTTCAGAAAAGAGATCATCAGTTACTAGTAAAGAATTTTTCCATCAATTTTCTCTTAACTGACAGTTTAATTATGTTCAATTCATAATGTCTTCATACCATAATATAAACTATTCATGCTTATAACTAAACAAATTGCAAAAAGTAGTTTCTCAATAAAAACTAATAGACGACAGAAACTATTTCATTCACCGTATACTACTTTACATTGTTTCTGTAGAAAGTCAATTTCCCTTACTAATTTTTGAAACAAAATACAACTTATTTTAGATTACCATTAGTGCTTATTGCCCTAAATCTTGCTAGAAAAAAATAAGAAACATTTCAAGGCACAAAAAATGTCATACAACTCTAAATATCTGTGACAGTGATACATCAGATTTAGAACAATGTTGTCCAATAGTATTTATGCTTTCATTTGGCTAAAAGTAATATTTTAATGTTATAAAGCATTTCCTTGGCAAGAATAATATCTTTAAGATGCTTAGCAATTTATTTTATGCCATTATAAAATCTAAAGCATATGCTTTAACACATAACAATCACATTATTGTCATGTACTATTTGTATTTACTTTCTTTCATGAAAGTAGTTTGTAGTGTTCACCCATTTCCATTTTGAAAGGGGCTATTTCTTCATCACTTGTGATTTAACACGTAGTTGCAACTTTATTAAAATTGGAAAACAACAGAAACCAATTTCCAACAATTCACACTTACCTGCTACTTGTTAAGGCCCTCTACAGTCTGGGCCTGCCCTGTTTATCCAATATGTTTCTCACTGTTTTTCAGGAAGTACCATCCTTCGAGTCAGCACTGTTTTCAGAAGGCTCCCATACTTGTCACATGCATTGCTGTCTCCAGAAATTCCCTCATCTTGTTTGCCTTGTCCAGAATTCTCTTCAGTCTCAGAGTAAAAGTGTGGTGCAGATTTTCAGGTAGTGATAAATACCACTTTAAATAAAAGTTATTGCGTGGTTTGAGAATAAAAAAATAACAAAACAACTTAATTTCATTATAATTGATATATATTTTCATTACATTGGCCATCATAGAAAACAAGATATTAGAAAAATAGTAACAATGAAGATGGAAAAGCAGTACACAAATTTTCTACTTATCATTTCTAAATAAATGATTCTGGGATCTCTTTAAGTTAAAAACCCAGACCAAACCCACTGCCTCATAGTGCCCGAATAGAACAGAACAGAATTGCCCCATAGAGTTTCCAAGGAACTCCTAGTGTATTTAAACTACTGATCTTTAGGTTAGCAGCCACAGTTCTTAACCACTAGGCCACCACAGAGTCCATCTTTAAATTTGAGCTTCATAAATATGAGACGATGCCTCTCAAACTTGAGCCTGTATCAGAATGAGCCAGAGGGGTTGTTAAAACAGTTGCTGAGCCTCCCCTGAGAGCTTCTGATTCAGCTGGTCTGGGGTGAGGCCCAAGAATTTGCACTTCGAATGTTTCCAGGTAAGTGCTCTGGTCCAGAGACTAACATTTGAGAAGCATTGACAGAGGAATTGAAAAAGTTCAAGTTCACTGACTTATTGCCCTATGGCACACATAAAATGCATATATTTATTATATAAGTGGTTCTTAAATGAGAGGCCAAATTTTGAACTGCAGAAGAAAAGAATTGGGAGAAATTACTGGCAAAGAGGAAAAGGTGGCTTATTTTACGTCTTTGAGCTCATGGAAAGCAAGACTGGATTTTAAATTATCTATTCATTCTAATGATGTTTATTACAACATTGCTACAGAGAAAAAAATGAAGACAGCCAGTGTCCATTTAATAGCTGCCAAGTTAAATAACCTATGGTAGGTCCAAACAGAAGCAAATCAAAAAACAATTACATTGATTTGGATGTGCTGATATGGAAAGATATCCAAGATAATATTAGTATGCTTTAAAAAATGATGATGTAGAAAAGATGCATGATTTCTTCGAACAAATAATAAACAATAATAAATACACATTTTTATATTTAATCATATGCATATTTGTGCTTATGTCACTCATGGCTTTATAATTTAATACATATGAATTTCACAACAATATGTATGGTTATATACATATTTCCTCTAAAGGCTATGCAAGAATCTATTCATACTAGTTATCTTTGGGGAGAGGATCTGGTATGCAATATGGCTTTAATTGTTAATTGTATACTCTCCTGTGTTGTTTCCATTTTCTCACCCACACATGTACATTATTTCTACTTTTAGATAGCACTAATTCATACATAATAGACAATAACAAACATTGGCAAGGATATAGATAAAGGATAATCCTCGTGATATTGCTGGTGGATACACAAAATGGTACACCTACTTCGGAAAGCAGTTTGACAGCTTCTTAAAAATTAAACAAAAGTTTACCATATAAACCAGCAATTTCAATACTAAGTATATATCTAAGATAACTGAAAATGTCCTCAACAAAAAGACTGGCACATGAATGTTCAAAACAGCATATTTGTAATGCTACAAAGTGGGAACAGCTCAAATGCCCATCAACTGATGAATGGATAGACAACACGTGGTATTATATCTTATTCCACTAACAAAAAATAGTAAAGTACCAATGCATATTACAACATCAAAGAACCCTGAATAAACACTGTCAAGTGAAAGAAGCCAGATACAAAAGCCCAGATAGTTACATGAAAAATCAAAAAAGGCAAATCTGTAGAAACAGAAAGTACCATATTTTATGCAAATACATGTAGCTCCTATGTTTGTTTGCTAACCATGCCCTCTCCAGATGAAGAATATTCATATGTGCCACAAAGCTATTTTTTTTTACATGTTGCTGTAAAAATATTAGCATAGCATGCTTACAAAAATATCTCACCTTTGGGGAAGACACGGTTGGCAAACAAATGTGGAAGGCATGTGCTATGTGCATAAAAATACTGCAGATTAGTTGTCAGAGTCTGGAGTTAGTGATTAACTGTAAATGGTCATGAGGGAACTTGTTGGGGTGATGAAAATATTCCAGAATTAGATTATGTTTGCATACTTTTGTAAATTTACCAAAACCATTGAGATATACACTTAAAATGGGTGAACTGTGGTAAGTTATATCTGAATAATTTTATTAAAATCATCCAAAGGTTGTCCAAGAAGTGGGATTAGGAACAATATTAGCCTTTTAAATTATCCTTTTCTGAGTTAATAAAAATACAACTAACTGATTAAAGACCTTTTGCTACTTCAAGCTACAAAGATGACTGAGAAAGGTACTTTTTTAGCTAGGTTATTTGCTGCCCAGAATAAAAGGAGAGACTGGATTTAGGGCCATCAATTAGCAGTCTCAGTCTTTACTTGCATACAAAGCACTCCATTAACCCTGTTCTAAGGAGGCAACCCTAAGTCACAGATCTCTGAGTAATGTTGCAGTTCTCTTTATGAAGGACAGATGTGACTTACCATATTAAGACTCATAAATAAAAAGATTAATTATTTACCCTTAACACATGCAGTATACCACCATGGAGAAGACACGTAACAAGTTAAATACTATTATTATTTGAAAAAAGAGAATGGAAAACTCGCAGTTGCCACTTGACCATTCATCCAGATTAAATTCATTGTTCTGTCAGTCCCTTACTTAGTCTCATCTTGCAACCTCTGGCCTTGTTCTGTGGAAATCTCCTTTGCTGGCTCTGTCTGAAGAGTTTTTTTTTTTTTTTTTCCAGATACTTTATACCCATAATCTCATCTAAAGCAAACACTGGAGAACATAATCTTTTTGAGGATTGAAAGATTTTAAGAGCCCATGGACTGGTGCATGTTTAGGGGCCTGGGGAATCTTTAAACAGTGAATAGTCCCAGGCTTGATATTATTGTTGTAACAAATTTGCCTGAAACAAAGAAACATAACAAATAACCTTAGTTGGATTTTGGTCTTGTTTAGCTCAAGTTTTAAACCCAAAGATTTTCACCCTTTGTTTACTACCATATGTGCTCTTTTTATTTTCTTCTATCTTAATAGTCACTTTTTTGAATCATGTTTAATAGTACACTTAGATAAGAAATCGTAGCTCTTAATCTCTTTTTTGTCAGCTAGTTCACTCTCTTTCAATGGTACAGTAAAAGCCTTACCTTCTAATAAGGAGGCAGTTGCACGGTCACCACCTGTAACGGTATCTATTTGTGAAAAAAGAAAAAAAAGAGCTGTTATGTTTTCAAATTCTTGTCACAACATTATAGCACTCTCAGTCCGAGAGGGTGGATCTCAAGGTCATCTCTTTGTCCAGTATAAATGTTGGACCTCCAGCCATCATATCTTCATGCCATGTAGAAAGAACAGAAAAAGTAGCCTACCTACTTAAAGCTTCCTTTAACAAATTTCCTCAGCATCTTTATCAACAACTTCTGTTTTCATTTCAATGGTCACTTCCATCTCAAAGAAGTCTGATTTTAAGTCCCTGGCTTTGTTCAGCCCTGGCTCAAAACTCTATTCTGAAACTTTCTAGAGATTACTGCAACAGTTTAGTTAAAATCTCCAAAAGCAACTGTGTTTACCTTTATATAACTCTATATTTTGAAGGGATAATCTCTCTTCATTAATTTCCTCAGCTGAGTTACTTTTTGAATACTCCTTATCCAGGCTCCTGTTTAATATAAATAAAATGTTACAAAAGTGTAATATAAATTAATTATCCTTAATATTAATGTAGGATTTTACATCTTTTTCTGGATGATAACTTTAACTGTTCTTAATAGTTCAGCTATTTAAAAAAGATTTGTATTCATTGAGAGAACTCCCACACAAAGAAATCTTGATACTAAAACACACATTATTTTGGTATTTAAAAATTTAATAGACAATGAGGCAATGCGAAGTCAAGATGGTGGACTAAACAGGTCTCTCTAAATCCCTCTGGAAACTAAGACCTGAATTGATAATTAAACAAAGGCTTCTGGACATGTAGTCAGCCCTAGGGCACGGCATAAGGCTGTCAATTTGGACTACACACCACTGAATGGGAAACTTCTACCCTTTCGCCAAACCCTACCCTTGTTGAGTGCCAGCTGTCACAGACTGAAGGCAACTCGCCATTTTAACTTTTTTTCCTCTGTCTTAGCTAGTGACCGGGGCTGGGGCTTGACTGGCAGCTAAGCTCAGATGCACTGCTGGTGGGATTGGCAGGCAGAATCGCCAATTTTGAGAGCCTGGGTTTGGACTCTGTGTGCCTTGGCACCTTTTGACTCTCTCTCTGAGCTTCTGCCACTGAGTAGCCTGTTCCAAGGCAGATGGTGAAGCTTGTGCAAGATGCCATCTTGTTTGCCTGGGAAGCAGATGTACCCATACGGAGGCCTCAGCTGGGCCTAATTCCAAGGCTGGGAGGAAGTGCCTGCCTGGAGGAGAGAGAGCACTGTTCCAGCAGAAAAATAGTATTTTGCACAGTGTGGCCTATGGGTGGTGCAGAGCAGCAGATGACAGCAGGGCAGTAGCCTTCCAATATTTTGAACTAGTTTACAGCATCTAGGGTCATCTAGCATCTGGTTTACAGTATCTGACTTTGCAAGTCAAGAAGAGGGACTTGTACACCTGAAAGCCTGACTGATTTTGGAAACTGTCAGATACCTTTTACCTTTCAATATAAGACTGCCTACAGAAATAATTGTTGTGCATTCTGATGGCATCTCTTCCAGTCTTTATCAACCAGCATTATAGGGTCAGCTGATGGCTCCCCACTGACTCCATAGGTAGGGCCGTGCCTTTGCCAATCAGGAGGTGGAGCCTGCTGCCCCAGAGATTCCACTGAGCCCAGTCACTGGAGTACATAGAGGTATCTAGTGATCCCTCTTCTTTTCAAACTGAGCTTTAGATCCTGTTAAGGTAATACTGGAGAAACAAAACAACCTCCAGATGCCCCCAAAGCAACAAACTCTGGATAAGAACATAAACAAGAATGCACCTATGGCTTCAGAATACCCCCAAAAGAAAGAACTTCCCAGATGAAGAAGACTTTCTGAAATTATTGGAGGGAGAGTACAAAAGGATTATATAGAGAACCCTCCAACTTTATACAAAATGCAGCATAGCAAAATGAAAAATTAAGCGAGCTGTTCAATCTGATGGATTACCAGTACTCTGAAATCCAACAGATCAAGAACAAAATCAAAGACATAGAAACTTCAATTCAAAGACAAGAAAATAGAATGGAACAAATGGAAAAGAGATGTTCTGATTTGGAAGACAGAGCTACTGAATCCAGCAGCTATGAGGAGAAATCAGAAACAAGAAAATTGAAGAAGCATTAAGAAGCATGGGGGGGGGGGGCAGAGTCAAGATGGCAGACTAAGCACACGTATCCTTATATCCCTCTGGAAACCAAGACCTGGATTGATAATCAAACGGAGCCTTCTGATCACCTAATCAGCCCCAGGACACGGCACAGGGCTGTTACTTCGAACTTCATACCACTGGGCGAAAAATCTCCTCTCTTTCGCTGACTCCCACTCATGGCCAGCCCTGCCTCTAACGGACTGAAGGTAAATGTACCATTTTGACTTTTATTTTCTCTGTCTTGGCTGGCGGATGGAGCTGGGTCTTGCTTAGCGGCTCGACTCAGATGCACTGCTGGGGGGATAGGCAGGCGAAATTCCCATATTTTGAGAGCCACGCTTAGGACTCTGTTAACCTAGCCACTTTGGGCCTGTCATCTTATCTCTGCCTCAGGGGGTTTGTACGGAATTACGCAGTCAGTGTGTGGGATGCCACGTTGGTACTGAGATTTTAGTGGGACCTCATTCTTAGCCTGGCAGCCAGTGCCTGCAAACAGGACAGCGCTTCTCCGACAGAAAAGCCGTAAATTACACAGTGCCACCTACATTGCGGGCCTTGCAACAGAGGAATCACTACCTCTCGGCACCTTTAGTCCCTCTGTCTGCTGCCTGTGTGGAGGACACCATCTTGGATGTGGTGGCTGCAGCTGGACCTAATTCTTAGCTTGGGAGCCAGAGTTTGCCCACAGGAGAGTACTTTTCAACCAGAAAAGCACTACTCTACACAGCGTCGCCCAAGGCTAGGCCTTGTCAGCAGAAGCCAACAGGGCAGTAGCATTGCTGTATTCCGAACTAGTTTGTATCATCTGGGGTTGGATATAGTGGTGCTTACTTCGGCTGTTGAGAAGAGGGACCTCTACACCTGAAAACCTGACTGACTTGGGAAGTGGTCAGATACCTTTTGCTTTACATTTGAAGACAGCCTAGAAAAGCATCTGCAGTCAATCCTCACAGTATCTCTTCTAGCCTCTACTTACTCACATGGGACCCAAAAAGCAACAGACACTTGTGGCACACTAGAAATCACCCATGGCTTCAGAAGGATCACAAACAAAGCAACCAAGGAGTTTTCCAGATGAAGAAACTTTTATGAAAGCATCAGAAAGGGAATACAAAATGATTATATACAGAGCCCTTCTAGACCTTATACAAAATGCTGCACAACAAAATGAAAAATTAAACGAGCTCTTTGATCAGCACTCTAAAATACAACAGATCAAGAACAAAATCAAAGACATAGAAACTTCCACGCAAAGCCAAGAAAACAGAATGGAGCAAATGGAAAAAAGAATTTCTGACTTGGAAGACAGAGCTATTCATGCCAGCATCCATGAAAAGAAATCAGAAAAAAGAAACAAGAAAAATAAAGAAGCAATAAGAAGCATGTGGGACTCTATTAAGAGGAACAAACTTTGATTAATTGGAGTCCCTGAATAGGGTGAGACATCTGAGAATACAGAGAGTATTGTTGCTGAGCTGCTGACAGAAAACTTCCCAGAAGTCATGAAGAAAGAGAATATAGACATCTCAGACGGATATTGTATGCCATTCAATACAGATCTCAAAAGAAAGACTCCAAGACATACTATAATCAAGCTTAACAAAATGAAACATAAGCAGCAACTGTTAAAAGCAGCTAGACTCAAATCAAAGCTAACATTAGGGAGAAACCCTGTAGGCTCTCGTCAGATTTCTCAGCAGAAACCATGCTGGCACAGAGACAGTGGCATGACACATTCAAAGCCTTGAAGGAGAAGAACGTCCAATAAAGAATCATATATCCTGCAAAACTATCTTTCAAATACGAAAATGAAATTAAGACATTCCCAGATAAACAAAACTCAGAGACTTTGTAAAAACCAAACCAAAACTACAAGAAATACTGAAAGAAGTTCTTGGTGCGAGTTTAGAAGAACGAAATCACTAACTTTATATTTTAGAACGACACACTACTCAAAACTCTGCACAGCTAGGCAAGCCTCCAAAGTCAATCACAGCTTTAATACAGAAAGAAGCAATCCAGTGATCATTATGAAAACTACGGTGCCATCATATTAAAAAGAGGGATGTACTACAGTTGTTATAGTCCTTCCAGATGGAGAGGAAGATGACCAGACTGGTAGTAATTAAAATTGCGTTTACATATAGTTTATTAAGGGGGATCACAGGGGCAGCTGTAAAGCACAACAAAGATGTATCATACCATTTCAAGAAATGTAACACAGGAGTCTCGACAACTACCAAACCAGCTCTGAAAAAGGTAAAAATTCAACTCACAAAAAAGAATGTCTCAGAACAGACTGATAAGAACAACAGAGAAAACATCAACATAAAAATAAACATATCACAATGGCAGCAGTGAACACATACCTATCAATAATGACATTGAATGTGAATAGACTGAATGCTCCAGTAAAGAGACATCAAGTGACATCTTGGATCAAAAGACATGACCCATCCATATGTTGTCTACAAGAAACTCACTTGAGACCTAAAGACAGGAACAAACTGAAAATTAAAGGATGGAAGAATATATATCAAGCTAACAATGAACAAAGAAGAGCAGGGGTGGAAATTGTAATCTCAGACAAAATCAATTTTAATGTCAAATCCACCATCATGCACAAAGATGGACACTATTTATTGCTGAAAGGTTCAGTACACAAGCAAGACTTAACTATATTAAATATTTATGCACCCAATGTCAGAGCACCTAAATATGTCGAAGAAACACTGACTACACTCAAAAGAGAGTTAGATGAGTCCACAATAATAGTGGGAGACTTTAACACTCCACTCTCATTAGTAGACAGATCATCCAGAAAAAAGCTCAGTAAAGATACAGAAGACCTCATTGACACAATTAACCAACTAAACTTCATTGATATATACGGAACTCTCCACTCATCAGCAGACAACTATACCTTCTTCTCCAGTGCACATGGAACATTCTCCAGAATTGACCACGTGATAGGCCATAATGCAATGCTCAACAAAATCCATATCATTGAATTAGTGCAAAGTATCTTCTCAGATCATACAACCATAAAAGTTGAAATCAATAGCAGAAAAAACATAGATAGAAAGTGGAACTCTTGGAAACTGAACAACATCTTGCTCAAAAAAACATGGGTTATAGAAGAAATCAAGGATGAATTAAAGAAATTCATGGATTTTAATGAGAACGAAAACACTTCTTAACAGAACCTATGGGATACAGCCAAAGCAGTGCTCAGAGCTCTGTTTATCTCCATAAATACACACATCTGGCAGGAAGAAAGAAACCAAATCAAGGAACTAACCCTACAGCTTGAACAAGCAGAAAGAGAACAACAGAGGTACCCCTCGGGCACTGGAAGAAATAAGATCATAAAGATAAGAGCAGAGCTAAATGAATTAGAGAATAGAAAAACAATTGAACAAATTGAAAAGACCAGAAGCTGGTTTTCTGAAAAGATCAACAAAATTGATAAACCACTGGCTAAACTTACTAAAGAAAAGCAGAAAAGGAAACAAATAACCCAAATTAGAAATGAAAGGGCAGTTGTCACCACAGATGCAACAGAAATCAAAAATATCATAACAGAATACTATGAAAGACTGTACTCTAACAAATTTGAAAACCTAGGGGAAATGGACCAATTCCTTGACTCATACCACCTACCCAAATTATCACAACATGAGGCAGAACAACTTAATAAACCCATCACAAAGGAAGAGATTGAAAAGGTCATCAAAACACTGCCAACCAAAAAAAGTCCGGGACCAGATGGCTTCACGGCAGAATTCTACCAGGCATTTAGAGAAGAGTTATCCCCAATACTACTGAGACTATTTCACAGTATAGAAAGGGATGGAGTACTCCCAAACTCATTCTATGAAGCCAGCATAACCCTGATACCTAAGCCAGGGAAAGATCCAACAAAGACAGAGAACTACAGACCGATATCACTCATGAACCTAGATGCAAAAATCTTCAACAAAATTCTTGCCAATAGAATACAACAACATATCAAGAAAATAATCCATCATGACCAAGTGAGATTCATACCAGGGATGCAAGGCTGGTTCAACATCAGGAAAACGATTAATGTGATTAACCATATAAATAACACAAAAGACAAAGATCACCTAATTTTGTCCATTGATGCTGAAAAGGCATTTGAAAAAGTCCAACACCCATTCATGCTAAAAACTCTTAGCAAAATGGGCATAGACGGCAAATTCCTCAACACAATAAGGGCCATTTATACAAAGCCAATTGCCCACATCATCCTGAATCGGGAGAGACTCAAAGACTTTCCCTTGAGATCAGGAAATAGACAAGGATGCCCACTCTGACCTCTCCTATTCAACATTGTGCTAGAAGTTCTAGCCAGAGCAATTAGACAAGACGAACAAATAAAGGACATTTGCATCGGCAAAGAGGAAGTTAAAATCTCCCTGTTCGCAGATGATATGATTGTATATGCAGAGAACCCCAAGGAATCTATAAGTAAGCTACTCAAACTGATAGAAGAGTTCAGCAAAGTTTCAGGATACAAGATAAACATAAGTAAATCAGTAGGATTCCTTTATACCAACAACGAGACTGTTAAGGAGGAAATTATGAAATCAATACCATTTACGATAGCCCCTAAGAAGATAAAGTACCTAGGAATTAATCTAACCAGAGAAACAACAGACCTTTACAAAGAGAACTACAAGCCCTTACTACAACAAACTAAGAGAGACTTAGATAAATGGAAAAACCTACCCTGCTCATGGATAGGAAGACTTAACATCGTCAAAATGTCTAGTTTACCCAAAGCAATTTATTTATACAATGCAATCCCAATACAAGTTCCAGCATCATTTTTTAATGAGATGGAGAAACAAATCACCAATTTTGTTTGGAAAGGGAAGAAGCCCCAGATAAGTAAGGTACTACTAAAGAAGAAGAACACACTGGGAGGCCTCTCATTACCGGACCTTAAAACATACTACACTGCCACAGTGGGCAAAACAGCCTGGTACTGGTACAAGAACAGACAGATCGATCAATGGAACAGAATTGAGACCGCAGAGATGACACCATCTGCCTATGAACAGTTGATATTTGACAAAGGCCCTAAGACATTAAACTGGGGTAAAAACAGTAGCTTCAACAAATGGTGCTGGCAAAATTGGTTATCCATCTACAATAAACTGAATCAAGATCCACATCTTACACCTTATACAAAAACCAACTCTAACTGGATAAAACACCTAAATATCAAACCTAAAACAATAAAGCTCATCCAAGAAAAGGTAGGAACAACAATGGAAGTTTTAATACACAATGAGGACAGACTCCAAAATCTGTCAAAGAAACCTCAATCAACAGAAGAGAAAATAGATAAATGGGAACTATTAAGAATGAAACACTTTTGCTCATCCAAAGACTTTATTAATAGAATTAAGAGAACACCCACAGAATGGGAAAAAATATTTGGCAACTCTACATCAGATCGATGCCTGATCTTCATACTCTATAAGATACTACAAAATATCAATAAGAAGAAGATAAGCCATCCAATTAAGTGATGGGCAAAGGAGATGGACAGAAACTTCACTAAAGAGGAGATCCAGGCAGCCAAAAAACACATGTGGACATGTTTACGATCTTTAGTTATTAAAGAAATTGAAATCAAGACAACAATGAGATACCATCTTACCCCAACAAGATTGGCCATGATCCAGAAAACACAAAACAACAAATGCTGGAGAGGCTGTGGAGAAAGTGGAACCTTCCTAAACTTTTGGTGGGGTTGCAAAATGGTCCAGCCTCTTTGGAAGGCAATCTGGCGCTTCCTTAAAAAAATGGATAGCGGTATACCATTTGACCCAGTAATTCCACTACTTGAAATATATCCTACAGAATTAAGGACTTTCACACCAAAGGACACATGCACCAGAATGTTTATCGCAGCACAGTCCATGACAGCAAAAAGATGGAATCAACCCAGGTGCCAACAACAGAAGAATGGATAGGTAAACCATGGTACATATACTCAATGGAGCACTACGCAATGATAAAGAATAACGATGATTCCAGGAAACATCTCCTAACCTGGTTTCAAATGGAAGACATTTTGTTGAGTGAAAGTAGTCAGCAACAAAAAGACAAATACTGTATGAGACCCCTACAATAAGATCTCAAAAACAGACTTGTGTATAGAAGAAAAGACTCTGACAGCTGCAAGGGAGGGGAGGGAGGGAGGGTGAGGTGGGGAGGGTTTAGTTTAGATAGTTACTAGAAATCTAGTTGGGAGAAAGCGGTGACAGCACACATTAGAAACAAGAACAACATTAAATGGACTTCAGAATAACTTGAGTACTCCTTCCATCTTAATACTGCAAGGATAGAGTAGCTGGGGTAGGGGGTGGGGTCCATGCTCTTAGGCAAATTCCAGGCCAATTGGCACAACTAGCATTTTGCTAAGTAAGCTCTCTGCACCCCACATTGGTGAGTAGTGTCTGGGGTCTTATAAGCTGCCAAGCTGCCATCCGAGGACACAGCAAATGGTCCCAACTCAGCAGGAACGGATGCTCACCAAGGACCAAAATGACATGCGGTAAAGACAACCAAGAAGACAGAGAGACCCACAAGAGTGGGTGCCTACATCGACTTGGGACCGGAAGAACCGGATGGTGCCTGGCCACCGCCAGTGATAGCCATGATGGAGCTCACAGAGAGGAGTCTCACTGGCAACACAAGAATAAAAAGAGGTACATCATGAGATCTCCACTAAAAGACCTCAGTTGATGGTCCAGCGATTTTGGGGTTTCTCTGAGGGAATGGCCCCCTGCCCTGATGCTGCCCTTTCCCATAATTTATAACAAAGGTCCACTCTTTGGACAGGAATGTATTAGACTTGGCAATGCAGAGTGACCATGTATTGGAAGCACTTTATGGTTCTATACATCTATAGGATATCATCTTGCTGACCTCTCGCTGGAGGAAGGGGAGTGGACAGAGAGGAGGGGAAAGGAGGCTGTTGGGAGGATGAAACATGTATGGAGCAGAGAGGAATAGTGTGCAGTCACCGGACAGGGAGAGCAGTGGAAGCTGCATATAGGTGGGCATGCAAATTTATATGTGAATGTACATTTTCACTCAGTTATGTTAAATAAAAAAAAAAAAAAAAAAAAGACTATCTAGAATGCAGCATACCTGTGCAAAGAACAACCCCCAAACAAGCCCATTACCTCCTATGCTTGAGGTAATCAGCCCCTGGGATCAGACCTGCAGAAGACCAGAAAGTGGATTTCGCAGTTATGCCAGTGGTTACAGGAGATTTCAAGTATCTTTTAGCATTTGTAGATACCTTTACTGCCTGCTAAACAGAAAAGGCATCTGAGGTAAGCAAAGCTCTCCTGCAATAAATGATTCTTAGATTTGGCCTACCTTATTCAATTCATAGTGATAATACGACATTTAAGAATTTAGTGGTAACTACCTGCTCACTGGAGACCACAGTCAATGGGAAAGTCAAAGAAGATGAATTACACTTTAAAGAAACTATGCCAAGACACCAGACTTCTCTGGATCAAGTTGCTATACAATGCCTTGCTATGAGTGAGGGTCACCCTAGCAGCGGGCTCCGATTGAGCTCCCATGAAATGCTGAATGAGAGATCTTTCCTTAAGCCATCCTGGAGATGTAGTACTTCAGATGATACTCAAGTAGTTCAGGAATTTAGTGTTTCTGGATATTTTAGGTTATTATATGTAGCTCTGAAGGCTATTAACTATTATGCTTCCAGTCATTGTCTCTTTGCCCAGGCTCATAAAGAAGTGGGATAACCATCATCCCTGAAGCTGGCTTCATTCCACGTGGACTAGTACTCACAAAGTTCATTTAGTCACCCACTCCTCCATTTAGGTAGCTAGAGTCATGCCCTGTATCCACCACACCAGGGTGAATTACGCACCCATTGTTCCAGATGACCCCTTAAAGACCTCACCCACATGGCTCACCAAAGTTCTGACTAAAATGGGACCACAAAGACAGCCAACTCCTAAACCCACTGTCATCGAATCGACTCCAACCATACCCTTAAAATAGAAGTGGGAGTGCAAGCCTTTGGATAACTTAAAACTCAACAGATAAGTGACATTCATGTACCTGTTTCTGCTGGTAGCCCTAAAACTCCACCCCATGTCAGCAGAAAGTAGCCAGATGGCTTGCTGATATTCATCCCTTAAAAAGAAGGAATTACTAAAACTCAAAGAGGCATTCTAACCTGATCTTATAAATGCCAGTAAATTTACATTAGTCGTAGAAGGCTGCTTTAAACTAGCCAGTCCAGATTTGGCTTACCCTGCTCACACAGAAGGGCAAGTTGTAACTGTTAACTGACCTCAACAGAGGATGCAGCAATGGGTGGAACAAATCAGAAAGCCTCCTCAGTATCCCTGTGTGACTGCCATCTTGCCACGCAAATCACACAAGCTCTGCTTCCCTGTAGCTCAGGAGTCGGATATGAGGAATCTCCTCCCAGCTCCTTGTTCTGCACATTACAATAACTTTACTTTTTCTTTCGTAAAGGCTGGTGTCCAAATTATTGGCAGACTTGAGTGCATGGGATGGAAGTCCACTTCCTAGGGTTCAGCAATACTGCAATAACTTCCTTCTCTCTGGAAGAAAAGAAGTTGGACTCCTGTTTACACTATATATGAAACTGTAGATAGAATTGTATCCATCCAAAGTATCTGTCAACTGGGTAGGCTATGATTCCCAGCATTGTGTGATTGTCCACTATTTTGTCATCTGATGTAATTATCCTACGTGTTGTAAATCCTACCTCTGGGATGTCCTTGGTAACCACTAATAAACTTTGGTCTCTATACATTTGTGTATTCTATATATTTCATGTAAAGAAGATCATACTATATTTGTGTTTTTGTGGTTGACTTATTTCACCCAGCATGTTTTCAAGGTTCATTCCAGTTGTAGCATGCATCAGGACTTCACTTCTCTTTATATTCCATTAAAAGTATATGTCACATTTTGTTTATCCTCTGTTGATTAGCAATTAGGTTGTTTCCACATTTTGGCTATTATCAGTAGGGATACAATGAACATTGTTGGAAATTACCTGTTTTCATCATTGCTTTTCAAATCTCCAGTGTGTACTCCTGTCACTGGAATTGCTGCTGGGTCATATGGTAATTCTACACTTAACTTTTTGAGGAACCACCAAACTGTTTTCCACAGTGCCTGTTTCTTTTCTTTTTTCATTTGTACCAACAATGCCTAAGATTCCAATTTATCCATATCCCTGCCAACATCTGTTGTGTTCTGTTTTGTTTTTGTTTTTTTTCCTTTTTATCTCAGCCATCATAGTGGGAATAAAGTGGTATCTCACTATGATTTTGATTTGCATCTCCCTAAAGCTAATTGGAATGCTGGTGGCACAATGGTTAAGAGTTTGGCTGCCAATCAAAAGGTTAGCAGTTTAAATCCACTAGCTTCTCCTTGAGAGTCCAATAAGGCAGTTCTACTCTGTCCTATATGGTTGCTATGAGTGGGAACCAACTCGATGACACATAACAACAGCAAAAATGGCTACTGGGAGAAGTGTCAGTGGTGCAATGGTCAAAGCACTCAGCTGCTAACTGAAAGGTCAGTGGTTCAAATCTGCCAGCTATTCCATGAGAGAAAACACTTGGTGATCTGCTGTCATAAAGATTTACAGTCTTGAAAACCACATGAGACAGTTTTGTTTTATAGGGTTGTTAACAGTCAGAAGTAACTTGATGGCACACAGTACACCAACGGCTAATGATATTGATCATTTTTTAACAATCTCGTTATCATTTGTATATCTTCTTTGGTGAACTGTCCATTCAAACACCTTGCCCATTCATCTTTTTGTTAAATTGCAGAAGTTTTTTTTAAATGTATTTTGGATATTAAACTTATCTTAGATATGTTCCCCCCAATTTTTTTCCAAATTTATACATTGTTTCTTCACTTTGTTGTAAAAATCCTGTGATGAATGAAAATCTTCATTGTAATGAAGTCTAATTTATCTATTTGTCTTTTGTTAATAGTATTTTTGGTGCATTATCTAAGAAGTCATTGTTAAAGTCTAGGTTCCAAAGCAATAACCCTTTGTTTTCTTCTAGGAGTTCTATGGTTTTAGTTTTTATATTTTGAGTTAATTTTCATATATAGTGTGAAGTATGAATACAGCTTCATTCTTTTGCATGTGGATATCCATTGTCTCAGCATCATTTATTAAAGAGACTATTCTTTCTTCGTTGCATAGACTTAGAACCCCTGTCAAAAATTTATTGACTACAGATGTATGGGTTATTTCTGTACTTTTATTCTATTTCATTGGTCTATTATCAGACCAGTGGCAAACTGTTTTGATTATTGTAGATTTGAAGTGTGTTTTAAAACTGAGAAATGTGAGTTCTCTTGGTTTTTCTCCTTCAAGGCTGCTTTGGCTGTACAGAACTCCTTGCATTTCTGTAGATTTAAGAACTGGTTTTCCATTTTAGCTAAGAAGGCTGCTGGAATTTTGATGGGGATTGCATTTGGGTAATATACACATATAGATTACTTTGGATAGTACTGACATCTTAACAATGTTAAGTCTTCCAATCCATGAACATAGAAAGTCTTTCTATTTATTTTGTTCTTCTTTTTCCTCTTTTTTCAAAATAATATTTTATAATGGTTACATGAAAATTTACAAATGAAGTCAATTTTCTGTATCAAACTCCACATAGAGACCTCTATGCAACTCCATGTGCTATCCCAGCCCTGTGACAGCACACTTGTCCCTTGCATTCTGTATTTCCTGTAGTCATTCAACCTAGCCCTGTCCCCTCTTCTCTACTGTCCCCTCTCATTACTATTGGGAGCTTCTCTGACAGATTCATGTCTTATAGTACAGTCCAATGTTTGTCTT
This sequence comes from Heterohyrax brucei, assembly GCA_028571685.1. Taxonomy (NCBI): domain Eukaryota; kingdom Metazoa; phylum Chordata; class Mammalia; order Hyracoidea; family Procaviidae; genus Heterohyrax; species Heterohyrax brucei. The sequence continues at coordinate 16,342,308 of CM053142.1, read as the reverse complement.
AAGAGTTGTCTTTGGAGAAAGTTTCATCTCTGTGATAGGCACAAGACCAGGGGCCATGCTCTTGGGTGACCACCCCTGATGTTGGACCATTAAGTCTGTTGTTTTTAAGAATTCTAGATCTGCACCTGTATTTTTCTCCCTCTGCATCAGGGAGTCTGACACTGCATTGCCTCGGACATTAGGGGTGGCTGGGCACTATCTAGTTCTTCTGGTCTCATGCTTGTGTAGACTCTGGATCATTTTGCCCCTTCTGTCTCCTGGGCTTACATTTTCCTCTTGTCCTTAATGTCCTTTGTTCTCTGTTCCAGTTGGTTGGGACCAACTGATGCTCCTCAGATGGCAGCTTGCAAGCTTTTAAGATCCCAGATGGCACTCACCAAGTTGAGATACAGACCATTTTCTTAAAAAGAAAAAGCTTAGTGGTGCCAGTTGACCTAGATGTCCCCTGATAGCACAGTCCCTAGCCCCCTACTCCTGTTATTCTACACTTCAAAGTGTTAGGTTGTATACAGGAAATCTTTTAGCTCTTGGTATATTACAGCAGTGTTGGTGTCTCTTTCAGTGTGCGCTGTCACTTCCTTCATTTAACCAAGTTTCAATTTAATATCTAGTCTCGGAATGCATTTTGGTCTTTAAAGTTTTTTAGCAAATTTTCATAATTTTCATAATTTTCATTGTGTAAGACTTTCACATTCCTTGTTAAATGTATTCTTGGGTTTTTGTTCTTTTAGATGTCATTATAAATGAAATTATTTTCCTAATTTCATTTTCAGATTACTCATTGCTGGTACAGAGAAACATAACAAATGTTTTTGTGTTGGACTGTACCCTGAAACTTTGTTGAGCCCCTCTATTAGCTCTAGAAGGTTTGCTGTGAATTCTTTGGGATTCTCTGAACACATACACAGGATCCTCTATATCAGAAAAAGCACGGGTAGAAACTCAAATTCATGGAAGCGAAACACTTCGGTCAAAAATTTCTGAGTTGTAGAAGAAATCAAGGATGTACTCAAGAAATTCACAGACTCACTTGACAGTGACAACACACTCTACCAGAACCTATGGCATATAGCAAAAGCAGTGCTCAAAAGTCAATTTACCTCAATAAGTACACACATCCAATATGAAGAAAGGGCCTCAATCAAAGAATTAAACCTAGGACTTGAACAAGTAGAAAGAGAACAACAAAAGAACCACTCAGGCACCAGAAGAAAACAGATGATAAAAAGTAGAAAAGAACTAAATGAATTAGGGAATAGAAAAGCAATTGAAAGAATTCATGACATCAAAAGCTGGTCCTTTGAGGAGATCAGCAAAAACCGAGATACCATTAGCTGAACTGAAGATGAAAAACAGGAGAGGAAGAAAATAACCTGAATGAGAAATGAGAGGAGTGACTTCACTACAGAGCCAATTCAAATTTTAAAAAATCTTAACAGAATACTATGAAAAACTGTACTCTAACAAATTTAAAACCTTAGAGGAAGTGGATGAATTTTTAGAAACATACATAAAGAAACATAAACTAACACAGACAGAAGTAGAACAATTAAATAAGCTCATCACAAAAGAAGACACTGAAAAGGTAAATTTAAAAACTGCCAACAACAACAACAAAAGCCCTGGTCCTGATGGCTTCCATGCAGAATGCTACCAAACCTTGAGAGAAGTGTTAACACCATCATACTGAGGGTATTTCAGAGCATAGGAAAGGATGGAAAACTTCCAGATTCATTCTAAGAAGCCAGAATAATCTTGATTTTAAAAAAGCATGAAAAGGAAATCAGCAAAAAAGGGAGCATGAAAAAGGAGAATTATAGACCAATATCTCTCATGAACTTAGATACAAAAATACTCAGTAAGGGGGCGGAGTCAAGATGGCGGACTAAGGACACGACTCTTTCTATCCCTCTGGAAACCAAGACCTGAATTGACAATCAAACAGAGTCTTCTGATCACCTAATGGCACAGAGCTGTTAATTGGGACTTTATATCATTCAGTGAAAAACCTCCTCTCTTTCACTGACTCCCACTCCTGGCTAGCCCCGGCTCTCACGGACGGAAGGTAAACGCACCAGTTTGACTTTTTTTCCTCGGTCTCGGCTGGCGGGCGGAGCTGGGCCTTGCCTGGCGGCTGGACTCAGACACGCTGCTGGGGGGATAGGCAGGCGAAATTCCCATATTCTGAGAGCCAGGCTCGGGACTCTGTTAATCTAGACACTTTGAGCCTTTCGTTTTGTACCTGCCTCAGCGGGGTTTGCGCAGAACTCCGTGGTCAGGGTGCGGGACGCCATGTTGGTACCGAGATTTTAGCGGGACCTGGTTCTTAGCTTGGGAGCCAGTGCCTGCAAACAGGACAGCGCTTCTCCGTCAGAAAAGCAGTGCTTTTGCATAGTGCTGCCTACGTTGGGGGCCCTGCAACAGAAGCAGAGGAATCGCTGCATCTGGGCATCTTTAGCCCCCCTGTCTGCTGCCTGTGTGGAGGACGCCATCTTGGGCACGGTGGCCGCAGCTGGACCTAATTCTTAGCTTGGGAGCCAGAGTCTGCCCACAAGAGAGCGCTTTTCTATCACAAAACCAGTACTCGACACAGTGTTGGCTAAGGCTAGGCCCTGTCAGCAGAGGCCACCAGGGCACTAGCAGTGCTGTATTCTGAACTAGTTTGTTATCATCTGGGGTTGGATACAGTGGCGCTTACTTTGTCAGATGGGAAGAGGGACCTCTACACCTGAAAACCTAACTGACTTGTGAACTGGTCAGATACCTTTTGCTTTACATTTGAAGACAGCCTAGAGAAACATTTGCAATCCATCCTCACAGTACCTCTTCCAGCCTCTATATACTCACATGGGACCCAAAAACCGACAGACAATTGTGGCATACAAGCAATCACCCATGGCTTCAGAAGGCTCCCAAACAAAGCAACCAAGGAGTTTTCCAGATGAAGAAACTTTTATGAAAGCATCAGGAAGTGAATACAAATTGATTATATACAGGGCCCTTCTAGACCTTATACAAAATGTAGCAGAACAAAATGAAAAATTAAGCAAGTTGTTCGATCTGATGGAACACCAGTACTCTGAAATCCAGCAGATCAAGAAGAAAATCAAAGACATAGAAGCTTCCATGCAAAGCCAAGAAAACAGAATGGAACAAATGGAAAGAAGAATTTCTGACTTGGAAGACAGAGCTACTGATGCCATCGTCTATGAGCAGAAATCAGAAAAAAGAAACAAGAAAAATGAAGAAACATTAAGAAGCATGTGGGACTCTATTAAGAGGAACAACCTTCAATTAATTGGAGTCCCTGAACAGGGTGAGACATCTGAGAACACAGAGAGTATTGTTGCTGAACTGCTAAAAGAAAACTTTCCAGAAATCATGAAGGAAGAGAATATAGACATCTCAGATGCATATCATATGCCACCCAATATACATCTCAAAAGAAAGACCCCAAGACATATTATAATCAAGCTTAACAAAATGAAACATAAGCAGCAACTCTTAAAGGCAGCAAGACTCAACGCAAAGCTAACATTCAGAGGGCAACCCTGTAGGCTCTCGTCAGATTTCTCAGCAGAAACCATGCTGGCACGGAGACAGTGGCACGACACATTCAAAGTCTTGAAGGAGAAGAACTTCCAACCAAGAATTATATATCCTGCAAAACTGTCTTTCAAACATGAAAATGAAATTAAGACATTTCCAGATAAACAGAAACTCAGAGACTTTGTAAAAACCAAACCCAAACTACAAGAAATACTGAAAGAAGTTCTTGGCTTTGGCTTAGAAGAACGAAACCACTAACTTTATATTTTAGAACGACACACTACTCAATACTCATTTAGGGAAGGCTCCAAAGTAAATCACAGCTTTGATTTGGAAAGAAGCAATCCAGTGATCATCATGAAAACTATGGTGTCATCATAATAAAAGAGGGATGTACTACAGTCGTTATAGTCCTTCCAGATGGAGAGGAAGATGACCAGACTGGTAGTAATTAAAATTGGGTTTATAAATAGTTTATTAAGGGGGTTCATAGGGGCAGCTGTAAAGCACAACAAAGATGTATCATACCATTTCAAGAAATCTAACACACGAGTCTCAACAACTATAAAACCAGCTCTGAAAAAGGTGAAAAATCAACTCACAAAAAAGAGTGTCTCAGAACAGACTAATAAGAACAACAGAGAAAACATCAACATAAAAATAAACATATCACAATGGCAGCAGTGAACACATACCTATCAATAATTACATTGAATGTGAATGGACTGAATGCTCCAGTAAAGAGACACCGAGTGTCATCTTGGATCAAAAGACACGACCCATCCATATGTTGTCTACAAGAAACTCACTTGAGACCTAAAGACAGGAACAAACTGAAAATTAAAGGTTGGAAGAATATATATCAAGCTAACAATGAACAAAGAAGAGCAGGGGTGGCAATTCTAATCTCAGACAAAATCAACTTTAATGTGAAATCCACCATCGTGGACAAAGATGGACACTATTTACTGCTGAAAGGTTCAGTACACAAGTAAGACTTAACTATATTAAACATTTATGCACCTAATGTCAGGGCACCTAAATATGTCGAAGAAACACTGACTATGCTCAAAAGAGAGTTAAATGACTCCACAATAATAGTGGGAGACTTTAACACTCCACTCTCATTACTAGACAGATCATCTAGAAAAAAGCTCAGTAAAGATACAGAAGACCTCATTGACACAATTAACCAACTAAACCTCATTGATATATACAGAACTTTCCACCCATCAGCAGAGAACTACACCTTCTTCTCCAGTGCACATGGAACATTCTCCAGAATTGACCACGTGATAGGCCATAATGTAATGTTCAACAAAATCCGTACCATTGAATTATTGCAAAGCATCTTCTCAGATCATAAAGCCATCAAAGTTGAAATCAATAGCAGAAAAAACAGAGATAGAAAGTGGAACTCTTGGAAACTGAACAACATCTTGCTCAAAAAAACATGGGTTATAGAGGAAATCAGAGATCAATTAAAGAAATTCATGGACTCCAATGAGAACGAAAACACTTCCTACCAGAACCTATGGGATACAGCGAAAGCAGTGCTCAGAGGTCTGTTTATCTCCATAAATGCACACATTGGGAAGGAAGAAAGAAACCAAATCAAGGAACTAACTCTACAGCTTGAACAAGCAGAAAGAGAACACCAGAGGAACCCCTCGGGCACCGGAAGAAGGGAGATCATAAAGATTAGAGCAGAGCTAAATGAATTAGAGAATAGAAAAACAATTGAACAAATTGAAAAGACCAGAAGCTGGTTTTTTGAAAAGATCAACAAAATTGATAAACCACTGGCTAAACTTACTAAAGAAAAGCACGAAAGGAAACAAATAACCCAAATTAGAAATGAGAAGGGAGTTGTCACCACAGATGCAACAGAAATCAAAACCATCATAACACAATACTATGAAAGACTGTACTCTAACAAATTTGAAAACCTAGGGGAAATGGACCAATTCCTTGACTCATACCACCTACCCAAATTATCACAACATGAAGCAGAACAACTTAACAAACCCATCACAAAGGAAGAGATTGAAAAGGCCATCAAAACACTGCCATCCCAAAAAAGTCCGGGCCCAGATGGCTTCACGGCAGAATTCTACCAAGCATTTAGAGAAGAGTTATCTCTTACACCTTATACAAAAACCAACTCCAACTGGATAAAAGACCTAAATATCAAACCTAAAACGATAAAGCTCATCCAAGAAAAGGTAGGAACAACAATGGAAGTTTTAATACACAATGAGGACAGACTCCAAAATCTGTCAAAGAAACCTCAATCAACAGAAGAGAAAGTAGATAAATGGGAACTATTAAGAATCAAACACTTTTGCTCATCCAAAGACTTTATTAATAGAATTAAAAGAACACCCACAGAGTAGGAAAAAATATTTGGCAACTCTATGTCAGATCGATGCCTGATCTCCATAATCTATAAGATACTACAAAATATCAATAAGAAGAAGATAAACCATCCAATTAAGCGGTGGGCAAAGGAGATGGACAGAAACTTCACTAAAGAGGAGATCCAGGCAGCCAAAAAACACATGCAGACATGTTCACGATCTTTAGCTATTAAAGAAATTCAAATCAAGAGAACAATGAGATACCATCTCACCCCAACAAGATTGGCCATGATCCAGAAAACACAAAACAACAAATGCTGGAGAGGCTGTGGAGAAAGTGGAACCCTCCTACACTGTGGGTGGGGTTGCAAAATGGTCCAGCCTCTTTGGAAGGCAATCTGGCGCTTCCTTAAAAAAATGGATATTGATATACCATTTGACCCAGTAATTCCACTACTTGGAATATATCCTACAGATTCAAGGCCTTTCACACCAATGGACACATGCACCAGAATGTTTATCGCGGCACAGTCCACAATAGCAAAAAGGTGGAATCAACCCAGATGCCCAACAATAGAAGAATGGATAGGTAAACTGTGGTACATATACTCAATGGAGCACTACGCAATGATAAAGAATAACGATGATTCCAGGAAACATATCCTAACCTGGTTTCAACTGGAAGACATTATGTTGAGTGAGAGTAGTCAGCGACAAAAGGACAAATACTGTATGAGACCTCTACGATAAGATCTCAAAAACAGACTTGTGTATAGAAGAAAAGACTCTTTGACAGCTGCAAGGGAGGAGAGGGAGGGAGTGAGGGCAAGGGGGGGAGGGTTTAGTTTAGGTAGTTACTAGAAATCTAGTTGGGAGAAAGCGGTGATAGCACACATTAGGAACAAGAACAACATTAAGTGGACTTCAGCATAACTTGAGTACTCCTTCCATCTTAACTCAATACTGCAAGGATAGAGAAGCTGGTGCGGGGGGCGGGGGACCATGCTCTTAGGCGAATTCCAGGCCAATTGTCACAACTAGCGTTTTGCTAAGAGAGCTCTCTGCACCCCACATTGGTGAGTGGCGTCTGGGGTCTTAAAAGCTGCCAAGCTGCCATCCGAGGACACAGCAAATGGTCCCAACTCAGCAGGAACGGATGCTCACCGAGGGCCAAAATGGCATGCGGTAAAGACAACCGAGAAGACAGAGAGACCCACAAGAGTGGGTGCCTACATCGACCTGGGACCGGAAGAACCGGATGGTGCCCAGCCACCACCAGTGATAGCCATGACGGAGCTCACAGAGAGGAGCCTCACTGGAAACACAAGAATGAAAAGAGGTGCATCATGAGATCTCCACTAAAAGACCTCAGTTGATGGTCCAGCAGTTTTGGGGTTCCTCTGCGAGCATGGCCCCCAGCCCTGATGCTACCCGTTCCCATAAATTATAACAAAGGTCCACTCTTTGGACAGGAATGGAATGGACTTGGAAATGCAGAGTAACCATATGTTGGAAGCACTTTATGGTTCTATACATCTATAGAATATCATCTTGCTGACCTCTGGCTGGAGGAAGGGGAGTGGACGGAGAAGAGGGGAAAGGAGACTGTTGGAAGGATGAGACATGTATGGAGCAGAGAGGAATAGTGTGCAGTCACCGGACAGGGAGAGCAGTGGAAGCTGCATGTAGGGGGGCATGTAAATTTACATGTGAATGTATATTTTTACTCAGTTATGTTAAATAAAAAAAAAAAAGTAAAAAAATAAAATACTCAGTAAAATTCTAGCCACTAGTACTCAACAACATATCAAAGTAATAATTCAACATGACCAGTGATGCAGGGATGGTTCAACATTAGAATAACAATCAATATAATCAACCACATAAAGGAAAGAACCACTGGATTTTAAGAAGTAATGTAGAGAAGGCATTTGACCAAGCCCAACATACATTCATGATAAATACTCTCAGCAAAATATGACTAGAAGGGAAATTCCTCAACATTGAAGGGCATTTCTACAAAGCTAACAGCCAGGTTTACCCTAAAGGAGAGAGTTTGAAAACATTCCCCTTGAGAACATAAACCAGACAAGGAATCCCTTTGTCACCACTTATTTAACATTGTTCTGGAAGTTTTAGCCAGAGCAGTCAGACTGGAAAAAGAAAGGCATCCAAATTGGTCAGGAAGAAGCAAAAAAAGAAAAGAAAAAAGTGAAAATGTACATTCCTGTATAAATTTACATGCCCACCTATATGCAGCTTCCACAGCTCACCCTGCCCAGTGACAGCATACTATTCCTCTCTGCTCCATACATGTCTCACATTTGCAGTCAAGATAATCTTATATACAGAAAACCCTAAAGAATCTATCAAAAAAAAAAAAAAAAAAAAAGACTGGATAGTCCTAGGGGTCCCCAAATATTTTTTCAAAAAAAGAATAATTCATCATGATCAAATTGGTTTCATTCCAGGTATACAAAGCTGGTTCAACATCAGAAAAACAATTAATGTAATTAGCTACATAAGTAATGCAAAAGATAAGAATCACCTGATTTTGTCAGTTGATGCAGAAAAGTCATTTGACAAAGTCCAACACACATTGATGCTAAAAACTGTCAAAAAAATTGGAATAGAGGGAAAATTCCTCAATGCAATCAGTGGCATCTAACCCAAAGACAACTTCATTGTCCTAAATGGTGAAAGACTGAAAGATTCCCCTTGAGAACGGGAACTAGACAAGGATGTCCACTCTCACCACTTCTATTCAACATTGTGCTAGAAGTTCTAGCCAGAGCAATTAGACAAGACAAAGAAATAAAAGGCATCTGCATTGACAAAGAAGAAGTAAAAATTTCCCTATTTGCAGACACTATGATTGTATATACAGAGAATCCAAAGGAATCTATTAATAAACTACTGGAACTAACAGAAGCATTCAGCGAAGTACTAGGGGACAAGATAAACATAAGTAAATCAGTAGGATTCCTTTATACCAACAAAGAGATCAACAAACAAGAAATCACCAAAGCAAAACCATTTACTATAGCCCCCAAGAAGATAAAATGTCTAGGAATAAATCTAACTAGAGAAATAGGAGACCTATACAGGGAGAACTACAAGGCCTTACTGTAAGAAACCAAAAAAAGACTTACAAAATTGGAGAAACCTACCGTGTTCATGGATAAGATGTAATATTGTGAAGATGTCTATTTTACCTAAAGTGATCTACTTATACAGTGCAATCCCAGTACAAATTCCAGTGTCATTTTTTAATGAGATGGAAAAACATATCACTAATTTGCTTGCAAAGGGAAGAAACCCCAGCCTAGTAAAGCACTGCTGAAGAAGAGGAACACAATGGGAGGCCTCATACTTCCTGACCTCAGAAACTATTACACTGCCATAGTCATCAAAACAGTCTGGTACTACTACAGAAAGAGACATATAGACCAATGGAATAGAGTTGAGATCCCAGAGATGCCACCATCCTCTTATGAACAGCTGATATTTGACAAAGGCTCTAGGATTGTAAATCGGGGTAAAAAAGAGTCTCTTTAGTAAATGGTGCTGGCAAAATTGGATATCCATCTGCAAAAAATTGAAATGAGACCCATGTCTCACACCTCACACAAAAGCTAACTCTAAATGGATCAAGGACCTAAATATCAAACCTAAAACAAGAAAAATCAAGCAAGAAAAAATAGAATCAATGACAGATGTTCTAATACACAGTTTAGATAGACTTCAAAATCTAACAAACAAAGTATGATTGATAGAAGAGAAAATAGATAAATGGGAATTGCTAAGAACCAAACACTCTTGTTCATCCAAAGACTTCATCAAAAGAGTTAAAAGACTACCTACAGAATGGGAAAAAATATTTGGCAACTACATGTCAGACCATCATCTGACCTCCATAATCTACAAGGTTCTTCAAAATATCTGCAAGAAAAAGAGAAATAACCCAATTAAGCAATGGGAAATGAAATACGCAGACACTTCACTAGAGAGGACATCCAGGCAGCCAAAAGAGTCATGAAGAAATGCTCACAATCATTTGCTATTAGAGAAATCCAAACGAAAACTACAATGAGATATCATCTCACTCCAACAAGGTTGACTTTGATCTAAAAAACACAAAACAACAAACGCATGAGAGGTTGTGGAGAGATCAGAACTCTCCTACACTGGTGGAATTGCAAAATGGTACAACCTCTTTGGAAAGCAATCTGGTGCTTCCTTAAAAATCTGGAAATAGATACACCATTGCATACAGTAAACCCACTGCTCAGAATGCATCCTATAGAATCAAGGGCAGTCATATGAACAGATACATGCACACAAGTGTTTATTGTAGCACAGTCCACAATAGCTATAAGATGGAATCAACCCAGATGCCCAACAACAGACGAATGGATAAACAAACTATGGTACATATACTCTGTGGAATACTATGCTATAAGACAATGCAGATTTTACAAAACATCTCATAACATTGTTTCATTTGAAAGATATTATGCTGAGTGAAATCAGTGTCAAAAGGACAAATATTGTATGAGACCTCTGTTATAAGGACTTACAAATAGAGTTATCTACAGAAGAAAATAACTTTGTTGACCACAAGGTAGAGGGGCTGAGAGTTTATCGTAGATGAGATAACTGATAAATGTTAGAAGTTATATTCATTTACTGTAAAATAAATAAATAAATAAATACTGGAACTAATTGAAGGGTTCAGCAAAGTATCAGGATACAAGATAAAGATTTAAAAATCAGCTGTATTTTTCTACACCAGCAAAGATAACATAAAAGAGGAAATCGCCAAATCAATACCATTACCATAGCCTCAAAGAAGATAAAATGTTTAGGAATAAATCAAACCAGAGACATAAAAGTCTTGTACTAAGAAATCTTCAAGACAGTACTACAAAAAGCCAAGAGACCTACATAAGTGGAGAAACATACTTTACTCACAGATAGGAAGACTCTGCACTGTGAAAACGTCTATTCTACCAAAAGGTATATAGATACAATGCAATCCTGATCCAAATCCCAAACGAATTTTTCAATGAGGTGGAGAGACAAATCACTAACTTCATATGGAAAGAAGCCCCAGATAAGTATAGAATTTCTGAAGAAGAACAAAGTAGGAGTCCTCACACTGCATCAGTTTAGAACTTATTTATATCGCCATACTAGCAAAAACAGCCTGCTATTGGTACAACAGATGTATATCCCAATGAAAGAAAAATGATAATTCAGATATAAAATCATCCACCTAAGAGCAGCTGATATTTGACAAAAATGCAAAGTCCATTCATTGAGGGAAAAGACAGTTTCTGTAATAAACAATGTTGGTATAGCTGGACATCCATCTAAAAAAATAAGAAGACCCCTATCTCACACCATGCACAAAAACTAACTTAAAATGGGATCAAATACCCAAATATAACAACTAAAATGATAAAGATCATGGAAGAAAAAATAGGGACAATAATGAGAGACCTAATACATAGCATAAACAGAATACAAAACATTACTAACAGTGCACAAACACCAGAAGAGAAAATACATGACAGGGAACTCCTAAATAAGAAACACGCTCATTCAAAGACTTCAGCCAAAGACTGAAAGAAACAACTTACAGACTGTGGGAGAAAAACAAACTGGATATTACAAATTTCATGAGCACATAATCTCTAAAATCTACAAGATACCACAAAAACCTCAACAAGAAAAAGACAACCCAGTTACAAAATTGGCAAAGGATATGAACAGGTGATTCACCAAAGAAGGCATTATAGTGGCTAGTAGATACTTGAAGAAATGCTAAAGATCATTAGCTACTAGAGAAATACAAATCAAAACTAAAATGAGATACCATTTCACTCCAATAAGGCTGGCATTAATCTAAAATACACAAAATAATGAATGTTAGAGAAGCTACAGAGACTGGAACAGTTACACACTGCTGGAGGGAAGGTAAATGGTACAACTACTTTGAAATCGATGTGGTGCTTCCTTAAAAAGCTAGAAATACTATAGCATCCAGCAATTCCATTTTTGGAGTATATCCTAGAGAAATAAGAGTTGTCACAGAAACAGATACATGCACACCAATGTTCATGGCAGCATTGTCCACAATGGCAAAAAGCTGGAATCAATCCAGGCACCCATCAACAGATAAATAGATAAACTATGGTATATTCACACAATATTATGCAATGATAAAGAACAACAATGAATTTGGGGAATACTTCCTAATACGGAAGAATCTGGAAGGTATTACTCTGAGTAAAAGTAGTCAGTTGCAAAAAGACTCACGTTGTATGAAATCACTATTATAAAGACTCAAGAAGAGGTTTAAACACAGAAGAAAACAGTCTTTGATGGCTTTGAGGGTGGAGAGGGAGACAGTGGTATTCACTGACTAGATAACAGACAAGAATTATTTTAGGTGAATGGAAGGACAACACACTTTAGAAGAGAAGTCAGTAAGCACTACTGGACCAAACCAAGAGTGAAGAAGTTTCCTGAATACAACCAAACACTTCAAAGTGCAAAATAGAAAGGATAGAGTTCTAGGGACCATGTTTTCAGGGAATATCTAAGTCAACTGGAATAACAACGATTATTAAGAAAATGTTTTGCACATCAAAATATGACTGGATAAACAAACTATGGTATATACACACAATGGAACACTATGCAATGATAACGAACAACGATTTTATGATACACCTCATAATCTAGAATCAGCTGTAAGACATTATGCTGAGTGAAATCAGTCAGCTGCAAAAGGACAATATTGTATGAGATCGTTATTATTAGGACTTAAGAAAGGATTTATACACAGACGAAAATACTCTTTGATGTCTACAAGGGTGAGGATGGAGGGAAAGGATTATTCATAGATCAGACAGTTGATAGGAACTCAGGTAGAGGGAGTGACAGCATGGAGTAGAAGGCAGGTCAGCATAACTGGGCTACACCATAAGCTAAAAGGTTTTCTCAGTTCAACTCAACATTTCAAAGGCAGAGTAGCAGGGACAGGGGTCTAGGAACTATGTTTTCAGGAGACATCAAGGTCAACCGGCATAACTAGTCTTTTTCTAAGAGAGTCTTCTGCACCCCATATTGGTGAGAGGCATCTGGGGTCTTAAAAGCCAGCAAGCCGCCATCTAAGGAATATCAATTGGTCCCAACACACTTGGAACAGATAATAAATGAGAATATCAAAGATAAGAGGAAACCTGAGCCCAGGAGACAGAAGGACCCATATGATTGGGAGACTACATCAGCTTAAACTCAGAGGAATCAGATGGTGCCTGGCTACCACCAAAGTCAGCTGTGAGAGCAAACACAATGTAGAGTGCCTGACATAGCATGAAAAAAAGAGGTGTGCAGATCAAGAACTTGATTAAAAGACCAGAATCAATGGTTCAACAACTTGGAGGGTCTCTTGAGAACACGGCTCTCTAGACTTGCTGCTAGCCCAGAGGTGAAACAAGTATTGAAGCCAACACTTCAGATAAAGAATGGACTAGACTTGGGGACACAGTGTGTGTACTTTATGGTTTAATATATACATGAGGCTGTCCTACTGATTTCTTTTTAGAGGAAAGAGGAAAGGGTAGAGAGGAGGGGGCAAGGGTTGGCTAAGTGGATACTGGAAGCAAAGAGTGAAAAAGAAGAGTGTACTGTCACAGGGTGTGGAGAGTGGATAGAGTTGCCGGGAGGTGGTTACTTGAGGTTTTATACGGAAAATTGACTTGGATTGTAAACTGTCACTTAGTCACAAGAAAAAGTTTTTTTAAAGAAACAAAAGAAAGTGTTCTGCACCCCACTTTAGTGAGTGGTCTTAAAAACTAGCAAATGACTATCTAGGAAGCATCAACTGGTCTCAATCCACCTGGAGCAAAGGAGAATGAAGAGCATCAAATACATAAGGGAAATATAAGGTAAAGAGACAGAAAGGGCCACAGAAGAGAGAGACTATATCAGCATGACACTGGAAGAACTAGATGGTGTCTGCATACCACCAATGACTGCTCTGACAGGGAACTCAGCAAAGCGTTCCTGATATAGTGGAATAACGTGGAGGGCAGAACTTGAACTCTAGTGAATAGGCAAGACATGATGGTCTAACAGACTGGAGATTCACCAGAAAACATGGCCCCCAGACTCTCTGTTAGCCTAAACTGAAATCATTCTGGAAGCCAACTCTTCAGACAAAGACTAAACTGGTATACAAGATACAAAATAATACTAGTGAAAAGTGTGCTTCTTGGCTTAAGTAGATACAAGTGACTAACTGGGTAGCTCCTGCCCAGAGAATAAGAGTGAAGTAAGCGGTGAACAGGAGCTGGTAGAATAGACATGGGAATTACAGGGTGGAGGGTTAGAGTGTAGTGTCACAGTGTGGGAAGAGCAGCTAGGGTCACATAACAAAGTTTGTGTAAATTTTTGTATGAGAAACTGACCTGAACTGTAAACTTTAGCTTAAAATACAATGAAAAAGTAAATCAACAGAAGAGTACTGGATTTCATTAAGTGCCTTTTCTACGATGAATGAGATGATCATATGGTCTTTTTCCTTCGATTCTATTAATGTAGTGTATTGCCTTGCTTGATTGTTTCTGGCATTAAACTATCATTGCATTCCAGGAATAAATCTCACTTGACCATGGTGAATAGTTCCTTTAATATGTTGATGGATTTGTTGTGATAGTATTTTGTTGAGTTTCTGCATCTATATTCATAGGAGGTAACACTCTCTAGTGTTCTTTTCTTGTGTTGCCGTTGTCCCCCTCTGGAATCAGAGTAATGTTAGCTTCAAAGAATGAGTTAGGGAATGATTGTCCCTTCTATACTTTTCTTTTTTTCTATTATTATCTTAATTTTATTTTTTTTAATTGATTACAGAAAAAGAATAAAATTACTAACATCTATCAATTACCTCATCTATTATAAACCCTCAGCCCCCCACCCCACCACCAATGTAGCCAACACAGTCATTTTCTTCTCTGGATAATTCTCTTGTTAAGTCCTCATAACAGGGCTTTCATACAAAATTTGTCCTTTTGACACTGATTTCACTCAGTATGGTCTCTTCCAAATGAGACCATGTTATGAGGTGTTTCCTAAAATTGTCATTGTTTTTTATCATAGCACAGTGTTTCATTGAGTATATGTTCCATAATTTGCTTATCCATTCATCTGTTGATGTGCATCGGGGTTGATTCCAACTTTTTGCTGCTGTGGATGACTGTGCTGCAACAAACATTCGTGTACATGTATCTGTTTGTGTGACAATCTTTGTTTCTGAAGGATAAATTCCAAGCAGTGGAATTACACGTTCAAACGATATATCTATTTCCAGATTTTAAAGGAAGTGCCAGATTGTTTTTTTTGCAGATGGATATCCAATATTGCCAGCAGCATTTGGTGATGAGACTGTTCTTATCCCAGTTTAAAATCTTGGGATCTTTATCAAATATCAACTGTTCATAGGAGGATGGTAGCATCTCAACTCTGCTCCAATGGACTGTATGTCTCTTTTTGTACTAGTACCAGTGCCAGGCTGTTTTGACTACTGTTGCAGTGTAACAGGTTCTAAAGTCACGCAGTGAGGGGCCTTCCAGTACAGTCTTCTTCTTCAGCAGTGCTTTACTATCTGAGGTTTCTTTCCTTTCCAAACAAAGTTGATGATTTGTTTCTCCATCTCATTAAAAAATGTTGCTGGAATTTGTATTGAGATTGCATTATATAAGTAGATTGGTTTTGGTAAAATAGACATTTTCACAATGTTGCATCTTCCTAGCCATGAGCAGGGTAGATAGATTACTCCATTTATGTAAGTCTCTCTTTGTTTCTTGTAGTGAGGTATTGTAGTTCTCTTTGTAAAGATCAATTATTTCTCTAGTTACATTTATTCCTAGATATTTTATCTTCTTTGGGGCTATAGTAAATGGAATTGATTGAGTGATTTCTGCTTTAATAATCTCACTGTTGGAATAAAGGAATCCTACTGATTTACGTATGTTTATCATGTATCCTGACACTTTGATAAACTCCTCTATTAGTTCCAGTAGTTTACTTATGCATTTCTTTGGATTCTCTATATAAACAATCATATCATCTGCAAATAGGGAGATTTTTAATTCTTCATTGCTGATACGGATGCCCTTTATTTCTTTGTCTTGTCTAATTGCTTTGGTTAGAACTTCTAGCACAATGTCAAATAGAAATGGTGAGAGTGGGCAACCTTGTCTAGTTCCCATTCTCAAAGGGAGTTTTTTCAGTCTTTCACCATTGAGGATGATGAAGGCAGTTGGCTTTGTGTTGCTACTGATTGCATTGAGGAATTTCCCCTCTATTTCTATTTTTCTGAGAGATTTAAGCATGAATAGGTATTGAATTTTGTCAAATACTTTTTCTGCATCAATTGAAAAGTCAAGTGATTCTTATATTTTGTGTTATTAATGTGGTTGATTACATTAATTGTTTTCCTGATGTTGAACAAGTCTTGCATCCCTAGAATGAAATCAACTTGATCATGATGAATAATTTTTTATATGCTATTGAATTCTATTGACCAGAATTTTTTGAAGATTTCTGCATCTAGCTTCATGAGTAATATTGGTCTGTAATTTTCTTTTTTTGTGGTAACTTTCCCTGGCTTTGATATCAGGGTTATGCTGGCTTCATAGAATTAATTTGGGAGTATTCCATCCCTTTCTACGGTATGAAGTAATCTCAATAGTTCCAGAGTTAACTCTCCTCTAATCTTTTGGTAGAATTCTCCAGTGAAGCCTTATGGGCCAGGACTTTTTTTGGTTGGTAGATTTTTGATAGCTTTTCCAATCTCTTCCTTTGTGATAGATTTATTAAGTTGATCTACTTCTCCTTGTGATAATCTTGCTGAGTGATATGAATCTAGAAATTTATGCATTTCCTCTAGGTTTTCAAACCTCTAAGAGTACAGCCTTTCATAGTATTGTGTTATGATATTTTTTATTTCAGCTGGGTCTATTGTAACATCTCTCATCTCATTTCTTAATTGGGTTATTTGTATCTTCTGCTGTTTTTCTTTCATAAGTTTAGCCAGTGGTCTCTCAATTTTGTTGCTCTTTTCCAAGAACCAGCTTTTGGTTTGGTTAATTTTTTCTATTGTTTTTCTATTCTCTAAATCTTTTAGTGCTGCTCTAATCTTTATACTCTGTTTTCTTATGGTGTCTGAGGGGTTCTTCTGTTGTGTTATTTCTACCTGTTCAAGCTATAAGGTTAATTCTTTAATTTGGGCCCTTTCTTCATTCTGGATGTGTGCAGTTCTAGAGATAAACTGATCTCTGAGCACCACTTTCGCTGTATCCCACAGATTCTGGTAGGATGTGTTTTCATTCTCATTTGATTCCATAAATTTCTTTATTTTGTCCTTGATTTCTTCTATAACCCTAGTTCAACACCTGGACAGCTCCCCAATAGAAGTGAATTTACTTTTAAGGCTGAGAGGCTATGCATTTGCCTGGAGATCTGTCTGTTGTTATGAACAAATTGGAAATTAAGGATGGAATAATATATACCAAGCTAACAATATAAAAAGAAGACTAGATGTGGCAATACTAATCTCAGATAACATAGATTTTAATGTAAAATCCACTATTGTGGACAAGGATGGCCACTATTTATTGCAGAATGGTTCAATATTCAAGTAGGACTTAACAATATTAAATACTTATGCACCCAATACCAGAGCACCTCAAAACACTGAACAAATACTGACAATACTGAAAAATGAGATAGATCATTCCACAATAATAGTTGGAGACTTCAATACTCCCTTTTCAGTTATGGATAGATCACCCAGAAAAAAGCTCACTAAAGATGCAGAACATCTTATTGCAACAATCAACGAACTTGACCTTATCGACATATACAGATCTTTTTATCCATCAATGGATAAGTACATCTTCTTCTTCAACGCACATGGAACATTCTCCAGAATAGACCATGTGTTAGGTCATAAAGCAATTCTCTCTAAAATCCAGACCACCGATTTACTGCAAAGTATCTTCTCAGACCACAGAGCTATAAAAGTTGAATCAGTAACAGAAAATTCACAGGTAGAAATTCAAACTTATGGGAGCTGAACAACACTTTGCTCAAAAAGCCTTCTGTACTTTTTGAAAAAGTTTCAGCAAACTAGGTGTTAATTCTTTAAATGACAAATCCTCAGTGAAATGATCTGCTCCAGAGCTTTTTTTGATGGGAAATTTTTGAATATTCATTTAATCTCTTCACTTGTTATGGGTCTGTTAAAATGTCCTATCTCTTTTTTAACAGATTTTGGTAGATTATGTGTTTCTATAAATTTGACTTCATCTAAGTACTTCAGTTTGTTGGTGAATAATTGTTCATAGCATTTGTCTTCCCTATCTAGTGCTGCCATAGTAGATGGCTCTGACAAAGAAAAATTTATTCTCTCACCGTGTAAGAGGCTAGAAGTCCACATTCAGGGTGCCAGATCCAAGGTTGGGCTTTCTCTCTCTGTTGGCTCTGGGAAAATCTCCTTGTCTTTAATCTTCTCCTGGTTTAGGAGTTTCTCATCTTCTCTAGGATCTCAGGTACAAAGGATGTGCCATTCCCTTGGCTTCTGTTTCTTGGTGGCATGAGGTCCCCATGCCTCTCTGTTCAATTCTCTCTCTTATATCTCAAAAGAAAATGACTTAAATTAAACCTAATCTTGGCAATTGATACCTGGGACTCATTAGCACAATTTCTTCTAATCCTGCTTCATTAAAACCATAGAAGTAGGATACAGAACACATAGGAAAAGCACGTCAGAGGAGAAAACAGCAGATAACCACATAAAACTAGAAATTTTGGCCTAACCAAGTTGACACACATTTTGTGGGGGATATTCTACCCTTTGACACCCCAAATTTCCTGCCCTTATCACCTTAAAACACATTCACCTCATCATAGCACATCAAAAATCTTAAATCAACTTCAAGTCCCAAAACCAAAAATACAAACTATCTGTTTCCAAAATACAATGGTGGAACAGGCACAGGCTAGACATTTTCATTACAAATGGGCAAAATTGGAGGAAAGAAGGGATAACAGGCACCAAGAAAGTCAGCAGAATGAATTATATCAGCAATCAAGGCATGAAAATAATCCTCTGTTTTCTGATACCATTTACATAAAGGTCTTGCCCTCAACACTCTGGGTATGTTAGCCTTACTCTCCAGGTTCTGGTTGGAGGTTTCTCCACCTGTCTTCAACTGGACTTTCAGACCATTGGAAATGGCAACTCTGTTTCATTGCATTTGGGCAGTCCCACTTTCCTAGTCCAACTGTGTGGTGGCCCTATTCTCCTTTCCGACAAGCCCTGTTCTTCTTCCCTTAGGCAAGGAAGTCCTGCTTCCTTAGCTCTAAGCAGCAGATATGGCCCAATCCCACTGGCAGTTGTGAAAGGCAGCCCACAGTCCTGAACCCAGCTGGTGAAGATCTGACTCTTTGAAACCTAGGGGGCTATGGCCCCACCCTTTAATACCGAAAAGGCCATGGTTGCACATTTTAGGAACCAAGAGGTTGTGGTCCTACACTTTAAGACTGAGGTAGCTCCATTTCTTGTGTTCCTTGGCCTCAGTCTCAGACCTTACCACCCAAGTCTGCTGTGCTGGGACCAGTGTTCCACAGCTCTTTAGCTTTATCAATTACTGCCTAGAGGCACTCCACATTGCCAGTAAACTTTGGCCATAAGGCACTCAACTTTCTGGCTCTGTAGGTGTGCAAGCCTAGCTCTGCAAGTAAGCACCTGGAGGCATCCCACTCCAACAGGAAGCCTCCTTTGCAAAGTAACTCAGCTCTTCTGCTTCATGGGTTAGCTCTAGTTGTGTTGGTCCCTTGGTCCATGGTCTCTAGCTGGTCTCTTGGTTCTGCTGCTGCTGTTTCCCTGCTGCTGCTTCTCACTATCTGCACCATCTTCAATGTGAAAGGTCTCCTTGTTTCCTTCTGATTTCTCACCAGAATTGTCTTTGACGTCCATAATCCCATCAACAATTTCATCAAGGCAATCTAAGCTTTTACAAATTGTTAGGTGCCACTGAGTCAGTTCTGACTCACAGAGATCATATGTACAACAGAAAAAACAAAAACAAAAAAGCTGCCTATTCCTGAGCCATCCTCACAACTGTTGTTATGTTTCAGTTCATTCTTGCAACCACTGTGGCAATCCATTATGTTAAGGATCTTCCTTGTTTTCGCTGACCTAATGTAGCAAGCATGATGTCCTTCTCCAGGAACTGATCCTTCTAATAACATGTTCAAATTATGTGAGACATAGTCTTGCTACCATTGCTTTTAAGGAGCATTCCGCTTGTACTTCTTCCAAGACAGATTTGTTCTTTTTTTTTGGAGTCCATGGTATATTCAATATTATTTGCAAACACCAAAATTCAAAGGCATTAACTGTTCTGTGAACTGCCTTACTCATCACTAAGCTTTCACATGAATATAAGGCAACTGAAAACACCATAGCTTGGATCGGGTGCATTTTAGTCTTTAATGTGCTATCTTTGCTTTTCAGCATTTTAAAGGGGTCCTTTGAAGCTGATTTGCTCAATGCAATGCATCTTTTGATTTCTTGACTGCTTCTTATACAGTTGTTTATCATGGATCCAATGAAATAAAATGAAATCCTTGACAATTTCAATCTTTTCTGCATGTTTAATAATGTTGCTTGTTGGTCTAGTTGTGAGGACTTTTGTTTTCTTTATGTTAATGTGTAAACCATACTGAAGGTTGTAGTTTTTGATCTTCATTAGTGTTAAAATCCTCTGTACTTTCAGCAAGCAAGGTAATGCCATCTGCATAGCACAGGTTGTTAATGAGTTTTCCTTCAATCCTGATGCCCCATTCTTCTTCATCTTCTGCGATTATTTGCTCAGTATACAGATTGAAAAGATACAGTAAAAGAATACAATCTTGACAACAGCTTTCCTGACTTTAAACCACGAAGTATCACCTTGTTCTGTTCAAGTGATTGCCTTTTGATCTATGCACGGGTACCTCATGAGCACAATTAAATGTTCTGGAATTCACATTCTCCTCAGTGTTACCCACAATTTGTTATAATCTCTGCAGCCAAATGCCTTTGCATAGTTAATAAACAGGTAGACATCTCTCTGGTGTTCTCTGCTTTCAGCCAGGATCCATCTGACATCACGAATGATATCCCTTGTTACATGCCCTCTTCTGAATGCAGCCTGAAGTTCTGGCAGTTCCCTGTGAATGCTTATATACTGTTGCGGTCACTTCTAGTTATCAGCAAAGTTTTACTTGCATGTGATACTAACGATACTAGTCGACAATTTTTGCCTTGGCTGGATCACCTTTCTTGGGAATAGGTATAAATATGGATCTCTTCCAGTTGATGGGCTAGGTAGATTGTCTTCCAAATTTCTTGATATGGACAAGTAAGCACATCCAGTGCTGCATCCATTTATTAAAACATCTCAAAGGAATTCCATTAGCTACTGGAACCTTGTTTTTTACCAATGTCCTCAATACAACTTGGACTTCTTCTTCAGTATCATCAGTTCCTCATCACATGTTACCTCCTAAAATGGTTGAACACTGACTATTACTCACTATAACTCTTTAAGCTTCTACTTATTTGGTTTCAAAACTGCTCCCTCGGCTTAGAGATTTGTTACAGCAGCATCTACTGTTCCAGTACTAAGGTCTGCTGTAGTTATCTAGTGTTTCTGTAACAGAAAGACCACAAATCGATAGCTTTAACAGAGGGAAATTTATTCTCGCAGTCTCGGAGGCTAAAAGTCTGCATTCATGGTGCCAGCACCAGGGGAATGCTTTCTCTCTCTGTCAGCTCTGAGGAAAGGTCCTTATCATCAGTCTTCCCCCAGCAAATTCTCAGCACAGGAACTCCAGGTCCAAAATATGTGCTATTTTCTTGGCTCTTGTTTTTGGTGGTAGTGAGGTCCCTCTGCTCTCTGCTTGCTTACATCTCATATATCTCAGAAGATATCGACTTAATCTTGTAAACTGTGCTAATCTTGTAGCCTGAGTCCTGCCTCATTAACAATACTGACTCAAATATAGCCTCATTAACATTCACAGAAGTAGGATCTACAACCTACAGAAAAATTATATCAGAAGCCAAAATAGTGGACAATTGCACAACACTGGGAAGTGTGGTCCAGCCAAGTTGACACACATTTTGGGGGGACACAATTAAATCCATAACAGTGTTTTGTTATAGTTCTTTTTATATCTACTGTGTCAGCTGTAAGTTGTTTTCATTTGCACTGTTTATTTTAATTACTTGCTTTTTTTTTTTTTTTTCTGTGCCAGGCTCAAATCTGTCAGTTGTATTAAAATTTATCAAAGAAACAGTTTTGGTTGGTTTTTTAAAAATTATGTTGTTTTTCTATTGTCTATTTCATTCATTTCTGCTCTGCTCTTTATTCTTTCTTTCTTCTGATAGATTTTAACTCAGTTTGCTCTTCTCTTTCTAGTTCCTCAAGTTGTTAGACTATTGGTTTGAGATCTTTATTTTTTTAATTGCCCTTCAGGTGAAAGTTTAAACAGCAAGTGTGTTTCTTATTAAACAATACACAAATCTTTTCCTTACATTTGTTGCCAACTCTGTGATGTATTCATACTTCCTTCTTTACTACTTCAGGTTTCCCTATCTATTCATGCAGTTTTCCTCTCCCTTCCTGCCTTGTCTTTGCTTTTTTGCTGGCATGCCCACTTACTCTCATACACATGGTTGAAATACGTGTGTTAAATTTTTTTTTTTTGTATACCCATGTAATCTTTGGCTGAAGGGTGAACTTCAGGAGTGACTTCAGTACTGAGTTAAAAGAGTATCTGGGGCCTTTCCTTCTGGGTTTCTCCAGTCAGTGTCAGACTAGTAGATGTGGTGTTTGTTTTCTTTTTGTAATTTTGAAGTTCGCTCTGTATTTTTATCCAGCTCTGTTCAGGAACTTCTCTTGTGACCCCTGTCAGAGCAGTTGGTCATGATAAGCACCGTCTTGCAATTCTGGACACAGTCTTATGGAGGCTGTAATACTCGTGGTCTATTGTGTTTCACGTCTTTAGATTTCTTTATTCTCCTTTGCTTGAATCAGAGTGGCATCAGTGGGTGTACTTTAGATGGCTGCTCATAGCTACCTCCTTAAATAGGATGTAGAACACTTTCTTTATAAATTATGTTATGCTTAATGAGCTACCTGTCCCGTGATACAGTGGCTCTCATCTCTCAGCCCAGTAATTTGGTCCCTCAGGGAGCTCAGATGTGTTTGTGAAGCTTCTATGACATTGCCTTGGTCAAGTTGTGCTGACTTCCACAATATTGTGTACTATCTTACCCTTCATCAAAGTTACCACTTGTCCATTGTCTAAATAATGTTTTTCCCTCCACTCACTTCTCCACCCTCATAACTATCAAAGATTGTTGCTTTCTGAGTATAAACCTTTTCATGAGTTTTCATATAGTGGTCTCATACAGTGTATGTCCTTTTGTGACTGACTGACTTCACTCACCATAATGCCCTCCAGATTCATCCATGTTCTCACATGTTTCACAGATTCATCATTGTTCTTTATCACTGCATGATGTTCCACTAGGTGTATACACCACAGTTTGTTAGTCATTTCATCTGTTGATAGGCACTTACGTTGGTTCTACCTTTTTGCTATTGTGAATAATGCTGCAATTAACACAGGCATACATATGTTTATTTGGGTTATGGAGCTTATTACACTAGAATATATACACTCCCCCCTAACCCTTTGCTGTTGAGTCATTTCAGACTTATAGTGACCCTGTAGCAACTATATATATATGTATAAATATGTATGCATTTCTCTAATGGCTAATGATCATGAGCTTTTCTTTATATGTCTGTTACCTAACTGAAAGTGTTTTTGGTGAAGTATCTGTTCTTATGCTTTGCCCATTTTTTAACTGGATTATTTGCCTTTTTGTAATAGAGGTGTTAGATTTCCCTGTAGATTTTAGAGATTAGAACTATGCTGTATACTTCAGAGTCAAAAGTTTTTTCTATTCCCAGTCTGCAGGTTCAATCTTTTGAAATTTTTTATGAGCATATGATGTCTGACAATTAAATCTGTAATCTCAGTTGTTATAGGTCCTGCATACCTCATTGTTGAATATCACTACAGTCACCATTGAAGTACTCCCCTTGGGAAGCTATGCACTAATTTTGGAACTCTTTCTGTAATGGCCATTGCACACAATGGCAGGGTGGCAAGTTTTTAGCCAGTAAACAAATAACTGTATTGGAACACCCTATCTACTTTCCTGATTGGGCCCCCAATGACTTTTTTCTTCACTCAAAGACAAAGAAATGTTGAAAGGAAGGTATTTTTATGACATTCAGGACATCAAGGTTAAAGCAACTGCAGTTCTGATGTCCATTCTAGCAAAAAGAGTTTCAAGGGGTGGAGTCAAGATGACAGACTAAACACACGGCTCCCTAAATCCCTCCGGAAACCAAGACCTGAAATGATAATTAAATGGAGAGTTCTGGACACCTAGTGAGCCCTGGGATATGGCATAGGGCTGTTAATCTGGACTTCATGCCATTGAACGCAAAACCTCCTCCTTCTCACTGACCCCACTCTCAGCGAGCAGAGGCTTGCATGGACTGAAGGTAACTCACCATTTCGATTTTTTTTCCCTCTGTCTTGGCCGGCAGGCAGAACTGGGACTTGACTAGCTGCTGGTCTTGGATACACTGCTGGAGGAACCAGCAAGCATAATTGCCAGGTTCTGAGAGTCTGACTTTGGATTCAATACAGTTCAGCCCCTCTGCTGCATTAGAAAGTGGAGAAGTCCAGGCAGAGGCCCCGGCTGGACTGGTTCCTAGGCTGGGAGGTGGCTCCTGCGGGGGGGGGAGAGCACTTTTCTAGCAGGGAGGCGGTGTTTTACACAGTGTCACCTGGGGCTAGGGCCCAGCGGCGGAGGCTGTGGACTCTGGGCATTTCAGCACTCTTGACCTCTCTTTCCGCTGGGAGCCTGATCCTGGCCAGCTGGCAAGCTTGTGCAGGATGCCATCTTGTTTTGCTGGGAGGCAAAGTCAACTTACAGGAGCCTCAAGTGGACCTAATTCCTGGACTGGGGGGCAGTGCCTACCCAGAAGAGACTGCTTTTCCAACAGAAAAGCAAAATTCTACACAGTATCACCTACAGCTGGGGCCCGACAGCAGAGGCCAGAAGCCCAACAGACTTTCTGTATTTTGAGCTAGTTTATAACATCTGGGGTTCAATATACCAGCTGGGAAGAGGGACATATACACCTGAAAACCTGACTGACCTTAGAAGTTGTAAAATACCTTTTACTTCTCATTTTAAGATGGCCTAGAGAAACAATTGTTGTCGATCTTCACAGCATCTCTCCCAGCCTCTATTGACCCACATGAAGCTCAAAAAGCAACAAAAGTTGGAGGAGACAATAATCCAGAAGTCACTCGTGGCATAAGAAGGCCCCCAAAAGAAACTACTTCAGAAATTCCCAAAGAAGCTTTTCTAAAACTATCAAAAGGTGAATACAAAAGGATTATGTATAGAGCCCTCCTAACCCTTATACAAAATGCAGCAGAGCAAAACAAAAAATTAAGCAAACTGTTCTATCTCATGGAACATCGGTACTCGGAAATCCAACAGATCAAGAACAAAATCAAAGACACAGAAACTTCAATTCAAAGCCAAGAAAACAGAATGGAACAAATGGAAAACAGAATTTCTGATTTGGAAGACAGAGCTACTGACTCTAGCATCTATGAGGAGAAATCAGAAAAAAGAAACAATAAAAATGAAGCAGCATTAAGAAGCACATGGGACTCTATTAAGAACAATTTACGATTGATTGGAGTTCCTGAACAGTGCGAGACACCTGAAAACACAGAGAACATTGTCGCTGAGCTGCTGACAGAAAACTTCACAGAAATTATGAAAGAAGAGAATATAGATACCCAAAATATGTATCAAACACCACTCAATACAGATCTCAATAGAAACACTCCAAGACATATTATAATCAAGCTCAACAAAATGAAATACAAGCAAAAACTCTTAAAGGCAGCAAGACTCAAAGCAAAGCTAACATTCAGAGGGAAACCCTGTAGGCTTTGGTCGGATTTCTAAGAAGAAACGATGCTGGCACGGAGACAGTGGCACGACATAGTCAAAGCCTTGAAGGAGAAGAACTTCCAACCAAGAATTATATATCCTGCAATACTATCTTTCAAATATGAAAATGAAATTAAGACATTTTCAGATAAACAGAAACTCAGAGACTTTGTAAAAACCAAACCAAAGCTACAAGAAATACTGAAAGAATTTCTTGGCTTTGGCTTAGAAGAACAAAACTGCTAACTTTGTATTTTAGAAGGACACATTACCCAGAATCCTACTTAGTTAGGGAAGGCTCCAAACACAATCAAATCTATACTAGTGAAAGAAACGATCTAGTGATCATATCACGTAAACTATGATATCATCATATTAAAAAGAGGAATGTACTACAGTCATTACAGTCCTTCCAGATGGAGAGGAAGTTGACAAGACTGGTAGCAATGAAAATTGGGTTTACATATAGTTTAGTAAGGGAGACTACACGGGCAGCCATAAAGCACAAGAAACAACATACCATATCAAGAAATGTAATACAGGAGTCTCAACAACCACAAAACCAAACCTGAAAAAGGTGAAAAATCAACTGACAAATGAGAAGGTCACAGAACAGATTAATAAGAACAACGGAGAAAATGTCAACACAAAAATAAACAAATCACAATGGCAGCACTGAACACATACCTAGCAATAATTACATTAAATGTGAATGGACCGAATGGTCCAGTAAAGAGACACTGAGTGACATTTTGGATCAAAAGACATGACCCGTCTATATGTTGCCCACAAGAAACTCACCTTAGACTTAGAGATATGAACAAACTGAAAATTAAAGGATGGAAGACTATATGTCAAGCTAACAATGAACAAAGAACAGCGGGTATGGCAATTCTAATCTCAGCTAAAATTGATTTTAATGTAAAATCCACCATTGTGGACAAGGATGGACACTATTGCTGAAAGTTTCAATACAAAAGCAGGACTTAACAACATTAAATATTTATGAACCTAACATTACATCGAAGAAACTGACTACACTCAGAAAGGGGATAGATCACTCCACAGCAATAGTGGGAAACTTCAACAATCCACTCTCAATATTGGACAGAACATCTAGAAAAAAATCTCAATAAAGACACAGAAGACTCTGTTGCCATAATTAACCAACTAGACCTCATAGACATATACAGAACTTTCTATCCATCAGCGGACAACCGTACCTTCTTCTCCAGTACACATGGAACATTCTCCAAAATAGACCATGTGTTAGGACATAAAGCAATTCTCAACAAAACACATAGCATTGAATTAATGCAAAGCATCTTCTCAGATCATAAAGCCATGAAAGTTGAAACCAATAGCAGAAAAAACACAGATAGAAAGTGGAACTCATGGAAACTGAACAACATCTTGCTCAAAAAACCAGGGGTTATAGAAGAAATCAAGGATGAAATAAAGAAATTTGTGGATTCCAATGAGAACAAAAACACTTCCTACCAGAACCTATGGGATACAGACAAACCAGTACTCAGAGGTAAGTGTATCTCCATAAATGCACATATCTGGAATGAAGAAAGAAACCGAATCAAAGAACTGACCGTATGGTTTGAACAAGTAGAAAGAGAACAACAGAGGAACCTCTCAGGCTCGAGAAGAAAATGGATCATAAGGATCAGAGCAGAACTAAATGAATTAGAGAATAGAAGAACAATTGAAAAAGCTGAAAAGACCAAAAGCTGGTTTTTTGAAGAGATCAGCAAAATCGACAAACCATTGCCTAAACTTACTAAAGAAAAACAGGAAAGCAAAGAAATAACACAAATAAGAAATGAGAGGGGAGTTGTCACGACACATCCAGCAGAAATAAAAAATATCACAGCTGAATACTATGAAAGACTGTATTCTAACAAATTTGAAAACCTAGAAGAAATGGACAAATTCCATGATTCATATCACCTACCAAAATTATTACAAGGTGAAGCAGAGCAAGTTAGCAAACCCATCACAAAGGAAGAGATTGAAAAAGGTCATCAAAAAGCTGCCAACCCAAGAAAGCCCGGGCTCAGATGGCTTCACTTCAGAATTGTACCTAGCTTTTAGAGAAGAGTTATCTCCAATATTACCAAGACTATTGCACAGTATAGAAAGGAATAGAATACTCCTCAGTTCATTCCATGAAGCCAGCATAACCCTGATACCAAAGCTAGGGAAAGACCCAACAAAAAAGGACAACTGCAGACCAATATCACTCATGAATCTAGATGCAAAAATCTTCAATAAAATTCTTACCAATAGAACACAACAACATATCCAAAAAGTAATCCATCATGACTGAGTTGGATTCAGACCAGGGATGCAAGGCTGGTTCAACATCAGAAAAACAATTAATGTGATCAACCATATAAATACAACAAAAGACAAGAATCATCTGATCTTGTCTATTGATGCAGAAAAGGCATTTGATAAAGTCCAACACCCAGAAAAATAGGAATAGGCAGCAAATTCCTCAAAGCAATAAGGGCCATTTATACAAAGCCAACTGCCTATGTCATCCTGAATTGAGAGAGACTGAAACAGTTTCCCTTGAGAACAAGACAAGGATGCCCACTCTCACCTGTCCTACTCAACATTGTACTAGAAGTTCTAGCCAGAGCAATTAGACAAGACCAAGGAATAAAGGACATCTACATCAGCAAAGAAGAACTAAAAATCTCCCTATTTGCAGATGATATGATTGTATATGTAGAGAATCCCAAAGACTCCATAAGGAAGCTACTCAAACTGATAGAAGAGTTCAGCAACATCTCAGGATACAAGATAAACGTAAGTAAATCAGTAGGATTCCTTGATACCAAAAACGAGATTATTAAGGAAGAAATCACCAAGTCAATACCATTTACCATTGCCCGTAAGAAGATACAGTACCTAGGAATAAATCTAATCCAAGAAATCATAGACCTTCACAAAGAGAAGTACAGACCCTTACTACAAGAAACTAAGAGAGAGTTACATAAATGGAGAAATCTACGCTGTTCATGGATAGGAAGACTTAACATTGTGAAAATGTCTATTGTACCCAAAGCAATCTACTTATATAATGCAATCCCAGTACAAGTTCCAGTGACATTTTTTAATGAGATTGAGGAACAAATTACCAACTTTGTCTGGAAAGGGAAGAAGCCCCAGATAAGCACAGCATTTCTGAAGAAGAAGAACACACTGGGAGACCTCTAATTAATTACCCAACCTTAGAACGTATTACACAGCCACAGTAGTCAAAACAGCCTGGTACTGGTACAAAAACAGACAGATAGATCAGTGGAACAGAATTGAGACCCCAGAGATGACATCATCTGCCGATGAAC
The DNA here is from genome assembly GCA_028571685.1 of Heterohyrax brucei. Taxonomy (NCBI): domain Eukaryota; kingdom Metazoa; phylum Chordata; class Mammalia; order Hyracoidea; family Procaviidae; genus Heterohyrax; species Heterohyrax brucei. Next base: position 16,312,840 of record CM053142.1, on the reverse strand, counting down.
AGTTGGCATTCGACCAAGGCCCTAAGACATTAAACTGGGGTAAAAACAATCTCTTCAACAAATGGTGCTGGCAAACTTGGATATCCATCTGCACTAAATTAAAACAAGACCCATATCTTACACCTTATACAAAAACCAACTCAAACTGGATTAAAGAACTAAATATCAAAGCTCATCCAAGAAAAAGTAGGAACAACAATGGAAGGTTTAATGCACAATGTAGACAGACTTCAAAATCTGTCAAACAAACCACAAACAACAGAAGAGAAAATAGATAAATGGGACCTCCTAAGAATCAATCACTTTTGCTTATCCAAAGACTTTATTATAGAATTAAAGGCTTGGCACAGAATGAGAAAAGATATTTGGCAACTCTACGTCAGACCGACACCTGATCTCCATAACCTATAAGGTACTACAAAATATCAAAAAGAGAAAGCTAAATCGTTCAATTGAGCAATGGGCAAAGGAGACAGACAGACACTTTTCTAAAGAGGAGATCCAGGCAACCAAAAAACACATGTGGACATGCTCATGATCATTAGCTATTAAAGAAATTCAAATCAAAATGACAGTGAGACACCATCTCTCACCAATAAGGTTGGCCATGATCCAAAAAATGCAAACACTAAATGCTGGAGAGGCTGTGGAGAGATTGGAACTCTCCTACACTGTTGGTGGGATTGCAAAATGGTGCAACCTCTTTGGAAAGCAATCTGGCACTACCTTAAAATAATGGATATAGATATACCATGTTTCACCCAGTAATTCCACTGCTTGAAATATATCCTACAGAATCAAGGCCATTTACACCAACTAATACAGGCACACGATTGTTCATTGCAGCACAGTCCACAATAGCGAAAAGATGGAATCAACCCAGATTAGAAGATACTAGTTAGATAACTGGTATCTTATCTTCTAGTGTTTGTATATTGTAAGTTAAGGTTTGTATCCTATTTATGCATGTATTAGAGCCCCTAGAGTTGACCCTATTTTTTTGTTCTATGATCTTTATGAAAAATAAAAAGACTGTTGTCAAGTTGATTCTAACTCATAGTGACCTGACATAGTTTGTGGGTTTTATACTTTGCTCTTTTATCCATTTTTAACTAGTTTTGTGTATAGTATTAAGTATGGGTCATGCTTCATTTTTTTTTACAGATGGACATAGAGTTTTGCCATCACCATTTGCTAAAAAGAATATTTTTTCCCATTTAATAGACTTTGGAAGTTTGTTAAAGATCAGATGATCAAAAACAGCACATTAGAAAGAAGATCAATTTAACTGGACTTCAACATAACTTGAAAACTCTTCCAATCTTAACCCAATATTGAAAGGACAGAGTAGCAGAAGTGGGAATCTGGGGATCATGATCTCAGCGGATATCACGGCCAACTGGCATAACTAGCGTATTGCTAAGAGAGTTTTCTGCACCCCATATTGGTGAGTGGTGTCTGGGGTCTTAAATGCTAGCAAGTAGCCATCTGAGGTACACCAAATAGTCCCCACTCAGCAGGAACAGATGATCACCAAAGACCAAAATGGCATGGGGAAAAGAACCCAGAAGGCAGAAAGACCCATGTGAATGGGTGACTACATCAACACGTGACCAGAAGAACCAGACGGTGCCTGGGCACCACCAGTGACAGCTGTGATATGGATCACAAAGTTGAGTCTCAGTTGCACCACAACAGTAAAAAGGGGCTCACCCTGAGAATGCCACTAAAAGACCACAACTGATGATCTGAAGGACTTGGAGTTCTCCTGGGAGCACGGCCCCTAAACCTTATGCTGCCCCGTTCATAAATCATTACTCAGGTTAACTCCTTGGACAAGAATGGATTGGACTCAATGACACAGAGTTACCATATCATGTGTGCACTTTATGGTTCTATGAATATACAGGATGTTGTCTTATTGGCATCTTACTGGAGCTGAGTGGAGAGGGTGGAGAAGAGGGGACAGAAAAGTTCTAAAGAGGTTACAACACGTATAGAACAGAAAGGAGGAGTGTCACCGGGCACGGAGTGCAGTAGGAACCGCACATAGGCAGGCATCCAGATTTGGACTGCATTGTACATTTTCACTCAATCACAATAAATAAAATACACATATTAAAAAAATTGTCCCAAAGGAGCTAACTAATGAACAAAATCAAAGGAGAGTTGAAGTTTACCAAGACCTTTTGGAGAGGCAAGACAATGTTTGGGCTGTGTTATCACTGGTGCTGAAACATGGGTGTACCAATACGATGCTGAAATAATGCATCAAATTGCACAATGGATGTTAGCCAATTATTCACGGCCAAAAGAGTTCCGTCAATGAAAATCAAGAGTCAAAATGATGTTGCTAACCACTTTTGATATCAGAGGGATTGTCTGTTGTAAGTTTGTACCAACTGGACAAATTGCTAACCAAGTTTACTATTTGGAAGTGCTGAGAAGGCTACATGAAAAAGTCAGAGGAAAATGACCCGAACTTTTCGCCAACAACTCTAATTTTAGGGAACATATGCTCAGGTAATCATGGGTAAAAGAGATAGAAGGTTTACACTTTACTCATATGGTTCACAAAAAATATGTTTATGACATAAATATAAGTTTACATACATATGAACACAGAGATGATGAGACAGCAAAAACAACAGTATATAAATAGTGAATCTGGTAAGTTTATAATTGTTTCAACTTTTCTGTAAATTAAAATTGATAGGAAAAAAAATGTCATCGAGTCAGCTCTGACTGACCCTATAGACCAGAGTAGAACTGCCCATAGAGATTCCAAGGAGTGCCTGGTGGATTTGAACTGCCAACCTTTGGGTTAGCAGACATAGCACTTAATCACTATGCCACCAGGGTTTCCCTTAAAACTGATAAAAAAAATTAAAGAAACTTCTATATGAATTAGAGACAATTGATATAAAAATGGGCAAATAACAAAAATAGACAGTTCACAAAGGTAATTAAAATAGCCAATAATCATGAAAATATGCTTAGTTCTCATTAATGTAAATAATTTTCATTGAATACAAAGAAAAAGAAAAAATTTGGCTTGGCTAAGACACTGGGAAACAGACATTTGGTAGTAGAAATATTAGCTACAGTTATTTTGGAAAGTAACTTGTCAGTTTATATTAAAATTAAAAGTATACACAACTTTTAATATAATGATCCACTGTATTCTATTTTACAGAAGTGCAATCATACATGTGTATTTATCATTGTTTATATAACAGTGATATTTATTGCACCATTGCTTGTAGTAGCAAATTTTTTTTGCTTTAAATTTGAGAAAGATGTAAATACTATGCAACAGAGAAATAGCTGAATAATTTATGGCAAACTACATTATAGAATCTTATGTAAAATTTAATGACCTGTGAGATGAATGAGACTTGTATCATTTTACCTGAGTTAAAGATAAGAAGGATTCATGATGCATAGCTAAATGAAAAGTGTAAGTTACTGAATAATATATAGCAATGATTCTATTATTTTTCACAACCATAAAACCCCTCTACACTTACATATTTATTTATACACCGGACAGGGGGAGCAGTGGAAGCTGCATATAAGTGGGCATGTAAATTTATACGGGAATGTACATTTTCACTCAGTCATATTAAATAAAAAAAAATCAAAATAAAATATTTATACATCCTTGATGTAAGATTTGAAAGGTTTAACTTGGATCATAACATTGGTTTTCTGGGAAAAGGGACTCACAAGTTTGAAAGGATTGGTAGACAAAGATTATGGAAGTAAAATGTAAACTTCTATTTCATTTATCTTTGTATTGTAGTGACTATTTTACCTCTATAAAAAGTGTTTCTATGAGTAGGAGTCACAGCAGGCAGAACATTTGTAAGGTCAATAATTCTTTTGTTTATAAGCACTCTTCTTGACTGTGCTAAAAAAATGAGAATAATTCTGTTAATCTTACTATAAATTAATTTACATCAACTTTTGAAAAGCTAACATATATTTTAGTGTATTTCTAAAGCACTGCTCACTTCTAACATTTCTCATTAATTTACATGTCTGCTTAATACAAATACTTGATCTCTGATTTTCCTTACCTGATTTTTAACATTTTTAAACATAAGCACTGAGAGTGTAAGCCAAGCAAAACCAACACTAGAAATACTGTATAAAACAGAGAAAGCTTTGTTAATAATAAGACAGAAAAAAGCTACTTGAGTAACTAAATCAATAAATTGTCAAAGAAGACATGTTTACATAAAACTTATATATTCATTTTTATAACAAGTTTATATTTTCACACTGAAAAATCTAGCACTAGAATGAAGGGATGTTTAGAAATGCTATTATAGAGATATATTTTTAACACTGTTACAAAACAAAACTGTACAATAATAAAAATAGCTTCAATATCTGCTTATTTTGAGAGAATAATGCTTCAATAAAAAGAAAGTGAGACTTTTACATTACTGCATTGTAAAAAGTTTACATTAATGTATTGAATTTTCACAGTATATTTCTTGCACAGAATTGAAACTATCAATTCTTTGTTTTCTTGAGTGTTTGATTGAAAAATGGATAATTGGCATTATTTTTAGATTCAAAGATGATGTTTAAATGAAAAAAACTTATGACATCATTATTTCAATATACAAAAAGAAGAATATCATTATTTCTCTCTAATCATGTCGTAAAAATTTGCTGAGTAGCTAATTCAGACCATCTGTTAATTCTTGTTCTCTCTCTTTTTATTGCTTCTTGCAGTAATAGTACTGCTTACAGTGGGTACCACCATCTGAGAAAAGGCTCTTGTTTGGAATCCAAGTTTTAAGTAAAAGTAGAAACCACATCAATGGTGAGCAGCTATACACATGATGATGATGCGGAGTAACAGGTAAACCCCAACTCAACTACATTTGTCTAAAATATATCGAAAGATCACTGATCCCGCTGTCTTCCAATCAGTAGGAAAATGGGCAGTCTATTTCAACAAAAAGGACATACTATAACTAATTTTACTATTTTGTAGGTTTGCTTCCCTAACTACATCTTACCACAGTTAACAGACAATTTTATTTCTGAATTATATATCCACAGAATGGTAAAATGTAACCAATGAATTTAATGCGAAGAGATAGAAATGTAGAGTTCAAATGAAAATCTAGCTGAAGAATTGATGGTAGTCATTTTTGTTGCCTGTTAACTACAAAGTAAGAAGTAACTGAATCTGTTAACTGGAAAAAAAGTTTGTAGATCATTAATTCAATCATTTTCCACCATCTCTACTGATAACAATGCAGTAACAGCCACCATAGTCTTTTTCCAAAATTAAAGTAGGCCCCAACTATTCTCCCTGCTTCTGATCTTGCACTACTTCAGTCTATTTTCAACAAAGCTGTGGGAAAGTTTTTCTTAAAACGTCAAGTCAGTTCTCACTTCTCCGCTCAGGAACTTCCAAAGATTTTCTACCTCACTCAGAACAAAAGTCAATGATCCGTACTTGGTTTAGCCCCTGTTACCCTTGGGCCTACTTTTCGGCTACATTTCCTTTGCTCACTCTGCTATGAAGCTCACTGCTTTTCTTCCCTCTGCTGTTTTCAAACCTTCTTCCTGCAGACACCATGACTCGCTCCTTCACTTCCTTCAAGTCTTGACTCAAATGTTACCATCACAGTAAACTGCCTACCACATCTAAAATTTCACTGTAATTCCAAGACTACTCATATGCCTTCTCTGATTTATTTTTTTCTCCTTAGCATTTACCTCTATATAGCATACATATTTATTGCTATATTTATCTTGTTTGATGTCTGTATTCTCTCAGAAGAATGAAAGCTTCTGAAGAATAAGGTTTTTTGGCTTTTGTCAGTTTTGTTCATTGCTGCATCCCCAGAAACTAGTCAGTAGATGACACATAGACATGCCATGATAAAATAAACCTGTTGCATTAATAAGCCCATGGATTTTAATAATTCATTTTATGTGCCTATCTAATTACTATAGATAGAGTTTCATTCACAAGAGAGTCTCTAATTTATAAATCAGTTGTGTTCCTCAGGTTTGTTAACTCAGTCAAATGGAACTCAGATTATCTCTAACTATTAAAGCAGTGCTACATATGCTGGTTTAATTTATATAATAGCCAACAATATATATGAAGTACAGACGCTAGCATAAATCAGTAACAGGCTGGCATAATGGTTTAACTACCACAGGTGATTATTTTTATGGAAATAAGGTGTTCCACATTTCAAGTTGAGGTCGTGTGTTAAGAATATTTCTTCCCTAGTATAGCTGGGCCTCCATTTGCCGTTTCCTGCCTGCCTGAAGAAAACCCTGGTGGTGTAGTTGTTAAGTGCTATATCTGCTACTAACCAAAAGGCTGACAGTTTGAATCTACCAGGCACTGTTTGGAAATTCTATGGAGCAGTTCTACTCCATCCTATAGGGTTGCTATGAGTTGAAATTGACTTGATGGCAGTGGGTTAGGTTTTTGGTTTTGCTTGCCTGAAAGACAGTGAAAATACCACTTCACCTACACACGAGTCATTCTTGCTAATGGTTTTCATTTCCAGGTACATGGTTTCCAGGCTAGCAGAGGCTAAGGGGAGATGAAAATAGGTATGCTGTTAGGCTTGGTATGAGAATTTGTGAGAAGCTAGGACCTCCAACAAATTAAAAACTCCCTTCTCAGTCCAAGTTTATCATGCCCATTTTATTTTGCATTTACTGAGCTCTGAGGATATATTTTAATTTTTTTCCTGCTTTCACACATAATGTCTAATCATCTTCTTTCTCAAACTATCGAAACTGAGATTGTAACTCAGTCTTTGCTTGTCTTCCTCTCCTTTCCCAGAAGCTCTTATTTTTGCTAAGGACTTTTTTTCATCTTATGTTACCAACAAATTAACAAAAAATGAGGAATGTAATCAATGCCACCAAATAGCATGTATCAAAATTGTTGAATTCACATATATTTTGCTGTGCATATTCTCAATGAGAAAAAATACAATAAATTATTACAAAAAAGGGAAAATGGGTTAAGCTAATCTCTCAGTCAATGTTCTCTATTTCCTTTTGATTTTTTACTTAGAATATTTAGGATAAAATATGGCATATTTATTTGGGGTATTAGAATATATACTGGACCAAAGAAAGACTACCTACATTTAAGAGAAAGTTCAGAAGGCAGAACTAACATAGTCCTATAGACTGAAGCAGCATGTTGTCAGTCTGCAGAAAAGACCCCCCCAAAACTAAATAAAACATACAAACCCCAATTCTGGAAACTTAAGCATCAAATTAAAGGATACAGTACTCAATCAAGCACTAAGTGACAGAACAGAGAACAGTTCCCTCAGCACCATTTTTTGTAGGCTTGTTTCTCCCTTTTCTTTTCTTTTCTTTTCTTTTCTTTTCCTTTCTCCTGCTCAGCTAGCCTTGTGTTGTCACTGCTTCTTCTTGATAGGCTATACCACACCAGTCAGCTAGAGAGCCCCCAGTACAGCCTCCCAGGCTCCACGATGTCCCAATCAGCTCTCTTCCCTTCCGTCTCCTCCCACCCACTCCCGTCTCCTTCTATACGCTCCCTTCCCTCCTTTCCTTGTCTCCCTTTTCTCCCTTCCTTCCCTTTCTCTTAGGCACCTAGTCCTGTGCACTGTCCCTGCCTCTTCTTAGTAGGTCATATTGTACTGCTCAGCTAGAGAGTCACCAGTACATGGCATCCCTTAGTTTTGGGTCCGTGCTGCTCTGACCAGCTGGCTCCTCCAATATTATATTTTATCTGATTTTTTCTTCTCTCTCTCTTTTCCTTTCTTTGCTGTCTCTTGCCCACATAACCCTATGTACTGTCCTCACCCCTTCTTAAAGGGCTAGGCCACACAGCTCCACCAGACATAGCCACAGACACATAGACTTCCTGGGTCTGTGTTGCTCCTACTGGCTGGCTCCTTCACCACTGTGCTTTTAATTTTTCTTTATGTTTCCTCTTCTCCCTTTTCCTTTTCCTTCTCATCTAGGCCCTTTACTTCCTCCACCCATCCCTGAATGTCCTGTCACACCACGCAGTGAAACAGACTCTAGCTCATCATCACCCTGATTCTATCCCACTCCCAATGACTGGCTCCCTCAGCATCATACTTATACTTTTTACTGCAATTATTTTTTGTTTCTTCTCTTCCTTTTCTTTCCGTTCTCCCTCCCACCTAGCCCTGTGCACACTGCCCATGCCCCTTCTCAACATGCCAAAGTGCACCACTGTGCTAGACAGCACATGGTCTGCCTGAGTCTGCTCTGCCCTTTCCCACTGAATACCATCATTTTGTTTACCTTTTTCTTTTTTGCATCTGAGCTCCCTCTTCTTTCTCTCAACCACTTGACTCAACACATCACATTATCTCCCTTCTTTCCTGCCTATCAGCACTGCCAGCTGAGTACCCTCAGGCTCCTGGACCCCACCCTGTACTGCATCCTGGCCCAGCCTTGCTGGCCTAGCTGATGTTGCAAACGACCCATCCCTGGCTCTCCCTTTCTGCTCGATGTGACTTGCTGCACCATAGCTGAAAGACCAAAAGAAAGTAATCATGTGAATAAAATTACACAGTTGGACAATTCAATGCAAAATCAAAGGATCAGGATCAAAGCAATGCAATGCAGATTTAGTGAGACTGAAGATAAACCAACTGACACCGGGACATTTATGGGGAAAAATCAGATAAAACAATTTTTAAAAAATGAACAATTGCTAAGTTATGTGGGATTCTATCAAAAACAATAATTTGTGAGTGTTTGGAGTATCATAACAGGGAAAATATCAGAAAACACAGAGAGAATTGCTGAAATTTGCTGACAGAAAACTTCTCTGACATCATGAGAGATGAGTAGATAACTATCCAAGATGCTCACTGAACTCCATAAAAGGTAGATCTCAAAAGAAAGACACCCAGACCTATTATAAACAAATTTAACAAAATGAAAGATAAGGAGAGGCTCTTGAAGACAGTTAGGCTTAAACCAAATGTAACTTACAAAGAAGAGTCATTAAGACTGAGCTCCAATTACTCAGTGGAAACCATGTTGGCAAGAAAGCAATGGGATAACACATACAAAGCCTTGAAAGGAAAAAAATAACTTCCAACCAAGAATTATATATCCTACAAAACTGTCTCTGAAATATGATGGTGAAATAAGGACATTCTTAGATAAACAGAAGTTTGGAAAATTTGCCAAAAAAAGTCAAAATTAAAAGAAACACTACCATTCACACCAACGGACCCATGCACAAGAATGTTTATTGCAGCACAGTCCATGATAGCAAAAAGACGGAATCAAACCAGGTGTCCAACAACAGAGGAATGGATAGGTAAACTATGGTATATATACTCAATGGAACACTATGCAATGAAAAAGAATAATGATGATTCCAGGAAACATCTCATAACCTGGTTTCAACTGGAAGACATTATGTTGAGTGAAAGTAGTTAGTGACAAAAGGACAAATATTGTATGAGACCCCTACGATAAAATCTCTAAAAACAGACTTATGTATAGAAGAAAAGACTCTTTGATGGCTGCAAGGGAGGGGAGGGAGGGAGGGCAAGAGGGGGAGGGTTTAGACTAGATAGTTGGTAGAAATTTTGTTGGGAGAAATCAGTGATAGCACACATTAGAAACAAGAACAATATTAAGTGGACTTCAACGTAACTTGAATGCTCCTTCCATCTTAACCCAATATTGCAAGGACAGAGTAGCTGGGGCAGGGAGCAGGGGACCATGCTCTTAGGCAAAATCGAGGCCAATTTGCACAACTAGCGTTTTGCTAAGTGGGCTCTCTGCACCCCACATTGGTGAGTGGCATCTGGGGTCTTAAAAGCTGTCAAGCTGCCATCTGAGGTCACAGCAAATGGTCCCAACTCAGCAGTAATGGATGATCACTGAGCACCAAAATGACATGGGGTAAAGACAACCTAGAAGACAGAGAGACCCACATGAGTAGGTGCCTACATTGACTTGGGACTGGAAGAACCTGAAGGTGCCTGGCCACCACCAGTGATAGCCATGATGGAGCTCACAAAGTTGAGTCTCACTGGCAATACAAGAATAAAAAGGGGTGCACCCTGAGATCTCCACTAAAAGACTGCAATTGACAGTCCAGTAGCTTCAGGGTTCCAGAGGGAGGACAGCCCCTGATGCTGCCCTTTCCCATAAATCATAATGAAGGTCCATTCTTCAGACATGAGTGGATTGGACTTGACGATGCAGAGTGACCATATATTGGATTCACTTTATGGTTCTATGCATCTATAGGATATCATCCTGCTGACCTCTGGCTGGAGTAAGGGGAGTGGGTGGAGAGGAGGGGAAAGGAGACTGTTGGGAGGATGAGATATGTATGGAGCAGAGAGGAATAGTGTGCTGTCACCGGGCAAAGAGAGCAGTGGAAGCTGCATACAGGTGGACATGTAAATTTATATAGGAACATACATTTTCACTCAGTCATTAAAAAAAAGAAAGAAAGAAACACTGAAAGAAGTTCCTCAGTTGGAATATCAATAGCATCAGCTATATACTCAAGGATACAATTCATGACAAAGCATCCAGAATCCAACTTGCATAGGGAGTCCACAAAGTTTAATCAAACCTAAAATATTAAAAACAGGGAAATAGATTTCTCAGTATGCAAATCACTACAACATTAATGTATTCATAGACCTTTCAGATGGGGACACAAATTAATGTATTCATAGACCTGTCAGATGGAGAGGAATTCAAGGCAGTACAAAGATGTTAAAGACTAACTTAAACATAGATAATTAGGGAAGTATATTGGGGTAGCTGCAAAACATACTAACAATATAACACCTAAAAACAAGAAACACAATCTAGAAGTATCAACAGATATAAAAACAACATTGAAAAGAACAAAAAGAAAACTCATAAAGAAAAATGATTCGACTGAATATTAAGTGGAACAAAGAAACTGTCAAAGATACACACAAAAAAAGGCACCAAAATGACAGCACTACATTTATATCTATCAACAATTACTCCAAATGTAAATGGGTTAAATGAACCAATAAAGAGAAAAAGTAACAGGTTGGCTTAAAAAAACATGATCCAGTTATATGCTGCTTCCAAGAAACACACCTTAGACTCAAAGATACAACCAACTGAAACTCAAAAGATGGAAGAATATATATAAGCTAACAACATGCAAAGAAGAGCAGTAGTGACAATATTAATCTCATATAAAATAGACTTTAAGGTAAAATCCACCATTGTGGACAAAGATGGACACTATTGTTCAATACAAAAGTAGAATGTAACAGTATTAAACATTTATATACCCAACAACATAGCTTCTAAATACACTGAACAAAAACTGACAACATGGAAAACTGAGATTGATCACTCCACAATAATAGGAGGAGACTTCAGTACATCACTTTTGGTAATGGAAGCCAGACAATGGAAAGAATATCCAAAAAGAAGCTCAAAAGATATAGAAGACCTTATTGCAACAACTGACCTACTCAGCTTCACAGATGTATACAGAATTCTCCACTGAACAACAGACAAGTATACCTTCTTTTCCAGTGCTAATGAAACATTCTCCATAAGAGATCATGTATTAGGCCATAAAGCAATTCACAACAAAATCCAAAGGACTGAAATATTGGAAACCATTCTCTCAGACCATAAAGCCATAAAAGTTGAAATCAGTAGCAGAAAAAGCAGAAAGTGAACAGCACTTTCCTCAAAAACTTCTAAGTTATAGAAGAAATCAAGCACAAAATAAATTCTTGGATTCATATGAGAATGAAAACATACCCTAATAGAGCCTATGTGCTATAGCAAAAGCAGTGCTCAAAGGTAAATTTATCTTAACAAATGCACACATGTAAAATGAAGAAAGTGCCCACATCACAATATTAAGCCTCCAACACAAACAAGAAGAAAGAACACAACAGAAGATCCCTTTGCGTACCAGAAAAAAGTAGATAATAAAAACTATAGCAGAAGTAAACAAATTAGAGAACAGAAAAACAATTGAGGAAGTGAGGCCAAGATGGGGACTAGACACATGTCTCCTCCATCTCCTCTGGGAACTAAGGCCTGGATGGAATGATAACTGAATGAAGCAGTATGGACATCCAGGGAGCCCTAGGATCCAGCATAGGGTTGTCAGATTTGACCATGAACCACTAACAGACTAAATTACACTTCTCTCAAAGACAAGCCAGTGGCTGTTGAGTCCTACTCCTGGAGGACTCAGGAGGACTGCAGGTGCTGATACTGTCTTTGTTATCTGGGAGGCAGGGATTGGGCATGAGCTGGCAAATACGCCAAACTACAGTGTTTAAGTAAACAGCGTATAACAGAGCAGAGAGACTGTGCATAGGATAGATGGTATGTAAGAGCTTGGCTGCTGACTGAGGGCACAACTGACCCTTCACCTTCTTTTTTCTGAGCTGTGCCATAGACTCTGCTGTTTCATGGCAGGAAGGGCAGCTCAGCCAGGATACCATCTTGGTTGGCTGGAAGCAGAGTCACCTAGCAGGGGGCCTTAGCTGTAGCTGATTCTCAAGTGGAGCAGCAGCCTGTCTGGTAAGTGCTTCTTCAGCAGAAAAGTGGCATTTGAGATGATTAGTGTCTAGATTTACAGTTGGGGCATGGCAAAGGATGGCGGGTAGGCCCTAACCCCTCCCTACTTTGAATCAAGTCACAGCATCTAGGGACAACTTGTAAGGTATTTTGTTGTCAGCCAGAAATCTGGGCTTGCCACACATGAGGGCCTGTTTTCGGCAACTGTTGGACAGCTGGAGAACTGACTGCTGAGATGCCTGGTGTCACCTCCTTGACCCTTCAATGACCCAGATGACAGTGTTGGCTGATGGCCCCCTAGTGACTCCATAAGTGTAGTGCCATCTTTGGCAGCCAGGAGGTGGAGTCTGCCACACCAAAGAGTCTACCTGGGGCCAGTCACTAGAGTACACAGAGATGGCTGGTGACCAACTCCCCTCTTAGAACTATGCCTCAGCTCCTCTAGAGGTAACACCAGAGAAATCAAAAAACACCTTCTAAATGGCATGCAGACAGTGGTAAATTGCTAACCATTTAAAGAAGTAGTCTACCGTGGCTCTGGAAAACTCCCAAAATAAAGAATCAAAAAACTGCCCAGATGAAGAAGCCTTTCTGAAACTATCAGAGGTCTAGTACAAAAGAATTATATACAGAGCCCTCAAAGAGATCAAATAAAATGCAGCAGAATAATCTGAAAAATTAAGTCAGCTATTTAAACTGATGGAACATAATGATCTGAAAGCCAGCAGATCAGTAACAAAATTACAGCATTAGACAATTCAATCCAAAGCCAAAAGAGTAGAATTGAGGAGACAGAAGTCAGGCTTAGCGACCTTCAGGACAGAGCAACTGACACCAGCATGTATGAGGAGAAATCAGAGAAAAGAAATAAGAAAAATGAAGAAGCATTAAGAAACATGTGGGACTCTATTAAGATAAATAATCTGCAAATAATTGGAGTTCTTGAACATGGAGAAATGGATGACAACACAGAGAGTACTGTTGTACAGTTGCTGACAGAAAACTTCTCTTAAATTATGAAAGAAGAGAACATAGATATCCAAGATGTGTAGTGAATGCCCCAAAAACTAGACCCCAAAAGAAAGACACCAAGACATACTATAATCAAGCTTAATAAAATGAAATATAAACAGAGGCTCTTAAAGGCTCAAAGTTAAGCTAACATTTAGAGGGAAGCCCTATAGCTTTCATCTGGCTTCTCAGAAGAAACGATGTTGGCAAGAAAGCAGTAGGATGACATATTCAATGCCCTGAAGGAAAAAGAGTTCCAACCAAGAATTATATATCTTGCAAAACTGTCTCTGAAATATGATGGTGAAATCAAGACATTTTCAGATAAACAGAACCTTAGACACTTTGTAAAAACCAAACCAAAACTACAAGAAATACCGAAAGAAGCTCTTTGCTTAAGCCAGCCAAGCCAAGTGCCGTGCTTAGAAAAACAAAAATATTAAGTGTATACTTGAGGAGAAAATGCAGGACACAGCACCCAGAATCCTACTCACTTAGGGAAGTCAAAAAACCTCAATCAAAACTACAATATGAAAAGAAGGAAACACATGATCTTAACACAAAAACTATGACATCATCATACTAAAAGAAGGATATATTATAGTAGTTATAACCATTTCAGACAGATAGGAAATTAAGGAGATATGAAGAAGTGAAAATCTGGTTTAAATTTATAATAGTAAAGCGGATCATAGGAGTAGCCCCAAAGCAAAATAACAGTGCAACATATCAACACATAATACAGAAGTCTCAACAAACACAAAATCAACAGTGAATAAGATGAAAAGTCAATGCACAAAGAAGAATGACTCAGAATGGAATATTAACAGCATCATAGAAAGCATCAACAACACAAAAATAAATGCATTTAAATAATAGCACCAAACACATGGCTATCAATAATTACAAAGAATGTAAATGGACTGAATTCTCCAATAAAGAGACAGCAAGTGACATCTCAGGTCAAAAGAATGACTCATCAAAATGTTGCTTACAGGAAACACAACTAACACTGAAAAGATACAAACTGAAAATCAAAGGATGAAAAAATATATACCAAGCTAACAATGTACAAAGAAGAGCAGGAGTGGCAATACTAATCTCAGACAAAATAGATTTTAATGTAATTGTAGACAAAGATGGTCACTATTTATTGCTGAAAGTTTCAATACATAACCACAACATAACAATATTAGCATTTATGTACCCAACATGAAAGTATCTAAATACACTGAACAAACACTGACTACATTGAAAAATGAGATCCATTATTCCACAATAACAGCTGAACTCTTCAACTTTCCATTTTCAGTAATGGACAGATCATCTAGAAAAAAGCTCAATAAAGGCACAGAAGACTTTATTGCCACAATTAACAAATTAGTCCTCATCAATATATACAGAACATTTTATCCACCAACAGATAACTACGCCATCTTCTCCAAAGTACATGGAACATTTTCCAGAATAGACTATGTGTTAGGACATAAATCAAATCCCAACAAAAACCAAACCACTGAATTATTGCAAAGCATCTTCTCAGACCATAAAGACATAAAAGTCAAAATCAACAGCAGAAAAAACACAGGTAGAAATATGAACTAATGGAAACTGAACAACATCTTGCTCAAAAAACCATGGGTTATAGAAGAAATCGAGGATGAAGTGAAGAATTAGATGACAATGAAAACACATCCTACCAGAACGTATGCAATACAGCAAAAGCAGAGTTCAGAGGACAAATTTTCTTTACAAATGCACACATCCAGAATTATAAAAAGGGCCCAAACCAAAGACTTGATCCTATAGGTTGGACGAGTTGAAAGAGAGCAACAGAGGAAACCTTCAGGCACCAGAAAAAAACTGATCTTAAACATTAGAGCAGAACTAAATGAATTAGAGAGTAGAAGAACAATTGAAAAATTTAACAAAAGCAAAAGCTGGTTCTTTGAAAAGCTAAACAAAATAGATAAACTACTGGTTAAACTTACAAGAGAAAAAAGGCAAGGAAAATATAACTCAAACTAGAAAGGATATGGGAGATGTCACAACAGACTCAAATGAAATCAAAAGTATCATAAGAGAATGCTACGAAAGACTGTACTCTAACAGAATTGAAAACCTAGAGGAAATGTACTAGAACAAATTAATAAACCCATCACAAAGGAAGAGATTCAAATAGTCATCAAAGACCTACCAACCAAAACCAGCCCTGGCCCAGATGGCTTCACCACAGAATTCTATCAAACTTTTAGGGAAGAGTTAACTTCAAAACTACTGAGACAATTTCACAGCATAGAAAGGGAAGGAATACTACCCAATTCATTCTATGAAGCCAGCATAACCCTGATACCAAAGCCAGGGAACGATACCATAGAGAAAGAAAATTACAGACCAATATAACTCATGAACCTAGATGCAAAAATCTTCAACAAAATCTTTGCCGATAGAATTCAACAATATATCAAAAAAATCATTCATTATAACCAAGTTGGATTCAAATTACAGATGCAAGGCTTGTTCAACATCAGAAAAACAATTTACGTGATGAATCACATAAATAGCACAAAGGATAAGAATCACTCAACTTTATCAATTGATGCATCAAAGGCACTTGGCAAGCTCCATCACCAATTCATGCTAAAAACTCTCAGCAAAATAGGAATAGAAGGCAAATATCTCAATGCAATGAAGGTCATTTATGCAAAGCCCACCATCTACCTCATCCTAAATGGTGAGAGACTGAAAGAATTTCCCTTGAGAACAGGAAGTAGACAAGAATGCCCACTCTTATCACTTCTACTCAACATTGAACTAGAGATTCCAGCCAGAGCAATCAGACAAGACAAAGAAATAAAGGGCATCCATAACAGCAACGAAGAAGTCAAAACCTCCCTATTTGCAGATGATATGATTGCATACTCAGAGAATCCTAACAAATCCATAAGTAAACTATTCAGATTAACAGAAGAGTTCAGCAAAGTATTAGGATATGCCAAGCCAGCCAAGTGCCGTCGAATAAGATAAACATAAGTAAATCAGTAGGACTCCCTTATTCTATCAAAGAGGTCAGCAAAGAAGAAATCATCAACTCAATACCATTTACGATAGCCCCCAAGAATATAAAATACTGAGGAAAAAAATGAACTAGAGAAATAAGAGACCTGTACAGAGAGAACTACAAGACCTTACTGCAAGAAACCAAAAGAGACTTACATAAATGGAGAAAGCTACTCTATTCATGGATAGGAAGACTTAACACTGCAAAGAAGTCTATTGTACCTAAAGTGATCTTATACAATGCAATCCCAATACAAATTCCAGTGATGTTTTTTAATGAGGTGGAAAAACAAATAACCACCTTTGTTTGCAAAGGAAGAAATCTCGGAGAAGTAAAGCACCACTCAATAAGAGGACAGTGGGAGCCTCATACTATCCAACCTTAGAACCAATTACACAGCCACAGCAGTCAAAACAACCCGACACTGATACAAAAAGAGATATGTAGAACAATGGAACAGAGTTGAGATCCCAGAGATGCCGCCATCCTCTTACGAACAGCTGATATTTGACGTAGGCCCTAAGATTGTAAACCAGAGTAAAAGCAGTCTCTTTAACAAATGGTTTGGGCAAAATTGGTTACAGATCTGCAGAAAACTGAAACAAGACCCGTATCTCACTACCTTACACAAAAACTAACTCAAAATGGATCAAAGACCTAAATATCAAACCTAAAAGAATAAAGATCAAGCAAGCAAAAATAGAGTCAAAAATGGTATCTCATTGTAGATTTGATTTTGATTTTTCTAATGGCTAATGATTGTGAGCATTTCCTCATGTGTCTTTTGGCTGCCTGGATACTTGTCCATATCCTTTTCCCATTGTTTAATTGGATTATTTGTCTTTTTATTGTTGATATTTTGCAATATCTTGTAGATTATGGAGATTAGATAGATATCAATCAGATTTGTGACTGTCAAATGTTTTCTCCCAATCTGTAAAAATCACTTTTTTACTCTTTTAATAGTCTTTGGATGAGCATTGTTTGATTTTTTAGCAGTTCTCATTTACCCATTTTCTGTCATGTTGTTTGTACATTTTTAATAATATTTTTATCCTGTTTGTGCTGTGTATTACAGCTTCCAATGTTGTTCCTATGTTTTCTTCCATAATCACTATTATTTTACATTTGATATTTAAGTCTTTGATTCATTTCAGGTTAGTTTTTGCGCAAGATGTGAGATATGCAGATGGATATCCAATTTTTCTAACAGCATTTGTTAAAGAGACTGTTTTTATCTCAGTTCACGGCCTTGGGACCTTTGTCAAGTATAAACTGCTCATAGGTGGATACTGTGATTTCTGGATTCTCTATTCTGCTCCGTTGGTCTATATATTTGTTTTTGTATCAGTACCAGGCTGTTTTGACTACCATGGCAGTGTAATAGGTTCTAAGACCAGACAGTGTGAGACCTCCCACTTTGTTATTCATCAATAATGTTTTACTTATCTGGGGTTTCTTCCATTTCCAAATGAAGCTGGCAACTTGTTTCTCCATCTCATTAAAAATGACTTTTGAATTTGTATTGAGATTGCATTGTATGTACAGTTTGCTTCGAGTAGAATAAACATTTTCACAATGTTAAGTTTTTCTATCAATGAGCAAGGTAGGTTTCTCTACTTATGTAAGTCTTTTTTGGTTTCTTGCAGTAGGATCTCCTAATATTCTTTTTATAGGTCTCTTACATTTCTGGTTAGATTTATTCCCAGGTATTTACTTCAGTCAGCCATAGGAGCTGTGATAGTAAGCAAGAAAGAAAGGTTGAGAAAAAGTAACAGAATTAGGATTTAGTGACAGTGGCAAAGGAAGAACAATGCCAGGGACACTACTTCTCCACTGAGAATACGTATATGTTAGATGAACTTCATTGAATTTTTTCATTTGTATGTACATTGTTAACCTGGTTATATGACTAAAGCTAGTACAACATGCTTATTTCTATATGCTCCAATACATAAATACTAAAAAACCACATTTTATACCAAAATATGAAAAATTACCTGAAGATGTTTTATTCAGTGAGGGAAACTCAGTGGTTTTAGTAGTGCTTGCCTCATCCTTAGACAGTTTTGAATATGGTTTTGAAGATTCAGTAGTATGAGGTGAAATCAACTGAGTTTTGCCTAGAATAAGTTTAGAACATATTATCTATAAAAGTGGATTACAACTGTAGTTCTTTTGATATTTACACATCCAGTCATTTATCAATAAAAATGAGATTAAAGCAACTGAGGTAAGTCAAATTAATTTTCTGAAAT
This sequence comes from Heterohyrax brucei, assembly GCA_028571685.1. Taxonomy (NCBI): domain Eukaryota; kingdom Metazoa; phylum Chordata; class Mammalia; order Hyracoidea; family Procaviidae; genus Heterohyrax; species Heterohyrax brucei. Next base: position 16,293,922 of record CM053142.1, on the reverse strand, counting down.
CATTAATTTGTTTGAGACTACAAAGTTCTATATATTTGGAAATACTATACTGGAGATGAAAACCTTAAACGTAAGCCAGTGAGTGGCCTTTCTCTCCAATCCATCCAATATTTGCTAACTTATTTTTCATAAATTCTATTTATTAAAAAGTAATAGATATCACTGCAGAAAGCTTCCATAGCAGAGAATTATAAATGGTTTTAATCATTGGCTAGAGATCAGACTGAAGACAATCTGAGAGATTTAGCTAGCAGTTGCAATTCAAGAGCATTGAGAGATAGAATACTGTTGATACAATTTATTTCAAAAGCTGTGATTCAAGGCTAGCCAGTCACATTTTGTCAGATAAGGGTAAAATCTGAGAAGGGTTTGTAAGTCAACAAAAATAAAAAATCTTAATGTGTGTTTGGGTGATAGTCCCATACTGTCAACTTTATATTTACTCTGTCTCTTAATTTGCACAGAAGTGTCCTGGTTAGATCATTTCCATTCAAATGTTTTGATACATCTTGATTAAATGTTCAGTGTGATTCTGGAAAAAGGTAGAAGACTAGATATATCAAATCATCTAATTCCAACAACTAACATACTAGATTAAAAGTCTATTTTAAAATTTATTAGTGACAGATGTCATAAAAAGCCACTCAGGAGGCCAGAAATGAGGTCATTAATTTCTGCCAATCCCCATGAATATGTCAGCCTGTCACAGTGGTCAAGCCAATGTTGGTAGTTTGAATCCACTGTTGTTCCTTGGAAACTCTATGGGGCAATTTTGCTCTTCCTGTAGCACCACCAGGAGTTGAAATTGACTTAACGGCAGTGGTTTCCTTTTTAAGAACCAGATAGAAAACAGTTTTCCCAGAGTCTCTCATGTGTCTGCACTGGCAGAGGCACTGACTGCCTTTATTCTACACTAACTTTCAAAGGATGGTCGAGCAATCATGGCTGACAGATTTGTTTATAGTCTATTACCACAAAGCTCATGTCTCTCTCCAGAGCAAGGGTCATGCAGGCTTATTTTTCACTATATATGTTCACAGTTCCTCTTGTAATATAATCTCCCACATGCGTGTATAGGTGTTACCTGGCCCTCTTTTTGTCATCCTATTAGAATTAAAGTTCGGAGATACAAATGTTCGTACTATAGTTACTGTAATTTATATAAGCAACATATTATACTGTGTTTCTGATATAGAGGCCTTGTATTTTCTATCGGTGAAACTAGAGCAGGCTAACCTGTTAGCTTTTAGGTACTGTAAAACAAATGGCCATTCACAGTTTTCGATACTGCCTTAATAGCTACGTGAGTGAGATGTAGAGGTGAAGAGATGAAGTCTAACACTTGTACATCAATGTTCATTGCAATACTACACAAAACAGTTAAAACGTAAAACAACGCGTATGTCCATCAACAGATGCATTGATAAACAAAACAGGATCCATGCGTACAATAAAATACTACTGAGCCCAAAAGGGGAATGAAATCCTGACACACGCTACATGCTTGAACCTTGAAAACATTATGCTGAGTGAAATAAGTGAGTCACAAAAAGAGAAATATTGTATGATCCCACTTATATGAAATATCTGGAACTGACAAAGTTCATAAATTGTTACTAGAGGTGGCTGGAGCGGAAAAAGGGAGTGAGGCATTGTTTATGTGGCACCAAGCTCTGCTGGAAACCGTGGTGGCTTAGTGTTTAAGAGTTTGGTTGCTAGCCAAAAGGTCAGTAGTTCAAATCCACCAGGCACTCTTTGGAAATTCTGTGTGAAAGTCCTACTCTGTCTTACAGCGTCATTGAATCAGAATTGACTCTACAGAAGGTGATTTGATCCATGGTTTTTTCCTGAGCTTCTGTTAAGACGAAAGAAACTGGAAACAAACAGTGATGGTTATGTATGATAGACATAGTTAGCTACTGAATTGCCCATGCAACAACCCTAAAAAGCCCAGGTTTGTTACATAGGTGTGTGTGTGTGTGCACGCGTGTGTGTGTGCACGTGTGTGTGTGTGTGTGTTTGGAAACTCTGGTGGTGCAGCAGTTCAGTGCTACAGCTGCTACCTAAAATGTGAGCAGTTTGAATTCTCCAGTTGCTCCTTGGAAATTCTATGGGATACTTCTACTTTGTCCTATAGGGTTGCTATGAGTCAGAATTGTCTCAACAGCAGTGAGTAACAGCAACGTGAGGTCTGACAATTAAGTCTGCCAATTCAATTGTTCTAAGTCCCACATATCTCATTGCTGACCATCACTACAGTCATCTTCAAAATACTGCCCTTGGGAAGCTGTGCACTGATACCAACACCTAGTCCACCTTTCAAAGCAATTTTGGAACTCTTTCCGGAATGGTCATTGTGCACAGTGGCAAGGTGACAAGTTCACAAACTTAACTGTATAGTTGTCTGTGAGGGAGTTTTTAGCCAGGAAACATATAACTGTATGGGAACACCCTCCCTGCTCATCTGATCTGTCTTCTAATGACTTTTTTCTTTACCCAAAGAATAAAGGAATTATTGAAAGGAAAACATTTTTATGACATTCAGGACATCAAAGGTAATATAATGACAGCTCTGATGGGCATTCTAGAAAAAGAGTTTCAAAATTGCTTTGAAGAGTGGACTAGGCACTGAAGTCAGTGCATAGCTTCTCAAGGGGAGTATTCTGAAGATGACCATAAGGATATTTAGCAGTGAGGTGTGTAGCACAAACTTAATTGGCATCCTTGTGTATATATTTAACACAATAAAAAAAGAGAGGGAGAGAGAGATAAGGTCTAGGCCCCACCCAAGCTGGACAGTCTAGTAGGAGCATCTATTTTTTTTTTTGACGTATATCAAAGAATTACAGATACAGTGTACAAGTAAACAAGAGATAATACCACATGCAAAAGTGAACTATAAAAACTTGGCTGTCATAATTTATCTGTGTGTCAAATAAAAATTTAAAGCAAAATTTTTCCATAAAATTTGATAACTAAAAGCTCTCATTTAAATTCTGAATTTATGTTTAATAAATAATCCAAAACATTTCCACAAAAGAAGCTAACTTAAAATGATCCAACATGAATATTGGTCATAGGAAATGGCAAAAGAAAACACAGTGCAGCTCTGGAGGAAAAAAAGTTAAATCTATACCTCAGATTATTCCCAAAGATAAAGTTCCAAAGGAAAAGAATACAGAGAAATATTCAGTTTAAAAAACAAACAAACACACCCATATGGAAACAGGACACCATAAGTTGAGGACAAGAGAGCCAAAGAGAAACATTAGAAATCAAACCCCCATGACTTCAGAAAAAGAACTGTCAACAGAAGACTAGAAAATAACCATGTTTAATGTATGTTATCGGGCTTGCACAATCCTGTGTCCTAGATTCAGGCTATGGTCTGATGTCTTTGTTCTCAGACAGAAGAACTCTCTTTGATAATTCTTGTAATTTTGGTTCAATTTTTACATATTCCTTTAATTTCTGTTTATCTGGAAATGTCCTAATTTATATTTGGACAAGAGTTTTGCAGGATATATTATTCTTGGTTGGCAATTTTTTTTCCTTGCAGGTTTTATACATATCATCCCATTGCCTTCTTGGAAACCCTGGTGGTGTAATGGTTAAATGTCACAGCTTGCCTGCACGCTTTCTGCCAAATAATCAGGGCTTGGTCTTTCTTGTTTCAGCTCTGCATGTGACATTTTGTTTTCACAATCTGCTCTCAGAACTTTTTCTGTCTTTGGTTTTAGCAAGTGTGATTATGATATGCCCTGCTTATTTTCCTTTAGAGTCTATCCTATATGGGGTTTGTTAAGCTTCTTGGATGGTCAATTTTTCACGTTTCATGGTATTAGGGAAGTTTTCTGTCAGCAAATTCCTCAATGATCCTCTCTGTGTCTTCCATTTTCTCCCCTTGTTCTGGAACTTGGATCACTCACAAATGACTGCTTTTGATTGCATCCCACAAAATTCTCAGGGTTTCTTCATTCTTTTTGCTGATTTTTCCTGAGATGTATCAAAGTGTTTATCTTTAATTTTGCTGACCCAGTGTTGTTATCATTTCAAATCTGCTCTTTTATAATGCTGTCCATTTCTAAAATCTTGTTATCTTTTGGATTTCTAATTGTTTTTGTATGATTTGTAGTTCTGAATTTATTTTTGCATTTCGCTCCAGTTTTATGTTCATGAATTCTTCCATGAATTTATTAATTTTTTCCTCATTTTTGCTTGCTTTTTGCTACAATTCTTGGATAGCTCTGAATATTAGAGATCTGAATTCTGTGTCAGCTAATTTGGGTGCCTTTTCTTCTGGTGGAAAGTCATCCAGTGTTTTATTTTGGACACCTACTGGATATTCCCTGTTCTGTTTTTTTGTTTTTATGTTTTGATATTGTCTGCTCTCCTTGGGCTCTTCAGTAAGCATTTTCTCTGTTAGTGATTGTAGATTTGTTTGTTTTGTCTTGCTTTTTCATTTGGTTATGCTAGAGAAGGCAGACTGTGCATTCTTTGTTGTTTTCTTATCTGTGGTCACAATATTTTTCACCTCCTTGTCAAACAGGCATGGCAAGTTTCCCAGCTATGGTGCAGTAAGGCAGGTCCAGTGGATGATCTGTGTCCTGCTGGAAGCTCCCAAAGGTGTTTTCAACTACTCCCCATCTGCCAGCTCATGTGTGGTGAACACAAGCAGCATAGACACTGCACCTCCTGGCTGGCTGAGGTACCACAGCCAGCCAGCAGTCACTGGAGGGACAGCAGCAGGAGAAAGATAATGGGTGAGAAAACGTGTCTTGCTTGTTACAAGGTACTTTGTCTCTGTTGAGATTACCATAGATCTGCTCACTCCTGCTCCTTGTCTGCCCATCTCCAACAGGAGTCCAAGCTGCAAATCTATCCTGGGTTAGCCGACTAAGGACTTTCTCTTATATTTCTTCTCACTCTGACTTCTGTCAGTTTCTTATTCCATTAGGTTGTGGGCTGAGATCTTATCTCATCATTTGAGACTTCATGTTCCAAGATTGACAGTGTCTCTGTTTTAGTTTTTCAGGTCTTTGCTGGGGAGGGATGGCAAGGTGCTTCTATTTACGATGCCAGGTTGGCTGGAAGTCTCCCTGGAATGGACACAAATGGTGGCTCTTTTCCAGTCAGTTGGCCAGGTTGCTGTCTTCCAAATTTCACAGCATAGACTAATAAGCACTTCCAGCATTGTGTCCATTTGTCAAAGCATCTCACTTTGGTATGCTGTCAATTCTTAGAGGCTTGTTTTTTCGCCAGTGCCTTCAGTGTAGCTTGAACTTCTCCCGCCAGTGACCTTGGTTCTTGATCATGTGCTACCTCTTGAAATGGCTGAACATCAACCAATTGTTTTTGGTATAGTGACTCTCTGTATCCCTTCCATCTTCTTCTTCTTCTTTTTTTGTTTATTATGATTGAGAAAAAATATACAATCCCATATAAATTTGCATACCTGCCAATGAGTGGCTCGCACTGCTCTCCCTGCCTGGTGACAGCACACTCCTCTCCGTTCTGTACATGTCAAATCCTCCTAACAATCTCCTATCCCCTTGTCTACACCCTCTCCACTGTGTCCAGTAAGAGGTCAGCCGGATGACATCCCATAGATGCATAGAACCATAAAGTGCACGCATGTCTTCCTTCTTTTGATGCTTCCTGTATCACTCAGTACTTTGCTCAGAGAATCCTTTAAAATTGCCATTTTGAGCTTTGAACTGTTTTCTTCAGTTCTTTCAGCTTAAGAAATGCTGAGCACGTTCTTCTCTCTCAGTGTTATCACTGCAAGTCTATGCACATTTTGTTATAATATTTTGCCTTTTCAAGCCATCCTTTGAAATCTTCTGTTCAGTCTTTTACCTCACGTTTTTTTCTGTTTAGCTGACATTCAAGAGCAAGTTTTAGAGTCTCTTCTGCCATCTGTTTTGGTCTTTTCTTTCTTTCTTGTCTTTTTAATGACCTCTTGTTTTCTTCGTGTATGAAGTCCTGGATGTCATTCCACGGTGGCCTTCACCTCTTCTTAGGTCACTGGTGTACAGTACGTCAAACCCTTTTGTGAGATGGTCTCTAAATTCAGGTGGGATATACTCAAGGTTGCATTTTGGTTGCATGTGAGCAATTGATCGTTTGTTCTGCAGTTGACTCAGGCCTTCTTCTGACGGATGATACTGAGCATTTCAATTATCTTTTTCCTCATGGGTAGTCACTTTGATTCCTTTACATTCCATTTGATGAAGTCTACATGTACAGTTGCTGCTTATGTTGTTGAAAAAGGTGTTTGTAACGATGAAGCTGTCTGTCTTGTAAAACTCTATTGTGTGAGTTAGAGTATCATTTCTAACATCGTGGCCATATTTTCTAGCTACTGATCCTTCTGTTTTTGCTTCCAGTTTTCACATTCTAATCAGTAGTAGTTATCAATGTATCCATATTGCATATTTACTCCATTTCAGACTACCATAAATTAAAAACCAAACTAGGTGCCGTCAAGTCAATTCTGACTCATGATGACCTTACAGGACACCGTAGAACTGCCCCACAGAGTTTCCAAGGAGCACCTGGTGGATTCAGACTACCAGCCTTTTGGTTAGCAGTAGTAGCACTTAACCACAACTCCATCAGGGTTTCCACAGACTGACGTAGTTGGTAAACATTTGATTTCTTCATCTTTGGCATTAATAGCTGGTACATAAATGTGAATAACTATTGTATTCATTGGTCTTCCTTGTAGGCATATGGACATTATCCTATCAGTGTTGGTCTGATGATTCAGGATGCTTGTCGTATTTGAAATGGTCAATACCAGCCCATTTCAGCTCACTAATGCCTAGGATAGAAACCTTGGTGGCATAATGGTTAAGTGCTAAGGCTGCTAACCAAAAAGTCTGCAGTTTAAATCTACCAGGCACTCCCTGGAAACTCTATGGGGCAGTTCTCCTCTGACCTATAAGGTTGCTACAAGTCAGAATCAACTCAACTGCAATCAGTTGCTTTGTTTATTAATGCCTACGATATTGATGTTTATGGGTTTCATTTCAGTTCCAATTTTCCTTGAGTCATACTTCATACATTTCACATTCTGATTATTAATGCATGTTTGTGGCTGTTTCTTCTCATTTTAAGTCACATCACGTTAGTAAATGAAAGTGTCAAAAGCTTGACTCCATGTGTGTCATTAAGATTGACTCTGCTTTGAGGAGACAGTTCTTCTCAGTTGTCTTTTGAGGGTCTTTCAATCGAAGGGGCTCACCTTTCAGCACTATACCGGACAGTGTTCCAGTGCTAGTCATAAGGTTTTCACTGGCTATTTAGTTTCAGAAATAGACCATCTAGTTGTTTGTCGTGGACTGTCTTAGTTTGGAAGCTTAGCTGAGATCTTTCCACCACGCGGGACCTTGCTGGTATTTGAATACTGGTGGCATAGCTTCCAGCTTCAGAGCAAAATGCCAACCCCCACAATAAAACAAACTGAAGATGCATGTGGATTCTTCATAGAACATCATTATACACAGTTTATGACTGCATAGATACAAGACAAAATTTTAAAAAGGAGGGAATGGATTTAAGACTACGTAGAAAAGGAACCATAATAATGTACTTTTAATATTAATATTTATAATTACTTGAAAGTTTAAAATATTTCATAAAGAGTAAAGTGAAAAATTACAATAAGATACTATCTCACCCCTGCAAAAACTGCACGACTTAAAAAATAAAACAGAAAACAACAAATGCTGGCAAGGCTCTGGGGAGACTGGACCATTTCTCCATTACTAATGGGATTATAAAATGGTATGACACTTATTCAAAAAATTCAAAATAGAAACACATCATGATCCAGAAATGTCACTTTTAGATTTCTATCTAGAAATCTAATACCAGTGACAAGAATAGACATATTCACATTTATGCTTTCCAAAAAATAGCAAACCCACTGACATTGAGTCATTTCCAACTTACAGCAACCGTATGTTGATTGCCGCATTATTCACAATAGCAAAAAGCTGGAAACAACCTAAGTATCTATCATTGAGTAAACTGATAAACAAAATGTGATACACACGTACAATGGAATATCACATTTTTAGGCAAATAACCTGAACCTTCTACATATGTTTGCCAATCATACCCTCTCCCTGTGAGGAATTTGATAAGCACCACCATGCTACTTTTTTTTACACATTCCTGTAAAAAAAGAATTAGCACAGTGAACATAAAGAATACCTTGTAGGAGGAGGATATGGCTGGCTAACAAATGTGCATGTTAAACCCAAACACACTGTTGAATTAATTCTGATTCATAGCAACTCTATAGGACAGAGTAGAACTACCCCATAGAGGTTCCAAGGAGCACCTGTCAGATTTGAACTGCCTCTCTTTTGGTTAGTAGGCATAGAACTTAACCACTATGCCACCAGAGTTTCCAATGTGCACGGTACTTGTGTAAAAATATGGTACTAAGTAGTCAGGAAGAATGATGATTAGTCTTCAAAACATTGTATAATATGGATGAACCTGAAAGTCATTATGCTAAGTGAAAACAAGTCAATCACAAAATGATAAAAATTGTGTGAATGCATTTTTATAAGACAAGAATAGATACGTATACCAGTGCTAATTGGTGGATACCAGTAATGGGTTAGGGGAAGGGAGAACACAATTAAAATTGTAGACACTTGTTAGTTTTTGTAATGAAAAAAGGATCATCAAATATGAGTGAAGTGCACATAACCTGACCAAGGCAAATGAAGTCACTAACAAAAAGTATGTTTTTGTTAAAGGATGTGACAAATATAATTTACCAACAACTGTGCAGTTATACAAATGTATATATAGGCATATATATAAGTATATTAATATGTGAGTACATATGTACGCACAAATCAAAGTATCTATAGACATATGTTCATGCATGTATGTGTGCGTGCATGTATATCCCTATATATAATAAACCACACAGGGAACACAGTTATGGATACTTCTTAGACATAACTGAACACTTCACATGATTGATTTCCAGGGGTTTAAGACTTAAGACCATGGTCTCATGGGACGATTCAGGTAACTGGCATAATAAAGTTTATAAAGCATTATCTTCAACATTCAAATGTGGTGAGTAGCATCCGGAATTGTAAAAGCTTGTGAGCTACCATCTAAGATACAACTATTGTTCTCTATTCATATGGAACAAAAGGGAAAGAAAGAAAACAAAGACTTAGGGAGGAAAGCAGCCTGCAGAACTAGTAGTCAACATGAACCTTGGCCTCATCTATCCTGAGACCAGAAAAACTAGATGATTCCTGGTTACTACCACCAACTGTTCTGATCAAGGCCACATTAGATGGATCTGTATAGAACGGCAGAAATAATGTAAAATTGAATTCAAATTCTTAAAACGTCTAGACTTACTGGACCAGATGAAACTAGAGGACTCCCTGGGACTATTGCCCTGAAATACATTCCAAAACTTAGACTGAAATTATCCTTTCAGGTCACCTTTTACCTAATTAATAGATTGACTTGTAAAACAAAAATTTCACCTGTAAGTAATGATCTTCTTTTAAAAAAATCAGCTAAAAGATACTAAACACTTAAAAATTACTCTAAAAGCAAGATAAGAAGATAAGGAGGCAGGGAAACTAGAGTACAGAATGAATGAGCACAGCATGAATGAGAATAATGACATATTGTGGAAAATGTAACCAATCCTCATCTGTCCCAATTCAAAGTTGGCTTTTCTAGAACTATGTTTTTGATACAGTTCCAAACAGCAAAGATGTTAAAGGTCTGCAACGAAAATAAACATAAACAACAAAATAAACAAGATCCTTCTGTGTCTTTCATCTAATATGATTTAAGGGAGAATTGTTTTTCTTTAATCTTATGTACTTGATTTTCAGTCACCAAGAGAAATTTTACGATTTAACACTGACCTGAGATTGTATCACTTTCAAAGTGTTGCAGCAACAAAAATTAGGGTGTGATGACTGCTAGCATTGGAAATCTTGATAACCACTCCTTCCTTTAAGCCAAGATGAAGCAAGGCTACCCATCAGCATATGGCAAAACTAAAAGTAAATCACTCTTCCCAAAAACTTGCAGGTCAGCTTTGTGTTATCTGGTAGAAATTTGACTGCATAACCCCAAGAATGTTAATAGCATCATTGTAATGGGATAGAGCATAAAACTTACATTTCTCCAGCAATATGATGGTTAAATATTTAACTGGATATTCATACTATGTAATACCACAGGAATAATTTGTGTAAAAATTGTGAAATGAGAACCTAATTTGTCATGCAAACTTTCACCTTGAACACAGTAAATATATTTTAAAAGACTAAAATAAAAAAGCACACTATGCAAAATATTCTAGGTAATTAGACACTTATTTTGTACCTTTATACATAATCTTTTCCTTTGCTTTTCAAAAAGTGATAAAGTGATCACTTTTGTTGAGAATTTACCTGGTGTAATTTGCCTGATTAACATGTCTTCTTGATACTGTGTCGACAGATTCACGGTTTTCAACATCTGTATACCTAAAATAAAATTAAAAAAGAAAAATACCATGAAGATTCCACGACTATGCACACATCACATGCCGAACTCCACGTCTTAATCTTTACTTCCGCATAAGTGATTTTTCTTCCTAAATTTTAATGTTTAACACTGTCTGTTTCTCCAGTCTAGAGAATCATTTGATCAGTATCTCTTCCTTGTCTTTATTCTGTGCTCCTCAATAGCATCTTTCTTAATTCTTATATTTATCCTGATCCCATATTATTTTGAACCAAATATTCATTCATATATTTAGCCTGTATTCTCTTTTTGACCCATTCTCTCTTATCAATTTTTGCATTTCATATTTTATTAAGAACTTTTTAGTTACATAGTAATTATTAATATGTATAGGAAAACTCACACAGTGGATCTTAACAAGCATATTTTAAATTAACTGAACTGAGAGAGAACACTTTATTCTCTTACACAAAGCTGTTATGCCAAATTGACAAAGAGTCAATTATTAAGTAATACTGAAGTTGAAAAACAACAAAAAAGAAAAAATGTAACCAAAAATTCATTGAAAATTAAGGACACAGAAATATGGCTCATCGTAATTTACCAGTTCTTATAGAATAAAAAAAAATAAATATTTTGCTGAAACAATTTTTCTTAGAAAGAATATCAGCTTTCCATAAAATACGTACTGTCTGAATAAATATTTTAATTTAATTTTTAAAAGTAATAAAGGTGTGAATATCTAGAAATAAATGCAGCATTCAAAACTAACGTACAGATATCTTGCCTCAGTTTCTAAATTTCATTGGGGACTTTTATTTTGGCTCTGAGATCTCAGCTATTTTAAAATTTTAGTTTTCAATATCAGCTCTGCAAAAAGTTCATAATTATATAGTCTTTCTTGTCTCAAAGAGAAGTATATGCTTAACACTGTTTCTTCAAGACTAAAAGCAGCAATGTAATCTCTGAACTTTATAATACAACTAAAGGACTGTACTGCACCACCCAAGTGCCGTCGAGTCGCAGCTGAGCTATTATAAATTTGTCTGCCGTTCTAATCATAAAGAGTGAACTGGTAACCAATGAGTAACTCTTATATTCTTCTTATCACATTACTCATTAGCCATTCCACCTTTGAATATTAAAGCAACATGCCTATCTGAGCCAGAAATAGAAAGTGAGGAGGCAGAAACAACATGGCACACTAAACTCATGCTTCATGCCATCCTACTGCAGCAAAGATCCCAGAACTAAGTAAAACCAATATAAATGTCAACCCTGGAAATCTAAGCATCAAATGACGGGATAAAGAACTAAACACCAAGTGGAATAAGAAACTGAAGGAAAACAGAGAATGAGGAGAGATGCAGAGCGTAGGTACCCTGTCAGCTAGCATGGTATAGTGTTGCTATCTTGGAACACAGTCAGCAAGAACAACCCTGAAGTAAAGGAAGGCAACTTCATGGAGCTCCCAACAGGAGACAGAGCACCTGGTAACCAGAAAGACATGCTTTCCTACACCTCACCTTTCTGTCCCACATACCATCTCTAACACTTCCTGCTGGGCCGTGTGTGCTACTTTGGCAGAGAGCCACCAGGCCAACATTATGGCACTTTCACTCTACCCCTACGTGTTTGCTTCTTAGCTCCTGTCATGCTAATTTTATTCCTTTTCTTCTTTTTCTTTCTCCTGCTCACATAATTCCATACCTTACCTCCACCCCTTCCATTTGGGCCACGCCATAAAGCCGGGGGTAGGGAGCCACAGGCCTGGTGCCACCTCAGGTCTGCCCCACCACCACCTACTCGCTTCCACCATACCATTTTTTTCCCTTTTCTTCCCTTTTATCACCTAGTACCATACGCTAACTCAACCCCATCTTTCCAGAGTTACAGAGCCAGAGTTACAGAGTTACAGAGCCACTAGTCTGTCACCACCCAAGGTCTGCCCTACCCCAACCTGTTACCTTCTTCTGTGTTGCCATTTTTTTCTTTCTCTTCTTTCTCCCTCCCATTAACTCCATACATAACCTCCGACCCTTCCTAGTGGTCCTCAGGACTACCCTGCTATTACTCACTAGTTCGCACTGTGTATCTAGTCTTTCTATTTGTTTTTACTTTTTATTTTACTTTCTCTCTTATGTTTCTCCCACCTAGCTCAGCACATCACCTCCCCCTTTCCTGCCAGCTCCTACCATACAACCATAGATAGAGTGCCCGTGGAAGACCAGTCTGTTGCTACCCCCAGGTCTACCATACCCCACCCACTGGGCCCCAATGCACCACATTTTTTTTTCATTTTTCTTCTTCTCTCTTTTCTTTCTCCCTCCTACCTAAACCCATATGCCACTTCCTTCCACCCTCCATTCTCGCTGGTCACCAGGTCTGCCCTTCCCCTCACCCACTGGTTAACTTTTTTCTTTGTTTCCCCCCACACCACACCTAGCTCCACATGCCACCCCCTTCCCATTGGCTATGGCCATGCCATCATGGCTGAAGTATCACCAGTGTTCAGGCTCACTACCACACTGGACCTCACGCTTCCTCCACTACTGTCATTCAACTAGTTGCTGAACACTGAGAAGTAAGCTATGCCTTGATGTCTCTGACACCCCTACAAAGCTAGTAAGGGTCTATAAACACTTCCAAACAGCTGGATCCAAATCAGAAGATAGACAGCTTCTGACCATTCTACCCCGAGCCACTTCACTAAACAAGTGTATGGCAAAGTGCACTTACCCTCATTCATGATGCTTTGGCATCCTGGACACAATACTCGGAGCTACCAGGCCCACAAATGAGCAATTAGCAAAGTAGGCCTTGCCTGTTCACCCTGACATATCAAAACAAAACAAAGAAGAGGGAGGGAGGGGAGAAATATATACTCTATAAAGAAAGAAAATAATACCTTAATGTCTGGAGACAGCAGATGATGTCAAAACATAAAAAAGCAGGACAAGATGACTCCAACAAGTGATCAAAATAAAGAATCAGATGACTTTCTTGTAGATAAAAGGCCATGGAACAACCTCACATGGAATTCAAAAGACTAGTATTTAGAGCTCTATGGAGATTAGGAAAGAGATCAAAGGAATAAAAAAAAACACAGACAAAACAAAAGAGTAATTCAGGAAAATAATACAACAGAATGCCACAATAAATTAATAACTAGAAACATATAAAAATAGCATTTGGAAATCCAAGAGATAAACAATCAAATTCAGAAATGGACAATCAATAGAAAGTTTTGAAGCAATTTTTATACAAATGAAGACAGAATCAACAAGATTAAAGACAAATCTACAGACATCACTTTGAGGAAATATCAGAGTAAAGAGTGAAGGAAACCTAGGAACTATGTGGGACACATCAAGAGGAAAAATTTACACATGATCAAAGTTCCAGAACTAGGGGAGAAAATGGAAAAAGGAGAGACGATTGTTAAAGATTTGTAGGAAAATTTTTTTCTTAATGTCATGAAAGACAAAAAGCTGACCATCTAAGTAACTCAATGAACCTTGTATGAGATAGATCCTAAAATATAGTTTCAAAGAAATGTCAAAATCACACTTGCCAAAACCAAAGAATCATGAGAGTAGCTCAAAAAAAATGAACAGTCACTTTTTTGAGTTAACAAGAAAGCTGAGTTTTGAATACTTGTCAGAAACCATTCAGGAAAGAAGGCAATGGGATAATATATAGAAAATCTTGAAACAAACAAACAAACAAAATAAACTGCCAACCAAGAATAACATATCCTGTAAAATTCTCTCTGAAATATGATGACAAAATTAGGACATTTCCAGAAGAACAGACATTATGGTAATTTTAAAAACCCACACCAAAGTTACAAAAACTATTAAAGGGAGCTCTTTGATAAGAGATCCAATAACATGAGACAACTGGAATCTAGAACACAGAATAACATTAGCCAGACACCAATCTAAATGAAAAGTGCTAAAAAATATAAAATTAAAGACAAAAACTTTAAAACAGATGTCTCAGTCATCTTACACTGCTTCAAAAGAAATACTGGAAGTAGACAGCTTCAACAAACATAAATTTATTTGCTCACAATCTAGTAGGCTAGAAGTCCAAATTCACAGCATCAGCCCCAAAGGAAGGTTTTCTCTCTCTGTCAGCTCTGGAGGAAGATCCTTTTTATCAATTTTCCCCAGGACAAGAAGCTTCTCTGTGCAGACCCCCAGTTCCAAAGGATGTGCTCTGCTCCTGACATTGTGTTCTTGGTAGTAGTAGGTCTTCCTGCCTCTCTGCTCATTTCTCTTATTTATGTCTCCAAAGAGATTGCCTTAAAACATATCTAATCTCATAGATTGAGTTTACAAAACTAGTACTAATCCCACATCATCAACATCATAGAGATAGGATTTATAACACATAGAAAAATCACATCAGATAAGAAAACGGTGGACAATCACACAGTATTGGAAATTATGACCTAGCTAAGTCAACAGATATTTTGGGGGGACACAACTCAACTCATGACAACAGGAAAACAGACACTCTGCAAACAACCACAACATCAAAACAATAAAAGGGGGGGATAAACAGTGTAGGTATATAAATTCCAAATGAAGAGACAGTCAAGGCAATACCAAGTACTAAAAGAATGGTTAAAACTTAGGAAGACAGGGATAAAAGTTAAGACAACTACAAAGAAACCTACTCATTAGAAAATGTAAAGTCTCAGTGAATGCAAAATGTACAAAAAAAGAAAAAAAAATCCACAGACAGAAGGAACTCTGCACAGGAAAGTATGAGAGACAAAAGAAACACCTGTTCCATCAAAAAAAAAAAGAAGAAGAAGAACTATATGACAGCAATAAATTTATACCTATTGATAATCACATTGAATGTAAAGTGCTTAGATGCACCTGTAAAGATACACAGAGTGGCAGAATGAAACAAAAATGACTCATTGATATGCTGTCTACAGGAGACACACCTTAGACACAAAGAAATAACACAGGAAGAGGTGATAGGATGGTACATTATAAAATCTTGAAAGAAAAAATAAGTTAGCAACTAAGAATAATATATCCTGCAAAACTTTTATTCAGAGATGATGGTGAAATTAGCACATTTCCAGATAAACAGAAATTAAAGGAATATGTAAAAAAAAAAAACCAAAGTTATAAGAATTATTAAAGGGAGACCTTCAGTCTGAGAACAAAGAACATCAGCCCACAGGTTGAATCTAGGATGCAAGATTGTACCAGCCAGATACCAGCCTAGGTAAATAACTCTCAAAGACTATCCGAAACAAAAAGAATTAGAACGGGGAACTAGATAGGTTAATCTGTAAATGATTATTGTAAAAACTCATACAAATGTTTACATACAAAAAGAAACAAGTTTTGATGGTTATGAGGAGGGGAAAGGTAGGGATGTAAAACACTAAATAGACAATAGAGATGTGGAACCTTTGGTAAAGGGTAAGACAGTACACAATATTGAGGAACCCAACACAATTTGTACAAAGTTATAGAAGTTCCATAGACATGTCCATACTCCCTGAGGAACTGAATTGCTAGGCTGAGGGTTGTGGGGACCATGATCTTGAGGAACATCTAGCTCAGCTGGCATAACATGGTTTTTAAAGAAAATGTTCTACATTCTACATTGGTGAGTAATGTCTGTGGTCTAAAACCCTGTAATGCTTTACTGGTCTCATCTCTTCAGAAGCAAGGAAGGATGAGAAAAAATTAGTCCAAAAGACTAAAGGACCACATCTGGGATGGCCTCCACCAGACTGAATCCAGCACGTATAGATGGTGCCTGTCTACCACCACTGACTGCTCTGACAGTGATCACATCAAAGGGTCCCAGATGGAGCTAAAGAAAAAAGTAGAATACAATTCTAACTCAGAAATAAAGATCAGATTTGCTGGCCTGAAAGAGACTGGAAAAACCCCAAGAGAATGGTGCCTGAACCCATTTCAGCTTTAGCCAAAGACTGGATAGGCCCATAAAACAAAACTGGACTAAAGGGGCATGTCAATCCAGGGGCAAGGACTAGAAGGCAAGAGTAGACATGAAAGCTGGCAATAAGGAACCCAAGTTTGAGAAGGGAGAGTGTTAACCTTCTGTTGTGGGATTGGTAACCAATGTCATAAAACAATATGTGTACTGTTTAAAAAGAAACTGGTTTCTTCTCTAAACGCTTATCTAAAGTGCAATAAAATGTACATATATCGCAGGAAAAAAAGTCAAAGGATGGAAAAATATATCAAGCATACAGTAACCAAAAAAGGCATGAATGGCAAAATGAAATTAAGCTATACCTCAGGACAACTCAACCATGAAAGATAAGGAAGAACATTACATAATGACTAAAGAGACAATCCACTAAGAAAACAAAACCTTCATAAATATCCACTCACCTAACAACAGGGGTCCAAAATACACGGAACAAACTGACAGCATTGAAAACAGAAACAGTTCCACAATAATGATAAGAGATTTCAACGTACCACTCTCAGTAAAGTACAGAGCACCTAGTGGAAACTCAACAAAGGTACAGAAGACCTAAAGGTCAAGATCTATCAACTGACGTTACAGACATGTATGGAATGTTCTTTCCAACAATAGCAAAGTATACATTCTTTTCCAAAGCACATGGAATATTTTCCAGAATTGCCCACATTTTAGGCTATAAAGCAAGACCAATAAAATCCCAAACATCAAAATATTGCAAAGCATTCTCTCTGATAGAAATGCTATAAATGCAGGAATTAGTGACAGGAAGAGCAAGAACAAAAAAATAATCAAATACATGGAAACAGAATAATGACTTGCTTAGAAACAACTGGCTAATAGACAAAATAAAAGAGGGAACAACAAAATTCCTACAATGAAATTAAATAAAACATATACCAAAACCTTTGTGGCATATCAAAGACAATGCTCAAAGGTCAATTTATAGCAGTAAGTGCACACATCAAAGAAGAATGGGGTAAAATCAAATTGATAGCTCTATATCTCAAGCAAATGGAAAAACAAATCTAAAGGAAGCACATGGGCATCAGAAGAAAAGAGATTACAAAGATTAGAGGAGAAATAAATGAAAGAGAATAGGAAAACAACAGAAAGAATCAACTGGACCCAAAGTTCATTCTGAACCTTTGGCATAACTGAAAGAAAAAAAGTAAGGAGGAAGCAAATAAATCACATAAGAAATGAAAACAGGAGGGAGGCAGGAAGGAGCACTGCAACAGATTCAACTAAAATGAAAGGATCATAACAGAGTACTAAGAAAAGCTGTACTCCAACAAATTTGAGAATCTAGGGGAAATGGATTAATTTCTAGAAAAACACTACATATCTAAGCTAACACAAACTGAGGTGAAAATTCTGAACAGACTCACAACAAGCGAAGAGACTGAAGAGGTAATAAAATATCTCTCAACAACAACAACAAAAATAAATTAATTAATTAAAACACCCTAGATAGCTTCCCTGGAGAATTCTACCAAACATTCAGAGAAGAGCTCACACTACACAAATTATTTCAGAGCATAGAAAAGCAAAGGAATACTCCTAATTCATTCTATGAAGTCAGCATAACCCTCATACCAAAGCCAGGCAAAGGCCCACAAAAAAAGAAAATTAGAGACCAATGTCTTTCACCCAAACAGATGTAAAACTTCTCAGTGAAGTTTTAGCCAGTTGAAACCAGCATCATATTTAAAAAAAAAAATAATACAGCACAATCATGGAATTCACATCAGGCATGCAAGTATGTTTCAACATTAGAAAATCAATCAATGTAATTTATTACATAAACAGAGCTAAAGAAAGGAATTATGTGATCACCTCAATCCATGGATAAAAGCCATTTGATAAAAATCAATTTCTGATAAAAACTCTCAATAAAATAGATATAGATTGGAAATTCTTCAACATAATAAAGGGGGTCCATCCAAAATCAACAGCCAACACCATGCACAATGGAGAGAAGTTGAAAGCATTTCCACTGAGAATGGGAACAAGACAAGAATGCGCTTTATCACTACTCCTATTTAACATTGTGCAGAAGTTCTAATTAGGACAATAGACAAGAAAAACACACAAAAGGTATTCAAACTGGAAATGAAGAAGTAAAATTATCCCTGCTGGCAGATCATGTGCTATGCACAGAGCAGTCCAAAGATTCTACAAGAAAACTGCTGGAACAAACAGATTTAGTAAAGTTGCAGAATACAAGATAAACATACAAAAACCACTTGGGTTCCCATACACCTCACAAAGAGAACTTCCAAAAAGGAAATCAGGCAAACAAACTACATATATTTACCCCTAAAAAGATAAAATACTTCAGAATAAATCTAGCCATGGACATAGAAGACCTAAACAAAGAGAACAACAAGAACTACTATTGCAAGAAACTACAAGAGAGTTGTGTAAATGGAAAACATGACACACTCATGGATGGGAAGATTCAACGCTGTGAAAATGTCAGTTCTAAGCAAAGAAATCTAGAGATATAAAGCAATCCAGATCCAAATACCAACAACATTCTTTAACAAGATGGAAAACTTCATAAATAATTTTACATGAAAAGGAAATTTTATAAGCAAAGAATTACTGAAGAAAAAGAACAAAATAAGAGGCCTCATAGTATCTCACCTCAGAACCTACTACAGAACCGAAATAGTCCAAACAACCTGGTACTGATACAATGACAGATACACAGATCAATAGAACAGAATCAATAACCCACCTTTGGCCAGGTAATACTTGACAAGGACCAAAGTCTGTCAAATGAGGAAAAGGCTATCTTTTTAACAAATAGTGCTGACAAAACTGGGTGCCCACCCGTAAAGAAAATGAAACAGGACCCATCCACCACACCACACACAAAAACTAATTGAAAATGGATCAAAGACCGAAATATAAACCTTAAAATGACAAAGATCACAAAAGAAAAAATAGGGACAACACTAGTGATCATGACACATGTCATATATACAACACAAACTATAACTAACAACATGAAAACTCCAGAAAATAAACCGGATAACCAAGCCAGCCAACTGTGTTGAGTCGGATCTGACTCATGGTGACAGAGCTCCTAAAATTTAAACACTTACGCTCATCAAAAGACTGCATCACAGAGGAAAACAACAGCAACAACAACAAAAAAACCCTACAGAATGGAAAAATGTTTTGGGCTACAACATTTCTGACAAGGGTTTAATCTCTGAAATCTATAGAATAATTCCACATCTCAACAACAAAAAGAAAAATAGCCCAGCCAACAAATAGGTAAAGGACATAAATATACTTCACTAAAGAATGTAGTCAGGCAGCTAACAGACATACAATGAAATGCTTGCAATCATTAGTCATCACAAAAATAGAAATCAAAATTACTGTGAGATGCCGTCTCATCCCAACACTACTGGCATGAAGCAAAATAAGAAAAAAAGAAAAGAATATAACAAATGTTGGAGAAGTTTCAAGGATACTAGAACTCATGCACCGCTTATGGGAATGTAAAATGGTATGACTACTATGAAGAAATGATATGGTACTCCTTAAAAACCTAGAAATAGAAATACCATTTTATCCAGGGTTCTGTCTCCTAAGAAAATACAGAACAGTCACACAAATAGACGTATGTACACCAGTAATATTTACAATAGAAAAAAGACGGACACAACCTAAGTATTCATCATCAGATTGATGGACAAATTATGGTACACACACACTATGAATGCTATACAACAATAAAGAAAATCACAAAACATTTCATCTCAGGGCATTATACTAAAAAAATGTCAATCGCAAAAGGACAAATTTTGTATGAGATTACAATTACAGGTTTACTCACAATAAAACAACAATCTTTGAAGTTTACAAGAGAAGAGAGATGGAAAAAGGGAAAATCACTAACTACGGAGTAGACAAGTGGTAACTTTGGGGAAGGGAAAGACAACACACCACATAGGGGACGTCCAGACTACTTGACCAAGAAAAAGTTGTAGAAGTTTCCTAGACACATCTGAACACTTCAAAGAACTGAGTTACTGAGGGCAGAGGACCATTGTCTCAGGGGACATCTGGATCAACTGGCAAACCTATTTCATAAAGAAAATATTCTGCATACTACTTGTGATTAGCCTCTGCATCTTAAAAGTTTGTGAATGACCATCTAAGGTATACATTACTGGCCCCATCTCTTCCAGAGCAAAGAGAAGTGAAGAAAATTGCTAAAAGGAAAATATTAGTCCAAAGGACTAATGGACCACATGAACTACAGCCTCTATCAGGTTGAGCCTCAAAGAACTAGATGATGCTTAGCTACCACCACTGGCTTCTGTGACAGGAATTACAGTTGAGGATCTCAGACAGAGCAGGAGGAAATTGTAGAACAAAACAGAAATTTGCAAAACAGACCAGACTTGCTGGTCTAACAAAGACTGAAGGAACTCCCAACACTATGGTTCCCAGATACTCTGCTAACTCAGAACTGACACCACCCTTGAAGTCCACCTGTTAGCCAAAGATTACACTGGCCTATAAAACAAACAATAACACATGTGAGGAGCATATTGCTTAGTTCAATCAAGTACTGAGACTGTATGGACAACACTTTTCCAAAAGCAAAGACAAGAAGGCAGGAAGGGATGGGAAAACCAGACAGATGGAAATGGACAACACAGGGCAAAAACGGAAAAGAGAGCACTGATGCTTCACAGAAGTGCAAATAATTTCACAAAGCAATTTGTGTATAAATTTTTGAGTGAGAAACTAATCTGTACTGTAAACTTTCACCTAAAACACATTTAAAAAAAAAAATAAGTAGAATAACATTTAAAAAACTTGCATCAAGCACCTATAAAATTACAATAGCTTTGGACTTGTATGGATTATTTCCTAAATGAATGTATTCTAAAACTAATAGTGTCTGGCTAGTTTTCCATGGTTAGTAAATACCAGAGTTCCACTAAAAGAAGACTTTCATCTATGTAATATTTTATATGTACTATTGTCACAAATGGAAACCTTGCTGTCACAGCAGTTGAGAGCCATGACTGTTAACCAAAAAGCCAGCAATTTGAATCCTCTAGGTGCTACTTGGAAATCTTGCAGGGAGGGGGGGCAGTTCTACTCTGCCCTATGGGGTTTCTATAGGATCATTGTAAATCAGAATTGATTAGTTTTTGGTTTATTGTCACTAAAGATCCATATTTATTAATATCCAGAGAAGGAAAAAAAAAAGCATGAAAAGTAAGTCTTGAAAAGTTCTTGTGTTCTTACCACGTTGGTCCTTTAATTGCATCTCCTTTATTTTGGCTTTTCTAACAGCATTTGTCAAGTGTTCTATGTCATTCTCTATAGACATAAAAATAATTTTAAACATTTTATAAGGTAACCACTAATGTGTAAGCATACTACTAAATTAACACTCATTTGTTAATGCTGAAATGGTATAAGACATTATGCGTTTGTGAAAACCCATAGAATTGTACAACACAAAGAGTGAACCTTAATGAAAACTAAGGAATTTAGTTAACAATAATTTATCATAGTGCCTGGCTGCCATAACCAAATGCTTTGATCAAGAAATCAATAGCTGAATTGTTATCAAAAGGGGAAAAGTTAGAGAAGAATTTCAAGTTCTTATAGAATCTAAACTTACTGGACCTATTAAAACTGAAGGAACTTCTGAATCTACTGCTGAGAGATTTTTCAGATCATTAATTAAAATTATCCCTTGAGATCATCTTTAAACTAAACAACAGTTTAACTAATTTAGTAAACAATGTTCACCATGAACATTGCACTCTTTTAAAGAATTGGCTATATAGGATCAAACTGACAGCAGTAGCTCTAAAGCATAGGATGAGAAATTTATGGGGTAGTGAGTCTAAACCAATGGTGGCAAAACAATACAGATACAGACAGCGAGAATCGTGACCCAATATGAAGAACGTAACCAGTGTCATTGAATTTTACACGTAAAAGTTGTGGAAAGGTTGTATGCTTTCCTCAACATATTTTCACCAAAATTAAATTTAAAAAGAAATCATAAAAATTATTTGTTGATATTAGTTCAACAATTGCAACAAATACACCACACCAATGCAAGATGTTACTAATAGGAGAAACTATTAATGCAGAAAGAATTACTATTTTGAAACTCTTGCAGAGATCTAGGACTACCATCAATAGTAGCCAAACCATTTGGTGAAGTGTTGATGCTGCATATCACAATAGTAATATTAGGCTGATACCACATGAATCCTCGGCATTACTAAAAGCAAGACAACCAGACATCAAATATCTCATTAAATAATGCCACAGAAGCATACAGCGCCACAAACAAAACAAATGTGCCTAAAATACTGAATCTGAATATAGTCAAGCTGTTAGATGTAACTACCAACTTAATGAAAAATGAGGGACAAGAGCGATGAGGAGGCTGTCAGTCACATGCAGAATGTGGGAGATTGTACAGGAGAAAAATGACCTTTCCCTCTGGTCATTCTTTTCCCCAGTCATATTGAGTTTCATTTTAGACATGCACAGGTAAGTACTCAGTCATAGACTCAAGGTGACTCTCTGGAGCTCTCCCACCAAGAGCTTTGTCTTTTGGAACCTCCTCCCTTCTCTCTTATATCCACCCCTTCAAATTGTAGTTGTTTATGCTTACCACACAGTAGAGCCTGTCTCAGTTCAGAACTATCAGGCTGTATTTGGCTTTCTCTTCCTGTGTTCCGACCTAAAAATTGTCTCCTATTCCATCTATATCCCAAGGTCTGAAAATGACTGTTTCATATACATTGTTCACTTTCTTAGCTGTGGTGGGAGAGTACTCTCCAATAGCACATAACGCATTTGCTAATTTTTGACTCTGAAAAACGGCAATTTCCATGGTTCATACAAGTTTGTTTCTACACAGGATACCCAAGAAAGGACTGGTTAATGGGTTGGTTGTAAGATGTTAAAAAGTCAAAGCTGACTCTAAAGTTTCAGGCTTGAGCAACTATAATTCTACTGCTCTTTCCTTTGAATTATTTATTTCTACTTACTTCTTTAACCTTATCTCATTATAAATGATGACAAGATACAGAAAGTTCTATAAAACATGTATTGCTTAATAACTGCCCAGAATCAAGGAAAGTAAAATTTCCAGCTGTGCTATAAATCTGTCTCGTTTCATCCCAATACCCTCTCCTCTTAAATTAAGCCCTATTCTAACTTTATTGTAATCACATTCTTGCTTTTCTCTTTGATTTTATTAGCCAAGTGTGTATCTAGAAACAGTATAGTTTTACCTTTTTAAAATGTGTCTCTTTTAATTCTCAGATTATCCATTATTCTTATCTTCTTTTTCTTTGCAATTTTATGATTAATTGTCTCAGGAAACCAGGTTGTTGGGTTTTTCACAACTTGGATTTCTTGACTGTCAGCTCATAGTGTAGTTTAAGATGTTCCTCTGTATATAACTTATAAATTGGCTTCTGGATCTCAACTGTTAGTAAGATTCAGTTCCAATTTGGGGGGGAGGTGCAGGGCTTGGTGGACTAGACAACTTTACTGATGCTACATTCTTCCATTAGCATAAATACAATGTCTGGTTGTATCACTTTTTATAATGTTAGCAGTTATTAATGTTCTTTCCCTTGATCCACTAACTCAGTATGAATTACATTATAGTGGTAGTGTGATCCCACCCTTCCTACTTCATTTGTTACCCGCAGCACTTCTATGAAAAGAAATATTACCACTTCTCCAAGTACACACTTGGATATTCTGTGGTCAACGGCACTGGGTTGTTGTTTGTTGTTATAGTTCACACAGGAAAGGTAGAATGATTGCTTCATCTTTTCTCTTTCATAGTGATTTCCAAAATAATGATTTGGTTCCACACCACCTTTCAAATGTCATCAGTTAACCTCCCTCAGTTTCAGCTACTGTTAGTCACCGCATCAGTGCTATAACATTCCAGTGAGTACCTCTTTTGAGGTTCTTGGGTCCATCAGGCATTTTTCTTTCTGTGTAGATGCTGACAGCACAAAGGCCTTGTAGCTATCAGATATTTCTCACCACATGCTCATACTTAGGGGTTAATGTTAACACTTGATCATTTAGACTACTAGGGAGAATTTTTCCACAGGTTTTTATTTTTGCTATCCTAGCTGTTAAATTTTTCAGGGGCAGTCTCAGAAAACTAAAAACTGTGTCACAATTGCAGCCATGTTCTCTCAATACTCCCAATATATGCCTTCTACTTTATTTGCTAGGAGCCCTGGTGGTGCAGTAGTTAAGCACTTGGCTGCTAATGGAAAGGTCAGCAGTACAAACCCACCAATAGCTCCTGGGGAGAAAACAGCTATCGGATTCCAGAAAGATTACAGCCTGAAGAATCCTGTAAGACAGCTCTGCTCTGTCATCCACCATGCTTCTGTCAATCTGATTTACTGTGAGGGCTTGTGAGTTGTGATGCTGGAAGCTACACTATTATTATTCAAATGCCAGCGGGGTCGGTCACTCATGGTGGACGGGTTTCAGCTGAGCATCCAGACTAAGACAGACTAGGAAGAAGGACCCAGAAATTTAAGTCTGAAAAGAATTAGCCAATAAAAACCTCATGAATAGCAGTGGAACACTCTCTGATACACTGCAGAAAGATGAGTTCCTCAAGTTGAAAGGCACTCAAAAGGCAACTCAGGATGAGCAGGCTCCTCCTCAAAGTAGAGTTGATCTTGTTGATGTGGATGGAGTCAAGCTTTTAGGGCCTTGATTTGCTGACGTGGCATAACTTAAAATGACAAGAAATAGCTGCAAACATCCATTACTAATCAGAATGTGGAATGTATGATGTATGAATCCAGAAAAACTGGAAACTGTCAAAAATGAAATGGAACTCATAAATATTGATATCCTAGGCATTAGTGAGCTGAAATGGACTGGTACTGGCTATTCTGAATCTGACAACCATATGGTCTACTACACTGTGAATGACAACATAAAAAGAAATGTTGTTAGTCATAGTAAAAACCAAAGAAAAATTCAAGATCTATCCTTAAATACAACACTGTCAGTGCTAAAATAATATCCATATCCATACACCTACAAGGAGGACGAGTTCATACTCCTGTTATTCAAATTTACACACCAATCACTAAGGCCAAAGATATAGAAATTTGGTATTTTTATCAACTTCTGCAGTCTCAAACTGACCTGACACACAATCAGGATGGAGTGATAATCACTACTGATCAGAATGAGCGAGCTGAAAACAAAGAAGCACTGGTAATTGGAAAATACAACCTTGGCGAAAGAGACAACATCAGAGACTTCATGATATAATTTTGAAAGACCAGTGACTACTTTCCAAATACTCTCTTTCACCAAAATAAACAACAGCTATACATGTGGACCTCACCAGATAGAAAACAGGAAACAAGTTGACCACATCTTTGGAAAGAGACTATGGGAAAGCTCAGTATTAAGATTTAGAACAAGGCTAGAAGACAACAATGGAACAGAACAACTGCTCACATACAATTTCAATTTGAAGCTGAAGATAATTAGAAATAGTCTGAGAGCCACAATATGACTTTGAGTAATCATACCTAAAATTAGACACTATCTCAAGAAAAGATTTGATGCTTTGAACCCTAATGACTGAAGACAAAATGAGTTGTAGAATGACATCAAGGATACCATACATGAAGAAAGAGGTTACTGAAAAGACAGGAAAGAAAGAAAAGACAAAACAGAAGAGACTGATATGCTTTTGAGTGGACAGCATCTAAAGGGAAATGAAGAAATGATGAGATAAAAAGGCTGAACAGAAAACTTTAAACAGTGGCTCAAGAAGACAAAGTATGATAATGACATTTGCAAAGACCTGGAGGTAGAAAACCAGAAGGAAAGAGCATGCTTGGCATTTATCAAGCTGAAAGAATGGAAGAAAAAATTCAAGCCTCATGTTGCAATTTTGGAGGGTTTATTATTTTCTTGAAGGAAAATACTCAATGCTACAGGAAGCATCAAAAACAAATGGAAGGGATACATGGAGGAAATATACCAAAAAGAACTGGCCAATACTGAACCATTTCAGGAGGCAGCATATAATCAGGAACTGATGTTGCTGAAAGAAGTCCAAGATGCACTAAAGGTACTGGCAAAAAATAATTTTCCAGGAAATGACAGAATAGCAATTGAGATGCTTAAACAAATATGCACTGAAAGTATTCACTTGTCTATGCCAAGAAATTTGAAATACAGCTACCTGGTCAATTGACTGGAAGATATCCATATTTATACCTATTCCCAAGAAAGGTGATCCAACATAATGCAGAAATTATCAAACAGTATCAGTAATATCAGATGATGACCAAGAACAACAAAAACACTAAGAAAAAGGAGCGCAGGAGACAGAAGGACCCATGTGAATGGGAGACTGCATCAACATGTGACCAGAAGAACCAGAAAGTGCCCAGCCACCACCAAAGACAGCTGTGACAGTGCCTCAGTGGTCCCTGAGGCAACATGAGAAAACAGAGGTCTAGCCCAAGAACTCTACTAAAAGACCAGAATTGATGGTCTGATGGTCTAGAAGATCCCCTGGACATGCGGCTGCCCCGACTAGAAATAGTACTGAGGTCAACTCTTCGGACAAGAATGGACTGGACTTGGGGACACAATGTGACCATGTGGTATGTACTTTATGGTTCTGTGCATTTATAGGAGGCTGTCCTACCGTTTTCTTTCTAGATGGGAGAGAAGCGGGTATAGAGAAACAGACAGATGTTTGTTAAGAGGATACAAGTATAGAATGAAAAGGAGGTGTGTGCTGTCGACACACAAGGAGAGCAGAAGGAGCTGCCGAGAGGCGGGCATGCAAAATTGATTTGGATTGTATATATTCACTTAATCACAATTAAACAGAAGCAATGACGGTGAGACTATGTATTACGTACTTTGGACATGTTATCAAGAGGGGATCGATCAGTCCCTGGAAAAGGACATTGTGCTTGGTAAAGGGTCATCAGAAAATATTAAGACCCCTCAACAAGATCCTTTGACATGGTGGCTTCAACAGTGGGCTCAAGCAATTGTGAAAACAGTACAGGGTGGGAGGTCATGTTTCATTGTATTGTACATACTGTTGTTATGTGTTGAAACTGACTCACAGCACACGAAACTACATGTTAAATATTGCCATAGTTAGTGAGTTTTTAAAAAATAATAGCATTTTATTTGGTTGATCTTCTTTATTAATTCTGTAGTCCAATTTTTAATATTCCTTCTCTTATTTTTCTTTTACATATTTTTGTGTGTTTGTTTTCAGGGCTCAGCAGCTGCTTCTTTTTCTATTCTCTTGCAATAAATTAATAATTCATGACATTTTAGTCTTTCTTATTTTCTTTTATACACACATTTAAATTTCCTCTTAAGTGCCTACTTAAGTATCTCCCACAAGTTTTGATGAGAAGTGTTTTAATGTTAGTCTGTACCTGACTTTTTCTTTCTCCTTTTAAAATGGCTGTCATATTTCTTTCTTTTTTATTGTGCTTCAGGTGAAAATTTACAGCTTAACTTAATTTCTCATACAAAAATTTCTATACATGTTGTTTTGTGACATTAGTTGCAATCCCCGCAGTGTGACAGCATACTCCATCTGTGTCCATTCAACCAGTTCTGATCTTTTGTCATTCTGCCTCCAGAAAGGAGCTACCCCATCTGGTCTGGTGCAGTGATTGAACTAAGAAGCATAATCCTCAAGCACATTACTTTTTCTGTTATGCCCCTGTGTAATCTTTGTCTGAAGAATAGGCTTCAGGAATGGTTTTAATTCTTGGTTAGCAAGGCATTCAGAGGCCATAATTTCAGGTGTTTCTCCAGTCCCTGTCACACCATTAAGCAGGTGTTTTCATACGAATTTGAGTTCTGCTGTACGCTTTTCTCCTGTTCCATCCAGGACTCCTTGTTGTGTTCCTTGTCAGGGAGTCTATGGTGGTAGCCAGGCACCTTTTAGTTCTAGTCTCAGACGAATAGAGTCTCTAGGCAAACATTTTCCTTGTGTCTATGGTGTGTTTCCTTCTCCTTTGCTCCAAGTAGGTTAAGACCAATTGATACATCTTAGATGTCTGCTCCTACACTTTTAAGACCCCAAACACCACTCACCAAAGTAGGATGCACAACATTTTCTTAATCAACTATGCTGTGCCAGTTGAGTTAGATGTCCCCAGTAACTATTGTCCCTAGGCCTCAGGCCTTGCTACTCTGTTGCTCAAGATGTTTGGATGTGTTCAGGAAAGATCTTAACTTTTGCTCTGGTCCAGTTGTGCTTACATTCCCAGTATTGTGTGTTGTCCATCCCTTCACTCAAGATGATCCTTGTCTACTATACAGTTAGTGAATTCACCTCTCCCTCACTTGCCACCTTCTTTAGCATCAAAGGGTGCTTTCTTCTGTGTTTAAACCTTTTCTTGAGTTCTTATAATACTGGTCTCATACAATATTTGGCCTTTCATGGCTGACTAAATTTCACTGGCATGATGCCCTCCAGATTTATCCATGTTGTGAAATGTTTCACTTACTATAATTCTTTATAGTTGCATATAATTCTACTGTGTGTATGTACCATAATTTGTTTATCCATACATCTGTTGATGGGCACCTATGTTGTTTTCATCTTTTTGCTACTGTGAACAACGTTGCAGTGAACGTGTGTGTACATATGTCTATTTACATGATGGCTCTTATTTTTCTAGAATACATTCCATAGGATCTTTGGATCCCATGGTACTTCCATTTCTAGGTTTTGAAGGAGGCACCTAATCATTTTTCAAAGTGGCTGTAGTATTTTTTTTATTTTTATTTAACATGACTGAGTGAAAATGTACATTCACATATAAATTTACATGCCCCCCTATATGCAGCTTCCGCTGCTCTCCCTGTCCGATGACTGCACACTATTCCTCTCTGTTCCATACCTGTCTCATCCTCCCAACAGCCTCCTTTCCCCTCCTCTCTGTACGCTCCCCTTCCTCCAGCGAGAGGTCAGCAAGATGATATCCTATAGATGTATAGAACCATAAAGTGCTTCCAATATATGGTCACTCTGCATTGCCAAGTCCAATCCATTCCTGTCCAAAGAGTGGACCTTTGTTATAATTTATGGGAAAGGGCAGAATCAGGGCTGGGGGCCTTGCTCTCAGAGGAACCTCCAAACTGCTGGACCATCAAGTAAGGTCTTTTAGTGTAGATCTCAGGATGCACCCCTTTTTATTCTTGTGTTGCCAGTGAGACTCCTCTCTGTGAGCTCCATCGTGGCTATCACTGGTGGTGGCCAGACACCATCCAGTTCTTCCGGTCCCAAGTCAGTGTAGGCACCCACTCTTGTGGGTCTCTCTGTCTTCTCGCTTGTCTTTACCGCATGTCATTTTGGTCCTCGGTGAGCATCCATTCCTGCTGAGTTGGGACCATTTGCTGTGTCCTCGGATGGCAGCTTGGCAGCTTTTAAGACCCTAGATACCACTCACCAATGTGAGGTGCAGAGAGCTCTCTTAGCAAAATGCTAGTTGTGCTAATTGGCCTGGAATTCGCCTAAGAGCGTGGTCCCCCGCCCCCTGCCCCAGATACTCTATCCTTGCAGTACTGAGTTAAGATGGAAGGAGTACTCAACTTATGCTAAAGTCCACTTAATGTTGTTCTTGTTTCTAATGTGTGCTATCACCGCTTTCTCCCAAGTAGATTTCTAGCAACTATCTAAACTAAAACCTCCCCCCCCACTCTCCCTCCTTCCCCTCCCTTGCAGCTGTCAAAGAGTCTTTTCTTCTATACACAAGTCTGTTTTTGAGATCTTATCGTAGAGGTCTCATGCAGTATTTGTCCCTTTGTTGCTGACTACTTTCACTCAACATAATGTCTTCCAGTTGAAACTAGGTTAGGAGTTGTTTCCTGGAATCATCGTTATTCTTTATCATTGCGTAGTGCTCCATTGAGTATATGTACCATAGTTTACCTATCCATTCTTCTATTGTTGGGTATCTGGGTTGATTCCATCTTTTTGCGATCGTGGACTGTGCTGCGGTACACATTCTGGTGCATGTGTCCGTTGGTGTGAAAGGCCTTGATTCTGTAGAATATATTCCAAGTAGTGCAATTACTGGGTCAAATGGTAAATGGATATCCATTTTTTTTAAGGAAGGGCCAGAATGCTTTCCAAAGAGGCTGGACCATTTTGCAACCCCACCCACAGTGTAGGAGGGTTCCACTTTCTCCACAGCCTCTCCAACATTTGTTGTTTTGTGTTTTCTGGATCATGGCCAATCTTGTCGGGGTGAGATGGTATCTCATTGTTGTCTTGATTTGAATTTCTTTAATAACTAAAGATCGTGAACATGTCCACATGTGTTTTCTGGCTGCCTGGATCTCCTCTTTAGTGAAGTGTCTATCCATCTCCTTTGCCCATCGCTTAATTGGATGGCTTATCTTCTTATTGATAGTTTGTAGTATCTTATAGATTACGCAGATCAGGTGTCAGTCTGACATAGAGTTGTCAAATATTTTTTCCCATTCTGTGGGTGTTTTTTAATTCTATTAATAAAATCTTTGGATGAGCAAAAGTGTTTGATTCTTAATAGTTCCCATTTATCTATTTTCTCTTTCGTTGATTTAGGTTTCTTTGACAGAGTTTGGAATCTGTCCTCATTGTGTATTAAAACTTCCATTGTTGTTCCTACCTTTTCGTGGATGAGCTTTATCGTTTCAGGTTTGATATTTAGGTCTTTTATCCAGTTGGAGTTGGTTTTTGTATAAGGTGTAAGATATAGATATTGATTGAGTTTATTGCGGATGGATAACCAATTTTCCCAGCACCATTTGTTGAAGATACTGTTTTTACCCGTTTAATGTCTTAGGGCCTTTGTCGAATATCAACTGTTCATAGGCAGATGGTGTCATCTCTGGGGTCTCAATTCTGTTCCATTGATCCATCTGTCCGTTCTTGTACCAGTACCAGGCTGTTCTAACCACTGTGGCAGTGTAGTATGTTCTAAGGTCGGGTAATGAGAGGCCTCCCAGTGTGTTCTTCTTCTTTAGTAGTACCTTACTTATCCGGGGCTTCTTCCCTTTCCAAACAAAATTAGTGATTTGTTTCTCCATCTCATTAAAAAATGTCGCTGGAACTTGTATTGGAATTGCATTATATAAATAGATTGCTTTGGGTAAACTAGACATTTTGACGATGTTAAGTCTTCCTATCCATGAGCAGGGTAGGTTTTTCCATTTATCTAAGTCTCTCTTAGTTTCTTGTAGTAAGGGCTTGTAGTTCTCTTTGTAAAGGTCTCTTGTTTCTCTGGTTAGATTAATTCCTAGGTACTTTATTTTCTTAGGGGCTATTGTAAATGGTATTGATTTGATAATTTCCTTCTTAATAGTCTCGTTGTTGCTATAAAGGAATCCTACTGATTTACTTATGTTTATCTTGTATCCTGAGACTTTGCTGAACTCTTCTATCAGTTTGAGTAGCTTACTTATAGATTTCTTGGGGTTCTGTGCATATACAATCATATCATCTGTGAATAGGGAGATTTTAACTTCCTCTTTGCCGATGCAGATGCCCTTTATTTCTTTGTCTTGTCTAATTGCTCTGGCTAGAACTTCTAGCACAATGTTGAATAGGAGAGGTGACAGTGGGCATCCTTGTCTAGTTCCTGATCTCAAGGGAAAGTCTTTCAGTCTCTCTCCATTCAGGATGATGTGGGCAATTGGCTTTGTATAAATGCACCTTATTGTGTTGAGGAATTTGCCGTCTATGCCCATTTTGCTAAGAGTTTTTAGCATGAATGGGTGTTGGACTTTATCAAATGCCTTTTCTGCATCAATGGACAAAATAAGGTGATCCTTGTCTTTTGTGTTATTTATGTGGTTAATCACATTAATTGTTTTCCTGATGTTGAACCAGCCTTGCATCCCTGGTATGAATCCCACTTGGTCATGATGGATTATTTTTTTGATATGTTGTTGTATTCTGTTAGTCAGAATTTTGTTGAAGATTTTTGCACCTATGTTCAGGAGTGATATCAGTCTGTAGTTCTCTGTCTTTGTTGGACCTTTCCCTGGCTTAGGTATCACGGTTACGCTGGCTTCATAGAATGAGTTTGGGAGTACTCCATTCCTTTCTGTACTGTGAAATAGTCTCAATAGTATTGGGGATAACTCTTCTCTAAATGCTTGGTAGAATTCTGCCGCGAAGCCATCTGGGCCCGGACTTTTTTTGGTTGACAGTGTTTTGATGACCTTTTCAATCTCTTCCTTTGTGATGGGTTTATTAAGTTGTTCTGCTTCACGTTGTGATAATTTGAGTAGGTGGTATGAGTCAAGGAATTGGTCCATTTCCCCTAGGTTTTCAAATTTGTTAGAGTACAGTCTTTCATAGTATTCTGTTATGATATTTTTGATTTCTGTTGCATCTGTGGTGACAACTCCCCTCTCATTTCTAATTTGGGTTATTTGTTTCCTTTCCTACTTTTCTTTAGTACGTTTAGCCAGTGGTTTATCAATTTTGTTGATCTTTTAAAAAACCAGCTTCTGGTCTTTTCAATTTTTTCAATTGTTTTTCTATTCTCTAATTCATTTAGCTCTGCTCTAATCTTTATGATCTCGTTTCTTCTGGTGCCTGAGGGATTCCTCTGTTGTTCTCTTTCTACTTGTTCAAGCTGTAGGGTTAGTCCCTTGATTTGGTTTCTTTCTTCCTTCCAGATGTGTGCATTTGTGAAGATAAACTGACCTCTGAGCACTGCTTTGGCTGTATCCCATAGGTCTGGTAGGAAGTGTTTTCGTTCTCATTGGAATCCATGAATTTCTTTAATTCATCCTTGATTTCCTCTATAACCCATGTTTTTTTGAGCAAGATGTTGTTCAGTTTCCAAGAGTTCCACTTTCTATCTATGTTTTTTCTGCTATTGATTTCAACTTTGATGGCTTTATTATTTGAGAAGATGCTTTGCAGTAATTCAATAGTATGGATTTTGTTGAGCATTGCATTATGGCCTATCACATGGTCAATTCTGGAGAATGTTCCATGTGCACTGGAGAAGAAGGTGTAGTTGTCTGCTGATGGGTAGAAAGTTCTGTATATATCAATGAGGTTTAGTTGGTTAATTGTGTCAATGAGGTCTTCTGTATTTTTACTGAGCTTTTTTCTAGATGATCTGTCTAGTAATGAGAGTGGAGTGTTAAAGTCTCCCACTATTATTGTGGAGTCATCTAACTCTCTTCTGAGCGTAGTCAGTGTTTCTTTGACATATTTAGGTGCTCTGACATTAGGTGCATAAATATTTAATATAGTTAAGTCTTGCTTGTGTACTGAACCTTTCAGCAATAAATAGTGTCCATCTTTGTCCACGATGGTGGATTTGACATGAAAATTGATTTTGTCTGAGATTAGAATTGCCACCCCTGCTCTTCTTTGTTCATTGTTAGCTTGATATGTATTCTTCCATCCTTTAATTTTCAGTTTGTTCCTATCTTTAGGTCTCAAGTGAGTTCCTTGTAGACAACATATGGATTGGTCATGTCTTTTGATCCAAGATGACACTCGGTGTCTCTTTACTGGAGCACTCAGTCCATTCACATTCAATGTAATTATTGATAGGTATGTGTTCACTGCTGCCATTGTGATACGTTTATTTTTATGTTGATATTTTCTCTGTTGTTCTTATTAGTCTGTTCTGGGACATTCTTTTTTGTGAGTTGCTTTTTCACCTTTTTCAGAGCTGGTTTTATAGTTGTTGAGACTCGTGTGTTAGATTTCTTGAAATGGTGTAATACATCTGTGTTGTGCTTTACAGCTGCCCCTATGAACCCCCTTAATAAACTATTTATAAACCCAATTTTAATTACTACCAGTCTTGTCATCTTCCTCTCCATCTGGAAGGACTGTAACGACTGTAGTACATCCCTCTTTTTATTATGATGACACCATAGTTTTCTTGATGGTCACTGGATTGCTTCTTTCCATATCAAAGCTGTGAGTTACTTTGGAGCCTTCCCTAAATGAGTAGAGTATTGAGTAGTGTGTCGTTCTAAAATATAGTTAGTGGTTTCGTTCTTCTAAGCCAAAGCCAAGAACTTCTTTCAGTATTTCTTGTAGTTTCGGTTTGGTTTTTACAAAGTCTCTGAGTTTCTGTTTATCTGCGAATGTCTTAATTTCATTTTCGTATTTGAAAGATAGTTTTGCAGGATATATAATTCTTGGTTGGAAGTTCTTCTCCTTCAAGGCTTTGAATGTGTCGTGCCATGTCTCTGTGCCACCATGGTTTCTGCTGAGAAATCTGACGAATGCCTACAGGGTTGCCCTCTGAATGTTAGCTTTGCGTTGAGTCTTGCTGCCTTTAAGAGTTGCTGCTTATGTTTCATTTTGTTAAGCTTGATTATAATATGTCTTGGAGTCTTTCTTTTGAGATCTATATTGGGTGGCGTACGATATGCATCTGAGATGTCTATATTCTCTTCCTTCATGATTTCTGGAAAGTTTTCTGTCAGCGGCTCAGCAACGAAACTCTCTGTGTTCTCAGATGTCTCACCCTGTTCAGGGACTCCAATTAATCGACGGTTGTTCTTCTTAATAGAGTCCCACATGCTTCTTAATATTTCTTCATTTTTATTGTTTCTTTTTTCTGATTTCTGCTCATAGATGCTGGCATCAGTAGCTCTGTCTTCCAAGCCACAAATTCTTTTTTTCCATTTGTTCCCTTCTGTTTTCTTGGCTCTGCATGGGAGTTTCTATGTCTTTGATTTTCTTCTTGATCTGTTGGATTTTAGAGTTCTGGTGTTCCATCAGATTGAACAACTTGCTTAATTTTTCATTTTGTTCTGCTGCATTTTGTATAAGGTCTAGAGGGGCTCTGTATATAATCATTTTGTATTCACTTTCTGATGCTTTCATAAAAGTTTCTTCATCTGGAAAACTCCTTGGTTCCTTTGTTTGGGAGCCTTCTGAAGCCATGAGTGATTGCTTGTATGCCACAAGTGTCTGTTGCTTTTTGGGTCCCATGTGAGTATATAGAGGCTGGAAGGATGGATTGCAAATGTTTCTCTAGG
Source organism: Heterohyrax brucei (assembly GCA_028571685.1). Classification (NCBI taxonomy): domain Eukaryota; kingdom Metazoa; phylum Chordata; class Mammalia; order Hyracoidea; family Procaviidae; genus Heterohyrax; species Heterohyrax brucei. Next base: position 16,258,303 of record CM053142.1, on the reverse strand, counting down.
CTGTCTTCAAATGTAAAGCAAAAGGTATCTGACCACTTCACAAGTCAGTTAGGTTTTCAGGTGTAGAGATTCCTCTTCTCATCTGACAAAGTAAGTGCCACTGTATACAACCCCAGATAATAACAAACTAGTTCAGAATACAGCAATGCTACTGCCCTGGTGGCCTCTGCTGACAGAGCCTAGCCTTAGCCAACACTGCGTCGAGTACTGGTTTTATGATAGAAAAGAGCTCTCTTGTGGGCAGGCTCTGGCTCCCAAGCTAAGAATTAATTCCAGCTGTGGGCACCATATCTAATATGGCGTCCTCCACACAGGCAGCAGACAGGGGGGCTAAAGGTGCCGAGAGGTAGTGATTCCTCTGCTTCTGTTGCAGGGCCCCCAACGCAGGCAGCGCTGTGCAAAATCACTAGTTTTCTGTCAGAGAAGCATTGTCCTGTTTGCAGGCGCTGGCTCCCAGGCTAAGAACGAGGTCCCGTTAAAATCTCGGTACCAACATGGCGTCCCGCACACTTACCATGAAGCTCCGCACAAACTCCGCTGAGGCAGCTACAAAACGAAAGGCTCAAAGTGGCTAGATTAACAGAGTCCCGCGCCTGGCTCTCAGAATATGGGTATTTCACCTGCCTATCCCTCCAGCAGTGCGTCTGAGTCCAGCTGCCAGGCAAGACCCAGCTCTGCCTGCTAGCCGAGACAGAGGAAAAAAAAGTCAAAATGGTGTGTTTACCTTCCATCCGTGAGAGCTGGGGCTAGCCAGGAGCGGGAGTCAACAAAAGAGAGGAGGTTTTTCGCTGAGTGGTATGAAGTCCCAATTAACAGCTCTGTGCCGTGTCCTGAGGCTGATTAGGTGATCAGAAAGCTCCATTTGATTGTCAATTCAGGTCTTGGTTTCCAGAGGGATATAAGGAGACGTGTGCTTGGTCTGCCATATTGACTCCCGTGGGTGTACTATTTTATATTTCCACTAGCATTGTATAAGGAATTCAGTGTTTCTACAACCTCTCCAACTTTGTCATTTTGTGGTTTTTTGTATTTGTTCCAGCCTTATTGGGTTGACATGGTAACTCATATTAGTTTTTTTATTTTTATTTTTTTTATTTAATATGACTGAGTGAAAATGTACATTCCCATATAAATTTACCTGCCCACCTATATGCAACTTTCACACAGATCTCATATTAGTTTTGATTTGCATTTCTCTAATGGACCTTTGGACCCAGGATTCTTGCATGGAGAAACTCTCAGTCCAGTGGAAGGCTGTGACAAGAATCTTCCTACAAAGCTCACAAAGAGAGAAAGCCTTCCTCTAGAGCTGGTGCCCTAAATTCAGATTTCTAGTTTACTGGACTGTTACTAGACTTACTGTAATATAGACTGAAATATGCTCAGGGAAGGTAACAGTATCAGGTAAGGAGAGTAAAGATAGAGCGAGTAGGCTCCACTTGTCTGCTGGTGGAGGCTTTCATGTTGCTGTGATGCTGGAAGCTATGTCACTGGTATTTACATACCAGTAGGGTCACACATGGTAGACAGGTTTCATCTGATCTTAGAGACTAAGACAGACTAGGAAGAAAGACCTGGCAGTCTATTTCTGAAAAGAATTAGCCAGGGAAAATCTTATGCATGTCAGATATAGTGCTGAAAAATGAACCCTGAGGTTGGAAGGCACTCAGAAAAATCAATGGGGAAGAGCCACCTCCTCAAAGTAGAGGCAATCTTGACAACATGGATGGAGTAAGCCCTCAGGATCTTTGTTTGCTGATATGGCATGGCTCAATATGAGAAGAAACAGCTGCAAACAGCCATTAATAATTGGGACATGGGATGTACATGCATGAATCTAGGAAAACTGGAAATAATCAAAAATGAAACAGAACACTCAAACATCAATATCTTAGGCATTAGTAAGCCAAAATGGACCGGTTTGGGCCATTTTGATCCAAAAATCATATGGTATACTGTACTGGGAGCAAAAACTTGAAGACGAATGGTGTTCCATTCACCATCAAAAAGTATGTTCTAAGATCTGTCCTGAAGTACAATGCTCTCAGTAATAGGATAATATCCATATGCTTACAAGGAAGGACAGTTAATATGACTATTATTCAAATTTATGTGCCAACCACTAAGGCCAAAGATGAAGAAGCTGAAGATTTTTGCCAGCTTCTGCAGTCTGAAATTGATCAAACATGCAGTCAGGATGTACTGATAATTATCGATGACTGGAATGAAAAAGTTGGAAACAAAGAAGAAGAATCAGTAGTTGTGAAATATAGCCTTGGTGATAGAAATAATGCCAGAGATTGCACGATAGACTTTTGCAAGACTAATGACTTCACTGCAAATACCTTGTATAGCCAACACAAATGGCAACTGTACATATGGACCTCACTAGATGAAATACCTAGGAACCAAATCAACTACAAATGTGGAAAAAGATGATGGAAAAGCTCCGTGTCAGCAGTCAGAACTAGACGAGGTGCTTACTGTGGCACAGATCATCAGTTGCTCACATGCAATTTCAAAGTCTACAAAAGCCAAAATATGACCTTGAGTATATCCTTCCTGAGTTTAAAGACTGTCTCAAGAACAGATTTGATGTGCTGACCACTAAAGATCAAAGATCAGATGAATTGTGGGATGACGTCAAAGATATCATCCATGAAGAGAGCAAGAGTCATTAAAAAGATAGGAAAGAATGGAAAGACCAAAGTGGATGTCAGAAGAGACTCTGAAACTTGCTCTTGAACACTGAGCAGCTAAAGCAAGAGGAAGGAATGGCAAAGTAAAAGACTTAAACAGAAAATTTCAAAAAACTACCTGAGAAGACCAAATAAAGTACTGTAAACACATGTGCAAAGAGCTGGAAATGGAAAACCAGAAGGGAAGAACATATTCTGCATTTCTCAAGCTGAAAGAACTGAAGAAAAAATTCAAGCCTCAAGTTGCAACAGCAAAGGATTCTATAAGGAAAATATTAAATGACTCAGGCAGCATCAAAAGAAGATGAAAGGAACAGAGTCATGATACTAGAAATAATTGGTCAGTGTTCAGTCATTTGAGGAGGTGGCATATGCTCACAAACCGACAACACCGAAGGAAGAAGTTGAAGCTGCACTGAAGGCACTGGCAAAAAGTATGGCTCCAGGAAATGATGGAATATCAATTGAGACATTTCAACAAACAGATGCGTCACTGGAAACTGCTCACTTGTCTACGCCAAGAAATTTGGAGGACAGTTACCTGGCCAACAGACTGGAAGAGATCCACATTTATGCCCATTCCAAAGAAAGGTGACCTGACCAAACCTGGAAATTACCAAACAAGACCGTTAATATCACACACAAGTAAAATTTTGCTCAAGATCATTGAAAAGAGACTTCAATAGCATATCAATGAGGAACTGCTAGAAATTAAAGGTGGATTCAGAAGAGGACATGGAATCAAGGATATTGCTGATATCAGATGGATCCTGGTTGAAAGCAGAAAATCCGAGAAAGATGTTTACTTGTGTTTCATTGACTATGCAAAGGCATTCAACTATGTGGATCATAATAAATTATGGCTAACTTTGCAGAGAATGAGAATTCCAGAACACTTAATTGTGCTCTTAAGAAATCTGTGTATGGATCAAGAGGCTGTCATGCAAACAGAACAAAGGGACATTGCGTAGCTTAAAGTTAGGAAAGGTTTGCCTCAGGGTTGTATCCTTTCACCATACCTTTTCAATCTGTACGCTGAGCGAATAATCTGAGAAACTGGATTATACGAAGAAGAACGAGGCACCAGGATTGGAGGATGACTCATTAACAACCTGCGTTACACAGATGACACTACCTTATTTGCTGGAAGTTGAGAAGATTTGACACACTTACTGATGAAGATCAAGGACCACAGCCTTCAGTATGGATTGCAACTCAACATCAAGAAAACAAAAATCCTCACAACAAGACCAGTAAGCAACATCATCATAAATGGAGAAAGGATTGAGGTTGTCAAGGATTCATTTGACTTGGGTCCACAGTCAATGCCCCTGGAACCAGTAGTCAAGATATCAAAAGATGCACTGCACTGGGAAAGCATGCTGCAAAGGACCACTTTCAAGTCTTGAAAAGTAAAGATACCATCTTGAAGACTAAAGTGCACCTGACCCAAGCCACAGTATTTTCAATCACATCACATACAAGCAAAAGCTGGATGATGAACAAAGGAGACAAAAGGAGAATTGAAGCCTTTGAATGCTGGCATTGGATAAGAATGTTGAAGGTACCATGGACCTCCAAAAGAACAAACAGATTTGATCTGGAAGAAGTACAACCAGAGTACTCCTTGGAAGCAAAGATGGCAAGACTGCATCTCACATACTTTAGACATGTTGTTAGGAAGGATCAGCACTTGGAGAAGGACATCATGCTTGGTAGAGTGGAGGGTCAGCAAAAAGAGGAAGACCCTCGACAAGATGGACTGACACAGTGGCCGCAACAATGGGCTTAAGCATAAAAACAATTGTGAACATGGTGCAAGACCAGGAAGTGTTTTGTTCTTTTGTGCATAGGTTCGCTATGAGGAAGAACTGACTGGACAGCACCTAACAACAATGGCCAATGATCATGAGCATTTCCTCATGTGTCTGTTAGACATCTGTATGTCTTCTTCAGCACAGTGTCTTCATATCTTTGCTCATTTTTAAAATAAGGTTTTTGTTTTTTTTTGTTGCTGAGATGTTACAGTATCTTACAGATTTTAGAGATTACGCCCTTGTTGGATATGCCATAGACAATTTTTTTTTCCCAGTCTGTAGGTTCTCTTTTTACTCTCTTGGTGAAGTCTTTCAGTGAGTAGTACTCTTTAATTTTTAGGAGCTCTAATGTATCTAGTTTCTCTTCTGTTTTTTGTGCATTATTAGTTATGGTTGTATTATGCCATGTATTAGTGCTTCTAGCATTTTCCCTAATTTTTTTACATGACCTTTATAATTTTGGATATCCTAATTAGGCCTTTGATCCACTGCAACTTAGTTTTTTTTACATGATATGAGGTTGAGTCTTATTTAATTTTTCTGTGGATAGATATTCATTTATGGTAGCACCCTTTGTTAAAGAGACTGTCCCCACTGAGAATTTGTCAAATATCAGATGATAATAGTTGAATGAATTCATGTGTGAGTTCTTAGTTCTGTTAGATTGGTTGCAGGATGTTGGGACTACTGTGGCACTACAACAGGTTCTAAAATCAGGTAGTATGAATTCTCCCACTTTGTTCTTATTCAGTAATACTTATCCAAGACGTCTTCCCTTTCCATATGAAATCGTGATTTGTTTCTCTAGCAGTTAAAAATGCCGTTGGAATTTGGATTGGGATTGCATTGTGTCTGTAGGTCTCTTTGGAAGGAATTGACCTTTTCACAACTTTCAGTCTTTGTATCAGTGAGCATGGTATATTTTTCCACTTCTGGTATTTTTTTGCAGTTGTGTCTTGAATTTTCTTTGTACAGGTCTTTTTATTCTCTGGTTAGACTCATTCCTAAGTACTGTATCTTCTTACTGATTATTTCAATGGTATTGATTTGGTAGTGTCATTTTTAAAGTTCTCTTTGTTGGTGTATTAGAATCAAATTGATTTTTGTATGTTTATCATGTAACCTGATAATTTGCCAAAAATCATCTATAGTTTCAGTAGTTTTCTTTTGGATTTTGTGTGTATACGATCATAACATCTGCAGATTAGGATACTTTTACTTCTTCTTTACCAATTTGGATGCCCTTAATTTCTTTTTCTTGCCTTACTGCTCTGGCTAGGACCTCTAACAAAATGTTGAATAAGAGCAGCAGTAAAGCACTTCTTTGTTTGATTCTTTTTTATCAAGAGGACTGCTTTCAGACTCTCTCCATTTAGAATGATACTGGCTATTGGCCTTGTATAAGTGCCCTTTACTGTGTTGAAGAATGTTCCTTCTATTCCTACTTAGCTAAGTTTTTTTTTTCAGTTTCTGTTTCTTCTTTTTTTTATTTTTTATTTAACATGACTGAGTGAAAATGTACATTCCTGTATAAATTTACATACCCAACTATAGGCAGCTTCCACTGCTCTCCCTGTCCGGTGACAGCATACTATTCCTCTCTGCTCCATACATGTCTCATCCTCCCAACTGCCTCCTTTCCCCTCCTCTCCACCCACTCTCCTTACTCCAGCCAGAGGTCAGCAGGATGATAGCCTATAGATGTATAGAACCATAAAGTGCATCCAATATATGGTCACTCTGCATTGCCAAATCCAATCCATTCCTGTCCAAAGAGTGGACCATCATTATGATTTATGGGTAATGGCAGCATCAGGGCCGGGGGCCATGTTCTCAGGGGAACCCTCAAACAGCTGGACCACCAAGAAAGGTCTTTTAGTGGAGATCTCAGGATACACCTTTTTTTATTCTTGTGTTGCCAGTGAGGCTCCTCTCTGTGAGCTCCATCGTGGCTATCACTGGTGGTGGCCGGGCATCACCCGGTTCTCCCAGTCTCAAGTCGATGTAAGCACACACTCTTGTGGGTCTCTCTGTCTTCTCGGTTGTCTTTATCACATGTCACTTTGGTCCTTGGTGAGCATCTGTTCCTGCTAAGTTGGGACCATTTGCTGTGTCCTCAGATGGCAGCTTTTAAGATCCGAGACACCACTCACTGATGTGGGGTGCAGAGACCCCTCTTAGCAAAATGCTAGTTGTGAAAACTGGCCTCGATTTTGCCTAAGAGCATGGTCCCCTGCCCCCACCCCAGCTACTCTATCCTTGCAATACTGGGTTAAGATGGAAGGAGTACTCGTTATGTTGAAGTCCACTTAATGTTGTTCTCGTTCCTAATGTGTGCTATGACTGCTTTCTCCCAACCAGATTTCTAGCAACTATCTAAACTAAGCCCTCCCTCCCCACTCTCCCTCTTCCCCTCCCTTGCAGCTGTCAAAGAGTCTTTTCTTCTATACACAAGTCTGTTTTTGAGATCTTATCGTAGAGGTCTCATATAATATTTGTTCTTTGTCGCTGACTACTTTCACTCATCATAATGTCTTCCAGTTGAAACCAGGTTAGGAGATGTTTCCTGGAATTATCGTTATTCTTTATCATTGCGTAGTGCTCCATTGAGTATATGTACCATAGTTTACCTATCCATTCTTCTATTGTTGGGCATCTGGGTTGATTCCATCTTTTTGCGATCGTGGACTGTGCTGTGGTACACATTCTGGTGCCTGTGTCCGTTGGTGTGAAAGGCCTTGATTCTGTAGGATATATTCCAAGTAGTGGAATTACTGGGTCAAATGGTATATGGATATCCATTTTTTTAAGGAAGGGCTAGATTGCTTTCCAAAGAGGCTGGACCATTTTGCAACCCCACCCACAGTGTAGGAGGGTTCCACTTTCTCCACAGCCTCTCCAACATTTGTTGTTTTGTGTTTTCTGGATCATGGTCAATCTTGTTGGGGTGAGATGGTATCTCATTGTCGTCTTGATTTGAATTTCTTTAATAACTAAAGATTGTAAACATGTCCCCATGTGTTTCTTGGCTGCCTGGATCTCCTCTTCAGTGAAATGTCTGTTCATCTCCTTTGCCAAACGCTTAATTGAATGGTTTATCTTCTTCTTATTGATATTTTGTAGTATCTTGTAGATTATGGAGATCAGGTGTCAGTCTGACATAGAATTGCCAAATATTTTTTCCCATTCTGTGGGTGTTCTTTTAATTCTATTAATAAAGTCTTTGGATGAGCAAATGTGCTTGATTCTAAACAGTTCCCATTTTTCTATTTTCTCTTCTGTTGATTGTGGTTTCTTTGACAGATTTTGTAGTCTGTCCTCATTGTGTATTAAAACTTCCATTGTTGTTCCTACCTTTTCTTGGATGAGCTTTATCATTTCAGGTTTGATGTTTAGGTCTTTTATCCAGCTGGAGTTGGTTTTTGTATAAGGTGTAAGATACGGATCTTGATTCAGTTTATTGCAGATGGATAACCAATTTTGCCAGCACCATTTGTTGAAGATAAGTTTTAACCCCAGTTTAATGTCTTAGGGCCTTTGTCGAATATCAACTGTACATAGGCAGATGGTATCCTCTCTGGGGTCTCAATTTTGTTCCATTGATCTATCTGTCTGTTCTTGTACCAGTACCAGGCTGTTTTGATCACTGTGGCAGTGTAGTATGTCCTAAGGTTGGGTAATGAGAGGCCTCTCAGTGTGTTCTTCTTCTTTAGTAGTACCTTACTTATCCGGGGCTTCTTCCCTTTCCAAACAAAATTGGTGATTTGCTTCTCCATCTCATTAAAAAATGTCGCTGGAAATTGTTTTGGGATTGCATTATATAAATAAATTGCTTTGGGTAAAATAGACATTTTGACGATGTTAAGTCTTCCTATCCATGAGCAGGGTAGGTTTTTCCATTCATCTAAGTATCTCTTAGTTTCTAGTAGTAAGGGCTTGTAGTTTCCTTTGTAAAGGTCTGTTATTTCTCTGGGTAGATTAATTCCTAGGTACTTGATCTCCTTAGGGGCTATCGTAAATGTTACTGATTTGATAATTTCTTCCTTGACACTCTCGTCGTGGGTATAAAGGAATCCTACTGATTTACTTATGTTTATCTTGTATCCTGAGACTCTGCTGAACTCTTCTATAAGTTTGACTAGTTTAATTATAGATTCCTTGAGGTTCTCTGCATATACAATCATATCATCTGCAAACAGGGAGATTTTAACTTCCTCTTTGCCGAAGCAGATGCGCTTTATTTCTTGGTATTGTCTAATTGCTCAGGCTAAATCAAGCACAGTGTTGAATAGAAGAAGTGAGCGTGAGCATCCTTGTCTAGTTCCTGATCTCAAGGGAAAGTCTTTCAGTCTCTCTTCATTGAAGATGATGAGGGCAATTGGCTTTACATAAATGGCCCTTATTGTGTTGAGGAATTTGCTGTCTATGCCCATTTTGCTAAGACTTTTCAGCATGAATGGGTGTTGGACTTTATCAAATGCCTTTTCTGCATCAGTGGACAAAATCAGGTGATCCTTGTCTTTTGTGTTATTTATGTGGTTAATCACATTGATTGTTTTTGTGATGTTGAACCAGCCTTGCATCCCTGGTATGAATCCCACTTGGTCATGATGGATTATTTTCTTGATATGTTGTTGTATTCTATTGGCAAGAATTTTGTTGAAGATTTTTGCATCTACATTCATGAGTGATAACAGTCTGTAGTTCTCATTCTTTGTTGGGTCTTGCCCTGGCTTAGGTATCAGGGTTATGCTGGCTTCATAGAATGAGTTTGGGAGTACTCCATACTTTTCTATACTGTGAAATCCTCTCAGTAGTACTGGACATAAGTCTTCTCTAAATGCTTGGTAGAATTCTGTAGAGAAGCCATCTGGGCCCGGACTTTTTTTGGTTTGCAATATTTTCATGACATTTTCAATCTCTTCCTTTGTGATGGGTTTATTAAGTTGTTCTGCTTCATGTTGTGATAATTTGGGTAGGTGGTACGAGTCAAGAAATTTGTTCATTTCTCCTAGGTTTTCAAATTTGATAGAGTACAGTCTTTCATAGTATTCTGTTATGATATTTTTGATTTCTGTTGCATCTGTGGTGACAACTCCCCTCTCATTTCAAATTTGGGTTATTTGTTTCCTTTCCTGCTTTTCTTTAGTACGTTTAGCCAGTGGTTTGTCAATTTTGTTGATCTTTACAAAAAACTAGCTTTTGGTCTTTTCCATTTTTTCAATTGTTTTTCTATTCTCTAATTCATTTAGCTCTGCTCTAATTTTTATGATCTCATTTCTTCTGGTGCCTGAGGGGTTCCTCTGTTGTTCTCTTTCTACTTGTTCAAGCTGTAGGATTAGTTCTTTGACTTGGTTTCTGTCTTCCTTCCAGATGTGTGCATTTATGGAGATAAACAGACCTCTGAGCACTGCTTTGGCTGTATCCCATAGGTTCTGGTAGGAAGTGTTTTTGTTCTCATTGGAATCCATGAATTTCTTTAATTCATCCTTGATTTCATCTATAACCCATGTTTTTTGAGCAAGATGTTGTTCAGTTTCCAAGAGTTCCACTTTCCATCTATGTTTCTTCTGCTATTGATTTCAACTTTTATGGCTTTATGATCTGAGAAGATGCTTTGCAGTAATTCAGTGGTATGAATTTTGTTGAGCATTGCATTATGGCAAATCACATGATCAATTTTGGAGAATGTTCCATGTGCACTGGAGAGGAAAGTGTAGTTGTCTGCTGATGAGTGAAAACTTCTGTATATATCAATGAGGTTTAGTTGGTTAATTGTGTCAGTGAGGTCTTCTGTATCTTTACTGAGCTTTCTTCTAGATGATCTGTCCAATAATGAGAGTGGAGTGTTAAAGTCTCCCACTATTATTGTGAAGTCATCTAACTCTCTTTTGAGTGTAGTCAGTGTTTTTTCGACATATTTAGGTGCTCTGAAATTAGGTGCATAAATATTTAATATAGTTAAGTCTTGCTTGTGTACTGAACCTTTCAGCAATAAATAGTGTCCATCTTTGTCCACAATGGTGGATTTGACATGAAAATTGATTTTGTCTGACATTAGAATTGCCACCCCTGCTCTTCTATGTTAATTGTTAGCTTGATATATATTCTTCCATCCTTTAATTTTCAGTTTGTTCCTATCTTTAGGTCTCAAGTGAGTTTCTTGTAGACAACATATAGATGGGTCATATCTTTTGATCCACGATGTCACTCGATATCTCTTTACTGGAGCATTCAGTCTATTCACATTCAATGTAATTATTGATAGGTATGTGTTCACTGCTGCCATTGTGATGTGTTTATTTTTATGTTGATGTTTTCTCTGTTGTTCTTATTAGTCTGTTCTGGGACATTCTTTTTCGTAAGTTGGTTTTTCACCTTTTTCAGAGCTGGTTTGGTAGTTGTCGAGACTCCTGTGTTACATTTCTTGAAATAGTTTCATACATCTTTGTTGTGTTTTACAGCTGCCCCTATGATCACCCTTAATAAACTATTTATAAACCCAATTTTAATTACTACCAGCCTTGTCATCTTCCTCTCCATCTGGAAGGACTATAACGACTGTAGTACATCCCTCTTTTTATTATGATGAGACCATAGTTTTCTTGATGATCACTGGATTGCTTCTTTCCGTATCAAAGCTGTTACTGTGGAGCCCTCTCTAAATGAGTAGAGTATTGAGTAGTGTGTCGTTCTTAAATATAAAGTTAGTGGTTTCGTTCTTCTAAGCCAAAGCCAAGAACTTCTTTCAGTATTTCTTGTAGTTTCGGTTTGGTTTTTACAAAGTATCTGAGTTTCTGTTTATCTGCGAATGTCTTAATTTCATTTTCATGTTTGAAAGATAGTTTTGCAGGATATATAATTCTTGGTTGGAAGTTCTTCTCCTTCAAGGCTTTGAATGTGTCATGTCGCTGTCTCCATGCCAGCATGGTTTCTGCTGAGAAATCTGACGAGAGCCTAGAGGTTTGCCCCCTGAATATTAGCTTTGCGTTGAGTCTTGCTGCCTTTAAGAGTTGCTGCTTATGTTTCATTTTGTTAAGCTTGATTATAATATGTCTTGGAGTCTTTCTTTTGAGATCTATATTGGGTGGCATATGATATGCATCTGAGATGTCTATATTCTCTTCCTTCATGATTTCTGGGAAGTTTTCTTTCAGCAGCTCAGCAACAAAACTCTCTGTGTTCTCAGATGTCTCACCCTGTTCAGGGACTCCAATTAATCGACGGTTGTTCTTCTTAATAGAGTCTCACATGCTTCTTAGTGTTTCTTCATTTTTCTTGTTTCTTTTTTCTGATTTCTGCTCATAGACACTGGCATCAGTAGCTCTGTCTTCCAAGTCAGAATTTTTTTTTTTTTTCTATTTGTTCCATTCTGTGTTCTTGGCTTTTCATGGAAGTTTCTATATCTTTGATTTTGTTCTTGATCTGTGGGATTTCAGAGTACTGGTGTTCCATCAGATCGAACAACTTGCTTAATTTTTCATTTTGTTCTGCTGCATTTTGTATAAAGTCTAGAAGGGCTCTGTATATAATCATTTTGTATTCACTTCCTGATGCTTTCATAAAAGTTTCTTCATCTGGAAAACTCCTTGGTTCCTTTGTTTGGGAGCCTTCTGAAACCATGGGTGATTTCTTGTATGCCACAAGTGTCTGTTGCTTTTTGGGTCCCATGTGAGTATATAGAGGCTGGAAGAGGTACTGTGAGGATGGATTGCAAATGTTTCTCTAGGCTGTCTTCAAATGTAAAGCAAAAGGTATCTGACCACTTCACAAGTCAGTTAGGTTTTCACGTGTAGAAGTCCCTCTTCTCAACTGACAAAGTAAGTGCCACTGTATCCAACCCCAGATGATAACAAACTAGTTCAGAATACAGCAATGCTACTGCCCTGTTGGCCTCTGCTGACAGGGCCTAGCCTTAGGCCACACTATGTCAAGTACTGATTTTGTGATAGAAAAGCGCTCTCTTGTGGGCAGGCTCTGGCTCCCAAGATAAGAATTAGGTCCAGCTGTCGCCACCATATCCAAGATGACATCCTCCACACAGACAGCAGACAGAGGGGCTAAAGGTGCTGAGAGGTAGTGATTCCTCTGCTTCTGTTGCAGGACCCCCAACGTAGGTGGCCTTTGGTAAATTACTGCTTTTCTGTCAGAGAAGCGCTGTCCAGTTTGCAGGAGCTGGCTCACAGGCTAAGAATTAGTTCCCACCAAAATCTCGGTACTAACGTGGCGTCCTGCACACTGACAGTGAAATTCTGTCCATACTCTGCTGAGGCAGATATGAAACAACAGGCTCAAAGTGGCTAGTTTAACAGAGTCTAAGCCTGGCTCTCAAAATATGGGAATTTCGCCTGCCTATCGCCCAGCAGCGTGTCTGAGTCTAGCCACTAGGCAAGACCCAGCTCCGCCCGCCAGCCAAGACAGAGAAGAAAAAATTCAAAATGGTGTCTTTACCTTCAGTCCGTGAGAGCCAGGGCTAGCCAGGAGCAGAAGTCAGCGAAACAGAGGAGGTTTTTCGCTCAGTGGTATGAAGTACCAATTAACAGCCCTGTGCTGTGTCCTGAGGCTGATTAGGCAATCAGAGGGCTCCGTTTGATTATCAATTCGGGTCTTGGTTTCCAGAGGGATATAAGAAGATGTGTGCTTAGTCCGCCATCTTGAATCTGCCCCACTAAAATTTTTTTTTTTATCAGGAATGGGTGTTGGACATTGTCAAATGACTTTTCTGCATTAACCGATAAGATCATGTGGCTCTTATCTTTTGTCTTATGTATATGCTGGATCACAATGATTGTTTTTCTAATGCTGGACCATCCCAGAATATCTGGCATGAATCCCAGTTGTTCATGATGGATTTCTTTTTTAATACTGCTGAATTCTATTGGCTAGAATTTTGTTCAGGATTTGTGTATCTATGTTGACAAGGGATCAAAATCACCAAACCTGTTGCCATCCAGTCAATTCCAACTCATTGCAACCCTATAGGACAGAATGTAACTTCTCCATAGACTTCCAAGGAATACCCAGTAGATTCAAACTCCTTAGCAACTGTAGATTTTAAGCAGTATGTCACTAGGGTTTCCTCATAAGAAATAGTGGTTTGTAATTTTTCTGTGGAGCCTTCACCAGGTTTGGTATTTGATAGTTAATACTGTGTCACCTTTGCTAGGTCAAAATTCTCAGTGTTTTGGCAGTTGTATAATGTTGTGGTCCCTGTCATGATGGAGTGTGCTGCAGTACCAGCATGAGTGGGGCCTATCATGGCTTTCTGCCCCCTCAGCCTTCATGTCTCTGTCTTTCACTGCCTACTTCCTGTCTGCTCACCTTGCTAAGATTATGGCTTATTGGGGATCCAGCAACTGCTGCTCACTTGTCTTCTCATGTCTGGTTTTTCTGGCTTGAGCTAGCAGCTAGGATCTTCACAGCCTGGAGTAAGAGTCCTGTACCCAAACCTAGCAATCCTGGGTTCAACAGCCCCTGCCTGTACGTGATTAGGAGAAACCTTGCCATCTTGCCAGTGGTCATGGGATTCACCAACCTTCACAACCTGTGAGAGGGAATCCTACTCTTTGACTTACTGATCTTCAGTTTGCCAGCTTCCACAGCTGCCTGAGGCTTGCATTCTGATCCAGGATTTGGAATGTTTCAGCCTCTACAGTTGTATGAGCTCCTTCCTTCATATAAATCTGTATATTTCTACATTTCACTGGTTTTACTTCTCTAGAGAACCCAGCCTAAGACATTTGTACTAAGAGTGGGGGCTACTGGGCACTTAAATGGGTGAAGTTAGGCTTACTGACACGCGAAATGAGAGAGCTAAATGCTTGTATGTAGAAGGCTTCGTGCCTCCAGACACTTAAATCAGTGGAACTACAGAGCTTGTAACACTTGCCCCAGGAGGGCTGACATGGGCATAAGGCCTGGGCCATGAAGCTATAGGAAATAGAAACTGAAGAGACATGGAGCACAAGGAGCTGAGCTGCCTCAGTCTCAAAAGGTATAGTGGCCAGGACCTCAGGGGTTTCTAAGGGTGCAACCACAGCCTCTAATATTTCTAAGGGTTGACTTCCCACTCATTTGGATGAGGAAAATGGTGTGCCTAAAGCCATGGGACCAGAGTTGCTGTCCCAGGGGGCCTGGAAGGTGGAGTTGTAGCCAAGGCTGAGGGGCCTCCACAAGGAATCTGGACAGTGTGGCCCATATCTAGAGTCTGGAGGGTAGGGCTACTGTATAAAATGTCTCAGAATATAGAGTGTTGTTTTCAAAGCCATGAGGGCTAATGGTAATGTATTTTGTTAATTTGCTTTGTGCCTGTTACACAGTTCTACCATTTTAACAGAAATTTCTCACATTTGTAATGTCTAGCTTGTATCTGTTCTGCCATCTGTATTTTGGAAGGAGATGATGTCTTCCAGATTTCACACTTACAGAGACATTTCTGGATTTTGGACTTGGACTTAAGCTTTTTGCTATGATGGAATGAATATGTTTGACATGTTGCAAGGAAGTGATTTTGGGGGAGACAAAGGATAGAATGTCATGGATTGAACTGTGTCCCCTCAAAATGTGTAGAGCAAACTGACTAGGCTGTAACTCCTGGTATTATGTGATGTTTCTCCATGCTGTAAACCCTGCCTCTATGATGTTAATGAGTGAGGATGGGCAGAAGTTGTATTAGTGAGGCAGTATTCAATGTATAAGACTGGTGGTTTTAGTTTTTCTACTTTGTGGTTTTGGATTAGTTTAGGTAGTTTAGCATGCTTGTAGAAATTTGTCCATTTTGTATAGGTTTTCAAATTTTTTGGAGTACTGTGTTTTAAAGTATTCTATTATGACTCTTCTGTTTCGGTTGGCTATGTTGTGATATCACCCATCTCACTTCTTATTTGGGTTATTTGCTACTGTTCTGTTTTTCTTTTGTTAATTTGGGCAGTAGGTTATCAACTTGCTTGATCTTTTCAAAGAACCAATTGTTAGTGTTGTGTCAATTCTTTTTCTATTTTTATTTCATTTACTTCTGTTCTAATCTTTATACATTTCCTTTCTTCTGACACCTAAGGGCTTATTTTGCTGTCTTTTCTAATTTGTTCTAGCTGTAGGGTTAATGTATTGATTTTGGTCCTTTCTTCTTCTTGAACATGTGTATTTATTGCTATAAATTTACCTCTAAGCACTGTTTTTGCTGTGTCCCAAAGCTTCTGGTAAGATGGACTTTTATTCTCATTTGATTCTGTGGTTTCTTTGTTCCATCTTTGATTTCTTCTATAACCCAGTAGTTTTTCAGCAAAATCTTGTTGTTCAGTTTCATGTACTTGATTTTTTTCATTTGCTTTTTCTGTTTTTCATTTCTATTTTTATGGCTGTATGGTCAGAAAAAAATGCTTTGTAATATTTCAGTGATATGCATCCTGTTAAGGATTGCTTTGTTACCTATTCTGTAGACTGTTTCATGAGCACTGCAAATGAGCATATATTGGTTTCTGTAGGTTAGAATGTTCTATATATGCCTATGATGTTGATTACAGTGTTGAGATCTTCTGTATGTTTACTGGGATTTCTAGATGTTCTTTGCTTCACTAAAAGTGTTGTGTTAGTTTTGTGTTTTCTAAGCCTCTTTTTGTTTGTTTCTTTGATAGGTAGATTTGTTAGCTTAATTTGTGGTTATATTAGAATTTACCTCTATTTTTCTAAGTTTAAATCAATCTTTTATTTCTTTTTATGACTTTAGCTTCTTTTTATATGGAAGTTCTATGACTACACTGTTGATGCCCTCTTTTTTGTTTTAGTGATGCCATTGTATACATATGGACATCTCTGTGCCCATATTTTCAGTGCTTTTGCTTTAACTTATTTTTATGATTTCCCAAGCTGGTTTGATATCTGGTTGTTCTGTCATGTGTTCTATCGTTTTTTTTTAAATAATCAATTTTATTGTGATTTAAGTATAAGATTACAACCTACATCAATTTGCCATGTACGACCTGGAACTTCCAACATTATTCTATTATAACTGCTCTCCTCTCCCTTCCCCCTGCGCCATGACAGCATATACCCCCTTTCATCTAGATTTTCCTGTGTCCGTTTGATTAAGATCTGTCCCCCTCACCCTATCATCTCACCTCCAGTGACGATTTTCAGACAAACCTGAGTACATATTTAAGTTCAAAAGTTTGTTTGCCATCTGCCTTACTCTACGTTTTTTATAGTTCAGTTCAACCTTTGTTTGAAGAGCTGGCTTTGGTGTTGGATGTGGTTTGGGGTTAGAGACTTCGGAGACCATGCTCCCAGAGGATCCTCCAGACGAATGGACCATTAAGTGTGGTCATTTGTTAGAGTTCTAGTTCTGCCCTCTAATCCTTCTCCTGCTTTATCAGGGAGTACATACTGTGCACCCCATCTAGACAGTCATTGTTGATAGCCAGGCACCATCTAGCTCTTCAGATCCTGTGATGGAGCAGACTCTGGCTCCTATGGCTCTTTCAGTCTGGTGGACTCATATTTTCCTCCTGTCCTTGACGTCCTTTGTTTACTCTTATACAGGTGGGTTAGGATCAATTGGTGCTACTTAGATGGCAGCTTGTTAGCTTTTAAGATCCTAGACACCACTCACCCAAGTGACATAAAGAACATTTTCTTTAGAGAAAAAGAGAAAAAGCTTGGGCACTCCAGTTAATCTGGATATCCCCTGAAAGCATGGTCTCCCGACCCCCAATTCTGTTACTCTGCACTACCAAAGAGTTTGGCCACATTTAGGGAACAGGTAAATTATGATGCAGTGCAGTTGTGGGTACCTCTTTTCTAGAGTATGCTGTCACGCCCTACACCCAACCCAAATCCTAACCACTATCTAATTTGTAGAAATCTCTCTCCCTCCCCAGCTTTGTAACCATCAAAGATTGATTTATTCTGTACTTAAATGTTTCATTGCATCCTTATAATAATGGTCTCATACAACATTTATCCTTTTGTGTCTGGCTGATTTCACTAAGAATAATGTCCTCCAAATAGTCCCAAGTTATTAGATATTTCCCTAAATCACTGTTGTTCCTTATCATTGCATAGTATTCAGTTGTGTGAATATATCAGAGTTTGTTTAACCTTTCGTCTGTTGATGGGCATCTATCTAGGTTGCTTCTTTCTGCTATTGTGGAGAGAGCTGCAGCAAACACTGGCAAGCATGTATCTGTGTGATGGCCCTTATTTCTCTGGGATATATTCCAAGGAATGAGAGTGCTGGATCATATGGTATTTCTATCTAGTTTTTTAAGGAAGTGTCAAACGAATTTCCATAGTGATTGCACCATCTTACACTCCCACCAACAGTATAGAAGGGTTCCAGTCCCTGCACATCCTCTCCAAAATTTATTATTTTGTGTTTTTCAGATTATTGTCAACCTTGTTGGGATGAGATGGTATCTCATTGTAGTTTTGACTTAGATTTCTCTGATGGCTAGTGATCATGAGCATTTCTTGATGAATCTACTGGCATCCTGTATGTCTTTTTTGCTGAATTGACGTTAATATCCTTTGCCCATGTTTTAATTGGTTGTTTGTCTTTTTCTTGTAGAGGTTTTGCAGTACCCTGTAAGTTAGATTAGACATCTGTTGGAAATGTGGTAGCTAAATATTTGTTCCCACTCTGTAGGAAGTATTTTTACTCTTTTGATGAAGGCTCTGGATAAGCATAAGTGTTTGATTTTTAGGAATTCTCATATATCCGTTTTCATTTCTGGTGTTTGAGGGTTGTTGGTTTTTTGTAGACTGTTAATGCCATGGGGTATGGCTTCCAGTGTCTTTCCATTTTCTTCTTTTGACATCTTTATTGTTTTAGCTTTTATGTTTAGGTTTTTGATTGTTTTGAGTTAGTTTTTGTGCATGGTGTGAAACAGAGGTCTTGTTTCATTTTTTTGCAGATGGATACCCAGTTATGCCAACACTATTTCTTGAAGAGAACTGTCTTTTCCCCAGTTCACAGCCTTTGGATCTGTATCAAGTATCAGTTGTTCATAAGTGGATGATGTTGTATTTGGTTTCACAGTTCTGTTCCATTGGTCTATATATCTGTTTTTGTGCCAGGAGCAGGCTGTCTTGACTATTGTGGCAGTGTAGTAGGTTTTAAGATCAGGTGGAATGAGGTCTCCCACTTTGTTATTCTTCTTTAGTAATATTTTATTTATCCGTAGCATCCTCCCTTTTCACATGAAGTTGGTGATTTGTTTCTCTAGCTCATTAAAAAATGTCATTGGAATTTGTATTGGGATTGCTCTGTATGTATAGACCACATTGGGCAATATAGACATTTTCACAATATTAAGTTTTCCTATCCAAGAGTAATGTAGGTTTCTCCACTTACATACGTCACTTTTAGTTTCTTGCAATATGTTCTTGTAGTTTTCTGTGTACAGGTCTTTTATATCTGTGGTTAGATTTATTCCTAGATATTTTATCACCTTGGGAGTTATAGTGAATGGTAATAATTTTGAGATTTCCTCTTTGATTGTCTCTTTTCTCTGTGAAGCAAACCAACTGATTTATGTATGTTTATCTTGTATCCTGATCCTTTGCTGAAGCATTCTGTTAGATCCAATAGTTTTTTACTAGATTCTTTCAGGTTTTCCATGTATAAGATCATGTCAACCGCAAACAGCAATATTTAAACTTCTTCTTTACCAATTTAGACCAAACCAAACCTACTGCTGCTGAGTTGATTCTGACTGATAGTGACTCTATAGGACACAGTAGAATTCCCCTTCATTGAATTTCCAGGAGCACCTGTCAAATTTGAACTGCTTACCTTTTGGCTAGAAGATGTGGCACTTAACTCACTATGCCATCAGTGTTTTTACCAATTTGAATGTTCCTTATTTCGTCATGCCTGATTGCTCTGGCCAGGACCTCCAGAACAATGCTGAATAAAAGTGGTGACAATGGGCATCCTTGTCTGGTACCTGTTCTTATGGGAATGTTTTCAACATCTCCATTAAGTATGATATTGGCTGTTGATTTTGTGTAGATGTCCCTTACTATGTTGAGAAATGTCCATTGTATTCCTATTCTGTTGAGACTTTTTAACATGAATGGGTGTTGGACTTTATCAAATGCCTTTTCCGCATCAATTGATAAAATCAGGTGGGTCTTGTCTTTTGTTTTATGTGCTTGATTATGTTAATTGTTTCACCAATGTTGAACCATCCCCGTATCCCTGGTATGAATCCTACTTGGTCATGTTGAAACTTTTTTTTTCGATGTGTCATTGAATTCTGTTAGCTAGGATTTTGTTGAGGATTTTTGTACCTAAGTTTGTCAGAGATATTGGTGTGTAGTTTTTCTTTTTTATACTGTCTTTATCTGTTTGGGGTATCAGGGTTATACTAGCTTCATAGAATGAATTTGGGAAAATTCTAACCTTTTCTATGCTCTAGAATACCTTCAGAAGTATTGGTGTTAACTCTTTCCTGAACATTTGATAGAATTCTCCAGTAAATCCATCCAGGCCAGGGTTTTTTTCAGTTGGAAATTTTTTAAATTACCTTTTCAATCTCTTCTTTTGTGATGGGTTTGTTTAGTTGTTTTATCTCTGTTTGTGTTAGTTTGGATAGGTGATGTTTTTCTAAAACAATGTCCATTTCTTCTAGGTTTTTGGGTTTATTAGAGTACAGTTTTTCATAGCATTCTGTGATGATTCTTCCACCTCCAGCTGGGTCTGTTGTAATATAACCCATCTCAGTTCTTATTTGAGGTATTTGTTTCTTCTGTTTTTCTTTTGTCATTTTGGCCAATGGTTTGTCAATTTTCTTGATCTTCTCAAAAAACCAGCTTTTGGTCATGTCAACTCTTTCAGTTATTTTATATTTCCTATTTTATTTAATTCTGCTCTAATTTTTATTATTCCCTTTCTTCTGGAGCCTGAGGGGTCCTTTTGCTGGGTTCTTTTGAGTCATCCAAGTTCAAGAGTTAGTTCTTTGATTTGGACCCTTTCTTCCTTTTGGATGTGTGCATTTATTGAAATGAATTAACCTCTGAGCACTGCTTTTGCTGTGTCCCATATATTTTGATAGAATGTGTTTTCATTTTCATTTGAGTCTATGAATTTCTTTATTGCATCTCTGATGTCTTCTAGTACCTAGTAGTTCTTGAGCAAAATATTGTTCAGTTTTCATGATTTTGGTTTTATTTCCATCTTTTTTTGTTATTGATTTCTAGTTTTATGGCTTTATGGTCTGAAAAGAAGCTTTGTATTATTGCAGTATTTTGGATTTTGTTAAGGATTGCTCTGTGACCTAATATGTGGTCAATTATGGAGAATGTTCTATGCACACTGGAAAAGAAAGTACACTCGGCTGTTGTTGGGTGAAGGGTTCTGAATATGCTGGTGAGGTCAGCTTGGTTGACTGTGGCATTTAGAGCTTCCATGTCTTTACCAAGCTTCTTTCAAGATCTCCTGTCCTTTACTGAGTGGTGTATTGAAGTTTCCTATTATTATTGTGGAGCTACCTGTTTCTGTTTTCAGTGTGAATAGTGTTTATTTTATGTATTTTGGAGCCTTCTCACTGGGTGCATAGATATTTAGTATGGTTATGTCCACTTACTGTGTTGAGCCTTTAACCACTATATAGTGTACCTCCTTATCCCATATGGTGGATTTAACCCTAAAGTCTACTTTGCCAGAGATTAGTATTGCCACTCCTGCTCTTTTTTGAATGTTATTAGCCTGATATATTTTTTCCAGCTTTTGAGTTCTAATTTGTTTGTGTCTTTGAGTCCAAGGAGTATCTTCTGCAGGCACCATATAGAGGGGTCATCTTTTAAAATCTAACCTGCTATGCTGCTTCACTTTATTGGTGCATTTAGGCCATTTACATTCAAGGTGATTATTGATAGGTATGATGCTATGGCTGTCGTTTTGATATTATTTTTTGGGTGTTGTGAACAATTCCTCTGTTACACTCAATTTTCTGTGCCGAGTCTTTTTTCTTTATGTGGTTTCTTTTCATGTCTTTCAGTGTTGTTTTTTTTCTTCTTTTTTTGAAATTGCTGAGGTCTCATATTTTCCTTGTAATAGTTTGTTCATCATTTTGATGTGTAGAATTATAGGTTTCTTTTGTGGTTACTCCCTTAGTCCCCTTTATTAATCTACAAGTAATCCAGCCTATAATGTCTTTGTATCTCCTAGGCTTCTCTCCCAGCTGAAAGATTTCTGGGTACATTATTTTGACCCACTTTTCCATATAATGTTGTCAATCAGTTCTTGAGATTTCTGAATTTCTATCTTTTGTGATTTGGCTATCTTTTTTGGATTTCCTATCCTTATGGTATCTGGATGCTCTGTTGAGGATTGGATACTTGAGTGTATATCTGATGTTACTGATTTTCTAATCAAAGAACATCGTTTAATTTCTTGTTATGTTTGCTTGTTTCTTGCAAATTCTCTAAATTTTTGTTTATCTGTAGCCAGCCAAGCCAAGTGCCGTCGTTTGTTTATCTGTGAAAGTCCTAATTTCAGCTTCATTTTAGAGAGACAGTTTTGCAGGGTATATAATTCTCAATTGATAGTTTTGTTTCCTTCATGGCTTTGCACATGTCATCCCACTGTTTTCTTGAAAGCATGGTTTTGGATGAGTAATCTGATTGAATCTTAATGATTTTCCTTTGTATGTCATTTTTGTTTAAGCCCAGCTGTTCTTAGCAATATGTCCTTTAGTTTTATTGAGTTTGATTATAATATGCCTTGGTGTATTTATTTTGTTCAATGAGCATCCTGAATGGATGCCTTCTCATTTTTCATGATATTAAGGAAGTTTTTCGTCAGCTGGTCTTCAACAATTCTATGTATTTTGAGATATCCTGCTTAGTGTGGTACTCCAATCACTCATATATTACTCTTGATAGAATCCCACATGACTCTTAATGATTTGTAATTTTTATTGAATCTTTTATCTGATTTTTCCTTGTGTATGCTAGTGTCATTTACTTTTTTCTCAATCCCAGTAACTCTACATTCGATCCTGCTCCTTTGACTTTCTATTGAGCTATCTAGCTTGGTAATTTTATTGTCGAATTTTGGATTGCTACTGCTCAAGCATTTCTTAAAGCTTATTTAATTTTTCAGTGTACTGTGCCGCATTTTGCCTGAGCTCTTTCCTGATATCTTGCACTGCTCTCTGTATCAATTTTTTTGTATTCTACCTCCAATAATTACAGGAGGTCTTCTTCATCTAGGAAATCCATTGACTCATTATTTTGAGAGTTTTGGGAAGCCACGGTAGTCTATTTCTTTAAACGTTTAGAAATTGATTGTTGTCTCCAAACCATCAGAAAGTATTGCAATTTTTTGTTTGGCTATTGTGGTTTAAGTTGTATCTATGGATATTCTGGATTTTTGATCTGGCTTGATCTTTGGAGACTTACTAATGTGGTTGACCTGTCTGATGTCTGTCTTTTGGGGCTGGACTGGTGTTTCTCTGTGCAGTCAGATGACTTTCTGCTCTGTGTTCTTACTGTCCAGACAGCCCAGCTCTCCTCAGGCTGACCTGATGCTTCTTGGCCCTCTTGATCCTATACTATGCTGGCCTGTGCTCCTCAACATCTCTACCCCCAAGCCATGGGCATCACCTGTGCTGCCACCTCTGCCTCTGGGCTGGGAACACTACCTGCACCACTGCCACAGCCATCCCTGGGTTGGGCATGTCACCTGAGCTGCTGTTACCCCTGGGCCACATGTGCATGCATGCCACAGCCCAGACCCTCACACATTCCTGTGGTCACTGCTCCAGTTGGCTGGACCGAAGCCTCCTTGCCCTGTGCCGCTCTAAGGCCTGCCAGGCTGCTGGGTTCTAAGGTCCTCTGATTGCTGGTCTGCCTGGTCTCAAGCACCTGTGACCTGCATTTAGCCCTTCTGTCCTGGGTTGCTTTGTTTAAGCTGGCATCAATCTCTATTGCCAGGCCCAGTGTTGCTCAAGCTCTCCTGGTGTCTCTCAGTCCCATGCCATGACTTTGCTTTCATTTGGGAGTTTTATTCTGCCAGGCTCACCTTCAGCATGTGGGGTCTCTGTACCTGGAGATGTGTTGTTTTATCCAGAGTGGCCCAGTGGTTCTATGATCTTCCTGTCACCAAGTCCTTTCTTATCGTTTTCTACCAAATGTTCAGCCCTCCTGGAATGCTCAATTTGGCTGGTTCTATTGATTTTCCAGTTCTTTGTGGTTAGAGGTTACAGCAAGGTCATGTGGCTACACCACCATATTGGCCCCACCTCCTGCTGTGTTCTTTTTAGTCTTGGGCATTTGTTGATATTGTTGGTTCTTTAATCACAGGTTTCCTTTTAAAATTACTTACAATTTTGGTTAGATTTTTACAAATTACCTCAGTGTCTGTTTATCTGGCAATGCCCTAACTTTGACATTACTTGAGAGACCATTTTGCTGGGTATGTAATTCTTGGTTGGCAATTTATTTGCCTTTAAGACTTTACATAGGTCATCTCCTTGCCTTTTGACCTACATGAGTTGCTGTCACTGGGAGTAGTGACATCATAGTCTTATTGATTCTCCTTTGTAGGTGACTTTTCATTTATCTGTAGCTGTTCTCAAGATTCTATTTATCTTTGGTTTGCACAATTTTGATTATGTGTCCTGGTGATTTTCTTTTGGTTCTACCCTGTGTGGGATTCATTTTGCTTCTTGGATAGATTTCTTCTTATCTTTCATGATATCACAGAAGTTTTCTTCCAGTAAATCTTCAGCAAGTCTTTGCTTTCTGTTATCCTCGTACTCCATCCTGGTACTCCAATCAATTTTTCTTCTTGACGGCGTCCTACATAATCCTTAGAGTTTCTTCATTTCTTTAAATTCCTCTCTGATTTTTCCTCAAACAAATTGGTGTCAGGGATTTATCTTCAGTTTCAATAATTCTGACTTCCATTGTCTCAGTTCTACTCTATGACCTCTACTGAGTTGTCTAATTCTGAAATTTTATTGTTAATCTTTTGAATATCTATTTGTTATCTCTCTATGCTTACCAGTATTCTCTTAAATGTGTCGTTCTATTCTTGCATTGTTTTCTGAAACTCTTTTTGCTTTGTGTTCTTTGGCTTGGTCTGAGTTTTGTCTTATCTCCTTCCTGATCTTTTAAATAGCTCTGTATATTAACTTTTGGTAATTCCAAGACATCTTCCTCTGGAAGATTTCTTGGTTCTTTATTTTGATTGCTCTCTGGAGCCATACTGACCTGATTCTTCACATGATTTGATAGTGACTTTTGTCTCTGAGCCATCAAAATGTTATTGTATTTAATTGCATATTTGTCAACTGTGTTCTAGATTTTTGTTTGTTTTGATATTCCAAGTATGCTGGATATATGAGCTACTTTGGTTATCAGCATTTCTGAGGCCCTCACATCCTGTCATGAGGAGGCTAGAGGAAATACCCAGAAGTCTATTCACTTTTCTTGTGCAGATGCTGCTCAAGTACCCATGTCATCAGTCACCAAGTTGTGGTACAGACTCTCACCATAGTCCTAGATGGCTTAGACTCTATAAGGGAGTTCAGAGCAGGCACAGGTTATCTGGCTGCAAGTAGGAGGCTATGTGCTGAGAAAACAGGGCTGACAGCTGCCCCTAAGGGCCTGTGGTGAAGTATTTGAAATATGTGTGTTATAGTCTTCTCTTGTGTACTGAACCTTTCGGCAATAAATAGTGTCCATCTTTGTCCACGATGGTGGATTTGACATTAAAGTTGATTTTGTCTGAGATTAGAATTGCCACCCCTGCTCTTCTTTCCTCATTGTTAGCTTGATATGTATTCTTCCATCCTTTAATTTTCAGTTTGTTCCTGTCTTTAGGTCTCAAGTGAGTTTCTTGTAGACAACATATGGATGGGTCGTGTCTTTTGATCCAAGACAACACTCGGTGTCTCTTTACTGGAGCATTCAGTCCATTCACATTCAATGTAATTATTGATAGGTATGTGTTCACTGCTGCCATTGTGATATGTTTATTTTTATGTTGATGTTTTCTCTGTTGTTCTTATTAGTCTGTTCTGAGATACACTTTTTTGTGAGTTGATTTTTCACCTTTTTCAGAGCTGGTTTTATAGTTGTTAAGACTCGTGTGTTAGATTTCTTGAAATGGTATGATACATCTTTGTTGTGCTTTACAGCTGCCCCTATGAACCCCCTTAATAAACTATTTATAAACCCAATTTTAATTACTACCAGTCTTGTCATCTTCCTCTCCATCTAGAAGGACTATAACGACTGTAGTACATCCCTCTTTTATTATGATGACACCATAGTTTTGATGATCATCACTGGATTGCTTCTTTACAAATCAAAGCTGTGATTTACTTTGGAGCCTTCCATAAATGAGTATTGAGTAGTGTGTTGTTCTAAAATATAAAGTTAGTGGTTTCGTTCTTCTAAGCCAAAGCCAAGAACTTCTTTCAGTATTTCTTGTAGTTTCGGTTTGGTTTTTACAAAGTCTCTGAGTTTCTCTTTATCTGGAAATGTCTTAATTTCATTTTCATGTTTGAAAGACAGTTTTGCAGGATATATAATTCTTGGTTGGAAGTTCTTCTTCAAGGCTTTGAATGTGTCGTGCCACTGTCTCTGTGCCAGCATGGTTTCTGCTGAGAAATCTGACGAGAGCCTACAGGGTTGCCCTCTGAATGTTAGCTTTGCGTTGAGTCTTGCTGCCTTTAAGAGTTGCTGCTTATGTTTCATTTTGTTAAGCTTGATTATAATATGTCTTGGAGTCTTTCTTTTGAGATCTATATTGGGTGGCGTACGATATGCATCTGAGATGTCTATATTCTCTTCCTTCATGATTTCTGAGAAGTTTTCCTTCAGCAGCTCAGCAACAATACTCTCCGTGTTCTCAGATGTCTCACCCTGTTCAGGGACTCCAATTAATCAAAGGTTGTTCCTCTTAGTAGAGTCCCATGTGCTTCTTAATGTTTCTTCATTTTTCTTGTTTCTTTTTTCTGATTTCTGCTCATAGACACTGGCATCAGTAGCTCTGTCTTCCAAGTCAGAAATTCTTTTTTCCATTTGTTCCATTCTGTTTTCTTGGGTTTGCATGGAAGTTTCTATGTCTTTGATTTTCTTCTTGATCTGTTGGATTTCGGAGTACTGGTGTTCCATCAGATCGAACAACTTACTTAATTTTTCATTTTGTTCTGCTGCATTTTGTATAAGGTCTAGAAGGGCCCTGTATATAATCAATTTGTATTCACTTCCTGATGCTTTCATAAAAGTTTCTTCATCTGGAAAACTCCTTGGTTGCTTTGTTTGGGAGCCTTCTGAAGCCATGAGTGATTGCTTGTATGCCACAATTGTCTGTTGCTTTTTGGGTCCCATGTGAGTATATAGAGGCTGGAAGAGGTACTGTGAGGATGGATTGCAAATGTTTCACTAGGCTGTCTGCAAATGTAAAGCAAAAGGTATCTGACCACTTCACAAGTCAGTTAGGTTTTCAGGTGTAGAGGTCCCTCTTCCCATCTGACAAAGTAAGTGCCACTGTATCCAACCCCAGATGATAACAAACTAGTTCAGAATACAGCACTGCTAGTGCTCTGGTGGCCTCTGCTGACAGGGCCTAGCCTTATCCAACACTGCGTCGAGTACTGGTTTTGTGATAGAAAAGTGCTCTCTTGTAGGCAGGCTCTGGCTCCCAAGCTAAGAATTAGGTCCAGCTGCGGCCACCGTACCCAAGATGGCGTCCTCCACACAGGCAGCAGGCAGAGGGGCTAAAGGTGCTGAGACGCAGCGATTCCTCTGCTTCTGTTGCAGGGCCCCCAATGTAGGCATCACTATGCAAAATCACTACTTTTCTGACGGAGAAGCGCTGTCCCATTTGCAGGCGCTGGCTCCCAGGCTAAGAACGAGGTACCACTAAAATCTCGGTACAAACATGGCGTCCCGCACCCTGACCATGGAGTTCCACGCAAACCCCACTGAGGCAGCTACAAAACAAAAGGCTCAAAGTGTCTAGATTAACAGAGTCCCGAGCCTGGCTCTCAGAATATGGGAATTTCGCCTGCCTATCCCCCCAGCAGCATGTCTGAGTCCAGCCGCCGGGCAAGGCCAGCTCCACCCGCCAGCCGAGATCGAGGAAAAAAAAGTCAAAATGGTGCATTTACCTTCTGTCCGTGAGAGCTGGGGCTAGCCAGGAGTGGGAGTCAGCGAAAGAGAGGAGATTTTTCGCTGAGTGGTATAAAGTCCCAATTAACCGCTCTGTGCCGTGTCCTGAGGCTGATTAGGTGACCAGAAGGCTCTGTTTGATTGTCAATTCAGGTCTTGGTTTCCAGAGGGATAGAAGGAGACATGGGATTAGTCGGCCATCTTGACTCCGCCCCCTATAGTCTTGTCTTAATACACTTGTCTAATCTTTGGCTTCAGTACTGAGTTGAAGGGTTTCTGGGGGGCCATAGTTTCATAGTGTCTCCAGTTGCTATCAGAGTGGTGTTTTTGTTTTTCAAATTTGAATTTTATTCTATATATTTTTTCCTGCTCTGGCTGGAAACCTCTACTACAGTCCCTGTCAGAGCAGTTAGTGGTGGTAGCCTGGCACTATGTACATGTTCTGGACACAGTCTGGGAGACTCTGTGATAGTTGGAGGCCATTAGCCCTTGGGACTAATCTTTCCCTCACACCTTTAGTTTCCTTCATTCTGCTTGCTCCAGACAGAGTGGCATAAGTAGTTGTATTTCAGATGGTTGCTCACAAGCTTTTAAGACCCCCAACCAAAGCTCCTCACCAAAGTAGGGTGTAGAAGATTTTTCTTACAAACTGTGTTATTCCATTTGACCTAAATGTCACCCAAGACCATGGTCTCCAGCCTCAGCCCATTAATTCAGTCCCTCATGGAGTCTGGATGTGTCTATGAAGCATCTGTGACTTTGCCTTGTTCAAGTTGTGCTGACTTCCACAGTACTGTGTACTGTCCTACACTTCATAAAATTATCTATCACTTGTCTTTTATCTACTTAGCATTTTCCACTCTGCATATTTCCCCACCCTTGTAACCATCAAAGCATTGCTTGCTTCTGTGTGTAAATCTTTTCATGAGTTTTTACCATAGAGCTCTCATACAGTATATGTCCTTCAGTAGTTGACTTAGTTCACTCAGCATAATGCCCTCCAGAGTCATCTATGTCATAACATATTCATGGATTCTCCATTGTTCTTTTTCATTGCAGAATATTCCATTCTGTGTATGTACATATTCACCTGCTGTCTACCTATTCATCTGGCAATGAACACTTAGGTTGTTCTCATCTTTTTGCTGTTGTAAATAATGCCGTAATTAATCAGGGTGTGCATATGTCTGTTCCTGTGATAGCTTTTATTTCTCTAGGATACCTATACACAGGAATGTTGAATCATATGCCATGCCATTCTCCACAGTAGCTGTACCTTTTACATTCCCATCAGCAAAGTGTTATAGTTTCAATCTTTC
Source organism: Heterohyrax brucei (assembly GCA_028571685.1). Taxonomy (NCBI): domain Eukaryota; kingdom Metazoa; phylum Chordata; class Mammalia; order Hyracoidea; family Procaviidae; genus Heterohyrax; species Heterohyrax brucei. Next base: position 16,229,338 of record CM053142.1, on the reverse strand, counting down.
TGTAACATCTCCAAGAGTTATTTTCTGCTTTTTTTTCTTTTTCAGTGCCATTAACATCAGAATAAGATGGAATTTCACTGCAGTTTTGATGTGCATTTCTTTAATGGCTAATGATCATAAGGATTTCCTCATGTCTCTGCTAGCCACCTGAATTATCTTGTTTGTTGAAGTCTAGTCACATACTTTGCCCATTTTTTAATTGGATTACTTGCTTTTGTTGTTGCTGAAGTGTTTTGTAGATTTTAGAGATGAAATCCTCGAAGATATACTGTGACACAGAAATGTTTACCAGTTTGTAGGTTCTTTTCTAAGTCTTTTGATGAAGACTTGATGTGTATGTGTTCAGTTTTCAGCAGATCCCAGTTAGCTTGTATATCTTTTGGTGTCTGTGCATTGTTAGGTATGGTTTCTACTGCACTTATTCTATGCATTGGAATCCCTACAATTGTTCCTATTTTTTCCCCCAAGATCTTTATCATTTTAGGTTTTATATTTAGATCTTTGATCCATTTTGAGTTAGTTATTGTGTATAGTGTGAGATATGGGTCCTGTTTCTTTTCCCTTTTTTAACAGATGGATGCCCTATTTTTTCCAGTACTATCTTTATACATTTTAAGGCTTTAGTGTTGGATACATTCATATTTATGGTTATTAAATGTATTTGTTAAATAGAAATGTATGGAATTTCCTTTATAATTTTATAATTGTAACAGTCTTCATTGTTCTTAATAATACATTTTGTGTTAAGATCTACTTTTCTTGATATTAATATACTTACACTTATATAACATAGTTACATGCCATAGCCAAGCCAAGTGCCGCATAGTTATATAATACAGTTGCAGTTGTATCACATAATTGTGTAACAATATAATTTTCTATTGATTATACCAGCTAGATTATCTTTTCTCATATTGTCACTTTTAACCATTTTAAATACTTAGAATTTAAATCATAACAGCAATCTGTGGATATAAGTCCATTTGGAAACAAGGTTTTCTATGTTATGTACTCTACTGTGTATCTTAAGTCAACTACTTCTGAGATATAAAAACAGCAGATTAGCAGAGAAGCAAGGAAGCACAAGTTCAGGAAGACAGATGAGAAAGTCAACAGAGAGAGAAAGCCTTTTCCAGGAAATGACACTTTAAATATGGATTTTCAGCCTACTTTACTGTGAAGAAATAAATTTCTCTTCATAAAGCCATCCATCTGTGATTATGAAAGCAGGTATTTAAACAGATGTCTGAACACTAGTTTTCACTACATCATTATTCACAATAGTCAAAAGGTATAAAGAACTCAAATATCTACCAGTAGATAAATAACAAGACATGATATTATCATTTAGCTACAAAGAGAAATGATACAAAATGCATGAATCTTGAAATTAGTATTTAGTGAAATAAGTCAGATACAAAAGGAAAAATGTATTATCTCACATTTACAAAATAAGCAAATGCATAGACACAAAATATGTTTGGAGTTATCAGGAATTGGGAATAAAATGGAAACCCTCATGGTGTAGTGGTTAAGTGCTACATCTGTTAACCAGAAATTCTGTCCCCTCTGTGAAGTGGGGATATCAGTAGTAGTGTCAGAACCTATATAACTTCATGGGGTATCCAGAGGGGACTGAGATTCTGTTTAGGGCAATAAAATTTGGGGGGAAAATGCATTAATGTCATTAAATTGTGCGTTTAAAAATTCTAAGATTATCCCATGCTGATATATGTAAACAAAATTCATGTATTTCAATGTTACATAATATTTCATTATAAAAATAGAATATAGTCACTCATTGTCTTCTCAATGGACATTTGGTTGCTTCTATAATTTGTTACTAAAAACATGTGGTTATCTTTATGAAGGAGCTGTGGTTGCCCAATGGTTAAGCACTCAGCTGTTTACTGAAAAGTTCAAGGTTCAAAGTTTCCCAGTAGCTCCACAGGAGAAGGACCTGGCAATGAAGAAAAATCTAGAAATCTGCTCACATAAAGATTACAGCCTAAAAAGCTCTATGGGGCAGTTCTACTCTGTTACATGGGGTCACTATGAGTCAAAAACTGACTCAATGACACTTAACAATATGAACTTTTATTGCACATGGATTCTAGTGCACACATATAATACCCACGGATCAAACTAGTGAGCCATAAGATATATGTATGACTAACTTGCCAGTGTTCTAATAACTTGTATTCACTACTTCTGCATATACAGAAGGATGAACAAATTCGTCTCGGAAGAAGTACAGCCAGAATGTTTCTTAGAAGCAAGGATAATGAGACTTCGTTTAATATATTTGGACATGTTATCAGGAGACACTAATCACTGAAGAAAGACATCATGGCTTGGTAAAGCAGAAGGTCATTGAAAAACAAGATGACTCCCAGTAAGATGTCCTGACATAGTGACTGCAACCATGGGCTCCAACGTATCAATGATTGTAAGGATAGCGTAGGACCAGGCCATTTCTCACTGTTGCATATAGATATGGTTGCTGTGAGTCAGAAACAACTTGAGGGTGCCTAACAAGAATATTCTCTACATTAGATATGGTCAGGCTCTTAAATTTTTTCTAACCTAGCAGGAATAAAATGGTATCCCATATTTATTTCCCCAGTTAACACTGTCATGGATTGTATGATGGCCCCCCGCAAAATTATGTGTATCAGTTTGGCTGGGTCATGATTCCTAGTATTGTGTGATTTTACTATATGTTGTAAACCCTGCTTCTATAATGTTAATGGAAACCCTGGTGGCATAGTGGTTAAGTGGTATGCCTGCTAACAAAAGGTTGGTAGTTCAAATCTGGCAAGTACTCCTTGGAAACTACAGAGCAGTTCTACTCTGTCCTGTAAGGTTGCTATAAGACAAAATCTACTCAATGGCAGTGGGTTTGGTTTCTGGCTTTTTATAATGTTAATGAAGGAGGATGAGTGGCAGTTGTATTAGTGACACAAAACTCAATCCATAAGATGAGATCTTGTCTTGAGACAATCTCTTCTGAGATATAAAAGAGAGAAGCAAGCAGAGAGGCAGAGGGGCCTCATACCACCAAGAAAGTGGTACAGGGAGCAGAGCCCATCCTTTGGACCTGGAGCCCCTGATTGGAGAAACTCTCTAGTCCTGGGTGAAGACTGATGAGAAGGCCAACAGAGAGAGAAAGCCTTCCGCTGGCACTGACACTTTGAACATGGACTTTCAGCCTACTTTACTGTGAAGAGGAAACCCTGGTGGCATAGTGGGTTAAGTGCTATGTCTTCTAACCAAAAGGTCTGCAGTTCAAATCTGCCAGGTGCTCCTTGAAAACTCTCTCTGGCCAATAGGGTTGCTATGAATCAGACCCAACTTGACGACAGGGGCTTTGTTTTGTTTTTTGGTTACTGTGAAGAAATAAATTTCTCTTTGTAAAGCCATCCATTTATGGTATTTCTTTCATAGCAGCATACGATGACTAAGACAACAGTAAAGTTAAGAATCTTTTCATATTTTTATTTGGCATTTGTGTTTCCTCTCTGCTACGTCCATAAAGTAATTTCTAATTTTTGTTTTTCTTCGTACCTTTTTAGGATTTTTTCTTAATACTTGTAGGTGAAAATTTACAGTTCAAATTAACTTTCCACATAATAATTTATATATGTAGTGCTTTGTCACGTGCAATTTCTGCAGTGTGACAGTACATAACACCCGCTTGGCATCCCAGGTTCTCTGTGTCCATTCAATCAGTTCCTGTCCTTTCCTGCCTTTTCAGGAGCCACTTATTTGGTCTAGTATATCTGACTGAACTAAGAAGCTCACTCCTGATGCGTATTATTTTTCATTTTGTATAGTCCTACCTAATCTTTGTCTGAAAATCAAGCTTTGGGAATGGTTTCAGTGCTGAGTTAACAACACCAGGGGCCTGGTTTTGTGGGTTCTGCCAGTCTCTGTCAAACCACTAATTCTGATCTTTTTATGGCAGTTTAAATCCTCACCTGTCCGGGACTCTCAATTGTGTTCCCTTTCAGACAAGTCTATAATGATAGCCAGGCATCATCTAGTTCTTCTGGTCTCAGGCTAGCAGAGTCTTTGATTTATGTGGACCTTTATGTTTTAGTCAGCTAGGCTGCTCTAACAGAAGTACCACAGAGTGGATGGCTTTAACAAAGAAAGATTTATTCTTACACAGTCCGGTAGGTTGCAAGTCCATATTCAGGGTGTCCGCTCCAGGGGAAGGCTTTCCCCTTGTCGGCTCTGGAGGAAAGTCCGGTATTGCATCAGTCTTTGTCCAGGGAGTGTCCTCACACAAGAACCTCTGGTCTGAAGGATGCGCTCTGCTCCCGGTGCTGCTTGCTTGATGGTAGCGAGGTTCTCAAATTGTCCTTTGTTTCTTTTTCCTTTTATTCCTTGCAGGCTAAAAGCATTAAGGGTGGGGCAAGCCATACTCCAGGGAAACTCCCCCCTACGGCAGGAATTTACAGCCCCACCCTAATCCTTTAACATACAGGTTAGCAAAACCACACAATGGAGGACAGTCCCAAGATACTGGGAACCATATCCCAGCCACGTGGCTGCACACATTTTTGGGGGGACACAATTCCAACCATGACACTTTATAAAGTTTCTTGGGCTAATACTTTATTCATTCTCCTTTGCTTGATGCGCCATGGGACTAATTGATATGCCTCAGATGACTGCTCCCAAGCTTTAAAGACCCTAGACTACTACTTATCAAAGTGGGATGAATTTTGTTACGTCCACTAACCTAGATGTCCCCCAGAATCGTGGTTCTCAGGCCATTGCTCCAGCTACTCTGTCCCCAAAAGGATTTGGATGTGTCGGAAACTTATAGCTTTTGCTTTGATCCAACTGGGCCATAAGCCTTCCCTTTACTCCTATCTAGTAATGAATTCCCCTCCTCTTCCCTTCAAACCCTCACAGCCATCAAAGAATGCTTTTTCTATGTTTAAACTTTTTCTTGAGTTCTTATAACAATGTCTCACTCAATATTTGTACTTCTGTGACTAATCACTCAGTATAATACCCTCCAGATCCATCGATGTTGTGAGATGTTCTAAGGATTCATCATCATTCTTTATAGTTTCATAGTATCCCAGTGTGTGTATGCACCATAATTTGTTTATTCATTCATGCATTGTTGGGCACTTCGTTTGTTTCCATCTCTTTACTATTGTGAATAATGTTGCAGTAAACACAGGCATCTTAGTCATCTGGTACTGCTCTAACAGAACTACCACAAAGGATGGTTTTAACAGACAGAAAATTATTTTCTCACAGATAGGTAAGCTAAAAGTCCCAATTTAGTGTGCCAGCTCTTGCTCTGTTGGCTCTGGGGTAAGGTCCTTGTGTTGTATCAGTTCATTGTTGGTCTGACAGTATCTTGGCACAGGAACCTCAGGTCTGAAGGATATGCTCTGTTCCTGGCACTGCTTCTTTCTTCATGGTAATAACATCCCCACCTCTCTGCTTGCTTCCCTTTCCTTTATATCCCAAGAGATTGCCTCAAGGCACAATACAATCTTACATACTGAATTCTACCCTACCAATACAACTGCCACCCAACATCCCTCATTAACATAAAAGAGGCAGGGTTTACAGCATATTTCAACATCTTACAATACCAGTAATCATGAGCTATTCAAATTGTTACACACATTTTGGGGGAAACACAATTCAATCCATGACATGTACATATGTCTATTTAAGTGATGGCTCTAATTCCTCTAGAATATGTTCGTATGAGTGGGATTGCTAGCTTCCACAGTACCTCTGTCTCTACCTTTTGAAGGAAGTACCAAATCATTTCCAAAAGTGGTTATACCATTTATAATCCCACCAGTAGTGTATAAGTGTTTCAATCTCTCCACAATCTTTCCAACATTTGTTGTTTTGTGTTATTTTGGATTAGCATCAACTTTGTTGGAGAAAGATGGTATATCACTGTAGGTTTGTTTTGTATTTATCTAATGGCTAACAATCTTAAAACATTTCCTTATGTATCTGTTAGCTACCTAAGTCTCTTCTTTGCTGAAGTTTCTGTTCAAAGCCTCCACTCATTTTTTAATAGGGTTGTCTATTTGTCACTGAAGTGACGCAGCATCTTGTAGATTTTACAGATTATATCCTTATCAGATAAGTCATAGCCAATTTCTTTTCCCTTAATGTCCAGATTTTGTTTTTAGTATTTTGGTGAAGTCTTTTGATGAGCTTAAGTGTTTGCTTTTTAGGGTCTCCCATTTATTTAGTTTCTTTTCTGGTGTTTGTACCTTGCTAGTTATGGTTTGTATACTATTTACATCATGTATTAGTGTTCCTAACATTGTCTCTATTTTTTCTTAAATGATCTTTATCTTTTTATATTTTGTATTTAGATCTCTGATGCGTTTTGAGTTAGCTTTTGTGTACGGTGTGAGATACAGGTTTATTTTATTGTTTTTGCTGACATATATGCAGTTATGCCAGCACCATTTGTTAAAGAGCCTGTCTTTTTGCCATTGGGTCTTTGTCAATATCAGCTGGTCATAGATTACCGAATTTACATCTGGGTTCTAAATTTTGTTCCACTGACTTGTGATATGTTATATCAGTACCAGGCTGTTTTGACTACCATGATAGTAGAATAGGTTCTAAAATCACATAGTGTGAGGTCTCCCACTTTGTTCTTTTTCTTCAGTAGTGCTTTAGTTATCTGGAGTCTCTTCCACCATATGAAGCCATATGAAGTTGGTGGTTTGTTTCTCCATCTTCTTAAAAAAATGTGGTTGCAATTTGGATTGTGATTGCATTGCTTTTTAGAAATTCCTAATTGTTGTTGTTGCTAGGAGCCACTGAGTCAGTTCTGACTCATAGCGACCCTATGCATGACAAAAAGAAACACTGCCTGGTCTTGCGCAATGTCCACAATTGTTTGTACGCTTGAGCTCACTGTTGCAGCCACTTTTTCTCTTGCCCTCTACTTTAGACAGCATGATGTCCTTCTTCAAAGACTGACTCCTCCTGGCAACATGTCCAAAGTATGTAGAATACAGTCTCGCCATCTTTGCTTCCAAAGAGCACTCTGGTTGTACTTCTTTCAGAACAAATCTGTTTCTTCTTTTGGCAGTCCATGGTACATTGAATATTCTTTTTCAACACCACAGTTCAAAGATATAAATTCCCTTCTGTCTTCCTCATTCATCATCCAGCTCTTGCAGGCATATGATACAGCTGGGAACACTATGGCCTGGGTCAGGTGCATCTTAATTTTCAAAGTGATGTCCTAACTTTTTAATACTTTAAAGAGGTCCTTTGAAGCATCTTTTCCCATTGCAATGTGTCTTTTGATTTCTTGATTGCTGCTTCCACAGACACTGATTGTGGAACCAAGTAAAATGAAATCCTTAACAATCTCAATCCTTCCTCCTTTTATAATGGTGTTGTGTACTGGTCCAGTTTTGAGGATCTTTCTTTTCTTGATGTTGAGGTGCAATCCATACTGAAGGCTGTGGTCTTCGATTGTCATTAGTGTGTCCAATCTTTTTCACTTCCAGTAAGCAGAGTTGTGTCTTCTGCATAACACAGGTTGTTAATGGATCTTTCTCCAATCCTGATGCCTATTCTTCTTCATATAGCCCAGCTTCTAGAATTATTTTCTTGGCATACAGACTGAAAAGGTATAGTGAAAAGATAGAACCCTGACACAGATCTTTCTTGACTTTAAACCATGAGGTATCCCCTTGCTCTGTTTGTACAACTGTATCTTGATCCATGTACAGATTCCTCATGAGAACAAGTGTCCTGGAATTTTCATTCTCTGCAATGTTATCCATAATTCGTTATGATCCACATATTCCAATGCCTTTGCATAGTCAATGAAACACAGGTAAACATCTTTCTGGTATTCTCTGCTTTCAGCCAAGATGCAGCTGACATCAGCAATGATATCTCTGATGTGACATCCTCTTGTAAAACCAGCTTGAATTTCTCACAGTTCACTGTCAGTATACTGTTGCAGTTGCTTTTGAATGACCACTGAGTCAGTTCTGACTCATAGTGACCCTATGCATGACAAAAGGAAACACTGCCCAGTCTTGTGCCATGTCCACAATTGTTTCCATGCTTTAGCAAAATTTTACTTGCATGTGATTATTAATGCTATTGTTTGATATTTTCCACATTTAGTTGGATCACCTTTCTTAATAGACATAAAAAGGATCTCTTCCAGTCAGTTGGCCAGGTAGCTCTTGTCCAAATATCTCTGCATAGATAAGTATTCTGTATATTTCTCTTTTGTTGATTATATAGGGCAAATATCAATCCTCTCCAAAGTTTTGGCATGTCTTTTTATCTTCTTTATGTTACATTTTGATGAACAAAAATGCTTCATTTTAATGTAATTCAATCTATTAGTAGTTTGTAATTGGCACAGTTTCTTTTGCTTAAGACATTCTCTTATACCTGTATGTGTTACATACTGCACTGTAGCTGCTCTACTGGTCACACTTTCAAATCTTACCTACTTACACCATGAAATTTTATTTCTTACACACATAAAATTAGTTGGTATGTGGCTCACTGGAGTACGTCTGCCCATGTAGTCATTCCAGCATCCAGTCTAAGAATCTCTACCATGGTCAACTTTCAGCTTCCTCAGGTTTAACTGAGTACTAATATGCAGCCATAAGACACAACCAGTGAGAGAGTACTCCTCAACCACATTCTACCATACAAAGCATAGTTACATTACTATACCTAACTGTAAGACAGCTTGGGAAATATTGACTAGCTGTGTATCCAAAAGACAAGGGAATAGTTTGGGTAAACAGCTAGCTAGTGTTTGTCTCAGTGAGGTCAGTTATCCATCTATATTTTCTGCTCAAAGTTTTTGTTTTGTCTTTCATGTTTAAATCTTTAATCTACAGGGAATTAATTTTTGTGTTTAATGTGTTGGCAATGTGTTGTTAGGAGCCAGTTTCACGTGAAAATTTGATTGGATGTACCTTGGAGTGGCATTAAGTCCAGAAAACCTAGAAAGGCAAATGAGCAAAAATAGATTTCTTCTAACCCCAAGATTAACCTTTACCAAACACTCCCTACACAAACATACTCTTCAGTTCTCTGATGGACTCATGTTTGCACTGTACTAATTTCAAACTTACATAGGTTTCTCAATAGCTCCAAAACCAGTATGATATTTCAATTTTCTAGTGACATTGGAATAATAAAGTTTTTCCTTAGACATCAGTTAATATTTATAGGTTTTATTCTGTTTCTGAAGCCCCTATTTTATTTGACTATGTAGAATTAAGTAACCTTTCTAATTATTTTAGGCTTCAAAATTCTGAAAGCAAATAAGCTTCTGAAACACACTCACCATTAATATAAATACTTTTTGTAAAAACTCTTCAGCTTTTGTTTTTAATTGTGATTAAGCAAAAGTGTACAATCCAAATCAATTTTGCATGCCTACTTATCTGTAGCTCCTTCTACTCTCTTTACCAGGCAACAGCACCTTCCTCCTTTTCATTCTATACTTCTAGCATCCTCTTCCCTCCTATCTACCCTCTTCTCTCCTATCTAGAAAGAAACCAGTAGGACAGCCTCCTATAAATGCATAGAACCATAACATACACACACCATATGGTCACAGTGTGTCCCCAAGTCCAGTCTGTTCTTATCCAAAGAGTTGACCTCCAGGGCAACAGCAGCAGCAGGTGTAGGGGCCATGCTTCTAGGGGATCCTCCAGGCTGTTGGCCCACCAATTCTGGCCTTTGAGTAGAGTCCTTGAGCTGCACCCCTCTTCTTATCTTGCCACAGGAGCTCTGTATTATGTGCCCCATTACAGCTGTCTTTGATGGTGGCCAGGTACCATCTGGTTCTTCCGGTTACATGTTGATACAGACTCCCATTCACATGGGTTCTTCTGTCTCCTGGGCTCTTTTACCCTCATGTCTTTATCATTCTTGGTCATCACCTGTTCCAGATGAGTTGGGACAATTTGGTGTACCTCAGACGGCAGCTTGCTAGCTTTTAAGATCCCACTCGCCACTCACTAATATGGGGTGGAGAAGACTCTCTCAGCAATGCCAAGCCAAGTGCCGTCAAGTCAAATCCGACTCATGGTAGGCTAGTTATATGAATTGGCCTTGATGTCCCCTGAAAGCATGGTTCCTCTCCCCTACTACTCTAACCTTGCAATATTGGGTTGGGATTATAAGAGCTTTCAGTTTATGAAGTCTAGTTAAGTTGATCATCATTGCATAGTGTTCCACTGAGTATATGAAGCATACCATGTTTATCCTTTCATCTGTTGATGGGCCCCTAGGTTGCTTCCATCTTTTTGCTATCATGGACTGTGCTACAATAAACATTCATGTGCATGTATCTGTTTGTATGACAGCCTTTGTTTCTGTAGGATATATTCTGAGCAGTGGGATTACAGGATCAAATGTATCTATTTCCAGGTTTTTAAGGAAGTGCCAAATTGCTTTCCAGAGACATGGTACCAGTTTGCAATCCCACCAGCAGTGTAGGGGAATTCCCATCTCTCCACAGCCTCTCCAGCATTTCTTGTTCTATGTTTTTTGAATCATGGACAACCTAGGTGGGGTGAGATGGTATCTCATTATAGTATTGATTTGGATTTCCCTGATAGCTAATGATTGTGAGCATTTCTTCTGTCTTTTGGCCACCTGGATGTCCTCTTTGGTAAAGTGTCTATCAATCTCCTTTGCGCATCACTTAATTGGAGTATTTATCTTTTTCTTGTTGATATTTTGGAGATCAGATATCAGTCTGACATGTAGTTGCCAAATATTTTTTCCCATTCTGTAAGTGGTCTTACAAATCTTTTGATAGTCTTTGGATGAGCTAAAGTGTTTGCTTCTTAGTAGTTCCCACTTATCTATTTTCTCTTCTGTTGATTGTGCATTGCTTGTCAGATTCTGAAGTCTGTCTAAGCCATGTATCAGTACATCTATTGTTGACACTATTTTTTTCTAGCATCATCTTTATTGCTCTAGGTTTGATATTTAGGTCTTTAATCTATTTGGAGTTAGTTTTTGTGTAAGCTGTGAGATAAAGGTCTTGTTTCAATTTTTTGCAGATGGATATCCAATTTTGCCAGCACCATTTGTTAGACTCTTTTTACACCAGTTCAGAATCTTACGGCCTTTGTCGCATATCAACTGTTCATAGCAGGATGGTAGCATTTCTGGAGTCTCAACTCTGTTCTGTTGGTCTATATGTCTCTTTCTGTACAGTACCCGGCAGTTTTGACTACTGGGGCAGTGTAATAGAGTCTAAGGTTGGGTAGTGTGAGGACTCTCACTGTGTTCCTCTTTTTCAGTAGTAGTTTACTTATCCAGGGTTTCTTCTCCTTGCAAACAAAGTTGGTGATTTATTTCTCAATCTCATTTAAAAATATCACTGGAATTTGTATTGGGATTGCCCTGTATATGTAGATCACTTTTGGTAAAACAGACATTTTCACAATGTTAAATCTCCTATGCATGAGCAGCGTGGCTTTTTTCATTTATGTAAGTCTCTTTTGGTTCCTTGCAGTAAGGTCCTGTAGTTCTTGCTGTATATAGGTTTCTTATTTCTCTAGTTAGATTTATTCCTAGCTATTTTATCTTTTTGCGGGCTATGGTAAATGGTATTAATTTGGTGATTTTTTTCTTTGATGTTCTCTTTGTTGGTATAGAGGAATCCTACTGATTTACTTACGTTTATCTTATATCCTGATATTTTACTGAATTCTATTAGTTTGAGTAGTTTATTTATGGATTCTTTAGGATTCTTTGTGTATACAATTGTATCATTTTACAAATAGGGAGATTTTTACTATTTGGTTGCCAATGTGAATGCCCTTTATTTCTTTGTCTTGTCTAATTGCTCTGGCTGGTACCTCGAGTAAAATGTTGAATAGAAGAGGTTACAGTGGGCATCCTTGTCTAGTTCCCATTCTCAAGGGGAATTCTTTCAGTCTCTCTCAAATCAGGATGATGTTGGTGGTTCACTTTTCATAGATGCCCCTTATTGTGTTGAGGAATTTCCCTTATATTCATTCCTATTTTGCTGAGAGTTTTTAGCATGAATGGGTGTTGGACTTCATCAAATGCCTTTTCTGCATCAATTGACAAAGTCAAGTGATTCTTAACATTAACACATTAATTGTTTTCCTGATGTTGAATCAGCCTTGCATCCCTGGTATGAATCCAACTTGGTCATGATGAATTAATTTTTTGATATGTTGTTCAATTCTATTGGCAGGGATTTTGCTGAAGACTTTTGCATCTACGTTTACGAGTGATGTTGCATTCTCTGGCTTTGGTATTGAGGTTATGCTTGCTACATTGAATGAATTGGGGAGTATTCCACCCCTTTCTATGCTGTGAAATAGTCTCAGTAGTACTGGAGTTAACTTTTCTCTAAAAGTTTGGTAAAATTCTCTGGTGAAGCCAGGACTGGGCCAGGACTCTTTGGGTGCTAGTTTTTTGTTTGTTTGTTTGTTTTAATAGTTTTTCACTCTCTTCCTTTGTGATGGATCTATTTTTTTCTACTCTCCTTGTAATAATTTTGTTAGGTGATATGAATTTAGAAACTTGTCCATTTCCTCTAGGTTTTCAAATCTGTTAGAATACAGTCTTGCATAGTATTCTGTTATGAAACTTTCGATTTCAGTTGGGTCTGTTGTGACATCTCCCATTTCATTTCTCATTTGGGTTATTTGTTTTCTCTCCTGTTTTCCTTTTGTAAGTTTAGCCAATCATTTATCAATCTTGTTGATCTTTTCAAAGTACCAGCTTTCGGTTTTGTTAACTTTTTCAATTGTTCTTCCATTCTCAGGTTCATTTAATTCTGCTCTAATCTTTATTATCTGTTCTCTTCTGGTACCTGCTGGGTTCCTCTGTTGCTTTCTTTCTGCTTGTTCAAGCTACAGGGTTAATTCTTTGGTCTGGGTCCTTTCTTCATTCTGGATATGTGCATTTATAAATTGACCTCAGAGCTCTGTTTTGGCTGTATCCCATAGGTTCTAGTATGATGTGTTTTCATTCTCCTTTGATTTCACAAATTTCTTTATTTTGTCCTAGATTTTTTCTACAGCCCATGGATTTCTGAGCAAGTGTTGTTTAATTTTCACGATTTCAAGATTCTATCTATGTTTTTTCTGCTACTGATTTCAACTTTTATGGCTTTATGGTCTGAGAAAATGCATTGGAATAAGTCAATGGTTTTGATTTTTTTGAGACTTGGTTTATGTCCTAATGCATAGTCTATTCTGGAAAATGTTCCATGTGCACTGGAGAAGGTGTATTTATCTGTTAATGGGTAGAAAGTTATGTATATGTTGATAAAGTCAAGTTGGTTAATTGTTGCAATAAGATCTTCTGAATCTTTACTGAGCTTTTTTCTGGAAAATCTGTCCAATACTGAAAGTGGAGTGTTGAAGTCTCCAACTACTATTGTGGTGGGATGTATCTCATTTTTCAGTGTTGTCAGTGTTTGTTCGATGTATTTAGATGCTCTGATATTGGGTGAATAAATATTTAATATTATGTTCTGCTTATGTATTGAACCTTGCAGCAATAAATAGTTACCATCTTTTTCCATGATGGTGGATTTTATGCTAAAATCTATTTTATCTGAGATTAGTATTGCTACTCTTGCTCTTCTTTGTATGTTATTAGCTTGGTATATATTTTACTGTCCTTTGATTTTCAGTTTGTTCATATCTTTGATTCTACAGTGTGTTTCTTTTAAGCAACATATAGATACATTGTGTCTTTTGATCCAGGCTGTCACTCTCTGTCTCTTTATTGAAGTGTTCAGTCCATTTACAATCACTGTAATTATTGATAGCCATGTGTTTAGTGCTGTTATTTTAATGATTTCATTTTTCTGCTGTTGATGTTTTCTATGTTGCTCTTAATATTATGTTCTGTGTCATTCTTTATGCATCGACTTTTCATCTTACTCAGTGTTGGTTTTGCATTTGTTGAGACTTCTGTATTATGTTTCTTGGGTTGGTATGCTTCACTGTTATTTTGCTTTGCATCTACTCCTATGATCCACCTTAACATTCTAAGTTTAGATCAAACGTTAACTTCCACTTATCTTTTTAATTTCCTCTCCATCTGAAAGGGTTGTAACTACTGTAACATATCCCTCCTTTTCGTGTGATGATATCATAGCTTTTTTGTTAAGACCACTGGTTCCCTTCTTTTAATACTGTAGCTTTGATTGTGCCTTGTGACTTTCCTGAGTAGGATTCTGGATGCTGTGTCCTGTATTGCCTCCTTAAGTATACACTTCATGTTTTTGTTTGTCTAAACAAAGAGACTCTTTCAGCATTTCTTGTACTTTGGGTTTGGTTTTTACAGAGTCTGTAAGCTTCAGGTTATGTGTGAATGTCTTAATTTCACTGTCACATTTGAGAGACAATTTTGCAGGATGTATAAATCCTCAGTTCGAAGTTTTTCTCCTTCCAGACTTTGAATGTGTCTTCCCACTGCCTTCTTGCCAACAGTGTTTCTGCCTAGAAATCACATGAAAGACTACAGGGCTTCCTTTTGTATGTTAGCTTTGCTTCAAGCCTCACTGCTTTGAAGAACCTCTGTTTATGTTTCATTTTACTGAGTTTGATTATAATACGTTTCGGTGTCTTTCTTTTGCAGTCTGGTTTTTGTGGTGTTCCTAAGCATCTTGGATATCTATGTGCTTTTCTTTTGTAATTTCAGGGAAATTTTCTGTCGGCAACTCTACAACAGTACTCTCTGTATTTTTGGCTGTTCTTACCTGTTCAGGAATTCCAATTATTTGCAGATTATCCCTCTTAATGGAGTCCTACATGTTTCTTAATGTTTCTTCATTTTACTTATTTCTTTTTTTTCTGATTTCTCCTCATAAATGCTGGTGTCAGTTGCTCTATTCTCAAGCTCACTAAGTTTGGCTTCCATGTTCTCAATTCTCCTCTTCTGGGTTTGGATTGAATTGCCTAATTCTGTATTTAGACAATTCTGCGGGGTTTCAGATCATTGATGTTTGGTCAGTTCAAATAGCTTACTTAATTTTACATTTTGTTCTGCTGCATTTTGTTTAATCTCTAGGAGGGCTCTATATATGATTCTTTGCTACTTCACTTTTGATAATTTCAGAAAGGCTTCTTCATCTGGGAAGCTTTTGATTCTTTATTTTGGGAGTTTTCTGGAGCTATGGTGGACTGTCTCTTTAAAATGGTTAAATATTGATGTCTTCATGCCATCTGGCTGTTTGGTTTCTCTGGGATTATCCCAGCAGAATCTGAGGCATAGTTCTACAAGTGGAGTAAAGGTACTACTACATTTGGTCACCAGCTGCCTCTGTGTTCTTTAGTAACTAGTCCCAGGTGGACTCTCTGGGGCGGCAGGCCTCACCCCCCGGCTGTTCAAAGTGCAAGTTACTTGTGGTTACTCTCTGTCATTATGCCAGTCAAGTGTATGGTGTAGCTCAGGGAATGGAGAAGAGAAGGATGCCACCCTACTCAGCTGCCTGTGACCACTGTGTTCTGCAGATGTGTTTAGCTTAAAATTGCTTATTTGCTGAGAGGGGCACTGTGCAGCATCCCCCCAAAGCAGCTGCCACCTTGGAGTGGCAGGCTCTGCCTCCTAGCTAGCAAAATGGTACCCTACTTATGGAGCCACTGGAGAGCTGTCAGCCAATGCTATGATGTGGATCAGTGAAGGGTGATGGAGATGCTACCACCCCATTCAGTAGTTAATTCTCCAAGTGGTCTTAACTTAAAAGGTGCTTTACTGCTGAGCAAGAAGCTATCCATCAGCTCCCCAAATCAGTCAGGCCCTCAAGTATGGCAGGCCCCACCTCCTGGCTGACAACAAAAATACCTCACAGGCCATCCAAGATGCTATGATGTGGTTCAAAGAGGGGTTGGGGCTTTGTTGCCAACACCTGCCAGGCCTGACCCCTAACTCTAGGCACTACTGTCTTAAACACAGATTTTCTGCTGGAGAAGCACTGTTCAAACAGGGACTGCTGCTCAGCGTAAGAATTAGCCCCAGGTGAGACCTTAACATAGCTGATTCTGCCTCTCAACTGACTAAGATGGCGCCCCACCTGAATTGGCCTTCCTGCCATGAGTCAGCTGAATATATGGCACAGCTCAGAGAAAAGAGGGGGGAGGAGCACTGGTGCCCTCAGTCAGCAGTCAGGCTGTCAACATGTGGCCATCTCAGGCACAGACTCTCTGCTGCACTATACACTACTTACACGTTTCATTGTATTAGCCAGCTCATGCTCAAGCCCCGCCTCATGGTCTTAAAAAAACCTGGCCATTGAAAACCTATGGAACACAATTACATTCTGACACACATAGGGTTGTCGTGAGTCAACTTGAGGGCAACTGGTGGTGGTGGTGGATACTTACAAAGGAATGAGTGGAGAGTGGATATTGGCATAGAAATGACCAGAATAAAATAATGAGGAAAAGGATAGAGTTTAACACTTGCAAAACTAGTTATTTTTCCTACAAGAATATTAATATGTCTTGCATGAGGAGATATAACTATAAAATGTAAATCTTTTAGAGAAATACAGCATTTGATTGCATTTAGCTGTTGTTCAAAAGAGATTATTTTTCCCTAACATCATTATCATTAGTTTTAACATACATTCAAACTTCTTACACATTCCAATTACATTTTCACCATTAGAAATTTCACATTTTTATGATAACAGAACATAAATCAACCAAACTGAACATCTGTATTCTATGTTGTTATTACAAAAGATGGTATAAGTATTGAAAATTGTGCTCTTATTCAGGTTATAAAAATTCACAGTATAAGAGAAACACACTTTCATGAGAAAGTAAAGGGAAACTTATTAAGTGCTACTAATTAATTTTTGTTAAAAAATGTCGTTGTCATTAGACTGATCTGACTCATAGTGACCCTATAAGAGAGTATCATGCATTGAATTGTGCCCTCTAAAAATGGTGTCTAGCAATTTGGCTGTGCCATGATTCCCAGTATTGTATGATGTTCTTCTATGTTGTAAATTCTGCCTCTATGTTTTTAATGAGGATGGGCAGCAGTTGTGTTGAGCAGGACTGAACGTGTAAGACTGTATTGTGCTTTGACACAATCTCTTGAGACATAAACGAAAGAAGCTAGCAGAGATAGTTGGAGACCTCATACCATCAGGAAAGGAATAGTGCCAGGAGTACGTCATGTCCTTTGGACCCAGCGTCCCTGCACCTCAGAAGCTCCCGGTCTAGGAGAAGACTCATGACAAGGATCTTCCTCAAGAGCCAACAGAGAAAGATTTCCCAAGAAGCTAATGCCCTGAATTTGGGCTTTTAGCCTATTGGACTGTGACAGAAGGAAAATTCCCTTTTGAAAGCCATCCACTTGTATTTCTGTTATATCAGCACTAGACAACTAAGACAAAGAGGGTAGAACTGCCCCATTGGGTTTCCAAAAACACCTGGTGGACTTGAACTTCCAACGCTTTTTTTTTGTTGTTATTGTGATTGAATGAAAATTTATAACACAATTCAAATATGCATGCCCGCCTATCTGCAGCTCCTTCTGCTCTCTTTGCCCGATGACAGCACACTCCTCCTTTCTGTTCCATACATGTCATATCCTCTTAATAATCTCCTTTCCCCTCCTCTCCACCCTCTCCACTCCCCTCTGGTAACAGGGCAGTAGGACAACATCCTACAGATGCATAGAACCATCAAGTGCATACACAATATGGTCACTCTGTGCCCCTGAATCCAACCCATTCCTACCAGAAGAGTTGACCTCAGTAATGACTTATGATCAGGGGCAGCATCAGGTCCAGGCGCCATGCTCCCAGAGGAATTCAGGCCTTCATGAATGAACTGCTTTTAGTGGATGAACTATTGATCTTCAGGTTAGCAGCCATAGCTCTCAATCAGTATAATGCCAGGTTTCCAATGTTTGTTAGGTGTAGCAAAAAGCACATAATAAATTCTTTACAGGTAGACATTGATTGATACGAAGCTTCAATAATTAGAATTAAATTAAGATAAAGGAAAGAAAGACTACTCCATGTTTGAATTTACTATTTTGTTTTAACAACAAACAACAAAATACTGTAACTCTTAATAGTGTGTTCTACTTTGTACAAACATTACAAATCTTCACTTACCAACCACTTTGTTTAAATCTAATTGATCTATTATATCACTTATTGATGGTGACAATGGAAGATTTTCTGCTGTATTTGGAAGTTCAGAGGCTGCGTGATTTTTAACTGGAATAGTGAGAGAATGCCAGATTAGTTGATTAAAAATTAACATTTTAAGATAAAATTACATTACATATAACCAGTTGGAAAAATTTGTAACTTATAATTATTTAACTTTATTTTCCTGCAATTCAACATCCTAATCATTTAATTCAATACAAATATGTCTGATACCATATATATACACAAATAATGCCCATATCACACTCTTTTATTATTATGATTGAATGAAAATGTACATTCCCATATAAATTTGCATCCCCACCTATATGCAGCTCCCACTGCTCTCCCTGCCTGGTGACAGCACTCTCTTCCTCTCTGCTCCATACATGTCTTATCTTCCCAACAATCTCCTATTCCCTCCTCTCCATCCACTCCCTTTCCTCCACTAAGAGGTCAGCAGGACGACATCCTGGGGCAAGGGGCTGGGTACCATGCTCTCAGGAGAAATTGAGGCCAACTGGCACAACTAGCATTTTGCTAAGAGAGTCTTCTGTACCCCACATTGGTGAGTGGCATCAGGCATCTTAAAAGCTGCCAAGCTGACGTCTGAGGGTACAGCAAATGGTACCAAATCAGCATGAATGGATGATCACCAAGGACCAAAACAACGTGGGGTAAAGAGAACCCAGAAGACAAAGAGACCCACGTGAGTGGGGGAGCATAAAACCACAAAGTGCACACATGTTACAGTCACTCTGTGTTGCCAAGTCCAATCCATTTCTGTCCAGAGTTGACCTCCATTATGATTTATGGACAGGGGCAGCATCAGGGCCAGGGGCCATGCTGCCAGGGGAACTCCAAGGCTCCTGGACCATCAATTGCTGTCTTTTAGTGGAGATCTCAGGGTGCACCCCTTTTTATTCTGTGTTGCCAGTGAGACTCAAGTCTGTGAGCTCCATTACGGCTGTCTCTGGTGGTGGCTGGGTACCATTCAGTTCTTCCAGTGACAAGTGATATAGTCCCCCACTCATGTAGGTCTCTCTGTCTTCTGGGTTCTCTTTACCCCACGTTGTTTTGGTCCTTGGTGATTGTCATTGACTGAACTGTGTCCCCCCCAAAATGTATGTGTTGATTTGAATTGGTTTGGCATTCCAACATGGTGCCCTTCCTCCCATCTGTTGTGAATCCTGCCTCTGTGATACTGATGATGAAGAATGGTTTGCAGTTGTGTTAGTGAGGCAGGACCCAAGCTACAAGCTTGTGGAATATAAGGGAGAGAAGTGAGCAGAGGAAGTTGGGAACCTCATACTACCGAGAGAGAAGCACCAAGAGCAGAGCACATCCTTTGGACCTGAGGTTCCTGTGCCGAGATGCTCACAGTGGATGTGGACCTAGCCTACCGGACTGTGATAAATTCTCCTACTGAATAGACTTACAATTTGTCAATGGATTTGTGGCTTACTGGACTGAGACAATAAAAGCTTCTCTACATGAAACCTTCCGCTCGTGGTATTTTCCATTAGAGCAGTACCCGGTGACTAAGACAGTGATCATCCGTTCACTTATCTGAGGCTTCTTCTCTTTCCAAACAAAGTTGGTAATTTGTTTCTCCATCTCATTAAAAAATGTCACTGGAATTTGTATTAGGATTGCATTATATAAGTAGATTGCTTTGGGTAAAATAGACATTTTCACAACGTTGAGTCTTCCAATTCAAGAGTAGGGTAGATTTCTCCATTTATATAAGTCTCTCTTAGTTTCTTGTAGGAAGCACTTGTAGTTCTCCTTGTACAGGTCTGTTATTTCTCTGGTTATATTTATTTCTAGGTACTTTACCTTCTTAGGAACTATAGTAAATGGCATTGATTTGGTGATTTCTTTATTAATAATCTCATTCTTGGTATAAAGGAATCACTGATTTACTTATGTTTACCTTGTATCCTGAGACTTCACTGAATTCTTCTATCAGTTTGAGTAGTTTACTTATGGATTCTTTAGGATTCTCTGCATATACAATCATATCATCTGCAAATAGGGAGATTAATACTTCTTTGCCTATGCAGATGCCCTTTATTTCTTGGTCTTATCTAATTGCTCTGGCTAGAACTTCTAGTACAATGTTTAATAGGAGAGGTGAGAGTGGGCATCCTTATCTAGTTTCTGTTCTCAAGGGAAACTGTTTCAGTTTCTCTCCATTCAGGATGCCGTAGGCAGTTGGCTTTGTATAAATGGCCCTTATTGCTTTGAGGAATTTGCCATTTATTCCTATTTTGCTGAGGGTTTTTAGCATAAATGGCTGTTGGAATTTGTGAAATGCCTCTTCTGCATCAATTAACGAAATCAGGTGATTCTTGTCTTTTGTGGTATTTATGTGGTGGATCACATTAATTGTTTTTCTGATGTTGAACCAGCCTTGTATCCTGGGTATGAATCTGACTTGGTCATGATGGGTTACTTTTTGGATATATTTTTGTGTTCTATTGGCGAGAATTTTGTTGAAGATTTTTGCACCTAGATTCATGAGTGTTATTGGTCTGTAGTTCTCCTTTTTTTGTTGGATCTTTCCCTGGCTTTGGTGCCAGGGTTATGTTGACTTCATAGAATGAATTTGGGAGTATACCATCCTTCTCTATACTGTCAAATAGTCTCAGTGGTATTGGAGATAACTCTTGTCTAAAAGCTTGGTAGAATTCTGCAGTGAAGCCATATGGGCCCAGGCTTCTTTTTTATTGTTACTTTTTGATGACTTTTTCAATCTCTTCCTTTGTAATGGCTTTATTAAGTTGTGCTGCTTCAACTTGTAATAATTTGGTTAGGTGATATGAGTCAAGAAATTTGTCCATTTCCTTTAGGTTTTCAAATTTGTTAGAGTACAGTTTTTCATAGTACACTATTATTATATTTTTTATTTCTGTTGGGTCTGTTATGACAATTTTGCTCTCATTTCATATTTGGTTTATTTCTTTCCTTTCCTGTTTTTCTTTAGTAAGTTTAGCCAATGGTTTGTCAATTTTGTTGATCTTTTTAAAAAAATAGCTTTTGGTCTTTTCAATTTTTTCAATTGTTCTTCTATTCTCTAATTTGTTTAGTTTTGCTCTAATATTTATTATCCCTTTTTTCTGGTGCCTGAGGGGTTCCTCTATTCTCTCTCTACCTGTTCAAGCTGTGGGGTTAGTTTTTGATTTGGTTTCTTTCTTCTTTCCAGATGTGTGCACTTACGGAGATAAACTGACCTCTGAGCACTGCTTTGGCTTATCCCATAGGTTCTGGTAAGAAGTGTTTTCATTCTCATTGGAATCCATAAATTTCTTTGATCCTTGATTTCTTCTATAACTCATGAGTTTTTGAGCAAGATGTTTTTCAGTTTCCATGAGTTCCACTTTCTATCTATGTTTTTTCTGCTATTGATTTCCACTTTTATAGCTTTATGATCTGAGAAGATGCTTTGCATTAATTCAACGGTAAGGATTTTGTTGAGAATTGCTTTATGCCCTAATACATGGTCTATTCTGGAGAATGTTCCATGTGCACTGGAGAAGAAAGCATAGTTGTCCACTGATGGACAGAAAGTTCTGTATATATTGATGATGTCTAGTTGGTTAATTGTGGCAAAAGGATCTTCTGTGTCTTTACTGAGTTTTTTTTCTGGATGATCTGTCCATGGAGAGTTGAAGTCTCCCAATACTACTGTGGAGTGATCTATCTCAATTTTGAGTGTAGTCAGTGTTTCTTTGATGTATTTAAGTACTCTAATATTAGGTGCATAAATATTTAATATTGTCAAGTCCTGCTAGTGTTTTGAACCTTTCAGCAATACTGTTCATCATTGTCCACAATGGTGGATTTTACACTAAAATTGATTTTATCTGAGATTAGAATTGTCATATCTGCTCTTCTTTGTTCATTGTTAGCTTGTTATATATTCTTCCATCCTTTAATTTTTAGTTTGTTCATATCTTTAAGTCCAAGTTTCTTGTAGGCAACATATGGATGGATAATGTCTTTTGATCCCAGATGTCACTCGATGTCTCTTTACTGCAGCATACAGTCCATTCTCATTCAATGTGATTATTGCTAGGTATGTGTTCAGTGCTGCCATTGTGGTATGTTTATTTTTGTGTTGATGTTTTCGCTGTTGTTCTTATTAATCTTTCCTGGGACATTCTTCTTTGTGAGCTGATTTTTCACGTTTTTCAGGGTCGGTTTTGTGGTTGTTGAGATTCCTGTATTATGTCTCTTGATCTGATAAGTTGAATCTTTATTGTGCTTTACGGCTGCCCCTATGATCCCACTTAATAAACTATGTATAAACCCAATTTCAGTTACTACCTTTCTTATCTACTTCCTCTCCATCTGGAAGAACTCTAATGAATGTAGTACATCCCTCTTTTTAATATGATGACATCATAGTTTTCATGATATGATCACTGGATTATTTCATTCACTATTATAGCTTTGATTTAGTTTGGAGTCTTCCCTAACTGAGTAGGATTCTGGGTAATGTATCCTGTATTTGCTGCTAAAATATAAAATTAGTGATTTTGATCTTCTAAGCCTAGAGATTCTTTCAGTATTCCTTGTAGCTTTGGTTTGGTTTTTACAAAGTCTCTGAGTT
Organism: Heterohyrax brucei; assembly: GCA_028571685.1. NCBI lineage: Eukaryota > Metazoa > Chordata > Mammalia > Hyracoidea > Procaviidae > Heterohyrax > Heterohyrax brucei. Next base: position 16,206,518 of record CM053142.1, on the reverse strand, counting down.
TCTGTTCATCTGTGGATGTCTTAATTTCATTTTCATATTTTAAGGATAGTTTTTCAGGATGTATAATTCTTGGTTGGAAGTTCTCCTTCAAGGTTTTGAATGTATCATGTCACTGTCTCCATGCCACCATTGTTTCTGATGAGAAATCTGGCAAAAGCCTGCAGAGTTTCCCTCTGAATGCTAACTTTGCTTTGAGTCTTGCTGCCTTTAAGAGTTTCTGCTTATGTTTCATTTTGTTAAGCTTGATTATAACATGTCTTGGAGTCTTTCTTTTGAGATCTATATAGAGTGGCATTTGATACGTTTCTTGGATATCTATATTCTCTCCTTTCATAATTTCTGGGACGTTTTCTGTCAGCAGCTCAGCAACAATACTCTTTGTGTTCTCAGGTGTCTTGCTCTGTTCAGGAAACCCAATTAACTGTAGATTGTTCCTCTTAATAGAGTCCCACATGCTTCTTCATTTTTCTTCTTTCTTTTTTCTGATTTCTCCTCTTAGATGCTGGATTCAGTAGCTCTGTCTTCCAAGTCAGAAAGTCTGTTTTCCATTTGTCCCATTCTGTTTTCTTGGCTTTGAATTGAAATTTCCATGTCTTTGATTTTGTTTTTGATCTGTTGGATTTCAGATTACTGTTCCATCAGATCGAACAGCTTGCTTCATTTTTCATTTTGCTCTGCTGCATTTTGTATAATGTCTAGGAGGGCTCCATATACAATCCTTTTGTACTCACCTTCTGATAGTTTCAGAACAGCTTCTTTGTCTGGGAAGTCCTTTGGTGCTTTCTTTTGGGGGCCTTCTGAAGCCAAAGGTGACTTCCTGGTTATATTTTTCTACAGAGTTTATTGCTCTTTGTGCATCATGTGAGTCAATACAGGCTGTGAGAGATGCTGTGAGGATGGCCCTCAGTTGTTTCTCTAGGCCACATTAAAATGAAAGGTAAAATTATCCGACAACTTCCAAAGTCAGGTTTTCAGGTTTATAGGTCCCTCTTCCCAGCTGGCAAAGTAAGCACCTCTATACCAAACTCCAAATGTTATAAACTAGCTGAAATTACAGAAAGGCTACTGGCCTGCTCACCTCTGCTGTCTAGCCCCAGCTGTAGTCAGCACTGTGTAACATACTGCTTTTCTGCCTGAAAAATGCTCTCTTCCTGGCAGGCACTGCCTCTCAGCCCAGGAATTAGGTCCAGCTGAGGCCTCCGTATGGGTATATCTGCCTCCCAGTGGAACAAGTTAAGGTCCTGCACAAACTCGCCAGCTGCCTAGGTACAGGCTACTTTATGGTAGAGACAGAAAGAGATGCCAAAGGTGCTGAGATGCAGATTCCAAAGCCTATGTTGCCCGGCCCCAGTCGTAGGTGACACTGTGTAAAATACTGCTTTTCTACCAGAAAAACACTTTCCTCCATGCAGGCACTGTCTCCCAGACTAGGAACTCAGCCCAGCTGGGGCCTCCGTATGGGTGTATCTGCCACACAATGGATCAAGATGGGGTTCCGCACAAGCTTGCTGCCTGCCTGTGTACCCGCTACTCTATGGGGGAGGCAGAAAGAGAGGCCAAAGTTGCTGAAATGCAGAGTCCAAAGCCAGGCTCTCAAAATATGGCAATTTTGCCTGTCGATCCCACAGGCAGTGCATCTGAGATTAGGTGCTAGTCAAGTACCAGTTCCACCTGCCTGCTAAGACAGAGGAAAAAAGGTTAAAATGATGAGTTACCATCAGTCCATGCAAGCCAGCATTAGCCACAAGTAGAGTCAGTGAAAGAGAGGGGGTTTTCCATTCAGTGGTATAAAGTCCAAATTAGCAGTCCTATGCCACTTCCTAGGGCTCACTAGGTGTCCAGAAGGCTCTGCTTAATTATCAGTTCAGGTCTTGGTTTCCAGAGGCATTTAGGGAGATGTGTGTTTTGTCTGCCATCTTGACTCCACCTGCTCACATATTATACTGTTTATTTTGCCAATCACATAACCTTCTTGCACATTATTTTCCTAGTCATGCTACGTGTGTTACATGTGCAGGCACATTATTTGAAATAAATATAGTAATTTTAAAAAGCTTACTGTTATGGTTTGAAGCTTCTATGACGTTAATGAAGGTTCACGGGCAGCAGCTGTGTTGGTAGAGCCAGATTCAATGTGTAGGGTGTTTTTGTGCCTTGATGTAGTCTCTTGTGATATAAAGGTGAGAAGCTAGCAGAGACATTTGGAAATCTCATACCACTAGAAAGAAAGCAGTGCCTGGAACCGAGAGCATCCTTTGGAAAGGAGGGGCAGTATCTGCACCTCAGAAATTCCCGTCCAGGGGAAGGAATTCGCAATAAGTAAGTCATTGTATTGCAAACTTATATCACGTAAACTCCAGCATCATTTCTATCACCAATGCCATATTTTCAAGCTACTAATTGGTCAATGTGTTCAACTTTCACATTCCAATCACCAGTAATTACCAATGTATCTTGATTACACGTTTAATCAATACTTGTAATGTTCTCACCAACCAATTTTCTCAAAAGTAGACTGCCAGGTCCTTCCTCCTACTCTGTCTTAGTATGGAAACTCCACTCAAACCTATCTACCAAGGTGACCATGCTGGTAGTTAAAATGTCAGTGTCAAAGCTTTCAGTATTATAGCAACACACAAGCCACTGCAGTATGACAAACTGGTAGCAGAGGTAAAATGGAGAGTATAAGTTGCATATAAAACTATTACTGTCATCGATTACTACACATGTAGGTCTGGTGTTACCAGTTCTTTTGAGTTCTTAAGGAAGCTATAAACCTATGTATTTATAAGAAATTCCAAGACTTCTTTCTGTTCATCTAATATGCCAAGTTTTTTTCTTCCTACACTGCAAAAACTTATACATTATCTGTTTCCTCTTCCATTAATATGCATTTCCAAGACGTTTGCACGAGTAATTACTCATATTTGGTCTCAGCTGTAAAATGTCATCTCCTTGAGTATTTTTTATTAAACTTTTCACTCTTTAGCCCTCACTTTCTACCTCATTAGCCTTTTTTAAGTTTTATATAACAGTAGCAATTATATATGAAGATCTTTTTGAATCATTTAGTTTTTGTTTGTAAAAGCCATTAGAATTAAGATTTCAATTATATTGCTTAGCATTCAGCATCCCTGAGCCAAGGGAACCTCCTTGGCTCTAAGAATTAAACAAATATATATTTGTTTGTTTTAATTTGCTAAGAAAATAGTAAAGATAAAAGCATGAACATTGAAATTGAAAACAAGAGCTAAAACTCAATTAAACCATATAAAAATCATTAAAATTGATAAATTTCTAGCCACATTGATCAAGGTTGAGAGAGAGAGAGGAGACAGAAGACTCAAGTTACTAGTATCAGAAATGAAAGTGGGGACATAAATGTACATTTTACAGACATTAAAAAAGTAAATTAAGCAGGATGTTTGGATTACAGTGGGAAGAGCAAGTATAGGATCCTGACCTAATTCTAAGCAACTAGAATTCTCTGTTCAGTCATGTAAGAATCTTGAAAGGGAAAGCAAAAGATGGAAGCAATGAGTCTTAAACTGAAGAAAGATAAGGAGTTCATACGATAGGAAAATCTCTTCTTCCACTGTCCCAACTTGTTCCCTTACTGATATGGCTAATGAATGTCTGCAGCAGTGCCACAGTGGTGGTTCCAGCTTTCCAGTGCACTAAGAACAGCCCCTATCTCTGGCTCCATAGCAAACAGTAGAGAGCTAGTAAATAGGAAGGTGTTTATGGTGTACATTCTATCATGTCTGGGTGTAGCATGAAGTATTGGGAATTTGATCTGGCCTTAATCAGAGTCCTCACACAGCAAGGCAGGAGGCAGTACGAAAGAAATGAAGGTTATATCTGTTGAGGGCACATTAATCAGTGTGTGTTTTTAGAGTAATCCAGTGAAGGACTAAAATCTTAGATTGACTTGAGTCAGCAATCTCACAAGGCAGAGAAAGGAAGAGTGAGCAAAGTCTGATGACTGAGCCCACTTAAGAGTTTCCTGCAGAAATTAGAACTTTCAAAAGTACTATGTATATGGGGGAATTAAGAAAGCTAATGTATTGTAATATTTTAATGTCCGTTTCAACAACAACAACAAAAAATCACAAGAAGCACAAAGAAACTGAAAAAATGGCCCATTCAAAAGATCAACATAAAGGAAACCTGGATAATGAACATATTGAGAAAACATAATTCAAAAATATTAAACAAGGCCAACGAACTAAAGGAAAACACAAAGAACCAAAGGAAATATGGAAAATAATGCATGAACAAAATTAGAATATAAAGAAATAGATATCATGAGAAGAAACATATAGAAATCCTAGAACTGAAAGACACAAATGAAAAAATTCATTGGAAAATCACAGCAAATTTGAGATGGCAGAGGAAAGAATCAGCAAGCTAGAATAAGATAATCAAAATTATGAAATCTGAAGAGCAACAAGAGAGAAGGCTTAAGACTGCTGAGCATAGCCTATTGAAAGTGAAGGCATTGGGCAAACTGATATTTGCATCACAGGAATCCCAGAAGGAGACAAAAGGGAGAAAGATATAGAAAGAATATCTGAAGAAATAATTGCAGAAAACTTTTCAAACCTGATGGAAAGCATAAATACAAGAAGCTCAATGAATTCCAAGTAGTATAAATGCAAGGAGATCCATATGGAAATACTGTATGACCAAACTCTGAAAAACTAAAGACAGAGACTCATAAAAGCAGAAAGACAGCAAACTGTCCCACAGAAAGGGTCCACAATAAGATTAAGTGCCAAATTCACCTCAGAAACCCTGCAAGCTGGAAATCAGGAACAATAAATTTGAAACACTTAAAGGACAGAACTGTTAACCAAGAATACTACATACTCTAAAACTAGTCCTTCAAGAATGAGAGTAAAATTAAGGTACTGCCAGATAAACAAAGCTTAAGGAGTTTTATTACCACTAGTCCTGCCCTACGAAAAATGTTATAAGAATAATAAACATCACATTCAGATGAGTTACAATTTCTTGGTGAGAAGAAAGAGGCAGTAGTATGGAAGGGATAAAAACAGGACATCAATGTTTAAGATATCAGGACATGAACACACAAGTGTTCATTACATTATTTGTTATATCCTTTTTTGTATTACAAAATAAGTTAAAAGCAATAAAAACAATTTCAAATGTCATTTTGTCTGCTTTCATGAGATAAATTAAATCTTCAGTCATTTAAAATAAATCAAAATCCCTAGTAAAATTTTCTGTCTCATCTTTCTAAAAATGTCCTACTTTTACCTAAATCCACTTTTGAAACAAGCCAGCGCCAAGCCAGGTGCCGTCGAGTCGGATCCAAAGTGAATAGATAAATAAAAAGTGTCTTTTACGACTTTTTGAAAATATATGGCAATATCAAGAATAAATTCTGTGAGGGCGGACCCCCTCCTCTCCTGACATGAGGATCAAGGAAGATGCCTTCTAAGAGGGGCTTTACAACCCCATCGGTTTATGAAATTATATTGGAAAAATCTGGCCAGAAAACTTCTAGGGAAAAGAGCTTGGAGAAATGGATTTCAATACAGCACGCCTGAAAGCACCGAGGCCTGCCCAGCCCCGCTGATTTCCCCATCCATGTGAAAAGAATTATCCTTTTTAGAACAGTTTAAGAAATGCATAGGGTGGGGGGATGATAGGTGTTTACTGTCCCCGCAGGAGGAGATAAAATAAAGAGCAAAGTAGGAACAAATAGAGATTATAACTTTTAGAACCTTCCTCCTGTACCTTTTAACCTTGAGGTATAAGTAGGGCTGATTGAGCTCAGGGCATAACTTTGTTTTCACTGTCAATTATCACCACAACATACCTGCCTCGGGCCATTATCTAGAAAGCCTTGACTATTAAAAAGATCACGAGGTTTCGGTTTCAAATTAACCAATAGCTTGTGTGGTGGGGGGCAGGGTAAAAATCACGTCACCTCAAGATCATGAGGTTTCAGTTTCAAATTAGCCAATCACGAGGTTTTGGTTTCAAATTAGCCAATAGATTGTATGGTCAGTGGGGAGGGTGAAACGCATGTCACTCTGACTATAAAAATAAAGAAAGACAGTCCTTTTCGGGCCACCATTTTTCTCCAAAACTCTTTCCTGTCTCTCTCAATTCTTTTCCCGCCGATGCCTCTCCCTCCCTCTGTGCGTGACCCCAAAAAGTTGTTGGGGCTGGCTCCCAGCAAAATTCTAAAGAGACTTCCAGCCAAAATGGCAGCATAGAAAAAATACCACGCAGCCCCGCCACAGCAAAGACCCAAACAACTAAGTAAAACAGGCAAACACCAATCCTGGAACCTGAAGTGTAAAATGAAGAGATAAAGATCTCAGCCAAATGCCAAATGGAGTAAGAAGCTGAAAGAAAACAGCGGTTGAGAAGAGATAAGAGAGAAAGTCCTTCATCAGCTAACCAATCTCTGTCAGAGACTGGCAGGTAAGGAGCATGATTCACAAAAATTTCAGGAGGAGGCAAAGTGTCTAGTGGCAAGCAAGACACATTTCCCATCCCCATTTCCTCTCTGCTGTGGTACCATCTATGTCTCCTGGTTAGCTGTGGGGGCTCAGCCAGCTGGGAGGTGGAGCATTTGTACCACTTGGATTTGTCACACTCACATGGCAGATCTGTCGACAGGGAGCAATCAAAAGCACCTTCAGGAGTCCCAGCAGGACACAGAGCATCTGCTGGACTGACCTTGCCGTGCCTCCTATTGGACACGGAGGTAAAAAATACTGTGACCATAGGTGACACAACAACAAAGAATGTACAACCCTAACTGTTATGACATAACCAAATAAGACAAAAAATCAAGAGAAAACAAACAGATCTACAATCAATAGACAAGGAAAACAACTACTGAATATCCTGAAGGCAGCAGACAAATTTAAACAAAACAAAACAGGTCAGGATGATTCCAGCAGATGTCCAAAATAAAACACCAAATGAAACACTATCTCACCCTAACAATGTTGGTCAAGATCCAAAGAATACAAAACAAATGCTGGAGAGGCTGTGGAAAGATTGGAACTTTCCTGTACTGCTGGTGGAATTGCAAAATGGTACAACCTCTTTGGAAAACAATTTGGCACTTCCTTAAAAAGCTGGAAATAGATATACCATTTGATTTTGATTCAGTAGTCTCACTGCTCAGAATATATCCTACAGAAGCAAAGGCTGTCACATGAACAGATACATGCACTTGAATGTTTATTGCAGCACGGTCTATATAGCAAAATGATGGAATCAACCTAGAAGCCCATCAACAGATGAATGGATAAACAAACTAAGGTATATATATTCAATGCAACACTGTGCAATGATAAAGAACAACAATGATTTTAGGAGACGTCTGACAACCTGGTTTCAATTGGAAGACATTATGTTGAGTGAAATCAGTCAGTGGCATTAGGACAAGTATTGTATGAGACCCCTGCTATAAAGACTTAAAAACAGACTTATGTACAGAAGAAAAGACTCTGATGGCTACAAGGGTGGAAAGGGAGGGAGAGGGCTGTTCATAGATTAGATAGCTGATAGAAATTTGGTTAGGTGAAAGCAGTGATGTGACAGCCCACAGGTGAAAGCATATCAACTTAACTGGACCTCACCATAAACTAAAATCTTGTCTAATCTCAACCCAATACTGCAAGGATAGAGTAGCAGGGCAGGATCTGGGGACCATGCTCTTGGGGGACTTTGAGGCCAATTTACATAACTAGCTTATTGCTGAGAGATTCTTCTGTACTCCATATTGGTGAGTGGTGTCTGGGGTCTTAAAAGCTAGCAAGCTGCCATCTGAGGTACATCAATGATTCCAACTCATCCAGAACAGATAATCACCGAGAATGAACAACAAAGACATGAGTAAAAAAGAGCTCAGGACACAGAGGACCCACACGAATCAGAGACTGTATCAACACGTGACCAGAAGAAACAGATGGTGCCTGGCCACCACCAAAGACAGCCATGGTGGGGCATACAATGTTGAGTCCCAGTAGCAACATAACAAGAAGAGGGGTGCAGCTCAAGAGGCCTACTAAAAGACCAAAACTGATGGTCTTACAGCTTGGAGGATCCCCTGGGAGCGTAGCCCCTAGACTTGCTGCTGCCCCTGACCAGAAAACACTATGGAGGTCAACTCTTTGGACAAAATGGACTGGACTTGGGGACACAGTGTTACTGTGTATTGTGTATACTTTATGGCTCTATGCATCTATAGGACGCTGTCCTACTACCCTCTTTCTAGATAGGAGAGAAGGTGGAGAAGAGGGGACAGGAGCTTGTTAACAGGATACTGTAAGTATAGAATGAAAAGGAGTAGTGTGCTTGTCACTGGGAATTGAAAGTAGAAGTAGCTGCAGATAGGTGGGCATATAAAATTAATTCAGATAATATACTTTCACTTAATCACAAAGAAAAATGAGATAACCACAAAAAGCAAGTAAGCAAGCAAACCCAAACCAGATGACATTCCAATGGAAGAAAAGGCACTAGAATTGAAATCTTTAATATCAGAGGTATCCAAAAGATGAAGCAAAAAGCAGAGAATAATGAGGAAAAAAATAGACAAATTCATAGAGAAGGCAGGCAACTTCATGGAAGAATTCAGGAAAAAAATCCCAAAATAAATTCACAACTAGAAATCATACAAAAAGAACAATTAAAAATACAAAATAGAAACAAAAAGTTTTCAGAAATGGACAGTGTCATAAAAAAAGTGAGGAGCAGGTTGGAAATCACAGAGTATATTATCAACAAAACTGAAGAGAGACATCTGGAAACACCTTTGTTTGAGCAAAACTCAGGAAAAAAAATGTAAAAACCTTAGAACTACATGGGATACAATCAAAAGTTGTAGACTCAAACTTACTAAAGAAAAGCAGGAAAGGAAACAAATAACCCAAATTAGAAATGAGAAGGGAGTTGTCACCACAGATGCAACAGAAATCAAAAACATCATAACAGAATACTATGAAAGACTGTACTCTAACAAATTTGAAAACCTAGGGGAAATGGACAAATTTCTTGACTCATACCACCTACCCAAATTATCACAACGTGAAGCAGAACAATTTAATAAACCCATCACAAAGGAAGAGATTGAAAAGGTCATCAAAACCCTGCCAACCAAAAAAAGTCCAGGCCCAGATGGCTTCACGGCAGAATTCTACCAAGCATTTAGAGAAGAGTTATCCCCAATACTATTGAAACTATTTCACAGCATAGAAAGGGATGAAGTACTCCCAAACTCATTCTATGAAGCCAGCATAACCCTGATACCTAAGCCCGGGAAAGATCCAACAAAGACAGAGAACTACAGACCGATATCACTCATGAACTTAGATGCAAAAATCTTCAATAAAATTCTTGCCAATAGAATACAACAACATATCAAGAAAATAATCCATCATGACCAAGTGGGATTCATACCAGGGATGCAAGGCTGGTTCCACATCAGGAAAACGATTATTGTGATTAACCACATAAATAACACAAAAGACAAAGATCACCTGATTTTGTCCATTGATGCCGAAAAGGCATTTGATAAAGTCCAACATCCATTCATGCTAAAAACTCTTAGCAAAATGGGCATAGACGGCAAATTCCTCAACACAATAAGGGCCATTTATAGAAAGCCAATTGCCCACATCATCCTGAATGGAGAGAGACTGAAAGACTTTCCCCTGAGATCAGGAACTAGACAAGGATGCCCACTGTCACCTCTCCTATTCAACATTGTGCTAGAAGTTCTAGCCAGAGCAATTAGACAAGACGAACAAATAAAGGACATCTTCATCAGCAAAGAGGAAGTTAAAATCTCTCTGTTCTCAGACGATATGATTGTATATGCAGAGAACCCCAAGGAATTTATAAGTAAGTTACTCAAACTGATAGAAGAGTTCAGCAAAGTCTCAGGATACAAGATAAACATAAGTAAATCAGTAGGATTCCTTTATACCAACAACGAGACTGTTAAGGAGGAAATTATCAAATTTATACCATTTGTGATAGCCCCTAAGAAGATAAAGTACCTAGGAATCAATCTAACCAGAGAAACAACAGACCTTCACAAAGAGAACTACAAGCCCTTACTACAGGAAACTAAGAGAGACTTAGATAAATGGAAAAACCTACCCTGCTCATGGATAGGAAGACTTAACATTGTGAAAATGTCTATTTTACCCAAAGCAATCTATTTATATAATGCAATTCCAATACAAGTTCCAGCGACATTTTTTAATAAGATGGAGAAACGAATCACCAATTTTGTTTGGAAAGGGAAGAAGCCCCGGATAAGTAAGGTACTACTAAAGAAGAAGAACACACTGGGAGGCCTCTCATTACCCGACCTTAGAACATACTACACTGCCACAGTGGTCAAAACACCCTGGTACTGGTACAAGAACAGACAGACTGATCAATGGAACAGAATTGAGACCCCAGAGATGACACCATCTGCCTATGAACAGTTGATATTCGACAAAGGCCCTAAGACATTAAACTGGGGTAAAAACAGTATCTTCAACAAATGGTGCTGGGAAAATTGGTTATCCATCTGCAATAAACTGAATCAAGATCCATATCTTACACCTTATACAAAAACCAACTCCAACTGGATAAAAGACCTAAATATCAAACCTAAAATAATAAAGCTCATCCAAGAAAAGGTAGGAACAACAATGGAAGTTTTAATACACAATGAGGACAGACTCCAAAATCTGTCAAAGAAACCTCAACCAACAGAAGAGAAAGTAGATAAATGGGAACTATTAAGAATCAAACACTTTTGCTCATCCAAAGACTTTATTAATAGAATTAAAAGAACACCCACAGAGTGGGAAAAAATATTTGGCAAGTCTATGTCAGATTGACGCCTGATCTCCATAATCTATAAGATACTACAAAATATCAAGAAGAAGAAGATAAACCATCCAATTAAGCGATGGGCAAAGGAGATGGACAGATACTTCACTAAAGAAGAGATCCAGGCAGCCAAAAAACACATGCGGACATGGTCACGATCTTTAGCTATTAAAGACATTCAAATCAAGACAACAATGAGATACCATCTCACTCCAACAAGATTGGCCATGATCCAGAAAACACAAAACAACAAATGCTGGAGAGGCTGTGGAGAAAGTGGAACCCTCCTACACTGTTGGTGGGGTTGCAAAATGATCCAGCCTCTTTGGAAGGCAATCTGGCGCTTCCTTAAAAAAATGGATATTGATATACCATTTGACCCAGTAATTCCACTACTTGGAATATATCCTACAGATTCAAGGCCTTTCACACCAACGGACACATGCACCAGAATGTTTGTCGCGGCACAGTCCACAATAGCAAAAAGGTGGAATCAACCCAGATGCCCAACAATAGAAGAATGGATAGGTAAACTATGGTACATATACTCAATGGAGCATTACGCAATGATAAAGAATAACGATGATTCCAGGAAACATCTCCTAACCTGGTTTCAACTGGAAAACATTATGTTGAGTGAGAGTAGTCAGCGATAAAAGGACAAATACTGTATGAGACCTCTACGATAAGATCTCAAAAACAGACTCGTGTATAGAAGAAAAGACTCTTTGACAGCTGCAAGGGAGGGGAGGGAGGGAGGGTGAGGGGGGAGGGTTTAGTTTAGATAGTTACTAGAAATCTAGTTGGGAGAAAGCGGTGACAGCACACATTAGAAACAAGAACAACATTAAGTGGACTTCAGCATAACTTGAGTACTCCTTCCATCTTAACTCAATACTGCAAGGATAGAGTAGCTGGGGCGGGGGGCAGGGGACCATGCTCTTAGGCAAATTCCAGGCCAATTGGCACAACTAGCATTTTGCTAAGAGAGCTCTCTGCACCCCACATTTGTGAGTGGCGTCTGGGGTCTTAAAAGCTGCCAAGCTGCCATCCGAGGACACAGCAAATGGTCCCAACTCAGCAGGAACGGATGCTCACCGAGGGCCAAAATGGCATGTGGTAAAGACAACCGAGAAGACAGAGAGACCCACAAGAGTGGGTGCCTACATCGACCTGGGACCAGAAGAACCGGATGGTGCCCGGCCACCACCGGTGATAGCCATGACAGAGCTCACAGAGAGGAGCCTCACTGGCAACACAAGAATAAAAAGAGGTGCATCATGAGATCTCCACTAAAAGACCTCAGTTGATGGTCCAGCGGTTTGGGGGTTCCTCTGAGAGCATGGCCCCCGGCCCTGATGCTGCCCGTTCCCATAAATTATAACAAAGGTCCACTCTTTGGACAGGAATGGAATGGACTTGGCAATGCAGTGTAACCATACGTTGGAAGCACTTTATGGTTCTATACATCTATAGGATATCATCTTGCTGACCTCTGGCTGGAGGAAGGGGAGTGGATGGAGAGGAGGGGAAAGGAGACTGTTGGGAGGATGAGACATGTATGGAGCAGAGAGGAATAGTGTGCAGTCACCGGACAGGGAGAGCAGCGGAAGCTGCATATAGGGGGGCATGTAAATTTACATGTGAATGTACATTTTCACTCAGTTATGTTAAATAAAAATAAAAAAAAGAAAAAAAAGTTGTAGAATCATTTCCAACTCATAGCAACCCTATAGGATACAATAGAACTACCTCATACAGTTTCCAAGGAGTGTCTTGTGGGTTTGAACAAGTGGAGAAGACAGAAAACATGGACAGTATCATTGAAGAACTGCTGACAAAAAATTTCTCTAATATCATGAAAATGAAAATCTGGCCATTCAAGCTCAATAAACCCCGTATAAGACAGATTGTAAAAGAAAATCACCAAGGTACATCATAATCACACTTCCTAAAACCAAAGATAAAGAAAAAATTTTGAGAATCTAAAAAATAAAAAGTCACATACAAAGAGAAACAATAAGACTAAGCTCTATTACTCAGCAAAAACCATGTAGGCAAGTAGGCACTATATATAAAACTTTGAAAGAAAAACAATTGCTAACCAAGAATAACATATCCTGCAAAACTCTCATTCAAATGTGACTGTGAAATTAGGATATTGCCAGATAGAAATTAAAGGAATATATAAAAACCAAGCCTTACAAGAATTATTAAACAGAATCTTTCAGTCTGAGAACAAACAACAGCACACCAGAACTTCATTCTAGGATGCAAGAGTGTACTAGCCAGATTCCAGTCTAGGAAATGAATTCTCAAGAACCATCGAAAACCAAAAGACTTACAAAAGGGAATCAGAGAGGTTAATCTGTCAATGACAACAATGTCAGAACAATACAAGAGGAAATAAATAGTGTAAGTATAGAACTTTCTAATGGAGTGGAAGGCAAGATAATACCAAATAATAATACACTTGTTCAAATCAGTCTGGTTAAAAACTAGCAAAATAAAGGTAAATTTAAAGGTAACCACAAAGAAAGTTAACAAACTTACTCATAAAATAAAGAAGGAAGACCCAAATTTCAATAAAAAACAAAAGAAAAAGGAATCCACAAACCAAAGGAATTCAGCACAGGAGAGTTGAGAGGAACAAAGAAAATATCAGCACTACAAAATGACAGCAATAAACTCACACCTATTAATAACTACACTGAATATAAATGGCCTAAATGCACCCATAAAGAGCTGCAGAGCAATAGAATCAATAAAGAAACAAGATCCATCAGTATACTGCTTGCAAGAGACACACCTTAGAAACAAAGATGCCTGGTACTGGTACAATGAGGGACACACTGACCAATGGAACAGAATTGAGAACCCAGATGCAAACCACTTAGGGTCTTTCAACGAGGGCCCAAAGTCTGTCAAATGGCGAAAAGAAATCCTTTTTAACAAATGATGCTGGCAACCATTGATGTTATCTCATAACATAGAGGAAACTGGAGAGCATTATGCTGAATGAAATGTCAATCACAAAATGATAAGCATTATATGAGAGCGCTACTGCAAAAACTCATGAAAAAGTTTACACATAAAACAATAATCTTTGATAGTTACCAGGGAGGAGAGGGGTGGGAATAAAAAAACATTTAATAGACAACAAGTAAGTGGTAACTCTGATGAAGGGAAAGACAGTACAAACTACTGAAGAAGCCAGCACAGCTTACACAAGGCAAGGTCATAGAAGCTCTATAGGCATCTCCAGACTTCCTGCAGGACCAAATTGCTGGGCTGAGGGCTCTGAGGACCACGGTCTTGGGAAACATCGAATTCAATTGGTGTAACATAATTTATAAAGAAAATGTTCTCTACTCTACTTTGGTAAGTAGTGTCTGGGTCTTAAAAGCCTACGAGTGGCCATCTAGGATACTCCACTGGTCTTACCCCTTTGGGAGCAGGGAAGAGTGAAGAAAAGTGAAGAAACAAGAGAATGATTAGTCCAGAGGACTAATAGACCACATCTAAAAGTGGCCTCCAGTGGATTGAATTCCTTACAACTAGATGGTACCTGGCTACCACCCCTGATTTCTCTGACAAGGATTATAACAGAGGGTTCCAGACAGAGCTGGGAAAACATGTAGGTCAAAATTTTAATGTAAAAAAAAATGTCCAGATTTGCTGGTCTGACAGAGATGAAGACACCCTGAGAATATAGCTCCCAGATACCCTTTCAGCTCAATAATGAAGTCATTCCTGAGGTTCATATATTGGACAGGCCCATAAAACAAAACCAGACTAAGCGAGTTTACCAGCCAAGGGGCAGTGGCTGCAAGGCAGGAAAGATGGTAAGAGGGAATACAAGGTGGAGAACAGAGAGTGAACCGGTGTCATAAAACAATATGTGTACTAACTGTTTAACGAGAAACTGGCTTGTTTTATAAACCTTCCCTAAAGTACAATTTAAAAAGCTTTTTTTAAGTAAAAAAAAAGAAATGATAAATTCTAGTATAAAATATAATACTATGAAGAACAGTTCCAGTAAATAGGTAACAATAATGAATGATAATTTCCAATAGATAGGAAATGTTGCTTCTCCCTTGAAACTATGTAATAATATAAAAAAGCTATTAATAAGCAAAATGTTTTTTCAGATAATTATACTTGATAAGAACTGAAATATGAAGATTATATGTCATACTTGAAAAACTTTTAATAAAGAGCTGTATAAAATTCCTAGAGAATTGCTTCGTAAGCTGGTATTTTATGGAGCATAATTTCAAGACAAAGGAAGAGGTAAGTTCCTTGTCCAAACAAAAATAAATGCAGCATAACAGCTGGAATACTGAAGCCCATGAGAAGTGATAAGTGATGCTAATTGCATCATAGCATTTATTAGTTTTGTGGAACTCCAATTTTATGTATGAAATAGCAACCTAAAGAAAAATCAAACTATAAAACTGATCCATATTTAAAAAGCATGTTTTTAATTTTCAAGTGTTATGAATATTATTTATTTATCTCATACATACTTCTTAATCCCTGAGATTGGTCAACTCCAACTGTTTTCATATGATCCATGTATCCCTCTGGTATTTCTAGATTCTTAGACGTAAAACTAACAACTCCTTCTTCATGCCCATCCTGACCTACAAAGATTAAAACAAAGTTTCAGTAATTTAAATACATGAACACTATTAAAGCTTATTTACTGTCTTCTAAGCCCAAGGCCACTATAATACTTGAAGAAAACATTATACATTGTTATGTCAAGTAAGAAGTGAAAACGGTTATCTTAATAAAAGCCCAAAACATCTTTTGATAAATTTCAAGATCTACTGCTGATAAAGAAACCCTGGTGATATAGTGGTTAAGTGCTATGTCTGCTAACCGCTATGTCTGCTAACCAAAAGGCTAGTAGTTCAAATCCACCAGGTGTTCTTTGGAAACTCTATGCGGCAGTTCTTCTCAGACCTATAGGGTCACTATGAATCAGAATTGACTCAGTAGCAGTGGGTTTGGTTTGGTTTGATTTCTGATGAAACACTTCAAAAAATCAGATTTATACATTTACTCCCATAAGTTTTCTCCCATAATATGGAATACATTTCTACTTCAATCCAGCAATCAACAGCTTGATTAACAGTGATGCATGCAAACACATTCCTATCAAAAGTATGAGCAAAACAAGAATGTAAATTTTATCATCTTTAACAGTCAGCTATTTCTGGTAAAGTAAGTAATCTATGAAGCAGAAATAAAAAGTAGAAATTATGATGATTCTCTGCTATTGTTACTTGCATAAATAAAAATATAGACTTGGTATTAATTTCAGACTGTAAACAAAAATAACTTAAAGGAAACAAAAAGAATACAGCTGGGTCAAAAACTTCACATTTCTACTGTCATTAATATCTACAGACATATTTTCATCATGTACATCAAGTTACAATGTTGATATCTTCTATTTACTAACCAGTATTGTGTGCTTGAAAGACAAATATGTGAGAGTTTTATTTGGAACAATGAATAAAAAATGGCCACGACCTAAAATTACATCAACAAAATGTGGGGCATTTATATGACATACTCCTATTTAATAAATTTTAGAACTGCACATAGAATTGGGAAATAATTAAAAACAGATTTAAAGATCAGAGCCTTTGCTCCATGGGCTTCTTTCAAAAACTAAACCATATACTCCAGATGCTATGCTAGAAGTAACAGCTTAGCAACAAGAATGCATACAGAACATATTTCCAGTCTTCTTTTAAATGTAGAATATCAGCTGTGTTTTAAATATGTCATTGTTAGGTGCAGTGAGTTGGTTCTGACTAATAATGACCCCATGTACAACAGACCAAAACACCGCCTGGTCCCCAGCCATCATTACAATCACTGATATGCTTGATCCCATTGTTGCACAGTATTAATCCATTGTATACATGTATACATGTTTAAATATAAACATTTAACAATTTGTATGTAATCATCATGACACATCATCTCATAATATTTAAAGTAATAGCTATTTTGTTTTCTTATACCATTGGTTAGGCATGCTACAACCATGTTTACTTTAGCAGTGATGAACAGCAATCTTGTCTTGTCCCCAACTTTAAATGAAGGATACTCTATGTGACCATGAAATATAGCATTGGGACATTAGTTACAGACATATTTTGTTCATTTTATTAAGAAAGGATCTCTTGTTTCATGTTTTTAAAATAAGAAACAGATATACACTGGAAAAAATGAAGTTTATATGAAACAATTACGAAAACATAAATAACATTTATTTTTATCATTTTGTGAATTATTTCTTGTCAAAGATCTGAGTTGAGAAATGCATTGTTTCCTTTGTAACTGTTATGGCAACAAGTTATTATTTGTTATATATGAATGATTAAGTATAAGAAATTCTGGTAGCAAAAACTGAATGGTAATAAAAGAGAGATTATCAGCAGAGGAAGAGTTGCATGAGAGATGAGAGGAAATATTGCAAAGTCAAATACAGATAGTTCCAAGCTTTTCTCTAGGTTTCTTGGGACTAATCATAGCAGGATAAAGTGCCAGATTTTCTGGGTTTGATTCCATCTCTAATTATGATACCATGGGCAAGCTGTTCTGTCTCATTGTCCTCAGGTATTAAATGGTGATAAAAATTGTACTTGCTTTACTAGATTTCTGTGTGAATTATTTGTTGTTTACTTGACAGTAAATGTTTAGTAATAAAGTGTTTGTTAATATTATACAGATCAGATTTTTTGAAAAGTTTCACATCCACTTGTGACCACATTCCAAATGTATTTTCCTTAATATAAATAAATACATATGACTTAAGGTTACTAGGCAATATTGTACATACCAAGCATTTCTAGTTGGGGGATTTTGTGCATATTATTTTGAGGATGATCCTTTAATTTTGAGACGATCTGCACAAGACTTTTACCAGTAATCTGATTCATCTTCTGATCTACAAAATAACCAGTTGTCACTCAGTCAATTCCAATTCATAGTGATACTATAAGACAGAGAGTTTCCAGGAGCAGCTAGTAGATTTGGTTAGCAGCTGTAACACTGTAGCTCTTAACCACTGTGCCACCAATGTTTAAAATACACTGAAGACAGACACTAATCTACTCTAAAAGCATTTTGAAATGTATGTACACATTTCTTTCAGTGTTTTAAGCTGCTAATTTTCCATGTGAAAATATACCACTGTAAACCACCAATTAAGATACTATAAAGTGGTAAGAAAATTAATCCATGTGAACATTTCGATGAACTAAACACAAGTTGTATTATTCTTCTCCTTCAGTCCTTCTCACACACGTACACACACAACCCACACATGGGAGGTTATGGGCAGAGGTTTGAAACCAAGGTAGGTGAAAAGATGTTAACCCTTAAGGAAAGACTCAAAAATGTAAACGCTAGGGAATCTCATGGACCACAGATACTTAACATCATTGAAACATATCCTGAAATATTAACAATAAGAAAAAAGCTTTCTTTTTTTAACAATAGTGGTAAAGTACTATGGCTGCTGACAGAAAGACCAGCAGTTTGAATCAACCAAGTGCTCTTGGAAACTATGAGGCAGTTCTAAGGTCACTGTAAGTCAGAACTGACTCAATAGCAGTAGGTTTTATATTCCCACTAATAACACTGAGAGATACAGAACTTTTCCAATCATTAGTTTTACATTTATAAATTATGTTAAATAGCTTATGTTGGAATATTGATATATATTTATTTCATTAATGAGGCTGAATGATACATACACGCTACTTGTCTTTTATACTTTTTTTCTTCACCTGTTCATGTTTGGTGATTTTTCTAAGGTAGAAGTTTATTTTTTTCTAATTTCTTTTAATATTCTTCAAGGATTAAGGACATAATCTAAATCTGTGTTTCATACAAAGAATATATTATTTTTATATAAAGGATAAAACCATGAAAATACATTACAAAGATGCTTTGAGGTTTTCTTTGCTTGATTTTTAACTTAATTTTGGATTTTTATTTTAAAAATTTAAGTATTTGTCAGTTTTTCTCATTAAAGTTTTTGTCTATGAAACCATAATTAGGAGAGCTTTCTTTCAACAAAGACTGCATTAAATATTTATAATTTAGACACATATTTTTAAATTGATATTTTCTTTTAAAACTTTGCTATTACAAAGTTCGTTTATACACCTGAAAACCAGTTTCTGGTGCAGTGTCAGGTATGAGTGTAATGTTTCTTCTCTACTTGCCCTTAACACCATTTTTTAAATAATTTGTTTCTCATTACAAAGTATAGATGGCCATTCTTCATAATATCTTTTAATTAGTTTATAGAATATCTAATTTACTCCCTTTACTTCACTATTTATTATTTCATTATTAAAACTTCTTAGTATTTAGTCATCCTCAATTATTTTGGATATTATCACATGTTATATTTCCAACTTTTTTCAGAAGAATTTTTTGTCAAGTTTTAATAGAAAAAACAGCCAAAACTATTGTCATTTTGACTAGACAAAAATTAAGTTTACAGGTTACTTTTAAGAGTCCTTTCAGTAATATGGAATGTCTCACTATTTAGTAACTTTTTTTCTTGTCATTAAAGTTGTTTGTTTTCTGCGAAGTAAGAAATGCCTACTTGTTGGTATTTATTATTAGTTATTTTATACTTTTCCTTTCTAGCTAGTATATACACAAATGTCACCGTTGTTATTTTTGGTATACTAGTCTTTTAAGTAGCTAGTTACTAAACTTAATGTAACATATAAATTTTAAATACATCAAGCATCTAGACAGAAAAGGCAATTCTACAACTTATTTATGAAAAAAAACACTCAACAATGACACAAGAAAACCAATAATAAAACTAACTCCGGCAAAAGTATTCAGAAAGGCAATAAGATATAAAATTAACATACAAAAATCAACTGCCTTCATTTATTGAAATAATAAGCCCATGTACAATAGCACCCAAAGATAAAAAACTTATGCATAAACTTAAAAAGAGATATGCAAAAAACCTAGGACAGGAACTTGACATATTCCTGAATGATGTAAACACACTTGAATGGAGAGAAAGATAGCTTTTATTCTTGGATAGAATAACTCAAGTATCATAAAAATTATTGAATTCTCCCTAAAATAACTACTATAAATTTAAAATGATCTCAATTAAAAAAACTGGCAAAGACTTTTATGGACCTAAACAAGTTGATACTAAAGTTTACAGGGAAGAATTAAACATGCAAGAATACTAAAATGCTTAAAAAGAAAACCCACAGTCCTGATAGATACTAAAACAGTATAACTAGTCCTATCATATATTAAAATGTATTATTACAAAGGTATTCAAAGTTTAAACATGTTCTAAAGGCAGTGTAATGGAGCAATGGAAAAGAAGAGAAAGTCCACAAATAGACTGAAAAACATACAAAAATTTAGTATATAATAAAAATGTCATTTAAAATCAGTTGTTTTTCAATAAATGGTACTGGGACAACAAGGTAGCTGTCTTAGGTTGAGTTCTCTAGAAAAGCAAAACCAATAAAGCACAAAGACAGAGAGAGAAATGTATATCAAGGAAACAGCTCATGAGATTGTAGAGGTTGGAACGTCTAGGTTTGTGGATCAGGACAGAAGATTCTCCCGGTTAATGCAGACACAGAGGCTGGTGAACCCAAGATCAGCATGTCAGAGAGAAAAAGCCACTGCGCTATTCAGAGAGATCAAAAGTCACACACTCAGCTTCTGGCTACTCACAGCAGATCCCACTATGGGAGTGATCACATATGAAGTCTGCCAATTAAGTTCATGAACTTGCTACTGTGTGCTTACATTGGCAGCGCTGTACAAACAACTTGGTAAGGTTTTATAACCTTGGTGTATCAGTGGCTCACAGCTGTGGTCATGTTGACTTGTGGCAGTGTCTGCTTGAGTGGTGTTCATTATTGCTGTATGTTTTTGTGTGCCATTGCAAGAATGTTGGAGCTTGAATTAGAGCAATGAACAAACATTAAATTTCTTGTTAAACTTGGCAAGATTGGAAGTGAAATAAAGGACATGTCAGTCCAAGTTTATGGAGACAATGTCATGAAGAAAATGGAAGTGCACAAATGGACAAAAATGTTTTTTTGAGGGGAGACAAAGTGTCACTGAAGGACAGAAGTCAGGGTGGCCAGTAACAAGCTGAACTGATGAAAATAATACAAGAATTGATTGAATTATGGATCAAATCATTGGCTGAGAAACAGGAAGATCTTAACTGAAAGTGTTGGCATGAGAAATGTGTGTGCAAAAATGGTACCAAAGAAGCTCACTGATAAACAAAAGCAAAAGAGAGTTGAAGTTTGCCAAGACCTTTTGGAGAGGCAAGGCAATGTTTGAGGCCATGTTATTACTGGTGAAGAAACACGGGTGTATCACTATGACCCTGAAACAAAACACCAAGTGGCACAATAGAAGTCAGCCAATTCTCACAACCATAAAAGTTTCATCAGTCCAAATCAAGCATCAAAACAATGTTGCTTATTTTTTTTATATGTATCAGAAGGATTGTTCATTATCAATTTGTACCAGCTGGACAAACAGTTAATCAAATTTAATATTTGGAAGTGCTAAAAAGTTAGTGTGAAAAAGTTGGACTAAAACAACCTGAACTTTTTGCTGATAACTCATGGCTCTTGCACCACAACAATGCACCAGCTCATATGACACTGTTGGTGAGGGAGTTTTCAGCTAGTAAATAAATAACTGTATCGGAATACCCTATATAGTCACCTGATCTGGCTCCCAATGACTTTTTTCTCTACCCGAAGAAAAAGAAATATTGAAAGGGAGACATTCTGATGACATTCAGGACATCAAGGGTCATACGATTACAGCTCTCATGACCATTCCAGAAAAGGAGTTCCAAAATTGCTTTGAAGGCTGGGAATGACTTGCACTGAGCCTCACTGCCTTGGAGAGAATCTGTTTATGTTTTATCTTATTAAGACTGATTGTGTCTTTCTTTGGGGGTCTGGTTTTTGTGGCATTTGATACATAGATATCTCTTGAATATCTATGTTCTCTTCTTTCATAATTTCACAGAACTTTCAGTCAGTAATGCAGTAATACTCTTTTCAGCTATTCCTCCATGTTTAGAAACTCCAGTTAATTGTACATTATTCTTCATAGAGTTCCACATGTTTCTTAACGCTTCCTCATTTTTCTTATTTCTTTTCTCTGATTTTTCCTCATAAATGCTGGTGTCCGTTGCTGTATGCTCAAGCTCACTAACTCTGTCTTCCATCTTCTCAATTCTGCTCTTTTGGATTTGGATTGAACTGTCTAATTCTGTAATTTTGGTCTCAATCTGCTGGATTTCCGATTGTTGATGTTCCATCAGTTCAAAAAGCTTGCTTAATTTTTTCTTTTGTTCCACTGCATTTGGATTAATCTCTTGGAGGGCTCTATATGTAATACTTTTGTACTCAACCTCTGATAGTTTCAGAAAGGCTTCTCTATCTGGAAACCTTTTGATTATATTTTGGGAATTTTCCGAGAGCCATGACTGCATATTTCTCTAAAAGACTGGCAATGGTTTGTTGACTTGGGCTATCTAGTGGCTGTTTAGTTTCTCTAGTGTTACCTCAAAAGGAGCTGAGGCATAGTTCTGAGAAGGGAGTTGGCCACTAGCTGCCTCTGTGTAATCTAGTGACTGATCCCAGTGGACTTTCTAGGGTAGTAGACTCCATCTCTTGGCTGGAAAAGATGGCACCCTACTTATAGAGTCCCTGGGGGTCCATCAACCAACTGTATGATGAAATCAGAAAAGATGGAAAAGACGCTGCCGGGCAGTTCAGCAGTTATTTCTCCAGGCAGTCTTTTGTCCAATTTCAGCTGGTTTTTGTGTAAGGCATGAGATACAGGTCTTTTTTCAATTTTTTGCAGATAGATATCCAATTTTGCAAGCACCATTTGTTAAAGAGACTGTTTTAACACTAGTTTAAAATCTTGGGGGCTTTGTGGAATATCAACTGTTCATAAGAGGATGGTGGCATCTCTGGGATCTCAACTCTGTTCCACTGATCTCTGTATCTCTTTTTGTACCAGTACCAGTACCAGGCTGTTTGGACAACTGTGGCAGTGTAATAAGTTCTAAAGTTGGGTAATGAGAGGCCTCCCAGTGTGCTCATCTTCTTCAGTAGTGCTTTGCTTATCCAGGGTTTCTTCTTTTTGCAGACAAAGTTGGTGATTTGTTTCTCCATCTCATTAAAAAATGTCACAGGGATTTGTATTCGGATTGCATTGTATATGTAGATAGCTTTGGGTAAGATAGATATTTTCAAAGTGTTAAATCTTCCTAGCATGAGCAGGGTAGTTTTCTCCATTTGTGGAAGTCTCTCTTAGTTTTCTGCAGCAAAATCTTGTAGTTCCCTTTGTCTACGTCTCTTACTTCTCTAGTTAGATTTATTCCTAGGTATTTTATCCTCTTAGGAGCTATAGTAAATGGTATTGATTTGGTGATTTCTTCTTTGATGATCTCTTTGTTGCTATAAAGGAATCCTACTGAATTACTTATGTTTATCTTGTATCCTGATACTTTGCTGAACTCTGCTATTAGTTTGAATAGTTTACTTTTGGATTCTTTAGGATTCTCTGCATATACAATCATATTATCTGCAAATAGGGAAATTTTTACTTCTTCCTTGCTGATGCAGATATCCTTTATTTCTTTGTCTTGTCTAACTGCTCTGGCCAGAACTTCTAGTACAATGTTGAATAGGAGAAGTGAGAGTGGGCATCCTTGTCTAGTTTCTGTTCTCAAAGGGAATTCTTTCAGTCTCTTTCTACTCAGGATGTTGGAGGTGGTTGGTTTTGCATAGATACCCCTTACTGGGTTGAGGAATATCCCCTCTATTCCTGAGTGTATTTAGCATGAGTGGGTGTTAGACTTGTTGAATGCCTTTTTTGCATCAATTAACAAAAGCAGATGATTCTTCGGTATTGTGCCATTTAGTCGTTGATCACATTGTTTGTTTTTCTGATGTTGAACAATCCTTGCACCCCTGGAATGCATCCAACTTGGTCATGATGAATTATTTTTTTGATATTTTGTTGAATTCTATTGGCAAGGATTTTTTTGAAGATGTTTGCATCCAGGTTTACGAGCCATACTGGTCTCTAGTTCTCCTTTTTTGTGGGATCATTCCCTGGCTTTGGTATTAGGGTTATTCTGCTACATAGAATGAATTTGGGAGTATTCCATCCCTTTCTATGCTGTGAAATAGTCTCAGTAATATTGGAGTTAAATCATGTCTAAAAGCTTGGTAGAATTTTGCAGTGAAGCCATCTGGGCTAGGGCTCTTTTTGGTTGGTAGGTTTTTTTTTTTTTTTTTAATGATTTTTTTCAATCTATTCCTTTGTGATAGGTTTATTAAGTTGTTCTACTTCTCCTTGTGATAATTTTGGTAGGTGATATGAATCTAGGAATCTGAACATTTCCTCTAGGTTTTCAAATCTGTTGAGTACAGTCTTTTGTAATATTCTGTTATGATACTTTTGGTTTCTGTTTGGTCTGTGTGACATCTCCCATCTTATTTCTTATTTGGATTATTTGTTTCCTTTCTTGTTTTTCTTTAATAAGTTTAGCCAGTGGCTTGTCAACTTTGTTAATCTTTTCAAAAAACTAGCTTTTAGTCTTACCAATTTTTTCAACTTTTCTTCTACTCTCTGATCCATTTAGTTCTGCTCTAATCTTTATGATCTGTTTTCATCTGGTGCCTGAAAAGTTTCTCTCTTTTTTAAAAAAAATTTTAATTTTTTTATTTGATATGACTGAGTGAAAATGTACAATTTATTCAAGCTGTAGAGTTCATTCTTTGGTTTGGGTCTTTTCTTCCTTCCAGATCTGTGCATTTATAGAGATATACTGACCTCTGAGCACTGCTTTGCTGTGTATCAGAGTTTCTAGTAGGAAGTGTTTTCATTCTCATTTGAATCTACAAATTTCTTTATTTTGTCCTTGATTTCTCCGGCAACCTATGCATTTTGAGCAAAGTGTTTTTCAGTTTCCATAAGACCCAATTTCTATCTATGTTTTCTCTGCTATTGATTTCAACTTTTATGGCTTACAGTCTGAGAAAATGCTTTGCAAGAATTCAATAGTTTGGATTTTGTTGAGATTTGCTTTAAGTCCTAACACATGGTCTATTCTGGAAAATGTTCCATGTACATTGGACAAGAAGGTATAGCTGTCTGTTGATGGATAAAAAGTTCTGTATGTGCTGATCAGGTCTAATTTGTTAATTGTGGCAATAAGATCTACTGTGTCTTTACTGAGCTTTTTTCCTAGAAGATCTGTCCAGTACTGAAAGTGGAGTGTTGAAGTCTCCCACTACTGTTGTGGAGTGATCTATCACATTTTTCAATGTAGTCAGCATTTGTTCAATGTATTTAGATGTATAAACATTTAATATTGTTAAGTCCTGTTTGTGTATTGAAACTTTCAGAAGTGAGTAGTGACCATACTTGTCCATTATGCTGGATTTCACATTAAAATCTACTTTATTTGAGATTTGTATTGCCACACCTGCTCTTCTTTGTATATTGTTAGCTTGGTATATATTCTTCCATCCTTTAATTTTCTGTTTGTTCATATCTTTAAGGTGAGTTTCTTGTAAGCAACAGATAGATGAGTCACATCTGTTGACCAAAGATGTCTACTCATTGTCTCCTTACTGGAGTGTTCAGTACGTGTACATTCAGTGTAATTATTGATACACTAGTGTTTTGTACTGCCATTTTGATGTATTTATTTTTGTGTTGGTGTTTTCTCTGTTGCTCTTAGTATTTTGTTGTGGGTCATTCTTCTTAATGGGTTGATTTTTCATCATTTATGGTGTTGGTTTGTTGTTTGTTGAGACTCCTGTGTTACATTTCTTCTTTTGATATGCTGCATTTTTATTGTGTTTTGTGGTTACTCCAATGAGTAACTACACGATCTCAATTTAAACCCAGTTTTAACTTCTGCATATCTTATCAACATCCTCTCCATCTGAAAGGACTATAGCTACTGTAGTATATCCCTCTTTTAATGTAATGGTATCATAATTTTCATGATATGATCACTGGATGCCTTCTTTTAATAGTATATCTTTCATTGAGTTTTGTGCTTTCCCTAACTGAGTAGGTTTCTGGGTGTTGTGTCTTGCATTGCCTTCTTAAATACAGACTTAATAGTTTTGTTCTTCTAAGTAAAGAGCATCTTTCAGTATTTCTTGTAGCTTTGGTTTGATTTTTACCAATTCTATAAGTTTCTGTTTATCTGCAAAAGTCTTCATCTTCATATTTGAAAAACAGTTTTCCAGGATTTATAATTCTTGGCTGGAAATTTTTCTCCTGCAGAGTTTGAATGTGTCATCCCACTGCCTCCTTGCCAACATTGTTTCTGCTGAGAAGTCAGATTAATGCCTACAGGACTTCTCTCTGAAAGTTAGCTTTGCTTTGAGTGTCACTGCCTTTAAGAGTTTCTGCTTAAGCTTGATTACGTCTTGGTGTCTTTCTTTTAAGGTCTGTCTTTTTTGGTGTTCAATACTCATCTTGGATATCTATGTTCTTTCATAATTTCAGGGAATTTTTCTGTCAGCAACTCAGCAACAATACTGTTTGTGTTTTCAGATATCCCTCCCTGTTCAGGAACTCCAATAAATCACAGATTATTCATTTTGACAGAGTCCCACATGTTTCTTCATGCTTTCTCATTTTTCTTGCTTCTTTTCTCTCATTTCTCCCCATACCTGCTGATGTCAGTAGCTCTGTCTTCAAGGTCAGTAAGTCTAGTTTCCAGTTCAATTCTGCTCTTTTGGCTTTCAATTGAAATGTCTAATTCTGTAATTTTGTTATTGATCTGTCAGATTTCAGATTGCTGATATTTCCTCAGTTTGAATAGTTTGCTTAATTTTTCATTTTGCTCTCTTGCAGTTTTTAAAATGTCTAGGATGGCTCTCTATATAATGACCTCCAATAGTTTCAGCAAGGCTTCTTCATCCAGAAGGTTCTTTGGTACTTTATCTTGGGATTTCTATGGAGCCATGCGTGGATGTTTCTTTAAATGTTTGACTATGGCCTGTTGCTTTTAGGACATCTAAAGTCTGTTTAGTTTCTCTGTTGTTGTCTGAACAGGAGCTGAGGTGCAGTTCTGAGGAGAAAGTTGATAAACAGCCACCTCTTTGTACTCCAATGACTGGGCCCTATGGAATCTCTGTAGTAGCAGGCTCCACCTCCTGCTGGCAAAGAGAAGGTCCTACTTATGGAGTCCCTGGGGGGTAATTAAAGGTGGAAGAGATTCCGTCAGGCTGCACCATAGTTATTTCTCTAGGTAGTCTTATTTTTAAAGGTCAAAGCTATCTTACTGCTTACAAAATCAGTCAGGCTATCAGGTGTGCTATCCCCTCCTCCTGGCTGACAATAGAGGCACCTCTTCAGCTGTTTCCAGATGCAGTGATACAGTTCAAGGTAGGGACAGCCTACTAGCCTGCTGTGACCCCCTTGTGGGCCCTACCTGTGAGGCTAAATTGTATTAAACACAGCTTTTCTACAGGAAAAGCACTCCCCAGGTTGGGACTGCCTCCAGCCTGGGAATTAGCCCTTCCTAAGACCTCAGGTTGGGTAATTCTGCCTCCCAGTCAAACAAGATAGCATCCCAGTCAAGCTGTCCCACCCCTGCCAAACAGCAGACTCTGGCAGGGGTTCAAAAAGAGAGGGTTAAGGGGTTGTAGTGATCTGAGTCTGGAGCCAGGCTCTCAAAATGTGGTAAACCAGCCACTGATCATTCTAGCACTGTGTCTTAGCATTGCTGCTGGTTAAGCCCCTACCCAGCCTGCCAGACAACAAAATGAAAAAAAGTTAAAAACACCAGTTATCGTCGGTCCACAAGAGCTGGTCAGAGTGGGACTCAGCAAAAGAGAAGAAGTTTCCCCTTCAGTGGCACGTAGTCCAAACTGACAGCTGTATGTCCTACAGCTGACTGGGTGTCCAGAAAGATCCATTTCATTGTCCAGGCCTCAGTTTTCAGAGGGAATTAAGGAGACGTGTATCTAGTCTGCCATTTTGACTCCTCCCTCCAGGCAGTCTTATTTTAAAAGGGTGGGAGTTGTCCGAGAGCTGCCAAAATCATTCAGGCTGTCAGGTGTGGCAGGCCCCACTCCAATTTCCAGCTGACAAGAGAACCTCTTTGGCCATTCCCAGATGCTATGATGTAGTTCAACGTAGAGAGGGGTTCTAGGCCCTCTCTAGGGTAGGTAATACTCTACTAAACACAGCCTTTCTGCTAGAAAAGCGCTTTCTGGACTGGCACTGCTTCTCAGCTTGGAAATTATCCCCTGCTGAGGCTTCTGGTTGGGTGGCTCTACCTCTCAGCTGACCAAGATTGTGTGGCAGCCAGCTGCCCTTTCCATCATAAAACAGCAGAATCTACAGGAAAACTCAGAAAAGAGAGGGTGGAGGGGCAGTAGTGCCTTCAGTCAGCAGCCGGAGTCTCAAAATGTGGCTATCTCACTCACTGTCTCTCTGCTGCACTACAGGCTGCTTACTTTAGCACTTCAATAGAGCACATTTGCCAGCTCATGCCCACTCCCTGCTTCTGGGATATAAAAGAAGGCCTCAGTAGCTGCAGACTGCCCAGGTGTTGAGTCAGTAGGAGCATGGCTCGGCATGCACTGGCTCATGTTAGGGAGGGGTAGTTTGTCATTTAATGGTGCATAGTCCGATCTGACAAATATATGCTCTATCCTAGGGCTCTCTGGGTGTCCAGAGTGCTCTGTTCAATAATCAATCCAGGTCTTAGTTCTCAGAGGAAACTGAGGAGATGTGTATCTAGTCCACCAACTTGCCCCCCCAACCACTCCTAGTTTTGTTTTTGCAGTTATTTATTAAAAACTACATACCATCCAAACCAAACTTTTACTATTATGTCAACCTGAGCTCATGGTAACTCCATATGTGTCTAAGTAGAACTACGCGCCACAGGGTTTTCAGTGCCTGATATTGTGGAAGTATATTGCCAGGCCTTCCAAGGAATCTCTGGGTAGACTAACCAGCAACCATTTTGTTAGCAGCCAAGAGCTTAACTGTTTGCTCCACCCAGAGACTTCTAAAATTTACCTGAAAGTCTTAGGTAATACGGTTTATTAAAAGTTGTTTAAAAACTAAAGACATTTTAAAGAATACTTACTGTTGGATATGTCTGAATTTCTGTGTTTTTTATTCCCAGGCCAAAGATTTGCATCTGACATCTCATCCATTTTCTGAGCTACAGGAGGTATTTTTAGTCAATTAAAATGTTTAAAATAAAAAAATCTTATATATTTCTACTATATCATAATATTGCCACTCATATTTATAATTAGTATAGGATCACAGTACACTAACAGTGAACTATTAGAATAGACTATGTAGTTAAATGTAAAAATAACTGCAGTACTTTTCCTGAGTGCATCTTTGGGAATAATGTTATTTCTTTGAACAACATTTGAAATTACTCTTCAGTATATATATATTTTTATGTTATGCATATTTTAGGAAAAAAAGTTAAAATTTTCAACATGAAATAAGTGGCTTAATAAATGGCAAGATGAAAAAGCCATCAATCTAAAAGAAGGAAGGAAAGAAGGAAGAAAAACATCTAGAAAAGGTAGAGAAAGTACAATATTCTGAAGAAAGCATTACATGTAAATGCATCAAATGTTTCAGTTGAAAAGCAAAGATATTAACACTGTGTTAGAAATTCTAACTGTGGCATTTTCCAAGAAGAATTATCATAAGGATATAGAAAATCTAAAAGCAAAGTATATAAAAAGACATATCGTACAAATAAAAAACAAAAGGAAGTTGAAATATCTATATTAAACTCAAAAGCTGAACCAAACTCATTTCCCTCAAGCTGATTTTGACTCATAGTAACTCTATAGGACAGAGTAGAACTACCATGTATAGTTTCCAAGGGGTGCTTGGTAGGGCAGAAAAGCTAAATTTTTAGTTAGCAGCCTTAGCATTTAACCATTATACCATCAGGGTTTCCATACCTATATTAATACCGGTTAAAATAAGTATTAAGGCAAAATGCCTAATTAGAGACAAAAAGTATCCCTTCAAAAAGACAGAAGTTTAGTTCATAAGGAAAAAACTTTAGATGTGTATGCCCAATTGAGAGACTATGAAAACATCAAATATTTTGACAAGTATTGAGACAATGACAAGAAGTAATAAAGAAATTGAGTCACAGTGAGATAATTTAATGTATTTCTCTCAATAAATTATAAACACACCCAAAAATCTAAGAAAAACAAAATATTTAAATAATACAACTAAAAAATTTGACCAATAAATTTTTTGAACAACATGAATTCATAAATCAAAGAGAGAAATTCTCCTGATTTTAATATAAAACATTCCAACAACAATCCTAATTTTAATATGCACTAAATGGTATTTAAGGAGCCCTGGTGGCACAACGGAAACCCTTACAGTGTAGTAGTTAAAAGTTCATCTGCTAAGCAAAATGTTGGCAGTTCGAATCCAACCAGTGAACCTTGGAAACCCTACATAGCAGTTCTATTCTTCCCTATAGCATCACTGAATTGGAATTGACTCAACAGCAATGGGTTGTGTTTTTTGTTTGTTTGCTTTGGTTATGCAGTGGTTGAGCAAAAGGCTGGCTGTTAGAGTCCAGCCAGGAACTCTGCTGTGAGAAGGACCTAGTGATGGGCTTCTGTAACATTTCAGTCCAGGAAAACTCAGGGGCAGTTCTACTCTGACATACGGGGTCATTATGAGTCAAAAATCAACTCATTGTCACCCAACAGAAACAACAAAGGGTATTTCTTTTTTTGGTAACTAGAAAATACAAAAAAAAACACTTTAGAATATCAGTATTTACATTAAATAAAGGGCTCTGGTAGTGTAGCGGTTAAGGGCTTGGCTGCTAACCAAGAAAGTCAGCAGTTCAAATACACCAGCCCTCCTTGGAAGCATAATGGAACAGATTTACTCTGTTCTATAAGGTCTCTATGAATTGGAATCAACTAGGTGGCAATGGATTTGGTTTGGTTTTACATTAAATATAAATATTAAATATCCCAGTTTGAATCACAAAGTCTGTCACGTTGGATCAAAAAAAAAACTATAATACACTTTATTTTCAAGATATACTTTAAAATATATTGGAATGAATAAAAAAATATAATTCCCTGCTTCCTATTCATTAAAAAAATAGGTGTGGTCCTAGGAAACTGCCCATAAAGGGAAATTTGAAAGTTTTTAGCCATGATCTCAAAACTGAGGTAAGACAGCACTTGTCAAAAAATGTATCACAACATTCATACACTGAAAAACAAAATTCTTCTGCTTGTATCAATAAAAATAAAACAATGATATGAAAAATGATCATGCTATGAGTTGGGCTATGTGGTTGGACAGCTTCAGGTTTCCTATTTTGAAACTGACTTCTTAAGAATGGAATTTCATCCTCAGGTAAAACATCTTTATGTATAATCTCATCCAACCTCTGAACTACATAAGATTCTTTAAATTCCTTAAATAGAGAAATAGATTTATTGAAACATTTCTATAATTTAAATATATTAGAACTATCTAGCAATATTTTGTCTCATGTTTTGTAACAATATAATCAAATAATCATGTTATTGAGACTGAGAACTATAGAGTATCTCTATACAGTATATAAAGTATTAAAATAATTGGAGTACTTTTCAAGAGAATGTAGAAACAGACTTATTACACTCAAGAACCGAATAATTTATTTTTAGGTATGTAAAGGTATTCACGGAAACGCTGATGGCATAGTGGGTTAAGTGCTACGTTTGCTAACCAAAAGGTGGGCAGTTCAAATCTGCCAGGCCCTCCTTGGAAACTCTGTGAGGCAGTTCTACGCTGATCTGCAGGGTCTCTATGAGTGGAACTCGACTCGATGGCAGTGTTTCGTTTTGCTTTTTAAGGGTATTCACATAATTGAATTAATTAAACACATATAAAAATATGTCTTATTTATAACAGATACAGATAAGGAAAAAGAAATGAATAAAGTTTTCAAAATATTTTTAAAGAGGAGACAAAAATGTAAATAAGTTTAGAAAAATAGAAAATACAAGAAAACACCCTGGAATATCAGTACTTACATTAAATAAAGGACTATGGTAGTGTAGTGGTTAAGTGCTTGGCTGCTAACCAAAAAGATCAGCAGTTCAAATCCACCAGTGCTCCTTGGAAGCATAATGGAGCAGTTCTACTCTGTTCTATAGGGTCTCTGTGAATCGGAATCAACTACATGGCAATGGACTTGATTTGGTTTGGTTTTACATTAAATATAAATATTTACATAGCCCAGTTTAAAACACAGAGTCTGTCACATTGGATTAAAAAAATAACTATAATACACTTTTTTTCAAGATATAGAGCTAAAGCATAATACAGAATCTTAAAGGACAACTATGGAAAAATAATACTATACAAATACTTAATGAAATATGTATTTACCACTTTCATATCAAACAAAATAAACCTTAAGGCAAAAAAAAAAAAAGAAAAAAGAAATAGTTACTACAAAGTGTCCATCATCAAGACAGAAGCTTTGGTTCATGAGGAAGATATAAAAAAATAAAATTTGCACATACATAATTTAAAAAACAGCTTTTGAAAAACAAAACAAAAAACTTGTAAGACTTCGAGTAATTGAGAAGTAAACTACCTCTGTAGAAGAATTTAGAATATCTAACTTACTAATGATAGAATAACCAAAAGCAACTTCAAGGAAGTAAAAATGCAAACAATATAATTTGTCAACTTGTCTTAATGGAGTATATGACTGAGTACGTATCTGTGAACCACGGAAATGAATTTAGTTAAAAATCATTATGAAATTTTCACATAATTATACTTACTCTTGGATCCTTCTATTCCAGGACTTTCAAGCTTCTTAATTTGAGGTGGGTTTTGTGAGAGTAAGATTTTATTTTCAGGTGAAAGATTTTCATTTAATAGCTCATCAGTTTTCTCAGCTACAAGAAAAGAAGCTTTTAATCCACTAAAAAGTGAAATGGCTTCAGTGAGAACCCTTTGGATTATAAAAATATAACAAAACACACAAAATTTTCTGTCATTTAATAATAATTTAAGGAAATGACCATAAAAAATAAAATTAGAGTTTATTTTCTAAAGGCTATTCACATCTTTTAAAGTTTACAGCTTTCTATAACATATGATGGATTTAAACACTAGACTGAATAAAACATATAATTTGAAAATAAAGACAGGAAATAATAAGAAATATGAAACAGGTGAGGAATGAATAAGAAACATGAAACAGGTGAGAAAATAGAAGTCATCCAAAAGGTATATTTAAATGCAAATCTATCAATAACTTTAATAACTATATGTCACCGCATGTTCTAGGAAGAGACAAAGGTACTTACAATGGATTTTAAAATAATTCAACTGTTTATAAGACTGATAAATTATAAGCATACAGAAAGGTTAAAAGTAAAGAAATGAAAAAAGGATATAACAAAATAAGTCAGCTATAACTGTGTCAATGTGAGACAAAACAGGCTTTAAGTCAAAGAACCTTACTAGAGATTAAGATGGCCCCTTACATAAAAAGAATAGTTCACTAAGAATGTGTCAAGTTTTTATTTGTATGTACCTAATCACATAGATGGAAATCGTGGTGGCATAGTGGTTAAGTTCCATGTCTGCTAACCAAAAGGTTTAAGTTCGAATCTGTCAGGTACTCTCTGGAAACTCTATGGGGCAGTTCTACCCTGTTCTGTAGGGTCTTTATGAGTCAGAATTAACTTGGTAGACTGTGTAGTTAAAATATAAACATCATGTAACTATGTTTTTCACTTGTGCATGCAAAAGAAATCTTAGTACTTTTTAAATATACACAGCTATTAAATACATTCAAAATATGCTCCAGTTTTCTTACTTTAGAACAAAGTTTAAAATTTAGGGACTCACAAATGGTTAATAAAGAAATTTGTAATGATTTTAAAAATAGAGAGGAAAAGAGCATGAAACAAACATATTAGGCAGAAAAAATAGAAACCACAAAAAATGGTGCAATTAAACCTAAAAATATAAATAATTACATTAAATGTGATTATCAGTGATTAACAAGAAGACAAAGATATCAAAATGAATTTGAAAAATGTACAATAATCTGTTAATAAGAGATGCAATGAAATCATAAAGATACATTAATTTTAAAGTGAAAGGATCTAAAAAATACATCATACAAGCAAACAAAGTAGTTGTTAAGGCAAACCAACAAAACTACAAAAACAATGATGTGGTTTCCTTCGGACAAAAAATTTCTGTCCTCCAGGAAGATTACCAATTTTAAATTTATATGCAGGTAAATAATATAGCTTCCCAAGACATAAAACAAAACCTGAAACAACTATAAGAAGTAGAGAAATCCATAATAATAGTTGGAGATTTTAAAATATACAATTCAGTAGTTTTAGAGCAAACAGATCATCAGTAAAACCTAAAATATGAACAAAATAATTACCAACAGGAGCATATGCATGAAGACATCTTCATGAACCAACAAATAAATTTCACCTGAATTTTAAAAGATGTATAATTTATTACTTACTATAGATATTGTTATTTCTGGTAGTTCCGTGCTTCTTAGGATGAGATCGTATCCTGGAATCTAAAACTTTGTCCGTAGACAACAGATTCCCAACTACTGCAATGTTCTCTTTGGGGGCTTCAAGAAGAAATGCTAAATAGAGAAACAGATCTATAATGAAACCACCGGATATGTCAAATATTCAGCAAGGTTTCCACTCAATTGTGTAAAACTAAAGGAAAAGTACTGCAAAGTTAGAGCAGTGAACAATTTATTAAAATAAAGCCTGGAGCTAAAGTGTTAAATCATGTAAGTGGTGCTATTACTGACCATTGACCATGCAAATACAAACAAAAAGATACCAATATTTTTGCTTTTGTTCAATAGTTACCTAAAGGTATTCTTATTTTAGGTCAAAGTGTAAAATTTATATAAAATTTATGCTCAAATACATATTCACAAAGCAAAGAGAATAAACAGTCTGGTAAATTTAAATTTTTTATAACTTTTTTTATTTTTTATTAATTACAATAAAAGAATAAAATTTCTAACATTTATGAATTATCTCATCTATGATAAACCCTCAGCCCCCACCCATGTAGCCAACACAGTCATTTTCTTCTATGGATAATTCTCTTGTTAAGTCCTTCTAACAGGTGTCTCATACAAAATTTGTCCTTTTGACAGTGATTGATTTCACTCAGCATGATCTCTTCCAAATGAGACCATGTTATGAGATGTTTTCTAAAATTGTCGTTGTTTTTTATCATAGCATAGTGCTCCATTGAGAACATGTACTATAGTTTGCTTACCCACTCATCTGGTGATGGGCAGCGGGGTTGATTCCAACTTTTTGCTCTTGTGGACTGTGCTGCAACAAACATTCATGTACATGTGTCTGTTCGTGTGACTGTTCATTCGAACAGACATGTGTCTGTTCATCTGTTTGTTTCTGAAGGATAAATTCCGAGCAGGGGAATTACAGGATCAAGTGGCATATCTATCTCCAGCTATTTAAGGAAGCAGCAGACTGCTTTCCAAAGAGGCTGTACCATTTTGCAATCCCACCAGCAGTGTAGGAGAATTACAGTTTCCTCAGAGCCTCTCCAGCATTTGTTGTTTAGTGTTTTTTGGATCACGGCTAACCTTGTTGGGGTAAGATGATATCTCATTGTAGTTTTGATTTGAATTTCTTTAATAGCTAATGATTGTGAGCAATTCTACATGTGTTGTTTGGCTGTCTGGATCTCCTCTTCAGAGAAAAGTCTGTCCATCTGCTTCATCCATCGCTTAACTGGATTATTTATCCTTTTCTTGTTGATACTTTGTAATACCTTATAGATTATGGAGATCAGACATTGGTCGACATAGAGTTGCCAAATATTTTTTCCCATTCTGTAGGTGGTCTTTTAATTCTTTTGATGAGGTCTTTGGATGAGCAAAAGTATTTGATTCTTAGTAATTACCATTTATCTATTTTCTCTTCTGTTAAATGTGCTTTGTTTGTCAGATTTTGAAGTCTGTCTACACTGTGTATTAAAGCTTCCATTGTTGATCCTATTTTATCTGGGATGAGCTTTATCGTTTTTGATTTTATATTTAGGTCTTTTATCTAATTTGAGTTGGTTTTTGTATAAGGTGTGAGATACGGGTCTTGTTTCAATTTTTTGCAGATGGATATCCAATTTTGCCTACACCATTTTTTAAAAAGACTGTTCTTACCCCAGTTTAAAGTTTTGGGGCCTTTGTCTAATATCAACTGTTCATAGGAGGATGGTGGCATCTTTGGGGTCGCTACTCTGTTCCATTGGTTTATATGACTCTTTTTGCACCAGTACCAGGCTGTTTAGGCAACTGTGGCAGTGTAATAGGTTCTAAAGTTAGGTAATGAGAGGCCTCCCAGTGTGTTCTTCTTCATTGGTGCTTTACTTATCTGAGGTTTCTTCCCTTTCCAAACGAAGTTGGTGATTTGTTTCTCCATCTGATTAAAAAATGTCACTGGAATTTGTACTGGGATTGCACTGTGTAAGTAGATTGTTTGGGGCAAAATAGACATTTTCACAATATTTAGTCTTCCTAACCATGAGCACAGTAGATTACTCCATTTATGTAAGTCTCTCTTCGTTTCTTGAAGTAAGGTCCTGTAGTTCTCTTTCTAAAGATCTCTTATTTCTCTAGTTAGATTTATTCCAAGGTATTTTACCTTCTTGGGGGCTAGAGTAAATGGAATTGATTCATTGGTTTCTTCTTTAATAACCTCATTGTTGGAATAAAGGAATCCTACTGATATACTTATGTTTATCTTGTATCATGACACTTTGCTGAACTCCTCTATTAGTTCCAATAGTTTACTCATGGATTCCTTTGGATTCTCTGTATAAACAATCATATCATCTGCAAAGAGGGAGATCTTTACTTCTTCATTGCCAGTACAGATGCTGTTTATTTCTTTGTCTTGTCTAGTTGCTTTGGCTAGAACTTTTAGCACAATGTTGAATAGAAGTGGTGAGAGTGGGCATCCTTGTCTAGTTCTCATTCTCAAAGGGAATTCTTTCAGTCTTTCACCATTCAGGATGATGAAGGCAGTTGGCTTTGTGTAGATGTTACTGATTCCGTTGAGGAATTTCCCCTCTATTCCTATTCTTCTGAGAGTTTTAAGCATGAATGGGTGTTGAACTTTGTCAAATGCCTTTTCTGCACCAATTGACAAAATCAGGTGATTCTTATCTTTTGTGTTATTAATGAGACTGATTACATTAATTGCTTTTCTGATGTCGAACCGGGCTTGCATCCCTGGAATTAAACCAACTTGATCATGATGAATTATTTTTTTTATACACTGTTGAATTCTATTGGCTAGAATTTTGTTGAAGATTTCTGCATCTAGGTTCATGAGTGATGCCGTGACATTGGTCTGTAATTTTCTTTTTTTTGTGATATCTTTCCCTGGCTTTTGTATAATGGTTACGCTGGCTTCATAGAATGAATTGGGGAGTACTCCATCCCTATCTATGGTGTGAAATAGCCTCAATAGTGAGTCGGATCCGACTCGACGGCACTTGGCAAAAGTTTGGTAGAATTCTCTGGTGAAGCTTTCTGGGCCAGGAATTTTTTTGGTTGTTAGATTTTTGATGACTTTTTCAGTCTCACCTTTTGTGATAGATTTAATAAGATGATCTACTTCTCCTTGTGATAATCTTGGTGAGTCATATGAATCTAGAAATTTGTCTATTTCCCCTAGGTTTTCAAACCTGTTAGAGTACAGCCTTTCATAGTATTCTGTTATGATATTTTTTTTATTTCTGTTTTTTTTTTCTGCTGTAACATCTCCCATCTCATTTCTTAATTGGGTTATGTGCATCTTCTTCTGTTTTTATTTTGTAAGTTTAGCAATGGTTTATCAATTTTATTGATCTTTTCAAAGAACCAGCTTTTGGTTTGTTAATTTTTTCTATTGTTTTTTTTTTTTTTTTTTCTCTAATTCATTTACTTCTGCTCTAGTCTTTATAATCTGTTTTCTTCTGGTGCCTGAGGGGTTCTTCTATTGCTCTCTTTCTACTTGTTCAAGCTGTAAGGTTAATTCTTTAATTTGGACGCTTTCTTCATTCCAATGTGTGCAGTTATAGAGATAAACTGACCTCTGAGCACTGCTTTTTCTGCATCCCATAAATTCTGGTAGGATGCGTTTTCATTCTCATTTGAATCCATACATTTGTTTACTTTGTCCTTACTTTCCTCTATAACCTAAGGCTTTTTGAACAAAGTGTTGTTCATTTTCCATAACTTTGAATCTCTACCTATGAATTTTCTGTTATTGATTTCAACTTTTATAACTCTATGGTCTGAGAAGATACTTTGCAGTAAATCAATGGTTTGGATTTTATTGCTTTATGATCTAACACATGGTCTATTCTGAAGAATGTTCCATGTGCATTGGAGAAGAAGGTACATTTACCTGTTGATGTATGAAAAGATGTGTATATGTCGATAAGGTCAAGTTGGTTGATTGTTGCAATAAGATCTTCTGCATCTTTACTCAGCTTTTCTTCTGGATGATCTATCCACAACTGAAAGGGAAGTGTTGAAGTCTCCAACTATTATTGTGCAATTATCTATTTCATTTTTCACTGTTGTCAGTATTTGTTCAATGTATTTAGGTGCTCGGTATTGGGTGTATAAATATTCAATATTGTTAAGTCCTGCTTGAGTATTGAACCTTCCCTCAATAAGTAGTGACCATCTTTGTCCACAATAGTGGATTTAACATTAAAATCTATTTTATCTGAGATTAGTATTGCCACACCTGCTCTTCTTTGTGTATTGTTAGCTTGACAAATATTATTCCAAACTTAGATTTTCAATTTGTTGATATCTTTAAGTCTAACGTGTGTTTCTTGTAAGCAACATATAGATGGGTCATGTCTTTTGATCCAGGATGTCACTTGCTGTCTCTTTACTGAAGCATTCAGTCCATTTACATTCAATGTAATTATTGACAGGTATGTGTTTAGTGCCATCATTTTGATGTAATTACTTTTACGTTCATGTTTCTATATTGCTCTTAATGTTCTGTTCTGGGGCACTCTTCTTCATGGTTTGTTGTTTCAGTGTTGGTTTTGTGTTCGTTGAGACTCCTGTATTGCCATTTCTTATTTTGATACAATGCATTGTTTATCTGTTTTATGGCTACATGTATTATCCCCCTTAACATACTAAGATTAAATGCAGTTTTAACTGCTTCATAACTCTGAAACTTCCTCTGCATCTAAAACAAGTATAACTGCTGTAGTGTATCCCTCTTTTAATGTGATGGTATTATAGTTGTAATGATATGATCACAGATTCCCTTATTATAATACTGTAAGCTTTGATAAAGTTTTGTGGCTTTCTTAACTGATTAGAATTTTGGATGAAGTGTCCTGAAGTGTCACCTAAAATATACATTTAGGGAAGGCTTCTGTCAATATTTCATGTAATTTTGGTTTAGTTTTTATGAAATCTCTAAATTTCTCTTTATCTTCAAAGGTCTTAATTTCATCATTATATTTGATAGACAATTTTGCAGGATAAATAATTCTAGGATGGAAGTTGTTCTCATTCCAGGCTTTGATTGTATCTGCCCACTGTTTTCTAGCCAGCACTGTTTCTGCAGAAATGTCGGATGAAAGCCCACAGGGTTTCCCTCAGAGTGTTAGTTTGGCTTTGAGCCTTGCTGCTTATGTTTTAGCTTATTAAGCTTGCTTATAATACACCTTGGTGTCTTTCTTTTTGGGTCTAGCTTTTGTGGTGTTCAGTAAACATCTCAGATACCTATGTTCTCTTTGCTCATAACCTCAGGAAAGTTTTCTCTCAGCATCTCTACAGCAATATTGTCATTAATACCCCCTTGTTCAGGAACTCCAACTAATGTAAAGTATTCCTCTTCATGGAGTTCCACATGTTTCTTAATGTTTCTTCATTTTTCTTATTTCTTTTGGCTTTTGGCTTTCTCTGATTTCACCTCATAAATGCTCTTGTTGTTTACTCTACCTTCTAGGTCACTAAGTCTAACTTCCATCTGTTCAGTCCTACTCTTTTGGCTTTGGATAGACTCATTTAATTCTGTAATTTTGTTATTGATCTGATGTATTTCAGATCATTGATGTTCCATCAGTTGAAATAGCTTACCAAATTTTTCATTTTGTTCTACTGCATTCTGTTTAATCTCTAGGAGGGTTCTATATAAACATCTTTTGTATTAAACCTCTGATAGATTCAGAAAGACTTCTTCATCAGGGAAATTTTCAAAATTTTTTGAATCTTTAGGGAATTTTCTGGAGCATTTGAAGGCTGCTTCTTTAAATGATTAATTACGGTATGCTGCCTGTGTGTCATCTAGACACTGTTTGATTTCTCTAGTATCGGGATCTAAGAGAATTGTCAGTCACCAGCTGTCTCTAATACTCTAATGATTTGCCCGAGGTGAACTCTCGAGTATGGAAGACTATGCTTCTTTGGTGACAAAGAGGCTACCCTGCTTATGTAGAAACTGTGGGCTGTCAGCCAACCTTACAATATGGGTCAGAGGAGAGTGGGAGGAAAAGCTGCTGGGCCTCTCAACAGACAGAACTCCAGGCAAATACATAGGTCTCTCTGCCTTAAATGTAAACTACGCTTCTATGCAGGGAGCTGTCCAGGTTCTGAACTGGGAGCTGGGAGCTGTCCAACACCCTGGCCTGAAGAGGCAGTCCAACTCCACCTGCCAGTTGATAATGAAAGTATGTTACTGGCTGTTTGCAGAAGCTGCAGTTGTCCAATACAGTGAAACAGCAGAAGTGGAGATCAGACGGCCACTGGATCATTTTCAAGAGGGAAAAATCAGTCTTACACTGCTGTCTAGTCAAACATGCTAGGTCCTAGGTCTCACCAAAGGTTCAGTGCTCCATACAAATATCATCCACACCTTAGCTTTCAGAGAGAAATAAGGAGGTGTATGTGTCTACTCTGTCATCTTTTTTTTAAATTTAATTTTAAATAATTTCAGACCTCTGCAATTATTACACTTACTATTTTGTCTTTTCTGTCTAGAAATGCTTTGTCTTTTTATTTCAATCTGGGTTTTTATGCTTCATGTTGAAGCATAATATTCCCATTTGATTGTTCATAAAGAGGTACATAAAGGATGCATTTAGTTCACTAAATCTTTTGTGAAATTTTTAAATTTTGAACTCATAGCAAATGTACAGCAGCATTTACTCTCATTTTTATGAAGTTACAATAAGTTATTATATGCTAGCTCTCATAAAAATTGTGAGGACAGTTTTAATGGATGTGCA
Organism: Heterohyrax brucei; assembly: GCA_028571685.1. NCBI lineage: Eukaryota > Metazoa > Chordata > Mammalia > Hyracoidea > Procaviidae > Heterohyrax > Heterohyrax brucei. The sequence continues at coordinate 16,165,166 of CM053142.1, read as the reverse complement.
TTGCTGCTGTCTCATTATTTTGTCCCTATTTCTAGACATCAAATATATTTTATATTGGTGTCTGGTTCTCTTAGGTTATTTATACCCAAGTTAGTACCATATTTTTACATAAATAATATGTGTGCTAGAGGTTTTCTGCTAACCAGGTAACTCCCTCCTGTATTATTTTCTTAAGTGCTTTATATGCATTATATTTGCAGGCATGCTATTTGCAAAAATACAGTATTTATTCATAGACAAAATAGTAACAATATATATGCTTATGGTTATTCTTTACAGTATTGTCTGTAATTACAAATATTGGAAAAAATCTAAAAATTTAAGCATATAAGGCTTCTTAAGTAAACTAAGGTATATAACACAAATTATGATATAGCGAAAACCATGGTATATAGTGTAATACAAGCAACTGTGAAAGAAATAAAAAAGATCTCTGTAGGTTGACATGCAAAGATTTTCAAAACATAATCATAAGTCACAATGAAGAGTAAAAAAGAGGAAATGTAGCATACTACCTATCCGACAGAAAAGACGGAAATATTCGCCTTTACAAAATTAGACAATGGAAAGATAAACCAGAAAACACAGTAGTTGGTAACCTACAAGAGGAAGGCAGCATGACTGGAGAAGGCAAAAAGAAAGAATCTGGGAAGAAGGACACTTTTCTAGTTATATATTTCTGCATTCCTCTTTTACTTCTGGAAATAGATTAATGCTGTACTCATTCCAATAATAAAATTAAATCAACGTGGAAAAAAAGAAGACACTAAAACTGAAAGCAAATTCAGAAAATGAACCTACCAAAGGAGAAAGACAAAACACTATCCAAGTAAATCATAAATACAGTATTTGACATATACCCTTAGTATTGGGCAAGAGTATGAAAGCAAATTACAGACAGCTCATGGAACCTCTTCAGTAGGTTTGCTTTTGTGGTGGTATGAGTTAAAGAATTTCAGAACATATAGAATTGACCAAGTGTTTGGATATGAGTTGACAGTGGTTTATGCTGTAAGAAAGATGTAGTAAGGTAAAAATGAGCCCTTTGAGGATAGATTGGAATTGAAAGTGTCAGTGGCAATGCATGATTTGTAAATTATGTCGACACATGTGTGCATGTATGTATACTGCACATGTATATGTATGTGAGATATATCTGCTATAAATATGTATGTACGAGCCTATGTAAATACTGGTGAGTTTTGCTCCAGGCTAAAATCTTCTTTGGCTCTTTTAAACCCAACGAAAAGCAATTACAAAGTTGTTACCTGGTGGACTTCATGGCAGACAGCTTTCTTCCCTGTATCAAACTTGTTGCACATTCACTGCATTGCAGTCTCTAGAGGGAGCTACAGTCAGGACTTGGGCTGCCCAAGATGAGTCAGGGTCTTAAAGCACATCTGCACTGCTATCTCAGGAACTTCCATTAGGAGTCTTCCTTATGAGGATGGGGGCCCTTGGCTGACAGTGTTCAGGTGTCTCTACAGAAATCAGCTTTCTGAAAGGTCTCAAAGATACTTTTCTCGATGCTGACTCAGTATTCAGTACTTTTGCATACCTAGCTCTTCCTGCTCCGCCCCCCCCCATCTGATTCCCTGATCACAATACAGAGGAAGCCTTTTGCTTAGATCTCCCCTGGCACTAAGATGATCCATTTGTCTGCAAATATGTCTGACTCTTTGCTTGGTGCCAATCCATGGAGAAAAACTGGACATTGCAAGAAATGGCACTCTTTATGGTCACCCTCCATTTGCTTCATTATCTTAATGGACCACAGGACACCTGGCAGCTCTCTTTTACAAACTGGCTTACTGTGCATGGTGGTCAATTAAACAAAATGCCTTTCTGAAAAAGAACAATCATGAAGAGGCCATGTAACCTTTCTGGACATTAGTAAAGGGACTAATACATCATTTGCATGATTTGAAGTTTCCATGTCAATGTACTGTAGCAATTGCTTTTAAATGATCTTTGGCCAAATTTAACTTACTTGTAATGTTAATGATATTGTTCAATTAGTGCATGAGTCTCAGTAAGCTACTTCACTGTCAGCTGTCTGTCAGTGCCAGGGATCTTCTTAGAACTAATGACAGTCATTTAGTGTTAAGTCAGCTCACAGAGTCTAAGATGATTCTTGCTTCCATTGCCAGAGAACCTTAAGCAGTGTTCTCAGGAAATGCTGGCTGACACTGTTGTTCATGCTGTTCTTGAATGAGGCACTTCTAACAGTCTTTGCAAAAGCCCTTCCTTACTAAGGGGGAACACTGGTGCTCCTTTTAGCTTCCAAGTTCATCTCACTGGTCAAAGTTAGTGATAAAATCAGAGGGGCTCTATGAGAATTAGGAAAACAATTATTCACCACTGTTTAAGGTTCTCAGAAACCCTGGTGTTGTAGTAGGTAAGTGCTATAGTTGCTAGTGAAAAGGTCAGCAGTTCAAATCTGCCCAGCACTCCTTGGAAACCCTATGGGGCTGTTCTATTCTGTCCTATAGCGTCGCTATGAGTTGGCCTCAACTTGACAGCACTAAATTTGGTTTGGTCTTTGGCTTAAGGTTCTCTGGCAATGGAACCAAAAATCATCTTAGACCCCCTGAGCTGACTTACACTAAATGACTTATTAGTTCTAAGCAGATCCCTGGCACTGGTGGACAGCTGACAATGAAGAAACTTACTGAGACTCATGCACTAATTGAACAATATCACTAACATCACACATAAGCCAAAGATCATTCAAAAGCAATTGCTACAGTATACTGACAGACAACTGTTAGAAATTCGAGCTGGATGCAAAAGAGGATGTGGAACCAGGGATATCATTGCTGAGGGTCAGATGGATCCTGGCCAAAAGCAGAGAATAGAAGAATGATGTTTACCTGTGTTTTATTGGTTATGCAAAGGTATGTGACTATGTGGATCATGACAAATTATGGATAACATTGTGAAGAATGTGAATTCCAGAACACTTAATTGTGTTCATGAGGAACCTGTACACAGATCAAGAACAGTCATTCAAACAGAACAAGGGGATATTGTATGGTTTAAAGTTAGGAAAAGTTTGCATCAGGTTTATGTACTTTCACCATGCTTATTCAGTCTGTATTCTCAACAAATAATCTGAGAAACTGAGCTATATGAGGAAGAACAGGGCATCAGAATTGGAGGAGAGCTCATTAACGACCTGCAATGTGCAAATGACACAACCTTGCTTGCAGCAAGTGAGGAAGACTTGAAGTGCCTGCCATCAAAAGACGAAAGTGTACATACAGCCTTCAGTATGGATTATACATCCACATAAAGAGCGAGAAAACAAAAACCTCACAACTGGATTGATAAGCAACATCATAATAAATGGAGAAAAGATTGAGGTTGTCAAGGGTTTCATTTGTCTTGGATCCACAATCCACAACCTTGGAAGCAGCAGTCAATAAATCCAACCGGCTGCAAGAGACCTCTTTAAAGTGTTGACAGCAAAGATTTCACCTTGAAGACTCAGGTGCATCTGACACAAGCCATGGTATTTTCAATGGCATCATGTGAATGTGAAAGCTGGACAATGAATAAGGAAGGCAAAAGAACAACTGACTCCCTTGGACTGTGATTTTGGAAAACATTGAGTACACTGCTGACTGCCAGAAGAATGAAGAAATGTTTTCTGGAAGAAGTATAGCCAGAATACTGTCTAGAAGCAAAGATGGTAAGACTTTACTGCACATACTTTGGATATGTTATCAGAAGGGATCGATCACGGGAAAAAGACATCATCCTTGGTAAAGTAGAAGGTTAGTGAAATAGAGGGAGACCCTTAAAAAGATCAATTGACACAATGGTTACAACAGTGGGCTCAAGCATTACAACAATCATGAGGTTGTCACAAAACCTGGTAGTGTTTCGTTGTCATAGGATTGCTATGAGTAGGAACTGACTCATGGCTCCTAACAACAACAACATGCTTTTGATGAAAAAGCATGTAGAACCCTTTGTAAAAATTTCACCCAGCAACCCAAAGAGAACTCAGAGAATAGGTTACTTTGGATACACAATGAAGGAGGTAATCTGCCTAAACTTAGTCAGGGAGAGCTGCACCTAATGGCACTCATCATTACAGACTCCCTACTTCAAAGTGCCCTGACAGTGACCACTTTTTCTTAGCAGGAGGAGGAAGGGAATAAAAAAGGAGGGACACAAACACCCAAGATCCATTCTTCCTCAGCTGGGTCCTATTTGGGTTCCAATCCACAGATTTGGCCTATCTGTAATTGTCTGCCACTGAAAAATGTTAGGACTTCCCTTGCAATGGTTATTCTGGCCTTGTGAACCACCCTGATATCTCCTTGTTCTGCAGTGAGAGAGTGGAGCATGTAGATGAGGTTAACAAGACTTAGATTTGTAGGTCTATTTGTGCCACTCATGCTGGTTATCAAGCTCCATTAAGCTTTCTCATGGGGTCAGGAAGAACCCCTAGTAGCACAATGGTTGGCAGTTTGTACTCACCCACTGGCTCTACAGGAGAAATATCAAGTGACCAATCTGCTCCCATAAAGATTACAGCCAGGAAAACACTACAGAGCTAGAACTATGTTATATGGGGTCACTGTGAGTCAAAAATCAACTTGACAGTACCTAACAACAATATAGGGTCAGAACAATTGTTCTGCAACACAATCCAAATTTTAATGGAAAAATTCCTAAGTATAGAAAGAAAAGACTATTACCAAGATAGCAAAGACGGATCAGCAGAGAGAGCACAACATAAAAACGGTCAGGTGCTCTCTTCTGGACAGCCTGGACAAAGGTCTTCTCAGAAAGATCTCTGGATTTTGTTAGTCAACAATCTGTGAACTCCCCACCAAGGTACTCGTGCTAGGTAATGGGACACAGGGATAAGTGACCACACTACGGTCAGCCAGGCCCAAAGGCCCCTGAAGCATACAAGTGTTATTCATTCTGTCTTCCAATGGATCATAGAGGCCTCTAAACATTCACCCCCAACTCCTGATTTAAAAACAAAAACAAACAAACAAAAACTATGATGATGGCGGCAGAGATCTAATAAAACCAGAATTCAACAAGGACGTGAGGGAGAATTGCATTTCTTGTTTGTTTGTTTTTTTTTAAATATTTGTGCAAAAATGGCTCTAATTCCCGCACCGTTAGCACCAGAATAGAAGGGGATAAGAGATGACACTCTCTGGCTTCTTCTGACCGTCTTAGTTTAAAATGTTTTTAACTACTGGTAATTATTTATACTTACTTTTGAGTTTCTCCTCTTTGGAAGTGCTTTTCTTGTCTATTTGTGTTTCAATTTTTAACACTGAATCTTGATTCTCATGGATAATATTTTTATCTGGTACTTCACCAAGAGCTATAAAAAGAGATGCATTTAGTTCACTAAGTATAAAAATGGACCTACTGTGAAATCACAAGTTTTCAAATTCATAGCAGGTGTACCAAACTAAAAACCAAACCCACTGCCATCAAGTCAGTTCCAGCTCATGGCAACCCTATAGACAGAGCAGAATTGCCCCATAGAGATTCCAAGGAGCACCTGGTAGATTTGAACTGCTGGCCTTCTGGTTAGCAGCTGTAGCACTTATCTGCTATGTCACAAGGATTTCTAGCAAATTAATCCATACAACAATGTTCTTTTGCTTTATAGTTATAAGAAAATTGTCATAGGGAAGATTTGACATAAGTGTAAAGACAGTTTTCATGGGTATGTGTAAAAGCTATCTCATTATTTCATTAATATTTCTAGACATCAAATATATTTTATATTTATCTCTAATTCTCATTGATTAATATTCATAGAACAAACAATGAAAATGTATATTCACAGGCTATTTATTTCATTATTTGTAGTTGCAAAAATATTCAACGTCTCCTAAGTGTTTAAACAAAGCAGACTGGCTGATAAAAAGTATTTTGTATATAATACAAATTATACACACCAATATGTAAAAAATATGTATATATTTTACACACACACACATATATATATTTATAGTTTTGTAGTAACCCTGTGGGGCAGTTCTAGTCTGTCTATAAGGATGATATGAGTTGGAACTGACTTAACAGCAATGAGTTTGGTTTTGGTATAGGACAGTATAAAACTTCCCCACAGGGTTTCCAAGGAGCAGCTGTTAGATTCAAACTGCAGACATCTTTTGGTTAACAGTCTTAGCTTTTAACCACTGTACCACCAGGGTTAGATAAGAAAGGAGAATGAAAACTGTAAGCTAACTTAAGTTATTTTTCTTTTATGACCCGTCAGATGAAACTAAAGGGGCACAACAGCCCAAGGGCAGGAACTACAAGACAAGATGGGACAAAAAGATGGTAATAGGGAATCCAAAGTCAGAAAGTAGAGTGTTGACATGTCATGGGGTTGTTAACTAATGTCATAAAACAACACATGTACCAGCTGTTTAATGGGAAACTAGTTTGCCCCATAAACCTTCAGCTAAAGGATTAAAAAAACTTAAGCCAACTAGAAAAAAATTAATCCAAGAAAGTCATGAATATTGTACGTGATCTATTTTGTTAGTCCTGGGCAATAAAATCCTTTTATTAGAGTTGTTTTTGTAGTAACACATAGGGACATGAGTTACACAATTCTAAAAACCTTAGAAGCCTTGTAATATTCAGAACATGGTGATGTTCAGAGTCAAGACGTCAGTGTAGAAGGAAGAACATACACTTATGAAACAGAGGAAGGCAAAGATGGGTTTACACTTAACTTTATTCAAAAGATTTGGGCTTTGTCCTTGCTTCTTGATAATCTCTAAAACCTTGTAACTTCCCCCCAGTGACTGAAGTATCTTTGTTATCCAGATTTCCAAACCACAACTAAAGGATTATACAAATGATGTGACTCGGGCTGGGGCTGGTCAGACCAAAAGACTATCTAATTATGTCAGCTGACCTGGGGGTGGGAAGAGCATGATTCAATCAATCAGGCCTATATAATGAGGCTCCAATAAAGCTTCTAGACATGGAAACTGTCTGGGTTGTCCCGGTTGATGAAACATCAATGTGCATGGGAAGATAACCTACCCCTTTTGGGTACATGAAAATTTTGTATTAGGAACCCTCCCAGACCTCACCCAGGTTGTCTCTTCATTTATATCCTTTTTGCCACAATAAAACTATAATCACAAGCATAAGACTTTTTGCAACTTGTGCAAGCCATTCTAGTGAATAGTCATTTCCTGAGGGAGACAGCAGGTCAAAAGACAGGATGGGGAGGACCAACTGAGGTGGTATGCAAGATAGGTAAAGCCCCAAATTTGTAGTCAGTAGTTCAGAAGGGATGAAGTTCTGAGGAGGCACTAGAGCTTGCAACTAGAATTTTGAAGAAGTAAGAGAAAAAAACCTGAGTATGCAGTCAGTGGTTTGGAAGGAGCCATGAGGACTCCCCTGTTACTTGAATCTGAAGTCTTGGGCTTACTTGATGTCTGGAGGACAGTGTCCATTAATTTGTGAGATCTGATGTAGCTCTAGGTGGTTAGTGTCAGAGGAAGTACTATATGTGCAATTACTCTCATAACAGAATTGAAAAGTAGAGATTTGAGTTTATGACCATTTTTATCCTTATGGCAAGAAACAGCCATATGGGGATGGGGTAGAACTGAAGGTATCAATGTGAACTCACAGTTTCTAAAGTAGATTTATGTATTTGTATTGCATGAATATATGAACATGTAGATATAAGTAGACATATGTGTGTATGACTATGTATACAAACACACATACCAGGAAGTCTGGATCCAGGACAGTATATTATATGAGACAAGAGAATTCGTCTCAGGAAACGAGAAAAGATGCAGAAGGGAATTCTGGAGAGTATTGTTACTGCTATTGGGTGGTCACAAGTCTGTTTCAACTCATAGCAACACTATCTATAAAAGAACAAAAGATGGACTAGTATGGTGTCATCTTCATAATTGATTCTATGTCCCATTGTTGCAGCCACTGTGTCAGTTGATCTTTTTTGCTGACTGTCTACTTTACTAAGCATGATGTCCACCTCCAAGGACTGGCCCTTCCTCATAGCATGGCTAAAGAACACATGAGGAAGTTTCACCATTGTTGCAAGGATGTACTTCTTCCAAGACAGATTTATTCATTCTCCTGGTAGTCTGTGGTATATTCGACATTTTTTGTCAACACAAAAATTCAAAGGCATCAATTCTTCTTCTGTCACCCGTATTCATTGTCCAGCTTTCGCATACATGTGACGCAATTAAAAACATCATGGTTTGGGTCAGGTGAATGCTATACCTGAAAGTGACATCTTTCCTTTTTAATACTTTAAAGAGATTTTGGGCAGCATATTTTCCCAATGTAATACTTTGGTTCCAGTGTAGTTTCTTGACTGCTGCTTCCATGCAAATTACTTGTGGAGCCAAGTAAAATGAAATCTCTGACAACTTCATTATTTTCTCCATTTATTATGAGATTGCTTATTGGCACGGTAGTGAGTATTTTTGTTTTCTTTTTCTTGAGGTGTAATTCACGCTGAAAGCTGTAGTGTTTGATTTTCATCGGTAAAGGCTGTAAGAAATCTTTGCTTTCAGCAAGCAAGGTTGCAGCATCTGTGTGTCATGGTTGTCTATGAGTCTTTCCTAGGGTCGCCATGAGTCGGATCCAACTCAACGGCACATGGCTTGGCTGGCTACTGTCTTAAAGCTGTGTTCTTCTCAAGGTAGTCCTGCTCCTTGAATTATTTGCTCAGCATACAGGTTTAAAAGTATGGTGAAAGAATTAAACATTGATGGACACTTCTGATTTTAAGCTACGCATACTCCCTTATGAGTTCAAACTACTGCTTCTTGATTGCTGTACAGGTTCCTCTCATGAGTATAATTAGCCAGCCAAGTGTCGTTGAGTATAATTAAGTATTCTGGAATTCTCATTATCTGCAATGTTATCCATAATTTGTTATGATCCACACACTTGAATGCACTTCTGCAGCCATAAAACACAGGCAAACATCTTTCTAGTATTCCCTGATCCATTCCCCCAATCCATTAGATATTAGCTTTGATAGTTTTCATTCCATCTGCCCCTCTGAATCTGGCACGAATTTCTGGCTATTCCCTGTTGATGTACTATTTAAACAATTTTTGAAATATCTTCAGCAAAACTTTACTTAGGTGTGATATTAATACTGTTCAAGAACTTTCACCTCCTGTTGAATTACCTTTCTTCGGACTAGGCACGTACATGGATCTCTCCAGACAGTTGGGCAGGTAGCTGACTTCCAAATTTCTTGGAATAGACAATGAGCTACTTGGGGACTCTTTATATAAACTTTTTTGTTCTCATTGAGATCACTGCTTCCCTTCACTTTTATCTGCAGCTTATCTTATAAGCTTTTATACTTTAAGGTGAGTCAAATTAAAAATTCCACAGAAGGACTCTAAGACAGCTAGATAAGCAATTGTCTGGCTACTACTTATCATCTTCCTGGAATGAAAACAAAAGTTATCAGAGACCAATTGAGTCAAGTGGTACCAGATGGCTGCTGTTATCTCTAAAAACGATCCTGGTGATGAAAGAAAGCCTGAAACTCACTGATTTATAAGACTTATACTTTTATTGTAAGATTTATGCCTTTAACTGGAAACCTTGGTGGAATAGTGGTTAAATACTATGTCTGCTAACCAAAAGGTTGGCAGTTCGAATATACCAGGTGCTCCTTGGAAACTCTATAGAGCAGTTTTACTCCGCTCTATAGGGTTGTGAGTTGGAATCCACTAAGCAGCAGTTGGTTTGGTTTGGTTTTGGTTTAAGCCTTTAAAAGTAATGTAGCATGCTCCAGAATTGCTTCAGATAGAAATTATCATGGATTGAATTGTGTCCTCCAAAAAGTGTGTGCAGCATTTTGACTAGGCCATGATTACCAGCACTGTGTGATGTTCCTGTATGTTGCAAACACTGCCTTTGTGAAGTTAATGAAGGTGGATGGCAGCAATTGGGTTGGTGAGGCAGAACTCAAGGTGTAAGAGTATATTGTGCCTTGACACAGTTTCTTGAGATACAAAAGAAAGGAAAGAAAGCAGAGAACTGGGGACCTCATACCACCAAGAAAGCAGTGCCAGTTGCAGAGTGCTGGGGAGACAGTGGTGCCTGAAACAGAGGCAGAGACACACCAGTCTGAGGATCCAGTGAAGTTTACTGGAAGACAAGAGAGTGGGGCCTGAGATGAGGGTGGCTCTGCCTGCCTCCCCCAAGTAGGGCAAGTTTTATATAGTTTTAAAGTTCTGATGAAGTAGTGTGTGGTGAGGGTTTTACACTTTGATAAAGAAAGAAAGAGAAGAAGGGTAGCAAGAAATTCTGGTTAGGGGATTTATGGTCTGATAAGGAAGAAGTGTTAATTAGAAGGGGGAAGGGGTAGATTTGTTCACAGTCCAGGTTTTGATAAGAGAAATGTTTTGATTAGGAGGGTAGGGGTGGCAGGCATAAGGTTATTTACAGATTTACGGTTATACCAGGTTAGGTATACCAGGTCTCTCAATGACCTCCCTGAATTTCAAGGACAGAGACCCTTCACAGTGCACATCCTCTGGAAAGAACCTGGGGTTCCCAGACCTCAGAAGCTCCCAATCTAGGGGTAGATTGATGATAAGGACCCTTTTCCAGAACCGAAAGACTCTCCCTGGAGCTGATACCCTGAATTTGACTCCTAGCCTACCTTTCTGTGAAAAAATAAATTTCTCTTTCCTAAAGCCACCCACTTAGTCACCAGATGACTAAGACAGGGACCCATAGTGATCTTGCAGACTTGGTGAATTGATCTCTATAATGAAGGAAGTAATCTTGTCAAACATACTGATGGAGAAAGGCATCTTGAGGGAAGCATCATTATAGACCCCTACTTCTGATCGCCCTGATAATCACTTTTCCTCAGCAGGAGGAGGCAGATAGGCCTTGAACATTTATCACCATTTGTTACCTGAGTTAGGTACCATTTGAACTCCTAAAAGATTGGCACAGTTGTGATGAGTTCTGGTCAATGAAAAGTAGGTTTGGATCACTTTTGCAGAGGCCACAGTTTTCCTAAAAGCCAGCCTGATGTTCCCTGGGTATAAAATGAAGCAGTGCTAACAGGAAATGATGAGATCATTAAACAGGTTCCAATCTCTAGCTTTGTTCATGCCACTCCTGTTGGTTAACATCCTCAATTAAAGCTCCTCATAAGTAAAGTCAGTGACTCAATATGGATCTTAACTGAGAAATTATAGGAAATAAAAAATCAGTTACTGACAAGATTATAAAGATTGACCAACAAAGAGAAATGTAAAACCAGTCTTTTCTGACAATCCATACACAGGCTTTCCAAAAAGGTGGTTAAAAAAAAAAAAATGAGGTCACCGAGAATGGGAATGACAGAGTCATAACTCATGGCTTGTACCAAGGAACTGTAAGGTGACATGCAGCCCCTCTAGGTTACACAGGGCGAAGGGCTCTATGACTAACACAAGTGCTGTTCCGTTTGCCCTTCCAAGGCAACCTATATTTTAACCAGAGACTTCTATTGCGAAGCCAAGCCAAGTGCCGTCGAGTCGGATCCGACTCATAGTGACCCTCAGTGCACTAAAATTTATATAAATCTCAAGTCTCTCAAAACAAAAAGAAGAACATACAGGTACACTGAGGTGGCACTGTCCCTGGAAAACTAAGAACTTCTGCTAAAGTCTGAGTTCACTGGGGGATGTGGAGGATAATTGCAACTTCTTGGCCTTTTGGATACCAGTGCACAGATAATTGTGATTTCCAGTAAGATGAATGGGCACAAGTGATGCTATCTAGTTTGAGGTCTGAGCATACAACCACTAGGCTTCTTACCAAGGCCATATTAAAAATAGTAGCCATCCCCAGGTTACAAATAAGATTCATTGATAAATTTTCCTTCAAGCTGAATTTATAAATAATTCAGAACAGGTGCAGAGGGTTCTTATTTAGCATCAATTAGTAAGATGTCAGCCTTAATATACAGTACATAATTTATATTTCAGTATATATAAAACACTTAAGAAAACTTCCAAAACATGTAGTGTTTTCATCAGAACCACAAAGTAGGGTATGCATTTGTTATTTAGAACCACTGTATTTTAACTCCAAATTTTAATATAATAAATTTTAGGGCATTCCATTGTTAAGTGGAAGTTGTCTATAATTCAGATGTTCCTAACCCAGTAATTATCTATAGATGTCTTTATGCCCTTCAAAATGTCCATTGCTTTGGTATTCACTACTGAACGCATTATTAGTACAAATGTATTTTCCATCTGAAACTCAACTGCCTTCACCACCTGCCCTATTGGAATGTCTACAGGTTGATCTAGTGTTTTAATTCTTGTGAGAAACCATAAAACTGTTTGATTATTTGTACCTAGCTTCATTATCTCCCAAAGTCAAAACCAATTTCCAAGGGGGAAAAAAGGAATAACTGCCCCCATCTCTGATTTTAAGAGAGCCAAGATTTCTGCAAGACTATTGATCTGTGCAATAATTGTTTCTGATATGTTTGTTAGTCCGTGGATACTTGGAAACTCACAATTGAGTAAAGGCACTCAATGTCATAGTGCTGTATTTGGGACTTCAGTACTAGACATTGTTCCTGATACAAAAGCTGTTGACCAAGCTGAGGTAACAAGGTATGCAGAGAGTAACACTGCAAGTGCCTTCATCAGCATCCCTTCCATCTGAGTAACAGGGATCGATTTGTAATTACAAAGTGGGCAAAAATACACTCCTAATGTCCTTCTACAAGTGTACCTATCAGTTATCAATGCTTTGTAGGAAGTCACTTGGAAATACTACCATTCACAGACGAAACACTGTCCTTTCACTGTGTGTGGCTCTTTTTCGGTTGGCTAAGGCAAGGACACCACCACCAAGTAGTGGACATCTACATGTGGCAACACAGCGAGGCCATCGATAAAGACATGGTCTAAGCACTGACTAGTCAACTGAAAATTTTAAACATAATCTAGGAAGGGGTAAGAAGTCTTATTTCATAGAAAAGCAGTTAGAAAAAGGTGCTGACACTGTATAGCGAGAAATGATGACCTGCCATGGTAGGACTATTCACTAATGACATGCTCACATTCCCCTCATTGGTATATTGACTGTATCCGTTTATTGGTTATCAGAAAATCTTCTACCTTCTTAGTACACCCCAACTAGCAGAATCACCTGAAACAAAAAAAAGCCTAGTGCAACTGAGTCAATTCTGATTCACAGTGACCCTATAGGTCAGAGTAGAACTGCCCCATAGAGTTTCCAAGGAATACCTGAGGGATTTGAACTGCCAATCTTTTGATTAGCAGCTGTAGCTCTTAACCACTACACCACCAGGGTTTCCACAGGATCACCTAGAGGCCCTAAAAAGTCACTCAGGTTACCTTTCCACCTGTCCCCACTAATCCACATTTGTAGCTTGAGTTAAAGGTATCAGCAGCTCTCAGTTCACTGACTTGAGCCTATGGCAGAAAGATAATGCTACAACAGAATCCACTGGACTACTGAACTAATTACTTAGATTCATCTAAGAGGTATATCTTCTGGGAGAGACAATTATTGGCCTGTATTTGGCCATGGTGGATACTAAGTGCAAGATCCACGGTTGTGGAACAGTCTTATGATCAGTAATTCCAACTAAATGCCATCACTACTTTGTGGTTCACTAGTTGCCAGAGGTTATTCACAATTTAGGTCAAGGAATAAAATTTCTGTAAAATATATACTTAAATACAAAGGAAAATAGAGCTTCTGATGAGTTAAATTAAAAATACTTTTGGCTACTGGTAGTTAATATACCTACATTTGAGTTTTTTCTCTTTGGAAGTGCTTTCCTTGATTACTCGCCTTTGGGTTTTTGACACTGAATCTCGTTTCTCATGAAAAAGATTTTCATCTGATACTTCACCAGAAGCTATGTTAAAAAAAAAAATGCATTTAGTCCACTAAGTAGATAAAAGACATCTGTTCTGAAATCCCTAGCTTTCAAATTTATAGCAAATGAAGAACAACTGTACAAGGGTACAGCAATTCTCTCTCATTTTACATTTATGACAAAATTACTATGTAACATGTGACATGAAAATGTAAGGACAGTTTTGAAGAGCATATGTAAATGCTATTTTGTTTCCAAATATTTCTAGACAGCAAATATATATTATGTTGAACTCCAATTTTCATAAATTAATACATATTCATAGACCAAACAATGACAGTGCATACACAACATCATTAAAGGATTATTTCTAATTACAAAAACCACCTAAGTGTTCCATCTCAGCAGATAGATTAATAAACTATATAAAGCATGATGTAGAATAAACAATGGTATATAATGTGGTATAAATTTAAAAAATCCATTGCCATTGAGTCAATTCTGGTTTATAGAAACCCTGTAGGACAAAGCAGAACTGCCCTACAGTATTTCTAAGACCATAATCTTTCACAGAAACTGACTGCCACATTTTTTTCCTACAACATGGCTGGTGAGTTTGAACCAACTACCTTTTAGTTAGAGTTAGAGCACATAACCACTATACCACCAGGGCTCCTAACAATGTGGTATAAACAATCATAAAGGAATAAAAATGATTTTCATAAGCAAGTATGGAGGATTTCCAAGAGACAATGTTAAGTCAAAAAGAAGCTATATAGTACGCTATCTTTGGGGTAATAAATAAGGTAAAATAAAACAAAGAAAATCCACACAGAGAGATAACTTTACAAAAAAATAAAATATATATAGGAAAGATAATCCAGAAATAACATAGTCGGTTACTTACAAAAAGAGAAGAGGACTGGGGAAATCAAGGAGTCGGGGCATAATGGCAAAGGAATGATACTTCGCTCAGTATGCCTTTTTGCATGCTTTTACTTTGGGATATATATTAATGGTCTTCACACAATAAGTAAAACATTAAAGATAAGACAGTGAGAAATAAAACTAAAAACAAACTTAAAAAATGAATCATCTGAATAAAAAAGAAGCACTAAATCAAATAACCTTACTTCCTATTGAACTAGATTGATCAAAGGGTCTGTGGTGAACTATTAACCTAAAGATGAGCAGCTCAAAGCACCTAGAAGTACCATACAAGAAAGGATCTGGAAATCTCCCTCCATTATAAAATACAGTTAAGAAAACATGAGGAAGTAGTTCTACCCTGTAACGTAACGATTGCAATGAGTCAGAGTTAACTCAGTGGCAACAGATAACAAACCCAAGAAACATATTAATACGATATGTGATATATATTCAGTCCTCAGTTGAGTGGAGTGCAAAAAAATTATGAAAATTTTTGAGCAGGTTTGTATTTATAATTGCATGAACTAAGCATTTCTGAAACAATTTTAGAAGCTATTTCTGCCTTCAATTCTGTCAGTGTTTGCTCTATATTACAATTAGATCTCTAATATTAGGTATATGTATTTATAATTGTTATATCTTCTAGATGAATTGACACTTTTTTTTATTGTGATTGATTGAAAGTGTACAATCCAATTTAAATTCCATGCCCGCCTGTCTGCAGCTCCTTCTGCTCTCCTTGCCCAGTGACAGCACACTCCTCCTTTCCGTTCTATACAAGTCATATCCTCTTAACAATCTCCTGTCCCCTCCTCTCCACACCCCTCTAGTAAAAGGCCAGTAGGGTGACATCCTGTAGATGCATAGAACCATAAAGTACACACACAATATGGTCACTCTGTGTCCCCAAGTCTAATCCCTTCGTTTCCAAAGAGCTGACCTCAGTAATGATTTATGATCAAGGGCAGCATCAGGTCTAGGGGCCATACTCCCAAGGGAACTCCCAGGCCTTCGGACCAACAATTACGGTCTTTTGATAGGGTTCTTAGGGTGCACCCCTTTTTATCCTTTCTGCCCATGGGTGTCAACCTTGTCAGCCCCATCACAGCTGTCGTTAGTGGTGGCTGGGTACCTTCTGGTTCTTCTGGTCATATGTTGATATATTCACTCATTCACATGGGTCCTGTCTTCTCGGCTGTCCTTGGTGATTATCTGTTTCAGCTCAGTTGGGATCATTTGGTGTACCACAAACGGCAGCTTGCTAGCTTTTAAGACCCTAGCTACCACTCGCCATACCACTCACCCATATGGGGTGAAGAAGACTTTTAGCAATGGGCTAGTTATGCCAGTTGGTCTCAATGTCTCTTGAGAGCATGGATCCCAGACCCCCACCCCTGCTACTCTATCCTTGCAATATTGGGTTAAGATTGGAAGAGTTTTCAGATTATGTTGAAGTCCAGTTAAATTGATCTTCTTTCTAACGTGTGCTGTCACTGATTTCACCCAACCAAATTTCTATCAACTATCTAATCTATACCCAATCCTTCTGCTTCTTGCCTCCCCTCCCTTGCAGCCATCAAAGAGTCTTTTCTTCTGTACATAAGTCTGTTTTTAAGTCCTTAGAGCAGGAATCTCATACAATATTCATTCTTGTGCCGCTGACTGATTTCACTCAGCATAATGTCTTCCAGTTGAAACCAGGTTATGAGATGCTTCCTAAAATCATCATTGTTCTTTATCACTGCCTAGTGTTCCATTCAGTATATATACCATAGTTGGTCTACCATTCATCTGTTGTTGGGCATCAGACTTGATTCCATCTTTTTGCTATTGAGGACTGTGCTGAGATAAACATTTGTGTGCATGTATCTGTTTGTGTGATTGCCCTTCCTTCTGTAGGATATACTCTGAACATTGGGATTATTTGGATCAAATGATATATCTATTTCCAGCTTTTTAAGGAAGTGCCAGATAGCTTTCCAAAGAGGTGTACCTTTTGCATTCCCACTATCAGTGTAAGAGAGTTCCAATTTCTCCACAGCCTCTCTAGCATTAGTTGTTTTGTGTTTTCTGCATCATGGCCAACCTTGTTGTGGTGAGACGATATCATAGTTTTGATTTGGATATCTTTGATAGCCAATGATCATTAACATTTCTGCATGTCTTTTGACTATCCCTATCCTCTTTAGTGAAATGTCTATCCATCTCCTTTGCCCATTGTTTAATTGGGTTATTTATCCTTTTCTTGTGCTGCTTTGCAGCACCTTGTAGATTGTGGAGATCAGATGTCGATCTGACATACAGCTGGCAAATATTTTTTCCATTCTGTAGGTGATCTTTTAATTCTTTTGATAAAGTCTTTGAATGAGTAAAAGTATTTGATTCTTAGTAGTTTCCATTTATGGATTTTCTTTTATGATCATGCTTCTTTTATGATTCTTTTATGATCATGCTTTGCCTGATTTTAAAGTCTAAGTTGTGTATTAGAACTTCCATTGCTGATCCAATATTTTCTTGCATGATTTTTATTGCTTTAGGTTTGATATTTAGGTCTTTTATCCAATTTGAGTTGCATTTTGTGTAAGTCGTGAGATACGGATCTTGTTTCAATTTTTTGCAGATAGATATCCAATTTTGCCAGCACCATTTGTTAAACAGACTGCTTTTACCCCAGTTTAGAATCTTAGGGGCTTTGTCAAGTATCAAGTGCTCACAGGAGGATGGAGGCATCTCTGGAGTCTCAACTCTGTTCCACTGGTCTATATGTCTCTTTTTGCATGAGTACCAGACTGTTTTGACAACTGTGGTAGTGTAATCGGTTCTAAAGTTGATAATGAGAGGCCTCCCAGTGTGTCCTTCTTCTTCAGTAGTGCTTTGCTTATCTGGGGTTTCTTCTCTTTGCAAATAAAGTTGGTGATTTGTTTCTCCACCTAATTAAAAAATGTCACTAGAATCTGTATTGGGATTGCATTGTATATGTAGATAGCTTTGGGTAAGATAGATGTTTTCACAGTGTTAAATCTTCCAATCCATGAGCAGGGTAGGTTTCTCCATTTATGTAAGTATCTCTTAGTTTCCTGCAGTAAGGTCTTGTAGTTCTCTTTGTAACGGTTTCTTATTTCTCTAGATTTATTCCTATGTGTTTTATATTCTTGGAGTCTATACTCAACAGTATTGATTTGGTGATTTCTTCTTTAATAATCTCTTTGTTGGCATAAAGGAATCCTTCTGATTGTACCCTGATACTTTGCTGAACTCTTTTATTAGTTTGAGTAGTTTACTTATGGATTCTTTAGGATTTTCTGCATGTACAATTGTATCATCTGCAAATAGGGAGATTTTTACTTCTTCTTTGCTGATGCAGATGCCCTTTATTTCTTCTGTCTTGTCTGATTGCTCTGGCCAGAACCTCTAGTGCAAAGTTGAATAGCAGAAGTGAGAGTGGGCATCCTTGTTTAGTTCCGTTCTCAAGGGGAATTCTTTCAGTCTCCATTCAGTGTGATGTGGGTGGTTGACTTTGTGTAGATGGCCCTTACTGCTTGAGGAATTTGCCTTCTATTCCTATTTCGCTGAGAGTTTGTAGCATGAATGGGTGATGGACTTTAGAAATGCCTTTTCTGCATCAATTGACAAAATCAGGTGATTCTTACCTTTTGTGTTATTTATGTGGTTGATCACATTATTTGTTTATCCGATGTTGAACCAGACTTGCATCTCAGGTATGAATCCAACTTAGTTGTGATGAATTATTTTTTTGATATGTTATTGAATTCTATTGGCAAGGATATTGTCGAAGATTTTTGCATTTAGTTTCCTGAGTGATATTGGTCTGTAATTTTCCTTTTTTTTTTTTTGGTTCTTTCCCAGGCTTTGATATCAGCCTTACGCTGGTTTCATAGAATCAATTTGGGAGTATTCCATCCCTTTCGATGCTATGAAATAGACTCAGTCATATTGGAGTTAACTCTTGTCTAAAAGCTTGGTAGAATTCTGCAGTGAAGCTATCTGGGCCAGGGCTTTTTTGGTTGGTAGTTTTTTGATGACTTTTTCAATCTCTTCCTTTGTGACGAGTTTATTAAGTTGTTTGACTTCTCCTTGTAGTAATTTTGGTAGGTGACATGAATCTAGGAATTTGTCCCATCCTCTAGGTTTTCAAAGCTGTTATTGTATAGTCTTTAATAGTATTCTATTATAATATTTTTTATTTCTGCTGGATCTGCTGTGGTATCTCCCATCTTATTTCTTATTCAGGTTATTTGTTTCCTTTTTCTTTAGTGAGTTTAGCCAATGGTCTGTCAATTTTGCTGATCTTTTCAGAAAACCAGGCTTTGGTCATAACAATTGTTCTTCTATTCTCTAATTCATTTAGTTCTGCTCTAATCTTTATGATCTGTTTTTGTCAGGTGTCTGAGGAGTTCATCTGTTGTACACTTTATACTCGTTCAGTGAATGAACTGTAGGGTTCATTCTTTGGTTTGGGTCCTTTTTTCCTTCCAGATGTGTGCATTTATAGAGATAATTTGACCCGTAAGCACTGCTTTGTTTTATCCCAGAGGTTCTAGTAGGATGTGTTTTCATTCTCATTTGATTCCATAAATTTCTTTATTTCACCCTTGATTTCTTCTATAACCCATGGCTTTTTGAACAAGGTGTTGTTCCGTTTCCATGAGTTCCAATTTCTATGTTTTTTCTGCTACTGATTTTGACTTTTATGGCTTTATGATCTGAGAAGATGCTTTGCATTAATTCAGTGGTTTGGATTTTGTTGCGATTTGCCTTATGTGCTAACACATGGTCTATCCTGGAAAATGTTCCATGTGCATTGGAGAAGAATGTGTACTTATATGTTGGTGGATAAAAAGTTCTGTATATGTCGATGAGGTCTAGTTGGTTAATTGTGGCAATAACATCTGTGTCTTTACTGAGCTTTTCTCTAGAAGATCTGTCCAATGCTGAAACTGGTGTGTTGAAGTCTCCCACTATTATTGTGGAATAATATACCTCATTTTTCAATGTAATCAGTGTTTCTTTGATGTATTTAGATGTTTTATTATTATGTGCATAAATACTTAATATTGTTAAGCCCTGCTTGTGTATTGAATCTTTCAGCAACAAATAGTGGCTATCCTTGTCTGAAATGGTGGATTTTACATTAAAATCTATTTTATCTGAGATTAGCATTGCCACATCTGCTCTTCTTTGTATAATCTTAGGTTGGTACATGTTCTTCCATCCTTTAATTTTCAGTCTGTTCATATCTTTAAGTCCAAGATGTGTTTCTTGCAAGCAACACATAGACGGGCCGTGTGTTTTGATCCAGAATGTCACTCATTGTCTCTTTACTGGAGCTATTTGTTTACATTCAGTGTAATTATTGATAGGTATGTGTTTAGTGCTGTCATTTTGATGTTTTCATTTTTGTGTTGGTGTTTCTCTGTTGCTCTTAATATTCTATTCTGGGTCATTCTTCTTTATGGGTTGATGTTTCTTCCTTTTCAGTGTTGGTTTTGTGTTTATTGAGACTCCTGTTTTATGTTTCTTGTTTTGATATGTTATATCCTTAGTGTGCATTGAAGCTAACCCTATGATCCCCCTTAATAATCTAAGTTTACGCCCAATTTTAACTTCTATGTGTCTTATTAACTTCCCCTCCATCTGGAAGGACTATAACTACTGTATTACATCCCTCCTTTTAATGTGATGGTATCTTAGTTTTCAGGATATGATCACCAGATCCCTTCTTTTAATATTATGGCTTTGATTGAGTATTGTGCCTTCCCTAATTGGGTACGTTTCTGGATGTTATGTCCTGCATTGCCTCCTTAAATATAGACTTAATGGTTTTGTTTTTGTAAGCAAAGAGCTTCTTTCAGTATTTCTTGTACCTTTGGTTTGTTTTTTACAAAGTCTCTAAGTTTCTGTTTATCTGTAAATGTCTTAATTTCATTTTCATATTTGAAAGAGTTTTGCATTTTGCTCTGCTGCATTTTGTATAATGTCTAGGAGGACTCTACATATAATTCTTCTGTACTTAACCTCCAATAGTTTCAGAAAGTCTTCTTCGTCTGGGACGTTCTTTGATTCTTTATTTTGGGAGTCTTCTGGAGCCATGGCTGGATGTTTCTTTAAATGTTTAGCTAGGGTTTGTTGCTTTCAGGGTGTGTAGAGTCTGTTTACTTTCTCTAGTGTTGCCTCAACAGGAGCTGAGACACAGTTCTGAGAAGACAGTCAGTCACAAGCCACCTCTATGTACTCCTATGACCGGGCCCAGTGGAATCTCGGGGGTAGCAGGCTCTACCATCTTGCTGGAAAAGAAATGGCCCTATTTATGGAGTGACTGGAGGGTCATCGGTCTACCCTCTGATGTGGGTCAGTAAAGGTTGGAAGAGTTGCCACCAGGCTGCACTGCAGTTATTTCTCTAGGCAGTCTTATTTTATAAACATAAAAGCTAACCAACAGCTTCCAAAATCAGTCGGGCCATCAGGTGTGACGAGACCCTCCTTCCACCTAACAGCAGGGACACCTCTTCCATTGTCCCCAAATGATATGATATATTTAAAAGTAGGGACATGTTACTGGCCTGCTGTCATCTTCTGCTGGGCCTCACCTATACTGCACTAAACATAGCTTTTCTGCTTGAAAAGTGCTTCCTGGGCTCAGACTGCCTTCCAGCCTGGAAATTAGCCCCTGCTGAGGTCTCCAGTTGGTTAACTCCACCTCCTAGTCAAACAAGATGGTAACTCGGTCAAGCTGTCCCACATACCGCAAAATAGCCAAATGTATGGCAGACATCTTTAAAGAGAGGGTGGAGGGGCTGTGGTTCTCTGAGTTTGGAGCCAGGCTCTCAAAATGTGGTTATTTCACCTGCTGATCACATCAGCACTGCAGGTCAGCATAGCAGCCAGTTAACCCTGCTGGTTGGCCAACAAAAAAGAAAAACAGGTTAAAAACACCAGTTTACCTTCATTCTGCAGGAGCTGGCCAATTCAACCAAAGCAGGGCTCAGCAAAAGACAAGAAAGTTCCTGTTCAGTAGCATGTAGTCCAAACTGGCAGTCTTATGCCCCATTCTAGGGTTCACTGGGTGTCCAGAAAGATCCATTTAATTACCAATCCAGGCCTTAGTTTTCAGAGGGAATTAAGGAGATGTCTATCTAGTCCTCCTTCTTGACTCTGCCCCCTGAATTGACACTTTTTTTTGGCTTGGTTTGGCATCATTTTATAATGTCCTTATTTGTCTCATAGATTTTAACTGAAAGTCTGTATTGTCTGATATTGACATACTATTCCCAACTCTCTTTTCATTATTCTTTGTCATGGATTGAACAGTGTCCGCCCTAAAAATGTTATAAATCCTAAATTTGTCTGTGATTATAATCCAGTCCATTAGGCAGTATTTGTTATGTTAATGAGGTAGGATTAGATTGTGTTAACAAGGACTCTTGTTGTTTTTATTAAGTGATCTCAAGTTAGACTGAACTTGTGGTGACCCTAGGTACAACAGAATGAAACATTGTCTGCTCCAGTGAACCGTTAAAATCATCACTATATTTGGGCCTATTATTGCAGCCACTGCATCAATCCATATTGTGTCTTCTTCTTTTTGATGACCCTCTACTTAACAAGCATGATGTCATTTTCAAAACATTTGCAAAGTATCTAAGATGAAGTTTTGCTATCCTTGTTTCAAAGGGGCATTCTGGTTATAATTGTTCCAAGACTGGCTTGTTCATTTTTTTGGCAGTCAATGGTATATTCAGTATTCTTTGACAACACCATAATTCAAATGCATCAATGCTTCTTTAGTCTTCCTTATTCATTGCCCACCATTCACATGCATGTGAGGCAACTGTAAATACTCTGTCTTGGGTCAGGCACAACTTAGTCCTCAAGGTGACATGTTTGCTTTTTCACACTTCAAAGAGATCTTTGGAAGCAGAATTGTCCAGTACAACACATGAACTGATGTTTTGACTGCTGTTTCTGTGGGTGGAAACCCTAGTGGCATAGTGGTTAAGTGCTACATCTGCTAACCAAAACATTGGCCATTCAGATCTGCCAGGTGCTCCTTAGAAACTCTACGGAGCAGTTCTACTCTACCCTATAGGGTCACCATGAGTCAGAATCAATTCGACAGCACCGGGTTTCTTTGATGGGCATTTATAGTGGATCGATTAAAATATTATCCTTGATAACATCATTATTTTCTTCATTTAGTATGTGGTTGCTTATCAGTCCATTTGGAATTATTATTATTTTTTAATCTTGAGGTATAATCCATACTGAAGATTGTAGTCTTTGATCTTCATCAATAAGTGCTTCAAATCCTCTTTGCTATCAACAAGTAAGGCTGTTAACGACTCTTCCCCCAATCCTGAAGCCATGTTCTTCTTCATATAGTCTGACTTAACATATTGTCTGCTAAGCATACAGACTGAATAAGTATGGTAAAAGGATACAACACTCACATTCACCTTTCCCGATTTTAAAACGTGCAGTATTCCCCTTGTTCTGTTCAAATAACTTCTTCTTAGACTATGTTCAGGTGCCACATGAGAACAATTAAATGCTCTGGAACTACCATTCTGTGCAATATTATACATAATTTGTTATGACTCACATGGTCAGATGTCTTTGTATAGCCAATAAAACACAGGCTAACATCTCTTAAGTATTTTTTTATTTCAGTCAAAATTCATCTCACATCAGCAATGATATCCTTTGTTCCCCATCCTCTTCTGAATACAACTTGAATTTCTGGCAGTTTCCTGGTGATGGATTAACCACTCTTGAAATATCTTCAGTCACATTTTACTTAGGTATGATATTAATGGTATTGTTCACATTTCTGCATTCTTTTGAATCACCTTTCTTTGGATGGAGCATATAAATGGATCGCTCCCAATTGGTTGGCCAGGCAGCTGACTTCTAAATTTCTTGGCATAGGCAAATGAGCTCCTAAGAGACTCTTTAGGAAAACTTTTCTGTTCTCATGGAGATCACTGCTTCTTCACCTTAGTCTGTAACTTACCTTATGACCTTTTATACTTTAAGGTGAGTCTAATTAAAGATTCAAC
This sequence comes from Heterohyrax brucei, assembly GCA_028571685.1. Lineage (NCBI taxonomy): Eukaryota > Metazoa > Chordata > Mammalia > Hyracoidea > Procaviidae > Heterohyrax > Heterohyrax brucei. The sequence continues at coordinate 16,141,256 of CM053142.1, read as the reverse complement.
AGAGGGACTCTATATAAACTAGACAACTACTATGTATCAGCTACTACTTATCAGCCTCCAAGAATGAGAACAAAAGTCATGAGAAACCAAGTGAGTCAGGTGACATAAAATGACTACTGTTAGCCCTAAGAAACACCCTGGTGATGACAGAAAGTCTGAAACTCACTGAGTTATAAGACGTATGCTTTTAACGAAAAGTAATGTAGAGCTCTTCAGAATTGCTTCACACAGGTGCCACAGAGGTCTTGCAGATCACGATGGAGGGGGTACTCTTGTAAGCATAGTGATGGAGAATAGCATGGTGAAGGAAGCGTCATTACAGATCCCCCTACTTCAGACTGCCCTGACAGCAATCACTTTTCCTCAGCAGGAGGAGGAAGTGGGATGAAGTTGGTAGGCTTTGAACATCCAACACCTTCTGTTACCTTGGGTAGGTATCATTTGAACTCCTAAAGGTTTGGCATGCTTGTGACGCGTCCTTGTCAATGAAAAGCATATTTGGATCATATTTGCAGAGGCTAGAGTGGTCCTGAAAGCTAGCCTGATGATTCCTGGGTGTCAAATGAAGCAGTGCTAGCAGCAAATGATGAGACCATTAAACACGCTCAGATTCCTAGGTTTGTTCATGCCACTCCTGCTGGTCATTATCCTGTTAAAGCTCCTCATAAGTCAAGTCAGTGACTCAATCTGGATCTTAACTGAGAAACTGCAGGGCATGAAAACTCAGGTATTGTCAAGATTGTAAAGACTGACCAGCAAAGAGAACAATGTAAAAATGGTAATGGGCACTGTTTCCAAACAATCCATATAAAGGCCTTTGAAAAAGTTTTCAAAGACTGGTTAATAAAAACTGAGGCCGTAGAGAGCAAGAAAGATGGAGCTGTTACCATGAAACTCATGGCCGTGTATTAAGGAATTGGAAGATGATGAGTGTGCCCTCTAGAGTGTGCATGGTGAAGGCCCCGTTACTAATACAAATGTAATTTCTTCTGCCATATCAAGTTGAAGCTAGATAGTATCAGAGAGTTCAAATAATGCACTGATGTTTACATAACACCAGGGCTCTTACGGGGAAGAAAAAAAGTACATAGGAGTATGTTCAGGTCCCACTGTCCCAGAAAACTGAACCCTTATGTCAAGGTCTGAGTTCACTGGGGGACACAGAGGGTAATTGCACATCCCAGTCACAATCAACATGATAGCAATGGGTTAGGTGTTGTTTTACTGGGCCTTTTGGATACCTTTACACAGATAATTGTGATTTTCATACCACATGCAGCAAGATGACAGTCAAACGGATGATGCTATCTGGCTTGGGGGTCTCTGTGTTTACAATCACCAGGACTCTTAGCCAGGACAGATTAAGAGTTTTGGTAGTCCCCCCAGTTACAAGCAAGATCCAGTTATAAATCTGTCTTTAAGTGGAAATTGAAGGTAAGTCCAAACAGATTCTTATTTAGCATCCTTTAGTTAAATGTTTGTCTTAGTATATAGTAAATATTTTACCTTTGTATGTGGAAACCCTGGTGGTGTAGTGGGTTAAGTGTTACTTCTGCTAACCAAAAGGTCAACAGTTTAAATCTGCCAGGTGCTCCTTGGAAACTCTATGGGGCAGTTCTCCTTTGACCTCTAGGGTTGCTATGAATCGGACCTGACTCAATGGCAGTGAGTTTTTTGTGGGTACGTATATATAACAATTAAGAATATTACCAAAATGTGAAGTGCTTTCATGAGCATCACAAGTAGGGTGAACAACTGTATTTAAACTCAAATTTTTAATATAACAGGCTTTAGAGCAGTCTGAGTTATCCATAAGTCAGATGTTCCTAACCCAGGGACTGTCTGTACATCCCTTTGCACTCTTCAAAATGTCCATTGCTATGATACCCACTACTGAATGCACTATTACCACAAAAGTATTTTCCATCTGAACTCAGCTGCCTTCACTCCTTGGCCCTCTTTAAATTGCTACAATCAGGGCTATTATTTGGGATTTGTGAAAGACCAGGAAACTATCTGACTATCCTTATCTAGCTCCATTATGTCCCAAAGTCAATATCAATTTCCAAGGGGGAAAAAAGAAACAATTGCCCTCATTTCTGATCTTAAGACAGCTGAGTTTTCTGTGAGACTATTGCTCAATGCAGTAGTTGTTTCTAACGTGCCTTTAAGTTCACAGATTCTTGGAGAATAACCATTGACTAAAGGCACTTAATGTCATAGTACTGTATTTGGCACTTCAAACTGGACATTGGTACTGTTGTGAAAACTGTTAACCAAGCTGAGGGAAAAAGGTATGCATAAAACAACACTGTAAATGCCTTCGTTTGATTTTCTTTCATCTGAATAATATGAATCAACTCACATTTATGAAATGGTCTAAAATACACTCTTAATGTTCTTCCACAAGTGTACCTAAATTCCTTCTCAGTCATCAGTGGGTGGTAAGCAGTGATTTGGAAGCACTATCAATCCCAGGGGAAACACTACCCTTCCAGTATATGTATGACATCCTCTTGGTGAGCCCAGACAAGGACAGCACCAACAAGTAATGGACATCTGTTGACACACACATGGCAACATGGATGGCTAGGCTATCAATAAAGACAAGGTCCAATTGAAAATTTTTTAAAAATCCAGTAATGGACACAAAATATTATCCCATAAACAGCAATTAGCAAAAATGTGCTCCATTCTGCATAAACAAAAAGAGTATCTGCCATGTTAGGACGATTCACTTATGGCATTCTCACATTCTCTACATTGGTATACCGATTGTACCTATCTATTGAGTTGCCAGAGAGTCAGCTACCTTTTACTGTAGCTCCAACTAGAATAATCTCCTAGAGGCCCTCCAATAGCCCACATAGGTTGCATTTTTTCTAGTCCCCACGTTTGTAGTTTGAGTTAAAGTTATCAGATCTCAGTTCAATGATTGTAGCCTGTGGCAGAAGGACACCCCTACAGGTCAGAGAAACCTGCTCGATTTATGTTACCTGGAGTCATTTGAAAGGTATACCTCCTGTAAGACACAATTATTAGCCTGTTATGGGGCCTTGGTGAAAACTAAGTGCAAGATCCATGGTGAGTTTCAAGAGTTTTGACTACTAATTCCAACCAAGCAGTATCTGTACTTTTTGCTTTAGTTCACTAGTTACCTAATAATATTCATTCACAATCTTCATTCACAATATCAGGTCACAATGTAAAACTCTTATAACACATATTCACAAATATATATTTATGAACAAAGCAAAATAGATCTTCAGTTGAATTAAATATTTTAAATATTTTTAGCAATCAATAACTATTAAACTTACATTGGAGCTTTTCTTCACTTTTCAAAGGGCTTTGCTTGCTTACTTGTATCTGGGTTTTTGACACTGAATCTTGTTTCTCAAGAAAAACATTTTCAGCTGGTATCTCATCAGAAGCTATATAAAGAGATATATTTATTCCACTAAAAATGTGTCCTGAAATCTTAGCTTTCAAACTTACAGCAAATGCACAAGTGTATAGCAATTTCTTCTCATTTCACACTTGTAAAAAATTACCACATGCAATGCAGGATATGAAAAATTGGAAGGACAATATTGATGGGTGTATATAACAATTTCCCATTTCGAAGTATCTCTAAGTTCCAAACACATATTACGTTAAACTCCAGTTTTTATAAATTAATACATATTCATAGGCCAGACATGCATAACATTATTCACTACAGGATTATTTTTAATTGTAAAACATAAAAAATCAAGTGTTCAGTCACAGATGAATGATTCATAAATTAAGCTCTATAAAATGTGATATGCAATAAACTACGATATATAATGTAGTACAAACAAAAATCCCAAGGCTGTAGAATCAATTCCAACTTATAGCTACCTTAAGGGACACTGTAGAACTGCCTCGTTGGGTTTCCAAGGCTGTAATCTTTTACAGAAGCAGACTGACACATCTTTCTCTCACAGGGCAGATGACAGGTTCAAACCCTGGCCTTTTGGTTAGCAGTCAAGCACTTAACAACTGAACCAACTAGGGCTCCGTATGTGGTATGAACAGCTATAAAGAAATAAAAAGGAGACAGGGCCAGCTGCAGAGTAGGCAGATACTTCTCACAGCCCCTTTAACCTCAAAGTCCCCCAAAGATTAAATGAACTCAAGTACTTATGGCATCACAAGAGTCCTGAACACCAAAGGCAAAGTTAAGAAATTGCACTGAGCAAAGGGAAAGCAAGACAAGTGCTAGAAGTACATAGGATTCCACAGACGTGACCTGACAGGAAGCAGGCTGGTGATGGGCCCAACATGGAAGTGATTGTCTGGAGAACACACTAGCACCTCCAGAGCCAGTGAGGAACAGCACCAGATCATTAAAAGCTAAGTTGTTGCTTATAACCTAACACACACAAATCTGAATCTCTCCTTCAATATTGGCCAGTCTTTTTCCAGTGCCCCTGCTTCCCTTCTCTGAAATATGCCCAGCATAAGAGTCTGATGCCATTAACTGAGCTGGAAGTAAGACCAAGCCTGTCCTGAACCATTCTTCCCTCCCTTCCCTGCATTGCACCTGCCTCTAGAGTCTGATGCCATTAACTGAGGCAGAAATAGGACTCCTTAAGCCCACCCTAGGCCATTCCCTGAGACTTAGAGGGAGAAGCCCTTTAGAAAACTCAGGGAAGTGGGGAAAAGAAAAAAAAAAAAGAACTATTCTTTTCCTGTTGACTCCCCTAAGTCCCCTAAGTCCGAAAATCAGGGCAGAAACTGTCCCTTTCACCTAGATTCAGGCATAAGAGGATATGCCAAACTCACTGTCAAAACACCCTGGTACTAGTACAAAAACAAACACATAGATCAGTGGTACAGAACTGAGAATCCAGATATAACACGTATTCACCTGTGAGCAGCTGATATTTGTCAAAGTTCCAAATTCTGCAAACTATGGAAAAGACACTTTCTTTAACAAACTGTGTTGGCATAACTGGATATCCGTCTGCAAATGAAACAAGCTCTGTATCTCACACCATGCACAAAAACTAACTTAAAAAGAACTGAAGACCTAAATATAAAATCTAAAACACCAATCCAATCAGTATCTAATCTCCCTACTCTACAGGTTACTGCAAAACCTTAACAAGAAAAAGACATGGGCAAAGAATACAAACAGGCACTTGATCCAAGAAAACAACTAGGATGCTAACAGACACATGAGGAAATGCTCACGATCATCAAGCATAAAACTATAAAAACTACAAGATACCATTTCATGCCAACAAGGCTAGTATTAACCCCCAAAACACAAAATAATAAACGTTGGAGAGGTTGTGGAGAGACTGAAACTCTTCTACACTGCCAATGGGAATATAAAATGGTACAACAAATTCAGAAGTCAATTTGGTGCTTTCTTAAAAAGCTAGAAATAGAAAGACCACATGATGCAGCAATCTCACTTCTTAGAATATATTCCCGAAAAATAAGGGCCGCAACACAAATAGATGCACGTATACTGATTTTTTTTTGCAGCACTGTCCATAATAGCAAAGAGATGGAATAAACCTAGGTGCCCATCAACACATGAATGGATCAACAAACTATGGCATATTCACACAATGGAATACTGTGCAATGATAAAGAACAGTGATTTTAGGAAGTATCTCATAATGTGGAATGATCCGGAAGACATCATGCTAAGCAAAATTAGTCAGATACAAAACGCCAAACATTGTATGCAACCACTATTATACGGACTTAAGGAAAGATTTAAGCACAGAATAAAATAATCTTTGATAGTTACAGGGTGAGGAGGAAGAGAAAGGGGTTTTCATAGATTAGATAGTAGATGGGAATTGGGTAGGTAAAAAGAGTTACACATGCGGTAGGAAGAGGAGGAGGAGGAGTTACACATGCAGTAGGGAGGTCAACACAACTCGACTACACCAAAAGCTAAAAAGGTTGTCTAAATACAACCCAAAATTTCAAAAGGCAGAGTAGCAGGGACAGAGGTCTCAGGACCACAAGTTCAGGGGATATCTAGACTGATTTTCTTTTTTTAAGAAAATGTTCTGGACACCATTGGTGAGTGGTGCCTGGGGTCTTAAGGACTAACAAGGGGCCATCGAATTAGCACCAAGTGGACCCAATCCACCCAGAGCAGAGGAGAAAAAGGACGTCAAAGACATAAGGAAAATACGAGCCCAGCAGGTGAAAGGCACCATATGATCCAGAGACTAAATTAGTATGAGACTAGAAGAACTAGATGGTACCTAGCCACTATCAATGACTGCCCTGACAAGGAACACAAAGTGAAGTCCCTGATGTAGTGACAGAAAAATTGATGTGCAGAACCAGAATTCTATTAAAAGATGGATCTGTCAGACTGGAGTGTCCCTTGAAGATGGCCCCCAAACCAGTACCAAAGCCAATTTATCAGACAAAGATTGGACTAGACAGTAAGGCACAAAGTGATGCTGGTGAAGAATATGTTTCTTGACTTAAATATATACATGAAGCTGCCTCAGCAGCTCTTCTCTAGAGGTGAGATGAGAGGGAAGAGGAGAACAGGAGTTGGTTGAATCATACAGGAAATACAGGGTAGAGAGGGGGAGGATGCTGTCACATGGTGGTAGTAGGGGAGAGCAGTTAAGAGTTTTACAGTGGTGTATGCCTGAGGTTTTACGTGGTATGTTGATTTGGATCATAAACTTTTACTTAAAGCAGAATTTTTTTTTTTTTTTTTTAAGAAAAGAAATGAAAGAGACCTCCATAAACTGGTATGGAGGTATTTCCAGGAGACTGTTAAGTGAAAAAGAAGATATACAGTATCCTATCTTTTTGGAAATAAGAAAAAAAATAAGGAAAAGGAAGTCCACACAGAGAGACACTTACACAGAATAAACCACAGTAAAGATAGACCAGAAGACAATATTGTTAGTTACCTAAATAAAGAGAAGAGGAAGACTGGAGAAATCAAAGGGTAGGCATATAATGGCAAGGAATGATGCTTCTCTTGTGAATGTTTTTTCTACTGTTACATACATTATAATAATAAAAACCCAAATATTACAGTAAGAAAAGGGAACAAAAACTGAAAATAAACTTAGTAAGTCAATTAACTGGGGAAAAAGAGGCACTAATCCAAAAACAGGCCCCTAGGTGGTACATATGGTTTATGATTGATTGTTAATCCAAAGGCTAAAGGTTAGCAATTCAAGCAAGGCAGCAATGTCACACTAGAGAAGTCCTGGTACTCTTTCTGTTGAATTTACAGTGAAGAAAGCCCTATGAAGCAGTCCAACTCTGTAACACAACGGGTTGCAATGTGTCAGAACCGATTCAATGGCAACTATCAATAACAAATCCAAAAGACTCATTAGTATTGTATGTGATATATCCTCTTCATTCTCAGCTAAGTAAGGGATGGACTGAAAACAAATTTTGAGGTATTTTCAGTGGGTTTATTGCTGTAATTGCATAAGCTAAGCATTTCCTAAACAATTTCAGAAGCTATTTCTCCCTCTAATCCTGTCAGTGTTTGTTTCATACATGTAGGGCCCCATATTGTTGTTATTTGGTTCCATCAAGTCAGTTCCAACTCGTAGCAAACCAGCATACACCAAAACGGAACACTGCTTCACCATCCTTTGAGCCCATTGTTGCAGCCACTGTGTGAATCCATCTCTTTGCATGTCTTCCTGTTTTAAATGACCCCCATCAAGCACAATGTCCTTCTCCAGGGACTGGTCCCTCCTGATAGCACATTCAAAGTATGTGAGACCGAGTCTTGCCATTTTCACTTTTAATGTCCATTCTTGGTGTACTTCATCCAAGACAGATTTGTTCATTCTTCTGGAAGTTCCTGGTATATTCAATATTCTTTGCCAATACCATAGTTCAAAGGCTTTGGTCTTCCTTATTCATTGTCCAGCTGTCACATGAATGTGAGATGATTGAAAACACCATGGCTTGGGTTAGGTGCACCTTCAAGGAGACTAAGACCTTTGCTTTTCAATACTTTAAAGAGGTGGTTTGCAGCAGACATGCAAAAGGTAATGCATCATTTGATTTCTTGACTGCTCCTTCTATGGGTGTTGACTGTGGATTCAACTAAAATGAAATCCTTGACAACTTCACTGTTTTCTCCATTTATCATGATACTGCTCACTGGTCAACTTACAAGGATTTGTATTTTATGTCGAAGACTCTAGGTAGTCTTTGATCTGCATCAGTGGGTGTTTCAAGTTCTTTTCACTTTCAGCAAGCAAGGTTGTGTCATTTGCATGTTGCAGGCTGTTAACGAGTCTCCTTCCAGTCCTGTTGCACCGTTCCACATATAGTCCATTTTAGCAGATTATTTGCTCAGCATACAAGTTGAATAAGTATGGTGAAAAGATAGAATGTTTATGCAGACCTTTACTGACTTAAAAAACACAGTATCACCTTGGTCTGTTCAAAGGACTCATAAGAGTAATTGTCTGAATTTTCATTCTTCCTAATATTATTGAATATTTGCTATCATTCACACAAATGTCTTGACATAATCAATAAAACACAGGTAAACTTTCTTCTGGTATTCTCTGCTTTCAGCCACGATCTGTCCGACATCAGTATTGACATCCTTTGATCTATTTCTTCTTACCACTATGGCTTGAATTTCTGGTCATTCCCTGTCACCATACTGCTGTGATTGCTTTTGAATGATCTTCAGGAAAATATTCCTTATGTGTGACGTTAATCATGTTGTTTGATAGTTTCCACATTTGTTTAGATCATCTTTCTTTAGTACATGTACAAATATGGATCCCTCCCAGGCTTATGACTAGGTAACTGTCTTCAAAATATCTTGACATAGATGAGTGAGCATTTCTAGCACTGCATCAATTTGTTGAAACATTTCAAGTACTATTCCACCAATTTTTGAAGCCTTTTTTCCCACCAATGGCTTCACTGAATCTTAGAACTCTTTTGTGAGTACTGTATAATCTTGATCATAAGTTACCTCCTGAAATGGTAGAATGCTAACCATTCATTTTTGGTACCGTAACTTTGTATTCTTCCTAACTTCTTTTGATTTTTTATATCACTTAACTTTTTCTGAAGGATCCTTGAATGCTGGAACACAAAGTTTTAATTTTTAATTCAGGTCTTTCATCTTCAGAAACGTCAAGCATGGTCTTCACTTTTGATTGTCTACCTCCAGGTCTCTGCATATTGAATTATAATATTTTACTTTGTCTTCTTGAGTCGCCCTTTGGAATTTTCTATGCATGCAGCCCTTTTACGCCATCATTTCTCCTTTTCACTTTGAAAACAAAACAAAAAAAAAACCTCAGTGCTGTCAATTCCATGTCAATTCATAGTGACCCTATAGGACAGAGTAAACCTGCCCCCGTGCAGTTTTCAAGGAGAACATGATACATTTGAACTGCCAATTTTCTGGTTAACAACTATACCACCAGGCTTTTCAGATGGATCTGAACTGCCAGCCTTTCAAGGTCTCTACCACTGTGCCACCAGAGCTTTTCTCTTCCACTTCAGCTAATCTTTATTCAGTAGCAACTTTCAGAGACTCTTCTGACATCCATTTTGGTTTTTTATTTCTTTCTTGACATTTTGTTTTGTTTCATTTTTGTGCTTTACATGAAGGTTTACAGAGTAAATTAAGTTTATCAGTACAATTAACATTCACATGTTAATTGTACAACACGTCAGTCTCCCTTTCTCAACCTTGGGTTCCCTATTATCAGCTTTCTTATATTCTCCCCTGAATTCTCATACTTGTTCCGAGGTTGGTATGTCCATCTTGTTTTGCTTTACAGCCCTGTCTAATCTTTAGCTGAAGGGTGAACCTCAGAAGTGATTTCAGAACTGAGTTGAAAGGGTACCCAGAGGCCATACTCTCAGGGTTTCTCCAATCTTTGACAGACCAGTAACTCTGGTCTTCTTTTTTTGTGAGTTTGAATTTTTTCTACATTCATCTCCAACTCTGTCCAGGACCCTCCGTTGTGATACCTATCAGAGCAGTTGGTAGTGGTAGACAGGCACCCTGTAATAGTGTTTGACTCACCCTGGTGCAGGCTATGGTAGATGTGGTCTGCTAGTCCTTTGGACAATACTTTTCCATGCATCTTTAATTTCCTTCCTTCTTCCTTACTCTGGATGGGCTGGGAGCAGAGGAGTATCTTAGATGGCTGTTCATAAGCCTTAAAGATTCTAAATACTATTCACCGAAGTAGGACACAGAACATTTTCTTTATAAATAATATTATGCCAATTGAGCTAGGTATGTTCTGAGACCATGGTCCTCAGACATTAGCCCAGTGATCTGGTCCCTCAAGAAGTTTGTTTTCATAGACACATCTTTCCTGCCTTTTAAAAGACCACTTGTTTTTGTTCTGCATGATGTTCTTGATCATTCCACAGCTGGTATTTGGTCATTAGTGTTCAGTGAGTCAAATCTATTATCTAAAGTCAGGTGGGATATATTCAAGGTTGTACTTTAGCTCTCATCAACTTGTTCTAACTTTCTTCCCCTTCAACATCCGCTTGTGTCATAGATTGAACTGTATCCCCCAAAATATGTGTCAGCGTGGCTAAGCATGACTCCCAGTATTGTGTGATTGTCTACCACTTTGTTATCTGATGTGCTTTTTCCTATGTCTTGTAAATTCTATCTCTATGATGTTAATGAGGTAAGATTACCAGTGATTATGTTAACGTTTAAAGGCAAGACTCAATCTACAAAATTAGGTTGTGTCTAAAGTCAATCTCTTTTGAGCCATAAAAGAGAGAAGCAAGCAGATAAATAGGGGAGCTCATATCACCAAGAAACAAGAGCCAGGAGGATATTATTCATCCTTTGGACCTAGAGTCCCTGTGCTGAGAAGTTCCTCAACAAGGAAAGATTGATGACAAACAGCTTCCCCCAGAGATGACAAAGAGCTTTCCTCTGTAGCTGGTATCATAAATTTGGACTTCTAGACTCCTAGACTGTGAGAGAATAAATTTCTCTCTGTTAAAGTCATTCACTTGTAATATTTCTGTTATAGCAATACTGGTTAATTAAGACAACATACATATGAGCAAGTGATGATATGTTCCACCACCAGCCTCTGGCCTTGTTCTGATGGATAACACTGTTTTTTCCATCATCTCTTTCCACATTATGCTCATGTATTCCATCTGGTCAGGTTCACATGTACAGTTACCATTTGTTATTGAAAAAGGTATTTGAAATAAAGAAGTTGTCAGTCTTACAAAAATCTACTGTGTGATTTCCAGCGAAGTTTCTATCACAAAGGCCATATTTTCTAACTATGAACCACTTTTCTGTGTTTCTAATTTTGCATTCCAGTTGCTACTAATTGTCAATGTTATCAACATTGCATATCTGATCAATTTCAGACTGCAGAAGTTGCTAAAAAATCTTCAATTTCTTCATCTTTGACCTCAGTGGTTGCTATGTAAATTTGAAAAAAAGTCATATTAACTTGTCATTTTTGTAGATGCATGAATATTATCTCATCACTGACAACCTGTACTTCAGAATACATTTTGAAATGTTCGACAATAAATGAAACACCATTTCTCTTCAAGTTTTCATTCCCATCAGAGTAGATCATAAGATTGTCAGATTAAAAATGGCCAATAGCAGTCCATTTCAGCTTACTAATGCCTAGAATATCAATCTTTATGTTTTCCACCTTACTTTTGGTGACTTCCAATTTTCCTAGTTTCATATTTTGTGCATCCCAGGCTCCAAATATTAATGGATGTTTGCAGCTTTTTCTTCTCATTTTGAATTGCTCCACAAAAGCCAGTCAAGGTTCTGAAAGCTTTACTCCATCCATATCACTAAGGTTGGCTCTACTTTGAGGAGGCAGCTCTTCGCCACTTATCTTGTGAGTGCCTACCAACCTGAGGAGCTTATCTTCTGGCACAATATCAAACAATGTTCCACTGCTGGTTCATAACGATTTCACTGCTAATTTTTTTCATAAGTAGATGGCCTTCTTCCTAGCCTGTCTCAGTCTGGAAGCTCAGCTGAAACCTGTCCACCATGGCTGACTCTGCCAGTTTCTGAATACCAGTGGCATAGCTTCCAGCATCACCAGTGGCATAGCTTCCAGCAATATGCAAGTTCCCTGAGTATGACAAACTGACAGATGCCTGGTAGGCTCTAATATATATATATATCTATATATGTATACTTACAGTTGTTGTATCTTCTTGATGACTTGACACTTCATCGTTTTATCACGTCCTTATTTATTTCTTATAATAGATTTTGATTTAGAGTCTATTTTGTCTGATATTCACATAATTACTCAACCTCTTTTTTGATTATTCTTTCTATGAATTGGATAGTCTCCCCCACCCCCACCCCAAATATGTGCTGTAAATCCTAACTTTAACCTTTGGTTATAATCCCATTTCTGAATGGGTTGTATTTGTTATGTTAATCAAATAGGATTCAGGTATGTCAATGGAAACTGTTGTTGTTCTTAGGTGCCACACAGGTGATTCCAACTAACAGCAACCCTGCGTACAATAGGACAAACACTGCCTAGTTCTGTGTCATCCTCACAATCATCGCTGTGCTTCACCCCAGTGTTTCAGTCATTGTGTCAGTCCATCTCATTGAGGGACTTCCTCTTTTTCCCTGACCCTGTACTTCACCAGACATGATGCCCTTCTTCAGAAACTGATCCCTCATCAAACCATGTCCAAAGTACATGAGACAAAGTCTCACCATCCTCGCTTCTAGTGAGCACTCTGGCTGTATTTCTTCCAGGACAGATCTGTGTATTTGGAGAAAGTCCATACTGTACAAAGACTGCCAATTAAGTTCACAAACTCATCTTAGAAAAAGTGCTACATACCTCACTGCTGAATATCACTGTGGTCACTTTCAAAGTACTCCGCTTGGAAAGCTATGCACTGATGCCAGTGCCTCATCCACATCAAAGTAATTATGGGACTCTTTTCCTGGAACGGCCGTCAGATCTATTGTCACATTACCCTTAATGTCCAGAGTGACATCAAAATGTCTTCCTCTCAATATTTCCTTTATCTTCAGGTAAAGAAAAAAGTCACTGGGGGCCAGATCAGGTGAATGGGTAGGCTGTTCCAATGTAGTTATTTGCTTACTGACTAAAAACTCCCTCACAGACAACTATACAATTAAGTCTGCAAACTTGCCACCATGCCACTGTGTGCAATGGACATTCCACAAAGTGTTCCAAAGTTGCTTTTAAGGGTAGACTAGGCCCTGCCATTGGTGCATAGTGTCCCAAGGGGAGCACTTTGAAGGTAACCATAGTGATACTCAGCAATGAGGCATGTAACACTTTCAACAATTAAGTTCATGGATTTAATTGTTAGACCTCATAGTCAGTATTCTTTGCCAATACTGAAATTCAAAGTCATCAACTTTTTTTTTGGTCTTTCTTATTCATCATCATTCGCATGCATGTAAAGCAACTGAAAACACCATGGTTTGTGTCAGGTGCACCTTAGTCCTCAAAGCGATGTTTTTGCTTTTTTAACTCTTTCAAGAGATATTTCACAAAGTAGATTTGCCCAGCAAAAGAAGTCCTTTGATTTACTAACTGTTACTTCCACGGGTGTTGAGTGTCGATTCAACATAAAATGAAATCCTTGACAATAGTCAGTATTTTGTCCATTTATCTGGAGGCTGCTTATTAGTCTAGTTGTCAGGATTCTTCTTTATGTTGTCAGGATTTTTCTTTACTTTGAGTTGTAATCCCCAACGAAGGTGGTAGTCTTTGGTCTTTATCAGTAAGTGCTTTAAAGCCTCTTCACTTTCAGCAAGCCAGGTTACCTCACCTCCGTATTACAGATTGTTAATGGGGCTTCCTCCAGTACTGGTGCCACGTTCCTTGTCAGATCAGTTTCTCAGACTGTTTGCTAAGCATACAAATTGAATCAGTATAGCAAAAGGATACAACCCTGACACCCACCTTACCTGATTTTAGAACAATATCTTCTTGTTATGTTCCAAACACAAACTCTTATAAAATACATGCTCAAACACATATTTAGAAACAAAGCAAAATGATCTTTTTAGTAACTTTAACGTAACATATTTATGTCTACCAATAATATTATACTCACATTGGAGTTCTTTCTCTCTGGAAGTACTTTGCTTGTTTACTTGCGTTTGAGTTTTTGACACTGACCCTTGCTTCTCAAGGTTTTCATCTGGTGCTTCCTTGGGGGCTGCATAAAGAGATGTATTTAGTTCAATAAGTAGGAAAAAAATAGATCTATTCTGAAATCTCTAACTTTCAAGTTTATAGGAAGTGAAGAGCAATTGTACAAGTATACAGCAAGTTTCTCTCATTTTATAAGGAGATTACCACATGCAACACGTGACATAAAAATTGTGAATACAGCATTGATGGGCCTCTCAAAAATTTGTCACCTTTCCAAATATTTCTAGTCATCAAATATATATTATCTTAAACTCCAGTTTTCATAAATAAATACATATTCATACACCAAGCAATAAAAGTACTTATGTACAGGGTTATTCATTAAGGGATTACTTATAATTGCAAGCCATTCAAAACCATCTAAGAGTTCAATCAGAGCAGATGAGCTGATAAACTAAGCTCTATGAAGCAAGATATAAAATAAACCATAGTATATAATGTGGTATAATTCAAAAGTCTATTGCTGACAAGTCACTTCTGACTCAGAGCAATACTATAAGAACTACAGAACTGCCCCATAGAGTTTCCAAGTCTGTAACGTTTTCCAGAAGTAAACTGCCACATCTTTCTCCTGCAGTATAACTGGTGGTTCTGATCTCCCACTCTTTCAGTTAACAGTTGAGTGCTTAACCAGTGCACCATCAGGGTTCCTGATAATGTGGTACAAATATCTATAAAGGAATGAAAAGATCTTCATAAAGTGGCGTGGAAGGATTTCCAGGCGATAGTGTTAAATGAAAAAGAAGATATATAGCATGTTATCTTTTGAGTAATAAATAAGGGGAAATAATAAGAAGAAAAGCCACAAAGATAACTCCATAAAAAGAAATACAGGAAAAATAAATGAGAAAATAATATAGTTTGCCTACAAAAGGTGAAAATGAAGGAGAGTAAAGTTATGGACTAGGGGTATAATGGCAAGGAACAATACTTCTCTTATTATACCTTTTATATGCTTTTACTTTTAGATATATCTTAATATTCAATATATAATAATTAAAACATTACAGATAAGAAAAGGGAATGAGAAAATGAATGCAAACTTAGAAAATTAATCAATTTGAGAAAAAGAAGTGCTAATCCTAAAACAAGGCCCTAGATGGTACAAATTCTTTCTGATGGACTATTAAAGGTTAACCACTAGCAGTTCAAACCACCCAGGAGTACCACACAATAAAAGCCCTGGCTACCTGCTTCTATTAAAAGTGCAGTGAAGGAAACCTTGTGCAGCAGTTCTACTCTGCAATATAAAAGACAGCAATGAGTTATAATTGACTCAATGGCAACTAATAAAAAACAAATCCAAGAAACTCACTAGTACTGTGGGTGATATATACTCTCAGTCCTCAGGAAAAGTATAGGATGGACTGAAAACAAATTATGAAATATTTTGAGTAGGTTTAGTTTGATAATGGCATGAGCTAAGCATATCTGAAACAATTTTAGATGTTGTCTACATCTCTTTTCAATTCTGCCAGTGTTTGTTTTAGATCTTTGTAGGTGTAATATTAGGTGCATGTATATTTATAATTGTTAAATTTTCTTGATGAATTACTGGTTTTATCATTTTATAATGTCTTTTATAATATATTTTGACTTAGTCTATTTTATCAGATGTCAATATACCCCAGTTCTCTTTGCTTATTCTTCATTGTACAATGAATTGTTTTTCAAAGAAATAGATGTTGTAAATCTCATCCTCTGCATTTGTTTATAATTTCATTTGTGAATGGGTTGTGTTTTCTATGTTCATAAGGTAGGATTAGGTTACGCCAATGGGGATCGTTGTTGTTTTCCTTAGATGCCATACAGTTGATTCTGACTAATGGCAGCCCTATGCACAACAGAACGAAACAATGCCTGGTCCTGTGACATTCTCACAATCATTGTAATGTTTGATTCTATTTTTGTAGGCACTGTGTCAGTTCCTCTCACTGAAGACCTTCATCTTCTTCATTGACCTTCTACTTTACCAAGCATGATGTCTTTCTCCAGGGACTAGTCCCTCCTCATAATACGTCAGAAATATATGAAATAAAGTCTTGACATTCTTGCTTCTATGGAGCAGTCTGCAGTACATTTTCTGAGACACAATTGATCATTTTTCTGTCGGTATACAGTGTATTCAACATTCTTTGCCAACATCATAATTCAAAGGCATCAGTTCTTCTTTGGTCTTCTTTATTCATTACTTATTATTCACATAGATGGGAGATGAGTGAAATTATCACAGCTTTGGCCAGGAACACCTTAGCCTTCCAAGTGACATCTTTGCTTTGTAATACTTTAAGGAGATCTTTTGAGCAGATTTTCCCAATGCACCTGGTCATCTGATACCTTGACTGCTGCTTCCATGGCTGCTGATTATGGATCCAAATAAAATGAAATCCATGAGAACGTCAAACTTATTTCTTTTTTTCTTAAAAAAAAGAACTTAAAAAAATGTATTTATTGTGCTTTAAGTGAAAGTTTACATTCCAAGTCAATTTCTCACACAAAGCTGTACATATACTGCTATGTAAACCTAGCTGCTCTTCCCACTCTGACAGCACACTCCTCCTTTCCACCCTGTATTTCCCACGTCCATTTATTTAACCAGCTCCAGTCCTCCTCTGCCTCTCATTCTTACCTCTGGACAGCAGCTGCACAGTTAGCCTCATGTATATGCTTAAGCCAAGGAGCACTGTCTTCACCAGTATCATCTTATATCTTACAGTCTAGTCCAATCTTTGTCTGCACTGGCTTCAAGATTGATTTGGGCTCTGAGCTAACAGAGAATCTGGGAGACATGTTTTCCAGGGACCCTCCAATGTCTTGAAACATGAAGTTTGTTCTTTTTAACAGAGTTCTAGCTCTGCACATCCATTTTTTCCCACTACGTCAGGGATTGTGTGGTGTATTCTCTGTCAGGGTAGTCATTGGTGGTGGCCAAGCATCATCTAGATCTTCTGGCATCATGCTGGTGTAGTCTCTGGATTATATGACCCCTTCTGTCTCTTGGACTCAAGTTTTCATTGTCTTTGAAGTTTTTCACTCTTCTTTGCTCCAAGTGGGTTAGAACCAATTTATGATACTTAGATGGCTGCTTGCTAGCTTTTAAGACCCCAGGCAACACTCACCAAAGGAGAACGAAAAACATTTTCTTAAAAAAAAATTGAGGGAGCAGAATCAAGATGGCAGACTAGACATATGTCTCCTTGTGTCCCTCTGAAAACTAAGGCCTGTATTGATAACTGAATGGAGCCTTCTGGACACCAAGTGAGTCTTAGGACATGACATAGGGCTATCAGTTTGGACTACATGCCACTAAGCAGGAAACTTCCTCTCTCTCACTGAGCTCCATTTATGCTGAATGGCCAGCTTGCACGGACCAGAGGTACTGGCATATTCAACTTTTTTTTTCTTTTTGTTGGCTGGTAGGTGGGAGATGGGCATAAGCAGGCAGTTATACTGAGCCAAAGTTCTGAAGTGAACAGCATGTGCTGCAGGGGAGAGACAGTGTGTGGAATAACCACATTTTGAAAGCTCAGTGACGGACTGGGGCACCACAGCCCCTCCACCATAGACTCGTCTCTTAAGCGGCATGAGAGTTAGCTTGACAGGGACGCTATCTACTTCAGCTGGGACGGGGAGTCACTCATCCAGATGCCTGAGCAGGGGCTCATTCCCAGGTTCAGAGGCAGTACAAGTCCAGGGAGTAGTTTTCCAGCAGAAAGTCTGTCTTTAACACAGTGTTGCTTGAGGGGTAGACTCCTGTGGGTGACAATGCCAGCACAGCAGCCTCTCCCTACCTTGAAATACATCATAGCTTCTGGGGATGGCTGAAGAGATTCCTCCACTGTCAGTCAAAAGGAGGGGCCTGCTACAACTAAACAGCCTGACTGATTATGGTAGCAGTTTGGGTAGCTCTTAGCTTCTTTAAAATATGACTGCCTGGAGAAATAACTACTGTGCTGCCTGACCACATCTCTTCCAGCCTTTACTGATCCACATCATAAGGTCAGTTGATGGACCTCCAGTGACTCCATAAGTAGGGTGGTGTCTTTAACAGCCAGGAGGTGGAGCTTACCACCCCAGAGAGTCCACTGGGGTCAGTCACTAGAGTACAAAGAGGTAGCTAGTGACCAACTCCTTTTTCAGAACTATGCCTCAGCTCCTGTTAAGGCAACACCAGAGAAATGAAACAACCTCTAGATGTCCTGAAAGCAACAGACCCTGGTCAAACATTTAAAGAAACATCCATTTATGGCTCCAGCCAGCCAAGTGCTGTCAAGTCAGATCTGAGATGTGACCCAGAAAACTCTCAAAATAAAGAACCAAAGAACTTCCTGGATGAAGAAGCCTTTCTGAAACTATTGGAGGTCGAGAACAAAAGAAGTATATAGAGAGCCCTCATGGAGATTAATTAAAATGCAGCAGAACAAAATGAAAAATTAAGCAAGCTATTCAAACTGATGGAACATCAACATTCTGAAAGCTGACAGATCAACAGCAAAAGTACAGAATTAGACAATATGATTCAAAGCCAAAAGAGTAGAACTGATGAACTGAAAATCAGACTAAGTGACCTTGAAGATAGATCTACTAACACCAGCACTTCTGAGGAGAAATCAGAGAAAAGAAATAAGAAAAATGAAGAAGCATTAGGAAAGATGTGGGACTCTATCAAGAGGATAATCTATGATTAATTGGAGTTTCTGAATAGGGGGAGGCAGCTGAAAACACTGAGAGTATTGTTGTTGAGTTGCTGACAGAAAACTTCCCTGAAATTATGAAAGAAAAGAACATGAATATCAAACATGTGTATTGAATGCCAAAAAGATAGATCCCCCCAATAGATACCAAAGCACATTACAATCAAGCTTAATAAAATGAAAAATAAGTAAAAACTCCTAAAGGCAGCACGACTCAAACCAAAGTTAACATTCAGAGGGAAGCCCTGTATGCTTTCACCTGACTTCTCAGCAGAAACAATGTTGCCATGGAGGCAGTGGGATGACACATTCAAAGCCTTGAAGGAGAAAAACTTTCAACTAAGAATTACAAATCCTCCAAAACTGTCTTTCAAACATAAAGATGAAATTAAGACATCTGCAGATAAATAGAAACTTAAAGACTTTGTAAAAACCAAGCCAAAGCTACAAGAACTACTGAAAGAAGCTCTTTGCTTCAAAAAACAAAACCATTAAGTCTATATTTAAGGAGGCAATGCAGAATGCAACATCCACAAACCTACCCAATTAGGGAAGGCACAAAACTCAATCAAAGCCATAATATTAAAAGAAGGGATCCAGTGATCATATCCTGAAAACTAGGATACCATCACATTAAAAAGAGGGATATACTACAGTAGTTACAGTCCTATCAGATGGAGATGAAGTTAATCAGACATGTAGAAGTTAAAACTGGGTTTAAACTCAGAATATTCAGGGGGATCTTAGGGCTAGCTGCAAAGCATAATAACAATCCAACACATCAAAATAAGATGTCGAGGCCAACTGGTATAACTAGCCTATTGCTAAGAGAGTCTTCTGCACTCTATATTTGTGAGTGGTATCTGGGGCCTTAAAAGCTGGCAAGCTGCCATCTGAGTACCCCAAATGGTTCCAACTCAGCTGGATCGGATAACTACCAAGGACAACAAAGACCTAGGTGTATGAGTGATTGTATCAACATGTGACCAGAAGAACCAGATGGTGCCTGGCCACTACCAGTGACAGCCGTGATAGGGCATACAATGTCAGGTGCCAGTAGCAACATGAGCAAAAGAGTGGTGTGCCTCAGGAACTCCACAGTTCTCCTGGGAGCATGGTCCCTGGACCTGATGCTGCACCTGATCGTAAATCATTACTGAGTCAGCTCTTTGGATGGGAATGGATTGGACTCAGGCATACAAAGTGACCATATGGTGTGTCCACTTTATAGTTCTAGGCATCTATAGGGTGCTGTCCTACTGGTCTCTTACTAGAAGGGAGAAGAAAGGGTAGAGAGGAGGGAACAGAAGATTGTTAGGTGGATATGACATGTATAGAACAGAAAGGAAGAGTGTGCTGTCAGTGGGCAAGGAAAGCTGAAGAAGCTGCAAATAGGCGGCATAGAAATTTAACTTTCTCTCAATTGCAATGAAAAAATAAACGAACAATGCCAATTGACCTACAGGTCCCCTGAAACTATTGTCCCCAGATCCCGGCCACTGATACTCTGTCCTTTGAAGTGTTGGCTTATATGTAGGAAACCTCATAGGTTTTGGTTTAGTCCAACTATGCTGACCTCCTTTCTACTGCATGCTGTCACTCCTATCATCTAACCCAATTCCTATCTACTATCTAATCAATAAATAAGCTCTCCACCTTCCTCACCTTTGTAACCATCAGATATTGTTTTATTTGTCTTGAAACCTTTTCTTGAGTTCTTATAATAGTGGTCTCATACAATATTTGTCCTTTGCTAATTGCAGTCAACAAAATGTGTTCCAGAGTCTTCTACCTTTTTGCTACTATGGACAGTGCCGCAAGAAATATTGGTGGGCATGTATCTATTCACATGACAGCCTTGTCTATTTAGGATGTATTCCAAGAAGTGGGATGTCTGACTCACATGGTATTTCTATTTCTAGCTTTTTTAAGACAGCACAAAATCAGTTTCCAAAGTGGTTGTAACATTTTACACTAACCAGTGATGTAGAATTGTGTCTATCTCCCCAAATCTTCTCCAATATTTATTACTTTGTGCTTTTTGGATTAGTGCCAGCCTTGTTGGGATGAGATGCTACCTTATTGCCATTTCAATTTGGATTTCTCTAATGTCTGATGATCATAAGCATTGCCTCATGTATCCATTAGAATCCTGGATATATTCTTTGGTGAAGTGCCTGTTGATATTCTTTGCTCACTTTTTAATTGGGTTGTTTGTCTTTTTTGGTTGAGATTTTACAGTATAATGTAGATTATGGAGATTAGATGCTGATTGACTTTGCCATAGCCAGATATTTTAATTCAGTCTATAGGTTGTCTTTTTGCTATTTTGGTGAAGGCTTTGGATGTGCACACAAGCTTGATTTTTAGGAGTCCACAGTTATCTATTTTCTCTTCTGGTGTTTGCAAATTGTTAGTAGTGTCTTACAGTCTATTTATGCCATATATTAGCACTCCCAGCACTGTCCCTATTTTTGGTCCATGATCTTCACCACATTAGATTTTGTATTTAGGTCTCTGATGCATTTTAAGTTACTTTTGTGCTTGATATGAGAGACAAGTCCTGTTTCATTTTTGGCAGACATATATACACTTATTCCAATACCACTTATTGAAAAGACTATCTTTTCCCCAGTTTACAGACTTAGGGGCTTTGTCAAATAAATTATCAGCTGCTCATAGGTGACGTCAGAAGAGACTGAAACCTGCTCATGAACGTCAAGCAGCTAACGCAAAAGGAATGAATGGCAAAGTGAAAGATCTAAACAGAAGATATCAGAGAGAAGCTTGAGAAGACAAAAGAAAGTATTACAATGACATGTGCAAAGAGCTGGAAATGGAAAAACCAGAAGGGAAGAACATGTTCTGCATTTCTCAAGCTAAAAAAAACCTGAAGAAAATACTCAAGCCTCAAGCTGCAATAGTGAAGGATTCTACAGGGAAACTATTAAATGACTCAGAGAGCATCAAAACAAGATGGAAGGAATGCACAGAGTCATATAACAGAAACAACTGGTCAATGTTCAGCCATTTGAAGAGGCAGCATATGATCAGGAATGAATAACACTGAAGGAAGAAGTCAAAGCTGCACTGAAGGCATTGGCAAAAAACAAGTCTCCAGGAGTTGATGGAATATGAATTGAGATATTTCAACAAACAGATGCAGCGCTGAAAGTGCTCACTTGTCTATGCCAAGAAATTTGGAGGACAACTACCTGACCAACAGACTGGAAGAGATCTACATTTATGCCCATTTCAAAGAAAGGTGGTCCAATTGAATGTGGAAATTACCAAACAATAATGTTGATACCACACGCAAGTAAAATTCTGCTTAAGATCATTCAAAAGTGACTACAACAGTATATTGACACGGAACTGCCAGAAATTCAAGATGGGTTCAGAAGAGGAGCTGGAACCAGGGAAAGCATTACTGACGTCAGATGGATCTTGGCTGAAAGCAAAGAACACCACACAAGATGTTTACTTGTGTTTCATTGACTATGCAAAATTATTCAACTGTGTGGATCATACTAAATTATGCCTAACGTTGTGGAAAATGGGAATTCTATAACGTCTAATTGTGCTCTTAAGGAATCTATATGTGGATCAAGAGGCAGTCTTGTGAACAGAACAAGGGGATACTGCATGGTTTAAAGTCAGGAAAGGCGTGCGTCAGGGTTGTACCCTTACACCATACCTTTTTAATCTGTATGCCAAGTAAATAATCCGAGAAGCTGGATTATACAAAGAAGAATGAAACATCAGGATTGGAGGATGAAGACTCATTAATAGCCTGCATTACGCAGACAACACCACCTTACTTGCTGGAAATGAAGAAGATTTGAGACACCTACTGATGAAGGTCAAGGACCACAGACTTCAGTATGGATTTCACCTCAACATCAGGAAAACAAAAATCCTCACAGCTGGACCAGTAAGCAACATTATCATAATGAAGAAAGGATCGAGGTTGTCATGGATTTCATTTTACTCAGGTCCATAATCAACACCCTTAGAAGCAGCAGTCAAGAAATCAAAAGATGCATTGCATTGGGAAAATCTGCTGCAAAGGATCTCTTTAAACTGTTCAAAAATGAAGATGTCACCTTAAAGACTAAAACTCACCTGACCTTAGCCATGGTATTTTCAATTGCATCATATGCATGTGAAAGCGGGACCATGAACAAAAAAGACGGAAGAAGCATTGATGCCTTTGAATTACCATGTTGGAGAAGAATGTTGAATGTGCCGTGGACCACCAAAAGAACAAGCAGATCTGTTCTGGAAGAAGTACAACCACAATGCTCCTTGGAAGCAAAAATGGTAAGACTATGTCTTACATACTTTGGTCATGTTGCCAGGAAAGATTAGCCCCTGGAGAAGGACATCATGCGTGGCATAGTGGAGGGTCAGCGAAAAAGAGGAAGTCCCTCAACGAGATGAACTGACACAGTGGCCATAACAACAGGCTTAAGCATAAAAACGATTGCGGACATGGCACAAGACAGGGCAGTGTTTCGTTCTGTTGTTCATAGAGTCGCTATGAGTTGGAACTGACTTGACAGCACCTAACAACAACAACATAGGTGAATGATTTTATACCTGGATTCTAATTTCAGTTCCATTTGTCTATGTATCTGCTTTTGAACCAACCAGTACCAGGCTGTTTTGACTACCGTGCCAGTAAATAGGTTCTAAATAAGGAAGAGTAAAGCCACCCACTTTATTTTTCTTCTTCAATAATGCTTTACTTGAATTCAAGGCTTCTTCCCTTTCCACTCAAGTTGGTGACTTGTTTCTTGATCTCATTAAAAAATACAATTGGAATTTTTATTAGGATTGCATTGTATCTATAGACCACTTTGGGTAGAGTAGGTATTTTCACAATGTTGACTCTTCTTATCCATGAGGAAGGAAGGTTTCTCCACTTATGTAGTTTTCTTGTTTTCTTGCAGGAGAGTCTTATGAGTTCATTATGTAGATCTTTTATGTGTCTGGCTAGATTATTCCTCAGTACTAATACCTTCTTGTGGTCTACTGTAAACAGTTTTAAGACAATAGCATCTTTGATAATCTCTTTGTTGGTGGTAAAGGAATCCAAATGATTTTTGTATGTTTATCATATATCCTGATACTTTGCTGAACTCTTCTATTAGTTCCAATAGTTTTGTTACCAATTCTTCAGGGTTTTCTGTGTGTAGGATTATATCATCTGCAACTAGAGATACTTTGACCTCTCCCTTACCAATCTAGACTCCTTTTATTTATCTTGGTTGATTACTCTGGATAGGGCCTCCAGCACAATGTTGAATAAAGTGGTGACAAATGGCACCCTTGTCTGGTTCCTCTTCTCAAAGGGAATGCTTTCAAATCTCTCCATTTACAGAAAGATATTGGTGGTCAGCTTTGTATAAATGCTCTTTATTATGTTGAAGAATTTCTCTTCTATTCCTATTTTGCTAAGAGTTTTTAACACGAATGGGTATCGAACTTCGTCAAATGCCTTTTCTGCATCAGTTGATAAAATGAAGTGGTTTCTTCCCTTTTATGTCTGTGGTTGGTTACATTGATTGCTTTTCTAATACTGAACTATCCCTACATAGTTGGTATGAATCCCAGTTGGTCATGGTGAATTATTTTTTGATACGTTGTTGAATTCTCTTAGCTAGAATTGTACTGAGGACTTTTGCATCTAGGTTCATGAGAGACGTTGGTTCATAATTTTACTTTTTTGTGCTGTCTTTACCTGGTTTTGGTGTCAGGGTTATTCTGGTTTTATAGAGCAAATTTGAGAATACTCCTTCATTTTCTATGCCCTGAAATACCATTAGTAATAGTGGTGTTAACTTTTCTCTAAAAAAGTTTGGTAAGATTTTCCAATGAAATCATCAGAGTCAGGGGTTTTTGTTGGCAGTGTTTCAATTAGCTTTTCAGTCTCTCCTTTTGTGATGGATTTATTGAGTTGTTCTACCTCTGTTTGTGTTAGTTTAGGGAGGTAGTGTGTTTCTAGAAATTTGGCCATTTCCTCTAGGTTTTCAAATTCATTACAGTACAATTTTTCATGGTATTCTGTTTTGATTTTTTTAATTTCAGTTGGATTTCTTATGATACCATGCATCTCATTTCTTATTCAGGTTATTTTCTTCCTCTTCTGTTTTTCCTTTTTCAGTGTGGCCATTGGTTTATTGATTTTCATGAACGTTTCAAAGAATCAGCTTTTGGTCTTGTTAACTCGTTCAATCATTTTTCTGTTCTCTAACTCATTTGGCTGTACTCTAATTTTATTATTTATTTCTTCTGGTTCTTTTATTATTTGTTTCTTCTGGTGCCTGAGGGGTTCTGTTTCTAGTTATTCAAGTTGAAGGGTAAATTCTTTGATTTAAGCCCTTTCTTCTTTCTGGGTGTATGATTTATGGAAATAAACTGACCTCTTAGCACTGTTCTTCCTGTGTAGCAAAGGTTCTGGTAGGGTGTGTTTTCACCCTCATTTGATTCTGTGAATATTTTTTATTCTGTCCTTGATTTCTTCTAAAACCCAGTCAGTTTTGAGCAAGGTGTTTTTCAGTTTCCATATGTTTAATTTTTTTTTCCTTTCCTTTTCCTGTTATTGGTTTCTACTTTTATTGCTTTACAGTCTGAAAAGATGTTTTGCAATATTTCAATACTTTGAATTTTGTTAAAGATAGCTTTATGTATTAATACCTGATTTTTCCTTACATATTGGTGTCATGTGCTTTATCTTCAGTCTTACTAATCCAATCTTCTATTTCCTCAGTTTTGTCCCCTTGACTTTCTATTGAGTTCTCTAATTCTATAATTTTATTATTAATTTTTTCAATTTCTAGTTCTTGCCACTGTATGCTTTCTTGCAGTCTGTTCAATTTGTCACTATGCTCTACTGCATCATTCTTCATCTCTTTCCAGATCTCTTGAAGAATTCTAAATATTAATCTTTTGTATTCTATCTCTGATATCCAGGATGTTCTCTTCATCTGAAAAATTCCTTGATGCTTTGGGGAGTTTCTTGAAAGCATAGTCAGTTGTTGAATTTGTTTATTTTATGTTTTCCTCCTGTGTTCTGGAAACCCTGGCCTAGTAGGTTAAGTGCTATGTCTGCTAACCAAAAGGTCAGCAGTTCAATTCTGCCAGGCCCTCCTTGGAAACTCTATAGGACAGTTCTACTTTGACCTCTAGGGTCACTATGAGTTAGAAGTGACTTGACAGTAGTGGGTGTGTGGGTACTGTGTTCTAGTGTCTTGTTTTGTTTTGAAATGTCCAGATAAGTTTGCTGTGTGTGCTAGGTTTGTTATTGTTACCTTTGCAACTCCAACATCCTGTTATCTGGTGACTAGAACTGTTACTAGACACAGATGCCCAGGAGTCCATTTAGTTTTCTTATGTGAATTCAGCTCAGGTGTCCAGGTAGTGAATCACCAAGAATGTGGTGCAGGCTCTTCCCTACTATCCTCGATGAACAGCTATGATTGGTATAGGACAGTTATTTGGCTGCAGGCACTGAGTAAGGCAGGGGGCTAAAAGCCATCTCTGAGTGTCTGTGAGGATGGCATGTCCCCTTTAAGTCTGATTCTAGTTGGAGGCACTGTTTCCACCCTGAGTTTCAGCTTGAGTGAGTCAGCAGATTTTGTTTTCCCTTCTCCTGGTTTATTAAATTGTTCCCTTTCTGAGTCAGGAAAATGGTTCCAGGTGGGCTTAAAGAATCCTGTTTCTGGCTCAGTTAATGGTGTAAAACTCCAGAGCTGGGTACAGAGCTATCTGGTTTGGGGCTCTGAGCTTACAAACACCAGGACTCTTACCCAGATTAAGAGTACAGGTATGCACTGGTTTATGAGGGAGATTCATTCCTATATCAGTTTTTAAGTCAAATTTGTAGGTAAGCGTAAATAGGTACATAAGTTTGTATTTAGTATCAATTAGTCAAATGTTTGTCTTAGTATATAACATACATTTTACATTTGTATACATAAAAAACAATTAAAAACACTTCTATGATGTGGAATATTTTCATTAACGTCACAAAGCAGTGCATACATTTGTTACTAAGAACCATTGTACCTTAACTCCAATACTTAATATAATAGGTGTTATGGCAGTTCATTTTAAAGCACAAGCTGTCCATAAGTTTGTAACGCAAGGACTGCCTATAGGTCCCATGTGTCCTTCAAAATTTCCATTGCTGTGGTACCTGCTACTGAATATAAAATTAGAATAAATGTATTTTCCATCTAAACTCAGCTGCCTTCACCCTCGGGCTCTCATGGGATTCTTACAGTTGGAACTATTGTTTTAGATCTTGTGAAAAACCATGAAACTACCTGACTGCCTGTGCCTAGTTCCATTGTCTTCTAATGTCAATGCCAATTTCAAGGGAAGAAAAAGAAACAATTGCCCTCATTTCTGATCTTAAGAAAGCCAAGTTTTCTCTGAGACTATTGCTCCATGCAGTAGTTATTTCTGACTTGTTTGAAAGGCTATGGATGCCTAAGACTCACCACTGATTAAAGGAACTTAATCTCGTACTGTTGCTTTTGGCACTGGCAACACTAGACACCGTGACTGTTACAAAAGTTGTTCCCCACACTAGGGGAACTTGGTATGCAGTAAATAATACTGAAAATGCCTTCAGTAGCATCTCTTTCAACCTGAGTAATATGGATCAGTTTGCATTTATGAAACACACTAACATACATTCTTAATGTTCTTTCACACGCATACCTGAATTCCCTGTCATTGGTTGGTGGTAAGCAATACCTTGGCCTCCTAGAAAAAACAGTCTTTCCATTCTATGTATGACATCCTCTTATTGAGCTCAGACAAAACACCACCAACAAGTACTAGATACCTGAAGACACAAGCAGCAACATTTCTAGGCCATCAATAAAGACATGTTCTAAGCACTGAGCAGTCAACTGAAAATTTTAAGCATGGTCCAAAAAGTGGCATGAAGTCTTATCTCACAGACAGCAATTACCAAAAATTACCACACAGAGTAAACAGATGGATGACCTCCCATAGTAAAACTGTTCACTAATGGCATTTTCACATCCCCATGTTGGTATATGGACTATACTCAATTATTGGGTTACCAGAAAATCTGCCTTTAGTGTGATCCTAGCTAGTAGTACCTTCAGAAAGCCCTAAAATGGTCACTTATATCACCTCCCCACTGGTCCTGACTAATCCACTCCTGTAATTTCAGTTAAAGTTATCATCAGCTCTTTGATCACTGATTGGCTCCATAGACAGAAGGGTAACATTACAGGTCAGAGCAACCCACGGGACTGTTGAATCAGTTACCTAGAATCATCTGAAAAGTAAACCTCCTAAGAGACACAATTATTGGCCTGTTATTTGTCTTGGTGGGTACTAAGTACAAGATTTGTGGTGGTGGAAAAGGCTTAAACCATAACTCTAAACAAACAGTATCAGTACTTTAGCTTTATTGTATAAGTTAACTATGAGTATTTACAATTTAGGTCAAAGTATCAAATTCCTACAAAGAAGTACAGGAGCATGCAAGACTTCAAAAACATAAGGAAAACATGAGCCCAAGAGACAGAAAGGGCCATATAATCCAGAGACCACATCAGCATGTGGCCCAAAGGTCTAGATGGTTCCTGGCCATCATGACTGCTATGACAGGGAACAAAACAGACAGTCGCCGAGGCAGTGGGAGAAAAACGAGTGTGCAGAACTAAAGCTCTATTAAAAAGACCAGATTTGATGGTCCGGCAGACTGGAGGGTCCCCAGAAGACATGGCTCCCCAATTCTCTGTTAGCCCAGAGCTGAAACCACGCCCAAAGCCAACTCTTCAGTCAAAGATTGGACTAGACTCTAAGACATAAAATGATAATGCCAAAGAATATGCTTCTTGCTTAAGTATATATATTAGGCAAACTGGGTAGCTCCTGCCCAGAAATGAGATGAGAGAGTAGATAGGGACAGGAGCTGGTTGAATGGACACGGAAACTACAAAGTAGAATGGAGGAGTGTGTCATCACAGGTGGGGATAGTAGTTGCAGTTACAGCAATGTGTGTCCAACTGTATGACAAAGTAACTTGAATTGTAGACTTTCACTTAAAGCACAGTAAAATGTTTTTTAAGAATTCCTACAAAATACATTCTCAAATACATATTTATGAACAAAGCAAAAAAGATCTTTGATAAGTTTGATTTAATGTTATTTTTACCCATACATAATTATCATACTTACATTGGAGTTTTTCCTCTGTGGAATTGCTTTTCTGGTCTCCTTGCACTTGGGTTTCTGACACTGAATCTTGTTTCTCATGGAAAAGATTTTCATCTAGTACTTTGTCAGGAGCTACATAAAGAGGTGCATTTATTTTACTAAATAGAAAAAAAAACAGATCTATTCTGAAATCACTAGCTTTCAAATTTACAGCAAGTATATAGCAATTGTACAAGGGTACAGCAATTTTCTCCTATTTTACATTTATAAGAAAATTACCATGTGCAACATATGATATGAAAATTTTGAGAGCAGTATTTATGGTGGACATAAAAGCTATCTCATTTCCAGATATTTCTGGACATCAAATACATATTATGTTAAACACCAGTTTTTAGAAATTATTACATATTCATAGATCAAGCAATAAAAATACATAAGCACAAGGATTATTTCTAACTGCAAAACATTCAAAACCACTTAACTGTTCAATCATAGATTCACTGACTGATAAACCAAGCTATAAGAAATACAATCAATATTAAACCATGCTACATAATGTGGTACAAATGAAAAAATGCACAGCCTTTGAGTCAATTCTGGCTCATAGCTACCCTACAGGACATAGTAGAACTGCCGCATAGGGTTTTCAAGGTTTTAGTCTTTTACAGAAGCAGACTGCCACAACTTCCTCCCATGGAAAAGCTCGTGGGTTTAAAAACGACCTTTGGCATGACCACTGCAATACCAGGGCTTCTTATAATATGGTATAAACAGTTACAAAGGAATGAAATAGACTGCCGTAAACTGGCATGGAGGTATTTACAGGAAGTAATGGTAAATGAAAAAGGGGAAATATAGTATGCTATATTTTGGGTAATAATGATGGGGAAATAAGAAAATGAAAGCGACGTGCAGAACTTCACAAAAGAAATACGGGAAAGATAAAACAGAAAACAATATAGTTGGTTACCTACAAAAGGAAAACAAAGGGAATGGAGAAATCAAGGGGTAGGAGTATAATGATAAGGAACAATACTTCCTTAAATATGTCTTTTTACATAGTTTTACTTCTAGATGTTTATGTTAATGTTATTTTGTTGTTAGGTGCTGTGGAGTCTACTCTGACTCGTAGTATCATGTGTATAGAAGAACAAACACTGCCCAATTCTGGGCCATCCCTACAATGGTTACACTTGGGCCCACTGTTGCAGCCACTGCATCAATTCACCTCATTCAAAATCTTCCTCTATATGCTCTATCAAGCATTATGTCTTTCTCCAGGGACTAGTCCCACCTGATAACATGTCCAAAGTACATGAGATAAAATCTTGCCATCTTCCCTTTTAAGGTTACACTTTTTCTAAGATAGATTTGTTCATTCTTCTGGCCATCTGTGGTATATTCAACATTCTTTGCCAACACCATAGTTTAAAGGCATCAATTCTAGTTTGGTCTTCCTTAATCAATGTCCAGCTTTCATACACTTATGAGGCAACTGAAAACACCACAGCTTGGATCATACTCATCTTAGTACTCAAAGTGACATCTTTGCTTTTTAACACTTTAGAGAGGTCTTTTATGGGAGATTTGCCCAACGTAATTCATCAATTGATTCCTTGACTGCTGTTTGCATTAGTGTTGATTGTGGATCTAAGTAAAATGAAATCTTTAACAATGTCAGTCTTTCCTCTGTTTATGATGCTGCTGCTTATCAGTCTACTTATGAGAATTTTTGTTTTCTTTATGTTGAGGTGCAATTTATACTGAAGGCTGTGGTAGTTTGATCTTCATCAGTAGGTGCTTCAAGTCAACCTCAATTTGCACAAGCAAGGTTATGTCATCGGTCTATAGAAGGTGAACAATGAGTCTTCCTTCAATCCTAATGCCACATTCTTTTTCATATACCCAGCTTCTTGGACTAGGGGCTCAGCAGACAGATTGAAGAAGTATGTTTAAAGGATACAACTCTGATGCACACCTTTCTTGACTTTAAACCAGAAGTACCTTCTTCTGTTCAAATGACTGTCTCTTGGTCTAAGCACAGGTTCCTCATGAGTACAATGAAGTGGTCTAGAATCCTATATTTTTTTAAATGTTATCCAGAATTTGTTATTACCCACACAGCTGAATGATTTGGCATTGTCAAAAAAGCACAGATAAACATCTTTCTTGAATTCTGTGCTTTTAGCCAAGATTCAACTGACATCAGCAATCATACCAGTATTCCCTTTCCTCTTTTGAATTCAGCCTGAATTTCTAGTGGTTCCCAGTTGATGTACTGCTGCAACCACTTCTGAACAATATTCAGCAAAATTTTACTTGGGTGTGAGATTAATGATATTGTTTGATAATTTCTTCATTCTGTTGGATCACCTTTCCTTGGAATAGGTGCAAATATGGATCTCTTCTAGGTGGTTGGCCACATAGCTCTATTCTAAACTTCTTGGCATATATGAGTGTCTACTTCAAGAGCTATAGCATTAATAATAGTAAGTAACATTAAAGATAAGAAAAGGGGACTTACATTGCAAGAAAACTTAACAAATTAATCAACCAGGGAAAAAGAAACACTTATCCATAAACAAGTCCCTAGGTGGTACAAATGGTTTGTGATGAACTATTGACTTAAGATTAAAGGCTAGCAGTTTGAACAACTCAGCAATACCATGCTAGAAAATTTCTGGCACTCTGCTTCCATGAAAATTACAGTGAAGAAAATCCTATGGAGCAGTTCTACTCTGTAATACAAACGACTGCAATGAGTCATAATTGACTCAATGGCCACAAACAATAAAAACCCCAAGAGGCTCATTAGTATTCTGTGTGATCTGCTTTTAGTTCTCAGCAAAGTAGAGGATGGCTTGCAAACAAACTGTGAAATCTTTTAAGTAGATATACTGTTGTAACTGCATAAGCTAAGCCTTTCTGAAACAATTTAGAAGCTATTTCTCCATTCAACTGTCAGTGTTTGCTATATATATATTTGAGGCTCTAGTAGTAGGAGTATATACAATTGTTTTATCTTCTTAATGAATTAACACATGTATCACTTTATAATGTCCTTAATTGTCTTTTATAAGATATTGACCTAAAGTGTATTTTCTCTGACGTCAACATACCCACCCTAGTTCCTTCTGGTTCTTCTTTGTTATTTACTGAAGTGTGTCCCCACAAAATATCCTGGAAACTTCAGCTTCTGCCTGTGATTATAAACCAATTTTTGAACGGATTGTATTTGTTGTGTTAATGAGCTAAGATTAAGTTATGTCAGTGAGGACTATTGCCATTGTTAAGGGCTCTCCATTTGCATCCAACTCACAGTGACACTATGTATACCTTAACAAAATACTACCTGGTCCTGTGCCATCCTCATAATCATTGCTATATTTGAGACCATTGGTAGCCATTGTGTCAGTCTATCTCACTGAGGATCTTCCTTTTTTACAGTGGCATTCTACTTTACCAATCATAATGTCCTTCTCCAGGGACCAGTCTCTCCTCATAACATGTCCAAAGTACAATATGCTTTTGCAAACACTATAATTCTTCAGTCTTCCTTACTCATTGTCTATCATCTGCATGCATGAGAGGTGATTGAAAATACCATGGTTTGGGTAAGGCACACCCTAGTCCTCAAAGTGACTGTTTCTTTTAAACAGTTTAAATAAGACTTTATGCAGCATACTTACCCAGTGCAATACCTCATTTGATATCTTGACTGCTGTTTCCATGGTCATTGATTGTGGAACCAAGTAAAATGTGGATTCTTTATATAATCACTTCTGGTCTGATTTAGACCACTGTTAGTCACTTTAATCTCTCACTTCCCGTCTAAGCTTTTATGGTAGCTCAAATTAAAGATCCAACAGAGGGACTCTAAGAAAACCAGGGAAGCAATTGTCTGGCAATTCCTTATTGTCCTCTAGGAATGGGAACAAATATCTTCAGAGACCATGTGGATCAGGTTATACCAAATGACTATTGTTGGCTCTAAGAAGGACCTTGGTGATGATCACCATCTGAAACTCATTGAGTGTTGTGATTTAAGTCTTTAATTAAAAGCAATGTAAAGCCCTTTAGAATTTACTTTCACACAGGGGCCCACAGAGGTCTTTCAGATTTGGTGACTTCACCTCCATGATGAAGGAAGTAATCTAGTATAAATACTGATATGGAGAATGACATCTTCAGGGAAGCATCATTACAGATTCCCTCCTGCACACAACCCTAACAGAAACCACTTTCGTTCAGTGGGATAAGGAAGTAGGAAACTGTTGGTAGATCTTGAATATGCAAAGCCCTCTGCTATTTCAATTGGATACTATTTGAAATCCTAAAGGTTTGGCACACCTGTGAAGAGTTCTGTGCCACCGAAAAACACATGTAGATCACCTCTGCAGAGGTATAGCAGTCCTAACAGTCATACTGGTGATACTTTGGTATAAAAGGAAAGAATGCAAACAGCAAATGATGCCAAGCCAAAGCCAAGTGAGCAAATGATGAGAGATCATTAAACAGGCTTAGATTTCCAGGTCTGTCCCACCACTCTGCTGGTTATCAGCTTCAATTAAATCTCCTCATAAAGTCAGTGACACAATTTGATTCTCTTCTGACAAACCACAGGACACAAAAAATCAGTCACTCCCAAGGCTGTGTAGATTAACCAGCAAACAGTTCAACATAAAAATGGTAAAGGGCACACTGTCTTGGCAATCCATACAAGTGATATCCAAAAAATTTTCTGAGTCAGCTTAGTAACAAATGAGGTTGCAGACAATGAAAATGATGGTAGTGTCATCATGGAACTCATAGGAAACTGGAAGATGGTGGCCCCTCTAGATTTCACATAGTGAAGGACCTTATTACTAATATAAGCACCATTCTCTCTGCCCCTTCAAGTGAACCTAGGTATTAATCAGAGTTCCACTAATGCACTAATATTTATATAAATCTCAAAGCTTTCAAAAAATATAATAATAATACAGGTAAATGAGATCCCACCATTACAGGAAAACTGAGACCTATGCCAGGGTCTGAGGTTACCCAGAGGATGTGGAGGATAACAGATGATGCTGTCTGGTTTGGGGTCTGAGCTTATAATCACCAAGACTGTTCCTCAGACCAGATTAAGAGTATAGCTATTTCCTGGGTTATTGAGTGAGATCCATTTCTAAACCTACCTGTAATTCGGAATTTGTAGATAAGTCTGAGCAGACACATAAGTTCTTACTTAGCATCAGTTAGTCCAATGTTTATCTTAGTATATACTATGTATTTTACTTTTATATGCACATAAAACATTTAAGAATACTTCCGCAATGTGCAATATTTTTATGAGATGACAAAGTAGTGCATCCAATTATTAAGAATGATTATATTTAACTCAAAGTTTAAATACAATAGCCTTTATACCAGTTTATTTTTAAGTACAAGTTGTTCACATGTCAACCATTTGTAATTTGGGATTTCATGTAGCTCCCTTTGAATTCATTGCTGTGGCATCTGCTATTGAATGCATAATTTTACAAATATATTTTCCATCTTAAAGGCAGCTACCTTCACCACCTGGTCATCTGAGAATTGCTCCCTAAAAACCAAAACAAACCTGTACTGTCAAGTTGATTCCAATCCATAGTAACCTATAGGACAGAGTAGAATGTCCCTGTGGGGTTTCAAAGGAGATCCTGGTGGATTTGAACCACCAACCTTCTGGTTAGAAGCAGTAAGTCTTGACCACTACACCACCAGAATTCCTGGAATTGTTAGAGTTACAGCTACTATTTTGGGTCTTGAGAGAGACTCTTAAACTATCTGACTACCTCTGCCTAGTTCCATTATCTCTCAACATCAGTATCATTTTCAGGGGGAAAAAAGAAATAACTACTCTGATTTCTGATCTTAAGAAAATCAAGTTTTCTTTGAGAGTATTACCTCAAGCAGTAGCTGTTTCTGACTCTGAAAGACCATGGATGCTTGGAGACTCACCGTTAATTAAAGGTTCTCAATGTCATAGTATCACATTTGGTACTTTATAGGACTGGACACTGTGACTGTTACAAAAGCTATTGAACAAAGCTGAGGAAACTTGGTATGCAGCAAACAACACTGCAAATGCCTTCATCAGCATCTCTTCCATCTGAGTGATACAGATCAGTTTACACTTACGAAATGGGCTAACATACAGTCTTAATGTCTTTCTACTAGTGTACCTAAATTCCCTATTAGTCATCAACAGCTGGTAAGTAGTGACTTGGAAATACTAGTAGTCCTACAGGAAACATTAATCTTCCAATATATGTATGGCATCCTCTTGGTGGGCCCAGTTAAGGACACCACCAAAAAATAGTGGACATCTAATGACACTCATATAACAACACGTCTACTCCATCAATAAAGGTAAAGTCCAAGAATTTAGCAGTCAACTGAAAAATTTAAGCATGTTACATGTCATGGATTGAACGTGTTCCCTAAAAGATCTGTATCAATTTGGCTGTGCCATAATTCCTGGTATTGTGTGATGTTCCTCCATGTTGGAATTCCTGCTGCTATGATGTCAATAAGGGCGGATGGGCAGCAGTTGTGTCAGTTGAGCAAGATTCAATGTGTAAGTTTGTTTTGTGCCTTGAGGTGGCCTCTTGAGATATAAAAAAAAAAAATCTGGCAGGCAGAGAGATTGGGAACCTCACACCATCCAGAAAGTAGCACCAGGGTAAGAATACATCCTTCAGACCTGAGGTTCCTGCAACAAGATGCTCCCTGACTGATGCAATGCTGGACTTTCCTTCAGAGCTGACTAGAGGGAAAGCCTTCCCCTGGAGTAGACATCCTGAATTTGACTTGTAGCCTACCAGACTGTGTAAGAATAAACTTTCCTTTGTTAAAGCCATCCTCTTTGTGGGTGTTTCTGTTAGAGCAGCACTAGCTGACTAAAACAGAATTTGGTACTGATGGAGTGGGGTGCTACTCTAACAAATACCTAAAATATGGAAGCAGTTTTAAGACTGTGAATAGATAGAAGACTCAAAAGGAACTGAAGAACTGTTAACACCAAAAAAGATACAGATGATGAGAAACAACAGCAGCAGAACCAAACCAGTGTGAGACCAAATTGGAGCTGACCTATGGAGTGAAACAGCTGAGCACCTGCGAACAGAGGTTTCCTGGCAGAGTGGGGTGCCTACTGGTACTTAAATTGGTGGAGCTACAGATCTTCGGAACTCTTGCCCCAGCAGGGCAGATGTGGGTATGAGGTCCAGGTTATGTGGCCACAGGAAGCAGAAGCTGAAGAGACAAAGAGCAGGAGAAATTGAGCTGCCTCAGTCTCAAAAGATATGGCCATGACCTAAAGGGTTGAAAGGGTGGAGCCAGGGCTTTCTTTTTTTGAGTGGAATTGCCACTCAGCTGGGCTTAGGGTGCACCAAAAGACAATGGCGCAGTGTTTCTGTTCAAGCAGGCCTAGGAAGAAGAGCTGTAGTACAGGGCTGGGGGATCTCTACTAAGAATCCAGAGAGTGTGGTCAATACCTAGAATCTAGAGGGCAAAACTATTATGTAAAATGTCTCAGAGAACTGAAGATTATTTTCACAGCTTTGAAGGCTGATGTAATGTGTTCTGCTGACTTGCTTGTTGCCTGTTAATGCCTTTTATCCTTGTGATTTCTCCCATTTGTAACGGAAATATCTTTAACTTGTGCCTGCCATTGCATTTTAGAAGCAGATAATTTGTGTTCTAGATTTCACAGTGGATTCTGGACTTGGACTTTTAAGGCTTTTGCTGTGGTGGGGCAAATATGTTTTACATGTTGCAAAGATGTGACTTTTTTAGAGAACAAAAGGTGAGATGTCGTGGATTAAATGTGTTCCCTAAAAAATTTGAAACAATTTGACTGTGCCATAATCCCTGGTATTGTGTGCTGTACCTCCATGTTGGAATTCCTACCTCTACGATGTTAATGGAGGTGAATGGGCAGCAGTTGTTTTGATAGACTAAGATTCAACCTGTAAGTCTGTTTTCTGTCTTGAGGCAGTCTCTCGAGATATAAAGAAAAAAATATGGCAGAGAGATTGGGAACCTCATACCATCAAGAAAGCGGCACTGGGAGAAGTGTGCATCCTTCAGATCTGACGTTTCTACACCAAGATACTTCCTGAACAAAGACTGATGCAATGCTGGACTTTCCTCCAGAGTTGACAAGGGGGAAAGCCTTCCCCTGTAACAGATGTCCTGAATTTGGACTTGTAGTCTACCAGACTGTGTAAGAATAAACTTCCCTTTGTTAAAGTCATCCACTTTATGGTATTTCTGTTAGAACAGCACTAGTTGACTAAAACAGTACTTTAAAAAAAAAAAAACCCACTGCTATCTACCATTGAGTCAGGAAGAAGCATAATGCCTCTTTCCATACACAACAATTACAAACATATGCCCTTTCTGCATAAACAAAATGATGACTTGTGGTGGTAGGACAATTCACTAACGGCATTTTCATGTTCTTCATGTTGATATATTGACTGTACTGATCTATTAGGTTACTAGAAAAGTTGCTATGTTTTAGTATAGCCACAAATAGCAGGATCTCCTGCAGGCCCTCCAACAGGCCACAGAGAACACCATTCCACTGGTCCCTACTAATTCACTTTTCTGGTTTGAGTTCAAGGTAGCAGCTCTCAGCTCAATGATTAGAACCTGTGGCAGAAGGATAATCCTGAAGGTCAAGGAACCCACTGGACCAGTTACTTGCAGTAATGTGAAAGCTACATTCTCTTTGAAAGACAATTATTTGCCTGTTATTTGGCCTTGGTGGATACTAACTGCCAGACCCAGGTAGTGGAACAGTCTTATAACCAGTAATTCCAACCAAATAGTATCAGAGCTTTTGCTTTAGCTCACTAATTACTGAAGGATATTCACAATTTAGGTCAGAGGGTAAAATTCCTATAACATATACACTTAAATATATATTTAGGAATAAAGCAAAATCTTCTGATAAGTTTAAAATATTTTTAGCTATCAATAATTATTACACTTACATTTGAGTTTTTCTTCTCTGGAAGTGCTTTGCTTGTTTTCTTCCACTTGGATTTTTGATTCTGAATCTTGCTTCTCAAGAAAAAGATTTTCATCTGGTACTTCATCAGGAGCTACATAAAGATATGCATTTAGTCCATTAAATAGATAAAAAACATATCTATTCTGAAAGGTTAGGTTTCAAACTTACAGCAGACTTACAGCAACTGTAAAAGAATACAAGCAATTTTCTCCCATTTTATATTTATAAGAAAATAATCAGAGGCAGGGCCAGGTAGATGCTTCCTGTAGTCCTTCTTACAACTAGGATCCCCCCAAAATACAAGCGGATCAATTATATGTGACAATCTAAGAGTGCTGAACATCAAAAACAGAGATGAACAGTCAAAATAAACAGCAGAGGAAGGGAGACACAACTTAGAAGCAGTGAACATCTTCCAGACTTGACCCAGCTGGCACCCTGTACACTGGACCAGCCAGAGTAAACAAGATGAGGAATTCTAAATATCAGGCAGAAAGCTGAGGGATGGGGTTGGATGACAGGGAGGACAAAGCAGGTCCACAGACAGATTTAAATCTGCACTCCACACAGTGGGACCCATTTCAGTCAGCAAAGCAGAGTCATGGCACAGAGGCTAATGGGTAAGCAGAGCAACAGCACTGTGAGCAAAGAGCATCTTTCTCAGGTGAGAAGCTGAGCTTTGCAGGGCCACACCTACAGAACTGCAGAGGACTTTCTCCTGAATGTCATCAGCTAAGTGCTTTTGAACTCTTGTAGACTCAAAAACATTTCCTACATCTTGATTTCTCTCTCTTTCCCCAGCATTTCCCCCACTGTTCTCTGCTCTGCACAGGGCATTAAATTCTGACACACTACCTAGGCTGGAAGTGGGACACCTTACACGTGTGCCCTGAGTTATTTTCCTGGTCGTGGAGAATGAAACAAAGGTAGGGGAAGAAAAAAAGTTCTGCCAGATTCTCAGAGCCAGCAACTGCCCATCTTTCTCAACAAGCTCACAGATCAACCATCCAGCGACCAGACATTAGGATTTGTAAAGCTGCAACAATCAACTAAGCTCGAATGACCAAAAATATTTGGACATTTGAAACATAAATTTAAAAAGAAAAGAAAAATCTATGTATGAATCAAAACATAGCAATAAAACATATTACAAGAACTTTCTGGTGCCTCAGCAACAACAATGAATTTTTAATCATTTAAAGAAGCAGACCACTATAGCCTCAGAAAACTCCAAAGGTAAAGAATTAAAACATTGTCTAGATGAAGAAGACCTCCTGTAATGATTGGATGTAAAATAAAAAAACGTAATGTTTGAGCTCTGCAAGATATTAGAAAGGAGATTAGGCAAAGTGCAGCAGAGCATATTGAAAAATTAAACAGGTTACAAGAAACACTTGAACAACAATTATCTGAAATTCAGCATATTAACAATAAAACTACAGAATTAGACAATTCAATATAAAGTCAAAGGAACAGGATAGAGG
This sequence comes from Heterohyrax brucei, assembly GCA_028571685.1. Classification (NCBI taxonomy): domain Eukaryota; kingdom Metazoa; phylum Chordata; class Mammalia; order Hyracoidea; family Procaviidae; genus Heterohyrax; species Heterohyrax brucei. The sequence goes on along the minus strand of CM053142.1, from coordinate 16,101,580 downwards.
CAGTGGAATGTAGAACTAGTGAGACTGAAGATAAAGCAAATGACACAAGCATATACAAGAAAAAAATCAGATAAAAGAATTTTATAAAATGAAGAATGACTAGGAGTTACATGGAATAATCTATGAATGACTAGAGTACCAGTACAGGGGATTATAACAGAAAATGCAGAGAGAATTGTTAAAGATATCTTGACAAAAATCTTCTCTGATATAATGAAAGACAAGAAGATATCTACCCAAGATGCTCACTGAACTCCACACAAGGTAGATCTCAAAAGAAAGACACTAAGATATATTACCATCAAACTTAACAAAATTTAAGAAAAGGAAATGCTTTTAAAGGTAGCTACACTTAAACAAAAAATTATGTACAAAGGACAGTGATTAAGACTGAGCTCAGATTACTCAATGGAAACCATGCTGACAAGAAGGCAATGGGATTACATATACAAAGCTTTGAAGGTAGGGGGGAACTGAGAATTACATATCTAGTAAAATTATCTCTCCAATATGACAGCAAAATTAGGACATTCCCAGATAAACAAAAGTTTAGAGATTTTGCAAAAATCAAACCAAACTTACAAGAAATAATGAAGTTGTTTCATTAGAAAATCAATAACATCAGATATATACTCAAGGATGCAATGCTGGACAAGGCATCCAGATATCCAAATGGATAGCGAATCCACACACACACACACAAGAAAAACAAATCTAAGACACTAAAAATAGGAAAACACAGATCTCAGTATGTAAACAACAATAACATTATATCAAAAGAGCCAGGCAAGCACCGTCGAGAGAGGGACAAATTAATATATTCATAGATCTTGAAGACAGTGAGGAAGTCAAGGTGATACAAAGAAATTAAAAACTGGTTTAAATTTAGAATATTAAGGGTAAATATCAAGGTAAATGCACAGGAAATTAACAATCCTACACATCAAAACAAGAAACAAAATCGAGAAGTCTAAATAGACATAAAACCAACAATTACGAAAAGAAAACCTATAAAGAAAAATGACTCAGCATAGAAAATTAAGTCAAAGAAACTGTCAACAACACACCAAAAAAGGCACCAAAATGACAGCACTAAATTAGTATCTATCAATAATTACAATGAATGTAAATGGGTTAAATGCAACAAAAAAGAGACAAAGAGTAGCAAAATGTATACAAAAGCACAATCTATGAAGTTTGATAATTATGTTCATGAACTTATCCTAGAAAAAGTGGTACATATCTCATTGCTGAATATCACTATGATCACCTTCAAAGCACTCCCCTTGGGAAGCTATGTGCCAACACCAGCACCTAGTCCACCCTTCAAAGCAATTCTGGAAACCTTCTTCTGGAATGGGCATCAGAGCTGTCAATCACATTACCCTAGATGTCCTGCATGTCATCAAAATGTCTTCCTTTCAGTATTTTCTTTATCTTAGGGTAAATAAAAAAGTCACTGGGGGTCGAAGTTGGAAAGGTGTTCCAATATTTTGTTTACTGGCTAAAAACTCCCTCATGGACAGTGCCATGTGAGCTGGTGCATTGTTGTGGTGCAAGAGCCATGAGTTTTTGGAAAAGGATCAGGTCATTTTAATGTAACTTTTTCACACAGTCCTTTCAGCACTTGCAAATAGTAAATGTGGTTATCTGTCCAGTTGGTACAAATTCATAATAAATAATTCTGCTGATATTCAAAAAGGTTAGCAAGATCATTTTGACTCTTGATGTGGACTGATGGAACCTGTGGAACTGATGGAGAACTGGCTGACTTCCACTGTGCACTTTGATGCATTGTTTCAGGGGCATTATCAGTCCATTTAGGTGTCATCAGCAGTGATAATGAGGCCCAAATGCTGTCTTGCCTCTCCAGGTGTTGGCAAATGTGGACTCTCCTTTGCTTCTTTCACCAGTGAAATACTTCGAGGCCACATTTGTTCATGCCTTTCTAGGCAAGATCCCCACTTAACATTTCCCTGTCTATTGGTGATGTTTACTTGGTCTTCTATACTTCTCTCAGTCAGCCAATGTTGGTGTACAAGTCAAAGATTTTTTTGCAATGCTTTCATCAGTTCTGCTCATTACTGGCCACCCTGACCTCTCTTCATCAGTGACACCTTCCCCTCAGAAAAACATTTAAACAATTTGTACACTGTCATTTTCTTAATAGCATTATCTCCATAAACTTAGACTAATATGTTCCTGATTTCACTTCCACTCTTATCAATTTTAACAGCAAAGGCAGTGCTCAGAGGTCAATTTAGCTCAATAAATGCACACTTCCAGAAAAAAAAAGAGAAAGAAAGAAAAAAGGAAAGGGGCCAAATCAAAGAATTAACCTTGCAACTCAAACAAGAAGAAAGAGAGCAACAAAGGAACCTCTTGGACACCAGAAGAAAACAGATAATAAGAATTAGACCAGAACTATATGAACTGAAGAACACAAAAACATTAAGAGGACCAAAAGCTAGTTTTTTGAAAATATCAATAAACCATTGGCCAAACCAACAAAAGAAAAACAGGTGAAGAAGCAAATAATTCAAATAAGAAATGAAACAGGAGATATTACAACAGACCCAACTGAAATTAACAGAATCATAATAGAATACTATGAAAAATGGGACTCTAATGAATTTGAAAACCTAGAGGAAGTGGACACACTTCGAGAAATACATTACCTGTCAAAACTAACTCAGGCAGAAGTAAAATAACTTATAAACCTATCACAAAAGAAAAGATTGAAAAAGTAATTTGTAAACTCCCAACTAAAAAAAGTCCTAGCCCATGTAGCTTCACTGGAGAATTCTATCAAACTTTTAGAGTAGGGTTAACACCACTATTACTTGAGGTATTCTACAACAAAGAAAAGTATGGAATACTCCCAAATTCACTCTATGCAGCCAGCATAACCCTGATACCAAAACTGGGTAAAGATAGCACAAAAAAAGAAAATTACAGACCAATATCTCTCATTAACGTAGATGCAAAAATACTCAACAACTAGCTAACAGAATTCAACAACATATCAATAAAGTTATTCACCATGACTGAGTAGGATACCTACCATGGATGCAGGTGTGGTTTAACATTAACCAACTGCCATCGAGTTGGATGCAACTCATAGCAACCCTAGAAGTCAGAGCAGAACTGCCCCATGGAGTTTCCAAGGAGTGCCTGGTGGATTTGAACTGCCGACCTTTTGGTTAGAAGACGTAGCACTTAACCCACTATACCACCATGGTTTAACATTACAAAAACAAATAATGCAGTAAATCACCTAAATAAAACAAAAGATAACAATCACTTGATTTTATCAGTTGATGCAGAAAAGGCACTTGACAAAGTTCAACACTGATTTATATTAAAAGTTCTCAGCAGAATAGGAATAGAAGGAAAATTCCTCAACATAATAAGGGGTATCTATGCAAAACCAACAACCAACATCATCCTAAATAGAGAGAGATAAAGACACTCCCCTTGATAACTGGAAGTAGACAAGTATGCCTACTGTCACTACTTTTATTCAGCATTGTGCTGGAGGTTCTAGCTAAAACAATAGTACAAGATAAAGAATTAAAGGGCATCCAAATTGGTACAGAAGAAGCCAAAATATGTCTATTTGCAGGTGATGTGAACTTACACACAGAAAACCCTGAAGAATTCATTAAAAAAAAACAACTGCTAGAACTAATAGAAGAGTTAAGCAAAATTTCAGGATATAAGAGCAACATAAAAAAATAAGTCAGATTCCTTTACACCAACAAAGAGCTAATCAAAGGGAAAATCATGAAATTATTACCATGTGCAATATCCTACAAGATTACAATATCTAGGAATAAATATAACCATGCATGTAAAAGACAGAAAATTACAAGACTCTACTGTAAGAAACTAAAAGATACATACATAAGTGGAGAAAATGGATAGGAAGACTCAACATCACAAAAACATCTATTCTTCCCAAAGCCATCTACAGATACAATGCAATCCCAATAAAAATTCCAATGACATTTTTTAAAAGATAAACAAATCACCAACTTCATATAGAAAGGGAAGAAGCCCCAGATAAGTAAAGCATTACTAAAGAAGAAGAACAAAGTGACAGGCTTCATATTACCTGAATTTAGAATCTATTACACTGCCATGGTAGTGAAAACAGTCTAGTACTGGTACAAAAACAGATACATGGACTAATAGTACAGAATTGGGAATCTAGATATAAAACCATCCACTCATGAGCAGCTGATATTTGATATAGACACGAAGTCCACAAATTGGGGAAAAGACAGTCTCTTTAACAAACCTGGTTGATATAACTGGATATTCATCTGCAAAAAATACGTAAAAAGACCTGTATCTCACACCATGTACAAAAACTAACTCAAAATGGATCAAAGACCTAAATACAAAATCTAAAACAATAAAGATCATGGAAGAAAAAATTGGTACAACACTAGGACCTAATACACAGTATAAACAGACCACACAATATTACTAACAATGCACAAATACCAGAAGATAACATAGGTAACTGGGAACTCCTAAAAATCAAATACTTAATGCTCATCTAAAGACTTCACCAAAAGAGTAAAAAGACTACTTACAGACTGGGAAAGAATTTTTGGCAATCAAAAATCTGATCAGTATCTGACTTCCATCATCTACAAGGTACCGCAAAATCAAGAAAAAGACAAATAACCCAATTAAGAAATGGGCAAAGGATATGAACAGGCACTTCACCATAGAAGACATCCAGGCAGGTAACAGATATACAAGGAAATGCTCATAATCATTAGCCATTAGAGAAATCCAAATAAAAACTATCTTCAGTCTTACTAAATTTGGCTATCCATTGTATGAATTCTGCTCCTTTGACTTTCTATTCACTTGTCTAATTCTGTAACTGTATTATTCATCTTCTGGACTTCTACTTCCTGTCTCAGTACACTTCCCTGCAGCCTGTTCAATATGTCATAATGCTGTGGTGCATTCTGCTTCACCTGTTTCCTGATCTCTTGAAGAATTTTCAGTATTAATGTCTCTGATAATTCCAGGAAGTTCTCTTCATCTGGGAAATTTTTTGAGTCTTTGTTTTTGTAAGCTTTCTGATGCCATCGTGGTCTGTCTCTTTAAGTGATTTGATATTGATTGCTGTCTCCAAGCCATCAGTCAGTTGCTGAATTTATTTATTTTATGTTTGCTTACTATGTTCTAGCTTCTTGTTTTGTTTTGAAATGTCCAAACTGGCTGGTTGTGTGTGTTAATTTGGTTGTTGTCACCTTTGAAGTTCTAACATCCTGTCACCAGGTGGTTAGAGCTGTTACTAGGCTTATAAATCCTAGAGTCCATTTACTTTTCTTGTATGAATTCAGCTCAGGTGTCCAGGTAGTCAGTCACCAACAGTGTGGTGTAGGCTCTCCCCTACAGTCCTGGATGGGCAGGGAAGATTGTTGTAGGCAAAGGTATCTGGCTGCATACACTGAGAAAGGCAGGGGTCTGACAACCATCCTTGAGTGTCTGTGACGAAGGCACAACCCATTAAGCCTAATATTAGGTGAAGGAACTGTTTCTGCCCTAAATTTTTGGCTTAGGGACTCAGCAGAGTTTTCCCTGCTTCCCCTTGCTTATAAATTGTTCCCTCTCTTCAAGTCTAGGAAAATGGCTTAGGGTACATGTAAGGAGTCCAATTTCCATCTCAGACTCCGGACACAGATGCAGTGCAGAGAAAGAGGTGGAAGCACTGGGAAAGATGAGAGAGGTTTAGCCTGAAGCAAAGTTTTAGGTCCTTAAGTACAGTAGGGCAAATGGAAGCCACTTAGCTTCTGAGGATCAAGTGCTGTTTTTCACTGAGTCTGGACTCACAATTGGACTCTCCACGGTTCAGCCTCTCCCACTGCAGAGGATGTGCTCCAACTGTTACTGCTCCATTCACTATGCTGGTTGTAGCTGATTCCTGGCAGGCCAAGTCTGCCAGTCCTAGGTACTTCTTGACCTATTCTCCCTTCCTTTTCTCTCAGTCCAATTTACCAGCTTTACCTTTGATGTGCATGACTCCTAAACCAAAACTAAACCCACTGCTGTTGAGTTGATTCTGACTAACAGTGACCTTATAGTACAGAGTAAAACTGCCCCATAGAGTTTGTAAGGGGCACCTGGCAGATTTAAACTGCTGACTTACTTGTTAGCAGATATAGTGCTTAACCACTACACCATTAGGGTTTAGAATGTCATATATAATTGATTCATTTGTTCTTTAGAGCCTTTGTTGTTAGAGGAATCCAAGGAAGCATCTGCTACTCTGCTATCTTGGCACTGCCTCTCAGTCCATTGTTGCAGCAACTGTGTCAATCCATCTCCAGAGGGTCTTCCTCTTTTTTTCTGACCCTGTACTTTACCTACCATGACGTCCTTCTCCAGGGACTGGTCATCCTGATAATATGTTGTAAGTATCTGAGACAAAGTTGTGCTATCCTCACTTCTAAGGAGTGTTATGGCCATATTTCTTCCAAGACACTATTTGTTCTTCTTCAAGTCCATCGTATATTTCATATTCTTTGCCAACACCTTAATTCAAAGCCATCGACTCTTCAGTTTTCCTTATTTACTGCCCATCTTTCACATACATATGAGGCAAGTGAACATACCACTTATGCAGAAGGACACTGCCATATGTCAGAAGTGATAAATTGAACTTTTAGACCAGTAATCTCCAAAATCAATTAACATAACAGTTGAGAGAGAGAATTACTGGCTTAGTAGTATGCTTTCTGTTGAAACCCACTTGGAAATTCTGGTGGTATAGAGGTTAAGAATGATGGCTGCTAATTGAAAGGTCAGAAGTTCAAATCTATCAGGTGTTCATTAGAAATCCCACGACACAGTTCTACCCTGTCCTACAGGTTTGTTGTGAGTCAGCATCACTCAACAGCAACAACATTGCACCTTAGTTGATACTGAACACAAGACCCATTACTATGAAACAGTCTTACTACCAGAAATTCCAACCAAAAAGTATCAACATTTTAACTTGTGGTATTTATGCTTTAGGTAGAAACACAAAATTTTTATAAAATATATGTTTAAATACATGCTTCTGAGTTAAAAAATGTTTTCTGATGATTTTAAAGTAATTCAAAGTCAGTAATAATTATTATACACCAGAACCCTGATGGAGTAGTTGTTAAGGGCTGCATCTGCTGACTGAAAGGTTGGCAGTTCAGATCTTCCAGGCACTCCTTGCAAACTCTATGGGCCAGTTTTACTCTGTCCTATAGGATTTCTGTGAGTCAGAATTGAGTTGACAGTAGTAGGTTTGGTTTTTTTGATTATGGTGTTTTCCCCCTCTGGAAGTTCTTTGTTTCTTTATTTGCATTTGACTTTTTGATATTGAATCTTTATCCCCAAGCAAAATATTTTCATCTGGTTCATCATCCTTAGCTATATAAATAAATACATTTAGACCACAAAGTAGAAAAGCAGACTTCTTGTGAAATCTCTAGATTTCAAATTTATGACAATTACACAGTGTCAGTTTCTCTCAGTTTTATAAAGTTACAAAAAAATTACAATAGGCTATACCTGCTAAGAAAAATAAGAAAACTATTAATAGGTTGTGTTGAAGCTGACTTATTAATGTTGTAATTATTTCTAGTGTAAGATGTGTTTTATATTCACCTCTAGTTTTAATGCGCTAGTTATATTTTAGATTAATATATATTCATAGAACCAACTATGAAAACAAACATCTAGAATGCCATCTATTAAGCATTATTTGTAACTTTAAAATATTGGAAACCACCTAAATTCAAGCATAGGGAGCTGGCTGAACAAACTAATATACATGACAAACTATGGCATAGCTAAAATACAGTACACAGTATAGTACAAACAGTTGTAATGAGAGTGAAAATTGTCTTAATTAACTGACATTAACTGTCAGAAGATAATGTTAAAGGGGAAAAAACTGAAAAAGAAGCTCTATAATACATTACCATTTGAATAAAAAAGAAGAAAAAAATAAAAGACATAGAGAGAGAGATAAAGATAGATTCCAAAATTAAGCATAGAAAAGTTGTACCAGAAAACAATGTAGTTACTTTCAAGAGGAGAAGAGGAGGACTAGGAGAGGCAAAAGGAAGGCATACAGGAGAGAAAAATATTTCTAAAAAAACTATAGGTTTTTTTTTTTCCTCATATTATTTACTTTTGGAAGTAGGCTATTATTCTACACATTCCAAAAATAAAATTAGATCAACAAAGGTAAGAAGGGGAACTAAATTGAAGGCACAGTTAAACAAATGAGACTACTAAAGAAAAAACACTAGTCTAACTCACAAATATAGTAACATACCTATGCCCTCAGTATGCCCTCAGTACTGGGCAACAACATGGTTGGTAGAACTGCAAACAAATCATGAAACTTTTTGAATAGGCTTTTATTTTTTGTAGTGATACAAAATAAGAAGTTCTAAAATAATTTTATAAATATATAAAAAAAATCCACTGTCATCAATCAATGCTGACTCCAATTCATAGCAACTCTATAGGTGAAAGTAGAACTGCCCCACATGTTTTCCAAGAATGCCTGGTGAATTTCAACAGCCAGCTTTTTTTTATTTTTATTTAACATAACTGAGTGAAAACGTACATTCACATGTAAATTTACATGCCCACCTATATGCAGCTTCCACTGCTCTCCTGCCCGGTGACAGCACACTATTCCTCTCTGCTCCATACATGTCTCATCCTCCCAACAGTCTCCTTTCCCCTCCTCTCCGTCCACTCCCCTTCCTCCAGCCAGAGGTCAGCAAGATGATATCCTATAGATGTATAGAACCATAAAGTGCTTCCAATATATGGTTACTCTGCATTGCCAAGTCCAATCCATTCCTGTCCAAAGAGTGGACCATTGTTATAATTTATGGGAACGGGCAGCATCAGGGCCAGGGGCCATGCTCTCAGAGGAACCCCAAAACCACTGGACCATCAATTGAGGTCTTTTAGTGGAGATCTCATGATGCACCTCTTTTTATTCTTGTGTTGCCAGTGAGGCTCCTCTCTGAGAGCTCCGTCATGGCTATCACTGGTGGTGGCCAGGCACCATCCAGTTCTTCCGGTCCCAGGTCGATGTAGGCACCCACTCTTGTGGGTCTCTCTGTCTTCTCGGTTGTCTTTACCGCATGCCATTTTGGCCCTCGGTGAGTCAACAGCCAGCTTTTTAATTGGCAACTCTTAACCACAATGCTACCCGGGTGTCCCAAAACATTATAGTATTGAGCAAATAACTAAGTGTATTGATGTTATTCAGTCAAGATCACACTGCAGAAGAAAGGACGTACACATATGATACACAGAAAGGCAAGGAAGTATTGGGTGAGAATGTACTGGAACTGAGGTGTTAAGGAGATTTCATCATTTCTAAAGCATCTCTATGCATGTATATGTGCACATATTTTTACATAAAGGCATGTGTGTATATGAATATGTGTATATGCATATTTCTTTACAGGGTAATCTAGTACCAGGTCAAAATATTACTTGCGATCATTGAGTCTTGACTATAGTCAATGAGAAAGGTTTTACAAGCCAGGTTTCAAGGGTAAAAACTTCCTACCTACATTCAATTTGATGCATAGTCACTTTATTGCAGTATCTAGAGAGAATGACAGTCAATGCTAAGGACTCTCAATCCAGCCTCTACCACCTCTTTGCACTGCTAGACCAGGTTCTTCCTTTCAAAGGTTTCCTTCTTAGCAGAGTTTTGGGAGGGAAAGAAAGTACTTGGCAGAAGACACTATTCAGAAGCCTTCCCCAAAATCAAGTTGTAACCCTTTACTTAGTATTCAGTTTCTTTTCAGTTCTTGCCCTTCTCTTCCTCTCACGTCCCTTGCCTATAAAAGTGGAGTGCCTTTTATTTGTGGCTCCTTTGGCAGTACAAGAAATCCTAGTGGCATAGTAGTTAAGTGCTACAGCTGCTAACCAAAAGGATGGCATTTCAAATCTACCAGGCCCTCCTTGGAAAAGCTACGGGGCAGTTCTACTCTGTCTATCGGGTCACTATGACTCAGAATTGACTCAATAGCAGTGGGATTGATTTAGTTTTTTGGTAGTAAGATGATTCATTCACCTTCTCTGATACATCTGACCTTTGTTCAGTACCATTCCATAAGGAAAAAATGGTGGAAATGATGTTCGTACCTGTTGAGCTTCATCCTTATACTATAGCAGCAAGTGAACAAAGGCTAAAATAGTTATTTTTAGTTATCTTCCTTACTCTAATTGACAATATCAACATCTGGCATATCCCTCTCTGCCAAATTGGCTCAGTAACTAGGGTGGTCATTTAAGCCCCATGTTGTTAGCTGTCGTTGAATCTGTCCCAACTCATGGTGATACCATGTATAACAAAATGAAACATTGCCTGGTCCTGTGCCATCCTCATAATAATAGCCATGTTGCAATTACTGTGTCACTCCATCTCTTTGAGTGTTTTCTTTTTTCTTCTGACCATTGACTTTACCAAGTATGATGTCCTTCTACAGGGATTGGTCCCTCCTCATAGCATGTCTAAAGCACATGAGATAACGTGTTGCCAGCCTTGCTTCTAAAGATGATTCTGGCTGGATTTCTTCCACAGCAGGTTTCTTCATTCTTCTGGTAGTCCATGGTATATAGTGTTCTTTGCCAACAACATAATTAAAAAATATTGATTCTTCTTTTGTCTTCCTTCTTCATTGTTCAGTTTTTGCATGCATATGAGATGATTGAAAACATCATGGCCTGAGTCAGGTGCACGTTAGTCCTCAAAGTAATGTCTTTGCTTTGTAACACTTTAAAGAGGTCTTTTGCATCACATTTGCCCAATCTTGTACTTGATTTCTTGACTGCTGCTTCCATGGGTGTTGATTATGGATCTATGTGAAACGAAATCCTTGACAACTTCAATATTTTTTCCATTTATCATGATGTTGCTTACTGATCCTGTTGTGAGGATTTCTGTTGTCTCTACGTTGAGGTATAATCCATACTGAAGACTGTGGTCTTCAATCTTTACCAGTAAGTGCTTCAAGTCCTCTTTACTTTTAGCAAGCAAGTATGTGTTACCTGCATATTGCTGGTTATTAATGAATCTTCCTCCAGTGCTGATACAGCATTCTCCTTCACATAGTTCACCTCTGGAATTATGTGCTCAGCATATATATTGAGTAAGAATAGTGAATAGACATGGCAAAAAGCTAAAGATGAAAGGCAGGGGGTTTGAGGAACAGTTAGCAGATTTCTTGGGGCACTCTTAGATGTTCTAGAAGATCATCTGTAAGAGTCCAAAAGTTTCACTTCACCAGTCAAGCCAGTGGGTCTTAGGAACCGATAAGCAATGTAGCAGGGAATTCTGGAGTATATTGGGGGATTCCTCACACCTCTTCTGTTCTGTGGAAATCACTACTCCTTCTCTTTAGTCTCCTACTTCTATTCTGAACTCACTGGATAGGTCAAATTAGAAATCCAGTAGAACAGCTATATAAAAACTAGGCAATCAATTGTCTAACTTTTGCTTATGATCCTCCAGTGATGAGGCCAACAGTCATCAGATACCCTACATGTCAGGTTGTACCAAATGACTATTTTCCATTCTAACAAAGACTCTAGTGATGATGGGTAGCTTGCAATTCAGTGACTTACGAAACTTTAAATGACAGCAATGTAGAGCCCTTTGGGATTGCTTTACATATGGTATATAGTGTAAACTGTGATGTGGTTAAACTATAGTGTGTAATGTGGCATAAACATCTGTAAAAGGATCCATGGAAACTTGGTGAATTCACCTTCATTATGATGGAAGTAATCTTGTGAAATTTAGTGATGGAAAATGACATACTGAGGGAAGCATCATTACAGATCCCCTACTTAAGACTGCATTGAGAAGGCTTTTACTCAAGAGATGGGAGGGGGTTGGTCAGCCACAAGTACCCAAGACTCTACTACTTAAGATGGGTACTATTTAGGTTCCAGCAGGTTTAGCACATCTGCCATGAGTTACCTGCCACGGGTGGGGGGGTTGAGGGGAGAGGAGAGATATGTTGCAGTGGTCAGTGTAGACCTGCAAGCCACTCTGATGATTCCTGGAGTCTAAAATGAGTAGGAACAACAGATGATGAAATTAACAGATGCAGATTTCTAAGTCTGTTCATGCCACTCCTGTTGGTTATCATCCTCAATTAAACTTACTCATAATTAAAGCCACTGACACAATCTGGATCTTAACTGACATATACTAAGGCATGAAAAATAGGTTACTACCAAGATTACAAAGACTGACCAATATAGAGGGAAACATAAAAATAGTTATGGGCAGTCCCTCCTTGATGACTGATGCAAGGGTCTTTCAAAGAGATTGCTGGGTTTGGTTACTCAATAGTGAGGAAGTTCAGGACAAGTTTGATGGGTCATCACCACAGAAATCATGGAGCACTGGAAGATGATATGCAGTCCTACTAAGGTCTGCATAGTAAAGATTCTACACAAGTGTCATTCCCTCTGCACTTCTGAATGACCCTGAATATTAATCAGAGGGACTCACCAACTTCTAACCTAAACCTCTAGGCTCTCAAAATAGACAGGACTACAGGAAATGTTGAGATCTCCTTTTCCCAGGAAAAGTTGAGACCTCATGCCAAGGTTCACAGGGGACCTTGGGATAATTGCACTTCCTGAGTGTTTTGGATACTGATACACAGTTAATTGTAATTCACACATCCTTGGAGTAAGATCAGGGGAAAACATATGATACTCTCTGGTTTTAAGGTCTGAGTCTACCACCACCAGGATCCTTACCTAAGCCAGAATATGAGCAGGTTCCCCTCCACCCCCTATAAACTTCCTTGCTATAGCCCTCTGTGAATTGCTGCAATTATCTGTCCATGAAACTCTGTGACTTCCTGCACCTAGCATTGTTTCCTTCCTAAAACAATATTGACTGTCAGCAGAAGAAAAGAAAGAACTGACTGCATTTCTGGTCTTAAGGAAGTCAAGTTCTCTGTGAGACTATTACACCAAGGCAATAGCCTAATCTGATTTGTTCACAAGGTCATGGTGCTTAGAGATTTATCATAAATTAAAGGCACTCCATGTCACATTGTGCTGCATTTGGCACTGATGGTGTTGGACATTTTGATTGTCACAGAGGCTGCTGACCAAGCTGAGAGAACTTCACATGCCATAAATTACATCACAAATGTCTTTGTCAGTATCCCTTTTCCATTTGAATAATAAGGATTAGGTTGCCTTGATATTAAATGCCTTTCTGCAGCGCATGTAAATTCCCTTGGTGGGTAGGCTACAACCTGGAAAAAGTACAACTCTCAGAGCCTTCTACTGCATGGATGACAACTTCCAGGTCACCATCAACAAGAACTGGTCATCCTGATGACCCACACGAGCCAACACAGCTAAGCTATTAATAAAGAGAAAGTACAAGGACTTAGTGGTCAAGAGAAATTTTGAAGACTGATCTAGGAAGGAACATAAAGCCTATGCCAGAGAAGATAACTGCCAAGGTCTGCTCTGTTCTGTTCGGTCTGGTCTAACTCTCTGCTAATGATGGAAACAATAGCCAGGGATCACCAGGGCTGAGCGTCCCTGCACTAGCACAGCCCGTCCTGGAGTGTTGACTGCTCCCACCTGTCGGGCTGTCCAAAGTGCTGCTTACTACCTCTCAGTGTGGTCTCAGCTAACAGGATGTCATGGAGACCCTACAGCAGGCTACTCAGGTCACCTACCCTTGGGTCACCACTAGTTGCCATTTGCCATTTGAGTTAAAAAGCTCTCAATTCCACAAACAGAGCCTATGGTAGGACATGGATACAGGTCAGAGAAACCCAATGGACTTTTGGACCAGTTATCTCCTGATTCATGCAAAAAGTATACTCCCTTTGACAGACAATTATTGGCCTTTTATTAGGCCTTAGTATATAGTGAGTTCAAGACCCATGGCCATGAAATAGTGTTATGACCTGTACACCTCCAGGTACTGTTAGAGGTACAGGTCACAACACTATAAACCATGTGGCATAGTGATTAGAAGCTACGGCTGTCAATGACATGACTCCACCAAGTGCTCTTTGAAACTCTATGGAGAAGTTGTACTCTGTTCTACAGGGTCACTGTGAGTTGGAATGAATCCAGTGCCAAGGGGTATGGTTAGGTTTCCTGGTACATGCTCAAATATGCATTTATTAATAAAAAAAAAAAAGATGTCCTGATGGATTTGATTAAAAATATTTTTAGCTAACTATCATTGTTATACTTACTATAGAGTTTTTTCTCTCTGGAGGTGATTTGTTTGTCCGCATTTATTTGGTTGTCTGACACTGAATCCTGCTTCTCGAGCACAAGATTTTCATCTGAAACTCCATCGACAGCTACAAAAGAAGTGTATTTAGTCCACTAAATATAAGAACACAACTATTCTGAAATCTCTAGATTTCAAATTTATATCAAGTGTACAGTTATACAACTGTACAGAAATTTTCTCTCACTATATAAAATTAAAAGAAAATTATCATATGCAAGATGTGACACAAAATTGTGAGTACAGTTCTAATGAGTTTGTGCAAAATATATCTCATCCCATATAGGAATCAAATGTATTTTATATTAATCTATACTTCCTATAGCTTAATACAAAGACCAAATAACCAAAATACATATGTAAAGATTATTCATTATAGCATCATCTGTAATTATAAAATATTCAAAATAATCTAACTGTTAAGCATAACAGAATGAATAGACTAGGCTATATAACACAAATACTATATACAATAAACTCTGGAATACAGTATGATATGAATAGATGAATAGATGAATGAAAAAGACCTCCTTAAAGTTACACAGAGAAATTTCCAGGAAATAATGTTAAGTGAAAACTAACAAAAGTACAGAAGAAATTATGATATGCTGCTCTTTGAATAAGAGAAGAAAAAAATACATGTAGACAGAAATAGAGAGAGACTTTGCTTCACAAAATGAAATACAAAAGGAAAGCTAAACCAGAAAACATGACTGTTTACCTTCAAAAGAAGAAGAAGACTGATGAAAGCCAGGGGTAGGGGTAATATGGGAAGAAATGATAATTCTCTAAGTATGTCTATTGCATGTTTTTTACTTTCACAAGTGGGTTACTATTCTACATATTATAATAATAAAATCAATAGGGATAAGGGGAACTAAACCTGAAAACAAACTTAACAAATGAACCAAAATAGAAGAAAAAAGGACTAATCCGAGAAACTCATGAACACAGTGCTGATATATATATTCAGTCCTCAGTCTGGGAAAAGAACAGCTATTGTCAAGACTGTAACGACTGACTAGCCTGGAGATCAAGAAGTTAGTAAATGGGCACTCTCTGCATCAGGATCCAGGGAAAGATCTTCTGAAAAATGTCTCTGTCCCTGGTTATTCCATAATGAGACGACAGAGTATAAGATTGACACTTCCCTCCCCCGACAAAACTCATGATATCAGGGGCCAGGCCACAAAGGGCAGATAGGTGGCCCCACTAGGTTCACAAAGTGGCAGCCCCTGTGTCTAATGCATGTGCAGTTCTCTATATATCCCAGGGAATCTGGAAATGAATCAGAGAGCCCTGTCAACTTTTATAAAAAATAAAGGAGATTAGCACTTCTTGGAAATCCTATGGGGCAGTTCTGTCATGACCTATAGGGTCGCTATGAGTCAGAACCAACTTGATGGCAGTGGGTTTAGAGATTAGGCAGACATCCTCCTGTCCCCCGTGCAGAATTGAGATGCTATAACAAAGTCATACCTCATTGAGGAGTCCAAGGGGAAACTGTACTCCTTGGGCATTTTGTGTATCACTGTACACATGACTGTGACTTGTGCAGCCCTGGCACCAGGAGCACATGAAAAAAGATAATGCTTTTTTGGGGGGTTGGAAGCCACCACTAGAATGCTTACAAAGCCAGATTCTAGTTGAGTATCTCTAAGTTCCTACAAACTTTCATTTTTCTGGTCCCCAGTATTGAATATATTATTAATACAGATGTATTACCCATATGTATCCCAGCTTGCCCTCACTCCTAAGCACTAACATGAATTGGTATAGTTAGGGCCACTTTAGTAAGGTAGTGGAAGACCATGAACTTACCCAACAGGCTAGTGCCACATTTTCCCCAAAACTCAAACAACCATGCAAGGTAAAAGGGAAATAATTACCTTGTTTCTTATCTTAAGAAAGTGAAAGATCTCCATGAGACTATTTTTCTGTTCAGTAGCTCTGTGTGGACTGTGTGCAAGGCAGTAGGCACTGACAGTACCTAACATTGTGACAGTCATAAAGGCTATTGCCCAAGCTGAGGAAGCTTGGTATACATTAGCAGCTGACATCACAAACGCCTTATTCGGGAGGCACAGTCAACATGACACTACAGGAAGAAATATCCCAAAACTAACTGAAGCAAACACATGTCAATTCTAGGACCCTAAGTACCAAACGAAGGAAGAACTCAGTCAAGCACTGAATGGAATAAGACACTGACAGAGAACAGAGAACAAGGATAGCTGTGGAGTGGAGGTTCCCTACCAGCTAATACAGCTGGATTCATCATCTTGGGCTATAGCTACCAAATAACACAGACAGAAGGTAACTCCACAGAGCTCCCATCAGGAGATAGAACACTTAGTAATGAGGGATACACATTTTCCCACTTCCTACCTTTCTTTCACGTACAAGGCCTCCACTGCTTGCCAACGAGGCCATGGTTGATCAGCCCAAAAGATACCAGCAGACTGCCACTCAGATTTCCTATCTTGGACTTCAATCATAAAGGGGTAGGGACAAGGAATAAGGAAAGGCAACTTAACAGAGAACCTGGTAATTAGGGATATGTGCTTTGTCTCATCCCACCCTTCTTCTGCGCAGCCTCCTGCACTTCCCAACAGCTCACAGTCGCTCCAGCAGAGAAACACTAGCTCACTGTCACCTGAGTCTGCTCCACTTCCTCTGGCTGGCCCCTTTGTTGTTGTTGGTAGTTCTGACTCACAGCAACCCCATGTACAACAGAAAGAAACACTGTCCAGTTCCATGCCATGCCCGCAGTCATTATGCTTGAGCCCATCATTGCACCCACTGTGTCAGTTTATCCTGTTGAGGGTCTTCCTTGCTTTTGCTGGCACTCTGTTTTACCAAGCGTGATGTCCTTCTCTACATACTGATCCCTCCTGACAACATGTCAAAGTATGTAGGAGGTAGTCCCAACCATCCTTCCTTCTAAGGAGTATAGTGTTTGCACTTCTTCCAATACAGATCTGTGCATTCTCTTGGCAGTCCATAGTTGTTCAGTATTCTTCAGCAATGCTACAACTCAAAGGCAATGATTCTTCTGTCTTTCTTATTAATTGTCCAGCTTTTGCATGTACATGATGCAATTAAAGATAACATGGCTTGGATCAGGTGCACCATAGTTTTCAAGGTGACATCTTTGCTTCTCAATACATTTGCAGCCAATTTGTCCAACAAAATAAGTCTTTTGATTTCTTGACTGCTGCTTCCATGGGTGTTGATCGTGGAACTAAGTAAAATGATATCCTTGAAAACCTCAATCTTTTTTCCATTTATAACGATGTTGCCTATTGGTACTGTTGTGAGGATTTTTGTTTTCTGGATATGGAAGGCTATTGTCTTTGATCTTCATCAGTAAGTGCTTGAAGTCCTCTTCACTTTCAGCAAGCAAGATTTTGTTATCTGCATAACGCAGGTTGTTGACAAGTCTTCCTCCAATCTTGATGCCATGTTTTTCTTCAGATAGTCTGGCTACCTGGATTATTTGCTCAACATACAGACTGAATAGGTATGGTGAAAGGATACAGCCTGACACAGATCCCGATTTTAAACCATGTAGTGTCTCTTTGTTCTGTTCAAATGACTGTCTCTAGCTGCCTCATAAGCACAATTAGTGTTCTGGAATTCCCATTCTCCACAATGTTATTTGCTATGATCTACACAGTTGAATCTCTTTGCATAATCAACAAAACACAAGTCACCATTTTTCTTGTATTCTCTAATTTCAGCCAAGCTCCTTTTGAAATCAGGAATAATATCTCTGGTTCCACATCCTCTTCTGAATCCTGTCAAAATTTCTGGCAGTTCCCCGTCAAGACACTGCTGCAGCCAATTTTGAATGATATTCAGCAAAATTTTACTTACATGTGATGTTAATGTTATTGTTCGATAATTTCTGCATTCAGTTGGATAAGCTTTCTTGGGAATAGGCATAAATATGGATCTCTTCCTGTCAGTTGGCCTTCCAAAGTTCTTGGCTTAGACAAGTGAGCACTTCCAACACTGAATCTGTTTGTCGAAATATCTTAATTGATGTTCCATCAATCCAAGAACCTTGTTTTTCACCAGAGCCTTCAACGTAGCTTTGAGTTACTCCTTAAGTACCATCAGTTTCTTATCATATGCTACCTCTTGAAATGGTTGAATATAGACCAATTCTTTGGGGTATGATGACTGTATACCTTCCATCTTCTTTTGACACTTCCTGTGTAGTTTAATATTTTCCCCCATAGAATCCTTCACTATTTCATGTTTGAGGGTTGAATTTGTTCTTCAGTTCTTTCAGACTTAGAAATGCTGATTATGTTCTTCACTTTTGGATTCCTGTCTTTAGCTCTTTGCACATGTCATTATAATATTTCACTTACTTCGTCTTCTCAAGCCACTCTGAAATATTCTGTTCCGCTCTTTTACTTCACCATTTCTTCTTTTTGCATTAGCTACACAATGATAAAAAGCAAGTTCCAGAGCTCTTCTGACACCATTTTTTTCTTTCCTGTCCTTTTTCATTTTGTTTTATCATGATTGAGTGAAAATGTACATTCCCATATAAATTTACACACCCACCTATATGCAGCTTCCACTGCTCTCCCTGCCCAGTGACAGCACATTATTCCTCTCTGCTCCATACATATCTCATCTTCCCAACAGTTTCCTTTCCCCTCCTCTCCACCCACACTCCTTACTCCAGCCAGAGGTCCACAAGATGATATCCTACAGATGCATAGAACCATAGAGTGCATCTAAGTTTTGGTATCTCTGCATCGCCAAGTCCAATACAGTCATGTTTGAAGAGTGGACCTTCATAACAATTTATGGACAAGGGCAGCATCAGGGCCAGGGGCCATGCTCCCAGGGTAAATCCAAAGCCACTGGACCAGCAATTGTGGTCTTTTAGGGGTGATCTCACCTGCACCCCTTTTCATTCTTGTGTTGCCAGTGAGACTCAACTTTGTTAGCTCCATCATGGCTATCAGAGGTGGTGGGCAGGCACCATCTGGTTCTTCCGGTCCCAAGTCTATGTAGGCACCCACATATGTGGGTCTCTCTGTCTTCTGGGTTGTCTTTCCCCCATATCATTTTGGTCCTCAGAGAGCATTTGTTCCTGCTGAGTTGGGACCATTTGCTGTGCCCTCGGATGGCAGCTAGGCGGCTTTTAAGACCCCAGACACCACTCGCCAATGTGGGGTGCAGAAAGCCCTCTTAGCAATACAATAGTTGTGCAAATTGGCCTCGATTTCACCTAAGAGTATGGTCCCCTGCCCCCTATCCCAGCTACTCTGACCTTGCAATATTGGGTTAAGATGGAAGGGGTATTCCAGTTATGTTGAAGTCCACTTAATATTGTTCTTGTTTCTAATGTGTGCTATCACCAATTTCACCCAACCAAATTTCTACCAACTATCTAATCTAAACCCTAGCCCTCCTCCTCCCTTCCTCCCCTCCCTTGCAGCTGTCAAAGAGTCTTTTCTTCTATGCATAAGTCTATTTATGAGTTTTTATTGTAGGTGTCTCATACAATATTTGTCCTTTTGCCTCTGACTACTTTCACTCAACATAATGTCTTCCAGTTGAAACCAGGTTATAAGAAGTTTCCTGAAATAATCATTGTTCTTTATCATTGCACAGTGCTCCACTGAGTATATATATAGCATAGTTTACTTATCCATTTCTCTGTTGTTGGGCATCTGGGATGATTCCATCTTTTTGCTATCGAGGACTGTGCTGCAATAAACATTCTTGTGCATGTATCTGTTGGTGTGAATGGCCTTGATTCCCTAGGATATATTCCAAGTAGTGGAATTATTGGGTCAAATGGTTATCTATCTCCATTTTTTTAAGGAAGCACCAGATTGCTTTCCAAAGAGGCTGGACCATTTTGCAGCTCCACCAACAGTGTAGGAGAGTTCCACTTTCTCCACAGCCTCTCCAGCATTTGTTATTTTGTGTTTTTTGGATCATGGCCAACCTTGTTGGGGTGAAAGGGTATCTCACTGTAGTTTTGATTTGAAATTCCTTTAATAACTAAAGATCATGAACATGTCCTCATGTGTTTTTTGGCTGCCTGGATCTCCTCTTCAGTGAAATGTCTGTCCATCTCCTTTGCCCATCACTTAATTGGATGATTTATCTTCTTCTTATTGATATTTTGTAGTATCTTATAGATTATGGTGATGAGGCGCTGGTCTGATATAGAGTTGCCAAATATTTTTTTAACTCTTTTAACTCTTGTGGTCTTTTAACTCTTTTAACTCTTGTGACAAAGTCTTTGGATGAGCATAAGCATTTGATTCTTAGTAGTTCCCATTTATGTATTTTCTCTTCTGTTGATTGTTGTTTGCTTGACAGATTTCGAAGTTTGTCTGTGTTGTGTATTAAACCTTCCATTGTTGTTCCTCCTTTTTCTTGGATGACCTTTATCATTTTAGTTTGATATTTAGGTCTTTTATTCAGTTTGAGTTGGTTTTTGTGTAAGGTGTAAGATACTGATCTTGCTTCAGTTTATTGCAGATAGACATCCAATTTTGACAGCACCATTTGTTGAAGAGATATTTTTTGCCCCAGTTTAATGTCTTAGGGCCTTTGTCGAATATCACCTTTTCATAAGCAGATGGTGTCATCTCTGGGGTCTCAATTCTGTTCCACTGATCAATCAGTCTGTTCTTGTACCAGTACCAGGCTGTTTTGTCCATTGTGACAGTGTAATAGGTTCTAAAGTCGGGTAATGAGAGGCCTCCCAGTGTGTTCTTCTTCTTTAGTAGTACTTTACCTATCTGGGGTTTCTTCCATTTCCAAACAAAACTGGTAATTTATTTCTCCATCTCATTAAAAAATAACAGTGGAACTTGTATTGGGATTGCATTATATAAGCAAATTGCTTTGGGTAAAACAGACATTTTCACAAGGTTAAGTCTTCCTATCCATGAGCAGGGTAGGTTTCTCCATTTACCTAAGTCTCTCTTAGTTTCTTGTAGTAAGGGCTTGTAGTTCTCTTTGTAAAGGTCTGTTATTTCTCTGGTTAGATTAATTCCTAGGTACTTTATCTTCTTGGGTGCTATAGTAAATGGTATTGTTTTGATTTCTTCATTAGCAGTCTCACTGTTGGTATAAAGGAATCTTACTGAGACTTTGCTGAACTCCTCTACCAGTTTGAGTAGTTTACCTATAGATTCTTTGGGATTCTCTGCATATACAATCATATCATCAGCAAACAGGGAGGTTTTGACTTCTTCTTTGCCGATGCAGATGCCCTTTATTTCTTGGTCTTGTCTAATTGTTCCGGCTAAAACTTCTAGTACAACGTGGAATAGGAGAGGTGAGAGTGGGCATCCTTGTCTAGTTCCTGTTCGCAAGGGAAACTCCTTCAGTCTCTCCATTCAGGATGACATAGGCAGTTGGCTTTGTATAAATGGCCCTTATTGTATTGAGGAATTTTCCGTCTATACCTATTTTGCTAAGAGTTTTTAGCATGAATCGATGTTGGACTTTATCAAATGCCTTTTCTGCATCAATGGACAAAATCAGGTGACGCTTGTCTTTTGTGATATTTATGTGGTTAATCAATTAATTGTTTTTCTGATGTTGAACCAGCCTTGCATCCCTGGTATGAATCCCACTTGGTCATGATGGATTATTTTTTTGATATGTTGCTGTATTCTATTGCAAAGAATTTTGTTGACGATTTCTGCATATAGATTCATGAGTGATATCAGTTTGTAGTTCTCCTTCTTTGTTGGGTCTTTCCCTGGGTTTGGTATCATGGTTATGCTGGCTTCATAGAATGAGTTTGGGAGTACTCCATCCCTTTCTATACTGTGAAATAGTCTCAGTAGTATTGGAGATGACTCTTCTCTAAAAGCTTGGTAGAATTCTGTGGTGAAGCCATCTGGGCCTGGACTTTTTTTTGGTTGGCAGTGTTTTGATGACATTTTCAATCTCTTCCTCTGTGATGGTTTATTAAGTTGTTCTGCTTCACGTTGTGATAATTTGGGTAGGTGGTATGAATCAAGAAATTTCTCCATTTCCTCTAGGTTTTCAAATTTGTTAAAGTACAGTTTTTCATAGTATTCTGTTATGATATTTTTAATTTCTTTTGAATCTGTTGTGACCACTCCCCTCTCATTTCTAATTTGGGTTATTTGTTTCCTTTCCTGTTTTTCTTTAGTAAGTTTAGCCAGTGGTTTGTCAATTTTGTTGATCTTTTCAAAACACCAGCTTTTGGTCTTTTCAATTTTTTCAATTGTTTTTCTATTCTCCAGTTCATTTAGTTCTTCTCTAATCTTTATGATCTGTTTTCTTTTGTTGCCTGAGGGGCTTCAATGTTGTTCTCTCTCTACTTGTTCAAGCTGTAGCATTAGTTCCTTGATTTGGTTTCTTTCTTCCTTCCAAATGTGTGCATTTATGGAGATAAACTGACCTCTGAGCACTGCTTTGTCTGTATCCCATAGGTTTTGGTAGGAAGTGTTTTCATTCTCATTGGAATCCATGAATTTCTTTATTTCATCCTTGATTTCTTCTATAGCCCATGGTTTTTTGAGCAAGATGTTGTTCAGTTTCCAAGAGTTCCACTTTCTATCTGTGTTTTTTCTGCAATTGATTTCTACCTTTATGGCTTTATGATCTGAGAAGATACTTTGCATTAATTCAATGGTACGGATTTTGTTGACAATTGCATTATGTCCTAACACATGGTCAATTCTGGAGAATGTTCCATGAGCACTGGAGAAGAAGGTGTAGTTGTCTGCTGATGGGTAGAAAGTTCTGTGTAAATCGATGAGGTTTAGTTGGTTGTGACAGTGAGGTCTTCTGCATCTTTACTGAGCTTTTCACTAGATGATCAGTCCATTATTGAGAGTGGAGTGTTGAAGTCTCCCACTATTATTGTGGAATGATCTAACTCTTTTTTGAGTGCAGTCAGTGTTTCTTCGACGTATTTAGGTGGTCTGATATTAGGTGCATAGATATTTAATACAGTTAAGTCTTCATTGTGTACTGAACCTTTCAGCAGTATATAGTGTCCATCTTTGTCCATTAAAATTGATTTTGTCTGAAATTAGAATTATCACCCCTGCTCTTCTTTGTTCATTGTTAGCTTGATACATTCTTCCATCCTTTAGTTTTTAGTTTGTTCCTATCTTTAGGTCTCAAGTGAGTTTCTTGTAGACAACATATGGATGGGTCATGTCTTTTGATCCAAGATATCCCTTGATGTCTCTTTATTGGAGCATTCAGTCCATTCACATTCAATGTAACTATTGATAGGTATGTGTTCACTGCTGCCATTGTGATATGTTTATTTTTGTGTTGATGTTATCTCTGTTGCTCTTATTAATCTGCTCTGGGACATTCTTTTTGGTGAGTAGATTTTTCAATTTTTTCAGAGCTGTTTGCGTAGTTGTTGAGACTCCTGTGTTACATTTCTTGCTACGGTATGTTACATCTTTGTTGTGCTTTATGGCTGCCCCTAAGATCCCCCTTAATAAACTATATATAAACTCCATTTTAATTACTACCAGCCTTGTCAACTTCCTCTCCATCTGGAAGGACTATAATGACTGTAGTACATCCCTCTTTTTAATATGATGGCACCATAGTTTTCATGATAATCACTGAATTGTTTCTTTCAGCATTAAAGCTGTGATTGAGTTTGGAACCTTCCCTAACTGAGTAGAATTCTGGATGACGTGTCATTTTAAAATATGAAGTTAGTGGTTTTGTTCTTCTAAGCTAAAGCCAAGAACTTCTTTCAGTATTTCTTGTAGTTTGGGTTTCGTTTTTACAAAGTCTCTGAGTTTCTGTTTATCTGCGAATGTCTTGATTTCATTTTCATATTTGAAAGATAGTTTTGCAGGATATATAATTCTTGGTTGGAAGTTCTTATCCTTCAAGGCTTTGAAGGTGTCATGCCACTGTCTCCGCGGCAGGATGGTTTCTGCTGAGAAATCTGACAAAAGCCTACAGGGTTTCCCTCTGAATGTTAGCTTCGCTTTGAGTCTTGCTGCCTTTAAGAGTTGCTGCTTATGTTTCATTTTGTTAAGCTTGATTGTAATATGTCTTGGTGTCTTTCCTTTGAGATCTATATTGGGTGGTGTACAATACACATCTGGGATATCTATATTCTCTTCCTTCATGATTTCTGAGAAGTTTTCTGTCAGCAGCTCAGCAACGATACTCTCTGTGTTCTCAGGTGTCTTATCCTGAGACAGGGACTCCAATTAATCAAAAGTTGTTTCTCTTAATATACTGCCACATGCTTCTTAAGGTTTCTTCATTTTTCTAGTTTCTTTTTTCTGATTTTTCCTCATAGACACTGGCATCAATAGTTCTGTCTTCCAAGTCAGAAATTCTTTTTTTCCATTTGTTCCATTCTGTTTTCTTGGCTTTGAATGGAAGTTTCTATGTCTTTTATTCTTGATCTGTTGGATTTCAGAGTACTGGTGTTCCATCAGATCGAACAGCTAGCTTAATTTTTCATTTTGTTGTGCTGCGTTTTGCATAAAGTCTAGAAGGGCTCTGTATGTAATCCTTTTGCAGTCATCTTCTGATGATTTCAGAAGAGTTTCTTCATCTGGAAAACTCTTTGATTATTTTATTTGTGAGCCTTCTGAAGCCATGGGTGATTTCTTGTTTGCCACAAGTGTCTGTTGCTTTTTGGGTCCCATGTGAGTAAATAGAGGCTGGGAGAGATACTATGAGGTTGGACTGGTAATGTTTCTCTAGGCTGTCTTAAAATGTAAAACAAAAGATATCTGACCACTTCCCAAGTCTGTCAGGTTTTCAAGTGTAGAGGTCCCTCTTCCCAACTGGCAAAGTAAGCACTTCTATATCCAACCCCAAATGATATGAACTAGTTCAAAATACAGCAATACTACTGCCCTATTGGCCTCTGCTGACAGGCCCAGCCTTAGGTGACACTATGTCAACTTCTGCTTTTCTGGTAGAAACACGCTCTCCTGTGGGCAGGCTCTGGCTCTCAACCTAAGAATTAGCTCCAGCTGTGGCCACCATATCTAAGAAGGCACCCTCCACACGGTCGGCAGATAGAGGGGCAGAAGGTGCTGAGAGGTAGTGAGTCCTCCGTCTCTGTTGCCAGGCCCCCACTGTAGGTTACACTGCATAAAATACTGCTTTTCTGTCAGAGAAGCACTGTCCTGTTTGCAGGTACTGGATCCCAGGCTAAGAATCATACCCTGCTAAAATCTCCATATCCAACATGGCGTCCTGCACACAGGCACTGTGGTTCCATATGAACCGTGCTGTGGCAGAGATAAAAAGACAGGCTCAAAGTAGCTAGATGAACAGAGTCCAAAGCCTGGTTCTCAAAATATGGTAATTTCATCTGCCTGTCCCACCAGCAGTGTGTCTGAGTCTAGCCACTAGGCAAGACCCATCTCCGCCTGCTGGCCAAGACAGAAGAAAAAAAAAGTCAAACTGGTGCATTTACCTTCAGTCCATGAGAGCCAGGGCTAGCCAGGAGGTGGAGTCAGTGAAAGAGAAGAGGTTTTTCGTTCAATGGTGTGAAGTCCAATTTAACAGTCCTGTGCTGTGTCCTGCAGGCTCATTAGGTGACCAGAAGGCTTCGTCTGATTATCAATTCAGGTCTTTTTTTCCAGAAGGATATAAGGAGACACGTGCTTACTCCACCATCTTGACTCTGCCTCTCTTTCCTGTCTTTTTTAATGATCTCTTGCTTTCTTCATGTATGATGTCCTTGATATCATTCCATAATTCATCTGGCCTTTTATTATTAATGCTACACATCTCAAGTTTATTCTTGAGATGGTGTCTAAACTCAGGTGGGATATACTCAAGTTTGTGCTTTGAGTCTTGTGGACTTGGCACAATTTTCTTCAGTTTGAATTTGAACTTGCATATGAACAACTGATGTTCTCTTCTACAACTGGTTCCTGCTTTATTCTAACTGATGACACTGAGCTTTTCCATTGTCTCTTTCCACAGATGTAGTAGATTTGATGCCTGTGTATTGTATCCAGAGAAGTCCATGTGTATAGTTGCCATTTACGGTGGTGAAAAAAGGTATTTGCAATGATGAAATAATTGGTATTGCAAATTTCTATCATGTGATCTGCAGAATTGCTTCTATCATGAAGGCCATATTTCCCAACAACTGACCCTTCTTCTTTCACATTCTAATCACCAGTGATTATCAATGCATCCTGATCACATATTGTATCAATTTCAGACTGCAGAAGTTGGTAAAAATATTCAATTTCTTCATCTTTGGCCTTAAGGATTAGTGCATAAATTTGAATTATAGTCATATTATCTGCTCTTCCTTTTAGGTGTACAGATATTGTCATATCACTGAAAGCACTGTACTGCAGGATAGACTTTGAAATGTTCTTTTTATGATGAATGCAGTGCCATTCCTCTTCATCTTGTCATTCCTGGCATTGTAGACCATTCAATTGTCTGATACAAAATGGCCAATATTAGTCCATTTCAACTCACTAATTTCTAAGATATTGATGTTTATGTGGTCTATTTCATTTTTCATGATTTCCAATTTTCTGAAATTCATACTTTATACATTCCAGGCTCTGATTTTTAATGAATGTTTGCAGTTGTTTCTTCTTATTTGGAGTCATGCTACATCAGCAAATTAAAGTCATAAAAGCTTTATTCCCTTCATGTTATTAAGGTGGACTCTACTTTGAGGAAGCAGTTATTTCTCCAACCACCTTTTGAGTGCCTTCTAACCTGGGGGCGGGCACTCATCTTCCAGCACTGTATCAGTGTTTTAATCAGCTACGGTTGCTCTAACAGAAATACCACAGACTGGGTGGCTTTAACAAAGAATGGTTTATTCTTGCACAGTCCAGTAGGCTACAAGTCCAAATTCGAGATGTCTGCTTCAGGGATAGGCTTTCCCCTTGTCAGCTCCAGAGGAAAGCCCAGTATTGCATCAGTCTTTGTCCACGGAGCATCTCAGTGCAGGAACCTCAGGTCTAAAGGACACGCTCTTCTCCCAGTGCTGCTTTCTTGAAGGTGTGAGGTTTCCAATTCTCCGCCTGCTTCTCTTTCCTTTTATTTCTTGTAGGATGAAAGGATTAAGGGTGGGGCAAGCCATACTTCAGGCAAACTTCCTTTACAGTGGAGCAGGGGGGTGATCCTATGAAGAGATTTGCAGCCCCACCCTAATCCTTTAACATACAGCATAGGAAAACCACAAAATGGAGGACAGTCACAAGATACTGGGAATCATAGCCCAGCCACATGGCTACACATATTTTTGAGGGGACACAATTCAATCCATGACAATCAGTAATATTCTGCTGCTGTTCATAAGGTTTTCACTGGCTAATGTTTTTTTAAGAAATAGACTTCCAGGTCCTTCTTCCTAGTCTGTCTTAGTCTGGAAGCTCAGCTGAAATCTGTCTGCCATGGGTGACACTACTTGTACATGAATGCTGATGGCACAGCTTCCAGCATCCCAGCAACATGCAACCCCCCACAGTACGACAAACTGACAGACATGTGCGGGTGGCCAACCCATTTAGGACTATGTTTAGCTTAAAACCTAGTGCTGTCAGTTGATTCTGACTCACAGCAACCCAATAGGACAGAACAGAACTGTTTCCTAGAGTTTCCAAGGTGCACCCTGTGGATTCAAACTGCCAACCTTTTGGATAGCAGACATAGCACTGAACCACTATGCTACCAGTTTCCACATCTTTTCTTGTTTCTTTGTTTTGGGGTTTGGTTTATGTTTTTGTTAAGTTTTCAATGCTGCATTTTAGGCTTTATTTGTTGATGTTCTCTCTTCCTTTCTTTCCTTTTCTTTCTCCCACCCAGTTAGCCTTTTGTGCCATCCCATCTCCACAGGTTGTGATTTTTTCAGTTTGTTTGCTTTGTTCCTTTTTCTTTCTACCTCTGTTCTGTTTCTTCTCAGCATCTCCTTTCTTTCCTTTCCTTTCTACTGCCCACCCAGACCTGTGCACCATTCCTGCCCTTTCTGAAGAGCCAAACAGCACAACTCAGTTGGAGAGTCACCACTTGCAGCTTCCTCAGGCCTGCACATGCATCACTGACCAGCTCCCTCAGCATAATCTTATTTATTTATTGTTAGCTTTTTCAGTTTTGTTGCTGTTGTTGTTGTTACAGTTTCTTCTGTCTCTCCTTTCCTTTCCTTTCTCCCATACAGCCAGCCAGTGCATGCTCCCAGCTTCTTGTTGGGTTGTGCTGTATCACTGAGCTGAAGAGCTTCTGGGACAGCCATCCTGTGTCTGCACCCCCCTACAGGCTGGCTCCCTCAGTTCCATATATTTCTGTCTTTAACATTACCCGTTTTCCTTTTCTTTATCCCACTAACCTACACTATGAGCTGCCTTTAGCTCTTCCTGATGAGCCATAAAGTGTCACCCAGGAAGAGACATTAGCTTGCCACCATCTTAATTCCAGCTGTCGCCAGATGCCAGCTCCTTACTACCATATTTTTGTTGCTGTTGTAATTTCTCTATTATCTACTTACTATTTGTTCTTTTAGCTGCTTGTTTCTTCTTTCTTTCCCCCTTTTCCTTTTTCTTTCTCTTGCCCACCTATCCCTGTGTGTCACCCATGCCCGTTTCCAACAGACTGAAGCACACCACTTGGTTAGTGAGCCACCAGCACAAGGCCCCACCAGGTCTGCCTTGCCCCAACCCATTAAATTTTACTGCACTGCAATTTTATTTACTTTTTTCTTTAACTTCATTTCTTCCTATTTTGTTTTTTTACTTTTTTCTTTTGTTCCTCTTTATTCTTTTTCTTCTTTCACCCACCCACTTTGCTCTACATATCACATTCTCTCTTGTCCTTCCTGCCTATCTGCAGTGTGTCACACCCCCAAGTGGTACCAAAAAGGCCACTGGCCCCTGTCCTGCACTGACTCCCATCACTGTTCATTGCCCCAAGTTCATGCTACTCATTCCCACTCCACCACTCCTCTGTACCCACACTGCTGTATCATAGTTGACTGACCTGTCCTGTCCACCCAAAAAAGGTTGTAAGAAGTATTGCACTCACAAGTGAGCAAACAAACAAACAAAAAAAAAAACACAGACACCCAGCCCGCTGGCCAAGACAAAACCAAGTAAAATAAAAATAAGAGCAAAATAATCTGCAATCAAGTTACAAAGAAAATAATTCCTGAATACCCCAGAAACAGGAAGGCAATATCAAAACATACCACAAAACAGGACTGGAGGTTGCATAAAGTGACCAAAATAAAATACCAGATGACCTTCTGCTAGAAGAAAAGTCACTAGAACTACTTGATAGGAAATTCAAAACTCTAATATTCAGGGTTCTTCAAGAAAACTACAGGAAAAATTATGGAAAATACAGACAAAACAATGGAAGAATTCAGGAAAATAATACAGAAAAACATCTACATACATAAATAACTAGAAATCACCCAAAAACAGCAATTAGAAATACAAAAGCTGACCAATAAGATTTCAAAAATAGGTAGTCCAAAAGATGGCTTTAGTAGCAAATTTAAACAATGTAGGACAGGTTCAGTGAAGTTGAAGACAAATCCCTGGATAGCACATTGAGGAAAAATCAGAAAAAAAAAAAAGATGAAAATTTAAGAAACCCTGAGAACTATGTGCGATACAATCAAAAGCAAAAATTTGCATGTGATCAGAGTTCCTGAGCAAGAGGAGAAAACAAAAAACACAGAGAAGATCACTGAATATTTGCTGACAGAAAACTTCCCTAATATCACGAAAGACGAGAAGCTGACCATCCAAGAGGCTCAATGAACCCATATAGGAAAAACCCAAAAAGAAAATCACCAAGATATATTATAATCACAGTGACTAACACTAAAAACAAAGAAAAAGTTCTGAAAGCAACTCAAGAAAAATGAAAACTCACATACAAAGGGGCAACAATAATACTATACTTTGATTATGCAGGAGAGACTATGCAGGGATGAAGGCAACTGCACGACCTTGGGGATGGGGGAACTGCCAACTGAGAAAGATATATCCTACAAAACTCTTACTCAAATATGATGGTGAAATTAGGACACTTCCACATAAACAGAAATTAAGGAAATATGCAAAAACCAAACCAAACTTACCAGATTAAATGGAGCCCCTCAATTAGAGCATCAACATCAGACAATCTGAATCTAACACTTAAGATAGCATCAGCCAGATACAACCTAGATAATGAATTCTCAAGTATAAAACTAAAAATTTACAACAGGAAAACAGAGAAGTCAACGTGCAAATGACAACAGTGTCAGATCAAGAGGGAATAAATGGTGTAGGTACAGAAATTTCAAATGGAGAAGAAGTCACAGAGTTAGTAAGTAATAAAAGACTGGTTTAAATTAAGGAAAACATGCAAATTTCTAAAATTTCCCAATCAGAAAAATCCCTGGCTGAAATGTCTTCACTGGAGAAGAGAATTCTACCAAACTTTCAGAGAAGATCTTACAGTAGTACTAATCAAAATATTTCAGAACATAGAAAAGGAAGCAATATTTCTGAATTCATTTTATGAAGCCAGCATAACCCTCATACCAAAATCTGGCAAGATACCATAAAAAAATAAAATTACACAATAATATCTTATATGAATATAGATGTAAAAGTTCTCAACAAAATTCTAGCCAATAGAATTCAGCATCCTGTCAAAAAATAATACAACCCCACAACCAAGTGGGATTCATACCAGGTATGCAAGGATGGTGTGACATTAGAAAATCAATTAACATAATTCACCACATAAACGAATTAAAGAATCACATTATCATCTCAATCAGTGTCAAAAAGGTATTCAATAAAGTCCAACACTCATTCCTGATTTAAAAAAAAAACTCATTAAAATAGAGAAAGAAAATTCTTCAACATAATAAAGGGAAACCATAAAAAACAATGGTCAACATCATTCTTAATGGATAAGAGACTGAAAACATTTTCCTTGAGAACAAGACAAGGATGTCCTTTATCACCACTCCCATTTAACATTGTGCTAGAAGTTCAAATTAGAGCAATAAGGCAAAAAAAGAAAAGAAAAAAAAAGGGCATCCAAATTGGTAAGGAAGAAGTAAAACTACCTATTTGTGGTTGACATGATACCATACATAGCAAACCCAAAAGACTCCATAATAAAACTATTGAAACTAATAGAAAGATTCAGCAGAGATGCAAGGTAAGCATACAAAAATTAGATGGATTCCTATACACCTATACAGAGAATTACCAAAGGAAATCAGGAAAACAATATCATTTATAACAGCTCCTAAAAAAATAAAGTCCTTAAGAGTAAATCTACCTGGGGATGTAAAAGACTTATACAAAGAAAACTACAAAACACTACTGCAGGAAATCAAAAACTCCACATAAATGAAAAAATATACCCTACTAATGGATATCTCATATTATTTAAATTTACACAACAACCACTAAGGCCAAAGATGAATAGGTTGAAGATTTTTACCAGTTTCTGCCATCTGAAATTGATCGAACATGCAGTCAGGACGCATTGATAATTACTGGTGACTGGAACGCAAAAGTTGGAAATAAAGAAGAAGGATTGGTAGTTGGAAAATACAGCCTTGGTGATACAAATAACCTCAAAGATCACATGATAGAATTTTGCAAGACAAACAACTTTTCCACTGCAAATACACTTTTTAACCAACACAAATAGCAATTGTACACATAAACCTCACCAGATGGCATACACAGGAACCAAACTGACTACATCTGTGGAAAAAGATGAAGGGAAAGCTCCATATCAGCAGTCAGAAAAAAATCACATGCTGACTGTGGCACAGATCATCAATCGCTTATATGCAAATTCAAACTGAAACTAAAGAAAATAGAAAAAGTCCATGAGAGCCAAAGTATGACTGTGACTATATCCCCCTTGACTTTAAAGACCGTCTCAAGAACAGACTTGACGTGTTGATCACTAATGACCAAAGATCAGATGAACTGTGGAATGATATCAAAGACATCACCCATGAAGAGAGCAAGAGGACATTAAAAAGACGGGAAAGAAAGAAAAGACCGAATTGGATGTCAGAAGAGACTCTGAAATTTGCTCTTGAACGTCAAGCAGCTAAAGCAAAATTAAGGAATGATGAAGTAAAAGACGTAGACAGAATATTTTGAACCCATTTCAAAGAAAGGTGATCCAACTGCACATGGAAATTACCGAACAGTATTGTTGATATCACACGCAAGTAAAATTGTGCTCAAGATCATTCAAAAGCGACTACAACCGTATATTGACAAAGAACTGCCAGAAATTCAAGCTGGATTCAGAATACAATGTGGTACCAGGGATATCACTGATGATGTCAGTTGGATCTAGACTGAAAGCAAAGAATGATAGGAAGGTGTTTACTTTTGTTTCATTGACTATGTAAAAGCATTCGACTGTATGGATCATACCAAATTACGGCTAAAGTTGTAAAGAATGGGAATTCCAGAACACCTATTTGTGCTCTTAAGGAATCTATATATGGATCAAGAGGCAGTCATGCGAATAGAACAAAGGAACACTGCATGGTTTAAAGTCAGGAAAGCAGCGTGTCAGGGTTGCATCCTTTCACTATACCTTTTAATCTGTAAGCCAAGCAAATAATTCTAGAAGCTACATTGTATGAAGAAGAACAAGGCATCAGGTTTGGTGTATGACTCACTAACAGCCTGCATTATGTAGACAATGCTACCTTACTTGCTGGAAATGAAGAAGATTTGAAATACTTACTGATGAAGATCAAGGACCACAGCCTTCAGTATGGATTGCACCTCAGCAACAGGAAAGCAAAAATCCTCACAACTGGATCAGTAACCAACATTGTCATAAATGGAGAAAAGACTGAGGTTGTCAACGGTTTCTTTGGGTCCACAATGAATGCCCATGGAGGCAGCAGTCAAGAAACCAAAAGATCCATTGCATTGGGAAAATTTGCTGCAAAGGACCTCTTTAAAATATTCAAAAGTAAAGATGTCACCTTAGATATTAAAATGCACCTGACCAAAGCCATGGTATA
Source organism: Heterohyrax brucei (assembly GCA_028571685.1). Classification (NCBI taxonomy): domain Eukaryota; kingdom Metazoa; phylum Chordata; class Mammalia; order Hyracoidea; family Procaviidae; genus Heterohyrax; species Heterohyrax brucei. The sequence continues at coordinate 16,068,194 of CM053142.1, read as the reverse complement.
TTCAATCACATCAAAGCTGGACCATGAACAAAGAAGACAGAAGAATTGATGCCTTTGAATTGTGGTGTTGGGGAAGAACGCTGAATGTACTGTGGACTGCCAAAGAACAAACAGATCTGTTCTAGAAGAAGTACAATCAGAGTGCTCCTTTGAAGCAAAAATGGTAAGACTGCATCTTACACACTTTGGACATGTCAGGAAGGATCAGTCCCTGGCAAAGGATATCATGCTTGGTAGAGTCGAGAGTCACCGAAAGAGAGGAAGACCCTCAACGAGGTGGATTTACACATTGGCCACAACAATGGGCTTAAGCATAAAAAATAATTACAGACATGGCACAAGACCGGGCAGTGTTTCATTCTGTTTTTAACAGGATCACTATGAGTTGGAACCAGTCAACAGCACCTAATAACAACATAGATAGGTAGTCTTAACACCAAAAATGTCAATTCTACCCGAAGGAATCTACAAATACAACGGAATTCTGATCCAAATGCCAACATCTTTAAAGAGATGGGAAAAGCTAATCATTAACTTTGTATAGGAAGGGACATTGCCCCCAGTAAAGCAAAGTACTATTAAATAAGAAGAATAAAGTAGGAGGACTTGCACTACTTGACGTCAGAAGCTGCTATGAAGCTATAGCTTACCAGGGATATAAAAGACCTACACAAGGACAACTATGAAATACTACTGCAAGCAACCAAGAGATCTACGTAAATGAAAAAACATACTAATATATTCTCAAAGCAGCCCAGTTCTAGTACAACAACAGACACACTGAAAAATGGAACAGAAATCAGAATCCAGATTTAAACATACCCACCTATCATCACCTGCTCTTCAACAAAACTCCCAAGTCCATCAGGTGGGGAAAAGACAGCCTGTCTAACAAGTGTGCTGGCAAAATAGGACGTTCCTCAGCAAAAAGGAAGGAAAAGAGGGAGGAGGCTGGGAGGAAAAGAAGGAGGAAAGGACAGAGGGAGGGAAGAGGACCTACACCTCACATCACACACAAAAACTAATTGAAAACAGATCAAAAGCCTAAATGTAAAATCCCAAACCACACAGATCATAGATGCAAAAATAGGATCAAAGCTAGAGGCCCTACTACAAAGTATTAGCCAAGCCAAAGTATTAATAGGCTACAAATCCTAAGTAACACTATGTAAACACTAGAACATAAGTCTGTTAACTGGGATCCTGTAAAAATTGTGCTCACAATTTGGTGAAAGCTTGCCAAAAGCTTTCACCAAAAGAATAAGAAGAAATACTATAGACTAGGAAACAATTTTCAGCTCTAACAAATCTGATAAGGCTCTAACCTCTAAAATTTACACAATAATCCAACATCTCTACAGTATAAAGACAAATAGGATATGAACAGGTGGCAAAGGATATGAACAGACACTTCACCAATGAAGATATTCAAGAAGATATTCAAGCAGCTAACAGATACATGAGCAAATCCTCGCAATCACTAGCCACTGGTGTAATACAAATCAAAACTACAGTAAGACACCATCTCACCACAATATTACTGACACAAATAAAAAATACAGAAAATAAATGTCAGAGAGGTTGCAGGGAGATTAGAACTCTTATGCATCTCTTTTATGAATGTGAAATAGTGCTACCATTTTGGAAAACAATATGGTGCTTCCATAAAAACCTAGAAATAGAAGTACTATATGATCCAGCAATCTCAGTCCTGGGTATATACCCTAGAGAAATAAGAGCCATAAATAGACATGTGCCTACTCATGTTCACTGAAGCACTGTTCACAACAGCAAAAAGATGAAAACAACCTAGGTGGCCATCAACAGATGAATGGATAAACTATGGCTCGTCCACAAAATAGAAGACCACACAATGAGAAAGAACAGTGATTAATCTACAAAGCATCTCACAACAGCATCCGCACGGCAGTATGCTCAGTGAGATAAGTTATCCACAAAAGGACAAATATTTTAAGAGACCACTACTATAAAAAAATCATGAAAACATTTACACACCAAAAGAAAATAATCTTTGACGGCAACTAAGTAGGGGTGGGGTGGGGAAAAAAACATAGTTAACTCAATAATTAAAAAAAAAAAATCTATTGCCATCAAGTCAACACCAACTCATAGGCACCCTAAAGGACAAAGGATAACTGCCCCATAGAATTTCCAATGAGTGCCTGGTAGTCTCAAACTGCTGGCCTTTCAGTTAGCAGCCATAGCACTTAGCTATTACGACACCAACTAGAAAATAGATCAGCGCTAACTTTGCTGGGGACACCAGCACAACCTGACCAAGGCAAGGTCATGGAAACTCTATAGCCATATCCAAATTCCTTGAGGGATGACATTAGTGATGAGGGTTATGGAGACCATGGTCTCCAGGAATATCTATCTCAAATGACATAATACTTGTTTATAAAGAAAATGTTCTTCATTTGACTTTGGTGAGTAGCATCTGACATCTTACAAACTTCTAAGCAGCCACCTAAGATACTCCACTGACCTCACACAATATGGAGCAAAGGAGACTGCAGAAAACATAACATGCAAGGGAAAGATTAGTCCAAAGCACTAATGGGCCATAAGTATCACAGCCTCCACCAACAGTCTAGCACAACTAGAGGGTACCTGGCTACCACCAATGACTTCTCCTACAGGGATCACAATAGGGGATCCCAAACAGAGCTAGGGAAAAATGTAGAACAAAGTTCTAACTCACAAAAAAAGACCATACTTGCAGGCCTGACAGAGACTGGAGTAAACCTCAGAGTTTGGCCCTTAGACAAAATTACAGTTCAGTAATTAAGTTACTCCTGAGGTTCACCCTTTAGCTAAAGGTTAGACAGGTTCATAAAACAAAATGAAACCAGATGAGTTTACTAGCCAAGGGGTAAAGACTAGATAGCAGGAGAGGACAGGAAAGCTGGTAATGGAGAACCACTCAAGGTTGAGGAGAGAATGTTGACATGTCATGGATGGGCAACCAAACTGTCACAAAACAATCTATGTGCATTAATTGTTTAATGACAAACTAATTTGCCCTGTGAATTTTCATCTAAAGTACAATAAAAAATGAAGGGAGGGAGGAGCCTTATTTACCATCCCTTTCGATCTGGATACAACAGATCAATTGCTTTTATGTAGAATGGGTTTCAAGGCATATTCAATGTTCATCCACAAATGTACCTAAATTCCCAGACTATTTGACATCAAAAAGGAGGCTTTGGTATGGAAAAAGTAACACTCCAGAGAGACCACTACCCTTCTACTAATGGATAATCCTCTGACTGGCCCAAGAAAAGTACTACCCCAAAAGGAGTAGATTAAACAATGACTCATATGCAGTAACATGGCTGTGCCATTAATGCATACTAGGAACAGGACATAGTACCTGATATGAACTGAACTGCTTCCTGAAAAATATGTCAACTTGGGTAGGCCACGATTTCTAGTATTATGCAATTGTCCTCTATTTTGTGATCTGACGTAATCGTCCTCCTTTTTGTGGTATCCTCCATTTTATGTGTTATAAACCGTAACTTCTGCCTGTGATTATAATCCTATTTGTGAATGGGTTGCTGTTTTGTGCCTTGAGACAACCTCTTGAGATACAAAAGGAAGAATCTGGCAAAGAGAAATGGAGACCTCATACCATGAAGAATGAAAGCAGTGCTAGGAGAAGAGTAGGTCCTTTGGAAAGGACAAGGGTCTCTGTGTCTCATAAGTTTCCAGTCCAGGGGAGGATCGACAACAAAGACCTTCCTCCACTGCCAGCAGAGAAAGCCTTCCTCTGGAACTGATACCCTGAATTTGGACTTTCAGCTTACTAGACTGTGACAAATAAAATTTCTCTTTTTTTAATTTTTATTTAACATAACTGAGTGAAAATGTACATTCACATATAAATTTACATGCCCCCCTATATGCAGGTTCCACTCCTCTCCCTGTCCAGTGACAGCACACTATTCCTCTCTGCTCCATACATGTCTCATCCTCCCAACACTCTCCTTTCCTCTCCTCTCCGTCCACACCCCTTCCTCCAGCCAGAGGTCAGCAAGATGATATCCTATAGACGTATGGAACCATAAAATGCTTCCAATATACGGTTACTCTGCATTGCCAAGTCCAACCCATTCCTGTCCAAAGAGTGGACTTTTGTTATAATTTATGGGAAAGGGCAGCATCAGGGGAGGGGGTCATGCTCTCAGAGGAACCCCCAAACTGCTGGACCATCAACTGAGGTCTTCTAGTAGAGATCTCAAGATGCACCTCTTTTAATTATTGTGTTGCCAGTGAGGCTCCTCTCTGTGAGCTCCGTGGTGGCTATCACGGGTGATGGCCGGGCACCATCCGGTTCTTCGGGTCCCAAGTCGATGTAGGCACCCACTCTTGTAGGTCTCTCTGTCTTCTCGGTTGTCTTTACCGCATGACATTTTGGTCCTCGGTGAGCATCCGTTCCTGCTGAGTTGGGACCACTTGCTGTATCCTCGGATGGCAGCTTGGCAGCTTTTAAGACCCCAGATACTACTCACCAATGTGGGGTGCAGAGAGCTCCCTTAGCAAAATGCTAGTTGTGACAATTGGCCTGAAATTCACCTAAGAGCATGGTCCCCTGACCCCGTCCCAGCTACTCTATCCTTGCAGTATTGAGTTAAGATGGAAGGACTACTCAAGTTATGCTGAAGTCCACTTAATGTTGTTCTTGTTCCTAATGTGTGCTGTCACTGCTTTCTCCCAACTAGATTTCTAGTAACTTTCTAAACTAAACCCTCCCCCCCTCGTCCTCACTCCCTCCCCTCCCTTGCAGCTGTCAAAGAGTCTTTTCTTCTATACACAAGTCTGTTTTTGAGATCTTATCGTAGAGGTCTCATACAGTATTTGTCCTTTTGTCGCTGACTACTTTCACTCAACATAATGCCTTCCAGTTGAAACCAGGTTAGGAGATGTTTCCTGGAATCATTGTTATTCTTTATCATTGCGTAGTGCTCCATTGAGTATATGTACCATGGTTTACCAATCCATTCTTCTATTGTTGGGCATCTAGGTTGATTCCATCTTTCTGCTATTGTGGACTCTGCTGCAATAAACATTGTGGTGCATGTGTCCATTGGTGTGAAAGGCCTTGAATCTGTAGGATATATTTCAAGTAGTGGAATTACTGAGTCAAATGGTATATCAATATCCATTTTTTTAAGGAAGTGTCAGATTGCCTTCCAAAGAGGCTGGACCACTTTACAACCCCACCAACAGTGTAGGAGGGTTCCACTTTCTCCACAGCCTCTCCAGCATTTGTTGTTTTGTGTTTTCTGGATCATGGCCAATCTTGGTGGGGTGAGATGGTATCTCATTTTTGTCTTGATTTGAATTTCCTTAATAACTAAAGATCGTGAACATGTCCGCATGTGTTTTTTGGCTGCCTGGATCTCCTCTTTAGTGAAGTATCTGTCCATCTCCTTTGCCCATCGCTTAACTGGATGGTTTATCTTCTCCTTCTTGATATTTTGTAGTATCTTATAGATTATAGAGATCAGGCGTCGGTCTGACATAGAGTTGCCAAATATTTTTTCCCATTCTGTGGGTGTTCTTTTAATTCTATTAATAAAGTCTTTGGATGAGCAAAAGTGTTTGATTCTTAGTAGTTCCCATTTATCTATTTTCTCTTCTGTTGATTGAGGTTTCTTTGACAGATTTTGGAGTCTGTCCACATTGTGTATTAAGACTTCCATTGTTGTTCCTACCTTTTCTTGGATGAGCTTTATCGTTTTAGGTTTGATATTTAGGTCTTTTATCCAGTTGGAGTTGGTTTTTCTATAAGGTGTAAGATATGGATCTTGATTCAGTTTATTGCAGATGGATAACCAATTTTGCCAGCACCATTTGTTGAAGATACTGTTTTTACCCCAGTTTAATGTCTTAGGGCCTTTGTCGAATATCAACTGTTCATAGGCAGATGGTGTCATCTCTGGGGTCTCAATTCTGTTCCATTGATTGATCTGTCTGTTCTTGTACCAGTACCAGGCTGTTTTGACCACTGTGGCAGTGTAGTATGTTCTAAGGTCGGGTAATGAGAGGCCTCCCAGTGTGTTCTTCTTTAGTAGTACCTTACTTATCTGGGGCTTCTTCCCTTTCCAAACAAAATTGGTGATTTGTTTCTCCATCTCATTAAAAAATGATGCTGGAAATTGTATTGGGATTGCATTATATAAATAAATTGCTTTGGGTAAAATAGACATTTTCACAATGTTAAGTCTTCCTATCCATGAGCAGGGTAGGTTTTTCCATTTATCTAAGTCTCTCTTAGTTTGTTGTAGTAAGGGCTTGTAGTTCTCTTTGTAAAGGTCTCTTGCTTCTCTGGTTAGATTAATTCCTGGATACTTTATCTTCTTAGGGGCTATCGTAAATGGTATTGATTTAATAATTTCCTTCTTAACTGTCTCGTTGATAGTATAAAGGAAACCTACTGATTTACTTATGTTTATCTTGTATCCTGAAACTTTGCTGAACTCTTCAATCAGTTTGAGTAGCTTACTTATAGATTCCTTGGGGTTCTCTGCATATACAATCCTATCATCTGCGAACAGGGAGATTTTAACTTCCTCTTTGTCGATGCAGATGCCCTTTATTTGTTCGTCTTGTTGAATTGCTCTGGCTAGAACTTCTAGCACAATGTTGAATAGGAGAGATGACAGTGGGCATCCTTGTATAGTTCCTGATCTCAGGGGAAAGTCTTTCAATCTCTCTCCATTCAGGATGATGTGGGCAATTGGCTTTGTATAAATGGCCCTTATTGTGTTGAGGAATTTGCCGTCTATGCCCATTTTGCTAAGAGTTTTTAGCATGAATCGGTGTTGGACTTTATCAAATGCCTTTTCGGCATCAATGGACAATATCAGGTGATCTTTGTCTTTTGTGTTATTTATGTGGTTAATCACATTAATTGTTTTCCTGATGTTGAACCAGCCTTGCATCCCTGGTATGAATCCCACTTGGTCATGATGGATTATTTTCTTGATATGTTGTTGTATTCTGTTGGCAAGAATTTTGTTGAAGATTTTTGCATCTAGGTTCATGAGTGATATTGGTCTGTAGTTCTCTGTCTTTGTTGGATCTTTCCCTGGCTTAGGTATCAGGGTTATGCTGGCTTCATAGAATGAGTTTGGGAGTACTCCATCCCTTTCTATACTGTGAAATAGTTTCAATAATATTGGGCATAACTCTTCTCTAAATGCTTGGTAGAATTCTGCCGTGAAGCCATCTGGGCCCGGACTTTTTTTGGTTGGCAGGGTTTTGATGACCTTTTCAATCTCTTTCTTTGTGATGGGTTTATTAAGTTGTTCTGCTTCACATTGTGATAATTTGGGTAGGTGGTATGAGTCAAGGAATTGGTCCATTTCCCCTAAGTTTTCATATTTGTTAGAGTACAGTCTTTCATAGTATTCTGTTATGATATTTTTGATTTCTGTTGCATCTGTGGTGACAACTCTCTTCTGATTTCTAATTTGGGTTATTTGTTTCCTTTCCTGCTTTTCTTTCATAAGTTTAGCCAGTGGTTTATTAATTTTGTTGATCTTTTCAAAAAACCAGCTTTTGGTCTTTTCAATTTTTTCAATTGCTTTTCTATTCTCTAATTCATTTAGCTCTGCTCTAATCTTTATGGTCTCCTTTCTTCTGGTGCCCGAGGGGTTCCTCTGTTTTTCTCTTTCTGTTTGTTCAAGCTGTAGAGTCAGTTCCTTCACTTGGTTTCTTTCTTCCTTCCAGATGTGTGCATTTATGGAGAGAAACAGACCTCTGAGCACTGCTTTGGCTGTATCCCATAGGTTCTGGTAGGAAGTGTTTTCATTCTCATTGGAATCCATGAATTTCTTTAATTCATCCCTGATTTCCTCTATAACCCATGTTTTTTTGAGCAAGACGTTGTTCAGTTTCCAAGAGTTCCACTTTCTGTCTATGTTTTTTCTGCTATTGATTTCAACTTTGATGGCTTTATGATCTGAGAAGATGCTTTGCAGTAATTGAACAGTATGGATTTTGTTGATCATTGCATTATGGCCTATCACGTGGTCAATTCTGGAGAATGTTCCATGTGCACTGGAGAAGAAGGTGTAGTTGTCTGCTGATGGGTGGAAAGTTCTGTATATATCAATGAGGTTTAGTTTGTTAATTGTGTCAATGAGGTCTTCTGTATCTTTACTGAGCTTTTTTCTAGATGATCTGTCTAGTAATGAGAGTGGAGTGTTAAAGTCTCCCACTATTACTGTGGAGTCATCTAACTCTCTTTTGAGCACAGTCAGTGTTTCTTCGACATATTTAGGTGCTCTCACATTAAGTGCATAAATGTTTAATATAGTTAAGTCTTGCTTGTGTACTGAACCTTTCAGTAATAGTGTCCACCTTTGTCCACAATGGTGGATTTGACATTAAAATTGATTTTGTCTGAGATTAGAATTGCCACACCTGCTCTTCTTTGTTCATTGTTAGCTTGACATATATTCTTCCATCCTTTAATTTTCAGTTTGTTCCTGTCTTTAGGTCTCAAGTGAGTTTCTTGTAGACAACATATGGATGGGTCGTGTCTTTTGATCCAAGATGACACTTGGTGTCTCTTTACTGGAGCATTCAGTCCATTCACATTCAATGTAATTATTGATAGGTATGTGTTCACTGCTGCCATTGTGATATGTTTATTTTTATGTTGATATTTTCTCTGTTGTTCTTATTAGTCTGTTCTGGGACACTCTTTTGTGAGTTGATTTTTCACCTTTTTCAGAGCTGGTTTTATAGTTGTTGAGACTCGTGTGTTAGATTTCTGGAAATGATATGATACATGTTTGTTGTGCTTTACAGCTGCCCCTATGAACCCCCTTAATAAACTATTTATAAACCCAATTTTAATTACTACCAGTCTTGTCATCTTCCTCTCCATCTGAAAGGACTATAACGACTGTAGTACATCACTCATTTATTATGATGACCCTGTAGTTTTCATGATGATCACTGGATTGCTTCTTTCCAAATCAAAGCTGTAATTTACTTTGGAGCCTTCCCTACATGAGTACTGAGGAGTGTGTCGTTCTAAAATATAAAGTTAGTGGTTTTGTTCTTCTAAGCCAAAGCCAAGAACTTCTTTCAGTATTTCTTGTAGTTTGGGTTTGGTTTCTACAAAGTCTCTGAGTTTCTGTTTATCTGAGAATGTCTTTATTTCATTTTCGTATTTGAAAGATAGTTTTGCAGGATATATAATTCTTGTTTGGAAGTTCTTCTCCTTCAAGACTTTGAATGTGTCGTGCCACTGTCTCCGTGCCAGCATGGTTTCTGCTGAGAAATCTGACGAGAGCCTACAGGGTTGCCCTCTGAATGTTAGCTTTGCCTTGAGTCTTGCTGCCTTTAAGAGTTGCTGCTTATGTTTCATTTTGTTAAGCTTGATTAATATGTCTTGGAGTCTTTCTTTTGAGATCTATATTGGGTGGCGTACGATATGCATCTGAGATGTCTATATTCTCTTCCTTCACGATTTCTGGAAAGTTTTTCTTTCAGCAGCTCAGCAACAGTACTCTCTGTGTTCTCAGATGTCTCAGCCTGTTCAGGGACTCCAATTAATCGAAGGTTATTCCTCTTAATAGAGTCCCATATGCTTCTTAATGTTTCTTCATTTTTCTTGTTTCTTTTTTCTGATTTCTGCTCATAGATGCTGGCCTCAGTAGCTCTGTCTTCCAAGTCAGAAATTCTTTTTCCATTTGTTCCATTCTGTTTTCTTGGCTTAGCATGGAAGTTTCTATGTCTTTGATTTTCTTCTTGATCTGTTGGATTTCAGAGTACTGGTGTTCCATCAGATCGAACAACTTGCTTAATTTTTCATTTTGTTCTGCTGCATTTTGTATAAGGTCTAGAAGGGCTCTGTATATAATCATTTTGTATTCACTTCCTGATGCTTTCATAAATGTTTCTTCATCTGGAAAACTCCTTGGTTGCTTTGTTCGGGAGCCTTCTGAAGCCATGAGTGATTGCTTGTATGCCACAATTGTCTGTCGCTTTTTGGGAGCCATGTGAGTATATAGAGGCTGGAAGAAGTACTGTGAGGATGGATTGGAAATGTTTCTCTAGGCTGTCTTCAAGTGTAAAGCAAAAGGTATCTGACCGGTTCACAAGTCAGTTAAGTATTCAGGTGTAGAGTTCCGTCTTCTCATCTGACAAAGTAAGCTCCATTATATCCAACCCCAGATGATAACAAACTAGTTCAGAATACAATAATGCTACTGCCCTGGTGGCCTCTGCTGACAGGGCCTAGCCTTAGCCAACACTGTGTCTAGTACTGGTTTTGTGATAGAAAAGCGCTCTCCTGTGGGCAGGCTCTGGCTCCCATCCTAAGAATTAGGTCCAGCTGTGGCCACCGTACCCAAGATGGCGTCCTCCACACAGGCAGCAGACAGCGGGGCTAAAGGTGCCGAGAGGCAGCGATTCCTCTGCTTCTGTTTCAGGGCCCCCAAGGTAGGCAGCACTGTGCAGAATCACTACTTTTCTGACGGAGAAGCGCTGTCCCGTTTGCAGGCGTTGGCTCCCAGGCTAAGAACGAGGTCCCACTAAAATCTCGGTACCAACATGGCGTCCCGCACCCTGACAGCGGAGCTCCGCACAAACCCCACTGAGGCAGCTACAAAACAAAAGGCTCAAAGTGTCTAGATTAACAGAGTCCCGAGCCTGGCTCTCAGAATATGGGAATTTCGCCTGCCTATCCCCCCAGCAGCGCGTCTGAGTCCAGCCGCCAGGCAAGGCCCAGCTCCGCCCGCCAGCCGAGACTGAGGAAAAAAAAGTCAAACTGGTGCGTTTACCTTCCGTCCGTGAGAGCCGGGGCTAGCCAGGAGCGGGAGTCAGTGAAAGAGAGGAGGTTTTTCGCTGAATGGTATGAAGTCCCAATTAATAGCTCTGTGCCGTGTCCTGAGGCTGATTAGGTGATCAGAAGGCTCTGTTTGATTGTCAGTTCAGGTCTTGGTTTCCAGAGGGATATAACGAGACGTGTGCTTAGTCAGCCATCCGCCCCCCAAATTTCTCTTTTTAAAGTCATCCACTTGTGGTACTTCTGTTAAAGCACCACTAGATGAATAAAACAACTGTGTTTGTTATGTTAATGAGATAGAATTAGGTTATGTCAATTAAGGTTTGTTTATTATGTTAACAAAGCAGGACTAACATGTATTCTTGAGTCAACACCTTTTGAGATTTAAAGGAAATTAGGCAAGCAAGTAAATAAGCAAAGAAGGTGGAAGAGAGATGCCAAGTTACATGAAGATCATCACGGAGCATAAAGACAAGAACCTTCTTCTACCTGACAAAGAAAGGCTTCCCCTTGAGACAGCACCCTGAGTTCAGGCTTATAGCCTCCTAAACTATGAGAGAATAAATATCTGCTTGTTAAAACCATCCATTTGTGGTATTTCTATAATAGCCAAAAGCACAACCCATTGCTGTCAAATTAATTCTGACTCATAGTGCTCTACAGGATAGAGTAGAACTGCCCCACAGGTTTTCCAAAGAGTGGATGGTGGATTCGAACTGCTGATACTAGATAAATAATACAGTATTCAACTGTTGGATACTGACAAAGATTACTAACAAGTTTTTGCCCTCTCTTTCCAATAAATAAAAAGAAAGCCTAGAGATTGATTGGACTATTCTTCACCGGTGTCTCACATACAATATGGTGAGGGTTGATTACACCTATCTATTGAGTTACCAGGAAGGCCACTGTATTTGAGTGGGCCTCTTGAGTCTCAGCAAGCTTTCAGTTCACTGATTGAAACCTAATGCACAGAAGGCTATCACCACAGGGTAGAAGCATACAGTGTTCCTTTGACCTGTAATCTTGTGGAAGGAATAAAGTGTACACATAGAGAAATTTAGAGAGTCTAAGTGTACTCACAGCAAGACTATCATCAGTCTATTATGAAGCCTTTGTGAATAATGAGTGCGTGAGACATAGCCAAGAAACAGTCTTAGAAGCAGAAATTCTAAGCAAAAGATATTAACATTTTTCTTTTATTTGCTAGTTACCATCAGGTATTCATACTTTACATCTAATTGCAAAGCTCCTATATATGCTTTAAATATATATTCAAGAATAAAAGTAAAATGATACGATTGCCAAGCCAAGTGTCATCAAGTCATATCTGACTCCGACTCATGGTGACCCAGATAACTTTATAATTAATATACTCACTGTTGAGTTTATTCCCCTCAAGTCCATAAAACTGAAGGGGCCTAATGTACAGGGCTCCCTTGGCAGTGGAACAAACTCCTTGGCTGTGCAGGTACTTATGCTCCTTGCTCAGTGTGTGCTGTTCCATTGGTGAAAATGCAGTACTAAAAGGGCTCGCACCCTTTGGTGCCATAACCCTTGTTTATACTGTCACAGTAGAGAAATAAAGGCTTAATTGGTACTCTCAGTTGGACTTGCTGTCTTTTACTGAGGAGTTATTTATCTCATTTTTCAATATTGTCAATGTTTGTTCAATGTATTTAGATGCTCTGGTACTAGGTGCATAAATATTTAATACTGTTGTGTTCTGCTTATGCACGAAAATTTTCAGCAATAGTGACGATCTTTGTCCACGATGATGGATTTTACGTTAAAGCCTATTTTCTCTGAGATTAGCATTGTCACTCCTACTCTTCTTTGTATGTTGTTGGCTTGGTATGTATGTTTCCATCCTCTGATTTTCAGTTTGTTCATATTTTTGAGTCTTAGCTGTGTTTTTTGAAAACAACATATAGATAGGTGATGTCTTTTGATCCATGATGTCACTTGTTGTGTCTTTATTGGAGTGTTCAGTCCATTTACATTCAGTGTAATTACTGATACGTAAGTGTTGAGTGCTGTCATTTTGATGCCTTCATTTGTTGTTGATGTTTTCTATGTTTTTCTTAATATTCTGTTTTGGGTCATTCTTCTTTATGGGTTGACTTATCATCTTTTTCAGTGTTGGTTTTGTGTTTGTTGAGACTCCTGTGTTATGCTTCTTGTTTTGATATGCCACACTGTTATTTTGCTTTATGGCTACTCCAAAGACCCCCCCCTACTATTCTAAGTTTAAACCAGACTTTAACTTCTGCATATCTTTTTTAATTTCCTCTCCATCTGAAAGAGTTATACCTACTGTAATAAATCTGTCTTTTTAGTGTTGTGATATCATAGTTTTCATGTTATGATTACTAGCTCCCTTCTTTTTACAGTTTTGACTAAGCTTACTGACTTCACTGTATGAGTAGGGTTCTGGATGCTGTGTCACACATTGCCTCCTTATGTGTACACTTAGTATTTTTGCTTTTCTAAATCAAGAGCTTCTTTCAGTATTTCTTGTAGTTTTGATTTGTTTTTTACAAAGTATTCTTCTGCTTATTTGGAAATGTGTGAATTTCATCTTCATATTCGGGAGACAAATTTGCAGGATATGTAATTCTTGGTTGGAAGTTTTTCTCCTTCAAGGCTTTGAATGTGTCAACTCACTGCCTCCTGGCTGACATGGTTTTTACTGAGAAGTCAGACGAAAACCTGCAAGGCTTTCCTCTGAATGTTAGCTTTGCTTTGAGCCTTGCAGCCTTTAAGAGAATCTATTTATGTTTCATTTTATTAAGCTTAATAATAATATGTCTTGGTGTCTTTCTTTTGTGGTCTGGTTTTTGTGGCATTTGATACATGTCTTGGATATCTATGTTCTCTTCTTTCATAATTTCAGGAAGTTTTCTGTCAGCAACTCAGCAAAAATAGTTTTCAGCTATCCTTCCCTGTTCAGCAACTCCAATTAATCATACATTAATGTCTCACATGTTTCTTTTAATGCTTATTCATTTTCATATTTCTTTTCTCTGATTTCTCTTCATAAATGCTGGTGTCAGTTTCTCTACCCTCAAGATCATTAACTTCTATGTCCTCAATTCTAGTCTTTTGGCTTTGGACTGAATTGTCTAATTCTGTAATTTGTTATTGATCTGATAAATTTCAGATTGTTAATATTCCATCAGTTCAAATAGCTTAGTTTTATGGTTCAACATCAGAAAAACAATTAATGTGATTAGCCACATAACACAAAAGACAAGGATCACCTGATTTTGTCCATTGATGCAGAAAAGGCATTTGATAAAGTCCAACACCCATTCATGTTAAAAACTCTTAGCAAAATGGGCATAGATGGCAAATTCCTCAATGCAATAAGGGCCATTTATACAAAGCCAATTGCCCACGTCATCTTGAATGGAGAGAGACTGAAAGACTTTCCCTTGAGAACAGGAACTAGACAAGGATGCCCACTCTCACCTCTCCTATTCAACACTGTACCAGAAGTTCTAGCCAGAGCAATTAGACAAAACCAAGAAATAAAGGGCATCTGCATCTGCAAAGAAGAAGTTAAAATCTCCCTGTTTGAAGATGATATAATTATATATGCAGAAAATCCCAAAGAATCTATAAGTAAACTACTCAAACTGACAGAGGAGTTCAGCAAAGTCTCAGGATACAAGATAAACATAAGTAAATCAGTAGGATTCCTTTATATCAAATAGCTTAGTTTTTTGTTTTGTTATGCTGCATTTTGTTTAATCTCTAGGAGGGCTCTCTGTATAATTCTTTTGTACTGAACCTCCAATAGTTTCAAAAAGTTTTCTTCATCTGGTAAGTTTTTGATTCTTTTATTTTTGGGAGTTTTCTGGAGACATGGTGGACTGCTTCTTTAAGTGGTTAGATAATATCTGTTGTCTAAGAGCCATCTAGAAGCTGTGTGATTTCCCTGGTGTTACCTCAACATGGGCTGAGGCATAGTTCTAAAAGGGGAGTTGGTCACCAGCTGTCTCTGTGTACTCTAGTGACTGGTACCAGGTAGACTCTCCAGGGTGGCAGTGTCTGCCTCTTGGCTGGCAAAGACTGTGCCTTACTTATGAAGTCACGGGGGGTCGGGGGGGGGGGCCTTGGCTGATCTTATGATGTGAGTCAGTGAAGGATAGAGGAGAAGCTACTGGGCTTTAGACAGTCAGATCTCCAGGTCTTAGTCATAAGTGGGGAGCTAGTCAACTGCTGACAAAAACAATCAGGCCCTCAAGTATGGCAGGCTCCATCTTCCAACCAGCAATGAGAGTA
Organism: Heterohyrax brucei; assembly: GCA_028571685.1. Lineage (NCBI taxonomy): Eukaryota > Metazoa > Chordata > Mammalia > Hyracoidea > Procaviidae > Heterohyrax > Heterohyrax brucei. The sequence goes on along the minus strand of CM053142.1, from coordinate 16,053,067 downwards.
TCTCATAGACTGTCCCTAGATGCTAGGACATTGTGCAAAGTGGGGAGAGGATAGGGCCTTCCAGCTGTCCTCTGCCAGGTCCCACCCATGAATCTACATACAAATTGTCTCAAAAGCTGCTTTTTTGCCAGAGAAGCACTTGCCAGACAGGCAACTGCTCTGCTTGAGAATCAGCTGCAGCTCAGGCCCCCAGCTGGGTGACTCTGCCTCCCAGCTGACCAAGATGGTGTCCCAGCTGAGCTGCCCTTCCTGTCATGGAACAGCAGTCTATGGCACAGCTCAGAAAAGAGCAGGTAAAGGAGCAGTGGTAGTCTCAATTAGCAGCCAGGCTCTCAATATGTGGCTATCCCATGGACTGTCTGCTGTGCTATATACTGTTTAAGCACAGCAGTCTGGCAAATTTGTTGGCCCATGCCCAGTCCCTGTCTCCCCAATAACAAAGGCATCAGTACCTGCCTTTCTTCAGTATGGTAAGTCAGCAGGAGTGGGGGGTCAGCGGCCACTGGCTCATCTTTGAGAGGGGTAGTTTAGTCCAATACTGGTGCCTAGTCAAATCTGACAATACTATGCCAGTTCCCAGGGCTCTCCAGATATCCACAGCTCCATTCAGTTATCAATCCAGGTCTTAGTTCTCAGAGGGAATTGAGAAGATGTGTGTCTAGTCCATTATCTTGGCCCCACCTCTGGACTTGCTGTCTTACTGATCAACTTGAAACTTGAAAGCTCTGAAAAATTAGCTCAGCAAGTAGGGTGATAAATTAAGCTCAATGACTTTCTAAAAAGCAAAAAGCCTGAAGACATCAGAGGGCATTTTTAGGAGGTAATAGCAGAGTCCAACAAGCACCGGTGGCACAGTGATTAAAAGTTTTCAGCTGCTAATTGAAATGTTGGCAATTCAAACTCATCCACCACTCTATGGGGGAAAATGTGGCAGTCTGTTTCCATAAAGATTTATGTCCTTAGAAACCCTATGGGGTAGTTTTACTCTGTCTTATAAGGTCACAATGAATCAGAATCAACTTGACAACAGTGGTTTGGGTTACTTTATTTTGATTTACATGATATTTTGGAGGATCTGGCAGATCTTTCTCAAGAGCTTAAAGGTTCCACCACCACGCCAATGGCAATGGTCACCAGCCATGCCAATGGTCCCTAAGAACTAATAGTTTAAGTTAGGGAACACTTCCTACAGTGCTAGTAGACTGTTAACATAAGCTTTTTAGTCCTGAGGGAGGATACATTGTCTGTCTTCTAGCCTGGATAGCCTGCCACTCTCTAGTCAAGCTCACTTGGCAAGTCAAATCAGAACCTTAACAGAGGGTCTCAAAACCCTAGGAAGCACTTCCTGGTTATAGCTTATAGTTATCCAGCAATGTGAAGTCTGGAGAGACCTTGTACGCTGAGTTATGCCAATGACTACTATTAGCTCTAAATGGGACCCTGATGACTATGGAAAGCCTTCACTATACTGAGTTACTGAAACATATGTCTTTGATGAAAAAGAACATAGGGTATTTGGAAATTAGTTGGCTCAGAGACACAAGGATACCTTAGAGAAATGAAGGACTCACCTATACAGTGAAGGAAGTAATCTTATTAAATGTAGCAAAGAAGAGCCAAGCCTTTCTGAGAACATCCCATCCCATTCCATCCCATCCCATCCCACCCAACCCTATCCCACTCCACCCACCCCACCCCACCGCTGCCCTTTTCAGAATATCTTGAGTGGCCACTTAGCCTGAGCAGAAGGAGAGAGGGGTTAAGCAGGAGGTGGATAGGAAGTGATGAGAAAATGTATATACCCAAGCATCATTGCAGACCCCCTACTTCACATTGCCCTGACTACCACTTTGCCTCAGCAAGAGAAAGAAGTGGAAAGATTTTGATAGGCCCTTAACACCCGAGACCCTCATACCTCAGTTGGGTACTAGTAGGGCTCTAACAGATTCTGCCCACCAGTGATGAATTCCCTACCCCTGAAAACCATATTTAAACCTTTCTTTCAGAGGTCATTATGGCTCTATTAATCATCCTGGTGGTACCTTGGGTCTACAGTGAGACAGTTTGAATAGGAAGCAGATTTCTTGGTTCATTTGCACTACTTGCAATGGTTAGAAAATTCAATTAAGCCTTCTCATAAAGTCAGAAAAAGGTGCCTCCTCAAAGCAGAGTGGACTTTAATGACACAGAGTGAGTACACCTTTGAGGACCTTCACTTGCTGATGTGACATGACTCAAAATGAAAAGAAACAGCTGCAAATATCCACTAATAATTGGAACCTACAATGTATGAAGTATGAGTTTGGGAAAATTTGAAGTAGAGAAAAATGAAATGGAACACAAAAATATTGATATCCTAGGCATGAGTGAGCTGAAATGGAATGATACAGGCCATTTTGAATCTGACAAGCATATGGTCTACTATGTTGGGAATTACAAGTTGAAGAAGAACGGTGTCACATTCATCATCAGAAAAAATATTTCAAGATCTATCCTGAAGTACAGTGCTGTCAGTGATAGAATAATATCCCTATGCCTACAAGGAAAACCAGTTAATATGACTATTACTAAATTACACACCAACCACTAATGATGAAGATGAGGAAATTGAAGAGATTTACCAACTTCTGCAGTACAAAATTAATCAAACATGCAATCAAGATGCATTGGTAATTACTAGCGGCTGGAACGTGTAGAGGCACAGTGGTGGATGCTAACCAAAAGGTCAGCAGTTTGAATCTACCAGGTACTCATTTTGAAACTATAGAGCAATTCTACTTAGTCCTATAGGGTCATTATGAGTGAGAATTGACTTGACAGCAATGCATTTGTTTTTCTTTTGGGAATTCAAAAGATGGAAACAAAGAAGAAAGACTGGTAGCTGGAAAAAGAGCTGAACGAAAGATTTAAAGGCTGGCTGAAGAAGATAAAGTCTTATAATGAAATGCAAAGACTTGGAGCTAGAAATCCAAACAGAAAGAACATGGTCACACTGAAAAAACTGAATAAAAACAAAAACTAAGCCTTGAAGAGCAATACTGAAGGGAAAGTATTGAGCAATACAGGAAGCATCAAAAGATGATAGAGGGACTATGCAGAGCCACTGTATTAAAAAGAATTAGTTGTTGTTCAAGCATTTCAGGAGGTAGTATATGATTAAGAACCAATGGTAGAAATGAATGAAGAAATACAAACTGTGCTGAAGGGAATAGTGAAAAATAAGGCTCCAGGAATTGAAAGAATACCAATTGAGATGTTCCAGTAATCAGATAAAGTACTAGAAGTGCTCACTTATCTATGCAGAGAAATTGTGAAGACAGTGCCCAGGTCAACCAACTTGAAGAGGTCCATACCTGTGCACATTTCAAAGAAAGGTGATTCAACAGAATGCAGAAGTTACTGGCCAATATCATTAATATCACACACAAGCAAAATTTTACTTAAGATCATTCAAAAGTGGTTGCAGCTGTACAGTGACAGAGAACTGCCAGTAGCTCAAGCTGGATTCAGAAGAGGACATGGAATGAAATATATCAGTAGTGATGTCAGATGGATCCTGGCTGAAAGCAGAGAATACAAGAAAGATGTTTACCTGCATTTTACTGACTACACAAAGTATTCAGTTGTGTGGGTCACACAAATCACAGATAACACTGCAAAGAATGGGAATTTCAGATCACTCAATTGTTCTCATCAGGAGCCTGTACATAGATCAAGAGGCAGTTGTTTGAACAGAACGAGGGGATACAGCCAAGTAGCCAAGTGCCGTCGAGTTGGATCTGACTCATGGTGACCCTAGGGGCCAGGATACTATGCGGTTTAAAATCAGGAAAGATGTGTGTCAAGATGGAACTCTTTCCCATACTTATGCAATCTGTATGCTGAGCAAACAGTCTGAGAAGCTAGACTATATGAAGAATGCAGCACCAGGATTGGTGGAAGACTCATTAACAACCTGCAATATGCAGATGACACAATCTTGCTTGTTGAAAACGAGGGAATTTGAAACATTTATTGATGAAGATCAAGAACTATGGCCTTGCATCCCTGATATGAATCCCACTTGGTCATGATGGATTATTTTCTTGATGTGTACATTTTCACTCAGTCATATTAAATAAAAATAAAAAAAAGAACTACGGCCTTCAAGAGGGCCGTAGGAGACTGTTGGGAGGATAAGACATATATGGACCAGAGAGGAGTAGTGTGCTGTCACCGGGCAGGGAGAGCAGTGGAAGCTGCACACAGGTGGGCATGTAAATTTACATGGGAATGTACATTTTCACTCACTCATAATGAAAATTAAAAAAAGGAAAAAACAAAAGAACTATGGCCTTCAGGTCTCAGTAAGCACTAAGTTCACCAATCAAAGCCCATGGCAGGACATTGCCACAGATGAGGATCTATACTCTTGCACAGTCAGCTGGAAAGTACAGATCCTCCAAGAGATAACTTCTGGTCCACTATTTGACCTTGATGGATACTAAGAATGTGACTCATTATAGTGAAATCATCTTCAATCACAAATTTCAACCAAAGACTTTCAAAGTATTTGCTTACATTAGACAGCAACCTAATGGTATTCACACTTAAGGTCCAAGTAAAAAAAATCTATAAAAAATAAGTTCAAATACATATTCATAAACAAAAGGAAAAAAGATCTGATAGTTTAATTTAAAATAATTTAAAGCTACGTATCTTAGTCATCTAGTGCTGCTGTAACAGTGAATACCACAAGAAGATGGCTTTAACAATGAGAAATTTATTCCCTCAATAGTAAGGTAGACTAGAATCCAATTTCACAGCGTTAGTTCCAGGGGACTCTTTCTCTCAGTGTCACCTCTAAAGGAAGGTCCTTGTTCTCATTCTTCCTCAGGTGAAGGAGCTTCTGAGATACAAAACCCCCAGGTCCAAAGGATTCACTGTGCTTCCAGCACTGCTTTCTCGGTGGTATGAGGTCCTCAACGCTTTGCTCCTTTCCCTTCCATTTCATGAGAGATAAAAGGTGGTCCCAGCCATACCACAATCAAACTGTCTTTATATTGGATTAGGGATGTGAACTGGGTAAGGGTGTTACAATCCCACCCTAATCCTCTTTAACACAAAATTACAATTGTAAAATGGAGAACAACCACACAATAGCAGGAATAGTAGGAATCATGGCCCAGCCAAACTGATAAACACATTCTTGGGGGAACACAATTCGATCCATGGCAATATCTATAATTATTATACTTACTGCTGTATTTTCTCTCTCTGGATGTTCTTTGTTTCTTTATTTGAATTTCGAATTTCGATACTGAATCTTGATTCTCAGGCATAAGATATGCATCAGGTACCACATCATGAGCTACATAAAGAGATACATTTAGTCCATTAAGTAGAATAAACAAATCTATTCTGGAGTCTCCAGATATCTAATAAGTAACAAAAGCATAGCAGCATTGTCTCTCACTTTTATTAAAAAGCTATAAGAAAATAACCAACTGCTAGCTCTAACATAAAAATTGTGAGAATGGTGTTGGTGGATATATGTGGAAGCTGTCTCATTATTTCATCACTATTCCTGTACATCAAATGTATCTTTTATTAGTCTCTAATTTTCATAGGTTAATTGTCTTTAGGTAATCCTTTGTCATAGATCAGAAAATGCATATGCACAAGATTTTTCATTAAAGCATGTTTTGTAACTGCAAAATATTTGAAACTACTTATATATAGAAGCATACAGCCCAAACCAAACCAAATCCAGTGCTATCACGTAGATGCTGAGTCAATATAGTGACCCTATGCACTTGGCTCAGCTTGGCATATAGATTGGTTAAATAAGCTATATACTATAAATTATAGTATAGTATAAAATATGACATACGATGTGGCACAAGAGCTGTATCAGAGAAATGAAAAGATCTCCATAAACTGGCACTGAGGGATATCCAGGAGATAATGTTAAGTGAAAAGATAAACTGAAAACAAATATATATAGTAGGTTACCATTTGGTTAAGAAGAAGGGTTGAAATGGAAAAAGTTTTTTTTTTATATTAACCTCTAAACCCACTGATGTCGAGTAGGGTCCAACTCACAGTGACTCTATAGGTCAGGGTAGATCTGCCCAATAGAGTTTCCAAGGAGCACTTGGTAGATTTGAACTGCTGACCTTTTTTAGTTTTTATAAATTAATACTTACTCACAGACCTAACAATAAAATTTATATGCACAAGGTTATTCATTTCAGCATTACTTGTAATTGCAAAATACATCAAGCTACCTAAAAGTTCAAGAATAACAGACTGGTTCAATAAATTCAAGTAATACTAAAGAAAAAATATATAGCATAAAATGTAGCATAAACAGCTGATAAGAGGAAAGAAAAAGATCTCCATAAACTGACATAGAGAAATTTTCTGTAATATACTGTTAAGTGTAGAATCAAATGGGTAAGAAAGAAGAAGTTACAGCAAGATAAAAAGAAAGAAACAGAAGTTGTCCTATTTTTACAAAGTAAACCAGAAGAGTGATAAATCAAAAAACAATACAGTTAGCTATTAATGTTACCAACTGGGTCTGTGGAGTCTCAAAAGACAATATTTACATTGAAGTTTTTACATCATTTTGGCAAGGATTACCTAGTATTTTTAAGCATGTTGCCCATAAATGGTCATACGTATCATAAAACCACCACGAGAAACTCTTTATTAAAGATACACATGTCAGATACCTGGACTCTAATCTGTATGCTTGTAAGAGAAAAAGAAAGTAACATTAAAATCGCTTGGCTAGTGGAACTGGTGTGTCAAGTCCACCACAAGATGAGGAGCAAGAAAACCGCAGATCAAAAGCTCCAGAAACCCTCCCTAGCTGCTGTCTTGCAGGCTGCAGGCCATTTCTGCAGAAAACAAAAAGGAGAGAGACCAAGGCCACAGGAGCTGGGAGGGCACCACACCTCTTTTGAAAGTGTTTAAAGTCCCCTGTTTTGAGCAAGCAAGTTTGTGTCATCTGCATATAGCTCTTGGAAAAAGACCCTATTTGGGTAGGTTCACAGTTGTCCACATGATCAATTGAAATGGCCCTAACTACAGCAATTCCTAGAAGGCCAGGATAGGTTATGTATAGACAGTACATCATATTAACAGTATATATGACAGTGGTACCATAACAATGGAGGTTTGTAGTGGCCCAAAAATGCCCACCCATTGTTGGCCTGAGTAAGTCTCTCAGTGGTGGTATCCTTAGACTGTAAATGCATTATCTTTTCTTCGTCTCATCTTGATATAAGGGTGTGAAGACCATGGTCTTCTGTTTACTGGTATCACAAGGCCCAAGAAGTGCAATTCACCCCATCTCCCCCCAGCGCTCTATGGCATTAGTCCCCAGTATCCTTGAGAACATAAAGACCTCCTCCTAACCAAGTTTTCTTTGTTTTTGAAAGCCGGAAGACTCCATTTTGAAAGTCTGGGGCACTGCACAACCTATGCCAATACTTCCTGGCAAACGCTAGTGGACCTTTTAGGGCACTCCACTGTGGAGAGTACTAGTAAATGCTTATATAAGCTTTCAGTATTGAGAAGAAACACTGGACTTTCTCTTAAGCCACCAATTCCCTGATTGAGTTTACCTGGTGGTTCTATTTTGAGTTACAACAGAAGGGTTCTGTGAAACCTAAGGAAATAATTTCTTGACTACTGTTTACAGTCTTTCGGCCACGTGATCAAAAGCTGTCAAAAACTCTGTGAGCTGAGTCATGCCAATAACTATTGTTAACATCAAGCAAGTCACTGATGACAATGAACAGTCTCCTGACTGTAACACACTGGGAACTAGGAGACTTTAATGAAAAACCTGAAGAACGGTTCAAGATTGTTTACTCAGAGAGCCTGTTATGGACTAAACTGTGTCCCCAGAAAATCTGTGAGGTAATTTAGCTAGGTCTTGATTTCTGATATTGTGTTCTGTTCCTCCGTGTTGTAAATCCTGCCTCTATGATGCTAATAAGGGTGGATGAGTGGCAGCTGTGTTGGTAGGGCAGCTCACAGTATACAAAACTGTTTTGTGCCTTGAGGCAGTCTCTTGAAATATAAAGGAAAGAAGCCAGCAATGAGATACTGGGACCTCATACCAAGAAGCTGTGCCAGGAGCTGAGCATGTCCTTTGCAAAGGAACATAGGAACTGAGCCTCAGAAGCTTCCAGTTCAAGTGAAGACTGACAATAAGTACCTTATTCCACATCCAGCAAAGAAAGCTTTTCCTTGGGGCTGACACCTTGAATATGGACTTTTAGCCTACTGGACTGTGAAAAAATAAAATTTCCCTTTTTAAAGCCATCTCCTTGTGGTATTTATGTTAAGGCAGCACTAGATGACTAAGACAGACCCAAAGATACTTTAGAGAACTGGTGGGTTAACCTTCATCATGAAGGAGGTCATCTTGTTGAACTTAGTGATGGAGAGTGATATTTGGAGAGAAGTGCCATTACATACCCCCTAATTCACAAAGTTGTGACAATGGTCACTTTGCCTAAGCCTGTGCAACCTCAGCTGAGTACTATTTGGATGCCACCAGGTTTGTTCCAACTGAGATGAGTTCCCTGTGAGTAACAAATATGTTTAGAGAGGCTACTGCAGAGGTAACTGCAGCCCTGAAGAAAGTATTGCAGCCCATAGACCTTCAGGTAGTTTTAAGGTCTACAATGTGGGAGTGGGAACAGCAGATGATGACATGTTAACTAGACTCAGATTTCTAGGTTTGCTCCACCTACATACATAGTTGTTTTTTTTTAATTTTAAATAATATTTTACCGTGCTGTGAGTTAAAATTAACGATCTCCCTACAGCGAACCACACATTTCCTTTCCACCCTGTATTTCCTATGTCCATTCAACTACTTCCTGTACCTTGCCCTCTTATCTTGCCTTGCAACAGAAGTTGCCCAGTTAGTCTCAGGTATCTACTTAAGTCAAGAAGCACACTCTTCACCACTATCATTTTGTGTTGTACAGTCCAGTCCAATCTTTGTTTGAAGAGTTGGCTTTGGGAATAGTTTCAGTTATAGGCCAACAGTGACTCCAGGGGCCATGTCTTCCAGTCTGGAGACCATCAAGTCAGGTCTTTTTAATACGGTTCAAGTTCTGTACCCCATTTTTCTCACACTTCATCAGGGACTGTTTGTTGTGTTCCCTTATAATACTGATCTCATACAGTATTTGTCCTTTTGCAAATGATGGTGTCTGGGTACCATCTAGTTCTTCTGGTCTCATGTTGGTGTAATCTCCAGATTATATGCCCCTTTTTATCTCTTGGGCTCATGTTTTCCTTATGTCTTCGATGACCTTCATCCTCCTCTGCTTCAGGTGGGTTGGGACCAATAGATGCTTCTTAGATGGCTGCTTGCTATCTTTTAACACCCAGACACCACTCACCAAAACTGGCTGCAAAATATTTTCTTAAAAAACTTTGTTATGTCAACTGACCTAGATGTCCCCAGAAACCATGGTCTCCAGATCCCTGCCCCTGCTACTCTATCTTCTGAAGTATCTGGTTATATTTAGGAAGCTTCTTAGCTTTTGGTTTCATCTAGTTGTGCTGATTTCTCTACTGTGTGTTGTCCCTCCCTTCACCTAACTTAATTATTGTGTGTTATCTAATTAATAAGTATCCTTCTCCCTCCCTCCCTACTCTTGTAACCATCAAAGCCTGTTTTCTTCTGTGTTTAAAACATTCCTTGAGTCCTTATAATAGTGATCTCATACAATGTTTGCCCTTTTGCAAATGACTGATTTTACTCAGCATATTACCCTTCAGATTCCTCCATATTATGTCTCCCAAATTCATCACTGTTCTTTACCATTGCATAATTTTCCATTGTGTGAATATACCACAGCTTGTTTATCCATTCATCCATTGATGGGCACCTAGGTTGATTCTTTTTTTTTTTTTTTTTTTGCTAATCTGGATAGTACTGCAAATAACACTGGCGTGTGTGTATATCTATTCACCACACAGAGAGTTTGGAGTGCTTCCTCTTAAGATCAAGTGAGTCTGTGAACAATCTGGATCATAACTGATGAATTCCCAAGCATAACAAAAGCAGTACAGCCGAGATACCAAAGGTTAACCAGCACAGGAAGGACATTTTAAAAAAATCCAGAGCTCTCTCTTGGACATGATCCATAATTAGCTTTTGCCAAATGATTTGTGTCTAGTTACTCAATAATGGAGTATACAAGGACGTGCTTAGTTACTGAACTCCCTGCCAAGGAACTCAGGTGAGGTAATAGGCCAAGGGAGGTGGACAGGCATACAAGGGTCAGACTGATGACCTACTTTGGAAAAAGATCCTGATCTGATCACCTATTCCCTCTACCGTCTCCATAAATGTGGAAATGAGTCACAGCACCCTGCAAAGTTTTGCCCAGACTTTCAAAACCGAGTCCCCTGGCTTTCAAAAACAAGGAAAACCATTAGTTAGGAGGATATCTTTCCATTCTCAGGGATACTGGAGACTTATGCCACAGACTTCCTGGGGGAGATGGGATGAATTGAACTTATTGGGCCTTGTGATACCAGTAAACAGAAGACGGTGGTCCTCAAATCAAGATGAGAGAGAAAGAGATAATGCTCTCTGGTTTATAGTCTAAGGATACCACCACTGAGAACCTTACTCAGGCCAACAACGAGTGGGTCTCTTTGGGCCACCAAAAACCTCCTTTGTTATAACATGATGTATCACCCATAGGTAACTTATCTTGCATTTGTGTCCCAGCCTTCAAGGAATTGTGGCAGTTAGAGCCATTTCAATAGAACATGTCGACTACTGTGAACCTACCTAAATACAGGATCTTTTTCCAAAAGCTGTATCAACTGCCTGGACTAAAAAAGAAACAACTTCAATCATTACCAGTCTTAAAGAAGCCAAGGTTCTCTGTCAAATTATCCCTCCATTTAATGGTTCCTTCAACTTGTGCACCAGGCCTTGGGTGACTTACCATTGATTATAGGTGCTAAATGTAATTATACTGCCCTATCACTTGTGGTACCTGCCACTTGGCATGTAGTAGCAGTTGACATCACAAATGTCTTATTCAGCATCCCTTTCCACCTGGACGCTCATCAGTTTGTCTTACAATAGATGGACTGAAGTACCTTTTTAATTTCCTTTCTCACAAGGACCTCTCCAAGTACCTGTCATCCATAGACAAACATAGACCTGGAAAAAGTTGTTTCCAGACTGAGAACTACACTTTTACAATATTGATGACAATCTCCTGGTGGGCTCAGACAAGGGTGATATGAACAAGGACTGGACACTAGGATGACTTGCACATAGCAACACAGCTGGGTTATTAATGCAGACAAGTTTCAAAGACCTAATTCTTGAGCATAATATGGGGAAAGTATGGCATATCCTGCTAACAGAGATGACTGCCAAGCTTTTGGTTTTCTCCACTCAACAAATAGAAGGAGACTCAGTGATGGGTGGGAGTATTAAGCAATGGAGCTCTAATTATGTCCAACAGAGAGATCTCAGTGGCACCCATCAATTGGGTAACCAGAGAGTACACTAATGTTGAATAGGACCCTGACAATAGGAGGCTCTGGAAGCCCCTCAACAGAGCATCCAAGCTCACTTTCCCTGTGCCCCAATGATCCACATGTGCCTTTGAGTTACAGGTCTCAGCAATCTCAAAATTTACTAATTGGAAACTACAGGAGAAAGACACCACCACTGCACAGAGGTGCCCATCAGACTTTTGACATGAGATTTCTTAGATTTGGCTTAATGGTACACACTACTCTGAGAGAAAATTATTAGCCAGTTACTTGACTTTTAAAGATACTGAATACATGACTCATGGCAATGAAGTAGACTTATGATCAAATTTTGAAACCAAAAGCTATCAGTAATTGTCTTGGTTTGTTACCTAAGAACATTCCACTTATTTAGCATGTAAAATTTCTATAAATTAAATGTTCAAATACATATTCATAAACAAGATTTTCTGATGAGCTTAAAATAAGGAGTCTTGGTTGGCTCAGTGGTTAAAGTACTTGGCTGCTAACCAAAAGGTCAGTGGTTCAAACTCACTGGTAGCTCCGTGGAAGAAAGATGTAACCATTTGCTTACAGCCTTGAAATCCCTATTGAGGCAATTCTACCCTGTCCTATAAGGGTCCTATAAGGGTACTATGAGTAGGAATCAGCTCAACAGCAATGTTTTTTATGGGCTTGTAATTATTATATTGGAAACCATGGTGACATAGTAGTTAAATGCTATGGCTGCTAACCCAAAGCGTGGCAGTAGGGCTCTGCCAGGTGCTCTTTGGTAACTCTCAGGCAGTTCCGCTCTGTCCTACAGGGTCACTATGAGTTGGAATCAACTCATAGTTGATTTTTTTTTTTTTTTAATTATACTTACTACTGCTTCTTTCCTCTCTGGAAGGTTTTTGTATCTGTATTTCACTGTGAGTTTTTGACACTGAATCTTGATTCTCCAGCATAAAGTTTTCATCAGATACTTCATCATGAGCTACAAAAAGAGATACATTTAGTCTACAGAACAGAAAAGGACATCTATTTTGAAATCTCTAAATTTCAAACTTGTAAATATACAGCAGAATTTTTTCTCAATTACATTAAAAAATTGTAAGGAAATTACCATCTGTTATACCTAACATGAAAATTGTAAGAACAGTTTTAATGGGCATGAGCTGAAGCAAGTCTTGCTATTTAGTCACTATTCCTATTGTTGTTGTTAGGTGCCATTGAGTCAGTTCTGACTCACAGCAACCCTATGTACAGTAGAGCAAAACACTACCCAGTCCTGCAGCATCCTCACAATTATTGTTATATTTGAGCCCACTGCTGTATCCACTGTGTCAATCCATTCTGTTGAGTGCCTTTCTCTTTGTCACTGGCCCTCTCCTTTACCAAACATGATGTCCTTCTCCAGGAAATGATCCCTCCTGATAATATGTCCAAAGTATAAGAAACAATGTTTCTAAGGTACACTCTGGATGTACTTCTTCCAGACAGATTTGTTCATTCTTTTGGCAGTCTGTGGTATAGTCAATATTCTTCACCAACACCACAATTCAAATGGGTCAATTTTTCAGCCTTGCTTATTCATCTTCCAGCTTTCACATGCATATAAGGCAAATGAAAACACCGTGGCTTGAGCCAGATTCATTGTGATGGTTAAGGGTGCGTGTGAACTTGGCTGGGCTATAATTCTCAGTGTTGGTACCTGATCACCCCCATGATGGGATCTACCGTGAGTAGCCAATCAGTTGAAATGGAGTTTCCTTGAGTGTGCGGCCTACATTTGAATATAAGTGAATGTTTCAGCTTTTACCTGCACAAGATCCTGAAGCTGCCTCCTGTTTGGCCTCCAGATCTTGAGATTTGAGCTGTCGGCTTGACTGCTGATCTTGAGTAGATCTTCAGAGCCTGTTAGCAAGAGTACTGCTTTCTGACCTGCCAATCTTGTGTTTGCCAACCAGTATGCCTACATGAATCAGGAGAAGCCTCCATCTTGTTCCAGAGACTTTGGATGTTTCAGCCTCTACAATCATGTGAGCCATTTCCTTGATATAAATCTCTCTGTAGGTGTATCTATATGCTTTACTAGTTTTGCTTCTCTAGAGAACCCAGCCTAAGACATACCTTAAACTCCAAGGTGACACCTGTGAATCTTTGACTTTTAACACTTTAAAGAGGTCTTTGCAGATATCCCCGATGCAATGTGTCTTTTGATTTCTTGACTGATACTTCCATGGGTATTGACTATAGACTCAGGTGAAATGAAAGCTTTGACGACTTCAATCTTTTCTCCACTTGTGATTATATTTCTTGTTGGTCCAGCTGTGAAGATCTTTGTTTTCTTTATGTTGAGGTGTAATCTACACTGAAGGCTGTGGTCTTTGATCTTCACCAGTGAGTGCTTCAAGTCCTCTTCCCTTTCAGCAAGCAAGGTTGTGTCATCTAAATACAGCAGGTTATTAATGAGATTTCCTCCAGTCCTGATGCCCCATTCTTTATATTTCCCAGCTTCTCAAATTATTTGTTCAGCATACAGACTGAAAAAGTATGGTGAAAGGATACAGCCCTGACCAAAACCAAAAAAACAAACCCAGTGCCATCAAGTCAATAACTTTTTTGACTTTAAACCATGCAGTATCCCCCTGTTCTGTTTGAAAGGGTGCCTCTTCATCTATGCACAGATTCCTCAGGAACAAAATTGAGTGTTCTGGGTCCTATTCTTTGTGATGTTACCCATAATTAGTTACGATCCACACAGTCTAATGCCTTTCCACAGTCAATTAAACAGAGGTAAACATCTCCCCAGTATCATCTGCTTTCAGCCAAGGTCCATCTGATATCAAGAATCATGTCCCTGGTTCCACATTCTCTTCTCAATTCAGTTCAATTTTCTGGCATTTCCCTGCAAATATACTGTTACAGCCACGTTTGAGTGATCTTCAGCAAAATTTTACTTGTGTGTGATATTAACGACAGTGTTCAATAATTTCTGCATTTGGTTGAATCCCCTTTCCCATGAATGGAATAAATATGGAGCTCTTCCAGTCCATTGGCCAGGTAGCTGTCTTTCAAATTTCTTGGCATAGATAAGTGAGTACTTTCAGTGCTGCATCTGTTTGTTGAAACATCTCAGTTAGCATACTGTCTGTTCCTGCAGCCTTTCTTTTTTTCCAGTGCCTTCAGTGCAGCTTCGAGTTTTTCCTTTAGTCCCATGGGTTTCTGATAATATACTACCTCCTGAAATGCTTGAATGTCAACCAGTTCTTTTTAGTATAATGTCTTTGTGTATTCCTTGCATCATCTTTTAATGCTCTATTGCAACTCAAGACTTGAATTTTATTTCAAGTTTTTAAGCTTGCAATATTGTACTCAACTCTTTAACTTCATCATTTCTTCCTTTAGCTTTAGCTAGTCAACATTCAAGAGTAAGTGTCAGAGTCTCTTCTGACCTGCATTTTGGTCTTTCTGTTTCCCCTGTCCTTTTAATTACCTCTTGCTTTCTTCATGCATGATGCCTTTCATGCCATTCGACAACTTGTTTGGTCTTCAGTCATTAGTGTTCAATCAATTAAATCTATTCTCTAAATTCAGGTGGGATATATTCATGGTCATACTTCAACTGTCAAGGGCTTTTTCTAATTTTCTTCAGCTTCAACTTGAACTTGCATATGAGCAATGATCTGTTATGAAGTCAGTCCCTGGCAGTGTTCTGACTGATGATATTGAGCTTTTAATTTAACAGCCCAGCACTGTTTGCACCACCCAGGGACTCCTTTCCTTTCTCAGTTGTGTTCTATTTGGACTAAGACACATTTACACCAGCAGTGTTGAGTTCCCTAACACTGAAAACTATTTCTGAACTACCCTTGCCAAAGCAGTAGGAGAACTGTGAACTTTCCTAACAGTTTCTTGAGTCTCCAGTGAGGGAGTAGGACTAATAGATGATGTGATTGTTAAAGAAACTGCTATCTAGATGTGGTCATGCCACTCTTGCTATTTATCAGTCTCAGGTCAATCATTCCATGACATAAATGGATTCAACTCACATATTCTCAGGCATGGCAAAAGTGGCTTTTGTCTAGGTAACAAGTAGCAATCAACAGAGTGACATAAAAAAGGCAATGAGTCACTCTCTTCTGAAAACTCTAGTAAAGTCTACCCATAATGTCATATGAGTCTGATTACTTGATAATGGGATCATAAGAGATAAGGATGATGGCATCCTCATCAAGAAAAACATACGACTAGGTACTAGGTCAAGGAGAGTTAGCAAGTAGCATAATTGCTGTTTGCATGGTGACAGCCCCTATGACTAATACAGAGGCTATTCCTTCTGCCCTTCTCAGTGAATCTGCAGATGAATTTGAGAGCCTTGTAAACTTATACCTGGATATCTCAGTGCTCCAAAATAAACAAGGGGTTGGTTATGCCATAGCCTATTGCTAAGAGAGTCTTCTATACCCCATATTGGTGAGTTGTGTCTGGGGTCTTAAAAGCTAGCAAACTGTCATCCGAGGTATGGTCCCAGTTCATCCAAAACAGACAGTCACTGAGATCAACAAAGACACAAGGGAAAAAGAGCCCAGGTGACAGAAGGACCCATGTGGAATGGGTAAGTGTACCAACAGAGGGCGCCCAGCCACCAACAAAGACAGCCATGAGGGGGCACACTATGTCGAGTCCCAGTGGCAATATGAGAAAAAGAGGGGTGCACCTCAAGAACTCCACTAAAAGACCACAGTTGATGGTCTGGCAGCCTGGGGGCTCTCCATGGAGCACAGCCCATAGACCTGCTGCTGCCCCTGACTGGAAATTGTTATTAAGGTTATCTCTGCAGACAGGAATGGACTGGACTTGTGTCACCAAGCAAGGAGAGCAGAAGGAGCTGCAAATAAGCAAGCATGCAAATTTAATTTGGATTGTATACTTTCACTTATCACAATTAAAAAAATAATAACAAAGTAAACAAGGGGTTATGCCTAAGTCCTTATGCCCTTAAGGGCAACAGTAGGCCCTATGACAATAACTGTGTATTGGGGAAGTGAGATACAATTAAATTTGGGGGGCCTTTGCATACTAGTGTACACCTGACTGTGATCTTAATAATCCTGGCATCAAGATTAGGAGAAGACAAATAAAAGATCTATGATTTGGGGTCTGAAGCCTCCACTAATCTCACCCAGGCCAGATAATAGTTGAGCCCCTATGCATGGCCGTAGCTTCCATTTTTATGGCCTCTACTCTTGAATGTATTACTGGCACATGGAAAATCATTACTACTTCTGCTTAGCATAGTTTTATCCCCCAAAGCAATATTGACTGCTTGGGGCAAAAAAAGAAAGAAAAGAAAGAAAGAAATAATTGCCTACCTTTCTGACCTTAAGAAAGAAAAAGTTCCCTATGAGACTATTTCTATACTTAGTAGCTTTATCTGACCTCTTCTCAAGGTCTGAGCATCTACAGACTCACAAATGGTATAATGCTGCCATGGGTATCTGAGGCACTACTAGATCTCAGGACTGTCAAAGAAGCTAATGTTCAAGTGAGAAAACTCGATATGCACCAAGCAATACCACAAATGTCACATCAAGATGATCGCATCAGTTTGCCTTTATGTCAAATGGGTTGCAATGCACCTTTAATGTTCTTCTACCAGGCTTCCTAAATTCTCTGTCTTAATTATGTAAGCCATGAACTAGGAAAGTTCTATCCCAAGAGGGAGTACTCACTCTCCATTCATCCACAGAAGAGGAACACCAAATGAGAACCAGACCCTCGATAGACCACATGTGTCAATATAGCTGGGCCATTAGTAGAGAGAAGGTACAACGTCCTAAAACCCAAAACCCACTGACATTGAGTTGACTCCTACTCATAACAACCCTACAATGTCTTAGTAACCCAAAAACCAAACTGACTGTCATCAAGTCAATTAAGTGATATTCTTGAGTTTGATCTGTGAAGATGTACAAGGTATCAGTCCAGAAAAGATGACTGCCAAACTTTTGTCCTCTCCGTTCATCACATAAAACATAGCACCAACTACAAGTACTCTCATGTTCCCCACGCAGGGAGCTTGATGGCACCCATCTATCAGGTTGTCACAAAGGCTGCTGCTTTAAGTGGAGCTCCAATCATCAGGATGCCCAGAGAGTCTTCTACTGGTCACCCAAGCTACCTATCCCCTGGGCACCAGAGATTCAAATTTGCCATTGAAAGTCTCTATAACTGCTCCATTGGCCAATCAGAGCAAAAGAGAACACCAGAGTCAGGGGTGCCCACTGAACTTAGACTTGTAAGTTTGTAGAATGGGCTGAAAGGTAACACGCTATGAAACAGAACTAGTCTCCTGTTATTGCACCTTGGTGAATACTGATCACATCATTCATGGTTATGAAACAGTATCAATAATTTTTCTTATTATACTTACTGTTGTGTTTTTCCTCCCTGATAGTTCTTGGTTTCTCTACTTTCATTTGTGTTTTTGAATCTTGATTCTGAAGAATAAGATGTTCATTGGGCACATCATCCTGAGCTACATAAGGACAAAAACAGATCTAAGCTACTAAACAGAAGAGCAGATCTGCTGTAAAATATCAACCTTTCAGATCTACAGCAAGTATCCAGCACTACTGTCTCTTACTTTAAAAACTTAAGTTACTATTATGCTATATTTGACAAAAAAAAATATGAGAACAGTTTTAGTAGGTACACTGAAGCTGCCTCTTTTTTTCCAAAGTAAAAAAAAAAAAAAAGAAAAAAAATTATGTAGTTGCTATGTTTCAGACAAGGAGTGGGAAGTAAAGAAACATCACACATAAAGAAAAGCACTATAAAGGAACACAAGAAACATAATACAAAAAACCAATAAAGTTACCAACATGAGGAGGGATTGAAGAGAAAGATCAAGAATTAAAGAGGAAGAGATTTGTAATGAATGATACATCAGTATGTATTATTTTTACATGCTTTCTACCTTTTGAAGTGTCTTAATGTTCTACACAGTCTAATAAAAAATTAAATCCAGAAGGATAAGAAAAGGAAGTAAAGCCACAAATGAAAGTAAACAAATGAAAGTAAACAACCTGCTGTTACAAATAAAAAACATTCTTCATATAATCTAATACCAGATACTTTCTAATTCTAAAGCTCAGAAAAGAAAAGATTTAGCCCTACTATTGCAGATCTTTCACAGTCTCAACAGGAGTCAGATTTCTTAAAGCATTCCAGTGAAGTTTCATTCAATGGAGAATTATCCCATGAAACTTCACCGGAAAAGGGCATCACCAAATGAGGACCAAACCCCTGCCCTATAGACTACATGTGTCAATAAAGCTCAGCCATTAATATAGATAAGGGACAGTGTCCTAAAATTCAACACAAAACCCATTGTTGTCAAATCAAGTGATATTCCCGAGTTTAATCTGGGAAGATGTACAAGGCATTATTCCAGGAGACACGACCGCTAACTTTTTTGTCCTTTCTGTTCATCATATAAAACCTAGGGCCAGCTACTTAGTACTCTCACGTTTCCCATACAGGGAGCTTGATGGTACTCATCTATCAGGTTGCCACAAAGGCTGCTGCTTTAAGTGGAGCTCCAATCATCAGGATGCCCAGAGAGTCTTCTACTGGTCACCCAAGCTACCTATCCCCTGGGCACCAGAGATTCAAATTTGCCATTGAAAGTCTCTATAACTGCTCCATTGGCCAATCAGAGCAAAAGAGAACACCAGAGTCAGGGGTGCCCACTGAACTTAGACTTGTAAGTTTGTAGAACGGGCTGAAAGGTAACACGCTATGAAACAGAACTAGTCTCCTGTTATTGCACCTTGGTGAATACTGATCACATCATTCATGGTTATGAAACAGTATCAATAATTTTTCTTATTATACTTACTGTTGTGTTTTTCCTCCCTGATAGTTCTTGGTTTCTCTACTTTCATTTGTGTTTTTGAATCTTGATTCTGAAGAATAAGATGTTCATTGGGCACATCATCCTGAGCTACATAAGGACAAAAACAGATCTAAGCTACTAAACAGAAGAGCAGATCTGCTGTAAAATATCAACCTTACAGATCTACAGCAAGTATCCAGCACTACTGTCTCTTACTTTAAAAACTTAAGTTACTATTATGCTATATTTGACAAAAAAAAAATATGAGAACAGTTTTAGTAGGTACATTGAAGCTGCCTCTTTTTTTCCAAAGTAAAAAAAAAAAAAAAAAAGAATTATGTAGTTGCTATGTTTCAGACAAGAAGGAGTGGGAAGTAAAGAAACATCACACATAAAGAAAAGCACTATAAAGGAACACAAGAAACATAATACAAAAAACCAATAAAGTTACCAACATGAGGAGGGATTGAAGAGAAAGATCAAGAATTAAAGAGGAAGAGATTTGTAATGAATGATACATCAGTATGTATTATTTTTACATGCTTTTTACCTTTTGAAGTGTCTTAATGTTCTACACAGTCTAATAAAAAATTAAATCCAGAAGGATAAGAAAAGGAAGTAAAGCCACAAATGAAAGTAAACAAATGAAAGTAAACAACCTGCTGTTGCAAATAAAAAACATTCTTCATATAATCTAATACCAGATACTTTCTAATTCTAAAGCTCAGAAAAGAAAAGATTTAGCCCTACTATTGCAGATCTTTCACAGTCTCAACAGGAGTCAGATTTCTTAAAGCATTCCAGTGAAGTTTCATTCAATGGAGAATTATCCCATGAAACTTCACCGGAAAAGGGCATCACCAAATGAGGACCAAACCCCTGCCCTATAGACTACATGTGTCAATAAAGCTCAGCCATTAATATAGATAAGGGACAGTGTCCTAAAATTCAACACAAAACCCATTGTTGTCAAATCAAGTGATATTCCTGAGTTTGATCTGGGAAGATGTACAAGGCATTATTCCAGGAGACACGACCGCTAACTTTTTTGTCCTTTCTGTTCATCATATAAAACCTAGGGCCAGCTACTAGTACTCTCACGTTTCCCATGTAGGGAGCTTGATGGTATTCATCTATCAGGTTGCCACAAAGGCTGCTGCTTTAAGTGGAGCTCCAATCATCAGGATGCCCAGAGAGTCTTCTACTGGTCACCCAGGCCACCCAGCCCCTGGGCACCAGAAATTCAAATTTGCCATTAAAAGTCTCTATAACTGCTCCGTTGGCCAATTAGAGTAAAAGAGAACACCAGAGTCAGGGGAGCCCACTGAACTTTGACTTGTAATTTTGTAGAACAGGCTGAAAGGTAACATCCTGTGAAATACAATTATTGGCCTGCTATTGGACCTTGGTGAAAACTGATCATGTCATTCACGGCTATGAAACAGTATCAATAATTTTTCTCATTATACTTACTATTATATTTTTCCTCTCTGATAGTTTTTGGTATCTCTACTTTCATTTGTGTTTTTGAATCTTGATTCTCAAAAATAAGTTGTTCATTGGGCACATCATCAGGAGCTATGTGAAGAGATAAACAGATTTAAGCTACTAAACAGAAAAATAAATCTGTGGTAAATATCAAGATTTCAAATTTATAGTAAGTGTACAGCACTATTTTCTCTTATTTTTTAAAAAGTTACAAATAAGTTACGATATGCTATATTTGACCAAAAGAAAAAAGTGAGAATAGTTTTAATAAGTTATGTTGAAGCTGTCTCTTTATTTGCAAAGTAAAAAACAAAAATTGTATAGTAGCTACGTTTCACGCAAGAAGGAATGGGAAGCAAGAAAACACTACATATAGAGAAAAACACAAAAATGGAACACAGGAAACATAATACAAAAAACGATATGGTTACCTACAAGAGGAGGGATTAAAAGGAAGACCGAGGAATTGAAGAGGAAGAGATTTGGAATGAACAATACATCAGTATGTATATATTTTACATGTTTTCTACCTTTGAAGCACATTAATGTTCTACATGATCTAACAAAAAAATTAAATCCATATGGATTAAGAAAAGGAAGTGAAAATGAAAGTCCACCAAATGCCGTCGAGTCGGATCTGACAAACAAAAAACCTGCTGAAGAAAGAGGAAAAAAAGCACAAATGCAAGAAACTCATATAAATCCAGTAATTAATATATATTTTAATTCTTGGGCAAGAGTGTGAGAGGAAGGCACTTGGCTTGGCAGGTTAATCTTGGAGATGCCATGAACTAAGAATTTCTGAAAATATTTTAGAAATGCAGGATTGAGCAAATGAGTAAGTAAATACATATTGTTTGGGATCAGGATAACACCGTGGGAGAAAGGACATACCCATATGAAATGCAGGAAGACAAAATGAACATTGCAAAGCTGGTCTGGAAATAAAGTATTAGTAAAAACATGACCTATGAAACATGTATAAGTATATATGTACATGCATATGTAGATATATGTGTATAAATGCATATGTGCATATTTAAATGCTGAGAGGTGTCACTACAGGGCAAAATCCCATTCATCATCTTTCACCCTTGTTGTTGCTAGGTGCCATCAAATAAATTCAGATTCATAGTGACCGCATAAATACAAAGCAAAACATGTCCCAGTTCTGTGACATGACCACAATTTTTGTCATGCTTAAGTCCATTGTTGGAGTCAATGTGTCAATGCATCCCCTTAAGGGTCTTCTTGTTTTTTATTGGCCCTCTGCTTTAACAAGTATGGCGTTCTTCTCCAGGGACTGACAACATGCCCAAAGTACATAAAGATGCAGTCTCACCAGCCTTGCTGTACTTCTGGAATAGGTCTGTTTGTTTAGTTGGCAGTTTACAGGATGTTCAATATTCTCCTCCAAGATCACAATTGAAAGCTGTTGATTTTTCTATCTTCCTTATTCATTGTCCAGCTTTCACATAAATATGATTGAAAATACCAGGGCTTCAATCAGGTGCACTTTAGTCTTCCAGATGACATGTTTACTTTTTAATGCTTTAAAGATGTCTTTTGCAGCAGATTTTCCCAAGCAATGAGTTTTTTATTTCTTGACTGTTGCATCCATGGAAACCCTGTTGGCCTAGTGGTGAAGTGCTACAACTACTAATCAAAAAGGTCAGCAGTTCAAATCTACCAGGGGTTCCTTGGAAACTCTTATGGGGCAGTTCTACTCTGTCCTATAGGGTCACTATGAATCCGAACCCACTTAACAGCACTGGTTTTGGTTTTTGCGCCGAGAGATTGATTGTAGGGAGATCTATGACAACCATAAACCTTTCTCCATTTTTTATGATGTTGCTTACTGGTCTAGTTGTGAGGATCTTTGTTTTCTCGAGGTTGAGGTGCAACCCATAATGAGGGCTGCGGTCTTTGATCTTCATGAAAATGTTTCCAATCTTTTTCACTTCCAGCAGGCAACGTTGTGTCATTTGCATAACACAGGTGGTTAATGAGTCTTCCTCCAATCCTGATGCCTCATTCTTCTCATATAGTCCAGGTTCTCAGATTATTGCTCAGCACTCAGATTGAAAAGGTATGGTGAAAGGATGGAAACTTGACGCACACCTGTCCCCTTGTTCTGTTTGTATGACTGTCTCTTGATCCATAAAAAGATTCCTCATTAGCACAATTAAGTGTTTTGGAATTCCCATTCTCTGCAGTGTTATCCATAGTTTGTTGTGATCTAGACAGTCAACCGCTTTTACATAGCCAATGAAATACAAGTCAACATCCTTCTGGTATTCCCTGCTTTCAGCCAAGATCTGTATGACATTAGCAGTGATAATCTTGGTTTCATGTCATTTTTTTATCTGGATGGAATTTCTGGCAGTCTCCTGTAAATACACTGCTGCAGTTGCTTTTGAATTATCTTTAGCAAAATTTTACTTGTGTGTGATATTAATGTCACTATTTGGTAACTGCCACATTCGGCTGGGTCATCTTTCTTGGAAATAGGCATAAATATGGATCTCTTCTGGGGTGGGGAGCCAAGATGGAGGACTAGGCACAGGACCCCTTAATTCCCTCTGTAAATTAAGGTCTGGATTGATGATTGAAGAGAACACTCTGGACACCCAGGGAGCCCTGGGACACACCATAGGGTTGTCAGATTGTACTACATACCACTAAACAGGAAACTACCTCTCTCTGATGAGGCAGAGTGTGCTGAGCCTCACTCCAGCTGATTCGCTACTTGGGCGGACAGCAGGTACTGATGCTTTTTCCATTGTTTTTTTTTTCTTATCTGGGAGTTAGGTGATGGCATGAGCCAGCAAATAAGCTGAACTGCAGTGCTAAGTAAACAGTATGTAGCACAGCAGAGAGACAGTGCATGGGATAGCCACATTTTGAGAGCCCAGCTCCTGACTGAGGGTACTACCAACCCCCTACCTCCTCTTTTCTAAGATTCTGCTGTTTAGCACTGGGAAAGGTAGCTCGGCCAGGGTGCCATCAGGGTTAGCTAGGAGGTGGAGTCAACCAACCGGAGGCCTTAGCAGGGGATAATTCCCAAGCTGAGAAGAAGTGCCATTCCAAAAAATGCTTTCCTAGAAGAAAGGTTGTGTTTAGTACAGAGTTACTTTACAGGTAGGGCTTGGCTGAGGATGGCAGCAAAGCCATAATCCCTCCCTACCTTGAGCTACATCATACCACCTGGGGATGGCTGGAGAGGTGCTTCCACTGTCGGCTGGAGACAGGAACTGTCACATCTGATGGCCACACGGATTTTGGCAGCTGTTGGAGAGCTTTTAAATTTTTAAAGTAAGATTGTCTGGAGAAATAGCTGCTGAGGGGCCCAGCAGCATCTCTTCCAGCCTTTACTGACCCACATCATAGGGTCAATTGGCAGCCTCCCAGTGACTCTATAATTAGGGCACTGTCTTCACCAGACAGGAAATGGACACTGCCATACCAGAGAGTCCACTGTGGCCAATCACTAGAGTACACAGAGCTGGTTGGTGACAAACTCCCTTCTCAGAACTATGCCTCAGCTCCTAGTGAGGTAACACCAGAGAAACTAAACAAACTCTAAAAGGATGGAAGGCAACAATCCATCTCTAACCATTAAAAAAAACAGCCCACCATGGCTCCAGAAAACTCCCAAAATAAAAGAATAAAAAAAACTTCTCATAAGAAGGCTTTCTGAAACTATCACAGGTCAAGTACAAACAAAATATAAATAGAACCCTCTTTCAGATTAAATGAAATGCAGCAGAACAAAATGAAAAATCAAGCAAGCTACTTGAACTGATGAAACATCGATAGTGTGAAATCCACCAGATCAATAACAAAATTACAGAATTAAACAACTCAACCCAAAGCCAAAAGAGCAGAGTTGAGGAGACGGAAATCAGACTTAGTGATCTTGAAGATAAGAGGAGAAACCAGTGAAAAGAAATTTTAAAAAAGGAGGGACGGAGTCAACATGGCAGACTAAATGCACATCTCCCTAAATCCCTCTGGAAACTAAGACCTGAAATGATAATTAAACAGAGACTTCTGGACACCTTGTTAGCCCTGGGATACGGCATAGGGCTGTTAATTTAGACTTCATACCACTGAATGAAAAACATCCTCTCTTTCACTGACCCTACTCTCTGTGAGCACAGAACGAAGGTAACTCACCATTTTGATTTTTTTTCCTCTTTCTTGGCCAGCGGGCAGAGCTGGGACTTGACTAGCTGCTGGTCTCAGACGCACTGCTGGTGGGACCAGCAAGCATAATTACCAGGCTCTGAGAGCCTGGCTTTGAACTGTATACACCTTGGCTTCCCTGGCCTATTTCTCTGCCTCTGCTACGCAGTAGCTGTACAGACGTGCTTGTGCAGGATGTGATCTTGATCGACTGGGAAATGGAGAAGCCCAGGCAGAGGCCCTGGTCGGACTTGGTTAGTAGGCTGGGAGGTGGCACTTCCCAGGGAGAGAGTGCTTTTCCAGCAGGGAGATGGTGTTTTGTACAGTGTTGCCTGGGGCAGGGGTCCAGCAACGGAGGCAATGGATGCTGGGCATTCCTGCACTCTTGGCCTCTTTTTCTGCTTGGATCCTGGGCCCAGCCAGCTGGCAACCTTGTTGGGGAAGGCCATCTTGTTTTGCTAGGAGGTGGAGTCATCCAAACAGAAGCATCAGCTGGACTTAATTCCTGAGCTAGGAGGCAGTGCCTACCCAGAAGATACTGCTTTTCCAACAGAAAACAGAATTCTACACAGTATCGTCTACAGCTGGGGCCTGACATCAGAGGCCAGCAAGCCAGTAGCCTTTCTGTATTTTGAGCTAGTTTATAACATTTGGGGTTCAATATAGAGGTGCTTACTTTGCCAGCTGGGAAGTGTGATGTATACACCTGAAAACCTGACCGACTTTGGAAGTTGTCAAATACTTTTTACTTCTCATTTTAAGACTACATAGAGAAACAACTGTGGTCCATCTTCACAGCAACTCTCCCAGCCTCTATTGACCCATGTGAAGCCCCAAAAGCAACAAATGTTGGAGAAGACAGTAACCCAGAAATCACCGATGGCATCAGAAGGCCCCCAAAAGAAATCACCTCAGACCTTCCCAGACAGAGAGGCTTTTCTGAAACTATCAGAGGTGAATACAAAAGGATTATGTATACAGCCTTCCTAAACCTTATACAAAATGCAGCAGAGCAAAACAAAAAATTAAGCAAGCTGTTCGATCTCACAGAACATCAGTACTCGGAAATCCAACAGATCAAGAACAAAATCAAAGACATAGACACTTCAATTCAAAGACAAGAACACAGAATGAAACAAATGGAAAATAGACTTTCTGATTTGGAAGACAGAGCTACTGACTCCAGCATTTATTTGTGGAAATCAGAAAAAAGAAACAAGAAAAATGAAAAAGCATTAAGAAGCATGTGGGACTCTATTAAGAAGAACAATTTATGATTAATTGGAGTTCCTGAACAGGGCGAGACACCTGAGAAGACAGAGTATTGTTGTTGAGCTGCTGACAGAAAACTTCCCAGAAATTATGAAAGAAGAGACTAGAGATATCCAAAATATGTATCAAATACCACTCAATATAGATCTCAAAGGAAAGACTCCAAGACATATTATAATCAAGCTCCTAGCCTGGTTTAGCTAACAAAATGAAGCATATGCAGAAACCCTTAAAGTTAACAAGACTCAAAGCAAAGCTGACATTCAGAGGGAAACCCTGTAGGCTCTCGTCAGATTTCTCAGCAGAAACCACACTGGCATGGAGACAGTGGCATGACATAGTCAAAGCCTTGAAGGTGAAGAACTTCCAACCAAGAATTATATATCCTGCAAAACTATCTTTCAAATATGAAAATGAAATTAAGACATTCCCAGATAAACAGAAACTCAGAGACTTTGTAAAAACCAAACCAAAGCTACAAGAAATACGAAAAGAATTTCTTGGCTTGGTGGAACAAAACTGCTAACTTTATATTTTAGAAGGACACATTATCCAGAATCCTACTTCATTAAGGAAGGCTCCAAACACAATCAAAGCTATAATAGTGAAAGAAACAATCTAGTGATCATATCATCTAAACTATGATATCATCACATTAAAAAGAGGGATGTACTACAGCCGCTATAGTCCTTTCAAATGGAGAGGATGTTGACAAGACTGGTAGCAATCAAAATTGGGTTTATAAATAGTTTAGTAAGTGGGATCATAGGGGCAGCTGTAAAGCATAATAAAAAAGCAATATACTGTTATCAAGAAATGTAATACAGGAGTCTCAACAACCACAAAACCAACCCTGAAAAAAAGTGAAAAATCAACTCAGAAAGAAGAAGGTCACAGAACAAATTAATAAGAACAATAGAGAAAACATCAACACAAAAATAAACATACCACAATGGTAGCATTGAACACATACCCATCAATAATTACATTGAATGTGAATGGACTAAATGCTCCAGTAAAGAGACATCGAGTGACATCTTGGATCAAAAGACATGACCCATGTATATGTTGCCTACTAGAAACTCACCTTAGACTTAAAGATAGGAACAAACTAAAAATTAAAGGATGGAAGAATATATATCAAGCTAAGAATCAACAAAGAAGAGCAGGTGTGGCAATTCTAATCTCAGATAAAATCAATTTTAATGTAAATTACACCACTGTGGACAAAGATGGACACTATTGCTAAAAGGTTCAAAACACAAGCAGGACTTAACAGTATTAAATATTTATGCACCTAATATTAAAGCACCTAAATAGGTCAAAGAAACACTGACTACACTTAAAAAGGAGATACATAACTATGCAATAATAGTGGGAGACTTCAATACTCCACTCTCAGTGTTGGACAGATCGTCTAGAAGAAAGCTCAGTAAAGACACTGAAGACCTCATTGCCCCAATTAACCAACTAGACCTTACCTATATATACAGAAATTTCTATACATCAAAGGACAACTACACCTTCTTCTCCAGTGCACATGGAACATTCTCCAGAATAGACCATGAGTTAGGACATAAAGCAATTCTCAACAAAATCCATACCACTGAATTAATGCATAGCATCTTCTCAAATCATAAAGCCATAAAAGTTGAAATCAATAGCAGAGAAACCATAGAAAATGGAACTCATAGAAACTGAACACCACCTTGCTCAAAAAACCATGGGTCACAGAGGAAGTCAAGGATGAAATAAAAAAAATTTATGGATTTCAATGAGAACAAAAACACTTCCTACCAGAACCTATGGGATACAAAGCAGTGCTCAGAGGTCAGTTTATCTCCATAAATGCACACATCTGGAAGGAAGAAAGAAACCAAATCAAAGAACTGACCCTATAGCTTGAACAAGTAGAGAGAGAACAACAGAGAAACCCCTCAGGCACCAGAAGGAAACATATCATAAAGATTAGAGCAGAAGTAAATGAATTAGAGTACAGAAGAACAGTTGAAAAAACTGAAAAGCCCAAAAGCTGGTTTTTTGAAATGATCAACAAAATTGACAAACCATTGGCTAAACTTACTAAAGAAAAACAGGAAAGAAAACAAATAACCTAAATAAGAAATGAGAGGAGAGTTGTCACCACAGATCCAGCAGAAATCAAAAATATCATAGCTGAATACTATGAAAGACTGTACTCTAATGAATTTGAAAACCTAGAGGAAATGGTCAAATTCCTTGATTCATATCACCTACCAAAATTATCACAAGGTTAAGCAGAACAACGTAATAAACCCATCACAAAGAAGAGATTAAAAAAGTCATCCAAAAACTGCCAACCAAAAAAAACCCAGGCCCAGATGGCTTCACTGTAGAATTCTACCAAGCTTTTAGAGAAGGGTTATCTCCAATACTACTAAGACTATTTCACAGTATAGAAAGGAATGGAATATTCCCAAATTGATTCTATGAAGCCAGCATAACCCTGATACCAAAACTAGAGAAAGACCCAACTAAAAAGGACAACTACAGACCAACATCACTCATGAATCTAGACGCAAAAATCTTCAGTAAAATTCTTGCCAATAGAATACAACAACATATCAAAAAAAAAATCCATCATGACCAAGTGGGATTCATACCAGGGATGCAAGGCTGGTTCAACATCACAAAAACAATTAATGTGATCAACCACATAAATAACACAAAAGACAAGAACCACCTGTTCTTGTCTACTGATGCAGAAAAGGTATTTGATAAAATCCAACATCTACTCATGCTAAAAACTCTTGGCAAAATAGGAATAGATGGCCAATTCCTCAATGCAATAAGGGCCATTATACAAAACCAACTGCCTATGCGATCATGAATGGAGAGAGACTGAAACAATTTCCCTTGAGCACAAGAACTAGACAAGGATGCCCACTCTCACCTTTCCTATTCAACATTATACTAGAAGTTCTAGTCAGAACAAATAGACTAGACCAAGAAATAAAGGGCATCTTCACTGGCAAAGAAGAACTAAAAATCTCCCTATTTGCTGAAGAT
Organism: Heterohyrax brucei; assembly: GCA_028571685.1. Taxonomy (NCBI): domain Eukaryota; kingdom Metazoa; phylum Chordata; class Mammalia; order Hyracoidea; family Procaviidae; genus Heterohyrax; species Heterohyrax brucei. The sequence goes on along the minus strand of CM053142.1, from coordinate 16,023,639 downwards.
ATAATTGTGTATGCAGAGTATTCCAAAGAATCCATAAGGAAGCTACTGACTCTGATAGAAGAGTTTGTCAAAGTCTCAGGATACAAAATAAACACATGTAAATCAGTAGGATTCCTTTACACCAACAATGAGATTATTAAGGAAGAAATCACCAAGTCAATGTCACTTACCATAGTCCCTAACAAGACAAAGTACCTAGGAATAAATTTAATCAGAGAAATAACAGATCTTTACAAAGAGAACTATAAACTCTTACTACAAGAAACTAAGAGACACTTACATAAGTGGAGAAACCTACCCTGCTCATGGATAGAAAGATTAAACACTGTAAAAATGCCTATTTTATCCAAAGCAATCTACTTATACAATGCAATCTCAATACAAGTTCCAGTGACATTTTTTAATGAGATGGAGGAACAAATTACCAATTTTGTCTGGAAAGGGAAGAAGCCCCGGATAAGCACAGCATTACTGAAGAAGAAGAACACACTGGGAGGCCTCTCATTACCTGACCTCAGAACATATTACACTGCCACAGTTGTCAAAACAGCCTGCTACTGGAACAAAAACAGACAGATAGATCAGTGGAAAGAATTGAGAACCCGGAAATGACATCATCTGCCTATGAACAGTTGATGCTCGACAAAGGCCCTAAGACATTAAACTGGAGTAAAAACAATCTTTTCAACAAACAGTGCTGGTAAAATTGGATATCCATCTGCACTAAATTAAAACAAGACCCTTACCTTACACCTTACACAAAAACCAGCTCAAAATGGATAAAAGACCTAGATATCAAATCTAAAACGATAAAGCTCATCCAAGAAAAAGTAGGAACTACAATGGAAGGTTTAATACACAACACAGACAGACTTCAAAATCTGTCAAACAAACCACAATCAACAGAAGAGAACATAAATAAATGGGAACTATTAAGAATCAAACACTTTTGCTCATCCAAAGACTTTATCACAAGATTTAAAAGGCCACCTACAGAATGGGAAATAATATTTGGCAACTCTATGTCAGATTGACACCTGATCTCCATAATCTATAAGATACTACAAAATATCAATAAGAAGAAGATAAATCATCCAATTAAGTGATGGGCAAAGGAGATGGACAGACTTTTCTCTAAAGAGGAGGTCCAGGCAGCCAAAAAACACATGTGGACATGTTCACAGTCTTTAGGTATTGAAGAAATTCAAATCAAAACTACAATGAGATACCATCTCACCCCAACAAGGTTGGCCACGATCCAAAAAACACAAAACAACAAATGCTAGAGAGGCTGTGGAGAAAGTGGAACTCTCCTACACTGTTGGTGGGGCTGCAAAATGGTCCAGCCTCTTTGGAAAGCAATCTGGTGCTTCCTTAAAAAAATGAATATAGATATACCATTCAACCCAGTAATTCCACTACTTGGAATATATCCTAGAGAATCAAGGCCATTCACACCAATGGACACATGCACAAGAACGTTCATTGCAGCACAGTCCAGGATAGCAAAAAGATGGAATCAACCCAGATGCCCAATAACAGAGGAATGGATAGGTAAACTATGGTATTATATACTCAATGGAGCACTATGCAATGATAAATAACAATGATGATTCCAGGAAACATCTCATAACCAGGTTTCAACTGGAAGACATAATCTTCAGTGAAAGTAGTCAGTGACAAAAGGACAAATATTTCATGATACCCCTACGATAAGAACTCAAAAACAGAGTCATGCATAGAAGAAAAGACTTTTTGATGGCTGCAAGGGAGGGGAGGGAAGGTGGGGGGGGGAGAGTTTAGATTAGATAGTTGGTAGAAATTTGGTTGGGTGAAATCGGCAACTGCACACATTAGAAACAAGAACAATATTAAGTAGACTTCAACATAACTGGAGTACTCTTCCTTCTTAACCCAATAATGCAAGGACAGAGAAGCTGCAGTAGGGGGTAGAGGACCACGTTCTTAAGCGAAATCAAGGCCTATTGGCACAATTAGTGTTTTACTAAGAGGTCTTTCTGAACCCCACATTGATGAGTGGTGTCTGGGGTCTTAAAAGCTGCCAAGCTGCCATCTGAGGGCACAGCAAATGGTCCCAACTCAGCAAGAATGGATGCTCACCGAGGACCAAAATGAGAACCCAGAAGACAGAGTGACCCACATGAGTGTGGGCCTACATCAACTTGGGACCAGAAGAACCTGATGGTGTCCAGCCACCACCAGTGATAGCTGCGATGGAGCTCACAAAGTTGAGTCTCACTGGCAACACAAGAATAAGAAGGGGGGCACCCTGAGATCTCCACTAGAAGACCACAGTTGATGGTCCAGTGGCTTTGAGGTTCCCCTGGGAGCATGGCTTCTGGCCCCAATGCTGTCCTTGCCTATGGATCATAATGAAGGTGCGGAGGTCCGCCATCAGCCTTGTAGACAAAGTCACGAGCTCCTGCAAATGACGGGCTGAAGCATCTCACCTGTGACATGTTTTTTAGCCTACTGCCCTTGATATTAATTGGCTTCCTAATTAAATTTTCTTCAAAAAGATACCCCCTCTTCTCCTGGCACAAGGATCAGGGGAGATGCCTTCTGAGAGGGGCCCTTTACTACCCCCTTGGTTTATAAAATAATATTGGGAAAACCTGTACAGGAATTTCTGGGGAAAAGAGCTCAGAGGAATGATTTCTAACACAGCCAGCTTGAGAGCAGCAAGGCCGGCCCAACCCCTGCTGACTTCTCCCAGCTGCTCACCCCTCCTTTCACATGAGATAAGCAAGCTTGCAAGAAGGCCCTGAAGGGCTTTCCAGAGACAACTCCCCTTCCTCTCTTTCTCAGCTCTTAGATAGCAAACATCTTACTTCAGGAAAATAACTAGATTCCCAAGTTTATTACATTTGGTATCGGCAAACAGACAAATACTAAAGAATTGCCTTTCTTAGAGTAGTTGAAGAGAAACTTAGAATAAGGGATGGTGGACACCCATTGTCCTTACAGGAAGAGATAAGGAAGAGCAGAGAAGGAACAAATAGAGACTGTATAACTTTTAAGATGGGTTTGTCCTCTCTTCCTGCTTAGGTAAAGTTAATAGAAGTCTAAGATTAGTTTTGCTTCAGCTGTTAATTACAAATCACAAATATGCCTGTCTCAGACCATTCTTTAGAGGATCCTAATGGTTAACATGAAAAGGAATGACAAAGTGTTTACTCTTTACTAACTAATAGAGAAGACCCTAATAATCAACAAGAGAAGACCACTGTCTCTAACCATTGTTTTAAAGATCTTAATAGCTAACATGAGAAGAGACACTAGTCTCGGGCCATTATTTAGAAAACTCCAGTGATTGACATGAAGAGACCACGAGGTACCTGCTTCTTGCCTAGCCAATCACCGATGTGGTCAAAGTACTACTGCCTTACCAACTATAAAAAGATCACAATAAACTAAGACGAACTTTCTCTCTTGCTCTCTGGGTCGGGCTGCCATAAACCAGAAAAGTCTTTCCTGTCTCCCTGATTCATTTCCCGCCGCGCCTCTCCCTCCCTCCGTGCAGGACCCTACAAAGTGTTGGGACCAGCTCCCGGCATGAAGGCCCACGCTTTGGACAGCAAGGTATTGGACTTGGTGATGCAGAGTGACTATTTTGGGTGCACTTTATGGCTCTATGCATCTATAGGATATCATCCTGCTGACCTCTGACTGGAGGAATGGCAGTGGGTGGAGAGGAGGGGAAGATGACTGTTGGGAGGTATGTATGGAGCAGAGAGAAATAGTGTGCTGTTGCCAGGCAAGGAGAGCAGTGGAAACTGCACATAGGTGGGCATGCAAATTTATATGGGAATGTATATTTTCACTAAGTCATAATAATAAAAAAAAGAATTAAAAGGCCACCTCCAGAATGGGAAACAATATTTGTCAGCTCTCTGTCAGTCCGATGCCTAATCTCCATAATCTATAAGGTATTACAAAATATCAAGAAGAAAAAGATAAATCATCCAATTAAGCAATGGACAAAGGAGATGGACAGACACTTCTCTAAAGAGGAGATCCAGGCAGCCAAAAAACACACGCAGACATGCTCACGATCACTAGCTATTACAGAAATTCAAATCAAAATGACAATGAGATACCATCTCACCCCAACAATGTTGGCCATGACCCAAAAAAAGCAAAACAACAAATGCTGGAGAGGCTGTGAGGAGATTCAAACTCTCCTACACTGTTGGTGGGATAGCAAAATGGTGTAGCCTCTTTGGAAAGCCATCTGGGTACTCCCTTAAAAAAGTGGATATAGATATACCATTTTACCCAGTAATTCAACTGCTTGGAACATATCCTACAGAATCAAGGCCATTCAAACCGATACATGCACATGAATGCTCATCACAGCACAGTCCACAATAGCAAAAAGAGAATCAACCCAGATGCCCAACAACAGAGGAATGGATAGCTAAACTATGGTATGTATACTCAATGGAACATTATGCAATGATAACAACAATGATAACAACAATGATTGCAGAAAACATCTCTTAATCTGGTTTCAACTGCAGGACACTATGCTGAGTGGAAGTAGTCAGAGACAAAAGGACAAATATTGTATGAGACTCCTACGATAAGAACTTAAAAACAGACTCATGTATAGAAGAAAAGACTCTGAAGGCTGCAAGGGTTGGGTGGGAGTGAGGGTGAAGGGAGGAATGTTTAGATTAGATAGTTAATAGAAATTTGGTTGGGTGAAATCAGTGACAGCACACATTAGAAAGAAGATCAATAATAACTGGACTTTAACACAATTTGAGTACTCCTCTCATCTTAACCCAATATTTCAAGGACAGAGTAGCTCAGATGGGGGGCTGAGGACCATGCTCTCAGGGGAAATCAAAGCCAATTGGCAGACCTAGTGTTTTGCTAGTTAGGACTCTCTGCACCTGTCACTGGGGAGTGGCATCTGGGGTCTTTAAAGTTGTGAGGCTGCCATCTGAGTGTACAGCAAATGGTCCCAGCTCAACAGGAACAGATAATCACCAAGGATAAGAACAACATTGGGAAAAGAAAACCCAGAGGGACCCATGTGAGTGGGTCTATACAACAACTCATGACCAGAAGAACCAGATAGTGCCCAGCCACCACCATTGATAGCCACAATGGAGCTCACAAAGTGGAGTCTCATTGGCAACAAGAAAATAAATAGGGGTGAGATCTTCAATAAAAGACCTCAGTTGATGGTCCAGGGGCTTCAGAGTTCCTCTGGGAACATGGCCCCTGGCCCTGATGCTGCCCTTGTCCACAAATCATAATGAAGGTCAACTTTTCTGACAGCAATGAATTGGACTTGGTGACACAGAGTGACCATATCTATGGGAATTTTACAGTTCTATGCATCTATAGGATGCCATCCTGCTGACCTCTTGCTGGAGGAAGGGGAGTAGGTGGAGAGGAGGAGATAGGAGACTGTTGGGGGGATAGGATATGTATGGATTAGAGAGGAACAGTGTGCTGTCACTGGACAAAGAGAGCAGTGGGAGCTGCATATAGGTGAGCATGCAAATTTATGTGGGAATGTACATTTTCATTCAATCATAATAAAAAAAGAAGCAGCAGTAAAAAAATATCTGGGACTCGATTAAGGTGAACAATCTACAGTTAATTGCAGTTACTGAACAGAGAGGGATAACTGAAAACAGAGAGTACTGTTGAGTTGGTGACAGAAAACTTCCCTGAAATTATGAAAGAAGAGAACATAGATAACCAAGACATGTAGTGAATGCCACAAAAACTAGACCCCAGCAGAAAGACATCAAGACATGTTGTAATCAAGCTGAATAAAATGAAAAATAAATAGATTTCCTTAAAAGCAGTGAGGCTCAAAGAAGAGCTAACATTCAGAGGGAAACCGTGCAGGCTTCTGTCTGACTACTTGGCAGAAATGATGTTGGCAAGGAGGCAGTGGGATGACACATTTAAAGCCTGGAAGGAGAAACACTTTGAACCAAGAGTTATATATCCCTCAAAACTGTCTCTCAAATATGAAGATGAAATCCACATTTGCAGATAAACAGAAGCTTAGAGACTTCGTAAACAACAAACCAATGCTTTAAGAAATATTGAAAGAAGCTCTTTGCTTGGAAAAACAAAACCATTCAGTCTATATATTTAAGGAGGCAATGCAGGACACAGCATCCAGAAATCTACTCACGTTGAGAAGTCATAAAACTCAATCAAAGCTACAATAGTAAAAGAAGTGAATCAGTGATCATATCATGAAAACTATGACACCATCACACCATCACACAGTAGTTACACTCTTTTCAGATAAAGAATAAGTTAAAACTGGGTTTAAACTTAGAATGTTAAAGGGGATCATAGGTGTTGCTGCAAAGCATAATAACAACGCAACTTACCAAAACAAGAAATGTAATTCCCAACTCATAACAATCACAAAACAAACACTGGAAAAGATGAAAAGCCAACCCATAAAGAAGAATGACCCACAACAGAATATTAAGAGCAACACCAGAATATTAAAACACCATCTCAAAAACAAACACATTAAAATGACAGTACTAAACACATACCTATCAATAATTTCACTGAATGTAAATGGTCTGAAAGCTCCAATAAAGAGACAGAGAGTGACATCTGAATCAAAAGACACAACCGTCTGTATGTTGCTTACAGGAAACAAACTTTAAACTTAAAGATATGAACAAACTGAAAATTAAAGGATGGAATAATATATGCCAAGCCAACAATATACAAAGAAGAGCAGGTGTGTCAATACTAATCTCAGATAAAATAGATTTTAATGTAAAATCCACCATCATGGACAAGGTTCGTCACTATTTATTGTTTAAAGGTTCAATACACACGAAGGATTTAATAATATTAAATATTTATATACCCAATACCAGAGCATCTAAATATATCAAACAAACTCTGACTACCTTGAAAAATGAGAGGGATCACTCAAAAATAACAGTTGGAGACTTCAACACTCTCCTTTCAGAAATGGACAGATCATCCAGAAAAAACTCAGTAAAGACACATATCTTATTGCGACAGTTAGCCAACTAGACCTCATTGACATATACGGAACTTTTTATCCATCAACAGATAAGTACACCTTTTTCTTCAAGACACATGGAGTGTTTTCCAGAATAGACCATGTGTTAGCACATAAATCAAATCTCAACAAAATCCAAACCAATGAATTATTACAAAGCACCATCTTGGACCATAAAGCCATAAAACTCTAAATCAATAGCAGAAAAAAACAGACATAAATTTTAACTCATGGAAACTAAACAATACTTTCTTCAAAAAGCCATGGGTTGTAGAAGAAATCAAGGATTAAATAAAGAATTTTATGGAAGCAAATGAGGATGAAAACACATCCTACCAGAATCTATGGTACACAACAAAAGCAGTGCTCAGAGGTCAATTTATCTGTATAAATACACAAATCTGGAAGGAAGAAAGATCCAAACCAAAAAATTAACCCTGCAGCTTGAACAAGTAGAAAGAGAGAAACAGAGGAACCTCTCAGGCCCCAGACAAATACAGATCATAAAGATTAGAGCAGAATAAAATGAATTAGACAATAGAAGAACAATTGAAAAAAATTAACAAAACCAAAATCTGTTTTTTTTTAAAACATCAGCAAACTTGATAAACAATAAGCTAAACTTACAAGACAAAAAGAGGAAAGGAAACAAAAAATCCGAATAAGATATGAGATGGGAGATGTCACTACAGACCCAAATGACATCAAAAGTGTCATAACAGAATACTATGAAAGATTGTACTCTGATTTGAAAACCTAGAGGAAATGGACGAATTTCTCAATTCATATCACCTACCAAATTATCACAAGGACAAGTAAAAGAACTTAATAAACCCATTACAAGGAAAAGATTAAAAAAGTGATCAAAAAACTACCAACCAAAAAAAGTCCAGGCTCAGATGGCTTTACCACACAATTCTACCAAACCTTTAGAGAAGAGTTAACTCCAATACTACAGAGACTATTACACATCATAGACAGCTACAGGATACTCCCAAATTTATTCTATGAAGCCAGCATGTCCTTGATACCAAAGGAAAGATCCAACAAAAAAATAAAATTACAGATCAATATTACTCATGATGCAAAAATCTTCAACGAAATCCTTGCCAATAGAATTCAACAACATATCAAAAAAATAATTCATCATGACCAAGTTGGACACATACCACAGATGCAAGGATGGTTCAACATCAGAAAAACAATGTGATCACATAAATAACACAAAAGTTAAGAATCATCTGATTTTGGCAATTGATGCAGAAAACACATTTGGCAAAGTCCAGCACCCATTCATGCTAAACACTTTGAGCAAAACAGGAATGGAAGGCAAATTCCTCAGCATAAAACAGGGCATCTATGCAAAGCCGACTGCTTACATCATCCCGAATGGAGAGAGACTGAAACACTTCCCCTTGAGAACAGAAACCAGACAAGGATGCTCACTCTCACCACTTCTACTGAACATTGTACTAGAAATTCTGACCTGAGCAATTAGGCAAGACAAAGAAACAAAGGGCATTTGCATCAGCAAAGAAGTAAAAATCTCCATATTTGCAGATGATATGATTGTACGTTCAGAGAATCCTAAAGACTCTATAAGCAAACTACTAGAACTAATAGAAGAGTTCAGCAATGTATCAGAATATACAATAAACACAAGTAAATCAGTAGTATTCCTTTGCAACAATAAAGAAATCATCAAAGAAGAAATCACTAAATCAATACCCTTGAAGAAATCACCATCAATATCATACTATAGCCCCCTTAAGATAGAATATCTAGGAGAAGTCTAACTAGAGAAATAGGAGACCTATACAAAGAGACCTACAAGACCTTACTGAAAGAAGCCAAGATAGACTTACATAAATGGAAAACCTATCCTGCTCACAGATAGGAAGACTTAACATTGTGAAAATGTCTATTTTACCCAAAGCAATCTACATATACAACACCATCCCAATACAAATTCCAGTGACATTTTTTAAGGAGATGGAGAAACTAATCACCAACTTTGGAAAGGGAAGACATCCCGGATAAGCAAAGCACTACAAAGAATAGGAGCACAGTGGGAGGTCTCACATGACCTGACCTTAGAACCTATTACACTGCCACCATAGTCAAAACAGCCTGGTGCTGGTATAAAAAGAGATATATAGACTAATGGAACAGAGTTGAGACCCCAGAAATGCCACCATCCTCTTATGAAGAGTTGATACTCTACAAAGGCCCTAAGATTGTAAACTGGGCTAAAACAGTCTCTAATAAATTGTGCTGGCAAAACTGGATACCCATCTGCAAAAAAAACTGAATCAAGACCCATACCTCACACCGTACACAAAAACTAAATCAAACTGGATCAAAGACCTAAATATCAAACCTAAAATGATAAAGATCAAGCAAAAAAAATAGGGTCAATAATGGAAGCTTTAATAGACAACTTAGACTTTAAAATCTGACAAAGCACAATCAGTAGAAGATAAAATAGATAAATGGGAATTACTAAGAGTCAAATACTTTTGCTCATCCAAAGACTATTGAAAGAATTAAAAGACCACCTATACAAAGGGAATAAATATTTGGCAACTACCTGTCAGACCAACATCTGATATCCATAACCTACAAATTACTGCAAAATATCAGCAAGTAAAAGGTAAATAACCTGATTAAATGATGGGCAAAGGAGATGGACAGACATGTCACCAAAGAGGACATCCAGGCAGCCAAAAGACACATGAAGAAATGCTCACAAACATTAGCTATTAGAGAAATCCAAATCAAAACTACAATGAGATACCATCTCTCCCCAGAAAGATTGGCCATGATCCACAAAACAACAAATGCTGGAGAGGCTGTGGAGAAACTGGAACTCTCCTACACTGCTGGTGGGATTGCAAAATGGTACAGCCTCTTTGGAAAGCAATCTGCACTTCCTTAAAAAGTTGGAAATAGATATACCATTTGATCTAGTAATACCACTGCTCAGAATATATTCTACAGAATCAAGGGCAGTCACACTAACAGATACATGTACATGAATGTTTCCTGCAGCACAGTCCACAATAGATAAAAGATGGAATCAACACAGATTCCCAACAACAGATTAATGAATAAACAAACTATGGTACATATACTGAATGGAACATTAGGCAATGATAAAGAACAATGATGATTTTAGGAAGCATTTCATAACCTGGTTTCATTTGAAAGACAGGCTGAGGGGTATCAGTCAGCAGTACAAGGATAAATATTGTATGAGATCCCTACAATAAGGACTTAAAAATAGACTCAGGTACAGAAGAAAAGTCTCTTTGACAGCTACAAAGGAGGAGAGGGAAGGCAAGGACTGGTCACAGATTAGATAGTTGATACAAATTTGGTTGGGTGAAAGCAGTGACAGCACATAGAAGGAAGATCAACTTAACTGGACTTCAACATAAACTGAAAATTCTTCTAATCTTAAACTAATATTGTAAGGATAGAGTAGCAGGGGTGGGGTTCTGGGGACCATACTGTCAGGGGACATCAAGGCCAATTGGCATAACTTGCCTATTGCTAACAGAGTCTTCTGAACCCCATAGTAGTGAGTGGCATCTGGGGTCTTAAAAGCTAGCAAGGTGCCACCTGAGGTATACCAAATGGTCTCAACTCTGGAACAGATGATCACCAAGAACAACAAGGACACAAGGGAAAAAGAGGCCAGAAATGGGTGAATGGGTGACTGTATCAACAGAATGGGTGAATGGGTGATTGTATCAGAATGGGTGAATGGGTGACTGTATCAACAGAATGGGTGAATGAGTGACTGTATCAACAGAATGCGTGAATGGGTAACTGTATCAACATGTGACCAGAGCAACAAAATGGTGCCCGGCCACCACCTGAGACAGCCATGATGTGGCAAACAATATCAACTTCTAGTGACAACACGAGAAAAAGAGGGGTGCATGTCAAGAGCTCCACTAAAGGATCACATTTGATGGTCCAGTGGCTTGGAGGTTCCCCTGGGAGCAGGGCCCCTAGACCTGCTGCTGCCCTGACCAGAAAACATTACCTACTCAACTCTTCAGACAGGAATGGACTGGACTCAGGCACACAAAGTGACCATATGGTATGTACACTGTATGTTTCTATGCATCTATACGATGCTGTCCTACTGGTCTCCTCCTGGAAAGAGGAGAAGGGGACAAGAGATTGTTAAGAGGATATGGAAAGAAATGGACCTCAAATATGGATCTCTTCCAGTCAGTTGGCCAAGTAGTTGTCTTCCAAATTCCTTGGCATAGATAAACGAGCACTTCCAGTACTGCATCCATTTTTTGAAACATCTCAAATGATATTCCATCAATTCCTGGAGCCTTGTCTTTTGTCAGTGCCTTCAGTGCAGCTTTGACTTCTTACTACAATACTGTTGGTACTTCTTGAAATGAAGTTTTTTCAGGTATAACACTATTTCTTCCATCTTCATTTGATGCTTCCTGAGTCATTTAATATTTTCCCTATAGAATCCTTCAGTATTGCAACTCAAGGCATGATTTTTTTCTTCAGTTCTTTCAGCTTGAGAAATGCAGAGTGCATTTTTCACTTCTGGTTTTCTATCCACATGTCATTATAAAACTGTCGTCTTGAGCTTCCCTTTGAAATCTTCAGTTCTTTTACTTCATCATTTCTTCCTTTTGCTCTAGCAAGAAGTTTCAGAGTCTCTTCAGAAGTCCAATTTGGTCCTTTCTTTCTTTCCTCTCTTTTTAACGAGCTCTTACTTTGTTCATGAATGGTGTCTGATTCCTAAGCCTCCATTCTTGGTCATTGGTGTTCAACACATCAAATCTGTTCTTGAAATGGTCTCTAAACTCAGGAGGGATATACTCAAGGTCATACTTTGGCTCTCACAGACTTGTTTAAATTTTTCTTCAGTTGCAATTTAAACTTGCATATGAGCAATTGATGGTCTGTTCCACACTTAGCACCTAGGCTTGTTCTGACTGATGATATTCAGCATTTACATTGTCTCTTTCCACAGATGTAGTCAATTTGATTCCTGTGAATTCCATCTGGTGATGTCCATATGTATAGTTGCCATTTAAACGAAAGCCAAATTCATTGCAGTCCAGTCAATTCTGACTCATAGCAACCCTACAGGACTGAGTAGAACTGCTTCATAGTTTCCAAGGAGTGCCTGATAGATTCAAACTGCTGACCTTTTGGTTGGCAGCCCTACCACTTAATCACTATTCCACAAGTGTTTCCAGTCACCATTTAGGTTGGTGAAGAAAAGGTATTTAAAACCCAGAAGTTGTTGATCCTGTAGAATTTTATAATGCCACCTCCAGCATCATTTCTATCACCAAGGCCATATTTTCCAGCTACTGATCCTTCTTCTTTGTTTCCAAGTTCTGCATTTCAATCATCAGTAATTATCAATGCATTCTGACTGCATGTCCTATCAACTGTGGTCTGCAGAAACTGGTAAAATTCTTCAATTTCTTCATCTTTGGTCTTAGTGGTTGGTGGGTGAGTAAATCTGAATAACAATCATATTAAGCTTTCATAGTCATATTAAGCTTTCAGGCTTAAAGGCATGCAGTTATACTGTCTTCAACTGGCACAGTTTGTGAATAAAAGCCACTCTTCCTGAAACCTACTTGATGTACAGTTGCTGCATTGCAATATTTGAAGGGAGTTCCAGCTAAGGACTTAGACTTCCAGGGCTGGCCATAGTCTTACATATACCTCCATTCCTAGCCCAAGAATTTCTAGTCTTAGTCCTTGTTTTGAGTGGCTGTTATTGGTGAGACAATCATTATTCAGGTGCTTCTGCAGAGGCCACCTCATAAGGAGAATTTAAGTTGATTTTCTCCCCTCTTAGTCTTCATTACTTTTTCCCTCTTACCTCTACTTCCTAAATCATACACATGAACACTTCCCCTGACCCTTAAGCCCATAAAATAGCAGGTACATTTTGTTAGGGCTCTCCTGGCAATGAGACAATCCTGCCTATATTGATACATCTAACTTTTCACTTGTATGATTCTACTGGGGGGAAGAAGCTTCTTTTTCTGTCTAGCATTACGCTTATACTATCACAGTAAGCTAATAAAGGCATGTGAGGTACTTAGAAATCATCCCTTTCATTCTTACAACAAGAAAAGATATAAAAATCTCAAAATCAATCATTCTTCTTAGACTCATCAGAAAACTGAGATCCCAGAGCAAATCACTGCTCCAAAAGCAGAGAAGGAGAGAGAAAAAATTACAGAGAATCACTGTTTACCTGGAGCAGCTGTCAGCTGAGCCAGCGCTGAGTAAAACAAACCCAAACCCATTGCCATTGAACTGATTCCAACTCATAGTGACCCTACATTGTGTAGAAACTTAAAAAATAAGTGACTGACTCCTGGAGTATGGATAAGCTTGAGAGACAAAAGCTCTTAGAAGTTCAACCTTGGGGTGGTTGTCACATTTTCATGGTTTTCACATTAAGAAGTTACACTCGGTTTGCACTGTGAGGCTTGAAGGAAATTTTCTTATATGTTTGATGGGGGAGAGGAAAAGTAACCACTTTGAAACAGTGCTCTGCTTCTTGGCAATGGCCTGCCCTCAAGGGAGTCACTAAGAGAACCTAGCCAACAAGGGATTTATTAGAGCCTAACCAACTTGGAAAATCCTGGTGGTGTAGTGGTTAAGCACTATGTCTACTAACCAAAAGGCCAGCAGTTCTAATTCATTTGGCAGTCCTTGGAAAATCTATGGAGCAGTTCTACTCTGTCCTATGGGGTCACCATGAGTTGCAATTTACTCAAAGGCACTGGGTTTGGTCTCAGTTTTTAATCAACTTGGAGGAGACCCTGGTAGTGTAGTGGTTAAGTGCTACATCTGCTAACCAAAAGGTCACCAGTTTGGATCTGTCAGGTACTCCTTGGAAACTCTACAGGACAGTTCTATTCTGTCCTATAGGGTTGCAGTTTGTCAGAATTGACTTGACAGTGTTGGATTTTTTGGTTTTGGAACCAACATGGAAGTGCTGGTGGCATGGTGGCTAAGTGCTATGGCTGCTAACCAAAAGAACAGTAATTCATATCTGCCAGGCACTTCTAGGAAACTCTATGGGGCAGTTCTACCCTGTCCTGTAGGATCACTATGAGTCAGATTCTACTCAAGGACAATAGTTTTTTGTTTTTGTTTTTAAACCAACTTGAAGGACAGGAAATACCAGCTTTAGTCTCATCAACCTTTCCATATGAGGAAGGGAAATATACAACTACAGTTCTAGCATTATACATGGGAGAAAAATAAAACTGAACTGCTGGCTGATCTAGCCTTCCAGTTTAACCTAAGGGATGGGGTGGTGGTGGAAAGACTTAGAAATACTTGTCAAGGTCACTTTGACAAGTGTATAATTATTGACAAGTATGTGTATAGTGCTGTCATTTTGATGTATTTATTTTTGTGTTGGTGTTTCTCTGTTACTCTTAATGTTCTATTGTGAGTCATTCTTTGTGGGTCGGCTTTTCATCTTTTTTCAGTATTGGTTTTGTGATTATTAAGACTCCTGAGCTACACTTCTTATTTTGATGTGTTACATTGTTATTATGTTACATTGTTATTATGTATTATGTTATTATTATACCCTTATGATACCCCTAAATATTCTGAGTTTAAACCCAGTTGTAACTTCTACATATATTATTAATTTATTTTCCATCGAAAATACTACAAAGTAACTATTGTAGTATATCCCTCTTTTTGTGTGATGGTATCTTAGTTTTCATAATATGATCACTGGATCCCTTCTTTTACTGTTGTAGCTATGAGTGAGTTTGCTGCCTTCCCTAACTGAGTGGATTTCTGGGTGTTGTGTCCTTCATTGCCTCCTTAAATATACACTTAATGGTTTTGTTTTTCTAAGCTAAGAGCTGTTTTCAGTATTTCTTGTAGTTTCTGTTTGGTTTTTACAAAGTCTCTAAGCTTCTGTGTATCTGCAAATGTCTTAATTTCATCTTTACGTTTGAAAGAAAGTTTTGCAGGGTATATTATTCTTGGTTGAATGTTTTTTCTCCTTCAAGGGTTTGAATATGTCATCCCACTGCCTCCATAACAACATCATTTCTGCCAAGAAGTCAGATGAAAGCTTACAGGTCTTCCCTTTGAATGTTAGCTTTGCTTGGAGTCCTGCTGCTTTTAAGAGTTTCTTCATATGTTTCATTTTATTAAGCTTGATTACAATATGTCTTGGTGTCTTTCTTTTGGGGTCTATTTTATATGGCATTTGATACACGTGTTGGATAGCTATGTTCTGTTCTTTCATAATTTCAGGGAAGTTCTCTGTCAACAACTCAGCAATAGTACTCTCTGGTTTTTAAGGTATCTCTGCCTTTACTCTAACTAATCACAGATTATTCCTTTTGATAGATTCCTCCATGCTTCTTAATGCTTTTTCATTTTTCTTATTTACTTTCTCTGATTTCTCCTCATAAATGCTGGTGTCAGTAGGTCTATCTTTGAGGTCACTTAGTCTAATTTTCTAGTTATTCAGTTCTGCTCCTTTGGCTTTGAATTGTGTTGTCTAATTCTGTACTTTTGTTGTTGATCTGTTGGATTTCAGAATGTTGATGTTCCATCAGTTTGAATAGCTTGCTTAATTTTTCATTTTGTTCTGCTGCATTTTGATTAATCTTCAGGAGGGCTCTCTATATTATTCTTTTGTACTTGACCTCCAATAGTTTCAGAAAGGCCTCTTCGTCTGGGAAGTTTTTTGACTGTTTATTTTAGGAATTTTATTGAACCATGGTTGGTGTTTCTTTAAATGCTTCATGATGCTTTGTAGCTTACAGGACATCTAGAGGCTGTTTGGTTTCTCTGGTGTTTCCTCCACAGGAGCTGAGAAAAGAGTTGGTCACTAGCTACCTCTGTGTACTTTAGTGACTGGCCCCAGTGGACTGTCTGGGGTCACAGGCTCCCCCTCCTTGATGGTAAAAATACTGCCCTATTTATGGAGGAAGGAGCACTAACAGCCAACCCTACAATGTGGATCAGTAAAGGCTGGAAGATATCAGTTCTACCTGCACAGGTTCAACCTATTGCTGAAAGATTCAATACACAAGTAGGACTTAACAATATTAAATATTTATGCACCCAATACTAGAGCACTTAAATACATCGAACAAACGCTTACTACATTGAAAAGTGAGATAGATCACTCCAAAATAATACCTGGAGACTTTGACACCCAATTTTCAGTAATGGACAAATCACCTAGGGAAAAAGCTCAGTAAAGACACAGAAGATCTTGTTGCAACCATTAACCAACTAGACCTCATCAACATATATAGAACTTTTTCTCCAAAGGAATAATTTTCTCCAGTGGAATAATTCCAACATATATAGGACTTTTCTTCTCCAATGCACATGGAACATGTTGCAGAATAGACCATGTGTTAGCACATAAAGTAAATTTCAACAAAATCCCAACCAATGAAGTATTGCAAAGCATTTTCTCAGGCCATTAAGCCATAGAACTCTAAATCAATAGCAGAAAAAACAGAGATAGAAACTGGCACTCATGGAAATTGAACAACACCTTGCTCAAAAAGCCATGGGTCATAGAATAAGTCAAGTATGACATAAAGAAATTTATGGATTCAAATGAGAACGAAGACACATCCTACCAGAACCTATGGGACACAGCCAAAGCAGTGCTCAGAGGTCACTATAAATGCACAGATCTGGAAGGAAGAAAGGACCCAAACCAAAGAATTAAACTATAGCTTAAAGAAGTAGAAACAGAGGAACCCCTCAAGCACCAGACAAAACAGAACATAAAGATTAGAGCAAAACTAAATGAATTAGGGAATAGAAGAACAACTGAAAAAATTGATAAAACCAAAAGTTGACTTTTGAAAAGATCAAACAAAATTGACAAACCATTGGCTAAACTTACTAAAGAAAAACAGGTGAGGAAACAAATTACCTGAATAAGAAATGTGATGGGAGATGTTACAATGAATCCAACAGATCAAAAATATAGTAACAGAATACTGTAAAAATTTGAAAACCTAGAGGAATGGACAAATTCCTAGATTTATATTACCTACCAAAATTATCACAAGTAGAACAGCTTCATAAACCCATCACAAAGGAACAGATTGAAAAAGTCAGCAAAAAACTAGCAACCAAAAAATCCCTAGGCCAGATGGCTTCACTGAAATATTCTACCAAACTTTTAGAGAAGAGTTAACTCCAATACTACTGAGATTATTTCACAGCCTAGAAAGGGATAGAATACTCCCAAATTCATTCTATGAAGCCAACATAACCCTGATATCAAAGCCAGTGAAAGATCCCACAAAAAAAGGAAAATTACAGACCAATATCACTCATGAACCTAGATGCAAAACTTTTCAACAAAGTCCTTGCCAATAGAATTCAACAACATATCAAAAAAATAATTCATCATGACCAAGCTGGATTCATACCAGGGATACAAGGCTGGTTCAACATCAGAAAAACAAATGATGTGATCAACCACACAAATAACACAAAAGATAAAAAATCACCTGATTTTGGCAAATGATGCAGAAAAGACATTTGTACAGTCCAGACAAACAGGAATTCTGGAGGTCAGAGTTAAGATGGCAGATTAGACACACATCTCCTTAATTCTCTCTGAAAACTTAGGCCTGGATTGATAATCAAACAGTACTTTCTGGACACCCAGTGAGCCCTATGACATGGCATAGGGCTGTCAGTTTGGACTACATGTCGCTGAATGGGAAACTTCTTGTCTTTGACTGAGCCTTACCCACTCTGTTTGAATTTGTTGGCTCCCACGGACTGAAGGTAACTGTCATTTTTAACTGTTTTTGCTTTTTGTTGGCTAGCAGACGGTACATGGGCTTAACCAGCAGCTATGTTGAGCCCCATTGCTAAAGTGATCAGTGGGTGGAATAGCCACACTTTGAAAGCCCCCATCTCAGGGCTCAGAGCAGCACAACCCTTCCACTCTCTCTTTTCAGACCTCCACTATAGATTCTGCTATTTCACTGGAGCAGGACAGCTTGACTGGGACACCATCTTGTTTGACTCAAAGGCTGAGTTACCCAACCAGAGGCCTCAGCAGGGGCTAATTCCCAGGGTGGGAGGCAGTCCCAGCTCAGGAAGCACTTTTCTAGCAGAAAAGCTGTGTTTAGCACAGTGTAGCCTTATGTGTAGGGCCTGACAGGAGATGTCAGCAGTGCAGTAGCCTGTCCTTTGAACTTTATCACAGAATCTGGGGACAGTTGAATAGGTGCCTCTATTATAGGCCTGAAGGAGGTGGTTCCCACACCTGACGGCCTGACTAATTTTGGAAGTGGTCAGATAGCTTTGACCCTTCAAAATAAGACTCTCTAGAGAAATAACTGTGGTGTAGCTCAACAGCATCTTTCAGCTTTTACCGACCCACATCAGTCGGCTGATGGCCCCCCAGTGACTCCATTAGTAGAGCCGTGTCTTTGCCAGCCAGGAAGTGGAGCCTGCTACCCTAGAGATTACACTGGGCCCAGTCACTGGGTTACATAGAGGTGGCTGGTAATCAGCTTCATTCTCAGCTCCCATTAAGGCAACATCAGAGAAACAAAACAGCCTCTAGATGTCCCGTGAGCAAAAAACCCTAATCAAACATTTTAAAAAAACTTAACCATGGCTCCAGAAAACTCCCAAAATAAAGAATCAAAGAAATTCTCAGATAAAGAAGCCTTTAAAACTATTGGAGGGTGAGTACAAAGGAATTATATATAGAACCCTCAAAGACATTATAGAAAATGCAGCAGAGCAAAATGAAAAATTAAACAAGCTGTTTGAACTGATTGAAAATTAGCATTCTGAAATCCAATAGATCAACAACAAAAAAGCAGAATTAGACAATACAATTCAAAGCCAAAAGAGTAGAACTGAACAACTGGAAACTAAACTTACTGAACTTGAAGACAGATTTACTGACACCAGCATTCATTAGGCAAAATCAGAGAAAAGAAACAAGAAAAATGAAGAAGCATTAAAAAAAGACATGGGACTCTATCAGGAGGAACAATCTACGATTAATTGGAGTTCCTGAACTGGAAGAGATAGCTGAAAAAAACAAAGAATATTGTTTTTGAGTTGCTGACAGAAAACTTCCCCGAAATTGTGAAAGAAGAGAATATAGAATTCTAAGACTTGTATTGAATGCCACATAAAATAGATCTAAAAAGAAAGACATCAAGACATATTGCAATCAAGCTTAACAAAATGAAACATAAGAAGAAACTCTTAAAGGTTGTGAGACTCAAACCAAAACTAACATTCAGAGGAAAGTCCTTTAGGCTTTCATCTGACTTCTTGGCAGAAACAATGTTGGCATGGAGGCAGGGGGATGACACATTCAAAGCCTTGAGGGAGAAAAATTTTCAACCAAGAATTACACATCATGCAAAAGTGTCTTTCAAATATAAAGATAAAATTAAGACATTTGGAGATACACAGAAGCTTAGAGACTTTGTAAAAACCAAACAGGAACTACAAGAAATACTGAAAGAAACTCTTTGCTTAGAAAAACAAAACCATTAAGTGTATATTTAAGGAGGCAATGAAGGACACGACATCCAGAAATGTACTCAGTTAGGGAAGGCAGAAAACTCACTCATAGCTACAACAGTAAAAGAAGGGATCCAGTGATCATATCATGAGAACTATGATACCATCACATTAAAAAGAGGGATGTACTACAGCAGTTACAATCTTTTCAGATAGAGATGAAGTTAATAAGATACGTAGAAGTTAAAATTGGCTTTAAACTTAGATTATTAAGGGGAATTATAGGGGTAGTTGCAGAGCACAATGAAGATGCAACATGTCAAAACAAGAAACACAGTACAGAAGTCTCAACAAACACAATACCAACACTGAAAAAATGAAAAATCAACCCATATAGAATGACTCAGAACAGAATATTATGAGTAACAGAAAACTACCAACACAAAAATGAATACATGAAAATGAAAGCACTAAATACACACCTATCAATAATTACAATGAATGTAAATAGTCTGAATGCTCCAGTAAAGGGACAACGAGTGTCATCGTGGATCAAAAGACACAACCAGTCTGCATGTTGCTTACAAGAAACTCACCTTAGACTTAAAGATATCAACAAACTGAAAAGTAAACAATATACAAAGAAGAACAGGTGTGGCAACACAAATCTCAGAGAAAATGGATTTTAATGTAAAATCCACCATCATGGACAAGGATGGTCACTACTGCTGAAAGGTTCAACACACAAGCAGAAAGTAACTATTAAATATTTACGCACCCAACACTAGAGCATCTAGACACATCAAAGGAACACTGACTACACTGAAAAATGAGATAGATCACTCTACAGTAACAGTGGGAGACCGCAACACTCCACTTCCAGTATTGAACAGATCTTCCAGAAACAAACTCAGTGAAGTAAACTACTCAAACTAATAGAAAAGTTCAGCAAAGTATCAGGATAGAAGACAAACATAAGTAAATTAGTAGGATTCCTTTATACCAATGATGAGATCATTAAAGAAGAAATCACCAAATCAATACCATTTACTATACTCCTGAAGAAGATAAAATACCTAGGAATAAATCTAACTAGAGAAATAAGAGACTTTTACAAAGACAACTACATGACCTTACTATAAGAAACCAAGAGAGACTTACATAAATGGATGAACCTACACAGCTCATGGATAGGAAGACTTAACATTGTGAAAATGTCCATTTTACACAATAGGATCTGCATATACACTGCAATCCCAATACAGATTCCAGAGACATTTTTTAATAAGATGCAGAAACAAATCACCAACTTTGTTTGGAAAGGGGAGAAACCCCGGGTAAGCAAAGCACTACTGAAGAAGAAAAGCAGTCAGACCTCTTCACTACCTGACTTTAGAAACTATTACACTACCACAGTAGTCAAAACAGCCTGGTACTGGTACAAAACGAGACATATAGACCAATGGAACAGAGTTCAGACCCCAGAGATGCCATCATCCTCTTAGGAGCAGTTGATATTCAACAAAGGCCTTAAGTTTCTAAACTGAGGTAAAAACAATCTCTTTAACAAATGGTGTTGGCAAAATTGGATATCCATTTGCCAAAATCGAATCAAGACCCATATCTCACAGCTTACACAAAAACCAACTCACACTGGACAAAAGACCTAAATATCAAACCTAAAACAATAAAGATTGTCCAAGAAAAGATAGGATCAACAATGGAAGTTTTAATATACAACTTAGACAGACTTCAAAATCTGACAAAGCACAATCAACAGAAGACAAAATAGATAAATGGGAACTGCTAAGAATCAAACACTTTTGCTTTTCCAAAGACTTTATCAAAAGAATTAAAAGATCACCTACAGAACGGGAAATGGTACTTGGCAACTAACATCTGATTTCCATAAGCTACAAGGTACTGCAACATAGCAACAAGAAAAGGATAAATAACCATATTAAGCGTTGGACAAAGCAGACGGACAGACACTTCACTAAAGGGGATGTACAGGCAGACCAAAAACACATGCATAAATGTTCACAATCATTAGCTATTAAAGAAATACAAATCAAAACTAAAATGAGATACCATCTCACTCCAACGAGGTTGGCCATGATCCAAAAGCCACAAAACAACAAATGCTGGAGAGGTTGTGGAGAGATCAGAACTCTTGTACACTGCTGGTGGGATTGCAAAATGGTACAATCTCTTTGGAAAGCAATTTGGTGCTTCCTTAAAAACCTGGAAATTGATATACCATTTGACCCAGTAAATCCACTGCTTGAATATGTCCTACAGAATCAAGGCTAGTCACCCAAAAGAGACATGCATAAGAATGTTTATTGCAGCACAGTCCATAATTGCAAAACGATGGAATCAACCCAGATGCCCAACAACAGATGATTGGATAAATAAACTGTGGTACATATACTCAATGGAACATTATGCAGTGAGAAAGAAAAATGATGATTTTTAGGAAGCATCTCAACCTGGATTCAACTGAAAGACATTATGTTGACTGAAATCAGTCAGTGGCACAAGGACAAATACTGTACAGTAGCCCTACTATAAGGACTTAAAAACGGATTCATGTACAGAAGAAAAGACTCTTTGATGGTTACAAAGGAGGAGAGGTAGGGAGGGAGAGAGTTAGGTTATAGATTACATGCCAACCAAACCAAGATTACATAGCTGATGGAAATTTGGTTGGGTGAAATCAGTAACAGCACACATTAGAAAGAAAATCAGCTTAAATGGACTTCAACATAAACTGAAAACTCTTCTAATCTTAACCCAATATTGCACGGATAGAGTATCAAGCATGGGGGTCTAGGAACCATGCTCTCAGAAGACATTAAAGCCAACTGGCATAACTATCCTATTGCTAAGAGAGGCTTCTGCATTCCATATTGGTGAGTGGCGTTTGGGGTCTTAAAAGCTAGCAAGTTGCCATCTGAGTACACCATGTGGTCCCAGCTTAGCCAGATCAGATGACCACTAAGGATAACAAAGACATGGGGAAAAAAGAGCCCAGATGACAGAAGGACCCATGTGTATGGGTGAGTTTATCAACATGTGACTGGAAGAACCAGATGGTGCCTGGCCACTACCAATGACAGCTGTGATGGGGAACACAATGTCGAGTCTCAGTGGCAACACCAGAAAAAGAGGGGTGCACCTCAAGAACTCCACTAAAATACCAAGACTGATGGTCTGAATACCTGGGAGTGGCTCTGGGAGCATGGCTGCTGACGCTGATTGCAAATCATTACTGAAGTCAACTCTTCAGACAGGAATAGATTGGACTGTAGGACACAAAGTAACCATATGGTATTTCTACTTCATGGTTCTACGGATCTACAGGGTGCTGTCCTACTGGCCTCTTACTAGAAGGGAGAGGTGAGGATAAAGTGAAGGGGACTGGAGATTGTTAAGAGGGAACAGAAAGGAAGAGTATGTTGTCAGTGGGCAAGGACAGCAGAAGACGCTGCAGATAGGCAGGCACGCAAACTTAATTTGCATTGTATACCTTCATTCAGTCACAACAAAAAATAATAACAACAATGGAAACCATGTGGTATTGTGGTTAAGTGTGACAGCTGCTGACCAAAAGGTTGTCACTTTGAATCCAAGGTGCTCCATGGAAACTCTATGGGTAGTTGTACTCTTTTCTGTAGGGTCACTTTGATTTGGAATCGACTTGACAGCAGTGAGGGTTTTTTTTTTATTATTATTTTTAAAATAACAATGGCAACAATATGGTGGTAATTATAGTTTATGGAAAAGTGACATACATGATAGCAATGCTGTAGGGGACAGGAGGGCAGAGTTGGAAATGTCGTAAAGTGCCTGCACTAACCATTAAATGGTACAGTGTTATCTGAAAATGGACTTCGATTGGTTGTAACGTATACTGCAAACTCTGAGGCAACCACTGGGGGAAAAAAATTAAACAGTAGAATTGATGTGCTACCAAACTAAAATATATATATATATGGAATCATACAAGTTGCTTAATTAAAACCAGAAGAGGAGGGGGGGGAGAGGAGAAGACAAAGAAACAAATGACAAGAGCAACAAATAGAGAACATTGCAAACACAGTAGATGTTAGTTCAACTGTACCAATGTTATTGCTGTTGTTAGGTACCATAGCTTTTTCTGATTCTTAGCAACCCTATGTACAACAGAATAAAACACTGCCTGATCCTGTGTCACCCTCATAGTCATTACTATATGTGAACCTGTTGTTGTAGCCACTGTGTTAACACTTTAAATGTGAATGGTCTAAGCATACCATTAAAAAGACATTGATAGATTTAAAGTAAGTGGCTAGAGAAATACATACCATACTAACACTAATCAAAGGAAAGGTAAAATAGCTGCACTAATTTCAGATAATCCAGTCTCAGAGTAAGAAAAATTATCAGTGATAAAGAAGGACACCATATTAGGTAAAAAGAGTCAGTTCTCCAAAAAGACATAATCCTTTAAGTATACGCCCCTAACCAGAGGGCATCAAAACACATGAGGCAAAAACTGACAGAAAAGCAAATAGAATAAACAATTCTACTGTTATGGTTGGAGATTTCAACAGCTCTCTATCATTAATTGACAGATCCAGCAGACTGAAAGTCAGTAAGGAAATAGTTAAATTGAACAGCACCAACCCCACCTTATTAGTATTTATAGAATACTTTATCCAACAGAAGCAGAATACACATGCCTGTCAAGCCCACATGAAACGTTCACCAAGACAGACTACATCCTGGGCCACAAAACGCAACTTAACCAATTTTAAAGAATAAAAACCATACAGAGTATGTTCTCAAACCAAAACGGAATTAAACTAGAAGTCAATAACAAAACTATAGCTGAAAAATTTGAAAATGTTTGAAAATTAAACAATACACTTTTAAATAATACACGAGTCAAACTGGAAGTCTCAAGAGAAATTTTAAAAGTATTTTTAACTAAATTAAAAAAATACAACTTATCAAAATTTACAGGATGCAGCAAGAAGATTTATAGCACTGAATGCATATGTTACAAATGAACAATCTAAGAGTCTAACTCATACTTTAAGGAATTAAAAAAATAAATCCATTGTAAGCTTATGATAAGCAATAATAAAAAATTAAAGAATAAACTAGAGCATTCAAAAACAGGAAATTAATAGAAAAAACATTAACGAGATCAGTAAAAATGAAAAACCTCTAGACAGAGTAACCAAGGTGAGTGGGTAATAAAACATAAATCACTAATACTAGAATTGAAGAGTAACTATCATGAATGATTCCATGGATATTAAAAACTCACATTATTAACAACTCTATATCCAGAAATTTGACAACCTAAATGAAATGGATCAATTCCTTGGTTAAGTTGTGAAAACAGAAAAACACAATTTACCAAAACTCATACAAGGAGAAACACATCATCTGAATAGGACTGCATCTCTAAATAAATTAGGTAAACAATTAATAACCTCTCAAAACAGAAAGTACGAGACCCAGATGTTGTCACTGGTGAATTCTGGTATTTAAAGAATTAACACTAATCTACCTTAAACTCCTCCAAAAAACAGAAGAAGGGGAAATACTTTCCAACTCATTCTATGAGGCCAGCTTTATATTAATATCAAAACCAGACAAAGACTTTACCAAGAAGGAAAACCACAGACCAATGTCTCTCATGAACACAAACATAAAAGTTTGCAGTAAATATTAGTAAGCTGAACGCAACAACACGTAAAGAGTTGTACACCATGATCAAGTGAAATTTATCTCAAGTATGCAAGGCTAGTTCAACACAGGATTCATCACACGAACAGGCAATCAGTATCAAGCCATGATTAAAAACAAATTCTCAACAAACTACTTATACAGGAGAACATCATCAACTTAATAATGTCTATTTACAAAAGAATTTACAGCTAACACCATACTAAATGGTGAGATGCTTCCCCCACTAAGATCTGGAACAAGACAAGTATGTCCCCTCTCACCACTCCTATTCAGTGTTATAAAGGAAGTTGTAGCTAATGCAATAAAACAAGATAAGGAAACCAAAGGCATAAAGATGGCAAAAGAAAAAAATTATCAAAAGTTTTTAGATGATTATTCTCTGTAGAAAACAGCAAATAATCAACAAGAAATCTCCCAGAACTAATAAGCAATTATAGCAAGACACATGGTTAGTATACAGTCATCTATTTTCTTATATACCAGCAATGAACAACAGGTATTTGAAATTAGAAACACAATACCATTCACACTATCACAAAAACTTAAACACTCAACTCTAACTATATATTAAGAACTATATGAGTACAACCACAAAATCTGATAGAAGAAAGTAAAGGACTAAAGAAATGGAGAGATATTCCATGTTCAATGACAGGAAGAGTTAACATATTTAAAATGTTAATTCTTTCCAACTTGATCTATATAGCCAATGAAATCCCAAGCAAAATCCTAGCAAGGTCTTTGTGGCTGTCAAAAACCTAATACTAAAGTTTTTTGTGGAAACGTAAAAGATCACAATAGCCAACACAATACTGGAGAACAGAGTTAGAAGACTGATACTGCATGACACGAAGACTTAATTAAAACACTACAGTAATCAAGACAGTGTGGTATTGGTAAAGGAACAGACAAATAGATCATTGGAGCAAAATAGAGAGTCTAGAAATAGAATCACGCAAATATAGTCAACTAGCCAAGCCGACTAAGCTTTGATAATTAAGTGAAGACAATGCAAAGGATAAAGAATAGGGTGTTTTTTTTTTCAATAAATGGTGCTGGACATTCACACATCAAAGAAAAATTAATCTAGATACAAAGTTAACATCATTCACAAAAATTAACTCAAAAATGCATCATAAGAAGAACTAGATGGTGCCTGACCACCACCAAAGACAGCCCTGTCAGGGAACGCAATGCTTAGTGCCTGACATAGCATGAGAAAAAGGACTTGTGCAGATCAAGAACTCTATTAAAAGACCAGACTTAACGGTCCAACAACCTGGAGGGCACCCTGAGAACACGGCCCCTGGACTTGCTGCTAACCCAGAGCTGAAGCCAGTACTGAAACCAACATTTCAGATGAAGACTGAACTGAACTAAGGGGCGCAGAATGATGCAGGTGGTGTGTGTACTTTATGGCTTTATACAACTAACTGGTCTTTTGCTGGAAAGGAGGGGACAAGTGTTGATTGAGTGGCTACTGGAAGTAAAGAGTGGAAAAAAAAGAGTGTGCTGTCACAGGGTGAGGAGAGCAAACAGAGTTGCATACAGGTGGGTGCTTAGGGTTTTGTATGACAAATTGACTTGGGTTGTAAACTTTCACTTGATCACAATAAAAACATTTTAAAAAATACATCATAGACCTAAATATAAAGCAGAAACCTGTGCAATTTCTAGAACATAACATATAAGAAAATTGAGGTGTTCTTGAGTTTGATGATGACTTTTTAGATACAAACACTAAAAGCACAATCCATAAAAGAAAAAACTGATTAGCTGGTCTTCATTAAACTTAAAAACTTCTACTCTGATAAAGACAATTAAGAGAGTGAAATGACAAGCCATAGACTTGGAGAAAATATTTGAAGAATTAATATCTCACAAAGGACTTATAGCCAAAATTCACAAAGAATACTTAAAACTTAGAAAACAAACAACCCAATTACAAAATGGACAAAAGATCTGAACAGAAAACTCACCAAAGAAGATATACCAATGGCAAATAAGCATACAAAAACTGTTCAACATGGTATGCTATTAAGAAACTGCAATCTAAACAATGAGACATCACTGCACATCTATTAGAATGGCTAAAATCAAAACACTGACAACACCAAGTGCTGGTGAAGATGTGGAGCAACACTGCTGGTGGGAATGCAAAATGGAACAGCTGCTTTGGAAGACAGTCTAGCAGTTTCTCACAAAGCTAAACAAATCAGTAACCAGTTGCTGTCAAGTTGGCCCCCAACTCTTGGTAGCCCTACCTGTGTCAGAACAGAATTGTGTTGAATAGGATTTTCAATGGTTGTTTTTCTTTCTTTTTTTTTTTTTTTCAGTAGATCATCAAGCTTTCCTCCCAGGTGCCTTTGGTTAAACTCAAACCAGTCCCTCAGTTACCAGCCAAGCAGTTTTACCTGTCTTCACTGTCCAAGGACACGAGTTTACCCTTTAATCCAACAATCAGACTCCTAGGTATTTACCCAGATGAGATAAATTATATATAAAAAACTATATGTGGCTTCTGGATTCCCCTGGGAGTATGGCCCCTGGCCCTGATGCTGCCCTTGCCAATAAATCATAATGAAGGCCCACTCTTCCGACACAAATGGATTGGATTTGGTGATGTAGAGTGACCATATTGGATGCACTTTATGGTTCTATGCATCTATAGGATATCATTTTGCTGACCTCTGGCTGGAGGAAGGAGAGTGGGTGGAGAGGACAGGAAAGGAGACTATTGGGAGGATGAGACATGTATGGAGCAGAGAGGAATAGTGTGCTGTCACCGGGCAGGGAGAGCAGTGGAAGCTGCATATAGGTGGGCATGTAAATTTATATGGGAATGTACATTTTCACTCAGTCATAATAATAAAAAAGAAAACTACACAAAAATGATTATAGCAGCTTTATTCATAATTCACAAGAATTGGAAACAAGTTGTCCTTTAATGGAAATGGATATAGAAACTACATGTATGCTTTGTTTAATACCCATGGTATGATCTGTGTAATAGGACATTTTGCAATTTGGATGTTGTGCAAATAGCTTATTGTATTCAGGACGTCTGCACACAATCCTAGTTAAATCCCCATAAAGTCTAATAATGTAAAACCTCCTGAGAACTCACTGGACAAATCTGTGATCTGTATTCACTGGATATAGGAGGCGGGCCTTGCTGGGTATACAGCCAGTTGAGCAGGGACTGTGCCCACAGCTGTACATGTCCGAGCTCAAAGTGGAGGAGTACATGCGGAGCTCAACGAGCTTGCCTCAGAGAGCAGGTGTGCGGCTGCTGGGAGTGTAACTGGAGGCAGTAGCCCTGGCTGCCACTGTGCTGTTGGTACAGCAGATTCCTGATAATATGCAGTCATCACCATGATCTGGAGCTGGTAGCCCATGAGTGCCCTGTGGTTGCCAATGTCCGAGAAAGTGGCCTCTACGCCCAGAGTGAATCACTGCCTGGAGTGGGAGGATGGGATGTGCCCTAGAGCCCTGCTCCTTGTTCTTTCTGGGTGGTTGAGGTCTTTAAAACCATTAGGGGAAAACAATAAACAAAAAAGAGAGCTGCAGCTGGACATTGCCCAAACAGAAGACATGCGGCACAGGACTGCAGCACTTCCACAAGACTAGACGAAACCAACTCCGTAAGTTGATTCCAACACCCATGCCAAAACCAAAAACCAAATTCATTTTGCTACTGAGTCAAGTTTAACTCACGACAGCTCTATGTGTTACAGTACAACTTTTCCATTGTGTTTTCTTGCCTGAAATACTCGGGAGCTGATCACCAGGGCTTTCTTTCACTATGCCACCTGGCAAGTTTGAAATGCCAACCTTTACATTATTGGTCAGTGCGAACTGTGCCACACAGGACCTTAGGTCACATGTAATATACTGTTCAGTGACAAAAAGAAATGAGCCATCAAGACATGAAGTCACATAAAGGAACCTTAAATACATAATGCTAAATGAAAGACACTAACCCCCCAAAAGCTAGGTACTATTTAATTCCAACTATATTACATTCTGGAATGTGCAAAACTTTAGAAGCAGTGAAATAATCAGTGGTTGCCAGAGTCAATGGGGAAGAGGTGTGGGGGAGAGGAATAGGTGGAACACAGGGAATTTTTTAGGGTGACATGATTACTCTGTATAATACTATAATGGTGGATACAGGACATTATATGTAAATTAAAACACATAAGATTGTACAACACAAAGAATGAACCCTGATGTGAACTATGGACTTTAGTTAACAATAATGTATCTCTGTTGGTTCATCACTTGTAACAAATACAAAGACTGCCAGTTAAGTTTAAGAACTCATCCTAGAAAAAGTGCTCCATACCTCACTGCTGAATATCACTACAGTCACCTTCAAAGTACTCCCCTTGAGAAACTACAGTAGACTATGGTGATGCCAGCACCTAGTCTGCCCGTCAAAGTAATTTCAGAATTCTTATTCTGGAATGGCCTTCAGAGCTTTCATCATATTACCCTGATGTATGAATGCCATCAAAATGTCTTTCTTTCAATATTTCCTTTATCTTCAGGTAAAGAAAGAAGTCACTGGAGGCCAGATCAGATGAGTAATACAGTTATTTGTTTACTGGCTAAAAACTCCCTTACAGACAACTACACAATCAAATCATGAAATTGCCACCATGACAACATTCACAGTGGGCATTCCAGAAAGAGCTCCAAATTTGCTTCAAAGGGTGGACTAGGAGCTGGCACTGGTGCATAGCTTCCCAAGCAGAGTACTTTGAAGGTGACTGTAGTGATATTTAGCAATGAGGTCTTAGCACGTAGAACAATTAAGTTTACAGACTTAATTGTCAGACCTCTTATACCACATGACTGCGAGATACTAAAAAATAAAAGAAATAATGTGCAAAGGGCAGAGGGTAAATGAGAACTCTGTACTTTCTGGAATTTTTTTTCTATAAACCTAGAACTGCTCTAAGACACAAAATCAACTTAAAAATGGTAGTAGGGTGTTCTCTCTTGGATGACCCAGATAAATGACATTACAAAAAGATGTCTGAGTCAGATCAGTCAATAATGGGGCTCCAAATGGAAGTGTCTGATGGGCTGTCTAATGTGCAACTGATGACCAGGTACTAGGCCACGAAGGGATGATACGGTGGCTCCACTGTAATACACTAGGTAAAAGCCCTATGACGAATGTGCTAGTTCCATGTACCCTTGTACCAGGATCCTTACTTCCTAGGGAATCTGGAGGCACATTATAAATCCCTGCCAACTTTTATCAAGACCAATTGGTTTTCAAAAATAAATAAGATTAGGGGTTAGGGTGACCAAGACAGAGTAATCTTACATGCAGATCAGAGTTCATGGGATACAGGGAAGAATCCCAGTTCATGGGTCTTTTTTTTTTTTTTTAATTTAACATGACTGAGTGAAAATGTGTATTCCTGTATAAATTTACTGGCCCACCTATATGCAGCTTCCACTGCTCTCCCTGTCCAGTGACTGCACACTATTCCTCTCCCCACTCTCCTTCCTCCAGCAAGAGGTCAGCAGGATGATATCCTATAGATGTATAGAACCATAAAGTACAACGAATATATGGTGACTCTGCATTGCCAAGTCCAATCCATTCCTGTCCAAAGAGTGGACCTTCATTATAATTTATGGGTAAGGGCAGCATCAGGGCCTGGGGCCATGCTCTCAGGGGAACCCCAAAGCCACTGGACCATCAGTTGAGTTCCTTTAGTGGAGATCTCAGGATGCACCCCTTTTTATTCTTGTGTTGCCAGTGAGACTCAACCTAGTGAGCTCCATTGTGGCTATCACTGGTGGTGGCCAGGCACCATCCAGTTCTTCTGGTCCCAAGTCGATGAAGGCACCCACTCTTGTGGGTCTCTCTGTCTTCTAGGTTGTCTTTACTGCATGTCATTTTGGTCCTCGGTGAGCATCCGTTCCTGCTGAGTTGGGACCATCTGCTGTGTCCTCAGATGGCAGCTTGACAGATTTTAAGACCCCAGACGCCACTCACCAATGTGGGCTGCAAAGAGCTCTCTTAGCAAAACGCTAGTTGTGACCCCAGAGATGACACCATCTGCCTATGACACCATCAGTTGATATTAAACAAAGGCCCTAAGACAATAAACTGGGGTAAAAACAGTATCTTCAACAAATGGTGCTGGCAAAATTGGTTATCCACCTGCAATAAACTGAATCAAGATCCATATCTTACACTTTATACAAAAACCAACTCCAACTGGATAAAAGACCTAAATATCAAACCTAAAACGATAAAGCTCATCCAAGAAAAGGTAGGAACAACAATGGAAGTTTTAATACACAATGAGGACAGACTCCAAAATCTGTCAAAGAAACCACAATCAACAGAAGAAAAAAATAGATAAATGGGAACTATTAAGAATCAAACACTTTTGCTCATCCAAAGACTTTATTAATAGAATTAAAAGAACACCCACAGAATGGGAAAAAAATATTTGGCAACTCTATGTCAGAATGACGCCTGATCTTCATAATCTATAAGATACTACAAAATATCAATAAGAAGATGATAAACCATCCAATTAAGCAATGGGTAAAGGACATGGACAGACACTTCACTAAAGAGGAGATCCAGGCAGCCAAAAAACACATGCGGACATGTTCACGATCTTTAGTTATTAAAGAAATTCAAATCAAGACAACAATGAGATACCATCTCACCCCAACAAGATTGGCCATGATCCAGAAAACACAAAACAACAAACGCTGGAGAGGCTGTGGAGAAAGAGGAACCCTCCTACACTGTTGGTGGGGCTGCAAAATAGTCCAGCCTCTTTGGAAGGCAATCTGGCACTTCCTTAAAAAAATGGATATTGATATACCATTTGACCCAGTAATTCCACTACTTGCAATATATCCTACAGAATCAAGGCCTTTCACACCAACGGACACATGCACCAGAATGTTTATCGCAGCACAGTCCACGATAGCAAAAAGATGGAATCAACCCAGATGCCCAACAATAGAAGAATGGATAGGTAAACTATGGTACATATATTCAATGGAGCACTACGCAATGATAAAGAATAGCAATGATTCCAGGAAACATCTCCTAACCTGGTTTCAACTGGAAGACATTATGTTGAGTGAAAGTAGTCAGCGACAAAAGGACAAATACTGTACGCGACCTCTACGATAAGATCTCAAAAACAGACTTGTGTATAGAAGAAAAGACTCTTTGACAGCTGCAAGGGAGGGGAGCAAAGGAGGGTTTAGTTTAGATAGTTACTAGAAATCTATTTGGGAGAAAGCGGTGATAGCACACATTAGAAACAAGAACAACATTAAATGGACTTCAGCATAACTTGAGTACTCCTTCCATCTTAACTCATTACTGCAAGGATAGAGTAGCTGGGGCGGGGGCAGGGGACCATGCTCTTAGGCGAATTTTAGGCCAATTGGCACAACTAGCGTTTTGCTAAGAGAGCTCTCTGCATCCCACATTGGTGAGTGGCATCTGGGGTCTTAAAAGCTGCCAAGCTGCCATCCAAGGACACAGCAAATGGTCCCAACTCAGCAGGAACAGATGCTCACTGAGGACCAAAATGACATGCGGTAAAGACAACCGAGAAGACAGAGAGACCCACAAGAGTGGGTGCCTACATCGACTTGGGACTGGAAGAACTGGATGGTGCCTGGCCACCACCAGCGATAGCCACGATGGAGCTCACAGAGTGGAGTCTCACTGGCAATACAAAAATAAAAAGGGGTGCATCATGAACTCTCCACTGAAAGACCTCAATTGATGGTCCAGCGGTTTTGGGGTTCCTCTGAGAGCATGGCCCCTGACCGTGATGCTGCCCTTTCCCATAAATTATAACAAAGGTCCACTCTTTGGACAGGAATGGATTGGACTTGGCAAAGCAGAGTGACCATATATTGGAAGCACTTTATGGTTCTATACATCTATAGGATATCATCTTGCTGACCTCTGGCTGGAGGAAGGGGAGTGGATGGAGAGGAGGGGACAGGAGGCTGTTGGGAGAATGAGACATGTATGGAGCAGAGAGGAATAGTGTGCAGTCACTGGACAGGGAGAGCAGTGGAAGCTGCATATAGGTGGGCATGTAAATTTATATGTGAATGTATATTTTCACTCAGTTATGTTAAATAAAAATTTTTAAAAAAATGCTAGTTGTGCCAATTGGCCTTGATTTCGCCTAAGAGCATGGTCCCCTGCCCCCTGCCCCAGCTACTCTATCCTTGCAATACTGGGTTAAGATGGAAGGAGTACTCAAGTTATGCTGAAGTCCACTTAATGTTGTTCTTGATTCCAATGTGTGCGATCACCGCTTTCTCCCAACCAGATTTCTAGCAACTATCTAAACTAAACCTTCCCCCCCCACCCTTCCTTCCTCCCCTCCCTTGCAGCTGTCAAAGTCTTTTCTTCTATACACAAGTCTGTTTTTGAGATCTTATCGTAGAGGTCTCATACAGTATTTGTCCTTTTGTCGCTGACTACTTTCACTCAACATAATGTCTTCCAGTTGAAACCAGGTTAGGAGATGTTTCCTGGAGTCATCGTTATTCTTTATCATTGTGTATATGTACCATATATGCAATATACCATACAGTGAATATAAGTACCATAGTTTACCTATCCTTTCTTCTGTTGTTGGGCATCTGGGTTGATTCCATCTTTTTGCTATCGTGGACTGTGCTGCAATAAACATTCTGGTGCATGTGTCCGTTGGTGTGAAAGGTCTTGATTCTGTAGGATATATTCCAAGTAGTGGAATTACTGGGTCAAATGGTATATCGATATCCATTTTTTTAAGGAAGCGCCAGATTGCTTTCCAAAGTGGCTGGACCATTTTGCAACCCCACCAACAGTGTAGGAGGGTTCCTCTTTCTCCACAGCCTCTCCAGCATTTGTTGTTTTGTGTTTTCTGGATCATGGCCAATCTTGTTGGGGTGAGATGGTATCTCATTGTAGTCTTGATTTGAATTTCTTTAATAACTAAAGATCGTGAACATGTCCGCATGTGTTTTTTGGCTGCCTGGATCTCCTCTTTAGTGAAATGTCTGTCCATCTCCTTTGCCCATTGCTTAATTGGATGGTTTATCTTCTTCTTCTTGATATTTTGTAATATTTTATAGATTATGGAGATCAGACATCAGTCTGACACGGAGTTGCCAAATATTTTTTCCCATTTTGTGGGTGTTCTTTTAATCCTATTAATAACGTCTTTGGATGAGCAAAAGTGTTTGATTCTTAATAGGTTCCACTTCATGGGTCTTTTTGAGACTGGCCTAAGTGTGAGTATTATTTCCACCTTCCTTATACTAGAATGACATGGAAACAAGTAATGTTCTCTGCTTTGAGGATGGAAATTAACCACTGCCAGAACTCTTACCCAAATCAAATAATGGATGGGCCCCTTCTCAACAAACTTCCACTGTTACAGCCACGACTGTATGTCATTCGGACAGATGTATTTGTCCATCTGCACCCTAGCTCATCTTCACCCCCAACCCACATGGGAACTACTGCAGGTAGAGCCATTTTGTGAGACATACAGACTACTGTGTACCTTCTCAACCACTGGGCACAACTGCATTTTTTTCCAAAATTAATATTGACTTTCTGGGTAAAAATGAAGTCATTGTTTTCACTGTTTATCTTAATGAAGCTGAAGTTCTCTGTGAAACCAGTTTTCATTCAATATTGATTACAGACACTGAATGCTGAAGGATCACTATCGTCCCTTGCAATACCTAACTGACACTGAGATTTTCAAACAGACTATTGAGCAAGCTGAGGCAATTTGATATGCAGTAATAATAGCACAAATTCCATATTCAACATCTCCATCCACTCAGATGCCCAAGGTAAGTTAGCCGTTAGGTTGAATCGGTTGCAATCCACTTTTATGGTCCTTACACAAGGGTATCTAATATCCCCTACTCTGTGTTATCAACTGGCAGGCTGTGACCTACAGTAAGTATCACTCCCAGTGAAAGTGCTAGCCTTCCACTATGTGCATGACAAAACAGGCCCCACATAGAAAGGACTGTACACTCTGACAACATACATAGAGTAACAGTGAAGCCATTAAAACAGACAAAAACAAAACCAAACCCACTGTTGCTAAGTCGATTCCTACTCACAGCAACCCTATAGAGCAGAATAGAATTGCATCATAGAGTTTCCAAGGAGTGCCTAGAAGACATAGCACTTAACCACTACACCATCAGAATTTCCTTAAAACAGACAAGATGCAATTAAATCAACAAGGTTATGAGTGGATTCTTGATCAAAACTTGAGAAGATCAATGTAACTCAATCCAGAGGGGTTGACTGTCAAGCTTTTAGCTCTTTTTGCAAAGTAACTGAGAAGAAGGTCCATGGATTGGTGGCACCGTTTGCTACTGGCGCTTGAACATTCCCCATGATGGGACCTTGATAGGTGGTATCTATTTAGTGAGTTACCATATAGCTGTATCTTTACATGGTGACCCAACTAACAGAATGCTTTAGTTGTCCTCTATCAGGCCGCCTGGTCCATCTTTTCACAGGCCCCACAGATTCACATGTGACATCTTAGTTCACCAACTGGAATTGATGCAGAAGACTACTATCACAAGTCAAAAGCACCCACTGGACTTTTGAAGTTGTTATTTCACGAAGTCAGCTAAAATGTATACATGTTATACAGGACAATTACTAGCCTGTAACTGGCCCTTGCTGGACACTGAGTACATGACCCATGGCTAGGAAACAGACTTATCACCAGAAACTCCAATCAAAAGTTTCTAGTATTTTTACTTTTGTTTGCCAGTTACCTTAGTGTATTTACACTTTTGTTCAAAGTGTAAAATTTTTATAAAGTGCATGCTAAAATAAAGGTGTAGGAACTATATAAAAGATATTGGATGAGATTAAAATTAAAATTTAGTAACAATTATAGACAACTAGTTGTACACAGGGTCTCTGTAAGTCAGAACCAACTGAAAAGCCCCTAACAACAGCAACATAGTTTTATATCTGTAATGATAAACTTACTGTTGAGTTTTTCATTCCTTATTTTTTTTTTGTTTCTTACTTGTATTAGGGTTTTTGACACTGAATCTTGATTCTTAAGCATAGTGATTTCATGTATTTCTTTGGCCTGAGCTACAAATGGAAATGTATTTAGGCATTAAATGGAAAAACACAACTACTGTGAAATTTCTGGATTCCAAATAAATAACAAGTGTACAACAGCAGTTTATCTTGTTTTTACAAAATTGTAAGTAAATTACCATATGCTAGATATAATGTGAAAACTGTGAGAGGACTTTTAAGGAGTATGTGTTGATAGTGTCACATTATTTCATAACTATTTCTAGACATCAAATATATTTTGTATTGGTCTTCAGCTTTCATAGATTATTTGCACTATATTATTATACAGAGACCAAATAATAAAATAACAAAAGTTATTTTTCACAATATTATTTATCATTGAGAAGTATTGTAAACAAAATAAATGTCCAAGTATGAGCTGAATAAACTGAGGTATACTTTATAAAACATGATATACAATAAACCGTGACGTATAGTGTGGTACAAACAATATTAGAAAAAAAAAAAGAATGAAAAAGGTCACCAAACTGACATAGAAGGAGTTCCAGAAGATAAGGTTAAATGAATAAATGAGTAAAAAACAGAATAGCCAGGACGCTACCATTTGGGTAATAGAGAAATGGAAATAAGAAAAATAAAGAGTAATAGAGAAATATTTACTTTTACAAAACTATTCTAGGAAAAATAAACCAGAAAACAGTAAAACTGTTTCCCTACAAGGAGGAGGAGGAGGAGGACAGGGGAAATCAGGGATAAGGGGAAAAGGTGGGAACTATACATCTCTAAGTGAACCTTTTACTTTTTTTTTAACTTTGAATGTAGGTTAATAATATGCATATTTCAACAATAAAGTTAACAAGAAGAAATAGGCAACTAAAATTGGGAGCAAATTTAAACAAATGAACCTAATGAAGGGGTTAACAACAAAAACAAAAAAAAACAGTACTCCAAGAAATATATCCCACAGTATGTTATATATATCCTCAGTCTCGGGCAAGAGTGTATGGGTGGATTGTGAACAGATCATGAAATCTTAGCAGGTTTGTTTATACAGGCGTATGAGCTAAGCAGTTCTAAAACAATTGTAGAAACATAGAAATCAGCCAGTAAGTAAATCAACTGATTTATTTTAGGGTTAAGACGTACACCGTTCAAGAAAGAGCATATGCATGAAACGGAGTAGGGTAAGAAAGCCCTGTGGGATGGACTACAATTGGAAGTTTTAGTGAGAACACATGATTTGAAAAATGTGTCTGTGTATGTGTATCTATACACATTATGTGTATGTGCATTTATATGTGGATCATTACATGTGTAATATATGTCTGTATATAAACACTGAGGAGTAAGCCTCCAAGCCAAAATCCTATTTGTGACCTTTTAGGTCTGATAATAGGCAACTGGAAACCCTGGTGGCATAGTGGTTAAATGCTATAGTTGCTAACCAAAAGGTCAGCAGTTCAAATCCACCACATGTTCCTTGGAAACTGTGGGACAGTTCTACTCCATCCTATAGGGTCGCCATGAGTAAAAATCAGCTGGACTGCAACGAGGCTTGGGGTTTAATATGCAGTTACAGTTTTTACCTGATAGGCCTCAGGGGTGAAAGCTGCCCCCCGACCCCCGTCTCTCCCTCTATCTCTGTCACACACACACCCACACACTGAATTCAGTACACAGCCACTGCACTGCAGTCTCTGAGGGAACTGCAGTCGAGAACGCAGGCTCCCCCTCCCCAGGCATGCTCTTACACTTATCTGCATTCTTATCCTAGACACATATATTCAGAGGCCTCTTCATGATGACCAGGGGATGGAGAGGCTTGGCTCAATGCTGTCCGGGTACCTCTACCAAGACAATTTCATCAGAAGACCTTGAAGATACTCTTCTCCATTCTGACTCTCTAGTCTGCCTTCTGCACTCCTAGTCTCTCATTTTTCCTTCTCTCAATCCCTAAGTCCAGAAAATGATAGGAGACTTTTGTGGGGACTACTTTTACAGTGAGACCACCTCTCACCTGGTTTGTTCTGACAAGCCTAACCCTTGACAAAGCTGTTCCTGGAGAAAAATGCAACACTGGGAAAGCCAGAACCTTTTCCTGTTTACTCTCTTGCTTTTACCACGACAGTGAACAAAGACTTAACTGTTACTTTCATCTCGGTTCTTTATCTTCATTGACCCCCTCAACATCTGGCAGCTCTCTGTTTGAGAAACTAGCTAACTGATCACTGTGTTCAATGAAGCATTCTCTCTCTCTAGATTGGAAACCCTGGCTGCACGGTGATTAAAAGCTACAACTGCTAACCAAAGTGTCAGTGGTTCAAATCCACCAGGCACTCCTTGGAAACTCTGTGTGGCAGTGTCCCATAGGGTTACTATGAGTCAGAATTGACCTGGCAGCAATGTTTTCTGCTTTAACAACAACAACAACAAAAATGTCTCTAGAAATATAAAAAACCTAAAGATCCCAGGAACCATTTTGGGTTGAAATCCACTATGAGTTGAAATTGACTCTACAGCAATTTTTTTTTTTTTTAATTGAAGTTGGAGGGCACTTTTGAGATGGTTTGGGACAGTGGCTAGGAGCTTGCCTGCTAATCTTTTGGTTAGCTGATTCTTGGAAACCGTGTAGTCAGATCTACCACGTCCTATAGGGTTGCTAAGAGCCACAATTGACTCCATGACAACAGGTAGTGGATAATTTGCAAGAATCTAAGAGTGTCCACAGGACACTTCACCAGAGATGCCAATGAATTCAGGACGTACAAGCAGACACTCTGAGGTGCTCTTGGATAGCTCTAGGAGACATTTTACAAAAACCTTTTGACTCTCAGGGAGATCCTTTTTCTTTGTCTTTAGCCTCTGAATCTCCAGCCAGTTCTCCCAGTAGTTGGTAATTTAACAGAGATGCTCTAAGAAAGGAGCAGTTCCCGGGCTACTGCTTCTAAATCAAAAGTGGTTGGAGACTCTGCTAGCCAGCTGTGTTGTATCAAATGACTATTGTTAGCTCTTAGCTGGTTGCTGCTGCCACCAGACAGCCTGCAACAGTTACTTTTTGAGATTTGTGCCATATATTTAAACTCGACCGCACTTGGCTATTCTAAAAGAATGTAGAGCCTTCCTCACACCCTTTGTGTAAAATGGTCAAGGCTTCAGAGATTTAATTAGCTCACCTCTAGAATAAGAAACGTAATCTTGCTAAATACAGTGATAAAGAGTGAGACTTTGTAAGAATTTTATGACAAACTCCCTCATTTGGTGTGCCCTAACAACTGCTACTTTGTATGACAAAAGGAGGTAGAGTGGGGTGAGTTGATAATGCCTGGCCACCTGAAATCTTCTGCTTCCTCAGCTAGGTACTATCTGGGCTCAGACAGACACGCCCCACCTATGATATGTTCTCTGCCACTGAAAACTTAACTTGCATTCCCCTTGCAGAAGCTATAGAGGTGCTGATTGTGTAATAGCGGGTATTTTAATCTGCACAAATTTGTATATTTTTTAGTTTTCTATTATTAATTCCTAATTTAACAGCATTGTGATTGGAGAAGACGCTTTGTATTGTTTCAATCATCTTAAAATATATCGAGGCTTGCTTTGTGACCAAACACATGGCCTATTCTTGAGAATTATCTGTATTCACTGGAGAAAAGTGTACATTCATTTGACCCAGTTTCTTGACATAAATGAGTGAGAACTTCTGGTATTGTTTATGTTTGTTGAAGCATCTCAACTGGTGTTCCATCAATTCCTAGAGCCATGTTTCTGCTAACGCCTTTAGAGCAGCTTGAATTTCTTCCTTAGCTACCAGCAGTCCTTGATACTATGCTACCTCCTAGAATGCTTGAGTGTTGACCATTTCTTTTTGGGACAGTGACTGTGTATTCCTTCCATCTTCTTTTGACACATCCTGTGTTGTTCAATATTTTGTCTACAGAAATTTTCAGTACTGCATCTCAAGGCTTGAATGGTAGCTTTAGTTCATTTGGCTTGAGAAATATCAATCACGTCTTTCCCTTTTGGTTTTGCAACTTCACATCTTTTCACATTTCATTATAATACTTTACCTTGTGTTCCTCAACCCCTTTTTGGTATCTTTTGTTCAATTCTTTTACTTCATCACTTCTTTATTCACTTTGGCTACTTTGTGCTCAAGAAAAAGTTTCAGAGTCTCTAAAGTCCACTGTGTTTGAAATCTATTGTTAAGACAGTCTCTAAATTCAGGAGGGATATATTCAAGATTGAATGTTGGCACTCATAGACTTGCTTTCATGTTCTTCAGCTTCAAATAGAACTTTCGTATGAGCAACTGATAATCTGTTTCACAGTTAGTCCCTGGTTTTTGTCTTGATGGATAATATCAAAGTTCTCCATCACTTTCTCTCCACAGATGTGGTAAATTTAAGTCCTGCATAAAATGCATCCAGAGAAGTTCATGTGCATAGCTGTCAACTGTGTTGCTAAAAAAAAACAATTTCCTTTGGATAATCTGTCTTTCAGAATTCTACCACGCAACCTCCAATATCATTTCTATCACCAGAGCAGTATTTTCCAACTACTAAGCCTTCTTCATTTCCAACTTTTGCATCCCAATCACCAAAATTATCAATGCACCTTGATTTTGCATTTGATAAATTTCAGATTGCAGTAGCTGTTAGAGTGGGATGCAATGTGTTTGGAAACTCCCAGAAGCCCTGTTCCCCAGAGAACAGTCAATTCTTTTACCTGCTTGGCAAGACAAAACCCACTGCCACTGAATCAATTCTTACTCATAGTGATCCTATAGGACACAGTAGAACTGCCCCATATAGCAGTTTGCAGAAAAATTCCACAGTCAGAGTTTTTGTTTATTTGACTTGACTTGACTTGCAGAATAGCCCTGTCCCTAGGGCATTTTTCAGAAAAGATTAGAGGTAACTGTTTAGTACAACAGCTGCCTGGTACAGGATTACTAGTTGGGGCTTACAAGAGGCTGACTAAAACAACTGAAGAAGAAAAATCGAGGAATTAAGTATCTATTCTCTGAAATCTAGAACCCCAAGCACGTAGGTATGGCTAGGCACATGTCTCAGAAAGACCTAAGAACTTAATTCTCTAACCTCTGGCTGAACTTGAGACTCTGGGAAAGCAACAAATGAAGGCTAAAGGCAAAGTTGCAAACTGTCTGCCTAAGTGTTAAAGGCATGCCCCAACACACACACATTATCCCTTGGCAAAGTCTAGGAGACTTACTGGTTCAAGACTTTAAAGGAAATCTAATCATCAGCTGACCATTAACGTAACCAAGCAGAGGCTTCAGTGGCTGCACATAAGTATACGAATACATATGTCAGAGAATTTGTTCAGGAAACTCACTAGACAATCAAACAAATGAAAGTAACAACAAATCCTGAGAAGAGGCAATAATTTGTTTTCCAGAGTTGAATATTACATTATTTTAAATGTCTAGATTTCAACAAAAAATTGACATAAAGAAACAAAACACCGTGGCCAATACACAGAAGGGAAACAACAGTCAAAATGAACTGTCCTGATTACTTACTGGCCAAAAATTTTAAAGACAGCTCTTATAAATATATTCAAATAATTAAAAGAAACAATATGTAAAGAACTGAGGAAAATAATGAGAATGATGTCTCACCAGTTAGAGAATATCAGTAACTAGCTAGAAATTGTGCATATATATGTGTGTATATATATATATATATGTATGTATGTCAAATAGAAATTATGGAGTTGCAAACTACAGCAATGAAAAAAGAAAATTAAAGATGGTTTTGGAAAATTAAAAAATTTAAAATATAATGAAATTAAGTGTAGATAAATTGACATTATGCAGTCTGAGGAAAAGAAAGAACGGAGAGCCTCAGAAACCTGAGAAAAACTGTTAAGAGTATTAACATATGCATAATGAGCATCCCAGAAAGGGAAAAACAATCTTCACATCTAGAAAGCTCAACAAATCCCAAGTAGGATAAATGTAAAAAAAAAAAATCTACATACTTTATAGTCAAAGTTCAAGATATAAAAAATAAAAACCAAGAAAAGCTTGGACGTAGAAGACAACTAGCACTTTAAGTTGGAAAATTCCCAATAACGTTTATATAAAATCCCCAATAACAGCTTATTTTTCATCAGAAAACAGGGAAATCAGAAGATAGTAAGATGACGTATTCAAGACACTTAAAGAAAAAGGCTGTCAAGGAATATTCTGTATCCAGTACGACTATCTTTAAGGAAAGAGAGAAAAGAAAGACTTAACACCAGGAACAAGTCAAAAAGGCCCACTTGCATCACTTCTCTTCAACTGTAATGGTGTTTCTAGTTAGGATCTTTAGACAAAAAGGAAGGAAAGAAAGGAGGGGAAGGAGGAGAAAACAGGAAGGAAAAAAATATCTAGATGAGAAAGGAATAAGTAAAACTATTTACAGATAACATGACCTTGTATGTCAAAAATCCTAAGGAATCCATACACACAAAACTAATAAATGAATTCAGGAAATTGCAGTTTACAAAAATCAACTAAACTTCTATGCATTAGCAATGAACAGCCTAGAATAAAATTAAGAATTCTATTTAAGTATTATCAAAATGAGTAAATGCTTAGAAATTAATTTAACATAATAAACAGAAGAGTTGCACAATAAAAACTGTAAACATCATTGAAAGAAATTAAACAAGATGTAAATACATGGAAAAACATACCATGGTTACAGATTATTAGATGTACCATCATTAACCCTGGCGGTGCTGTGGTTAAGTGCTACATTTTCTAATCAGAAGATTAGCAGTTTGAATCTGTCAGGTCCTCCTTTGAAACTCTATGAAACAGTTCTACTCTGGCCTATAGTGTCGTTATGAGTCAGACTCAACTCAGTGGCAGTGGCCTTCGTTTTCATTATTGTTAAGATGTCAATACTCCCCCCACATCAAACAATCAAG
The DNA here is from genome assembly GCA_028571685.1 of Heterohyrax brucei. Lineage (NCBI taxonomy): Eukaryota > Metazoa > Chordata > Mammalia > Hyracoidea > Procaviidae > Heterohyrax > Heterohyrax brucei. Next base: position 15,980,224 of record CM053142.1, on the reverse strand, counting down.
AGATTCAATATAACCACTATCAAAATCCTTGGCAGCTTTTTTGCAGAAATTAACAAGGTGATAACAATATTCATATAGAAATTCAAGTCATCCAGGAGAGTCAAAACAATATTAAAAAAGAGGAAAAAAAGTTGGAAGGCTACTACTTCTCAATTTTGAAACTACAATTGATGGTCCATGGGCCTCAGAGTTTCCCTGGGAGTATGGCCCCTGGCCCTGATGCTGCCCCTGTCCATAAATCACAATGGAGGGCAACTCTTGGACAGGAATGGATTGGACTTGGTGACACAGAGTGACCATATCATGTGAGCACTTTATGGTTATATGCATCTATAGGATGTTGTCCCGCTGATCTCTTACTGGAGGAAGGGGAGTGGGTAGAGAGTAGGGGATAGGAAACTGTTGAGAGGATAAGACATGTACGCAGAGGAGAGAAAGAGTGTGCTGTCACCAGGCAGGGAGAGCAGTGGGAGCTGCATATAGGTGGACATGCAATTTATATGGGAATATACATTTTCATTCAACCATAATAAAATAAAATAAAAGGCAGTGTGGCAATGGCATAAGAACTGGCACACAGACTAACGGAATAGCATTGAAAATTCAGAACGTAACCTTTATATTTATGATAAACTGATTTTCTAGGACATCAAGTCACTTCAATGAGGAAAAATCAGACTTTTCAATAAATGTTACTTGCCAAGTGCTGTCAACTCATGGCACGGCACAGACAACTAAATATTCAAATGGAAGTTGAATCCCTATCTCACCCAGTATGCAAATCAAAGTGGATCACAGGCATAATTATAAGAGCCAAAACTGTAAAACACTTAAAAGAATTAATAGGGATAGATTTCTGTGACCTTGGGTTAGATATTGGTTTTGTCAATAAAGCACAAGAAGCAAAACTAACATAAGAAAATATAAAGTGGACTTCTTCAAAACTGAAAAATTTTATGCTTTAAAGAATACCATCTGCCAATATATAAGTAGTAATTTTGATGAAGGGTAAGACAGTACAATACAATTTGGCCAATGCTTCAGAAACATTCAGACTCCCCAAGAGACTGATTTATTGGGCTGAGGATGGGAGACTATGGTCTCAGAGGATATCTAGCTCAATTGGCATAACATGTTTATAAAGAAAATGTTTTACATCCTACTCTGGTGAGTATCATCTAGGATCTTAAAAGTTTATGAGCACCCATCTAACACTCCACTGTTTGCACCCCACCTGGAGCAAAGGAGAATGAAGAAAACCAAAGATCCAAAAGAAAGATCAGTCCAAAGAACTAATGGACCCAAACTACCATGGTCTCTACCATCCTGAGCCCAGAACAACCAGATGGTGCCCAGGTATCACCACCAACTACTCTACAAGTGATCACAATACAGGATCCTAGACAGAACAGGAGAAAAAATTGTAGAACAAAATTCAAATTTACACATACACATAAAAAGACCAGGCCTGTTGGTCTGAAAGATACTACAGAAACGTCAAGAGAACGACTCCAGCAACCTTCAAAGCTCAGTAATGATGTAAGCACTAAGGTTCACCCATCAGCCAAAGACTGGGCAGGCCTATAAAACAAACAATAATACACATAACTTAACCACATATACAAGATTAAATGGGCACATTAGCCCAGGGACAAGGACATGAATTTGGCTGGGAGTGACAAAATAGCATGGGGAACACTGTCTTTGGCTGGGTTCTCTAGGGAAGCAAAAGCAGTAATGCATATGATACATACAGAAAAAGACTTATATAAAGGAAACAGCTCACACAATTGTAGAAGCTGAACTGTCCCAAGTCCTACACTGGAATACAAGCTCACACAGCCTCAGAAGCTGGTGAATCCTAGGTGGGAAGGCCAGAGATTAGAGTTCCAGCTGACAGGCCATCAAGGTCAGCAAATCCCAAGATGCCAGGCAAGACTGCAAGATTTCAGCTGATTCATGTAGCTGCAGAGGTTGGTGAATCCAGGATCAGCAGGTCATGGAATAGTACTCTTACTCATAGGCTGTGAGAGTCAATGAACCCCCATAGCTGTTCAGTTCGTTTCAAGTCCCCAAAACCAGACAAGAGAGTAGCAGCTGCTGAATCTACAACAACCAAAGCTTTGACAACATGAGCAGACAGGAAGTAGATGGCAGAAGGCAGAGAAATGAAGGATGAAGGTGGGCAGTGAGCCATGACAGGCCTCACCCCAGTCACATTACACAGAAGCCAAAACATTGAGAATCATGGTCTAGCCAAGTTGACACACAATCTTACCCATCACAAACACAAAGTCAAGAAGGGCAAGGTGTTGACATGTAGCAAGGTTGGCAACCAATATCACAAAACAACATGTGTACTAATTGTTTAGTGAGAAACTCATTTGTTGCATAAATCTTTATCTAAAGCATAATTTTTTTAAAAAGACTAGCATCTGGGGTCTTAAAAGCCCATGAGCAGCTGTCTAAGATAAATCTACCAGTCCCACCTTGACAAGAACAAAGGAGAATGAAGAAGACCAAAGACACAAGGGAAAGATTAGTTCAAAGGACAAATGGACCCCAACTACCAAGACCTCTACCAGACAGAGCCCAGAGCAATAGATGGTGCCGACTTATCACCACAGACTGCTTTAACAGGGATCGAAACAGAGGGCCCCAGACAGAGTGGGAGACAACTTTAGAACAAAATTAAATTCCCACACAACACACAAAAAAAGACCAGGCTTGCTGGTCTAACAGACACTAGAGAAACCCTGAGAGTATGCCTCCTGGACATCCTTTTAGCTTAGTACCACAGTCACTCCTGAGGGTCTTCCTTCAGCCAAAGACTGGACAGGGCTATAGGGCCAGCAATAACACATAATGAGGAATGTGCTTCAGAGCTTATTAATGCGTGGGAGATTAATGGGCACACCAGCCCAAAAACCAAGAGAAGGTAAAAAGGGATAGAAGACTGGACAAATGGAAATAATGGAAACTGGGGTAGAGAAGGGAAGCATGTTGACACACCACAGGGTTGGCAGCCAATGTCACAAAACAATTTGTGTATTGACTGTTTTAAAAACAGAGAGAGAGAACTGGTCAAAAACAATTACAATCCAGCAAAGAAATGAAAAGTGATAGTACTGGAAGTGAAATTGGTATACAACATACAGATACAAAGTTATGTAAGAAGTAGCTGAGGGTAAGAATGTCAATAGTGTCATATTTCAAGTGACTCTAGGTACACCCAACAGAATTTAGTGAAAGTAAACACCTTGACATAAGGAAGGAAAGGGACTACAATAAAAATGATGAAGATGTCCCAGAAGAATGTCACATTAAAGGAACTCTTGGCTGGCTGTAAATATTTCATGATAAAAGTTCAAAAGATAAAACACTGGATGTTGGTCCAAATTTAAACAACAAACAGAGAAAACAAACAAGCCCAGTGCCATCCAGTCAATGTCAACTCATAGTGACCCTATTAGACAGAGTAGAACTGCCCCATAGTTTCCAACGAGCATCTGGTGGATTTGAACTGCTGACCTTTTAGCTAATGCTATAGCACTCTAGCACTATGCCACTAGGGTTTCTGGTCCAAACTTAGAAGTATGCTAATTTGCCAAAACATAGGAAAAAATTCTACTTGACTATTGTAAATTATATGAAAAGGAAAAAAAAAAGTAAATCTGTTTATATGACTCTTTAGAATGATTTTTTTTTTCATTTCACAAACAAATACCAAACCTAAGTCAAAATAAAGAACACCAAAATAATGCACAGATGATTTGCAGAATGGGAGAAAACATTTACAATCCCTTATGACATATCCAGAAACCATGGTGGCATAGTGGGTTAAGTGCTACATCTGCTAACCAAAAGGTCAGCAGTTCAAATCTGCCGGGCTGTCCTTGGAAACTCTATGGCACAGTTCTACTCTGACCTCTAGGGTCATTATGAGATGGACCCAACTCAACAGCAGTGTGTTTGTTTTGGGGGGGCATATAACATATCCATATCCAAAATATAGTAAGAACTCCTACAACTCAGTAATAAAAAGATAAACTATCCAACTAAAAAGAGGAAGAGGATCTGAAATCACATTTCTCCATATAATAAGCATGTGAACATGCTGAACATCATGGTCATTAGAGAAACACACAACAAAACCCACAATAAAGTATTACTTCACATCCATTAGTATGTTTATAATAATTTTTTTTTAAAGACAGTGGCAAGTCCAAGATGACTGAGTAGTCAGCTGCTTCCTATGAACTCTCTAACAACAAAAACCCAAAAGAACAAGTGAATCTAGAATCTATTACATATTATATCCTAGGAACCCTGAACATCAAAGGGAAAGTTTAGAAATTAGACTGAGCAACAGGGCAGGGAGAGTAGGTCCAGAAGTACCTAGAACTTGCCAGAAGTGACCACCAGGAATCAGCTGTGGCCAGCATGATGAGTGGTACTGTGGTGTTCAGAAGGCATTCTCCTCAGTGGCTAAAAGGAGCAGAAAGTACACTCAAGCATCCACAACCAGTGAAAAGCAACACTTGACTGTTAAAAGCTAAGTGACTGGCATCTACGTATTGAGCACATGGATCTAAATCTTTCCTTAGGGAGAAACCTCTTTCCCATTTCCCAGTGCCATGAGTCGGATCCAACTCGACGGCACTTGGCTGGCCCCCTCCCGTCCCTACATTTCACCTTCTTCCAAAGCCTGAAGTTACTAACTGAGCTGGAAGTAGGACACCTAAACCTGATCTGAGCCAGTCTCCTCGACTTGGACCTGGAAAAATTTAACAATCTGGGAGAAGGGGGAAAAAAATCTGCCAACTCATCTGACCTGCAAATTCAGACAAAAAAAAACTGACTTAAAGAAATACACCATCCTCAGAGACACTGAAGGATGGCTGTTAGCTCTCCACCTTTCTCAGCACCTGCAGCCAGATACCTGTGCCTACACCAATCACCTCTGTACATCTATGACAGTAGGAGAAAGTCTGAACCATATATTTCATGAGTGACTACCTGGACACATGAGCTGAATTCATACAAGAAGAGTAAATGGACTCCTGTGCTCATGTGTCTCATAACAGCTTTAGCCTCCTGGTGACAAGATGTTAAGAGCTTCAAAGCCACCAATAAGCAAACTAGCACACAAGATCAGCCTATTGGGACATTTTGAAACAAAACAAGAAGTTAGAGCACAATAAGCAAATACAACAGAAATGAATTCAACAATTTACTGATAGCTCAAAGACAACAGTCCGTATCAAGTAATGTGAAGAGGCAGACTACAATGGCTTCAGAAAGCTCCTAAAACAAAAAATCAAGAAATATTCCAGATGAAGAGAACTTCCTAGAATTATCAGATGTACAATATAAAAAATTAATAAAGATCAGGAAAGAGATGAGGAAAACTGCAGCACAACATAACGATAAATTGAACAGGCTGCAAGAAAGCATACAGCAGCATGGGTTTAAAATCAGAAAATTAATAATGAAATTACAGAATTATAATAAAATCATAAATCAATAGAAAGTCAGTGGAGCAGAACCGAGGAAATGGAAGCCTGAATTAGTAAGATTGACAATAAAGCACATAACATCAACATACTAGAGGAAAAACAAAATCATTCTTAAAAATTAAGAAATGCTTATTTTTTAGCGGGGCTTATGTGGGACTCTGTCAAAAGGAATAATCTACAGGTGTTAGAGCATTAGAATGGGGGTTAACAGAAAATACAGAGAGAATTGATGAAGATTTGTTGACAGAGAATAACCCTAATGTCATGAAAGATAGACAATATGTATCCAAGATGCTCATCAAAGTCTGCAAAAGGCACTTCCCAAAAGAAAGACATCAAGGGATACTGTAATCAAACTTGCAAAAATTAAAGATAAGGAGACAGCTTTAAAACTGTCTAGGGATAAGTAAAAAATAATCTACAAAGTGGAGTCAATAAGAACATGACACCATGCAGGCAAGACAGCAATGGCATGACATAAACAGAGCCTTGAAGGAAAATAACTGCTAGCCAAGAATCATATGTCCAGCAAAACTGTTTCTCAAATATGGTGGTGAAATAAGGACACCAAGAAAACTGAAATTTAGGGGATTAGCGTAAAACCAAACCAAAGTTACAAGAAATACTAAAGGAAATCCTTCAGTTAGAAAATTAATAACATATGATAGCAATCCAAGGCTAGAACACAGAACAGAGCAACTAGATATGAACTTAAATAGGGAAATCACAAAAATAAATCAAAGGCAAAACACTGAAACTAAGAGTCACCATGAGTCAGATCCGACTCAACAGCACTTTGCTTTGGCTTTAAGGAAACAGAGATGTCATCATGTAAACATTATAACAAAAAAGAGGACCTAAAAAAGTGTCATCATAGATCTTTCTTATGGAGAGGAAGTCAAGACAACAGAAGGAAATTGAAGATTGGTTTAAATTTTGAAAAACGGGTAAATATTAAGGAAATCATAAAGGAAATTATCAAATCTTTGCCTCAAACCAAAAAAAAACAATAAAAACATGAAGTCTCAGAAAATACAAAACCAACAGTAAAGAAAACACATAAAGAAAAACAACTCAGAACAGAAAAGTAGGACAAAGGAATTGTCCACAACACATAAAAAAGACATCAAAATGACACTATTAAACTCATACCTATCATTACACTGAATGTAAATGGATTAAACGTTCCAGCAAAGAGAGGCAGATTGGATAAAACACGCACACACACAATCCATCTGTATGCTGCCTAAAGAGGCATACCCTAGGCTTAAAAGATGCAGACAAACTAAAAGGATGGTAAAAATACATCAAGCAAACAAACATTTAAAAAAAAGAGCAGGAGAACCATTATTATGTTCTGATAAAATGGTCATTGAAGTAAAATACAAAGTAAAACAGAACAAAGGGACACTGCATGGTTTAATGTCAGGAAAGAGTTGTAACCTTTGACCATATATTTTCTATCTACATGCCAAGCAAATAATCCAAGAAACTGGATTAGACAATGAAGAATGAGGCATCAGGATTGGAGGATGACTCATTAACAGTCTGAGTTACGCAGATGACACCACATTACTTGCTGGAAATGAAGAAGATTTGAAACACTTATGATGAAGATCAGGGACCATAGCTTCAGTATGGATTGCACCTCAACATCAAGAAAACAAAAATCCTCACAGCTGGACCAGTAAGTACCATTGTCCTAAATGGAGAAGGGACTGAAGTTGTCAAGGATTTCATTTGACTTGAGTCCACAATCAATGCCCATGGAAGCAGCAGTCAAGAAATCAAAAGGCGCATTGCATTGGGAAAATCTGTTGCAAAGTATCTCTTTCAAGTATTGAAAAGTAAAGATGACACCTTGAAGACTAAAGGGTGCCTGCCCAAGCCATGGTATTTTTCAATCACATCATATGCATGTGAAAGCTGGACAATGAACAAAGAAGACATAAGAACTGATGCCTTTGAACAGTGGTGTTGGAGAATAATAATGAATGTACCATAAACTGTCAAAAGAACAGAGTGCTCCTTGGAAGCAAAGATGGCAAGACTGTGTCTTAACATACTTTGAAGTTATCAGTCCCTGGAGAAGGACACCATACTTGGTAGAGTGGAGAGTCAGTAAAAAAGAGGAAGACCCTCGACAAGATGGATTGACACAGTGGCCGCAACAATGGGCTTAAGCATAAAAATTGTGGACATGGTGCAAGATCAGCCAGTGTTTTGTTCTGTTGTGCATAGGGTCAGTATGAATCAGAGCCACTTGACAGCACCTAACACAATAACAACAAAGTAAAACACACCACACTGAATGAAAAAGGTCACTAGATAATGACTGACGGTTCAATAGTTCATGAGGTTATAAGCGTGTTAAATCTTCATACACCCAATGAGAAGGCTTCTCAATACATAAAATGGATGCAAACTGCATTGTAAACAGAAATATTTCCACAATAATTGTACGAGACTTCAATAAACCATTTTGAGCAAAGGACAGAAATTCATGAAAAACACTCAATAAAAACATAGAAGATCTAAATGTCAAAATCAACCAACTGACTTCATATACATATACAGAACACTAGACTCAACAGTAACCAAGTACAGTTTCTTTTCTAATGCACATGAAACATTCTCTAAAATAGACCACATAATGGCTACAAAGTAAGCCTTAACAAAATTCAAAGCTTCAAAATATTACAAAGCATCTTTTGAGAATGTAAAACCATAAAAGTAGAAATCAATAACAAAAAAAAAATCACATAGGGAAACTGCACAACACCTTGCTCAAAAACCATTGGGTTAGAGCGGAAATCAAGGACAGAATAAAAAAATTCAAAGAATCAAATGAGAACGAAACTGCAACTTATTGGAGCCTTTGGAACACAGCAAAGCAGCACCCAGAGGTCAATTTATCTCAGTAAATGCATTCATACAAAAAGGACCCAAATTAAAGCATTAACTTGAACAAATTAAAGCATACAACTTGAACAAGTCGAAATAGAGCGGCAAAAGAACCCCTCAGGCAGTAGAAGAAAGCAAATAATAAAAATTAGAGCAAAACTAAATGAATCAGAGAATAGATAAATGGTTGAAAGAATTAATAAGACCAAAGCAAGTTGCCTGAACTGACCAAAAAAATTAGTAAGCTGTGGGCCAAACTAACAAAAACAGGAGAGCAACCAAACAACCCAAATAAGAAATGAGGTGGGTGACATCACAACAGACGCAACCAAAATTTAAAAACTAGTAACAGAATACTATGAAAAATCGTACTCTAACAAATTTTAAAACTTAGAAGAAATGGATAAATTTCTAGAAACACACTACATAAACTAACAAAAATAGAAGTAGAACAACTAAATAATCTCAACACAAACCTTTTTGAAAAGAGTTAAACCACTATCACCAAAAGGCATTCCAGAGCATAGAAAGGAGGGAATATTAGCATAACTCTGATACCAAAACCAAGTAACGACAATATAAAAAAGCAAAATTACAGACCAGTATCCCTCAAAAACTTAGAAGCAAAAATTCTCAACAGAAAGAAAAATTCACCATGACCAAGTAGGATTCACATCAGGGCTGCAGGGATGGTTCAACATTAGAAAAACCATAAACACAATCAACCACATAAATGAAACAAAAGATAAGAACCACTTGATTTGATCAATTAATGCAGAAAGGGCGTTTAACAAAGTCCAACACCTATTCATTTAAAAACTCTCAGCAAAAGACAAATTGCAAGGAAATTCCTCACCAGAAAAAAGGGCATTTATACAAAGCCAACAGCAAATATCATCTTAAATGGAAAGAGTCTGAAAACATTTCTTTTGAGAACAGGAATCAAAGAAGGATGCCCTTTGTCACCACTTTCATTCAACATACTGTTGGAGGTCCTGGCCAGAGCAATTAGGCAAGATAAAGAAATGAAGGGCATCCAAATTGTTAGGGAAGAAGTAAAAGTATCTCTATTTGCAGATGATATGATCTTATACACAGAAAACTCTAAAGAATCCACACGCACGTGCACGCGCGCACACACACTAAATAAACAAATAAAAATGACTACCTGAACTAATAAAAAGTTCAACAAACATCAGGATACAACATAAACAAACAAAAATCATTTGACTCATTTACACCAACAAAGAGGAAGTCACCAAATCAATACCACCTACAATAGCCTCCAAGAAAATAAAATACCTGGAAATAAATCTAACCACAGACATAAAAGACCTATACAAAGAAAACTACAAGACACTACTATAAGTAAGAAACCAAGAGAGACCTACATAAATGGAAAAACCTACTCTGCTCATGGATAAGAAGACTCAACATAGTGAAAATGTCTGTTCTACCCAAAGCCATCTATAGATACAATGCAATTGCAATACAAATTCCAATGGCATTTTTTAATGTGATGGAGAAACAAATCACCAACTTCATAGGCAAAGGGAAGAATCCCTAGATAAGTAAAGCACTGCTGAAGATGAAGAACAAAATGGGAAGCCTGCCTTTACCTTACTTTAGAAACTATTACACTGCCACAGTAGTCAAAACAGCTTGGTACTGGTACAAAGACACATACATAGACCAGTGGGACCAAGTTGAGAATCTAGACATAAAATCAGCCACCTATGAGCAAATAATATTTGACAAAGGCCCAAAGTCCATAAACTGGGGTAAAGACGGTTTTTTAAAAAATTCTACTAGAATAACTAGATACCATCTGCAAAAAAAAGAAAACAAGACTTTTATCTCTCTCACAGTTTTAATCATCTACTGCTGCTATAACAGAAATATCACAAAGTGGATGGCTTGAACAAAGGAAAGTTTATTTCAGTAGGCTACAAGTTTGAATTCAGGGTGTCCACACCATGGGAAGGCTTTTCCTCTGTCAGCTCTTGAGGCAAGTCCTTATGTTACACCAGTCTTTGGCCAGGGAGCATATTGGTGCAGGAACTGCAGCTCTGATGGATGCTCTCTACTTCCCATGCTGCTTTCTTGATGTTATGAGATTCCTAACTCTCTGCTTGCTTCCTTTTCCTTTTAACTCTTGTAGGATAAAAGGATAAAAGGTGGTGCAAGCCACTCTAGGGAAACTTCCTTTAAAATGGAACAGGGAGGTGACCTTAGGGAGGGATTTACAGTCCCACCCTAATCCTCTTTAACATAATCATACTAGCTATTAGGCACAGGCAGAGATTAGGTTGTACAGTATATGAAAATCACAAAATATTGGGAATGATCACCCAGCGAAATGGCTACACACACTGTTAGGGGAACACAGTTCAATCCACGACACACACCATGCACAAAAGCAAACTCAAAATGGATCAAAGACCTAAGTATCAAATCTAAAACAGTAAAGATCATGGAAGAAAAAAAATAGGGATAATGAAAGCCATAATATATGGCATAGACAGATTACAAAACATTACTAACAATGGACAATCACCAGAAAAGACAACACATAACTGGGAATTGCGTAGAAGTAAAAATTGCTCATCCAAAGACTTCACCGTAAGAGCAGAAAGACAAACTTCAGAATGAGAAAAAAATGTTGTCTAGAACAAATCTGATCAGCATCTAATCTCTATAATTTACAAGATACTGTAAAACCTCAACAATAAAAAGACAAATAACAGAATTAAAAAATGGGCAAAGGATATGAACAGGCACTTCACCAAAGAAGACATCTAGGCAGCTAACAGATACATGAGGAAATGTTCAGGATCATTAGCCATTAAGCCGGCCTAGAGAAATCCAAATCAAAAGTATAATGAGATTTCTCTTTAAGTCATCCAGTGCTGCTTTAACAGAAATACTATAAGTAGATAGTATTAAAAAGAGAAATTTTATTCTGTCACTCTCTGGGTAGATTAAAGACCAAATTCAAGGTGCCAGCTCCAGGGAAAGACTTTTCTGACCGCTCTGGATAAAAGTCTTTGTCCTCAACCTTCTCCTAGAGTCGGAGCTTCTGATGTGCAGGAACCCCAGTGTCTTTCCAAAGGACACCCTCAGCTCTCAGCACTGCTTCTTGGTAATAAGAGTTCTTCCAAATATCTCTCTATTAGCTTCTTTCCTTTATATCTCAAGAGATTGCCTCAAAGCACAATATATTCCTACATTCAAAGTCCTGCTTCACTAACACAGCTGCCACCCATCCTCCCTTATTAACATCAGAGAGGCAGGATTTACAACGTGCAGAAACATGGCACAATACCAGGAATCATGACCTAGCCAAATTGCTACACACATGTTTTAGGGGGACACAATTCAATCCACGACATCATCTCACCCTAACAAGGCTGATATTAATCCAAAAAACACACAATAATAAATGTCAGCGAGGCTGTGGAGAGACTGGAACACTTCTGCCCTGTTGTTAGGAATGTTAAACGGTACGACCATTTTGGAAATTGATTTGGTGCCTTCTTAAAAAGCTTCAGCTAGAACCACATGATCCAGCAACCCTACTTCCAGGAATATATTCAAGAAAAATAAGTGTTGTCACACAAATAGATACATGCACACCAATGTTTATTGCCACACTATCCACAATAGAAAAAGATGGAATCAACCTAGGTACCTATCAACAAATGAATGTATAAACAAAGTATGGTATATCCACACAATGGAATATTATGCAATGATAAAGGACAACTATGATCTTGGTAAACATCTCATAATATGGAGAATTTTGGAAGACACGCTGAGCACAATTAGTTGCAAGAGGACACTCATTGTATGAGACCAATATTATGAGGACTCAAGGAACGATTTAAATACAGAAGAAAAGAGTCTTCGATGGTTACAAGGGTGGGGATGGAGGAAGAGGGGTGCTCATTGATACTAGGTATGAAATGGGTTAGGTGAAGGGAGGGACAGGGCACAGTATAAGGGAGGTCGGAACAGGTGGACTAAACCAAAAGCTAAGAGGTTTCCTAAATATAACTCAACATTTCAAAGGACAGAGTAGCAGGGCACAAGAACCTTGGTTTTAGATGACATGCAGGTCAATTGGCATAAAAAAAACTTTTAAGAAAATGTTCTGTATCTCACTTTGGTGAGTGGTATCTAGGGTGTTAAAAGCAAGCAAGCATCCATTTAAGTAGCATAAATTAGTCCCAATACCTTGGATCAGAGAAGAATGGAAGACATCAAAGACATGATGAAAATATGAGCCCAGGAGACAAAAGGGAGCATAATTATGAGGAGACTATCTCTACATGGACCAGAAGGATTAGATGTAGATGGTGCCCAGCCACCACCAATGACTCCCCTGACAGAGAATACAACATAGAGTTCCTGACACAGTGTGAGAAAAATAGGTGTGCAGAACTAGAACTCTATTAAAAAGACAAGACTCAATGATCCAACAGACTGGAGGGTCCATGGATAATGCTGTCCCCAGATTCTTTGTTAGTCCCAAAGTTAACTCTTCAGACAAAGATTGGGCGAGACTATTACACAAAATGATACCAGCAAAGAGACTGCTTCTTGGCTTAAGTATATACATGAGGCTAACTGGGCAGATCCTGTCCAGAAGTGAGATGAGAGGGTGGAAGGAGATAGGAGCTGGTTAAATGGATAGAAAGAGTGCTGTTATATGGTGGGGAGAGTAGCTAGACTTACATAGCAGTGTGTGTGCAAGTTTTGTGTAATAAGTTAACTTGGATTGTAAATTTTCACTTAAAGCACAACCAAATATTTGATTAACAACAACAAAAAAAGACATCCCATAAAGAGTGTGAGAAAGAATGTGGGAAAAACTGGAATCCTCACCCATTTCTGTTGGGAATGTACAATGGTGCAGCTGTTTTGGGAAAAACTTTTGGTTGTTTCACAAAATTTTGAAGAGTTAATACATGACTGCCCAATTCTAGCCCTAGGAATTTACCAAAAAGAAATGAAATCACATGTCCACACAAAAACTTGTAATATTCATAGCAATAGCCAAAAATGTAGAAACAGCTCAAGTTTCTATCAACTGATGAATGAACAAAATATGTACATCCAAACAATGGAGTACTAGTTAGCTATAAACAGCAAGGAAGAACTTTGAAAAGAGGATGATTACTAAAAGTTATACACATAAGGCCATGTATTGTGTTATTCTATTATATGAATTATCCATAATAGCTAAAATCATTACAGAAAAAATATTATTAATTGATTCTTTGGTGGTTAGCATAAATACATTTAATGTTTTGCTTTTATCCTTACCTAGGGTAAATTAACTCCATTAATATACAGAAACTCTATACCCATGTAGTTTCCCACCTGCATTTACATTGCTGTCGTCTCTTACATCTTCATATATCACATGGTCTCCACTTTTCCACTCTGGGTTCCTTATTACCAGCTTTCCTGTCCCCTCCTGTCTTTTTGTCTGAGCCCTTAGGCTGGTGTATCCATTTACTCTCATTTTGTATTGTGGGCTTATTAATGTCTTAAGCCAATCTCTTTTGAGACAGAAAGGAGAGAAGCATGCAGAGAGCCATGAGGGGGTCATATAACCAAGAAAATGGTGTCAGAAGCAGAGCAAGCACATCCTTTGGACCTGAGGATCCTGTGCTGAGATGCTCTTAGACCAAAGAAAGACCAGGGCATCATAAGGATGTTTCCCCAGGGATGACACAGAGTTGAAGCTTTCTGTCGGGAATATTGTTGTTGCTGTTAGGTGCTGTCGAGTCAGTTCTGACTCATAGCGACCTTATGAACAACAGAATGAAACACTGTCCGGTCTTGCACCATGTACACAATAGTTTTTATGCTTAAGTGCATTGTTGCGGCCACTGCGTCAGTCCATCTCGTCGAGGGTCTTCCTCTTTTTTGCTGACCCTCCACTGTAACAAGCATGATGTCCTTCTCCAGGGGCTGATCTTTCCTGACAACATGTCCAAAGTACGTAAGATGTAGTCTTGCCGTCTTTGCTTCAAAGGAGCACTCTGATTGTATTTCTAGAACAGATCTGTTGGTTCTTTTGGCGGTTCCTGTTATACTCAACATTATTCTACATTAGAATTCAAAGGCATCAATTCTTCTGTCTTCTTTGTTCATGGTCCAGCTTTCACACGCATATGATGTGAAGGAAAATACCATGCATGACTTGGGTCAGGAGTGTTTTAGTCTCCAACGTGACATCCTTACTTTGGAAGACACTGAGGAGGTCCTTGGCAGCAGATTTTCCCAATGCAACGTGTCTTGATTTCTTGACTGCTGCTTCCAAGGGTACTGATTCTGGACCCAAGTCAAAAGAAATCCTTGACAACCTCAATCCCTTCTCCATTTATGACAATGTTGCTTACTGATTCAGTTATGAGGGTTTTTGTTTTCCTGATGTTGAGGTGCAATCCATACTGAAGGCTGTGGTCCTTGATCTTCATCAGTATGTATCTCAAATCTTCATTTCCAGAAAGTAAGGTGGTGTCATCTGTATAACACAGGTTGTTAATGAGTTGTCCTCCAATCCTGATGCCTCATTCTTCATCATAGGATCCGGCTTCTCTGATTATTTCCTTAGCATACAGATTAAAGAGGTATGGTGAAAGGACACAACCCTGACACACATCCTTCCCCACTTTAAACCATACAGTGTCCCCTTGTTCTGTTTGCACAACTGCCTCTTGATCCATATACAGATTCCTCAAGAGCACAGTTAGGTGTTCTGGAATTCCCATTCTCCACAATGTTACCCATAAGTTAGTATGATCCACACAGCCGAATGCTTCTGTGTGGTCAATGAAACACAAGTAAACATCTTGTGGGTATTCTTTGCTTTCAGCCAAGATTCATCTGACATCAGCAATGATATCCCTCATTCCACATCCTCTTCTGAACCCTGCTTGAATTTCTGGCAGTTCTTTGTCAATATATTGTGGTAGTTGCTATTGAATGATCTTGAGCATACTTTTACTTGCATGTGATATCAATGATATTGTTCAGTAATTTCCACAATTGGTTGGATCACCTTTATTTGGAATGGGCATAAATATGGATCTCTTCCAGTTAATTGGCCAAGTAGCTTCCTCCAGATTTCTTGGCATCGCCTGGTAATGGGCACCCTGAATTAAGACTTCTGGCCTACTAGACTGTGAGAGAACAAACTTTTCTTTGTTAAAGCCATCCACTTGTGGTATATCTGCTACAGCAGCACTAGATGACCAAAATAGCTAGTGATCTCAAGCATTTCCTCATGCATCTGTTGGATACTTGAATGTCCTCTCTTATGAAGGGTCTGTTTTCATATCCTTTGCCCATTTTTAAATTGGATGCTTTGTCTTTTTGTAATACAGATGTTGGTTTTTCCTGTAGATTTTGGAGATCAGACCTTTGTTGCATCTTTCATAGTCCCAATTTTTTTCCCCAGTGTGTAGGATCTCTTTTTATATTTTTGGTAAAGTCTTTTGATGACCATAAGTGTTTAATTTATAGATGATCACAGTTAATGAGCTTATCTTCTAGTGCTGAAAGATTTGTTTTCCCTTTCAATCTTCTCTCTTGTTATGGATTTGTTGATTTTATCAACTTCAGTTTGTTAGTTTGGGTAGTGCCTGGGACTGAAATTTGCCTGCCTCAAAATGTAGCAATTCGACTAGGCCATGATTCCTAGTATTGTATAGTGTTTCTGTATGTTATAAATACTGTTTCTATGATGTTAATAAGGGAGGATGAGTAGCAGTTGCATTGGTGGCACAGGACTCAATGTGTAAGTCTGTATTGTGTCTTGAGGCGATCTCTTAGGATGTAACAGAAAAGGATGCTAGCAGAGAGTTAGGGACCTCATACCACAAAGAAAATAGGGCCAGGAACAGAGTGCGTCCTTTGTAAAGGAAATGAGGTCCCTGTGCCTCAGAAACTCCCAGTCCAGGGAAAGACTGACAACAAAGATCTTCCTGGAGCTGATGCCTTGAATTTGGACTTGTTATTTACTGGATTGTGACAGAATAAAATTTCTCCTTTTAAAGCCATCTACTTGTGTTATTTCTGTTATAGCAGCACCAGCTGACTAAGACAGGTAGGTTGAGTGTTTCTGTTACTGATAGATTGATGCATCTGTTTCTCTGTTGTAAATTTTGTTTTGTTTTGTTTTATCCCTTCGAGTTCACTATCTATGTTGATATCTGGCTGATGCTGTATTATGTTCTAGTTTCAGGATACTGTTTGTTCTCTAACAAAAAGACTCCCTTTAATAATCCTGCAAACTTGGTCTGGCTTTTACTTATTCCCTTAATGTCCATTTAGCTGGAAATGTTCTAATTTCATCATCATATTCGAATCAGAGTTTTGCAGGATATACTATATATACACTATATATACTGTCAATCCTTGATTGACAGTGTTTTCTTTGTTTGTTTCTTCTTCAAGATTTTATATATGTCATTCTATTGCCTTCTTGCTTGCATGGTTCCCCCTGAGTAATCAGAACTTGGGCTTACTGTTGCCCCTTTCTAAGTGATTTTTTTTCTTTCTGTCAAGCTTCTCTCAGAATTCTTTGTCTTTCATTTTAAGGAGTGTGATTACAATATGCTTTGATACTTTTCTTTGGGGCATCTATTCTACACGGGGTTCATTGTGCTTCTTAGATAGTCAGCTTTTCATCTGTCATGGTGTTATAGAAGTTTTCTGCCAGCAAATCTTCAATCATCCTCTCTGTGCTTCTCCTTACTCCTCCTGTATTCTGAAACTCCAATACCACACAAATTTTTGCTTTTGATTGTAGCCCACATCTGTTTCAGTTTCTTCATTTTCCTTTGTTCTTTCCTTTGATTTTTCCTTAAACAAAGGGGTAATTACCCAAGGATTTATGTTTGATTTCACCAGTACCATCTTCCATTGCTTCAAATTTGCTCCAAAAAATTTCTATTGCACTGTTCATATCTGAAATCATGTTTACCTTCTGGATTTCTAATTGCTGTTTTTGTATGGTATCTAGTTGTTTATTTTGATACTTTGTTCTTGTATTATTTTCCTGATTTCTTTCATTGTTTTTCTCTCCTTTCCATGATCTTTGTCTATTTATTTCCCTAATTTTGTCTGTATTTTATTTCATCTCTGGGAGGACGCTGAATACTACAGTTCTGAATTCCCTATCAGATAGTTTCAATGTCTTCTCATCTAGCAGACGGTAATTAATGTTTTATTTTGGCCACTTTCTGGAGCCATCCTCTCTCATTTTTTAATATGTCTGATATCGTCTAGTGTCTCCAAGACATTTGGGAATTATTTTCTTCACTTATTGATTGTAGATTTGATTTTTTTCATTCGGCTTTTTCGTTTTATTTGGTTATGATTAGGCAGGCTTACTGGGTGTTTTTTCACCCCCTTAGTCTCCTGTGGGTACAATACTTGTCAACCTTGTCCAAGTAGGCAGGGATAGTCACTCAGTTATACTGTAACAGTGTGGGTAAAGTGGAAGACCAGGAATGGGTAGTTTGTGGCACTAACTGGAGTGGGGGTGGGGAGGCAGGACCCAAGGGACTGCATTGTTATTGACTGAGGGCATGGCACTCAGTGCATGGTACAGACAGACAGAAAGGAGAGTGTGTGATGTACAAAGCTGATTGTGTGGCTGAAATAAGAGAAAGGAGGGAGAAACAAAGGCAAAAAATGAAGTACAAAAATGTAAATAAAATATAACCACAGTAGGATTTGACAGATGGGGTGGGGCTAGACCTAGAAAAGCTATGCACTGGTGGCTCTCTAGCCAAGCAGTATGGCTCAGCCTGTTGAGAAGCACGCGGGTGGTATATGGGCATAGGTGGGCAAGTGAAAGAGAGGAAAGTAGGAGAAGAATCCATCAAACAAATGTTAATAAATAATTATTTTTAAAAAATATGGTCATAGGGGCACTGGCTACTGGCAGGACAAGACTAGGGTGCTGGCAAGCTACCAATTCATCACCAGTTGGCACTGCATGGCCTGTCAGGAAGGGACAGAGGCAGCACAAGGCTTAGGTGGGAGGGGGGAAAAAGAGAAAAAATGGAAAAATGAAAAAAATATAGTACTGAAGGGGATGGCCTATGGGGCCAGTGCAGGGAGGCCATGTGTCAGAGGCTATGTAGCCAAGTGGTACAGCACAGCCCACCAAGAAGTTGGGGCAGCACAGAAGGCTGGAGAGGTAAGAGAAAGGAAGAAAAGGAAGAAAGAAATAATAACAAATAAATTAATTAAAAGGCACTGAGCAAGCCAGTTGGGAACGGCAGTACAGAGCCTGAGAGGCTGTACTCAGTGACCTTCCAACCAAATGATGCAGAACTGCCCACTGAAGGGTCGGAAGCAGGGCACAAGGCTGGATGAATAGGAGAAACGAAATGAAGGGAGAGAAAGTAACAAAAAAACAACAGCATAAAGAAAACAAACGTACAAACAAAAACACAATCCAAAAACCACAAAGGAAAAAAAAAATGCTGAGGAGATTTGCTTGTGGGGATTGGGCACATCTTAGCAGCAGTGAGTTACTATCTCTCTGGCCAGACAACTGTGACCTGTGGGCATGCAGTGGGGCCTTGTAAAGAAAAGAAGGATGGAAAGTGGGACAATCTGTATCCCTGGCTACCTGAAGCTCTGTCTCCTGCTGGGAACTCTGTGGAGTCCCTTTCCCATACTCCCTGTCCACAGTCCCTGGTGAGCGAGGTTCAAGATAGCAAATCCAGGTGACAGTAAGCTAGCAACTCTCTGAACAAGCAACCATGGCCCACTGGAAAGTGGCTGAGGCATGTACACGGAAGAAGGGTACACAGTGGGAAAGCATGTTCCCCTGGCTACTGGGTGTTCTGTTTCCTGTTTGTCTGTGTTCTTCGGTGGCTGTGTCCAAGATGGTGAATCCAATCACGTTAGCTAGTATTGGGAGTGCCACTACACAGTAGCACTCATCCTCTGTTTTCTATCAGTTTCTTACTCCATTAAGTGCTTGATTGAGTTCTTCATTCGATACCTGGGGTTCCAGGATTGACATTTATATGTTTTACTCAGTTTGGGGGGTGTTTGCTACAGAGTGATGGCATAGTGCTTCTGTCTATAGCACCATGTTGGATCCACCTCCATTATAGTACTTTATATATATCATTCCATTGCCCTCTAGCCTCCAAAGTTTCTGAAAAGAAATTGGCACTTAACCTTGTTCGCCTTTTGTATGTCATTATTTGCTTTTATCTCACCATTCTCAGAATTTCTTAATTTTAGTTTTTAAGAACCTGATTATAAAATGTCTTAGGGTGGATCTCTTTGGATTTATCTGACTTGGCAATTGTTGAGCTTCTTGGATTTCTGGGCTTATGTCCTTTATCAGACATGGAAAGTTTTCTGCAATTATTTCCTCAGATATTATTTCTGTTCCTTTCTCTCTCAGCTCCTTATCATAATGCGTACATTGGTTCAGTTTGTTGTCACACTGTGTTCAGTATTCTTGAGCCTTCTCCTTTTTCGCTCTTCAGACTCAAAAATTTCAACAAACTTATGCTCCAGCCTATTGCTTTTTTCTTTTGCCTATTCAACTGTACTGTGCAATCCCTTTGTTGAGTTTCTCATTTCAGTTACTGTCTCTTTCAGTTCTAGTATTTGTTTGCTTTTATGGTTATCTACCTCTTTGTTTATATTCTCATGTTGTTCTTCCACTGTTTTCCTAATTTCCAACAGTTCTTTGTCCATATTTTCCTTTACGTCTCTGAGTTTATGTTATATTGTTGCATTATATTCCTTCATTCTGTTCATTTTTCAGGCTTCCATAAAGAAGGTGCCTTTCATCTTGTTTTATTTGGCTCAGCCATCCTTTCCGTTCTTTAATATTTCTTGTACTTTTTTTAGTTGACTTCGGAGCATTAGATTTTTTGCTTGATGATAGCCTTCTCAGCTCTCTTCATTTGGTACTGTCGACAGTACTGTCTTCTGGGGAGAGCCTTCGGTACTTCCTTGTTAGTCTCCTGTACTCTCTACTCTGGGCCAGGTCTTCATTTATTAACAGCTTTCAAATAGAGCTGAGAGCATGCATTAATCAAAATGTCCACCAGAAAGGGTATAGCCTTCACTCCTGCATTGTCTCTCCACTGCTTTGATTTGCTTTTTGATCTTTTTTCTCCTGTGACTGAGTATGGAGCCCTGACAGATTCAACTACGTGCAGGGTGCCCTAAAAAGCTCTTCCACCACTTTCCAAAGCCTCCTTCCCACTCTGTAAGGAACCTCCTGTCTCCAATTCCAGATCCATTTCTTTCTCTTTCACAGACAAGGCCTGAGATGACTGGAATTTCAACCAACATCTATGGGAGATGCTAACAGTGGAAAGGAGAGCAGACATACCCTGAGCTGTACAGCAGAGGGATCTATTCTGTTTAATTCTTCAGAGCTTGGGCCTTTATCAACATACAGTCAAACTGTGTGATCCCTGGGGTGAGAATTCTTCAGAAGCTTGTTGGTAAGTTCCTCTGGATCTGGCTACAAGCTCACAGCTCCATAACAGTGGATTCTGTTGCAGTTTGTGGATCTGCAGTGCTGGGCAAGGAAGGTGTGAGGACCATATGTTGTTATTGTTATTAGTTGCCACAGAGTCTATTCTAACTCATGGCTGTGTATCAGAGCAGAATTGTGCCCCATAAGATTTCCAATGGCTGTCAGCTTTTGGAAGCAGATCACCAGACCTCTCTTTCATACTATCTTCTGGGAGAATTTAATCAACAAACTTTTGGCTAGCAGTTGAGTGGCTGTTTGTGCTACAAAGGGAGTCCTTGTGAGGACCACATAGAAAGCGTTTTCCTTACTATTAATAGAACTTAATAGTAAGAACCAGAACTTAAGTTTTGTTATTTGGACCAGGCCCCTCCACAGGTCTTTGCAACAGTCCTCTGTTTCTTCTGGATCTGATAGAGTACTTTCTTTCTGTTTCTTGGTGGTTCTGTTTAGGGTGGGAGAGGAGAGTGAAAAACTTACTCCTATTCATGCTGCCATCTTCAAAACGTACACTGAATTTTAACTATATAATGTCACATAGAACAGATTTGGACCCTGCTTCATGAGCTAATATTCTCAATTCTTTATGGTGATATGAAAATAAACAATGGACTATTTCTCAATGCTTATGCTTTGTTTGTAAACAAAGAGGTAAGAGAGTACATTTTAACCTGTTATTTCCAAGCATTTCTCTGCAACAACAAATATATCCAAATTACACACCCGGTGCCATCAAGCTAATTCTGACTCACAGTGATCCTATAAGACAGGGTAGAACTGCCCCCATAGAGCTTCCAAGGAGCACCTGGTGGATTTTAACTGCACAGACTTCTAGATTGGCAGCGATAGCACTTTAACAACTATGCCACCAGGGTTCCCATATTCAAATTATTTGGAATACAAGTAAAGCTAAATTGAATGTGAATTTCATTATAGCTTTAAAAATACTGGTAGTACTAGTTGCCTCTTTATGTGCTAAAAAAATATACTTTAGGCAAGTTTGCCAAATTATCACATTA
Source organism: Heterohyrax brucei (assembly GCA_028571685.1). Taxonomy (NCBI): domain Eukaryota; kingdom Metazoa; phylum Chordata; class Mammalia; order Hyracoidea; family Procaviidae; genus Heterohyrax; species Heterohyrax brucei. The sequence continues at coordinate 15,958,235 of CM053142.1, read as the reverse complement.
TGCTTTGTTGTTGTTACTGTTGTTGTTGTTGTTAGGTACCATGGAGTCAGTTCTGACTCACAGTGAGTCTATGTACTACAGAAAAACATTGCCCAGTCTTGGGCCATTCTTACAATGGTTATGCTTGAGCCCCCTGTTGCAACCATGATGTCAATCTCTCACTGAAGGTCTTCTGTTTTCACAATAACTCTCTAATTCACAAGTATAGGTCCTTCTCCAGGGAGCATTCTGATGGTGCTTCTTCAACACAGATTTGTTCATTCTTTTGGCAGTCCATGGTGTATTCAACATTTTCCACCAACATCACAGTTAAAAGGAATCGGTTCTTCTTCAGTCTTCCTTATTCGTTGTCCAGTTTTCACATGTATGTAAAGGTGACTGTAAACACCATGCCTTGGGTTAGGAGACTCTTAGTCTTCAAGGTTACATCTTTTCTTTTTAACACCTTAATGAATCTTTTTGAAGCAGATTTGCCCAACGTATTGCATTATCTGAGTTCTGGGCTTTCTGCTTCCACGGATGCTAACTATGGGTCCAAGTAAAGTGAAACCTTTCACAACTTCAGCTCTTCTCCATTTATCATGATGTTGCTTATTGGTCCAATTGTGAGGATTTTTGTTTTTTAGATGTAATCCATGCTGAAAACTATGGTCTTTGATCTTCATTAAAAAGTGCATCACTTGCAAGAAGCAAGTATTCCTCCATCCTGATGCTGCATTCTTCTTCATATAGTCCAGCTTTTCAGATTATTTGCTCAGGATACAGATTGACCAAGTATGGTAAAAGTGAGTTAGTTGTCATAGTGCTACATCCATTTTTTTTTTGGTAAAAAAATTCTGTCAGTTCCTGGAGGCTTTTTTTGGCCAATGTTTTCAGTGAAGCTTGGATTTCTTGCTTCAATACCATTGGTTCTTGACCATATACTACCTTCTGAAATGGTTAAATGTCAACGAAGTCTTTTTGATATGTAATCTTCTACCTTCTTTTGATGCTTCATTGATCATTTTGACCACAGAAGCCTTCACTAATGCAACTCAAGGCCTGAATTATTTCTTTAGTTCTGTCAGCTTGAGAAACGCCAAGTTCTTCCCTTTTGTTTTTCTAACTCCATGTCTTTCTACACTTCATCATAATACTTTACCTCATCTTCTAGAGGTGTCCTTTGAAATCTTTGCTTTCATCATTTCTTTCTTTAGTTTTAGGTACTCTACTTTCAAGAGCAAATTTCACAGTCTATTCTGATACCCTTTTGGTCTTTCTCTCCTGTCTTTTTAATGATCTTTTGTTTTCTTCATGTATAATGTCCTTGATATGATGCCACAACCTGGCTGGTCTTTGATCATTGTGTTCAGTGCAGCAAATCTATTCTTTAGGTGGTCTCTAAATCCAAGTGGTATATATTTAAAGTGGAAACCCTGGTGGTGTAGTGGTTAAGTTCTGTGGCTGCTAACAAAAAGATCAGCAGTTCATACCCATCAGGCACTCCATGTACACTCTGTGGGGAAGTTTTACTTTGTCTATAGGGTTGCTATGAGTTGGAATCGACTCGATGACAGTGGATTTGGGTTTGGGTTTGGTATACTTAAAGTAGCAGTTTGGCTCTTGAGGGCTTGTTCTAATTTTCTTCAGCTTCAACTTAAACTTGCATGTGAACAATTGATGGTCTGTTTCCTAGTCAGTCCCTGGCCTTGATCAGACTGGCAATATTCTGATTTCCCATTGCCTCTTTCTTCATATATAGTTGATTTGATTGATCAGTATTATATCCAGTATATCCACTGCCATCAAGTTGATTCTGACTTATGTGACCATATAGAACAGAGAACTGCCCATAGAGTTTCCAAGGAGTGCCTGGTGGATTCAAACTGACCTTTGGTTTGCAGCCATAGCACATAACCATTTAACCACCAGTTTCCATATCCAGTATAGTCACTGTTCATGTTGTTGAAGAAAGGTATTGCAGAATTTTAGCAGGCAATCTCCAGGATCATTTCTGTCACCAAAGCCGTATTTTCCAACTATTAGTCTATCTTCTTTGTTTCCAACTTTTGCATTCCAATCACCAGTGATGCATCTTGATTGTATGTTCAATTTCAAACTATAGAAGCTGGTAAAAATCTTCAGTTTCTTCATCTTTAGCCTTAGTGGTTGGTGTGTCAATTTAAACAACAGTCATATTAACTGAACTTCCCTTTAGGCATATAGCTATCATCTGATAACTGACAGCATTGTACTTCAAGACAGGTCTTGAAATGTGCTCTTTGAAGATGAATTCAATGCCATTCCTCTTCTATTTGTCATTTCCAGCATAGCAGACCACAGGATTCTCCCACTGAAATAAGCCAATACTGGTCCATTTCAGCTCACTACGCTTCCCATTTCATTGTTGATGATTTCTAATTTTCCTAGATTCATAGTCATACATGCCTCATTTCAATTATTAATGGATGTTTGTAGCTGTTTGTACTCATTTTGAATCATGTCATATCAGTAAATGAAGGTCCTAAAAGCTCAACTTCCTCCAAGTCAGTAAGGTTTACTCTACTTTGAGTAGGCAGCTCTTCCCTAGGCATATTTTGAGTACTTCCCAATCTAAGGGACTCACATTTCAGCACTATATTGGACAATTGTTCCCCTACTACTCATTTCCTGCCATTGCTTTGATGTGAAATTGTTATCTACATTCACTCTACTTGTGAAATATCACTTTGTTTTGCCTGTAATATAGAGCATACCATTAGTCACACTAAATGAATGCTCTACCATAGTTCAATTCTTAAATAAATTCAGTTAAATATAAACACTGAGAACTTGCCACTGTGCACTACCATTGGAAGCACAGTCCAAACAACTTGGTAAGGTTTTACAACCTTGGTATATCAGTGTATCATAGCTATGCTCTTGTCAACATGTGGCAGTATCTTGCTAAGTGTTGTTCATTACCACTGTTGCATGTTTTTGTGTGCCATCACGAACAATGAACAAACATTAAATGTCTTGTTAAATTTGGCAAGAGTGGAATGGAAATCAGAGATATGTTTAGTCCAAGTTTATGGTGATAATGCTATGAAGAAAATGGCTGTGTACAAATGGATTAAATGTTTTTCTGAGGGGAGAGAAAGTGTCACTGATGAAGAAAAGTTACAGGGGATGCTAATGAGCAGAACTGATAAAACCATTGCAAAAGTTTGTCAATTGTGCATCAAAATTGTTGGCTGACTGTGAGAAGCACAGCAGATCAAGTAAACATCAATAGAGAAACAGGAAAATCTTAACTGAAAATCTTGGCATGATAAGGGTGTGTGTAAATATGGTCCTGAAGGAGTTCACTGATGAACAAAAAAAGAGAGAGAGTTGAAGTTTATCAAGACCTTCTGGAGAAGTAAGATGATGTTTCAGGTCATGTTATCACTAGTGATAACATGGTGTACCAATACGACTCTGAAATCAAGTGTCAAAGTGCACAATGGAAGTCAGCCAATTCTCCGTGACCAAAAATTTCCATCTGTCCAAATCAAGAGTCACAATGATGCTGCTAACCTTTTTTTATTGTGAGAAGGACTGCTCATTATGAATTTGTACCAACTAGAAAAACAGGCAATTTGTACCATTTTGGAAGTGCTGAAGAGGCTCAATGAAAAAGTTAGAATGAAAATGACCTGAACTTTTCACCCATAACTCATGGCTGTTGCATCATGACCACACACCAGTTCATGTGGCACTGACTATGAAGCAGTTTCTAGCCAGTAAACAAATAACTGTGCTGGAACACCCTCCCTACTCACCTGATCCATCCACAAATGACAAAGAAAAAAGAAATACTGAAAGGAGGACATTGATGACATTCAGGATATCAGGGGCAATTTAACAATAGCTCTGATGGCCTTTCTAGAAAAAGAGTTCCAAAATTCCTTTGATGGATGGACTAGGTGCTTGCATCAGTGCATTGCTTCCCAAGGGGAGTACTTTGAATGTGACTGTAGTGATATTCAGCAATGAGGTGTGTAGCACTTTTTCTAGGATAAGTTCATGAAACTAATTGTCAGACCTCATAGTAAACGATATTTCTGTACTTGTTTTGACAGTTTTCTTCCTCTTATGAGTACACATAACAATTAAAAGAGATGATATATTTAATGTCTTTTTACATAAGCCTATTATACTTTTCATTTATAAATATACAAGATTGCCCATTAAGTTCATGCAACGGAGAAAACACCAACACAAAAATAAATATATCAAAATGAAACCACTAAACACATACCTATCAATAATTACACTGAATGTAAATGGACTGAATATTCCACTAAAGAGACAACGAGTGACATCTTAGATCAAAAGACACAACCAGTCTATGTGTTGTTTACAAGAAACTCACCTTAGACTTAAAGATATGAACAAACTGAAAATTAAAGGATGGAATAATATATACCAAGCTAACAATATACAAAGAAGAGCAAGTGTGGCAATACTAATCTCAGATAAAATAGATATTAATGTAAAATCCACCATCGTGGATTAAATATTGAATATTTATGCACCCCATATTAGAGCATCTAAATACATCAAGCAAACACTGGCTACATTGATAAATGAGATAGATCACTCCACAATAATAGTGGGAGACTCCAACACTGCACTTTCAGTATTGGGCAGATCGTCCAGCAAAAAACTCAGTAAAGACACAGAAGATCTTATTGCCACAATTAATCAATTAGATCTCATTGACATATACAGAACTTTTTATCCATTTACAGATAACTACACCTTCTCCTCCAATGCACATGGAACATTTTCTAGGATCAAACAGGTGTTAGCACATAAAGCAAATCTCAACAAAATCCAAACCACTGAATTATTGCAAAGCATCCGCTAAGACTATAAAGCCATAAAATTCAAAATCAAGAGCAGAAAAAACATATAAATTGGAACTCATGGAAACCGAACAACACCTCGCTCAAAAAGCCACGGGTTATAGAAGAAATCAAGGATGAAATAAGGAAATTTATGAAATCAAACAAGAATGAAAACATGTCCTACCAGAATCTATGATATACAACCAAACCAGTGCCCAGAGGTCAATTTATCTCTATAAATGCATGCATCCAAAGGAAGAAAGGACCCAAACCAAAGAATGAACCCCGCAGCTTGAACAAGTAGAAAGAGAGCAAAAGAGGAACCCCTCAGGCACCAGATGAAAAGAGATCATAAAGATTAGAGCAAAACTAAACGAATTAGAGAACAGAAGAACAATTGAAAAAATTGATAAGACCAAAAGCTGCTTTTTGAAAAGATCAACCGGATTGACAAACCATTGGCTAAACTTACTAAAGAAAAACAGGAAAGGAAACAAATAAGCTGAATAAGAAATGAGATGGGAGATGTCACAACAGATCCAAACAAAATAAAAAATATCATAACAGAATACTACAAAACACTGTACAATAACAATTTGAAAACCCAGAGGAAATGGACAAATTCCTAGATTCATATAACCTGCTAAAATTATCACAAGGAGAACTACAACAACTTAATAAACTCATCACAAAGGAAGAGACTGAAAAAGTCACCAAAAAGCTAGCACCCAAAAAGAGTCCTGGCCCAGATGGCTTCTCCACAGAATGCTACCAAACTTTTAGAGATGAGTTAAGGCCAATACTACTGAGACTATTTCACAGTATAGGAAGGGATGGAACACTCCCAAATTCATTCCATGAAGCCAGCATAACACTGATACCAAAGCCAGGGAAAGATCCCACAAAAAAGGAGAATTACAGACCAATGTCACTTATGAACCTAGATGCAAAAATCTTCAACAAAATCCTTGCCAGTAGAATTCAACAACATATCAAAAAATAATTCATCACAACCAAGTTGGATTCATACCTGGGATGCAAGGCTGGTTCAACATCAGAAAATCAATTAATGTGATCAATGACATAAATAATACAAAAGGTAAGAATCACCTGATTTTGTCAGTTCTTGCAGAAAAGACATTTGATAAAGCCCAACACCCATTCATACTAAAAACTTTCAGCAAAATTAGAAGGCAAATTCCTCAATGCAATAAGGAACATCTATGCATCTCTGCCAACTGCCTATGTCATGCTGAATGGAGAGAGACTAAAAGAACTCCCCTTGAGAATCAGATCCAACTCGATGGCACTTGGCTGGCTTGGCTTGAGAATGGAAACTAGACAAAGCTGCCCACTGTTACCCTATTCAACATTGCACTGGAAGTTCTGATCAGAGCAATCAGACAAGATGAAGAAATAGAGGGCATCTGCATTAGCAGAGGAGAAGCAAAAACCTCTCTATTTGCAGATGATACGATTGTATATGCAGAGAATCTTAAAGAATCCATAAGTAAACCACTCAAACTAATAGAACAGTTCAGCAAAGCATCAGGATACAAAATAAACATAAGTAAATCAGTACGATTCCTTTACACCAACAAAGAGATCATTAAAAAATAAATCACCAAAATAATACCATTTACTGTAGCCCCCACAAAGCTAAAATACTTAAGAATAAATCTAACTAGAGAAATAAGAGACCTTTACAAAGACAACTACAAGATCTTACTGCAAGAAACTTGCCGCAATTGAGATTTACATAAATGGAGAGACATAACTCTCACGGATAGGAAGACTTAACATTGTGAGAATGGCTCTCTTACCTGACTTGATGGCACTTGGCTTGGCTTGGCTACCCAAAGAGATCTACATATACAATGCAATCCCAATACAAGTTCCAGCATCATTTTTTAATGAAACAGAGAAACAAATCACCAACTTTGTTTGGAAAGAGAAGAAACTCTGGATAAGCAAAGCACTACTGAGGAAGAATACACTGGGAGGCCTCTCATTACCTGACTTTACAACCTATTACACTGCTACAGTAGTCAAAACAGTCTGGTACTCATACAATAAAAAACATACAGATCAACGAAACAGAGTTGAGACCCCAGAGATGACACCATCCTCCCATGAATGGTTGATATTTTACAAAGGCCCTAATACTGTAAACTGGGCTAAAAACAGTTTAACAAACAGTGCTAGCAAAATTGGGTATCCATCTATGAAGAACTGAAACAAGACCCCTATCTCATACCATACACAAAAACCAACTCAAATTGGATAAGAAACCTAAATATCAAATCTAAAACAATAAAGATCATACAAGAAAAAATAGGATCAACAATGGAAACTTTAATATACAACTTAGACTTCAAAGTCTCACAAAGCATGATCAACAGAGAGAAGCTAGATAAACGGAAACTACTAAGAATCAAACACTTTTGTTCATCCAAGGACTTTATCATAAGAATTAAAAGACCATCCACAGAATGGGAAGAAATACTTGGCAACTATATTTCAGATCAACGTCTGATCTCCATAATGTACAAGATACTGAAAAACAGCAACAAGAAAAGGATAAATGACTGAATTGGGAAAAGGACATGGACAGACACTTCACTAAAGAGGATATTCGGGCAGCCAAAAGACACATGTGGAAATGTTTATGATCATTAGCTATTAAAGAAATCTAAATCAACACTACAATGAGATACCATCTCACCCCAACAAGGCTGGCCATGATCCAAAAAACACAAAATAAGAAATAATTTAGAGGTTGTGGAGAAATCAAAACTCTCCTACACTGCTGGTGGGATTGCAAAATGGTACAATCTCTTTGGAAAGCCATCTGGCACTTCCTTAAAAAGCTGGAAATAGATATACGATTTGACTCAGTAATCCCACTGCTTGGAATATATCCTACAGAATCAAGGGCAGTCCCTAACAGATACATGCACAGGAATGTTTATTGCAGCACAGTCTGCATTAACTCAGATGCCCAACAACAGATGAATGGATAAACAAACTATGGTATATATACTCAACGGAACACTATGCAATGGTAAAGAACAATGATGATTTTAGGAAGCATCTCATGATCTAGTTGCAACTGGAATACATTATGCTGAGTAAAATCAGTCAGTGGCACAAGGACAAATATTCTATGAGACCGTTACTATAAGAACTTAAAAATAGACTCGTGTACAGAAGAAAAGACTCTGATAGCTGCAAGGGAGGGGATGCAGGCAGGAAGAGGGTTGGTTATAGATTAGATAGTTGATAGAAATTTGGTTGGGTGAAATCAGCAACAGTACACATTAGAAAGAAGATCAGTTTAATGGGACTTCAACATAACCTGAAAATTCTTCCAATCTTAACCCAATATTGCAAGGATAGAATAGCAGGGGCGGGAAGCCAAGGACTATGCTTTCAGGGGACATTGAGGCCAAACTGGCATAACTAGCCTATTGCTAAGAGAGTCTTCTGCACCCCATATTGGTGAGTGGCATCTGAGATCTTAAAAGCTAGCAAGCTGCCATCTGAGGTACACCAAATGATCCCAACTCAGCTGGAACAGATGATCACCAAGGACAACAATGACATGAGGGAAAAAGAGCCCAGAAGACAAAAGGACCCATGTGAATGGGTGACTATATCAACATGTGGCCAGAAGAACCAGATGGTGCCTGGCTACCACCAAGGACAGCCATGATGGGACCCACAAGGTCAAGACCCAGGGGGAACAGGAGAAAAAAAGGGGTACACGCTAAGAACTCCGGTAAAAACTCATAAAAAATTGATGGTCCGAAGGCCTGGCAGTTCCCCTGGAACTGGACCCTAGACCTGATGCTGCCCCTGATCATAAATCATTTCTGAGGTGAACTCTTTGGGAAAGAATGGACTGGACTCGAGGACATGGAGAGACCATATCGTGTGTGCAACTGATGGTTCTATGCACCTATAGGATGTTGTCCTACTGGCCTCTTACTAGAGGGACGCAGAGAGGGTAGAGAGGAGGGGACTGGAGATTGTTAAGAGGATAAGACACGCATAGAATGGAAAGGGGGAGTGTGCTGTCACCGGACAAGGACAGCAGAAGGAGCTGCATATAGGCAGGCATGCAAATTCAAATTGGACTGCACTGTTTCACTCAATCACAAAAAAAAAAAAGTAATAGTGAAGGTAGTAACAAACATACACAGGTAGTCCCTAGTTTAAGGCATATTCAAGTTATAATTAATCAAACTTACAACCATCTGTTTTTTTGGTTTGTTTGTTTTTACTTCTTGTCATCAGTAATATGTTGTAGCAATAATTTGATAATGTTATCATTCTCAAATGTTAGTACACAGAAGTTTAATTTTATTATTTACTGTTCAAAACTGCTGGATTCATAGATATTGGTAATGAAAGAAAATAAAACAAACAACAAAAAAAATGAGGTACTCAACTGTGTCATAGAGTGGTCATAATAAAACTGCATCTTAAGTTAGGGACTACGTCCATATGTTTCAAATAAACTTTAATAACATTCAGAACTAAACTCTCTTCTCATTACCACCAAGTTGATTCCGACTCAGAGCAACCCTACAGGATAAAACATAACTGTCCCATACAGTTTCCAAGGAGTGGATTCAAACTGCTGAGCTTTTGATTACCAGCCATAGCTCTTAACCATGACACTGCCAGGGCTCCATGTTTGGAGCAGAGAGGAAAAAAGAAAAATACATGTAAATAAATGTTGTTTAGGTACTTGGCTTTTAGAAGGACAGGTACCAGGAGGGACATACAGATACAGCAGACAGCAATTTGGCTCTAAACTGAGAATTTAGGTATTCCTGAAATGCAAAAAATGAAACCAGAGAAATATAATCAAGCTCTCATTCATAAATGTAACACTACATATATATATATATATATAATTTATGAACCTAATTTTTAGAAGATTACATTATACCATTAAAAGATGAGTTTATTTAAATTGAGGTTTTTAAAACTTAAAATTATGTTATTTATGAGAAGTACATCTAAAACAAAATTATCAAGAAACATGAATGATAATTAACAGTGGTCTTGTATACAGTGGACACTGTTTTAAACACTTCATTTAACATAATTTATATTAATTTATCTAATCTTTCATATTTTCATATGAGGAATATAAGGCAAAGAGAATTTAACCTGAGGTCATAACATTAGTAAGTGACAGAAAATAACTTAAAAAAGAAATTATATTAGACAAAATCAATGAAAAAAATAGCATTTTGAGTGGAAAAATTAGTATCAAAGAATTCAATGACATTAAAGAGCTTGACATAAAAATGGCTTATACATTCCATTAGGGTAATTATTACATAATTATAGCAAAGGATTAAGGTTTTGATTACCTCAGTTAAAAAAAAAGGAAGAAAGAAAGAAAAAACTGTTCCCATTCAGCTGATTCTGACTCATAACTACCCTTTAGGACACAGTAGAACTGCTTCACTCATAGAGTTTCCAAGGAATGGCTGGTAGATAGCAGCCTGAGCTCTTAACCATTGTGCCACCAGGGTAGATGGCAAAAAGCCAGTTGATTACATCAAGCTTTATTCCTGATTAAAATTCATAATAAACTTTAAATAAAAGAAAACATCTGAACTATAACAAGAAATACTTCTCTCACACAGGTAACTGATCATCACAGATGAACCAATAAAGGAACTTTGATTTCAAAGCACTATAGAAGTACAACGCTCCTGAACCCCAAATCACAGCTAAATTTATTTTGAACTATTAGGCCAATTCAATAAAATATCTATTAATTATAAAAGCTGTATATACTGGAGCTTTGGTGGTGTAATGGTTAAACACTTGGCTGCTACCCAAAAGGCTGGCAATCCAAATCCTTGGAAACCTACTGAACAGTTCTACTCTGTTCTACAGGGTTGCTATGAGTTGGAATCAACTCAACAGTAATGTGGTTTTTTTTTTTTTTGTTTGTTTGTTTTTATGTTGGAAAAGACAAATTCACCACTATTCTTAAATATTATATATCAGACACCTAAAGAATCTAATTAAAATAAAACTGAAAATTATCTCTTCATACCAAAAATCATTTTTTTAAAAAACTTCTAACCAGATGAATTTTGACAACATTAAATTAAGAATTCATAATGCCTTGTTCTGTTATTTGGTCCACACAAAACTATCACTTTCCTTTCACAAATCTCCATGTGATATAATGTTAATGCACCAAAAAAACTAAGTTAATTTTTATAATACTGTCAATTTATTTCTATACCACTTGATAGTTTAACGAGGTTCATGTATATTTTATAATATTCTCCCCTCATTTACTCATACTCATACTGTGAGAATGAACAAAATAATCACTCATGTATTTATATCACAAAACAGAAACCTTTTTTACCTTGAAATTCTTCTTTGTCGTCAGTTTGATTTTCAGCCTTATTTTGTAAACTCTCTTCTGAAACACCAGTCTTAATAACAAAAGTTGCAATAAGTGATTACAAATTATACGTACTAAAAGAAGATAAAGCACTTTTTTTACCTTTTATGGAGTGAAATAGTCTTAAACATACAGTCGAAACTCACATTAACTATTTTCAGGTTAAGCATAGCCAAAGAACGGTATAAATCTTGGATATTCTCACCATATTACCATAGTGAGTTAAACAGAAGCTGATTAATGCTGATTGTTAACTGCCCTCACCCTCCAAATTGATTAACATAACTACCGGGAAGCTAAAGAGATCCTGGGTGCCTGGTACTGTGGTATGATTATCCATAATTAATTAATATCCTCTAAGAGAATTGGAATTTGACTTCAGTTTTATTTTAATCAGTTTTTATTGTTATTGTTGGCCTGTTGCCTTTCTGACCTCCTTTTGTCTTAGTGACAGCTCTATTTACATTACATTAGAGACAGCCTGCTTTTTTATTCTTATCTACAATGTCATTGCAGAAGACTTCTATTTTTCATCATTTCTTGAAAGTAACACACACAAAAAAATGAGAACAATAGATGGATCTGTAAGGCATCCAGGAACACTGAACAATGTGAAGGAAGTCCAAACAATATTGTGATTGTATCTCATAAATACTGTTGTTGATAGGTTGTTGAATTGGTCCTAACACATAGCAACCTTACAGACAACAGAACTCAATACTACCCTGGCTTGCACCATGTCTGCAGTTGTTTTTATGCTAAAGCCCATCATTACAGCCACTGTGTTAATCCATCTTGTTGAGGGTCTTCTTGTTTTTCACTGAACCTCCGAGTGTGATGTCCTTCTGAAGGGATTGATCCCTCCTGACATGTCCAAAGTCTGTAAGATGCAATCTCACCATCGCAGCTTCTTACGAGCACTCCGGTTGTACTACTTCCAGAACAGATCTGTTTGTTGTTTCAGCAGTCCATGGTACATTCAGTGTTCTTCTCCAACACTAGAATTTAAAGTAATCAGTCTACTTCTGTCTTCCTTATTCATTGTTCAGCTTTTGTGTGCATATGATACAACAGAAAATACTATGGATTGGGTCAGGCACACCTTAGTCTTTAAGGTGACATCTTCACTTTTCAATACTTTAAAGAGGTCCATTGCAGTATTTCCCAATGCAGTGTCTTGATTTCTTGACTGCTGCTTCCATGGGCATTGATTGTGGAACCAAGTAAAAAGAAATCCTTTACAACCTCAATCTTTTTTCCATTTATCACGATATTACTTACTGGTCCAGTTGTGATGATTTTTGTTTTCTTGATGTTGAGTTGCAACCCATACTGAAGGCTGTGTTCTTTGATCTTCATCAGCAAGTGCTTGAAGTTCCTCTCACTTTCAGCAAGTAAGACTGTGTCATCTGCATTATGCAGTTGTTAGAGTCTTCCTCCAATCCAGATGCCTGTTCTTCTTCATATAGGCAGGCTTCTCAGATTTTTTTGCTTGGCATATAGACTGAAAATGTATGGTGAAAACATATAACCCTGATGCACACCTTTCCTGACGTTAAACCATGCAGGTCCCACTGTTCTGTTTACACAACTGCCTCTTGATCCACGTACAGATTCCTTAAGGGCACATTGAAGTGTTCTGTAATTCCCATTCTCCACAATGTTGTCCGTTAATTTGATATGATCCACAGAGTTGAATGCTTTTGCATAGTCTATGAAACACAGGTAAACATCTTTTTTATATTCTCTGTTTTCAGCCGAGATCCATCAGACATCACCAACAATATCCCTGGTTCCACATCCTCTTCTGAATTCAGCTTGAATTTCTGGCAGTTCCTTGTCAATATACTGTTGCAGTCACTTCTGAATGATCTTGGGGAAAATATTTCTTCTGTGTGATATTAATGATATTGTTCAGTAATTTCTGCGCGTGGTTTTTGGGAAGGAGCATAAATATGGATCTCTTCCATTCGCCTGGCAGCAGTCCTGCAAATTTCTTATCATAGATGAGTGAGCACTTCCAGTACTGCATCCATTTATTGAAATATCTCAGTTGATATTACATCAATTCCATCGATTTGCCAGTGTCTTCAAAGGAGCTTCAATTTCTTCCTTCTGTACCATTGGTTCCTGATCATATGCTACCTCTTCAAATGCCTGAACACTGACCAGTTCTTTCTGGTATTCTGTGTATTCCTTCCATCTTCTTTTGATGCTTCCTGAGTCATTTAATACTCTACCTATAGACTCCTTCACTATTGCAACTCAAGGCTTCAGTTTTTTCTTCACTTCATTCAGCTTGAGAAATGCAGAAAGTATTCTTCTGGTCTTATTCTTTTGGTTTGCTATTCTCATCTCTTTATACATACCATTACAAAACTTTATTTTGTCTTCTCAAGCTGCCCTTTGAAGTCTTCTGTTCAGTTCTTTTACTGCATTACTGCTTCCTTTTTCATTCCTTTTACTTCATCATTCCTTCCTTTTGCTTTGGCTGCCAGATGTTCAAGAGTAAGTTTTAGAGTGTCTTTTGACATCTGATTTGGTCTTTTCTTTCTTTCTTTCCTGTTTTTTTTTTTTTTTTTTAAACGACCTCTTGCTTTCTTCACGGATGATGTCTTTGACGTTATCCCTCAATTCATCTGGTCTTTGGTCGTTATGCTCAACACATTAAAACCGTTCTTGAGATGGTGCCTAAACTTAGGTGGGATATTCTCAAGGTCATACTTAGGCTCTCATGAACTTGTTCTAATTTTCTTCAATGTCAGTCTGAACTGGCAAATACGCAATTGATGGTCTGTGGTGCACTCAACACCTGGTCTTGTTCTGACTGCTGATATGGAGCTTTTCCATCACCTTTTTCCACAGATGTAGTCAATTTGAATCCTGCGTAATCCATCTGGTGAGGTCCATGTGTACAGCTGCTGTTTGTGTTGGTGAAAAAAGATATTTTCAATGAAGAAGTCGCTGATCTTTCAAAATTCTATCATGCAATCTCGGGCATCATTTCAAATACCAAGGCTGTATTTTCCAACTACCCATTCTTTTTCGTTTCCAGATTTCACATTCCAATCACCAGTAATCATCAGTGTATCTTGACTGCATGTTCAATCACTTTCAGACTGCAGAAGCTGGTAGAAATCTTCATTTTCTTCATCTTTGGACTTAGTGGTTGGTGCGTAAATTTGAATAATAGTAATAACAGGACTTTCTTGTAGGTGTATGGATATTGTCAACATTGTACTTCAGATCTTGAAATTGTCTTTTTGACGATGGGTGCCACACCATTCCTCTTCCAGTTTTCATTCCCAGTGTTGTAGACCATTTGATTGTCTGATTCAAAATGGCCATTATGGGTCCATTTCAGCTCACTAATACCTAGGATACTGATGTCTATGTGTTCCATTTCATTTTTGAGGATTTCCAGTTTTCCTAGATTCATACTTCATACATTCCATGTTCTGATTATTAATGGATGCTTGTAGTTTCTTCTTCTTATTTTGAGTCATGCCACATCATTAAATGAAGATCCTGAAGGCATTACTCCACCCGTATCATTAAGGTCAGCTCTGCTTTGAGGAGGCAGCCCTTCTCCAGTTATCTTTTGAGTAATTTCTAACCTGAGGGGCTAATTTTCCCCTCACTATCTGACAATGTTCCCCTGCTATTCATAAGCTTTTCACTGGCTAATTCTTTTCGGGAGTAGACTCCCTAGTCCTTCCTAGTCTGTCTTCATACAGAAACTCAGCTGAAACTTGCCAACCATGGGTGACTCTGCTGGTACATAAATACTGGTGGCATAGCTTCCAGCATCACAGAAGCACAGAAGACTCCACAGTGTGGCAAACTGATAGACAAGTGAATATATCTCATAAACAGCTATCTCATAAATAGCTCCAAATAAATCAAGTGTTAATAACAGGTAGCACCTGTTTTGGATTGTACTGTATCCCCCCAAAATGTGTATCAACCCAGTTAGGAAATGATCTCTGGTACTAAATGAGTGTCCACCATTTTGTCATCTGATGTGACACTGAATATACCATGAACTGCCAGAATAGCAAACAGCTCTTCTTTCTTGGAAGAAATACAGCCAGAATGATTACTAGAAGGAAGAATAGCAAGACCTCCTCTCACATATTTAGAACATGCTATCAAACTAGACCAGTCCCAGTAAAGGACATTATGCTTGGTAAGGCAGAAGGTCAGTGAGAAAGAGTCAGACCCGCAGTTAGACAGATGGATTGACCCAGTAGCTGCAACAATGGGTTCAAACACAGCAACAATTGTGGAGATGGGGTAAGACTAGGCAGTGTTTCATTCTTTTACACATAGCGTTGCTGTAAGTCAAAAACAACTCGATGTCACCTACCAAATTCAGATTTATATTCTAATCTATTTCAATCTTCAGATAAACTCAATGACTTGCAGAATTATTTTAATAGGTCTACTTTATTAACTTCTATGATAAAACTATATTGTGAATAAATTGTCAAGAATGCACAGCCTTTTTATCTTTTCTATATTCCTGAAGATTTTGTTCCAAGAATTTATAATTAGAGAAATATTTTTAAACAAAAGCAACTCTCTTGATTTTGTCTGATAATCTTGTTTAAAAATAAATAAAATTATGTTAATAACATTGATACTCCTACTAATACTAATATCATGTACTGGAGTCTTCATGGTTCCGTGATTAGGAGCTCAGGCTGCTAACCAAAAGTTCAGCAGTTTGGATCCACCAGCTGCACCTTGGAAGCCCTATGGGGTATTTCTATGCTGTCCTAGAGGGTTACCATTGAGTTGCTAATCAACAGCAGTAAATTTTAGGGTAATACGTATCATATAATTACAATTATTGCCTTAAAAAATGTCTTTTTTGTAGATACATCTGAAAATAAACCAATGAAATTTTCCTTGTCTCAGTTAGGGCTTGGGTACCTTTTAGTTTATCATTAAAATTCTAACATAGGCCACAACACCTCTGTCAATACTGATTAGATATTTTTTATAGGTTAAAACAAGTACTTTGATTTCCAAATATTACTATAAGCATCCTAAATATAAAACTGTTGTATTTCAAGGCAAATTATCTATTCTTTTGAAATAAGAAAATACTAATGAGTTTAAAATTTAACATTTATTCAAAATATTGAAAAAGTCCAGCAACGCAAAGTAAACAATTTTCAAGTTACTGAAATATATCATACCTTTAAGTCATCCCTATCCATGGTTTTCCTTCTAATAAAAACAGGATGTGGAATAAGTGATGGTGTCACTGTTTCATTCCCTTCAGGTGACATTTCAACATTCAGTGAATTCTGACTTTCTCCACTGGTTGACATTGTTCTATAAGATTTATCATGGATCTCTGGTGAAGGTTCATGGGATAGTTCTCCACTGAATGTAACTTTGCTTGAATGCTTCAAGAAAGCTGACTCCTGTTGAGACCGTGAAAGATCTGAAATAGCAGGGCTAGATCTTTTCTTCTCTGAGCTTTAGAATTACAAAACATCTGGTATTAGATTATATGAAGGACATTTTTTATTTGCAACTGAAGAATCACTTTCATAATCCATAAGAATATTAAATATGAAATGATTTATTAATTACTGCTACTAAAAATAACAAAATGATGCTAGATAACAAGTTGAATATATCTACTGGGATTTAAAATTGATAACACATGGAATTAAATCTTATATAAAATAATAATAACTCAGAGTTACAAAAGGCCACAGCAGAAGAAAGATTAGCACCACTAAACCAGAATACAGAATGGTTTGGAGGTTGCCATTCAGTCACAATAACTCCAAAGTTATTTTTCCACAATCTCATTTCAGAAAATTAGAATCTTTCCACAGATATTGACATTAAAAAAATCAATGTCTTCCATCAGAGTCAACTCCCGTGGTCTAAGTTATGGTTCTCCAAAGTAAAGCTATTTATTCTCCTCCACCAGCTGGCATAGGATTAGCTTAAAGAGTTCCAGAACTAGAGTGGCTATATGTCATAGTTTGCCTGCACAGCCCTAGTTTATGCTTGCTGTCCAGCATCCCAGTTTAGATGATATTAGAAATGGTTAAATTATCTATCCTCTATATAAAGATTAAACAAAAACATTCCTAGCTCCTTCCAATGCAACAAGATTTGGTGGTTCTTCTTTTTTAAACAACTATTCCCATTCCCATTGCCACAAAGTCAATTCTGCCTCATAGGAACCATACAGGACTAAGTAGAACTGCCCTAGAGAGTTTCCAAGGCTGTAAATCTGTTCAGAAGCAGACTGCCACATCTTTCTTCCACAGTGTTGCTAGTAGATTTGAGCTGCTGACCTCTCAGCAACCCAGTGCTTAACCACGGTGCAACCAGGGCTCCTTAGACAGTGATTACTCCAGTTATTATAATTCACCAAAAGTTTTGTTGCAAAGTATCTAAAATTCTTTAAATTTTGTCCTTACAGAGCTAACTTCTTAAATGGAACTATTGCCCCTCATCCTGTATTTTTCAGTCTATGAGGAATTTAAACACCAGAGTGTGGATTTCAAAAAAGGGGGAAGATGGAGACTGGGAGGGCAAATTTGAGTATACAATGGTTAGTGGTTGAAAAGACATGTAGCCTATGACAAACAAACCTTTGTGATGGCATTATAAAACAGATTTCACAATTAAAGAGAATAGGTAGCCACCTCCTCTAAATTATTAAGGATGACACCACATCCTCAAACATAGTTTAATATTTTTATTAGATATTTGAATTTATGAGATGACTGGTTTTACAATAAAGTCTAATAATATTCTGAAGTCCATTTCCTAACACATACCCCAAAGGATATTAGTTCACTGGAGCATAAAAGCAGTTCAAGTACATGAAATAAATTGATCCTTAAGAGTCGGATCCGACTCGACGGCACTTGGTTGTTTTTTTTTTTTTTTTTACAAGCATACCTAGAATTATCTACAAACTAGCACTACTGCCATTAATAAATCTATTACCTTATAGCTTTAAGTTGAAAGCAAAATTTTTGTAAAGGATTTGAAATGGAGATTAGGGCACATCATTAATCGTTTGTTTCTACCCAGCCAAATGTATTGGAATCCCAAGAGCAATGCTTCAATGCTAATTTAACAGTTCACTTTTAAACATATTCCCACACTCAAGCATTTCCCATTTCTATTGTATCCCAAACCACAAAGGACCACCGCAGAGGAGGCATGGATGAAAAACACTAGAAAGGTAAGCAAACAGTACTGTATTTCAGTTCTCATCCTCCACAGTGGTATCTGTCAAATCAATTCTGACTTCTTATCAACACTCGATGACAGAGTAGAACTGCCCTATAGGGTTTCTAAAGAGCAGTTGGTGGATTCAAACTGTCATCTTCTTGGTTAGCAGTCAAACTCTACCACATCACCAGAGGCATACAGCATTTCCAAAACACTACTGTCTTGTTTGACAATTAAGAAAACAACAGAAAAGCTATGAAAGACAGCCTATACTCACAGAAAAAAATAATAAAGCAAGTGATTTTCCCCATCCCCATTCTTTGATCAGTTATCAAAAATAACTTGTTAAATACAGTTTATAAGCTATGTTAAATCTGTGTCATTTTGTATTCATTTTAGATTACGATTCTTTCCATTTATCACTCCATGTTAAAATACCACAATATCACAGAATAATTAAGAACATATGTTTTAAGTTTTGATATAAGTATGCTGACAACATTCCACATGATAGCCTTCAATATCACTGTGGTAGTATAAATTTCCTCCTGCATGCAAAAAGCATTTCCTAATGTCAATAATCTGAGCACTTCATCCTTTTCCCACAAAGCAAATAACAGTCTGTTATGCACATCACCATGGGCACCTCATAATGCTTCTTAATACAGTATGTTATCCAGACAAAATAGAAAATTGCCATCAAATAACTCCTCTACCTACTCTGTTTTTAACATTTGTTGTTGCTTCACAAGATTTTTTTGTCAGAAACTTGCCCCCTCAACAACAAATTCTTGGAATTATTGATATATATGATACGCTTTTAATCATCAATATAAACATAGAAGACAATGGAGTTGACATTTTGCAATAATACAAGCTGTAAAATTCATTTGTATAATATAAGAAAAAAGATCTGAGATTTGAAGTGTGCAATAGAGTACAATCTAAAATTCATTCTGAGAAATTAATTTCATATGGAATTTACAATATAGGTAAAGAGTCAAATTTATCATAAATATTTTGGTAGTTTTTAAAAAATACAATTATCCTGGATAAAACTCTTCACTGTATCAGTTACAGGCTTCTCAACCAAAAAGAAATATGAGTGTTAGAATTTCAGTGAAAATTCAAGATCATTAAGATCCTGGAAAAATGAAAGGTTTTATTTAAACTTTAAATTAAACCATGTAAAGTAAATAAGACTGATAGACAGCAATAGTGTATAAGTGTGTAAATAATGCTTACATGAAAGTGTTGACTAGCTGCATTTAGCTCCATTAACAATATTACTATTGAAACAATTACAAATAGAACTTAAAGTACTGTGTAAAGAAATCATATAGAACAATAGGATACTACTCTAACACTAGACAAACTAAACTGTTGGTTGCTGAGAACCATAAACATATCTTCTCCTGAATGGCTCAAATGGGTACCTTCCTTCCTCATTTGGTTGCTTGGCATTGGCTCTCAAGCTTGTTAATTGATACCTGCAATGTCAGAATACAAACTTCCTCTAGACGCTCTGTTTTTGCAACAAGTCCATTTCCCACTGATCAGGAAGCTTCCTAGTTTCAGAATCATGTTTGTTACCTGTACTCTCCCAATTTCTCCATAAATATATAAACTAGTATGTAGATTGCATACAGCATTTTTCATTTTCCATCTAGCTGTCTCTAGCCCAAGCATCCTTATGCAAGATAATGAAAGCTTGAGACACTTTATGTCCTCTGCTGCTCCTTGTAAAATCTTCTCAATAAACCTTGTTATATATGAGGACTGACAGGTTTGCAAACTCATCCTAGAAAAAGTGTTGAAAATCACTATGGTCACCTTTGAAGTACTCCCCTTGGGAAGCTATGCACCCACACCAGCACACCTAGTCCACATTTCAAAGCAATTTCGGAACTCTTTTCCTGGAGTGGCCATCAGAGCGGTCATCCTACTACCCTTGATGTCTTGAATGTAGATCTTGGAAAGTGTGTAAGTAATGAGTGAAAGCCTCCGAGAGATAGACGGACATAAGACCCAAAACAGTGGATTTGAACACACCAACAATTGTGGAAATGGTGCAGCACCACGCAATATTTCATTATGTTATACATAAGTCACTAAGAGTCAGAGCTGGTTTGACAGCAACTAACAACATACTGTACACAGAAACAAAGCCCTAGACAGAGGTTAGTTATAACAGCTGCAGGTCAGGTAGACACAAAGTTTTGGGTACAATAACTTCAATATAGGTGGAATAGTCATGCTGCCCATAGACCACTGAAGGACACGATGTCTTTGGAATCTTGGAACAATGGATATAGTGTAAAAGAAAAAAAATCTGGAGCAATAACATTACAAGTAGGTAGCTGTACCACTCTATTTTAAGAAGTACCTGTACTGAAAAGAATTACAGCAGGCTTGAGACTGCTATCCTTAGAAAAGCTTGTTTTCAAGGTTGGTCCTTGGCTGCCATCTGGGAATTGGGATTTTGAGAGGGGTCTCACCATTCCCAGAAATAGTAAGTGGTCCACTGTACCTAAACAGTATACGCAACGTGGTTTATACTTAACTTTTAGTTCGGAGTCTAGAATTGTGGTTCCTGTTAAGTAAGGGGCTCCGAGTTGACCAGCCTCCAGGAAAAACCTTGGATATTGAGTCTCCAATGAGCCTCCCTGGTAGGCAACATTTCACATGTCAGTTCAGTGCTGGAGGAATGAATCTTGGCTGGAGGTTACCCGGTATGCCTTTTTCATTTGCTGAATTTGATTTCTATCCTTTCATGGTAATAAATCACAGGCATGATAATGACTATGTGCTAGGTCCTGTGAGTTTCCCTAACAAATAGTTTCCCTAACACAGTTGGTGTCAGAAGGAGAAGTCACTAGAATTACCCAGACACAATAGTATATGAAGAAAGCATTGTCTGGAAAAACAAGGGATGAAGGAGTATGGTATCATGAACCTTGGGTGGCTATGAAGCCTAGTTTAAGGGGAAAAAAAGGACACCTTAAACCATACTAGTGAAGCTTAAAGAATGGAAAAAAAAAAAAAACCTTGTTTTCAGGTACTATGCAGTCTAGTCACCAGTGAAGCTAAATGAGGGAAAAATCGTAGTATGGGTCCTCCCCCCCAACCCTGTCCCTGCTGTTACACCAGATACTGAATAAACTGCCACCACTATTGACACAGGTATGCAGTTAAAGACTTGACAAGATATGCAGTGTATTTGTATTAGCCTTTCTTGAGAATATTTGGACTTCTGCCATACATTTTCAGTTGATAGGACAAAGTCTGGTAGAATGTGAACTACTAGCAATCTCCATTCTATTGTATTGAAGACAGCCTGAGAGGTGTAAGGACTGAAGAAGCTTGCATATTTTCTAAGCACAACTTATTAAATATAACTTTAAATAAAAGCATAATCCAGTGCCCTACCATTCAAATTAATTTTAGAGAGGTGGTCATTTAGATGGTATCAAAAAGAGGCATGGTATAGCTTTTAAAGAAAAAAGTATTGACCTTAAAAGCTGCAACTACAAAGAACTGTGCTCTTTAGATACTGTTGATATTACACAGGTAATTCATCAAAGCATCAGTATAAAGGAAACTAATTTTTTAAATGAAGTCCCTATATTAAGAAGTTTTGGAAGAGGAATAGGCATCATAAAAGCAAGTTTTATTTTTAGATCACTCAGACTTAAGGAATTATATGTACCTGTAAGTAACCTTTGGCTGACTGGCAGATTTTCTCACACTTCAAACTAGCATTTATTTGTATGGTATGATAGATATTTTATGGGCCAGAGTCTTATAAATGGTATAAACCAAGGAAATTTCTACTGAAAAGCGAGAAATAGTGCATCCAGTCAAATCAATCCTGGTTCTTAGCCCAATTCACAACTCTTATGTTCGCTAGGCACAGATATGCCCCTCGTCCAATTTTAACCAAAGGCACAGAGCTCAGTGAAGACCTTGTCTACAAGATTTGCTGCCTGATGATACAGTATAATTCATAAATGGAACAGCCCCTCGTTAAGGTCATAACATTTAAAAGAGTGCTGTTTGAGATCCTGTGACATTGAGCATTGTGCACAACTGGGCGAATTTCAGGCACACTCTCCGGAGATTGACTGAACTACTCGTATACTTTTACATAGACTCATGAGGCATTGTTAATGGCCTATTTACAGGGTAAAGGCATTGAACCACTCATCCCAGGAATATTAAAGACACAGTTTTCTTAGGCATCCGGTGCCCCACCCCCAAAATAGTTACAACAACTTAGTCACAAAAGTCAGTTCCTATTTTTCATGTTTCTATGCTGCAGGAAAGAGCTGAATCTAAAATAAGCATCTCATACAAGAAACCCAATGAAGAATGTGTGGCCATTATCCCTACTATAGTTCCGAGTCCACCACAAATGAACAGGATGTCCAATAAGAAATTCATGTAAAAGGCAAAGAAGCCATTGTTGCCCACCCAGCTTATTCCACTTGTCATCTAAGCCAACCTCTTAAGAAAGAAAAAAGAAAAAGAACTCCACAGTGCTTGCTGGTCCAGCTTTCCTTTATTGTTTATAAGTTACAGGTTGCCATATCCCACTAGGGCTCCTCTGCTACAGTTGAACTCCAGGAGTGGGGATCAAGAGAATTTCAAGAGGAATGAATAATGCATTCCCCCTTTTTTTTTATTCACCCTCTGCTTTGACCTTAATGCCTGGGTGGAAACATCACATTGCTCATTTAAAAGATGGGCATTGCTTTGCATCAGGTGGTTCTGCAGGCATCCTCTTCAGACCTTGTAGAACTGTGAATCTGAGATCCCCTGCTTAACTTATCACTCCAGTAGAAGAGCAACCTGGACCATCTCCTGAATGGAATTACAAATCTCAGTGGATAAAGTGTTAGCATGTCTAATCTTGGGAAATGATTGGAGGAATGTTACCAAGGGAAATGATGAATAATTTTCTCCTTCCTATTGCAGATATTGGACATTCCTAAATTATCTTCTGTGGCTGGCCAGGCAATACATCATGTTACAAATTTACTGGAAAGCCTATTTGGTACCATTAACCCACTTGAGGATATTATTGACATTTTTCTATATGACACTGTGGAATCACTATGATCAAGACCAGATGTCAGCCAGAGCTAATAGATTTGTATCATTGAGACTCCAAAAATAAAGAGTGGACAAAACAGAAATAAATTTTTGTTTCTGAAAATTGCTGGTGGCTCTCTGCCTTCCCTTTCTGGGTGATTTGACACAGCTGGTTTACCAAGGACTGTTCACTGGAAAGACAGCAACGTTTCTCTGTGATATAGGACGTGCCAGTATATAAAGTGTCTACACTCTCCAGATGACCCTTTTTTTTTAACAAGGTCATTGCCCCAACCAAGAACCTTTCACTTTTATGTGGCTGACTACATGTTCTCTACTCCCTTCTACTGCTCTGTAATTTTATAAAGGCTTATGTCAGGATGGAGTCTCTTTCTTGAGCACTATCCATGATGAATCTAGTTGTGCTTAGACCAAGCAGATCTCTCTACACAATCAGCACTGCTTGGGGAACTGGGTAACCTACAGTGCTTCTTAGATTGAACAGTCTCCTCTATACAATCTACCTTATGTTTACATTTGTGTTATTAGTAATATGACCCTTATAAGACAGTTAGCTGAGGAAATTATAAAACTTTCTCTCAAGATTTTAAGATAAATTTTTATTTGCACTAGTTAAATAGATGAAAAAAATTACAAAGAGAAAATATTTTATAAACTTTTTTTATTTCGTAATTAGATAATCCTTTTCTTTGCCTCCACCTCACCAATCTAGATAATCCTCCCTCTGTGATTCCTTATTAGATACCCAAATCAAACTAAAATCATTGCCATTAAGACAATTTCAATTCACAGTGACTTTATAGGACAGGAAAGAACTGCCCAGTAGGTTTCCCAGGGCTGTAATCTCCATGGAAGCAGACTGCCATATCTCTCACACAGAGCTGGTGGTGAGTACAAATCACTGTCCTTTTAGTTAGCACTCAAGCACTTCCCCTCTGTGCAACCAAGGCTTCTTCTCTATCAGGTGGGGAGTTTTACTGTTTTCATTGATTATTGTCTAGAATGATCTTGTTCAGTTACTTTTACTCTCTTATTGGCTTTCTCTCCCACTATTGTTTAAGCTCCACAAGAAAAAGAACCGTATCTGTTTTATCACCAAAACTCCAATGTCTAGAAGAGTATCTGGCATGCAAGGGTGATAAAAGTATTTGAATGAACAAGTTTAGTGAGTAAGCAAGTGAGTAGATTTAATGGTTTATCATCTAATCTATGGAGAAAAAAAATATTCTTCCTCTCTTATAAAGGCATTTTTGTGCTTTAGAACAAACCCAAGTATTTAAGGGAAAAGAATTTCTAAAAAAAAAGTAAAAAACAGGAGTTAAAAAGAAGTAGGTTGGATGTGCAACTTTTTTAAAACACCACAAAATAGTTTATATTTTCATTTCTAAAGTGTGTGAATTTCAATGCTGTAAAATATTTATGAAAAGCTAGCAATGTTTATGATGTGAGACATTCAAGTATTTAAAATCTTTCTGCATTTAAGTATTTTCTACTAACTCATTCCCCAAGCCAAGATAAATCACTGAATGTTGTAGAGCACAAAAAAAAAAAAAAATTGTACTTTATTGTAAGCAGTACCATGTGTCTGTTCAGGTGGGGTCTCCTTCGCTCCCATCCACTCTGTGAAGGTTTGGGAGACTTTTCCAAAGTATTTCAGAAATTCTATTAGGATCTAAGGAGTAACCCAAAATGAAGGCTGATGAATAATATTGTGCCATTGTAGTCAATAATTTGAATTTTTATTATGTTTAGCATTATTTAATTTAAAACTGTTAAGGGAAATTCTATAAACCTAAGAAGCTGAGACAACTTTTTCCATGTCATACCTCCGTTCTCTTCAGCCTAGACTCTCAACAAAATGAATTACTGGTCTTTCTCTGAGCACACTATGCAGATTCTAGACACTTTGCCTTTGTTTTGACTATTGTGTCAGCTTGACACATCCTTTAAATATCTCCCTGTCAAAATCCAACCCATCTGTCTTTCTTAAATCAAATGCTATATAATTTCAAATCCAGCTAGGAATAGCATTTCCTCCTTTGTTTATACACCTTCTTGACAGCATTTTCTAAAATTTGTCTTCTGCATTATACCCATTACCATCAATTTCAACTGGTAACAACCCTACAGGGCAGTGTAGAATGGCCCCACAGAGTTTCCAAGATTGTAATCTTATGGGAGCAGATTGCAATATCATCCTTCCAAAAAAAAGGTGGTGAGTTCAAACAGCTAGTCTTTCAATTAGCTGCTGAATGTTTAACCACTGCGCTACTAGGACTCCTCCCTTCTGCATCCTATTGAGCTGGCCTGACTCACAGCGACCCTAGAGGTCAGAGTAGAACTGCCCCATCGAGTTTACAAGGTGCACCTAGCAGATTTGAACTACTGACCTTTTCGGTTAGCAAACATAGCACTTAACCCACTATGCCACCAGTGTTTCTTCTGCATCATACTATGGTATATTTATTTTTGTACATGTCCACCTTAATAGACTGTGAACACACAGAGGACAAATAGCATATATTGCCATCTTTGCACCCACACCCCATAATATTCAGCACAGTGCCTTGTACAGTGTGGGCACCTGGCCCATGTTTCCTAATTTGAACTAAACTGTATTAAATAATTTTCCTTCTGAAGTTAGGGGATGTAAACATGGTATCAATCATCAGTTTTAGAAACAGTTATGAGCCAGCCATATTATTTAATATTAGTACTATGATTTTTTTCTGCTCTTAATGTCCCATATTCCCTATCACCCTCCGGTCTGCTGTGCCCCTTCCAACACTTCTTCCAGTCTCCCATTTTCCATCATCATTTTCAACTGAATGGAGGCTGAGAGGGCAGTAACTCCCTATAATACTATTATACTCTCTATTCAAGGTTTTTCCAAAGATACATGGAAAGTAACTGCTACTGCCTTGCTATGACTTTACATAATGTGAAGTCTAAGTAATCTTCATAGGGATTATCTCTTTGAAATATTGGAAACATACACTTATGTTTCTAATTTTTTATTTTCTTCAAGTATCTACAGTGTATCAAATTCATCAGCAGCATCTAAATGTTCAAAATAAAATAACTTTATAACTTAAAAAAGCTACCACCTCCTCATGTTTCCAGGGTGATAAACAAATTCTTGGCCTTTTCTTTCAGCATTTCATAATCTATACTTCACTGTAGTTCCCTAGAAAGCTTATGGTAGCATGCCATGCTGTACCATTATCTTAGTGTAAAAAGTGCCATGCATTTTTTTCTATTTCTAAACAATTTATAAGGTAGTTAAGTTTCCATTAAAGTTGAGGATAACTGTTAATAATTTTTTTCATGTACTTCTAAAATCTTTATAATGTAGACCATACATATTTACTATGTAAAGGAATAATTAATAAGACATCTACACATAAGTTTGTAAGGCAGCAAGTAAATAAGTCGGTATCTAATTTTCTCTTGAGTTATTAAAATTATATACTTTTAAAGATACAACTGATCACTAAAATGGACCTTTCCAAACTATCTGGTCAATCATATTTATTATCTAACTCCCTCTAATTCATCTGAGCCTGTAAATATTAAAAGTGGGAATGAAACATGGAAATGCAGATCTCTATATAATTTTCTTCTTTGTGTTGTTAAAAGTGAAAACTTCACAAACTAAGCTAAAAATAATTCATAAGTGCCTCATGTTCACTAAGCATGAATTCTAAAATATTCAAAGCAATGACTGAAAGGAATCACTGATTGCGTTTACTTTCATTGGACAGTGACATCCTACCAATTAGATTTGCTGCCCCGTAAACATATCTGGCTGCACTTTACTGTCTCCTGCCTGGTTTGTGAGTCAGTTTGTGAATCAGTCATAATATGCTAATCAAACAGATCCACTCACCGGTGAAAGCTAAAAGACTTGACTGAATACATCAAACAATTCAAGTTTTACTTACATGTATGTGCATGTGACTGAGCAAAAATGAAAGGTAAAAATTTTAAATAAAGTGAGTTGTTTTATGTATGTAGGTCATGCCTGTCAATGTCAATTGCTAAGTTACTTTAAAATACATCAGTTCTTCACTACCTGGAATATAATTGCTTCCGTCAGAAAGACGGTGGGTTTAAAATCACTTAATTTTAACTTTTCACTTACTTTTTTAAATTTTGACCTTATTCAAATTCTTCTTTGACAAACATTTAACATTTTGAACATTTTTCTATCTAAAATTAGTTTCAAAGATAAGAATGCAATACTGAGAGCAAAGGAATAAACCAAGGAACTCTATGATACAGACTTTAGATGTGCTACTTTCACCACATAGGTATGTGAACTGATAAATACTAGAAGAAAGCAGAAAAAATTTAATTCTCTTTTTTTTTTTACCTTTCTTTATTTAGGTTTCCAAGTTGGAGTACTGGGATCTGTAAGAAAGACAATAATAAATTTAAATATACCCAGTACACACATAAAACATGACACTATATCTTTTAGAAAAATATCATTCAAAGCAATTTTTCAAACATACAGTTTTGCAAGGTTAAGTTACAAAAAAGAGCTATGAAATCACACTTTGGCATTGAAAGAGACATTGGCATCTTCCAAACTTTGGAACACAGAAAAGAACCAAAGCTGTTATTATTACCTTTAAATAAGAACAAAGAGAGTTTTATACTGCTAGTGAATAAAATTTGTTTCAAACTTACATATCATACAATAATATAATCCTTAATATTTGTTTTGAAGAATTTGGTATAATTAATACCATATTTGTTATTATTGCTAGGGGTCATTAAGTCAGTTCCGACTCATGACAAGCCTTATGTACAACAGAATGAAACACTACTGGTTCCTGGGCCATCTTTATAATCCTTGCTGTCTTTGAGCCCATTGTTGCAGCCACTGTGTCAATTCATCTCATCTAAAGTTTTCAACATTTTCCGCTGACCATCTACCTTACTGAATATGATGTGCTCTCCAGGTACTGGCCCCTTCTGATACTGTACTCAAAGTATATGAGATGAAGTCTCACCATCCTCTCATCCAATGGGGACCTCTGGGGGTACTCTGTCCAAAACAGAGTTGTTTGTTCTTCTAGCAGTCCTTGATATATTCAGTAGTCTTTGCCAACACTGTAATTCAAAGGCATCAGTTCTTCTATCGTCTTTCTTCATCATCCAGCTTGCATATGCATATGAGTTGATTGAAAATACAGTGGCTTGGGCGAGGTGCACCTCAGTCCTCAAAGTGACACCTTTACTTTTCAACATTTTAAAGAGTTCTTTTGCAGCAGGTTGGCTCCATGCAATATGTCAATTTCTTGACTACTGTTTCCATGGATGTTTACTGTGGATCCAAGTGAAAGGAAATCTTCTTCAACTTCAATCTTTTCTGTGTTTAACATATTGCTTATTGGTCCAGTTGTAAGGATTTTTGTTTTCTTTACATTAAGATGCAGTCCATATGGAAGCCTACAGTCTTTGATACTCACCATTAAGCGCTTCAAGTCCTCTTTGCTTTCAACAAGCAAGGTTTCATCATCTGCATATTGCAGGTTGCTGAGCAGTTTTCCACCAGTACTGGTGCCACATTCTTCTTGATTATTTGCTCAATATACAGAGCGAATAAACATGGTGAAAGAATACAATTCCAACACACAGTTTTCCGGATTTTAAACCACACAGTATCCCCTTTTTGTATTTGAACAATTGCCTCGTGTTCTGCATACAGTTTCCTCGGGGGTGTGGTTAATGCTTTGGAATCCCCATTCTTATGATTCACATAGTCGAATGCCTTTGCATAACCAATAAAGACAATTAAACATCTTTCCAGTATTCTGTTTTCAGACAAGACCCATCTGACATCAGTAGTTCCCTGTTGATGTGTGACTGCAACCATTTTTTAATTCTTTTTAGTAGTTATCTTCAGCAATGATACTGTGCAATAATTTCTACATTCTATTGGATCATTTTTCTTTGGAATGGGTGCAAATACAGATCTTTTTTACTTTATTGGCCAGGCAGCTGTCTTTCAAAATATTTGGCATAGCTGAGTAAGCACCTCCAGTACTGCATCTATTTGTTGATACATCCACCAGTTCCCGCAGCCTGATTTTTCACCAGTGCCTTCTATGCAGCTTTAATTTCTTTCACTATCATGAATTTTTGATCACATGCTACCTCCAGAAATGGTTCAACATCAATCAGTTCTTTCCAGTGCAGTGAATCTGTGTATTCTTAACATTTTCTTCTGATGCTTCCTGCATTGTTTAATATTTTACAATAGAATCCTTCAAAATTGCAACTATAGCGAAAGCCAATTGCCGTCATCGAATCTGATACACTTAATGATACAAGAAATTGTTTGAAATTTATAAATTTAAATACATCTATTGAGGATGTGTGCTCAAAATACTTTTACCAAAGTTTGTGATCAAACCTGTTAGAAGACCAGTAACCTAGAAAATGTGATTAAGAAACTACCTCTTGCTAAGGTAATAAGTATTTCTTATAACATAAATGTCTATTACATTCCCAAATAGGTATTTATTATAGCATAAATGGGAGCTCTGGTGCTACAGCAGTTAAGCATTAAGTGGCTAACCAAAAGGTTGGCAGTTCAAATCCACCAGCTGCTCTTTGGAAACCCTATGGGGCAGTTCTCTGTCCTACATGGTTGCTATGAGTTTGAATCAACTCAACAGCAATGGGGGTTGTTCTGTTTTATTTTTTAATAGCATAAAAGTTAATTCTAGGTTACATGCCAGGTCTAAATTTCACCCAACTCAGGTTTCTTTTCTAAAGAGACCAGCTAACTGGTTTTACCTTTAACCAAGGCAAGAACTTCTAGATATTCACCAAACTCACATTCTTTTCCTCTTGAATATATTTCTAAGGCCCCACTACAGTTAAATGGGATCTGAGAGAAAATGGTATGTAGCATTTCCAAGTCTGGTCAGTGAAAATAACTCACATTTGATCCTCCATGCTCTTTTAGTTTTTGGCAGCTGGATGTTTATGCTCAGGGCAACCCCGAAGCCACCATACATCAGGACATCTGAATGACCTTCTGCAACAGAACCCCTACCACCACCAATGACCTTAAACTTCTTTAGATTATTACATGAGAAAATGCATTTCTATTATCATTGAGTCATTAAACATTTGTGTCTATATGCCACAGCAGTTAGCCTATATACTAACTAATATACTACCAGGGATGACGGTTGTTGGTGAGTTTTTTCTGTTTTGTTTCTTTCTTTTATGTGTGTGTGTGATTAAGTGAAAGTATATGATCCAAATCAATTTTGTGTGCCCGCCTATCTGCAGCTCCTTCTGCTCTCCTTGTCCTATGACAGGGCACACCTCCTTTTCACTCTATAATTGTAGTATCCTCTTAAAAGCTCCTGTCCCCACTTCTCTTCCATCTAGAAAGAGACCACTTGTACAGCAACCTATAAATGCACAGAACCATAAACTACACATACCATATGCTCACACTGTGTCCCCAAGTCCAGTCCATTTTTGTCCAAAGAGTAGACCTCAGTAGTGTTTCCTGGTCATGGACAGCAGCAGCTCTAGAGACCATGCTCAGAGGGGATCCTCCAGGCCACTGGACTATCAGTTGTGATCCTTTGGTAGAGTTCTTGAGCTGCACACATTGTTTTTTCCCATGTTGCCACAGGGACTCTACACTGTGTGCCCCATCATGGCTGTCTTTGATGGGGGCCACATACATCTGGTTTTTCTGGTCATATATTGCTACAGACACATTTACATGTGTCCTTCTCTCTCAGGAGCTCTTTTTACCTTACGTCTTTGTTGTTCTCCGTGATTATCTGTTCCACATGGGTTGGGACCATTTGGTGTACCTCAGATAGCAGCTTGCTACCTTTTAAGACCCCAAATGCCACTCACAAATATGGGGTGTAGAAGATTCTCTTAACAGTAGGCTAGTTATGCCAATTGGCCACAATAATTCCCCAAAAGTATGGTCCTCAGATCCCTGCCCCTGCTACTGGATCCTTGCAATATTCAGTTCGTAGCAGAAGAGCTTTCAGTTTATGGTGAAGTCCAGTTAAGTTGATCTACTTTCTACTGTGTGCTGTCACTGCTTTTACCTAAACAAATGTCGATCAACTATTGTATGACCAACCCTTGCCCTCCTTTCCCACCACTGAAGCCATCAAAGAGTCTTTTCTTCTGTACATAAGACTATTTTTAAGTTCTTATAGCCAGAGTCTCATACAGTATTTGTCTGTTTGCCACTGAATGATTTCACTCAGCATAATGTCTTCCAGTTGAAACCAGGTTATGACATGCTTCCTAAAATCATTATTGTTCTTTATAATAGCATAGTGTTCCATTGAACATATGTACCTTAGTTTGTTTATCCATGCATCTGTTAATGTGCATCTAGGTTCATTCTATCTTTTTTCTAAGGTGGACTGTGCTGCAATAAAAAGTCACATGCATATATCTGTTCATGTACTAGCTTTTGTTTCTGTAGGATATATTCCGAGTAGTGGGATTACTGGATCGAAAGGTATATCTATTTCCAGCGTTTTAAGGAAGTGCCAAATTGCATTCCAAAGAGTTTGTACCATTCTGCAATACCACCAGCAGTGTAGGAGAGTTCCAATCTCTCCACAGCCTCTCCAGCATTTGTTTTGTGTTTTTTCAATCATGGCCAATCTTGTTGGGGTGAGATGGTATCTCATATAGTTTTGATTTGGATTTCTCTAATAGCTAACGATCACAAGCATTTCCTCATGTGTCTTTCGGCTACCTAGATATCCTACTTGGTGAAGTGTCCATCCATCTCCTTTGTCTGTTGCTTAATTGGGTTATTTACCTTTCTCTTGTTGATATTTTGCAGAATCTTGTAGGTCAGATGTTGGTCCAACATGTAGTTGTTCCCAAATATTTTTTCCCGTTCTGTAAAAGGTCTTTTAATTCTTTTGATAAAGTTTTTGGATGAGAAAAAGTGTTTGATTTTTAGAAATTCCCACTTATCTATTTTCTCTTCTGTTGACTGTGCTTTCTTTCTCAGATTTTGAAGTCTGTCTAAGCCATGTACTAGACCTTCCATTGTTGACCTTATTTTTTTCTTGGATAATCTTTATCATTTTAGGTTTGACATTTAACTCTTAGATCCATTTCGAGCTAGTTTTTGTGTAAGGCGTAAGATATGGGTCTTGTTTCAGTGGTTTGCAGAATGGATACCCAATTTTGCCAACTCCATTTGTTAAAGAGACTATTTGTACCCCAGTTTACAATCTTAGGGTCTTTTGTTGAACATCAACTATTCATAAGAAGATGCTGACATCTGTGGTGTCTCTACTCTCTTCCATTGGTCCATATGTCCATTTTTGTTAAGACTTGCTTTATGTCCTAATACATGGTCTATTCTGGAAAGTGTTCCATGTGCATTGGAGAAGAAGGTGTATTTATCTGTTGATGAGCAGACATTTTGAATATATCAATGAGGTCTAGTTGGTTAACTGTCACAATAAGATCTTTTGTACCTTTAATTAGCTTTTTTCTGGATGATCTATTACTGAAAGTGGAGTGTTGAAGTCTCCAACTATTATTGTGAAGTGATATATCTCATTTTTCAGTGTTGTCAGTGTCTGTTCAATGTATTTAGATGCTCTGGTATTGGGTGCATAAATATTTAATATTGTTATGTCCTGCTTACGTACTGAACCTTTCAGCAAGTAATAGTGACCATCCTTTTCCACGACTGTGGATTTTACATTAAAATCTATTTTATCTGAGATTAGCATTGCCACTCCTGTTCTTCTTTGTATGTTGTTAGCTTGGTATATATTTTTTCATCCTCTGATTTTCAGTTTGTTCATATCTTTGAGGCTAAAATGTGTGTCTTGTAAGCATTATATAGGCCCATCATGTTTTTTGATCCAGGACGTCTCTCATCTCTTTATTGGATCCTTGAGTCCATTTGCATTCAGTGTAATTATTGATAGGTATGTGTTTAGTGCTGTCATTTTGATACATTTATTTTTATGTTGTTGATGTTTTCTATGTTATTTTTAATATTTTGTTCTGGGACATTCTTCTTTATGGGTTGACTTCATCCTTTTCATTGTTGGTTTTGTGTTTGTTGAGACTCCTGTATTATGTTTCTTGTGTTGATATGTCACACTGTTATTTTGCATTGAGGCTACTCCTATGATCCTCCTTACTATTCCAAGTTTAAACCAGACTTTAACTTTTGCATAACTTTTTAACTTCCTCTCCATCTGAAAGGGTTGTGCCTAGTGTAATACATCCCTCGTTTAGTGTGATGATGTCATAGTTTTCATGTTAAGATTCATAGTTCCTTTCTTTTCATATTGTAGCTTTGATTGAGTTTTGTGACTTCTCTGAGTAGGATTCTGGATGCTGTGTCCTTCATTGCCATCTTAAGTATACACTTGATGTTTTGTTTTTCTAAACAAAAAGCTGCTTTCAGTATTTCTTGTAGTTTGGGTTTGGTTTTTACAAAGTCTCTAAGCTTCTGTTTATCTGCTAATATCATAATTTCACCTTCATATTTGAGAGACAGTTTTGCAGAGTATATAACTCTTGGTTGCAAGTTTATCTCCTTCAGGGCATTGAATGTGTCCTCCCACTGCCTTCTTGCCAATATCATTTTTGCCGAGAAGTCAGATGAAAGCCTTCAGGGCTTCCCTTTGTACATTAGCTTTGCTTTAAGTCTTGCTGCCTTGAAGACCTTCTCTTTATGATTCATTTTATTAAGGCTGATTATAATATGTCTTGGTGTTTTTCTTTTGGGGTCACATTTTTGGGTTGTTTGATAACACTCTTGGATATCTATGTTCTCTTCTTTCATAATTTCAGGGAAGTTTTCTGTCAGCAACTCTACAACAATACTCTGTATTTCCAGCTATCTTTCCCTGCTCAGGAACTCCAATTATTTGTAGATTATTTCTCTTAATAGAGTCCCACATGTTTCTTATTTCCATATGAAATGATAAAAATATTTACCAGTCTCTCAAACACTTCCAGTTGAAGTAAATAATTATGAAACAATTTACTTATTCCAATCAATTTTTAAGTACTTATATTTATTAAAGAGGATAGCAGTATTTATATACAGGTTCTAATGGGAGATTATTCTGAATGAATTTGCATTGATTGGAGTCCAGAAATGAAACCATCAAAATCTGAGTATTACAAAGCAAGTTTTTATAGAGTATAGTTCAGGAGCCTTTGTGGTACAGTAGATAAGAGCTCAGGTGTTAGTCAAAAGGTCAGCATGTTTAATCCATCATCTGCTCCTTGGAAATCTTATAAGGCAGTTTTACTCTGTCCTGTAGGGTCACTATGAATCAGAACCCACTTGATGGCAGTGGGCTTTGACTTGACAATAACAAATCTAAAGATTAGACAGGAAATTTAGGGAGCATCAATTTTTTGTTAATGTGAAAGGAATAACTCAGAAAAGGAGGGTAAAAGCCATTGAACAACTTGAAGAATGTAGTCAGTGTCATGGAATTGTACTTGTGAAAACTGCTGAATCAGTGTGTGTTTTCTTTCATACATTCTCAATAATAACAGGAGGAAAATTAAAAAAAAATGCAAAGTCTTAACAAAGGAAGGGTTCTGAATACAGCCAAATAGACAGGCAAATAAGACATGATCAGACATGATTTTGGAGGCAGAAAGCCCTGAATTTGAAAGTTAGCTCAACACTACTGTGCAGTTTTGCATAGTATATTCAACATTTCTTAAGCCTCAATTTCTTCATCTTTAAAATAGTGGCATAGTGGTTAACTGCTACGGCTACTAATTAAAAAGTTGGCGGTTCAAATCCATCAGGCACCAGTTGGAAACTCTATGGGGCAATTCTACTCTCTTTACAGGTTCACTATCAGTAAGAATCAAGTCAACTGCAAAGGGCTCATAGCCATCTTACGCCAAAACCAAACTCACAGATATAATGTTGATTCCAATTCATAATCACTCTATAGGGTTTCCAGGAGGTGACAGCCACATCTTTCTCCCATAGAGCCACTGGTGATTTTGAAAAACTGACCTTTCTGTTATCAGGTGGGCGCTTTAACCACTGCATCACGAGGGCTCCCTGGCTATCTTATAATATTGTATAAATGACTACTACATACACAGATACAAAATGACTAGCACATTTTAAGTTGTTGCTGAACCTTAAACCAACATAACAGAAGATGTTGCATTTCTAGAAAGATTTGTTTTTATATTGCATACAATTCAATAACTTCAGTAATTTTTCTTTCCATCAGAGCAGTTTTATTATTTATTTTTCCAGGAAAAAGTTAAAGTGGTTCACGAAAGAATTATAAACAAAGAGGGCAGATAAAACACAAGGGTAACAGAATTGTGTGACAATCTCACAGTCTCTTTAAAAAGGTGGAAGATGAGGTTTCTAGTTCAGTTTTAACCCAGCTACATACTTTTTATCTTTTCCTGTGTTTGCCTTTCTAAATCCAATACAAGTAAACTCTAAGTCTGAAAATAGTAGAAGGACACTAAGAAATATAAAATACTATTAAAGAAATTAAGGACCTTGCAAGAGCCATAATGCTGCAGCAAGAATGAGTATAACTACATTAGGGTTTGTAATTCTATCTCCTGAGATTTTTGACAGTTTTGCTTTACTTGAACTCCTTTCATTTCTCATCAATCCAGTTGCTTGTTTGTGGGCTGTTTTTCTCTTCTAAGGTACAAATACATTAATAAATTTGAACAAAATTTCAGAGAAGTCTTCTGAATCCAGTGTACTATACAAACACAAGGGATAGAAAAATAATCTTCAAGGAGTTTCTTCCAGTGTCTTGTTTATACTTAATTTTATTAATTTACATAAAAATGTCTTTAGTATTTCAACATGTTATTTCCTCCTGGCACTCAGATCTCAGATACTTAAATGATCATTGAAATTAATACTAAATATGCATTGATTTCAATAAATTAAATACATGTAAAGCTTGATATTCAAAATAATTATGAATTGACATATCCAGAGGGTAAGAGGCAAAAGTACAATCAAAGGTGAAAAAAGGCATAGACATTTTTTAAAATAATATATAAAAGTGAAATAAATAATATGAAAGATAAATTTCTTACAACATTGGCCCTATTTCAGTTATTTTCTTACCTGTGAGTGCTCTTGGATTTTATCATCTAACTGTTGTTCACCTGAATCTGAAAGCTGTACTTTCCTTCTTTCTTTCTCCAATGGCACATTTTCTGAATCTAAGTCTTTAACTTTTACTTTATTAGCATTTGTTTGCATGGCTGCCTTATTCTGCTCACTTTCAAATAACTCCTTTCTTTGATTCAGGAGATAGTCAAGTTCATGCTTAGTTTTCTCAGCTTCCTGTTTTTCAAAAAATAACAGATATCGAGCATTACTTTCTATGATACTTTCCTGCCAATACAATAAACTTCAAGGATCTGCATATATTCATACCCTCATTACTTCTCAAATTTTTATTTCCACTGAATTGGAGGAAATTAAGCCAGTGGTATAATCCATAGCTGAACAGCTCAACAAAGACAATTAAAAATTATGCAAAAACCTTTTCAATTTAGAGGATTATTTTTACACCCTGGAGGCTTTCCAGTTTTTTTTTTTTAAGTCTCCAGTTACCATACAGGCACAATAAAAAACTAATAAAGTGTAGATTATAAAAGTGATAAATTATATATTATAGATAGATAGAATGCATATATTATATACAACTAGGTAATATATAATTATATATGAAACCAAACCCATTGCCATCAAGTCAATTCCTACTCACAGTGACTCTACAGCACAGAGTAGAACTGCCCCATCTGGTTTGCAAGAAGCACCTGATGGGATCAAACTGCTGACCTTATGGTTAGCAGCCATAGCTTTTAACCACCAGGGTTTCCAATTACATATATACATAAATTATAACCAGAATAACTAATAAGCACAATACGAAATAATGAAAGAAAAGGTGAATAATTGGTTTCTTAAAAATGCCACCTTTTGATATTTTTAAAATTTTTTCAATTACACAAACAAAATGTTATTTACAAGACTATATATATAGGTCAACAAAAACTTACAAATTTCCCCACATAGAAAAAAATTACTGTCAACATTTTGTATATCCCTTTTTAGTTGTTTCTAAATACAGCTACTATGAGACTAAACCTGCTGCTGTTGAGCCAATTCTGACCCTATAACACAGAGAACTGACCCATAGTTTCCAAGGAGTACCTGGTGGATTTGAACTGCTGATTTTTTGGTTAGCAGTTATAGCACTTAACCTCTATACCATTAGAGTTTCCACAGCTAGTACACATGTATATTTTTAAATTATTATGTACATTGGATTATACTATACATATTCCCATTATCTGATCTGTTCATTAGATAGTGTTGTAGCTATGTTTCCATAATAATAAATACACATCTAAATCAGAGTAACAGGAGTACATGTAACAATATAATTTATTTAGAAAATTCCTTATTGATGAGTATTTAGACCACCTCAAAATTTTTGTTATTAAAAATATTATAGGACACATACTCATACAAAATTTCTGTATACTTTTTTGGTTTTTAGGCTACAACGCTTATAAGTAGAACTGTTAAGTGAAAAAGCTAAGTACTTTCTAAGACATTCAATTTTGGAACTCTTCTTAGAATGGCCATTGCACATGGTGGAAAGTTTACAAACTTAATTATATAGTCGTCTGTCAGGGATTTTTTAGCTAGTAAACAAATAACTGTATTGGAACACCCTCCATATTCACCCGATCTAGCCCTTGGTGACTTTATTTTTTTAACCTGAAGATGAAGGAAATATTGAAGGGAAGACATTTTGATGACATTTGGGACATCAACAGCAATATGACAACAGCTCTGATGGCCATTCCGGAAAAAGAGCTCCAAAATTGCTTTGAAAGATGTTCTAGGCTCTAGCGTCAGTGCATAGCTTCCCAAGGGGAGACTTTGAAGGTGACCATAGTGATATTCAGCAGTGAGGTATGTGGCACTTTTTCTAAGATGAGTTCATGAACTACTAATAATTGACAGTCCTTGTAAATAAAAGAGAATTTATCTCACTGTTGTGTTAAATTATATTTATTTGATAACTATTGAGATTGAATATATTTAAATGCATATGCTTTCCATAAATCTTTCTGAATTCTGCCTTGCCTATTTGTCTCCTTTCTGTAAGTGATAAGGCTTTTCCTATTAAAAGTTTGTAAAATAAATAAATAAAAATTCATACAGAACACTTGCAACAAAATTCCTTCTCTTTATATATAATGACTGTCATTTTTAAAAATTTTACATTTATATATAGCTAATATATTAACATATTTCTTTGAGATATAGTGCTTAGAAAGTCTTCCTCTAGCCAAGACTACAATTAGATCTTAAATCAAAATGCAACTTGAACCTCACTTTATTTTTACCAATAGCTTACTTTTCATAAATTTCTTATCCTCTTATGACAAATTTTAATAATTAAAACTTTGTAATATACTAAATTATTATGGAAACCCTCATGATGTAGTGGTTAAGTGCTAAATCTGCTCACCAAAAGATCTATAGTTCAAATCTACCAGGCACTCCTTGGAAACTCTATGAAGCAGTTCTATTCTGTCCTGTAATGTCACTAGGAGTTGCAATCGACTTGATGGCAGTCGGTTTTGAAGTTGTTCTTTAATTATTACACTCATCTGAATCTGTTGCAGACTCAGTACCACAATCCTTTAGTTATTATAGTTTTATATAGTCACTTTTTGATACAAAAATACTCCCTAGTTGTTCTTTTTATAGTATAATCACCTGATTCTTATGTCAATTTGGTCTTACAATAATTTTAACTTGAAAAATAGTTCCATTTATCTCTGGAAACAAATTACTTTAAGTTTGAATATTAGCTTGCATAAAAATTGAAATATTTATATAACCTTGAGCCTTCAAGACCAAAAACTTAAGTTTCTATTTCTTCAACATTTGCTATGTGCTACTGTAAATTATTATATTTTTCTTAAAGCTCTGTATATTTGTTAAATATGCTGTCCTAATACTGTTATACTAACATTATGAACAGAGTTTTTTCTATTAAGTTATCTAAATTATTCTTCCTGACAAATAGGAAAACTACTGACTTCTCCTATGTCTTTTATCCTTGTCCTCTTTTTCTTTTCTTTTTTTTTCTTTTACCAGTATCGTTAATAAATTTGTTGGTTATCTTGAATTTTTCAGAAAGAAGATTAGTCTACAAATGGTAACTTTTTTTCTATTAATCTATAAAAATGTAGCTTCTTTCTTATCTTACTGCTTAGCTAGAATTTGAAAAAGAGCAAGAAAAATCAACATCCTAATTTAACGGAGTTTCATTAGAATTCCTGCAGTGCTTTACTTTTAAGTATATATCACCTATAATTTTGAAATAGATTTCCTTTATTGAATTAAGTAAATTAACTTTTCTTCCCAGATTGCTGAACATCTGATTAAAGTGAGTATTAAGTTTTATAAAGTCCTAATGAACAAAATAAACACATTTTAAATCTGATAAAATAATACAATACACAGACCTAACAGGGTAATATTTCACAAGGTAGAAATTATTCATTCAAAAAGTTCTTTCCATATATTTACTTCATTTTTTAACAATTTTAAAGGAATATGATACCCTTTACCTGTAAAGCCTGTTTCAGTTGCTCCTGAAGCATTTTGTTCTCAATTTCCAGTGCATTTGCTACATTCTAAGAAACATTAAGGGGAAAAAAGTGTTCATTTCAATATTTTTTGTTTTTATTAGTTTTTAAAATTGTCTTTGTAAAATCCAATGATAACACGGTGATGATTTTAGTATGTACTTTTAATTGTACCCTTGTTGGGCATAATGATGAATAATGTCTGTTGCTATAGTTTGCTGTTGACTTTTCACAAGCAAGCTGACCTTAAATCTGGCAAATTACAACCACAATAAATTAAAGGCTTCATTTAGCTTTTTCTTTAGGCATAAGACATTTAAATACAACCATCCCACATTTTTTTAAAAAAAGATTTCTATTCCTAACACAAAATAAACATAGCTCTGACTTTGAGAGAATGAGTGGATTCTACTACACACAAAAAGACTAAGAAATTCTCTATCAAATGGATAATAGTTTCAGAAAGCAGATCCCAAGTTCCCATTTATGCTTCTTATATGGTAGAGCAAGTTCCTACTAGACAAACCCTGTCAGGTACAACAACCATAAACTCTGAACAAAACGCAAATCTCAACACTGGAGAGCAATCAAGAGTAAGTATATTCTTTAGAGAAGGTAACACTTAGAAGAAAGGGCACCAAGTAAGATTTCCATTTCCATGGCTTCTAGCCTGAGAGCAAGCTCTAGTCTGTACCACACAGCGTACCTCATAGCTGATAGAAAACCAAAAGTTTTACAATCTAAGAACTAAAAGACAGAGTTCAAAGCAATCATAGTCAAGATTATGACAAAAAAATTACACAAATAACAAAAGAGCAGTGTGTTGAAGTCAATTGCCTTATATGGCTTTAGTCATCATAAGCTAGAAACAACTCTAGCAACAAGATTTTTTATTTTTTATTTTTCTAGTCATAGTCTTGTAACTTCCACAAAATTATTATCTGGGACTACACAGTCTGAATTAGTTATGGCCCCCAAAGGCATAGGTCAGTTCACTATGCAAACTGAGTGACTTACATACAACCTACCAAGGAGATTAGTCAGGTCACGGTCCTGGTGAGAGGATCATACCTTAAAACTGACAAGGAGTTTACTAGCCCACGGCTAAAATCCTAACCCACTGAAGCTGTAAGATAATAAATGTATGCTGTTTTAAAATGATAAACATATAGTAATCTGTTATATAACAAGAGAAAACTAATACTAGTATCTCAAAATGGCATTTCCCCCCAAAATAAACCCACTGCCTTCAAGTTGATCCCAGTTCACTGTAAACCTAAAGCTAACTCATAAATTAGTTGAGAGGCTACTTTCAGGCTGCTTAACCCTAGTCCCTCAACTGAAATAGGTTGTATATGTTGACAGCTATTGAGAAGTTAACTTGCAGCAAATAAAAGCTGATGGACCCAACCTGGCAATACAGACACAATCACCATATTGTCCCTGTGCAGCAAAGACCTGAAAAACTAAGTAAAACCAATACAGAACTTAATCTTGGAATTCTAAGCGTGAAATAGAGAAATCAAGAACTCAATCAAGTACCAAACGGAATAAGAAACTGACAGAGAAAAGAGAATGAAGAGAGCTAAAGAGTGAAGGTCCTAAACCAACTAACACAGCCAGATTTCACCATCTTGGACTACAGCCACCAAAGAACGTAAGATAGGGATTACAGCACAGCAACTCCACAGAGCTCCCAACAGGAGACAAAGCAGCCAGTAACTAGGTACACTTGCTTTCCTATCCCCAGATCTTCCCTGCACAAGGGTTCTGCAGCTTTCCAATGGGCTGTAATCACTCACAGGGAGAATTCCCAGCTCACTGCCACTGGAATCTATCCCAACCCCACACAATCCTTTTGAACAAGCCAAGCCAGACTGCTCAGTTAGACAGTAACCAGCACATAGCCTTCCCAGATATACCCTGCCTCCACCCATCAAATTCTCTCATTCCATGTTATTTACTTAATTTTCTGCTTTTCTGAAAAATGCATCTGCTTTTGTTTTTCTCTTCTCTCTCTCGTCTCTCATTCCCCCACATAGTTCCAAATATAACATATTCTCATTTTCCTCCTGCCTATCTGCACTGTGCACTGAATGCCACACCACTGAGCAGTACTGACATGGTCCTCTAGGCCCATTCCTGCACTGCCCTGCCTCCAAAGACCCTCACATTCACGATGCAAACAACCAATCCCCATATTCCATCCCTAGTGGACAACCTTGCTGCACCATAGTTGAGTGGTCAGCCCTGCCTACCTCAATAAGCTGGTAAGAAGTATCACACTAGCAGGCCAAAGCCAAGCCAAGTGCCATCGAGATGGATCCGACTCATGCACTAGCAGGCAGGCAAACAAAAAAACAAAACCTCTAGTCCTCCTTCCCAGATATAAGCAAATAAAACAAAAAAAAGGATCACACAATCAAACTTACAATCAATATACAAAGAAAATAATTCCTGAATGTCCAGAGACAGCAAACTATACCAAAATATATTTTTTAAAAAACAGGACAGGGTGAGTATAGAAGATGACTAAAACACCAAAAGACCTTCTGCTACAAGAAGACACTGAAACCAACTGATAGGGAACATGTTACTTTAATATTCAAGGTTCTCCAACAGACAAAAACAAGGAAAACATACATAAAATTATGTAAAATAAAGACAAAATCGTGGAAAAACAGGCAAAAGAATGGAAGACTTCAGGAAAATAAACAAAACAATAAGCAAAACAAAAACTAGAAATCACACAAGCAGCATTTAGAAATCCAAAAGATAAAAAAGATTTCAGAAGTGAAGAGAATAATAAGTTTTAGAAGGAAATTTGAAAATATGGAAGATAGAATTAGTGAAATTGAATGCAAATTCTTAAGATACCACAGTATTTGAGGAATGATCAGATAAAAGAATGTAGAAACACTGAGAACAATGTGGGCTACAATCAAAAGCAAAAATTTGCAGATCATCAGTTCCAGAAATAGGGGCAAAAATGGAAAAAACACAGAGAGTCCCTAAAAACTTACTGAGAGAAAACTCCCTGAATATCACAAAAGAGAAAAAGCTGAACATCCAGGAAGCTCAATGAACTACATAAGATAGATCCCGAAAGAAAAAATTACCAAAAAACATCAGTTTTACTTCCTACAACTAAAGGGAAAAAGGATTCTGTGAAGAGCTCAAGGAAAATGAGGAGTCACAAACAAATGGATAACATTAACTCTAAATTCTGATTATTTGCCAGAAACCATCCAGGGGGAAAAAATGGGTGATATATGAAAAATCTTTTTTTTTTTTTATCATGATTGACTGAGAATGTACGTTCCCATATAAACTTGCATGCTAACCTATATGCAGCTCCCACTACTCTCCCTGGCCAGTGACAGCACATTATTCCTTTCATGTTCTATCCTCGTAACAATCTCCTATCTCCTCCTCTCCACCTGCTCCCTGTCCTCCAGGAAGAGGTCAGCAGGACAACATTTGCAGATGCATAGAACCATAAAGTGCACACATGATATAGTCACTGTGTGTCACCAAGTCCAATCCATTCACGTTCAAAGAGTTAGCCTCCATTACACTTTATGGATGGGGTGGCATCAGAGCCAGGGGCCACAGCACCAGGGCCAGGGGCCTGACAAAGCTTTAAATAAAAAACAATGTCAAGCAAGAATTATATATCCTGCGAAACTCTTGCTCAGAAATGTTGATGATACCAGAACATTTCCAGATAATGCAAAAATTAAGGGAATATATAAAAACCAAACCATACTTACAAGAATTATTAGAGAGAGTTCTTCATACAGAGAAAAAAAATGACATCAGATAACTTGAATCCAGCACAAAAGACAGCACAGCTAGACAATTAATTTTGAGGGATAAAACAAATTTAAAATTTACAGAGAGAACCGGAGAAGCCAAATAGTAAATGAGCACAATGTAATAACAATAAAAGAGGAAATAAACAGTGTAGGTAAAGAAATTTCAAATGCAGAGGAAGTCAAGGCAATATCAATAAAAGGCAGGTTGAAACTTATGAAAATAGGGGTAAATTTCAAGGTAATCAAAGAAAGTTAAAAAATTTTGTAGATAAAAATGAAAAAACAAACAGAAAGTCTCATTAAAAACATAAAATCAACAAAAGTGAAACAAACAAGAAAATCCACAAGCAAAAGAAATTGAGCACAGATAATTAAGACGAACAAAAACAAATATCAACACCAAAAAAACCTTACAAAATGACTGTAATAAACTGACAAATCTACCAATAAGCACACTGAACATAAATGGCTTAAATATGCCCAAAGACACAGAGAGTGACAGAAAGGATTAAAAAAATACTACCCAACAAAATTCTATCTACAAGGGACACATCGTAAAAACAAAGACATAAATATATTAAATATCAAAGGATGAAAATAAAATATGTAAAGTAAACAGCAAGTGAAAAACGAGTAACAATACTAATCTCAGGTAAAATAGACTTTAAAACAAAATCCACCACGAAA
The DNA here is from genome assembly GCA_028571685.1 of Heterohyrax brucei. Classification (NCBI taxonomy): domain Eukaryota; kingdom Metazoa; phylum Chordata; class Mammalia; order Hyracoidea; family Procaviidae; genus Heterohyrax; species Heterohyrax brucei. Next base: position 15,913,371 of record CM053142.1, on the reverse strand, counting down.
GACAAAGAAGGACATTACACAATCATTAAGGGAACAAACCATCACGAGGACGTAACTAAAACAAATACCTACATAACCAATTACAGGACAAAAATGCATAAAACAAACTGTAACAGCACTGAAAAAAGAGAAATTGACAGTTCCACAGTAATAGCAGGAAATTGCAACACACCGTTCTGGGAAATGACAGAAAATCTAAAAAGAAACTAAGTAAAGATACAGAAGATCCAATGGCCACAATTAACGAAGCTGACCACATAGACATATATAAGATCACTCCGCACAACAGCAGCAAAATACACATTTTTTTCTCCAATGTGCACGGAATGTGGACAATAATAGGCTACATCTTAGACCATAAAACAACTCTCAACAAAATACAAAACACTCAGATAACACAAACTATCTTGTCCGATCACATCATTATCAAAGCAGAAATTAGCAGCAGGTAGAACAAGGAAAAAATAAAATATATGCAAACTGAATAACACCCTGCTTAAAAACTAACTGGGGAGGGGGCGGAGTCAAGATGGCGGACTAAGCCCACGTCTCCTTCTATCCCTCTGGAAACCAAGACCTGAATTGACAATCAAACAGAGCCTTCTGATCACCTAATCAGCCTCAGGACACGGCACAGAGCTGTTAATTGGGACTTCCTACCACTCAGCGAAAAACCTCCTGTCTTTCTCTGACACCCGCTCCTGGCTAGCCCCGGCTCTCACGGACGGAAGGTAAATGCACCAGTTTGACATTTTTTTTCCTCTCTCTCGGCTGGCGGGCGGAGCTGAGTCTTGCCTGGCAGCTGTACTCAGACGCGCTGCTGGGGGGATAGGCAGGCGAAATTCCCATATTCTGAGAGCCAGGCTCAGGACTCTGTTAATCCAGATACTTTGAGCCTTTCGTTTGTAGCTGCCTCAGTGGGGTTAGTGCGGAGCTCCTCGGTGAAGGTGCGGGATGCCATGTTGGTACTGAGATTTTAGCGAGACCTCGTTCTTAGCCTGGGAACCAGCGCCTGCAAACGGGACAGTGCTTCTCCAACAGCAAAGTAGTGATTTTGCACAGTGCTGCCTGCATTGGGGGCCCTGTAACAGAACCAGAGGAATCACTACCTCTCAGCACCTTTAGCCCTTCTGTCTGCTGCCTGTGTGGAGGACACCATCTTGGGTACGGTGGCCGCAGCTGGACCTAATTCTTAGCTTGGGAGCCAGAGCCTGCCCACAGGAGAGAGCTTTTCTATCACAGAAACAGTACTCGACACAGTATTGGCTAAGCCTAGACCCAGTCAGCAGAGGCCAACAGGGCAGTAGCATTGCTGTATTCTGAACTAGTTTGTTATCATCTGGGGTTGGATATAGTGGTGCTTACTTTGACAGATGAGAAGAGGGACCTCTACACCTGAAAACCTAACTGACTTGTGAGCTGGTCAAATACCCCTTGTTTTACATTGGAAGACAGCCTAGAGAAACAGCTGCAATCCATCCTCACAGTACCTTTTCCAGCCTCTACATTCTCACATGGGACCCAAAAAGCAACAGACAATTGTGGCATACAAGGAATCACTCATGGCTTCAGAAGGCTCCAAAACAAAGCAACCAAGGAGTTTTCCAGATGAAGAAACTTTTATGAAAGCATCAGGAAGTGAATACTAATTGATTATATACAGAGCCCTTCTAGACCTTATACAAAGTGCAGCAGAACAAAATGAAAAATTAAGCAAGTTGTTCGATCTGATGGAACACCAGTACTCTGAAATCCAACAAATCAAGAAGAAAATCAAAGACATAGAAACTTCCATGCAAAGCCAAGAAAACAGAATGGAACAAATGGAAAAAAGAATTTCTGACTTGGAAGACAGAGCTACTGATGCCAGCGTCTATGAGAAGAAATGAGAAAACAGAAACAAGAAAAATGAAGAAACATTAAGAAGCATGTGGGACTCTTTTAAGAGGAACAACGTTCAACTAATTGGAGTATCTGAACAGGGTAAGACATCTGAGAACACAGAGAGTATTGTTGCTGAGCTGCTGAAAGAAAACTTCCCAGAAATCATGAAGGAAGAGAATATAGACATCTCAGATGCATATCATACACGACCCAATACAGATCTGAAAAGAAAGACTCCAAGACATATTATAATCAAGCTTAACAAAATGAAACATAAGCAGCAACTCTTAAAGGCAGCAAGACTCAAGGCAAAGCTAACATTAAGAGGGAAACCCTGTAGGCTCTTGGTAGATTTCTCACCAGAAACCATGCTGGCACGGAGACAGTGGCATGACACATTCAAAGTCTTGAAGGAGAAGAACTTCCAACCAAGAATTACATATCCTGCAAAACTATCTTTCAAATATGAAAATGAAATTAAGACATTCCCAGATAAACAGAAACTCAGAGACTTTGTAAAAACCAAACTCAAACTATAAGAAATACTGAAAGAAGTTCTTGGCTTTGGTTTAGAAGAACGAAATCACTAACTTTATGTTTTCGAATGACACACTACTCAATATTCTATTCATTTAGGGAAGGCACCAAAGTAAATCACAGCTTTGATTTGGAAAGAAGCAATCCAGTGATCATCATGAAAACTATAGTGTCATCATAATAAAAAGAGGGATGTATTATAGTCGTTATAGTCCTTCCAGATGGAGAGGAAGATGACAAGACTGGTAGTAATTAAAATTGGGCTTATAGTTTATCAAGGCGGTTTATAGGGGCAGCTGTAAAGCACAACAAAGATGTATCATATCATTTCAAGAAATCTAACACACGAGTCTCAACAACTATAAAACCAGCTCTGAAAAAGGTGAAAATTCAACTCACAAAAAAGAGTGTCCGAGAACAGACAATAAGAACAACAGAGAAAACGTCAACATAATAATAAACATATCACAATGGAAGCAGTGAACACATACCTATCAAGAATTACATTGAATGTGAATAGACTGAATGCTCCATTAAACAGCCACCGAGTCTCATCTCGGATCAAAAGACACGACCCATCCATATGTTGTCTACAAGAAACTCACTTGAGACCTAAAGACAGGAGCAAACTGAAAATTAAAGGATGGAAGAATATATATCAAGCTAACAATGAACAAAGAAGAGCAGGGATGGCAATTCTAATCTCAGACAAAATCAATTTTCATGACAAATCCACCATCGTGGACAAAGATGGACACTATTTATTGCTGAAAGGTTCAGTACACAAGCAAGACTTAACTATATTAAATATTTATGCACCTAATGTCAGAGCACCTAAATATGTCGAAGAAACACTGACTACACTCAAAAGAGAGTTAGAGGACTCCACAATAATAGTGGGAGACTTTAACACTCCACTCTCATTACTACACAGATCATCTAGAAAAAAGCTCAGTAAAGATACAGATGACCTCATTGACACAATTAACCAACTAAACCTGATTGATATATACAGAACTTTCCACCTATCAGCAGACAACTACACCTTCTTCTCCAGTGCACATAGAACATTCTCCAGAATTGATCACGTGACAGGCCATAATGCAATGCTCAACAAAATCCATACCATTGAATTACTGCAAAGTATCTTCTCAGATCATAAAGCCATCAAAGGTGAAATCAATAGCAGAAAAAACATAGAAAGTGGAACTCTTGGAAACTGAACATCTTGCTCAAAAAAACATGCGTTATAGAGGAAATCAAGGATGAATTAAAGAAATTCATGGATTCCAATGAGAATGAAAACACTTCCTACCAAAACCTATGGGATACAGCCAAAGCAGTGCTCAGAGGTCTGTTTATCTCCATAAATGCACACATTTGGAAGGAAGAAAGAAACCAAATCAAGGAACTAATTCTACAGCGTGAACAAGTAGAAAGAGAACAACAGAGGAACCCCTCGGGCACTGGAAGAAATGAGATCACAAAGATTAGAGCAGAGCTAAATGAATTAGAGAATAGAAAAGCAATTGAAAAAATGGAAAAGACCAAAAGCTGGTTTTTTGAAAAGATCAACAAAATTGATAAACCACTGGCTAAACTTACTAAAGAAAAGCAGGAAAGGAAACAAATAACCCAAATTAGAAATGAGAGGAGAGTTGTCACCACAGATGCAACAGAAATCAAAAATATCATAACAGAATACTATGAAAGACTGTACTGTAACAAATTTGAAAACCTAGGGGAAATGGACCAATTCCTTGACTCATACCACCTACCCAAATTATCACAACGTGAAGCAGAACAACTTAATAAACCCATCACAAAGGAAGAGATTGAAAAGGTCATCAAAACACTGCCAAACAAAAAAAGACCCAGATGGCTTCACGGCAGAATTCTACCAAGCATTTAGAGAAGAGTTATCCCCAATACTATTGAGACTATTTCACAGTATAGAAAGGGAGTACTCCCAAACTCATTCTATGAAGCCAGCATAACCTTGATATCTAAGCCAGGGAAAGATCCAACAAAGACAGAGAACTACAGACTGATATCACTCATGAACCTAGATGCAAAAATCTTCAACAAAATTTTTGCCAAGAGAATACAACAACATATCAAGAAAATAATCCATCATGACCAAGTGGGATTCATACCAGGGATGCAAGTCTGGTTCAACATCAAGAAAACAATTAATGTGATTAACCACATAAATAACACAAAAGACAAAGATCACATGATTTTGTCCATTGATGCCGAAAAGGCATTTGATAAAGTCCAACACCCATTCATGATAAAGCCTCTTAGGAAAATGGGCATAGACGGCAAATTCCTCAACAAAATAAGGACCATTTATACAAAGCCAATTGCCCACATCATCCTGAATGGAGAGAGACTGAAAGACTTTCCCCTGAGATCAGGAACTACACAAGGATGCCCACTGTCACCTCTCCTATTCAACATTGTGCTAGAAGTTCTAGCCAGAGCAATTAGACAGGACGAACAAATAAAGGGCATCTGCATCGGCAAAGAGGAAGGTAAAATCTCCTTGTTCACAGATGATATGATTGTATATGCAGAGAACCCCAAGGAATCTATAAGTAAGCTACTCAAACTGATAGAAGAGTTCAGCAAAGTCTCAGGATACAAGATAAACATAAGTAAATCAGTGGGTTTTCTTTATACCATCAACGAGACTGCTAAGGAGGAAATTATGAAATCAATACCATTTATGATAGCCACTAAGAAATTAAAGTACCTAGGAATTAATCTAACCAGAGAAGCAACAGACTTTTACAAAGAGAACTACAAGCCTTTACCACAAGAAACTAAGAGAGACTTAGACAAATGGAAAAACCTACCCTGCCCATGGATAGGAAGACTTAACATTGTGAAAATGTCTATTTTACCCAAGGCAATTTATTTATATAATGCAATCCCAATACAAGTTCCAGCATCATTTTTTAATGAGATGGAGAAACAAATCACCAATTTTGTTTGGAAAGGGAAGAAGCCCCGGATAAGTAAGGTACTACTGAAGAAGAAGAACACACTGGGAGGCCTCTCATTACCTGACCTTAGAACATACTACACTGCCACAGTGGTCAAAACAGCCTGGTACTGGTACAAGAACAGACAGATCGATCAATGGAACAGAATTGAGACCCCAGAGATGACACCATCTGCCTATGAACAGTTGATATTCGACAAAGGCCCTAAGACATTAAACTGGGGTAAAAACAGTCTCTTCAACAAATGGTGCTGGCAAAATTGGTTATCCATCTGCAATAAACTGAATCAAGATCCATATCTTACACCTTATACAAAAACCAACTCCAACTGGATAAAAGACCTAAATATCAAACCTAAAACGATAAAGCTCATCCAAGAAAAGGTAGGAATAACAATGAAAGTTTTAATACACAATGAGGACAGACTCCAAAATCTGTCAAAGAAACCTCAATCAACAGAAGAGAAAATAGATAAATGGGAACTATTAAGAATCAAACACTTTTGCTCATTCAAAGACTTTATTAATAGAATTAAAAGAACACCCACAGAATGGGAAAAAATATTTGGCAACTCTATGTCAGACCGACGCCTGATCTCCATAATCTATATGATACTACAAAATATCAAGAAGAAGAAGATAAACCATCCAATTAAGCGATGGGCAAAGGAGATGGACAGACATTTCACTAAAGAAGAGATCCAGGCAGCCAAAAAACACATGCGGACATGTTCACGATCTTTAGTTATGAAAGAAATTCAAATCAAGACTACAATGAGACACCTTCTCACCTCAACAAGATTGGCCATGATCCAGAAAACACAAAACAACAAATGCTGGAGAGGCTGTGGAGAAAGTGGAACCCTCCTACACTTTTGGCGGGGCTGCAAAATGGTCCAGCCTCTTTCAAGGCAATCTGGTGCTTCTTTAAAAAAAATGGATATTGATATACCATTTGACCTAGTAATTCCACTACTTGGAATATATCCTACAGATTCAAGGCCTTTCACACCAACAGACACATGCACCAGAATGTTTATCGCAGCACAGTCCACAATAGCAAAAAGATGGAATCAACCCAGATGCCCAACAATAGAAGAATGGATAGGTAAACTGTGGTACATATACTCAATGGAGCACTACACAATGATAAAGAATAACGATGATTCCAGGAAACATCTCCTAACCTGGTTTCAACTGGAAGACATTATGTTGAGTCAAAGTAGTCAGCGACAAAAGGACAAATACTGTATGAGACCTCTACGATAAGATCTCAAAAACAGACTTGTGTATAGAAGAAAAGACTCTTTGACAGCTGCAAGGGAGGCGAGGTAGGGAGAGTGAAGGGGGGAGGGTTTAGTATAGAGAGTTACTAGAAATCTAGTTGGGAGATAGCGGTGACAGCACACATTAGGAACAAGAACAACATTAAGTGGACTTCAGCATAACTTGAAGATTCCTTCCATCTTAACTGAATACTGCAAGGATAGAGTAGCTAGGCGCGGGGCGGGGGACCATGCTCTTAGGCAAATTCTAGGCCAATTGGCACAACTAGCGTTTTGCTAAGAGAGCTCTCTGCACCCGACATTGGTGAGTGGTGTTTGGGGTCTTAAAAGCTGCCAAGCTGCCATCCGGGGACACAGCAAATGGTCCCAACTCAGCAGGAACGGATGCTCACTGAGGGCCAAAATGGCATGCGGTAAAGACAACCGAGAAGACAGAGAGACCCACAAGAGTGGGTGCCTACATCAACTTGGGACCAGAAGAACCAGATGGTGCCCGACCACCACCAGTGATAGCCACGACGGAGCTCACAGAGAGGAGCCTCACTGGCAACACAAGAACAAAAAGTGGTGCATCATGAGATCTCCACTGAAAGACCTCAATTGATGGCCCAGCGGTTTCGGGGTTCCTCTGAGAGCATGGCCCCCGGCCCTGATGCTGCCCTTTCCCATAAATTATAACAAAGGTCCACTCTTCGGACAGGAATGGATTGGACTTGGCAATGCAGAGTAACCATATATTAGAAGCACTTTATGGTTCTATACATCCATAGGATATCATCTTGCTGACCTCTGGCTGGAGGAAGGGGAGTGGACGGAGAGGAGGGGAAAGGAGACTGTTGGGAGGATGAGACATGTATGGAGCAGAGAGGAATAGTGTGCAGTCACCGGACAGGGAGAGCAGTGGAAGCTGCATATAGGGGGGCATGTAAATTTATATGGGAATGTACATTTTCACTCAGTTATGTTAAATAAAAATTAAAGAAAAACAACCTAACTGGGTAATAGATAGCAGAAATTAAAGATGTAATAAAAATTTACTAGAATCAAACAAGTATGAAAACACATCATACTAAATCCTCTGGGGCACAGCAAAGTCAGTGCTCAGAGATCAGTTTACAGCAGTAGATGGACATGGCAAAAATAAAGTGACAAAATCAAAATATTAGCTATATAAATCAATCAAATAGAAAGAAAACAGTAAATGAAGCACACAGCCATGGAAGAAAATAAATTAAAAAAAAATTGGAACAGAAACAAATGAAATAGAGAATAGAAAAACAATACAAAGAATCAATGAAACCAAAAGGTGATTCTTTGAAAGGATCAACAAAAGCAACAGACCACTGGCCAAACTGACAAAAGAAGAACAAGAAATGATGCACACAATCCAAACAACAAACAAAATGGGGCACATTACAACAAACTCAAATGAAATAAAAAAGAATGTAACAGAGCACTACAAAAAGCTATACATTAAAATTTGAAAACCTGCAGGTAGTGGACAAATTTCTAGAAACACGTTACCTTCCTAAACTAACACAAACTGAATGCAAAAATCTGAGAAGACCGTTAACCAGAAAACAGATTGAAAAGGTAATTTAAAAAATTCCCAGCGAAACAGATGATCACTAAGAACAACAGTAACACAAGAGAAAAAGAGCCCAGGAGACAGAAAGACCCATATTAATGGGTGACTGGATGAACATGTGACCAGAAGAACGAGATGGTGTCTGGCCACCACCAAAGAAAGCCGTAATGGGGCACACAAAGTTGAGTCCCAGTGGCAACACAGGTAAAAGAGGAGTGTACCTCAAGAACTCCACTAAAAGACCACAATTGGTGGTCCGGCAGCCTGGTGGTTCCCCTGGGAGCATGGCCCTAGACCTGCTGCTGCCCATGACCAGAAAATATTACTGAGGTTAACTCTTCGGGCAGGAATGGAATGGACTTGGGGACACAGTGTGACTATATGGTAGATGTACTTTATGGTTCTATGCATCTATAGGATGCCATCCTACTGGCTTCTTACTAGAAAGAAGAGGAGATGGTGGAGAGGAGGGGACAGGAGATTGTTAAAAGGATATAACATACATAGAACAAAAAAGAGGAGTGTGCTGTCACCAGGCAAGGACAGCAAAAGGACTTGCAGATAGGTGGGCATGCAAATGTAATTTGCATTATATACTTTCACTCTGTAACAGTAAAGTATTTTAATAAATAAACAAATAAGTAATTAAAAAAATAAAGAATCCTAGCAATAAAAAGCCTTGGCACATACAACTTCACTGGAGATTCAGAGAAGAGCTTACAGCATTATTATTCAAACTATCTGAGACCATCGGAAAGGAAAGGGATGCGTTCAAATTGATTCCATGAAGGCAGAATAACCATGACACCAAAACCAGGAAAACACACCAAAGAAAAAAAAAAAGAGTCTTAAAATCATAGACTAGTATCACTCATAAATATAGATGCAAAAATTCTCAACAAAATTTTACCTAATAGAATTCAGTGCTGTATTAAAAATAATAATAAAACACCACAGCCAAGTGAAACACATGAGGTATGCAAGAACCATACAACATTTGAAAATCAGTGAACATAATCCACTATTGAAATTAAACAAATGAAAACAATTACATGATTTGACAAGGGGGGAAAAAAAACAGTGTCATCAAGTTTTCCAAAACAAAAAAGGCACTGATAAAGTCCAACATCCATTCCCAACTTTAAAAAGAAAAAAAAATCTCATTAAAATAGGAACAGAAAGTAAATTCCTCAGTATAACAAAAGTTACATATTAAACTAACAGCCAACATCATTCTTAAGGGAGATAGGCTGAATATATTCCCTTTGAGAAAGGGAACAAGAAAAGGATGATGTTTATTACGAATGTTTAAATTTGTGCTGGAAATACAGTTAGATCAAATAAAGGAAAAAAAGAAAGAAAGAAAGGGCATCCAAACTGGTAAGAAAGAAGTCAAGCTACCTCTATTTGCAGATTATACGATACTGTATGGAGAGAATCCAAAGGACTCTCACAAATAAAATAAAATAAAAAACCCTATTGGAACTAACAGAAAGATTCAGGAGAGCAGCAGGATACACGACAAACACACAAAAATCAGTTCAATTCCTATATACCAATAAAGAGAACTACAAAAATGCAATCAGGAAAGCAACTCTATTTATTATAGCACCTAATAATATTAGAACACTTAGGAATAAACCAAACCAGTGATGTAAAATATTGATACAAAGAAAACTGCAAACCACTACAGCAAGAAACCAGAGACTTACATGAAAAAAAAAAAAAAAAAAAAGACCATGCTCATGGATGAGTAGAACAGACACTATGGAAATGTCAATTCTACCCAAAGCTGTCTATGAATACAATGCAAATCTTGATCCAAGTTCTAAAATCATTCGTTAACAAGAGGGGAAAACTAATCATTACTATGTTGAAAGGCAATTGTCTACAGATAATTAAATTACTAATAATGAAAAAGAGAAAAGGAGGAGGACATATGCTGTCTGATCTCAGAGCCAACTGTATAGGAATGGTAGTCAAAACAGCCTGGTGCTGGTACAACAGCAGACACACTGAGTAATAGAACCCAATTAAGAACCCAGATGTAAATTCATCTGCCTATGGCCACCTGATCTTCAACAAAGGCTCAGAGTCTATTCAGTAGACAAAAAAGAGTCTTTTTAACAAATGGTGCTGGCAAATCTGGATGTCTGCCTTTAAAAAAAAGAAAAAGACAGAAACAGCACCCATATCCCACAATGTACACAAAAACTAACTCAAAATGGATTAAAGACCTAAATATGAAACAAAAAACTATAAAGACCATAGAAGAAAAAATAGGGTCAATACAGAGGCAGGGCCAAGATGGCAGAATAGTAACATGTCCCCTCAATTCCCTCTGAGAACGAAGGCCTAGAAAAATAATTGAATAGAGGAGTAAGGATGCTCTGGGAGCCCCAAGATCAGCTGTCCGATTATGAGATCAGACTGGGTAACACGAGGGGGAATTCTACCTTTGCTGGAGGTGAGACAGCAGCACAGTGAGCTTCACTTCTGCTGGCACAGTGGCTGAGACACTTACAGGCAAGGACACCTTCTTTGTTAACCAGGAGACTCCAACTGGGACTGCCAAACCTGAGAGCCTAGCAGGGGCCAGCTACTATGCCGAGTTGCAGTGCCTAAGTAAACAGTATCTTCTGCAGCAAAGAGGCTGTGCTTGAGACAGTCACATATAGAGAACCCAGCAGCAGCTGGTGACCAAGAGTGCCAGTGTTCCTCCCCCACATCCTCTTTGAGCACTGCCACAGATCCTGCTGGCTCAGGGCAGGAGAGATGGCTTAGGCAGGATGCCTTCTTGGTTAGCTAAGAGATGGAGTCAGCCATTCCTGAGGGCTTGGCTGGAGCTAGCTTGCATGCTGAGTAACAGGGTCTATCCAGACAGTGCTTATCCCAGCAGAAAAGCTGTTTTTTAAGACAACTGTACCTAGAGGACATAGTGGTAGCTGGTGGCTGAGGGAGGCAGTGCACTAACCCGTCCCCCCTTCTTTGAGGCATGTCATAGTATCCGCTGACAGCACCCAAGAGACTCCAAAAGTAGGGCACCATCTTTGTCAGCTAGGGTAGGGTCTGCCACTCCTGAGGTCGGGCTGCTATCAGCTGCCTCTGGACAGTGCCTCTGTCAGTAGAAAAGCAGTTATTTTTTTAAAAAAGTGTATCTAGAGAATTCAGCAGTGACTGGAGGCTGAATGTGGCAATGCCATTTCCACCTCCCCTCACTGAGCTATGCCATAGCATCTGCTGACAGGCCCCTAAAGGACTCCATAAGTAGACTGCAAATTTCTCAGTCAGGAGTTGGGGCCTGCCACCCCTGAGGGCCTGCCTGTTATCCATTGCCACTGGACAGTGCGCCTCTCACAAGAAAAACAGCTTTTACATTAAGCACATCTAGAGAATGCAGAAGTCCATGGAGGCCAACTTTGGTGGCATCCTTCTCTCTTCCCCTAAGCTATGCCACAGTATCTGCTGGCATGCCACGGAGAGCTGGCACAAGGTCATCATCTTTGTCAGCCAGGAGGTGGGGCCTGCCACCACGGAAGACCTAGCTGGGACCAGCTGCCAAGTAGAGCAGCATCATGGGGCTTCACAGCGTCTCTATTATCAGAGAAGTTGTACATAAGTCAGCTGCACTGAGAGAATGCTGAAGCAGCTAGCAGCCAAGTCTGGAAGTAACCTTATTCAATCCTTTCTTAAGCTCCAGAAAACTCCCAAAATAAAGAATTCAAAACACTTCTCAGATAAAAAAGCCTTTTCAAATTTATCAGAGGCAGAATACAAAAGAATTTTGTATAGAGCCCTGTTGTAGAGATTAAACAAAGTGCAGCAGAACAAAATGAAAGATTAAGTAAGCTATATAAACTGCTAGAACAAGGATGTGAAATACAGCAGAATAATAATAAAATTACATAGACAATTCAATGCAAGACCAAAAAAACAGGACTGAGGAAATGGAATGAAGAATTAGCAATACTGAAGATAAAGCAACTGACACCAGCATTTAAAAGGAGAAATCAGATAAAAGAAACAAGAAAACTGAACAAGCATTAAAAAGCATGTGAGACTCTATGAAGATGAATAATCTATGAATAATTGGAATTCCTGAACACAGAGGGATAGTAGAAAATACAAACAGAATTGTAGAAGAGTTGATGACAGAAAACTTCCCTGACATCATGAAAGAAAACAGATATTTGAGATGCTTATCAAACTCCACAAAAGGTAGACTCCAAAACAAAAACATCAAGACTTACTATAATCAAGCTCAATAAAATGACACATAAAAAGATGCTCTTAAAGTCAGCTAGGCCCAAAGTAAAACTAATGTACAAAGGAAGCCCTGTAGGCTGGCCTCTGACACCTCAGCAGAAACCATGTTGACAAGAAGGCAGTGAGATGACACCTACAAAATCTTAAAGAAAAACTTCCAACCAAGAAATACATATCCTGAAACACTGTCTCTCAAATATGATGGTGAAATTAAGATATCCTCAAATAGACAGAAGCTTAGAGACTGCAAAAACCATACTAAAAATCACAAGAAATACTGACAGAAGCTCTTCATTTAGAAAATCAATAACAGCAGATATATACTCAAGGATGCAATGGAGGACACAACATCCAGAGACCTACTCAGTTAGGGAAGTCACAAAGCTCAATCAGAACTAAAATACTGTAAGTAGGGACTTAGAGATCTTAACATGTAAACTACGACACATCATACTATAAAGTGGGATGGCTATATTACAGTAGTTATAGAGCTTTTGGATGTAGAGAAAGTTAAGGAGATATATATGACATGGATTGGATTGAGTTCCCGAAAAAATATGTGTAGCCATGTGGCTGGGCCATGATTCCAAATACTTTGTGATTGTCCTCCATTTTGTGATTTTCCTATGCTGTATGTTAATGGATTAAGGCGAGACTGTAAATCCCCTCATAGAATCACTTCCCTGCTCCAGTGTAAAGGGAGTTTCCCTGGACTGTGGCTTGCACCACCCTTTATCCTTTCATCCTACAAGAGGTAAAAGGGAAGCCAGAAAAGAAATGGGAAACTCATGGCATCAAGAAAGCAGCACTGGAAGAAGAGTGCCTCCGTTAGAACTGAGGTCCCTGTGCCATGGTACTCCCTGAACAAAGACTGATGCAACACTGGACTTTCCTCCAGAGCCAACAAGGGGAAGGGCTTCTCCTGGAATGGACACCCTGAATGTGACTTGTAACCTACCAGAGTGTGTGAGAATAAACTTTCCTTTTTTAAAGCCATCGACTTTGTAATAATTCTGTTAGAGCAACACTAGCTTACTAAAACAATAAAGAAGTTAAAGATTTGTTCAAACTTAGAACATTAAGGGGAAACTAAAGAGTAACCTCAAAGCAAACTAACAAATATAAAAAAAAAGTCTCACGAGACACAAAACCAATAATGAAAAGAAAATTCGAAAAGAAAAACAACTTAGAACACAAAATTAAATGGAACAAACAAAATATCAATGACACAAAAAATAAAGTCACCAAAAAGACAGCACTAGACACATATCTATGAATAATTACACTTAATGTGAATGGATTGAATGCTCCAATAAGGAAGCAGAGAGCAACAGCTCAGACCAAAAACCACAATCCAGGAACTAGACAAGGATGCCCACTCTCACCTCTTCTATTCAACATTGTGCTAGAAGTTTTAGCCAGAGCAATTAGACAAGACCACGAAATCAAGGGCATCTGCACTGGCAAAGAGGAAGTTAAAATCTCCCTGTTTGCAGATGATATGATTGTATAAGCACAGAATCCCAAGGAATCTATACATAAGCTACTCAAACTGATAGAAGAGTTCAGCAAGGTCTCAGGATACAAGACAAACATAAGTAAATCAGTAGTATTCCTTTATACCAACAACAAGACTGTTAAGGAAGAAATTATCAAATCAATACCATTAACGATAGCCCCTAAGAAGATAAAGTACCTAGGAATTAATCTAACCAGAGAAATCACAGACCTTTACAAAGAGAACTACAAGCCCTTACCACAAGAAACTAAGAGAGACTTAGATAAATGGAAAAACCTACCCTGCTCATGGATAGGAAGACTTAACATTGTGAAAATGTCTATTTTACCCAAAGCAATCTATTTATATAATGCAATCCCAATACAAGTTCTAGTGACATTTTTTAATGAGATGGAGAAACAAATCACCACTTTTGTTTGGAAAGGGAAGAAGCCTCGGATAAGCAAGGTACTACTAAAGAAGAAGAACATACTGGGAGGCCTCTCATTACCTGACTTTAGAACATATTACACTGCCACAGTGCTCAAAACAGCCTGGTACTGGTATAAAAACAGACAGATCAATCAGTGGAACAGAACTGAGACCCCAGAGATGACACCATCTACCTATGAACAATGGATATTCGACAAAGGCCCTAAGACATTAAACTGGGGTAAAAATAGTCTCTTCAACAAATGGTGCTGGCCAAATTGGATATCCATCTGCAAGACACTGGATAAAAGACCTAAATATCAAACCTAAAACGATAAAGCTCATCCAAGAAAAGGTAGGAACAACAATGGACGTTTTAATACACAATGTGGACAGACTCCACAATCTGTCAAACAAAGCACAATCATCAGAAGAGAAAATAGATAAATGGGATCTATTAAGAATTAAACACTTTTGCTCATCCAAAGACTTTATTAATAGAATTAAAAGAACACCTACAGAATGAGAAAAAATACTTGGAAACTCTATGTCAGACCAACGCCTGATTTCCATAATCTATAAGATACTACAAAATATCAACAAGAAGAAGATATACCATCCAATTAAGTGATGGGCAAAGGAGATGGACAGACACTTCACTAAAGAAGAGATCCAGGCAGCCAAAAGACACATGCAGACATGTTCACGATCTTTAGTTACTAAAGAAATTCAAATCAAGACGACAATGAGATACCATCTAACCACAACAAGGTTGGCCATGATCCAGAAAACACAAAACAACAAATGCTGGAGGGGCTGTGGAGAAAGAGGAACCCTCCTACACTGTTGGTGGGGTTGCAAAATGGTCCAGCCTCTTTGGAAAGCAATCTGGCGCTTCCTTAAAAAAATGGATATAGATATACCATTTGACCCAGTAATTCTACTACTTGGAATATATCCTACAGAATCAAGGCCTTTCACACCAACGGACACATGTACCAGAATGTTTATCGCAGCACAGTCCATGATAGCAAAAAGATGGAATCAACCCAGATGCCCAACAACAGAAGAATGGATAGGTAAACTATGGTATATATACTCAATGGAGCACTACACAATGATAAAGAACAACGGTGACTTCAGGAAACATCTCCTAACCTGGTTTCAACTGGAAGACATTATGTTGAGTGAAAGTAGTCAGCGACAAAAGGACAAATATTGTATGAGACCTCTATGATAAGATCTCAAAAACAGACTTGTGTATAGAAGAAAAGACTCATTGACAGCTGCAAGGGAGGAGAGGGAGGAAGGGAGGGGGGAGGGTTTAGATTAGATAGTTGCTAGGTATCTGGTTGGGTGAAATCGGTGATAGCACACATTAGAAACAAGAACAATATTAAGTGGACTTAAACATAATATGAGTACTCCTTCCATTTTAACCGAATATTGCAAGGATAGAGTAACTGGGGCAGGGGACGGGGAACCATGCTCTTAGGTGAAAGCAAGGCCAATTGGCACAACTAGCATTTTTCTAAGAGGGCTCTCTGCAGCCCACGTTGGTGAGTGGCGTCTGGGGTCTTAAAAGCTGCCAAGCTGCCATCTGAGGGCACAGCAAATGGTCCCAACTCAGCAGGAACGGATGCTCACTGAGGACCAAAATGACATGAGGGAAAGACAACCCAGAAGACAAAGAGACCCACATCAGTGGGTGTCTACATCGACTTGGGACCCAAAGAACCGGATGGTGCCCGGCCACCACCAGTGATAGCCACGATGGAGCTCACTAAGTTGAGTCTCACTGGCAACACAAGAATAAAAAGGGGTGCACCCTGAGATCCCCACTAAAAGACCTCAACTGATGGTCCAGTGGTTTCGGGGTTTCCCTGGGAGCATGGCCCCTCACCCTGATGCTACCCTTGACCATAAATCATAACGAAGGTCCACGCTTCGGACAGGAATGGATTGGACTTGGCAATGCAGTGACCATATATTGGATACACTTTATGGTTCTATACATCTATAGGATGTCATCCTGCTGACCTCTGGCTGGAGGAAGGAGAGTGGGTGGAGAGGAGGGGAAAAAGAGACTGTTGGGAGGATGAGACATGTATGGAGCAGAGAGGAATAGTGTGCTGTCACCGGGCAGGGAGAGCAGTGGAAGCTGCATATAGGTGGGTATGTAAATTTATATGGGAATGTACATTTTCACTCAGTTATATTAAATAAACAATTAAAAAAAAAAACACAATCCATTTGTGTGCTGCTGATAGGAAACATACCTTAGACTCAACGATCTTAACTGAAAATCAAAGGATGGAAAAATATACACAAAGCTAACAACAAGCAAAGAAGAGCAGGAGTGGCAATACTGATCTCAGATAAAACAGGTTTTAAAGTAAAATCTACCACTGTGGACAAGGATGGTCACTATTTATTGCTGAAAAGTTCAATACGTAAGCAGGACATAACAATATTAATGTGCCCAATGCCAGAGCACCTAAACACATTGAACAAACACTGAAAACTGACATAGATCACTCCACAATAATAGTAGTAGAATTCAGAACTCCACTTTCAGCAATGGACAGAACATCTGAAAGAAAGCTCAATAAAGATACAGATGTTATTGTGACAATTAACCAACTAGACCACACTGACATACACAGAACTTTTTACCCAACAACAGATAAGTACAACTTCTTTTCCAATGCACATGGAACATTCTCCACAATAGACCAGACATTATTAGATCATAAAGCAAATCTGAACAAAATGTAAACCACTGAGCAGAAAAGGCATAGGTAGAAATTTGAACTCATGTAAACTGAACACTTTGCTCAAAAATTCATGTGTTATAGAAGAAATCGAAGATGCAACAAAGCAAATCATGTACTCAAGTCCTCAAATTTATGAGAATGAAAACATAACCTACTAAGAATTATGGGATACAGCAAAAGCAGTGCTCAGAGGTCAGTTTATCTCTATACATGCACGTATCTGGAATGAAGGAAAGGCCCAAAGCAAAGAATTAACCCTATAGCTTGAACAAGTAGAAAGAGAACAACAAAAGAACCTGTCAGGTACCAGAAGAAAACAGGTAATTAATCTTAGAGCAGAACAAAATAAATTAGAAAATAAAAAAACAACTGAAAGAATTAACAAAACCAAAAGCCGTTTTATTTAAAAGATCAACAAAGTTGCTAAATCACTAGTTAAACTTACAAAAGAAAAAAACAGAAGAGGAAAAAAATAAGAAATGAGACTGGAGATGTCATAACAGACCCAACTGAAACTAAAAGTATCATGACAAAATACTACAAAAGACTGTACTCTACCAGACTTGAAAACCTAGAGGAAATGGACAAAATTCTAGAATCATATTACCTATGAAAATTATCACAAGTAGTAGAAAACTTAATAAACCCATCACAAAGGAAGAGATCGAAAAAGTAATCAAAAACTACCAACCAAAAATGTCCTGGTCCAAGACCTTCACCAGAGAATTCTACCAAACTTTAAGAGAGGAGTTAATTCTAACACTACTGTCACTATTTCACAACCCAAAAAAGGATAAAATATTCCAAAATTCATTCTATGAAGCCAGCATAACCCTGATACCAAAGTGAGGGAAATATACCACAAAAAAAAGGAAAACTACAGATCAGTATCACTCACGAACTTAGATGTAAAAATCTTCAACAAAATCCTTACCAACAGAATTCAATAACATATCAAAAAATAATCCATCACAACCAAGTTGGATTCATGTCAGGGCTTCAGGTCCAGTTTAACATCAGAAGAAGAACAATTAGTGTGATCAACTACATAAATAACACAAAGGATAAGAATCACCTAATTTTGTCAATTGATGCATAAAAGGCATTTGACAAACTCCAACACTTATTCATGCTAAAAACTCAAAGGGAAACTCCTCAGTGCACTAAGGGGCATCTGTGCCAACAGCGTGTATCATCCTAAATGGAGAGAGTGAAAGAGTTTCCCTGGAGAACAGGAGCTAGGCAAGGATGCCCACTGTCACAACTTCTATTCAACATCGTGCTAGAGGTTCTGGGCAGATTAATCAGACAAGACAAAGAAACAAAGGGCATCCATATCAGTAAAGAAGTGAAAATATCCCTATTTGCAGATGATATGACTATATACACAGATAACCTAAAGAATCCACAAATAACCTACTGGAACTAATAGGAGAGTTCAGCAAAGAATCAGGATATAAGATAAACATAAGTAACTGATTAGGATTCCTTTACACAAACAAGGAGATTATCCAAGAGTAAACTGCCAAATACTACCATCTACCATAGCTCCCAAGAAGATAAAATACCTAGGAATAAATATAACCAGAGAAGTAGGAGATCTATACAGAGAAAATTACACGATCCTACTTCAAGAAACCAAAAGAGACTTACAAAAGTGGAGAAACCTACCCTGGTCATGGATAGGAAGACTTAACACTGTGAAAACGTCTATTTTACCCAATGTGATCTACATACACAATGTAATCCCAATTCAAGTTCCAGTGTCACCTTTTTTTTATTGTGATTAAGTGAAAGTATACAATGCAAATTAAATCTGCATGCCTGCCTATCTGCAGCTCCTTCTGCTTTCCTTGCATGGTGACCGCACACTCCTCCTTTTCTTTCTATGTATGTCATATCCTCTTAACAATCTCCTGTCCCCTCCCCTCCACCCTGTCCTCTCCCTTCTAGTAAGAGGCCAGTAGGACAGCTTCCTATAGGTACATTGCACTATAAAGTACACTTACCATGTGGTCACAGTGTGTCCTCAAGTCCAGTCCATTCCTGTGAGAAGAGATGACCTCAGTAATGACTTTTGGTCAAGGGCAGCAGGTCTAGTAGCCATGTTCCCAGGGGAACCCTCAGGCTGCCAGACCATAAGTTGCAGTCTTTTAGTGGAGTTCTTGAGCTGCACCTCTCTTTTTCTCATGTTGCCACTGGGACTTGACATTGCGTACCTCATCATGGCTGTCTCTGGTGGTGGCCAGGCACCATCCGGTTCTTCTGGTCACATGTTGATACAATCATGCATTCATGCGGGTCCTTTTGTCTTCTAGGCTCTTTTCCGTTTTTCTTTTTTTCATGACTTCTCTGTTCTTGGTGATCATATGTTCCAGATAAATTGGGACCATTTGGTGTAATACACATGGCAGCTTGCTAGCTTTTAAGACCCCAGATGCCACTCACAAATATGGGGTGCAGAAGACTCTCTTAGCAATAGGCTAGTTATGTCAATTGGCCTCGATGTCCCTTGAGAGCATGGGCCCCAGACCACTGTCCCTCCTACACTCTCCTTGCAATATTGGGTTAAGATTAGAAGAGTTTTCAGTTTATGTTGAAGTCTAGTAAAGCTGATCTTCGTTCTACTCTGTGCTGTCACTGCTTTCATTCAACCAAACTTCTATTAACTATCTAATCTTATGACCAACCCTCTTCCTCGCATCCTCTGCCTCATAGCCAAAAAAGAGGTTTTTTTTCCTCTGTACATTAATCTGTTTTTAAGTCCCATTGTAGGGGTCTCATACAACATTTATCCCTTTGCCATGGACTGATTTCACTCAACATAATGCCTTCCAGTTGAAACCAGGTTATGTACTGGATCAAATGGTATATCTATTTCTAGCTTTTTAAAGAAGTGCCAGATTGCCTTCCAAAGAGGTTGTACCATTTTGCATTCCCACCAGCAGTGTAGGAGAGTTCCCATCTCTCCAATAGCCTCTCCAGTATTTGCTGTTTTGTGTTTTTTGTAACGTGGTCAACCTTGCTGGGATGAGATGGTATCAGATTGTAGTTTCCATTTGGATTTCTCTAATAGCTAATGATTGTGAGCATTTCCTCATACATCTTTTGGCTGCCTGAATGTCTTCTTTGGTGAAGGGTCTGTCCATCTCCTTTGCCCCTTGCTTAATTGGGTTATTTACCTTTTTCTTGCTGATAATTTGTGTTACATTATAGATTGTGGAGATAACATGTCAGTCCAACATGTAGTTGCCAAATATTTTTTCCCATTCTGTAGGTGGCCTTTTAATTCTTTTGACAGTCTTTGGATGAGCAGACATGTTTGATTTTTTGTAGTTCCCATTTAGGTATTTTCTCTTCCATTGATTATGCTTTGTCAGATTTTGAAATCTAAGCTGCGTATTAAAGCTTCTGTTGTTGACCTTAATTTTTCTTGCACGATCTTTATCATTTAGCTTTGATATATAGGTCTTTTATCCAATTTGAGTTAGTTTTTGTGTAAGGTGTGAGATATGGGTCTTGTTTCAATTGTTTGCAGATAGATATCCAATTTTGCCAACACCATTTATTAAAGAGACTGTTTTTACTCCAGTTTGTGATCATTGGGACTTTGTCAAATATCAAGTGTTCACAAGTGGATGGTGGCATCTCTGAGGTCTCTATTCTGTTCCATTGGTCTAATGTCTGTTTTTGTACCATTACCAGGCTGTTTTGACTACTGTGGAGAGATGGGAACTCTCTTGCACTGCTGGTGGGAATGCAAAATCATACAACCTCTTTGGAAAGCAATTTGGCACTTCTTTAAAAAGCTAGAGATATAAATACCATATGTTCCAGCAATCCCACTGTTTGGAATATATTCTACAGAAATAAAGGTGGTCACATGAACAGATACATGCACATGAATGTTTATTGTAGCACTGTCCACAATAGCAAAAAGCAGAATCACCCCAGATGCCCAACAACAAATGAATGGATAAACAAACTATGGTACATAGACACAATGGAACACTATGGAATGATGAAGAACAATGATGATTTTAGGAAGCATCTCATTATCAGGTTTCAACCAGAAGATATTATGCTGAGTGAAATCAGTCAGCTGCAAAAGAACAAACATTATAACACAAGATATCTACTATAAGGACTTAAAAATAGACTTGTGTACAGAAGAAAAGACTCCTTGACAGCTTCAAAAGTAGGGAGGAAGGGAGAATGATGTTCATAGATTACACAGTCACTAGGAATTTGGTTAGGTGAAGGAAGTGACAGCACACAGTAGAGAGCAAATCAGCATAACTGGATTATACCATAAACGGAAAAGTTTTCTAAACTCAACCTAATATTTTAAAGGATAGATTAGCAGGGACAGGAGCCTTAGGAACATGTTTTCAGGGGATATTGAGGTAAAAGGGTATAACTAGTCTACCTAAGAGAGTCGTCTGCACCCCATATTGGAGAGTGGCATCTGGGGTCTTAAAAGCTAGCAAGCTGCCACCTGAGGAATACAAAATTGTCCCAACCCATCTAGAACAGATGACAACTGAGAACAACAAAGACATGATACACAGCAGAAACAGAGCAAAAATTATAACTAACAATACACAAACATCAGAAGATAAACTAGATAACTGGGACCCTCTACAAATTAAATATTTACGTTCTTCAAAAGACTTTACCAAAAGAACAAAAGCAGAAAGTACAGATTGGGGGAAAAAAATGGCTATGACAAATACAGCCAAGATCTAATCTTTAAAAAATGTAGGAAGAGCCAATACCTCTAAAACAAAAAGACAAATAATCCAAATGAATAATAGGCAGAATACACACTTCACCAAAGAAGACATTCAAGCAGCTAACAGACACATGGAGAGTATTCAGAATCACCAGCCACTGGAGACACGCAAATCAAAACTATAATGAGATACCATCTCTTGACACTAGTTTCACAGATCAAAACAAAAAAGCAAACAAACAAGTGTTGTAGAGGCTGAATGGTGATTAGAATACTTACACACTGCTAGTGGGAATATAAAATGGTACAACCAATTTAGAAAATAATATTGTTCTTCCTTAAAAAACTGGAAATAGAAATATCATACGATCCAACAATCCCACTCCTAGGAATATGTCTTAGAGAAATAAGAATCATCTCATGAACAGACATGTGTATACCCACATTCATAGCAGCATTATTCATTAGCAAAAGAGATGGAAATACACATTGACCCAGGCGAGGTCACAGAAGCTTCACAGATATATCCAAACTCCCTCAGATACCAAGTTACAGGGTTGAGCCATAGGGACCATGATCTTGGCAAACATCTTGTGTGGTGGTCAAGACTGTGTCAACTTGACACCTCCACATTTGGCTGCTGTATCAAGTAGCAGGAGCGGGGCCTGTGGTGGCTTCCCTCTCCTCTGCATTCCACCACCTACTTCCTGTCTGCTCAAGTTGTCAGCAGTGCCTGCTCTCTTTTGCATCTGGTTCCTGGACCTGAACTAGCAGCTGTTGCATTCATCAACCCTTTTAGCCAGCAAGTGAGAGAGTTCTGCTCCCTGACCTGCCAGTCCTAGGTTCGCCAGCCCCTGCAGCTCGATGAGTCAGCAAAGACCTCACAGTCTCACCACCAGCTTGGGATCCACCAGCCTACACAGCTGGTGATCTAGAACTCTGGTCTCTGACCTGCTGACTTTGTATTCACCAGCGCCGATGGACACATAAGGCTTGTGCCAGGACTTGGGATATTCAGCTTCTACAATTGCATAAGCTGTTTCCTTTATATAAATCTTTCCTTGTACATATACGTGTGACTGGTTTTTCTTCCCTGGAAAACCCAGCCTAAGGCATCTAACTTAATTGGCATAGTATAGTTTACAGGAAAATGTTCTGCATCCTTCTTTGGTAAGCAGTGGCTGAATGGCCATCTATAAGACTCCACTGGTCTCAGCCCATCTGTAACAAGTGAGAATGAAGAAAACCAAAGAGAAAAGGGAAAGGTCAGTTCAAAGAACTAATGGATTAAAACTATCACACCTCTACCAGACTAAGTCCAGCACAACTAGATGGTGCCCAGCTACCATCACCAACTGTTATCACAGGGATCACAATAGAGGGTCCTGAACAGAGCTGATAGAAAATGTAGAATAAAATTTTAACTCACAAAAAATGACCAGATTTACTGGTCTGATAGAGACTAGAGAAACCCCAAGATATGACCTCTGGATACCCTTTTAACTCAGTACTGTAGTCACTTTTGAAGTTCACCCTTTAACCAAAGATTAGACAGGCCCATAAAACAAAATGAGACTAACGGGGCACACCAGCTCAGGGGCAAGGATGAGAATACAGAAGGGAACAGCTGGTAATGGGAAACTGAAGGTTAAGAAGCAGTGAGTATTGACATGCTGTGGTTTGGCTACCAATGTCATAAAATAATATGTTATTATTTAACGAGATACTAATTTGCTCTGCAAACTGAGGGGACTCTGTCCCTGAAATTCAGAGAGGTCACTGAGGGAACTCTGTCCCTGAAATTCAGAGAGGTCATCTTATCTAATGATCATACCACCCCATTAGCTAAAAACAGCCTGGTAGGCAAGCTCCCCAGGAGTGACCAAAAACAGCTTGGTATGCCCCCACTCAGTATAACCATAAAACTGTAAATAACTTTGTGCCTCTCTTCCCCACCCTCCTGATTGAAAGGCCTTCTCTTATCAAACTTGACTATAAACAAACCTTACCCCTCCCCCTTCTAATCAACAATTCTTCCTTATTGAACCATAAATCCCCTCGCCCTACACTACCTCATCCAGACTTTTAAGCTATAAAAACTTGCCCTACTGGCCAGGGGGTGGGCTGAACCACTCTCGGTTCAGATCCCACTCTCCTTCTCTTCCAATAAATTTCACTGGACCCTTGGACTGGTGTGTCTCTGCCTCTTTCGGGCAACCCTATCCCCAACATAAACCTTCATCTAAAGAAAAGGTGGGGGTGCAGAGTTGATTCCAAGACCAAAATACAATAACCTACATTACTTGTCGTCATGGATTGAATGTGTTCCCTAAAAAACTGGCAACAATTTGGCTGTGCCATAATTCCTGGTATTGTGTGATGTTCCTCCATGACGGAATTCCTGACTCTATGACGTTAATGAGGGTGGATGGGCAGCCATTGTGTTCCTAGAGCAAGATTAAATGTATAAGTTTGTTTTGTGCCTTAAGGCAGTCTCTTGAGCTATAAAGGAAAAAATCTGGCAGACAGAATTGAGTATCTCTCACTGTCAAGAAAGCGGCAGTGGGAGAAAGTGAGAAGAGCTTGTCCTTCAGACCTGAGATTTCTGTGCCAAGATACTCCCTAAACAAAGACTGATTCAACACAAGGACTTTCCTCCAGAGCCTGCAAGAAGGAAAGCCTTTCCCTGGAGCAGACATCCTGAATTTGGATTTGTAGCCTACTGGGCTATATAAGAATCAACTTTTCTTTGCTAAAGCCATCCACTTATGGTATTCCTGTTAGAGCAGCATTAGCTGACTGAAACTCTTGTATTTCTTTCATTGGAACAAATCAAAAAGAGTTTGCTACATAATTTTACGATTTATAAAGATGTGTTCTCTTTTGGAATCTTTGGTGGTGTAGTGGTTAAGTGCTACGGTTGTTAACAAAAAGGTCAGCAGTTCAAATGCACCAGGCACTCCTTAAAAACTCTAGAGGAGCAGTTCTATCCTATCCTATAAGGTCACTATGAGTCACAGTTGATTCAGTGGCAGTAGACTTGGTTTTGGTTTTGTTCTCCTTCACTTATTACACTTTTCTGAAGTAGAAATGAGAGAGGAAGAAAAAGCTTTAAGAAGACACCACTTAAATTCCAGAAGGCCTTTGTGTAGGGCTTGTGAGCCTGTAAATGAGTGATTGTAAACAGCTGAAAAGTCTGGAATGCATGACATCAGACCCTCGAAAACAACAGGTCTGGCCTGCTGATTGTGACCTCTGCACCTACAACCAGGCCTATGTACTTTCCTCCTTGAAAGGTGAACTCACCTGAAGAAGTAACCTTTGTTACTCTTTTAGATAAGAAGGCACCAGTTTACGTTGTGAAGAACTTCCCCAACCCTATTCAGATCAGTGCCTGCTTTCTGCCTGACGCCTAAATTGGGGTTGGGGAGTCAAATACTAGCTTCCCTGCCCCCATAGAGATCCTGAGATAAGCTCAGTTTCTAAGGAGAAGGTTAAAGCCCAGATGCCTCTCTCACAGCCAGCCCAAGATGCTCTCTCCTCCCACCCACAGAAATACCTACTAAGCCTAGTTTCTAAGGAGGGTAGCTTGTTCCCATGTTGCTTAATGCTAACTGCTTGTCTAGTTCCTCTTTAAGTATGCTGGACCAAGAGAAATACAATTTGAAAATCTGTATACCTGTAACTGCCAATTACGAGAATATATGGAAATTTCTTTGTCTGCTTTCTTGGAAAACCATATAAATAGATGTGTCCGATAAGGGAATGGGGTGCGCGGCTATTTTTTGGACATGAGTCCATCCACTGCACCCTAACTAATAAACAGCCTCTTCTTCTACGAACAAGATGGTGTTCGAGGTGTTTTCTGCTCCGTGAACTGAACTTACCTTTTTTCTACTACAGAAAGGGCAATATTCTTCTATCCACTTTAAGGATGGAAAAATACGAAGTTCATTCAAATAGGTTTAAAAGATTTGTTCAAAGCCACATAAGCAGTAACCCTGTTCTAACTCCCAATGTGATGATTTTTTACTACATAATCTTGCCTCTTTACTACATAATATTGCCTCTAATTGAACAAACCATGGTAGTTTTCATAACCTTTACAGTACACATGCCTGGATTTACCATTTTATTTTCTGAAACTGCTGAGAAAAGTTGACAAAAAAAAAAGAACTATCTTAGGGAAAATTTTAGAACATACACATGCATGTACAGAGAGAGAGAGAGGGAGAGAATATATATATTCACATACATACTAACGTTGTCAGCACATAAAACTACCATAGCACTTACTAATCAAACATAGCTGTACGTATAGAAACTTACCTGGACTTCAAGCAGATCTTTTGTTACTAGCTGTTTGACTATAGACTTCCTCCTATAATTAAAAATGTTTTTAAATGTATAAGAATCTTTTTAAATCAGTATCTTAAAACGCTTTGGTTTCTTGGGGAAGGCTTTAAGTCATTACACAGGAATGAAATTTTTCATTAGAAATTCACACAAATATTTTTCAAAAGCTGTAAAATTTACAGGTTAAATGACAACTGAATTTTCCACTTGGAATAATTAAAACTGTGAAAAGAATGAGATACGGCAAGGATTTTCAAAGAGTGCTGATCATCTTTTCATCTCTAAATCAAAGGTTAAAGCAATCTGTTTAATGACTGTTCAACTATGTAAAACTGTACTCACAATTTATTTTTTAAACTGCATTTTTGTTAGGCTTTGACTAATGAATTCAAAATGAAAAGTTATTTAATGCTAAAGAAAATAATAAAACTACAATAATTCATATATATCAGAAATAGGTAAGTGTTTAAAATAAAATGAGTAAAATGAAACAGTACAAAGAAAAGAATAGAATGGGGCATAAAAAACTACAAATCATTAGTTAGACTATCAGTGAAACAATGTCCTTTTTTCTCTATACGTATTAACAGATTTAATTCTGTTTACCTACTCTTGAAAATCTTATGGTTCAGTCACCCAAATCATTTTTTATTTTTTGCTCTTCCCTTACTGGACTTCTATCCAAATGATATCATAATCTGTTTATAATACTTCATAGCTGTTAATGTTTTTTAAAGTACTTATTAAAAACTTTTGTTTACATGACCATAAACTATTTGTATAAAGTAAAAATGAAACTTCACAGAAAAGAAAAAGATTAACACATATCTTTATGTCTTACTCTTCTGATTCCTCAGATTTTCCTTTGTCTTTTTTCTTCTCTGGTTTGACAGGTGTTTTCTTTGTTCGATCATTTGTAGCCTTTGTTTTCTGTGTAGTTTATATAAGCCGTGAATAAATAGTTTTAAGGACACAATAAATTATAGGTAAGTATAACATATATCACTAAGATTTCTGTTTTTCTCTGAGTTGTTACATAAACACTAGGTACCCGGAAAAATGTTCAAACAGAACCAAAAATTAACTATCCAACCAGAATATTTGTAATGATGCTTTATGAAATGTAAGTTGTACATAAGCTAATAAACATTAAAACAAATAAATTCTCCTCACAATACAGTCAGTTCTGCCATAAAGTGGCACATGCATTTTTAAAACTGTACTATGCAAAATCATGCAATAAAAACTGCAAGATAAGAGAAAAATGAGGTTAGGTGCACACTACACAAAAACATCATCAATGACATATTTAAAAAAATAGAAACCTAATTAAAACAGAAGTACAATTTTACACTTGCTAAATGGTTAAGAAATACATAAATGCTATGACAAATACAGCTGTTTATTTTGAAAAAGATTCAAAGCTTGCTTGTAGAAGTAAGTGTCAAATAGATTGCAACTTGTAAGTTACTGTGAAGGTGGTGGAAGGTGAATTGTCTGAAATCAGGTGTAAAGATTCAACACCAGATGGGGACTGGTATGGCACACTATATTCATGGGAAACTGAAGTAGCTGGTAGATGTTGGAGGTAAGCATACTCATGTGTTTCATGTATTTTCCTACATGGGTCATTTCAGCTGGGTGCTGTTTTATAGTGTTTGTCACAGAGGAAATCATGCATAAGCAGATGTGAAATTTACATTATGCTGAAATTGTTATGTAATGTATTGATTTTGTCAGAATCAATTCACATTTGAAAACTATTAGAGCAAAACTGATCACACTTTTTAAAGTATTCTTGAACTACTATGTAGTAGATTATTTTACACGAGAAAGCTGGCACTTAAACGACTGAAAATTTTTGACTAGTTTAATAATAAGAGGCCTATTAATATATTGGGCAAAGACTTAAGCACTTGACTACTAACCAAAACCTTGGCAATTTTAACAACCAAGAGTTATCCCAGAAGAAAAGCCTGGTGATTTGCTTCCAAAATGTCATAGCTTTAAAAATCATTCATAATACAGTTCTACTCCACACACATGGAGTTGCCAAAACTTGGAAATGACACAGTGGTAATGTGTTTGTTTTTTTTTATTAAGGCAGAAAATGATTATTTCCCTTATACACCACAACTTCCAACAAATATTAAATTCAATACAGAGGCAGTTCTCCCAAGTTAAACACAAGTGAGGTAATTCCTTATAAAATACGGAAAATAACTATAATAATAATTTTAGAAATCTTGAGGCCCTCCACTAAATTTATATCTTAAATATAAGCTTTTGAAGACATTTATACTTGAAAAAAATCAAACATATACTAGCAATCACTAATCCTAACACAGTAAGAAAAAAATGAACTAATGAACAATGTCTACACTAAAAAGATCTCTAATCAATAATCTAACTTTACACCTTGAAGAATTAGAGAGAAAAGATCAAAATCCCAGTGTCACCACAAAGAATTAAAAATCATTGGTTTCTAAAAATACCAACAAAATTGTCAAATTTTTAGGCAGAGTGAAAATGAAAAAAATGAGAGAAGACACAACTAATTAAAACCATAAGTGAAAGTGAGGACGTTACTACCAACCATACAGAAATAAAAAAACTAGATCACATCAACAAATTAGATCATACTAAACAAACTAGAAAAATTCGTAGAAAGACAATTACCTAAGCTGATTCAAGAAAAATAGACAGACTCAACAAACCTAAAACAAGTAATGAGACTAAATCAGTGATAAACCCTCACAATAAAGAAGAGTCCAGAACCAGATGGTTTTTATGGTGAATTCTATCAAATATTTTAAAAAGAATTAACACCACTCCCTTTCAACTTTTCAAAGTAACAGAAGAGGGGGGGACATTTCCTATCCTCTGAGGCCATTCTCCATGCCAGTAGATATAAAAGCAGATCAGGGCATCACAAGAAAAGAAAACTATGAAACAATATCCCTTCCGACTATGTTATTTTTTAAAAAAGGAATCATATGCTACAAAAAAAATCCATGTATTACATAACACTAAGAGATTGAAAGAGGGGGCAGATCTTTGATCATCTCAATTAATGCAAACAGATATTTGACAATATCTAACAATCGTTCAAGATGAACATACACAGAAAATTGGGAACAGATTGAAAATTTCTCAGTATGACAGAAGACATTTATGAAAAATCCACAGCTAACATCATACTTAAAGAAGAAAAACTGAAACTTTTCCCCTACAATCAGGAACAAGATAAAGATGCTTGTTTTCCCCACCACTATTTAGTCTTGTACTACGTGTTCTAGTCAAGCAATTAGACAATAAAAAGAAATAAAAGGTGCCCAAATTGCAAAGAAAGAAGTCAAACTATCTTCATTTCCAGATAGTAAAATCCTATACATAGAAAATCCCAATGAATCTCACTAGAGCTAATAAATGAATTCAGCAATGATGCAAAATAGATCAACAAACAGAAGTCAGTTGTTTATAGTGACAATGAACAATAAAAAAATTTAAGAAATCTCAGTTTACACTATCACATAAAACAATAAAACAGCTAGTAATAAAATGTTGTCCTGGTGATGCGTAGCTTGACTGCTAACCAAAAGTTCTGTACTTCAAATCGATCAGGTACTCCTTGGAAATCCTATGGAGCAGTTCTACTCTGTCCTATAAGGTCACCATGAATTGGAACCAATTCAGTGACAACACCTAACAACAACAAAGCAATAAATACAATTACAGACCTGAAAAACTTGTACACTAAAAACTCTAAGACATTGATGAATGATATTCAAGATATCTAAATAATATCTAAATAAATGAAAAGACATCCCATGTTCATAAACTGTAAAACTTAACACTGTTATGATGTCAATACTATTCAAAGCACTTTATGGATTTTACCCACCTCTGAATTCTTCAACTTCTGTAGCTCATTTTCTAGCACTGATTTCTCCTCTGATAACAACTGGAAATCACTTTGCATCTTATTGTATTTCTAAAAACAAACATTATCATTTTGTAATGATAAAAAACTCAATGTAGACAAGTTACTCAGTTACGAAAATAAAATTTTCATTAGTTCATGAAAATAAAGAACTATGTGTTAATCTGTAGAGTAAAGCTATAACTGGAGCTAAACAGGGTAAAGGTAATAGAAGTGGCAACGAATGTATAGTAAGAAGTCTGATCAAAAGATGGGATGCTATAGTTTAATATTTCATAACTGATGGATTTCTGAGACATGATAAGATCTAGTAAAGTCTAAAAAGTATGAGAATACAAAGCTTTCATGGT
The DNA here is from genome assembly GCA_028571685.1 of Heterohyrax brucei. NCBI lineage: Eukaryota > Metazoa > Chordata > Mammalia > Hyracoidea > Procaviidae > Heterohyrax > Heterohyrax brucei. The sequence continues at coordinate 15,882,709 of CM053142.1, read as the reverse complement.
CACATATGCATAGCTGTCCCTTGAATAAACTGAGCAAGAATAAGCTATTTAGGATTATGTATCTTAACAATTTCAAGAACCTATTAAGAATATGAAGGAGAAAGTGCAATTTCAAATTGAGAGTAGTATACTTACAGCCTCTAACAAACCCTGATCATTTATAGCTCTGAAAAACAAATTAAAAAGTTCTTTAATGTATTGCAATTTTACATTTATACTATTTATGTAGCATGTTTAATTCATTTCCCTCATAAAAATTAAAATAATGTAGATAAAGCAGAGAAAACCTTGAGTACAACTCCAAAAAACCCAGTTCTCTCAAGAATTACCAAACATGACACATAGACATGACATGAGCACATGATATTGGAAAATGCTGATGACAGACTTGCTCAATACAGGGTTGTCACATACCTTCATTTTGCAAATAACATATTTGCAAAGTAAAATAAAATGAGGTATGCCTATGTGAACATTTCTTTACATCCTTGCCAATGATTTTTATTTTTAGTCTTTTTTATTATAGCATGAGGAGTCCTGGTAGCTAACTCAAAGGGAACCAGTTCAAATCTACCAGCCACACTTGGAAACCCTACAGGGCAGTTCTGTCCTATAAGATCACTATGAGTCAGAATTGACTTGATGGCAACACATGGTTGTGGGTAGTAAGTGTGTAGTAGTATTTCACTGTGGTTTTTATTCACACTTCCCTAATGACTATTGTGTTTTAGCATTTTTCTGTGTGTTTGTCACTTTTAAATTTTCTTTGGGGAAATTTCTATTCAGATCCTTTGCACATTTTTAATAGCATTGCCTTTTTATTATTGAGTGGTAAGCATTCCTCATATATTCCACATACAAGTCCCTTATCAAATAAATGATTTGTAATTACTTTTCCCATCCTGAGTTTTTTTTAGTTTTCCAGATGCTATTAATTGCAGCACAAAAGTTTTTTGCTTTTCATGTTACATCTAAGAAACCAATACCTAGCACAGAGCCCCACCGTTCATTAATCTATCATACTACAGTAATTTTCATGTCGCTAAGATGCAAGAAGTTAAGCTATCAGTATTTCAAATACCAGCAACAAGGTCACTTATGGAGCTTCCAGGCCTGGTGCTCTACTTCCAAATAATAGCCAAAGTAGAGAGGTAGAGCCAAGATGGCAGACTAGACTCCTTGATTTACTCTGAGAGCTAAGGCCTGGAATAACTGAATGCAGGCGTGTGACATCCTGGAAGCCCTAGGACCTGGCAAAGGGTTGTCAGATTGGACTAGGTGCCAGTAAGGGGAAACTACCTCTCTCAAAGATAGTGCAGCAGCACACTGAGTTCTGGTTCTGCTGACACATCATCTGGGAGGACTGCAGGTACTGACTCCTTTTTTGCTATATAGGAGGTGGGTACTGGTCATGACCTGTCGAATATGCTGAACCACAGTGCTTAAGTAAACAGTGTATAGTGCAGCAGAGAGACTGTGCTTGGGATAGCCACATCTTGAGAGCACAGATGCCAACTGAGGGCACCAGTGCCCCTCCACCCTTTTTTCTCTGGGCTATGCCACAGAGACTGCTTTTTCATGGTAGGAAGGGCAACTCAGGTGGGACATCATCTTAGTTAGCTGATAGATGGAGTCAGCCATGCTGGAGGTCTCAGCTGGGCTTAATGCTCACACTGAGCAGCAGTCTCTGTCTGGATAGTGCTTCTCCAGAAGAACATCTGTGCTTAAGATGATCATGCCTAGGGTTATGGGTGGGGCCTCACAAAGGAGGGTGGCAAGGCCCTAACCCATCCCTCCTTTGAACCACATCATAGCATCTGGGGACACCATATGAGGTGTTTTTGTTGTCAGCCAGAAGGTAGGGCCTGCCATACCTGAGGGCCTGACGGATTTTGGCAGTTGATGGACAGATCCTCACTCAGCAGCAAAGCACCTTTTTAAAATAAGATCACCTGGAGAATGGACTATGGAGTGGGGAGGCAGCATCTCCACCACCCTTCACTTGACAGCATTTGCTGACAGACCCCACTGACTCCATAAATGGAGTGCCATCTTTGCAAGCCAGGAGGCAGAGTCTACCATCCCTGAGGGCCCAGCTGCTTTTGGTGGATGCTGCACAGTGACCCTCTCAGCAAATCAGCACTTTTTAAGCTAAACACATCTACAGAGTGCAGCAGAACTGGGCAACAGAGTGGGGCAGCATCTTTCTCTCTTCCATTCCCTGAGCTACACCATAGGCTAGATTGACACATCCTTAACACCCACCCTTAACAGCTAAGAGGTGGGGCCTGCCACCCCATAGAGTCCACTTGGGGCCAGTCACTAGAAAACAAAGAGGGGGCTGGTGACCAAATCTAGCAGTGCTCTTACTCCCCTCTTAGAACTATGCCTCAGCTCCTGTTGAGGTAACACCAGAGAAACAGAACAGCTTCTTGACTGCACAACAATCAACATCTAACCATTTAAACAAGCAGTCCACCATGGCTCCAGAAAACTTCCAAAATAAAGAACCAAAAAACTTCCCAGGTGAAGAAGCCTTTCTGAAATTACCAGAGGTTGACTACAAAAGAATTATGCATAGAGCCTGATTAAAGATTAAGCGAAATGCAGGAAAAAAAAATTAAGTAAGCTACTTGAATGTCAACAGTCAAAATCCAGCAGATCAATAATAAAATTATAGAATTAGAAAATTCAATCCAAAGCCAAAAGTGCAGAATTGAGGACATGGAAGCCATGAGCAAGTTGGATTCATACCAGGGATGCAAAGCTGGTTCAACATCAGAAAAACAAGTATTGTGATCAACCACATAAATAACACAAAGGATAAGAATCACTTGATTTTGTCAACTGATGAAGAAAAGGCAATTCACAAAGTCTAACATCCAGTCATGTTAAAAACTCTCGGCAAAATAGGAATAGAAGGGAAATTCCTCAGTGCATTAAGAGGCATCTATGGAAAGCCAACCACCTACATCATCCTGAATGGAGAGAGACTGAAAGAAACCCCCTGATAATGGAAACTAGACATGGATATCCATTCTGACCACTTCTATTCAACCTTGTGCTAGATGTTCTAGCCAGAAGAATTAGACAAGACAAAGAAATAAAGGGTATCCACCTTGGCAAAGAAGACGTGTGTATCTCTCTACTTGCAGATGGTATGATTGTATATGCAGAGAATCCTAAAGGATCCATAAGTAAACTACCGAAACTAATAGAAAAGTTCAGCAAAGTATCAGGATAAAAGACAAACATAAGCAAATCAGTAGGACCCTTTACCTCAACAAAGAGATCATCAAACAAGACATCATCAAATCAACACCATTTACTATAGCCTCCAAGAAGATAAAATACCTAGGAATATATCTAGCCAGAGAAATAAGAGACCTATACAAGACCTTACTGCAAGAAACCAAAACAGACTTACATTAAATGGAGAAAACTACCCTGCTCATGGATAGGAAGACTTAACATTGTGAAAATGTTAAGCAATGGGCAAAGCAGATGGACAGACACTTCACCAAAGAGGACATCCAGGTAGCCAAAAGGCACATGAGGAAATGTTCACATTCATTAGCTATCAGAGAAATCCAAATCAAAACTACAGTGAGATACTATCTCACCCCAATGAGGTACGCAATAAGCCAAAAAACACAAAACGACAAATGCTGGAGAGACTGTGGAGAGATTGGAACTCCCCTACACTGCTGGTAGAATTACAAAATAGTGCAACAGATTTGGAAAGCAATATGGTGCTTTTGTACAAAGCTAGAAACAGATACACCATCTGATCCAGTAATCCCACTGCTCAGAACATATCCTACAGAAACAAAAGCTGTCACATGAACAGACACATGTGCACAAATGTTTACTGCAGCACACTCCACAACAGCAAAAAGAGGGAAGCAACCTAGATGCCCATCAACAGACAAATGGATAAACTATCGTACATATACCCAATAGAAGACTACAAATGATAAAGCACAATAATAATTTTAGGAAGCATCTTATAACCTCATTTCAAATGGAAGACAGTATGCTGAGTGAAATCACTCAGCTGCAGAAAGACAAATAGTGTATGAGACCCCTGCTATAAAGACTTAAAAAGAGCCTTAGGTACAGAAGAAAAGACTCTTTTATGGCTACAAGGGTGAGAGGGAGGGGGAGGGTTGGTCATAGATTAGATAATTGACAGAAATTTGGTTAGGTGAAATCAGTGACAGCACATAGTAGAAGGTAGATTAACTTAACTGGACTCCACCATAGACTGAAAGCTCTTCTAATCTCACCCCAATATTGCAAGGAGAGAGTAGCAGGGGCAGAGGTCTGGGGACCATGCTTTCAGGGAACACTGGGGCCAACTGGCATAACTAGCCTATTGCTAAGAGAATCTTCTGCACCCCATATTGGGGAGTGGTCTGGGGTCTTAAAAGCTAGCAAACTGCTATCTGAGGTACATCAAATTGTCCCAGCTCATCCAGAACAGATGATGACCAAGAACATAAAAGATACAAGGTAAAAAGAGCCCAGGAGACAGATGGACTCATGTGATTGGGAAACTGTATTAACATGTAACCAGAAGAACCAGATGGTGCCCAGCCACCACCAAAGACAGCCATGATGGGGTACACAATGTTACAGTCCCTGTCGCAAGATGAGACAAAGAGAGGTACAGCTCAAGAAGTCTACTAAAAGACCACAATTGATAGTCCAATGGCCTGGAGGATCCCTTGGGAGCATGCCTCCTAGACCTGCTGCTGCCCCTGACCAGAAAACACTGTCGAGGTCAACTCTTAGGACAAGAATAGACTGGACTTGGGGACACAGTGTGATCGTGTCATGTGCGTACTTTATGGTACTCTGAATTTATAAGAGGCTATCTTACTGGTCTCTTTCTAGATAGGAGAGAAGAGGGTGGAGAGGAGAAGACAGGAGCTTAAGAGGATACTACAAGTATAGAATAAAAAGGAGAAGTGTCCTGTCACGAGGCAAGGAAAACAGAGCTCCAGATATGTGGGTATACAAAACTGATATGGATTGTACACTTACACTTAGTCACTATAAGAAAAAAAAATTTCCAGATGAAGACTTCCTGTAGTTATTAGAGGTGAAATACAAAAAAGTAATGTTCAGAGCTCTGCAAGACATTAGAAAGGAGATTAGGCAAAGTGAAGCAGAGCAAACTGAAAAATTAAACAGGTTAGAAGAAAAATACTTGAGCAATAATGATCTGAAAGTCATCAGATTAACAATAAAATCACAGAATTAGACAACTCAATAGAAAGTCAAAGGAGCAGAATTATGCAATGGAATGTAGAATTGGTGAGACTGAAGATAAAGCGATTGATATGAGGAAATATGAAGAAAAATCAAAGGAAACAATTTTTAAGAATGAAGAATCACTAAGAGTTATCTGGGACTCTATTAAGAGGGAAAAATAACAAGTGACTGGACTACCAGGATGAGCAGTGGAGGAGATAAGAAAAATTACAGAGAGAAATATTTAAGATATCTTGACAGAAAACTTCCCCGATATCATGAAAGATAAGAAGATATCTATCAAAGATGCTCATCAAACTCCACACAAAGTAGATCCCAAAAGAAAGACATCAAGACATATTATCATCAAACTTAATAAAACTGAAGATAAGTCCTTTAAAGGCATCTTGGCTTAAACAAAAAATAACGTAGAAAGGAGAGAAATTAAGCTCAAATTACTCGAAGAAACAATGCTGGCAAAAGCAATAGGATGACATTTACAAAGTCTTGAAGGAAAACAAGAATTACATACCCTGTAAAACTGTCTCTCAAATATGACAGTGAAGTTAGGACATTCCCAGACAAACAGAATTGTAGAGATCTTACAAAAAACAATCCAAAACTATGAGAAATACTGAAGGATATTCCTAAATTAGAAAACCAACAATATTAGATATATACTCAAGAATGCAATGGAGAACAGGGCACCCAGATATCAACATGGATAGAACATACACAAAAATAAATCTAAGGTAAAACACTAAAAACGGGTAAACAGAGATCTCAGTATGTAAATAATGAGAACATTATACCAAAAGAGGGACAAATTAATATATTCATAGATCGTTAAGATTGACAGGAAGTCAAGGTGATACAAAGAAATTAAAGACTGGTTTAAATTTACATTAGGGGTAAATATTAGGTAACCCTAAAGGAAATTAATAATCCTACACAACAAAACAAGAAACAAAATCAAGAAATCTCAGCAGATATAAAACCAACAACAATGAAAAGAAAGCACATTAAGAAAAATGACTCGGCACAGAAAATTAAGTGGAACAAAAAACTGTCAACAACATCACAAAAAAGGCATGCAAATGACAGCACTGAATTCATACCTATCAATAATTACATTAACTGCAAATGGGTTAAATGCACCAATAAACAGTCACAGAGTAGCACAATGGATTAAAAAAGATAAAAAGCATGATCTATCTATATGATACTTACAAGAGACACACCTTATATTTAATGATACAACAAACTGAAACTCAAAGGATGGAAAAATATATATCAAGCTAAAAACATTCACAAAAGAACAGGAGTGGCAATAGTAATTACAGATAAAACAGACTTTAAAGGAAAATTCCATAAAGGACAAGGAAGGTCACTATATATTGCTTAAAGTGTCAATACATCAAGAGTACCTAACCGTATTAAATATTAACACACCCAACAACACAGCTTCTAAATATGTCAAATGAACTCTAACAGAATTGAAACAGGAGATAAGCAGCTCTACAATAATAGTATGAAAATTTAACACACCACATTCAGTGATAGAACATCAAGAAAAAAGCTGAATAAAGATATGTAAGATCTAAATGCGGCAATCAGCCAACTTGACCTCATAGACATATACAGAAAACTCCACCCAACAATAACTATACCTTCTTTTCCAATGCAGATGGAACTTTCTCTAGAACAGATCACATATTAGGCCATAAAGCAAGGCTTAACAAAAGCCAAAGCATGGAAATATCACAAAGCATCTTCTAAGATCACAAAGCCAAAAAGTATCAAAATCAACAGCAGAAAAAGAAAGGGAAAAATATCAAACACATAGTAACTGAACAACACCTTGCTCAAAAAACTTCCAGGTTATACAAGAAATCAAGGACAGAATAAGGAAATTCGTACAATCAAATGAAAGCAAAAACATATCCTACAAAGCCTATGGGACACAGCAAAAGCAGTGCACAGAAGTCAATTTATCTTAATAAATGAACACATATAAAGAAGAGCCCAAATCAAATAACCCTACAACTCAAACAAGTAGAAAGACAGCAGTAGTGGAACCCCTCAAGCCACAGAAGAAAACAGATAAGTAAAACTGAGCAGAACTAAACAAATTAGAGAATACAAACACAATGGAAAGAGTTAACAGGACCAAAAACTGTTTTTTTCACAAGATTAATAAAAATCAATAAACCATTGGCCAAACCAACAAGAGAAAAACAGGAGAAGAAGTAAATAACTCTAATAAGAAATGAGATTAGACACATCACAACAGACCCAATTTAAATTAAAAGAATCATAACAGAATACTATGAAAAACTATAATAAATTCAGAAACCAAGAAGAAACGGAAAAATTTCTAGAAACACACTACCTAACCAAAACTGACACAAACAGAAATAGAACAACCTAATAAACCCATCACAAAAGACGACATTGAAAAAGTAAGTTAAAAAACCAACCAAAAAAGTCCTGGCACAGAAGGGCTTCACTGGAGCCTTCAATAAAACTTTCACAGAAGAGATAATACCAGTATTACTAAAGATATGTCATGGACTGAATTCTGTCCCCCCTAAAATGTGTGTAGTCCTGTGGCTGGGCCATGATTCCCAGTATCTCACGATTGACCTCCATTTTTTAGTTTTCCCATGCTGTATGTTAAAGGATTAGGGTGGGGCTGTAAAGCCATTCATAGGATCACCTCCCTGCTCCACTGTAAAAGGAGTTTCCCTGGAGTATGGCTTGCACCACCCTTAAACCTTTCATCCTGCAAGAGATAAAAGGAAAGGGAAGCAGGGTGAGAATCAGGAATCTCACACCATCAAGCAAGCAGCACCAGAAGAACAGCATGTCCTTCAGACCTGAAGTTCCTGCACCAAGACGCTCCCTGGACAAAGACTGATGTAATACCGGACTTGCCTCCAGAGCCGACAAGGGGGAAAGCATTCCCCTGGAGCAGACATCCTGAATTTGGACTTGTGGCCTACCGGACTGTGTAAGAATAAACTTTCCTTCATTAAAGCCATCCACTCTGGTATTTCTGTTACAGTAGCACTAGCTGACTAAAACAAGGTATTTCACAACCTAGAAAAGGATGGAATACTCCCATATTCCTTCTATGAAGCTAGCATAATACTGATACCAAAACTAGGTAAAGATAGCACAAGGAAAATTACAGACCAATATCTCTTATGAACTTAGATGTAAAAATCCTCAAAAAAAAAGTCCACCCAATAGAATTCAACAACCTAGCAAAAAAATTATTCACCATGACCAAGTAGGATTCCTACCAAGGATACAGAGATGGTTCAAAACTAAAAAAACAATTATTATAATTAACCATGTAAATAAAAGGAGTCGGATCCGACTCGACGGCACTTGGCAAATAAAACAAAGAATAGGAATCATTTGATTTTGTTAATTGAATCGGAAAAGGCACTTGACAAGGTCCAACACTCACAGATGTTAAAAGTTTTCAGTAGAATAGGAATAGAAGGGAAATTCCTCATCATAATAAAGGGCGTCTATCCAACCAACAGCCAACATCATCCTAAAAAGCATTCCCACTGAGAATAGGAACCAGACACAGATGCTCATTACCACTACTTTATTCAACCTTGTGATGGAGGTTTCAGCCAAAGTAATCAGACAAGATAAAGAAACAAAGGGCATTCAAATTGGTAAGGGAAGTAAAAGTATCTCTATTTGCAGATGATATGATACACAGAAAATCCTAAGGAATCAATTAAACAATAAATAAAAATAATCTACTGGAACTAATAGAAGAATTCAGCAGAGTATGAGGATATAAAACAAAAATAAATAAATCAGTGGGAATCTTTTAGAATAAACTATAAAAGAGGAAGTCACAGAATCATTAACATTCACAACAGCCCCCCAAAAGATAAAATACCTAAGAATAAACTTAAACAAAAATGCAAATGATTTATACAACGAAAATTACAAAACTCTACTTCAAGAAACCAAAAGAGACCTACATAAGTGAAGAAACTTACCTTGTTTATGGACAGGAAGACATAACATCAGGAAAATCTCTATCCTTCCCAAAGCCATCTACAGATACAATGCAATCCCAATACAAATTCCAACATCATTTTTTAACGAGATGGAGAAAATAAATCACTAACTTCATATGGAAATGGAAGAAATCCTGAATAAAGCATTAATGAAGAACAAGAGGGAGGCCTCACTCTACCTGTCTTTAGAACCTGGCATTACACTGCCATGGTAGAACAGCCTAGTACTGGCATAAAAACATACATACATTAATGGAACAAAATAGAGAATCCAGACATAATGTCAAATAAAACAGCCTAGTACTGTTATAAAAATAGATACATAGATGAACAGAACAAAATACAGAATCCAGATATAACACCATCCATCAGCAGCTGACATTTGACAATGGCCCAAAGGCCATGAACTGGGGGGGAAAAAAGCCTCTTCAACAAATGTTGTTAGCAAAACTAAATATCCATCTGCAACAAAATGAAACAAGACCCCTATCTCAAACCATGCATAACATAATAAACTCAAAATGGATCAAAGACCTAAATCTAAAATCTAAAATGATAAAAATCATGGAAGAAAGAAAAATTAGTACAACACTGGCAGCCCTAATACACAGCAGAAAGGGACTACAAAATATTACCAACATTACAAAAATGCCAGATGAAAAAACACAGAAAATAGAAACTCCTAAAAATCAAACACTTATTCTCAACCAAAGAGCTCACCACAAGTGTAAAAAGACTACCTATAGACTGAGAAGGTATTTTTGGCTACCACTAATCCACATGATATCTAATCTCCGTAATCTACACAGTACTGCAAAACCTAAACAAGAAAAAGACAAATTATCCAATTAAAAAATGGGCAAAGGATATGAACAGACACTTCACCACAGAAGACATCCAGGATGCTAACAGATACATAAGGAAATGCTCACGATTATTAGTCATCAGAGAAATTCAAATCAAAACTACAACTATAGTTGCATGAATGCAACTATAATTCTAATGCTATATATATATATATATATAATCATAAAAATTAATATAAAACCAAACCCATTGCCATGGAGTTGATCCCATCTCATAGGAACCCTGTCGGACAGTGTAGAACCAACCCATAGAATTTCCAAGGAAAGCCTGGTGGATATGAACTGCTGACCTTTCAGTTAACAGTCAGATGCTTATACAGTAGAGTATCAGGGTATCCAAAAATTAACATAGGAACTCTAAAATTTTAATAGTGGATTTATTTTTTCCTTTATGTTGCCAAATTTTCTGCAACAAATAAGCAGTACATTTTATAATTACAAAAATAAGTTCTTTTAAAAGCTTACCTCTCCAACATATTTGACTGTTTTTCAAATACTTTCAACATGGCATTCAATCTGTCAGTCATTGAAAAACCAGTTTCTATTGTAAAAGAAAAAAGTTTTACAGATATTACAAATGACTGAAGTTATAGCTCTATACTATTATAAATATTATCTATATGTGTGGAAACTAGACAGATATAGAGAGGAGATATCAAAGTCATGGATATTCAAAGAATGAAATGCTTTTGATGAGAGTAACTTCCATTTTATTAAACATCTAGTATTGCAGCCCTGATGGCGTAGTGGTTAAGTGCTACAACATCTAACCAAAAGATCAGCAGTTCAAATCCACCAGGCACTTCTTGGAAACCCTATGAAGCAGTTCTACTCTGACCTACAGGGTCACTGTGTGTCAGAATTGACTCCATGGCAGTGGATTTGGTTTGGGGCTTTTATACTGCAGCCCTAGTGCCATAGTGGAGTTCAGCTGCTAACCAAAACTTTGGCAGTTTGAACTCACCAGTTGCTCCTGGGAAAGCCTATGGGGTAGGTCTACTCTGCTCTATAGCCTCACTATGAGTCAGAACTCACTGAACAACATGTTTTTTTCTGGTTTTGAATTATATGCAAATCACTATGCTGCTTTAAGTCGGATCCGACTCGACGGCACTTGGCTGGCAACCCTCAAAATGGAAACCCTAGTGGTGCAATGTTAAGTACTACAGCTGCTGACCAAAAGATCAGCAGTTCAAATCCACCAGCCACTCTTTGAAATCTCTATGGGCAGTTTTGCCGTGTCCTAGAGTTACCATGAGTCAGAACTGACTCGATGGCCGTATGTTTTAATCCTCAAGTAACCCTAAAAAATAGTACGCAACCATAATTTTAAAATAAAAGATTTGGGGCTCAGAGAGATTATGTAATTCGGTAAGTAAAATAACTGGATTGGAATCTGGTGTGCATCCTCTCCTCATAGTACGGTACGGCATGTAAGAGGACTCTTGAATGTTGAGAGAGAGCTGTTTGGCTTACTCCTACTAAGTCAATAAAGCCAAAGGAAAGACTGTAGCAACTCGGTTTAGTTTTCTAACTGAATCAAATAACACACACTGAGAAGAAAGAAGGAAAACTATCCTTTTTTGCAAACTAACATGATCCTATATACAGAAAATCCCAAAGAATCTACTACAATTAAATGAAACTAGCAAAGTGCAAGGTAAAGGCCAACACACACAAAAAAGTTAGTTCAGTGTCTACACGCCAAAACCCAAACCCACTGCCACCAAGTCAAAAGAGTAGAACTGCCCCACAGGGTCCCTAAAGAGCAACTTGTATATCCATATCCATAACGCTCACCTTTTAGTTAACAGCTGAGGAGTACTCAACCACTATGCCACCAGGGCTAAGTTTATATGCTAGCAAGGAGAGGAAATTAAGAAAACAGTTGCATTCAATATATGCTCAGTAGTCAAGCCAAATGCATGGCACCAGACTCCAAGAAACCCATGTTATTATTCTAATAATTATTATTTTAAATCATAAAAACTGTAGAGATTAATGCATTTAACAGAGACCATTAACATAATGATACTTAAAAGAGTAGAAACTTACGTGGCCCGGTTGCAGAAGCATCTGTAAATTCTTCAGATGGGTGGGCTTTTAAGAATTCTAAAATAACATAAAATAAATTTGTCAATGTAAGTTCCAAATACCAATTATATATAGTTGAGTTTAAATTTCATAATTTCTTTTTTTTAATAACTCATTTAAAAGAAAGGAAACTTTATAAGATAATAATAGCTAAGAACACTACAGGCCTTCTTGATGAGGCAACAAATGGTACTGTCTGAAAACAGTATGTATAACAACTAAGCAACTGTGAACTTACCATTTTCTCACCAAAAGTTGTTCTCCCACTTGTGTTCTCTTCTATCACTTAATAGTATTATCATCTAATCTTCCTGCCTTTCATACACAGTCTCCAAGTTTTGCCATTTCTACCAAGTAAACATTTCTCACCAAACCAACTGCCTTCAGGTCAACCCTGACTCATAGTGACCCTATAGCATAGTGTAGAACTGCCTCATAAGGTTTCCAAGGTTGTAAATCCTTCTGCAAGCAGACTTTCACATCTTCCTCCTTGTAATATTTCTTGAACCTGTCTGTTTTCATTTCTTTGATCATTTCTCTAGTCAGGGCACTTATCATACATCTAAAACACAGCAGAAGCTTTCTAATTCTTGTCTACCACCAGTCATACTAATCCACCACCTACACTCTAGGTTCTACAACAGTAACAGAATAATCTCTCTAATATTAAGTCTAAAAATGTCACTTCTCTGCTAAAAACACTGAAGATCCCCTATTACATACAGAAAAAAGTCCAAAAAGAAAAAACAAAAAATCCCTAGCACAGCGTTCAAGTCCTTCTATGACTAAGCTCTCTTCTACTTTATCTCTATCATTTCACATTCTAACATCAATTGACATTTATTTTCCTGTCTACATCACACTGTTGGTTCATGCTACATCCTTTTCTCACAGGGCTAAATATCCTTCTTCTTTACTTGACTAAATATTATTCATCCTTTAAGGTTGCATCAAATCTTCCTAACTCAGGTTGTACAAATTACTCCTCTTTCTGGACCCACTGGAAATTACACATACCTACAACACATTCAACTTATGACAAACTGCACTTAGGACAACACACTGCTTTGGTTTGCTTATTGTACATTTTATCATTAGTAACATGTACTACATACAATGTTACAGCACATAATTTGCTGATGTTATAATTCTCAGATGTTCACCTGCAGATGTTCAACTATATGATTTATTGTTCACAACACTGTACAGCCACTATGAACCTGACTTCATTCTTACAACTCTTATACCTCCTTCAATATATAACTAGCCTATTTAAAAACAACAAAAAAAAAAAAAAAAAAAAAAACCATTGCCTTAGTCAATTCTAACTCATAGTTACCCTACAGGACACCGTAGAACTCTCCCACAGAGTTTCCAAGAAGCATCCGGTGGATTCAAACTGCAAACTTTGGTTAGCAATTGGGGCTCTTAACCACTAAGTCATCAGGGTTTGGCATGATCTTTCTCAGTGTTTCATACTATAAGAAATATAGGTTGTTAATCTGAAGCTAAGTTGTTTAAGTGGCCCTAACTATAATGCCTGCACCACCCATATCCCCAGTACTATGCCTAGCGAAGAAGTCACGCCACTGTAAATTCTAATCCAGAAATGAAACCATTCCTGATGCCCACTTTTCAGACAAAGATTAGATAGGCCTATAAAACAAAAGAAAACCCTTGGTGGCACAGTGGTTAAGTGTTACTGCTGCTAACCAAAAGGTTGACAGTTCAATCCTACCAAACACTCCCTGAAAACTTTATGGGAGCAGTTCTACTTTGTACTATAAGCTAACTATAAATTAGCACCAACTTGACCACAGTGGCCTTGGTTTGGTTTTGTGTATAAAACAAAAAAATAACATATGTGAGGAATGTGCTAATTAGTTGAATCAAATATACAAGACCAACTGGGCAGCTCCTATCCAAAAACAGGACAAGAAGGCAGAAGGGGACAAGAACTGCATGGATTTACACAGGGAACTTGGAGTTGAAAGGAGCCTGCTATCATACTGTGGGCACTGCAACCAATGCCATAATACAATATGTGTATACATTTTTTAATGAGAAATTAAACATCCACCTAAAGCACAATTTAAAAAGTTCTAATCCAAAGACAGTAAGAAAAGTTCTAGACATGGATATAAAGATGACAATCATTAAGGCCTATGGTAACAGAAAGAAAAATCAGCAAAATAGTACATGAAGAAGGACACTCTCATTTGACCATTTCAACAAATACTTTCATGCTGTGAGGGACATGTAGTATCCCAACCAACTTTTATGCATCTCGAGTTCTCTGAGAAGATGGTACTCTGATTTTAACATATTTAGCTTCAAGGTGGGAGCCCTTTGAAATGTGTGAAACATCAAGAACCCTGAGTTGGAGCCTCATTTTTGTTTACATAGAGCATTGTCTTAGGAGATACCCCAGATGTGTGTCTCTTTTACCAAGTTTGCCTTTATTTCTGTGAGATAAGCCTCACTGAGTTTCTCAGTTATTATGTTCTTGTGTGAGTGTATTTACCATGAGAATAAGCTATTCCTAGTCTTCATTCATAGTGACCATTTTCTTCCCGACATCATTCATTGTTTCTAGACATTACTCTCTGCTTTTCTAGCTTCTCAGTAAATACTGCCTGTGCAGTAACAAATAATATACTGCAGTGATACCTTTCAAAGGACACAAATTCCTATAAGTTATCCTTGCCGTGCATTTAATCTTAAAACTAAAAAACCAAACTTGTTGCTAATGAGTTGAGTCCAACTCAAAGTAACCATAAAAGACGGGGTAGCAATGTCCCAATGTGGTTTCCAAGGAATGGCTATTAGACTCAAAATGCTGACCTTTTGGTTAGCAGCCATAGCTCCTAACTACTACACCATGATGGCTCTATTTTAGGGCCCAATTACTGCTTCCACGAGTAGCCAGTAGAATGTACTACTGGGAGCAGTTGTGCAGTATTCCAAGGCAGCTGTTTCTGATTCTGGACTGTCAGTACTACTTCTGTTATAATGAAGAATATATAGTATTAGCAAATTTCTTGAGATTCAAATTCTTTTAGTTTTATTTATTTAATTTCTCAGTACTGCTTTTTTTTAACGCAGCATACAGCATATTCATAATTTTCCTGAGATAAAAAATATCTTGGTTTTATTTATTTGGCTGTGAGTACTGCTTTTACAGTATGGAAGGAGCATTGCACAGTGTTTTCAAAGTTTCATGAGAAATAATAAAAAGGCTGAGAAAAAGCAGACTGGAATAAAAAGTACGCAATTATTGCCAGATGCCTTCATTTTTACCTCATGTTCTATAAGTTTTCAAGAAAAAAAATTAATAAAAATTTAAAAAATATTCATCAGTGACTCACATCAGCAGGACTTATAACATCCAGGTTCTGCTTGGGTGTAAGCGATCCTAGATAATGGGTATCAAAATCCATTATTCATAACAAAAATTCTGGATTGGTCCTTTATTTAGCAAAATTTCCATTAGTAAAAACATGCAGTAGCAAAAGAAAATTCAAATGAGTGTTCATTTCCACAGCACATATACTAAAAATTGCAGCATACTGAGAAGATTAACAGGTCTCTTGCACAAGAATGACACGCACATTTGTGAAGTGTTCAATTTTTTTTTTTTTACCTTGGAATAATAGTGGTAAATATCAAAGAAACTGCTAAGGAAGCTAACAACCCTATGCATCAAAAAAAAAAAAGAAAGAAAAAGAAAAACATGAACACTCAGCAAATACAAAATCAACAAAAATGAAAAAGATGAAAAGAAAATACATAAAGAAAAATGACAGAAAATTAAGTGGAACAAAGAAACTGTCAACAACACAGGCATGGCAATATAAACTTCAAATAAAATACACTTTAAAGTAAAATCCACTACAAAGGAAAAGGAAGAGCATTATTTGGTGATTTAAGAGTCAATACAGCAGGGGGACATAACCATAATAAATACTTATCCACTCAATGACAGGGCTCCAAGGCACATAAAAGAAAATATAACAGTACTGGAAAGTAAGATGGACAATTCCACAATAATGGTATGCCACTTTCAATAAAGAACAGAACATCCAGAAAGAAGCTCAATAAACACATTGAAAATCTCAATGCCACAATCAATTCACTTGACCTCCTAGATACAAACAATACATTCCACTCAACAGCAGTCAAGAATACTTTCTTTTCCAATGCACATGGAAAATTCTCCAGAAGAGACCAGATTAGACTATAAGGCAAACCTTAACAAAATCCAAACCATTAAAATATTGCAAAGCACCTTTTCTGACTACAAAGCCATAAAAATAGAAATCAATAACAGAAACAAAGGGGAAAAAATCAAATACATGGAAATTGAAC
The DNA here is from genome assembly GCA_028571685.1 of Heterohyrax brucei. Classification (NCBI taxonomy): domain Eukaryota; kingdom Metazoa; phylum Chordata; class Mammalia; order Hyracoidea; family Procaviidae; genus Heterohyrax; species Heterohyrax brucei. The sequence continues at coordinate 15,866,067 of CM053142.1, read as the reverse complement.
AACATCTTGTTCAAAAACTATTGCATTATAGAAGAAATTAAGAATGGAATAAAGTAACAGAATTAAATGTGAATAAAAATACATCCTACCAGAACCTCCAGAACCTATCAAAAGTAGTGTTCAAAGGGCAAATTATAGAAATAATTCACATATCCCAAAGAAAAGAAAGGGCCCAAATCAAATCATTAACCCTGTAACTTGAACAAACAGAAAGAGAGAAGAAAATGAAGTCTAGGGTCATCAAAAGAAGCAAAAAATGAAAATATCACCAGAATTAGAGAATTGAAAAACAACTGAAAGAATTAACAAGACGAAAGAGTAACAAAATTGATAAACTGACAAAGGAAAAACGGGAGAAGAAGTAAATAACACAATAAGAAATGAGATGGTTGATATCACAACAGCCAAGCCAAGTGCCATTGAGTCGGATCCAACATAGACCGAACAGAAATGAAAACAATCATAATAATACTACGAAAACCTAAAGGAAATGAACAAATTTCCAGAAATGCATTAGGTACCTAAACTCACACAAAAAAGAGGTAGAACAACTAAATAAACCTACAACACAAGAAGAGACTGAAAACGTAATTTTTAAAAAAAATTAAATAAAAGAAAGCCCTGGCCCTGATGGCTTTGCTGGTAGAAAATCTACAAAGCTTTCAGAAATGTGTTAACACAAAGGCTACTAAAGAGATTTCAGAGTATAGAAAAGGTTAGAAGATTTTCAAACTCATTCTATGAACACAGCATAACCCTGAAAGCAAAATTACATAAAGACTCCAAAATAAAAGAAAATTACAGACCAGTATCCCAAAAGAACTTACACACAAAAATATTCAACATTCTAGCCAATAGAATTAAACAACATAACAAAAATATAATTCATCATAGCCAAGTGGGATTTATGCCAGGTATGCAAGGATAGCTCAACATTAGAAAAGCAATGCAATCCATCATAGAAACATAAAACAAGAACCATATGCTCTTATCAATTGAAGCAGAAAAGACATTTGACAAAGTCTAACACCCATTAATGATAAAAAAATAAAGAAAAAAAAACACAGAAACACTCAGCAATTTAGGAATAGAATGAAGGGGCAGAGTTAAGATGGCGCACTAAGCACATGTCTACTTATATCCCTCCGGAAAACAAGACCTGAATTGACAATCAAACAGAGCCTTCTGATCACCTAATCAGCCTCAGGACACGGCACAGAGATGTTAATTGGGACTTCATACGACTCAGCGAAAAACCTCCTCTCTGTTGCTGACTCCCGCTCCTGGCTAGCCCCGGCTCTCACGGACGGAAGGTAAATGCACCACTTTGACTTTTTTTTTTCCTCTGTCTCGGCTGGCAGGCGGAGCTGGGTCTTGCCTGGTCGCTGGACTCAGACGCGCTGCTGGGGGGATAGGCAGGCGAAATTCCCATATTCTAAGAGCCAGGCTCAGGACTCTGTTAATCTAGCCACTTTGAGCCTTTCGTTTTGTAGCTGCCTCAGCAGGGTTTGTGCGGAGCTTCGCGATTAGTGTGCGGGACGCCATGTTAGTACCAAGATTTTAGCGGGACCTCGTTCTTAGCCTGGGAGCCAGCGCCTGCAAACGGGACAGCGCTTCTCCAACAGAAAAGTAGTGATTTTGCACAGTGCTGCCTATGTTGGGGGCCCTGCAACAGAAGCAGAGGAATCACTACCTCTCGGCACCTTTAACCCCTCTGTCTGCTGCCTGTGTGGAATACGCCATCTTGGATATGGTGGCCGAAGCTGGCCCTAATTCTTAGCTTGACTCTGCCCACAGGAGAGTGCTTTTCTATCACAAAACCAGTACTCAACGCAGTGTTGGCTAAGGCTAGGCCCTGTCAGCAGAGGCATACAGGGTGGTAGCATTGCTCTATTCTGAACTAGTTTGTTATTATCTGGGGTTGGATATAGTGGTGCCTACTTTGTCAGACGACAAGACGGAACTCTACACCAGAAAACCTAACTGACTTGTGAACCAGTCAGATATCTTTTGATTTACACTTGAAGTCATGCTAGAGAAACATTTGCAATCCATCCTGACAGTACCTCTTCCAGCCTCTATATACTCACATGGGACCCAAAAAGCAACAGACAATTGTGGCATACAAGCAATCACTCATGGCTTCAGAAGGCTCACAAAAAAAGCAACCAAGGAGTTTTCCAGATGAAGAAATTTTTATGAAAGCATCAGGAAGTGAATACAAATTGATTATATACCCAGCCCTTCTAGACCTTATACAAAATGCAACAGAACAAAATGAAAAATTAAGCAACTTGTTCGATCTGATGGAACACCAGTACTCTCAAATCCAACAGATCAAGAAGAAAATCAAAGACATAGAAATTTCCATGCAAAGCCAAGAAAACAGAATGGAACAAATGGAAAAAAGAATTTCCAACTTGGAAGACAGGGCTACTGATGCCAGCGTCTATGAGCAGCAATCAGAAAAAAGAAACAAGAAAAATGAAGAAACATTAAGAAGCATGTGGGACTCCATTAAGAGGAGCAACCTTGGATTAATAGGAGTCCCTGAACAGGCTGAGACATCTGAGAACACAGAGAGTATTGTTGCTGAGCTGCTGAAAGAAAACTTCCCAGAAATCATGAAGGAAGAGAATATAGACATCTCAGATGCATATCGTACGCCACTCAATATAGATCTCAAAAGAAAGACTCCAAGACATATTATAATCAAGCTTAACAAAATGAAACATAAGCAGCAACTCTTAAAGGCAGCAAGACTCAAGGCAAAGCTAACATTCAGAGGGAAACCCTGTAGGCTCTTGTCAGATTTCTCAGCAGAAACCATGCTGGCACGGAGACAGTGGCACGACACATTCAAAGTCTTGAAGGAGAAGAACTTCCAACCAAAAATTATATATCCTGCAAAACTATCTTTCAAATACAAAAATGAAATTAAGACATTCCCAGATAAACAGAAACTCAGAGGCTTTGTAAAAACCAAACCCAAACTACAAGAAATACTGAAAGAAGTTCTTGGCTTTGGCTTAGAAGAACGAAACCACTAACCTTATATTTTAGAACGACACACTACTCAATACTCTACTCATTTAGGGAAGGCTCCAAAGTAAATCACAGCTTTGATTTGGAAAGAAGCAATCCAGTGATCATCATGAAAACTATGGTGTCATCATAATAAAAAGAGGGATGTACTACAGTCGTTATAGTCCTTCCAGATGGAGAGGAAGATGACACGACTGGCACTAATTAAAATTGGGTTTATAAATAGTATATTAAGGCGGTTGATAGGGGCAGCTGTAAAGCACAACAAAGATGTATCATACCATTTCAAGAAATCTAACACACGAGTCTCAACAACTATAAAAACAGCTCTGAAAAAGGTGAAAAATCAACTCACAAAAAAGAGTGTCCCAGAACAGACAATAAGAACAACAGAAAAAACATCAACATAAAAATAAACATATCACAATGGCAGCATTGAACACATACCTATCAATAATTACACTGAATGTGAATGGACTGAATGCTCCAGTAAAGAGACACTGAGTGTCATCTTGGATCAAAAGACACGACCCATCCATATGTTGTCTACAAGAAACTCACTTGAGACCTAAAGACAGGAACAAACTGAAAATTAAAGGATGGAAGAATATATATCAAGCTAACAATGAACAAAGAAGAGCAGGGGTGGCAATTCTAATCTCAGACAAAATCCATTTTCATGTCAAATCCACCATCGTGGACAAAAATGGACACTATTTACTGCTGAAAGGTTCAGTACACAAGCAAGACTTAACTATATTAAATATTTATGCACCTAATGTCAGAGCACCTAAATATGTCGAAGAAACACTGACTGTGCTCAAAAGAGAGTTAGATGAGTCCACAATAATAGTGGGAGACTTTAACACTCCACTCTCATTACTAGACAGATCATCTAGAAAAAAGCTCAGTAAAGATACAGAAGACCTCATTGACACAATTAACCAACTAAACCTCACTGATATATACAGAACTTTCCACCCATCAGCAGACAACTACACCTTCTTCTCCAGTGCACATGGAACATTCTCCAGAATTGACCACGTGATAGGCCATAATGCAATGCTCAACAAAATCCATACCATTGAATTACTGCAAAGCATCTTCTCAGATCATAAAGCCATCAAAGTTGAAATCAATAGCAGAAAAAACAGAGATAGAAAGTGGAACTCTTGGAAACTGAACAACATCTTGCTCAAAAAAAAAAAAAATGGGTTATAGAGGAAATCAAGGATGAATTAAAGAAATTCATAGATTCCAATGAGAATGAAAACACTTCCTACCAGAACCTATGGGATACAGCCAAATCAGCGCTCAGAGGTCTGTTTATCTCCATAAATGCACACACCTGGAAGAAAGAAAGAAACCAAATCAAGGAATTAACTCTTCAGCTTGAACAAGTAGAAAGAGAACAACAGAGGAACCCCTCGGGCACCAGAAGAAATGAGATCATAAAGATTAGAGCTGAGCTAAATGAATTAGAGAAGAGAAAAACAACTGAAAAAATTGAAAACACCAAAAGCTGGTTTTTTGAAAAGATCAACAAAATTGATAAACTACCAGCTAAACTTACTAAAGAAAAGCAGGAAAGGAAACAAATAACCCAAATTAGAAATGAGAGGGGAGTTGTCACCACAGATGCAACAGAAATAAAAAATATCATAACAGAATACTATGAAAGACTGTACTCTAACAAATTTGAAAACCTAGGGAAATGGACCAATTCCTTGACTCATACCACCTACCCAAATTATCACAACGTGAAACAGAACAACTTAATAAACCCATCACAAAGGAAGAGATTGAAAAGGTCATCACAACACTGCCAACGAAAAAAAGTCCAGGCCCAGATGGCTTCACGGCAGAATTCTAAGAAGCATTTAGAGAAGAGTTATCCCTAATACTACTGAGACTATGTCACAGTATAGAAAGGGATGGAGTACTCCCAAACTCATTCTAGGAGGCCAGCATAACCCAGATACCTAAGCCAGGGAAAGATCGAACAAGGACAGAGAACTACAGACCGATATCACTCATGAACCTAGATGCAAAAATCTTCAACAAAATTCTAGCCAACAGAATACAACAAGATATCAAGAAAATAATCCATCATGACCAAGTGGGATTCATACCAGGGATGCAAGGCTGGTTCAACATCGGGAAAACAATTAATGTGACTAACCACATAAATAACACAAAAGACAAAAATCATCTGATTTTGTACATTGATGCCGAAAAGGTATTTGATATAGTCCAACACCCATTCTTGCTAAAAACTCTTAGCAAAATGGGCATAGACGGCAAATTCCTCAACACAATAAGGGCCATTTATACAAAGCCAATTGCCCACATCATCCTGAATGGAGAGAGATTGAAAGATTTTCCCTTGAGATGAGGAACTAGACAAGGATGCCCACTGTCACCTCTCCTATTCAACACTGTGCTAGAACTTCTAGCCAGAGCAATTAGAGAAGACGAAGAAATAAAGGGCACCTGCATCCGCAAAGAGGAAGTTAAAATCTCCCTGTTCGCAGATGATATGATTGTATATGCAGAGAACCCCAAGGAATCTATAAGTAAGCTACTCAAACTGATAGAAGAGTTCAGCAAAGTCTCAGGATACAAGATAAACATAAGTAAATCAGTAGGATTCCTTTATACCAGCAACAAGACTGTTAAGGAGGAAATGATCAAATCAATACCATTTATGATAGCCCCTAAGAAGATAAAGTACCTACGAATTAATCTAACCAGAGAAACAACAGACCTTTACAAAGAGAACTACAAGCCCTTACTACAAGAAACTAAGAGAGACATAGATAAATGGAAAAACCTACCCTGCTCATGGATATGAAGACTTAACATTGTGAAAATGTCTATTTTACCCAACGCAATTTATTTATATAAGGTAATCCCAATACAAGTTCCAGCATCATTTTCTAATGAGATGGAGAAACAAATCACCAATTTTGTTTGGAAAGGGAAGAAGCCCCAGATACGTAAGGTACTACTGAAGAAGAAGAACACAATGGGAAGCATCTCATTACCCGACCTTAGAACACTCTACACTGCCACAGTGGTCAAAACAGTCTGGTACTGGTTCAAGAACAGACAGATTGATCAATGGAACAGAATGGAGACCACAGAGATGACACCATCTGCCTATGAACAGTTGATATTCCACAAAGGCCCTAAGACATTAAACTGGGGTAAAAACAGTATCTTCAACAAATGGTGCTGGCAAAATTGGTTATCCATCTGCAAGAAACCGAATCAAGATCCATATCTTACACCTTATACAAAAACCAACTCCAACTGGATAAAAGACCTAAATATCAAACCTAAAACAATAAAGCTCATCCAAGAAAAGGTAGGAACAACAATGGAACTTTTAATACACAATGAGGACAGACTCTAAAATCTGTCAAAGAAACCTCAATCCACAGAAGAGAAAATAGATAAACAGGAACTATTAAGAATCAAACACTTTTGCTCATCCAAAGACTTTATTAATAGAATTAAAAGAACACCCACAGAATGGGAAAAAATATTTGGCAACTCTATGTCAGACCGATGCCTGATCTCCATAATCTATAAGATACTACAAAATATCAATAAGAAGAAGATAAACCATCCAATTAAGCGATGGGCAAAGGAGTTGGACAGACACTTCACTAAAGAACAGATCCAGGCAGCCAAAAAATACATGCGGACATGTTCACGATCTTTAGTTATTAAAGAAATTCAAATCAAGACAACAATGAGATACCATCTCACCCCAACAAGATTGGCCATGATCCAGAAAATACAAAACAACAAATGCTGGATGGGCTGTGGAGAAAGTGGAACCATCGTACACTGTTGGTGGGGTTGCAAAATGGTCCAGCCTCTTTGGAAGGCAATCTGGCGCTTCCTTAAAAAAATGGATATCGATATACCATTTGACCTAGTAATTCCACTACTTGGAATATATCTTACAGAATCAAGGCCTTTCACACCAACGGACACATGCACCAGAATGTTTATCGCAGCGCAGTCCACGATAGCAAAAAGATGAATCAACCCAGATGCCCAACAATAGAAGAATGGATAGGTAAACTATGGTACATATACTCAATGGAGCACTACGCAATGATAAAGAATAACGATGATTCCAGGAAACATCTCCTAACCCGGTTTCAACTGGAAGACATTATGTTGAGTGAAAGTAGTCAGCGACAAAAGGACAAATACTGTATGTGACCTCTACGATAAGATCTCAAAAACAGACTTGTTTATAGAAGAAAAGACTCTTTGACAGCTGAAAGGGAGGGGAGAGAGGGAGGGTGGGGGGGGAAGGTTTAGTTTATATAGTTACTGGAAATCTAGTTGGGAGAAAGCAGTGATAGCACACATGAGAAACAAGAACAACATTAAGTGGACTTCAGCATAACTTGAGGATTCCTTCCATCTTAACTGAATACTGCAAGGATAGAGTAGCTGGGGCGGTGGGCGGGGGACCACCCTCTTAGGCGAATTCCAGGCCAATTGGCACAACTAGCGTTTTGCTAAGAGAGCTCTCTGCACCCCACATTGGTGAGTGGCGTCTGGGGTCTTAAAAGCTGCCAAGCTGCCATCCGAGGACACAGCAAATGGTCCCACCTCAGCAGGAATGGATGCTCACCAAGGACCAAAATGACATGCGGTAAAGACAATCGAGAAGACAGAGAGACCCACAAGAGTGGGTGCCTACATCGACTTGAGACTAGAAGAACCGGATGGTGCCCGGCCACCACCAGTGATAGACACTATGGAGCTCACAGAGAGGAGTCTCACTGGCAACACAAGAATAAAAAGAGGTGCATCATGAGATCTCCACTAAAAGACCTCAATTGATGGCCCAGCGGTTTTGGGGTTCCTCTGAGAGCATGGCCCCCTGTCCTGATGCTGCCCTTTCCCATAAATTATAACAAAGGTCCACTCTTTGGACAGGAATGAATTGGACTTGGCAATGCAGAGTGACCATATATTGGAAGCACTTTATGGTTCTATACATCTATAGGATATCATCTTGCTGACCTCTGGCTGGAGGAAGGAGAGTGGACGGAGAGGAGGGGAAAGGAGGCTGTTGGTTGGATGAGACATGTATGGAGCAGAGAGGAATAGTGTGCAGTCACCAGACAGGGAGAGCAGTGGAAGCTGCATATAGGTGGGCATGTAAATTTATATGTGAATGTACATTTTCACTCAGTTATGTTAAATAAATAAAAAAAAAAAAAGAAAGGAATAGAATGAAAATTACTCAGTTTCATAAAGGACATTTACATAAGTCAACAGCCAACATCCTCCTAAACGGAGGGAGTCTGAAAAATTCCCCTACAGAACAGGAACCACACACACAAGGATGCCCTTTATCACCACTCTCATTCACCAGGGCCTAGCTGGAGCAATTACACCAGAAAAAAAAATAAAGGGCATCCAAATTGGTAAGGAAGAGATAAAGGTATATCTGTTCATAAATGATATGAACTTATACACAGAAAACCCCAAAGAATCCACAAAAAAAACTACTGGAACCAATAGTTCAGAAAAGTTTCAGGACATAAGACAAATACACAAAAATCTGCTGGATTCCTCTTCAGCAAGAAAGAAAACATCAAAGAGGAAATCACAAAATCAATACCATTTACAATAGCCCCTATGAAGATAAAATACTCAGGAATAAATCTAGCCAGAGACATAGAAGAACTGCAAAAATAAAACTTCAAGACATTTCTGCAAGAAACCAAGAGACCTATGTAAGTGGGAAAAAATGCCTTGTTCAAGGATAGACTCGACATCATGAAAATGTCTATTCTACTCAAAGTGATCTACAAATATAATGCAACCTCCACTGAAATTCCAACAGCATTTTTCTCATGAGAGGAGAAACAAATTCCCAACTTAATATGAAAAGGAAAGAGGCCCTGGATAAGTAAAGCATTACTGAAGAAGAAAAAAATCTGAAGCCTCACACCACCTGACTATAGTAAAGCCTACTCAACCATCACAGTAGTCAAAACAGCCCAGTACTGGCACAAGAACAGATATGTAGACCAATGGAACAGAATTGAGAATCCAGATGTAAATTCCTCCACCTATGAGCAGCTGATATCTGACAAAGACCTAAAGTCCATTAAATGGGGAAAAAACAGTCTATTTCACAAATGGTGCTGGCATAAGCAGATAGTAGTAAAAAAAGAAAGAAAGAAGACCCATACTTCATACCATACAGAAAAACTAACTCAAATTGATCAAAGATCAAAATGTAAAATGTAAGGCTACAAAAATCCTGGAAGAAAAATTAGGGACAATGCTAGACGCCCTAACACATGGCAGAAACAGAATGGAAAACATCACTAACAATGCACAAACACCAGAAAAGAAACTAGATAACTGAGAACTCTTCAAAATAAAATACTTAAGCTCATCTAAAGACTTTACCAAAAGAGTAAAAAGAAAACCTACAGACTGAAAAAAATTGGAGCTATGACAAATCCAATCAGGATCTAATCTCTAAAATCTACAGGACATTGCAGACTTCTGACCAACATGGCACCACAGACAGAAGAACCACATAATCCCGTCCACAGTAAAGATGCAGGGAACTAAGTAAAACAGAGACAAATGTCAGTCCTGAAACCTGATGTGTCAAATGAAGAGATAAAGTTCTCAGCCAAAGAAAATGTAATGTAATAAAAAACTGACAAGAGTACGTATACTGAGAAGAGATAGAAGAGGAAGTCCCTTATGCGTTAACCTAACAGAGATTTGCTGTTGGACTCCTATCAGGTACTGGCAGACAGAGAGTAGAGGAAAGCAAATTCATGGAAATTCCATCAGAAGACAAAATAACTTGAAATCAATGACACAGGTTTCCCCACACTTCATCTTCTCCCAGTGCTCTACCTTTGATGTCTCTTAGCTAGGTGCAGTAGTTCAGCTGTCCAGGAAGTGCAGCTACCTAGCTACTTGGATTTAGCCCACCCACAACGGAGATTCCCAAGGAATACTGGCAAAGGACTTTTAGGAGCCCTGAGTAGGACACATATCACTTGGTAACTAGCAACTTCAACTCTTGTTAAAAATGGTGAAGTCAGGACATTTCTAGATAAACAGAAATTAAGGGGATATGTAAAAACCAAACCAAACTTACAAGAATTACTGAAGGGAGACTTCAGTTTAAGAATAAACAACATCAGACCACCATAAAAGACAAAGAAGATCACCATAAAATGATTAAAGAAAGGATCCATCATGAATACTTAACCATAATAAGCATCTATACACCCAATGATAGGGCTTCAAAATACATAAAACAAACTCAAACAACATTGTAAAGAGAAACTGACAGTTCCACAATAATAGTAGGAGACTTCAGTACACCAATCTCAGTGAAGGATATAACACTGAGAAAGAAACACTACAATGATACTGTCCTGGATTAAACTGTATCCCCCCACAAACGAATATAGCAATTTGGCTGTGCCATCATTCCTAGTACTGTGCAAATTACACATCCTTTTCCAGCACACATGGCATGTTCTCCAAAATAGACCACACCTTAGGAAACAGACCAACACTCTAAAAAGTTCAAAACACTGAGATAACATGAAGTATCTTCTCTGATCACAATGTCATGAAAGTAGAAATTAACAACAGGAAAAACAAGGAAAAAAATCAATTACACAGTAACAGAAAAACACCCTGCTTAAAAATCACTGGGTAATAGAAGAAATCAAAGATAGAGTAAGAAAAAAAAAATCCTAGAATCAGATTAGAATGAAAATACATCATACCAAAACCTTTGAGACACAGAAAAGGCAGTACTCAGAGGTTAATTTATAGCAATAGATGCACACACCAAAAAAGGAGGGGGCAGACTAAATCAAAACATGAGCTATACAACTCATATAGAAAGAGAACAGTAAAAGAAACCCATAGGCACCAGAAGAAACAAAATAGTTAAGATCACAGCAAAAATAAATGAAACAGAGAATGAACAGCAGAAAGGATTAACTAAACTAAAAGTAGGTTCCTTGAAAAACTCAACAAACTACTGGACAAAATGACACAAGAAAAATGTGAGGACTCAAATAACACAAATAAGAAATGACATGGGAGATATTACAATGACCAACTGAAATAAAGAGGAGCAAAACATAGCATTATAAAAAATTATACCCCAACAAGTTTAAAAACATAGAGGAAATGAATAAATTTCTAGAAACACACTCACTACTTACCCAAACTAACACAAAATAACATCGAAAATATGAACAGACTTGTAACAAAAGAAGAGATTGAAAGGTAATTTAAAAGATTCCCAACAAAAAAATACACTGGCCCAAATGGCTTCACTGGGAATTTCTACCAAACAATCAGAGAAGAGCTCACATCAATACTTCCTAAAATATCTCAGAATATAGAAAAGGAAAGGATACTTCCAAATTCATTCTATGAAGCCAGAATAACCCAGATACCAAAACCAGGCAAAAATACCACAAAAAAAAGACCAATATCTCTCATGAATATAGACAACAATTCTCAAACAAAAAAAATCCCAGCCAATAAAATTCAGCAACATATCAAAAAAGTAAAAAACCATGATCAAGTAGTATTGATAGCAGGAATACAAGGATGGTTCAACATTAGAAAAATCAATGGCCATATTCACCACACAAATAAAAGGGGGGAAAAAAGAATTATCATCTCAATCAACAGATAAAAGGCATTTGACAAAGCCCAACACTCATTCCTGATAAAACAAAAACTCATTCCCAATACAACAAATATAGAAGGGAACTTTCTCAACACAATAAAAGGTATCTATGCAAAACCAATTGCCAATGTAATTCTTAACGGAGAGAGGCTAAAACATTCCCCCTGGGAATGTGAATAAGACAAGGATGCCTATAAATAGGACACACTCCTATTTAACATTGTGCTAGAAGTACCAGCTAGAGCAGTATGGCAACAAAAAGAAATAAAAGGCATCCAAACTGGTTAGGAAGAAGCTAAACTGTCCCTATTTGCAGATGATATGATATCATACAGGAAACCCTGGAAGCATAATGGTTAAGTGCTACAGCCGCTAACCAAAAGGTTAGCGGTTAAAATCCACCAGATGCTCCTTGAAAACTCTATAGGGCAGTTCTACTCTGTCCTGTAGGGTTGCTATGAGTCAGAATCAACTCGACAGCACTGTGTTCTTGTTTTTTTTGTTATCATACTATACATAAAAAACCAAAAATACTCCATGAGAAAACTACTGGAACTAATTTAAAAGTTCAGCAGAGCAGCATGATACAAGATAAACATGCAAAAATCAGTTGGATTCCTTTAGACCAATAAAGAGAACAAGGAAAAGGAAATCAGGAAAACAATTCCATTTCTTAGCCCCTAAAAAATGAAATACTTAGAAATAAATCTAAGCAGGGATGCAAAGACTTGTAAAAAGGAAATTACAGAACACTACTGTAAGAAACCACAAAAACCTGCTGCTGAGTCTATTCCAACCCATAGCAACCCCAAAGGACAGGGGAGAACTGCCCCATAGAGTTTCCAAGGAGTGCCTAGTGGATCTAAACTGCCAACTTTTTGATTAGCAGCTGTAGCACTTAACCCCTACGCCAGGGTTTCCAAACACATTGCTGTCAAGTTGATTTCAACTCATAGCAATCCTAGAGGACAGAGTAGAACTAATCCACAGAGTTTCCAAGGAACATCTGGTGGATTGGAACTGCTGGCCTTTTGTTCAGCAGCCATAGTACTTAACCATTACACCAGAGGATTTCCCCCAAGATATCTATAAATGGAAAAACATACCAGGTTCATTGATAGGTAGACTCAATATCATAAAAAGGACAATTCTACCCAAAGCAATTTACAAATACAATGCAATTCCTATCCAAATACAAAAACATTCATTCAAGAGATGGAAAAACTTACTAACTTTGCATGGAAAGAGAAGATGCTCCATGTAAGTAAAGCACTATTGAAAAAGAAGAATAAAGCACAAGGACTCACACTACCGACTTCAGAACCAACTATACAGCTCCAGTAGTCTAAACAGCCTCATACTGGTACAATGACCAATACAATCAAAGGTGGAACAGAACTGAGAACCCAGATAAAAATCCATCTACCTGTGGTCACCTGATCTTTGACAATGGTCCAAATACATCAACTGGGGAAAAGAAAGTCATATTAACAAATTGTGCTGACAAAACTGGATGTGCATCTGAAAAAAATGAAACACAACTCATACTTTACATTATATTCAAAAACTAATTTGAAATGGATCGAAGACCTAAATATAAAACTATAAAGTTCATAGAAGAAAAAACAGAATCAACATTAGAAGCCCTAATACATGGCATTAGCAAAATACAAACCACAACCAACAACATATAAATTCTAGAAGATAAGCTAGTAAGATAATTGGAATCTTCTAAAAATTAAAATACTTATTACAGTTATCAAAAGATTTCACCAAGAGAGTAAAAAGAGAACTTACTGACTAGAGGAAAAAAATGGGTTATTATAAGTCAGAAAACGTTGTAATCTCTAAAAGTTACAAGAAAATCTAACAACTCTGCAGCAAAAAAGAAACCATACAATTAAAAATTGGGCAAAGGAAATAAACAAAGAGGTATTTCACCAAAGAAGACATATGAATGGACAACAAACCCATGAGGAAACACTCCAGATCACTAGCAATGCAATAACCATAACGAGATACCATTTCACCCCAGCATTACTGGCACAAATCACCAAAACAGGAAATAAAAAATGTTGGAAAGGATGTGGGAATATAGGAACTCTTATACATTCCTGGTGGGAAATGCAAGATGATACAACCATTTTGGAAAACAATGTGGAAGTGCTTAGAAAGCTGGAAATAGAAATCGTCTATGATCCAGCAGTTCCACTCTTAGGAATATATCCTCGAGAAGAGTCATTGCACAAATAGACATACACACCCTCATATTCATTGCAGCATTGTTTGCAATAGCAAAAAGTTGGAAACAACCTATATGCCCATCAGCAGATGAATAGATAAACAAATTGTGTTACATACAGACACAGAGTATTACATAACAATCAAGAATAATGATGAATCTGTGAAGCAACTCATAACATGGAGGAAACTGGAGAGTATTACGCCAAGTAAAATCAGTGAATCACAAAAGGACAAATATTGTATGAGACTCCTACTGTAAAAACTTATTAAAGAGGGAATAAGTGTTGGTTAAGTGGATACCACAGAAGTAAAGAGTAAAAGGGAGGAGTGTGCTATCACGCGGTGAGGAATGCAAATAAAGTTACAGACAGGCAGGCACACAAAATTGACTTGTATTGTATGCTTTCACTTAATCACAATTTTTTTAAAAACCTCCTGAAAAGGTTTACATATAAAAAGAAACAATCTTTGATGGTAACCAGGAAAGGGGATGGGGATGGAAAAATACTAAATAGATAATAAGTGGTAACTTTGGTGAAGGGCAAGACAATACACAATCTGGAGAAGCTAACACTACTTGTACAAAGCAAGGTCATGGAAGCTCAGTAGATACCTCTAAACTCTCTGAGAGACCAAACTCCTGAATTAAGTGCTATGAGAACCATAGTCTTCAAGAACATCTAGCCCAACTGGCATAACGTAATTTATAAAGAACATGTTCCACATCCTACTTTGGTGAGTAGCATCTGGGGTCTTAAAAGCCTGTGAAGAGCCATTTAGGATACTCGACTGGTGTTATCCCTTTGGAGCAAGAAGAATGAAGAAAACTAAGGTAACAAGAGAAAAGGTAGTCAAGAGGACTAATGGAACACATTTACAATGGCAACCAGCAGACTGAATTTAGTATAAGCAGATGGCACCAAGCTATCACCACTGTCTGCTCTGACAGAGATCACAACAGAAGGTCCCAGACAGAACTATAGAAAAATGCACAACAACACTGTAATTCAATATAGAAAAATCAGAATCGCTGACCTCACAGAAAGTGGAAAAACTGTGTTAATTATGGACCCTGGACACTCTCTCAGCTCAGTAATGAAGTTACTCTTGTGGTTTATTCTTCAACCAAAGACTGTTGGTGTTGTCAAGTCAGTTCTGATTCATAGTGACCCTGTGCACAAAAGAACAAAACACTGCCCGGTCTTAAGCCATGTCCACAATCGTTTTCATGCTTAAGCCCATTGTTACTGCCACTGTGTCAATCTATCTCGCCGAGGGTCTTCCTCTTTTTCACTAACTCCCCATTCTACAAAGTATGATGTCCTTCTCCAGGGGCTGATCTTTCCCAACAACATGTCCAAAATATGTAAGACACAGTCTTGCCATTTTTGCTTGCAAGGAGCATTCTGGTTGTACTTCTTCCAGAACAGATCTGTTTGTTCTTTTGGTGGTCCATGGTACATTCACCATTCTTCTGCAGAACCACAATTCAAAGGCATCAATTGTTCTACCTTCTTTGTTTACTGTCAAGCTTTCATATGCATATGATGCAATTGAAAGTACCATGGCTTGGGTCAGGCACACCTTAGTCTTTAAGGGGAAATCTCTACTTATCAATACTTGAAAGAGGTCCTTGGTAGCAGATTTTCCTAATTTAATGCATCTTTTGATGTTTTGACTGCTACTTTCATGGGCACTGACTGCACACCCAAGTAAAATGAAATCCTTGACAACCTCAATCCTTCCTCAATTTATGGTGATGTTGCTTACGGGTCCAGTTGTGAGAACTTTTGTTTTCTTGATTTTGAAGTGAAATCTATACCGAAGGCTGTGGTCTTTGACCTTCATCAGTGTTTCAAATCTTCTTCACTTCCAGCAAGTAAGGTGGTGTCATCTGCATAACACAGGTTGTTAACGAGTCATCCTCCAGTCCTGATGCCTCATTCTTCTTTGTATAATCCAGCTTCTTGGAGTATTTACTCAGCACACAGATTAAAAAAGGTATAGAATACAACCCTGATGCACACTTTTCCTGACTTTAAACCATGCAGTGTCCCCTTATTCTGTTTGCATGGCTACCTCTTCATTCATGTACTCATCCCTCAAGAGCACAGTTAGGTGTTCTAGAATTCCCATTCTCTGTAACATTAACCGTAATTTATTATGATCCACACAGTCAAATGCCTTTGCATGTCAGTGAAACAGAAGTAAACATCTTTATGTTCTTCTCAGCTTGCAGCCAAGATCCATCTCACATCAGCAATGATATCCCTGGTTCCACATCCTCTTCTGAATCCAGCTTGAATTTCTGGCAGTTCCTTATCAATAGACTGTTGCAGTCGCTTTTGAATGATCTTGAGCAAAATTTTACTAACACGTGATATTAACAATATTGTCTGGTAACTTGTGCATTTGGTTGGATAACCTTTCTTTGGAATGGGCATAAACACGGATCTCTTCCAGTCAGTCGGCCAAGTAATTGCCCTCTAATTTCTTGGCATAGATGAATGAGCACTTCCAGTGCTGCATCTGTTTGTTGATATTCCATCAATTCCTGGAGCTTTGTTTTTCACCAATGCCTTCTTATGCAGCTTTGACTTCCCCCTTCTATACCATCAGTTCCGGATCATATGCTACCTCTTCAAAAGGCTGAACATCAACTAGTTCTTTCTGGTATAATAACTGTGTATTCCTTCCATCCTCTTTTGATGCTTCCTGAGTTGTTGAATATTTTCTCTGTAGAATCCTTCACTATTGCAACTGGAGGCTTGAATTTTTTCTTCAATTCTTTCAGCTTGAGAAATGCAGAATGTGTTCTTCCCTTCTGGTTTTTCATTTCCAGCTCTTTGCACAGGTCACTATAACACTTTATTTTGTCTTCTCAAGCTGCCCTTTGAAATCTTCTGTTCAAGTCTTTGATTTCTTCATTCCTTCCTTTTGTTTTAGTTGCTTGATGTTTGACAGCAAGTTTCAGAGTCCCTTTTGACATCAATTTGGTCTTTTCTTTCTTTCCTGTCTTTTCAATGACCTCTTGTTCTCTTCATGGATGATGTCTTTGATGTCATTCCACACTTCATCAGGTCTTTGGTCATTGGTGGTCAACACATCAAATTTGTTCTTGAAATGGTCTTTCAATGCAAGAGGGATATACTCAAGATAATACTTTAGCTCTCATGGACTTGTTCTAATTTTCTTCAGTTTTGATTTGAATTTGCATATGAGCAATTGATGAGCTGTGCTACAGTCAGCACCTGGTCTTGTTCTGAATGCTGATATGGATCATTTCCATCATGTTTTTCCACAGATGTAGTCAATATAGTTCTTGCAAAATTCTATCATGTGATCTCTGGCATTGTTTCTGTCACAAAGGCCATATTTTCCAGCTACTGATCCTTCTTCTTTGTTTCCAACTTTTGCATTCCAGTCACCAGTAATCATCAATGCATCCTGATTGTATGTTAGATCAATTTCAGACTGCAAAACTGGTAAAAATCTTCCATCTCTTCATCTTTGACCTTAGTGGTTGGTCCATATGTTTGAATAATAGTCTTATTAACTGGACTTCCTTGTAGGCATATGGATACTATCCTATCACTGATAGCACTGTACTTCAGGACAGATCTTGAAATGTTCTTTTTGATAGCCAACACAACACCATTCCTCTTCAAGTTTTTGTTCCCAACATAGCAGACCACTTGATTGTTGGATTCAAAATAGTCCAAACCAGTCCATTTCAGCTCACTAATGCCTAGGATATTAATGTTTTGGTCTTCCATTTCATTTTTGACAATTTCCACTTTCCCAATTATTTCCATGTCCCGATTATTAATTAATATTTACAGCTATTTCTTCTCATTTTGAGTCATGCCACATCAGTAAACAAAGCTGCTGAAGGCTTTACTCCATCCACATCATTAAGGTCGACTCTACTTTGAGAAGGCAGCACCTCCCTAGTCATCTTCTGAGTGCCTTCCAACCTGGGGGGGGCTCACTCTCTGGCACCGTATCTGACAATGTTTGGCTGCTATTCATAAGGTTTTCACTGGATAACTCTTCTCAGGAGTAGACTGCTGGGTCCTTCTTCCTAGACTGTCTCAGGCTAAAAGCTCACCTGAAACCCTTCTATCATGGGTGACCCTATGGGTACCTAAATACCAGTGGCATAGCTTCCAGCATCACAGCAACAAGCAAGCAAATTTCCACTGACAGACAAGACACCCAATAAAACAAATCAAGACTTGAGGAGCATGTCAGCCCACGGGCAAGGACTAGAGGTCCAAGGAGGACAGGAAAGCTGGTAACTGGGAACCTAAGGTTGAGAAAGGAGAGTGCTGAATTGTTGTGGAGTTGTTAACTAAGTTTTAAAACAGTATGTGTACTGTTGAATGAGAAACTACTTTTTTCTGAAAGCCATCTAAAATACAAGAAAAGAGAAAAAAAGAAAGAAATCTACTTAGGAAAAATAACACTGCAAAACCTCAACAACAAAAAGACAAATAGTCTAACTGAAAACTGGGTGAACGATATGAAGAGGCACTTCACCAAAGAAGACATTCAGGTAGCTAACAGATATATGAGGAAATGCTATCAATCATCAGCCATTAGGGAAATGTAAATTAAAACTACAATGAGATACCATTTTACCCAATAAGGCTGGCATTAAACCAAGCCAAGCCAAGTGCCGTCACAAAATAATAAATGTCAGAGAGGGTATGGAAACACTGGAACACTTAGGCATGGCCAGCGGGATTATAAAATGGTACAATCACTTTGGAAATCGATTTGGTGCTCTCCTAAGGAGCTAGACATAGAAATACCATATGATCCAAGAATCCCACTTCTTGGAGTATATCCCAGAGAAATTACAGCAGCAACACAAACAGATACATGCACACCAAACATTCATCACAGCACTGTCCATAAGAGCAAAAGATGAAATTAACTTATGTGCCCATCAATGGATGAATGGATAAACAAACTATGGTATATTCACACAGTGGACTATTGAGCAATGATAAAGAATAATGATGGATTTGGGAAACATCTCATAGCATGGAAGAATCTGGAAGGCATTATGCTGACTGAAATTAGTCAACAAAAGGACAAATATTATACAAGACCACTATTATAAGGAGTCAAGAATAGGTTTAAACACGAAAGAAAACAGTCTTTGATGGTTACACAGAAAGAGGAAGGGGCAAGGGAGAAGCATATTCACTACTTAGATAATTGACAAGAATTATTGTAGGTAAAGAGAGAGACAAAACATAGTAGAGGATAAATCAGCACAAACGGCCTAAACCCAAAGCTGAGAAGTATTCTAAATAAAACCAAACATCTGGCTAGCCTGGCTCAAGGGACAAAGCAGCAAGGTCAGTGTCTGACAGTTTTAGGGTACATCTATATAACCTGTTACAACAAAGTTTATTAAAATCTTCTTCATCCTTTTGGTGACTAGTGTCACAAATGGCCATCTAAGAAGTATCAGTTTGTCTCAGCCCATCTGGAGCAAAGGAAAAAGACAAGAATCAAAGACATAAGGAAAGTGTGAGCCTAAGAAACAAAAAGAGCCATAGACACTAGAGAATACATCAAGAGGAGACCAAAAGAACTAGATGGTGCCTGGCCATCACCAGAGACTGCCTTTACAGAGAAGTCCCTTAAAGAGTGGGAGAAATGTGGGTTGCAGTACTCAAACCCTAGTAAAAAGACCAGATTTGATGGTCTGACAGGCTGGAGGGTTCTTGGAGAATATAGCCCCTAGACTCTCCGTTAGCCCAGGACTGAAATGATTCTAGAAGCTAACTCCTCAGACAAAAACTGAAGTGGTACAGGGTCACTATGAGTCAGAATTGAATCAATGGCACTGGGTTTGGGTTCAGGGTTATAAGACATAAAATGATGCTGGTGAGAAGTGTGCTTCCTGGCTTGGGTAGATGCAGAGCACTAACTGAAAAACTCCTGTCCAGAGGCAAGATGAGAAGACAGCATGGAACAGTAGCTGGTTGAATGAATATGGGAAATATGGAGTGGAGAGGATGAATGTGCCGTCAAGGCGTAAGGAGAGCAGGTAGGGTCACAAGGCAAAGTGTGTATAAGTTTTCATATGAGAAATTGACCACAGTAATAGACTTTCATTTAAAAGACAAGGGGGGTGGGGGGAAAGCTAGAAATGGAAGTACCCTACAATTAAGCCAGGAGCTCCTGGTGGATCTGAACAGCTGACATTTTGTTTAGTAACCACAGTACTTAATCACTCTTTGGAATATTAGAATATACCCTAGAGAAATAAGAGCCCTCACCCAAATAGATGCATACCCATTACTGCAGCCCTGTTCACAACAGCAAAACGATGGAACCAACCTAGGTGCCGATCAGTCTATGAATGCATAAACAGACTATGGTGTATTCACCTAATGGAATACTAAGCAATGATAAAGAACAATGATGAATCAGCAAAACATCTCATCACATGGATGAATCTGGAACACAGTATGCTGAGTGATATTAGTCAGTTGCCACAGGACAAATATTGTGTGAGACCACTATTATAAGGACTCAATAAAAGGTTTAAACACAGGAGAAAACATTCTCTGATGGTTATGAGGGTGGGGAGGGAAAGAGGCTTTCACTAACTAGATAGTAAACAAGAATTATTTTAAGCAAAGAGAAGGACAAAATACATATACAGAAGTCAGCACAATGAATTCAACCAAAAGCTAAGAAGTTTCTTCAATACAACCAAACACTTCAAGGGACAGAACAGCTGGAGCAGAGGTCTGGGGCCCATGGTTTCAGGGGAAATTTATGTCAACTAACATAAAAAGGTACATTAAGAAAATGTTCTGCAACCCACTTCAGTGAGTGGTATCTTGGGTCTTAAAAGCTAACAAGTGACCATCTAAGATATATCAATTAGTCCCAACCCACCTGGAGCCAAGGAGAATAAAAAACACCAAAGACATAAGGAATATATTAGCCCAGCAGACTCCATCAGCCTGAGACCAGAAGAACCAGATTGCTCCCACGTACCATTAATGCCTACCCTGACAGGAAACACAACAGAAAGTCATGACGAGAGGAGAAAAGTTGGGTGCAGAACTCAAGGTCTACTGAAAAGACCAGACTTAATACTCTGAGTGAGACTGGAGGAACCCTGGAAGACATGGCCCCTGGACTCTGTTAAGCCAGAGCTAAATCCATTCCTGAAGCCAACTCGTCACATAAAGATTCCTCTGGAATACTTGTGAAGAGTGTGCTTCTTATGTTACTAGATACATGAGACTAAATGGGCAGCTCTTGTACAGAGGCAAGATGAGAGACAAAACAGGACAGGAGCTGGTTGAATATACACAGGAAATCAGGGGTAGAAAGGAGGAATATGTTGTCACGTTATAGAAGTGCAACTAGGAACATATAACAGTATGTGCATAAATTTTTGTATGAAAAACTGACTGTAAACTTCCACTTAAAGCACAAATGAAAAAAAAAAACTTAAAAACTCAAAGGATAAAATAATTAAATCCTGAAAGGGTTATGGACAAGAATAGAATTTTGGAGGCAGTTAAAAGAGCAACAGTTTTAAAAGAGGAGGCCAGAACCAGTCCAGGAGATGGAAAAGCTGTTGATGAATTGGACAGAAGGCCAAATCCTGAAGAGGATTTCACTGAGTACTCAAAAGAGAATAGGAGTCCTTTCTGAAAATCTAAAGGAAAAGCAAGAAGACTACAGTGAGTACTTGAAAGCCAGTGAGGTTAAGTTTCACTGCTTCAAACTCAGACACAACATGGGTATAATTGGAGAAGCAGGAAGCACCAATGTTGAAGCTGTCAAAAAATTAGATAATGATCTGGACAAGGCAATGCATGAATATCTCTTGGAGCAGATTTTCAGCATGGATAAAACTGGCTTGTTTTGGACAAGAACTCCAGAACAGGCCTTCATGCACAAAGAGGCGAAGTCAATGCCTAGTTTAAAGGCATTTAAAGACAGAATCATGCTGTTACTTGGAGGAAATGTTGCTGGATTTAAATCAAAACCTTTTCTTTTTTACTGTTCTGAAAAATCCCCAAACACACACAAATACAGAAAAAACTAAGCTGCTAGTCTAACAGAAGAACAACTCCAATGCCTGGGTGCCAACTGAGTTATTCAAAGACTGGTTGCTAAATTGTTTCATCCCAGAAGTCTATGGTTACTGCATTGCAAAAAAGCATCTCTCCCAAGATACTACTTTTACTTGATAATGCCCCAGAACATCCTCCTTACATCCAAACCCATCATAGTCTAGTTGATTGGGATTTCTAGTGACCCTATAGGAAAGAACAAAACTGTCCCATAGAGTTTCCTAGGAGAAACTAGTGGATCCAAACTGCCAACATTTTGATTAGCATCTGTAGTTCTTAACCACTGTACCACCAGGGCATCCTTCCTCACATAGATAATCTAAATCAAGATGTGAAAGTGGTATATCTACCAGCCAGAAGACAGCTGTGGTTTAAGCCTATGGATCAAGGTGCATACTACCTATGGAGTGCATCTGCTCAAGCAATATCTGCAACAGATGGAGGTAGGGCAGGATTATGTGACTTCTGGAAGAATTTGAATACTCTTCAGTGTATCTAGAACATTGTATCATTCTGGGAGGAAGTCATAGGAAAATTTATGCAGGAGATATGGAAAAAAATTGCTGAGTTACATGAACATGCTCCAAGCATTCATTCGGACATGATGGAAGAGATTACAGTAAAAAGTCTTTATGGCAAGTACGCTGAATTTAGAACTTGATATCACTGATGTGGAATAGCTCACAGATTGCAGAGAAGAGGAACAGACAGGTTAGGACTTCATGGATTTTAAGAGAAAAAAAATACTGAAGAAAGAAAGAACGAGGAAGAGGAAGGAGAGAAGTTGTCAAAAAAATTTACAGTGAAAAGATAAGCTGAAGTTTTTTCTAAACCAAATCAGGAACTTCAGTCGCTTGAAAACATGGACCTACGCGCTGATCACACTGTTAAAATTGATAGGCAGTTATGGGGAACAGCGAGACATTACCACAAAATATATGAACAACAAAAAAAGAGGACTATATAGACAACTTTCATTCTGATGAGAAACACAATCCCCACACGTAGGGATAATCTAAATGATCCATATACTTCCACAAGTGGCATGTTTACCACAACAGACAAAATGCCAGTATCATTCAACTCTTCTTCATGTACAGAGTAAACTTTCTATGATTTATGTATTTTTTGTATACGTAGATAGATATTAAAACATGCCCATAAGTTTACACACAATGTTTCCAAACCCCAATGACAAATAAGGACACTTATAATAAAAGCAGTAATAATGAAAATTCAAGAAATGAACTATACAACTTATGTCAGAACCAACTTACAACAAAGTCACCAGAATGGAACTGCCTGTATTACATTATATTGAAAACATATATATGCCTGTATCCTTAATAAACTATGAATTTCATGAAGATAACTAATAACTTTTTTTAACATTCTCAAAATCTGGAACAAAAACAAGAACATTTATTGAAATGTCATACTCACTACTGGCTATTTCTTAAATATACAATTCTATAATTTTTAAGACTAAAGTTTTAAGCTATTAAGTATTAAAAAGTCAGCATATTTAGGAAACCCTGTAAAGGCTAAACATGTATAAAATATTACCTTCAATTATCTTCTCCACACTTGTACTAGTCTGCACTGCTTCTGGTGGCTTCTGGGTACCCCTGTTAAAGTTTCAATAAATAAAAAATATTTTACTGCATCAAATAATAATAAATAGTACTTAAATAATAACTAGAATAAACATTCTAGACACATAAATTTTTTTTAACTTTTATTCACTGATGTTTTCATTTAAAAAAAAATAAACAAACTCATTGCTGCCAAACTGATTCTGACTCATAGTCACCCTATAGGACAGATTAGAACCACCCTTTAAAGGTTTCCAAGAGGCAGCTGGTAGATCTGAACTCACAACCTTTCAGTTAGCAGCTGAACTCTTTTAACTAGTGTACCATCAGGTTCCTATTAATGCTGTTAGATGCCATCAAGTCAGTTCTCACTCATATTAAATTGGGAGTTACTGGGCTGTATGGAGACCCTGGTGGCAAGAAGATTAAGTGCTGTGTCTGCTAACCAAAAGATCAGTAGTTCAAATCCATCAGGCATTCCTTGGAAAGTCTACGGAGCAGTTCTGTTCTGTCCTATAGGGTTGCTATGAGTTGAAGGCAGTGGGTTTTTCTTTTTAATCCAGAGGCACCTCACAGCCTTACAAATCCTATGGAGCTATTCTACTTTACATACAGTCACCACGTGTGGGAATCAATTTGACAGCAACTAACAACAAGATAAATTAACTAGTAGTTAATGAGAACAAATAGGTGTAAAATTCAAACTACACAATTCTATGTATTCTATAAATATTATTAGGTAACCAACAACAACAAAAAAAAAACATGAATAATCAAGGCACCAAAAGTAAACTGGATAGAAATATGAGATTTTTTTTTTTTTCTTTGTCAACTATTACTATCGAAGGTTGAGTTAAGGACATAAATTCTTGAGGCAGACTGCCTGGCCCCAAACCTGGTTCATCTACTTACTGGTTGTGTATATAACTGCATAACAATTTTTATTTTTCCTGCTTTTTCTTCTCTGCATACACTTATCATTTATTATATACCACATATCTTAGCTTTTTAGTAAGTATGTTTATTATCTGTCTCTCCCACCCCTTACCCTCCAGATTATAAATGCCACGAAAGCAGAGGTATTTTCCTGCTTTGTTCTTTGGTGTATCCCAAATGTCTATAATGCATGACAGTTCTTGGGAAACATTAGATGTTCAATAAATATCTTTCAAATAAATTAATAAACATAGATTAAGTTTTAAAGATCATCCTTATTCCTCAAAACTTTATGAATGATTACTAAGGAAGGGAAGGTGGGAAGAGAAAAATACTAATTAGGCAACAGGTAAGTGGGGTAAAGTTGATGATGGGTAAGGCAGTAAACAATACTAGGGAAGTTAGTACAACTTGACCAAGGTAAGGTCATGGAAGCTCCAAAGATACAACCAAACTCCCTGAGGGACCAAGTTTCTGGGACAGGACTGGAGACCGTAATCTCAAGGATGTTTCACATCCTACTTTAGATAACAGTGTCTAGGGTCTTAAAAGCTTGTCAGCAGCCATCTAAAACATTCCATTGGTCTCTCCCCATCTGGAGTAAGAAAGAGTGAAGAAAATCAAAGATACAAGGGAAAAATTCATCCAAAGACATAATGGGCCACAACTACCATTTCTTCCTCCAGAGTGAGTCCAGAACATCTATATGGTGGCTGGCTTCCTCTACTGATTGCTCTGACAGGGGTGACAACAGAGGGTCCTAGACAGAGATGGAGAAAAATGTAGAACAAAATTCCAACTCACACACACACACACACACACACATACACACAAGACCACACTTAACTGGTATAACAGAGACTGAAGAACTTTACGGCTCCCAGACACCCTTTTAACTCAGTACTGAAATCTTTCCTGAGTTTCATCTTTCAGCCAAAGATTAGAAAGACCAATAAAACAAAATGAGACTAAATGGTATGTACCACCAGCTCAGTGCAAGGCCAAGAAGGCAGGAGCCATTTTTTCACTAGTTATTTCTATTGTCAGTTCTTCACACATGCCATCTGAAGAAAAAATAAGTAACAAATTTCTTAATCATTTTCTATCTTCTTTTGTCATAGGAGCATGCAGACAAGATGCCTATACTCAATAAGCTTACATTCAAATTAGGCAGCTAAAAGATTCAACAATTCAAAACAACAGAGAACTAAATGTCAAAGAAGCAGCAAGATAGTCAAAGGAATTAAGAAGAGAGAAACAAGACTCTAGTGCTTTGGAAAGGTATCAACAGATAACCTTGATTTGGGTCATGAATTTTACATAAAATCTGAATCAACAAAGAAAAAGATATTTGTGACAGGCTAGTGTAAGAGCCATTGCTTAATCAAAGACACAGAGGTGATACACAGCACAAAGCATATTTAAGAAATGGTGAGTATACTAGTCATGATCAGAGAGGCTACATAATGAACCAAGTTAAACGTACAGAATACAGAAAAACTGTGGAGAGTCTTAAATGGGAATAGGAAAGCATGATGGGACTGTTAAGCAAGAAAAGACACGAAAAAAGCTTGTCTTAATTTTTATTTTTTTTTAATTTTGCATAACAGAAGATTCACATGCAGTTGCAAGAAATAATGCAGAGATTCATCACAGTCTCTTTAAAGATCTGCCCACTGAAAGTCATTCACGTTTTTTCTAAAGTTAGGCTATCACGAATAAAACAACTATAAACACTTATGCACAAGTTCTTGAGTGAATATAAGTTTTTAATCCTCTGAAATAAACATCGAAACATACAATTGCTGGGTCCTATGATAAGCACACTTTCAGTTTTGTAGGAAACTGCTATGCTCCTTTATAGACTGGCTATACAATATTGCATTCTCACTACCACGTAGCTCTACATCCACTGTCTGATGTTACTACTCTATTTTTTTTTCAGAGTTATTAGTTTATTTTAGATTCTTATGTGTGCTCTCTTTTTTAAATTGTGGCAAAGTATATAACAAAATGAAACATAAGCAGCAACTCTTAAAGGCAGCAAGACTCAAGGCAAAGCTAACATTCAGAGGGAAACCCTGTAGGCTCTCGTCAGATTTCCCAGCAGAAACCATGCTGGCGCGGAGACAGTGGCATGACACATTCAAAGTCTTCAAGTAGAAGAACTTCCAACCAAGAATTATATATCCTGCAAAACTATCTTTCAAAGACGAAAATGAAATTAAGACATTCCCAGATAAACAGAAACTCAGAGACTTTGTAAACACCCAAACTACAAGAAATACTGAAAGAATTTCTTGGCTTTCGCTTAGAAAAATAAAACCACTAACTTTACATTTTAGAACGACACACTACTCAATACTCTATTCATTTAGGGAAGGCTCCAAAGTAAATCACAGCTTTGATATGGAAAGAAGCAATCCAGTGATCATCACGAAAATTATGGTGCTTTCATAATAAAAAGAGGGATGTACTACAGTCGTTATAGTCCTATCAGATGGGGAGGAAGATGACAAGACTGGTACTAATTAAACTTGGGTTTATAAATAGTTTATTAAGGCGGTTCATAGGGGCAGCTGTAAAGTACAACAAAGATGTATCATACCATTTCAAGAAATCTAACACACGAGTCTCAACAACTATAAAACCAGCTCTGAAAAAGGTGAAAAGTGAACTCACAAAAAAGTGTCCCACAACAGACTAATAAGAACAACAGAGAAAACATCAACATAAAAATAAACATATCACAATGGCAGCAGTGAACACATACCTATCAATAATTACATTGAATGTGAATGGACTGAATGCTTCAGTAAAGAGACACCGAGTGTCATCTTGGATCAAACGACAGGACCCATCCATATGTTATCTACAAGAAATTCACTTGAGACCTAAAGACAGGAACAAACTGAAAATTAAAGGATGGAAGAACATATATCAAGCTAACAATGAACAAAGAAGAGCAGGGGTGGCAATTCGAATCTCAGACAAAATCAATTTTAATGTCAAATCCACCATGGTGGACAAAGATGGACACTATTTATTGCTGAAAGGTTCAGTACACAAGCAAGACTTAACTATATTAAATATTTAAGCACCTAATGTCACAGCACCTAAATATGTCGAAGAAACACTGACTACACTCAAAAGAGAGTTAGAGGACTCCACAATAATAGTGGGAGACTTTAACACTCCACTCTCATTACTAGACAGATCATCTAGAAAAAAGCTCAGTAAGGATACAGAAGACCTAATTGACACAATTAACTAGCTAAATCTCATTGATATATACAGAACTTTCCACCCATCAGCAGACAACCACACCTTCTTCTCCAGTGCACATGGAACATTCTCCAGAATTGACCACGTGATAGGCCATAATGCAATGCTCAACAAAATCCATACCATTGAATTACTGCAAAGCATCTTCTCAGATCATAAAGCCATCAAAGTTGAAATCAATAGCAGAAAAAACAGAGATAGAAAGTGGAACTCTTGGAAACTGAAGAACATCTTGCTCAAAAAAACATGGGTTATAGAGGAAATCAAGGATGAATTAAAGAAATTCATGGATTCCAATGAGAACGAAAACACTTCCTACCAGAACCTATGGGACACAGCCAAAGCAATGCTCAGAGGTCTGTTTATCTCCATAAATGCACACATTTGGAAGGAAGAAAGAAACCAAATCAAGGAACTAACTCTACAGCTTGAACAAGTAGAAAGAGAACAACAGAGGAACCCCTCGGGCACCAGAAGAAATGAGATCATAAAGATTGGAGTAGAGCTAAATGAATTAGAGAATAGAAAAACAATTGAAAAAATTGAAAAGAGCAAAAGCTGATTTTTTGAAAAGATCAACAAAATTGATAAACCACCGCCTAAACTTACTAAAGAAAAGCAGGAAAGGAAACAAATAACCCAAATTAGAAATGAGAGGGGAGTTGTCACCACAGACGCAACAGAAATAAAAATATCATAACAGAATACTATGAAAGACTGTACTCTAACAAATTTGAAAACCTAGGGAAATGGACAAATTCCTTGACTCATACCACCTACCCAAATTATCACAAGGTGAAACAGAACAACTTAATAAACCCACCACAAAGGAAGAGATTGAAAAGGCCATCAAAACACTGCCAACCAAAAAAAGTCCGGGCCCAGATGGCTTCACGGCAGAATTCTACCAAGCATTTAGAGAAGAGTTCTCCCCAATACTACTGAGACTATTTCACAGTATAGAAAGGGATGGAGTACTCCCAAACTCATTCTAGGAAGCCAGCATAACCCTGATACCTAAGCCAGGGAAAGATCCAACAAAGACAGAGAACTACAGACCAATATCACTCATGAACCTAGATGCAAAAATCTTCAACAAAATTCTTGCCAACAGAATACAACAACGTATCAAGAAAATAATCCATCATGACCAAGTGCGATTCATACCAGGGATGCAAGGCTGGCTCAACATCAGGAAAACAATTAATGTGACTAACCACATAAATAACACAAAAGACAAAGATCACCTGATTTTGTCCATTGATGCCGAAAAGGCATTTGATATAGTTCAACATCCATTCTTGTTAAAACTCTTAGCAAAATGGGCATAGATGGCAAATTCCTCAACACAATAAGGGCCATTTATACAAAGCCAATTGCCCACATCATCCTGAAAGCAGAGAGACTGAAAGACTTTCCCTTAAGATCAGGAACTAGACAAGGATGCCCACTGTTACCTCTCTTATTCAACATTGTGCTAGAAGTTCTAGCCAGAGCAATTAGACAAGACGAAGAAATAAAGGGCACCTGCATTGGCAAAGAGGAAGTTAAAATCTCCCTGTTCACAGATGATATGATTGTATATGCAGAGAACCCCAAGGAATCTATACCTAAGCTACTCAAACTGATAGAAGAGTTCAGCAAAGTCTCAGGATACAAGATAAACATAAGTAAATCAGTAGGATTCCTTTATACCAGCAACGAGACTGTTAAGGAGGAAATGATCAAATCAATACTATTTACGATAGCCCCTAAGAAGATAAAGTACCTAGGAATTAATCTAACCAGAGAAACAACAGACCTTTACAAAGAGAACTACAAGCCCTTACTACAAGAAACTAAGAGAGACTTAGATAAATTGAAAAACCTACCTTGCTCATGGATATGAAGACTTAACATTGTGAAAATGTCTATTTTACCCAAAGCAATTTATTTATATAATGCAATCCCAATACAAGTTCCAGCATCATTTTTTAATGAGATCGAGAAACAAATCACCAATTTTGTTTGGAAAGGGAAGAAGTCCCAGATAAGTAAGGTACTACTAAAGAAGAAGAACACACTGGGAGGCCTCTCATTACCTGACCTCAGAACATACTACACTGCCACAGTGGTCAAAACAGCCTGGTACTTCTACAAGAACAGACAGATGGATCAATGGAACAGAATGGAGACCACAGAGATGACACCATCTGCCTATGAACAGTTGATATTCCACAAAAGCCCTAAGACATTAAACTGGGATAAAAACAGTCTCTTCAACAAATGGTGCTGGCAAAGTTGGTTATCCATCTGTAATAAACTGAATCAAGATCCAAATCTCACACCTTATACAAAAACCAACTCCAACTGGATAAAAGACCTAAATATCAAACCTAAAACAATAAAGCTCATCCAAGAAAAGGTAGGAACAACAATGGAAGTTTTAACACACAATGAGGACAGACACCAAAATCTGTCAAGGAAATCTCAATCAACAGAAGACAAAATTGATAAATGGGAACTATTAAGAATCAAACACTTTTGCTCATCCAAAGACTTTATTAATAGAATTAAAATAACATCCACAGAATGGGAAAAAATATTTGGCAACTCTATGTCAGACCGATGCCTGACCTTCATAATCTATAAGATACTACAAAATATCAATAAGAAGAAGATAAACCATCCAATGAAGCGATGGGCAAAGGAGATGGACAGACACTTCACTAAAGAGGAGATCCAGGCAGCCAAAAAACACATGCGGACATGTTCACGATCTTTAGTTATTAAAGAAATTCAAATCAAGACAACAATGAGATACCATCTCACCCCAACAAGATTGGCCATGATCTAGAAAACACAAAACAACAAATGCTAGAGAGGCTGTGGAGAATGTGGAACAGTCCTACACTGTTGGTGCGGTTGCAAAATGGTCCAGCCTCTTTGGAAGGCAATCTGGTGCTTCCTTAAAAAAATGGATATCGATATACCATTTGACCCAGTAATTCCACTACTTGGAATATATCCTACAGATTCAAGGCCTTTCACACCAACAGACACATGCACCAGAATGTTTACCGCAGCACAGTCCACGATAGCAAAAAGATGGAATCAACCTAGATGCCAAACAATAGAAGAATGGATAGGTAAACTATGGTACATATACTCAATGGAGCACTACACAATGATAAAGAATAACGATGATTCCAGGAAACATCTCCTAACCTGGTTTCAACTGGAAGACATTATGTTGAGTCAAAGTAGTCACCGACAAAGGGACAAATACTGTATGCGACCTCTACGATAAGATCTCAAAAACAGACTTGTGTATAGAAGAAAAGACTCTTTGACAGCTGCAAGGGAGGGGAGGGAGCGAGATTGAGGGAGGGAAGGTTTAGTTTAGATAGTTACTAGAAATCTAGTTGGGAGAAAGCGGTGATAACATACATTAGAAACAAGAACAACATTAAGTGGACTTCAGCATAACTTGAGTACTTCTTCCATCTTAACTCAATACTGCAAGGATAGAGTTGCTGGTTCGGTGTGCAGGGGACCATGCTCTTAGGCGAATTCCAGGCCAATTGGCACAACTAGCATTTTGCTAAGAGAGCTCTCTGCACCCCACATTGGTGAGTGGCGTCTGGGGTCTTAAAAGCTGCCAAGCTGCCATCTGAGGACACAGCAAATGGTCCCAGCTCAGCAGGAATGGATGCTCACCGAGGGCCAAAATGGCATGTGGTAAAAGACAACCGAGAAGACAGAGAGACCCACAAGAGTGGGTGCCTACATCGACTTGGGACTGGAAGAACTGGATGGTGTCCAGCCACCACCAGTGATAGCCACGGCGGAGCTCACAGAGAGAGAGAGTCTCACTGGCAACACAAGAATAAAAAGGGGTGCATCATGAAATCTCCACTGAAAGACCTCAATTGATGGTCCAGCGGTTTTGAGGTTCCTCTGAGAGCATGGCCCCCGGCCCTGATGCTGTCCTTTCCCATAAATTATAACAAAGGTCCACTCTTTGGACAGGAATGGATTGGACTTGGCAATGTAGAGTGACCATATATTGGAAGCACTTTATGGTTCTATACAGCTATAGCATATCATCTTCCTGACCTCTGGCTGGAGGAAGGGGAGTGGACGGAGAAGAGGGGAAAGGAGGCTGTTGGGAGGATGAGACATGTATGGAGCAGAGAGGAATTGTGTGCAGTCACCAGACAGGGAGAGCAGTGGAAGCTGCATATAGGTCGGCATGTAAATTTATATGTGAATGTACATTTTCACTCAGTTATGTTAAATAAAAATAAAATAAAATAAAGTGCTGAACAGAAAAAAAAAATTGTCTACCAAGAAGTCTGTATCTAGCAAAACTGCACAGTAATTTAAACAGTGTGATACTAGCTTAGACACAGACTAATCAGACAGAGCCAGGAGCCCAGAAATAAACTCTCAAATCTATGGTCAACTGATTTTCATTAAGAATGCCAGGATCCAATGCAGAGTGATCACATATTGGATGCACTTTGTGGTTCTGTACATCTATAGGATATCATCCTGCTGACCTCTGGCTGGAGGAAGGAGAGTGGGTGGAGAGGAGAGGAAAGGAGACTGTTGGGAGGATGAGACATGTATGGAGCACAGAGGAATAGTGTGCTATCGCCAGACAGGGAGAGCAGTGGAAGCTGCATATAGGTGGGTATGTAAATTTATACGGGAATGTACATTTTCACTCAGTCATGTAAAATAAAAATTTTTTTTAAAAAATTGTGGCAAAGTATATACAATTACAGTGCCATGAGTTATTAAATATGGTCCTTGTAGCAACAGTCTTTGTGATAGCCACAAAATGACTGGGTGAGACTATGTCAATTCAGTGTTTATGGCCCACCAAGGGACTGGACAGTATACTAAGAATGGAAATAAAGTACATGGAATTCTTGTGGGGATGGGACCATGAAAATAAGGTATTTAGAACCTAAAGGGGGAATTGGTTTGTTTTGCCGTCTTGCTAGGCTTAGAGCCAATCCCAGAGTGGAAGGGGGACCTTACTACCACAAAGAAAGAGTTAAGAGTGGCGTGCATGCTTTAGACCCAATGGTCCCTGTACTGAGAACCTCTCAGACCTAGGCGGTAGAGAGTCATAACACTAGAGACAGCACAAGAAACAACAACAGATGGTGCACTTGAGCTTCCCAGCCCACAGAGCAAGGTGGCTACAATGGGTGTGCTAATCCATGGATCAAGAGAGCTGAGTGCCTTTGAACAGAGACTTGCTGGCAGAGTGGGGTGCTTTTGAGTACTTACTGGTAGAACTAAAAAGCTCTGTAACACTTGCTGAAACAGAGACACCAAAGGCCAGAAATAGGCTGAGAGGTAAGGGCCAGAGAAAGTCCTCGAAGTGAGCACAGCTGAGAAGAAACTGCCTAATCAAAGAACTACATCCTCAGTCATTCCTGATCCTGCACTGTAACCTGTTACTTCCCTAATAAAGCCCATAATCATATTGCCTGTGAGTTCTATTGGCCATTGTAAAATTCTTTTCGATGATGAAGGCAACACCATTGCTCTTACAGTTTTCGTTCCCAGCATGGTAGAACATATAATTGTCAGATTCAAAATGGCCATGCAATCAGGATACACTGATAACTACTGGTGGCTGGAATGCAAAAGTTGGAAACAAAGAAGAAGGGCTGGTAGTTGAAAATGGCCTTGGTGCTAGAAATAATGCCAGAGATCACATGATAGAATTTTGTAAGCCTAGTGACTTCTTCATTGCAAATACTTTTTTTTAACCAACATATATGGTGACCATACACAAGGCTCTCACCAGATGGAACACACAGGAACCACATCAACTACATAGATGGGAAAAAGACTAAGGAAATGCTCCATATCAACAGTCAGAACAAGAGCAGGTGCTGATGGTGGCACAGATCATCAACTGCCCATAAATAAATTCAACCTGAAACCAAAGAAAATTAGAACACGTCCATGAGAGCCAAAGTATGACCCTGAGTATATCCCTCCACCATCTCAAGAACAGATTTGATGTATTGACTACCAGTGACTGAAGACCTGATGAACTGTGGAATGACATCAAAGACATCATCCATGAAGAAAACAAGAGGTCATTAAAAGGACAAGAAAGAAAAGACCAAATTGATGTCAGAAGAGACTCTGAAACTTGCTCTCAAATGTCGAGCAACTAAAACAAAAGGAAGGAATGAAGAAATAAAAGACTTGAACAGAAGATTTCAAATGGCAGATTGAGAAGACAAAATGAAGTATTACAGTGGCATGTGCAAAGGGCTGGAAATGGAAAACCAGAAGGGAAGAACACATTCTGCATTTCTCAAGGTAAAAGAAATGAAGAAATAATTCAGACCTCAAGGTGCAATAGTGAAAGCTTTTACAGGGAAAATATTAAATGACTTGGGGAATTAAAAAGAAGATGGAAGGAATACACAGAGTCATTATACCAGAAATAACTGATCGATATTCAGCCATTTGAAGGAGTAGCATATGATCAGGAACCAATAGTATGGGAGAAAGAAGTCAAAGCTGCAATGAAGGCATTGGTGAAAAACAAGGCTCCAGGAAATGATGGAATATTAATTGAGATATTTCAACAAACAGATGCAGCACTGGAAGTGTTCACTCATCTATGCCAAGAAATTTGGAGGACAGCTACCTGGCCAACTGACTGGAAGAGATTTATACTTATGCCTATTCCAAAGAAAGGTGATCCAACCAAATGCAGAAATTACCAAACAAGATCGTTAATATCACGTGCAAGTAAAATTTTACTCAAGATCATTCAAAAGCAACTGCCAGAAATTCAAGCTGGATTCAGAAGAAGATGTGGAACCAGGGATATCACTACTGAAGGCAGAGAATAACATGAAGATGTTTACCTGTGTTTCATTGACTATGCAAAGGCATTTGACTGAGTGGATCATAACAAATTACAGCTAGCATTGCATAAAATGGGAATTCTAGAACACTTAATTGTGCTCTTAAGGAATCTGTATATAGATCAGGAGGCAGTCATACAAACCGAACAAGAGGACACTGCATGGTTTAAAGTCAAAAATGGTGAGTGTCAGGGCCGTATCCTTTCACCATACCTTTTCAGTCCGTATGCCGAGCAAATAATCCAAGAAACTGGATTATACAAAGAAGAATGAGGCATCAGGATTGGAGGATAGCTCATCAACAATTTGTGTTTCGCAGATAACCCCACTTTACTTGCTAGAAGTGAAGAAGATTTGAAACACTGATGACAACCAAGGACCACAGACTTCAGTATGGATTGCACCTCAACAACAAGAAAACAAAAATTCTCACAACTGGACCAGTAAGAAACATCATCATAAATGGAAAAAGGCTTGAGGTTGTCAAGGATTTCATTTTACTTGGATCTACAATCAACGCCCACAGAAGCAGCAGTCAAGAAATCAAAAGACACATTGCATTGGGAAAATCTGCTGCAAAGGACCTCTTTCAAGTATTGAGAAGTAAAGAGGTCACCTTGAAGACTAAAGGATGCCTGACTCAAGCCATGGTATTTTAAATTGCACCATACGCATGGAAAAGCTAGACAATAGACAAGGAAGATAGAAGAATTGATGCCTTTGAATTGTAGTGTTGTAGAAGAATGCTGAAGGTACTATGAACCACCAAAAGAACAAACAGATCTGTTCTGGAAGAAACACAAGCAGAGTGCTCCCTGGAAGCACAAATGGCAAGATTACATCTTACATACTTCGGACATGATGTCAGGAAGGATAATTTCCTGGAGGAGGACATCATCACGCTTGGTAGAGTGGAGGGTCAGTGAAAAAGAGGAAGACCCTCGATGCGATGTATTGACACAGTGGTCACAACAATGGGCTTACGCATAAAAGTGATTACGGACATGTGGCAAGACCGAGGAGTGTTTCATTCTGTTGTGCATAAGGTCACTATGAGTTGGAACCAACTTGGTGGCACCTAACAACAATACAGATTCTACAGGGTCATTGGAAACCCTAGGGCATAATGGTTAAGTGCCACATCTGCTAACTAAAAGGTAGGCAGTTCAAATCCACCAGGCACTCTCTGAAAATTCTACAAGGCTATTCTACTCTGTCCTGTAAGGTCACAATGAGTCGGAATTGACTTGATGGCAGTGGGCTTGGTTTTCTAATATATATATATATGATAAGGTCACTGGAAACCCTGGTGGCATAGTGGTAAAGTGCTACATCTACTAACCAGAAGGTTGACAGTGTGGATCTGCCAGGTACTCCTTAGAAACTCTATGGAACAGTTTTACACTGTCCTACAGTGTTGCTGTGAGTCAGAATCAATGAGACAGTAGGGTTTTTTTCCCTCCCACTTTGGTCATAGAGCCATTGGTGGCGTAACGGTTAAGTGCTACAACTTCTAACAAAAAGGTCTGCAGTTTGAATCCACCAGGCACTCCTTAGAAACTGTATGGGGAAATCCTACCCTGCCCTATAAGGTCACTATGAATAGGAATCAACTCAATGGCAGTGGGTTTGGTTTGGTCTATAGGGTAACTATGAGTCAGAATTGACTTCATGGCATACAAGAATAACACAACAATAGCTAAAGATGTTGAACATCTTTTCATATATAATCTCTTCAAAAATATCTGTTCGTGTTTTCATTCAATTTTCTAATTGGATTTTGTTTTTTTTCTGTAGACTTTTCAAAATGCCTTTATATATTTTATACACAAGTCCTTTGTCAGATACGTGGTTTCCAAACATTTGCTCCCTGTAGACAGCTTGTCTTTTCATCCTCTAAACCAATTCTTTCATAGAACAAAAAGTTTTTTCTTTTGGTTAGACACAATTCATCAATTTTTCTTTTGATGGATTACGTTTTAGGTATCAAATCTCAGAACTCTTTGCCTAGTCCTAGGTACTGAAGATTTTCTCTGTTTTATTCTAAAAGCTTTCTAGTTTAATATTTTTACTTAACTTTACATTTGGAGTTAATTTTCATAGAAGGATGTGAGGTAAGATTTAGTTCCAAGTTTATTTTTTCATCTGTGTCTCCAGCAACATTTGCTGAAAACACCAGCCTTCTTCTATTGAATTAAAGACTATCCTTCCTCCAATATCAAAGCCTACTATACAGCTACAAAAGCCATGGTGGTATAGTGGTTAAGAGCTTCAGTTGCTAACCAATATAGTGGCAGTTTGAATCCACCAGCTCCTCCCTGGAAACTCTACTGAACAGTTTTACTCTGTCCTGTAGGATCACTGTCAACTGAAATCAACTTGACAGCAGTGGGTATTTTTCTTTGTTTTTCGGCTTTGAATCTTTTATCTTCCCATACAAACTTTAGAGTACACTTGTCTATGTCTAAAAGCATCCTTCCTGAAATTTTGATATAATTTTTCTATATGTAATTTAGGGAGAACTGACAGCTTTACCATAATTAGTCTTCAAATCCAAGAACACAATATGTCTTCATTTATTTAGGTCACCTTTGATGTTTTTCATTGGCATTTTGTAGCTCTCAGCATATATATATATTACTTATTTTGTTTATACCTAAGAATTTGGTTTTCATTGGACCAACTGTAAATAGTATTACCTTTTGGCTTCTGCATAGCAGTTGTTAGCACACAGAAATGAGGTCGATTTTTGTATGTTGACATTTTATCAACAACCTTGTTGAACTCACTGTTAGTTCTAGGAGGTATCTTTCTCCCTTTTTAGATTCCTTGAGACTTTTCTCTGTATACAATCAGTTCACCTGCAGATAGGCCCAGTTTTATTTCTTTCTTCCAATTTGTATACCTTTTACTTCTTTTGCTTGCCTAACTGAAGTGGTTAGAATTTTAAATACTAGAATGATAATTTGGGACAAATTTGCTTTGATCTGGATCTGAAAGATGCAGTATTCAGTCTTTTACCATTCAGTATAATATTAATGTAAGATTTTCAAAAATGATCATTATCAATGTCACCTTTATCCTTATTTTTTAGCATTTTTATCATGAATGGTGATTGATTTTGTCATATACTTTTTCTGCATCAGTTGACATGACTGTGTGATTTCTCTTTTTTACATGTTAATGTGGTGGATGACATGGATTTATTTATTTTTTTCATTTATTTTACTTTTTTTAATTTTTATTTAACATAACTGAGTGAAAATGTACATTGATGTATAAATTTACATGCCCCCCTATATGTAGCTTCCACTGCTCTCCCTGTCTGGTGACTGCACACTATTCTTCTCCGCTCCATACATGTCTCATCCTCCCAACAGTCTCCTTTCCCCTCCTTTCCGTCCACTCCCCTTCCTCCAGCCAGAGGTCAGCAAGATGATATCCTATAGATGTATAGAACCATAAAGTGCTTCCAATATATTGTCACTCTGCTTTGCCAAGTCCAATCCATTCCTGTCCAAAGAGTGGACCTTTGTTATAATTTATGGGAAAGGGCAGCATCAGGGAAGGGGGCCATGCTCTCAGAGGGACCCCAAAAACACTGGACCATCAATTGAGGTCTTTTAGTGGAGATTTCATGATGCACCTCTTTTTATTCTTGCGTTGCCAGTGAGGTTCCTCTCTGTGAGCTCCGCCGTGGCTATCACTGGTGGTGGCCGGGCACCATCCGGTTCTTCCGGTCCCAAGTCGATGTAGGCACCCACTCTTGTGGGTCTCTCTGTCTTCTCGGTTGTCTTTACCACATGCCATTTGGCCCTCGGTGAGCATCCATTCCTGCTGAGTTGGGACCATTTGCTGTGTCCTCAGATGGCGGCTTGGCAGCTTTTAAGATCCCAGACGCCACTCACCAATGTGGGGTGCAGAGAGCTCTCTTAGCAAAATGCTAGTTATGCCAATTGGCCTGGAATTTGCCTAAGAGCATGGTCCCACGCCCCCCACCCCAGCTACTCTATCCTTGCAGTATTGAGTTAAGATGGAAGGAGTACTCAAGTTATGCTGAAGTCCATTTAATGTTGTTCTTGTTCCTAATGTGTGCTGTCACCGCTTTCTCCCAACTAGATTTCTAGTAACTATCTAAATTAAACTCTCCCCACCTCGACCTCCCTCCCTCCCCTGCCATGCAGCTGTCAAAGAGTCTTTTCTTCTATACACAAGTCTGTTTTTGAGATCTTATCGTAGAGGTCTCATACAGTATTTGTCCTTTTGTCGCTGACTACTTTCACTCAACATAATGTCTTCCAGTTGAAACCAGGTTAGGAGATGTTTCCTGGAATCATCGTTATTCTTTATCATTGCGTAGTGCTCCATTGAGTATATGTACCACAGTTTACATATCCATTCTTATATTGTTGGGCATCTGGGTTGATTCCATCTTTTTGCTATTGTGGACTGTGCTGCAATAAACATTCTGCTGCATGTGTCCGTTAGTGTGAAAGGCCTTGAATCTGTAGCATATATTCCAAGTAGTGGAATTACTGGGTCAAATGGTATATCAATATCCACCTTTTTAAGGAAGCGCCAGATTGCCCTCCAAAGAGGCTGGACCATTTTGCAACCCCTCCAACAGTGTAGGAGGGTTCCAATTTCTCCACAGCCTCTCCAGCATCTGTTGTTTTGTGTCTTTTGGATCATGGCCAATCTTGTTGGGGTGAGGTGGTATCTCATTGTTGTCTTGATTTGAATTTCTTTAATAACTAAAGATCGTGAACATGTCTGCATGTGTTTTTTGGCTGCCTGGATCTCCTCTTCAGTGAAGTGTCTGTCCATATCCTTTGCCCATCGCTTCATTGGATGGTTTATCTTCTTCTTATTGATACTTTGTAGTATCTTATAGATTATGGAGATCAGGCGTCGGACTGACATAGAGTTGCCAAATATTTTGTCCCATTCTGTGGGTGTTCTTTTAATTCTATTAATAAAGTCTTTGGATGAGCAAAAGTGTTTGATTCTTAATAATTCCCATTTATCTATTTTCTCTTCTATTGATTGAGGTTTCTTTGACAGATTTTGGAGTCTGTCCTCATTGTGTATTAAAACTTCCATTGCTGTTCCTACCTTTTCTTGGATGAGCTTTATCATTTTAGGTTTGATATTTAGGTCTTTTATCCAGTTGGAGTTGGTTTTTGTATAAGGTGTAAGATATGGATCTTGATTCAGTTTCTTGCAGATGGATAACCAACTTTGCCAGCACCATTTGTTGAAGAGACTGTTTTTACCCCAGTTTAATGTCTTAGGGCCTTTGTCGAATATTAACTGTTCACAGGCAGATGGTGTCATCTCTGGGGTCTCCATTCTGTTCCATTGATCCATCTGTCTGTTCTTGTACCAGTACCAGGCTGTTTTAACCACCGTGGCAGTGTAGTATGTTCTAAGGTAGGGTAATGAGAGGCCTCCCAGTGTGTTGTTCTTCTTTAGTAGTACCTTACTTATCCGGGGCTTCTTCCCTTTCCAAACAAAATTGGTGATTTGTTTCTCGATCTCATTAAAAAATGATGCTGGAACTTGTATTGGGATTGCATTATATAAATAAATTGCTTTGGGTAAAATAGACATTTTCACAATGTTAAGTCTTCCTATCCATGAGTAGGGTAGGTTTTTCCATTTATCTAAGTCTCTCTTAGTTTCTTGTAGTAAGGGCTTGTAGTTCTCTTTGTAAAGGTCTGTTGTTTCTCTGGTTAGATTAATTCCTAGGTACTTTACCTTCTTAGGGGCTATTATAAATGGTATTGATCTAATAATTTCTTCCTTAACAGTCCCATTGATGGTATAGAGGAAACCTACTGATTTACTTATGTTTATCTTGTATCCTGAAACTTTGCTGAACTCTTCTATCAGTTTGAGTAGCTTACTTATAGATTCCTTGGGGTTCTCTGCATATACAATCATATCATCTGCGAACAGGGAGATTTTAAGTTCCTCTATGCCGATGCAGATGCCCTTTATTTCTTCGTCTTGTCTAATTGCTCTGGCTAGAACTTCTAGCACAATGTTGAATAGGAGAGGTGACAGTGGGCATCCTTGTCTAGTTCCTGATCTCAGGGGAAAGTCTTTCAGTCTCTCTGCTTTCAGGATGATGTGGGCAATTGGCTTTGTATAAATGGCCCTTATTGTGTTGAGGAATTTGCCATCTATGCCCATTTTGCTAAGAGTTTTTAGCACGAATGGGTGTTGGACTTTATCAAATGCCTTTTCGGCGTCACTGGACAAAATCAGGTGATCTTTTTCTTTTGTGTTATTTATGTGGTTAATCACATTAATTGTTTCCCTGGTGTTGAACCAGACTTGCATCCCTGGTATGAATCGCACGTGGTCATGATGGATTATTTTCTTGATATGTTGTTGTATTCTGTTGGCAAGAATTTTGTTGAAGATTTTTGCATCTAGGTTCATGAGTGATATTGGTCTGTAGTTCTCTGTCTTTGTTGGATCTTTCCCTGGCTTAGGTATCAGGGTTATGCTGGCTTCATAGAATGAGTTTGGGAGTACTCCTTCCCTTTCTATACTGTGAAATAGTTTCAATAGTATTGGGGATAACTCTTCTCTAAATGCTTGGTAGAATTCTGCCGTGAAGCCATCTGGGCCCAGACATTTTTGGTTGGCAGTGTTTTGATGACCTTTTCAATCTCTTCCTTTGTGATGGGTTCATTAAGTTGTTCTGCTTCACGTTGTGATAATTTGGGTAGGTGGTATGAGTCAAGGAATTGGTCCATTTCCCCTAGGTTTTCAAATTTGTTAGAGTACAGTCTTTCATAGTATTCTGTTATGATATTTTTGATTTCTGTTGCATCTGTGGTGACAACTCCCTTCTCATTTCTAATTTGGGTTATTTGTTTCCTTTCCTGCTTTTCTTTAGTAAGTTTAGCCAGTGGTTTATCAATTTTCTTGATCTTTTCAAAAAACCAGCTTTTGGTCTTTTCAATTTTTTCAATTGTTTTTCTATTCTCTAATTCATTTAGCTCTGCTCTAATCTTTATGATCTCCTTTCTTCTTGTGCCCGAGGGATTCCTCTGTTGTTCTCTTTCTACTTGTTCAAGCTGTAGAGTTAGTTCCTTGATTTGGTTTCTTTCTTCCTTCCAGATGTGTGCATTTATGGAGATAAACAGACCTCTGAGCACTGCTTTGGCTGTATCCCATAGGTTCTGGTAGGAAGTGTTTTCGTTCTCATTGGAATCCATGAATTTCTTTAATTCATCCTTGATTTCCTCTATAACCCATGTTTTTTTGAGCAAGATGTTGTTCGGTTTCCAAGAGTTCCACTTTCTATCTCTGTTTTTTCTGCTATTGATTTCAACTTTGATGGCTTTATGGTCTGAGAAGATGCTTTGCAGTAATTCAATGGTATGGATTTTGTTGAGCATTGCATTATGGCCTATCACGTGGTCAATTCTGGAGAATGTTCCATGTGCACTGGAGAAGAAGGTGTAGTTGTCTGCTGCTGGGTGGAAAGTTCTGTATATATCAACGAGGTTTAGTTGGTTAATTGTGTCAATGAGGTCTTCTGTATCTTTACTGAGCTTTTTTCTAGATGATCTGTCTAGTAATGAGAGTGGAGTGTTAAAGTCTCCCACTATTATTGTGGAGTCATGTAACTCTCTTTTGAGCGTAGTCAGTGTTTCCTTGACATATTTAGGTGCTCTGACATTAGGTGCATAAATGTTTAATATAGTTAAGTCTTGCTTGTGTACTGAACCTTTCAGCAATAAATAGTGTCCATCTTTGTCCACCATGGTGGATTTGACATGAAAATTGATTTTGTCTGAGATTAGAGTTGCCACCCTTGCTCTTTGTTCATTGTTAGCTTGATATATATTCTCCATCCTTTAATTTTCAGTTTGTTCCTGTCTTTAGGTCTCAAGTGAGTTTCTTGTAGACAACATATGGATGGGTTGTGTCTTTTGATCCAAGATGACACTTGGTGTCTCCTTACTGGAGCATTCAGTCCATTCACATTCAATGTAATTATTGATAGGTATGTGTTCACTGCTGGCATCGTGATATGTTTATTTTTATGTTCATGTTTTCTCTGTTGTTCTTATTAGTCTGTTCCGAGACACTCTTTTTTGTGAGTTGATTTTTCACCTTTTTCAGAGCTGGTTTTGTAGTTGTTGAGACTCATGTGTTAGATTTCTTGAAATGGTATGATACATCTTTGTTGTGCTTTACAGCTGCCCCTATGAACCCCCTTAATATACTATTCATAAACCCAATTTTAATTACTACCAGTCTTGTCATCTTCCTCTCCATCTGGAAGGA
This sequence comes from Heterohyrax brucei, assembly GCA_028571685.1. Taxonomy (NCBI): domain Eukaryota; kingdom Metazoa; phylum Chordata; class Mammalia; order Hyracoidea; family Procaviidae; genus Heterohyrax; species Heterohyrax brucei. Next base: position 15,822,887 of record CM053142.1, on the reverse strand, counting down.
CTATAACGACTGTAGTACATCCCTCTTTTATTATGATGACACCATAGTTTTCATCATGATCACTGGATTGCTTCTTTCCAAATCAAAGCTGTGATTTACTTTGGAGCCTTCCCTAAATGAGTATTGAGTAGTGTGTCGTTCTAAAATATAAAGTTAGTGGTTTCGTTCTTCTAAGCCAAAGCCAAGGACTTCTTTCAGTATTTCTTGTAGTTTGGGTTTGGTTTTTACAAAGTCTCTGAGTTTCTGTTTATCTGGCAATGTCTTAATTTCATTTTCGTATTTGAAAGATAGTTTTGCAGGATATATAATTCTTGTTTGGAAGTTCTTCTCCTTCAAGACTTTGAATGTGTCGTGCCACTGTCTCCGTGCCAGCATGGTTTCTGCTGAGAAATCTGACGAGAGCCTACAGGGTTTCCCTCTGAATGTTAGCTTTGCCTTGAGTCTTGCTGCCTTTAAGAGTTCCTGCTTATGTTTCATTTTGTTAAGTTTGATTATAATATGTCTTGGAGTCTTTCTTTTGAGATCTATATTGGGTGGCATACGATATGCATCTGAGATGTCTATACTCCCTTCCTTCATGATTTCTGGGAAGTTTTCTTTCAGCAGCTCAGCAACAATACTCTCTGTGTTCTCAGATGTCTCACCCTGTTCAGGGGCTCCAATTAATCGAAGGTTGTTTCTCATAATAGAGTCCCACATGCTTCTTAATGTTTCTTCATTTTTCTTGCTTCTTTTTTCTGATTTCTGCTCATAGACACTGGCATCAGAAGCTCTGTCTTCCAAGCCAGAAATTCTTTATTCCATTTGTTCCATTCTGTTTTCTTGGGTTTGCATGGAAGTTTCTATGTCTTTGATTTTCTTCTTGATCTCTTGGATTTCAGAGTACTGCTGTTCCATCAGATCGAACAACTTGCTTAATTTTTCATTTTGTTCTACTGCATTTTGTATAAGGTCTAGAAGGGCTCTGTATATAATCAATTTGTATTCACTTCCTGATGCTTTCATAACAGTTTCTTCATCTGGAAAACTCCTTGGTTGCTTTATTTGGGAGCCTTCTGAAGCCATGAGTGATTGCTTGTATGCCAAAATTGTCTGTTGCTTTTTGGATCCCATGTGAGTATATAGAGGCTGGAAGAGGTACTGTGAGGATTGATTGCAAATGTTTCTCTAGGCTGTCTTCAAATGTAAAGCAAAAGGTATCTGACCAGTTCACAAGTCTGTTAAGTTTTCAGGTGTAGAGGTCCCTCTTCTCATCTGACAAAGTAAGCGCCCCTATATCCAACCCCAGATGATAACAAACTAGTTCAGAATACAGCAATGCTACTGCCCTGGTGGCCTCTGCTGACAGGGCCTAGCCTTATCCAACACTGCGTCGAATATTGGTTTTGTGATAGAAAAGCGTTCTCTTGTGGGCAGGCTCTGGCTCCCAAGCTAAGAATTAGGTCCAGCTGCGGCCACTGTACCCAAGATGGCGTCCTCCACACAGGCAGCAGACAGGGGGGCTAAAGATGCCGAGAGGCAGCCATTCCTCCACTTCCGCTGCAGGGCCCCCAAGGCAGGCAGCACTGTGCAAAATCACCACTTCTCTGACGGAGAAGCACTGTCCCGTTTGCAGGTGCTGGCTCCCAGGCTAAGAACAAGATCCCGGTACCAACATGGCGTCCCGCACCCAGACCACGGAGCTCCACACAAACCCCACTGAGGCAGCTACAAAACGAAAGGCTCAAAGTGTCTAAATTAACAGAGTCCCGAGCCTGGCTCTCAGAGTATGGGAATTTCGCCTGCCTATCCCCCCAGCAGCGTGTCTGAGTCCATCTGCTGGGCAAGGCCCAGCTCCGCCCGCCAGCTGAGACAGAGAAAAAAAAGTCGAAATGGTGCGTTTACCTTCCGTGTGTGAGAGCCGGGGCTAGCCGGGAGCAAGAGTCAGCGAAAGAGAGGAGGGTTTTCGTTGAGTGGTATGAAGTCCCAATCAACAGCTCTGTGCCGTGTCCTGAGGCTGATTAGGGGATCAGAAGGCTCTGTTTGATTGTCAATTCAGATCTTGGTTTCAAGAGGGATATACGGAGACGTGTGCCTAGTCGGCCATCTTGACTCCGCCCCCAACATGGATTTATTTTCAAAGATTCAATCAGCCTTGCATACCTGCTGAATTCAATTTGCTTATATTTTATTGAAGACTTTTGCATTGAAGTTCATGAGATAACTGGACAACAGTTTTAGTTTAATGCTAGTTTATTAATTTGTGGTACTGTTTTTATCTGTTCTTCATGTCAGCATAAAACTAGCCCCATAAAATGAGTTGAGTAATGTTCCCTCCTCCTCTACATTCTAGCATTATGTGAAGTTGGTGTTTTTTTTCACACTTTGTAAAATTGTCCAGTAAGACCATCTGGGCCTGAAGATTTCCTTTAAAGATTTTTAATTGTGAGCTCAATTTCTTTGATGTAGAACTATTCAAAGTATCTATTTCTTCTTTTTCGAGTTTTGGTATTTGTGTTGTGAAGGGCACTCACATGGTTCTAAGCTGCTGAGCTTATAAGCATAAAGTTATTTACAGAATTCCCTAATTATCTTAATTTAAGAAGCCCTAGGGATGCAGTCGTTAAGGGTGTGGCTACTAATGGAAAGGTTGGTGTTTCAAACCCATGAGCTGATCCAAAAGAGAAAGATATGGCCAACTGCTCCCATAAACATATACAGCCTTGGAAACCTGTGGGGGGCTGTTCTACTCTGTCCTGTAGGATTGGTATGAATTGGAATACACTCAAAGGTAAGAGGGTTTTATTTTTTTTAAAAATCCTTTAAATACCTTCAGGATTCATCATATTTCATTTCATTCCTGCTATAGGTAATCAAAGACTTCTCTCTTTTTATGTTTGTCAGTATAGCTAGAGTTACATCAAGTTTATTGATATATATATATATTTCAGTTTTTTTATTATTATGATGATTGAATGAAAACGTACATTCCCATACAAATTTGCATGGTCTCCACTAGTCTGCCTGCATGGTGACAGCACACTCCTCCTCTCTGCTCCACACATGTCCTATCCCCGCAACAGTCTTCTATCCCTTCCTCTCCACCCACTCCCCTTCCTCCAGCATGAGGTCAGCAGGACAACATCCTATAGATGCACAGAACCATAAACTGATACCCATCTTTTTAATTTCATTCATTTCTATTCTATTATTCACTTCATTCTGTTTGCCTAGGATTCATTCTGTTCTTTTTTGTATTTTTTTACAGCAGGAACTTACTGATTTGAAATCATTCTTCTTTTCTAATGTAAATGGAAACGCTAAGAAATTTCACTCTCAATATTACCTTAGCTGCATCCCACCTGTTTTGAAATATCTTCATCTTCATTAAATATTATGTATTTTGTTTTAACTTCAAGACCTCTTCTTTGCCTTATGAATTATGTAGATACATGTCATTGAATCTCCAAGTGTTTTGAAATTCTCATTGTCTTTCTGTTACAGATTTCTGGTTTGATTATACTATGACCAGAAAATATACTCTATATAATCTAAACACTTTTAAATTAGTTGAGACTTGTTGTATGGCCTAGAATATGGCCTAGTTTGGTGAATGTTCCATAGACACTTAAACAAAAAAAAAATCTGGTTTTATGTGGCATGTTCTACATACATTAATTCAATCTTACGGTTTGACCATTTGGTTAAGTTCTTTGGTAATCTTGCTGATTTTCCATACAGTAGTGGTATGAATTACTGAGAGTCATAGGTTGAAATTCTCAACTGTATTTGTGGATCTGCCTTTTCTCTATCTATCTTTATCAACTTTTCTTTAGTGTATTTTGAGGGTCTGTTGTTTAGTGTGTACACATTAAGGATCATTATGTCTTCTTGATGGACTGATCCTTTTACAACTATGTGATGCCTTTCTTTTTTAAAGTTTTCCCTGGCTAATTCTTTTCAGAAGTAGACTGCTGGGTCCTTCTTAATTAGTTGGTCTTAGCCTGGAAGCACAGCTGAAACTTGTCTGCCATGGTTGACCCTGCTGGTACCTAAATATCAGTGGCATAGCTTCGCACATCACAAGCAAGCCTCCACCGACACCTAAGTGGGGGCTGCTCACTCTACAGGAAAACTATTAAATGACTCAGGGAGCATCAAAAGAAGATGGAAGGCGTACACAGAGTCATTATACCAGAAAGAACTGGTTGATGTTCAGCCATATGAAGAGGTAGCATATGATCAGGAACCAATGGTACCAAAGGAAGAAGTCAAAGCTGCACTGAAGGCATTGACAAAAAACAAGGCTCCACGAAATGAAAGAATATCAGTTGAGCTATTTCAACAAATAGATGCAGCACTGGAAGAGCTCACTAGTCTACGCCAAGAAATTTGGAGGACAGCTATCTGGCCAACTGACTGGAAGAGATCTATATTTATGCCCATTCCAAAGACAGATGATCCAATCAAATGCAGAAATTACCAAATAATGTCGTTAATGTCACACACAAGCAAAATTTTGCTCAAGATCATTCAAAAGCAACTACAACAGTCTATTGACAAGGAACTGCGAGTAATTTGAGCTGGATTCAGAAGAGGATGTGCAATCAGGGATATCATCACTGATGTAAGATGGAACTTGGCTGAAAGCAAAGAATACCAGAAAGATGTTTACTTGTGTTTCATTGACAATGCAAAAGCATTCAACTGTGTAGATCATACTAAATTATGGCTAACGTTGTAAAGAATAGGGATTCCAGAACATCCAATTGTGCTCTTGAGGAATATGTATACCGATCAAGAGGCAGTTGTATAAACAGAATAAGGGGACACTGCATAGTTTAAAGTCAGGAAAGGTATGTGTCAGGGTTGTATCCTCTCATGATCCCTTTTCAGTCTGTATGCCAAGAAAGTCATCCAAGTAACTGGATTATACAAAGAACGAGGCATCAGGGTTGAATCATGATGACTCATTAACAGTCTGTATTACACAGACAACACTACCTTACTTGCTGAAAATGAAGAAGACTTGAGACACTTACTGATGAAGGTCAAAGACCACAGCCTTCACTATGGAATGCACCTCAACATCAAGAAAACAAAAATCCTCACAACTGTACCAATAAGCAACACTGTCATAAATGGAGAAAATAATGAACTTGTCCAGGATTTCACTTTACTTGGATCTACAATCAACACCCCAGGAGGCAGCAGCCAAGAAATCAAAAGACACATTGCATTCAGAAAATCTGCTGTCAAGGACTTCTTTCAAGTATTCAAGAATAAAAATACCACCTTGAAGACTAAAATGTGCCTGACCCAAGCCATGGTATTTTCAATTGCATCACATGCATGCAAGAGCTGGACAACGAACAAAGAAGACAGAAGAAGAACTGATGTCTTTGAATTGTGGTGTTGGAGAAGAATGTTGAATGTACCATGGGCCTCCAAAAGAACAAACAGATCTGTTCTGGAAGAAGTACAAACAGAGCTCTCCCTGGAAGCAAAGATGGCAAGACTGCATCTTACATACTTTGGAAATGGTGTCAGGAAAGATCAGTCCCTGGAGAAGGACATCATGCTTGGTGAAGTGAAGGATCAGCAAAAAAGAGGAAGACCCTTGATGAAATGTTTTGACACAATAGCCGCACAATGACCTTAAGCATAAAAGCGATTGTGGACACGACACAAGACTGGGAAGTGTTCCATTCTATTGTTCATAGCATCACTATGAGTCAGGACCAATTCAACGGCACCTGACAACAATGTCTTTCTTTGCTGCCAATAATTTTCTTTATTCTGAAGTCCACCTTATCTATAGTAATATAATTTTGCTTTTTAAATTAATATTAGCATGCTATATCCTTTGCCATCCTTTTACCTTCTACCAACCTATGTCAGTTATTCAAGGTGAGTTTCTTGTAGACAACATATTATTGGATCCTGTTTTTTTCATTTACTCTCCAAGTTTCTGTTTTTTAATTAGTGTATTTAGACTCCTTACATTTCCAGTAATTACTGATAAAAGTAGAGATTAAGGCCACCTTTTTCAATTATCTGTTTTCACTTTATTTCCTTTGGTCTTTGTTATTCTATTTATCTTTTCTTACCTTCCTGTGGGCCACTTAATGTTTTAAAGATTCAGTTTTTACTTCATTATCATGTTTTAGAGTCCTAGTGGTGCAATAGTTAAGAGTTCACCTACTAACCAGAAGGTCAGCCATTTGAATCTCCCAGCCACACCTTGGAAATCCTACAGGGCAGTTCTAGTCTGTCCTATTAGTTTGCTACGAGTCAGAAATGACTCCATAGCAACACGTTTTTGTTTGCTTATTTTCTTAGCATGTTTTTGTATGTACCAATTTGCAGAGTTAAGTGGTTCCTCTACATATCACAATACACATACAAATTTATCACTATTTACTGACAATTGATGTTTTATCATTTTGATTGGTGTGTAAAATCTGACTTTCTTTTAGGCCATCCTACCCTCTCTATAGAAACTCTGGTGGTGTAGTGGTTAAATGCTACAGCTGCTAATCAAAAGATGGGCAGTTCAAATACACCAGATGCTCCTTGGAAACTCTATGGTGCAGTTTTACTCTGTCCTACAGGGTTGCTATGAATCAGAATCGACTCAGTGGCAGTGGGATTGGGTTTTTTACCCTACCTATTACAGAGCCCTATGACATAGTAGGTAAGTACTTAGCAGTTCAAGCCTACCAAACACTCTACAGGAAAAAGATGTGGCGGTTGAATTCACAAAGATTAAAGGCTTGAGAACTATATGGGGTCATTCTACTTTGGCTTATGAGTCACTATTTGTAGGAACTGATGGCAATGGGCTACCCTCCTGTTTTTTTAAATACAATTATTTTAAATATTTGTTTTACATACACTGAGCACCATATCAGCTATTAGTACATTATTTTTTCTTCAACCATGAAATACAATTAAAGAAACATCTGAAAATGAATAGTTATTTTTACTCATTCCAGTTCCACTTTTCTTCCTGATGTTATATTTCTTTATCATTTCAGTTCTGTTTAAAGAACTTCTTTTAACCATCCTTTGAGAACAGATTTGCTGGTGACAAATTCCATTAGTTATTCTTTGTCTGATGATGTCTTTATTTTCCCTTCATTTCTGAAGGATATTTACCAAATACATGACTCTCAGCTGACAAGACTTTTCTTTCAGAATTTGTAAAATTTTGTGTTACTTTATTAAGATAAGAAACCTACCATCACACTAATTAGTTTTCCCCTATAAGAAATGTGTAGTTTCTCTCTTGTTCTTTTTAAGATTTCCTCTGCCTTTAGTTTTTTTAAAGTTTAGTTACAAATCATATCCTAATATGGATTTCTTTGCATTTACCCTATTTGAAACTCACTCAGCTTCTTAAATCTGTAGATTTAGGTCCTTCACCAAATTTGGAGAGTCTTTAGTCATTATTTCTTTAAATATTTTTTCATACTCATTCTTTAACACCTCTTCCCCTTGAGGACTTGTGGCTGTGTGTTAAGCCTCTTACTAAGACCCAGTAACACCACTCTCACAAAACTGGAGCTCCCTAGCTTGTCATGGATGGAGTTTCATAAGAATATAATATGAGCTGATACCTTGCCAGTGAGAGTGAGGCACTGCCTCATTGCCTCCAAGTGAGGATTTACTCTCAATTCCTCACTACATTTCTGATACTAGGACAGGAAGGTGAAGGACTGACTCAAAGGGTGAGAGTCAGGGTGAGAAAGGAAGCTCAGGGTGAGAATGGAAGCTCAGCTTTATTGCTGCAGGGTGAGAATGGAGGCTCAGCTCCCTGCTAGGCATTGCTAACACCAAGTGAAGTAGGGGAGATGAGAAGTAGAGTATCCACTAACTCCATCTCCTACCACTTCTTTGATGTATACTGGTGGGAAGGCTCAGCTCCCCACTGCTTCCAAGTGAGTTAATTTTAGGAAAAAATAATAATAATCTGACATAATTATAGAGGCAAGATGAAACAGAGAGATAAAAAACTTCAATTACAAGAAAAATAATATGTATACAATTCTAATGATTTCACTTGAGATGATAGGATGAACTAAAATAATAGCCTCAAGGATTAAAAAAAAAGAAGAAGAAAAAGAAAGAATACATCCTGAAAAAAAAAAATTTAGTATCTCATAAAAATGGGGTCCTAGGCAGAGGGAAGAAAAACAGATGATTAGAGAAAGAATAGAGCAATTAAAAGAAAAAAATAGGAGGTGCTCTTTAGAGTACTTGAGATATGAGTAAAACATTCAAGTAGAAATATCCGATATAACAAGAAATACATATTTGGGACTTAAAAGTGAGCCAGAACACATATTTGGAAAGCATCATTGTAGAATTGATATAGATGTAAAAATACATTCGTTCTTTGTTTAAAAGAATAAAAAGAGACAGGGGGCGGAGTCAAGGTGGTGGACTAAGCCCACGTCTCCTTATATCCCTCTGGAAACCACGACCTGAATTGACAATCAAACAGAGCCTTCTGATCACCTAATCAGCCTCAGGACATGGCACAGAGTTGTTAATTGGGACTTCATACCACTCAGCGAAAAACCTCCTCTCTTTCGCTGACTCCCGCTCCTGGCTAGCCCCGGCTCTCACTGACGGAAGGTAAACGCACCAGTTTGACTTTCTTTTTCCTCTGTCTGGGCTGGTGGGTGGAGCTGGATCCTGCCTGGCGGCTGGAATCAGACGCACTGCTGGGGGGAAAGGCAGGCGAAATTTCCATATTCTGAGAGCCAGGCTCGGGACTCTGTTAATCTAGACACTTTGAGCCTTTTGTATTGTAGCTGTCTCAGTGGGGTTTGTGTGGAACTCTGCGGTCAGGGTGCGGGACGCCATGTTGGTACTGAGATTTTAGCGGGACCTCGTTCTTAGCCTGGGAGCCAGCGCCTGCAAACGGGACAGCGCTTCTCCATCAGAAAAGTAGTGATTTTGCACAGTGCTGCCTGCATTGGGGGCCCTGCAACAGAAGCAGAGGAATCGCTGCCTCTCGGCACCTGTAACCCCTCTGTCTGCTGCCTGTGTGGAGGACGCCATCTTGGGTACGGTGGCCGCAGCTGGACCTAATTCTTAGCTTGGGAGCCAGAGCCTGCCCACAGGAGAGCACTTTTCTATCACAAAACCAGTACTCGACGCAGTGTTGGATAAGGCTAGGCCCTGTCAGCAGAGGCCTACAGGGCAGTAGCATTGCTGTATTCTGAACTAGTTTGTTATCATCTGGGGTTGGATATAGTGGTGCTTACTTTGTCAGATGAGAAGAGGGACCTCTACACCTGAAAACCTAACTGACTTCTGAACTGGTCAGATACCCCTTGCTTTACATTTGAAGACAGCCTAGAGAAACATTTGGAATCCATCTTCATAGTACCTCTTCCAACCTCTATATACTCACATGGGACCCAAAAAGCAACAGACAATTGTGGCATACAAGCAATCACTCATGGCTTCAGAAGGCTCCCAAATAAAGCAACCAAGGAGTTTTCCAGATGAAGAAACTGTTATGAAAGCATCAGGAAGTGAATACAAATTGATTATATACAGAGCCCTTCTAGACCTTATACAAAATGCAGCAGAACAAAATGAAAAATTAAGCAAGTTGTTCGATCTGATGGAACAGCAGTACTCTGAAATCCAAGAGATCAAGAAGAAAATCAAAGACATAGAAACTTCCATGCAAACCCAAGAAAACAGAATGGAACAAATGGAAAAAAGAATTTCTGACTTGGAAGACAGAGCTTCTGATGCCAGTGTCTATGAGCAGAAATCAGAAAAAAGAAGCAAGAAAAATGAAGAAACATTAAGAAGCATGTGGGACTCTATTATGAGAAACAACCTTCAATTAATTGGAGCCCCTGAACAGGGTGAGACATCTGAGAACACAGAGAGTATTGTTGCTGAGCTGCTGAAAGAAAACTTCCCAGAAATCATGAAGGAAGAGACTATAGACATCTCAGATGCATATTGTATGCCACCCAATATAGATCTCAAAAGAAAGACTCCAAGACATATTATAATCAAGCTTAACAAAATGAAATATAAGCAGGAACTCTTAAAGGCAGCAAGACTCAAGGCAAAGCTAACATTCACAGGGAAACCCTGTAGGCTCTCATCAGATTTCTCAGCAGAAACCATGCTGGCACGGAGACAGTGGCACGACACATTCAAAGTCTTGAAGGAGAAGAACTTTCAACCAAGAATTATACATCCTGCAAAACTATCTTTCAAATACGAAAATGAAATTAAGACATTGCCACATAAACAGAAACTCAGAGACTTTGTAAAAACCAAACCCAAACTACAAGAAATACTGAAAGAAGTCCTTGGCTTTGGCTTAGAAGAACGAAACCACTAACTTTATATTTTAGAACAACACACTACTCAATACTCTACTCATTTAGGGAAGCCTTCAAAGTAAATCACAGCTTTGATTTGGAAAGCAGCAATCCAGTGATCATCATGAAAACTATAGTGTCATCATAATAAAAAGACGGATGTACTACAGTCGTTATAGTCCTTCCAGATGGAGAGGAAGATGACAAGACTGGTAGTAATTAAAATTGGGTTTATAAATAGTATATTAAGGGGGTTCATAGGGGCAGCACAACAAAGATGTATCATACCATTTCAAGAAATCTAACATACGAGTCTCAACAACTATAAAACCAGCTCTGAAAAAGGTAAAAAATCAACTCACAAAAAAGAGTGTCCCAGAACAGACTAATAAGAACAACAGAGAAAACATCAACATAAAAATAAACATATCACAATGGCAGCACTGAACACATACCTATCAATAATTACATTGAATGTGAATGGACTGAATGCTCCAGTAAAGAGACACCGAGTGTCATCCCGGATGAAAAGACACGACCCATCCATATGTTGTCTACAAGAAACTCACTTGAGACCTAAAGACAGGAACAAACTGAAAATTAAAGGATGAAAGAATATATATCAAGCTAACAATGAACAAAGAAGAGCAAGGGTGGCAATTCTAATCTCAGACAAAATCAATTTTCATGTCAAATCCACCATGGTGGACAAAGATGTACACTATTTATTGCTGAAAGGTTCAGTACACAAGCAAGACCTAACTATATTAAACATTTATGAACCTAATGTCAGAGCACCTAAATATGTCAAAGAAACACTGACTACGCTCAAAAGAGAGTTACATGACTCCACAATAATAGTGGGAGACTTTAACACTCCATTCTCATTACTACACAGATCATCTAGAAAAAAGCTCAGTAAGGATACAGAAGACCTCACTGACACAATTAACCAACTAAACCTCATTGATATATACAGAACTTTCCACCCATCAGCAGACAACCACACCTTCTTCTCCAGTGCACATGGAACATTCTCCAGAATTGACCACGTGATAGGCCATAATGCAATGCTCAACAAAATCCATACCATTGAATTACTGCAAAGCATCTTCTCAGATCATAAAGCCATCAAAGTTGAAATCAATAGCAGAAAAAACAGAGATAGAAAGTGGAACTCTTGGAAACCGAACAACATCTTGCTCAAAAAAAACATGGGTTATAGAGGAAATCAAGGATGAATTAAAGAAATTCATGGATTCCAATGAGAACGAAAACACTTCCTACCAGAACCTATGGGATACAGCCAAAGCAGTGCTCAGAGGTCTGTTTATCTCCATAAATGCACACATCTGGAAGGAAGAAAGAAACCAAATCAAGGAACTAACTCTACAGCTTGAACAAGTAGAAAGAGAACAACAGAGGAACCCCTCGGGCACCAGAAGAAATGAGATCATAAAGATTAGAGCAGGGCTAAATGAATTAGAGAATAGAAAAACAACTGAAAAAATGGAAAAGACCAAAAGCTGGTTTTTTGAAAAGATCAACAAAATTGATAAACCACTGGCTAAACTTACTAAAGAAAAGCAGGAAAGGAAACAAATAACCCAAATTAGAAATGAGAGCGGAGTTGTCACCACAGATGCAACAGAAATCAAAAATATCATAACAGAATACTATGAAAGACTGTACTCTAACAAATTTGAAAACCTAGGGGAAATGGACCAATTCCTTGACTCATACCACCTACCCAAATTATCACAACGTGAAGCAGAACAACTTAATAAACCCATCACAAAGGAAGAGATTGAAAAGGTCATCAAAACACTGCCAACCAAAAAACGTCCGGGCCCAGGTGGCTTCATGGCAGAATTCTACCAAGCATTTAGAGAAGAGTTATCCCCAATACTACTGAGACTATTTCACAGTATAGAAAGGGAAGGAGTACTCCCAAACTCATTCTATGGAGCTAGCATAACCCTGATACCTAAGCCAGGGAAAGATCCAACAAAGACAGAGAACTACAGACCGATATCACTCATGAACCTAGATGCAAAAATCTTCAACAAAATTCTTGCCAACAGAATACAACAACATATCAAGAAAATAATCCATCATGACCACGTGGGATTCATACCAGGGATGCAAGGCTGGTTCAACATCAGGAAAACCATTAATGTGATTAACCACATAAATATCACAAAAGACAAAGATCACCTGATTTTGTCCATTGATGCCGAAAAGGCATTTGATAAAGTCCAACACCCATTCATGATAAAAACTCTTAGCAAAATGGGCATAGACGGCAAATTCCTCAACACAATAAGGGCCATTTATACAAAGCCAATTGCCCATATCATCCTGAATGGAGAGAGACTGAAAGACTTTCCCCTGAGATCAGGAACTAGACAGGGATGCCCACTGTCACCTCTCCTATTCAACATTGTGCTAGAAGTTCTAGCCAGAGCAATTAGACAAGACGAAGAAATAAAGGGCTTCTGCATCGGCAAAGAGGAAGTTAAAATCTCCCTGTTCGCAGATGATATGATTGTATATGCAGAGAACCCCAAGGAATCTATACCTAAGCTACTCAAACTGATAGAAGAGTTCAGCACAGTCTCAGGATACAAGATAAACATAAGTAAATCAGTAGGTTTCCTTTATACCATCAACAAGACTGTTAAGGAGGAAATTATTACATCAATACCATTTACGAAAGCCCCTAAGAAGATAAAGTACCTAGGAATTAATCTAACCAGAGAAACAACAGATCTTTACAAAGAGAACTACAAGCCCTTACTACAAGAATAAAAAGAGACAGAGCCGAGGTATGGAGATGTAGGAAAATAAAAGAACGAAAGAAAAGCTAGCAAAATAATAAAGAGTGACCAGGCCCAAAACTGAAGTATTCCAAATAAAACCAAACACAGTGGTAGACTACCAGTGTCCGGGTTCTGTGGATCATGGTACAGGGGACATCCAGGTCAATTGGCATAACCAAGTTTTTTAAGCAAATGTTCTGCATCCCACTTTGGTAAGTGGTGTGTGGGATCTTAAAAGCTTGCCAAGCAGCCATTTAAGAAGTATTAACTGGGTATGGAACAGAAAGGAGGAGTGTGCTGTCACCAGGCAAGGAGAGCAGTAGGAGCTGTACACAGGCAGGCACGTAAATCTAAACTGGATTGTATGCTTTCACTCCATCACAATAAATAAATAATATATATGTATTTAAAAAAAGAAGTATTAATTGGTCTCAATGTACCTGGAGCAAAGGAGCAAGGAGAGCTTCAAAGACACGAGGGAAGTGCCAGCCCAAGCAGAAAGGGCCACATATACCAGAGAATACGTCAACATGAGACCAGAAGAACTAGATGGTGTCCAATCACCACCTGAGGCTGCCTTTACAGGGAACTCAACAGAGTCCCTGATACAGTGAATGAAACATGAGATGCAGGACTCCCACTCTAGTATAAAGACCAGACACAATGGTCTGATGGACTGGAGGGTCCACAGAAGACATGGGCCCTGAACTCTCTGTTAGTCCAGAACTGAAACCATTCTGGAAGCCAACTTTTCAGGCAAACATGGAACTGGTATATAAGCCATATAATGTATGCTTGCTGGCTTGGGGATATACAGGAGACTAACTAAGAGGCTCCTGGTCAAACATAAGAGGAAAAGACAGAGGGTACAGAAGAGGTTTAAACAGACATGAGAAATAGGGCTTAGAGGGGAGGAGCGTGCTGTTGCAGTGTGGAGAGAGTAGCTAGGGTCGCATGACAAAGTGTGTGTTTCTGTAGGAGAAACTGACTATAATTATAAACTTTCACTTAAATACAATGAAGAAATAAATCAACAATTATAAGTCTTAATAAAAGAACCTATCCAAAAAAAAACCTCTGAACAAGAATCCTTAAACTGGTAAAAGGTGGAGTGGGTGCTATGCTTCACCCCCAAGCTCCCCTTTAGAAATTCAAGGCTTATACTCCCAGCTGTTGAGAGCAGTGACGAAGACCACCCTGTACTGTCTGCCTCCTGAGGAACTGCCTTGTCTGAAGGAAGGTGCCTTGCCCAAGAAGAGATGTGTCACCTTCCCGTGACAGCCTTCATCCAATGCCTGCTCCTACATCCAATATCAAAGGCAGAGTATAAAAGCCCAGCCCCCTCACTGCTACTCTAGATAACACTGCCCAGCCTCGGACCTTCCCATAGGATAAGGTGAGGCATCTGTAGAGACTGCATCACAAGCCTGCTTTGTCCCCTACCTCATCTGCTTCCCTACCTCATCTGCTTCCCTCCCTTTGGCATGTTGTGGTCCCAAGAGCACTCCTTAACAAACTTCTTGCATGCTAACGAAAAAAAAGAAAGAAAGAAAAGAAAAAAAGAAGACAGAGAAGCTGGAAATCAGCTAGATAATCAGATAGTCCAATAAGGGGAAGATAAGCATCAGTATTTATGCAATCATTAAATGCTACAGATCATGGAAACAAACTAAGAACTCTATGCATGGCTTACTCAGATTCTCTTACCTACCACTACCACCAACCCAAACATATTCTATGGTGGTCTGGTAACCACTAATAACCTGATGTCTGTATACATTTGCCTATTCTATATATTTCATATAAGTGGAATCACATGTTATCATCAAGGTGTTCATGAAGAATGAAATATTCTTTATTACATAGAGGTACCTCATCAAATTGTGAAAAGAGTTTACAATCCAGATGTTGCAAAGCCCGCTATGCCCAGTAGAACTTTCTAACAGCAGCTCCATGTGGCTACCGAGCACGTAAAATGTGGCTATTGTGATTAAAGAACTGAATTATTTATCTAATCTAATTTAATTTTAATAACCACATGTGGCTAGCAGCTACTATATTGAACAGCGCCATTTCAGACTACCAAAAATTTCAAATAGAACATCTCTAGTCAGGGCAAACTGACTAGAACTTACGCTTTGATTTTCAAATGCTTTGTATAACAATAATAACTGAACTCTTATCTTATATTCAATACTAATTATATATCCTTCTCATTATTTTTAATTCTATTAATCCTTATATGTACTTACGTAGGTTTAGACAACACGGTTTTCAAGGAATATTTAGACCCATGTTCAAGTTGATGTCTCAGGTCTTCAAGTTTTTGCATCTGCGTTATGACTTGTGCAATGCCAGAAGACACTGTTTTATCATGTACTGGGAGATCTTCTTCAGAAAAAATTTGATCTGTACTTAACTAAAGTAGTAGAATTAACAATAAAGTAAAATAATTCAATGCAATCCAAGATATTTAAAAGCAATACTAAAATAAATGCCCCTCCAATGTCCTCACTGTGATCAATTATACAAAAATAGTAATTTCCTCTCAAAAGCTAATATTCCTTATTACTTACAATACCTAAAGGTCTGTAAAGCTGGTGTTTTTCAGTTTGCATGAGGAAGACTGAGACCCAT
The DNA here is from genome assembly GCA_028571685.1 of Heterohyrax brucei. Taxonomy (NCBI): domain Eukaryota; kingdom Metazoa; phylum Chordata; class Mammalia; order Hyracoidea; family Procaviidae; genus Heterohyrax; species Heterohyrax brucei. The sequence continues at coordinate 15,807,082 of CM053142.1, read as the reverse complement.
TTGGGTATCTAAAACTTTTGGAATAGACCAAGCTAAAAAGTAATAAGCAGTGAGAGGTCAATAAGATTGAAACAATAAGATGATAGATCAAAACTAGTATTCTAAGCAATAAATCTGCTTAAAGAAGGTTCAGCAAACATGTGTCCAATAAACCACAATGAAAAATCTAGAAACAGTCATTGCGTAAAACTAGAAACAAGCAGAATAACCACTAGGGGTCAGAAAGTTTTCATAAGAGAACAACAGACGTCCAACCATGGAGAAACCTCCAGTTCTTAAAATGTGAGAGAAAGTTGGAGAAGTAGTCAGAAGAAGAGGAAAACAATAAAAACAAGGAGGAGGAGGAGGACAGAGGATGAGAGAAGAGGAAGTGGAAGTCAAGACACAGTTCTATACCCTAGCAAAGACAAATTCCAGCTGTGGAGAATTAAAATAGAAACAATTTTAGAGGAAGAACAAAAGGGGGGGAAGTATAAGATGAAAGCTTGAGAGACCCCAGGATTTAACAGCTGAATAAAGAAGATGACACTGAAAAGTAGACAGCCAAAAAGATAAAACAATAGCACACCAGTAAACCAGTTGCCAATAAGTCGATGCTGACTCACTGCAGCCCCATGTGTGTCAGAGTAGTACTGTGCTTCATGGGGTTTTCAATGGCTGATTGTTCTGAAAGTGGGTCACCAGATCTTTCTTCTAAGGCTCTTGTGGGTGGACTTGAATCTCTAATCTTTTGGTTACCAGCCAAGCATGTTAACTGTTTGCACCACACAGGGACTCCAAAACAATAGTCAGGAGACTGTAATTGCAGTGTTTTTTAAAAGAGAAGTGATCAATAACATTAACTATAGCTGTGGCAAAGAAAAATGCGTGTTGAATTTACCTCTTCTAACCCTCTACTTCACAAAGAATATCCTTTTCTAGAGACTGATCCCTCCTGATAACAGATGCGAAGTATGTGAGATGTAGTCTTACACTTCTTGCTTTTAAGGTGCATTCTGATTGTACTGAAAACCCTAGCAGTGTAGTGGTTAAGTTTACGGCTGCTACCCAAATGTCAACAGTTCAAATCCACCTTGGAAACTCTACGGGCAGTTCTATTGTCTTATAAGCTTACTATGGATGGAATCAACTTGACCACGACAGGCTTGGTTCTTTTTTCTGTTTTGTGTTGGTATTTCTTCCAAGACAGATTTGTTCATTCTTTTGGCAGTTAATGGTGTAGGCAATATTCTTCACCAACACCGCAATTCAAAAACATCACTTCTTAGGTCTTTTGTATTCATCCCCCAGCTTTCACATGCATATGAGGTAATAGAAAACACTATGGCTTAGATCAGGCACAGCTTAGTCTTCAAGGTGACACCTCTGCTTTTTAACAAAGCAAAAGAAGTCTTTTGCAGCAGATTTGCCCAGTGCAGTGTGTTTTTTTATTTCTTCACTGTGCTTCTGTGGTTGCTGTAAAATGAAATCCTTGACAATTTAAAACTTTTCTCCACTTACCAATATGTTGCTTACTGGTCCAGTTGTGAGGATATTTGTTTTCTTGATGGTAAAGTGTAATCTATACTGAAGCCTGTGCTCTTTGATTTCCATCTATAAGTGCTTCAAGTTCTCTTTCCTTTGAACAAGCAAGGTTGTATCATCTGTGTAACACATGCTGTTAATGGGTCTTCCTTCAATCCTGATACCACATTCTTCTTCATATAGCCCAGTTTATTAGATTATTTGCTCAGCATATGCAATGAATAAATTATGCTTAAAGGATACAACCCTGATGCCCACTTTTCTTGAGTATAAACCATACAGTGTTCTCCTGTTCTGTTTGAATGACTGTCTCTTGATCCATGTACAGTTTCTTTATGAGTACAGTGAAGTGTTCTGGAATTTACATTCTTCACAGTGCTATCTATAATTGCCCATAATCTACACAGTGAATGCCTTCGCACAGTCAATGAAACATAGGTAAGCATCTTTCTGGTATTCTGACTTTCAGCCGAGATTCCGTTGGTATCCTGCTTGAATTTCTGAATTCAACGTACTACCATAACTACTTTTGAATGATCTTCAGGAAAATTTTGCTTGCAGGTGATATTAATGATATTATTTGATAATTTCTACATTCTCTTGAATCACATTTATTTGGAATAGTCATAAACACAAATCTTTTCCAATCAGTTGGTCAAGTAGTTGCCTTCACCATTTCTTGGCATACAGCACTTCTAGCGCTGTATCCATTTGTTGAAATCTCTCAAATGGTATTCTGCCAATTCCTGTAGCCTTGCTTTTTGTCAATGTCTTCAGTGGAGCTTGGACCTCTTCCTTCAGTACCAAGAGTTTCTGATCATATGTGAACTGGCAATTAAGTTCGCGAACTCATCCTAGAAAAAGTGCTACATAACTCTTGCTGAATATCACTATGGTCACCTGCAAAGTACTCCTCTAGGGAAGCTATGCACCAATTCCAGTGCCTATTCTACTCTTCAAAGCAATTTTGGAACTCTTTTTCTGAAATGGCCATCAAAGCTGTCATTATGTTACCCCTGATGTCCTGAATGTCATCAAAATGTCTTCCTTTCAGTATTTCCTTTATTTAAAGGGAAAGAAAAAGTCACTGGGGGCCAGAGCAGATGAGTAGGGAGTGTATTCCAACATAGTGACTTGTTTCCTGGCTAAAAACTCCCTCACAGACAGCTATACAATTAAGTTCACGAACTTGCCACCATGCCACCGTGTGCAATGGCCATTCCAGAAAGTTTCCAAATCACTTTGAAGGATGGACTAGGCACTACTGGCAGTACTCCTAAGGGGAGCACTTCCAAGGTGATCATAGTGGCATTCAGCAATGAGGTAAGTAGCACTTAGAACAATTAAGTTGACAAACTTGTCAGACCTTGTAATGCTGCCTCCTGAAATGCTTAAACATTGAGCTGTTCTTCTTGATACAGTGATGTATATTTCTTCTATCTTCCACTGACACTTCCTATGCCGTGTAATATTTTCCTTATAGAATCTTTCAGCTTGAAATTTGAGGCTTGAGTTTTTAATTCAATTTTTCTACTTGAAAAAAGCCAAACGTGTTCCTCCCTTTTGGTTTTCTAACCCCAGGTCTTTGCACGCATCATCGTAATACTGGACTCCGTCTTCTCGGCCTGCCCTGTGAAATCTTCTGTTCACCTCTTTCACTCCATAATTCATTTCATTTGCTTTAGCTATTCTGCATTCAAGAGCAAGTTTCAGAGTCTCTTCTGATATACATTTTGGTCTTTTCTTTCTTTCCTGTCTTTTTAATGACTTCTTATTTTTTCCTTGTATTATATTTTTATATCATTCCACAACTCATCTGGTCTTTGTTCGTTTGTGTTCAACATGTCATGTCTTCTTTTGCAAAGGTTTCTAAGATTAGGTGGGATATACTCAGTGTTGTAATTTGTCTCCCACGGACTTGTTCTAACTTCCTTCTGCTTCATCTTGAACTTGCATATGAACAATTGATGGTATATTCCATAGTTGACCCTGTTATTACTGGTAATATTAAGTTTTTCCATCATCTCTTTCCATAGATGTACTCAATTCGATTCTTATGTATTCCCTCCAGTGAGGTCCACATGTATAGTCACAGTTTATGTTGTTGAGAAAACATATTTACAATGAAGAAGTCAGTGGGCTTGCAAAATTCCATCATTTGTCCTCTGGCATCATTTCTATCATCAAAGATGTTATCTTCCAACTGCTAGTCCTTCTTTGCTTCCAATTTTCACATTCCAATCCCTAGTAATTATCAATGCTTTCTGATTACATGTTTGATGAATTTCAAAGTGTGAAGGTTGGCGAGAATCTTCAGTTTCTTCATCTTTGGCGTTAGTGGTTCATGCAGAAATTTGAATAATAATCATATTAATTGATATTCCTTGGCGGCATATGGATATTATCTGATAACTTAGAGTACTGTACTTGAGGATAGATCTTGAAATTTCTTTTTGACAATGAATGCAACATCATTCCTCTTCCGGTTGTCATTCCCAGCATAGTACACCATATAGCCAATACCAGCCCATTCCAGTTCACTAATGTCTAGGATATACAAGTCTATGTGTTTCATTTTGTTTTGATGATTTCTGATTTTCCTACATTCATATTTGTCTATTCCACATTCCAATTATTAATGGATGTTTGCAGCTGTTTCTTCTTACTTTGAGTCATGTTATATCAGTAAATGAAGGTCCAAAAGCTTGCCTCCATCCGTGTATTAAAGCTGACTCTATTTTGAGGAGGCAGCTCTTCCCCACTCATCTTTTGAGTGTCTTCCAACTTGAAGGGCTCATCTTCTGGTACTGTATCTGACAATCTTCCACTGCTATTCATAAGGGTTTCACTGGCTACTTCTTTTCAGAAGTAGAGTGCCAGGTACTTCTTCCTAGTCTGTCATAGTCCATAAGTCCAGCTGAAACCTTTTCTCCATGGGTGGACTCTGCTGGTATTTGAATACCAGTGGCATAGCTTCCAGCATCACAGTAACACACAAGACCCCACAATACAACAAACTGACAGATAAATGGGGGTGTAATGTATATCCTACAGCTAAACTTAAGAGTTTACAGAAACCCCCACAAACAACTTCTAGTTATTTGATATCCCTAGTTGTCCCTTCCAAGGGAACCATGTTCAGACTGATCACTTTACTGTGTGTTACCTTATCAGTTGAATAAAAGTTTTTTTTTAAGTCAGTTAATTGTCATTGTTCCTAGGCTGTCTGCAACATTTTTCTTTCTTACAAATATTGTTGTTTGCTTTTATTTCCCAACAATGATTTAATGACTGTACTCTTTATGTGGGCAAGTTAACATACAAAATAATTTTTAAAAATTGACTTGAAGGATGAAAGAAAAATAGGACTATAGCTTGGGAAGAATATTTAAAAACTGAAAAGAAGAATACAGTTGAATGGGAAGAAGATATGAAGGTATTAGTCCTATGTAGGAGCAAGGAAGAGCATCTCTGCTTTTATAGGAGGGTAAGAATGTAATATGAGTATGGACGTAGGCGAGTTTTTGCAATAGAGTTGAAGGAATTCCAAGAAATAGCTTTTATTTACAGCCTTACAAGTTGCTGCCACAGAGTGAAGAAGAAAATGAAACTCTGAGAGTGGGTTTGAGACGGTAGTTAAAAGGGTTGAAATTCATTTTAGAAATGCAATAGAACCTCCAAGCAGTAGTTGGATCAATTGTATCCAACCTACTATGTCACTTTCTTTAGCAGTATTTCACTATGAAGCTATAGGCCTAGGGAAAACAAATAATTGCATTTACTCAGGGTTAAGTTTTGTTAGACAGCTGCAGTGAAAAAAGAAAGAAGGGAGATTAGAAACTTAAGAAATTTGCTTTGATATAATACGTAGTCTCCAAACTGACTAGAATAAATAGTGAAAAGAAAAAAACTGTTCTTGAGGAGGTCAAAGATTATTCAGAGCACTACTTAAATAACTGGAAAGACAGAAATTTGTAGTTCAAGGAAAAACATCTTGATTATTTTTTAAATGAAGCAATTTGGTTGACAGCAAGGTCTATAATGTGACTGAAAATGGGTACCTGAGGTAAAGAATACACTACGCCTTTGGAGATGAGGAGATCAAAGAACTAATAGCCCAAGGATGTGGATGAGTTATGAACACTGGTCATTGCAGAATGAAGAGACTGAGACAAATTCATGCATAAAATAGAATAAAAAAGAAGTTTCTAAATAGAGAAAAAGAAGAAGAAGACAGAAGACAAGCTGAACTGCACAAGTTGCAAAGAAGTACTTACTTTACAAGAGGGTAAGGGGGTAATGGAGTTCACCCTAACCCTTTAACTCTAGAAATGCACAGCCAGCATGCCATGATCAAAGAATCTATCCAAAAAAAAGAATATACAAACCACTAAAGTTCTAGTCTGGGGCCACAAGGAAAATAATCAAAGAGTACTAAGAGATAGGCACAATTTTTATCTTTAACTTTTAATTTTACATTCAAAAAAGGGGGCTTTGTTTCTTTAAAGTACCCGTGTTTTAAGAGTGTTTAATTACACTGAACTATAAGAATGCCCAGGGTAGGACTATAATAATACCATAGTAAATCATTAAACCTAGCCTGAATTGCTCTACTAGATTAACGGCATATACAAAGTAATTTACAAAATAGAATTTAAAAAGTCCCTATGGACACAGAGCAGTGGCTCTCAAACTACTGGCAAAAAAACTGAAAATATAAAAGATATTTCAAATGACATATTAAGTTTAAAGAAAACCAATATATAATTTTACATCTAAGTATTAACTTTTTAAATACAGGAGAAAATTTTAAATTGATAAAATTTTCTCATAACCTAATTCTTTTATGTAAGTTAAGAACATAATAATTATTCAAATATGCCAGTTACACTCAGAAAATACCAGATACATACAGAAATACAGTTTGTATGGCACAGGGCTGGGCAACATTTTGCCCTGTTATATTTAAAGTTTCCATGACTTGGAGCTGAATCCATGACACCAGCAACAAAAACAATAGTTTGTAAATCACCAAGAACACTTTATTCCACTCATTCACTCCTCCTAAACCTAAATCAAAAGATTTAAAACTTTACAATTTGTATTTAGTTTTCAAATGAGCTAAAATATCAACTTAACTAATTTAACAATGCTGCCCTTGCCCATAAATCATAACAAAGGTCCACTCTTCAGACACAAATGGATTGGACTTGGTAATGCAGAGTGACCATATACTGGAAGCACTTTATGGTTCTGTACATCTATAGGATGTCATCCTGCTCACCTCTGGCTGGAGGAAGGAGAGTGGGTGGAGAGGAGGGGAAAGGAGACTGTTGGGAGGATAAGACATGTATGGAGCAGAGAGGAATAGTGTGCAGTCACCGGGCAGGGAGAGCAGTGGAAGCTGCATATAGGTGGGCATGTAAATTTATACAGGAATGTACGTTTTCACTCAGTCATATTAAAAAAAAAAAAAAGTTATACTTACCTCCTCCATCTGATTGACCTGAAGCTGAAACCACTTTCAAAAAAACAAACAAAAAAATTATCACTTATCGACAAGTTAGATTTCTGCAGTGAAATGAATGTGTTTGTGTGCGTGTGTGTGCGTGTGTGCGCGTGCACACGCGTGCGTGTGTGTGTGTGTGCATCTAATAAATCAAACGTTAGTCCTGATCAAAACATCAAGTTATCCTGGGGTTCAGAATGATGATTAATGCAACATGCAACTGGAATGTAAAATTTTTAGATGTACATAGCAGAAGGTTTGAGAGTTTTCTTTTTCCCAAAACTCATTACTAGTCTTCATTTACTTCCATTCTGTATTAAATTTTAGTAGGACTAAGCTATCCTATATTGGACTTACCTTAAAAAGAGATTCCAAAATCTGGAAAATAAAGTTAAACAATATATTCAAAAGTAAAATACTTCACAATTTATAATATTTACTTAAGTCCTTATAAAATTTTCAATCACAAAAATAAAACTTTATAAATCTATGATTCAAAATCATATTTTGATATTCAGATGCAGTGTTTTTAGTCCACCTTAACTACACAATTCAGTTATAAAATGTTTTTAAAATGTCAGTCCTTTTTATAGGTCTTTTGTTAAGAGGTTCCAAAATAACTCACACATATAATTTCACAGATTTCCTCAATACAGAAAAGAAATAAAATTTAAATACCTCTTGGAGGATTATTTTTTTTTCATATAGCAAAGAGTATAATGAAAAAAAAAATATCTTCTCAATACTACTTCAATATAACTGTGCTCTTGCTAAAGGGCTGACCACTTGATATTTCTAAAGAGAAACACAAAAAACTAATCTGAGATACTGCAAGAGAACGTGAATAAATACGTAAAGAGTAATCACATAATCCAAAAGAGTAGTATTTACTACATAAAAAATATGATGTTCAAATAATCAAATTTGCCACAAAAATTAAACTCACACTGTCACATCTGGGTAAAGGTTTTGAATAATGTTATTTTTAAAAATGTACCATTAGTTTATTCACTCATGTAAAACAATAATTACTAAACAAAAATCAGGTTAATTTAAAATTTCTCTTATGTAACAATAACTCTAGATCCAAACCAAAACCAAACTCATTGTCGTTAAGTCAATTTCAACTCACAGCAACCCTACAGTCAGAGTAGAACTTTCCCACAGGGTCTCCAAGGAGCAGCTGGTGTATACAAACCGTTGACCTTTTAGTTAACCACTACACCAACCTAACAAACTCACTTGTCAGAAATGCAAAATTGTAACACCCCACCCCTGCCTACCAAATCAGAAATGCTGGGACTGGGGCTTAGCAATATGCGTTTTAACTAACCCTGCAGATAATTCCTTTGCACTCTGAAGTCTGAGAAACTCTTGGCTAAATATAACCAAGTATAATAAAAGATACGAACATATAGATCCAAGAAGCTCAATGAATTCAAAATAGGATAAATGAAAATAGATCCACACTGAGACACATTATAATCAAACTGTTTTAAAACAAAAGGAGAATCTTGAATGTAGAGAGAAACGATTATTATCTGCACAAGATCCTCACTAAAAATCACAGTTGATTTCTCGTCAGAGTATGAGAATAGGGCTTTGAATAACATATTTAAAATGTCATGAAAGAAAAAAAGTTAACCAAGAGTCCTATATCTAGCAAAACTATCTTTCTAAAATGAAGAAGAAATTGAGACATTGCTTGATAAAGAAAAGCTGAGAGAACTTGTCTATAATAGACCTATCCTACAAAAGGTGTTTAAGTGAGCCCTTTAGGATAAAATGAAAAGATACTAGACAGTAGTTTGAAGCCACAGAAAGAAATGAAATATTGGTAAAGGTAAATGCACGTTACTGCTAGGCGCCACTAAACAGATTCTGACTCGCAGTGATGCGGTGTAAAACAGAAGGAACTCTGCCCAGCTTATGCTGTCCTCATAACCATTGTTATAGATTCTGACTCACAGTGACAGTGCGTAAAACAGAAGGAACACGGCCCAGTCTTATGATGTCCTCATAATCATTGTTATATTTCAGCCCACTGTTGGAACCAGTGTATCAATTCATCTCATTTAGGGTTTTCTTCTTTTTTGCTGACCCTCTACCAAGCATGATATCCTCCTCCAGGGATTGGCCCCTCCCGATAACATGTCCAAAGCATGTGAGACGAAGTATCTCTATCCTTGCTTTTAAGAAGCATTCTGCCTACACTTCTGCCAAGACAGATATATTCATTCTTCTGGAAATACATAGTATACTAAATATTCTTTGCTAACATCATAACTCAAAGGTATCAATTCTTCAGTCTTCCTTATTCACTGTCCAGCTTTCACATGCATATGAAGTGATTAAAAGCACCATGTCTTAGTTCAGGAGCACTTCAGTCCTTTAAGCAATGTCTTTGCTTTTTAATACTTTAAACAGTTCTTTCACAGTTCATCACTTAATTTCTTTACTGTTGCTTCCACAGGAGTTGATTGTGGATCCAAGTAAAATGAAATTCTTAAGAACTTCAATCTCTTCTGCTTTTATCATGATGTTGCTTATTGATTCAGTTGTAAGAATTTCTGTTTTCTTTACACTGAAGTATAATCCATTCTGAAGACTGTGATCTTTGATCTTCATGACTAAGTGCTTCAAGTCTTCTTCACTTTGGACAAGCAAATTTATGTCATCTGCACACTGCAGGTTGTTAATGAGTCTTTCTCCAGTCCTCATGCCAATTACATGTAAATAGCAAATGTAAAAGTATTGTTATACTTTTGACTTTTAATTTATTTTATGTTCCTATGTGATTTAAAAGACAAATGCTAAAATAACAGTTACTTATTAGTACCTAGGCAAACAATGTATAAAGAGGAAATTTGCAACAATAACAACACAAAAGAGGGAGGAACAAGCTCAATGGTAGCAGTTTAATATACTATTTAACTTAAACTGGTATTAATTCAAACTAGATTGTTATAAATTGAAGATGTTAATAGCAATCCACAGCATGCCCATACAGTAACTACAATATACAAATAGAAAAGAATATCCAAAGGGAAAATAAAAATAGTACAAAACAAAAAAACCATGATAATTTTGCAAAACATCATGGGTGAACCTGAAAGGACACTAAGCTGAGTGAAATAAGTCAGTCAAAAAAACAGAAAATTTTGTATCTTGCTAGTTTCATAAAAAATACAAAAATCAACATTCTGTGATGGCTTCCAGAAATCAGAAGAGGAGGGAGAGGCAATCTCTCTCCAGAGTAAGTGCCTAGATAGCAGACACTATTTTTGATGCTAGTACAGGTCATGCCAAATGTGGGTGAAGTATGCAAAACCTGACCAAAGTCATGACAAAACTAAGAAGTACACAAAAATAAGAGAAATTATTTGATAAATGCAGTATTAATATATACAATTTTGCAGCAATAGAAATGACAACCAAAAAACATCTGAATAGTTACACAGGTAGATAGGTATGCATATATGTGTATAGGAAGGCATGTATGTATAGGTGTATCTGTAGGCATATGCATGTACACTTTTGTGTATGCTGTACAAAGCACACAGGAACATAGTCATGGATACTTCCCAAATATAATCAAATACCTCACAGAACTGGATTACTGGGTTTGGAGGCTTAGGCCAAATCTCGTGGGACAAGTCAATCATTTGGCATAACAAAGTCCATAAAAGTTATGTTCTACATCCTAGTTTGGTAAGTAATATCCAGAGTCTTAAAAACTCAGAAGTAGCCACCTAAAATGTAACTATTAACCTCTATTGTTCTAGAGCACAAAAGAAAAAAGGAAAATAAAGACTTAAAAAAGAAATTGGTTTACAGGACTGTCTACATGAATCACAGCCTCATCTATCCCGTTACCAACCTCTATGACCAGGGATACAATAGATGCTCCTGAATAGAATGAGAGAAAATTGTAAAACAAAACTCAGACTTAAAAGAAGTCAGATTTACTGGACCAGTTAAGAGTAGAGGAATGTCTGAAGCCATTACTATGAAATACCTTTTAAACTTTGAACTGAAAACACTCCCAGAGGTCACCTTTCAGCTGAATAATAGATTGGCTCATAAATAAATATCACCAGTGAATACTGCGCTCCTTTAATTAAAAAAAGATGTATTATCAGTGACCAAAGGGTTCATATTTACACTAAAGCAAAGATGAGAAAATTGAGGAGGGGAGCAGAGAAGTTAGATTAATGGAAATGGAACAACCAACTTGAACAAAAATAATGAGAATGCTGACACAATGTGGAAAATGAAACCAATGTCACTGAATAATATGTATAACTGTTGAATGAGTACCTAATTTGCTATGTGGATTTTCACTTACTAATTTGCTAATTTGCTATGTGGATTTTAAACTTACTAATCAAAACACAGACACAGGCAGATGGATTTTTGTTTTTAATGATCCAAGTAACGCTGCTTACAAGACACTTACTTTACATTCTAATATACTAACAAGTTGAAAGAGAAAAAAATGAAAAGCTGTAGTCTATATAAATAATAACCAAAAACAGTTTAGTGGTTAAAATAGATTTTAACGCAAAAAAGTTTACAAGAGACAATGAAGGACATTATATATTGGTAAAAGGAACAATTCTTCAAGAAGATATGGCAATTACAAATATATGGGCACCTACCAACAAAGCACAAAAATGTATTCAGCAAACATCAACACAACCGTAGAATCAAGCAGTTCTAAAATCATATGGGAAACTTTAGTATATCACTGTCAAAAACAGATAAAACATCTAGACAGAAAATCAATAAGAAAACAAAAGACTTTAACAGCACTATGTATTAACTGCATCTAATGAACATAGACTACTCTAGTCAACAACAACAGAATATACATTTTTCCTTAGTGCACATGAATTAGTCTTCAAGAGATACCATTTGTTGGGTCACAAAACAAGTCTTAGTAAATTTAAAGCAATTTAAATTTGTAATGAATTTTCTTTGGCCACAGTGGAATAGAACTAGAAATCAACAACAGAAGTAAAACCAGAAACATCACAAATTTGTGCAAATTAACACATTGTTAAACAAACAATAGGGAAAAGCAAAAAATCAAGGAGAAATCAGAAAATATTTGTATACAAATGAAAATTCACGTGTAACATAACAAAACTAATGGGACACAGTGAAGGCAATAATTTCAAATCAGTAACTCAATTTTAAACTTGAAGAACTAGAAAAAGAAGAGAAAACAAAGACAAAAGCTATCAGAAGGAAGGAAACAAACGAGTGGAGATAAATAGAAAGGAGAAGAAAAAAATCAATAGATAAGAATCAGCAACACCAAAGTTGATTCTTATAAAGATCAACGACATAAACAAAATAGTTAGCTAGATAGACACGGAAAACAGAGAGGAGACACAAACGATTACATTCAGAAATGAAGGTAAGGATATTTCTACTGATCCTACAGAGGTAGCCAAGCCAAGCCAAGTGCCGTCGAGTCGGATCCAAGGGGTAAGAGAATTATAATAATACTATAAGTAACTGTATGCAAATAAACTGGATTGTTGTTGTTGTTAGGTACTGCCTGAGTTGATTTTCAACTCACAGCAACCTGATGTGACAGGGTAGAACTGCCCCATAGGGTTTTCTAGGCTATAATCTTTATAAAAGCAAATCACTACGTCTTTCTCCCACAAACCAAACTTTCAGTTAACAATTGAGCCTTCTGCCATCATATGAGGTCTGACAATTAAGTTGGTGAACTTGTCTCTGGGCACTTACGTCAGCAGCACTGTACAAACAACTCAGTAAGGTTTCATAAGCTTAGTATATCAGTGTCTCACAGTTGTATTCACGTGGATGAGTAGTGTCTTGCTGAGTGCTGTTCATTACTGTTACTGTTTTTGTGTGCTGTCATGAGTCTGTTGGAGCTTGAATTAGAGCAATGAACAAAGATTAAACTTCTTATTAAACCTGGTAAGCCAAGGGTGGAAATAAAATCAGGGACATGTTAGTCTAAGTTTATGGAGATAATGCCATGAAGAAAACAGCAGTGTACAAATGGATTAAACATTTTTCTAAGAGGACAGAAAGCATCATTGATGAAAAAAGGTCAAAGTGGCCAGTAACGAGCAGAACTGATTCCAAAAATTCATTGACTTGTACAACAAAATCGTAAGCTGACTGTGAGAAGCATAGCAGACCACGTAAACATTAACAGAGAAACAGGAAAATGTTAACTGAAAATCTTGGCATGAGAAAGGGGTGTGCAAAAATGGTCCCAAATAGGCTCACCAATAAACAAAACAAAAAAGAGTCCAAGTTTGCTAAGACCTTTTGGAGAAGCAAGTCTATGTTTTGGGCCATGTTATCACCAGTGACTAAACATGAATATACCAATATGATCCGGAAACAAAGCATCAAAGTGCGCAATAGAAGTCAGCCAATTCTCCATGGCCAAAAAAGTTCCGTCAGTCCAAATCAACAGTCAAAGTGATGTTGCTAACTTTTCGATATCACAGGAATTTTTCATTATGAATTTGTACTAACTAGACAAACAGTTAATGAAGTTTACTATATGGATGTGCTGAAAATGCTGCATGAGTTAGAGAAATGCTACAAAGTTAGAGAAAAACAACCTGAATTTTTGCCAACAATTCACAGCTCTTGCATCACAACAATGCACTAGCTCACATAGCACTGTTTGTGAGGGAATTAGACAGCAAACAAGTAACTGTATTGAAATACTCTCCCTACTCACCTGATCTGGCTCCCAGTGAATTTTTCTTTACCTGAAGATAAAGGAAATACTGAAAGGAAGATGTTTTCATGGCACTCAGGACATCAAGGATAATACGATGACAGCTCTGACAGCCATTCCAGAAAAAGAGTTCCAAAATTGCTTTGAAGAGTAGACTAGGTGCTGGCAGTGGTGCATAGCTTTCCAAGGGGAATACTTCGAAGTTGACTGCAGTGATATTCAGCACTGAAGCATGTAACATTTAGAACAATTAAGTTTGCAGACTTCATTGTCAGACCTTATATTCTAATTCTGTTTTTTCTCTATGTCATTAAAATTCTTTGATTCTTGGGAAGGAAGAAAGGAGATGCAAGTGTAGTATAGAAGAAATTAAGTAAAATCTCTGTAGTGTTATTTGACTTGAAAGTATCGGTAAGAGGATTTAAGAGGTATTTCATCTTTAAAAGATATTTGGTGATTCTCAAAGAAATGGCTAATTTGAGACGGGAGGAGGGAATGAACAAGGTAAGCTTTAGAATACTTTGCCATAATAAATAGTATGAAATTATCAAAGACAGCTCAGGGTATATCAAAAGAACTCAAGTACCAACTCAAAAATTAAACAATTTGACCTTCTAAAAAGATAATAATTGCAACTGATTGAAACCATTTAAAAAAGGAAGAAAGAAACATTACTGCTGAGCTGATTCTAATTCATAGGACCTAACAGAGTAGAATTGACCTATAGGGTTTCTAGTGAGCAGCAAGTGGATTCAAAAACACTAACCTTTTGGTTAGCAGCTGTAGCTCTCACCCACTGTGCCAACAGAAACATATTAAGTATGCTTAATTTTATGGGTTCTTGACAATATTTTTAAAACAATCAACAGTTATCTTCAGAAGACCACAGGGAACAAATTCATTACCATGAAAACTGGTATATAGAGGAGGCAAGACCAAGAGGTGAGAGTGGAAACGTGCCTCCTGTGGTCCCTCTTACAACAAAGATGTCAGAAAATAACTGAATTGATAATATATGACAATCTAGGAACACTTACACATCAAATGTGAAGTTGAAGAATCAGACTGGGTGGTAGAGACAGGACAGACAGTTCAGAAGCAGTGAGGAGCTTCCAGGCCTGATCCAGCAGGAACTGGCACCCGAAAGATCAGACTGGCTGGGGCCAACAGGAACATAAACCATGGTGCTCAGGATGGATTTTATCAGGAAAGACTAAGCAGCGAAGAGTCTATTCATGACTCCAGAATCAGTGAAAAGAGGTTCTCAATCAGCAAAATGTAAGTACATGTGTCTAACCTACTCCACAAATCAAAAGGCAGTCCTTTGGGAAAAATCTCTCTTCCATTTACCCACCGCTTTCCACTTTGTACTCAGTCCAAGTCAGCTTCAGAGATAGACACGTCCCTTTAGCAAAAGTAGGACCCACCATATACCCTGAGGCATTCTCCCAGTCTTGGAGAGGAAACAAATTAATATATATGAGAAAAATAATCTGCTGGCTCCACAAAGCTAGGAACTCAGAGCTCCTTTGTTTAGGGACAGGTATAAGGTGCCCACGGACTATGAAAGCCTTTTACCCCTGCATAGACCTGTGTGGGCTCATTTCAAGAGCATAGACCCTCATTAGCACAGTATAACAGGGTATATATACCTGAAGTCTAACTTCAACTGTATTAGCTATATGGTGGAGAGGCAGATTCAAGACACTTGACATGGCTTTGCCTATTAAACAGGGTCCTCACCTACCCACATCAGGGACCTGTGGTCTGCTAACTTCGCCCACATCACCTCGTCACCCATTACATGGGTCCAAGAATAAGTGGCACATGCCAGCCCTTACATCAAATAGTACTGGGTGCCCATAGTCTGGATGAAAAACCTACCCACCTATGCACTCCAGGGAACAAGGGGCACACTTCCCTCACAAATAATCAGGGTACCTATTAGCCCTAGCTTTGCTTACCACATGACCCGCTGCTGTAGCCAGATACTTGAGCCTGCATCAATCACTCCTGCCCATCTAGGATAATAGGTGAGAGCCTTCACCACACACTTGGACACCAACTACCTGGACACCCGAGCTGAATCCATATAAGAAAAGTAAACAGACTCTTGGGCTCACTTACCTATCAACAGATCTAACCACATAATGACAGGACTTTAAAGCTTCAACAGCATCAAAAATCAAACCACTTCACTTGTGTAGCCTATTTGGCTGTATCAAAACAAAGCAAGAAGCTAATATACAGCAAGGAAATATCAAATAAATAAGTAAAATGACTTATTAATGGCTCCAAGACAACAGTCAATATAAAATCATATAAAGAGGCAGCCCATGATGGGTTCAGAAAATTCTCAAAGCAAAGAATAAAAAAATCTTCTGGATGAAGAGAACTTCCCAGAACTACCAGAGATAGAATACAAAAGACTGATATACAGAACTTTTCATGTGATTAAGAAGATCACACAAAATGAAGAACAAGCCAAGGAACACCTTGATAAAGCAAAAGAAGAAATTAAGAAGATTAGAAACGAGCACAATGACACATTTGACAGGCTGCCAGAATCCATAGAAAGACAGCAAACAGAAATCCAGAAGATTAACAGTACAATTTCAGAATTAGACAACTCAGTAGAAAGTCGTAAGAGCAGAACTGAGGCAATGGAAATGGAAATCAGTGAGACTGAAGATAAAGCATTTATTACCAAAATATTGGAGGAAAATTCAAATAAAAGAATTCTTTTCAATGAAAAAACCATAAGAATTATGGGTGACTCTATCAAGAGGCATAATTCATGAGTGACTGGAGTTCAAGAACAGGAGGGTTAACAGAAAATGCAAAGAGAATTGTTGACAGAAAACTTCCTGATATCATGAAAGATTTTCATCTATCCAAGATGTACACAATATCTATCCAAGATCTTCATCAAAGACCACAAAACGTAGATCTTAAAAGTCACAAAGATGGATTATAATCAAACTTGCCAAAACAAAAGAGAGAATTTTAAGAGTTGATAGGGACAAATGAAGTGTCAGCTACAAAGGAGAGTTAATAAAACTAAGCTGAGACTACTCAACAAAAACCATAAAGGCAAGAAGCCAATAGGATGAGATATATAAAGACTTGATGGAAAAAAGAAATGACAGCTAAGAGTTATATATCTAATAAAACTGTCTCTCAAATATAATGTCGAAATTACCACATTTTCAGAAAACAGAAATTTAGGAAGTTAACAAAAATTACAAGAAATACTACAGACAGTCCTCTGGTTAGAAAATCACTAACATCTGCTAACAACCAAAGACTAGAATACAGGACAGAGCAAACAGATATCAACTCACATAGGGAAATCACAAAAATAATTCAAAGCTGAAACACTGAAAACAGGGAAAGAGAGAAGTAATTGCATGAAACATGACAACAGTAAAGCAAAAAGCAGGACTAAAATACGTA
Organism: Heterohyrax brucei; assembly: GCA_028571685.1. Lineage (NCBI taxonomy): Eukaryota > Metazoa > Chordata > Mammalia > Hyracoidea > Procaviidae > Heterohyrax > Heterohyrax brucei. Next base: position 15,789,848 of record CM053142.1, on the reverse strand, counting down.
TGGGAAGGAACTCAAAATAATATAAAGAAAAAAGAGTTTAACCTTAGAAAAATGGGGGTAAATACTAAGATAGCCACAAAGGAAACTAAAAATCCTGCAAATCAAAACAAGAAAAACATAGACTGAGCAGATACAAAACAAGTAATTAAAAAGAGAAAAGAAAATACATAAAGAAATACAACTCAACATAGAAAACAAAGAAACTGTCAACAATACAAACAAAAACAAAGCATCAAAACGACAGCACTAAATCCATACCTATCAATAATTACACTGAACATAGATGGAATGGATCCATCAATAAAGAGAGAGTGACAAAATGGATTTCAAAAAGCACAAGATATCTATTTATTGCCTACAAGCAATATACCCTACATTTAAAGACATAAACTAAAACTCAAAGGATGAGGGAAAAAAAATTTCAAGCAAACAACAATCAAAAAAAAGCAGGAATAGCAATATTGATTTCTGAACAAAACAGACTTTAAAGTAAAATCTACCGTTAAAGATAAGGAAGGATACTATACAGTGATTAAAGTGTCAATTCAGCAGGAGGCTATAACCACAATAAATATTAACCCACCCAACGATCAACCCCCAACGAAACCAACTGCCATCAAGTGAATTCCAACTCGCAGCACCCTGCAAGGCAGAGTAGAACTGCTCCATACAGTTTCCAAGGGGTGCCTGGTAAATGTGAACTACTGACCTTTTTGGTTAGCAGAAGTAGCACTTAACCACAACGCCACCAGGGCTTCTTCACCCAGAGCTCCAGTATACATAAAACAAACTCTAACAGCATTGCAAAGAGAGACAACTCCATAATAGCAGTATGAAACGTAAACATATCCCTTCTCAAACTTCCAGAGAGAAGTTCAACAAAGACATGGAACATGTAAATGCCACAATCAACCAATTTAATCTCATATACATATAAAGAATACTCCAACCAACAGCAACCATGCACACTTTCTCTTCTAAAGTGCATGGAACAGTCTTTAGAATGCACTTCATGCTAGGCCATAAAGCAAGCCTTAACAGAATCCAAAGCATCAAAATATTAGGAAGCATCTTTTCTGAACATAAAGCCATAACAGTAGACGTCAGTAACAAAAAAAGCAGGGGATAATCAAACATATGGAAGCTCAACACCTTCCTCAAACACTACTGGGTTATAGAACAAATTAAGGATGAAATTTAAAAATTCAAAGAATCAAATGAAAATGAAAATACATTCTACCATTCGACAAAGTCCAACACCCATTTGGAAACCCTGGTGATGTAATGGTTAAGTGCTACATCTGCTAAACAAAAGTTTAAATCTACCAGGTGCTCCTTGAAAATTCTATGGAGCAGTTCTACTCTGTGGTATATAGTTGTCATGAGTCAGAATGCACTGGATTCTTGTTTCTGGAACATCTATTTGTGACAAAAATTCTCATCAGCAAAATAGCAAAGAAAGGGAAAATTTTCAACATAATAAAGGGTATATATATAAAGTCAACAGCCAATATCATCTTAAATGGAGAGTCGGAAAGCATTCCCTTTGAAAATGGGACACAGCAAAAGCAGTGCTCAAAAGGCAATTTATAGCAATAAATGTACATATCCAAAAAGAAGGGTCAAAATAAAGCATTAACCCTTGAAACAAATAGAGAACAGCAAAAGAACTCCTCAGGCACCAGAAAAAAGAAAACAATAAAAAGTAGAGCAGAATTAAATATAATAGTGAATATAAAAAAAAAAAAAGTGAAAGAGTTAACAAGATGACAAGCTGGTTCTTTGCAAAGATCAACAAAATTTATAAACCACTATTCAAACTAACAAAAGAAAAGCAGGAGAGGAAACAACACAAATAAGAAATGAGATGGGTAACATTCCAACACACCAAACTGAGACAAAAACAATCATAAAAGAATACTATGAAAACTTGTACTCTAACAAATTTGAAAACTTAGAGGAAATCAACAAATTTCTAGAAACATACCACCTACCTAATCTAACACAAAGGTAGAACAACTACATAGTCAACAACAAAAGAAGAGTTTGAAAAGATAATTTTAAAAACTTTCAGTCAAAGTAAAACCTGGCTCTGATGCCTTCGCTGGTAAAGAATCTACAAAACTTTCAGAAAACAGTTAAAACCACTATCACTAAAGATATTTCAGAGCATAGAATAGGATGGAATATCACCAAACTCATTCTATGAAGCTAGCATAACCTTGATACCAAAACCAGGTGAAAACACCATAAGAAAAGAAAACTATAAGCTGATAACCTCATGAAATTAGATGTAAAAGTCTTCAATAAACTTCAAGTCAATAGAATTCAAAAGCTTATCCAAAAAATAATTCATCATGACCAAGTGGGATTCGTATCGGATATGCAGGAATAGCTCAACATTAGAAAAACAATCAATGTAATCCCTCACATAAATAAAACCAAAGACAAGAACCACATCATCTTATCAGCTGGTACAGAAAAGCATTTAACAAAGTCCAACACCCATTGGAAACTCTAGTGGTGTAATGGTTAAGTGCTACATCTTCTGATCAAAAGTTTGAATGCACCAGGTGTTCCTTGAAACTTCTACGGAGCAGTTCTACTCTGTTGTATACAGTTGTCATAGTCAGAATGGGTTGAGTTTTTGTTCAGAACACCTATTTATGATAAAAATCCTCAATAGCAAAGGAAGGGAAAACTTTCAACATAATAAAGGGCATTTATGCAAAGCCAACAGCCAACATCATCTTAAATGAAGAATCTGAGAGCATTCCCTTTGAAAATGTGAACCACACAAAGATGCCCTTTATCACCACTCTCATTCAACATTATGCTAGAGGTTCCAGCCAGAGCAACTAGGAGAGAATAAAAAGAATAAAAGCCAGCCAAAGCCACTGCCAATGAGTTGGGTCCAGCTCATAGTGACCCTAGAGGTCAGAGTAGAACTGCCCCACAGAGTTTCCAAGAAGGATCTGGTGGATTTGAACTGCCGACCTTTTGGTTAGCAGACATAGCACTTAATCCACTACGCTAGCAGGATTTCCAAAAAGAAATAAAGGCCTCACAATCAGTAAGGAAGAAGTATCTCTGTTTGCAGACAATATGATCATATACACAGAAAACCCTAAAGAACCCACAAAAAAACCCTACTGGCACTAATAGTTCAGCAAAGTTTCAGGATATAAGATATTGTTAGGTGCTGTCAAGTTGGTTCTGACTCACAGAGACCCTATGCACAACAAAACGAAACACTACTCGATCCTGTACCACAAACCCAATCATTTTTATGCTCAAACCCACTATTGCAGCCACTGTGTCAATCCCTCTTATTGCGTCCTTCTCTTTTTTACTGACTCTTTACCAAGCATGATGTCATTCTCCATGGATTGATCCCTCCTGAAAACCTGCCCAAAGTATGTAAGACACAGTTACACCATCTTTGCTTGCAAGGGCGGCTGGTTTGTAACAAATCTCTTTCTACTTTTGGCAGCCCATAGTATTTCCACATTGTGCTCCAGCACCACAATTCAAAGGCCTCAATTCTTCTTCCATCTTCCTTATTCACTGTCCAGTTTTCTTATGCATATAATGCAACTGCAAATACCATGGCTTGGGTTAGACACACCTTTGCCTTCAACGTGACATCTTTGACACTTGATACCTTTAACAATGTGACATCTTTTCAATACTTTAAAAAGGCCTTTGCAGCACATTTTTTCCAATGCAATGCATCTTCTGATTTCTTGACTGCAGCTTCCAGGAGGAGTTGATTGTGGAATCAAGTAAAAGGAAATCCTTGACAATCTCAGTCCTTTCTCCATTTATCATGATTTTGCTTACTGTTCCACTTGTGGACCAGTATTTTTGTTTTCTTTATGTTGAGGTGCAATCCATACTGAAGGCTGTTGTCTTGGATCTTCAACAGTAAGTGTTTCAAATCCTCGTCACTTCCGGCAAGTAAGGTGGTGTCATCTGTGTAACACAGGTTGTTAATAGGTCTTCCTCCAATCCCGATGCCCTGTTATTCTGCATATAGTCCAGCTACTCAGATTATTTGCTTGGCATACAGATTGAAAAAGTATGCTGAAAGGATACAGTCCTGACACTCACCTTATCTGACTTTAAACCATGCAGTGTCCCCTTGTTCTGTTCACAATGATTGCCTCTTGATGCATGTACAGATTACTTAGGAACACAGTTCAATGGTCTGGAATTCCCATTTTCTCAAAGTTAGCCATAATTTGTTATGATCCACACAGCCTTTGCACAATGAAACACAAGTAAACATCCTTCTGGTATTCTCTGCTTTCATCCAACATCCACCTGACATCAGCAGTGATATCTCTGATTCCACATCCTCTTCTGAAACAAGCTTGAATTTCTAGTAAACTCCCTGTCAATATACAGCTGCATTCACTTTAGACTGATCTTTTGTAAAATTTTACTTGCATGTGATGCTAATGATATCGTTTGATAATTTCCACATTCACTAGGATCACCTTTCCTGGGAATAGGCAAAAATATGGATCTCTTCCAGTTGGTTGGCCAGGCAGCTAACCTCCAAATTGCTTGGCATAGATGAGTGAGTACTTCTAGTTCTGCATCTGTTTGTCAAAACATCTCAGATGATATTCCACCAATTCCTGGAGCATTGTTTTTCACCAGTGCCTTCAGTGCAGCTACAATTCTCTCTTCAGTACCATCAGTTCCTCATCATATGCTACCTCTTGAAATGGTTGGCAAGTTCTTTCTGGTATAATGACTTTGTATGTTCCTTCCATCTTCTTTTGATGCTTCGTGAGTCATTTAATATTTTTTTTTCCCTGTAGAGCCCTTCACTATTGCAACTTGAGGCTTGAACTTTTTCTTCAGCTCTTTTAGCTTGAGAAATGCGGAGCATGTTCTCCCATTCCGCTTTTCTCTTTCCAGCTCTTTGAACATGTCATTATATATACTTCGTTTTCTTTAACTGCCCTTTCAAATCTTCTGTTCAGTTTTTTTGCTTCATCATTTCTTCCTTTTGCTTTAGCTACTCAACATTTCAGAGTCTCTTCTGACATTCAGGTTGGTCTTTTCTTTGTTTCTTGACTTTTTAATGACCTCTTGCTTTCTTCATGAATCATGTCTTTGATGTCACTCCACAACTCATCTGGTGATTGGTCATTAGTGTTCAATGAATCAGATCTGTTCTTCAGGTGGTCTCTAAACTCAGGAAGGATACACTCAAGGCTGTATTTTGGCTCTTGTAGACTTGTTCTAATTTTCTTCATTTCAGCTTGAACATTCATATGAGCAGTTGATGATCTGTGTTGCATTCAGCACTTGGTCTTGTTCTGACTGACGATATTGAGCTTTTCCATTGTGTCTTTCCACAGATGTGGCCAATTTGATTCTTGTTTATTCCAGCTAGTGAGGTCCATGTTTATAGTCACCATCTATGCTGGGGAAAAGAGGTATTTGAAATGAAAAGTTATCAGTCTTGTACAATTCTATCATGTAATCTCTGGCATTACTTCTGTCACCATGGCCATATTTTCCAACTAGTGATCCTTATTCATTTCCAACTTTTGAAATCCAATCATCAATAATTAACAGTGCAGCCTGTTTGCATGTTTGATCAATTTCAGACTTGCAGTAGCTAGTAAAAATCTATTTTTTCCTCTTTGGCCTTAGTGGTTGGTGTATAAATTTGAATAATAGTCATATTAATTAGCCTTCCTTGTAGGCATATGGATATTATCCTATCACTGACAGCACTGTACTGCAGGACAGATCTTGATGAATGTAACACATTCCTTTTCAAGTTTTCATTCCCAGCAAAGCAGACCATATGATTGTCAACTGAAAATGGCCAGTAGTGGTCCATTTCAGTACACTAATGCCTAGAATATCAATGTTTATACATTCCACTTCATTTTTGACAATTTCCAATTTTTCCACATTCATACTTCATATATTCCATGTTCTGATTATTAATGGATATTTGCAACTGTTTCTTCTCATTTTGAGTCATGCCACATCAGTAAAAGAAGGTCTTAAAAGTAACACTTCCCTAGTCATCTTTTGAGTGCCTTCCAACCTGGGGGCCTCATTTTCCAGCAATATATCTGACAATGTTCTGCTGCTATTCATCAGATTTTCACTGGTTAATTATTTTCAGAAATAGACTTCTAGGTCCTTCTAGTCTCTTAGTCTACAAGCACAGCTGAAACCTGTCCACCATGGGTGACCCTGATGGTATCTGAATACTGGTAACATAGCTTCCAGTATCACAATAACACACAAGCCCCACAGTATGACAAGGTGACAGAAAAGTGTGGATGGATACAGAATAAACATACAAAAATCAGTTAGATTACTCCGCCCCAACAAAGAAGACATCAAAGAGGAAATCACCAAATCAATACCATTTACAATAGCCTCCAGGAAAACAAAATACTTAGGAATAAATCTAACCAGAGACACAAAGAAATCTACACAAAGAAAACTAAAAGACATTATTGCATGGAACCAATAAAAGCCCTAAATAAGTGTAAAAACACATCTTGCTCATGAATAGGAAGACTCACCATTGTGAAATGCCTATTCAAACCAAAGTGATATACAGATACAATGCAATCCTGATCCAAATTCAAATGGCATTTTTTAACGAGATAGCAGAACAAACAACTTCATATGTTAAGGAAAGAGTCCCCAGATAAGTAATTACTGAAGAAGACGGACAAAGTGTGACACTTCACACTAATTGATATTATAACCTATTATACAATGATGATAGTCAAAACAGCCTGGTACTGGTACAATAACAGAAAAATACATCAATAGAATAGAATGAAAATAAAGAGGTAAATTCATTCACCTATGAGCAGCTGATATTTGCCAAAGGCCTAAGGCCATTAGTGGGGGAAAACACAGTCTCTTCAATATATAGTGCTGATATAACGGGATACCCATCTGTTAAAAAAAAAAAAAAGTAGAAACAACACCCAAAACTCACACCACGAACAAAAACTAATTCAAAATGGGTCAAAGATCTAAATACAAAATCTAAAACAATACAGATCATTTCTGTTAGAGCAGCACTAGTTGACTATAACAGTATTTGGTACCGTGAGTGAAATGCTGCTCTAACAAATACCTAAAATGTGGAAGCCATTTTGGAACTGTGAATGGATAGAAGATTCCAAAGGAACAAAGAAGGCACAGATGGCAAGAAACAACAGAGGAATGGTGGCAAAAGCAGCAACAGAACCAGAGGCAGCTCTGGAGCCGACCCGTGGAGCAAAAGAGCTAAGTGCCTGTGCACAGTGTTTTCTCAGCAGAGCAGGGTACCTCTGGGCACTTGAATCAGTGGAGCTTGCCTATGCTCCCACATAGTGAAAGAGCTGAGTGCTTTTGTGCAGGAGGCTGTCTAGCAAGAGTGGGATGCCCCCAGGCACTTGAATCAGTGGAGCTACAGAGCTTTAGAACACTTGCCCCTATAGGGCAGATGTGGGCTTGAGGCCAGAGCCATGAGGCCACAGGAAGCAGAAGATGAAGAGATAAAGAACATGAGAAGCTGAGCTGCCTCAGTCTCAAAAGGTATGGCTGTGAACTCAGGGGTTTGAAAGGGTAGAACATAGCATCCTGTGTTTGTAAGGGTGGAATGGCCACTCAGTTGGGATTAGGGTGCACCTAAAGCTGATGGGGCAGAATTTCTGTCTAAGTGGGCCTTGGAGGCAGAGTTGTAGCACAGGGCTGGGGGTCTCCACTCAGAATCCAGAGAGTGTGGCCAATACCTAGAGTCTGGAGGACAGCGCCATTGTGTAGAATGTCTCAGAAAATGTAAGAGTATTTTCAAAGCTTTGAGGGCTAATGTAATGAGTTCTGCTGACTCGCCTGTTGCTGTTAATGTCTTCTTTCCCTGCAGTTTATCCCATTTGTAATGTAATCTCTAACTTGTGTCTGTTCTATCACTGTATCCTTGGAAGCAGAGAGCTTGCATTCCAGGTTTCATAGATGTAAAGGAATTTTTGAATTTTGGACTTGGAACTGATTTAAGACTTCTATCCTATGGGATGAATGTGTTCAATGTTTCCAAGATGTGATTTGGGGGTGCCAAATGGTGGGATGTCATGGGTTGAACTGTGTCCCCCCAAAAATATGTATAGCCATGTGGGTTGTAACCATTGGGCCATGATTCCCAATATTCTATGACTACCCTCCATTTTGTGATTTCACTTTGCTGTATGTTAAAGCATTAGGGTTAGACTATAAATCCCTCCATAAGATTACCTCCCTACTCTGTAGGGGGAGGTTCCCTGGAGTGTGGCTTGCACCACCATTAATCCTTTCATTCTACAAGAGATAAAAGGAAAGAGAAGCAAGCAGAGAGTTGGGAACCTCTCACCATCAAGAAAGCAGCACCAGGAGAAAAGTGCATCCTTCAGACTTGAAGTTCCTGCATCAAGATGCTCCCTGGACAAAGACTGATGCAATACCAGACTTTCCTCCAGAGATGACAAGGTGGAAAGCCTTCTCCTGGAGTAAACCTCCTAAATTTGGACTTAGCACCTACCAGACTATGTAAGAATAAACTTGCCTTTGTTAAAGCCATCCACTGTGGTATTTCTGTTAGAGCAGCACTAGCTGACCAAAACAGCAGGGGAAAACACAGTCTCCTCAATACATAGTGCTGACATAACTGGATTCCCATCTGCAGAAAGAAAAAGGAAGGGAGAAAGGGAGGAATGGAGGAACAGAGGGAGGGAGGGAGGGAGGGAGGGAAGGAGGGAGGGAAGGAGGAAAAAAGGACACCCTTACTTCACACCATGAACAAAAACTAACTCAAAATAGGTCAAAGATCTAAATATAAAATCTAAAGGAAGGGAAGAAGGGAGGAAGGGAAGAAGGGAGGGAGGGAAGAAGGGAGGGAGGGGAAGGGAGGTAAGAAGGGAGGGGAATGGGGGAGGGAGGAAGTGGGGAGGGAGGAAGTAGGGAGGGAGGACACCCTTACTTCACACCATGAACAAAAACTAACTCAAAATAGGTCAAAGATCTAAATATAAAATCTAAAACAATAAAGATCATGGAAGAGAAAATAGAGACAATGTTGTAGGCCCCATAAAATGAGATGAACAGGATACAAAACATTACTAATACTGCACAAACACCAGAAGAAACACCAGATAACTGGGATCTCCTAAAAATCAAACACTTGTGCTCATCCAAACACTTCACCAAAAGACTAAAAATGCCAGCTACAGACTCAGGAGAAAAAGTTGGCTATGACAAATCCAATCAGCATCTAATCTCTAAAATCTATAAGATGCTGTAAAACCTCCAAAACACTCAGATGAATAGCCCAATTTAAAAGTAGATTAAGGATATGAACAAGTACTTTACCAAAGAAGATACTCAGGCAGCTAGCAGACACATGAGGAAATGTTCTTGATTGTTAGCCACTAGAGAAATGCAAAACAAAACTGCAATGAGATGCCATCTCACACCCCAGCTAGAATAGCATTCATCAAAAAAAAAAAAAAAAAACCCACAAAACAATAAATTTTGGAGGGGTTATGGAGAGACTGGAACACTTGTACACTGTTGATAGGAGCGTAAAATGGTAAAAACCACTTTGGAAACTGATTTGGTACCTACTTAAAAAGCTAGTAATAGAAGTACCATATGATCCAACAATCTCCCTGCTTGGAATATATCCTAGGATAAAAACATCCCTCACACAAATAGACATATGAACACCTATCTTCATTGTAGCACTGTTCACAATAAGTAAACGATGACACCAAATTAGATGCCCCATCAGTGGAAGTATGCATAAACAAATTATGCTATATTCACACAATAGAACACCAAGCAACAGTAAACAACAGTGATGAATCCACAAAACATCTCAGAGCACGGGTAAATCTGGAAGTCATTAGGCTGAGTAAAATTAGTCATGAAAGGTCAAATATTGTATGAGATCAATATTACAAGGATTCAAAAAAATATTTAAACACAAAAGAAAATATTCTTTGATGGTTACAGGCATGGAGAGGAAGAATAAGGGCATTCACAACCTAGATAGCAGACAAGAATTATTTTTAGTCAAGAGAAAGACAACACACAGTACAGGGAAATTCAGCACAACTGGATTAAACCAAAAGCTAAGAGGTTTCCTGAATACAACCAAAGAATTTGAAAGACAGAGTAGCTGGGGCAGGGGTCTAGAAACCATGGTTTCAGGAGACATTTAGGTCAACTGGCATGAAAAATTTTAGTAAGAAAATGTTCTACACAACAGATCCAACTGAAATTAAAAGAATGATAACAGAATACTATAAAAATCTGTACTCTAATAATGAATCTGAAAACCTAGAAGAAACGGACAATTTTCTAGAAAAACACTGCCTCCCCAAACTAGCACAAACAGATACTGAACAACTAAATAAGCCCATCACAAGGGAAAACATTGAGAAAGTAATTTAAAATTCCCAACAAAAAATGTCCTGGCGAGATGGCTTCACTAAACAGTTCTACCAAGCTTTCACGGAAGAGCTAACACCACTATTACTAAAGGTATTCCAGAGCACAGAAGAGGATGGACTCTTCCCAAATTCATTCTATGAAGCTAATATAACCTTGGTACCAAAACGAGGTAAAAACAACACTAAAAAATAAAACTACAGTCCAATATCTCTCATGAATTTAGATGCAAAAATCCTCAACAAAATCCTAGCAAATAGAATTCAACAATGCATCAAGAAAAATAGTTCACCATAACCAAGTAAGACTCATACCAGGGGTGCAGGGATGGTTCAACATCAGAAAAACAGTTAATGTAATTGGTCACATAAAACGGAAATCAAGAACCACTTGATTCTATCAGTTGATGATGCAGAAAAAGCATTTGATAAAGTCCAACACTCAATTCAAGTTAAAAACTTTCAGCAACATAAGAACAGAAGGGAGATTCCTCCACATGATAAGGGACACCTACACAAAACCGAGAGCCAGCAGCATTCTGAATGGAAAGTGATTGAAAACATTCTCCTTAAGAACATGTACCACACAAGGATGCCCACTGTCACCACTTCTGTTCAGCACTGCTTTGGAGGTCCTAACCAGAGCAATGAGGCATGATAAAGAAATAATGGACACCTAGATTGGTAAACAAGAAATTGAAGTATCCCCATCTGCAAATGACCTGATCCTATACACAGGAAACTAAAGAATCCACCAAAACATTACTAGGTCTAATAGATGACTTCAGCAAAGTATTAGGATATAAGATAAACATACATAAAACAGTGGGATTCCCTCACACCAACAAAAAGGCAATTAAAGAGGAACTCTCAAAAGCCTTACCATTTGTTACAGCCCCCAAGAAGATAAAATGCCTAGGAGTAAGTCTAACCAGAGATATAAAAGACCCATACAAAGAAAACTACAAGACCCTATTGCAAAAGACTAAAAGTGACTTACATAAGTGGAGAAATCTACCTTGCTCTTAGATAGGAAGACTCAACATAGTGAAAATGACTTATATTTAAGTCATAAAATGCAATCCCAATACAAATCCCAGTGACGTGGAGAAATAAATATAGATGGCTTCACTGGAGAATTCTACCAAGCTTTCAGAGAAGGGTTAACACCACCATTATTAAAGATATTCCAGGGCATAGAAGAGGATGGAATCTTCCTTCATTCTATGAAGCTAGTATAACATTGATACCCAAACCAGGTAAAAACAACACTAAAAAATAAAACTACAGTCCATTATCTATAATGAAGTGGAGAAATAAATCAGCAACTTTATACAGAAACAAGGAAACTGTGGATAAGAAAAACATTACTGAAGAAGGAAAACAAAGTGGGAAGCCTCACACTACCTGATCTTAAAACCTATTATACTGCCACAGAAGTCAAGACAGACTAGTACTAACACAAAAACAAGCACATAGACCAATGGAACAGAATTGAGAACCCAAATTAATATTGTTCACCTATGAGCAGCTGATATTTGATAAAGGCCCAAAGCCTGTGACAGTCTTTTTGACAAGCAGTGCTGACTTAACTGGGTACCCATCTGCAAAAAATGGAAACAAGATCCTTATCTCACACCATGCACAAAAACTAAGTGGATCAAAGATATAAATATAAAACATAAAACAATAAAGATCTTGGAATAAAAAATTGGAAAGACAATGTAAGCCTTAATTAATGACATTAACAGCCTACAAAAAAATCACCAAAACCCCTCAAACTCCAGAATTCAAAATAGACAAATGGGAACTCTTAAAAATCAAATACTTACATGCACATCCAAACCCTACCTCAAAAGATTAAAAAGACTATCTACAGAATGGGAAAGAATTTTTGGCTACCACAATTCCAATTGATGTCTAATCTCTCTAATTTACAAGACACTGTAAAACCTCAACAAGATAAAAACAACCCAACTGAAAAATGGGCAAAGGACATGAACAGGCATTTCACCAAAGAAGACATACAGGATGCCAACAGATAACGTGAGGAAATGCTCATGATCACTAGCTATTAGAGAAATCCAAATCAAAACCACAATGAGACATCATTCTCACTCCAACAAAGATGGCAATAATCTAGAAAATACAAAATAATAAATGCTGGAGAGGATATGGAGTGGTTGGAAGTCTTCTACACTTTTGGTGGGAGTGAAAAAGTCATGAGCACTGTGAAAATTGATTTGGCACTTTCTTAGAAAACTAGAAATAGACATACCATATGATCCAGCAATCCCACTCTTTGGGATATAACCCAGAGAAATAAAGACCACCACTGAACAGATACATGCACCCCAATGTTTATTTCAGCTCTTTCCACAATAGCAAAAAGATGGAAGCAACTTAGATGCCCATCAACAGAAGAATGGTTAAACAAACTGTGTATATTCATACAACAGAATAATATGCAATGATAAGAAACAACAGCTTGGGGAAATACCTGATAATGTGGGGCCATTTGAAGGACATGATCCACAGGGAAATTAGCCAAAAGCAAAAGGACAAACATTGTATGAGACCATTACTGTAAGCACGCAACCAATCATTTAAGCAAAGAAGAAATCAATCTTTGATGGTTACAAGGGTGGGGAGGGAGGGAAAGAAATTTATAAGAATTAGATAACACTTGGGATTCAGGCTGGGTGCAGGATGTGACAGCACGCACTAGAAAAGAGCTAGCCACAACCACTCTACTTCAAAACTAAACCGTTTCCTAAATGCAGCACCCCTCTTTGGAAAAATAGTGTAACAGGGTCTGGTGTCAGGGGGCTGTGCTTGTAGGGGACTGTGGTGGTCAGGATTATGTCAACTTGGCTACTACATATCTGGCTGCTGTATTAAGTGGCAGGACGGGGTTTGTGGTGGCTCCCTGCCCCTCGGCTCTCATCTCGTGACACTGGACTATGGCTGCTGATCGCTCACGTGGCCAGGAGCTCCTGCTCTCTGCATCCAGCACCTGGTTCCGGGACTTGAGCTAGCAGATGTTGGACTCATCAGTCCTAACAGTCGGCACTTGAGAGTCCTGCTCCCTGACCTGCCGATCCTGGGTTCGCCAGCCTCTGTCGCTTCGTCTCGCCACCAGATTGGGATCCACTGACCTACACAACCGGTGATCTGCAACTCTGGTCTCTGACTTGCTGACCTTGGGTTCCTCAGCTTCCGTGGACATGTGAGGCTTCTGCCAGAGCTTGGAACATTCAGCTTCTGTGATTACGTGAGCTGTTTCCTATATTTGTATCTATCTATCTATATTATAAATCTTTCCTTGTACCTACACGTGTTACTGGTTTTGCTTCCCTAGAAAACCCAGCCTAAGACAATTTGGTACCAGGAGTGGTTCTAGGGAAACAAAATTGTAACAATGAATCCTTTCAAGTGGTTCTTGAGTCTGGCTAATAGTAACAGTGTTGCTAACTCTGCTCCTATTGGTAAAAAGTGCTCTGCTAGTCCGTGGGCTGAGGTGGCGGTACACACCCACAAAATAGCCCCATCAATAGATCAGATATTGGTGAAAGGTGACCCTCAGGGTGAAAACATGTGTGATGACTTTTCGAAATTACGTGCGGATGAGCAGTATAAGGAAGTTAGCTGGCTGGGCCTACTTGCATTAGATAAGCTGGTGAAGGAAAAAGATGAGCTCAGGACCTTGGAATCAAAGCTCTCATGCCGTGTTTAAGAGACCTCAAAGCTTCTGCTTGTGCTTTAAAAGAAAACCTCATTACCTGTAATAGCAGAGCCGAAACTGCTGAAAGCCAAACTCAGATACTTATCGTTAGAGTGGCGGAACTGCAATGCCAGCTCAATTGCCAATCTCTAGAAGTATCTGAAATTAAAGTGAGGGCATTGATTGGGCAGAAATGGGACCCTGAAACTTGGAATGGAGACATATGGGAGGATGGTATGGAAGCTGGGGACGCTGAGCCCCTCACTTCCAGTAAATCACTCCTGTCAGCTGAACCACACCCGTGTGAAGGGATTACTTTGCCTTTGTCTGCGAAACTGCCCCACTCAGTCTGCCAGAGCCATTGCCTGGGGCACGGCCTAAGGCAGAGGCTTTACCAGAGCATGCTGAAGATTCTAAAAACACTTCAGCACTGCCGATTTTGGCTTCTAGACCTGTAACTAAGACTTAAGTCCAAGCAAGCTCCAAAAGGTGAAGTACAAAGTGTGATCCAGGAAGAGATACACTATAGTCCAAAGGAACTACTTGACTTTTCTAACACATACAAACAGAAACCTGGGGAATACGCTTGGGAATGGCTGTTAAGGGTGGGGGATAATGGTGCAAGGAACATAAAGCTGGATCAGTCGGAATTTCTTGACCTGGGTCCACTGAGCACAGACCCTTCATTCAATGTTTCAGCTTGAGAAGTTAGGAAAGGACCTAATAGTTTGTTTGACTGGATTGCTGAAGCATGGCTGATGCGGTGACCTACACTAAATCAAGCTGAATTGCCAGACTTGTCTTGGGGTACTGTAGAAGAGGGTATCCAAAGACTTAGGGAAATTGGCATGCTAGAGTGGATTTATTCGGTTAGGCCTTCAAATCCACACATAGCATGTCCAGAGGACACAACTTTCACCACAACTGTGAGAAACAAATTTGTGAAGGGAGTTCCGGGATCCTTGAAGACTGCTGTGATTGCCATTTTATGTAAATCAGACATGACAGTGGGAGCTGCCCTAGCTGAATTAAGACACCTAACTACAATGGGGCTGACTGGATCCCATGGTGGTAGGGGTCAAGTGGCTGCACTCAGTCGACAAAGACGAGGTGGGTGTGTTTACAGTAATGGACAGCAGAGACAAAATAGTAATCGTAATAATCTGACTCGTGCAGACATGTGGAACTGGCTCCTTAGTCATGGTGTCCCTAGCAGTGCAATAGATGATCAGCCTACTAAGTATTTACTTGATATGTATGAAAGGATGAATTCTAGGTCAGGTGAACAGCAGTCTAATTCAAATCGCCAGAAGAGAGTCGCTGTCCCTCAATCAATTCCCAAACTTGAGCGAGTTTAAGGACCCACAACCCCTTGAATGAAG
This sequence comes from Heterohyrax brucei, assembly GCA_028571685.1. Taxonomy (NCBI): domain Eukaryota; kingdom Metazoa; phylum Chordata; class Mammalia; order Hyracoidea; family Procaviidae; genus Heterohyrax; species Heterohyrax brucei. The sequence goes on along the minus strand of CM053142.1, from coordinate 15,774,273 downwards.
GGGAGGCCAGGTCCCTTTGAGGAAGAATTCTGATACCCTGCCAAAAATTTATACTGTTAATCTTTCTCCTGCCCTTCCCCAAAGGGATCTAAGGCCTTTTATGAGAGTGACTGTTCACTGGGGAAAAGGAAATAATGAGACTTTTGGGGGACTACTGAATACTAGCTCTGAACTGACACTAATTCCAGGAGACCCAAAACGTCACTGTGGCCCACCAGTAAGAGTGGGGGCATATGGAGGTCAGGTTATTGATGGAGTCTTGGCTCATGTTCATCTCACAGTGGGTCCAGTGGGTCCCCAAACCCATCCTGTAGTGATTTCCCCAGTTCCAGAATGCATAATTGGAATAGATATACTCAGCAATTGGCAGAACTCTCACACTGACAAGTGTGAGATCCCTGACAAGTGGAATGAGAGCTATTATGGTGGGAAGAGCCAAATGGAAGCCACTAGAACTGCCACTGCCTAGGAAAATAGTGAACCAAAGGCAATACCGTATTCCTGGAGGGATTGCTGAAATTACTGCCACCACTAAGGACTTGCAGGACTCGGGTGGTGATTCCCACCACATCCCCATTCAATTCGCCTATTTGGCCTGTGCGAAAAACAGATGGATCTTGGAGAAAGACAGTAGATTATCGCAAACTTAACGAGGTGGTAACCCCCATTGCAGCTGCTGTTCCAGATGTAGTTTCACTGCTTGAGCAAATTAATACATCTCCTGGTACTTGGTATGCAGCTATTGATCTGGCTAATGCTTTCTTCTCCATACCTGTTTTCAGGGACCACCAGAAGCAGTTTGCATTCACCTGGCAAGGCCAACAATACACCTTCACTTGCCTGCCTCAGGGCTACATTAACTCTCCAGCCCTATGTCATAATCTAGTCTGCGGGGACCTTGATTGCTTCTCTCTTCCACAAGATGTGACACTGGTCCATTACATAGATGACATTATGCTGATTGGACCTAGTAAGGAAGAAATATCAGTGACTCTGGACTTATTAGTTAAACATTTGCGTGCTAGAGGGTGGGAAATTAATCCCACAAAAATTCAGACACCTTCCAACTCAGTGAAATTCATAAGGGTCCAGTGGTGTGGGGCATGTCGCGATATCCCTTCTAAAGTGAAGGATAAGTTATTGCACCTGGCTGCTCCGACAACTAAAAAAGAGGCACAGCGCCTAGTGGGTCTCTTTGGATTTTGGAGGCAACATATTCCTCATTTGGGTGTGTTACTTCGGCCTATTTATCATGTGACTAGAAAGGCTGCTACTTTTGAGTGGGGCCCAGAACAAGAGAAGGCTCTGCAACAGGTTCAGAAGGCTGTGCAGGCTGCCCTGCCACTTGGGCCATACGATCCAGCTGATCCAGTGGTGCTTGAGGTGTCAGTGGCAGATAGAGATGCTGTTTGGAATCTTTGGCAGGCCCCTATTGGCAAATCACAGCGCAGACCTTTAGGATTTTGGAGCAAAGCTCTGCCATCCTCTACAGATAACTCCTTTTGAAAAACAACTTTTGGCTTGTTACTAGGCCTTAGTAGAGACTGAGCGCTTAACCATGGGACACCAGGTCACCAGGCATCCTGAGCTGCCTATAATGAACTGGGTATTGTCTGACCCACAGAGTCATAAAGTTGGACGAGCACAGCAGCACCCCATCATTAAATGGAAGTGGTATATACGAGATCGGGCCCATGCAGGACCTGAAGGCACAAGTAAATTGCATGAGGAAGTGGCCCAAATGCCCATGGTCTCCACTCCTGTAACATTACCTCCTGTCTCCCAGTTTACACCTATGGCCTCATGGAGAATTCCTTATGACCAGCTGACTGAGGCAGAGAAAACTCGTGCTTGGTTTACAGATGGTTCTGCGCGGTATGCCGGCACCACTCGAAAGTGGACAGCAGCTGCACTACAGCCCCTTTCTGGGACCTCCCTCAAGGACAGTGGTGAAAGCAAATCCTCCCAGTGGGCAGAACTTCGAGCAGTGCATACGGTTGTTCACTTTGCTTGGAAGGAGAAGTGGCCAGATGTGCGGCTGTATACCGATTCATGGGCTGTGGCCAACGGCTTGGCCAGTTGGTCAGGGACTTGGAAGGAACATGACTGGAAGATTGGAGACAAGGATTTATGGGGGAGAGGTATGTGGATAGACCTCTCTGAATGGTCCAAAGAAGTGAAGATATTTGTGTCTCATGTGGATGCTCATCAAAGGGTAACCTCAGCAGAGGATGATTTTAACAATCAAGTGGATAGGATGACTCGTTCAGTGGGAACCAGTCATCCTTTTTCTCTGGCTACCTTTGTCATTGCTCAGTGGGCCCATGAACAAAGTGGTCATGGTGGCAGGGACAGTGGTTATGCATGGGCCCAGCAACATGGACTCCCGCTCACCAAGACTGACTTGGCTACAGCCACTGCTGAGTGCCCAATCTGTCAGCAGCAGAGACCAGCACTGAGTTCTCGATATGGCGCTGTTCCTCGAGGTGATCAGCCAGCAACCTGGTGGCAAGTTGATTACATTGGACCGCTTCCATCATGGAAAGGAAAGCGTTTTGTCCTTACGGGGATAGATACTTACTTTGGATATGGATTTGCCTAGCTGGCACGACATGCTTCTGCCAAAACTACCATCCGTGGACTTACAGAATGCCTCATCCACCGTCATGGAATCCCACACAGCATTGCCTCTGATCAAGGGACTCACTTCACAGCAAATGAAGTGTGGCAGTGGGCCCATGCTCATGGAATTCACTGGTCTTACCATGTTCCCCATCATCCTGAAGCAGCTGGCTTGATAGAACAATGGAATGGTCTCCTGAAGACACAATTACAGTGCCAGCTAGATGGCACTACCTTGCAGGGTTGGGGAAGTGTTCTCCAGGAGGCTATGTATGCTCTAAACCAGCATGCAATATATGGTGCTGTTTCTCCTATCACCAGGATTCATGGGTCCAGGAATAAAGGGGTGGAAATGGGAGTGGCACCACTCACTGTTACCCCTAGTGACCCACTTGCAAGATTTCTGCTTCCTGTCCCCATGACTTTATGTCCTGCAGGATTAAATGTCTTAGTTCTGAAGGGAGGAATGCTGCCACCTGGAGACACATCAACGATTCCACTGAACTGGAAGCTAAAATTGCCACCAGGCCATTTTGGGCTCCTTGTACCTCTGGATCAACAGACAAAGAAGGGAATTAAAATACTGGCCGGTGTGATTGATCCTGACTATGAAGATGAAATTGGATTGACATTACATAGCAGAAGTAAAGAAGAGTATGTTTGGAATGCAGGAGATCCCTTAGGATGCCTCCTAGTACTACCATGTCCTGTGATTAAGGTCAATGGAAAACTACAGCAACCCAACTCCAAAATGAGTCATAATAGCCCAGACCCTTCAGGAATGAAGGTTTGGGTCACCTCACCAGGCAAGGAACCACAACCAACTGAGGTACTTGCTAAGGGCAAAGGGAATACAGAATGGGTTGTAGAAGAAGGTAGTTCTAAATATCAGTTACGGCCATGCGACCAGTTGCAGAAACGAGGACTATAATTGCTAGGAGTATTCCTGCTTTGTATGTGTGTATTAGATATTTTGTTTACTTATGAAACATGAGATGTAAATGGGTTAATGCACTTTCAGTTGTATATGTATTAGTTATATCATGTTGACATAAGTATGACTTTGTAACTGTACCCCTTCAGAGACTATGCATGGTAAGGTGAGATGTGTGCAGATGCCAGGTTGACAAGGGGTGGACTGTGGTGGTCAGGATTATGTCAACTTGGCTACTACATATTTGGCTGCAGTATTAAGTGGCAGGGCGGGGTTTGTGGTGGATCCCTGCCCCTTGGCTCTCATCTCGCAACCTTGGACTACGGCTGCTGATCACTCACGCGGCCAGGAGCCCCTGCTCTCTGCTTCCAGTGTCTGGTTCCAGGACTTGAGCTAGCAGCTTTTGGACTCATCAGTCCTTACAGTCAGCACTTGAGAGTCCTGCTCCCTGACCAGCCGATCCTGGGTTTGCCAGCCTCTGTCGCTCCGTTTCACCACCAGATTGGGATCCACCGACCTCCAGCCTCTGTCGCTTCGTCTCGCCACCAGCTTGGGATCCACTGACCTACACAACCAGTGATCTGCAACTCTGGTCTCTGACTTGCTGACCTTGGGTTCCTCAGCTTCCGTGGACACGTGAGCCTTGTGCCAGAGCTTGGGACATTCAGCTTCTGTGATTACGTGAGCTGTTTCTTATATTTGTATCTATCTATCCATCTATCTATATTATAAATCTTTCCCTGTACCTACACACGTTACTGGTTTTGCTTCCCTAGAAAATCCAGCCTAAGACAGGGACATCCCACTAATTGGCATATCCAAGCTTTCCTTTTCTTCTCTTCAGAAAAATGTTCTGCATACCACCTGGGTAAGTGGTGTCTGGGGTCTTAAATTCAACCAAGCTGCCATCTAAATAACATCAATTGGTCCCAATACACCTGGACCAGAGGTAAATGGTAAACATCAGATGGAAAGAGACACATGAATCAGTGTCAACATCAGCAAGGGACCAGAAGAACTAGACAGTGCCTGGCTGCCACCAATAACTTTCCAAAGGGGGTACACAGTATGGAACCCTGGACACAGGAGGAAAAAGATTATAGGGCAGAGCTAGAATTCTACCAAAAAACCACATTTGATGGTCTGTTAGACTGGAGGGCCCCCTGGGAGTGTGGCCCCCAGACTCTCTAATTCTAAACAGCATATAACACCACGGCCAGCTCTCCCAACAAATATTGCACTGGACTGTACAAAACAAAGAGTGCGGCTGGTGATGTACAAACCTTTGGACTTTAATATGTACACAGGATGGTTCTAGAGGCTCATCAGCAGAGCTAATAAGGAAGTGACATCTTGGTCATGGGAAGTTCTCCTGCTGTCATGGGAGGGGGCTCGCAAGAGCTGTTAGAGTAGTAGTGAAAGTTCTAGGTGTTATATGGCAAACTGAGATAGATTCTTAAATTGCCCTTAATCAGAATGAAATTTGTTTTTTTTTAAAAATGAAAAAATTCCACATGCTTCCTGGTAAACAATATCTAGGATCTTAAAAGCCAGTCAGCAGCCATCTGAGATGCATTAGTTGGTCACAATCCACCTGGAGCCAAGGGCAATGAGGAACAAAAACACAAGGAAAATACGAACCCAAGAGAAAGAAAAGGTCATATAAACCAGAGACTCCATCAGCCTGAGACCAGAACTAGTTGGCACCCAGCTACCACCAAAGACCATCCTGACAGAGAACACAAAAGAGAGTCCCAGATGAAGCAGGAGAAAACTGGGGTGCAGAACTCAAATTCTAATAAAAAGATCAGACTTTATGCTTTGACTGGGATCAAAGGAACCCCAGAAGACATGGCCCCCCATCCCTGTTAGCCCAAAACTGAAATCATTACTAAAGCCAACTCTTAAAGACCATCAAGCTGGACTATAAGACACCAAATGATACTTGTGACAAGTGTGCTTCTTACCTGAAACAGATACATGATACTAAATGGACAGCTCCTGTCTGAAGGTGAGATTAGAAGGCAGAATAGCACAGGAATTGAAAGGACAGAGGAAATACAGTGTCAAAAGGAAGAATGTGATGTCACACCGCAGGTAGAGCAACTAGGGTCACATGACAACGTGTGTATAAATTTTTGTATGAGAAACTAACTTGAATTGTAAACTCTCACTTAAAGCACAATAAAAAAAATTTTCTTTTGTATCAGTATGCAAAAAAGAAATCAGGTATGTATCCTTCCTTTCCTATATAACTGTACCACTAAGTAAACAAATAATCGCAAATAGTAGGAAGTTCCTCTTTATAAAGCTATTCCAATGAATAAATAAAAAGGTGATAAAATCAGATTATCATTTTGCAACTCCCAATGAATCAATAGTTAAGTTTCTATGGGTGTCAAGATTACCACAAGAAAAACATTCAGACATGTTCTCTTATATATTCATCCCAAACCAAACAAAAACAACAGACACACACCCACACAATGAGTGAAAATCTGAATTCTAGTAAGAGAAAAAGTTATAAAAGCACTAGAAAATATCATAGGATAACTTTACATATACATAATCTTGGGTTTGGAATAGCATTACTAAATTTGTCATGAAACCTACAAAACATAAAAGAAAAATTACACCTCAAAAAATTTTTTTTTCAATTTTAGTATTAAAAAGACACCGTAGGTGAGGGCAGGGCCAAGATGGCAGACTAGTCACACTTCTCCTTGATTCCTTCAAAGAACCAAAGCCTAGAAAAACAAATGAATGGAGTAGAGTGGACATTCTGGGAGCCCTAAGATCAGGCATACGCAGAGTGGGTGACAGGAAAGGGAAAACTATCTTTGTTGGATATGAGACAGCAGTACAGAGTCCCACTTCTGCTGGCATCACAGTCGAGAGGCTTACATATATGGATGCCATCTTTGTTAGGTGAGAGACTTGGACTGGGACTGCAGAGCCTCATAGGCTAGTTGCCATGCTCAGCTGCAGTGCCTAAGTAAACAGTGTCTTTCACAGCAGAGAGGCTGTACTTAAGACACTCACATATAGAGAAAGCAGCAGTGGCTGGCAACCCTTGGTTGCCATCTCATTTCTGACCTGTGCCCTAGACACTTATGGCTCGGTGCAGAATAAGCAGCTCAGGAAGGATGCCATCTTAATCAGCTGAGAGGTGGAGTCAGTGATACCTGAGGACCCAGCTAGGGCTGGCAGCCAGACTGTGCAAGTGTCTGACTGGACAGTGCCTATTCCAACAGAAAAGCTGTTTTGAAGATGATAGTACCTAGAGAACATAGTGGCAGCTGGTGACCAAATGTGGCAGTGCCCTTCTTTGTGCCATGTCACAGCATCTGTGGATATATCCTCTGAGAGGCTCCACAAGTAGATCGTCATCTTTGTCAGTTATGAGCAGCGGCCTGCCACTCCTGAGGGCCCGGCTGGTACCAACTGCTGCTGAACAGCGTCTTTCAGCAGAAAAGCAGTTCTCAAGAAAATCACATTTAAAGAACTCAGCAGTGGTTGGCAGCCAGGAGTGGCAGCTCCATTTTCCTGACTAGAGATAGAAATAGCACATGATCCAGCAATCCCACTGCTTCAACTACATCTCACAGAAACAAAAGTGGTCACACAAAATGATAAATGCACACAAATGCTTATTTCAGCACTGTCCACGATAGCAAAAAGACGGACTCAACCTAAATAAACTGTGGCACATATATACAACGGAACATTATTCAATCATAAAGAACAATGATGATTTTAGGAAGCATCTCATAAACTGGTTTCAACTAGAAGACATTATGCTGAGTGAAATCAGTCAGCTGCTAAAGAACAAGTATTGTAAGAGACCTCTGCTAATGGACATAAAATGGACTTATGTATAGAAGAAAAGATTTTTTGATTGCTACAAGGGTGGGGAGGGGAGAGAGGGATGTTCATAGATAATTGACAGGAATTTGGTTAGGTGAAAGCATGACAGCACACATTAAAGGGCAGATCAGCATAGTGACTACACCACTAACTGAAAGGTTTTCCAAACTCAATCCAATATTTCAAAGGCTAGAGTAGCAGGGACATGGGTCTGGGGGTCATGTGTTCTGGGGATATTGAGGCAAATTGGTATAACTAGTCTTTTGGTAGGACAGTCTTCTGCACCCCACACTGGTGAGAGTTATCTGGCATCTTAAAAGCTAGCATACTGCCATCTGAGGAATGCCAATGTGTCCCAGGCCATCTGGAAAAGTTAATGACTGAGAACATCAAAGATACCAGGAAAGATGAGCCCATGAGACAGAAGAAGCCATACGAATGGGAGACTGCATCAGCATGAGACCATAAGAACCAGATGGTGCCCAGCCACCACCAAAGACAGTATGATGGGGGACACATGTAAAATCCCTGAGGTAAAGAAGTGTCCAGAGGTGTGCAGAAAAAGAGATGTGCAGTTCAAGCACTGTACTAAAAGACCATAACTGATGCTCTGACAGCCGAGAGGATCCCCTGGGAACATGGCCCCTACACTTGCTGCTGGTCCTGACCTGAAACCAGTCCTAAGGTCAACTCTTCATGCAAGAATGGACTAGACTTGGGGACACAGTGTGAGCATGTGGTGTGTGTAGTTTATGGCTGTATACATTTATAGGAGGCTGTCCTACTGGTTTGTTTCTAGATGAGAGAGGAGAAGGTGGAGAGGAGGGGATAGGTGTTCATTAAGATGATACTAGGAGTGAAAAGGAGAAGTATGATTATCACAGTATGAGGAGAGCAGACGGAGTTGCAGATAGATTGCTGTTGTTAGGTGCTGACTCATAGTGACCCTATGAACAACAGAACGAAACACTGCCTGGTCTTGCACCATGTCCACAATCATTTTTATGCTTAAGCCCATTGTTTCAGCAGCTAGGAGGACATGCAAAATTGATTTGGACTGTATACTTTCACTTAACCATAATTTGAAAAAAAAAAAGAAAAAGATACCATCAGCAAAAGTGAAAGCATACATGATAATTTGGGGAAAATATCTGCAACATATATCAAAGACATTGAAACAAAAAAAAAGGAAAGAAAGAAACCTCTTGTTGTCATGTCAGTTTCAACTCACAGTGACCCTAGAGAACAGAGAACTGTTCCAAGGTATGGCTGATGGATTCAAACTGCTGACCTTTCGGCTAGCAGCCAGGGTCTCAACACCACACTTTCAGGCCTCCATAGAAAACAAGAGGACCAGTATTTATGATAAATACTGACATTTTAAAAACGCAAATAAAAAAATAGCAATATGTTCAAAAGATATGAACAAACACGATTCCGAAAAACAAGTAGATACAGCCTGGCACAAAGAGCATTTAAAGTTTGTTAAGTGAAAAAAAATCCATTCATTCCCCCCTCCCAGGATAACTAAAGCAATTAAGAGTCCATTTTTGACCCAATTTGACAGAAAAAATAAAGTTTATAACATTCAGTGCCAAGGAGGATGTAAGGAAAGAGGCCCACAATGGACTTAGATGGGAATATAACCTGGTAACATCTTTTCAACATAAAATTTGGCAATCTCTTAATTTTGAAAGTGTGTTATGTTCAACCTTAGCAATTTCACAAACATTATCACTAAAGATTAATAATAGGTCCTGGACAGATCTGCAAAAAAATGTAGAACAAACTTCTAACTAGCAAAAGAAGACTAGTACTTAGTGGCCTGACAGAGACAGGAGAAACACTGAGAGTACGGCCCCTAACATCCTTTTAGCTTAGTGATGAAGTCACGCCTGAGGTTCACCCTTCATCTGAAGATTCAACAGGCCTGTATAACAAAATGTGACAAAAGGAGCACACCAGCCCAGCAGCAAGGACCAGAAAGCAAGAGAGGAAAGGAAAGCTGGTAACAGGAAACCTAAGGCCAAGAAGGAGAGAGTGCTGACACGCCATGGGGTTGGTAAACCACTGTCATAAAACAATATGTATACTTACTGTTTAATGAGAACCTAGTTTGTTTTATAAACTTTCATCTAATTTACAATAAATCATAATAAAAAGAGCAATAAAATATGTATGAAGAATATATATATTACAAAATTATTTATTACACGGCAGAAATAGAAACTAAATGTCCATAAATCAAAAACTGATTTAAAAAAAATTTAAAACCATGATCCATGTTGTAATGAAATGATGGATAGCCACAAATTTTTTAAAAACTTATGAAGGAAAACCAATAATATATTACTATTAGACTTTTTAAATATATAAGGGGCACATTTTACAAGTAAACCCAAACAAAAAGTGGTGAGAATATTCATATCAGATTACACTAAAGCCACCCCGTAGCTCACATAATTTTCTGCCCTAGAATCCATTAATTCCTCCTGTCTGTCCCTTCACTCAGTTTCTGACATGGCCATGCCTATTTTATCACATAGCCTCACAACAGTTGTGATGTTTAACAGGGTCTCTCAGGCACACCCTGTAACAGGAACCCATTACTAACTTGTAACCCTATTAGTCACTCTTTGTCCTTCCCAGTCATGACCCAAATAGGTAGCTGTGATTAAAACCTCTCATTTTTCCCGTGCTAATGCACTAGACACTTATAAATTGACCAGAAAGACTTCAGTGTATGCTAACCCCAAGATCCCAACCTGCTCATCATGTAAAAGCCCTCTCCTCAAATTCCAACTTGTTCCCTTGTCCCAGGTACAGCCCCCTACGTGGCTCTTCATCCAGGCACGCTGTAGTTTCCTCTTTGGTGTCGTGAATACTGACTTCTGTCTTTGTTCTGGCCTTGCTGCTGAGTCTTGTCTCCTCAGGCCACACTAACAGACCATTCAAGACACCCACAAACAACCTTTGGGTCAAATTTAAGAAAGGTACTCCAAAAAAAGAAAGACAGAAAGAAACAGGACATAGTAGCACATTTCACATTAACAAAAGGTATAATTAATAATTAAGATAAAATAATGAGGAATTATATACTCATCAGCATTGAACATATACACAGCAAACTAAACCAAAAAGCTAACACCACTGCCATCAAGTCAATATTTGACTAGTATTGACCCTATAGGGTAGAGCAGGACTACCCCACTGGTTTTCCAAAGGGCACCTGCTGGACTCGAACTTCCAGCCGTCTGTTTAGCAGCCATACCACTTTAACCACTACGCCACCAGGCTTTCCTATAGCAAACTGCATAAGTAAAAACTGCTATACATAAATAGAAATTGGCAGAAACACAGCAGGTGGCAACTTTGACATAATTCAGGTAGGCAAAGCATAGAAACAGATACATTATTTAAATAATATTATGAATGAAGTTGGATAAATTAATTATACATAAGCTTAGCTTTGACCTTTACAAGACATTATACCGTGTTCCCCAGAAAAATTAGAATACTCAAGAAAATAAACAAGCAACCAATCTAAGCAAAACCACAAAGACTCAACAAATTTCAAACTGCAAAAATGATCAGGATATGCTGTCGATATGAAAGTAAGTTACTAAATAGTTCTCACAAAATGATTTTTTAAAGTAATAATACAGTTGATGGCAGTGGGTTGGTTTCTTTGTAATATACTTAAGGAAAAACAGGTATGTGAAAATATGGTTAAGAGTAGTTGATTTAGGGTTTTTCCAGGAGAGTCTTCTGCACTCCACATTGGTAAGTGGTATCTGGGGTCTTAAAAGCTGCCAAGCTGCCATTTGAGGAACACCAAATGGTCCCAACTCGGCAGGAAAGGATAATCACCAAAGACCAAAATGACAAGGGGGAAAAAGAATCCAGAAGACAGAGACCCACATGAGTGGGAGATTACATCAACATGTGACCAGAAGAACCAGATAGTGCCCGGCCACCACCAGTGATAGCCATGATGGGGCTCACAAAGTTGAGTCTCACTGGCAACACAAGAATAAAAAGGTGTGCCCCCTGAGATATCCACTAAAAGACCACAATTGATGATCCAGAGGCCTCAGGGTTTTGCTGGAAGCATGGCCCCTGGCTCTGATGCTGCCCTTGTCCATAAATCATAATAGAGGTCAACTCTTCAGACAGGAATGGATTGGACTGGCAGCACAGCGTGATGGTATCGTACGTGCACTTCATGGTTTCAAGCATCTATAGGATGTCATCTTGATCTCTTACTGGAGGCAGGGTAGAGGGTGGAGAGGAGGGGACAGGAGATTGTTAGGAGGATATGGCACGTATAGAATGGAGAGGAGGAGCGTGCTGTCACCGGGCAGGGAGAGCAGAGGGAGCTGCACATAGGTGGGCATGCAAATTTATATGAGATGGTACATTTTCACTCAATCATGATAATAAAAAAAAAGAGTAGTTGACTATCTCTGGGATTAAGCCATTGTTTTTAAATTTTCATTAATTATGATGTATTCTGACTTTGGTAATATAAATTTATTTTTAAAAACACAATAAAGTATAAATACTATGTCTGAAAAAGGAAGCCCTACTGGTGTAGTAGTTAACTGTTACAGCTGCTAACCAGAAGGTCAGCAGTTCAGATCCACAGGCACTCCTTGGAAACTCTATGGGGCAGTTCTACTCTGTCTGTAGGATTTCTGTGAGTCGGAATTGATTCGATGGCAGCGGAGTTTTTTGTGTGGGAGTCTAAAAATACAAATAATCCAATCAACATTGTGCTTAAAGGAAAATTGACAGTTCCAAATGCACATGCTAAGAATAAAAAAAATTAATAATGCTTACTGTCCTTCCTAGTTCTTTAAGACATTGAATATAGGCCAATAGTACTGACTGTAAAACACAATCAAATGCCAACAACCTGGATAAGCTTTAACATTATATGGTCAGTAGTTTACACAGAATACATACACTGCGTCCTTCTTTAACTGCTTCTTCCAGCTGAGCTGCATATTGTGAACAGTATACCAACAATGAATTCAGATCATCCCCAAGCTTTTGAAAAAGAACAAAAGAGAAAGTTATTTTTATTTCAGAATCCATATGCGTAACTATCCTTCTTTTAGCACACTGCAACTACATTTTGGAAATATTTCAGTTTTTTTTTTGTATAATTCATGTCCCTTCAAGCACATAAAACATGAAACCATGTTTTAAATGCTATGCTAGCAAACTATCCCAGAAAGAGAATGTGAAAGAAAGTAGATTCTGGGAAGTGGCCCATTAATGACATACCAAGCTATGTTATGACTTCTCCTGTACACAGTTGCAGAAAATAAAATATTTCATCTATAACTCTTAAATTTTTTAGATAGTGCAAAAAAGGCAGTGGTTACATGCGGACCTTATACATAACTTTTTGTGTTACAAAATGAATGGTAATCATTACTTCTGACTATAATATACTTTGTAAAGCCTGTAATTTTCCACCCTCACCTAATGAGCAATAGAAAATTTTGTCATGACTTAGTGAGGCAGAGTGACCATCTCTTGTGGGAATTTTATAGTTCTATGCATCTATAGGATGTCATCCTCCTGTCCTCTTGCTGGAGGAAGGGGAGTGGGTGGAGAGGAGGGGATAGGAGACTGTTGGGAGGATAGGACATGTATGGAGCAGAGAAGAGGGGTGTGCTGTCACCGGGCAGGGAGAGCAGTGGGAGCTGCATATAGGTAAGCATCCGAATTTATATGGGGCTATACATTTTCATTCAATCATAATAATAAAAGAAAATAAAATAAATAATCAAAAAGGGGGGAGACTCCTATGATAAGAACTTAAAAGCAGACTCATGCATAACAGAAAAGACTCGATGGCTGCAAGGGTAGGTAGGGCTGGAGGGTGAGGACGGAGGGATTCAATTAGATAGTTGTTAGAATTTGGTTGGGTGAAATTGGTGACAGCACACATTAGTAAGAAGATCAATATTAATGAGACTTCAACACAACTTGTGTACTCCTCCCATCTTAACCCATATTGCAAGGACAGAGAAGCTGGGGACGGGGCCGAGGACCATGCTCTCAGGGGAAATAGAGGCCAATTGGCACAACCAGCGTTTTGCTAATGAGGTCTCTCCACACCCCAAATTGGTGAGTGGTGTCTAGGGTCTTAAAAGCTGCCAAGCTGCTATCTGAGGGTACAGCAAATGGTCCCAACTTGCAGGAACGGATGATTACCAAGGTCCATAACGACACAGGAGAAAGACAATCCAGAAGACAGAGACCCATGTGAGTGGATGTCTACATCAACTTGTGACCGGAAGAACCAGATGGTGCCCGGCTACCACCAGTGATAGCCACGATGGAGCTCACAAAGTTGAGTCTCACTGGCAACACAAGTATAAATAGAGGTGTACACTGAGACCTCCTCTAAAAGACCTCAATTGATGGTTCAGGGCCTTAAGGTTCTCCTGGGAGCAGGGCCCCTGGCCCTGATTCTGCCCCATAATGAAGGTCAACTTTTCAGACAGCAATGGATTGGACTTGATGACACAGAGTGTATTAGGCTGGGTTTTCTAAGGAAGCAAAACCAGTAACACGTGTAGGTACAAGGAAAGATTTATAATGTAGATAGATAGATAGATACAGATATAGGAAACAGCTCACACAATCACAGAAGCTGAATGTCCCAAGTTCTGGCACAAGCCTCACGTGGCCATGGAAGCTAAGGAACCCAAAGTCAGCAGGTCAGAGAACAAGAGTTCTAGATCACCGGTTGTATAGGTCAGTGGATCCCAAGCTGGCGGTGAGACGGAGCAGCAGAGGCTGGAGAACCCAGGATCGGCAGGTCAGGGAGCAGACTCTCAAGTGCCAACTGTAAGAATGGATGAATCCAACAGCTGCTAGCTCAAGTCCAGGAACCAGACACTGGAAGAAGAGGGCAGGAGCTCCTGGCTACGTGAGCAACCAGCAGTAGTAGTGGAGGGTCAAGAGATGAGAGCTGAGGGGCGGGAAGCCACCACAAACCTTGTCCTGCCACTTAATACAGCAGCCAAATATGGAGTAGCCGCAGTTCTACCCCGGCCCCTAGGGTCGCCATGAGTCGAATCTGACTCGACGGCACCTGGCTTGACTAAGTTGACATAATCCTGACCACCACACAGAGTGACCATATTGTGTGGGCACTTTACGGTTCTGGGCATACTGGAGGAAGGGGAACAAATGGGTGGAGAGGAGAAGATAGGAGACTGTTGGGAAGATAAGACGTGTATGGAGCAGAGAGGAGGAGTGTGCTGTCACCATGCAGGGAGGACAGTGGAAGCTGCATGTAGGTCAGCATGCAAATTTATATGGAAATGTACATTTTAATTCAATCATAATTTTTTTTAAAAAAGGAAATTTGCTCTTGATATAACAACTAGTTGCCATCAAATCAATTCAGACTCATGGAGACACCATGGGTGGCAGAGTAAAACTGTGATCCACAGGATTTTCAATGGCTGAGTTTTCAAAACTAAATCACCATATCCTTCTTTAGGGGCCTCTCTAGGTGAACACAAACTATCACCTTTTGGTTAGCAGCCAAGACACATTAGTCATTTGCAAAAAAAAAAAATAAAAATCAAAGGTTACAGGGGTGAGGTAGTTAAAAAAAAAAAAGACTAGCACAAAAACTAAAACTACAAACTACTTACAAGAAAATACAGGGACATGGGTCTACAGCCTAGCTTTTACAAATGAATTACATAATAACAAGCACAAACAGCAAAAGATTAATAATATAACTCATATAACTTAAAAAGATTGTTCATCTAAAGAAGTAACAAAAAAAGTAAAAAGATAAACTATTAACTAGGAGGATATCTTCAGAAACAATATATACAATAAGAATTTAATAACCCAAATAAACACAAAACTTTGACAACTTAATAACAAAAAGACAACCCAATCGAAAAATTGGCAAAGTAATTGAGTAGACATTTCACCAAAAAGGAACATTCATATGGCCACTAAACAAATGAAGAAAAATTCAGCATTATTAGCCATCAAGAGATGCAAATCCAAACCACAATAAGATGCCAGTCCCCCTAGGATGGCTAAGATAAAGGAAAGAGATAACAGAAGGGTGGAAAGAAGAAGAGAGGGAAGGAAGGAGAAAGGTAGGGAGAGAGGAAGGAAGGAAGAGAAAATAAACAAATGCTACTGAGGACCTGTGAAAACCTGCTGATAGGAAAACGGTACA
Source organism: Heterohyrax brucei (assembly GCA_028571685.1). Lineage (NCBI taxonomy): Eukaryota > Metazoa > Chordata > Mammalia > Hyracoidea > Procaviidae > Heterohyrax > Heterohyrax brucei. The sequence goes on along the minus strand of CM053142.1, from coordinate 15,758,614 downwards.
GCCATTGTGGAAAAGTGTGACAGTTCCTCCAAATATTAAATTGAACTACCATTTTAAAAATTAAAAAAAAAACTATTGCTGTCGAGTTCATTCCAACTCATAGTAATACTTTAAAACAAAGTAGAACTGCCCCATAGAGCTTCTAAGAAGAACCTGGTAGATACAAACTGCCAACCTTTTGGTTAGCACACATAGCTCTTAGCCACTATACTGCCAGAACTGTCATGTGACTCAGCTAAGAATATACCAAAGAAATTTGAAAGCAGTGACACAAATAGACACATGTACACCAATATTCACTGCAGTATTGTTCACAATAGCTAAGTGTCCACAATGTAAATGTCCACCAAGAGATGAACAAATAAACAAAACATGGTATGAACACACAATAGAATACTTCTCAGCCAGAAAGAGAAATGAAGTGTTGATATGTGAGACTGAGGACATGATGCTGAGTGAAATAAGTCAATCATAAAAAGACAAACATTATATGAATTCATATATATAAAAAGACAAGAACAGACAAATGTATAGAGACCAAACTTTATTAGTGGTTACTAAGGGCAGTAGAGAAGGGAAAAGGGAGAAGGAGGGCATTATTGTTTACAGAACACTGAGTTTTGATTTATGGTAATGTAAAAACTGCATTGATTAAAGGTAAGTTTGCACAATTAATGTAATTGCTGTCAATAAGTTGTATACCCATATAAAAAGTTGAATTAGCAAAAGTTGTTTAACAGACATACTTACAACAACAAAGAATAGCTACTGAGGCTGCTCATATATAACCAAAAGTAATTAAAATAAAAATTTTTTAAATTCTCAACAGAAAAAGCCCTGGCCTAGGTGGCCTCAACTGAGAATTCTACCAAACACTTAGAGAAGAGCTCACAGCAGTACTAGCCAAACTATTTCAGAACACAGAAAAAGAAGGAATATTCTCTAATTCATTTTATGAAGCCAACATAACCCTGATACAAAAACCAGGAAAAGACACCACCAAAAAAAAAAGAAAAAGAAAGAAAATTATTGGTAAATATCTCTCATGAATATAGATGTAAAAGTTCTCAACAAAATTCTAGCCAACAAAATTCCAGTCAACAAAATTCAGCATCATATCAAAAAACAATGATCAAGTAGGATTCATACCAGGTATGTAAGAACAGGTCCTGTCTTACTTACTTGGTGCTGCAAATAACAAAAATACCACAAGTGGATGGCATTAACAAAGAGAAATTTTTTTTTGTCTTACACAAAGGTAGGCTAAAAGTCCAAATTTAGGGCATTAGCCCCAGGGGAAGTCTTTCTCTGTTGGCTGTGGAGGAAGGTCCTTGTGGTCAACCTTTTCCTGCACAGGCAGCATCTGAGGCACAGGGACCTCAGGTCCAAAGGACATGCTCTGTTCTCAGCACTGCTTCTTTCTTGATGGTATGAGGTCCACAATTCTCTGCTTGGTTCGCTTTTCTTTTCCCAGATACTGCCTCAAGACACAACATAATCTTACAGACTGAGTCCTGCCTCACCAATACAACTGCCATGCATTTTTTCTCACTAACATCACAGAGGCAGTATTTACAACATAAAGGAAAATCACACAGTACCAGGAATTACGGCCCAGCCAAACAGATACACACAATTTAGGGGGTAGATGGAATTCAATTCATGACAGTTTCACATTCAAAAATCAATATAATCCATCACATAAACAAAACAAAAGAATTATATTATTATCTCAATAGATGTAAAAAAAAGGCATTTGGTAAAGTTCAACAACTATTCCTAACATAAACTCTCAATAAAATAGGAATACAAGTGAAATTTGTCAACATAATAAAAGGCATCTACATAAAACCACTCTACAACATCATTCCCAATACAGAAAGACTGACAGCATCCCAACTGAGGGTGAGAACAAGCCCTTCAAGCCCTTCAGCTTGTCCTTTTTCACTACTCCCATTTAACATTATACTAGAAATCCTAGCTAGAGTAACAAGAAAGGAAAAGAAATAAAAGGTATTTAAATTGGAGAGGAAGAAGTAAAACTATTCTGATGCAGATGATGTGATGCTTTACATACAAAACACAAAGATCCTGCAAGAAAACTACTGGACCTAATAGATTCGGCAGAGTAGCAGCATACAAGATACACATACAAAATATTTGGATTCCTATATATCAAAAGGAAACTCTGGTGGTATAGTGATTAAGTGTTACACCTGCTAACAAAAAGGTCAGCAGTTCAAATCTGTGATCTGCCAGGTGTTCCGTGGAAACTCTATAGGGCAGTTCTACTCTGATCTACAGGGTTGCTATGAGTTGGAATTGACTCTACAGCAGTGGTTATACACCAAAAAAAGGGAACTCTGAAAAAGAAATCAGGGAAACAATGGCATTTATAGTAGCCCCTAAAAAGATAACATATTTAGGAATAAATCTAACAAGAGATATAAAATAACTACTTAAAAAAAAATTATTGCAAGAAACTAAATTAGATCACATAAATGGAAAAATACAACCATGCTCAAGGATGGGAAGACTCAACATTGTGAAAATGTTAATTATACCCAAAGTAAACTATGGATATAATGTGAATCTGATTCAAATACAACTGTAATTTTTTTCATTGTGATTCAGTGAAAGTATACAATCCAAATCAATTTTGCATGCCTGCCTAATCTGTAGCTGCTTTTGATCTCCTTGCCCCATGACATCACACTCCTTTCATTCTATACTTCTAGTATCCTCTTAACAAGCTGCTGTCCTCTGCTCTTCACTCTCTTCTCTCCCATCTAGAAAGAGACCAGTGGGGCAGCATACTACAAATGTATGGAACCATAAAGTACACACACCACATGGTCACACTGTGTCCCCAAGTCTAGTCCATTTTTGTCTGAAGAGTTGACCTCAGTGTTTTCTAGACAAGGGCAGCAGTAGGTCTAGGGGCCTTGCTCTCATGGGATCCCCTGGGCCTTCGGATCACCTGTTGCGGTCTTTTAGTAGAGTTCTTGAGCTGTACCCCTCCTTTTCCTATGGTGCCACAGGGACTCAACGTTGTGTGTCCCATCACAGCTGTCTATGGTGGTAGCTGGGCACCATCTGGTTCTTCTTGTCACATGTTGATACAGTCTCCCATTCATATGGATCCTTCTGTCTCCTGGACTCTTTTTTCCCCTCAGGTCATTGTTCTCAGTGATCATCTGTTCCAGATGAGTTGGGACCATTTGGCGCACCTCAGATGGAAGCATGGTAGCTTTTAAGACCCCAGAAACCACTCACCAATGTGGGATGCAGAAGACTCTCTCAGCAATAGGCTAGCTATGCTAACTGACCTCGATGTCCCCTGAAAAGATGGTCCCCAGACCCTGCTCCTGCTACTCTGTCCTTGCAATATTGGGTTGAGATTAGAAGATCTTTCAGTTTATGGTGAAGTCTAGTTAAGTTGATCTACTTTCTACTGTGTGCTGTCACTGCTTTCACCTAACCAAATTTCTATCAAGTATCTAATCTATGATCAACCCTCACCTTCCCTTTCCACCCTTGCAGCCATCAAAGAGTCTTTTCTTCTGCCAGCCAAAGCCATTTCTTCTGCACATAAGTCTATTTTTAAGTCCTTACAGCAGGGGTCTCATACAATATTTGTCTTTTTGCTGCTACTGATTTCACTCAGCACAATGTCTTCCAACTGAAACTAGGTTATGAGATGCTTCCTAAAATCATCATTGTTTTTATCATTGTATAGTGCTCCATTGAGTATATATATGTACCATAGTTTATCTATTCATCTGCTGATGAGCATCTAGGTTGATTCTATCTTTTTGCTATTGTGGACTGCATTGCAATAAATGTTCATGTGCATGTGTGTGTTCATGTGACAGCTTTTGTTTCTGTAGCATAAATTCTCAGTAGCTGGATTACTGGATCAATTAGTACATCTATTTCCAGCTTTTTAAGAAAGCGTCAAATTGCTTTCCAAAGAGGTTGTAGCATTTTGCAATCCTACTAGCAGCATAGGAGAGTTCCAATCTCTCCACAGCCTCTCCAGCATTTGTTGTTTTGTGTTTTTTGGATCATGGCCAACCTTGTTTAGGTAAGATGGTATCTCACTGTAGTTTTGATTTGAATTTCTCTGATAGCTAATGATTGTGAGCATTTTCTCATGGGTCTTTTGGCTGCCTGATGTCGTCTTTGGTGAAGTGTTTGCCCATCTCCTTGGCCCATCACTTAATTGGGTTATTTACCTTTTTCTTGCTAATAGTTTGTAGTACCTTGTAGGTTATGGAGATCAGACATTGGTGAGACATTTAGTTGCCAAATATTTTTTCCCATTCTGTAGGTGTTATTATAACTCTTTAGATAAAGTCTTTGGATGAGCAAAAGTATTTGATTCATAGTAGTTCCTTTTTTTCTATTTTCTCTTCTTTTGATCATGATTTGTTTCTCAGATTTTGAAGTCTGTCTAAGCTGTGTATGAGAACTTCCATTGTTGATCCTGTTGTTTCTTGCATGATCTTTATTGTTTTAGTTTTGTTATTTAGGTCTTTGATCCAATTTAAGTTAGTTTTTGCATAAGGCCTTCTTTCAGTTTTTTGCAGATGGATATCCAAGTTTGCCAACCCCTGTTTATAATCTCAGGGTCTTTGTCAAATATCAACTGTTCATAAGAGCATGGTGATATTTCTGGGGTCTCTGTTCTGTTCCATTGGTCTCTATGTCTCTTTTTGTACCAGTACCAGGCTGTTTTGACTAACATGGCAGTGTAAGGTTGGTAGTGTGAAGACTTCCATTGAGTTCCTCCTCTTCAGTGGTGCTTTACTTATCCGGGGTTTCTTCCCTTTCCAAATAAAATTGGTGATTTGTTTCCCTATCTCATTAAAAAATGACACTGGAAATGGGATTGGATTTGCATTGTATATGTAGATCACTTTGTGTAAAATAGACACTTTCACAATGTTAAATCCTTCTATCCTTGAGCGGGGTAGGTTTCTCCATTTATGTGAGTCTCTTTTAGTTTCTTGCAGGAAGGTCTTTAGCTCTGTCTGTATAGGTCTCTTATTTCTCTAGTTAGATTTATTCCTAAGTATTTTATCCTCTTGGGGGTTATAATAAATGGTATTGATTTGAAATACCAACTGTATTTTTTAAGGAGATGGTGAAACTATCAATTTTATACGGAAAGAGAAGAGGGCCCACATATATAAAACATTATTGATGACCAAAAAAAAAAAAAGATCTAGGAAGCAGCATGCTACCTGAAACTAGAAGCTATTTGTCTTAGTTATCTAGTACTGTTATAACAGAAATACCACAAGTGGATGCCTTTAACAAAGTGAAATTTTTTTTTTCATCTTCCAGTGGCAGTCCACGTTCAGGGTATAGCTCCAGGCGAGACTTATTCTCCTTGTCCACTCTGGAGGAAGGTCTCTGTCTTCAATCTCCCCCTAGACTACAAGCTTCTTCACACAGGAATCCCAGGGACAAAGGACGTGCTCGGCTGGTGGCACTGTTTTCTTGGTGCTATAGGCCACTACTCTTCTTGCTTCTGTTTCATCTCTTGTAACACGAAAGGTGGTGCAGGTCACATCTCAGGAAAATTCCCTTTACATTGGATATGGGATTAACCACAGGCATAGATTATGATTTATCACAAATAGGAAAATCACAAAATGGAAGACAATACACAGTACTGGGGATCATGGTCTAATTAAGTTGACACATATTGTAGGGGGATACAATTCAATCCATAATACTACTATATAGGCACATCATCAAAACATGCTAATACTGGCACAGTAACAGACACATAGGTTAATGGAACAGAATTAGAATCCATCACCCTGTCTTCCACTGATTCTTCACAAAAAACCAAAGTCAATTAAGTGGGGAAAAGACAGTCTTTTTTAACAAATGGTGCTGGCAAAATGGGATATCTATCTGTAAAAATAAGGAAATAGAACCTATACCTCATACCATACACAGAAAGTAGTTCAATGGATCAAAGACCTAAATATAAAAACTAAAAGCAATAAAGATCAGAGAAAAAAAAAACAAGGACAACACTAAAAGTCCTAATACAGGACATAAATACAACAAAACCCATAATTAACAGTGCATAAACACTACATTATAAGCTAGGTAACTAGGAGGTCTTAAAAATTAGACAATATGTTCATCAAAAGACTTTACCAAATGAGTACAGACTGGGAAAAAAAAATGACTATGACAAATCCAACAAAGATCTAATCTCTAAAATCTATAGGACAACTCAAAACTCCACAACAAAAAGACAAATAATCCAATATAAAAATGAGCAAATACGAATAGATGCCTCACCAAAGAAGACATTCTGGTTGCTAACACACACATAAGGAAATCCTCGCCATCACTAGCCAACAGAGAAATGCAAATGAAAACCACAAGATACCATCTCACCCCAATATTCCTGGCATGAATTCAAAAAAAAAAAAAATACCAAAAGTAACAAATGCTAGAGAAACTATCAGGACACTGGAATTCTTATGCACTCCTGGTGGGAATGCAAAGTGATTTCAGAAATCTAGAAATAGAAATACCATACAATTCAACAATTCCACTCCTAGGAATATATTGTGGAGCAATAGGAGCCGTAACATGAATAGACATTTACATGTCATATTCATCACAGCAGTAACCACAATAGCCAAAAGATGGAAACAATCTACCTGCCTATCAACAGACGAACAGATAAAAAAAAAAAATTCAGTACATGAACACAATGAAATACTATACAACAATAAAGACCAATGATGAATCTGTGAAAGGTCTCACAGCATGTATGAATCTGGAGTGCATTATCCTGAGTGAAATAAGTCAATCAAAAAAGCCAAATATTATGTAAGACCACTGTTATGAAAACTCATGAAAAAGTTTACACACATAAAAAAGAAATTTTCATGGATAAGAGGAAAGGGAAATATAGAGACAGAAAAACACCAACTAGAGAATAGGGAAGTGCTAACTTTGCTGAAGGATAATACAGGACACAATACTGGGGAAACCAGCACAACTTGACCAAGGCAAGGTCTTAGAAACTTCATAGACACATCCAAATTACTGGTCTGAGGGCTGGAGACCATGGCTGTCATGGACCAAATCGTGTCCCCTAAAAAGTCTGTAACCATTTGGCTGTGCCACAATTCCTGGTATGGTGTGAAGTTCCTCCATGTTGGATTTCCTGACTCTGTGATGTTAATGAGAGTGAATGGGTGGCACTTGTGTTGGCAGAGCAAGATTCAATGTATAAGTTCATTTTGTGCCTTGAGGCAGTATCTTGAGATATAAAAAAGAGGAGCTAGCAGAGAATTTAGAGACCTCATACCACCAAAAAGCCGTGCTGGGATCTAAGCGCATCCTTTCGAAAAGACCAGGGTCCTTGCACCTGGAAAGCTTCCAGTCCAAGGGAAGACTGATGACAAGGACCCTCCTCCCGTGCTGGCAGAGAAGACTTCCCCCGGAGCTGACACCCTAAATCTGAACTTTTAATTTACTGGATTGTGACAAATACAATTATTCTTAAAGCCATCCATTCACTTGTGGTATTTCTGTTAGAGCAGCAGCAGATGACTAAAACAATGGTCTTAAGGGACATCTCAATAAATTGGCATAACACAGCTCTTAAAGAAAATGTTCTACATCCTACTTCGGTGAATAAAAGCTTGTAAGTGGCCATCTAAGACACTCCACTGGTCCTACACAGGCTGGAGCAAAGGAAAATGAAGAAAACCAAAAACACAAAGGAAAGGTTCACCCGAAGCACTAACAAACTACAACCATCCCACAGCCTCCACCAGACTGAGTCCAGAAGAACTAGATGGTGCCAGGCTATCGCTGCCGACTACTGTGACAGGGATCATAATAGAGTGTCCCAGATCAAGCAAGAGAAAAATATACAACAAAATTCTAACTCATAAAGAAATACTAGAAACTTCCAAGGTTCTCCCCTCTGTCAAAGATTAGAAGACAGGCCCAGAAAATAAAATGCAACTAAACAGGCATGCCAACCTAGTAGCAAGAACAAGAAGACAGCAGGGGACAGGAAAGCTGGTAACAGAGAGTCCAAGATCAAGAAGAGGGGAATGTTGACACATTATTGAGTTGGCAACCAATGTCACAAAACAATGTGTATATTAATTGTTTTATGAGAAACTAATTTGCTCTGTAAACCTTCATCTAAAGTACAAAGTATAGAAAAAATCCTCAAACACATGGTCAATCCATTTTGAAGAGGGTGCCAATACTATTCAATGGGGAAAGGATAATACTTTCAACAAATAGCACTGAAAAAATTGGGCATCCACACACAAAATAACAAAGCTAGACCCTTACCTTATACCATATACAGAAAACACTCAAAACAGACTCAAGCCCACTGCTGTCAAATAGTGTCTGACTAAGAATCTAAATTTAAAAGCTAAAACTATAATACTCTTAATAAAATGCAAGCTTCAAGACCTTGGATTTGGCAATGGTTTAGTTAATACCAAAAGTACAGGCATGAAAAGAAAACATAGATAAATTAGACATTATTAAAGTGGAAAAATATATTTTTTTGTTCATCAAAGAGGATCATGATAAAATTAAAAAAGAAATCTACAGAATGGGAGGGAAAAAAAATCAAATTACATATTTCATAAGGGATTAATGTCCAGAATTCACAAAGAACTCTTACAACTCAACAATAAAACGAAACAGATAATCCAATTTAAAAATGAACAAAGAACTCGAAGATACATCTCCAGAGAAGATACGTAAATGGCCAAGAAGCACATGAAAAAATGTTCAACATCATTAATCTTTAGGAAAATGCAAGTAAAAATGACAACAGGATACCACTTCAAACTCACCAGGATGGCAATTATCAAAACACGAAAAATAACAATTGCTGACAAGGATATGGAGAAAATGAAACACTTATTCATCACCAGTAGCAATTTAAAATGGTGCAGCCACTGTGGAAAACAGTTGGGCGGTTCCTCAATGTGTAAAACACAGAATTACCACGTGACCCAACAATTCCACTCCTGGCATGTATGTAGCAGAATCAAAATCAGGAACTCAAACAGACATTTGTACACCAATGTTCATGGCAGCACTATTCACAATAGTCAAAAACGTCCATCAGCAGATACACGGATAAGCAAACAACAGAATATTATTTAACCATAAAGAAAAATGAAGCGCTGATCATGCTACAACATGGATAACATTTAAACATTATGCTATGTGACATAAGCCAGACACAAAGGAGAACTATTTTATTATTTGACGTATCTAGAGACAGTAAGTAGAATAGAAATTACCAGGAACTAAGAAAAAAGGGACATGGGAGTCACTGCTTAATGGGTACAGAGTTTCTGTTTGAGACGCTGAAAAAGTTATGTGACTAGACAGTGGTATGTGAATATACTTAAACCACTGAATTAAATTGTACACTAAAAATAAAATAAAGTAATTCAGTTTCTAAAAAGAGGGTCCAGATTGACTTGTATCCTCCCTCTGCTCCACCTTTTCTTACTATTACCAAGAACACAGACAAGTTGGCTAGTCTGCTATAGACATCTTATGCTCAACAATGAAGGAATTACCAAAAGAATTACAGAGACCTGGTCTTCACATCCTTCAGTCCCTGAAATAGCTCTAGACTCTAGTTACAGATTTCTTATTAGGTGAGAAAAAAATAAAACCATATCTTCTTTAAACTACTACTATTTGAGGTTTGCATTACATGGTGCTAAACTCAATCTCTAACTGACAAAGCTAATTATATAATACAAGATTAATACTCTGTGTAAACATGTATTAAAGTAAAAGTAAAGGCTGAAAATGTTAAAATAATGTTATCAATAGGTTAAAGGACTAAAAGATTACAGTACTTCAATATACACAAAGCATATGTTAAAACTCAATAACTTCCTTTATTCTGTTTTTTTATTTAGCAAACCAGGAATAGAAGAATGTTGTCTCAACATGATAATCAATACACATCTCAAAGCAACAGCCAACAACACATGATTAAAAATTAAATGGAAGAGGCATTAGCATTAAAAGTGGGTTCAAAGTATGAGCATGCCTTAAACTTCATGATAGTTGGCAAAGCATGGAAAAATCACTACACTATTTTCAAGTATCCTAAAAAGGTTGTTTCAATGCATGGGAAATTCATTCTGGGAACATACAAAAACTCCAAAAGAAAATCTTATCCCTTTTCAGTGCTAAAGTCTCTACATTAGGGTTACAGACACTTACAGACAAAGACAGTTCTTCATCATCAGATCTCACAATTGAACTTTTTCCAGTTTCAGTGTCAATTCCATAGGTTTCCTCCAAAGCAGAAACAACCTACCAAAAATCAAAGCAGGCTTGTACCTTCATAGCGTAAAATTAGTTATGTTAACTGTAAAATGACATTAATTTGACTACACCAGGACCTCTTCATTGGTAAGACGTTTTTCCTCCAGCACCATAAGTTTACTTTTCCAATTCTATTCTCACATAATCTCCCATGAAAAAGAAGCTATAAGGAACAGTTTTTGATCCCATCCTTGGTAATAGAGATATTCCTTCCAACTCTAGTATTTTTGTGCTAACAGGTATCTAAAATGAAGTGAGCCTGTCCATGAAAAGTTGAGGCATCAACTTCACATACTACCAAAGTTCTTCTCAAATTCTGATGATCTCACCTTCTCCTCTGAAGGAGAATAGAAAAGAATAGGAAAATAAATGGAGACCAGAAATCAATACATTTTAAGGTTTTAGGTAAACGCTCAAACTTTTCAGAAAACATGTTTTAGAAGTTTGAAGGACATGGAGATATTTATATTCTTTGATATTTATATTCTTTGACATTTATGTTCTTATTCATTGCTCTCACTTGGTACTCAGTACACTTACTACTCAATTCTGCTTCACTGAGCAAAAAAGTTCAAAGAAAGGGATCTCTGCCAAAATTAAAAGCTAGTTTTAAAAGTACAGAGAAAAGTTAACATAGCAGATATGACTCTGCTGTGCTTAGAAACACCTAGCTGCAAGGTTGGCCTTTCTCTGTCATCCAGGAACTTGGATTTCAGAAACATTCTAACTATTCCTGGAACTGGGAAAAGTAGTTCACTGTGACTACATTGTTAATACAAACAATGTGATTGATGCTTTCCTTCTGAGAGCCTGGAATTTTGGGTAGGTAGTACGCACAGTACAGACCTGACCAGCACCCAATAAAAAATTTGGCCACTGAAATCTCTAATAAGCTTCTCTGGTAAGCAACATTTCACAACTATCACAATCAAATGCTGGAAAGAGTCTGGGTGTCCTGCGTGATTCCAAAAGGAGAATATTCTTAGAAACTTGTACTAGTTTCTTCCAAACTTAACTTGTACTACTTTTCTTTGCTGCTTTTGCCTCATATTTTGTTACTATAATAAATCTTAGTTGTCATTAATGATATATGTGAGTCCTGTTATTCCTCCTAGCAAATCACCAAACCCAGGGGTGGTACTGGGGACCCCTGACACAGGGATCAACAAGTGTCTTACTTTCTTAGTTACCTAGTGCAGCTGTAACAGAAATACCACAAATAGATGGATTTGACAAAGGGAAATTTACTTCTTCACAGTCCACTAGGCTACAAGTTCACATTCAGTGTGTTAGCACCCGCGGAAGACCCTGTCTTCCTACTGGCTCTCGACAAAGGTTACTGGGATGCATCAGTCTTCACCTGGTCTAGGTGCATCTCAGCACAAGCACTTCAGGTCCTAGTACTGGTTTCTTGGTGATATGAGGTTCCCAACTCTCTGCTTGCTGGCCTCTACTTTTATCTAAGATAAAAGGTGGTACAAGGGAAACTCTCTTTATATTGGGTCAGATTGATGACCCTAGTTACAGTCCCAATCTAATCCTCTTTAAAATAATCCCGTCTTGTTCTATTAACCATAGGCAGAGATTAGGATTTACAACACTGGAAACTCACAATATGGAGGACAATCACCAAACAATGGGAATCATAGACCAGCCAACTTGACACACACATGGAGGGGGGTACACAATTCATTCCAGGACACTCACCATATTGAGATGCTTGGTAGTTTTCCTGATTATTTCATCTTCTGATACTAACTCCCTTGCCTTGCTCGATGGAATGGGCAAAGCGTATCTTACAATGGATCCTCCTGATGGTGGAGAACATAGGACCATTGGTTCAATTTTATCTTGTGCTGATTTTGCATCATGATTCCCCTTTGGTTTAGTTACTCGCTTCATTTTTGTTATCAATTTATCTTCTAATTTACAGACAAAGATATCTTATTTCTTCCTGTGAATAAAACATAAAGAGAACCAGAAAAACAACTGAAAAAATTGAAAAGAACAAAAGCTGTTTTTCCTAAAAGATCAACAAAATTGACAAATCACTGGCTAAACCTACTAAAGAAAAACAGGAAAGGAAACAAATAGCCCAAATTAGAAATGTGAGGGGAGCTGTCACAACAGATCCAACAGAAATCAAAAATATCATAACAGAATACTATGAAGGACTGTACTCTAACAAATTTGAAAAACTAGAGGAAATGGACAAGTTCCTTGATTCACATCACCTACCCAAATTATCACAACGTGAAGCAGAACAACTTAATAAACCCATCACAAAGGAAGAGATTTAAAAAGTCATCAAAAAATTGCCAACCAAAAAAATCCCAGACACAGGTGGCTTCACTGCAGAATTCTACCAAGTTTTTAGAGAAGAATCATCTCCAATACTACTGAGACTATTTCACAGTATAGAAAGGGATGGAGTACTCCCAAAATCATTTTATGAAGCCAGCATAACCCTGATAATAAAGCCAGGGAAAGACCCAACAAAAAAAGGAGAGCTACAGACTGATACCACTCATGAATCTAGATGCAAAAATCTTCAACAAAATTCTTGCCAATGGAATACAAAACATATCAAAAAAATAATCCATCATGACCAAGTTGGATTCATACCAGCGATGCAAGGCTGGTTCAACAACAGAAAAACAATTAATGTGATTAAACACATAAATAACACAAAAGATAAGAATCACCTGATTTTGTCTGTTGATGCAGAAAAGGCATTTGATAAAGTTCCACACCCATTCATGCTAAAAACTCTTAAGCAAAATAGGCATAGATGGAAAATTCCTCAATGCAATAAGGGCCATTCATACAAAGCCAACTGCCTACATCATCCTGAATGGCGAGAGACTGAAAGAGTTTCCCTTGAGAATAGAAACTAGACAAGGCTGCCAACTCTCACCTCTCCTATTCAACATTGTACTAGAGCAATTAGACAAGACCAACAAATAAAGGGCTTCTTCATCTGCAAAGAAGAAGGCAAAATCTCCCTGTTTGCTGATGATATGACTGTATATGCAGAGAATCCCAAATAATCTATAAGTAAACTACTCAAACTGATAGAAGAGTTCAGCAAAGTCTCAGGATACAAGATAAACATAAATAAATCAGCAGGATTCCTTCATACCAACAACGAGACTGTTAATGAAGAAATCATCAAATGAATACCATTTACTCTAGCCCCTAAGAAGATAAAGTACCTAGGAATTAATCTAACCAGAGAAATAACAGACCTTTACAAAGAGAACTACAAGCCCTTACCACAAGAAACTGAGAGACTTAGATAAATGAAGACACCTACCCTGCTCATGGATAGGAAGACTTAACATTGTGAAAATGTCTATGTTACCCAAAGCAATCTACATGTATAATGCAATCCCAACACAAGTTCCAGTGATATTTTTTAACGAAATGGAGAAAGGGAAGAAGACCTGGATAAGCAAAGTATTCTAAAGAAGAAGACCACACTGGGAGGCCTCTCATTACCCGACTTCAGAGACTATTACACTGCCTCAGTGGTCAAAACAGCCTGGCACTGGTACAAGAACAGACAGATCGATCAATGGAACAAAATTGAGACTCCAGAGATGACACCATCTGCTTATGAACAGTTGACATTCGACAAAGGACCTAAGACATTAAACTGGGGTAAAAATCTCTTCAACAAATGGTGCTGGCAAAATTGGATATCCATCTGCAATAAATTGAAACAAGATCCACATCTTACACCTTATACAAAAACCAACTCAAACGGGATAAAAGACCTAAATATCAATTCTAAAACGATAAAGCTCATCCAAGAAAAAGTAGGAACAACAATGGAAGTTTTAATACACAACACAGACAGACTGTAAAATCTATGAAACAAACCACAATCAACAGAAGAGAAAATAGATAAATGGGAACTCTCGACGGCACTTGGCTTTGGCTAGCTGGGTTGGCATTAAGAATCAAATACTTTTGCCCATCCAAAGACTTTATTAACAGAATTAAAAGGCCACCTACAGAAAGGGAAAAACATATTTGGCAACTCTATGTCAGATCGAAGCCTGATCTCCATAATCTATAAGGTACTACAAAATATTAGTAAGAAGAAGATAAATCACCCAATTAAGCCAATTAAGCAATGGGCAAAGGAGATGGACAGACATTTCTCTAAAGAGGAGATCCGGGCAGACAAAAACATGCGGGCATGTTCATGATCTTTAGTTATTAAGGAAATTCAAATCAAAACTACAGTGAGATACCATCTCACCCCAACAAGGTTGGCCATGTTCCGAAAAAACACAAAAGAAATGCTGGAGAGGCTGTGGAGAAAGTGGAACTCTCCTACACTGTTGGTGGGGTTGCAAAATGGTCCAGCCTCTTTGCAAAGCAATCTGGCACTTCCTTAAAAAAAAGATACAGATATACCATTTGATCCAGTAATTCCACTACTTGGAATATATCCTACAGAATCAAGGCCATTCACACCCACGGATACATGCACAAGTCCACAATAGCAAAATGATGGAATCAACCCAGATGCCCAACAACAGAGGAACGGATAGGTAAACTATGGTATATATACTCAATGGAGCACTATACAATGATAAAGAACAATGATGATTCCATGAAACATCTCATAACCTGTTTTCAACTGGAAGACATTATGTTGAGTGAAAGTAGTCAGTGACAAAAGGACAAATGTTGTATGAGACCCCTATGATAAGAACTCAAAAACAGAGTTATTCATAGAAGAAAAGAGTCTTTGACGGCTGCAAGGGAGGGGAGGGAGAGGGGGCCAGTGGGGAGGGTTTAGATTAGATGGTAGAAATTTGATTGGGTGAAATCAGTGACAGCACACATTAGAAACAAGAACAATATTAAGTGGACTTCAACATAACTTTAGTACTCCTTCCACCTTAACCCAATATTGCAAGGACAGAGAAGCTGGGGCAGGGGGCAGGGGGCCATGCTCTTAGGCATAATCAAGGCCAACTGGCACAACTAGCATTTTGCTAAAATGGCTCTCTGCACTCCACATTGGTGAGTGGCATCTGGCATCTTAAAAGCTGCCAAGCTGCCATCCGAGAGCACAGCAAATAGTCCCAACTCAGTAGGAACAGATGCTCACCGAGGACCAAAACATCAGGGAAGGACAACCCAGAAGACAGAGAGACCCACATGAATGGGTGCCTACACCAACTTGGGACTGGAGGAACCAGATGGTGCCCAGCCACCATCAGTGATAGCTGCGATGGAGCTCACAAAGCTGAGTCTAACTGGCAATACAAGAATAAAAAGTGGTGCACCCTGAGATTTCCACTAAAAGACCATGATTGATGGTCCAGCGGCTTCGGGGTTCCCCTGGGAGCATGGCCCCTGGCCTTGATGCTGCCCCTGCCCATAAATCATAACAAAGGTCCACTCCGGGCAGGAATGGACTAGACTTGGCGATGCAGAGTGACCATATATTGGATGCACTTTATGGTTCTATGCATCTATAGGATATCATCCTGCTGACCTCTGGCTGGAGAAAAGGGAGTAGGGGTAGAGAAGGAGAAAGGAGACCTTTGGGAGGATGAGACATGTATGGAGCAGAGAGGAATAGTGTGCTGTCACCAGGCAGGGAGAGCAGTGGGAGTTGCATACAGGTGGGCATGCAAATTTACATGGGAATGTACATTTTCACTCAGTCATAATAAAAGAGAAACAAGAGAACCAGAAAAAACACCAGAGAATTTTATTACTCAATACAAATATATTTGCACTGACTAAAATCACATTCTATGTATATTTTTATTTTTGTTTTTCTGATGCTTTAGCAGTTTATTTAGAGGAAATCAAGCACTTCTGGAAGTCACAGCAACAGTCTGTTTTTCTGAGGTCCAATCAGTTAAATGAAACAAATAAAAGTAGAATGCAGTTACCAGATTGTCTAATTTTCATCAAATTATTTAAACTCAACTATAAGGATAAAAGAAGGCCAGTGGCACAGTGGTTAAGTGCTCAGCTGTCAACTAAAGGTAAGAGATTTAGACTCACCAGCTATCCCACAGGAGAAAGATTTGGCAGCCTGCTTCCATAAAGACTATAGCCTTGGAAACCACACAGTGCAGTTTTACTCTGTCCTATAGCATTACTATGAGTCAGAAATGGGTTTGGTTTGGGGTGTTGTTTTTTAGAATTTTGGTTTATAAAAGTAAGGGTAAAAGCTCCATTAGTCTCAAATTAACTTATGCCCTTTACATACATCAATATTCCCATTTTGTGTATGAGTAAACTGAGGCTCAGAGAATTGGCTAGTCAAAAGAGACTCAACCAACAAGTGTCCAAGTTGGAACTTCAACAGTTTGGCTACAAAACT
Organism: Heterohyrax brucei; assembly: GCA_028571685.1. Taxonomy (NCBI): domain Eukaryota; kingdom Metazoa; phylum Chordata; class Mammalia; order Hyracoidea; family Procaviidae; genus Heterohyrax; species Heterohyrax brucei. The sequence continues at coordinate 15,741,864 of CM053142.1, read as the reverse complement.
TGCTTCTTTTCTACAATGTTACAAAATGAAAACTTTTGGCTTTTTAGATTTCAAGATTTATAGCATTTTCTGTAAATGAGAGGTAGGAAAAGAAATAAAAAGATTTCACACTTTAAATAATAGAAATATATGCAGCTGCTAGAAAGATGGTGTCATAGATTGAATTATGTCCTCTAAAAATGTTTGTCAGCTTGGCTAGGTCATGATTTCTGGTACTTAATAATTGTCTACTATTTCATTATCTAATATCATTTCCCCATCTGCTGTAAATTCTGTTGCTATGATGTAATGAGATGGATTAGTGGCAGTTATATTGATCTGATAGTGACTTAAGCTGTTGGGGACCACAGGAAAGCCCCGGGCCCCCAACATACAGGAAGCTTGGAAAGTCCCTAAAAAGCCCGCACGCACGAAAACTTCCCGCCTGATGTCACTGCCTTAGTCTTATGCATACCCAATCCCGAGCCGACAGCTACCTCACTCCAAATGTCACCCGATCCCTACGTCACTTAATCCCTCCCTCCATTCCCGTTGCTATATATACCGCGCTGTAACAATAAAACCTTGAGGCTTGATCAGAACTTTGTCTTGCCTCCATTTCTTCGCGTCTCTTGCCCCACTTTCATTTTCACAGGCTCCCCCTCGTCCTTCCGTTGATTTGCCCCGCGGGTCGGGGCAAAAATGGTGCCCAATGTGGGGCTCGAGGTACGGAGCTGCTGAACAGACCCACCACAGAAGAGGAAGTCCTGCGCAGGCATCCTGAGCTGCCGCACCGGGTGTGAGCCGGCTCGACCGGAGTTTCCACGGGAAAAGCTGCTCGTGAGTCAAACTCGTCCTGATCACCGCGGGAGTAGCCGCCCTGCAAGCCTGATCTGTCAGAGGTGAGTGGGTAAAAATCACGGGGCAAGAATTGAGTTCACATGAACTCTTTCTTACGGGAATCAAAGATTCTTTCAAGATGCGGAGAATTAAGGCTAAAAAAAAGGATTTAGCTCAGTTTTTTATATTCTTATCAGATGTTTGTCCATGGTTTCCACAAGAGGGCACTATTAGCCCTCAAATCTGGAAAAGGGTTGGAGACTATTTAAATGACTATTATAGAACCTTCGGGCCGAAAAGGTTCCGGTCACTTGCTTCTCTTATTGGAGTTTGATAAATGATGTCCTTCAAAGTTCCCATAATGCTCCTGATGTTCAGCATCTCGCCCAGATGGGTGAAAAGGTCATGAAAGATCAGTCCCATCCCCCTTCTGCCTGCCCATCAGTTTCTCTCAGTATTCCGGAGAAGCCTCAGGCCTCCGGAACAGACACACTCTCGCAAAAGAATCATAGCGGTCCCCCCAAAGGTTTGTACCCGTCCCTAAAGTCCTTCACCGACAAACCCGATCCTAACCCACTGTCCCCTGAAGACCAGACCACTCTTGAAGAGCAAGCCGCTCATTATCATAATGATGCCTATTCTTGGACCCTTACAGCCCCTGCCTTTCATGCCCCCCGAAACCTCCCCCTTACCCTTCAGGTCCTCCTAAACCGACCTCTCCACCTCTTGGCCCGGGACCCAGCCATTCTCCCCAGCCTACCGAAAACTCCCTCGATCATGATATTTCAATGTTAGAGAAACTTGTTAGAAACTTGTTAGAGAAACATAGACAACTAGACCTCCAAAAACAACTCCAAGCCCTTGAGCAAGAACTTAACTCACTCAGCCTTGCCCAAAATCCTAAAACTCAATCCCGGAGCAATGTGTCAAAAGGTACCCCAGGCCGTCCTAAGACTCTCCTCACCTTTCCGGTAACTCGTAGCCAGCACGGGCAAGTAGAGATTGAAATAGAAAGTGAGGAAGAGCAAGAAAGCCCTAGAATAGAAGAGGAAGAAACTGAGAGTCCTAATGCAGATGACACCCAACCTGACAGCCTTAGCCCCCAAAAATATCACCGCTTAAATGTAAAACATATTAAGGACTTAAAACTGGCTGTCAATAACTACAGCCCGACAGCCCCTTACAGTCTGGCACTGCTTGAGAGCCTTAGTGATCGATGGCTTACACCTAATGACTGGTATTTCTTGGCCCGGGCCTGCTTATCAGGGGGCAACTTTGTTCTCTGGCGTACCGAGTTTGCTGAGCAGTGCCGAGAGACGGCACAACGTAATGCAGAAAGCAAAACCTCCTGCTCCTGGACAAGAGATAAACTCTTGGGGCGAACTCCATATGATACCAATGAAAAGCAGGCAAATTTTCCTCTTGGTTTACTATCACAAATACAAAATGCCGGCCTCAGAGCCTGGAGACATCTCCCCCCAAAGGGTGCAGCGACCACTTCACTGGCTAAGATTCGCCAGGGGCCTGACGAACCATATTGTGAGTTCGTCAGCTGTTTAACAGACGCTGCCGAGAGACTGGTGGGAGAGGGTGAGACTAACAGTGCCTTTATCAAGCACCTTGCCTTTGAAAATGCCAACCCCTCTTGTCAGGAAGCCTTAAGACCTCATCACAGGGGAGATCTTTCAGACTATGTCCGACTCTGCTCAGGCATAGGGGCCTCCCATGCCATTGGAATAGCCATAGGAGCCGCACTCAGAGGCCTTGACCCTTGCCCACAACAAAAAACCTGCTTTAATTGCAAACAGCCTGGCCACTTTGCATGCGAATGTCCCTTGGGGAAACAGCATCGAGGGCCTCCCGCCTCAGTATGCCCCCGGTGCAAAAGAGGCAAGCATTGGGCTGCAGATTGCTATTCCAAAACTGACATCAACGGTCAACCTCTCCCCCTGAAGCAGGAAAACTCCCAGCGGGGCCAGCCCCTGGCCCCATCCCCAAGACAGAACCTAGGGGCAGTCAGGTTCGTCCCCCAAAAACAGACACAGAAACAGGTTTCAGCTCCCTCTGCCGCGCCACCCCTGGAAGCGCAGGATTGGACCTCTGTTCCGCCACCAGTACAATACTAACCCCTGAACAGGGCATTCAAGTCGTTCCAACACAGGTCCGAGGGCCATTACCCCCGGAAACGTTTGGGCTGATAATAGGGCGAGGCAGCTCCTCCTTGGCCGGTCTTCAAATCCTCCCAGGAGTTATTGACAATGATTATACAGGGCAAATATCTCTTCTAGCTTCTGCCCCATCGGGGCCAATAGCCATACATGCAGGTCAAAGAATAGCTCAAATTTTACTGCTCCCCTTATTACCTACACCCCACAGACATTTAGTACCCCGGCGGCCTGACGTTGCATTCGGGTCCTCAGACGCATATTGGGTACAACCAGTCACCCCCGATAGGCCAAGGCTTACTCTCCAGTTAGATGGCAAAGCTTTTAAAGGAATAATGGACACAGGAGCTAATGCCACAGTAATTTCAGCTAAATATTGGCCTTCCAACTGGCCCTGTGAGACCTCAATAACCCATCTTGAAGGCATTGGCCAGTCTGTCAACCCTAAGCAAAGCTCAAAAATTCTTACTTGGAAGGACTCTGAGGGTAACTCAGGACAAATTCAACCTTACATTGTTCCGGGTTTACCTGTTAATCTATGGGGTCGTGATGTCTTATCCCAACTGGGAATCATCACGTGTAGCCCAAATGAGATAATTACCCAACAGATGCTTAACCTAGGCTTCCTACCGGGACAAGGACTGGGAAAAAATAATCAAGGTATAAAGCAGCCTCTTCCTGTAACGCCTAAAAATAATCGTTCAGGCTTGGGAAGTGAAAATTTTCCTTAGCAGTCATTGACTCCCCTGCACCCCACGCTGATAAGATTAAGTGGAAATCTGAGTCTCCAGTGTGGGTAGATCAATGGCCCTTGACTGAGCAAAAACTCGCAGCTGCCACAGAGTTAGTGCAGGAACAGCTGGCTGCTGGACATTTAGAACCAACCACCTCTCCCTGGAATACTCCTATATTTGTAATCAAAAAGAAAAATGGGTCATGGCGACTCCTTCAGGACCTCAGAGAAATTAATAAAACTATGTTTACAATGGGGGCTCTCCAACCTGGACTCCCCTCCCCCGTTGCCATTCCACCTAACTATTTTAAAATCATTATTGATCTCAAAGACGGCTTCTTTACCATCCCTCTTCACCCACTTGATAGAGACCGTTTCACGTTTAGCCTCCCAGTTATTAATTTTAAAGGGCCAATGCAACGCTATCAGTGGAAGGTTCTCCCTCAAGGCATGGCCAATTGCCCTACGCTATGTCAAAAATTTGTTGCCCAAGCGGTGGATCCTCTCCGCCGCCGATGGCCTTCTATTTACATCATTCACTATATGGATGATATCCTGCTGGCTGGTGCCACCCGTCTTGAGGTGCTTAACTGCAGCCAAGATTTGACTCACAGCCTGGCCCTTTTGGGGCTTCAAATTGCCCCTAATAAGGTTCAGCTCACAGACCCCTATTATTACCTTGGCTTTGAACTAAACAGTAACCAAATTCGTACCCAAAAACTTAACTTCCAAACCTCTCAGTTACAAACCTTAAATGACTTCCAATGGTTCTTGGGAGACATAAACTGGCTCAGACCATATCTCCAACTCATGACAGGGGAATTAAAACCGTTATTTGATGTTCTGCGAGGGGACTCTGACCCTCTCTCCCCTCGACATCTCACCCCTGAGGCGTCAAAGGCCCTTCATACTGTTGAGCTGGCCGTGCAACAACAACAAGTTACCCTTCTTGCTTATGACAAACCCTTTGCTCTAACTGTCTGCCAGACACCTCATACGCCCACAGGAGTGTTGTGGCAAGAAGGACCCCTCCTATGGATACACCTGTTGGCCAATCCACCCAAGGTCCTTGTCACGTACCCTGCTCTGGTGGCAAAAATTATAAAAACGGGCAGAGAAAAGGGGCGCCTACATTTTGGACGAGATCCTGATCACCTTGTAGTCCCATATACCAAAGAACAAATAGACTGGCTCTCTCAAAATGATGATGATTGGGCAATTACCCTAATCACATTCCAGGGTACTATAGATAACCATTATCCTTCACACAAACTTCTTCAGTTTGCCCAAAGGCACTCCTTCATCTTCCCCAGAATAACATCTGCTCAACCCTTGAAAGGGGCCTCCCTAGTTTTTTCAGACGGGTCTTCTTCTGGTATCACCGCGTGGGTTATAGATTCACAAGAAGGTAGTGTCCAGTCTCCCTTTAAATCTGCCCAACTTGTGGAGCTTTTTGCTATCCTACAGGTCTTCACCATACTACATGATGTCCCCTTCAATCTCTATACCGACAGTGCTTACATAGCCCTCTCAGTCCCAGTGTTAGAAACTGTTCCTTATATCAAACCATCTTCCAATGCTGTGCCTCTCTTTCAACAACTCCAGGCACTCATCCTAAAAAGAAAACACCCCTTTTTTATAGGGCACTTATGAGCCCATACTGACCTCCCGGGACCCCTCTCCAAAGGTAATAATCTTGCAGATAAACAAACACATTTAGTCCTCTCAGCTGCCCTAGAACCCATCACCAGGGCCCAACAAGCTCATGCTCTTCACTATCTCAATGCCCGTACACTCCGCCTTATGTTTAAGGTCACTAGAGAACAGGCTAGACAAATTGTTAAGGACTGTCCCGCATGCGTAACTCTCCTGCCTCTCCCTCACCTGGGAGTTAACCCAAGAGGCCTGCTCCCTAATGAAATCTGGCAAATGGATGTTACCCATATTCCTGAGTTTGGTAACCTCAGATACACCCATGTGACCATTGACACCTATAGTGGGTTCCTCCATGCCACCCTCCACAGTGGTGAAGCCTCTAAAAATGTTATAGCACATGTTCTCCAATGTATTGCCATCATGGGAAAGCCCCAACAAATCAAGACAGACAATGGACCCGGTTATGCATCACAATCCTTTAAAAACTTTTGTAGCCAATTCCAGATCAAACATGTAACTGGCATTCCCTATAATCCTCAGGGACAGGGCATAATAGAACGAGCTCACCAGACTCTTAAGAACACTATGTCCAAGCTTAAAACTAACACTGTTTACCTCACTAGAGGTTCTCCCCATAACCTCCTAAATCATGCATTGTTCATCCTTAATTTCCTACAATTGGATCTTAATGAAAAGTCTGCAGCAGATCACCTTTGGCACCAAGAGACTAAAAATCAATATGCCAAGGTTATGTGGAAAGATCCTATAACCCACAAATGGCACGGTCCTGATCCAGTTCTCATCTGGGGAAGAGGCCACACCTGTGTATATAGTACTCCTGAGGGAGCCCCTCGGTGGCTGCCCGAACACCTTATCAAACCCATCAATGATAACCCCATCTCCAGGGAAAATACCCCTGAGAAACCTTCTCCTCTCTTATAGGCTGCAAAACCACCTGTGTCCAGCGCCACCAGAGTGAAGCACAAGTAGAACTCTACAAGATGAAAATCAACAATTCACCACAGATAAGCCTTTTACCCTTCTTGCTAATCATTCCCTCTGCATTTGTAAAATTTAGCTCTGCCAATCCCCAACCTAATCCCCATACTCCCAAAATCCTTAATTGGACAATTATAGACCTTAGTAAGGGTATTGTTCTCAATAGTACCTCGCACGAGGCCCCGCTTGGCACCTGGTGGCCTGATCTATATTTTTGCCTGCACCAGCCCATTCGCTCTGCAGGGAGCACCCCTCCTAATCTGGTGCGTAGTTATGGATTTTACAGCTGCCCCGGAAATAATAAGGGTAAACACTGTGGGGGAGCAGGAAGTTATTACTGTAGTAGTTGGAGTTGCATCACTTTGAATGACGGAGATTGGAAATAGAATGTAGGTAACCGGGACCTTTTAAAATTCTCCTTTGTCAACCAAGGGCCCAGCAAATATGTAACCCAAGAAATTTACAGGCGCCGGGAGTGCAAAACTACCGACTTAGATTTCATAAGACTCCAATTTAATGAAGCAGCAAAACAAGACACCACTCAATGGATAACTCGTTTAACTTGGGGTGTGGTGTTTTGGAAGTATGGAGGAGGTGAGGGAACCCTTATCCAAGTCCGCCTCACAATAAATAACCCCTCATCTCAGCCCATGGGACCTAATACAGTAGTATCCGAACAGCAAACACCCCTAAGGCCCCCAAACCCACCTCCTCAAATTCCACACACCTCCATGTAAATTTACATGTGAATGTACATTTTTACTCAGTTATGTTAAATAAATAAAAAAAAAAAAATTCCACACACCTCCCCCTCAGCTGCTCCATCACCCCTGTCCCTGGATTTATCCCAAGCACCCCCGTCCTCAAATTTATCTAGTGGCCAAAGACTATTAAGTCTAGTACAGGGTGCCTTCCAAGTCCTCAACAACTCTAACCCCAACTTGACCGAATCTTGCTGGTTGTGCTTAGCAACTACCCCCCCTTATTATGAGGGACTCACCTTGATAGGAAAATTTTCCAATCAAACTGGTCACAGTAATTGCAGCTGGATATCCAAAAAAAGACTCACCCTTACTGCAATCTCAGGATCAACGGGAACCTGTATTGGTACCCCGCAAAATTCCCAACAGGCAAAACTTTGTAATCAAACCTTAAAAAGTCCCCACACTTCTGATACATATTATCTAGTCCCCCCGGTGGGAGGCTGGTGGGCTTGTAACACTGGGCTCACACCCTGTGTATCCACCAGTGTGTTTAATCAGTCACGTGACTTTTGTGTCATGGTACAAATCTTCCCCAAAATCATCTATCACACCGAAGACAAAGTCATAACCCAATACCAGTTACAAACCACCAGGGTTAAGAGAGAACCCATCTCTTTAACCTTGGTGGTCCTTTTGGGCCTGGGCGTAGTGGCAGGGGTTAGCACTGGCACCGCAGCCTTAGTAGAAGGCCCTAAACATATCACCAGGCTAAACATGGCCATAACTGAGGACCTAAAAGCCATCGAACACTCCATCTCAAAATTAGAAAGCTCTTTAACATCCTTGTCAGAAGTAGTCCTCCAAAATCGAAGAGGGCTTGATCTACTTTTTCTTAAAGAAGGTGGCTTATGTGCAGCCCTCAAAGAACAATGTTGCTTTTATACAGATCATTCAGGGGTCATCAAAGACACTATGACTAAGCTCAGGGAGCGGCTGAACCAAAGACAGCGAGAGTGGGGAACCAATCCAGGACCACTTGGTTTTAGCTTGACTGGAACTTCATGGCTCACTAACTTGCTTCTCAGTTTCGCTGGCCCTATTTTAGGTATATTGCTGTTCCTGACCTTCGGCCCTTGGGCGTTCAGAAGAATAATGAACCTCATTAAACAACAAGTAGACTCTTCACTAGTTAAACCTATTCAAGTTCACTACCACCACTTGGCAGTTGACGAAACTTATGCCGCTGATAATGAGAAACCCTAGCTTCCTCCCCAAGGGGACAGCATGAAAAGTAGAGGCATGCTTACCTCCTTACCAGCCTGGGAAGAGAGGTATGGGCATCGGGATGAGTGCGAAGCAAAGCATTGCAAGGGAAAGTTATCATTAACTCCTCTACATTTCCCTGGAGCACACCTGGCTTGCACAGAGGTTGGTATCCATCACATAACAATACTGTTGCTCTGCCTCTCCTCCACAAAAGATACCAAGAGCAAAATTCATGATAGGAGGAGCCATGGTCACTACTCCCTCCCCCGATTAAAGCCCGCCTCCCATCAAATAAAACAAAAAGGGAGGAGATGTTGGGGACCACAGGAAAGCCCCGGGCCCCCAACATACAGGAAGCTTGGAAAGTCCCTAAAAAGCCCGCGCGCGTGAAAACTTCCCGCCCGCGGGAAATTTGAACTTCCCGCCCGCGGGAAAACTTCCCACCTGATGTCACTGCCTTAGTCTCATGCATACCCAATCCCGAGCCGACAGCTACCTCACTCCAAATGTCACCCGATCCCTACATCACTTAATCCCTCCCTCCATTCCCGTTGCTATATATACCGCGCTGTAACAATAAAACCTTGAGGCTTGATCAGAACTTTGTCTTGCCTCCATTTCTTCACGTCTCTTGCCCCACTTTCATTTTCGCAGGCTCCCCCTCGTCCCTCCGTTGATTCGCCCCGCGGGTCGGGGCATTAAGCCATTCTCTTTTGAGATTAAAAAACAGAGACAGAAACAAGAAAGTAGCTTGAGGAACACAGCATGTCATTTAGACCTGAGGTTCCTACACCTGAAATGCTCCCAGACCAAGGAAAGATTGCTAAAAAGGACATTCTTCCAGAGCTGACAGAGCAAGAAAGCCTTCCCTTGAAACTGTCACCCTGAATTTGGACTTCTAGCCTACTAGACTGTGAGAGAAAAAAAACTTCTCTTTGTTAAAGCCATCCACTTGTGGTATTTTGGTTATAATAGCACTGAATGATTAAGATACCAAACCATGTGATAGTCTGATTCAAAATACCCATAACTTAGGGGCAGGGCCATCATGTGCTTCTTGTGAGCCATCTGACAACAAACAACAAATGAATAAACTACTTACGACATCTTGGAGACTTGAACATCAAAGGGAAAGTTGAGATATCAGACTGAGCAATGGTGAGGGAAGAATAGGTCCAGAAGTACATAAACCAGACCCACCAGGATTCTGCTGCAGTCACTATGGTTAGCTGAGCAGTGGAGGGGAGAGGATACCCTCATCAGCTAGAGAAACTGACCAGAGAATCCACTCATTCCTTAAGAGAAAAACAGCACTAGATCATCAAAAGCTAAGTGCCTTGCATCTAACATACATTGTGCAGATGTAAATCTTTCAGGATAACCCTTTCTCCCTTCTTGCAGCACTGCCCCATCCATTCTCTACACTGTGACCAGCTCGAGAGTCTGCCATCATTGACTGAGCTGGAAGGAAGACACCTTAAGCTTGTCCTGAGCCATTCTTCAAGACTCAGACAGGAAACAATTTAACAAACTGGTAATAAAAGAGAAAAGGAAACAAAATCTGCAAACCCCCCTGAACTGGAAATTCAAGGCAGGAACAGTTCCTTCACCTAGTTTCAGACATAAGAGGACACACCATCCTCACAGACACTCAGGGACAGCTGTTAACCCCCTACCTTTGTCAATACCTAAAGCCAGATATCTGCACCTACACCAATCACCCTTGCACATTTGAGACAGTGGGGAAGAACCTTTACCATATACTTGGTGAATGACTACCTGTATGCCTAAGCTAAATCCATATAGGAAAGGTAAACAGACTCTTGAGCTCAGACATGTAGTAACTGCTCTAAGTACCAGGTGACAGTACATTAGAGCTCTAAAGGAACCAATAATCAAACTAGCATACACAACCAGCCTATTTAGACATTCCAAAACAAAATTAAACAAGAAGCCTAAATACAACAGTTTACTGATGGCTTAGAGACAACAGTCAATATCAAATCACTTAATGAGGCAAACACCATTATGGCTTCAGAAAGCTCCCAAAGGAAACAATCAAAAAATTTTCAGAGGAAGAAAACTTCCTAGAATTGTCAGAGGTAGAATACAAAAGATTAATATTTAGGACTCCTCAAGAAATCATGAAGGAGATGAGTTAAAATGCAACACAGTGTAATGACAAATTTAACAGGCTGCAAAAAAAAGCATAATGAAACAGGAATTAGAAATTCATAAAATTAACAATGAAGATATATAACTAGGCAGCTCATTAGAAAGTCAAAGGAGCAGAATTGTGGCAATGGAAAGCCGAAGTAACGAGAATGAAGATAATGCATGTAACGCCAACATATTTGAGGAAAAAACATCAGATAAAAGAATTTAAAAAAACAAGAAGCAGTAATAATTATGTGGAAGTTTATCAAGAAGAATAATATACAAATGATTGGAGTACCAGAACACAGAAAATACAGAGAACATTATCGAAGATTTATTGACAGAGACGAGAAGACAGCTATCTAAGACACTCAAGGAACTCTATGACAAAGTACTGTACAAAAGAAAGATACCAAGGCATAATACAGTCAAACTTGCCAAAATTATGGATAACAAGAAAATTTCAAAAGTGGCTTGGGATAAATAAGAAATAATCCACAAAGGAGAGTCAATAGCTCAGACTACTCAGAAAAAAACATGACGGGAAGAAGGCAATGGGATGACATACACAAAGCCTTAAAGGCAGATAATAGCCAGCTAAGATTTATCTGTCCAGCAAAATTTTCACTCAAATATAATGACAAAATTAGGATATTTCTAGGTAAACATAAATTTAGCTAATTTGCAAACACAAAACCAAACTTAAAAGAAATACTAAAGGGAGTGCCTCACTTTGAAAATCAGTAGTATCTGATAACAACCCAAGACTACAACACAGAACAGAGTAACTGAATATCAACCCAAACAGGGAAATTACAAAAATAAATCAAAAGCAAAACACTGAAAACAGGAAAACACAGATACCATCATGCATACATTATAACAAAAAAAAGGATACAAAAATGTAGTCATAGATCTTTCATACGGAGGGGAGGTCAAGGTGATATAAATAAAGTCTGGGTTAAATTTAGAAAAATATGAGTAAATAGTAAGGTAACCATAAAGAAAATTATCAATTCTATGCATCAAAATAAAAAACAATGAAAACATCAAGTCTCAGCAAATACAAAACAACAAACAATGAAAAAGATGAAAAACATATAAAGAAAAACAACTCAGCACAGAAAATTAAGAGGAACAAAGGAATTGTCTAGAACACACAAAAAAAGACGTCACCATGACAGCATTAAACTCATTACTCATCAATAAGCACACTGAAAGTAAATGGAATAAATGTACCAATAAAGAGATACTGCCAGATTAGATATGAAAATGTGATTCATCTATATGCTGCCTACAGGAGATACACCTTAGGCTTAAAGACACAAACAAAAACTCAAAAGATGGTAAAATAAATAAATAAATGTAATGATACATCAAGTAAACAATGTTTTAAAACAACAGAAGCTGTAGTAATTTCTGATAAAACTGACTTTAAAATACACCACATTGGATAAGAAAGGTCATTAGATAATGATTAAATAATCAATACTCCAGGAGGACATAACCATATGAAATATGTACAAGCCCAACCACAGAGCTCCAAAATACATAAAACAAACCATAACTGCCTTGAAAAGGGAAAGAGACAGCTCCACAATAATAGCAGTGGACTTGGACACTTCACCTTCAGTGAAGAACAGAACATCTAGGGAAAAAGGCTTAATAAAGATATAGAAGATCCAAATGCCACAACCAACCAACTTGACCTCATAGACATATACAGAACACTCCACTCAACAGCAACCAAGTATACTTTCTTTTCTGATGTATATGGAACAGTGTCCAGAATAGACCACATATTAGGCCATAAAACAAGCCTTAACAAAATTCAAAGCACCAAAATATCACAAAGCATCTTTTCAGACCATAAAGCCATGAAAGCAGAAATCAAGAAACAAAACATCAAGGAGAAAAAATCAGACACATGGAAACTGAACAACACCTTGCTCAAAAAGTACTGGGTTATAAAAGAAATCAAGGATGGGGTGGAACTCATAGAATCAAATAAAAATGAAAACACATCCTACCTCAATCTGTGGGACACAACAAAAGCAGTGCTGAGAGGTCAATTTATCTCAATAAATGTACCACATCCAAAAGGAAAGAAGAGTCCAAATCAAAGAATTAACCCTACAATATGAACAAGTAGAAACAGTGTAGCAAAAGAACCCCTTGGGCACCAAAAGAAACAAATCATAAAAATTAGAGCAGAACTAAATGAGTTAGAAAATAGAAAACTGATTGAAGAGTTAACAGTTCTCAGAAAAGGTCAATAAAATTGATAAACCAGTGGCAAAACTGACAAAAGAAGAAACAGAAGCAAATAAACTGAGTTAAGTGATGAGATGGGTGATATCAAAAGAGACCCAATCAAAATTTTAAAAAATGATAACAGAAAACTATGAAACAATGTACTCTAACAAATTTGAAAATTTAGAGAATATGGACAAACTTCTAGAAACATATTACCTACATAAACTAGCAAAAATAGAGGTAGAAAAACTAAAGAAACCCATCAAAAAAGAAGAGATTGAAAAGGCAATTTAAAAAACTCCCAACTAAAAAAAGCCCTGGACCTGGCAGCGCAACTGGAGAATTTTACAAAACATTTAGCAAAGAGTTAACACCACTATTAGTAAAGGTTTTTCAGAGCACAGAAAAGGAGGGAACACTGCCAAATTCATTCTGTGAAGCTAGCATAATCCTGATACCAAAACCAGGTAAAAATCATGCAAAAAAGGAAAATTACAGACCAGTGTCTCTCATGAACTTAGATGCAAAAATTCTCAACAAAATTCCAGCCAACAGACTTCAGCAACACACCAAAAGAACAATTAACTCATCATGACCAACTAGGGTTCATACCAGGAGTGCAGGGATGGTTTAACACTAGAAAAACAATCACTGTAATTAACCTCATAAATAAGACAGAAAACAAGAAGCACTTGATCTTATTCATCAGTAAGAAAAGACATTTGACAAAGTCAGCACACATTATGTTAAAAACTCTTTTCAAATAGGAATAGAAGGGAAATTACTCAGCATAATAAAAGGCATTTATACAAAGCAAACTACCCAACATCATGCTAAACAGATAGTGTCTGAAAGCATTCCCACTGATACAAAGAACCAGACAAAGATGCCCTTTATCACCATTCTTATTCAACACTGCCTGGAGTTTCCAGTCAGAACAATCAGACAAGATAAAGAAATAAAGGGCATTCAAACTGGTATGAAAGAAGTAAAAGCACCTCAATTTGCAGATCATACAATCTTAAACACAGAAAACCATAAAGAACCCACACACAAAAAAACTACTGTAACTAAAATAAAAGTTCAGCAAATGCCAGGATACAAGATAAACATACAAAAATTAGTTGAATTGGTTTACACCAACAAAGAAAACATCAAAGAAAAAATAAGTGAATTAATACCATTTATGATAGCTTCCAAGAAGATATAAACTTAGGAAGAAGAAATCTAACCAGAGACATAAAAGACCTATATAAGGAATGTTACAAGATACTACTGCAAGAAAATAAAACAGACATATAGAAGTGGAGAAACCTAATTTGTTCATGGACATAAAGACTCAACATCAAGAAAACGTCTACTCTACACAAAGTGATCTATAGACACAATCCAATCGCAATACAAATTCCACAGGCATTTTTAATGAGATGGAGAAACAAATCATCAAATTCTTATGTAAAATGACGAATCCCCAGATAAGCAAAGCATTACTGAAGAAAAAGAATAAAGTAGGAAGCCTCATATCATCTGACTTAAAAACCTATTACACTACCACGGTAGTCAAAACAGCCTGGTTCAGGTACAAAAACAGACACACAGACCAATGAACAGAATGGAGAATCCAAATGTAAAATCATCCACCTATAAGCACCTGACAACTGATAAAGGCCTAAAGTCCATAAACTGGGGAAAAAAGACAGTCTATTTAATAAATGGTGTTGACATAACTGGACATCCATCTGCAAAAAAATGAAACAAGATCCAAATCTCAAACCATGCAAAAAAGGTAACTCAAAATAGATCAAAGATCTAAATATAAAATCTAAAACAATACAGGTAACAGAAGAAAAATAGGGATGATATTGGGAGCCCTAATAGATGGCATAAACAGAATACAAAACATTACTGCCAATGCACAAACACTGAAAAAGAAAATAAATAACTTGAAACTGCTCAAAATCAAACACTTACGTTCATCCAAAGGCTTCACCAAAGGAGTAAAAAAGCAATCTACAGACTGCGGGGGGGGGGGGACGGGGGATAAAATGGGGTTACAACAAATCCAAACAGTATCCAATCTCCATAGTCTAAAGGATACTGCAAAGCCTCAGTAACAAAAGGACAAATAATCCAGTTGAAAAATGGGCAAAGGATATGAGCAAGCACTGCACCAAAAAAAGGCATTCAAGTTGCTAACAAATACATAAGGAAACACTCATGATCATTAGCCATTACAATGAGATACCATCTCACACCAACAAAATTGGCAGTGATCTAAAAAACAAAAAATAATAAATGTTGGAAAGAGTGGAGAGACTGGAACACTTCTGCAGCGTTGGTGGGCACATAAACTGGTACAACCACTTTGGAAATCGATTCGGTGCTTTCTTAAAATGCTACAAATAGAAATACCATGTGATTCAGCAATCCTGCTTCTTGGAATACATCCTAGAGAACTAAGGGCTGTCACATGAATAGATACATGTACACCAGTGTTTATTGCAGCAGTATCCACAAGAGCAAAAGTATGGAACCAATCTAGGTGTTCATCAACAGATAAATGGATAAATGAACTATGGTACATTCACACAACAGAACATTATGCAATGATAAAGAACAATGATGATCTTGGGAAACATCATTTAACAAGGAGGAATCTGGAGGATATTATGCTGAGTGAGATTAGTCAGTTACAAAAACACAAGTATTGTGTGACCGTACTGTTATAAAGAATTGAGAAAAGGTTTACACACAGAAGAAAGTCTTTTATGGTTACAGGGGTGGGGTGGAAAGGAAGGAGTATCTATTGATTGAACAGTAGATAGGAGTTGGGTTAGGTGAAGGAACAGTGTGCAGCAGACGGAGGTCAGCACAGCCCAACTAAACCAAAAGCTAAGACCCAAAGCCCTCTGCTGTCGAGCAGATTTCAACTCATAGCAAACTTATAGAATAGACTAGTAATGCTCCATAGAGTTTCCAAGGAGTGCCCGGCAGACTCAAACTGCCAACCTTTTGGTTAGCAGACACAGCACTAACCACTATACCACCTGAGTTTCCAAAAGCTAAGGGATTTCCTAATATATAATATAATCCTAAATATAATCCAGCACTTCAAAGGACAGAGTAGCAGGGGCAAGGGTCCGGGGAGCATCGTTTCAGTGGAGATCTAGGTCAATTGGCATAACAACATTTTTTAAGAACATGTTCTGCATTCCGCTTTGAAGAGTAGCATCTGGGGTCTTAAACACCAGTCCAGGGGCCATCTAAGTGGCATCAATTGGTCCCAATCTACTCGAAGCAGAGGAAAATGGAAGACATCAAGGACATAGGAAAATATACACTGAAGAGACAGAAGAGCCAAATAATCCACAGACTACATCAGCATGAGACCAGAAGAATTAGACACTGTCCAGTCACTACAAATGAATGCCCTGATGTAGCCCAAGAAAAATAGATGTGCAAAAACTGGAAGTCCTAAAAAGACCAGACTTCATGGTCCAACAGACTGGAGGGTCCCCAGAAGACACGGCCCCTGGATTTTATGTTAGCCCAGAGCGGAAACCATTTCCAAAGGCAACTCTTCAGACAAAAACTGGTCTAGAAATATAAGAAAAAAAAAAATGATACTAGTGAAGCATATGCTTCTTGGCTTAAGTAGATACATGAAACTAAATGGGCAGTTCCTGTCCAAAGGCAGGATCAGAGGGCAGAAGGGGACAGAATTGGGTTGAAAGGAAACCAGAAATAAAGGGTGGAAAGGAATGTGCTGTCACACATTGGAGAGAGCAACTAGTTACACAGCAGTGTGTGTATAAGTTTTGAATGACAAATTGACTTGGATTGTAAATTTTCACTTAAAGCACAATAAAATAATTTTTAATTATATATCCAATACCAGTCCATTCCAGCTCACTAATATCTAGGACACTGATTTCTCCATTTCATTTTTTACAATCTCTGATTTTCCCAGATTGATACTTTGTAAATGCCAGGTTCCAATTATTAATGGACATTTGTTGCTGCTTCTTCTCATTTCAAGTCATACCACATCAGCAAATGAAGGTCCTGAAAATTTGACTCCACTCATGCTATTATGGTCTACTTTGACTCTACTACCAGTCATATTTTGAGAGCATTCCAACCTGAGGGGGTCATTTTTGGGCCCTATATTAGACAATGTTCTGTTTCTATTTATAAAGTTTACACTGGATATTTCTTTTCAGAACCAGACTGCTGAGTACTTCTTCCTGCTTTGTCTTAGTCTGGAAGCTCAGCTTGAACCTGTCCACCATGAGTGAACCTTCTGTTATTTGAATTTGAGAGGCATAGCTTCCAGCATCACAGAAAAAGTCATGAAAACAACATCAATCTCTGTACATTTCTATCACAGCTCCAGGGTAATCAGGTGCATGGTCAATGAGCAGTAATATTTTGAATAGAATCTTTTTTTTTTCTGAGCAGTAGTTGTCTACATGGACTTAAAATACTCAGTAAACCATGCTGCAAGCAGATGTGCTGTCATCCAGGTTTTGCTGTTCTATTTACAGGGCATATACAGAGTATATTTAGCATAATTCTTAAGGACTCTAGGATTTTCAGAATGGTAAATGGACAACGGCCTCAACTTGAAGTCACCAACTGCATTAGTCCCTAACAAGAATGTTCACTGATCCTCTGAAGCTCTGAAGCCAGGCACTTACTTCTCCTCTCCAGCTATGAAAGTCTCAGATAGCTTCTTGTTCTAATATAATCCTATATAGTCTATGTTGCAAATCTGTTACTTAGTATAGACAGTGTCATAGACTAAACTGTATCCCCCCAAAACTGTGTGTAGCCATTTGGCTAGGTCATGATTGCTGGTAACATGTGATGTTCTTCCATGCAGTAAACACTGCCTCTATGAAGTTAATTAGGAAAGATTCTTGGCAATTGTGTTGGTGGGGCAGGACTCAATGTGTGAAGTGGCATTGTGCCTTGAGGGAATCTTTTGAGATAAAAAGAAAGAAGCTAGCATAGAAGTTTAGAGACTTCATAACACGAAGAAGAAGTGCCAGGAACAGAGCACATCCTCTGGACCCAGTTCTTGTGCCTCAGAAGCTCCCAATCCAGGGGAAAACTGACTACAAGGACCTTCCCCCAGTGCCGGAAGAGAAAGCCTTGTCCTGAAGCTGACACCCTGAATTTTGGCTTTTAGCTATGACAAAATAAAATTTCTATTTTTAAAGCTCTCTACTTGTGGTATTTCTGTTAAAGCAGCACTAGATGAGTCAGATAGATACCTCCATTGATTATTTTTGCTAGATCCTCTGAATAACTTGCTGCACCTTCCACATCATCACTTGCTGCTTCACATTATGAAAATGGCTTCTTTTCCATAAACCTCAGGAATCAACAACTACTAACTTGAAACTTTTCTTCTGCAGCTTCTTCCCCTCTCTTAGCCTTCACAAAATTGAAAAGCACTAGAGCTTTCATCTGAATTAGGCTTTGGCATAAGGGAAAGTTATGACTGGTTTGATCTTCTATCCAGATCACTAAAACTTTATCCATATCAGCAACAATACTATTTCACTTTCTTATTATTTGTGAGTTCAGTGGAATAACACTTTTGATACCCTTTAAGAACTTTTCCCTTGCATTCACAACATGGTTAGTTGTTTGGTGCAAGATGCCTAGCTTTCAGCCTGCCTCAGTTTTTGACATGCCACCCTCAATAAGCTTAATCATTTATAGCTTTTAACATAAAGTGAAAGACATGTGACTCTTCCTTCCATTTGAACACTTAGAGGCCATTGTAGGGTTATTAAATGACCTAATTTGAATATTGTCACATACCAGGGAATAGGGAGGCCTAAGGGGGAAAAACAGGGGAACAGCCAGTTGGTGTAGCCGTCAAAACACAAACAACATTTTATCAATTAAGTTCATCATCTTATATAGGTGTGATTCTTGGTACCCCCAAAACAATTATAATAGTAACATCAAAGATCACTGATCACAGAGATCACCATAACAGGCATAACAGTAATGAAAAGTTTAAAATATTGTGAGAACCACCAAAATGTAACACACACATACAAGTAAGCCCATGCAATTTGAAAACTGATACTGAAAGGCTTGCTTGGTGCAGGATTGCCAAAAACCTTCAACTTGTAAAAAACTGCAGTATCCACAAAGTACAATAAAACAAGGTGCCTGTATGCTCAAATAACTAAAATAAACTGTGCATAAAATACTAAAAGAGAAGTTCAAATGATGTCTCACAAAATAGACAATATAAAAAAAAGATTAAAAAATATTTTTTAAAAAGAAACAAAAACAAATAGGAATTCTGAAGTTGAAAACATAAATGAAAATTTCACTAAAGGACACAAATAACAGATCTGAGTAGGCAGAAAAAAAGTCAGTGAACTTGAAAATAGCTCAGCTGAGATTATCTGCCTACGTGGAAATGAAGGACAATCAAGAAAAAGGAACAAGTTCTCAGTGACTTATAGGACACCATCAAACATAGTAGCAGGACATCATAAAAGAAAGAAAAAGAACAAAAATAAATAAACAATCTCCAACACCTCCAAAATTTGATTTTAAAAAGAAGTTAACTTACACAGCCTACAAGCTCAACAAATTGCCCATCACCCATTGCTGTCAAGCTGAATTCTGACTCACAGCAACCCTATAAAGGCTAGAGTAGAACAGCCCCACAGAGTTTCAAAGGCTGTAATCTTCACACAAGCAGACTACCACAAATTTATCCCACAGGACAGTTGGTAGTTTCACACAGTCAACCTTACAGTCAGCAGTTGAGCATTTAACCACTGCACCACCAGGGCTCCTCAACAAACGTAAGATAAACTCAAAGAGATCTATACAATGACATACCATAATTGAAATGGTACAAGATAAAGAATCTTGATAACAGTCAAGTGCCGTCAATAAAGAAGCAATTTATCACACATAAGGGATACTCAAAAATATTAAGAGGTAAATTCTCATCAGAAACTACAGAGGCCAGGAGGCAGGGCCAAGATGGTGAACAATACATGTTTCCTCAATTCCTTCTTAGAATCAAGGGCTAGAAAAATAACTGGACGGAGCAGCACAGATTCTGGGAGACCCAAGATCTAGCATAGAGTTGTGAGATTGCAGTGAGCTACATGAAGGGAGAAGCTACCACTATTTGAGCTGAGGCAGCAGCACACTGAGTCATGTTTCTGCTGGCACATCGTTTGAGAGGATTACAGGTATGGACTCCTTCTTTGTCAACCAGAAGGTTCAGAAAGGGACTGGGACTGCTGTGCCTGTGAGCCTAGTATGAACTGGCTACTACACTGAACTACAGTGCTTAAGTAAGCAGTGTATCCTACAGTAGAGAGACTGTGCTTGGGACAGCCACATCTAGAGAACGTAGCTGCAGAAAGTGACCGGCAGCACCAGTGGCCCTCCCCACTCTCTTCTTTGAGCTGCATCACAGATACTGCTGACTCAGTGCAGGAGAGGTGGCTCAGACAGGACACCATCTTGGTCAGCTGAAAGGTGGGGTTAGCCACTCCTGAGGTCTCACCTGGGGCTAATTCCCATGCTGCACAACAGTGCCTTGTCTGGCTAGAGCTTCTCCCAGTGGAAAGGCTTTCTTTAAGATAATCAAACCAAGAAATCATACTAGGGGCTGGCAGCCAAGTACAGCAGTGCTCTAACTCCTTCCTTCCTTGAGCCATGTTATGCCATCTGGGGCCTGCCTGTGAGGCAATATCTCTGTCAGTCAGGATGCAGGGTCTGCCACCCCGATGCAAGGTCTGCCAGCTTCATTTAGCAGCTGCTGGTCAACACTTTCCTCAGTGAAAAAGCAACTTTTATGATAAAAAAAAAAAAACTAAAGAATGCAGGAGTGACTGGTACCTGAATGCAGTGGTGCTATTTTCACGACCCACATCATACCATCAGCTGACAGCCCTCCAGAGACTCCGTAAAGGGGGCACCTTCTTTGCCAGCCAGGATGTGGGGACTGCCAACTCTGAGACCCTGGCTGCTTTCAGCAACTGCTGGACAGTGCACCTTTCAGCAGAAAAACAGTTTTTAAGATGAATGCATCTAGAGAACAGCATTCCCTGGCAGCTAAGTATGGCGACACCCTTCTCTCCACTCTTCCCTGAGCTACATCATAGTCTGTACTGGTGGGAAGATAGAGACTTGGCACATAGCTCATCACCTTTAGCAGCCAGGAGCTGGAACCTGCCATCACTGAGGGCCCAGCTGGAGTGAGGCACTAATCTGAGCAGCATCTCAGGGATTGACAATGTCTATATTGCCAAAGAAGCTATACATAAGTCAGCTGCACCTACAGCTGGCAACCAAACCTAGCAGTACTCTTACTCCCTATGTAGAATTACACCACAGTTCCCACTGGTGAAAAACCAGAGAAACTGAACAGCTTCTTGATGGTGCAAAGACAACAATCAGTATCTAACCATTTAAAGAAGCAGATGACCATGGCTCTGGAAAACACACAAAATAAATGATTCAAATAATTTCCCACATGAAGATAGCTTTCTGAAATTATTGGAGGTAGAATATAAAAGAATTATGTATAGAAACCTTCCAGAGATTAAACAAAATTCAGGAGGGCAAAATGAAAAATTAAGTAACCTATACGAACTGCTAAAATGTCAACAATCTGAAACCCACCAGATCAATAATAAAACTATTGAATTAGACAATTCAGTGCAAAGCCAAAAGATCAGGATGGGGGAATTGGAATACAGAATTAAGCTTGAAGATAAGGCAAATGATACTAGCATTCATGAGAAGAAATCAGATAAAAGAAATAAGAAAAATGAAGAAGCACTAAGAAGCATGTGGGACTCTATCCAGAGGAATAATCTGTGAATAACAGGAGTTCCTGAACAGGGAGGACTAGCAGAAAATACAGAGAAATTGTTGTAAAGTTGCTGACAGAAAACTTCCCTGAAATTATGAAAGAACATAGATACTCAAGATGCTTATCAAATGCCACAAAAACCAGACCCCAAAAGAAAAACACCAAGACATACTACAATCAATCAAGCATAATAAAATGAAACATAAAGAGAGGCACTTAAAGGAAGTGAGGCTTAAGGCAAAACTCATGTACAATGGGAAAACCTGTAGTCTTTCATCTGACTTCTCAGCAAAAATCACATTGGTAAGAAGACAATGGGATGACACATACAAAGCCTTGAAGGAGAAAAACTTCCAACCAAGAATTATATATCCTTCAAAACTGTCTCTCAAATATGAAGGTTAAATTAAGACACTCTCAAAGAAACACAGAAGCTTAGACACTTTGCAAAATCCAAACCAAAAGAAAACCAGAAGCTTTGAGACTTTGCAAAAACCAAACCAAAACTACAACAAATACTGAAAGAACCTCTTTGTTTGGAAAAACAATAACATCAGCAGTATACTTAAGGATGCATTGCAAGACAGAGCATCCAGAGTCCTACTCAGTTACAGAAGTCACAAAGCTAATACACTATTAGTAGGGAACCAAATATCTTAACATCAAAACTATGACACCATTATACTATAAAAAGGGATATATTATAGTAGCTACAACCCTTTCAGATGTAGAGGAACATAAGGAGATATAGAGAAGTGAAAGATTGGTTTAAAATTAGAACATTATGGGGGATAAAAGGGATAGCTGCAAAGCAAACTAACAATGCTACATATCAAAACAAGAAACATAATATTGGAGTCTCAATAAATACAAAACCAACACTGAAAAGTAAACCCATAAAGAAAAATGACCCAGAACAGAATATCAACAGCAACATAGAAAATAGCAATGACACAGAAATAAAAGCACCAAAATGACAGCACAAAACACATGCCTATCAATAATTACACTGAATGAAAATGGATTGAATGCTCCCATAAAGCAGCAGAGAGTAACAGCTTAGATTAAAAAACACAACCCATTGATAAACTTGCTTACAAGAAACACATCTTACACATAAAGCTATGAAGAAACTGAAAATCAAAGGGTGAAAAAATATATACCAAGCTAACAACATGCAAATAAGAGCAGAATTGGCAATACCAATCTTAGATAAAAATAGGTTTCAGTGTAAAATCCACTATCATGGATAAGGATGGTCACTGTTGCTGAAAGTTTCAATACATATGCAGGATATATTAATATTAAATACTTATGCACCCAACACCAGAGCATCTAAATACACTTAACAAACACTGATAACACTGAAAAATGGAATAGATCATTCCACAATAGCAGTAAGAGGCTTCAACACTCCACCTTCAGTAATGGACAGATTACACAGGAAAAAGCTCAGTAAAGCTACAGAAGATCTTATTGCAACAATCAACCAACTAGGCCTCACGAACATATAAAGAGCTTTGTACCCAACAACAGATAAGTACACCTTTTTTTCCAATGCACATGGAACATTCTCCAGAAGAGACCACTTAGTGGGTCATAAAGCAAGTCTCAACAAAACCCAAACCACTGAACTATTTCAAAGGATGCTCTCAGACCATAACGCCATAAAAGTTGAAATGAACAACAGAAATTACATGGGTAGGACCTTGAACTCATGGAAACTGAACAACACCTTACCCCAAAATTCAAGGATTATAGAAGAAATCTAAGATGCAATAAAGAAATTTATGGAATCAAATGAGAATGAAAACATCCTACCAGACCCTATGGAATATAGCAAAAGTAGTGCACAGAGGTCAATATATCTCTATAAACACACACATCTGGAATGAAGAAAGGGCCAAAACCAAAGAATTAATTCTACAACTTTAACAAGTAGAAAGAGAACAACAAAAGAAATGCTCGAGCACCAGAAGTAAACAGATAATAAAGATCAGAGCAGAACTAAATGAATTAGAGAAGAGAAAAACAGTTGAAAGCATTAACAGAACTAAAAGCTGGCTTTTTAAAAAGATCAACAAAACTGATAAATCACTGGCTAAACTTACAAAACAAAAACAGGACAGGAAACAAATAACCCAAATAAAAAATGAGACAGGAGGTGTCACTACAGGCCCAACTGAAATCAAAAGTATCGTAACAGAATACTACCAAAAAAAAAAAAAAAAAACTGTACTCTAACAGATTTGAAAACCTAGAAGAAACGAACAAGTTTTTAGATTCACATCACCTACAGAAATTATCACAAGGAGAAGTAGAATAGCTTAATAAACTCATGACAAAAGAAGAGATTAAGAAAGTAATCATAAAGCTACCAACCAAAAAAAAACCCTGACCCAGACATTCTATCAAACTTTTAGAGATGAGTTGATTCCAATACTACCCAGGCTACTTCACAGCATAGAAAGGGACAGAATACTCAATTTGTTCTATGAAGCCAGCATAACCCTAATATCAAAGACAGGGAAAGATCCCATAAAAGAACAAGGAAAGAAAATTACAGACCAACATCACTCACGAACCTAGATGCAAAAATCCTCAACAAAATCCTAGCCAATATAATTCAACAACATAACAAAAAAAAATCCACCATGACCAAGTTGGATTCATACTAGGGATGCAGAGCAGGTTCAACATCAGAAAAATAATTAATATGATCAACCACATAAATAACACAAAGGATAAGAATTGCCTGATCTTGTCAATAGATGCAGCAAAGGCCATTTGACAAACTCCAATACGCATTCATGTTAACAGCTCTCAGCATAACAGGAATAGAAGGGAAATTCATCAATGCAATAAAGGTCATCTAGGCAAAGTCAACCACCAATGTCATCCTGAATGGAGAGAGACTGAAAGAACTGTCCCTGAAAACAGGAACCAGACAAGGATGCCCACTGTCACCACTTCTATTCAACATTGTGCTAGAGGTTGTGGCCAGAGCAATCAGACAAGACAAAGAAATAAAGGGCATCCACTTCCATAAAGAAGAAGTAAAACTATCCTATTTGCAGATAATATAATAGTATACACAGAGAACCCTAAAGAATCCATAAATAAACTACTGGAACTAATAGAAGAGTTCAGTGAAGTATCAGGATATAAGATAAACATAAGTAAATCAGTAGAATTCCTTTACATCAACAATGAGAACATCAAAGAGGAAATTACCAAATCAATACCATTTATGATATCCCCCAAGAAAATAAAATACCTAGAAATAAATCTAATCAGAGAAATAAGAGACCTATACAGAGAAAATCACAAGACCTTGCTTCAAGAAGCCAAAAGAGACTTACGTAAGTGCAGAAACCTATCTTGCTCACAGATAGGAAGACTTAACATGTCTATTTTACCCAAAACGATCTACATATACAACACAATCCCTATACAAATTGCAGTGTCGTTTTTTAATGAGATGGAGAAACAAATCACCAGCTTTGTTTGGAAAGGAAAGAAACTTCAGATAAGTAAAGCACTACTGAAGAAGAGGAACACACCAGGAGGCCTCACGCTATCTGACTGACTTCAGAAGCTACTACACTACCACAGTAGTCAAAACAGCCTGATACTGTTATAAAAACAGACATATTTACCAGTGGAACAGAACTGAGACTTCAGAAATAGCACCATCCTCTTATGAACACTTGATATTCAACAAAGCCTCAAGAGTTGTAAACTGGGGTAAAAACAGTCTCTTTAACAAATGGTGTTGGCAAAATTGGATATCCATCTGCATATCTCACATCTTACATAAAACCTAACTCAAAATGGATCAAAGACCTACATATCAAACTCAAAACAATAAAGATCATACAAGAAAAAATAGGGTCAACAATGAAAGTTCTAATTCACAGCTTAGACAGCCTACAAAATCTGACCAACAATGCACAAACAACGGAAGAGAAAATAGATAAATGGGAACTACTAAAAATCAAACACTATACTCATCCAAAGACTTTATCAAGAGAGTTAAAAGTCTACCCACAGAATGGGAAAAAACATTTGGCAACTACATGTTTGTTCAATATCTGAGTTCCATAATCTACAAGGTACTGCAAAATATCAACAAGGAAAATGTAAATAATCCAATTAGGCAATGGGTAAAGGAGATGGAGAGACACTTCACCAAAGAGGACATCCAGGCAGCCAAAAGACACTTGGGGAAATGCTCACAATTATTAGCTATCAGAGAAATCCAAATCAAAACTACAGTGGGATACCATCTCACCCCAACAAGGTTGGCAGTACACCAAAAAACACAAAACAAGAAATGCTGGAGAGGCTATTGAGAGATTGGAACTCTCCTACACTGCTGGTGGGAATGCAAAGTGGTACAACTTCTTTGGAAAAGAATTTGGCACTTGCTTAAAAAGCAAGAAAGAGAAGTACCATACAATCCAGGAATCCCACGGCTCAGAATACACCCTACAGAAATAAAGACATTCACACAAACGGATACATGCATATGAATGTTTATTCAAGCACTGTCCACAATAGCAAAGAGATGGAATCAACCTGCGTGCCCATCAACAGATGAATGGATAAACAAACTACAGTACATATACTCAATGGAACATTCTGCAATGATAAAGAACAATGATGATTCTAGGAGTCATCTCATATCCTGGTTTCAACCAGAAGACATTATGCTGAGTGAAACCAGTCAGCTGCAAAAGGACAAGTATTGCATGAGACCTCTGCTATAATGACTTAAAAATAGATTTATATACACAAGAAAAGACTTTTTGATGATTACAAGGGTGGGGAGGAAGGGTGGGGAGGGAGGGAGTTGGCTGGCCATAGATTAGACAGTCGATAGGAATTTGGTTAGGTGAAGGGAGTTACAGCAGGCCGTACAGAGCAGATCAAAATAACTGGACTATACTGTAAACTGAAAGGCTTTCTAAATTCAACTAAACATGTCAAAGGATAGAGTAGCACAGATGGGGTATGGGGACCATGTTTTGAGGGGACATCATGGTTAACTGGCATAACTAGCCTTTTGTCAAGACAGTCTTCTGCACCTCATTTTGATGAGTGGCATCTAGGGTCTTAATAGCTACCACCAGCTGTCTGAGGTACACCAAATAGTCCCAATCCATCTGAAATACACATTGACTGAGAACAGCAAGACATAGGAAAAAAGGTCCCAGGAGACAGACTCATGAACAGGAGACCGTATCAACATGAGACCAGATGGGTACACAACATTACCATATGGTTCTATGCACATTTATGGTTCTATGCATTTATAGGATGCTGTCCTACTAGCCTCTTACTGGAGGGGAGAGGAAAAAGTGGAGAGGATGGCACAGGAGATTGTTAAGAGGATATGACATATATAGAATGAAAGGGAGGAGTGTGCTGTCACTGGGCAAGGAGAGCAGAAGAAGCTGCAGAAAGGCAGGCACGCAAATTTCATTTGGATTTTATACTTTCACTGAATCACAATTAAAAAATATGTATCTGAGATCAGAAAAAACAGATGGTGCCAGTCCACCACCAAAGGCAGCCATAATGAGGGACACAATGTAGAGTCCCTGAGGCAACATGAGAAAAAGAGGCACGCAGCTCAAGAACTCTACTAAAAGACCAGAACTGATGGTCCAGCATCCTGGAGGGTCCCGGACATGGCCCCTAGACTTGCTGCTGGCCCTAACTGGAAACCAGTACTGAGGTCAACTCTTCACACAAGAATGGACTGCACTCAGGTACACAGTGTCACCACATGATTTGTATACTTTATGGTTTTATATATTTATAGGAAGCTGTTCTAATGGTTTCGTTCTAAATGGAAGAGAAGACGGCATAGAGCAGGGGACAGGTACTTATTAAGAGGATGGCAGAAGTATAGAATGAAAAGGAGGAATGTGCTGTCACTGGGTGGGGAGAGTAGGTGGAGCTACAGATAGGTGGGCATGCAAAATTGATTTGGATTGCATAGCCAAGCCACATGCCATTGAGTTGGATCCCACTCAATCACAATCAGATAAATGATTCAGAGCTAACACACTAAAAGTAGGTAAATAGAAATGTCATTACGTAAATATGACAAAAAGGGGGGGGCTAAAAAATGTTGGCATAGATCTTTCATACAGAGATGAAGCCAAAGTGGTATAAAAGTAAATAAATAACTGGTTTAAAAGTAGAATAATAGGGACAAATGTTAAGGTAACCACAAAGGAAACTACCAGTCCTACACGCTAAAATAAAAAACAAGAAAAAAAATAAGGACACAGTAAATAAGAAAATAAAAAGATACAAAGAGAAACAATCCACCATAGAAAATTAAATGGAACAAAGAAATTGTAAACAACACTCAAAAAATATCAACACAATACCACTAAACTCATACCTAGCAATAATGACGGTGAATGTGAGTGGATTAAATACACAAATAAAGAGACAGAGGATAGCAGAATGGGTTGAAAAACATGATCTATCTGTATACTGTCTACAAGAGACATACCTCAGACTTAAAGACACAAACTAAAATTCAAAGCATGGGAAAAATATCAATCAAAACTACTCAGTAATGAGAAGGGAGAGGAGAGACAAAGATGGTGGAGTACGTGGATGTTTTCTATGGCAGCTTTAACAACAAAGACCCAAAAGAACAAATGAATCTACTACATATGACATCCTAGGGGCCCTGAGTATCAAATGGAAAGCTGAGAAACTGGACAGAGTGAAAGGGAAGGGAGAATAGTGTCAGAAGTGCATAGGATTCCACCGACCTGACTTGCCAAGGAGCAACTCTGGCCACATTGTGGTGAGACCAGCATGGAAGTTGATGAACATCCCTCTCAGTGAAGGTGATTGTCTGGATATTCTACACTTGCTTCTGGAGCCAGAGAAGAAGAGCACCTAATCATAGAAAACTAAGTCACTGTGTGTAACCTACCATGCATGGATCTGAATCTTTCCTTCAACATGAGCCTGTCGCCCTTCTTTCAGCATCCCCCCTACTGTCTCTGAACTGTAACTAGCACTAGAGTCTGATACCATTAACTGACCTGAAAGCAGGACTCTGAGCCATTCTCCACCTCAGCTACAGCTGTAGCCAGACACCCAAGCCTATAGCAATCACCCCTGGCCAGCAAAGAAAATAGGTGAAAGCCTACACCACACAGTTGTTAAGTAACCGTCAGGACGTCTGAGTTGAATCCATATTAGAAAAGTAAACTGTACATTTTTAAAACAAGAAGCTCAGACACAGTAGGCAAACATAAAATAAAAAAACTACAAATTACTGATGACTTGGAAACAGTAGTCTGTATCAAAGAACAAAAAAGGGCAGACCATAATCTCTTCAAAAAGTTCCCAAAACAAAGAATTAAATTTTGCAGAGTAAGAGAACACACTGAAATGATCAGAGGTAGAATACAAAATATTAATATTTAGAACTCTCCAAGAGATGAAGAAGAAGATGAGGCAAAATGCAGCAGAGCAAAATGACAAACCACACAAGCTAGAAGAAAACAATGAGTGGCAAGAATCAGAAATTCAGAAAATTAATAATAAACTTAAAGCATTATACAGCTCAGTAGAAAATCAAAGCAGTAGAAATGAAGCCTAAAAGGCTGAATTTGTGAGACTGCAGACACAGCAGGTGACAAGACATCAACATATTTCAGGGAAAATCAAATAAAAGAATTAAAATACATCAAGAAGCACTAAGAATTATGTAGGTATCATGAAGAACAATCTATATATGTCTGGAGTACCAGAACAGTGGCAGATAACAGAATATAGTCAAAGATTTGCCAACATAAAATTTCCCTGATATCATGAAAGATGAGAAGCTATCTCTCCACAACACTCATTGAAAGCCACACAAGGTAGACCCAAAAAGAAAGATACCAAAGCATATTATAATCAAATTTTCCAAAACTAAAGATGAGAAGACATTTTTTAAAGTGGCAGGGGATAAATTAAAATAACCTACAAAAGAAAGTCTATAAGACTAAACTATGACTACTCAGTAGAAACCACACAAGCAAGAGGACAAAGGGAAGACACATAAAAAGCCTTGAAGGAAAATAATTGCCAACTAAGAATTATGTATCCAGAAAAATTGTATCTCAAATATGATGACAAAATTAAGACATTTCCAGATTAAACAGAAATTTAAAGAATTTGCAGAAACCAAACCAAAACTATAAAAAACACTGAAGGAAGTCCTTTGGTTAGAAAACCAATGATGTCAGGTAACAAAGCAAGACCAAAATGCAGAACACAGCAATTAGATATCAACCCAAATAGAGGAATCAAGGATAAATCATAAGTAAAATACTAAAAATAGGGAAACAGAGACATCATTATATAAATATTATAACAAAAAAGAGGGACCAAATCTTCCATACAGAGAGGAAGTCAAAACAACATAAAGAAAGAATGGTTTAAATTTAGAAAAATAAGGGTAAATGTTAAGGTAACCACAAAGGAAATCATCAATTCTATGCATAAAAAAAAAAAAAAATGAAATCTCAGCAAACATGAAACCACCACCACTGAAAATGATGAAAAGAAAATGCATAAGGAAAAATGATTCATAACAAAAATTAAGTAGAACAAAGAAATTGTCTACAACACTCACAAAAAAAGATATCAAAATGACAGCAGTAAGCGCATACCTATCAATAATCACATTGAATGCAAATGGATTAAGCATACCAATAAAGAGATGGATACTGAAGGAAAAACCTGACCAGTTTCTATGCTGTCTACAGGAGAAACACCTGAGACTCAAAGACACAAATAAACTACAAATGAAAGGATGTAAAAACAATATATCAGGCTAATAACATTCCAAAAAGAGCAGAAGTGGCAATGTTAGTCTCTAATAATATAGACTTGAAAGTAAAATCTACCACACTAGATAAGGAAGAACATTATTTAATGATTAAAATCTCAGAACTCCAGGAGAACATAATCATGTTAAGTATCTACACACCCAATGACAGTGCTCCAAAATACATAAAGTAAACACCATCTGCATTCAAAAAACGAAATAGACAGCTTCATACTAATAACAGGAGAATTCAACACACCATTCCCAGTGAAAGACAGAACATATAGGAAAAAACCAGTTAATACACAGAAGAGCAAAAGGCCACAGTCAACCAACCTGACCTCATAGGCATATACAGAACACTCCTTTCAACAGCAGCCAAATGCACGTGGAACGTTCTCCAGAATTGACCACATTTTAGGCCACAAAGCAATCCTTAACAAAATTCAAAGTAATAAAATATTACAAAGCATCTTTTCAGACCATATAGCTACAAAAAAAGTAGAAATTAATAACTGAAAAAAGAAGGAAAAAATCAAACACATAGAAACTGAACAACACCTTGCTAAAAAAAATGGCAGGATTATGGAAGAAATCAAGGATGGAATAAAGAAATTCATAATATCAAAACAGAATAAAAACACATCCGACCAGAACCTTTGGAACACAGCAAAAGCAGTGCTCAGAGGTCAATTTATCTCAACAAACACACACATCCAAAAAGAAGAAAGAGTTCAAATCAAATAATTAGCTCCACAGCTTGAACAAGTGGAAAAGGAGTAGAAAAAGAACCCACTGGGGACTACAAGAAAGCAAATAACAAAAATTAGAGCAGAACTAAATAAAATAGAGAGTAGAAAAACAACTGAAAGAATTAACAAAACCAAAAGATGCTTTTTAAAGACATCACCAAAATTGAGAAACTACTGCCCAAATGGATAAAAGAAAAACAGGAGAGGAAGAAAATACTCAAATAAGAAATGAGATGGGTGACATCACAACAGACCTAACTGAAATTGAAAGAATAATAACAGAATACTATGAAAAGCTGTACTCTAACGAAATAAAAAGCCTAAAGGAAATATGAAAATTTCTAGCAACACCTCACCTACCACACTAGCACAAACAGAAGCAGAACAATTAAATAAACTCATTACAAAAGAAGAAATTGAAAAGGTAATTAAAAAACTCTCAGCTAAAAAAAGCCCTGACCCTCATATCTTCACTGCAGAATTCTACCACACTCTGAGAAAAGAGTTAAAACTACTGTTATTAAAGATATCCCAGAGCATAGAAAAGAACAGAATACTCCCAAAGTCTATGAAGCCAATATAACCCTCATACCAAAACCAGGTAAAAACAGCATACACAAATAAGAAAATTATAGACAAATATCTCTGATGAACTTAGATGCAAAAATCCTCAATAAAATTCTAGTCAAGAGAATTCAACAACATATCAAAAAAAAATAATTCACCATGACCAACTAGGATTCATACCAGCAATGCAAGGACAGTTCAACATTAGAAAAACAACTAATGTAATCAACCACGTAAATTAAACTAAAGAGAAGCACCACTTTATTTTCTAAATTGATGCAGAACAGGCATTTGACAAAGTCCAACATCCATTCATACTAAAAACTTTCAGAAGAATAGGAATGGAAGGGAAATTCCTCAACACAATAATGGACATCTATGCAAAGACAAGAGCCAACATCATCCTAAATGGAAAGAGAATGAAAGCATTCCCCTTAAGAACAGGAACCAGATAAGGATACCCACTGTCACTTTTGTTCAGCCTTGTGCTGGAAGTTCTAGCTAGGGCAATCAGACAAGATAAAGAAATAAAGTGCATCCAAATTGGTAAGAAAGAAGTAAAAATAGCTTTATTTGCAGATGATATGATCCTGTACACCAAAAACTCTAAAGAATCTATGAAGAAACCACTGGATCTAATAAAAGAGCTCCTCAAAGTATCAAGACAAAAAGGTAAACATGAATAAATCAGTTGAGTCCTTTTACACAAAGAGATCATCAAACAAGCAATCACCATATCACTACCATTCACAATTGCCACCAAGTGCATAAAATACTAGGAATAAATGCAACCAGAGTTATAAAAGATCTATTCAAAGAAAATTGCTAGACTCTACTCCAAGAGACTAAAAGAGACTTATGTAAGTGGAGAAGTCTACCTTGCTCATGGAGAGTGAGGCTTAACATCCTGAAAATGTCTGTTCTTCCCAAAGCTATCTATAGATAAAATGAAATTCCAACACAAATTCCAATGTCATGTTTTAATGAGATGGAGAAACAAATCACTAACTTCATATGGAAAAGAAAGAAGCCCCAGATAAGTAAAGCACTACTGAATAAGAGGAACAAAGTGGGAACCACACATTATCTGACTTAAGACTCTATTACGCAGCCTCAGTGGTCAAAACAGTCTGGTACCAGTACAAAAATAGATACATAAATCAATGGAACAGGATAGAGAATCCAAATATAACTCCATCCACCTATGAGCAGCTGATATTTGTCAAAACTCATAAACTGGGGAAAAAGTAGTTTTTTCAGCAAACAGTGTTGTCAGAAGTGGATATCCATCTGCAAAAAAATGAAACAGTGCCCATATCTCACATCATGCACAAAAACTAAATCAAAATGGCTCATATACCCATTCTGATTGTTATTAATAATCAATTTAATAATTGATTATTAAAAATACTAAATCTAAAACAATAAGGATCTTGGAAGAAAAAACAGGGACAACACTGGGAGCCCTAATAAACAGCATAAACAAACTATAAAATACTACTAACGATGTACAAATACCAGGAGAGTAATTAGAAAAATGGGCACTTCTAAAAATCAAACACTTATGCTTATCCAAAGACTTCATCAGAGAGTAAAAAGACCACTAGCAGAAGAGGGAAAAAAAAAAAACTGCTAACCAAGAATCTGATCAATGTCTAATTTCCATAATTTAGAGTACTTGAAAGCATCAACAAGAAAAAACAAATAACTCAATCATAAAAATGGGCAAAATATATGAACAGGCACTTCACCAAAGAAGATATCCCAGCAGCTAACAGATACATGAAGAAATGCTCACAGTCACTAATCATTAAAGAAATCCAAATCAAAACTACAGTGAGATACCATCTCACCCCAACGAGACTGGTATTAAACCAAATACCATGAAACTACAAATGCTGGAGACGCTGTGGAGTGACTGGAACCCTTCTACACTGCTGGTGGGAACACAAAATGGTACAACCTCTCTGGAAAACAGTTTGGTGATTTCTTAAAAAGCTGGAGATAGAAATACCATGTGATCCAGCAATCCCACTGCTTGGAATATATCCTAGAGAAATAAGGGTTATCACGCAGCTACATGCACACCAATGTTCACGGCAGCATTGTCCAAAATAGCAAAAAGATGGTATCAACCTACATGCACTTCAACAAAAGAATGGATAAACAAACTATGGTATCTTCACACAGTGGTATACTACGCAATGTTAAAAAACAATGGTGCTCTTTGGAAACAACTGAAAATACAGAGTCATCTGGAAGACATTATGCTGGGTGAAGTCACTAAGTCACAAAAGTACATTTACTGTATGAGACCAATATGAGGCCACAGGAAATGGACTAAGCACCAAATAAAATTATCTTTATCAGTTACGGAAGGGAGAGATGGGTATTTAGAAATTAGATATTAGATAGGAACTGGGTTAAGTGAAGGAAGTGACATCAAATACTAGAAGGGAGATGAGCGCTGCTGGACTATACAAAAAACTAAAAGATTTTCTATACACAATGAAACACTTTGAAAGTCAGAATAGCAGGGGTGGGGGTCTGGGGAATGTGCTTTCGGGGGTCATCTAGGTCAAGTGGCATAACTAAGCTTCTTTTCAAGAAAATGGTTTGCACGCTCCAGCTTCTGGGGTCTTAAAAACTAGCAAGCTGCCATCTAAGGAGCATCAATTGATCCCAATCAACCTGGAGCAGAGGCGAACGAAGGATACTAAAGACAGGAGGAGAATGTGAGCCCAGGAGACTGAAGGAGCCAAATGATCCAGAGTCTACACCAGCATGAAACCAGAAGAACTAGATGATGACCTACCACCTCCAATGTCTTCCATGATAGTCAATACAACATAGATTCCCTGATGTGATGGGAGAAAAATGGGGGTGCAGATCTAGAATACTGTTAAAAGACCAGACTTGATGGTGCAGCGCCCTGGAGGGACACCCAAGAGCATGGTCCCTGTTCTTTCTCCTACCCCACAGCTGAAACCAGCACCAAAGACAATCCTATAGATAAAAATTGAACTGGACTGTAAGTTGTGAAGCTGTCAAAAATAGCTCCCATAATGAGATGGGAAGGTGGAGACGAGGGGGCAGGACTAGGTTGAATGAACACGGGAAGTACAGAATGGAAAGGAGGAATATATCGTCACAGAGCTGGAGCTTCACAGAGGTCTCTATATGGGGTTTAATGTGGCAAATTGACTTCATTTGTAAACTTTCACTAAATGACAAATATATATATATATATATATAATTTGAAAAAACAAAAAAAGACCTAAATATCAAATCCAAAATAATAAAGATCATGGAAGAAAACATAGGGACAATGCTGGGAGCCCTAATACATGGTATAAACAGACTATAAAATATTACTAACAATGTACAAACACCAGAAAATAGTAACTGGGAACTCCTAAAAATCAAACATTTATGCTCACCCAAATACTTCACCAAAAGAGTAAAAAGATTACCTATAGACTGGGAAAGAATTTTGGGTTACTACGAATCTGATAGGTATCTAGTTTTCATAATCTACAAGGTGGTGCAAAACTTCAACAGGAAAAAGACAAATAACTCAATTAAAAAATGAGCAAATGATATGAACAGGTAATTCAGCAAAGCAGACATTCAGGCAGCTAACAGACACATGATAAAATGCTCACCATTAGCTATCAAAGAAATCCAAATCAAAACTGCAGTAGATACTGTCCTACCTCAACAAGACTGGCATTAAGCAAAAAACACCACAAAATAATAAATGTTGAAGAGGTTGTGGAGAGATTGGAACTCTTCTACACTGGTGGTAGAAATGCAAAATGATACAATCACACTGGAAATTGATTTGGTATTTTCTTAAAAAGCTAGAAACAGAAATACTATATGATCCATCAGTGCCACTTCTTGGAATATATCCTAGAGAAGTAAGGGCTGTCACATGAACAGATACATGTACATCAATGTTTATTGCACCACTGTCCACAAAAGCAAAAAGATGGAGTCAATCTAGATGCCCATCAACAGACAAATGGATACACAAACTATGGTATAGTACACAACAAAATTCTATGCAATGATAAAGAACAATGAAGTTTTTAGGAAATACATCATGAAGTCATCTGAAGACATGCTGACTAAAATTAGTCAGCTGCAAAAGGACAAACACGCATCATTATAGGGAGATAAGAAAAGGTTTAAGCCCAGAAGAAAATAATCTTTGATGGTGACAAAGAGTGGAGGGAAGAAGACGGGTATTCATAGATTAGATAGTACATAGGAATGAGGTTAGGTGAAGGGAGTGACAGCATGCAGTAAAAGGGAGGTTGTCACAACTGGACTACACTGAAAGCTAAAGAGTTTTCTAAATACAACCTAACATTTTGAAGGACGAAGTAGCAAGGACAGGAGTCTTGGGACCACAGTTTCAGGCAGCACATAGGCTAATTGGCACAACTCAGCTTTTTTTAAGAAAATGTTCTGCATACCTCTTTGGTGAGTGGCATTTGGGGTCTTAAAAGCTAGCAGGCAGCCATCTAAGTAAAATTAATTGGTCCCAACCACTTGGAACAGAGGAGAACAAAGGACATCGAAGACATGAGGAACACAAGAGGCCAGCAGACAGAAGGTACCATATTATCCAGCGACTACATCAGCATGAGACCAGAAGAATTAGATGGTGCCCAGCCACCATCAATTACTGCCCTGACAGGGAATACAATGTAAAGCCCCTGATGTAGTAGGAAAAACTGCACATGCAGAACTAGAAGAACATACTTCGCGGTCTTCAAACTAGGGGAGTCCCCTGAGGACATGTCTCTGGAGTCTCTTAGCCCAGAGGTGGAACCAATACCAAAGATAATGCTTCAGGACAAAGACTGGACTGGACTACTATATACTTCTTGACTTACACATATACATGAGCAGCTTCTCTCTAGAGGCAAGATGAGACGGTACAGCTGGGCAAGAGTTGGTTGAATGGATATGGAACAGCACTGAAAATACAAATAGTCAGCTCCACAATAAAAGTAGGAGACTTCAACACAGCACTTTTAGTAAAGAAAATCCAGAAAGAAGTTCAGTGAAGACAATAGAAGATCTAAAAACCACAATAAACCAATCTGACTTCATAGACATATAAAAAACACTTCATCCAACAGCAGCAAAGTACACCTTTCTTTTCCAAAGCACATGGGACATTCTCTAGAATAGACCACATATTAAGCCATAAAGCAAGCCATAACAGAATCCAAAGCATCGAAAGATTACAAAGCATCATTTCTGACTACAAAGCCATAACCACAAAAATCAATAACCAAAAAAGGAAAAAAAACAAACACATGGAAACTGAACAAAAATCTTGTTCATACACTAAGCTACAGATGAAATTAAGGATGGAATAAATAAACTCACATAATCATATGAAAATGAAAACATATCCTGTCAGAACCTTTGGGACAGAGGAAAAGCAGTGCTAAGATGTTATTTTATAGTGTTAAGAGCATACACCCAAAAAAGAAAAAAAGGGCCAAAATCAAAGCCTAAGCTCAAAAATTTGAAGAGAGAGCAAACACAAAACAACCCCTCAGGTACCAAAAGAAAGCAAATCATAGAAGTTAGAGCAGAATTAAATGAAACAGAGAATAGAAAAACAATGGAAAGAGTAACAAGACCAAAAGGTGGTTCTTCCAAACAATCAACAAAATTGACAAACTATCAGCCAAACTGATAAAAGAAAAAAAGGAGAGGAAGCAAATACCATGAATAAGAAATAAGACAGGCAATATCATAACAGACCTAACTGAAATTTAAAAAATCTTAACAGAATACTATGAAAAATTGTACTCTAACAAATCTAGAAACCTAAAGGAAATGCACAAATTTCTAGAAAGACACTACCAACCTATACTAACACAAACTGCAGTAGAAAAACTAAATCCATCTATAACAAAAGAAGAGGTTAAAAATGTAACTTAAAAACTCCCCAAAACAGAAAGCCCTGATGGTTTCAATGGAGAATTCTATCAAATTTCAGATGAGCACTAACACCAATGCTACTTAAGGTATTTCAGAGCATAGAAATGGATGGAATACTTTCAAACTCATTCCATGAAACTAGCATAAGCCAAATAGAAAAACCAGGCAAAAGTACTACAAGAAAAGAAAATTACAGACCAATATCCCTTACAAAATTAGACACAAAACAATCAAGGCAATCAATTACATAAATAAAACAAAAGATAAAAATGACACCATCTTGTCAATTAAAGCAGAAAAGGCATCTGACAAAGTCTAATACCCATACATGTTAAAACTCCCAGCAAAACAGGAAGAGAAGGGATATTCCTCAGCATAATAGAGGGCATTTATACAGTGACAACAGCCCACCTCATCCTAAATGGATAGAGTCTGAAAGTACTCCCCTTGAGAATGGGAACCACATCACTTTAATTCAACATTGTGCTAGAAATTCTAGCCAGGGAGCTTAGGCTAGAAAAAGGCATAAGGGGCATTCAAATTGGTGAGGAAGAAGTAAAAAGCATCACTATTTGAAGATGATATTATCTCATACATAGAAAATGCAAAACAATAACTAAAAAAGAAGTCCTGGAACTAATACAAAAGATCAGCAAACATCAGAATACAAGATAAGCCAAGTGCCGTCGAGTCGGATGCGACTCATGGCGACCCTAGAATACAAGATAAGAATACAAAAATCACTCAGATTTCTTCTACATCAACAAAGAAAACATGAATGAGGAAACCACTAAAACAATACCATTTACAATAGCCCCCAAGAAGATAAAGTGCTTAGGAATAAATCTAACAAGAGATGTAAAAAACCTATACAAAGAAAACTGTAAGATGCTACTGCAAGAAACTGAAAGAGAACTACGTAAGTGGAAAAACATACCTTCCTCATGGATAGGAAGACTCAGCATTGTAATGATGTCTACTTAAAGCAATCTATAAATACATGCAGTCTCAATCCAAATTCCAATGACATTTTTTAATGACATGGAAAAATAAATCAGCAACTTTATACAGAAAGGGAAGAGGCCCCAGATAAGTAAGGCATTACCTGAAGAGCACAGTGGGAAGCCTCACACTACATGACTTTAAAATCTGTTGTACTGCTACAGGAGGAATCAAAACAGCTTGGTCCTGGTACAACAATAGATAAACAGACCAATGGAACAGGATTGAGAATCCAGATGTAAAATCATCCACCTATGAGCAGCTGATATATCACAAAGGCCCAAAGTCCATTAATTGGGGAAAAAACTATCTCTTTGACAAATGGTGCTGGCATAACAGGCTGCAAAAAAAAAAAGGAAACATGACCCACTTCTCACACCATGCACAAAAACTAACTCAAAATGGATCAAAGACCTCCAGCAGTTTTGGGGTCCCTCTGAGAGCATGGCCCCCGGCCCTGATGCTGCCTGTTCCCATAAATTATAACAAAGGTCCACTCTTTGGACAGGAATGGAATGGACTTGGCAATGCAGAGTAACTATATGTTGGAAGCACTTTACGGTTCTATACATCTATAGGATATCATCTTGCTGACCTCTGGCTGGAGGAAGGGGAGTGGACGGAGAGGAGGGGAAAGGAGACTGGTGGGAGGATGAGACATGTATGGAGCAGAGAGGAATAGTGTGCAGTTACCAGACAGGGAGAGCAGTGGAAGCTGCATATAGGTGGGCATGTAAATTTATACGTGAATGTACATTTTCACTCAGTTATGTTAAATAAAAAAAAAAAAAAACACAACAACAACAACAAAAAATGGATCAAAGACCTAAATATTAAATCTGAAACAATAAAGATCATGGATGAAAAAAACAGGGACAACTCTAAGAGTCCTAATACATAGCATAAACAGAATACAAAACATTACCCACAATGCTCAAACACCAGAAGAGAAAATAGACAACTGGGGACTCCTAAAAATCAAACACTCACGTTCATCCAAAGACTTCACCCAAGACTAAAGAGATAACCTACAGACTGGGGAAAAAAACTGGATATGACAAATCCAGTCAGCATGTAATGTCTAAAACTTGATATTCATTTCAAACTCTTTAATCATGGAGTACACAAATCTAGAGAGGAAAAGAAAGGGGAAGATTTGTAGAAATGGTATTTTACTCTAACTGTACATCAAAAGGGAAACTCTGGTGCTGTAGTGGTTAAGTGTTACGGCTGCTAACGAAAAAGTTGGCAGTTCAAATCTGCCAGGCGCTTCTTGGAAACTCTGTGGGGCAGTTCTACTCTGTCCTATAGGGTCGCTATGAGTCAGAATGGACTCCATGGAAGTATATCAGAAGAAGCACAAATGCCACGGAGGCGATGACGCAGCGGGGAAATTAAAAGAAAAGCATGGCCGTTTTTGTCAAAGAGAAAAAAAAAGAAGAAAGAAAGAAAGAAAATCCTACTGGGACTCGAATGAAAACTCTACCAATCTTAGGAGGGAAGTCTCTCACCACTACTCCCCTAGTAGTAGAATACCTGCTGAGACTGTCCCGAGAGTGGTTATTGAGCGGTGTGGCCTTGAGAGGGAGGGCTCTGAGATGACACTACCGGCCTGACAGAGTTGAAAAATCAGCAGACCCCAGCTCTGGTCTTAAAAACAGATGTTTGTGCGGAAAGTAAAAGCTGGGCCTTTGCGCCCCCAAGCGGCAGCAACCACCGCAGGGAGCGCGCCGAGGGACTGGACGACGGTTGACGCCACGTCACTGATGCGCGGCTGCCACGGCGCTGTCGTGCCCACGCCCACCTCCAAGTCCCCAGGTGGCTTCTGGAGCAGAGAGCTAGGCATTGATGGAATGAATGTCAGATGAATGACTTTACCGGAGCCTCTAGCACCCTGGGCTCTCTAGGACGATGATGTCCGTGCTCTTTCTTTCTTTGTGATTTTCTTTCTTCCTAACCTTCTTTCTGATTCTTTTCCCTGCCACGGAGGCAGTGACGCGTCACGAGCACAGATTTATTCACGCACTTAGTTTAAAACCTGGAAAAGGAGAGATAAACCACGATCTGACGAGTCTTTGTGCCTTGCCTTGAGCTTTGTTTTACTCTGCAGCGGCAAAACCTGAGCACCAGCCTGTCATTTTTGCTATTGCCACAAACTCTTCATGAGGTTTGGTGGAGTCGTCTACCAGACTAGAAACTCTCCACTGAGCTGTGCAGCACCTTTGCGGTTTTAAGAATAAAGCAAAATAAAACGGGCTAGGAATGAAGTCCTAAGGAGAAATGGGTCACATGAGCAGTCTTGCCATCAGCGAGACGCAGGGGAGAGACGGTTGGGGAACTGTTTTTCTGCTTCTACACGCTACTTTTATATGCATCTTCCCAAGGTAGAGTTGTTTTAGATAGAGTGACTCAAGAAATTCATTCTGTCTTTAAAAAATCAAAGATTATCCATTTAAAATACCCTACTAGAAAACCAAACCCACTATGATCCTGTTGATTCTGACTCATAGCGCCCTTATAGGTCAAAGTAGAACTGCCCCATAGGGTTTCCAAGGAGCACCTGGTGTATTGGAACTACCAACATTTTAGTTACCCTAATCCTCCTAAGGAAATCCTGGTGGTGAAGTGAATTAAGTGCTACAGCAGCCAACCAACAGGTGCTTAAATCCAACAGGTGCTCCTTGGAAACTATAGGGCACTTTTACTCTGTCCTATAATGTCTCTATGAGTCAGAAATGACTTGACAGCAGTGGGTGGGTGGGTGGGTGGATGGGTGGGTTGCTTGGTTGCTTGGTTGCTTGGTTGGTTGCTTCGTTGCTTGCTTGCTTCGTTGCTTGCTTGCTTCGTTGCTTCGTCGCTTGGTCGGTCGCTTCGTTGCTTCGTTGCTTCGTTGGTTTGAATCCTCCTAAAGAAAAGTTTCGTTGACCAAAACACAATGTTTTACTATTTTTTTAAATTTAGTTGTGCTATAGAGAAAACTTGAAGCTTTTTTTAAGTAAAACAGATTTCTTAAGAGTTTGAAGTGTCCCCGTGGCACAGGAAACAAGTCTGTTTTGAATAAAAATTACACAGGTTTATCCTAAGCAAATATTATTTGGAATAGTACAGTTCACTGAGACAAGACACTAGTGTTCAGTTATCCCTGGATCAGGAATAATTATACTACAGGAGTCACCAGCCATAGACTATTGTTGATTGGTAACATCTGGAAAGTAAGAAGTGGAATTTTGGGAGGCCAGGGAAGGGTGTCTTATTGGTTCGGAAGGTATAACTGCAAAACACTAGTTACTAATCATAAATAGCTATGATTACAGATTACAGATAGTTTCACAAGATACTCAGATAATCAGCCAGCACAAAATGTTTACATCTTTGTCTATCTTGCAAAAATACCTTGCTGGCAACAGGACCCAAACAACACTGTTCCTGACAACAAGTATTTTGGAGGGACATAGATGGCCTCTTGATCAAGACCTCTCTGGATATATGGTTTCACATCTTGGTTTTTTTCTAAAAAACATAGCTGTTAGACCAGAACTCTAGATTACAATTAGATAGCACGGTCAACATATGCTTCTTTCTCACTGCACTGAAAGTTTTTCCCTGAGACAACTGCTATAATTTGATTTTCAATAATGCTGTGTTTAACAGTTGCCTTGTCAAATCGCAAAAATTTTTAAATCCCTCAAGGCATGGTGGAAGCCAGCTTCAGCACCCTATTGACCATTGCCTTTGAGATAGACTGCAAAAGGACACAAGGAGACCTTCTGAAGGGCCTGAAATGTTCTGTTTCCTGCTCTGGGTGCTGGGCTACCAAAATGTTTAGAATTAATAAAGATACACTTATCACCTGTGTGCACTTTTCAATATGTAAGATTATGACTTATGTCAATCATAAAGAGATATAAAATACAAATACTTCAAGGAAGTTTACTACATACTCTGCCAACATAAAAAAGACAATATGTTTAATCTGAGGAAATTGTTCATAAATAATTGAATTGTTAAATTAACAGTCTCACAATTTGGCCCCTTACATTTTATGAGCAAAATTAGACAGCATTAAATATAATCAATTTTCTAGGTTTGAAAAATAGCAGAAAATTGTTATGTCAAATCTAGAAAGTCCAAGGATCTTTGCTCTTTAAATTAAATGTGTCTTTACTGCTTTTTAGCTCCAAGTTCTATTAAATCAAAGTGATAGGAAAATCATTTCTACTTTTGCTTGTACAATTTGAATGGTCAGATTATCAAATTAGCATACATGAACGAACAACTCAACATTAACCTACCCAAAATCTCTCTCTGTGGGCTTAATATTCAACATGGCTGTGAAACAAAGCCAAGTAGTAGTGCTAATGAAGTAACAGAGAAAAAGTCTAGAAAGTTAATAAATTTAAGCATAGAAGTCAAATATGCAGTGACTCAAATCTATGTAATGAGTCTGTTTTTCTTTGTAAACTTAAAACAAGTAATGTCAAGAAATAGAAAGGAACTTTATCATCTGACAAAAGACAACTATGAAGAACTTGTAGCTAACATCCTATTTAGTGGTAAAATGTTAAACTATTTTCCCTTAAGACTGGAGATAAGGTAAGGATGAGTGCTCTCACCGTATCTGTTCAGTATTGCATGGAGGCCTTACCCACTACAACAAGGCATGAGAAAAACATAAGACACACAGAGATTACAATGAAGGAAATAAAGCCGACTTAATTTGCCATTGACATGATTGTGTCCAAAGAAAATCCAAAGTGACCTACCTGGAAGCCAACTACCAAAACTAACAAATTTAATAAGGTTGTAAGTTGAAGGTCAATCTACAAAATCATTATATTGCAACATACTAGCAACAAAAGTCTGGATTGCTACACACACAGAATATAAACTTTGATAAATATTGTTTAGTACTAAGCTCAAAAAACATTAGCTCTCTCAGGACAAATGTGACATAAAATGTACAAGACCTCAAACAAATGGAGGCATGTTCCATTGAGTCGTGCAGTCCATCATGTTCAGGGATTGGAAGACTAAATATTGTTAGAATGTCAACTGTCCTTAAGTTAATCTATATTTATCAATATTAATTATCTATAGATTAAATACAGTGCTAATAAAAATCTAAGCAGACTATTTTATAGAAATTAGTTGGACAATTTTGAGATTTATATGGAAATATGAAGCTCTAGAATATCCAATCTTGAAAAATGAACATGTATTTGCATAACTTACTTCACACAGTTTTAAGAGTTAGTATAAAGCTGAGATAAAACCAAAAACCAAACCCAGAGCCGTTGAGTCAGTTCTGACTCACAGCAACCTTGTAGTGCAGAGTAGAACTGCTCCATATAGTTTCCAAGGAGCATTTGCCAGATTTGAACCGCTGCCCTTTTGGTTAGTAGATGTAGCACTTAACCACTATGCTACCAGGGTTTCCAAAGCTGTAGTAATACAGAGAATATCCTATTGTGCAGAAACAGACAGATTAATTGGAATAGAATGGAGGTCAGAAATATAAATATACAGGCAATTTGATGTTCAACAACAATGTCAGTACATTTCAAAGGGAAAAGAAAAATTCAATACACAAAGACAAGACTACATATATAATTATGGTAAAAAAAAAAAAAACTATCTATGACCTCATGCCACACCCAAATGTTAATTCAAGCTGGTCATAGACTTTGTACGATGGACACAC
Source organism: Heterohyrax brucei (assembly GCA_028571685.1). NCBI lineage: Eukaryota > Metazoa > Chordata > Mammalia > Hyracoidea > Procaviidae > Heterohyrax > Heterohyrax brucei. The sequence continues at coordinate 15,697,376 of CM053142.1, read as the reverse complement.
AGCACTCACAGCACTCTTCAAGGGACAAAACTTCCACTCAAGGTTATTAAAGATGGAGTAACAGGGACTGGATTTATCTACCTTCCTGGAACAACTAAAAATCAGACAAAATATATGAAACAATTAATTTCAAGACGTTGGACATTAGACAACAAAGGACCTCAATCCCTGAGAAACAGGAAACAAATAAAATGAGCCCTATGGTTTCCTAAACTTACTGACTAAAGAGAGGACTTTCCAAAGAGAAAATGCAAAGAGGGAAAACCCATATAGATAGATCACAGCAAACTCTCTAAGTTGAGGAAAAGCAGGTGTCCAAAGAATCCAAGAGAGTAAAGATGAGAAAATATTCAAGAGATTGCTGCACAGACAGAAAGCCCGATAAATCTACAGAAAGAACTCCTCAATTCTTCAGCTAATTAAGGGTCCCTGAGTGCACATACAAGGCTATCCAAAGCTAGACAAAGAACTATCTGAAAGTGTTACACGGAAGAACACTCAGAGCTCACAAAGACCTGAGAATACCCCATGTTCCACCAGCCATTATGGAAAACCTTGTAATGGATGACTAAAAGTACTCAAAAGGATGTTGGTACAGGAAGGGGTCAGATTTAGTCATATGCTAAATATGACTCTCAACCTAAACTTGTCATGGATTGAATTGTGTCCTCTCAAAAATATGTGTAGCCATGTGGCTAGGCCATGATTCCCAATATTTTGTGATTGTCCTCCATTTTGTGATTTTTCCAGTGTTTCATGTTAAAAGATTAGGGTGGGACTGCAAATCCTTTCATTGGATTACCTCCCTGCAACACTGTAAAGGGAGTTTCCCTGGAGTATGGCTTGCCCAACTCTTAATCCTTTCATCCTACAAGAGATAAAAGGAAAGAGAAGCGAGCAGAGAATTGGGAACCTCACACCATCGAGAAACCAGCACTGAGAGAAAAGCACATCCTTCAGACCTGAGGTTCCTACATCAAGATACTCACTGGACAAAGACTGACGCAGTACCAGACGTTCCTCCAGAGCCAACAGGAGGGAAAGCCTTCCCATGGAGTGGACATCCTGAATTTGAACTTGCAGCCTACCAAACTATGTAAGAATAAACCTTCCTTTGTTAAAGCCATCCACTCTGTGGTATTTCTGTTAGAACAGCACTAGCTGACTAAAACAAAACTTAAAGCAAGGTTTGAAAGGATCAGAATATTTTGAACTAACTTAACCAAGATCCAGAACAAAGCTCAAGAATGCTATAGGCAAAAAAGATACCCAGCAGCCAACAAGGTTGTCATTAATATCCTGGTCAGGAACCAGATCTGCCCTCTTCACAGGAGAGAACCTACATATCTGTCTCCCAAGGCTGTTTGCTATGCAAACATCCTTTAAAAAAAGAGAGAGAGAGAGAGAATAAAACCTGAAAAGTACAGGAACACAAGAGACTTAATGGAAAAAGAGGTACCACAATAATACTATTTTTTTCAAAATTGTTTTTATATTAATTATGAAAAAAGTAGATTTTTTGAACCAAGGACAAAGTAAGTTGTTTCATAATGATAAAGAAGTCCACTTATTAACAGGATGTACTACCAATTGCTGTCAAGTATAATTTAACTCATAGTGACCATATAAGGCAGAGTAGAACTGTCCCATAACATTTCCAAGGAGTGGTTTGTAGATTCAAACTGCCAATCTTTTGGTTAGCAGCCATAGCTATTAACCACTGCATCACCAGCACACAGCAATCTTAAAAGTTTATGGACTTAATAACAAAGATTTAAAGTAAAGCTGATAGAGCTGTAAGTATAAAAAAGACAACCCCACAGCTACAGGCTAAGATTCAAGACTCTTCCCTCCATAACTGACAAAATAAGTAGACAGAAAATCAGTAAGGATATAGAAAACTTGAACAATACTATTAAAACTAATAAAACTATCAACTAAGCAGATGTAATAGGCGTTCATAAAGCACTCTATAAAAATAGAACACAGCACTGCACAATAAATATTATTTTCCGATTCACAAGTAACATTTACCAATATAGGCTTCATGTTAGGTCATAAAATAAATCTCGATATATTTAAAATTATTAAAATCATGTAAAGCATATGTTCCTATGCAAATTCAAACTGAAACTGAGGAAAATTAGAACAAGTTCATGAGAGCCAAAGTATGAACTGGAGTACATCCCACCTGAGTTCAGAGACCATCTCAAGAACAGATTTGATATGCTGAACACTAATGACACAAGACCATGTAAGTTATAAAATGTCATCAAAGGCATCATTCATGAAGAAAGCAAACGTCATTAAAAAGACAGGAAAGAAAGAAAAGACCAAATTGGTTGTCAAGAGAGACTCTTAAACCTGCTCTCGAATGCCAAATAGCTATAGTAAAAGGAAGAAATGATGAGGTAAACAAACTAAAAAGAGTATTTCAAAGGGCGGCTCCAGTAGACAAAGTACAAGGTCTGACGACTGAGATTGTAAACTCATCCTAGAAAAAGTGTTATATACCTCATCACTGAATATCAACAGTCCCCCTCAAAGTACTCCCCTTGGGAAGCTATGCACCAACACCAGCACATACTCCACCCTTCAAAGCAATTTTGGAACTATTTTGCTGGAATAGCTGTAAAAGCTGTCATCCCTTGATGTCCTGAATGTCATCAAAATGTCTTCCTTACAATATTTCCTTTATCTTCAGGTAAGGAAAAAAGTCATTGGGGGCCAGATAGGGTGAGTAGGGAAGATGTTCCAATACAGTTGATCACTGGCTAAAAACTCCATCACCAACAACTGTACATTAAGTTCACAAACTTCCCACCATGCACAAGTGCCATTCCAGAAAGAGTTCTAAAACTGATTTGAAGGGTAGACTAGGCACTGACATCATTGCATAGCTTCCCAAGGGAAGTACTTCCAAGGTGACTGTTCATACTCAACATTGAGATGTGTGGCACTTAGAACAATTTTTGTGTAGCCTTAATTGTTGGACTATGTAAAGTATTATAATGACAAGTGCAAAGAGCTGGAAGTAGAAAACCAAAAGGGAAGAAAACACTCTCCATTTCTCAAGATGAAAAGACTAAAGAAAAAATTCAAGGCTCAAGTTGCAATAGTGACGGATTCTGGAGGGAAAATATTAAACGACTCAGGAACATCAAAAAAAGATAGCAGGAATACACAGTGTCATTAGATGAGAAAGAACTGGTCAATGTTCAACCATTTCAAGAGGTATCATATGATTAGGAACCAATGGCACTAAAGGAAGAAGTCAAAACTTCATTAAAGGTTTTGGCAAAAAACAAGGCTCCAGGAATTGATGAACATCAATTCAGATGTTTCCACAAATGAATGCAGCACTGGAAGTGCTCACTCATCTATGCGAAGAAATTTGGAGGACAGTTACCTGGCTAACCAACTGGAAAAGATCCATATTTATGCCTATTTCCGAGAAAGGTGATCCAATTGAATATGGATATTATCAAACAATATCATCAACATCACACACAAGTAAAATTTTGTTAAACATCATTCAAAAGTAGTTCCAACAGTACATTGACAGGGAACTGCCAGAAATTCAAGCCAGATTCAGAAGAGGGCATGGAACCAAGGATATCATTGCTGATGTCAGACAGATTTGGGCTGAAAGCAGAGAATACCAGAAAGATGTTTACCCGTGTTTCATTGACAACACAAAGGTATTCAACTGTGTGGATCATACCAAATTATTGATAATATTATAGAGAATGAGAATTTCAGAACACTTGGCTGTGCTCATGAGGAATCTGTACATGAATCAAGAGAGAATCATGTGAACAGAAAAAGGGAAACAGCATGGTTTAAAGCCAAGAAAGGTGCACATCAGGGTTGTACCTTTTCGATCTGTATGCCAAGGAAATAATCCAAGCTAGACTATATGAAGAATGAGGCATCAAGACTGGAGAAAGACTCATTAACAACCTGCATTATGCAGATGACACAACCTTGCTTGCTGGAAGTGAAGAGAATTTGAAATATGGATGAAGATCTAAGACAATAGCCTTCAGTATGGGTTGCACCTCAACATCAACAGAACAAAAACCCTCACAACTGAAGCAGTAAGCAATATCACGATGAATGGAAAACAGACTGAGGTCATCAAAGATTTTGTTTTACTTGGTTCCACAAGCAAGGCCCATGGAAACAGCAGTCAAGAAATCAAACGATACATTGCATTGGGGAAATCTGCAAAAGACCTCTTTAAAGTGTTGAAAAGTAAAGATGTTAACTTGCAGGCTAAAGTGCACCTGACAACTGGCATAGCTAGTCTTTTGCTAAGACAGTCTTCTGCACTCCATATTGATGAGCAGCATCTGGGCTCTTAAAAGCTAACAAGCTGCCATCTGAGGTACACTAAATGGTCCCAATACATCTAGAACAGAAGATGACTGGGAACAAAAAAAAAAAAAAACTGAAGGAAAAAAAAAGCCCAGGAGACAGAAGGACTCATATGAATGGGACACTGTGTCGACATGAGACCAGAATGGCACCAGGTGACCACCAAGGACAGCCATGTTGAGGGACACAATACACAGTCTCTTAGGCAACCTGAGAAAAAGAGGTGTGAAGCTCAAGAGCTCTACTGAAAGAGCAGAAATGATAGTCTGACAGCCTGGGTGGGAGGGGGACCCTGGCAATATGGCCATTATATGTGTTGTTTGCCCTGACTGGAAACCAGTATTGAGGCCAACTCTTCAGACAAGTATGTACTGGACTTGGGTACACAGTGTGACCATACACTGTGTGTACTTTCCAGTTTTATACATTCATAGGATACTGTTCTACTGGTTTCTTTCTAGATGGGAGAGAAAAAGGTGGAGAGGCGGGTACAAGTGTTCATTAAGAAAATACTAGAAGTACAGAGTGAAAAGGAGGAACGTAATGTCACTGGGTGAGGAGAGCAGATGGAGCTGCAGATAAGCAGTCATGCAAATTTGATTTCAACTGCATACTTCCAGTTAATCACAATAAAAAAAATAATAAAATACACCTGACTCAAGCCATCATACCTTCAGTTGCATCACATGCATGTGAAAGCTGAACAATAAATAAGGAAGACAAGAGAATTGATTGTAGTGTTGGAGAAGAATATTGAATGTACCACGTACTGTCAAAAGAACAGAGATCTGTTCTGGAAGAAATACAGACCGCGTGCTCCTTGGAAGCAAAGATGGCAAGACTGTGTCTTACATACTTTGGCCATGTTGTCAAGAGAGATCAATCCCTGGAGAATGACATCATGTTTGGCAAGGTAGATGGTCAGCAAAAAGGAGGAAGATCCTCGATGAAATGGACTGACACAGTGACACAGTGACTGCAACAATGGGCTTAAGCATAAAAACAAATGTGGGTATGGTACAGGATCAGGCAGCACTTAATTCTGTTGTACCTAGAGTATCTATGAGTCAGAACAAACTTGACAGCACCTAACAATAACAACATAGTATAATCTAGAAGTCACATGATTCAGCTCTTGACTACTAGCCAAAAGTTCAGCAGTTCAAACCCATCTAGAGAGATACCTCAGAAAACAGGCCTGGTGATCAGCTTGAAAAATATTACCACCTTGAAAACTCTATGGAGAAATTTTACCGGTATACATGGGTTCACTATGAGTCAGAGTCAACTTTATGGTAACAAACAACAACAAAGTGTATTCTCATAGAAAAGTGGAATTTTATTAAAAGTCAATAACCAAAACAATCATAAGAATCCTACATTTAGAGACTTAAAAAAAATTAATAACTCACAGATCAAAGAATAAATCAAAATGAAGTTAGAAAATATTTTTAAATCAATGAAAACAAAAGCAAAATATATCAAGTACGAGTAATGCAGCTATAGCATTATGTAAAGGGGTATGTATATAACTACCTATTAGACAAAAAAAGAAAATCCTTAATTACTTTGGCTTTCAATTTAAGAAACCAGAAAAATAGAAGAGGAAATAAAAACCAAAAAGCAGAAGAGGAGAAATCAATGAAATAGAAAACAGAGAAAAGCAATAAAACTAAAATATTACTCTTCAAGAAGCTTAAAAAAAATTGATAAATAACTATCTAGAGTAATCAAAAGGAGAGACATGAGTTACCAATATCAGGAACAAGAGAGCTAAAATCATTACAAAATCTAAAGATGTTAAAAGGATATTAAGGGAATATCATTTGCAACTTTATGCCCATAAATTCAAGAACATGAATAATTCCTTGAAAGATTTAAATAGTGAAAACTCATTCAGTGAGAAACAGATATGGAGGTGGGGGTGAGTGCCAAGATGGCTAAGTAGTCAGGAGCTTCCTGTGGTCCCTCTTAAAATAAAGGCCCCTAAAAACAAGTGAATCATTTTTATATGGCAAGCTAGAGGCCCTGAAAACTAAAGGTAAAGTTCAGGAGTTAGACTGAGTCAGAACGGGAGAGAAAGACCATTAAGAAACAGAAACTGCCAGACCTCACACCATGGGAACTGGCACCCTGCAGGACAGATCTGCTGGTGCAAGTGTGCTCAGGCAAATAGTGGTGATCAGGATGCATTTTCCACACCAATAGAGACTGTGTGATGAAAAGTCTACTCATGCCCCCAGAATCAGTGAAAAGCAACGTGCAATCAGCAAAAGATAAGTACTGGCATCCAACCTACCACACAGACAAATAAATACTCCTATAGGGAGAACCTCTCTCCTGTTTATCTATCCCCTTCTCACTCTCTACTGGGTCAAAGCTGGCTTCAGAGATCGATGCATCTCCTGGGCCAGAAGTAAGATCCCTCATTCACACTGAGACATTCTCCTGGCTTTGGAAAAGGAAAAAATGAACACACAAGAAAAAATAATCTGTGGTACCCCCAAAGCCAGAAACTCAGGGAAGAAACAGCTCTTTGCCTAGGCACAGATATAAGAGGTCCACGGACATTACATGCCTTCCAGTCCTACATACACCTATGTGGGCCCATTACAGTAATGTAAGCCCTTATTGGCACAGTAGAACAGGATACTTGAAGTCTAACCTCAGCTGTATCAGTTATGTGGTAGAGAGGTATGTTTGTTACATTCGACACTGCTCTGCCTGTTAAACAGGATCCTAACCCACCCACACTAGGGCCTGAGGACTGGTAGCTCCACCCACATCACCTAGTCACCCATGATAATAGTCCAGGAGTAAATGGTGCCTCTCCATCCTTACAGCCAACAGTACCGGATGCCCATTCACCTACATGCTCTTAAGAGACACACTTTTCTCATAGACATTCGGGGGCAGCTGTCAGCTCCCCTACTTTATTCAATACATGAATTCCTACTGCAGCCAGATGCCTGTGCCTACACCAAACACTCCTGTCCATCTAGGACTGTAGGTAATACTTTGCACCAAACACCTGGTGACCAACTGCTGGGACACATGAGCTGCATTCATTCAAGAAACATAAACAACATCTGGGTTCACCTACCCACTAACAACTCTAAATGCCTAGTAACAGGACATTTACAGCTTCAAAGCCATCAACAATCAAATTAGCTCATATAAGCATGCTATTTGGGCATATGAAAACAGAACAAAATAAGAAGCTAGGACACATCAAGCAAACAAAATAAATGCACCATAATAACTTATTAACAGGTTGGAGACAACAGTCAATATCAAATCACATAAAGAAGCAGACCATCATGGCTTCAACAAGCTCTCCCAAAAAGAATAAAAAAATCTTCCAGATGAAGAAGACTTCCTGGAGTTAACAGAAGTAGAATACAAAACATTAATCTACAGAACTCTTCAAGAGATCTATAAGGAGTTCAAGAAACATGTAGAACAAGACAAGCAGCACACAGGCAAAGCAAATGAGGAACCTAAGAATATTAGAGAGGAACATAATGACAAATTTTAAAAACTGCAAAAATCAATAGACAGCATATAGAAATTTAGAAGATAAACCATAAAATTTTACAGTTTACTCAACAGAAGGTCATAGAAGCAGAATTGAGACAATGAAAAGTGCAATTAGTGAGACTTAAGACAAAACTCTTGGCCCTAACTGCCCTGGGGTAATATCAAACAATACAATTTTTTTAATGAAGCAACTGTATGAATTATGTGGGATTCTACGAGGAGAAATAACCTACAAGTGACTGGAGTACAAGAACAGGGGAAAATAACAGAATGTGGATTTGTTGGCAGAAAAGTTTCCTGATTTGGGTAAATACAAGACAATATTTGTCCAAGATGTTCATCAGACTCCATACAAGGTAGATCTGAAAAGAAAATCACCAAGACAAATGATAATCAAACTTGCCAAAAACAAAGTTAAGCAGAAAATTTTAAGAGTAGCAAAGGGTAAACAAAAAGTTATTGGTAAAGGAAAGTCAATAAGATTAATCTCAGACTACTGAGCAGAAACTATGCAGGCAAGAAGGTAATGGAAAGTCATATGTAAAGATTTGAAGGAAAAGCATTATACATCCAGGCAAGAATTACATACACAACAAAAGTGTCTTTCAAATATGATGGCAAAATTAAGATACTTACAGATAAACAGAGGTTTGGGGAATTTGCAAAAACCAAATGAAAATTACAAGAAATACTAAAGGGAATCCTTTGGTTACAAAATCAATAACATCAGGTAAAAACCTAAGATTACAATACAGGACATAGCAACAGGATAATTACCAAGATAGGAGAAAAAAAATAAACCAAAGCAAAAACACTAAAAAATCAGCAAATTGAAATGTCATCATGTAAGGAATGACAACATTAAAACAAAAAAGGACTAAGAAATAAAGTTATAGAATTTTCATATGAGGAAGAAGTCAAGATGACATAAACAAAAAACAGGGTTAAACTTAGAAAAATAGAGGTAAATGTTAAATTAATCACAAAGGAAACTAGCAAACTCACACATCAAAATAAGAAAAAAACAAGAAAAACAAAGACTCAGCAAATACAACATCAACAATAAGAAAATTCAACACATGCAATCTAGTGGAACAAAGAAATTGTCAACAGCACACACACACACAAAGGCACCAAATTGACAGCAGTAAACTCATACATATCAATAATTACACTGAATGTAAATGGATTAAATGCACCAATAAAGAGACAGAGAATGGCAGAATGGATTAAAAAACATGCTCTATCAATGTACTGCCTACAGGAGCCACATCTGAGACACAAAGGCACAAACAAACTAAAATTCAAAAGATAGAAAAAATATATATAGCAATCAAACAATACTGAAAAACAGGAGCAGATGTGACAATATCAATTTCTGAGAAAATAGACTTTAAAGTACAATCCCCCATAAAGAATAAAGAAGACTACATAATGATTAAAGGAACAGTTCTCCAGAGAACATAACCATATTAAATTTTTACACACTCAGTGACAAAGCTACTAAATACATAACACAAACTCTAACAGAACTGAAAAGAGAAACAGACGACTTCACAAAAATAGTAGAAGGCTTCAGCATACCACTTTCAGTGAAGGACAGAACATCTGGAAAGAAGTTCAGTGAAAACACAGCTACAATCAACCAACTTGACCTCATAGACATACATGGAACATTTCAACCAACAGCAACCAAGTATACTTTCTTTCTCAATGCACATGGAAGATTCTCTAGAATAGACCACAGACAAGGCCAAACACCAAGCCATAGCAGAATCCAAAGCATCAAAATATTAAAGGATCCTTTCTGATCATAAATCCATAAAACTAAAAATCAAGAACAGAAAAAAAAACAAGAAAAAATCAAACACATGTAAACTGAACATAATCTTAATGAAAAACTACTGAGTGATAGAAGAAATTAAGGGTGGAATAAAGAAACTCACAGGATTAAATGAGAATAAAAACACAACCTACCAGAACCTTTGGGACAAAACAAAAGCAGTGCTCAGGGCCAATTTATAACAATAGATGCACACATCCAAAACAAACGAGAGGTTAAAACCAAAACATGAACCTTACAACTCAAATGAATAGAAAGAGGTGAGCAAAAGAAGCCCCTGGACACCAAAAGGAAAAAAAAAAAAAAGAAATTAGAGAACAATTAAGTGAAATAGCGAACAGAAAACCAACTGAAAGAGTTAACACCACCAAAAGTTGGATTCTTTGAAAAAATTAACAAAATCAATAAACCATTGGCCAAACTGACAAAACAAAACCAAGTGAAGAAGCAAATAAATGAATACAAAATGAGATTGGTGGTGTTACAAGAGACACAACTGAAATTAGAAGAATCGTAATAGAATACTGTAAAATATTGTAGTCTAGCAAATTTGAAGACCTAGGGAAAATGGACAAATTTCTAGAAACACAATCTACCTAAACGGAAGTAGAACAACTGAACAAATCTCTAGCAAAAGAAGAGATTAAAAGGGTGATTTAAAAACACCTAATAAACACAGGTATTTTGCAGCTACCGAACAGTCAGTTGTAAAAGGACAAATACTTTGTGACCACTATTTTAGAAATAGTGGGATAGTAGAAAAAGTTTAAACACAGAAGAAAACATTCTTTGATGGTTACAATTAGATGTCAGATAGACATCTAATTTCCATAATCTATAAGGTACTGCAAAATGTCAATGGAAAAAAAAGGTAAATTATCCAGTTAATCAATGGGCAGAGGAGATGGCCAGACACTTCACCAAGGAAGACATCCAGGCGCCAAAGAACACATGAGGAAATGCTCACAATCTATAGCTGTTGAAGAGGTCCAAGTCAAAGCTATGGTGGGAGGCTATCTCACCCCAACAAGGTCAGCAATGATATGATCTTACACACAGAACAACCTAAAGAATGAAAAAAAAAAAAAAAAACTATTGGAACTAATAGAAGAGTTCAGCAAAGTATCAGGATACAAGATAAACAGGCAAAAATCACTTGTATTCCTCTACATGAACAAAGAGATTAATTTTTTTTGTAGAGGAAATCACCAAATCAATACCATTTACAACAGCTCCCAAGAAGATAAAATTCTTAGGGATAAATCTAACAAGAGATATAAAATACTCATACAAGGAAAACTATAAGACACTATTGCAAGAAACCAAAAGTTACCAACTTAAATGGAAAAACATACCATTCTCACGGGCAGAAGGATTCAACATTGTGAAAAAGTCTATTTTATCCAAAGCAATCCATAGATGCAATGCAATCCTGATCCGAATTCCAATGGCATTTTTTAATGAGATGCACTAACAAATCACAACTTCATATGAAAAGGAAAGAGGCCCCAAGTAAGTAAAGTATTACTGAAGAAGTATGAAGTGGGAAACCTCACAGTATCTGAATTGAAACCTGTTATACAGCCACAGTAGTCAAAACTGCCTGGTGCTGGTACAACAACGTAGACCAGCAGAACAGGACTGAGAATACAGATGTGAAATTATCCACCTATGAGTGGCTCATCTTTGACAAAGACCCAAAGTCCATAAATTAGGAAAAGATAGTCTCTTTATCAAATGGTATTGGCATAGCTGAATACCCATCTGCAAAAAAATGAAACAAGACCTATATCTCACACCACGTACAAGAAATAACTCAAAATCACACAGTGGAATACTATTCGACGACAAGAAACAATGATGTATCTGTCAAACATCTCATAACATGGAGGAACCTGGAAGGCACTACATGAGTAAAAGTAGTTGTAAAAGGACAAATACTTTGTGACCACTATTTTAGAAATAGTGGCAGAGTAAAAAAAGTTTAAACACAGAAGAAAACATTCTTTGATGGTTACAAGAGGGGATGGAGAGAGGGGTATTCACTAACTAGATAGCACACAAGAATTATCTTATGTGAAGGGAAGTACAACACACAATACAGATGAAGTCAGCACAACTAGATTAAACAAAAAGCTAAGAAATTTCCTGAATATAACCAAACATGTCAAAGGACAGAATATCAGTTACAGGGGTCTCAGGGCTGTGGTTTCAGGGGACATTTAGTTCAATTGGTATAACAAAGTTTATGAAGAAAGTGTTCTGCATCACTTTGGTGAATGGTGTCTGAGGTCTTAAAAGCTAGCAAGCAGCCACCTAAGTAGCATCAGTTGCCCCCAACCAACTTGGAGCGCAAGAGAATGAAGAACATTAAAGACACCAGGAAAACATGAGCCCAAGAGACAGAAAGGGCCACAAAAACCAAAGACTGCATCAATCTGAGACCAGAAGAATTAGACAGTGCCCTGCTACCACCAATGTCTATCCTGACAGGGAACATAACAGAAAGTCCCTGATGGAGTGGGAGAAAGTGGGGTGCAGAACCCAAACTCTAGTTAAAAGACCAGACTTGATGGTCTAAGACTAAAAGGGGTCCCAAGATATACAGCCTTAAACTCTCTATTTGCCCAGAACTAAAGCCATTCCTAAAGCCAACTTTTCAGACAAAGATTAGACTAGATATAGGATACAAAATGATACTGATGAAGAGTTTGTTTCTTGGCTCCAGTAGATAAATAAGACCAAATGGGCAGATCCTGTCTGAAGGTGAGATGAAAGGCTGGAAAGGGGCAGGAATTGGCTGGAATTCAGGGTGGAGGAGAAGAGTGTACCTTGTAGAGAAGGCAACTAAGGTCACATAACAATAAGTGTACATTTTATACAAGAAACTGACTTGAATTGTAAATTCTCACTTAAAGAACCATTAAAAAAAAAAGAAGAAATTACTCCCAAGAGGAAAAAAAAGAAATAGATACCTTAAAAAGCACTATACCTATTAAAGAAATTGAATTTGTAGTTTAAAACATCTCCACAAGAAAACTCCAGTCCCAGATGTCATCATTAGTGAATAACATCAAACATTAAAGGAAGAAATAAAACCAATATTGTACAAACCACATTCAGAAGTACTTTCCAACTCATTCTGTGAGGTAGCTTTACCCTGACACCAACATATCCCACATGACCATATATGTAATAATTCTTAACAAATTTCTAGCAAATTGAAAACAACAAATTTTACAAATTTCATGTATTATGACCAAGTAAAGTTACATTAACATGTCATAATCACTGTAGTTCACTAACAAACTAAAGGACATACACACATGAACATCTAATTAAAAACACAAAAACCCAGCACTGCCATCAAGTCGACTCCAACTCATAGTGGCTCTATGGAACAGAGTATAACTGCCCCATAGTTTCCAAGGAACGCCTGGTGGATTCAAACTGCCGATCTTTTGGTCAACAGCTGTAGCACTTAACCACTATGGCACCAGGGTTTCCTAACTAAAGGACAAAAAATCAGTTGACAAAATCCAACATTCATTTCAGGGTAAATAAATCAAAAAAAAAAGAACTTCCTGGAAACTTGAGATAGATGAGAACTTTCAACCTAATGAGCACACCAAAGAAAACCTGCAGCTAATATATGCAACGGTGAAAGACCGACTACTTTCACATTTCTGCTGTGAGGAAGGAAGCAACGATGTTTGCTCTCATAGTTCCTATTCAGCATTGTATGGGAAGCTGTAACCACTATGATAAGTCAAAGAAAAGAAATGAGGCATTCAAATTGGAAAGGAAGGAAAAAAAACCTGTTTTTATTAAGAGATGTCATCCGTTCCTGTTGAGTTGGGACTGTTTGCTGTACCCTCAGATGGTAACTTGTCAGCTTTTAAGACTCTAGACGCCACTCACTGAGGTGGGGTGCAGAGAGTCCTCATTAGCAAAATGCTAACTGTGCCAATTGGCCTCGATTTTGTCTGAGAGCATGGTCCCTGGTCCACCGCCCAGCTACTCTGTCCTTGCAATATTAGGTTAAGATGGGAGGAGTACTCAAATTGTGTTGGACCAGGCAGGGAGAGCAGTGGGAGCCGCATACACGTGAGCATGCGAATTTATATGGGACTGTACGTTTTCATTCAATCATAATAAAAAAAAAAGATGACATCATTTTCTGTGTAGAAAATCAAATGAAATCATCAAGAAAAATAATTAATGAGTTTAGCATGACCACAAGATGTAAGACCAATAAACAAAGATCAGTTGTGTTGGTGAATACCAGAGCTGAACAATCAGGGAATAAAATAAAATCTACCTACAAACTCTGGTGGCATAGTGGTTAAGTGCTACGACTGTTAACCAAAAGGTTGACAGCACAAATCCACCAGGCACTCCTTGGAAACTCTGTGGAACAGTTCTATTGGGTCTTTTAGGGTTACTATGAGTTAGAATTGACTCATTGGCAGTGGTGGGTCGTTACAACAGCATTAAACATGTGAAACACTGATGGCTGATACAAAAAAATCTGAAAAACCTCTACACCGACAACTGCAAAATATTGCTGAGAGAAGATAAAACCAAAAAAAACACAAAACCCATTGCTGTCAAATTAATTTCAACTCATAGTGACCCTATAGGACAGAGTAAAACTGCCCCATGGGGTTTCCAAGGAGTAGCTGGTGGATTTGAACTACTGACCTTTTGTTTAGCAGCCAAGCTAAACCACTATGCCACCAAGACTATGAGAAACAATAACGGCACTTGGCTTGGCTAAATAAACTGACAGATAAACTGTGCTAATAAATCAGAAGATTTAATAATGTTAAGATGTTATGATAGTTCTTTGCAGATTGATTTATAAATTCAATGCAATCCCAACCAAATTATTAGCAAGACTTCTTGAAGAAATGGGCTACATAATGCTAAAACTCATTTGAACATTGTAAAGGATCTACAATAACAAAAACAGCTGTGAAACAGGAAAACGTAGTTGGACAGCTTTATGCAGGAAATGCAGTCCTAGGGAAGCACAAGTATGCCTGGAAATACAACTGTCAGCCCTTCACCAGGTAACACCTAAATCAGTCCTGGTGTATAGGTTAAAAGTGCCCTGCAACACCGGCACAACGTGGGGCTCCTAGTTCAGTCCGAACAATGAGGTCTAGTCCTTGTTTTTCAAGGTAATACATAATAGCAGTCAGCCCAATTTGTCCTGTTTGCCTGTAATAAAAGTGGGTGGCCATTCAATCACCCCATAGAATACCTGAGCAGTGGCTACAGAAATGGTTGTGGGAAAGAAACACAAGATGTCAACAAGGTTTTACACAGGAGGTGAAGAACCTGGGACCATTCGCCGTTCTTTCAATAGACTTCCCAGTAAGATTGAGAGGACCTATGAACATATTAAGCTAAAAATTCATAATTCTCTGTGCTTTATGTGCTAATAAAAGGAAATCAACCTGTTCTTCCATCTCAGAGAACTGAACCCTTGTCTGAAGAAAATGCCTTATCATCCTCAAGCTCTGAGGGCCTGAACTAAATTCAGTCTTCACTATTGATCTGCATTTCCTTGTCTACTCTATTTAAAAGCCCTCATCCCCAGGCTGAGTCTGAGCAGTCTTGGAGGAAGCAGCCGTAATTGCTCCTTTCCTTGTCCACTGAATTAAAGCTGCGTTTTTTTTCTATCATTTCAGCCTCTTGTTTATTGTTTGTTAACAAGTAAAACTGAGCAGAACCTGAGGTTTCCGCCTGGCAACATTATTGCCACAAACTGATGTGTCGCATTCAGGTAATTATAACTTCTCTTTCTTTCCAGTCATCCTCTACCCCTGCCCAAAACTTTCATCTGGAAAGGGCAGACAGGAGCAAGAGAGACAAAGACATTTTCATAAAACTTAGAAACATATGTTATGTCCCCCCAGTTTTAACCCATGTAGATCAGCAGAGGGGTACACTGGCAGACAGTCCCCAGCACAGGCCAATTGAACCCTGAATATTAGACAGTGTTTTTATCCATGGTTTCCACTGGGGCTCTGTCAGTGCTAGGGAAATCTCACCAAGAGGGTCAGGGTGACTTTAAAGCAGCCAGGATATGCTGTATAAACTTTTTACTGTCATATCTGAAAGGCTCTAAGGTGGGCTTCATAGAGTTTAAGAGTTGTTGTGCTATTGGGTCGTTATCAATCAGAATCAACTCCAGGGCAACAGGCAACAGGTTTTGTTTCATTTGTCATTTGCTTGTTTTTGTTTTTGTTTTTGTGCTATAAGAGGTCCAAAAGGCTGTCATTTTTCCTGAACAAATATTATATATTCCTTCTCCATCTCCAAAGCTAACCAGCCATTCTTCTAAATATTTGCGTGATTTCTGCTGTTTAGGTCAACGTCCCTTCTTCTTTTGCATCTAGTGTTGGTGCACATCTCTCTAACTACTGTCTGAAAGGATCAGAATGTCCCTTTAACCCAAGATAGATCTTAGTACTTGATGCTACAATGGGGTGGGCATGTGGCTGACCACCAGACTGACCTGCCCCCACACACCCCAAGGAGAGTTAACAGCTAAGACACTGTTCAGATAGCTGGTTTTAAACCTACTTCTCAGTACGAAGCCTAAAACTATCTTCTTAACTCATCATTATCAGGAAAGGAAGTGAGGGATCCTCTACTGTTTGATAGACTTTACAGTTTAGACAATATGGCCACTACTAAATCCCAGAACTTTCCTCAAATCATGTTCATTGGCTTGTAGGGAGGTTTTGACTTCCTTGCTGGAAAAAGCTGTGTCTTCTCAGTTTTCCATCTTTGTCACCAAAAGTGTCAAGAGTGTAAATGGTCTGAGATTTTACCTTATTTGCTAGCCATTAAGTCATCCTGCCACAATTTCACAGATACTGGCAAAATACACAAGAGTCACTGGCCAGAGACAAAGCAGTTTATTAATCATGGCAATAACAATATTGAGAGTGCCGTTTGTGCTGGTTCCCCGTGCCCTGATTCCTACAGGGCAATGCAGCACGAACCAGGTGATACCTACACATTCAGTGGGTTGTGTTGTTAGAAACTCCAATCTTTTCTAAAGGAGCCGCTAGCAAACCTCTTTAACCTTTGCTTGACCGCCAGATGTTATCTTTATTTTCACAGACTGCAAACAAATTGGCCTTTGCCCCAGGGACAGACACTATGATTTCTAAAGGTGTTTGCTTTTCTTAAAATATAGCATGGAACAAAAGCTGTTAATGCTTTTGCTCAGAAAAAGCAGTGTGCAACAATGTGACAGACCTATGCAGAATTGTCTCAAAATAGCATCATAAATACATATTACCTCAAAATGGATCATAGACCTAAATGTAAAATCTAAATCTATAAAGCATCTAGAAGAAATAATAGAAGGACCTGAATGACTTTAACAACCAACAAGGTCAAAGGAGTAGTTAGAAGAGTTTGATCTACGGGACAGACTGGAGTAGAGTAGGATTAAGCAAGGTCCTTACAGAGGCTTTCACTCTCAGATGCTGAACGCATTTGCATAATCCTGAAAGTGAGTGCTTCTTTAAGAGTGAGACACGTACTGTGCTCACTTTAAGGCAGAACTTTGGGTTTAGCATCTGAGTCTTTCCCTAAATTTGCTATTGCCTCATTTGAGCTTGTCATAATAGTGCATCTTTTTTCCATCCCTAACACTTCCAAACCATAAGCTCTGACAGACTGTATGCTCAAGCGGTAGTACGACTTACCGCACAGCCTAGACCTGCTGCATAGCTGCATTCTGCCCCAAGGCCCACTCACATGTGGCAACCTTCCATGTCACATGTTTTATGTGTTGGAGCAGCGTTTCAAGGTGTGGAGTGTGTTGCACCTAGAACCAATTAGACCTTTCAGGCATCTCATTCCTTCTCTGTGTGCATTCTTACCAGGAGTAATATCAGTTCTCAGGGAGAAATATATATATATATACATATTAAATGGTTTGTTGTCCTCCAAAGCCACAGTACAGAAACAGATATACAATATATCTGTGGCAGTAATACCTTTTAGCAGGGGAACAATTAGGGGGGAAAAAAGTCCACAATGTTTCCCTAGGGGGACAATAATCAAAAACAGGCCGATAAACACTGTAGTAGGGGATGCAAGATGCAACAACTCGTCTTTCACTTTGAAGAGAATGTCCCAGCATGTGTTTGACCACTAGATCTACAAAGCATTTACTGAAGAGTTCTATAAAAGAGCTTATCTCCTACCCTCTAGAACGCAGGTGTTAAACCTCGTCTATTATGAAATCCTGTGGTACAGCAGTTAAATGCTACGGCTGCTAACCAGGAGGTCAACAGTTCGAGTCTACCAGTTGCTCCTTGGAAACTCTATGGGGCAGTACTACTCTGTCTTATAGGGTCCCTGTGAGTCAGAATCTACTTCATGGCAGTAAGGTTTTGGTTTCTTATGAGCTGGGTTCTGTCACAGCCATCAAGTCATAAAGATGAGTGCACCCAGTGGCTGTCCATCATAAGACAGAAAAGGCGCATCCAGGATCAAGCCTCAACTTAGAGGGCAGGAACGATCTACACGAAAAGGGCAACTGTATCCCCTGTTGCTACCACAGTTACACCAATGTCCCCCCATCAGCTAGCGTCTATGGCTGTATGGGGGAGGCAATAAATAGGTTTGTTAGAATGCAGAGGTTGAACAGTCAGGAGCAGGAAAAAAGAACATTACCAACATTGCACTGAAGAAATCAGAAAACGTGTTACTTGTTGGTGGGGCGGGGTGCAGGGGGATAGGGAAATCCTGGTGTCTTACCAGCATTCACCCACCAAGGAAGACATAAGGTCAGTATTTACCCACCAAAGAGAATAAAGAGCCAGCATTTGCTCACCAAACGGATCAATGAACAAAAAGAACCAAAAAAGTCCAGACAGAAGGAAAACTAGAGTAAAAAATCCAGGAGGCAGAAAGGAGCGGGGCTCTCAGACCATTTCTAAGTAGCCCACTTTGCACTCCTTTGTCAGGTGTACTATTCCCTATGAAAACTCTTTCACATTCTTGACTTTTTGTGTGATTGCTTGTTTGAATTTTTTCCTGCAGTGAAGACAAGAACTGAGGAGCCCTTTTTCTGGTAACATGCTGATTTCCAGCTGGGTTGTCTAGGCATATGAGGGCAAGACCAAAATAGATGACAGGTGCATTATAGCCACAGTTAGGGATGGTGAGGGAAAATCTTCCTAACAGGAGAAGCCGTGAGCGTACCTGGTAATGGCAGGGGCATTCATAGTTAGGCCTTTCGAGCTCTCAGAGGCACCATACAGGAGGGCTCAAAGATGTCAAGACAGCACTTGAAATTTTAAGTCTTACAATACAATCGATTGCATTTTGATGCCTTGACTCGATACATCTGCTTTAGTGATGACTCATATTTCAAGAGGAGAGACAGAAGGATTTCAGAATATCATAATTCACATTTGAGTGTGTAAGAGAATAAGAAAGCCACAATAATAAGTAATAAAATCTGGAAGTCTGTACAAAGCCACTGTTTCCACTTGTTTAGGGAGAGGAAGGAAAGGAGATCTGAAGCCTCTGGTACCACATGTATGCTTTGAAATATTTACATAAAATTAGGTATTCCCTGTAGTACATCGATTTCATTTCTCTAAAGAGTTGTCGGACCCGTCAGTATCATAGATTTACATGCAGGAGGTGGCTCCTTGTACACAGCATACCCGCTTCACATCTTAGGCAGGCAATAAATAGTCCAGGGCTAGGAAACTGTCAAAAACATGAATTTTAGAGCTACGTTCTTTTATGGGTAATAAAAGCAACTGAGGAATTTTCATGACCTTAGTGTAAGGAGTCAGTTTCCCTAGAGGGCAAGAGTTGAGGTTAATCAACATCTGTGGCAATAATGATAGCCAATAGATTAAATCATGTTTCCCCAAAAGAAGGTGGATGTCCTAACCCCCTGTACCTGTAACTGTGACTGTGTTTGGAAATAGGCGCTGTCTTTTTTATATTAATGAGGACATGCCAGAATAAAATTTAACCCTAATCACTTATAAGTGATGTCTTATAAAAAGAGCAGAACAGAGACACATAAACAGCAGAAAGACGTACGCCATGTGATCATTGGAGACAGATACAGCCACAAGCCTAAGACTGCTGGAAGCCACGAGAAATTAAGAATGAGGCCCACAGAAGGAATCAACTTGGCCAAGGTACTGATTCGGACTTCTAGCCTTCAAAACTGTGAGAAGACAAATTCTTGTTCTTTAAATCCACCCACTTGTGATATTTGCAGCACTAGGAAACTAAGACTGCCAGCAAGGGATCTGTTTTCTACTTTGTAACTTAAATAGAAGTTCTTCGAGAAGCCTGTTAGGCCTGGGGTTTCTAGGGAAAGTGGAGATTGCATTAAATGCCTCCTCCAAGAGGCCAGCACTGTGAATTCTGAGAAGTGAAATGAGTGTCTTGTCACTATCAGTAATGATTAGAACTCCAAGAGGGATAAGAAATGTTGAGGTGAGGTATTGCATTGTGGTACTAATACAGGTACAGTCATCTGTTACTTTGAACTATGTTTTGAGTATCTGTGAGGCAAGAGATGTTCAGTGTTCTTTAACCCAAAGGGGAGAACTGTTAGACAATGACCCCAAAATTTGTAAACGTCTGTAGATTTGGCCATCCTTTTGGCCAAGGCATCAATCACTAACATGGTTGCCTGAAGTTTAGCTAATTGTGCTGATCACCAGCTCTCATCTTTTATCAGGGGCATCCTGTTTAAGAGACAGAAAACAACAACTTTCCACTGAGCTCCATCATATACGATGGTAACAACAATGTTCATAATGTATGTGAATTCAGTTGAGCCCAAAGGGCTCTCCACATAGTTAAGGGACCTAGGAGAAGACTGTTCTTCTACAGGATCTGGCAAAGGACTAAGGATGAGAGTCCTGCAAGTGACATATAGTAGAGGATCTAGGATTGGCTCCATCTTATAGCAAAGAGGACTCTGCGACTTTACCAAACTTGTGAGGTACTGCTTCCACGACTCAAGGCATAGCAAACATCTGGGTATAAGGGTTACAGTCTCAGTATCTATGTGAACCTCTATTTTCAGGGTATCTCAGTTTGCATATAACAACTGATTTTCTAATGGTGTATATAGCACAGGGCCAAGATGGGTGCTTTCTTGCATCAGATGTCCATGAGCAGCTATGGCCACCACAGGTGTTCCAGAAACTCCAAGAGGCATGAGAGGAGGTTGCTAATGCCTCCCCAGTGAAAGAATCACTGGAGCACTAACAAGAGTGTCTGTTGATTTCAATTTGGACAAATTCTAGAGTCTTATGTTAGAAAGGACATCTTCAATATAAAATTGTCAAGGTGAGACAATTTGTTAATAACAACATAAGTGAAATGAAATAAAATTTGTAAATAAAGAAAATGTTGTCTTCTGAACCCAAACAAACCTAAGAGATGTTTTAGTCGCTGAAAGATGCAACAGCTGTTTCTTGATAGTATCGGGGATGAAGCAGTCCTTATTTTACCTGCAACTTAAGCAGGGTGATGTGGTCTTGCACTGTGTGTGGAGCAATGGCCATTTTTATGATCTCCTTTGGAAGTATTGGAGACCCTACTTGCACAGTGGATAAGTTCTACAGCTGGTAACTGAAAGGTCAGCAGTTCAAATCTGCTAGGTGTTCACTGGAAACTATGGAGCAGTTCTACATGGTCTTATAGGGTTGCTAAGAGTTGGAACCGACTTCACAGCAGTGGGTTTGGTTTTTTGGGTTTTGGAAGTATTTGTACGTCCTTAACAAATGTGTCAAATGGATTTTCTTGAATGTAGTATCCTACACAAATGTACTCCTATATAAAAGTAGATGCAGGTAACACATTTCCTGCAAAGATTGGGTGCTATGAAAAAGTTGCTGAGGTACTCCATGAGTGTACTGATATAGGTATACCACATCCCTTCAAATGTCAAGGCAAACAGCAGCTGAGAGGCTCTTGACATACAAAATAAATGAAGCATACTAGACAACTCTGTAATAGCAAAATAATCACCGTTTGGTTAATTGGATATGGAGGCCTGTTTTAGCTATCTGGTACTGCTCTAACAGAAATATCACAAATGGATGGCTTTAACAAAAGAAAGTTTATTCTTACACAGTCCAGGAAGTTACAAGTCCAAATTCAAGGTGTCTGCTCCGGGGGAAGGCTTTTCCCTTTGTCGGCTCTGGAGGGAAGTCCGTGTGTTACATCAGTCTTTGCTCAGGAAGCATCTTGGCACAGAAATCTCAGGTCTAAGGGCACACTCTTCTCCTGGTGCTAATTTCTTGATAGTATGAGTTTTCCAATTCTCTGCTTGCTTGCCTTTCCTTTTGTCTCTTGTAGGATGAAAGGATAAAGGGTAGTGCAAGCCACACTCCAGAGAAACTCCCTTTTCAGTGCAACAGGGAGATGATCTTATGAAGGGATTTAGGGTCCCACTCTAATTCTCACTAACACAATCCACTCTGTTAACCACAGGCAGAGATTAGGATTTACAGCAACAGAAAATCACAAAATAGAAGGCAATCACAGAATACAGGGAATCCTGGCCCAGCCAAATTACTATACGTATTCTTGGGGGGAAAGGGGGGACACAATTCAATCCATGACATCCAACCCTCTGGCCTCCCAAAAATCATATCTTTGAAACATGTAATAAATTTATCCCATCACAACAAAAGTCATAGCAAAAACATGTCCATACTATATGATATCAAAGTCTTAAATCAGTTCCTTGTCCCAAATACAAAAATTTCTCCACATCTGTGAAATCAAGAATACAAGTTATCTGCTTCCAAAGGTAGGCAACAAGCAAGTCAGCAGGACATATTCCATTAGCCCTCAAATCTCTGAAAATAATCTTCAGTTCTTTGAGACACTTTATATAATACTCCTGCCCTCCAGATTCTATTGGCCACCCTCTCCAGATTCTGAGTAGAGATGCTTGGTCCTGTGTTACAATTCTGCCTTCTAGGCCCACTTGGTCAGCAACTCTGCCCCCTTGGCTTTAGGTGCACCCTAAGACTAACTGAGTGGCAATTCCACCCTTACAAACGCAGGAAGCCATGGCTCCATCCTTTCAAACCCTTGAGGTCATGGTCATACCTTTTGAGAATGAGACAGCTCAGCTTCTCATGCTCTTTGTCTCTTCAGCTTCTGTTTTCTATGGCCTCATGGCCTGGGCCTCAGGCTCACATTTGCCTTGCTGGGTCAAGTGTTACAAAGTTCTGTAGCTCCACTGATTCAAGTGGCTGGAGGCACCCACTCTGCCTTGTAGCCTTCTGCACACAGGCACTCAACTTTCCTGTCCCATGGGTCAGCAAGCCTAGATCCACTGATGCAAGTACCCAGAAGTACCCCCACTCTACCAGGAAACGTCTGTGCACAGGTACTCAGCTCTCTTGCTCTGTGGGTCGGCTCCAGTACTGTCTTGCCCTGTTCTGGTTCTGCCACCCATCTGCCTCCTCTGGTCCTCTGCTGTTTCTCACCATCTGCACCTTCTTCAATGTTAACAGTTCTCCAATCCTTCTGAGTCTTCTATCCATTCAGTTTTAAAACTGCTTCCACATTTTAGGTATTTGTCAGAGCAGCACCCAACTCCCTCAGTACCAAATTCTGTTTTAGTAATCTAGCACTGCTCTAACAGAAATAATACAAGTGGATGGCTTTAACAAAGCAAAGTTTATTCTTACACAGTCCAGTAATTTACAAGTCCAAATTCAAGGTGTATGCTGCATGGGAAGTCCTTGTGTAGCATCAATCTTTGTTCAGGGAACATCCTGGCACAGGAACCTCAGGTCTGGAGGATGTGCTCTTTTTTTGGTACTGCTATCTTCATGGTATGAGGTTCTCAATTTTCTGCTTGTTTCCCTTTCCTTTCATGTCTTGTAGGATTGAAAGGATAAAGGGTGGTGCAAGCCATACTGCAGGGAAACTCTCTTTTCAGTGCAACAGGGAGATGATCTTATGAAGGGATTTATGGTCCCACTCTAATCCTCTCTAACATAATCCACTCTGATAACCACAGGCAGATTTTAAGATTTACAGCAAGAGAAAACCACAAAACGGAGGGCAATCGCAGAATACAGGGAATGCTGGCCCAGCCAAATCACTACACATATTTTGGGGGGGACACAGTTCAATCCATGACAGGGTCTTAAGGGGTGGAACCACAGCACTGAGGTTACAGGAATCCACCATGAAGTGCCATTCAGTCTTTTCAGGTCTTAGAGAAGGCCAAATAGGGCTTTTAAGTGGAGACACAGAAGGGATAATCACCCCTTTACTAAGCAGGTCTTGTGTAATAAGTTTCAATCCTTGAAGCCTCTGTTTTAACTTATATGCAGCCATGCTAATTATTTTAAGCAGAGAATCAATGGGATCCTATTTTGTAAAGCTAATTATTAAGTTCCAAAGCCTTAATTTAATTGTAACTTATTACTCATTGTATCAGAGCATCTGTGCCTACTATGTGATATTTTAAGACTGTGACTATGGAAAATTTAGACAAAAAAAATAGTTCTAAGGTTTAAGGTGAAATGTATATGTTTTTGTAGTCGCTGTGTGCTGTTGATTCTGATTCACAGGGTCCTACACGTCCTCTGTTTTATACATAGCTACTTCTTAAGATTATAAGAACAACTATGTTGAAATTTAGTAGGATCCCCAGATTTAACTTAGATTTGATCCCCAGTATTGATTAAGTTTATGATTGTCAGTTACATTTTAGCATTTTAGCAGCATTTACATGTAATTCAGAGCCTATGCTGTAAAGGTATGGAAGCCAATCAATGAGTGTCTTTTTATCTTTTTGCTGCAAAAATTATTTGAGAAATACATTTTTTTGCAGTTGGGTTACATTATAGACCTTTGTTTCAATTTAAATGCATATTTTAAAATTTCTTCTCCCTGTAACCATATTTCTTTCTACCTTTTTTCTTTCTTTCATTTCCTGTTTTTTGTTTATTTATGTATCACAGGCTATATTTGAGAAGATTCTCTTTTACCTTACTCATATTTATATATTTATTCCTCCAGAAAGCTTCAAATCTGTTTCCTCAGAGACTTCTCCATTGCAATGGTTGTATGGCTTAAGGACTTGAGCCTTAAATCAGATTTGAACTAACAACTTCTCTGGGCCACAGTGATACTGCCTTAAGCTGGGTTTTCTAGGGAAGCAAAACCAGTAATATGTTTATGTACAGGGAAAGATTTGTATAAAGGAAACAGTTCCCACAACTGTAAAAGCTGAGTCCTGGCACAAGCCTCATGTGACCGCAACAGCTGGTGAACCCAAGGAAAAGATATTACAAGAAAACAAACCTACACATACATGCAAACATTCTAGGACAAATTTTACATGCCAAGCACACCGATATGTTAAAAGGGTGGATAATCATCACGAAAGGAATTTACCCTAGGAATTCAAGGTTGGTTTAATATTTTAAAGTCATTTAATTTAATTCATCTTATTTAAAAAAAGAAAAGGTATATGATAATCTCAATAAACATAGAAAAAGAATTTAACAAAATCCAATATTCAATTCTGATTTTTACAAAAGAAAAGAAAAGCCTCTTGGCAAACTAGGAATAGAAGGAAACTTCCTTAACCTAATAAAAGGCATCAATGAGAAACTACATTTAATTTTACATTACCATTTACAATAGTAAAGAAATATGAAATATTTAGAGATAAATATGACAAAATATGTGTAATAGATGTACACTGAAACTACAAAACATTGCTGGAATAAACTAAAGAAGAGCTAAATAAGTGGAGAGATATACTATGTTTATAGATGTGAGAATTAATATTATTAAGGATGTCCACTGTCTGAAAAACTTCTTTCAGTTCAAGGTAATTCCAATCAAATTCCAGCAGACTTTTTTAAGGAAATCAACAAGCTGATCCAAAATTCATGTGGAAACAAAAGAATTGGAATAGACAGAAAATTTTGGAAAGAGAAGGATAAAATTGAAGGACTTACACTAGCTGACATTAAGACTTTAATGTAAAGACATAGTAATCCTGACAGTATGCTGTATGTATAAAAACAGACAAATTAAGGAAACAGAATAGAAAGTCTAATAATAGACACATATCTATATGGTCAATTGATCTATCAGCAAACTAGTAAAGGCAACTCACTGAAGAAAAGACAGTCTTTGAAAAAACTTGTGCTATAAAAATAGGATTTGGGGATATTTTTTATGATTGAATGAAAATGTACATCCTCATATAAATTTGCCTGCCGACCTATATGCAGCTCCCACTGCTCTCCCTGCCCAGTGACAGCACCCTCTTCCTCTCTGCTCCATACATGTCTTAGCCTCCCAGCAATCTCTTATCCCCTCCTTTCCACCCACTCCCCTTCCTCCAGTAAGAGGTCAGCAGGACAATATACTATAGATGCACAGAACCATGAAGTACATACATGATATGGTCACTCTGTGTCACCAAGTCAGATCCATTCCTGTCCTAGAGTTGACCTCCATTATGATTTATGGACAGGGGCTGCATCAGGGCCAGAGGCCATGCTCCCAGAGGAACTCTGAGGCGCGTGGACCATCAGCTGTAGTCTTTTAATGGAGATCACAGGGTGCACCCTTTTTTATTCCTGTGGAAGCTCCGTCATGGCTGTCACTGGTGGTGACCGGGCACCATCCAATTCTTCGAGTCACTAGTCGATGTAGTCGCCCACTGAAATGGATCTCTTTGCCTGCTGGGTTCTCTTCCCCCCATGTCATTTTGGTCCTTGGTGATCATCCATTCGTGTTAAGTTGGGACCATTTGCTGTACCTCAGATGGCAGCTTTTAAGATCTCAGACATCATTCACCAATGTGGGGTGCAGAGGATTCTCTTAGCAAAATGCTAGTTGTGCCAAGTGTCTTCAATTTCCCCTGAAAGCGTGGTCCCTGGCTCCCCACCTGAGCTACTCTATCCTTGAAATATATGTGCTATAAAATCGGATATCCAAAAAAGAGTCCTCGTTGCTCAGTGGTTAAGCACATGCCTGCTAACCAAAAGGTAGGTGGTTCAAACCAAACAGCCACTCTGCATAAGAAAGATTTGGCAGTCAGCTTCTGGAAAGATTTACAGCTTTGGAAACCGTCATGGATTCAATTGTGAACCCTCCCATCCCCCCCAAAAGGGTGCATAGCAATGTGACCAGGCTATGATTCCTCTGTTTCATTGACTATGCAAAGATATTTGACTGTGTGGATTGCAACAAATTATGGATAATATTGCAGAGAATATGAATTCCAGAACACTTAATTGTGTTGATGAAGAATCTGTATATGGATCAAGAGGCAATTGTATGAATAGAACAAGGGGACACTGCATGGTTTAAAGTCAAGAAAGGTGTGCATCAATTTTGTGACCTTTTACCATACCTTTTCAATCTGCATGCCAAGCAAATAATTTGAGAAGCTGGACTGTACGCAGAAGACTGAAGTATCCAGATTGGAGGAAGGCTCGTTAACAAACTGTGTTATGTAGATAACACAACCCTGCTTGCAGGGCCTCTGGTAGCTTCCCACTCCTCAGCTCTCATCTCCGCCTTCCACCACCTACATAACCAGCTGCTGCTGCTCTCTCCTAGCATCTGGTTCCTGGACTTGAACTAGCAGCTGTTGGATTCATCAACCCTTACAGCTGGTGCTTGAGAGTCCTGTTCCCAGACCTGCCAATCCTGGGATCACCAGCCTCTGCAGCTCCAACTCACCTTCAGCTTGGGATCTGCCAACCTACACAACTGGTGATCTAGAACTCTGGTCTCTGACTTGCTGACCTTGGGTTCACCAACTCCAGGGGCCATGTGAGGTTTGTGCCAGGACTTGGGACATTCAGCTTTTGCAATTGTGTGAGCTGTTTCCTTTATATATAAATCTTTTCTTGTACTTTGTATATAAATCTTTCCTTGTACTTGGTATACAAATCTTTCATTGTGCATGCATGTGTTACTGGTTTTGCTTACCTAGAAAACCCAGCCTAAGACACTGATGAAGATCAAAGACCACAGTCTTCAGTATTGATTGCACCTCAACATTGAGAAAACAAAAATCCTAACAACTGGACCAGTAAGCAACATAATGAAAGATGGAGAAACAATTGAGGTTGGCAAGGATTTCATTTTACTTGGGTCCACAATCAACTCTCATGGGAATAGCAGTCAAGAAATCAAAAGACGTGTTGCATTGGGAAAATGTGCTGCAAACGACCTCTTTAAAGTGTTGAAAAGTAAAGATGTCATCTTGAAGACTAAGATGCATCTGACTCAAGCCATGATATTTTCAATCACATCATATGCATGCAAAAGCTGGACAATGAATAAGGAAGACAGAAGAATTGATGACTTTGAATTGTGGTGTTGAAGAGGAATACTGACTGTACTATGGACTGTCAAAAGAACAAACAGATCTGTTCTGGAAGAAACACAACCAGAGTGCTTCTTGGAAGCAATGATAGCAAGACTGTGTCTTACATACTTTGGATGTGTTGTCAGGAAGGATCAATCCCTGGAAAATGAAATCATGCTTCTTGGAGTGGAGGGTCAGCGAAAAAGAGCAAGACCCTCAACAACAGGGACTGACACAGTAGCTGTAACAACGTGCTTAAGTACAAAAATAACTGTGGGCTTGGTGCAAGACTGGGCAATGTTTCATTCTGTTGTGCACAGAGTCACTACAAGTCAGAAATTACTCAGAGGAACCTAACAACAACAGCATGATTCCTGATATTCTTTGATGCTCGTGTATGTTGTAAATCCTGCCTCTATGATGTTAACGAGGGAGGATGGTCGTGGTTGTGTTAGTGAGGCAAGACTCCATAAGAGTGTAAAGTGCCTGAGACAATCTCTTGGGATATAAAGGAAAGAGAAGCAAGCAGAGACTTAGGGACCTCATACCACCAATAAACAGTGCCGGAAACACAGTGCATCCCTTGTACCTGGAGACTCTGCACCCTAGAAGCTCCCAGTCCAGAGGGAGATCGAAAATAAGGACCTTCCTCCAGAGCCAACGGAGATAACATTCCTCTAGAGATGATACTCTGAATTTGGACTTGTATCCTACTGGATTGCAACAAAATAAATTTTCTCTTCTAAAGCAGTACACTTGTAGTATTTTTGTTAGTGTAGTGCTAGAAGACAAAGACAGAAACCCTATGGGACAATTCTATTCTGTCCTATAAAGTCAATCCAAGTTGGAACTGACTTGACAGCAATAGGCACATGCAAAAAACAAACAAAAAAAATGATTCATATCCTCACCATATACAAAATTAACCCTGGTCTAAAACATAACACTAGAAAGCTTCTAGAACATAACATGGAAGAAAATCAGTGTCACCAGGGATTAATCAAAGACTTCTTAGACATCAAAAGTATGATCTATGAAACAAACAAACAAAAAATTGAACTGTATCAAAATTTGTACCTTCTGCCATTGTAATGATACTTTAAAAACTAAAAACATCAGTCACAGAGTGAGAAAACCTGCTTGAAAATCACAAATCTGATAGCAAGAACTTGAAATTCAATAATGAAAAAAGAGACAATCCACCAAAAAATGAGCAAAATATTTGAATGGACATTTTACCAGTGGAGATATATGGACAACAAATAAACAATCGCTGAACATCATCAATCCTTGAAGAAATGCTAATAAAAAGTACACTAAGGAGGCACAGCCAACATGGTATGCTAGACAGATGATCACACTATCCTTCTGCAACAAAGGCCCAAAAAACTAAGTGAAACAGATGCAAGCATCAATCCTAAAACCCTACACATAGCATGAAGAGATAAAGAACTAGATCAAATACCAAATGGGTGAGAAACTGAAGGAAAACAGGGAATGAGGAGAGAGAAAGAATGAAGGTTCCCTGCCATCTAACACAACACAATTTCTCCGTCTTGGAGCATAGAAGATAGTAACTCCAGACAGGGAATACAAGAAGGCCACTCAACCGAGGACCCAACAGAAGAGAAAGCACCTGGTAAGCAGAGAAACACACTTTCCCATCCCTTACCCTTCTGCTGCCTCACACATTACTTCAACCTCTTCCTGATGTGCCATGCTGTATCACTCAGCTAAAGAAATATTGACCTGCTGTCATCCTGAGTCCATGCTACAGCCACATGCCAGCTCCTGTCAAGCCATTTATCCCCCTTTCTTCCTTTTCTTTCTCCCTTCCACCTATCCATACAGGCCATCTCCCCCGAATTCCCACTGGACCCAAGGGCTGCCCTGCCCTCACACACTAGCTACTCTTTTTCTTTTTTCTTTTCCTTGCTCCCGTCACCTAGACCCTCACACCATCCTCCCATTCCCACCTGCCCTCACCATATCAATGTGGCTGGACCATCCCTAGCTCAGGCCTGGTGCTGCCCTGTGTCTGAACTTCTCCACTCCTCCCATTACCTGACTCGCTCCTGAATGGAAGAAAGTGAGCCCATACCACTACTTGTTCAAAATCCTTGCCTATCTGGTTAGAGGCCATGAATTCTCCCACACCACTGGACCAACATCAGGAGAAAAGTGATGCCTACCCAGCCCACCCTCAGTCAGCTCACCATGCTGGGGTATTACAGTGAGGCAGCCTCAGTCTATCTACTGCTGCCCTACACACCCATACAATGTGGTAAGAGCTATCAAGCCCACAGATGAGCAAGCAACAAAGCATGCAAGGCCCACATGCCCTAACACATCAAAACAAAACAAGGAAATAGGATAACACCGATGAACACAGAATCAAGAAATACAAAACATAATACCTTAATGTCTCAGAGACAGCAGACAACATCCAAACATAAAAAAGCAAGAAAAGATGGTTCCACCAAGTGACTACAATAAAGAATCAGATAACCTTGCAGTAGAAGAAAAGGCAATGGAAATACTTGATAGGGAATTCAAAAGACTAATATTTACAGCTCTCCAAGTAATTCTGGAAAGAGATCCAGGAAAACACAGATAAAAACAAGAAAAAATAGTCAAAATCATGAAAAACACAGAAAAGGAAAAAATATGTAAATCAAGGAAAACACAGACAAAACCACGGAATTCCAAAAAAAAAAAAAAATATATACAAAAACAAAAGATAAAAAAATAAAAATCAGATCTCTGTAATCTACAAGATACTGCAAAGTATCAACATAAAAAGGATGAATAATCCAATTAAGCAATGGATGAAGGAGATGGACAGACATGTCTGTAAAGAGGACATCCAGACAGCCAAAAGACACATGCAGAAATGCTCACAATCATCAGGTATTAAATTCAAATCAAAACTACAATGCACTATCATCTCACCCCAACAAGGCTGGCCATGATCCAAAAAACACAAAACAACAAATGCTGGAGAGGTTATGGAGAAATTGGAACTCTCCTACACTGCTGGTGGGATTGCAAAATGGTACCACCTCTTTGGAAAGCAATATGGAGCATCTTTAAAAAGCTGGAAATACACATACCACTTGACCCAGTAATCCCAATGCTTGGAATATATCCTTCAGAATCAAGGGCATTCACATGAACAGATATATGCACATGAATGTTTATTGAAGCACAGTCTACAATAGCAAAAAGATGGAATCAATTCAGATGCCCAACAACAGATGAATGGATAAATAAACTATGGTATATATATTCAATAGAACATTATGCAATGATAAAAACAATGATGATTTTAGGAAGCATCTCATAACTTGGTTTCAACTGGAAAACATTATGTTGAGGGAAATTAGTCAGTGGCACAAGGACAAATGCTGTATGAGACGGTTAGGATAAGGACTTAAAAACAGACTCATGTACATAAGAAAAGACTCTTTAATGGCTGCAAGGAAGCAGAGGGAGAGAGGGGAGAGAACTGGTCACAGATTAGATAGTTGATAGAAATTTGGTTGGGTGAAATGAGTAACAGCACACATTAGAAAAAAGACCAATTTAACTGGACTTCAATATAACCTGAAAACTCTTCCAATCTTAACCCAATACAGCAAGGACAGAGTAGCAGGAGTGGGGGTCTGGGGACCATGCTCTCAGGGGACATCAAGGCCAACTGGCATAACTAGCCTATTGCTAAGAGATTCTTTTCCAACCCATATCGATGAGTGGCATCTGAGGTCTTAAAAGCTGGCAAGCTGCCATCTGAGGTACACCACATGTTCCCAACTCAGCAGGCACAGGTGATCACCAAGGACACAAATGACATGGGGGTAAGAGACCCCAGAAGACAGAAAGACCAACATGAATCAGTGACTACATAAACATGCAACAAGAAGAACCAGATGGTGCCCGACCACCACTAGTGACAGTCGCGATGGGGCTCCCAAAGCTGAGTCTAACTGGCAACACAAGAATAAAAAGGGGTGCACCCTGAGATCTCCACTAAAAGGCCACAAATGATGGTGCAAAGGCCTCATGGTTCCCCTGGAAGCATGGCCTCTAGACCTGATGCTGCCCCTGATCATAAATCATTACTGAGGTCAATTCCTTCAACAGGAATGGACTGGAGTCGGCAACACAGAGTGACCATTTCATGTGTGCAATTTATGGTCCTATGCATCTATGGGATGTTGTCCTACTGGCCTCTTACTAGAGGGAAGTGGAGACGGTGGAGAGGAGGGGACAGGAGGTTGTTAGGAGGATATGACTTGTACAGAACGGAAAGGAAGAGTATGCCGTCACCAGGCCAGGAAAGCAGTAGGAACTGCACATAGGTGGGCATGTGAATTTAAACCAGATGGTACACTTTCACTCAATCACAACTAGAAATCAAAAAGATAAACAAAATTTAAGAAATGGACAACTCAATACAAGATTTTAGAAGTAAGTTTGAAACAATTTAAGACAGGGTCAACAAGACTGAAGAAAAATCCATGGATGCCACTTTGAGAAAAATCAAAGGAAAGAAGGAAAGAAAACCTAAGAATCGTGTGGTACAAAATCAAGAGCAAACACTTACACGTGATCAGAGTTCCAGAACAAAGGAAGAAACTTGTTGAAGATTTTCAGGCAGAAAGCTTCCTAAATGTCACAAAAGGTGAAAAATTTACCAATCCAGAAGTTAAATAAATGTCAAATAGGATACATCCTGTCTTAATTTTCTAGAGGGGCTATAACAGAAATGCCACAAGTGGATAGCTTTGGCAAACATAAAGAATTCTCAATAATAAAACAAAGCTAAAAGACTTAAAACAGGGAAACGAAGATGTCAATCTGTAAATGATAACAACATCAGAACAATTAAAGGGGGAATAAATGGCAGTGTAGGTACAGAGTTTTAAATGAAGAGGAAATCAAAGTGATATCAAGTAACAGAAGACTTGTTAAAACTTAGGAAAACAACAGTAAATTTCAAGATAACTCCAAAGAAAGCTAAAAAATCTACTCATCAGAATAAAAAAGAAGAAAAATCTAAAGTCCCAGGAAATATAAAGTCTATAATAAGAGAAGAAAAGAAAATATACAAACTCCTCACAAGAAAGTAAGAGGAACAAATAAAACAGTACAATGACAAAAAAAAAAAAAAAAGACAGGGCAACATGACAACTAAAAATCAGACCTGTCAATAATCATACTGAATGCAAGTGGCCTAAATGTACCTGTAAATAGAGATTGACAAAATTAATTACAAAGTGGCCCATCAACATGCTGTCCATAAGAGATACATTATAGACACAAAGACATTAACATATTAAAAACCAAAGGACACCAAAAAATATATTAAGAAATGGCAGAAGTAGCAATACTAACCTCAGATAAAATAGACTTTAAGGCAAAATCAACTGTAAAGGACAAGGATGACACTATATCACAATTAAATGGACAATCCACCAAGAAGACATAAGCTTAATAACTGCACTGAATAACAGAACTCCAAAATACATTAAAATAAACTCTAATGGAACAGAAAAGAAAAACAGACCATTCCACAATAATAGTAAGAGAATTCAACTTACCATTCTCAGTAACAGAATATCTAGAAGGAAGCTCAACAAAGGGAAATTCTAAAGGCCAAAATCAAACAGCTTGACCTCATAGACATATATAGAGCACTCCACACAACAGCAAGACTGCATACATTCTTTTCCAAAGCATGTGGAATATTCTTGAGAAGAGACTAATTTTTAGGTCACAAAACAACCATCAACAAAATCCAAAACAGTAAGATAATTCAGAGTATCTTCTCAGACCACAATGCCATAAAAGTAGCCATCAATAACAAGAAAAGCAAGGGAAAAAAAAAAAAAAACCAAATACATAGAAACTGAATAATACCTTGCTTTCAAACCACTGGATAAGAGAATAGATCAAAGGCAGAATTAAAAAATTACTAGAATCAAATGAAAACAAATCAAACCAAAACCTCTGGAACACAATGAAAGCCATGCTCAAAGGTCATTTTATAGCAATAAATGCACACATATAAAAAGAAATGGCCAAAATCAAAATGTTACACCTACAACTTCAAACAAACAAAGGGGGAAATAAACAGCCAAGGAACCTCACAGCCACCAGAAGAAAGAAAATAGTAATCAAAACAGAAATAAATGAGAGACCAGAAAGACAATAAACAGAATCAACAACACCAAAAATTGCTTCTTTGAAAAGATAACAAAAAGAAAAACAAGACAGGAAGCAAATAATGGAAATAAGAAAAAAGATAGAGGACATTAAAACAGTCCTATTGGGTGGAGGGGAAGAGGATCATTACAGAATACTGTGAAAATTTGTACCTCCAACAAATTCGAAAAACTAAAGGAAATGGACAAATTTCTAGAAACACAGAACTTGACTAAACTAATACAAACTGACATGAAAAATCCAAACAGACATGTAACAAGAGGAGAGATTCAACAGATAATTTAAAGGGAAAAAAAAAAAATCCTGGCCCAGATAGCTTAACTGAAGAATTTTACCAAACATGTAGAGAACAACTGGGTCCAGTACTACCGAAACCGTTTCTGAGTATAGAAAACCCACTGCCATCAAGTCAATTGTGACTCATAGTGACTCTTTAGGGCAAAGTAGAAATGCTCCCTTGAGTTTTCAAGGAGACCCTGGTGGACCTGAACTGCTGACCTTTTGGCTAGAAGATGTAGCACTTAACCACTCCACCATCAGGATTTCCACGGGATAAAGAAGGAAAGAATATTCCCAAATTCATTCTATGAAACCAACATAATCCTGATACCAATATCAAGCAAATACACCACAAAAAAGCAAATCGCAGACACATACCTCTCATGAATATAGATGAAAAAAATTCTCAAAACTTCTAGCCAACAGAATTCATATTATTTATATAATATATACATTATATACAATATATATATATATACACATAAAGAGAGAGATAGAATTCAACATAATCAAAGGATAGAAAAAACATATTAAGGAAAAGAAATTGAAAAAAAAGCAAGAGTGGCAATAATAATTTCTGATAAAACAGACTTTAAAAATCCACCAAAAAGGATACGGAAGGACACCATATAATGATTAAAGGATCAATATACCAAGAACACATAACCATACTAAATATTTGCCCACACAAGGATAGGACTCCTAAATACATGAAACAAACTAATAGCATTGAAAAGAGAAAGAGACAGTTCCACAGTAATAGTAGGATACTTTAACACAATAGTTTCAGTGAATGACAGAAAATGCAGAATGAAGCACAGAAAAACACAGGAATTTTAAATGCCACGATCAACCATCCTGACCTCACTCACATATACAAAATACACTACACAATAGCAGCCAACATATATTGTTTTCCAATGTTCATAGATCTTTATCAAAACTAAATCACATATTAGGCTATGAAGCAAGTCTTAACAAAACCCAAAATGGGTTACAGAAGAAACTAAAGGTGAAATAAAAAAATTCACAGAATCAAATGCGAATGAAATCACATCCTACCAGAACAACAAACGCCATGCTTAGAGGTCAGTTTATTTCAATAAATGTACACACCCAAAAAGAAGAAAAGGCCCAGTTTAAAGTATTAACCCTACAACTCAAGTAAGTGGAGAGTAAAAAAAGAACCCCTTGAGCACCTGAAGAAAGATGATAATAAAAATTAGAGCAAAAATAAATTAATTAGAGGCTTGAAAAATATTGAAAGAGTTAACAAGACAAAAGTGCATTCTTTGAAAAGGTCAATGAGATCAATAAACAACTGACCATACTGACAGAAGAAAAAGAGGAGAGAAAGCAAATAACATAAATAAGAAAAGAGACGGGCAATATTAAGGCAGACCCAACTGAAATTAAAAGAATGAAAAATTGTACTCTAATAAATTTGAAAACCTAGAGAAAAAGCACAAATTTCTAGAAACACTCTAAACTTACACAAATAGAGGCAGAACAACTAAATAGATACATAAAAAAAAAAAAAGGGATTGGAAAGATAATTTAAAACTTCCTAACCAAAAAAAAATGCGAGCCCTGATATCTTCACTGCAGCATTCTACCAAATTTTCAGAAATGTTAACACCACTGTTCTTAACATTACTTCAGAGCACAGAAAAGGATAGAGTACTCCCAAACTCATTTTGTAAAGCTAGCATAACCCTGGTATCAAAACCAGGTAAAGACATAACAAAAAAAGAAAACCCAAGATCAATATCTGTCATGAACTTAGATGAAAATATTCTCCACAAAATTCTAGCCGATAAAATTCAACAACACATCAAAAAAAATAATTCACCATGACCAAGTGGGATTCATAGCAGGAATGGTTGACATTCTACCAGGGATGGGTCAATGCTAGAAAAAAACAAAGTAATCAATCACATAAATAAAACAAAAGTGAAAAACCTCTTGATTTTATCAATTAATGCAGAAAAGGCATTTGAGAATGTCCAACATCCATTCTGGATAAAAACTCCTAGCAAAATATGAATAGAAGGGAAATTCCTCAACACAATGAAGGGTCTTCATACAAAGCCAACAGCCAACATCATCTTAAATGGAGAGAGTCTGAAAGTATTCCCCTTGAGAATGGAAATCACACAGGATACCCTCCATTGCCACATGAATTCAACACTGTGATAGACATTCTGACTGGAGAAATGAAGCAAGAAACAGAAATCAAGGGCATCCAAACTGATAAGAAAGAAGTGAAAGTACCTCTATTTATGGGGGATATTATCTCACACACCAAAAACCACAAAAACCAAACCCGTGGCCCTCGAGTTGGATCTGACTCATGGCAACAGAAAACCCTAAATAATCCACCAAAAAAACTGTTGGAACTAATAGAAGAGTTCAGCAAAGTATCAGGATACAAGATTTCCATTCAAAAGTCAGCTAGATTCCTTGGCACCAACATAGAGAACACCAAAGAGGAAATTACTGAATCAATAACATTTACAATAGCCCCAGGAAGACCTATACAGAGAAAACTACAAGACAGTACTGCAAGAAATCAAGAGATCTACATAAGCAATGTTTTATTCATCTAGTGCTGCTGTAACAAATACCACAAGTAGAAGGCTTTAAAAAGGGAAATTTTGTCACAGTCCAGTAGGCTAAAAGTCCAAATTCAGGATGTCAGTTCCAGGGGAAGGCTTTCTCTGTTGGCTCTGGAGAAAGTTTCTTGTCTTCAATCTTCCCCTAGACTGAAAGCTCCTGAGGTGCATCCTGCTCCCAGCACTGCTTTATTGGTGGTATAAGTCCCCAACTCTCTGCTTCCCTTTCTTTTATATTCCAAAATATTGGCTTAAGGCATAGTTCCATCCCACACATTGGGTACTGGCCCACCAACACAATTGCCACCCATCCTCCCTCAGTAACACCATAGAGGCAGGGTTTACAACATAAAGGAATTTCACATACTACTGAGAATCATGGCCCAGCCAAATTGTTACAGACATTGCCATACATTTTGGGGGTGGGGGAGGGCACAATTCAATCTATGAGAAGTAGAGAAATCTACTTATTCTTGGATAGAAAGACTCAACATTGTGAAAATGTCTATTCTACCCAAAGTGATTTATAGATCAATCCTGATCTAAAGTCCAGTGGTATTTTTTAAGGAGATGGAGAAGCAAATCTCCAACTTTATACAGAAAGAGAAGTCCCAAATGAGTATAGCATTACTGAAAAAGAATGAAGTGGGTGGCCCCACACTACCTCACTTTAGAACCTATTATGGTCCTTGGGCACCCTGGTAACACAGAGCTCAAGCAATACTTGAAATCCACCTTTCAGTCAAAGATTACAGAAGAAAACCCAAACCCATTGCTGTCATGTTGATTCTGACTCATAGGGACCCTACAGGACAGAGTAGAACTGCTCCATAGAGTTTCCAAGGAGTGCCTGGTGGGTTTGAACTACTGACCTTTTGTTTAGCAGACATAGCACTTAACCTACTATGCCACCAGGGTTTCCAACCAAAGATTAGAGAGACTTAGAAACCCTGGTGATATAGTGGTTAAGAACTACCAGCTGCTAAACAAAAAGATCAGGCAGTTCTTGGAAATAATATGGGCAGTTCTACTCTGTCCTATACGGTCTCTGTGGGTCAGAATTAACTCAGTGATAATGTAAGGAAAGTGATTCTTAGTTCAATCAAATATCTGAGACCCAAATGGGCAAAAGCAAAGATGAAAAGGCAGGAAAGGATAGAAAACTTGGATGAACGAACACAAAATAAGTTATTAAAGGGAAAGTTGTTGCCAGGATTGCAACTAATGTCATAAAAAAATTAATGGAAAATTAATTTGTGCTATAAAGTCTCACCTAAAACATAATTTTTAAAAAAAGTTTTCAAAAAAACACAGTGAGATACCACTAAATGCCATTTGAAACATCTACAGTTTTAGAAGTCTGACTACACCAAGTGTGGTAAGGATGCAGAATTAACTGGATTGCTTGTATATTACCAACAGAGATACAAAGTGATAAAACCAGGTTCTTGCAGTTTCCCCAGTACTTAAGCACGCATACAATCCAGCCATTCCACTCATAGGCATGTATCAAAAAAAAAACTGATAGTCTATGTCCATGCAAAGATTTGTTCATGAGTATTCATAGCAACTTTATTTCTAAATGCTCTGTAAAACAAGCCAGCCTAAAGATAGCACCTACTGAATGATTCCATTTATATGAAACTCAAGAATAATGCAAACTAAACTCAAGTTACAGAAAGCAGTGTGGTGGTTGCCTGGAAATGAGGGAAAATTCCAAAAATAGGAAGGGAGGGATGATATTATAAAAGGGCATAGGAAACATTTGAGGTAATAAATAAGTTTGTTACCATAACTGTGATGGTTTCAGAAATACATGATTAATATGTGCTTATGCATCAAAACTTATAAAATTATGCACCCTGGCAGTTTACTGTATAGCAATCACACATTAATAAAGCTGTTGAAAAATAAACTAAAAAATTAATCTCTAACCTTCTGCATAGCGCAAATGGTTTATGCTCAACTACTAACCTGAAGGTTGGCAGTCTGAACGTACCCAGCAGTACCACGGAAGAAACACTTGGTAAACTGCTTCCAGAAAGGTTACAGCCAAGAAAACCCTATGGAGCAAATTCTATTCTGTAAGCATGAGGTCACCATGAATTGGAATCAACTCAAAGGGCAACGGGTTATTTTTGGTTTAATCTCCACTGTTTACTTAGAAGTCAAAGTAAAAAAAAAAAAAAAGCAGTGATTAAAAAAATACACATATTAGGAATTCAGTGCTGGCTGAGCACTGTGCTAGTCGCTCTTAAGGAACACACAAAAACTGTATGAGAATTCTGCCCTTAATCACATATCACAACCAAAACATTCACAAAGCATCATTTATCAAGGCTATTGAACACAAGTACTACTAAGTAATTTGAATTAATATTAACGTTAATATGCTAAGCCAAGTGCCGTCGACGTTAATATATACACATAAAATAAGGCAGCTGGGTGTTGCAAATGGTTAAGCACTTGACTCTTTACTAAAAGGTTAGTAGTTCAGACACACACAGATGCACTTCAGAAGGCTGGCCTGGTGATTTGATTCCTAAAGATGACAGCTTAGAAAACCCTGTGAAGCATTTCTACTTTGCACACATGAGGTTGCCATGGTCAGAACTGACACTATCGTAATTAACTATCTATCTTTTACGTTTATATATAAAACCAAAACTAAACCAAACCTACTGTTATTAAGTCGATTCCCACTCACAGTGACCCCACAGTACAGAGCTTTTAATCACTGTACCACCGTGTTTTCTTACACAACAGAGAAATGACAAGGTAATCACTCCCATTACAAAGTAATTCATTAGAGTTCTTTTAAATAAAGAGCTTGACTATACATTAAAATACTGTATTGTTGTATCTATGAAGAACTTTTATATTTCTTCAGCAGTGGTTAAAGCATGAGAAAGATGGGGTACTCTGCTTACATAAAGATTACAGCCTTGGAACCCCTATAGGGCAGTTTTAATTTTACCCAACCCATTGCTATCGAGTCAGGTCCAGCTCATGGTGATCCTAGAAGTCAGAGTAAAACTTCCCCACAGAGTTTCCAAGGAGTGCCTGGTTCACTGAAAATCCAGGTGATGTAGTGGTTAAGAGCTATGGTAGCTATTCAAAAGGTCAGCAGTTTAAATCTACCAGGCATTCTTTTGGAAATTCTATGGAGCAGTTAGTTCTACTCTGTTTTATAGGGTCGCTACGAGTCAGAATTGACTCGATGACAGCAAATTTAGGTTTGATTTTGGTACAATGTTGCTATGAATCAGTATCAATGCAATTGTAATGTGTTTCTTATAAAGAAAATAGTTTACAAACATGTCGGGAATCTATCTCAAGTAAACAGGAGATGGCCACATAGAACAGTGTCTTTTAGTCAGAGAATGATCTCTGAAGAAGTGAGCCTTGGCTAAATTTTAAATACATGAGGGGTATGGATTAGCTGGGGTAAATTATTCCAGATGAGGAAAATACCTTGTGTTCCAAAGATAAAAGAAAAACGAAATAATACAGAATAGAACGTGAGTATACATTAGACAGCCAGGCTTGAATTTATTAACGTAAACAAATTTCTGGCAAGTGTTGCTTAGAGAAGCTCTTGTAAGCGTTCTTGGATATATTTTCAAAAGAAACATCAGCCCCACTTGGGGAATTCTCCACAGTGAAATCGTTTTCCCCACCACCCAACCATTTTCTGAAGCAGAGGAAGACAAAAAATTTGCCCAGAGGCTACAAAGGAATGCATAGATGTTTCAACCTGAATGAGTATTTTCTTCCAACCACCATGTCTGCCTTATGTCCATTTTCCAGGGGCCCACTCTGTGGAAGTTAGCAATGCATCTACCTTCAGTGAAGGTCTTAGAAGAGACGCAAACTGCCACATCCTGAAGAGTTCCAGGAGCTCTGGGAGGTTGCACATTCCAAACAGAGAGAGAAACCAGAAACCCAGGCTTGAAGTGGAGCCCAGAAAGGAACCTAGTCACAGGAGGAATGAGTGAGGACAGAAGCATACAAAATTAAAGTAGCACAAGGATTTCAGAATCAATACATAGTGTACACACTTAATGTCTGAAATATGCTTTTTACAGTGTTCCTCTTTGCTCTTAAAACTTTGTAATACAACTCTGAACATGAGTGCAGGCGGGATAGCCTGTGGAGGAGAACATGGACAGATTTCAGGATAGCAGATGTTCCCACATGTACATACATGAAAGTGGGATATTCCTAAGGAGTATGGTCTTGGTGGTTACAAGCTGCTTTTTATGCACTTATTTCATTTTTCTCCATTTCATAATAATAACATGGGGCATGAGGGGGCACCATTATCTTTCAACACACGGAGAAATGTAATGGTTAAGGGAATCTAGGAAATCTGACAAGCACATCTTAGAAAGTACGTTCTTAAAATTAAGTCTACAAGCAAGGGGGTTTCCTGTAAAGCAGTTCCAGAAAAGCCCAACAGCCCTTAAAACTAAAACATATATGAAATGTAACACTTCTAAGAATGCAGCTGGAGGAAAGGAAAATGCAAACTGTCATTTGTTGAGTCCAGTATATGCTCACCCCAGGGCTAGATCCTTTCATATATGTTATTTTATCAAATTCTTACAACAGGCCAGGAAGTGCGTATGCTAATCCTGATTTTGAAATGAGGGGGGAAAAATAGATGTAGACAGGATAAACATTGCTTAAGTTCTCACAGCTGATGAGCAGCAAAGGAGAATAGTTGATTGCCTACTACTATAAAAGCTTCCTGAGACCAAAGGAACACTGTTGTCAAGTCCATTCCGACTCATAGCAACGCTGTAGGTCAAAGTAGAACTGTCCCCACAGAAAACCTTCCTGGGTTGTATAAATGGCCAACACACTTCAGTATTAACCAGAACATTGGAAGCTTGAATTCGCTCAAAAGTGCGTCAACAGAAAGGCCTGGGAACCTACTTCCAAACAATCAACCATTGAAAACAATATAAAGGACAGTCCTACTCTGACACTCATGGTGTCATCATGAGTCAGAATTGATGGCAACTGTCACTATCCTGGTGTTACTGGAAAATGACAGGGTCACTAGAACAAAATTGTGTAGAAGTGAGGGAAGAATTTCTCCTAAGTTGCACCGAGTCCCGAAGAGAGATGCAAAAACTAACTTAGTAAAGCACCTAAGGAGAAAATTGCAGAGGAAAACTTGGGAAATTTCTTAACTGGTATAAGATTTTGGAACTGGAAGTAAGATCAAGGTATCTGAAAGCCAATTGTACCCTGAAAACAGTCTTATGAGCCTGAAAATGGATAAAATGAGCCCTGAGAAAATGGAGATGGGGGCTAGGTACATTTTTCACATAAGTGTTGTATTTAAGTTTTCTTCTGACATAGTGTTTCAAGAAGAATAGCAGATTAAATTGAATTGTTGCCACTTAATAAACACTTGTTTCTTAATCGGGGTATTTGTATCAGTCAAGGTCACAGGAGGAAACAGGCAATACTTTAAACTTAGTAATTTGCAGTATGTTTAATAAGAGGCTATTTACAAAGGCATGAGCCCAGTATAAGGCAACCTCAAGGGATAGCAGAGTACCCTGGGGCTAGTGACCACAGAACCTGTGGCCACTCCAAGGTCAAAATGGACAAAAGCCAAAGCCACTACTGAGTCGATTACAACTCACTGTGACCCTATAGGTCAGGGTAGAACTGCCACTGTAGAGTTTCCAAGGAGTGCCTATTGGATTTGAACCCCTGACCTTTTGATTAGCAGATGTAGCACTTAACCACTATGCTACCAGGGTTTCCAGTGTGTATAAAGGGAATCAGCGATTGCTGAAACTCTTGGAGGTCTGTGTTCTTTGCCCAAGGATGCAGCTAGCATGCAGTGACCTAGTAAAGAGAAAGTCAACAAATTGAATATCTCAACTTCACTCTCCTCTCTTCTTTTCTGTGATCTATCAGCACTTCCCATTATCCAAACCCCGCCTTAAGGAGCCGAGCAAAAGGGGAAAGGATGCAGAATGCATCTTGAGGAGCAAAGAGTAGACATCCAGTATAGAGACTGACTAACAGTTTATAGGTATTGTGAAAATAATTTTAATTTTAAGGCAATATCTACAACTAGAGCAAGTCTTCTGCTTTCTGGAATGAAAATATTTCAGAAGACTTCCTATTAAATGTTGGAAAATGTTGAACTAGTCAAGTTTTGCTCTAATAATGCTGTATCACATGTTGTTGTTGTTAAGTGCCGTCGAATCAGTTCTGGCTCATAGTGTCCCTGTGAAAACAGAACAAAACATTGCTCGGTCTTGCACCAAGTCCACAATCGTTACTATGCTTAAGCCCATTGTTGCAGCCACTGTGTCAATTCAACTTGTCAAAGGTCTTCCTGTTCTTCACTGACCCTCCACTCTAACAAGCATGATGTCCTTCTCCAGGGACTGATCCTACCTGACAACATGTCCAAAGTATGTAAGATGCAGTCTTGCCATCTTTGCTTCCAA
The DNA here is from genome assembly GCA_028571685.1 of Heterohyrax brucei. Lineage (NCBI taxonomy): Eukaryota > Metazoa > Chordata > Mammalia > Hyracoidea > Procaviidae > Heterohyrax > Heterohyrax brucei. Next base: position 15,653,600 of record CM053142.1, on the reverse strand, counting down.
GGAGCATTCTGGTTGGACTTCTTCCAGAACAGATCTGTTGGTTCTTTTGGCAGTCCATCATACATTCAACATTCTTCTCCAACACCACAATTCAAAGGCATCAATTTTTCTTCTGTCTTTTTTGTTCATGGTCCAGCTTTCGCATGCATATGATGTGACTGAAAACACCATGGCTTGGGTCAAGCGTGTTTTAGTCTTCAAGGTGACATCCTTACTTTTGAATACTTTGAAGAGGTCCTTTGCAGCAGATTTTCCCAATGCAATGAGCCTTTTGATTTCTTGACAGCTGCTTCCATGGGTGTTGATTGTGGACCCAAGTAAAATGAAATACTGGATAACCTCAATCCTTTCTTCATTTATGACAATGTTGCTTACTGGTCCAGTTGTTGTGAGGGTTTTTTTTTTTTTTTCCTGATGTTAAGGTGCAATCCATACTGAACGCTGTGGTCTTTGATCTTTACCAGTATCTCAAATCTTCTTCACTTCCAGCAAGTAAGGTGGTGTTGTCTGTGTAACAGGTTGTTAGTGAGTTGTCGTCCTATCCTGATGCCTTATTCTTCTCTGTATAATCCAGCTTCTCGGATTATTTGGACCGCATACATACTAAAAAGGTATGGTGAAAGGATACAACCCTGACACACACCTTTCCTGACTTTAAATCATGCAGTGTCCCCTTGTTCTGTTCACATAACTGCCCCTTGATCCATACAGAGATTCCTTAACAGCACAATTAGGTGTTCTGGAATTTCTATTCTCTGCAACATTACTCATAATTTAGTAAGATCAACACAGTAGAATGCTTTTGCATAGTCAATGAAACTCAAGTAAATATCTTCCTGGTATTCTTTGTTTTCAGCCAAGATGCATCTGATACTAGTGGTGATATCCCTGGTTCCACATCCTCTTCTGAACCCAGCTTGAATTTCTGGCAGTTCCTTGTCAATATACTGTTGTGGTCACTTTTGAATCATCTTGAGCAGAATTTTACTTCCATGTGATATCACATGCAGCTCCTAAATCTCAGTGGTTTATAATAATACACATTTATTTTTCATCCTCAGGTCTGTAAGCCAGCTCTGGTTTAAATGGATTAGGCTACAGCTGGACTTGGCACCAGGCTGAAAGTTCTGTTCAGGTGTGCTTTACATAGCTTCTCATTCTAGAGCTCAGGCTAAGTGCTCAACGATTCTCTCAAGCACGGCAGATGGTAGGAGCACAAGGAGAAAAACAGAAAACTGTAATGTGTCTTAAAGCCTTTACTTGGAACTGGCCCATCATGACTTCCACCATATTCCATCAGACAATGGAAGACTTTTTACCAAGTCCAGTGTCAACAGAGTGGAAGAGTCAGTGTCAGAGAAGTAAATATTTTCTAAAAAATAATATTTATTACACCTGATCAAACAGTTCTGAAAATACATTTTATGTAGAAGCATGCACCCACTGTGAACACAGATAGAGTTTACCTCATTAACTCCTTTTCGTTCTGGATATCTGAATCAGAACGGACTTGACAGCAGTGGCTGGCTTTTGTACATATGTGCATGTGTGTCTGCCTGTGTATGTGCATATGTGCCTGTCTGTCCTGTCTGACAGTGTCCTTGGGCTCTGATTGTACACACTCTGCCAGTCACATTTGTTTTCTACATCACTGAAAGGAACCATAAAGCCAAACATTATTAACAGAAATATCAGCTTGAAAGGAAATTATGCTTACCTTCACATTCTGTCCCTTGGGTCTCTGAGTAAAACATCAAGAGTAGATGGCAGACTAGACAGACATCTCCTTAATTTTCTCTGAAAACTAAGGTCTGAATTGATAATTAAACAGAGCTTTCTGGAAACTCAGTGAGCCCTAGAACATGGCATAGGGCTGTCAGTTCAGACTACATGCCACTGAATGGGAAATTTCTCTTTGACTAACCCCGCACTTGTTGAATGGCTGGCTCTCACAGACTGAAAGTAACTGGGGTTTTCAACTTTTTTGTTGTTGTTAGATGGCAGGCTGGAGATGGGCTTAACCAGCAGCAAAGCTCAGCCACACTGCTGACATGATCAGTGGATGGAATAGCCACATTTTGAGAGCCCAGCTCAGGACTCAGAGCACCACAGCCCCTCCGCCCTCTCTTCTCAGACCTCTGCCATAGATTCAACTATCTCACAGCAAATGTGACAGCTTGTCCAGAACACCATCTTGTTTGAGGAGGAGGTGGAGTTATCCAAACAGAGACCTCAGCAGGGGCTAATTCCCAGGCTGGGAGGCAGTGCCAGTGTGGGAAGTGCTTGCCCAGAAGAAAAGCTATGTTTAGCATAGTGTAGCCTTATGGGTGGAGACCTGCAGTGGATGACAACAGGGCAGTAGCCTGTCCATATTTTGAACTACATCACAGCATCTGGGGACAGATACAGTGTTATCTCCATTGCCAGCTGGAAAGATGGGCTTGCACATCTGACAGCCTGATTGATTTTGGAAGCTGTTAGCTGGCTTTTACCTTTCAAAATAAGACTGCCTAGAGAAATAACTGAGGTGCAGCCCGATAGCATCTCTTCCAGCCTTTACTGATCCACATCACAGGGTCGGCTGACAGCCCCCCAGTGACTGCATAAATAGGGCCATGTCTTTGCCAGCCAGCAGATGGAGTCTGCTACTCCAGAGATTTCACTGGGCCCAGTCACTGGAGTACATAGAGGTGACTGGTGATCAGCTTCCTTCTCAGAACTGCACCTCAGCTCCTGTTGAAGCAACACCTGAGAAACTAAACAGCCTCTAGATGCCCAGAAAGCAACAAACCCTGACCAGACATTTAAAGAAAAACCCACCCACAGCTCCAGAAAACTCTCGAAAGAAAGAATCAAAGAACTTCTAAGATGAAGAAGCATTTCTTAGACTATTGGAGGTTGAGCAGAAAAGAATTATACAGAGAGCCTCCCTAGACATTATACAAAATGCAGCAGAGCAAAATGAAAAGTTAGGCAAGCTATTCGAACTGATGGAACATCAGCCTTCTGAAATCTGACAGATCAATAACAAAATTACAGAATTTGACAATTCAAAGCCAAGAAAACAGAATTGAACAACTCGAAAACAGACTTTCTAACTTTGAAAATAGAACTAGTGACATCAGTATTTACTAGGAGAAATCAGAGAAAAGAAATAAGAAAAATGAAGAAGGATTAAGAAACATGTGGGACTGTATCAGGAGGAACAATCTGTGATTAATTGGAGTGCCTGAACAGCAAGAGACACCTGAAAACAGAGTGTTGTTGCTGAGTTGCTGATAGAAACCTTCCATGAGATTATAAAAGAAGAGAACCTAGATACCCAAGATGTGTACCAATATAAACCCCAAAAGAAAGACACCAAGACATATTATAATCAAGCTTAACAAAATGAAACATAAGTAGAAACTGTTAAAGGCAGTGAGACTCAAAGCAAAGCTAACATTCAGAGGAAAGCCCTGTAGGTTTTTACCTGACTTCTTGGCAGAAATGATGCCAGCACAGAGGCAGTGGGTTGGCACAATCAAAGCCTTGAAGGAGACAAACTTCCAACCAAGAATTAAATATCCTGCAAAACTATCTTTCAAATATAAAGATGAAATTAAGACATTCACAGATACACAGAAACTTACAGAATTGGTAAAAACAAAACCAAAGCTACAAGAAGTATTGAAAGAAGCTCTTGGATTAGATAAACAAAACAATTAAGTGTATATTTAAGGAGGCAATGCAAGACACAACATCCAGAAACCTACTCAGTTAGAGAAGGCACAAAACTCAATCAAAGTCATAATATTAAAAAAAGGGACCCAGTGATCATATCATAAAAACTAAAATACCATCACATTAAAAAGAAGGATATACTACAGTAGTTAAAGTCCTTCTAGATGGAGAAGAAGTTAATAAGATATGTAGCAGTTAAAATCGGGTTTAAACTTAGATTATTAAGGGGTATCACAGGGGTAGCTACAAAGCACAATAAAGATACAGCACATCACAATAAGAAATGTAACTCAAGAGTCTCAACAAACACAAAACCAACACTGAAAAGGATGAAAAATTAACCCATAAAGAATAATTACCCTGAACAGAAAATTAAGAGCAACAGAGAATACGCCAAAGCAAAAATAAATACATAAAAATGAAAACACTAGACACATATCTATCTATAATTACACTGAATGTAAGCAGACTGAACGCTCCAGGAAAGAGACAATGAGTGACATCTTGAATCAAAAGACATGATCCGTCTATATGTTGCTTACAAGAAACTTACCTTAGTCTTAAAGATATCAACAAACTGAAAATTAAAGGTTAGAAAAATAAATACCAAGCTAACAATAGACAGAGAAGAACAGGTGTGGCAATACTAATCTCAGATAAAATAGATTTTAATGTAAAATCCACCATCATGGACAAGGATGGTCACTATTCATTGCTGAAAGGTTCAATACAGAAGCAGCACTTAAAAATATTAAATATTTATGCACTCAATATGAGAGCATCTAAATACATCAAACAAACGCTGACGACATTGAAAACAGAGATTGATCATTCCACAATAATAGTGGGAGAATTCAACACTCCACATACAGTATTGGACAGATCTTCCAGAAAAAAAGCTCAGTAAAGACACAGAAAATCTTATTGCAACAATCAACCAATCAGACCTCATCAACATATACAGAACTTTCTATCCATCAACAGATAAATACACCTTATTCTCCACTCCACATGTAACATTTTTCAGGATGGACTGTGTGTTAGGACATAAAGCAAATCTCAATAAAATCCAAACCATCAAATTATTGCAAAGAATCTTCTAAGACCATAAAGCCATAAAAGTCAAAATCAATAACAGAAAAAACATGATAGGAATTGGAACTCATGGAAACTGAACAACATCTTGCTCAAAGAGTCATGGGTTATGGAATAAATCAGGGGATGAAATTAAGAAATTTATGGAATCAAATGAGAATGAAAATACTTCTTAGCAGAACCCATGGGATACAGCCAAAGCAATGCTCAGAGATCAATTTATCTCTATAAATGAACACATCTAGAAGGAAGAAAGAACCCCAGCCAAAGAAAGAACTCTACAGCTTGAGCAAGTAGAAAGAGGGCAACAGAGCAACCCTTCAGGCACCAGAAGAAAACAGATCATAAAGATAACAACAGAAATAAATGAATTAGAGAACAGATGAACAACTGAAAAAATTGATCAGACCAAAAAACTGGTTTTTTGAAAAGATCAACAAAATTGACAAATCATTGGCTAAACTTACTAAAGAAAAACAGGAAACAAATAACTCACAAGAAATGAGATGGGAGATGTCACAACAGATCCAACAGAAATCAAAAATTTCATAACAGAATACCATAAAAGACTATACTCTAACAGATTTGAAAACCTAGAAGAAATGGACAAATTCTTAGATTTGTATCACCTACCAAAACTATCACAAGGTAAAGCAGAACAACTTAATAAACTCATGATAAGATAAGAGATTGATAAGTTATCAAAAAACTACCAGCCAATAAGCAGACTTGAACATAACTAGAGTACTCCTCCCATCTTAACCCAATAATGTAAGGACAGAGCAGCTGGGGCAGGGGGCAGGAGAACATGCTCTTAGGTGAAATCGAGACCAATTGGCACAATTACTGTTTTGCTAAGAGGGATCTCTGCACCCCACATTGGTGAGTGGGGTCTGGGGTCTTGAAAGCTGCCAAGCTGCCATCCGAGGGCACAGCAAATGGTCCCAACTCAGCAGGAATGGATGCTGACCAAGGACCAAAATGACAACCCAGAAGACAGAGAGACTAATATGAGGGGGTGCCTATATCAACTTTGGACTGGAGGAACCGGATGGTGCCCGGCCATCACCAGTGATAGCTGCGATGGAGCTCACTAAGTTGAGTCTCACTGGCAATACAAGAATAAAAAGGGGTGTACCCTGAGATCTCCAATAAAAGACCACAATTGATGGTCCAGCGGCTTCGGGGATCCCCTGAGAGCGTGGCCCCTGGCCCTGATGCTGCCCTTGCTCATGGATCATAATGAAGGTCCAATCTTCGGACAGCAAGAGATTGGACTTGGCGACACAGAGTGACCATATATTGGGTGCATTTTATGGTTCTGTGCATCTATAGGATATCATCCTGCTGACTTCTGGCTGGAGGAAGAGGAGTGGGTGGAGAGAAGAGGAAAGGAGACTGTTGGGAGGATGAGACATGTATGGAGCAGAGACGAACAGTGTGCTGTCACCAGCCAGGGAGAGCAGTGGAAGCTGCATATAGGTGGGCACGTAAATTTCTATGGGAATGTATATTTTCACTCAGTCATAATAAAACTTTTTTTTTAAAAACTACCAACCAAAAAGAGTCCTAGCCCAGATGGCTTCTCTGCAGAATTCTACCAAGCTTTTAGAGGAGAGTTAACTCCAATATTGCTGTGACTATTTCACATCATAGAAAGGGTTGGAATATTTCCAAGTTCATTCTATGAAGCAAGCATAACTCTGATACTAAAGCCAGGGAAGGATCACACAAAAAATGAGACCTACATACCAATATCACTCATGAACCTAGATGCAAAAATCTTCAATAAAATCCCTGCCAATAGAATTCAACAACATATCGAAAAAATAATTCATCACAACCAAGTAGGATTCATACCAGGGATGAAACATTCATCAGCATCACAAAAAATGATTAATGTGATCAACCACATAAATAACACAAAAGATAAGAATCACCTGATTTTGCTCCCAAACTCATTCTATGAAGCCAGCATATCCCTGATACCTAAGCCAGGAAAAGACCCAACAAAGAAAGAGAACTACAGACCGATATGACTCATGAACCCACATGCAAAAATCTTCAACAAAATTCTTGCCAGTAGAATACAACAACATATCAAGAAAATAATCCATCATGACCAAGTGGGATTCATACCAGGGATGCAAGGCTGGTTCAACATCAGAAAAACAATCAATGTGATTAACCACATAAATAACACAAAAGACAAGGATCACCTGATTTTGTCCATTGATGCAGAAAAGGCATTTGATAAAGTCCAACACCCATTCATGCTAAAAACTCAGCAAAATGGGCATAGATGGCAAATTCCTCAACACAATAAGGGCCATTTATACAAAGCCAATTGCCCACATCATTCTGAATGGAGAGAGACTGAAAGACTTTCCCTTGAGATCAGGAAGTAGACAAGGATGCCCACTCTCACCTCTCATATTCAACATTGTGCTAGAAGTTCTAGCCAGAGCAATTAGACAAGACCACGAAATAAAGGGCATCTGCATCGGCAAAGAGGAAGTTAAAATTTCCCTGTTTGCAGATGATATGATTGTATATGCAGAGAACCCCAAGGAATCTATAAGTAAACGACTCAAACTGATAGAAGAGTTCAGAAAAGTCTCAGAATACAAGAAAAACATAAGTAAATCTGTAGAATTCCTTTATACCAACAATGAGACTGTTAAGGAAGAAATCACCAAATCAGTACCATTTACTATAGCCCGTAATAAGATAAAGTACCTAGGAATTAATCTAACCAGAGAAATAACAGATCTTTACAAAGACAATTACAAGCCCTTACTACAAGAAACTAAGAGAGACTTAGATAAATGGAAAAACCTACCCTGCTCGTGACTAGGAAGACTTAACATTGTGAAAATGTCTATTTTACCCAAAGCAATTTATTTATATAATGCAATCCCAATACAAGTTCCAGCATCATTTTTTAATGAGATGGAGAAACAAACCACCAATTTTGTTTGGAAAGGGAAGAAGACCCGGATAAGTAAGGTACTACTAAAAAAGAAGAATACACTGGGAGGCCTCTCATTACCTGACCTTAGAACATACTACACTGCCATAGTGGTCAAAACAGCCTGCTACTGGTACAAGAACAGACACATGAATCAATGGAACAGAATTGAGACCCCAGAGATGACACCATCTGCCTATGAACAGTTGACATTCGACAAAGGCCCTAAGACATTAAACTGGGGTAAAAACAATATCTTCAACAAATGGTGCTAGCAAAATTGGTTACCCATCTGCAATAAACTGAATCAAGATCCATATCTTACACCTTATACAAAAACTAACTCCAACTGGATAAAAGACCTAAATATCAAACCTAAAAGGATGAAGCTCATCCAAGAAAAGGTAGGAACAACAATGGAAGTTTTCATACACAATGAGGACAGACTCCAAAATCTGTCAAAGAAACCACAATCAACAGAAGAAAAAATAGATAAATGGGAACTATTAAGAATCAAACACTTTTGCTCATCCAAAGACTTTATTAATAGAATTAAAAGAACACCCACAGAATGGGAAAAAATACTTGGCAACTCTACGTCAGACTGACGCCTGATCTCCATAATCTATAAGATACTACAAAATATCAATAAGAAGAAGATAAACCATCCAATTAACGGATGGGCAAAGGAGATGGACAGACATTTCACTAAAGAGGAGATCCAGGCAGCCAGAAAACACATGCGGACATGTTCACGATCTTTAGTTATTAAAGAAATTCAAATCAAGACGACAATGAGACACCATTTCACCCCAACAAGATTGGCCATGATCCAGAAAACACAAAACAACAAATGCTGGAGAGGCTGTGGAGAAAGTGGAACCCTCCTACACTGTTGGCGGGGTTGCAAAATGGTCCAGCCTCTTTGGAAAGCAATCTGGCGCTTCCTTAAAAAAATGCGTATCGATATACCATTTGACCTGGTAATTCCACTGCTGGGAATATATCCTACAGAATCAAGGCCTTTCACATCAACAGACACATGCACCAAAATGTTTATCGCAGCACAGTCCACAATAGCAAAAAGATGGAATCAACCCAGATGTCCAACAACAGAAGAATGGATAGGTAAACTATGGTACATATACTCAATGGAGCACTATGCAGTGATAAAGAATAACGATGATTCCAGGAAACATCTCCTAACCTGGTTTCAACTGGAAGACATTTGCTGAGTGAAAGTAGTCAGCGACAAAATAACAAATATTGTATGAGACCTCTACGACAAGATCTCAAAAACAGACTTGTGTATAGAAGAAAAGACTCTTTGACAGCTGCAAGGGAGGGGAGGGTGGGATGGGGAGGGGGGAGGGTTTAGTTTAGATAGTTGCTAGAAATCTGGTTGGGTGAAATCGGTGATAGCACACATTAGAAACAAGAACAACATTAAGTGGACTTCAGCATAACTTGAGTACTCCTTCCACCTTAACCCAATATTGCAAGGTAGAGTAGCTGGGGCAGGGCCAGGGGACCATGCTCATAGGCAAAATCGAGGCCAATTGGCACAAGTAGCGTTTTGCTAAGAGAGCTCTCTGCACCCCACATTGGTGAGTGGCGTCTGGGGTCTTAAAAGCTGCCAAGCTGCCATCCAAGGACACAGCAAATGGTCCCAACTCAGCAGGAATGGATGCTCACCGAGGACCAAAATGACATGCGGTAAAAACAACCGAGAAGACAGAGAGACCCACAAGAGTGGGTGCCTACATCGACTTCGGACCAGAAGAACCGGATGGTGCCTGGCCACCACCAGTGATAGCTGCGATGGAGCTCACAGAGAGGACTCTCACTGGCAACACAGAATAAAAATGGGAGCATCCTGAGATCTCCACTAAAATACCTCAATTGATGGTCCAGCGGTTTAGGGGTTCCCCTGAGAGCATGGTCACCGGCCCTGATGCTGCCCTTACCCATAAATTATAACAAAGGTCCACTCTTTGGACAGGAATGGATTGGACTTGGCAATGCAGAGTGACCATACATTGGACTCACTTTATGGTTCTATACATCTATAGGATATCATCCTGCTGACCTCTGGCTGGAGGAAGGAGAGTGGGTTGAGAGGAGGGGAAACGAGGCTGTTGGGAGGATGAGACATGTATGGAGCAGAGAGGAATAGTGTGCTGTCACCGGACAGGGAGAGCAGTGGAAGCTGTATATAAGTGGGCATGTAAATTTATATGGGACTGTACATTTTCACTCAGTCACATTAAATAAAAAAAAAAAAAGAATCACCTGATTTTGTCTATTGATGCAGAAAAGGCATTTGACAAAGTCCAACATCTATTCATGCTAAAAAGTCTCAGCAAAATAGTAATAGAAGGCAAATTCCTGAATGCAACAAGGTCCATCTATTCAAAGCCAACATTTGTATCATCCTGCATGGAGAGACACTGAAAGAATCCTTTCAGTCAAGGAGAATTCCCCTCGAGAACGGGAACTAGACAAGGATGCACACTCTCCCGCTCCCCCCTCTCCTATTCAACACTGTATTAGAAGTTCTGGCCACAGCAATTAGACAAGTCCAAGAAATAAAGGGCATTCGCATCAGCAAAGAAGAAGTAAAAATCTCCCTACTTGCAGATGATATGATAGTATAAATGGAGAACCCTGAAGAATCCATAAGTAAACTACTGAAACTAATAGAAGAGTTCAGCAAAGCATCAGAATACAAGACAAACATAAGTCAATTAGTAGGATTCCTTTATACCAACAATGAGATTATTAAAGAAGGAATCACCAAGTCAATACCACTTACTATAGCCTTGAAGAAGACAAAATACCTAGGAATCAATCTAACTAGAGAAATAAGAGGCCTATACAAAGAGAACTACAAGACCTTACTACAAGAAACTAAGAGAGATTTACATAAATGGAGAAACTTACCCGCTCATCGATAGGAAGACTTAACTTTGTGAAAATGTCTATTTTCCCCAAAGCAATCTATATATGTCATGCAGTCCCAATACAAATTCCAGTGATGTTTTTTAATGAGATAGAGAAACAAATCACCAACTTTGTTTGGAAACAGAGGAAGCCCCGGATAAGCAAAGTACTACTGAAGAAGAACATACTGGGAGGCCTCTCACTACGTGACTTTAGAACCTATTACACTCACAGTCCACAATAGGAAAAAGAATCAACTCAGATGCCCAACAGCAGATGAATGGATAAATAAGTTATGGTATATACACTTAATGGAACCCTGTGCAATGAAAAAGGACAAAGATGATTTTAGGAAGCATCTCATAACCTGATTTCAATTGGAAGACATTATGTTGAGTGAAATCAGTCAGCGGCACAAGTACAAATATTGTATGAGACCCCTACTATAAGGATTTAAAAACAGACTCATGTACCAAAGAAAAGACTCTTTGATGGCTGCAAGTGAGGAGAGACAGGGAGGGTGAAGGTTGGTTATAGATTAGATAGCTGATAGAAATTTATTTGGGTGAAATCAGTGACAGCACACATTAGAAAGTAGACCAATTTTCAATGGAGCACTATGCAATGATAAAGAATAATGACGATTTCAGGAAACATCTCATAACCTGGTTTCAGCTGGAAGACATTATGTTGAGTGAAAGCAGTCAATGACAAAAGGAGAAATATTGTATGAGACCCCTACAATAAGAATTCAAAAACTGACTTATGTATAGAAGAAAAGACTCTCTGACAGCTGCAAGGGAGGGGAGGGAAGGAAGGGGAGGGGGAAAGGTTTAGATTAGATAGTTGCTAGAAATCTGGTTGGGTGAAACCGGTGATAGCACACATTAGAAACAAGAACAATATGAAGTGGACTTCAACATAACTTGAATACTCCTTCCATCTTAATCCAATATTGCAAGGACAGAGTACCTGGGGCATGGGGCGGGGGACCATGCTGTTAGGTGAAATCGAGGCCAATTGGCACAAATGGTGTTTTGCTAAGAGGGCTCTCTACACCCCACATTGGTGAGTGGCGTCTGGGGTCTTAAAAGCTGTCAAGTTGCCATCCAAGGGCACAGCAAGTGGTCCCAACTCAGCAGGAATGGATGCTCGCCAAGGACCGAAACAACATGGGGTAAAGACAACCCAGAAGATAGAGAGACCCACATGAGTGGATGCCTACATAGATTCGGGACCAGAAGAACCAGATGGTGCCCAGCCACCACCAGTGATAGCCGCGATGGAGCTCACTAAGTTGAGTCTCACTGGCAACACAAGAATAAAAAGGGGTGCACCCTGAAATCTCCACTAAAAGACCGTAATTGATGGTCCAGCGGCTTAGAGATTCTCCTGGGAGCATGGCCCCTGGCCCTGATGCTGCCCTTGCCCATAAATCATAACAAAGGTCTACTCTTTGGACATGAATGGATTCGACTTGGCAACACAGAGTGACCGTATATTGGATGCACTTTATGGTTCTATGCGTCTATAGGATATCATCCTGCTGACCTCTGGCTTGAGGAAGGGGAATGGGTGGAGAGGAGGGGAAAGGAGACTGTTGGGAGGATGAGTCATGTATGGAACGAAGAGGAATAGTGTGCTGTCACCAGCCAGGGAGAGCACTGCATATAGGTGGGCATGTAAATTTATATGGGAATGTATATTTTCACTCAGTCATAATAAAAAAAAAAAAAGGAAGTAGACCAACTTAACTGGACTTCTTCATAACCTCAGAACTCTTCCAGTCTTAACCTAATATTGCAAGAATAGCATAGCAGGATTCAGTGCCCAGGGACCATGCTCTCAGAGGACACTGAGGCCAACTGACATAACTCGACTATTGCTAAGAGAGTCTTCTGCACTCAACGTTGGTTTGTGGTATCTGGGGTCTTAAAAGCTAGCAAGCTACCATCTGAGGTACACCAAATGGTCCCAACTCAGCTGGAACTGCTGATCACCAAGAACAATGGCATGAGGGAAAAAGACCCCGAAAGACAGAAAGACCCACATGAATGGATGAGTGTATCAACGTGACCAGAAGAACCAGATTGTTCCCGGCCACCACCGATGACAGCCGACACGGGGCTCACAATGTTGAAGTCCAGTGTCAACACTAGAAAAAAAAGGGTGCACCCTAAGAACTCTACTAAAAGACTGCAATTGATGGTCGAAGGCCTAGGACTTCCCCTGGGAGCATGGCCCCTAGACTGTGATTATAGATTACTGCTGTGGTCAATCTTCTGATAGGAATGGAATGGACTCTGGGACACAGAGTGACTTATCATGTGTGCGCTTTATGGTTTCATGAATCTACAGGATGTCATGCTACGGGCCTCCTAGTGGAGAGGAGTGGACAGGGTGGAAAGGAGGGAACAAGAGAGTGTTAAGAGGATATGACATGTATAGAATGGAAATGAGTGTGCTGTCACAGGGCAAGAAGAGCAGAGGGAGCCGCAGATAAGCAGGCATGCAAATTTGAATTGTATTGTAAACTTTCACTCAATCACAATAAAAAAAATTTATACATCATTCCTTGGTAACCTAATCAGTAGTTTAAAAGTATTTCACAGCCTTTTCTCAGTCATTAGCAGATAAATTTTTAAAACATCTTACTGAACATTTTTTATGTTTAATTTTTTCTGATGACATTTACAGCTATCACGTTTTTACACCACTAATTGATGTATTCCACTACCCATCTGTCAGTTTGTCCTACAGTGGTTGCTTGCATATTGCTGTGAAGTTACACCACCAGCATTTCAAATACCAGCAGGGTCACACGCAGTGGACCAATTTCAGCGGAGTTTCCAGACTAAGAGAGACTAAGAAAAAGCCCTAGTCACCTACTTCTAACAATTAAGCCAGTTACACCCTGTGGGCCACAACAAAATACTGTATGATACAGTGCTGAAGACAAGCACATGAGGTTAGAAGGCACTACAGTATAGCTGCAACAATAGACTCAGACACACCAAAAATCATGAAAATGGTGCAGGACAAGGCGGTCACATTCTGTTATATAGTATAACGGGTCAACAAGAGCTGGAGCCAGGTCAACAGCAACTGAAGACAACAACAATTGATGTACTATGCATGAGAAAAGGATAATTATAAAAACTTCAGGAAGGATTTAAGCAATTAAATAAGTAAACCTCCATTCCAGATCAGGAATTTCTTCCCCACTGTGACCCACTGTGAGTCAGGATGGACTGAAGACACTGGGTTTGGGGTTTTTTGTTAGTTTCTTTGTTTGTTTTTTGGTGCTTAACAAAGGGTCATCCCACCTCCAATTAAATGGCCACAGGAGGTTGCTGGCTGGAATCTTATTAGGTGGAATCTTAGTTGTTGTTTTTTTAACCCAATATTTATTTTATTTTATTTTTGGTGAAAATATGAACAACAAAACATATACTCATGCAACAGTTTTTAACGTACAGTTCATTAACCTTCATATTGTGTAAAAATTCTTCCTACGTCTGCCCATAATGTTTCACTACTCTTAGTTAACCTAGATTCTCTGTCCCTTAAAGTTTTCCTCTGAATTTTAGAGCTGATGTTGCCTGTAGTAGTTAAATGCTATGTCTGCCTACCAAAAGATCAGCAGTTCAAATCCACCAGTCACTCTTTGGAAACTCTATGTAGCAGTTCTACCCTGTTACAAGGTTGCTGTAAGTCAGAATCGACAGCAGTGGGTTTAGTTTTGGGTGAGTTGTTCATTTAATCTCATATAGATATGTCTTTATAAGAATGCTTGAGCTGAAGATTCCCTGAGTGAGCTGAATTAGTTTAAGTATGATTTTAATGCATGGTTTTGGTTCAAGGCTTAAAAGTCGTTTCTAGGCAAGAGATTTGGTGCTTGCCTTGTTTTTTAATGAAACCAAAATCTTTCTCTCTTCAACTTCCTCAAATTATTTCTAGTTTTGCTCTTGGGAATAAAGCAAACTTACTTCCTCTTGCTCAATATTTGGAAATAGCTATAATGAATGCCAGAGTCTCTGGCTAGTGAGAACAGTTAACATGCCCATCTGCTAATCAAAAGTTTGTAGGTTTGAGTTTACCCAGAGTTGCCTGGAAAGAAAGGACTGGTGATTTACTTCTGATAAAACAGTCAATGCTAATCCCCTGGAACATAGTTCTACTCCGACACACGTGGGTTCACTATGAGTCAGAACTGACTCTAAGGTAATTGGTTTATAATAGGTGCCACCCTCCCTCTGTGGTCGCATCTCTCTGTCCACCAGTACTTCTCCCAGAGCAAAAGCTCTTTCATTAAGTTCTCTTACGTCATCATCTCTAGAACTCTTTGGTTCCCAGCTACATTATTTTTGATTCAACTGAGAAAAAGATTAAGGGAGATTTAATTCCAAATTTTAGGCATTAAATTTATAAAGCTTTAACTCCCATTCTCTATACGTTTCCCAACCATCCAACAAAAAAGAGAAACATCATATTCTTTCAGAGTACCTTGTTCTTCATAGCATATACTATAATTTGTACTTACACATTTAATTGTACAGGAATATCTACCTCCTCCACTGCTCTGTAAGGTTTCTGAGGGCAGTGATTATATCTATTTTGTTTACCACTTCATTCCTTGCTCTCAGTATAGTGTCTGGCACAGAATGGGTGTGTCATAAGTCTTTATTAACTAATTTAAAATTATTGAATAAAATGAACTCTATTTCATGAACATAATTAAACAGAGTGAGATTGGCTCTCTACTTAAGAAAAATTTCCTGAGAGAAATGGGGTTTAGCGCAATTGTGAAGATTATGGAGATGGAGAAGGGCCAAGAAAATAGCAAGCAGCACACAACCTAGCGTGGTGGAGATTTGTAACTGTCTACTAAGATTCATTCTCCCCTTCTTTCTAGCCATGTTGTTAGGCTACACTCCAAGCTTCTTTACCTTATAGATCACTCCCTAGCTGGTGACTAAGTTCTCACCAATGGAATGGGAATGTAAATGATGACTACCACTTATGGACTTCTGTTTTAGAAATGGTTGTGTTTTCCTTTTGCCCTTTTTCTTTCTTCTCCCTGACTGAAGCCCAGACAGGACAATGACCTGGCCTCAACAAAGCAGATGCCAAGAAGGCCATAGGGAGGGTGAAGGCACAAGTCAGGAGTTTGTGTGCCTTTATAACTGCCTAGAGCAGAGCTGTTCCACTGAACTGCACTACACACATTAAATTGTTATGTGAAAGAGAAATAAATTTCATTGCTCTCAAGACCTCATTGTTGTTGGGTCTCTTCTTACAGCTTACCTTTCGTCTTCACTAACACGTCTGGAATTTTCAAAATGTTCCATCTGTGTTTGTTGAATTTATGGCATAGAAAATGGCATATCTGACCTAGCAGAAAAGAAGCTAGTCACAAAGAACAGAGATGAACATGCCCAAACATGAAGATTAATGAAAAACAGTGAGGAATGAAGTTGACAGCTGATAGTGGCAATCTCGTTTGGAAAGCATGTGTGAATTATTATGAAATATGAATTAAAAAAGAAACAGAGCCTTATGAATGAAATTACAATACTTATAATTAACTTTCCTGGAAAACGATTTTCAGTGTACCTCTCAAAATGTCACACCTACATCTGAATTCCAAATAAAAACTGAACAGAAGAGTAAGCATAAAGTTTAGTACTTATCAGAGTCTAAGAAGTAACTTCCATTAACAAAGCCCAAGTTTGCATTACTTATTTAATCTGCTTTACACCTATTTGCTCAGATTAAACTTTCAAATTAGTAAAAACAATTGTCATGAGTTGAATTATGTTCCCCCATTAATGTGTGTAAATTTGGCTGGGCCATGATTCCCTTGTGTGATTTTTCCCTTGTGTTGTAAATCCTGCCTCTATGATGTTCATGACGGAGAATGCACAGAAGTTGTGTTAGTGAGGTGGGACTCAACCTACAAGCTTGGATTTTGAGGCACTGTCTTGGGATACAAAGAAACCTATGAGCAGAGAGACAGAAGGACCTCATACTGCCGGGAGAGAAGCACTGGAAGCAGAGCACATCCTTCGGACTCCAGGTCCCTGCTCATGAATAGCTCCTAATCCAGGAGAAGATTGACAATAAGGACTTTCCTCCAGATCCAACAGAGAAAGCTCTCTCTTAGAGCTGATGCCCTGAATTTGGACTTTTAGCCTACTTTTCTGTGAGAAAATAAATTTCTTTTGTTAAAGCCACCCACTTGTATTATTCTGTTACAGAAGCACTAGATGACTCATACTATCATTCATATCAATTTCTATATTGGTTATCTCCTTTCTATGCTACTAAAACTTGTGGGGTTGACTACTAACCTAAATGTGCAATACAACATTTACCACTTTCAAATTTTATTCAACTGAATTTGGAACTATTGCTGATACAACATGACTTTTCTTCCTGTGAATCTTTGGCATCCAACAACAGACATTACCCACTTATACGCATAGAGTAAAATTCCGGATGAATCCCAGCACTCCCAGTATCTTACACCAAGATTATCACTAGGGTTCTTCTTAAAGTCAGTCAACAGAGCAAACTGTTAACAGGGTTCGTGATGAAAGCAGCACTCCATTTTGTTTTGTTTTGAATTTGAAGAAGTTTCTTCTAAAAGTTCTTAGCTATTTCTCCTTGTGGCAGCAGCAACATCAATTATCCCTTGGTACGGATTTTCTTTGTTTTGGGAAAATTGCATGCAGGAGTCTTTTAGTTGTATTTCCCCCAATTGTTCTGTAGATTGTTCTGTGCAATCATGAAACAAGAGTTTTGTTTTGTTTTCATTTACTTGTCAAGGGCAGAATGGGTAAAATTAGTCAGTGCTGACAGATTTCCAGGGAGCATTATTGAGTGAGGCATGTAAGATGCACAAAAGTGTGTATAGTATGATTCCATTTCTGTAAAACAAATGAAACAAAAATACATGTGTAAATATATGAATATGGAGAAAAATAGATTAGGCTATACACCACTCTTAACATGCGGTGGACTTGCAGTCTGAGGAGAAAAGAAAGAATAAGGAAGGCAGGAAAAAAATGGAGAAAACATTTTAAAAGAATAAAAAAATTAAAAAGCAATCCTACTTATTCGATATGAAAGACAGGACAAAGTTAAACTAGCTGTGGGATACAGGCAGATTTGGATTTAAATACAAAGAGAATGAGATCCTATTTCGCAGCCACAGGCTTGTGAGATTTGGAGAAATCTGTATTATAATATGAATATCAAAATTACAGAGAAAACCTGTATGTACACTAGGAAAAAGATAATGAATAAAGCTAGTGCTGATATCTCAAGTGTTAACACAGTCAAAATATCTTCTAATTTGAGAGTTACCAAGTCAGTGTCTCACCCTGAAAAACAAAGAAAAGCTAGTCAAAGTTTTGATTCTAGGCAGTGAGATAAAGTGCTATTGTTGTTAGTTGCCATCATTCAAAATATACACCATTTAAAAATTCATTTCTGTCTTAATCACTAAAACAACCAGAAATCCAGCAAATCTAATTTTGTCTTATCACTAAAATAACAATAAAACCAAACCTGCTGTCATCTGAATTAAAGCCACTCTGTAAAACAGAGTAGAACTGCTCCACAGAGTTTCCAAGTCTGTAGTCTTTACAAAAGTAGACTGTCACATCTTCCTCTGGTGCAGCAGCTGGTAAGTTTGAACCTTTGGCTTTTCAGTTAAGAGCCAAGCACTTAACCACTGTGCTGCCAGGGCTCCTTGTCTTAACGTTAGAGGGATAATGAACACTTAGTGTGTATATTATTAAAAGAAATCAAACAAACTTGTAAGAAGATTTCAGCATGACTTTTCTAATGACAGACATTGACAGATTTTAGTAGACAGTGGGCTAGTGGTACGAATGAACAGTTTATATAACTGATGCACAATTTATAAACATTGAAAACTAATTCTCAACAAGTTAAAGAATACAAATGAAAACGATAACATGGAGTCATCGTCGTGACTACTACACAGCAATATAGTAAAATGCTATGACAATGTTCAGTGAAGTACCTACCACCAAGCAGTGTTCAGGGAGAGGATTTCTAATTCTCAAAGGTAAGACAGCATACCACATCCTGAAGGGAGGTGAGAAGGACATGTCATTCTAGGACTGCAAGCAAGTAGTGCAATACGGCTACAGCCCAGGATGGGGAAAGTGCTGAGAAATTAGGTTACAGAGGTAAACAGGACGTCTATACCACATGGTTGGCAGCTGCCAGGGATGTCTGATAGAGAGCTGTTAGTCTTTTCCCTCTTTTGCCCCTTTCTTCATATCATAGCACCAAACTGAGCCTCATCTGGTCAGCGAGAAAGGCATTTTCTAGCTACCACAGTAATCCAAGTAGCCCATATCCACATTCACAAGGACTTAAGAAACGAATATAACCTATTTACTTGCACTTCCCACCACCTGTCTCTCAGTTTGTCATATTGTGGTGTCTTGCATGTTGCTGTGATGTTGGAAGCTATGTCACCAGTGTTTCAAATACCAACAGGTCACCCAGGGTAGACAAGTTTCACTGGAGTTTCCAAGCAAGGAAGAAGGCCTGGCAACCTACTTCCAAATATTAATAACTGAAAGTGTTATAAAACACAAGGGAATCTTATTCGACTTGATTGCTTTGCAAATAACATCAAAAGGGATTAATGACTGGAAAACGACATCATGTGAGGGTAAGGGAGTCCACTGGTGAGATGCATTAGCACAACAGCCATAATCATGAACCAAACACGATGACAATTGTGAGGATGACTCAGGACTGGGCAACAGTTTGTTCTGTTGTATATAAGGCCACGTGAGGTAGCATAGACTCAACAGCAGATTTTCTATCTATCATCTATCTATTGTTTATCTTTCTATCATCTGTCTATCTGTATCTCAAGGTAACACAAGAAATAAGTAAGGTTCTTTCTCTCTGCTACTCACCTTTTTTATTTCAGAACTCAATTACTTTTCCTTTTCTAATAAATAAAATAGTTCAATGCTTATCTTGTCTTCTCATTCATGTGTCAAAAGGGAATGACAAGAGAACCCTTGATTTTTCTTTCTATGAAAGCTATTGAAATGGAGGTCCTGTCATTAGTATCATTGTTAATGACCACCTAAAAGGTATCTCTGCTGGACTCAAAGGGAAGAAAGACCTCTACTGCTACTAAGAAAGCAAAAGAAGTACTTTTGTCTATGCAAGAGTTGTTTTTTTGTTAACATACTTCTAGGAATAATGCTGACGTTCACACTGTTGTCTTTTTAAAACTATACAATTTGGGAAATAAGTATGTGTTGTAAACACTGTAAGTTGTACTGAATTGATTTACTTTTTTGAAATAATT
This sequence comes from Heterohyrax brucei, assembly GCA_028571685.1. Classification (NCBI taxonomy): domain Eukaryota; kingdom Metazoa; phylum Chordata; class Mammalia; order Hyracoidea; family Procaviidae; genus Heterohyrax; species Heterohyrax brucei. The sequence continues at coordinate 15,633,492 of CM053142.1, read as the reverse complement.
CAAATTTATAGAAAATTTACAAGAACAATGCAAAGAACCCCTGTTGCCTTCACCCAGATTCAGATTCCTCCCTGTCACTTTCACCCAGATTCAAGAGTCCTCTATTTTCAACATTTTGTCATATTTTCTCTATCACCAGCTCCATTCTTTCTGTCTACTACCAATCTACTTACATACCTATATATTAATACATAATATTTAACTATTATTGTTTCTGTGTTTGTATTTTATGCTTAACCATCATTTATACGATTATTATATAAATATATGTACATATTTAACCATCATCATTTTTCTCTTGACACATTCAAACTGTGATGATGACAAAGAATGTTGAGTAAACTGTCTCAGTTGTCTAGTGTTGCTATAACTAAAATACCACAGATGGATGGCTTTATCAAAGGGAAATTTATTCTCATAATCTAGGAGGTTAGAATTCTAAATTCAGGGCATCAGCTTCAAGGGAAGTCTTCTCAGTGTGTCAGCTCTAAAGGAAAGTCCTTATCATCAATCTTCCCCTGAGCAGGAGCTCCTCAACACAGGGACCTCAGGTCCAAAACATAGTCTCTGTTCCTGGAACTACTTTCTTGGTGGCGTGATGTCCTTTTGTCTCTCTGCTCACTTCTCTCTTTTGTACCTCAAAAGAGATTTCTTTAAGATACAACCTAATCTTATAGACAGAGTCTTGCCTCATTACCATAACTTCTGCTAATCCCACCTGATTAACATCAGAGAGTTGGGACTTACAAAACATAAGAAAATCATATCAAATGATAAAATGGTAGACAATCATGCAATATTGGGAATCATACATTTTGGGAGATACAATTCAACCCATAATGTATACCATGGACTGCCAGAAGAATGAACAAATCTATCCTGGAGGAAGTACAGACAGAATGCTCCTTAGAAGTGAGGATGGTAAGACTTTATCTCATATACGTCGGATACGTCACCAGGAGGAACCAATTGCTGGAGAAAGGCCTCATGTTTCGGAAAGTAGAGGATTAGCAAAAAAGAGGAAGACTCTCCAGTGAGATGGACTGATACAGTGACTGCAATGATGGGCTGAAACATAGCAACGATTATGAGGATGGCATGGGACTGGGCAATGCTTTAGTCTATTACCCATAAAGTTGCTATGAGCTGGAGCCTACTTGGTGGTACCTAACAACAACAACTTTTCTTACTCTAATTCATTTGAAACCAAGTTGCAGACAAGATACTTCATCCTCCAAGAAAAATCTCCATGGAATATTTTCCAAAAAGGAGGACAGAATACAACTTAACCCTAATAAATACAGGCATCCAAATCAAATTTCACTAACTATCCCAGCAAATGGAAACTCTGGTAGCATGGTGGTTAGGTGCTACATCTGCTAACCAAAAGATTGGCAGTTCAAATCTGCCAGGTGCTCCTTGGAAACTCTATAGGACAGTTCTACTCTGACCTATAGGGTTGCTGTGAGTCAGAATCAAATCAACGGCCATGTGTATACCAACAATATCTCTCTTCTCTGTTCCAGGATTACACATTGCATTTGATTGTCACATCTCTTCAGTTGGCTTCAACCTAGAACCAGTTGCTTATCCTTTCTTCATCTTTCATGGTCCTGACAGTTTTAAAGAGTACTGGTTTTTCATTCTGTGGGATATCCCTCAGTCTGGATCTGTTCAGGACTGACTCATGACCATATCTAAAAACCCATTGCCACTGATTCAGTTCCAACTCACAGTGACTCTATATGAGAGAGTAGAACTGCCCCCACCCAGTTTCCAGAGCTGTAATCCTTAAGGAAGCAGACTGCCACATCTTTTTCCCGCAGAGTAGTTGGTGGGTTCAAACTGCCACCCTTTCAGTTAGCCAATGAGTGCTTAACTCCTGAGGCAGCAGGGCTCCTTAGACCAGACCTAGTCCATCCATTACTGAGCAAGAATACATAGAAATGAAGTTGTACTCTTTTCAATAGATCACATGAGGAGGCCCACAGTACCAATCAGTCCCATTACTGGTGTTGCCAAACTTGGTGGCTGTCAAGTAGATATCTTCCATTTTTCTCTATTATAAAGTTACCATTTTCTCCTTGGTAATCAATAAAGAGAGAAGCTCTGAAACTGTTCCCTCATTTTACTACTTTGGACACATTAAGGACTACCTAAATGGCACAAACAGTCAAGCTCTTGACTATTAGCTGAAAGGTTAACAGTTCAAACCCACAAAGAAGTACCTTGGAACAAAGTCCTGGTGATCTCTTTCTAAAAGGTCACAACCTTGAAAACCCTATGGAGAAGGCTTGCTTTGTAAGCATGCATCTCCATGAGTCAGAACTGACTTGTTGACAACTAAACACACTGGACACATTCTCAGGTAAGACCGTCGCTGGAAGAGAACATTATGTTTGGTGAAGTAACAACAATAAAAACCACTGCTATCCAGGAACCTTATAAGGCAGAGTACAACTACTCCACCATAGGTTTTCTAAGGAGCACCTGGTCGATTTGGTAAAGCAAATGAGGAAACCCTCAGTCAGGTGGAGTGACACATTAGCCACAATGGACTCAAACGTACCAGTAATTGAGACGACAGCTTAGAAACAGGCAATATTTCATTCTGTTATATGAAGATCACCATGAGTCAGAGCTGACTGAACAACAACTAACCACAACAATTGATAGTTGTTAAATAGCAATTTCCTGCTTCTATCTTTCCTAATAGATGTATTAGTGTCATCCTGTAAGGAAAAGATTTATATGTCCATGGATTTGTGGTTTCCTATTTATTCAATAAGTTGTAATCCATTTTTATCATTACTTATTTTGATGCTCACAAAGATCCAGATTTGACCATTCCTTCAAGCTCACTTCTACATCTTTTTGACAACTCCCCATCCTTCTTTGAGCACTTTATTATTTTTTTGAGCAACAAATGAATTTTCTTGTACTTTTTCTCCCTCAAACCTGGAGCCAACCATTTCCAACAAGTTCTGTTTCCCTTTAGTGGATACCAGCTTCTGGAACTGAAGATCTGAGCACTTGGAATGCTTATTTCTACTGGGTTCTCATTGCTTCTAAACCCTCTCAGAGAACAAATCTAGAGAATACACACATGTGTGCATATAGATACACATACATCTATATCTCCCTACATATCTGTGTATATATATTTAAAATCCACTAGTCTATGTTCCAGTACTTTCTATTCTAACCCAGCCCCTCCGGGGTCTCACTAGCCGCTGTCCTTCCGTATCAGTAAATTACTTCACTAACAGTAAGAAGTTGCACTCTTCTTGGACTCTCAACGTGGTTATTAATTTGTTCAGTATCCCTGTATGTAACTGATCTATCTACAAGGCTGGCCACCTTTTCAGTCTCCAAGGATTACCACTTCTATAGCTCCTGTTTCCCAGAGAAACATAGATGCAAAGGGCAGTCTAATGGGAGGAGAAGAAAAAAAAAAAAAAAAAAGAAAGCTGCCAATAACTAAATTTTAAGGCTTCTCTCCTATAGATTATCAGTAACACCAAGGAACTTGGTCAAATGGAAGAGTTTAATCAAGCCTCCAGACAGCTAAGAAAAGAAATAGTCTGACAAGCAATTAACTACCTGGGCTTCTTACAGTCAATCAAAGCTTCTGTTCAGTAACAGCCTTCCAGAATTCCACAGAGAACTACCTATAAACACTGTAATTGTGGTTGAGGGTACTGTTACCACTGCCACAGGGGTGTCCCTCATTCGAGCTCTGCAGTTATATTTCTTCCAAGTCACAATCACATGCTTTTCCATGATCAACCCATATGCCACACAGCACTGAAACTAGCCCTTTCCCATGGCGTCTCTTATCTTGATCCCTGAAGTGATGGTTAAGATTGGGTGCTAACCTGGCTGGGCCATCGTTCTCAGTGTTTTGGCAGTTGTATGATGTTGTGATCACTTCCCTATTGAGATCTGATATGCCGTCACCCCTACGATGGTATCAGCTGTGAGTAGTCAATCAGTCTAAGGGAAGTTTCCTTGGGTGTGTGTCCAGCATTGAGTGTGGGCAGACATTTTGACAGGGCTTGGGGGCTTTGGCTTTTTCTGGATCCTGCACCTGGCTTCTCTTCACCTGACCTCCGATTCCTGGGACTTGAGCTAACAGTTTACCTGTGGTCTTGCCTGCCATTATTGGAATTCATTAATCTTCACAGCCTTTGAGCAGTGCCTCCGCTCTCTGACCTGCCAGTCTTAGGTGTACCAATCCCTGCAGCTATGTGAATCAGGAGATGCCTCTACTGTTACTCACAGGCTTGGAACATTATAGAGTCTAAAACCACATAAGTCATTTCTTTGATATAAATCTCTCTCTCTCTCATATATATACATACACACACACACATATATCTGTACACAAACACATACACACAAATACATATATATATACATATACGTACATATATATGTGTATATATATATATATATATATATTTCTTTTTTACTGGTTTTGCTCCTTTAGAGAACTGCAGCCTAAGACACCTGGATACAAACTTAGAATCTCTACTCAGGGTAACTGTATTTGAGGAACTACATTACCTTTTCCTGACAGTGGGCCTTGGCTTCCCACCCCACAAACCTGTTTCAGTTCTTTTCTTACTTCAAGGTTTTTAAAGAAAGAATTTGACTTCTTGGTCTCTTCCTTCTCCCAAAAGATGTAAACTCTTTGTGAAATTTGATCCTCTTCCTCTATAGTGAACAACTTTGCATGCAGGTTCTTTGCTTTTTTTTCTTTCTTTCTTTTTCAGAATTACATACTCAACATGTAGGACATTGCCTGGCACGTAGTAGGCATTCAGTAAATGCTTGATTAAGAGAATAAACTAGTCCACAGACTAATTGTCTATACAAAACCACAACCTACTCCACCCTGAGACCAGAAGAACTAGATGATGTCCAGCTACCACTGCCAACTGTCTGATCAGGAACACAGTAAATATGTCCTGATAAAAGGGAGCAAAATGTGGAACAGAACTCAAATTCTTAAGAAGTCCAGAAAGACTGGACCAGTTGACACTAGTCTCTCTGTGACTATTGCCCTGAGAGGCTCTTGAAACATTTAACTGAAACAATTTCATAAGGTCATTTTTTAGCTGAACAACAGATTGGCTCATGAGATAAACAATATCACTCCTGAGTACTGTGCTTCCTTTAAAAATTAACTATATAGACTAAATTGTCAAGAGTTTAAAGTGAAGATGAGAAGGCAAGAAGTAGGAAAACTAGATTACGGGAAACAGAACAACCAAAGTAGAAATAATGAGAAAGTTGAAACACTGTAAAACATACTAATGTCAATGAACAAATTGTGTCAAAATCATTATTTCCTGTGCAAATTCTCACCAAAAACCATTATAAAATATTATTTAAAAATATTCACTGAGTTAATGAATGACTAAGTCACTATTGTGGGGGGACTGCCTGCAGCATTTTACCTTGACCCTGTATCAGATTAGGCAACTCTAGTATCCATGTGGTTAGGAGCTACAGCTGCTAGCCAAAAGGTCAGCAGTTCAAATTCACTAGGTGCTCATGAGAGACCCTATGGGGCAATTCTACTCTGTCCTAAAGGGTGGCTATGAGTGGGAATCGATTCAACAGCACTGGTTTATTTGTTTATTTATTTTGGATATTGCACAAAAATGCTATATTTTCTCCTACAAGACAAAAGCTCAGGCCCTTGGGCACTAGATATCGGGTAAGAATATACTATAAGAAATTATCAGGCCTGAAAAATACTGACAAATTCTGACTTTTTCAGGGTAGCGATGATAAATGATGATGGGGCCTGTAATATTAAAAAATGAGTCTCCCAGGACACATGCAATCTCATGTTTTAAAAAGTTAGAAAACTACCTTCTAGACAGGAGGTAAATGGTGAGTACAATAATATGACTACAGTGGAGTCTTAGAAAACTCAGGTGACAACTTGAATCCTTCTCTAGATAAAATAGCAATTTAACCTTCTTGTATAAGCTTCTTGTACAGGTGGTTCTAAACCTTCAACAGATTCTCATCTAAGCTGACCTTTAGAAATGGCTTCTTTAAGATCCAGAAGAAAAATTTCTAGCTCAACTTTGTCTGGTAAGGGACTGAAATGATGTCCAACTATCCATCAACAATAAAAAAACAAACAAACAATAGAACAGATAAATAAATTGTGGTATATACAAACAATGGAATATTACACATCAATGAGCAAATTATAACAACACAACATGAATGAAACTCACAAATATAATACTAAGTAAAGGAAACCAGACATGAAAGTCTACCTTGTGCCATTCTATTTATATAAACTTCAACCATAGACTAATCCAATCTGCATTGTTCGAAGCCGAGATAATTCTACCTGTGAAGGAGTAAGAAGAAAAGGCCAAAATAGGGTTTCTAGGATTCTAATACAATTCTGTTTCTTGATTTGAGTACTCCTCACTTTGTTAAATTTCATAAAGCTATACACTTACATAATTATTATTATTATTTAGTATACACGTGGAATTCAATAACAGAAGTGTGCTTCAAAAGACTCCTAAGTGGAAAATACCATTGAACCTCAAGGATATCCAGAAGTTCTCAGAGACAAAAGACCATCCATATGGCACTTTTTAACATACTGAAAAGGGGACAGATTCTGTATGTTCCCTGTAATAGTGGTCTTCTCCTCTGTCCCAATCCCAGCTTGCCTTAACTAAACTTAACCCAACTCAGATATCTCTAAAATCTTGCTGAATATCTCAAAATCCAAACCAAACCAATTGTTCTGAGTCGAGTCCAACTTATAGTGAGCCCATAGAACAGAGTAGAACTGTTTCACAAAGTTTCCAAGGAGTGCACTGGAGTTTTGAACTGCTGACCTTCCAGTTAACAGACACAGCACTTAACCATTACGCCACCATGGTTTCCAAGTACCTCGGAAAACTACTCAAAAGACTAACTTGGTGGCAAGAAGACTTTGTGAAGCTGACAGGGTTTGCATATTTACAGTTATATCTTGAGAAAGCTGAATCCTCCCAAATCAAACTTACTAATACATAGAAAGCCTACTCAACATTAAGGGACTTTCAAGGCCTGGAGACACCTCCTCCTGAGGAAGTGGCAAAGTAGAATGATGATAGTTGAACAACTCTAGAAGGCAGAAAAATTCAGCTTGTGACAGATGGGGATCAACTGTCTTCTTTAAATTTTTTAAATTTAAGATTGTATTCAATCATCTAGAATTGCCGAGTTCTTATCTTCTAAGTCTTAGCAGCAGATATGAGGCCCAACAATTAAGTCCAACAACTTTATTGTTCTAAGTGCTACACACCTCACTGCTGAATATCATTACAGTCACCTATGAAGTACTCCCCTTGGGAAGCTATGCACTGATGCCAATGTCTAATCCACCCTTCAAAGCAATTTTGGAACTCTTTCTGGAAAGGCCATTGTGCATGGTGGCACAGTTGCACAGTGGCAAGTTCCTGAACTTAATTATATTGTTGTCTGTGAGGGAGTTTTTAGCCAGTAAACAAATAACTGTATTGGAACACCCTCCCTACTTACCTGATCTGGCCCCAAAGACCTTTTTCTTTACCCAAAGATAATGGAAATATTAAAAGGAAGACATTTTGATGACTTGAGAACATCAAGGGTAGTAGGAGGACAACTCTGATGCTCATTCCAGAAAAAGAGTTCCAAAATTGCTTCAAAGGGTAGACTGGGAGCTGGCATTGGTGCATAGCTTCCTAAGGGGAGTGCTTTGCAGGTGACAGTAGTGATACTCAGCAATGAGGTAGGTAGCACTTTTTCTAGGATTAGTTCAAGAACTTAATTGTCAGGCTGCATGTTTTCAAAAACCCCACACCCCAAAAGCTCTTCTACCTCTTCAAAAAGCTGCAACCCTGCAAGTATATTTAATGCTAGTGGGCCTAAACTGGAAATCTTGTTGGTGTAGTGGTTAAGTGCTACATCCAAAAGCTGGCAGTTTAAATCCGCCAGGCCCTCCTTGGCAACTCTATGGGGCAGTTCTGTGTTGACCTATAAGGTTCGCTATGAGTCGGAACTGACTCGAGGGCAGTGGGTTTGGTTTTGGTTTGGGGCCTAAATTGGTAGGGACAATAAGCTTTTTGTTGCCTTGGAGACAGAAGTGAAGCAAAATTTATGTCTTTATCCCTTCGTTTTCCCCAGGATTCAAATAATGTTAATTTTGTAAAAGTTATTGAACTTCTAGTTGGCTTTCTATGAAGCAATTTGACCCCAGAGTGGCATATACTTAGCTGCTTGCTAGATTCACTTTTTGGAAGTGTGTGACTACTGAATATATTCATAGCAGCATCCTCTGTAATACAGAGTTCAAAGTTGATAGTTTCTCCCACTTATCATACTACTGTCATCACACATATTTGCACTCTGTATCTTGTTCAGATGAAGAGAAAATTTATTTTTTCTCTGTATTTTTCTCTATATTTCCAGCCTTTGGCCTTTCATAATCATTTGTAAACATTCCTTATTCTTGGCACCACTAATGAATACCTACCATATCTAACCAGTAATTGTCCCTTTTCTCCACATAAAAAGCATGTTGCCATCAAATCAATTCTGACTCATAACAACACTATAAGACAGAGTAGAACTGTCCCTTAGGGTTTCTAAGGAGAGACTGGTGGATTTGAACTGCTGACTTTTTGGTTAGCAGCTGTAGCTCCTAACCAATAAGTAACCAGTGCTCCTTTCTCCATATATTTATTTCAAAATAAATCTCAACTTGTCTCATCCCTAAGCCAAGTTACACTCTTTCATTCTTGTTGGCTGAAACACTGAAAAGATGTCTCTGACAATCATTCTCATTGCTATTTTAACCAAGGGTCTTCTAAAATAATACCCATAGTTGGACATTGGATGATTTATTTCAATTTTTCTGAATAATAAATTGTCTTTTAGATGGTTCTATGACTGTGTACTTTTCCTAAACTGAGAGGCTTCTTCTGAACCTCCTGTGTTCACTCAGGCACTGATGATATCCACAAGTGTAGCTGCCACATAAACAAGCCATGTGATATTTACAAGCTCATAAAGTAAAAGAACCCTTCAGGATGTATGGCATGTGTATTTTCAAAGTCAATGAATTGATTTAGAACAATCATTGGATGCAGAATTTTGCTTAGGAATCAGGACTTGTAATTTTTACTACTGGGAATTTCTCTCCAACTCCTGATCCCTCCACTGTTGTGACCTTTCCTCCTCATTCTTTACGGCAAGAGCTTGAGGAAACCTGGTGATAAAACAATTTAGTCACTTGGCTTCCGGCCTACCCAAAACCCAGTGCCGTCGTGTCAATTCTGACTCATCGCAACCCTATAGGTCAGAGTAGAAATGCCCCATAGAATTTCCGAGGACTGCCTGGCAGATTTGAACTATTGACTTTTTAGTTAGCAGCTGTAGCACTTAACCACCATGCAACCAGGGTTTTCAGCTTCTAGCCTAAAGATTGGCACTGTAAACTCATAATGATTACAACCAGGAAAACTCAATGGGGCAGTTCTACTCTGTCACATGAGGTCACTATGAGAAGACACAATGACATCCAACAACATTGTAAGACCTTGCTATGCTTTTCACTTTTCTTTAATTTTCTTACTAATCAACATCTGCAAGTAGGGCTCACCAAAATTGTTATAAAAAAACTTTTCAAACTTGAAATTCTCTGATTTTAGTGCTGTATTATGTTGTTGATTCTCCTTTTTTATAGTTTCTAACTCCTGCTGGCTTCTTCACTCCATAATCTAATGCCCTAGAGTCTCCAGTTACTTCCTGGGATTGACACAGGAAATTGCTCTTCTTTTCTTCACAGATAATGGCCTGTAATGAATACGGCAAATGAGTTCAAACTTTGTTTTTGAAATGGGAGAAATTATGGCACCGGAAAGTTATATTGCTTGCAAACACTTAAACAGGTACTGCTAAAGTTTATGCACTTTATAAAAATATACTATAAGCTTCCCTATTCCCATTCCCTGTGTCTGGAAAGAATTTAGTAAGGTTTCTTTTTTGTCAACAATTGTGTTTTAAGATTTCTTTCCATTAATAGCAAAACTATTCTTTCATTTATGAAGCCAAAAGTCAAGTGCCGTCGAGTCGGATCCAAATGAGTCATTTATGAAAGCAGTATAAAATATCCCTTCAAAATAATTGAAGTAAAGATGTCACTAAATTAAATTTTAAGCAAACAACAGAGAAAGTAGTATGAGGAAATGATCCAAAAAAAATCATCATAATCAAGTGACTGAAGTTTGAGAAACACCACTATTTGAAAAATACCGTGTTTTTCACTAGGTGCCATGGAGTTAATTCCTACTTGCAGTGACCCTACGCAAACAGAAGGACACACTGCCTGGTCCTGCACCGCCCGTGCAAATGTTGTTATGTTTAACCCCATTATGTAGCCGCTATGTCAGTTTATCTCACTGAAGGTCTTCCTCTTTTTCACCTTTTTTTTCACTTCCTCTTTTTCTACTTTACCAAACAAAATGTCCTTCTCCAGGGACTGATCACTCCTGATCCTGATAACATGTCCAAAGTATGTGAGACTAGTCTCACCACCCTTGCTTCTAAGGAACTTTCTGTACTTCTTTCAAGACTGATTTGGTCACTTTTCTGGCAGTCCACAGTATATTCAATATTCTTTGCCAATACCATCATTAAAAAGCATCAGTTCCTCTTCGGTCTTCTTATTCACTGTCCAGCTTTCACACACAACTGAGGCAACTGAAAATACCATGGCTTTGGTCAGGCACACCTTAGCCTTCAAGGTGACGTCTTTGCTTTTCAATACTTTAAAGAGGTCTTCTTTTTTTTTTTTAATTGTGATTAAGTGAAAGTGTACAACCCAAATTAAATTTGCATGCCTGCCTATCTGCAATCCCTTCTGTTCTCTTTGCCCAGTGAGAACACACTCCTCCTTTTTGTTATATACTTCTAGTATCCTCTTAACAATCTCCTATCCTCTCCTCTCCCATCTAAAAAGAGACCAGTAGGACAGCATCCTATAAATGCATAGAACCATAAGGTACACACACCATATGGTCACATTATGTACCCAAGTCCAGTCCATTTTTGTCTCAAGAGTGGATCTCAGTAGTGTTTTCTGGACAGAGTCAGCAGTAGGTGTAGTGGCCATATTCCCAAGGGATCCCCCAGGCCATCAAACCACCAATTCAAGTGTTTTATTAGAGTTCTGGAGATGCACCCCTCTTTTTCTCGTGTTGTCACAGGGACTCAACATTGCACGCCCCATCGTGGCTGTCTTGGATGGTGGCTGGGCACCATCTGGTTCTTTTGGTCCCATGTCGATACAGTCTTCTATTCATATGGGCCCTTCTTGTCTACTGGACTTTTTCCCTCATGTCTTTGTTATTCTGAGAGATCATCTAGTCCTGACGAGTTGGGACCATTTGGTGTACCTCAGAGGGCAGCTTGCTAGCTTCTAAGACCCCAGACGCCACTCACCAACATGGGGTGCAGAGGACTCTCTTAGCAATGGGGTGCAGAGGACTCTCTTAGCTAGCTATGCCAATTGGCCTCAATGTCCCCCAAGGGCATGGTCCCCAGATCTCACCCTTGCTACTCTATCCTTGCAATATTGGGTTAAGACCAGAAGAGTTTTCAGTTTATACTGAAGTCCAGTTAAGTTGATCTGCTTTCTACTGTGTGCTGTCACTGCTTTCACCCAACCAAATTTCTATCAACTATCTAATCTATGACCAACCCTAAAGAGTTCTTTTGTAGAAGATTTGCCCAATTCAATGCATCATTTTATTTGTTGACCACTGGATCCAAGTAACATGAAATCCTTTGCAACTTCAATATTTTCTCTGTGTATCATGATGATGGTTATTGATCCAGTTTTGAGGATATTTGTTTTCTTTATGTTAAAGTGTAATTCATACTGAAGACTGTGGTCCTTGGTCTTCATCAGTAAGTGCTTCAAGTCCTCTTCACTTTCAGAAAGCAAGGTTTTGTCTTCTGCAATTTTCAGCGTCTCTTCCGACATCTCTTTTGGTCTTTTCTTTCTTTCTCTTCTTTGTAATGACCTCTTGCTTTCTTCATCTATGATATCCTTGGTGTTGTTCCACAGCTTGTTTGCTCTTCAGTTGTTAGTGTTAAATGCATCAAATCTATTCTTAATATGGTCTCTAAACTCAGATATGCTGAAAGCAGTACTTTGGCTCTTGTGGACTTATTCTAATTTTCTTCAGTTTCAGCTTGAACTAGTGTACAAGCAGTTGATGGTCTTTTCCACAAATGGCCCCTGGCCTTGCTCTGACTGATGACATTGAATTTTTCCATCATCTCTTTCCACACACACAGTCAGTTTGTTTCCTATGTATTCTGTCTGGTGAAGTCTATATATTTAGTCACCATTTACACTGTTGAAAAAATGTATTTGCAATGAAGAAATCATTGATCTTGCAAAATTCCGTCATGCTCTGGTGTCATTTCTATCACCATGGCCAAGTTTTTCAACTACTGTTAGTACTTTTTCTCTGTCTTTCACATTCCAATCACCAGCAATTATCAATGCATACTAATTGCATGGTTGATCAACTTTAGACTGCAGAAGTTGGTAAAAATTTTCAATTTCTTCTTCTTTGTCCTTAGTGATTGATGTGTAAATTTGAATAATAGTTTTATTAACTTGTCTTCCTTGTAGACATATGGATATTATTCCATCACTGATGGCACTGCACTTCAGGGTAGATCCTGAGATGTTCTTTCTAACAATGAATGCAAAGCTATTCCCCTTCAAGTTGTCATTTGTGGCTTAGTAAACCAAAGGACTATCTGACTCCAAATGGCCAACTGCAGTTCCTTTCAGCTCACTAATGCCCAGGATATTAATGTTTATATGTTCTATTTCATTTTTGACAGTTTCTAATTTTCTAGATTCATACTTCACACATTCCATGTCCCAACTATTAATGGATATTTACAGCTGTTTCTTCTCATTTTCCATTGTGCCACATCAGCAAATGAAGGGCCATCCGTGTCATTAAGCTCAATTCTACTTTGAGGAGGCAGCTCCTTCCTACTCTTTTTTTGAGTGTCTTCCAACCTGGGAAGCTATATTAGACAATGCTCCACTGCTATTCATATGGTTTTCACTGGCTAATTCTTTTCATAAGTAGACCACTGGGTCCTTCTTCCTAATCTGTCTTAGTCTGGAAGCTCAGATGAAGCCTGTCCACCATGTGTGACCCTGCTAATATTTGAATATGAGTGGCGTAGATTCCAACATCACAGCAACATGCAAGCTCCCACAGTAAAACATACATTATAAAGGCGGTATAGAAAGAAGTCACAGACAATTGACATCTCAGTCATTTACTCCAGTCTCTGAGCATTACTGACCAGACACTCTTTGTGCCTTCTTCTGATATCAAACCCAGATCAGAATTCCAGACTTTCTGTTCTGCCTTAATCCAACCAATACGTGGTTTAAATATCTTCTTTGCTGACTACCAATTGATGGAGAAATTATAACACAGGTTTGGAATAGCCAGAGAATATGTGGACAGGAGTCCATATGAGTCACAGCCTTCAAGTCTTGTAAACACCGTAAAACTTACCTAAATAAAGAAATTGATGAGTTGGCCAGGATCAGAGAGCACATATTGGCACGCCACCTCACTGAGTACCAGTCTCTGATTCTCCTTTTTTGGTTCTTTCTAAAAGGCAGATGCTGGATCCTCATCAAGTGTATAACAGTGTTTCAGGAAACCCTGAGAGTCTACTAGAGATATTGCAAGTTGAAGATCTTTTTGGTTCTTATTTATGGTATTTCTACTCTAGCAACTTCTTTTTTAAGTTAAAAATAATAAATACCTTATTTAAGTGAGAGGTACTTGGAATGGCAATTTTTGCTTTTGGCCAAACCTACATAGTTGATGAATCTTAGTGGTGCAGTGATTAAGTGCTACAGCTGCTAACAAAAAGTCAGCAGTTCAAATCCACTAGGTATTCCTTGGAAACTCTATGGGGCAGTTCTAGTCTGTCTTACAGGATCGCTATGAGTCAGAATTCACTGGATGGGCAATGGGAACATGACTGTCAGCCAAAATGTTGGCAGCTCAAATACCCCAGTTGCTCCTTGGAAACACTGGAATGGTTCTTCTCCATCCTAGAGGGTCACTATGAGTTAGAACTGACTCAGTGGGAGTGGGCTTAGCTTTTTTGTTTGTTTGTTTGTTTGGACTGTGATGAAATAAAATTTCTCTTTTCAAAGTCATCCACTTGTGGTGTTTCTGTTAGAGCAGTACTAGATAACTAAGACAACCGCCAAGTCTAACGTCTTTATAAGAACTCAAGTTCTGTACCTCATTTTTCCCTGCTTCACCAGAAACTCTCCGTGGTATTCCCTGCCAGGTCAGTTGTTGGTGGTAGGCAGGTACCATTTAGTGCTTCTAGTCTCAGGCTGACAGAGTCTTTGGTTCATGCAGCCCATTTTGTCTCTTAGGCTAATAGTTTTTTTTGTGACTTTGATGTTCTTCATTTTGCTTTGCTCCTAGTGGGTTGGGACAAATAGATGCTTCTTAGATGGCCACTGGCTAATTGTTAAGACCCCAGGTGACACTTAACAAAGTGGGATAGAGAACACTTTCTTAATAAACTTTGCTATGGTGTTTGGTTGTTAAGAGACTTCTTGGCTTTTGATTCAGTCTAGTTGTGCTGACTTCCTCGGCATTGTGTGACAAACCACCAGCCTTTACCAGGCGATTGCAAAACCACTTGGACCCCACAGAGCAGCTGAGTGTTTAGTCATGTGCATCACCCAGAGACTGCTTATTCCTCACTAACCCAGTCAATTCTGACTCACAGGGACCCTGTAGGAAAGGGTAGAACTGTGTCCACTGTGTTTCCAGGGTTTAAATCTTTACAAAAGTAGAATGTCACATCTTTTCTCCCACCGAGTTGCTGGTGGCTTGGAATACAAATGTTTTTTGTTAGCAGTCCAAAACTTTAACCAGTGAACTGCCAGGTTCTCTTTATTCCTCACCAAAAGGAAAAAAAAAAGTCAATTCCAACTCATAGTGACCTTATAGGGCACAGTAGAACTACCCCATAGTGTTTCAAAGGAGAGGTTAGTGGATGGTAACTGCTAATCTTTTGGTTAGCAGTCAAGGTCTTAACCACTACATCTCTAGGACCCCTTAAACCAAAAATCAAACCCACTGCCATCAAGCTGATTTTGACTTATAGTGACCCTATGGACAGAGAAACCTGCCCCACAGAGTTTCTAAGGAGCCCCTGGTGAATTTGAACTGATGATCTTTTAGCACTTAACCACCACTCTATCAGAGATTCCCCTCCTCGGTTGGTAGGTACTGTTATTATGCCCATTCAGATGAAGAAATTGAGGCCTAAGGAGATTGGGTAACACTCCCAGTCAGCCAGCGGGTAGCAATGCTAGGAATCACATCCAGGAAATTTGTCTTGTGTTCATGCTCTTTAGTTATCCCCATGCAAACATGCAAATAGTTATAAACTCCTTATGCTTATAGTGTTCATGTAACTATTTTTAAAAATGATAAACTGACTGTAAACCAACACGTTTTAAATTAAAAGCCTTAGTTTTACATGCCAGACAAACAATATTGTTTTCTTCACCAGTTGTAGAATGAATTTGATACTTATAATTAAGGTCAGGTTACTACTAGGTATGGTGTGATGACAATTATCCAGTCACTTTTTTCCATTCAAGTTACTTTGTAAACCATTTGTTTGGGTGGCACGTTATGATATCATTTGCCCTTCACTTAATGTGAATGCATCATTTACACATTAAGTTGGCATTTGTTCTTTTCTCATTAGCTCCCTGATTAAAGAAGAATTGCTTGGTGCTAACTCAATTATAAACACACAAGCAAGGGATGAAAATCACAGTTTAATATTTGGTTATGGGAAGGTCATCCAGATCATCTATAATACGTGTATATTGTTTTCTAACTATTAATGAAATGAAAATACACTCTTACAGACACCAGACAGTACATCCACAAGCTCAGTGTTGAGAAGCTCACCACTGATCATTACTAAAAAAGCAAGTAATCAGAGGGCCTCTCTGTAATTTGATGTTTATTGTCTTTCCAGAGACAAAACATCAGAGCACCCCCTCCTTGCTACTAAGAGCAAAAAGACTGTATTCCTCCAGATTTCCCACCACTTCATACTATGTATCTGGGGGCTGCTTGGGGACATCTGGAAGTGGGAAGTCCAGCTAGTCTGTGTCCTGTTGTAATGTCGGTCACTGAGGAGAGAGGAACCACAGGAAGAGATTAGGCTACAATAAATCTGTTCCGATGGCACTGAGAGGCACATGCTGGCCCAAACCAAAATCAGTCAGTTGCTGTAGAGTCAATTCTAACTCATGCTGACACAATGTATGTCTGAATAGAACTGTGCTGCATGCAGTATTCAATGGCTGATTTTTCAAAAGCAGATTGCCAGGTCTTTCTTCCAAAGCACCTTTGGGTGGGCTTGAACCTCCAACTTTTTAGTTAGCTGCTGAGCACATTAACCATTTGCACTATCCAGGGACTAACTCAAATAAGACTCTTTTATAGGAGTTCTGGCAAAGATAAAAATGTGTACAACATCACATTCAGCTATGAGTCCCAAGACTAAAAGATAATAGCTCTCAAAAAACAAGGTAGTTCAGTACCATGCACTTTGACTTCCCAGGGTAAAAGCTGGCTCAGAAGCACTCACTGAAGATTGGCTTAAAATATTAAAAAATTCAGTGTTGTTTGTAAAAACCTCTCAAATAGTAGCTGTCAAACAGTGTTGCCAAACCCTAGAAAGTGAGACCTGTTCTGCCATGTTCAGACAGGCCAATAATCTGGACCCTGGTCTTTGAGAAAAAGAGGTAACCTTATTGCAATGCACAGAGTAAGAAGTCTGGAAGAAGTTCCTCAGATCTGACCTGCCAAGCCAAGGGGAAGCTTATATGTGATTTGGGTAGCAAGACAGCAGCCACACAAGTTTACTGGAGTGGGAAAATTCTAGAAGAAATATGTAGGGAAGATATTGCAGGAATTATGGCAGCCAGGAAATAATGATGTGTGGTTCTTATCAGATTTCTGCTTCAGAAAATGATGATTTTCCTTCTGATTTGTTTCACCTGTTGCTGCATCCTCTGTTGAAGTCAGTTAACAGTCAGAGCTGGCCCTTCCTGCACATGTGAGCCAGAGCAAATCTGGTTTGGGCTGGTTTAAGGCATTAATGGAAATTTATTGTCATTTGAAGGATCAGATGACAGTAGAGGAATTGTGTGTTGGTTTTGCAAATACATGCAATGGACACAGCAAACTGACTTGAAAATGAAAACAGCTTTAGATAACTGGTAGTAAAAATGACATTTTAAGACTTCTATGATGACAGCGAATATATGGTTAATGGTCACGACAGAGAGTTCAGCCAGTCAACTTCTCAATGAAAATTCTATTAAAGAGCCAATAGCACAGATATTTACCAGAGGTTCTGAGAGTGAGTCCAGGTCCTAAAATAGAGTGACTCTAATCTTCTTTCATCATGACACAAACCTGATCTTGACCTCACCAACACTTTACACTAACTATACTGGACAAGCAACCTCTTTAAAGACAATGAGGGTAAATAAATAACACCCACCTGGCATTTCTTCTGGCTAGTGACAAACAATAGGAAGTTGAGTGATGAAAAATAATGACAAAATTAAGGTTGATGCTACCAAGAATTTATCATACAAGTATATGTGGTGAAAGTACAAACAGATGGCTGCAACCAGGAATAGAGGATTTTTTATTTTTTAATTTATCTGAAGTAATCATATTTCCTGACTTGCCCTGAATAATCCAGCTTAATATCCCAGCAGTATTGATAGTGCCTGTTTTCACTCTCAGAAGTGTGCTGGGTTTTATAACAAATTATCTGGTCGTTCTATTCATAGCACCATCTAGAGTTGTTGATGTTCTGTCTTTCTCCTTGTGATATCTCTTCTACCTGTTAACCTAGGAATCCCATAATTTTCACCCATTGTTTATCTTTCTCTGTTTTCTGAGTGTTTCGTGCTCCATAGTAACCCCTCTATTCAACGTTTACCCACATGTAACCTCACTCATTTAGTTCAGATGATCTGGGGAGATTGTTGGGAAGCAAGCAAGCAATCCGATTTTAAAGTAGTTTATATTGTCCCATCTATGGTTTTACAATTTAAAACTACAAAGGGAAGACATCTTCTAATGTCTCTTAAAAATCTCTGTCCTTTATCAAAGTAGGGGACAATTGTGTTAATTATGTAATCTCTTCTGTCTGGGTTATTTTTGTGGTTGCTATTGTTTAGGCTTGTTCGGTTATATAACAAGTATCGCTGACTTAGCACTCTATATTCTAAAAGTTTGCCAACACAGAAGCGAAAGACATTGAAGAGGCTCTCAAAAGTGGGACCACAAACAGCAAGTGCACTCTTTATTACACATTTACAAATGGTTGGCAAGGAATTTATATTACCTTCACCATCTGGAAACAAAGTAAATACAGTGGATGAGACTAAAACATGCAAAAAAGTGAGGGTCACTTAAAAAAACCCAGTGCCATAAAGGGTCGCTTAGGCTATCCTAATTTTTTTCTATAAGGAAACCTGAAAGCCATATTTGCCCTTGGCTAATAGCCCACTGGTTATAAATCAACCAATCAATCTTTCTATGGCCAAAAAGTTTAAGTGAGTCACAAACTGGCAATTTAGTTTTGCAAGAACTGGCTCATTTTGACTGATTACTCTTCCTGGCAAAGTAAAGATCCCAAGTTTTCACACTCTGTGTCCCTGGAAGGTGTTAACCCAGCCAGATGGGAACACGCTTTGGAAGAACATGTTCCTATAAGGGGTACTGCTTCGTTGTAGCACCAGAATTTTTTTATTGCAATTGTCAGTTGAAGTCTATTCAGTCTCACGATCTAACTTACAACAATGCCTAAAGTATATTCTCTTGATACAATACAGTAGAAAGACAATAGCACTTGTTAATAATAACTGGATAAATATTAAGAATACAATAAGCCACCTGTGTAGATTGTGTTACTAACATCGAACCCTTGTGCCCTTAAACAAAGGAATTATAAAAACCCTTAGCTAGATACAGATAGGGAAATTATTTATGACTTGATCCTATTAAGCTCTTCTTCTTTTGTCATCCTAAACCTGATTTATTTCTTGAGTGATTCTCTTATTGTTTAAGTAATGAGTCCTGCTCCATACTAGGAAGTGGTTTTCCTTGTATGGAAGTTCTAATGGTCTCTTACAGAAAATTCTGTTGGTCTTTCTATAATTATTCAGGTTCATATTTTAAGTGACAGTCTTCACCAATTATTCCTGCTTTGCCACCTTATAAACCTATGCAGTGCTAAATTTTAAGTAGTATGGTCCCTGCTGATGTTAACTTTTCCTCATCATTTCCCCGCAGGGGGCAGGAGAAAGGAAAGGAATCCTACTACATAGTCCTGTTTTTAGTTTGTCTGATTGTTTTAACACTAGATGAAAAATTCTCTCTTGTAATCCTTTAAGATACTGTGTACGTCATCTTACAAGAAATACCCTCCGGGCAGGGAGAAATAGGTTACCGTTTAACTATTAGATCCACATTAGGTCAGTCACCATAAAACCAAAACCCACAGCTTTAGAGCTGACTGCCATAGAATTTAGAATTCTGATCAGTCATACAGAGATGGGAAACTTGGGAATTTAGGGTTCACAAAATGAAGGAAGATGGCTGCTGCTTTCGCTGAAGCATGCATACAGCTACCAAATAGTATAAATATGTATATATTGAGAGTGTCAATAGTAAAGAAATGGGGAGTTCTAGAACACTGTTTATCAACAACATGAGTACAGGAAAACATATAAATACAAAACTACTATCTTTTGTAAGAGAAATACTTATATTAGACACTATCCATAATAAGTGCACTTAAAGAAATTTATTGATATTAAAAAAAAACTATCCAGCTCTTTTACAATGGCTGTATTCAAATTACCAGATCACATTTACTCTGTGACATATGAAAATAGCCTTCTTTAACTAAGATATAAATCAAAACCAAACTCCTTATCACTGAGTCGTTTCCAACCCAAAGTGACCCTATAGGACAGAGTAGAACTCCCCATAGGGTTTCCAAGAAAAGGCTCATGGATTTGAACTGCCAAAATGTGGTTAGCAGCTGAATGCCTAACCACTGCACCACCAGGGCTCTGATGCTGACAACTTTTTGTTAGCAGTACCTAACCACTACAACACCAGGGTTTCCAATATATAACGTACACACAATAGAATGCATGCCATATACTAATCTTGCTGGTGTAGTAGTTAAGTGCTACATCTGCTAATCAAGAGGTCAGCAGTTCAGATCCACCAGACGCTCCTTGGAAACCCTATGGGTAGTTCTATTGTGTCCTATAGGGTTGCTTTGAGTTGAAATTGACTCAGTGACAAAGGGCTTAGTTTTGGCTTCTGTTATATTTCAGTTAAAGAAAGCTATTTTCATACCTCGCAAAGTAGAAGTGATCTAGAATTTGAATCCAACCAACCAACCAATCCACTGCCATCAAGTTGGGTCTGACTCATAGAGACCCTAGAGGTCAGGGTAGAACTGCCCCATAGAGTTTCCTAGGAGCACCTGGTAGATTTGAACTGCTAACCTTCTGGTTAGCACACACAGCACTTAACTCACTACGCCACCAGGGTTTTGAATTTGAACACAGTCAATGTAAAAGGGCTGGACAGATTGTTCATTTGTTTGTTTGTGTACTTTCTAATCTTGGAAACCCTGGTAGCATAGTGGTTAAGTACTACTAACCGAAATGTTGGCAGTTCAGATCCACCAGGCACTCCTTGGAAACACTATGGAGCTGTTCCACTCTGTCCTGTAGCATCACTAAGAGTGGAAATCAACTCAGTGGCAGTGGGTTGGGGTTGGTTTTTATACTAATCTTAATATTACAACTGTTATTGGCTGTTGTGTCCATTCCATCTCATATCAATTCCATGTGACAGAGTGGAACCACTCCATAGAATTCTCTAGACTGTAATCTTTACAGCAGCAGATTGCCAGATTTTTCTTCCTCAGAGCCACTGAATGGGTTCCAGTTGCCAACTGTTTGGTTAGTAGTAAAGCACTTAACTGTTGTACCACCAGGGCTCCTGTTGTGGACTGAGTTATGTTCCCCCCAAAACGTGGAGTAATTTGTTTAGGCCATGATTCACAGTATTGTGTGATGTTCCTATATGTTGTAAATCCTATCTCTATGATGTTAATGAGAGAGGATGGGTGGTTGTTGTGTGAGGCAGAACTCAATCTATAAGATTGTTTTGTGTTTAAGGAAACATTTTGGGATACAAGGGAAAGGGAAGCAAGCAGAGAGTCAGGGACCTCATGCCATCAGGAAGCAAGCAGTGCTAGGACATTGCTGCATCTCAGAAGTGACCAGTACAGAAGCCTGACAACAAGGACCTTCCTCCAGAGCCAACAGAGAAAGCTTCCTCTTGGAGGTGACACTGTGCATTTGGACTCGTAGCCTACTTTTTTGTGAGAAAATAAATTTCTCTTTGTTAAAGCCATCCAATTGTGGTCTTTCTGTTATAGCAGCACTAGACGACTAAGACAGTTCTTAATATAAATCCCAATAGTTCATATATATGTTATATATATACATCCATAACACATATACAGACACAGTTTGTGTAGATTATATAGATGTATGTATTTATAAATATATATCCCATGGATCAGACTCGATGGCTTGGCTTGGCTTATAGAAGCAGCAGTCAAGAAATCAAAAGACACTTTGCATTGGGAAAATCTGCTGCAAAGGACTTCTTTAAAGTGTTAAAAATTAAAGACATCACCTTGAAGACTAAGGTGTTCCTGACCTAAGCTGTAGTATTTTCAGTGACATCATATGCATGGGGCAGCTGGACAATGAATAAGGAAGACAGAACAATCGTTGCCTTTGAATTGTGGTGTTGGAGAAGAATACTGAATGTACCACAGAGCCGAAAGGACAAACAGATCTGTTCTGGAAGAAAGACAACTAGAGTGCTCCCTGAAGCAAAGACGGTGAGACTACATCTTACATTCTTTGGACACATCGTCAGGAGGAGTCAGTCCCTGGAGAAGGACATCATACTTGGCAAAGTGGAGGGTCAGTGAAAAAGAGGAGGACCCTCAAGGAGATGGACTGACACAGTGGCCACAACAATGGACTTTAGCATAGAAACGATAGCGGGCATAGAGCAGGACTAGGCAATGTTTCATTCCGCTGCGCATAAGGTCAGCATGAGTCTGAACCGACTTGGTGGCACTTAACAGCAACATATTAAGACACCGATTTCTTGCATTTCCTAAGATTTTCTTGTTCCCCCCTCAGTTTTAAACTACAACAGCAATTAAAAATTAGCAATATTCTTACCTGAGAAAATTACTTGAACTAATTGTATTTGGAACTGCATTTAGCTATAAGAAAGAGACCCCCCCAAAACAGTGGTTCAAACAATTTGCTGGTTTTCTTTTCCTCTCACATTAGAAAAAGTAGAGAGGTAGACCCAACAAGAACTGGTGTGAGGGCTCCCTCATGCCTAGCTTTCTGCTTCCTGTTTGGCTATCCTCGGCCCCGTGCTCTTCGCAGCACCTTCCAGTTACAGCTCCTGACTCTGCCCAGGGTCAGTGACCGCACTCCAAGCAGGAAGAAGGGCAAAGGGAAAGGATCAAAAGGTGTTGCCAGCTGAGTCACCTCCTTTACATGCTTTCTTGGAAACTCTGCCAAAGGACTTCTTACATCTCATTGGTTGTAAGTACCAGATGACTACTCACAGTGTATTTTGTAGCTAGGCATCTTGCCACCAAAAATAAATCTGCATTTTATTAGTAAGAAGGATAAGGAAAATAGGTACACTTGTTAGGCAGCAAACATTCTCTGCCACAGTAATGGTCAAAAACTGCTGCAGTGAATGACCCTTTTTTGAAAATGCCACTTAGTAATGGATAAATGCAATCTAAAATCACCCTATTCTTATAACTGCCATAAAGCATACAACACCAAAACAAGTGAAAAAGAAAAGATCTAAAAGGTAGTACTCCAAAAATACTGCTATTCTTAGTTGTCCTAGAGTGGACTTTGGCTCACGGCAACCCAGTGCATAACCGAAGGAAAGGGAGCCTGGTCATGTGCCGTCTTCATGATCCTTGGATTGTTTGAGTTTATTGTTATGGCTATTTTGTCATTCTATCTCATTGAAGGTTTCCCTCATCTTCAGTGATCCCCCACTTTACCCATCATGATGCCCTTCTCTACCAACTGGTCCTTCCTGATGACACATCCAACGTATACTAGCCAAAGTCTCAAAAGATATTCTGTGATTCATAGGGTTTTATTGGCTAATTTTCAGAAGAAGATTGAGAGGTCTGTCTAAGCCTGGAAGCTCTACTGAAATCTGTCCACCAGGGGTGACCCCATTGGTATCTGAAATACTGGTGGCATACCTTCCAGCATCACAGCAACATAAAACCACCAAAGTCCAACAAACTGATAGGCAGGTGGTAGTCACTACTCATAACAGAGCAAATACAGGAAAAATTATAAAGGGTCAAATTAAAAGGATTTGCCTAAGACCCCACAAGTGACTTATGAAGATTAATAATACAGCCACAACCCACTACCATCGAGTCGATTCTCACTCATAGCAATCCTACAGGTCAGAGTAGAACTGCCCCACAGAGTTTCCAAGGAGCACTTGGCAGATTTGAACTGCTGATATTTTGGTTAGCATAGTCCTTAACCACTACATCACCAGGGTTTCCTACAGTATATATTAATTTACTGGGACCCATAAATGGAAATCTGGCTAATTTCAAATTATAACTATTCAAAGCTTTGAGCTTTGAGTTAAGCTAGTATTTTTAAATGATTTAAAAAAAAAAAAAAAACAGAAACCAAACCTGTTGCCTTTCAGTTAGTTCTAACTCACAGTGACCCTAAAGGAAAGAGTGAATCTGCATCATACAGTTTCCAAGGAGCGCCTGGAGATTCAAACTGCTGACCTCTTGGTTAACAGCAGTAGCACTTAACGACTGCATGACTAGGGTTTCCTTAAACCATCTAAGTGGACCTAAATTCTGTATATCCACAATCTGCTACCCACAATTATGAATTCCAAAAATCTTTAACTGCTGAAAGCCTTTTTCCAGTTACAGCATCCTCTTTGGTGGTAAAATCTGACCTGATCTGATGTGGGGCTACTTACAATCTTTATTTACCCCATTTGGTGTGAAAACATTAGCTTATTTGTGATGGGATGTTGTACCATATTATCTCTTTAAAATTCAAAAATATCTGAATACCAAAACACATCTTCCTTTACCTCACAATTCTATGAGGCAAAGATCTTCACTGTATTACCTAACTGGTTGCCTGCTTGATTTGTTTGTAGATTCCTATTACTATTAAGAAAATCCTTGTGGCATAGTGATTAAGTGCTATGTCTGCTAACCATGAGGTAAGCAGTTAGAATCTGACAGGTGCTCCTTGGAAACCCTTATGAGGCGGTTCTACTCTCTGTCTTACAGTCTTGCTATGAGTTAGCATTGACTCGACAGCAGTTGGTTGGGGTTTTGGGTGGGGGGGTGGCTTACTATCAGAGCTTATTCAAGAAATGGCTCATCATTCGCTTGGCCTAATTGCTTTTAAAAGTTTTCTGAGTCTTAGAATCTAAGTAGTTGAACTGGTGATTTCTGCCCTAGAGCACATGGGATTTGGGTTTGCTTATGACGGCACTTGGCTTGAGTTGGCTATGACTAGCTAGTAAATTTGTAGAGAATGTTTTCATTCCATTTAGTTCAAGTCTAGCTTTAATAAGCTTTCCACGTTTGTAAAAAGAAAATAAAACAGTATTTACTGAGCTTTGTTCAACTGATATGAAATATATATATATAAGCTTTTTTGAATTAAAAAAATCGGCATTATTACAGAGAAGTAGAAAACTGAGGTAAACAGTTGTCTGAATTCTGGCTTTTTTGGTTTACTAGTTACATTTTTGGAACCATGCTGGTGAGTGGTTAATAGGTCAGGTGCTAATCAAAAGATCAACAACATAAATCTACCACCTGCTCCTTAGAAACCCTGTAGGAACAGCTTTATCTTGTCTTACAAGTTTGCTTCGAGTTGGAATTGACTCATGGCTGTGGGTAATAGTTACATGTATTAGATATTAAATATTATTGTTGAATATTATTTATTGTTCATATTTATGAACTGAGTCATAATTAACATCTATAACTATGCTGATAAAACAGAGGTCTTTTAAAAAGTGATATCAAAATTCTTTGATATACCTCTGTGGTGCAAAATTGGCAGACGTTTTTCAGGGTTTTTGTTTGTTTGTTTGTCCCCATTTCACTTCATTGCAGCTTCTCCTTATCTTGTCAAAAACTTCCACAACCTCAAACTCTCACATTCTACTGTCTGACTAAAGCCCACTTGCTTAAATTCTCCCAACACTCCTCTGACCTCACTAAAAGTTCTGCGCACTGACCCTGCCACTTTCTCACTGTCCATTAGGCCCTGCCTCTTGTACATAATGAAGTTTGTCCTTTGAGGTTTTCCCTTACAGACACCTTCTCTGCTGTCTTACATGTTTACCAGAAATCTCAACCTTCTGAAATTTAAATATTCAACACTGCATCTCCACTTTTCGCCAAAAAAAAAAAAAAAGGCAATACATTAGATTGATTTCATTTTACATCTATGGACTCAAAACTTAGATACATCCTCACTACTCCTGTTATCTCACCACTTTTATCTCTCCAGTAGATTATCTTAAACCAGTTATTTCACAGCCTCTTCTCTTCCTTTATCCTTCCCATCCTTCTGTTCTGAGCTTTGCCTAACAGTTCATTAATATCTAGTGTCAGATGTAAACTCTCACATATTCCCATCACGAAATCTACAGACTTTCTCACACCTGTGCCTAGCATCTCTGTCTTGTCTACTGATAACAACTAAGCAAACATTCCCACCCTTCCAGTGATCGCCCCCATATATACTTTGAAATCCACCATCCCAATCCACTCAACATGTATACATACACTCCTTCATAGTCTTAGTTTCTCTTTCTTGCAGGTATTATCAATTCTTCCCTCTGCTGATTTATTACTAATGTATAAGCAAATCTTAGAAAATCTTGAAAAGTCCCTCTCTTATTCCACTTGCAGTCCCTTAGTTTCTAGCTAAAATGGGTTAACTGTAAATAGATACAAGGGAACATCAAAGTGTGATGAAAATGTTCTAATCAGGATTGTGATGATGGTTATGCAACTGTAAAAATTGACTAAAATCATTGAATTGCATGCTCATAATAGGTGAATTTTGTGGTATATAAATTATGTTTTAATTCAACTATTACCAAATAAGTAAAATATATATGTACACAACTAGATGTATAATGAAAATCGTCTTCTGTTTCCAAGCTTACCCCGTTAAGTTAACCAATGTTAATGTCTGGTATGTATCCTCCCTCAATTTCCTTTGTGCCCATTTAAATAGGGCCTCTGTTTACACAAGGGCTGGTGGTTTCAACCCATTCATTGGCTCCATGAAAGAAAGGCTTAGTGGGATCTGCTTATGTAACAACTACAGCCAAGTAAACCCTACAACACATGGGGTCATCATGAGTCAGAATGAACTTGGCAGCAGTTAGTTTGGTTTTGGTTTACAGCCTTGCAGACTGTGTAATTGCTCAGTTCCACTCAGTGGTGCTCCCTGTAGTTGGGCAATGTGGCTGCACAGCATAAATATATACGCACATTATACGAGTTAGGGTAGGCTAACAGGAAAATGACTAAATTTCTTACCTTCTCGTACAGCTAAGTGTGGCCATGATACTAATTTTTGACCCCTAGGATGTGAAAGGATGTTATCATGTAGTAGGCTCCAGAGAACTTCTACAGGAAATAGCATGTACCTTCTGTATTCTTCATCACTTCTTCCTTTTTGACACCTGGACATGAATGTTGCCGTGCTGGACCATGAGCAGTGAATCCCTGGCACCATGGAGCACCTCACCAGCACTGCACTGCCTTCTCAGACATTAATGTGAGGAAGACATAAGTATGTGACTTACTTAAGTCACTATTATTTTGAGTATTCTATCACTTATAGCTAAATTTATTCCTTAGTAGTAAGGCAGGGATAGAAATGGGAATTCTTGTTTTTTTATAAAACTGATATTATTATTCTGCAACATGCTTTATTCACTTAATAACATTATCATGAACACCACTCCAGGTTTCATAAATACTGAGGTACCTCATTTTAAAAGAGCTACATATATTGCAAGTGTGAGTTATATACTAATTGATGTATTCACTTCCTCTGGTCATGAACACATGAGTTGTTAGCATTATTGTAAACAATGCTTGAATAAACATCCTTTTATAGTTATTCTTCCATGTTTGTGTACGTGATCCTAAAAGTTGTAACACTAGATCACAGAATATAGCTATAATGTCAATAGACATTGTTAGATTATATCCCAACAAAATATTACAGCAATTTATATGTACACCAACGATATATAATAGTGTCAGTTTCCAGTATCCTTTCCAACATTGGATGTTATTCTGTTTTATTTTTGCCAGTTTAATAGAGAAAATACGACATCTCCATAATGCTTTTTTCCCCCTTTAATTTCACTACTAGTAAAAATGGAACTTGTTTTCCAATGTTTATTGGCTATTTGGATTTCTTCCTCTAAGAATTAAGTAGTTATATATTTTGCCCAGTTTTTTTTTTTCCATTGAATTGTTTGTTCTTATTGCATTTTGATTAAAGTTCAAACTCCTCTCCATGAGTTAAAAATCTCTTCAGGCTATCACTCCTGCCTACATTTCTGACCTCATCCAAAGCCATTTTCTCTTTCTCTCAAAAAGCTACAGTTACATTGGCCTCATTTTAGTTCCTGGAATACACCAAGCTCCATTCTGCCTCAGGGCCTTAGCACATGTTTTAACCTCTTCCTAGTCAGTTGTATCTCATGTATTTTTCACATTGGGCTTCTCATCCTTCAAGTCTACCTTCAGGATCACCTGTTTAGAGACAACTTTCTTAACACCTTACCTGCATGGGTCCTCCCCTGCTCTTCTCTAACACCACATCCTGTTTATTTCTTAGGTAGCACTTAGACCGTTTGCAATTACCCATGTTCGTTTGCTTGCGTATCTGTCTCCTCCCTAGACTACGAGCTCCAAGAACGAAAGAATTTGTCTGTTCACTAGTGGATATGGAGCACTAATCATCATGCCTGGCACATTCTAAGCTCTCAAAAACTAAACAAACAGCACAAGAATTACTCTATTTCTTTCATGAAATAATTTTTCCAACATATTGCACTGTTTCATCTCTACAAATATATATATTTGTGTGTAGATATTTTTTTTTTAAAAAAGACCCACTGTCATCAAGTCGATTTCGGCTAGTAATGACCCTATAGGATATAGCGAAACTGCTCCATTGAGTTTCCAAGGAGTGCCTCACAAATTCGAACTGCTGACTTTCTGGTTAGCAGATGTGACACTTAACCACTAGACCACCAGGGTTTCCAATGTATGTATACAGACACAGACATAGGCACAGACACACACACACACTCATGACACCTTTTTTTCATCTATTTGTCATAACTACGGTCTGAAAAACATCAGACAATTCTCCCACAGGAAGATATATAATTACAAATGTGCTTATTATGCAAAATACACGGAAGAATATTCCGAACTACAGGCAATAAAAATGTGTGTGTATATGTATATATATACACACATAAAAGTGTGTGTGTGTGTGTGTGTGTGTGTGTGTGTGTGTGTGTGAGAGAGAGAGAGAGAGAGAGAGAGAGAGAGAGAGAGGGAGGGAGGAAGGGAGGGAGGGAGAGAAAGAAAGTGCATATGGAGGAAGAAATACCGAAAAATGTAGGCAATTCCCCACCCCTTTCTCCATCCATTTCCTTTAAACCCTGGTGTATTCTTGGCTCACTAGAAATTTAATTGGCAAAGAATTTTATACCAAATGTCTTCAGTTAACACATATATGCAGTAGTTGACACATTACTATGTTTGCTGTCTTTTGTGACTTTAAATTTACAATCATAGTGTTGCATTCATTTAACTTTTTTTTTTCTAGTTTAGAGTTTGTCTTTATTTAAAAGCCTAGTTGTAACCACGGAATACCTGACTCAGCTCACAACTAGAAACAGCATCAAATTTCCCAGCCCACTTAATTTGAAAACCAGCCAAGATAGGTGAAAGACCTTATAAATATGTAAAGCAGGAAGTTCAAATTACAGGCAAGTAAATCTCTAGTGATTGATGTTCTTTTCAAAACAATTAAAAAAAAAAAACTAATTAAAACCAGCCCATTTCTAAGACCCCTTTACCAAAGGTTTCCCCTGAGTTCCAACTCGACACTGTACTTTTAGTGCTGTACTGTATTTATTTTGGATTTTCACCACTTCCTGGAGGCCAGGAGGAGGTACAGTGGGAGGATCCGAAAAAACTCAGCACCACAGCCATTTTGTTTGTAAGGCAGTGTGGCAGAATTCTGTTAGCCAGTCAGGGGATTTTGAAACACAAATTTCCGAGGAGAGGAAAAAAAAAAAAAAAGTTGATCTATTGTTTTTAATATACCCACTAAAATCATTATTTTCCATTTTTTTCCGCACAAATGGCAGTCATTATAGCCGACAAAAAATTTTTTTTTGTCAAGGAATTAAAGGTTTCCGAGCTAAAGGAATCACGAATTTTGTTCAAGAATGATTGCTTTCTTTAGCTATTTTAAGAAGTGAGATCAAAAATATTTTCATGGAATGAGTTTCTAAATGTCCATTTCTGTAACCAGATACATATTGATGATTTCTAAATGATAAACAATTTGCTTAAGAAAAGCATTATTTCCTGTTAAAAGACACAGAAGAAACGAGTGTTCCCCAAGACGTTAAAAAGGGGATTTTCCTCAGCTAAGCTAAAAGGCAGCCGTGAGCGCTATTGTTTTGCAGTGTCACTTAATAGCGAGCCTAGACTTTTGTCATTTGGGTGGCTGTGCTTTTAAAAGCCCAGTGTAAAATGGCACACACACCGCATTTTTTTCCGAGCTGCAGGAGGCGGGGGGAGCCGGGGGATAGTGCAGGCTGTAGGGACACTGCCCTCCTAACCAATCAGAACACGCCTGTTTGCCATTGCAAAGTTGTTAACCCCAGAGTCTTCTGGCTGCCACTGCCTCCTCTGCTTCTAATCTTCTGTGGATATTTCTCCGATTTTTCCCAAACGTCCACAGATCCTGGGGGAAGCCACCCCATTCGACCACCGATCATGGAAGAAAGTCTTACTTTTTATTTACCAAATATTTTAAAGATGTTTGAAGATCCATATGCTGCACGGAGGCTGTTTCTAAGGACACAAGTATCCAGCCTATATTGTTACAATTATTTCTCACGAACTGGCTTCCTCGCTGCCTACACTAATGGTAAGTTTGTAATTTTAAACATTTATGTCATGAAGTCTTTGAATGAGCCATCGGATAAAAAGAATTTTCATTGTGTTTCCTCTAACGAAAACCAATCTTTGTATTTTTCTTTAGCTTTGATCTCTACGCATTCCGCCTAATCTTATCTGGTTAATTTTTACCCAAAGAAAAGAAAATAGTTTTTGTTGTGGTGGTTAAAGCTAGATATTTATAATATAAATTCTACTTTAATTATTGTGAACTACAAGGGAACTGAGATATTTCAAGATGGATTTGTTTTGTGCCAGCAACGTTGGTAATGCCAAATATGTGCATATCCTCTTTATAAAAATTATGTATTACCTAATTTGTACAGGATTATGTTTTCAGCAAACTGTGGATGTAGTTTCAATAAATAAATAAATAAAAGGCCTATTGTGGTTCTCATGATGGATCACTTGGATACAAACTACAGGAAAGCTGCCCTTGGTATAATGAAGGTGGAGATTGACATAGCCGGGTTTATGTTAAGTTATGGCTGTTACTAAATAGTGGTTCTTTTATTTGCTGATCGGCTCTAAACTTACATTCTCAGATACTATTTTTTTGAAGCTTTTCATTATATAGCCTTTACAGATCTATCCTGATTCTCCCCAAAAAGGTGCATTTGGGAGACATTTTGTAATTTGGGGTATTTTTCTGATTTTTTTTTTTTTTTTCTTTTTGCACACGGTGGGAGATCTTTTTTGTTTTGCATTGATCTGTGTTGGTGGCGCTGTAGTGCTCCTCAACAATTTATGTCAGTTTCACTAAAAGAGAAAAGGAGAAAAAAAAAGAGGTGGGGCAAGATTTGATCTATTATCTTATCCCTTTATTTCCTCAAAGAAAGTTGAATTTGTTGAGGGGAAATGATTCGCTTGTATTACCTAAATGTTTTCTGCGAACTGTGAACTGTGGATGAGAGCAGACATGTTGTCACAAGCAGTCCAAGGAATATCAGCGACAGGCATGCAGTTGGCAGTTTTGTTTTATCTCATCTCATTTATTATCTCTAGATCAGAATTCTTCAATAATAAGCTTTTTGTTAACACTCTCCTTCCTCAGTAATTATTTTATTTTTCTTATGTTGTAAAATCACACGTGTCATATGTCTTTTCAGTTTAACAAAATTGTTGAGTTTTAGTTCACTGAACATTGTAAAAGTTGAATTTCATTTTGATCCTAGGGTTTCTTAGAGAACTGTTCTAAGTTTCTTTTGAGGATTTTCTAGTAGTTTGATGCATAATAATGCCTACATTGTTGTATTTTGAAATGTTATTTCAATTGAATTCATGTATTTCCTTGTTTTTTAAAAAAACAAATATTTTGGACTAAGATAATCTCTTAAGAATATGTGTTTTACTGCTCTGACTTTCAGAATATTCATAGTCACATATCTAAGTGCAGGATTAGATCTTTTCAATCTTTGTTCTTATTGAGAGTTCTCTGATTGGAGAATATGAGATTTAGGCCCAAAGCCTACCAAGAACAAAAATGTATTAGGGTATGACATAGGTTTTACTGACCTATGTAAATATTTCAGTTACTTAAAAAGAATAGTAAGTATATACTTCTTTTGAAAAGAAAGTGGGAGGAATCAATGATTGTACTTTAAAACATATTGTTTTGCCAAATAAAATAAAAATGACTGAAATCACATCTCAGACTACCTTTCCATGTACTTTAGTACATTATTTCCTGAGACAGTGAAAATTTAAGGAGTTATTAATAAGTGATTTTATTCTCTTTGAAATATATAAATGCACATTTTACTATTTAATCATTTAAATTTTTGATGCAAAAGGACCTGTAAAATTGATTAGGAGCAGTATTTCTGATTTTTGTCCTCTTATCTGTCTTTATAGGACTTCTCCTTGAACTTCAAAAACAATTAGGTATTATGCTAATTTTTTTATGCTAGACTATAAAAAATGTGAAAATGTTTATTGTAACATTTCATCTATTTGGAAAATTTAGATGCCCACATCAAGACTGGTTTTTGGCACTATAGATTATTTACAGAATGAAGTACTGCAGGTATAAATATTTTATCTAATCTTCTGGTTATGCTGGAGAGTTTAGTTGTCTCAAGTTAATTTACTGACAAATATATACTTTCCAACATGTTTTTTGTTCAATTATTCTGTTATTCAGAAAGGTGGTATTTTCTGACTTATTTAATCTGCAAAAATTACAAATACTTGTATGGTGTAGTTCCTTTTTTAAAAAACAAACTGATGCTCTGAAGTCCCTATGTAGCTATGCAATGCTCTTTGTTCTCCTGCATCCTTGACTATTACATCATTGATTATGAAGTAACCATTATAGTTAAACCTTCACTTTTAAAAAGCATCTGTAGATATTTACAGTAAAGACATACTTCTATATTAACTTAAAATATCACTATGTAAATAAGGAGGTATAAATTTATGAAGCAAAAGCAAATCACTATTTTACATTATTCTCCATTTTTAAATCCACCTTGTGCTTCATTTCAGCTCTTGATTCTTTGGAAGTTAATTCTTTTTTTAATTGATAACATTTTTACAGACATTTAGTTCATGAGTTTGCTGTGATTATGATTAGAATTATTTTAATAAATTATGCTTTTTATCCTGAGGAAAGTAAAAACCTTTTGTTTATTAAAGGCTATATATAGAGAACTAACTCAATTTTCCATGGTAACAGTTGCTAGTTCATGAACAATTAACACATTTTTTAATCCTACAATGCCACTTCACTCAATAATTACACAATTATTTCTTTCTTGCACATCACTTTGTCAGAGATACTAACAAGTAGCACAATCGACTATACTAAAATGTCACATTTTTTTTTCCACTCTGCCCATCCCTCTCTTTGAAGGAGGGGTTAATAAAAACAGGTTGCAGAAAGAAAACAAAATGATGTCAAAGACATGGAGAATCTGCAAATCAAATTCTAAACAATTAGCCTCAGAAAACTAAACTTCAAAATACAAATCTTGATCAATAACAGAAATAAACTGAGAATTATGCTAAAACCTAATAAAATGAACCAATATCATTTCATAATTTATTAATCTGTATTCATTAATATTGCTAAAGACTGAGGAAATTACCAGATTAGCCAAATTCATTTGGAAAGAAGGGGTAACAAAAGAAGAAACAAAATTTTCAAAAATATTAAGATGACTGAACATAAAATGCTGAAATTAGTAGCAAGGACCAATCTAATATACTTTGGAATTAACTTTCTTTTTTTCTCTCCCCTGCCCCTGAGATCAGATTATTTTCTTCTTCTTATTTTTTAATTGTGCATTAAGTGAAAGCTTACATAGCAAATTAGATACCCATTCAGTAGACTATTGAATGGAATGGGTATCTAATTTGGCATTGGTTTATTCCCCACAAAGTACCTGTTAAGTCTGTATTTCCATCTTAGGTTCCATTTTTCCTTTCATCCTGAATTCTGAAATTCCTTAAAAGGAGAGAAAAAAAGCTAATCTTTCTTTTCTTATAGCCACCAAGTCCAATGCAAATCTGCAATCATGTGTGTTCTAATTCTGTCCATTTCTCTCTCATGCATGTATATGTTTGCTATTTCTTGGAGATATCACTTTCCATGAGACTATATAGATATCACTATGCTCAGCATAATTTTGCAAAGAAAGAGAACCAAAACCAGGTGAAACCTGTTGCTGTCAAGTCGATTCCAACTCACAACAACCCTAAAGGACGGGAGTAGGACTGCCCCTGTAGGGTTTTCAAGGAGTGGCTGGTAGATTTGAACTGCTGACTCTTTGGTTAGCAGCCAAACATTTAACCGCTATGCCACCAGAGCTCTAAAGGAAGAGAAAGGGGAAAATAATACACAAAATGGAGATTTGAATTATGACTTTGTTTTTCTATCGTTCCAAA
The DNA here is from genome assembly GCA_028571685.1 of Heterohyrax brucei. NCBI lineage: Eukaryota > Metazoa > Chordata > Mammalia > Hyracoidea > Procaviidae > Heterohyrax > Heterohyrax brucei. The sequence continues at coordinate 15,598,971 of CM053142.1, read as the reverse complement.
ATAATTCTCAAATGAACAACCTAAAGGGAAAGTGAAATAAAGATAATGATTTCTTTATGAAAAAGATAAAAGTTGTATTTTAGGCCTCATTTGTTCAGCACATATTTTTATTATGGAGTTTTTTAGTCCCCGCCTCCCTCCACCCCCACACACATACACCTAGCCAAGCCACATACACCTATTATGTCCATTATGCTGAGATACTTGGATGTGATATTAAGAAAGGCAGCAAGGATCCTTGCCTTCGTGGAGTTCGTAGTCTAATATCATTTAAAGTTCTAAACCATTAAAACCATTGCCACTGAGTCAATTTGGACTCATAGCAACCCTATAGGACAGAGCAGAACTGCTCTATTGGGTTTCCTGCACTGTCAATCTTTGCAGAAGCAGACTACTACATCCTTCTCCTGTGGAGTTGCTGACGCAATCGCCAACCGTCAGTTAGCAGCCAAATGCTTTAACCACTCTGCCACCAGTGCTCACCAAAATTTGAAAAGAGGCTTTTAAATCTGTGATCTCAGATGTGCAAGATTCTCATTTGGGAAAGAAAGCTGAGTTATATTTCTAGAGTAAAAAATGTTTTAATGAAATCTATTTATATAGAATCTGACAAAGTCCTTCTATTCAACCATTATTTGGGCACCAAATAGTCATACACTGAGAGAGTAGGGTCCTCAAATTTTAGACATACACCTGATGGATTCTACAATAACTTGATGGTTACCCAAAGCGTATTACTATTTCAGAGTGAGAAAAAGAATGTGAATTTTTTTGCTTGAGAAGAGAGACTAAGAAGACAGTCTAATAGTAGTAGTTTGGGACATAACCTCATGACATCTATTTGGAGAAAAAGAAGCTGATAGAGCATTACTTTGTGCATTATTCTCACACTATCATGAAATAAATGTCAGTGTAAATCATGAAGATAAAGCAGGGAAATAAAACTGTTGAAGGGTTATATTAGAGTTCAATATTTGCTTTTGTTTTAATTTTTCATAATAGTGTATAATGGTATATACATGCATGTATCTACAGCAGAAGTTTTTAATAAAAACAAACATTGTAATATATAAAGATTACATAATTTCTGTACAGATGAATTGGTGAAGATGGAAATACTCAAGAAGGGTTATCTATATGTGGTTTAAGGTAACTTTAGGAATAAAGTAACCAAATTATTTTCTCATAGAACCAGTTTATCCATACTGAGTAGGCCAAGACATCATTTAGTCGGGTTTCATGCTAACACAGAACCCAACTGATAGGGTCAGAAATAATTAAGACATTTATTATTTCACCTAAATTAGTAATCAGGAGGCAAGCCAGCTTAAGATTTGATTCAATAGTTCAACCATGATAGAGTCCATCATTTTATATTACCATATTGTTATCTTCCCTTATAGTCACAAGACGGCTGCAGCTCTGAATATCACATCAGATATTACAGTTTACACAGACAGGAAGTGAAGAGAGTTTCTCTTGTATGTATCTTTTTATAAGGGAAACTCCCAGAAGCTGTAGAGTACGTTGTTTCTTACAGTTCACTGGTCAGATTTGAAAAACTTACTTATGCCTAAACCAATCAATGATGAGGAGATTGAAATTACAATGATTAATTTGGTTAAGAAAGAGGTTTTAGAAGGGGGAACAATTGCTGTATTTCTAGTCCTCAATCTAGCTAGCTCTTATTTGCTTTGAATAAACTTTAACTGCTTTGTATAAACATTTTTGAGTGATGAAATATTAATATCTGTTTTCATGGAGACCAGACTGGTCACCAAAAAAAAAAAAAAAAAACAAAACCCAGTCCCTCTGCAGTCAAGTCCACTCTGAATCATAGTGGCCCTGTAGAACACAGCAGAGCTGCCCAGTAGTGTTTCCAAGCCTGTAAGTCTTTATGGAAGAAGACTACCACATCATTCTCCCTTATAGCAGCTGGCAAGTTCAAACCACCAAGGTTTTGGTTAGCACCAATGGCTTAATATCTGCACCACAAGGGCACCTTGGACTGGCTTGCTGGGTAAATTAGAGTCTAGGGTCGCTATAAGTCAGACCTGAATCAACAGCAGTGGGTTTGGATTTTTTGTTTGTTTGTTTTTTCCTTCTTTTTGGTTTAGGTTCCTGCCTCTATACTAAATGCTACCTTTGTTATCACTGTTTTACAGACAAGGAAACTGAGGCTTAGAGAGGTTTACATACCTAAGATTTGCCCCGGACTACACACTAGTTAATAAAAAAAGCTAGATTTTGCACCTAGGCAGTCTGAAATCAGGGCTTTGTATTTAAGGACTCTTCTATGCTATCACATTAAATATTTGTAAAGTTGTCTTCTGTAAAATGTACACATTATTACAGATCTTAAATTTACTGTGCGGTAATACTAGGAGTCCATGACTGGCCTAAGCTCACAACTGCTGTTTAAATTTATCCTCTTGTGAATTGCTTTATAAATACAATAATGTTTCACAAAATAAGTAATTACACTCCTAATTTACATGTCTGAGTTTTTTGCATGTTGAATTTGCTTAAAGTACACTTGTATGGCATTTCCTTTCTCCAGGGACATCTCAAGAAATTCTTTCAGAAGTTGAATTTTTGTAGGAAAAAAAGGACCAAAGGCTTAGAAATCCAGTAAGGCCTTGTTGAAGTAGATAATTCACAAGTTGTAACATTGGGTCCAAATAGAATACTGGGCTCTATTTCACAATTTAAAAGGCCAATTTTATGTACTAAAATGTTTCAGCCTATATCATATTTGGACTATATGGAAATTTCCCCCTGTAGGACACATTACGGGGCTCCTGTAATTGAGGTCAGTGGGTCTCAAACACTAGCGAGCATCAGAATCACTCAGAGTGTTAATTAAAACATAGATTCTAGGGGCCCACCCCAAGGGTTTCTGGTTCTGTAGGTCTGGAATTTAGACTGAGAATTAGTACATCTAACAAGCTCCAGAAAACCGTGGTGGTGTAGTGGTTAAGTGCTACATCTGCTAACCAAAGGTCAGCAGTTCGAATCTTCTAGGTGCTCCTTGGAAACCCTATGCAGCAGTCCTGTTCTGTCCTATAGGATCTGCCCTCTGAGTCAGAATTGACTCAGTGGCACTGGGTTTGGTTTCTGGACTTGGTTTGGTTGTTTTGGAATAAGTTCCCAGGTATAACTAATGCTGCTGATCCAGGGGCCACCTTTCGAGAACCACTGCTGTGATGAATTATACTGTACCTGCAATAATTAACATTTTGGCTTTGAAATATGGGTCATGAACTTCAAATGGGTGCCATTTAATATTTGGTAAATACATAAACACATACATATTGCAATATTAAATATAATGGTCAGGGTGTTGTTGAACAATATGGTAGCCATACTGTTGGGTGCAATCAAGTCATTGTTGGGTGCCATAGGGTCAATTCTGACTCATAGCGACCCCATGTGACAGAATGAAATGACGCCGTAGGACTTTCTTTGCTGTAATCTTTATGGAAGCCAATCACAAGGTCTTTCTTCCACAGAGGGGCTCGGTGGGTTCAAACCAACAACCTTTTGGTCAGCAGCCAAGGGCTTATCTTTCATACCACTAGGATTCCTTGATGGTCAGGGTAGCTTCATCGAAAAAGTAAAAATTAAGCCAAGCTCTGAAGAAAGGCCATTATTATGCCTAGCTTTGATATCACACTTGAGATTTATTTGCCAACAATTCACATTAGTGCGTATTTTTAACATTTTTTTTGAAGAATAGCAATCCATAATTTAAAAAGTATTTTTAAAAGTGGCAAAAACAGTATAACTTAGTTTTGCTCACTAGCAAGTTACATCTGAAAATGCCATCTGTGTCTGGGGAATTTTGCTTTTTTTTCTCAAGACTTTATCCCACCAACTACTAATGTTCCACAGTGATTAATAGAGCGTGGTTTCAGTGAGTCTGGGAAGGGGTGCCTGCCATGCCAATGACCTATATTTAGCTCTGTAACTCAGGCCCAATCCACTGGAAACTCTCCACACAGAGGTCACAAACTCAAGTTGAGAAACACTATAATATGCCAGGAAGTGACGAGGACCTTTTCCAAGGTTTAATTGCTTCCCTGCTCCGTATTTAAGCTCTAATACTTAGAAAGTTTTGTTCTGAAGGCCTTTGTTCATTTTTCATTAAAGTAGAAAGTCCAGAAAACAAACTGCCAAGCTTAAAGAGAAAAAAAGATCAGCAAATTATGTGTCCTTACCATTCCTAGAAGCCAAAATAAGCTTCAAACTACCCTTGTGTATTATTGAAACTCTAGGCAAGAAGCTAACATGGAGGACCCTGAAGTTACGAGTTCTACAAGTCTGGGACTTCGGAAGTCCAGTATCAGAGTCTAGCTCCTACTCTCATGTGATTCCTTAATTTAAATCTGGCTTAATGAAAACTAAAAATGTAATTCCTGGGTCACACTAACCATATTTCCAGTGTTCCATAGCCATACATGGCCATAGCTAATGGCTACCGTATTGTTCAGTACAGATTTATGGAACACTTCCTTCATTGCAGAAAGTTCTCATTGACCAGTGCTGGTCAAGACCGCCCCTGGGTGCTCCAGACTAGGATAGGCTCAGACTGTTGCACCAGTGTTGTCAATTCTCCTTAGATTTAGAATCACTTAGAAACTTAGAAAGAAACAGAGACAGCCAGAAAGAAGAGAAAACATGTGGTCCCCCTCCCAGAGATTCCAATTTAATTGTTCTAGGATTGGGGGGTGGCCTCAGTTTAAGTATTTTCCAAAAGCCGATTGTGAGATTCTAATATGCAGCCAGGGTTTTGAATTGCTAAAGTCTACAGACAGATTAATGGACATTAAAGAAGCCACTACACCAAAATTTTGAAGGTGTTGGGAGACTAGCTCTGCTATCTCTCATCTGCATCTTTCAAAAGTTACAATCTACCTCCTAGGAAATGAGGGAGATGCAAATATAAAGAAACAACTGGATAGTCAAGTCTGTTTCCCTGGGTGAAGACTGTCTTCCAAACTCTAACTTTAGCTGGAATAAAAGCTGCCCTATAGCACCTTGCAAAAATGGTAGGGTAAAGACATGTGACTTCCTCTAACCTCACAAAGGAGAAGGAAAATCAAGATCCAAACAGCACGAAGCTGATTCCTACGAGGTAGATGTCAAATGTACTTTCACACCAATTCTCATAACCGACCGTCCCTGCCACAGCACTCTTTACTTCTCTGCTGGGTTCAGTAATTGCAATAGCCACACAACTCAAAAACCATACTGGTAGTTACACGGCTTTTTAAGGGAAGTAACAGGTTACAAATCAGGTTACAAATCAGGATACCGTTCTTAGGTCAGTCAGGACAGCCTCTTCTCAACCATGCCCACAGGCAGGCCTTTCTGACCCTCACCCTTTCTCCTGCTCGGGCAAGTGTTACAAAGCTCTTTACCTTAGCTAGGAAGGGCTCAGAGGCACCCCCACTCCATTAATAAGCCTTGGCTTGAAGGCATTCACCTTTCTCACTCTGTGGGCCTGGAAGCTAACTGTGCTAGTCTCTTGGCTTTGCTGCCTCTGCTACCCCTGTTTCTGTGCCACTGCTTTTTGCTATTTTGCCATCTCTGGTGTTACAACTTTCCCTATCTCCTGAGCCTGAGAGGACCTCAGTGCAGGGACCGCAGGTCCAAAGGATGAGTTCCACTCCCATGCCTTCTTTAGCTGTCTGCATCTGGGATGGCTCATTTGAGGCATGACAGAATGGCAAAACTGACCAGTCGTCTCGCTAGGACTCTGTGACTTTTTTTGCATGGCATCACCCGCACAAGGATGCCATGCATCTTACACTTGCACTATTACCTAGTTATCTGCTTGGTGGACTATAAGCAACCTGTTTGTATATTCCCACCTGATCATTTGGTGGAAATTTATAAGACCATGGCTAGAAAGACCATGTAAAGGCACCCACCACACACCTCTTCAGTCATTTTTTTTCTGGCTTCAGGAATGAGTTGTGTGCATTGAAGGACTCAAACCCACTGCTGTTGAGTTGATTCCAACTCATAGTGACCCTACAGACATTGTAGAACTGCCCCATAGAGTTTCCAAGGAGCACCTGCTCAATCTGAACTGCCAACCTTTTGGTTAGCAGCTGCAGCACTTAACCACCGTCCCCAGAGTTTCCACTGAATGGCTACTCAAATTTAATATTATTAAAATATGTGTGTGTGTGTGTGTGTGTGTATGTATATACATACATACATACATACATATTAGCATACAAACACATACATACATATGAAAGTTTGTTAGGCACATATCTAAAAGCTGTTTTCAAATCTTAACCTATATGTGAATCTCACAACTTTTAGAAATCATGGTCTTCTAAATAATACTTGATCTTGTTCAATACTTGTAAAAATATTGAAACATTAAAGGGAACTGAAGAATCACCATATTTAAAAGTTAAATTTATTAGATTCGTGTAGCTTATTTAAGTTCTTAAAAATGTTTACTAAATACTGAAGGGGGCATCGGTTTGTAGAAAATTTCTAAATATGGTTTAAAATGGTGGGCAGTGTTTAATTTACTAATTTTGTAACTCTTTCTGGAAACAGCCATTGTGCACAGCGGGAAGGTGGCAAGTTTGTGAACTTAATAGTACAGTTACCTGTGAGGGAGTTTTTAGCCAGTACACAAATAAGTGTATTGGAACACCCTCTCTACTCACCTGATCTGGCCCCCAGTGACTTTTTTCTTTACCTAAAGACAAAGGAAGTATTGAAAGGAAGACATTTTGATGACACTAAGGTCATTGTGGGTAATATGACAGGTCTCATGGCCATTCCAGAAAAAGAGTTCCAAAATTGCTTTGAAGGGTGGACGTAGGCACTGGCATTCCTGCATAGCTTCCCAAGGGAAGTACTTCAAAGATGACAATAGTGATATTCAAGCAATGAGGCATGCAGCACTTTTTCTAGGATAAGTTCATGAACTTAATTAGCAGTCCTTGTATGTAAACCTAGTAGTTCTACTTAAAACTGTAAATCTGATAATCTCTTCACTGCATTAGGTCTAGTGTTGTCAAACACTACAGCTACTTAATACTATAAAACATGCAAAGATCAATAAACACACAATGTATTTTTTAAATTTCTGTGTTTAAATCTTTCATGAGTTAAAAGATAGCTGCTAAGAAGAAAACAGTTATGCATCATGAAACAATTTTCAATGCTGTCTTCCCAAGTGAATTTTTCAGTCTGCCAGCTCTGTTGAGGTTTCTTGAGGAACAAACAAAATTTTGGTTGTTGTACAACTGGATCCTTGTCCGAGATACTTGTGAGATTTGCTGAGCCTTATTTATAGTCACTGCATTTTAAACAAAGGGGGAGGGTATTCACAAGACCTCTTTCCCTTAGAAGTATAGAAAGGGCTATGCTAGCACAACAGTTATTTACTCAGCTGCTAACCAAAAAGCTGGCAGTTTGAACCCATCAAGGAAGAAAGATGTGGCACTCTGTTTCCATAAAGAGGGCAGCCTTGGAAATAATATGGGGCAATTCTAACCTATCCCTTAGGATCACAGTGAGTTGGGAACACCTCAAATGCAACCTTTTTTACTTCATTTTACTTCCCTTAGGTGAGAATCATATCTTCACCTATATACCTCAAATGCAACCTTTTTTATTTTGTTTTACTTCCTTAAGGTGGGAATCATATCTTCACCTATTTTCCAATCAGGTTAATCTCCACCCAAGTGACTAAATCAGTTGCCGTAGTATTTGGCTTGGATTTTGCTTTATTTTTTTTAATCTTAAGAGCAGACATGAACTTTTCTTTCTAAATCTAGAGACCTTTGAACTTGGCAGAATCTCTCATTCTTTCACATTCTGTCTTGGAGGATGGTCAGTCCTTAGAGATGCTGATGGGATGCCGAGTCTCTTTCTTGGCTTTTTCTGACTATATGAGCACGTTACCAAGGTTATTCTATGGACAAAGTTTTTAAATTACAGAGCAGCTGGCCAGAGGCCTAACCATACCCATTTTTACTGAAACCATTGTGAGAAGACTTAATTACACATTTCAGGTTCTGAACTTTGCCCTTTACTACCTGTATAACCTTGAACCAATTACTTAACTACATAGATCCGCAGTTTTCCTGTCATTATGTCAAATGACAAATTACCTCTCTCATACAAGCTGTTGTGAGAATACAGTGAGTTAATACCTCTAAAGCGCCCAGAATAATACCTGATGCATTCTAGGCACTCCATATATGCTCCAAATTCATTTTTGTAGACTAGCTTTCAGAGATCAAAGTGAGCCTTATACAACATGATGGGAATTAAAAACCTCAGCCCGTGCAGATGTGTGGATATTTTAGTCTTAGAGGGTCTCTCTGGGATAGGTTATTATCTCTCTTGCACTGCTGTTAAAAGTTACTGAGTCAGATGGTATTTCCAAGAGTTAAGGTGCTTTTATTTTCTGCTTTTCACTCATTAAATAAATCTTTGTTGAGTTTCTATGATATTAAAAAAACAGAAACAAAAAAACACTGTGATGAGCCTTTTAAGGTAAATGAAAATTAGTAATGGCCCTGTTCTTCAAGGAGTTTATAGTCTTACCTTTTTCTTTTTTTTTTTTTTTAGTGTTTATTCAGTACATGGACAATACCATTGTGCTAATTATTTTAATTTATTACACAGAAATTCCTTGGCCCCTTTTCAGCGAGAATATCAGATTATTTCTTTAATTACTGGGAAGAAAAAAACTATTTGCCGTTGAGTCAATTCCACCTCATAGCAACCGCGTAAGGCACAGTAGAGTTGCCCCATAGAGTTTCCAAGGAGCATCTAGTGGATTTGAACTGCCAACTTTTTGACCTGCAGCTGTAGATCTTAAATATGACACTACCAGGATTTTCTCTTTAATTACCAGACTTAATTATTTTGATAATTTCTGCTTCAGCCTTCATTTTGAAGTTTACACCTTTCATTTCTTAGTTACCTCAAATTACTATTTTCCAGTTCGAATGATGCACTTAATAGGCTACATGATTGCCTCAGATCACACTGACCACTCTTAAGGTGAAAAAATACTTGCTGCGGTGTCCTGTAAGAGCCTTTTGTTTAGATGTCAAGTGTTGCTAGTTCATTACTAACAAAGTATAGCCTCCTTGACTCACTCATTGAAAACAATCTTTCTGAGGGTAACTTCCAAGACCTTACCTCACCTGTACTCCTCTTAAGGGCTTTTCTGTACTATGTAAATACAGAGTCTGGAAATATTAAAAAAAATACATATCTCAAAACAAATTATCTTTTCTCAGCATTTTTACATTTTAAAAACTTTATGCAATCCCCCTTTTTTTTCTTTTTTTATGTCAACTATAAAGAATTAAAGAGAACAAGAAAAAGTGGCCTTTGGGAATTAGGATGAACTGTATGGAGAAGACAGCTTTTGACCAAAGCCTTGAACCAAAAAAACCAAACCCAGTGCTATCCAGTTGATTTCCAACTCACCAGCTTCCCTATAGGTCAGAGCAGAACCGTCCCACAGTTTCCTAGGAGCACCTGGCGGATTCAAACTTCCGACTAGACCACCTACGACACCAGGGTTTCCAGATCCTTGAAGGAGAGTTCAATTTGCAACATATAGAAATTGAGAGAAGACATTCCAGATTAAAATAAATAAATAGCAGAATGAACATAGGCAAGCAGGAAAGAAAATAATGCAGCATTCGTAAACCTAAGTTAGAAGTGCGTGGCCAGTCAGCTTTGATGTCCGAGGGCTAGAAACTGGGGTCGACAGACCGGTAGATACAGCCTGGAACCCGCACGGTCTCAAATGCCAGCTTGTGGAATCTAGAGTTTACAATGTATCAGTTTAAATGCTTCTGTTAACTGGCCAGAAAATGATCATGGGATAAATAGGAGGAAATGACCTCCCTCGTTTGTTACTCGTTTATCCATTAGCCTCTTGGAGGAAAGCCTCAACAGCATGGATTTCCAGCCGTTTAAGTTTTTATAGGGAGAGTAAAAAGAAACAGGAAGAGTGTGAGAGCTGCGGATACTTATTTTAATAAGTGTGGACACTGAGCAGCAGGGGGCAGCATGAGGGCACGTAAAAGAATTGCGTGTTTAACATTTCTTGATAATTATGACTTTACATGTATGAGGCTACATAATTAGAAAAGAAAAATAACTCGACATTTAAAATGATTTCAAATTACTTGATTTAAAATAATTTTAACGTAACAAAAACAATTGAGAGAATGATACTGTCATTTATTCTTGAGAACAGAAATGGGTCATTCTCTACTGATCTCCTTTCAAATGAGTAGGAACTCAATGTTTGATGTAAATATGTGAAATTCAATTGAAATACACATCTTTCTATGACATTTTAAGATTCCACTCTGTAAGTATGTCTGTTAAACCTATTGACACCGAGTCGATTCTGAGTCATTGCAACCCTATGGAGAAACTAGTAAAACAGTGGAAAAATTACTGAAAATAAACATTTTAGTTAAATAATGAATTTTAAATTTAAGATACAATCCATTTCACATACTCAAATGTATGGAATTTCTAATTTTAGTTTTTGGTGGTTATGAAATTTTGGAACTTCTGAATGTATTTTTTTTCTTTATCCCTGAAATTCAAAAGTATCTGGACTAAACGAGATTTAGTAAAATGGCCTTTTCCTCCACTTGTTAAAAATGTGGATGATTGGTAATATTCGGGGTGCAAAATTGTACCTTTCTATCTAGTTTTTTTGTTTGTTTGTTTTTCTGCTGTGGAATTTGTCATTGTGAAGGCAACATTACACCTTCCCATGTGTAGCAAAGATAGTGTCAACCTGTTTCACACTCTGTACTCTTAGGAAAAAACTTCTCTCCCTCTGTCTTGGTTCCTTCATGATTCTCTCAGTGTCCATCATATATGTTTATGAGGTTGTGATCACTGTGTGACTTGCCCTTTTTTTATTTCCTTGTTCATTCCTATGTTATATGCTTAGTTCCATGCTTTAATATAACACTTCATACTTACCACTTTAAATGGCCAAATAAATTGATGGTCTTCTTATCCCACAATTATTAAATACTGATTTCCATGATTTTCTGAATGAACATCTGAATTGAAAAATATTTTTGTGTAAGGTAGCTTCATGTGAAAATTAGTTATTATTATAAAAAAAATGAAATTCAGTTAATTTGTAAGGTAAATTTGTGAAACATGAGTTATATATTTGATTTTAATCATTTGTAAATCAGAGTATAAATATATCAAATTATTTTAAATGTTACCTTTCAAACAAGGGTATGCTTTGTGTATGTATCCTATTTGTCTTTACAGTTCATTAAGGACAATGACTGTATCTTCTTTTACCTTTTTTCATCTGATATCATTCATAATGCAATCCTTGCACAAAAACGTGCCCAATAAATAGACATTAGGAATTTTGGTGGAGTATAGGAAACAATCTGAATTTCCTGTTGTAAGATTTAAATGTATTCTTTCTGTATTTTCATCATACTTTCTACAACTGGTTAAACTGTAGCAGTTGTTATTGCTTTAGGGTTTTTTTTTTTTTTTTAGTTTTTTGTTGTTTTTTAAATGCTTCAACAATCATTACATAGAAATCTAGCCTTTTCCAGTGAAAGTATCGAGTAATTGAAGACTTTAATTACTAGAGTTGATTATTTCGATTATTTCTGCTTTAGCCTTTATTTTGAAGTTTGTGTCTTTCCTTTCATAATAAATTCCAAATCCTTATTTTCCAGTTATAATGAAGTACTTATAAGCTACATGGATTACTCAGATCATAATTGATAACTCTTAAGGAAACCCTGGTAGTGCAATGGTTAAGTGCAGTCCAAATCTGCCAGGTGCTCCTTGGAAACTCTATGGGGCAGTCCTACTCTGTCTATGGGGTCGCTATGAACTGGAATCAACTCAGTGGCAGTGGGTCAGTTTTAAGGCAAAGCTTGGGAAACTCTGGTAAGTAGTGGTTCAGAGCTAGAACTGCTAACCAAAAGGCTGGCAGTTCATATACACCAGGTACACCTTGGAAACTTTATGAAGCAGTTCTTGGAAACTTGATGGCAACAGGTTTGGTTTGGGGTTTTTGTTTGTTTGTTTTGTTTTTTTTTAGACAAAGCTACTTCCTCCAAGCATCTTTAGTTCAGCTGTCATTAACTCATAACTAACTCTAGCATCGACTCTCTGACTCTGTCACTGAAAATGATCTCCATGAGTGTATCTTCCAAGACTTTGCTTTTATACTTATCTCAAGAGCGTCCTATACTATTTAAATGTATGTTGTTGTTGTTGTTACATACTTTAGTGTCAGTTCTGGCTCACAGCAACCCTGTATATACCAGAACAAAATGTAAATGTATAGTCTGGAAGTCATTTCTATAGAAAGCATATATCTCAAAATAAATTATCTTTTCTCAGCATTTTACATTTAAGAAAAATTATGTACCCCCATGTTTTCTGCCAATTATAGAAAAGAAGCCCTTATGGTACAGCAGTTAAGTGCTTAGCTGCTACCTGAAAAATTCACAGTTGAAACCCACCCAATGTCTTTGCAGGAGAAGAATCTAGAGATCTCCTCCTGTAAAGATTTCAGCCAAGAAGGTTCTCTAGAACAGTTCTACTTGGATCAATCTGGAGTCAAAACTCACATGGATCAATCTGAGTCAAAACTGACTCAACAGCCAACAAGAGAAAAGCAAGATGCTCATACAATTTCAGACTTGAGAAGGATTGCCAATTCTCAGTTCTTTTCCAAGTGGAAGAGACTGAGGCATAGAGAGAGAAGTTAACATCCAGATCATACATCTAGTTGGTGGCACAGCAAAGATTACAATCTACATCTTTTAAAATAAAATGTTCATGAATGGTTATTTAATAAAAGTGAAGTAGCCTCGTCTAGACTTTTTAATTGATGATGCTATTTAAAAATTCAACATGGCTTACAAGGTTTATTGTTTGCTTAAAATAGTCTTGAAAATCCACAGGATGGAGGCAATAGCTGTCTTAGTCAGCTAGTGCTGCTTAACAGAAATACCACAAGTGGGTGTCTTTAAACAGAAAAATTTCATTTTGACACGGTCCTGTAGGCTAGAAGTCCAAATTTGGAGTGTTGGCTCCAGGGGGAAGGCACTCTCTCTCTCTGTGTTCTGGAGGAAGGTCTTTGTTGTCAGTCTTCCCCTGGACTGGAAGCTTCTGAGGCACAGGGACACCAGTCTTTTCCAAAGGATGTGCTCAGCCCTGAACATTGCTTTCTTTCTTGATGATATGAGGTCCCCAAACCTTTCTGCTAGCTTCTTTCCCTTATATCTCAGGAGACTGCCTCAAGACACAAAATAGTCTTACACTTTGAGTCCTTCCCCATGAACACAAACTGTACCCATCCACCCTCATTAACATCATAGAGGCAGGATTTACAAAACAGAGGAAGAGAACACAATACCAATCAATAATCATGGCCTAGCTAACTTGCTACATAGATTTTGGGAGGGCACACAATTCAGTCCATGATATTCCACCCTTTATTCCTAAAATCATCACACCCTTGCAACATATAAAATACATTTGTCCCATCATAGCAAAAGCCTTAAGTCCAAGTCCAAAAATCTAGAAATTCCTCTTCACCTGTGAAATCTAGAACACAAGTTCTCTGCTTCCAAAATACAATGGCAGAACAGACAGGCACAAGTTAGATATTTCCATTACAACTGCCAGAAAGGAGGCAAAACAAACATCGAGTAAGTCAGCAAAACACATTACATTAACCCTCAAGACTTTGAAAATAATCTTCTGTTCTCTGATATTTTACACAGTGGCTCTGTCTTCCAAACTCTAGGTATCAGCCACACTCTCCGGTTTCTAGTGGAAGCCGCCCAGCCCTGTGCTACAGCTGTGTCTTCTACGTTCACCAGGACAGAAACTCCGGTCCCTCAGCTTTCGGGGCACCCTAAGGCTGAATGAATGGCAATTATATCTTTAGAAACACAGAAAACCGTGGCTTCACCCTTTCAAACAACTGATGTTACAGCCATACCTTTTGAGACTGAGGCAAATCAGCTTCTCATGCTCTTTCTCTTCAGCTTCTGCTTCCTGTGTCCTCATGGCCCAGGCCTCAGGCTCACATCTGCCCTGCTGGGGCAAGTGTTTCAGAGCTCTGTAGCTCCACCAATTCAAGTACCCAGAGGCATCCCACTCTGCTAGGAAGCCTCTTGCACACAGACACTCAGTTCTCTCAGGCCACGGGTCAGCAAGCCAAGCTCCACTGATTCAAGTGCCCAGAGGCACCCCACTCCACCAGGAAACTTGTATGCACAGGCACTCAGCTGTCTCGCTCCATGAGTTGGCTTTAGTGCTGTCTCATGCTGGTCTGGTTCTTCTGCTGCCTGTCTATTGCTGCTGCCTCTGGTCCTCTGTTGCTTGTCTCTCACCATCTGCACCTTCATTGGTGTTAACAGTCCTTCTTAGTTCCCTCTGAGTCTTTTAGCCATTCAGTTTCAATCCTGCTTCCACATTTTAAGTATTTGTTAGGGTAGCACCCTACTCCTGGTACCAAATTCTGTCTTAGTCTGCTAGTGCTACTGAACTAAAGCACATTTGTTTTGCCTGTCACTGTAGCCAAAAATTCAGAGATGGTATGGGGTTCAAGGAATGCTTAATTTGCAGTTAAGCTGGCAAATCTGGGGGAACAGTGAAATAACTTCTCCAAAAAATTGTCCCCCCTTGGGTTACATTTCCAGCATTTTTTATAGCCACATTTTAAAGGGACTGGCATCTGTCACAGAATAGCCGGAGTGACAAGATTCCATTACATCATATCACACAGTGTGAGTTACCCAAAATTTCATTCTCTCTCTAAGATCTTAATCAATTTTACTTCTCCAGAGATGGGGAGAGGAATGCAGACCTGCTAATTCAGTCTGAGGGTGATAACTGAGGCAAAGGATGGAATGTAGCACAATAACCTAAATGACCTTTGTTAGATCCTTATATTTACTGACGCTAGTGCTCCTTTAACAGAAATACCACAAGTGGATGGCTTTAAAAAGAAAAATTTCATTTTGTCACAATCCAGTAGGCTAAAAATCCAAATTCAGGTTGTTGGCTCCAGGGGAAGGCACTCTCTCTATTGGCTCTGCAGGAAGTTCTGTCATCAGTCTTCCCCTGGATGGGAAGCTTCAGAGGTGCATGGGTCCTGGTCCTTTCCAAAGGATGCACTCAGCTCCCAGCACTGCTTTCTGTCTTGATGGTTTGGGGTCCCCAAAACTCCCTGCTAGAGCCTTTTCTTTATATGTCAGGAGACTGCCTCAAAGCACAAAATAATTTTACACATTGACTCCTGCCCCACCAACACAACTGCCATCCATCCACCCTCATTAACAGTATAGAGGGAGGATTTACAAAACGGAGGAACAGAACACAGTACCAGAAATCACGGCCTAGCTAAACTGTTATATAGATTTTGGGGAGGAACACAATTCTATCCATGACACTAATACTATAAAATTAGAGCATTTTCTGTACATTTAAATGCTTGTTTCACTTTTTATTCCCACTAAGAATTAAGACGGAATTTAAAGAAAGGAAATTATAGAGTACAATTCAAATTAATTGCTGAAGACCCATTGCTTTTCAAGCAGACTGTGAAAGTTTATTTGAAAAAGCATACCTTATGGAACAATTTAAGAAAATTAAGGCTACAAATGTTCTGTTAAAATGGAAAGGGGGTCATTATCTATTGGAGAGATACACAAGAGTGTCCTACCAGTCCAATATAAGTGTGTATATGTGACCAAATTGGGTCAAACAAGCCCCCCACAGGTGCTCCAGAGGAAGATGTGAGTCTGCTTCCATAGGATTTACAGCTTTGCTAACTCTGTGGGGAAGTTCTACTCTGTCCTATAAGGGTCACTATCAGTCAGAATACACTGGACAACAATGGGTAACCCCAGGGTCACCCATCCCATAAAGGGGTTTACTAATTTCTGCAACTTTAGAAGTGAAAAATATGTTTTACTAATAGTAATGATTGACTGTACATGGAAATTGGTTCCATGGTCAGATAATATTAAATATATAATAATATTAAAAATTCATGGTACTGGCTTAATAACAAATGGCACTGCTTTTCTATGTGCAGATTATTATTACTATATTATTATGTTAAAGATGGTTTAGTGTATCTGGAGTGCTTCAGTGTTTTTATGCACAGAGAGGTACACAGTTTACAAACACTTGACTGACATTAGCTACAAACCGTACCAAACTGTTTTGATTTATGTACAGATTTGACTTCAAGACAGATTTAGGAATGGGACTTGTTCATTATCTTGGGACTGCCTGTGTTGTCATAGAAACCCTGGTGGCATAGTGGGTTAAGTGCTATGTCTGTCAACCAAAATGTCAGCAGTTCAAATCCTCCAGCCACTCCTTGGAAACTCTAGGGAGCAGTTCTACTCTGACCTTTAGGGTCACGGTGAGTTGGACTGCACTCAATGGCAGTGGGTTTGTTTTTGGTTTAGGTTTTGCCTGTACTGTCATAGTGTAATAATCTGCTCTACTCTAATACTTGTTAGAATTCCATTCAGTTTTATATTTAAAAGTCTTATTTTGCTGCTTTTAGCAGGATAAAACTCTTAAGTGGCAATAAAAAGAATACTTTTCACTTGAAAGATCTTTGTACTTCCTTAAATTTCACATACCATATTTCTTAAAGTAATTAAATGGATCCCCCCAAAAAAACCTATTACCTTGATTTACTTAGACTAGAATTTTTCAGTGTGCTCATGTAAAAGTAACAAAACCAGAAAAGACTAGAAGAAAAAGAAAACAAAGGAACAAGTTAAATTCAAAAATACATAGTCTCATCCAAATATGTGCACTATCACAATGTAGCAGTGTTCTTTCATTTTATTTTGGCTTATGAGTCTGCATTTGGAAAATCTAACAAGTCTTCTTAAGATCTGGATATTGCTTAAAGCCCTTCAATAATTCACGCAGACAGCCAGGTCTTTTGTTTACTAATTCCTGCAACTTTAGAAGTAGAAAATGTTTTTTTAATAGTAATAATTGATTGTACATGGGAAGTGGTTCCATGGTCAGGTAAATTTGAGAAATTACTGTGTCCAGCATAGAAAGTGGATTTCTATTCTGCAGGACATCTCTGAGCCTATACATTTTGATTCTTAAAAAGGAAAACATAATGAGCAGTTTTTCCCTACTTTATTAGACAACACAGTTCTTCTACAGTATTAGTGTTCTATGGAAAGTACTTAGAAAATAACTGATCTTGGTAGAAATATTCGTTTTTGAGACTTAGATTTTTTTCCCCATCTACTCAGACTGGCCAGTAAAATTACCACCCTTCATATGTGTAGTGTTGGCACTGTCATTATTCAAAAGACAGCAGATGTCCATTCTATCTGTAAGCTATATAAATTTAAACCCAATGTTTATCTTAAATGTTCCATCAAGATTATAAGTATTCTTTATAATAAAGAAAAATGTTGTTAAATGCTGTTGAGTCAGCCCCAACTCACAGCAACTTTATGTATAATGGACAAGGACAGAAAGTAAGAGGGTAACAGATACATGATGATGCATACACAAAATAAACATTTCACTTAAAAATGTTCTTAAAAGAATAATGAAGTGAGAATGTTCTCAAGTTAGGATATTAACTGAAAAGATCCCTAAAACAGAATATATAGTATTATCCCAATACTGTAAAACAAGCAAATGAAAAGCAAAACCCAAAACTAACAAAAGCAGAAAAAGCTAGAAGGAAACCAAAGAAACCTATCAAAACCAAAAATACATACTCTCATGCAAATATGTGCACTACCACAACATAGCAATATTCTTTTGTTTTGTCGGCTTATGAGTCTAGTATTTGGAAAATCTAACTCAGAAGTCATGCTGCGATCTGGATATGGATTATGCCCCTGTAAGTAATTCACAGAGATACGTCTGGTCTTTTGTTTACTAGTATCTGCGACTTTAGATGTGGAAAACATGGTTTGCTTCTTCCTGTCACAGAGACTCATGAAATCATGGGATGTTTTCTCTTCTAAATGTAGGAGGTGCTGGTGGTGCTGGCTAATCTCTATCCCTAGCTATGTTGCGGAACTAAATTAATTTTTACCTCAAAGTGGGCTCATTTCATGAGCATGCACCTTCAAAAGTATCAGAAGACGCCACTGGGAAATTCCTTCAAATTTTTTCTTGGGTTTGACCTGGCCAGTAGATGGTTAATTAACATGCTTCAGGCTGTACTCAGTTTATGCCCCCAACAATTCCCGTCTCAACTCACCAGTCTTATTTTGTGCCCACAGTACCACACAGAAGGTACATTTGATACGATCTCTGGTGACTTCCTCATTCTTTTTGGCCTTCCTTGTAGATTACCCCCTCCTTGAAAAGCTGACCTCACCTGGGTTCTCTCCTGACTTTCCCTCTCTCCTCCTCAGACTTTCCCTTGGCTCTTCTGCTGCTCATCTTGTAGATGTCGGGGTTCCCCAAGTTTCACTCTCAGTGCCCTTCTCCTCACACTCCATGAATCATGCTTCATACCTATACTCTTGTTCCCCAGCTTGAAATGATCCACTTTCCCTTCCCCAATAAGGTGGAAAAGAGAAACTGGGTTCAGAGTGTTTATGCAATGGACACAGTGTTACTCAAAGTATGATTAGGAATAAACACAGTGAAAGTGAAACATTTTATTTCACTAGTATTCAGCTATTAAATGGAAAGAAAGATAACCACATACCCAAAACTTCGGAAGATAAATAGAAATAATTTATTCATTCAGGTCACAGAAGCAATAGAAACTGCAACTAACAATACTCTCTTTGGCTAGAATGTCCTCTTCCCTATGGATCTGCCTGTTATCCACTACCCACTAACAATGTGACATGTCTTCCAATATACGTTTTTACGTCATTAAGAATTCTTCTCTTGTTCCTCTACGTTTCATCGCTTCAGTCTTCATGTATCATTTATGCCATGCTTATTACTACATGTTTCTTAGTAAAACTAATGCTCAAGTTATATTATTTGTGTTCTATCTGCTGGAGATTGTAAGTTATCCAAGGGCTGGTGCCTTTTCTCTTTGTCCTATTATTATATTCCTTCTCTTTACAACCTTAAGCTAGCACTTGGGCTGCAGTATTGTCATTTACTAATCAACAGTGTTTTAACATTATCAAGTTAAGTATTACCAAATGCTTCCTCTTCTCTCCTGCCTTTTTTTTTTTTTTTATTCTTCTGGCAAATTGCTGGAATGGATGGTGTGAAAATTCAGACTAATAGTTCCTCTATTAAACACTCAACTGTTGTTGTTCAAGCTCCAAATGATTTCCTATTTTTGTCTCAGACCACTTTGGCAACTGCATTTAATAGTATCTTCATTAAAATGTTGCCACTGAGGACTGAAAAGCTGCCTGCCAGCCTGGTGAGGAAAAGAGCAGATGATTTATAGCCCCAGCAACCCAAACCCACTGCCATCGAGTTCATTCCAACTCAGTGCCCCTATAGAACAGAGTAAAATTGTTCCATAGTTTCCAAGGAGTCCCTGGTGGATTCAAACTGCTGACCTTTTGGTTAACAGATATACCATTTAACCACTATGCCACCAGGGTTTCCAGCTGATTTATAGGACTTAGGAATTAAGGGAGGCAAATTCTAAAAGAGGTCAGACTTATCCATTGCCCTTTTTAGATGGAGAAAGGGGGTTCTAAATTTTGGTGAGAACTTTGCTTAGAGTAGACCTTAGGATTTGACAATACACAATAA
This sequence comes from Heterohyrax brucei, assembly GCA_028571685.1. NCBI lineage: Eukaryota > Metazoa > Chordata > Mammalia > Hyracoidea > Procaviidae > Heterohyrax > Heterohyrax brucei. The sequence goes on along the minus strand of CM053142.1, from coordinate 15,579,174 downwards.
AATGTAATTCATACTTCTTTTTTTAATCTCCATGCTTTTGGAACCATTTTTAGAATTTTCAATAACTTGAATTCATCCCCATAAGGATGAATTTCGAATCATTTTTTTTGGGGGGGGGGGGTTAAGTTCATATTGGCAAAAAAATTAAATGGAAATGACTTTAAGTCCATCCTGCTGCAGTTCACCAGGAATGATCATTTCCCCCTTCTTCTGAGGCAGGTATGGACTAAACCCAAAATACATTGCCACGAAGTTGATCCCACTTCAGTCTGTCTTCTGTGGTTCCACTCTGGGATCAGACAGCCAGATATTCAAATTTTAGCATTACCTCTTAGTAGATTTGTGACCATATGCAGGTCACATAACTTTTCTAAGCCCAACAGGACATACCTCATAAGGCCACTGTGACAATAGTTTGAGATAGTGCATTTAGGGCACTTCAGAATTGCCTGTCATGTAGTCTTAAGTCAGTAGTAATACTGTTGTTGTACACTGTTGGGTCGATTCTGACTATTAGCAACCCTCTAAGACAAAGCAGAACTGCCCCCACAGGGTTTCTAAGGTTGTCATCTTTATAGCAGACCACCAGCTCTTTTTTCCCATGGAGTGGCTGGTGGGTTTGAACTGCCAACTTTTAGGTTAGTAGCCAAACATTTAACTGTTCGACCAGCACAGCTCCTTCAAGTATGCAATAAAATGGTGTTTACTGTTCTCACTAACTGAAAGTATAATAGGACTTCAGAGAAAAGAAATCTAGGGTAGGTTTCAGAGGACTGTTTTGAATTTACCCAACAGCTCTCTCATTAGTCAGATTAGGAAATTAGGGCCCATAGAAGGCGATTAGCCAGAGTTTCATAGACAAGGTGATAACCTGAGTGGGATTTTGAAGGATGGTAACATTGTCTCATATCTACAGTTTATTGTGCATCAGGGACAGTTTCCTAGGGCTGCTGTAATGTATCACAAATATCATAAAATTGTATGACTTTTTCAGAACAGAAATTTATTGGCTTACACTTCTAGAGGTTAGGAGTTCAAAATCAGGATATTGGTCATGTTGAGTGATTGCTTCTGAGGGCTCTGAGGAAGAATCTGTTCCGTGCCTGTCCTCTTTTCTTGCAGTCCTTGGCTTGTAGCTAGATCACTCGGATTTCTGTCTCCATTGTTAGGGGGCTGTCTTCCCTTGTCTGTCTCTGTTTCTCTTCTTTTTCACAAGCATGCCACTCAGACTTGGGTAGGACCCACACTACTACAGTATGACCTCATGTTAGCTTAACTGACAACATCTTCAAAGACCCTGTTTCCTAACAAGGTTACGTTCACAGGTACTATGGGTTAGGATTTCAGTATACCTTTTTGGGAAACACAATTCAATCCATTACAACCTGGGTCATTTTATTTAACCCCCAAAATATTCTTGGGAAGCAGGATGTCAGTAGCTAGAAGTACTGGGCAATCTGAAGAGACAGGGAGGCTAGAGAGACAGGAATCAATGAAAACCTGGAGGCAAGAAGAAACATGATGGTTTCTGAAGACAGCGATGGCATGCATCAGGTCGGAGTGAGGGGCTGTCTTGGGCAATAATGACAAAGATGGCAGGTAGGGAGAGTGAGTCAGAATTATGGAACACCTTGACAGCCACACCAAAGAATTTTACCTTTTATTTAATGGGCAAAATAAAGAGAAATTATAAATCTGTGGCTTGAAAAAAGGTAGATACGGAGTGGAAGTGGAAATACGGGTATCCTGATTTGGTGGCTGGCATTCTACTATAAAACTTCAAAGGGCACAGTTCATTTGCTCATATCCCCAGAGCCCACAGCCTCGACAAGCCACTACTGGTTACCGCTAGTCACAGTTTCCTACAAAAACAAAAAACATTTGAAGAAAGGCTTATCGAAGAAAGGCAGGAATGAAAGATGAATTGGATTGGAGGTTGTTTCTAGGTGTGAAGTAATGAGAGCCTGGACTACACGATATGACAATTAAGTTTGTGAACTCATCCTAGAAAAAGTGCTACATTCCTCATTGCTGAATATCATCATGGTCAGCTTTGAAGTACCCCCCTTAGGAAACTATGCACTGATGCCAGTGCCTAGTCTACCCTTCAAAACACTTTTTCTAGGATGAGTTAGCAAATTTAGTTGTCATGCCTTGTCTGACAACAGCTCTGATGGACATTCCAGAAAGAGTTCCAAAATTGCTTTGAAGGGTGGACCAGGCACGGGCGTCAGTGCGCAGCTTCCTGAAGGGAGTACTTCCAAGATGACCATAGTGATACTCAGCAATGAAGTACGTAGCACTTTTTCTAGGATGAGTTAGCAAACTTAATGGTCAGACCTCATGTATTTAAGAGTGGAAATGGAAACACATAGAGTCAAATTCCAGAAACATTTTCAAAGACAAAATAATAAGACTTAGGATGGACATATTAGGCAAAAACTAGTATTTAGAGCCATAATTCAGGCTTATTATATTCAGCAAGATACAGGGTCAGCACAGTCACCTTTGACACATACTATTAAGTTTTTTTTAACAGAAATTTTATATTTGAAACAGAAATTGCATTTCAAGGTGATGATGTTATAAGTAATTATCACCATAAAAACTTACAGCTCTTCACTTCCTACTCCTCCTCCCTCCACGTTTCTTACCAATTTTACCTCCTACCTAGACAGTTGTTGTTGTCACTTAGTGAACCCCAGCCAAAATAAACTTTGTCATCTTAAAACATTGCTGGCAGTTGCCTCTTTCCACTGTTTTGTTCATACATTCCTTCTTCCCATAAATACCTTTTTTTCTGTCATTTCATTCCCTTTTCCACTTGTTATCCTTCAAAACCAAATCACATGCCACCTAGTCTGTGATACCTAATCAACCCAACTGGAACTAATTGCTCCCTTTTCTGAACCCCTACAGCACTGCATTTTGTTAACTAGGGATCTCTTTACTAGTATCGTATTTGTATTCCCTAGATGATAGATAGAACTGTGTGTTGCCTAGTTATTCAATAAATATTTGTGGCATGAATTAAAGCTATTTCTAAATACTGCAAATCCTTTCCCAACTGAAAGTGTCCCTTTGAGGAAATGTTAGTTCAGCTTTGCACTAATACACATTTGTTATTGTTGTTGTTATGTTATTTAAGTGTTTAGAATTTCACATCACCTTTGTTTGGTATATTGGAAAAAGATGCAACTGTAGGTTGGGAATAGAAAAGGAAGTTAAAGACAGTGCAAGGAATTGTTTGGTGGGATAAAGGAAACAAGTGAAAAAAACCAAACCTTTGCTGATGAGTTGAACTGGACTCATGGTGTGTGCAGAGTAAAATATTTTTTAGGGTTTTCAAGGCTGAGATCTTTCAGAAGCAGACCGACTTTCCGTTTGAGGTACTTCTGGGTACTTTCTGTTAGCAGTCACTTGCTTAACTGTTTGCACCACCCAGGGACACCTAGGATAGAGAAAGCTGAGGAAAACTACACCTGGGCCTTTATTGCTGCCCTCCTTTCCCTTAGGAGAGAGAGAGAGTGAACTGAATTCAAGAGTAACCAGGGACTCCAGCCTTTGGGTCCTTCGGCACCCAATAGGCTCTTAGCAGGCATATTATCTATGAGGTTTAAAAAAATAAAAAATAAAAGACTGAATTTGGAAGCACGTCTGTGAGCCCTCATGGAGCGTGATTCTAGAGTTTCTAGTGAACAAGGAACTTAGACAATAACTTTAAAAAAAGTAAAAGAAATTTATTCCTTTCCTTGCTAAGACTTAAGACCCTGTTTTGTTTTTTAAAGTCTTACAGTCATGACTTCTGCTACTAGAATTTTCAGGGATCTAATATTCTAGGTTAGAGGAGAATATTATATTAATTTAAGCCAGTATTCTCAAAATTGTTAAACAGGCCTAAATAGGTTTAATATTTGATCCCTGGAAACTCTATGGGGAATGTTCTACTCTGACCTGTAAAGTTGCTATGAGTTGGAAATAAGTCGATGGCACATAACAATATTCCATCGACTGTGGAGTTGGCAGTTATTGAGGTTCCTAGACGTTGACATGCTCTTGTGCCTCTGAGCCTTTGTAAATGCTGCTTCCCCTGCTTAAAATACATTTCTTCTTTTTTTGCAGGTTAACCTATACTTACCCCACAAAGTGTTACTCGTATTGTCTTCTCCAAAAGCCTTCCCTGATTGCTTTCACTGGAGCCACTCCCCATGGGTTGGGTGCCACTGCAGACTGTTCCCACAGTAGCCTCAGCTTTCATCATAACACTTACCACATGGTGTGGCAATTATCATTCACAAGTCTTTCTCCCCGACTGTGCAGGCTCCTGCAGGAGCCCTGTGGATGCCAAGCAAGCAGCAGCATACTTGGGAGGCAGTAAGCGCTCCCTAAATGCTCACTGAATGAGTAAATGCAATCTTGGTTTAAGAAGTGTAGGTGAAATTCCTTCTGCCACACTGAGGTGAGTTGTTACTACTGTAATTTTAGAATAGTTTTGGAGAACTGCAATCTGTATCTTCTCCTTGCCTGTTCAGTACCTCGGGGAATGTAGCTAAACCAACCTAGCAGATAGCGATTTGCCTATGTGCCCTAAGCCAGTAACAGTCCAATCCAGCCTAGCATTTAAGAACGCTGATTATTTTTAGTATGTGTTCTTCAGGGAAAAAGCGACTTAAAAAACGAACACTTTTGTATCTTAGTGAGCATTTAAAATTCTCCTGCAAATGTATCAAATCCACCCCAACCATCTTCTTGATTTTAAAACTACTCCACTGGAAAGTGCTCTCTGGCTGTTCATTTTTGCGGTGAGAAGTAATACAAGCCAAATGTCAGCCATCTATTTCATCTATCTAAATCTCTTCTAATCAGTTTTCCCCTATGGGGGATGGGGAGAGCAGGAACACTACAGGTCTTTATATGATCCAGTTTTATAAATTTTTCAGAGAACAAATGGTAAGTATGAGCCATGTTGAAGCAGCATTTTCTTTCAGCACAGACAATCGTGAGCTGAATATAAAGAATATTAAAAAAAATCCACTGCGGTCAAATCTATTCACACTCACAACAGCCCCATTCGGACAGAGTAGAACTGCCTCATAGGATTTCCATGACTGTAAATCTTTAAGGAAACAGACTACCACCCTTTCTCCTGCTAAATGACTGGTGGGTTCCAGCCACTGACGTTTAGGTTAGCAGCTGCGCATTTTAACCACTGCACACCAAAAAATCCCAAACCGGTTGCCATCAAATCCATTCCATCTCATAGTGGCCCTACAGCACAGAGTGTAAGTGCCTCACAGTTTCCAAAGAGCACCTGGTGGATTCGAACTGTCGACCTTTTGGGTAGCAGCTATGGGACTTAACCACTGCATCACCAGGGTTTCCCTCTGCACACCCAGGCTCCCTATATAACTAGACTCTAAAACTCTGAACTTGTTTTCTTTTCCTTTTTTCCTCTCTGGAGATTAGTGTCCTATAATCATTCCCTTTGCTCCAATTACAATAAAAAAGTAAATACGGGTAGATAAAATGCAATCTTTAAAAAAGAAAAAAAAAAAAACCTACCTGGGGTAAGAAGAGTAGGATTGCTTACCCGCTTACATGAGCCCAGTCGGTGGGAAACTTATGGAGCGCCTATCAAATAATGTACTGTATAGAAAGTCGCTACGATCGGAATGGAATTGACAGCAAAGAGTTTGGTTATTTGGGTTTTATCAAATAATATAACCTAAAGTTTCATTAGACGTAAAAATATTGCTGGTACAAGTTCACCCAGAGTCACCTTTTGCCCCTAATTCTGTGTGTGTTTTTGTTTTAAAGAAGTAAAACGCTGTGATAATTAGGATGTGCACGCACTCTGGATTTAGCGTCGGTGCGCATCACTTCTGGAACGCCTGGGCAAAAGCTCCACAGACGGTGGCTTGGGCATCGCCCCCGCCCCTCGCGCCGGCCGCCGGCGGGGAAGGAGGCTCGGAGCGCCGAGGCGGGGTCGCGGCGCCCGGGCTGCGGGGACGACAGGTGCCCGGAGCCGGCCGACCCCCGGGCGGGCGCCACTCCGCGCCAGGCGCTCACTGCCCGGAACTGAACCTCCTGGGGTGTCCCAGGAAAGAGCCAGGCCAAAGCAGCTCCGAGCATTTCTCTCCCTGTTACCTTTCGAAAAGCCAGAGAGCGGGTGGAAACAGTTTTTCTGCATCTTCACCTCTCAGGAAACAGCAATACGAGGCAGCGAGCGTGAGAAAGGGAGCGTGTGCGCGAGAGGCGGATGAGCAGCAATAAGTCGGCTCGGGACGCTTGAGCGTCCGGGCGCCGCTGGCTGTCCCGGCTCGCGGCAGCCCTGCCCGCCTCCGGGGCTCGAGGAGGGCGGGGGCCGCGAGGAGCCAGGCGCGGGGAGCGAGGCCGGCGGGAGCCGGGGGTTGGCGGGACGCGCGCTCCGTGCCGGCGCCCGGTCTCGAGCCCGCGCTCCCCCCCTCCCCGCGTGCCCGCGCCGCTGCGCGATGCAGTGTGGGGAATGGCTGGGGTTGGCTGAAGAGCGCACAGTGGAGTTTTAATGTCCGCCATGTTGGCCATGGCGTATTGAAGAGAGCGAGTGAGAGAGGAGCGGAGCGGCACAGACTCCCACCCTCCCGGCTGGTCTTAGTGCCCGGACGGCGGGCTCTGCGCTCCGCCCCTCAAGTCCCCGGCAGCGGTAGGCGAGTGGGGCCGAACCCCCGGTTCTCCATGATCCCGCTGGCCGGGGCCGTTTCCCCAGAGCGGAGAGGTATCTGCTGCGCCTGAGATGAGTAAACTGTCGTTTCGGGCGCGGGCGCTAGACGCCTCGAAGCCGCTGCCGGTTTTCCGCTGTGAGGATCTGCCCGACCTGCACGAATACGCCTCGATAAACCGGGCCGTGCCGCAGATGCCCACCGGAATGGAGAAGGAAGAGGAGTCGGTACGTGTTAACTCCCTTGTCCGACCCACCGCCAGGCCCCGCTCCCTCTGCTGCCTGCGGCGGCGACGGAGCACCATAACCACACAAAATGGCCGCCATCTTCTCTTCCCCGCCGACACTCAGTCGCTGGCCGGCCCCTTACCCCGCCTCCCCGGGCCTCGACCCCCGGCCGCTGCGGCCCGGGAGGGCCTCCTTTAAGGCCACCCGCCGACACTGGCCACTTGTACCCAGGTCCCGCGGAGTTCGGGGACCCGAAAGGCACAAAGGGGTCACGTGACGAAGCTGCCGGCAGCCATTTTGTGGTCTTTAGTTCTTGGGTTGGGCCTTATGCATCCGAAGAGGGGAACGGACGGGGTGGCGGCGGGGTGCGGCGAGCTGGGAGCCGAGCAGGACCTGCCTGCAGGCCTTTCCGCGGGCCGCTGGGTGGCGCTCTAGGGTCACCCGGGCCGTCGCGCTGCTGCCGGCGCCGGGGCGCTGGAGGTCCTTGCGGCGGGGACTGGGGCTTCGCGGCGGCGGCCGGGGAAGGCTGCCGGGCTCCGTCGGCGCACCCCCGGCGAGGAGACTCACAGGGGCTTGTTGGCTCCAGGTCTGTCGGGTTTATTTTTGAGCCCCCTCCCAGCGGCCAGGTGTCGCGGGTGTTGCAGTTCTGCGCAGACGACTGACTTCTCTTGGAAGATTGGACTGACGGGCAGCCTTCTCTTTCCGGGACGTTTACACTGGTCTGTCTCCGGTGCCGGGTGGTGGGAGGGTGACAAACTAACTGTCTCTGACTCGATGCTCTGCTCTTCGAAAATATGTCGCAGATTTGTTGGGAAGCCTATAACCTTGTTACTTATTTTTTAGGTAAGAGATAAGTTTGGCTGCTTTGTGGTCTCAGTTTAGCGGGAGAAAAAGACCTGAATAAAGGAAATGTTAATAAGTGTGAGTTTCGGAAGAGGGTCGTTTCTCCTCCATAACTGAACCCACAGTTGAATCACCTCGTTCACAGACATCTTAGCATTGGCATTTCTGATTTGGGTGGGTTTCAGTATGTACATGACTGTGTACAGCGAATGCATATTTTATCCTATCTGTGGCTTTACTTTGTTGGACGTGTTGGGTTCAGACACAGAGGTAACAGACTCTCCCTCTCAGCTTCCCCTGATCCTCGACGTTATGACTTGATGACTTCTAATCCTAAGGAGTTGCATACTTTGGTTTTCAGGTACAGCTATTTAAACAGGGTGCAGTGTATAGTGACAGTTCAAGGAAGTCACAGAGTCACGTGGATTTGTGTGCTACAGTTCTGTTTATGGAAAACTGGAATGCTTTCATTTGGACTGTAAGAATTTTAAATGTAGTGCTTACGCTCTGTAATGTTCTTGAAAATAAAACTGTTCAAACCGTTTGGGTTGTTTCACCGTTAAAATAGTTGCGGCAGTTGAATTACTTTGGAATAGTGTCTTAAATCCAGCTTTAAAGATAAACTGTGTGCTAAGCTTATGTAGTAGTTGAGATTGTCTGATGCAGTGCTGACTTTCAGCACCTCATCTGTGAGACAGTACCTCTTTTTATCATTTGTGTCGTCTCGAGTAGGATGGTGCCATTTGTTTATTTTTAATTTAAGTTTTAAAAATTAAAGTTCTTGTGTCTCCAGAATCTTGTCTTTTGGTTTTATTTTTGTTTCTGTTTATAAGCCTTACAGATATTTTCAGATTGGGTTGTTGGTTTTACACTGTCTTGGAAATTAATTGGTGGTTCTTGTTGTGTAGCTAAGGGGAGAGCCTTGATTAAAGGCAAGAGAGCACTATAGTTCACTTGAGAAGTTAGTTAAGTCTTGTTTCTGTGATTACCTTGGGCAGTACGGAGAGCTAAGCTTAAGAGAAGTGTCAATCCTTGTTAAATTTACAGATAATCTTGGCTCACTGAAATAATTTTGACATTTTGTAGTGCAGTATATGTCATTTCCTGGTGGTATAATGATTAAGAATTTGGCTGCTAGCCAAAGGTTGGCATTACAAATTACTGGCTGCCCCTTGGAAACTGTATGGGGCTGTTCTACTCTGTCCTGTAGGATCTTTATAAGTCATAACCAACTCCATCGCACGTAGCAGCAAGAACGTTATTTTTTCTTTACACTGTTTTCTTTCCATCATCTGTTAGATGTTTCACTTTACATCCAACTGAAAGTGTGTATGAGCAGTGAAGCATGTTGTTATCATAGGCAAGTTCTGGTTTATAGTGACAGAACGTACAACAGAAACACTGCCTGGCCCTGCACCATCCTCACAGTTGTTGCTGTGTGAAGCTGTGGTTGCAGCTACTGTGTCCGCCCATCTCAGTGAAGATTTTCTTCTGTCTTACTCAGCCTGTCCCAGGCGTGTCCTTCTTGAGGAACTTACCCCCCTTGATAGCATGTCAAAAGTGCAGGAGAAGTCGTCATGCCATCCTCAATTCTGGGGAGCCTTCTGGCAGTAGCCTTCCGAAACAGATTGGTTTGTTCTTCTGGCCGTCCATGGTTTATTTAATATCCTCTTGACCAACACCAAAATTCAAGTGCATCAGTTCTCTTTTGGTCATGACTTCAGTCAGGCCTGCTTAGTCCTCAGAGTAACGTCTTTGTTTTCTGGCACTTTAAAGCAGTCTTTTGCAGCAGATTCGCCCACTGCAAAACATCAGTTACTTGACTGCTACTTGCGTGGGTGTTGATTGTGGGATACAAGTAAAATGAAATCCTTGACAACTTCAGTCTTTTCTGTGTATTGTGATGTTGCTTGTTGGTCCAGTTTGTTATATTGTGGTGGCTCAGGCAGCTCTCCCACTGTATTTCGAGTAACAACAAAGTTGCTAATGGTAGACAGGTTTCTGCTGAGCTTCCAGAGTGAGACAGACTAGGAAGAAGGACCTGGTGATCTAGTCTGAAAAAAATTGGTCAGTGAAAATCTTATGAATAGCAATGGAACATTGATAAAATACTGGAAGATGAGCTCCTCAGATTGGAAGGTACTCCATGTATGACTGGGAAAGAGCTGCCAAGCTGCCTTTTCAGAGTAGAAAGTGAAGCACAGGACTCAGGAATAGATAGTGAACCTAATAAAAGCCAAGCCAAGTGCTGTATAGAGCAGTGTAAAAAGTACCAAGTGAACAAGCTGCTTTATAATCCTGTGATTCATGCCAGCATTAGTTGTACATATAAATCAATGTAATTAATTGAAAATAGCATGTAATAGAATATTGAAAATGTATACTAAGCAAAAATAAAGTCAACTGAATTCTGAGTTAACCGTAGAAAAACAACTGTTTTGATAGTACAGTGGAGGAATTAAACTGTCACATGAGTGATGCTGTTTCTTGTGTTCTGGTGACCTAGAACCTGACTTTAATTTAGAAAAACTATATGCGCCTGTATTGGACATGAGAGATGGGGCAAGTTTACATGAAGTGGTTTCTTACTAAATACAATGTCATTAGTAAAGCATTTCATGATTGGAGTGTATCTGAAACATTGTCATGGAAATATGCCTAGTAATTTATTAACATACTGTTGTTTCTGTGGTAAATTTCATATAAATTTAGGTCTTAACACTTAACAAATAACACTGTTAATGTTCTTCCGTTTAACCCATTTTAATTATAGTATAAACTGAACACACTGTGCTAAATAGACATGCTTCTTAATTTTAAAGAACTGCTTTAGGTTAGGAGCCCCTACCCTACTCAAATGGATTTGGAGGTGAAAGATGTAACGCAACTTTAGAACTTAGTCATTTGTCAGTTTTTTTTATTATTATTGTAGTAGAATCCAAAAAAAAAAAAAAAATTTATAGGGATTAGCAGTTGAGAGACTGAAGTGTAGAATGTAATGTGTTACAGCTTGATAAAAGAGAATGATGGGAGCTTTGCTGAATTACAGAAGTCATTTTCAAGGCATAGGATGAAATAGACTCTAAATTCTAAATATGAGGTGGATGAGTTATTTTTAGGCTTAAAAAGGAAAAGAAAGGATGAAAGGTTAAACAAATTAGACCCAAATCAGGTTAGAGGGAGATGTTGCCTCATATAAGTTAAAGTTCAGTTGCACCTTATCACATTTAATTGAAAGAGTAACATAACAGATATTAATACTTTCAGATGTGCTTACTAAGATTGATTTATTCTGGATAAAGTTAGAATTTTATGTTACAGTTTTTTAATGGATACTTCTCTAAGACATTTTTGAATAAGACAATTTTAAAGTGATATTTAGCAAACTGTAGTTTCCTGACTTTCATAGTAGTTTTAATTTTTTACTGAGATGTCTGTGTGGCTGCATTTGTAACAAGTAGTGGAGATTTCATCTTTCTTCTCCTGTTGCCTACATTGGTTTGGATAGGATATTTGATGTAATTAAGATGCTGTCACATTATAGTACTGCAGAGAGCCACCTTTGAGACAGTAGTTTTAACCATCATAATCTAGCACTTTGGGCTAACAAGGCACAGGAAGGCAATAGACTCTGAATTCTAAATATGAGATAAGTGAGTCCTTTTCTCCAGTATCAATAAAAATAGTCTCCTACTGTTTTCTGTCTTAAAACTACATCCTTCTCTTCTGGCCCAGGATTAGACTGTTGTTGAGGCCAACGTCGGGACTGTTTATAAAGTGCACAGGTATTTTTTATTTGGCTTTTAGACATTGGGAACATCTAATTAAAATTGGAAATACTGTACAAATCCTGAAATGAGAAGAAGTATTTAAATGCTAACATTTTCAAAACTTTACAAAAGAATCTTTAGTGTTGCTATTTTATGAAATAGATTGAGTCATTTAAAATATGTTTAAATTATCCTTTTTTGAAAAGAAATCCAAGAATCCTCACCATCCCCCCTTTGCTGTTTTGCAAACGAAATTTTTTAGTCTTCCTTATGGAGCTATAAAAATCAATTTAGATTTCTGCAGTCTGTCTGCCATTTTCAAAATGAAGATAAACTTATGAAATGTTAGCCATTTAAAAGTGAGGTTTAGTTTTATAGATAGTTTGGCTTAGCATGAAAGGAGAACATTTCAGATTTTTGCCTTAAATAGGAGACAATCTAGGTACAATCAGATACAGTTAAGAAGCAGTAATAAAATCCAATTTCAGTTTTCTACCCTGCCCAAGATATTTTAAAACAGTAGTTTCCGAGCTGAGCTTCTGTAAGGTACATGGAAATGATTCTGGAAGTTGATAAATTCCCACAATATGCATAGAAAATGTGGTGATGATGTGTTCTAGGGAGAATATTCAAGCTTGTCATCACCAACTTCTCAAACATGGTGGGCTGTGGCAGGGTAGGAAGGTGAGGGTTATGATCTACTGTCTTAGAGATTTCAGGAGCCATTTTGGTTTTATTTTGCCATATACCAAAAAACTAAACCTATTGCTGTCGAGCTTTTTCTGACTCCTACTGACCCTGTTGGACAGAGTAGAACTGTTCCATGGGGTTTCCAGAGCTGTAATTATATGGAAGCAGCCCGTGTCTTTTTCACACAGAGTGGCTGTTAAACATTTCAACTGCAGCCATTTTGGTTAGCTGCTGAGAAGGTGCCACCAGGCTCTTTGTCTCAGTATAAAAGACCAAAAAACAAACAAAACAAACAAAACACTGCTTTCAGGTCAGTTCCAACTCATGGTAACCCTGTAGGCAGAGTAGAACCAGCCCCCCAGAGTTTCCAAGTAGCTCATGTCAGGTTTGAACTGCCCACCTTCTGGTTAGCAGCCATAGCACTTAACTACTTAGCCACCGGGGTTGTCTCGGTATGTAATTATTAAATAGACTTTAATAGGAGGATGTAAGGAGCCCTGGTGTCGCAGTAGTTAAGCAGCTGGCTAGTAACTGAAGGTGGATGGTTTGAACCCGCTAGCCGCTAGGCAGGAAAAAGATGTGGCAGGCAGCCTGCTCCTGTAAAGATCCTAGTCTTAGAAACTGTGGGGCAGTTCTGTTGTGCCGTGTAATGGTCCTGTGAGTTGGAATTAACTTGATAGCAAGGGTTTTTTGTTTGCTTTTTTTTTTAAATAGGAGGAGGAAGTTGAAAAAGGATATAAGCAATCCAGAAAGAGAAGACGTTAACTGCTAAAGGGATCTTGGAAACTGAAGTGCCTAGCTGCTTAAAGTGTTAGTGTTAACTGTTGCTTTAGTGGTATTTAGTTTTGTATTTAAAATTTTGGATTAGTGCTGTAAAAGCAAATGGTCTTATGTATCTGTGTATAAGAAGGTGGTGCTTTATAGTTCACAGCAATGGAATTTGTGCTAAACTACCTACTGCCTTTTGTTCCTATTAGTATGGGTCAGCTTACATTTTTAAGCCATGCTTAAAAATTTATGAATTTTGTAAATAAGATTAAATATTAAAACCAGCCACTTGTGGTATTTTGTTAAAAGCAGACTGAGTTTTAGTTTTATATTTTGCCTTCTGTTATATCTTGGTATTTAGTAGTAGTGATGGTAAAGATTCCTGGGTCGGGGGGTGAGGTAAATGGTTAAATGCTCAGCTACTAGCCAGAAGGTTGGTGGTTCAAAGCCATACAGAGGCACCTTGGAGGACAGGCCTGACAGTCAGCTGAACTACCTACTGCCTTTTGTTCCTATTAGTATGGGTCAGCTTACATTTTTAAGCCATGCTTAAAAATTTATGAATTTTGTAAATAAGATTAAATAGTAAAACCAGCCACTTCTGGTATTTTGTTAAAAGCAGACTGAGTTTTAGTTTTAGCTTTGAAAACCTGTGGAGAAGTTCTGTACCCTGTACATACAGGGTTGTCAGGAGTAAAAAATGGTTTAATGACAACTAAAAACAGCAGTGATAAAGTAACATGTAGAACCTATATATATATATGATATATGTATGTAAGACCATGTTTTTGAGTACTTACTAGTAACAGCAAAAGTTCAGCTTGTATACAAGGTCTGACAAGTTCATGAACTCATCCTAGAAAAAGTGCTACATACCTCACTGCTGAACATCACTACAGTCACCTTCAAAGTACTCTCTTTGGAAAGCTATGCTCCAATGCCAGCACCAAGTCTACTCTTGAAAGCATTTTTGGAGTGGCCATCAGAGCTGTCGTCATACTACCCTTGATGTCCTGAATGTCATCAAAATGTTGTCCTTTCAATATTTCCTTTGTCTTTGAGTAACAAAAAAAGTCTTTGGGGGCCAGATCAGGTGAGTAGGGAGGGTATTTCAGTACAGTTATTTGTTTACTGGCTAAAAACTTTCTCACAGGAAACTAGTAAATATGCAGACTTACCACCATGTGTAATGGCGTTCCACAAAAAATTCCTAAATTGCTTTGAAGGGTGGACTAGGCGCTAGTGTCTGTGTATAGCTTCTCAAGGGGAGTACTTCAGAGGTGATTGTAGAGGTAATTCAGCATTGAAGTATGTAGCACTTAGAAAAATTAAGATCACGGATTTAATTGTCAGACCTTGTATATAAAGGTGTGGATTTTGACTACAATTGTGACTCAGTTTTCCAAAAAAGTTAAAGGCATTTAATTGTTATCAGAAGTTCGTTAAAATTTTAATTGTGAAGCAGGCAATAATAGTGTGAAATAATGATACAGTTTGAAATTCTGCTTACAAGAAAAGACACCAGGAAGAACTAGAGTGTATTCTAGTAAACTTTCCTAACGTGACTTTATGATACAGTTTTTGTGCAAAAATGAGTCTCAGATTATAAGAGGAAGGAATGTAGAACTTGGTAGAACCATTGGTTAGTTACTTGGATTCTGTGTTTATAAGTTACAGCAAACCTTGTGGTTATAGGTAATGATTTTGTGCTATGACAGTATTTTAAACATACTAGAAAACCAGCTTTACAGCTTTAAATATATGAAGCAAATTTCATTCACCAGCCCCATTGTAGTGGATGAGTTAAAAACAGTTGTACTGATGTTTTGATCTCTGTGAATTGTTGCATTGATGAGTAGGGATGTAATCAGTTCCTTAAAAAATATAGTCCTTTCTCAGTTACTCATTGTAATGGTGATTATCTTTAAAAAGTTCTGCTCAGCTTTGGATATGCATTGTAACATAGATTGCTGAATTTTGTAACTTATTATTAAAGCAGATTTTAATTGAATTTCCTTCAGTATAGCAAGTACTACGTAGCAGAACAGAAGAACAGAAAGTAACTTGAGTGTGAATAAAGCAGCAGAGATGACCTGTGGGATGATTTATATAGAGTCATGTCTCTTTTATATGTTGAGGTGGATTAATTTAATAATTTGGAATCACAAATAGCAGTTATATTTTCTCTGAGAAAATGGATCTTGCACTCAGCTCCCCTGAATGCACTTGTTCTCTTCATTGTTAAAATAAGTAGTAATGCTCTTCTGCCTGAAAGAGTAACTTTAAGGACTAACGAACCATAGGTAGAAACACCAACAGAATGTTTAAAATGGCCTCCTTTATTTGTTGATGCTCAGAAGTACATTTCACACAATCCTTTGTATTTGGAATGTTTTCTGTACTTAAAGAGCTGTGTGATGTAGTTGTGGAAAATTTTTTTAGGTAATTGGGAAGAGTATCACACTAAGATTTAGTAGACCTGAAGCCTCTAACATTGTGTGTGTACATGCATGTGTACATGTGTGTGCACATCCAGAGTTTCATAAATGTAAAACAGGTAAGTTATTAGGTGCTGTTGAGTCTATTTTGACTCCTCGCAACCCCACATGACAGAGTAGAAGAACTCCATGGGGTTTTCTAGGCTATAATCTTGACAGGAGCAGACTGCCACATCTTTCTACCGCAGAGGGGCTAGTGGGTTCAAACCAGCAACCTTTAGATTAACAGCTGTGTGCTCAACCACTGTGTTACCCAAACAAAAAAAGCCTGCTGCCACTGAGTTAATTGTGACTCACTGTGGCCCCATAGGACAGAATGCTTCTGACTCAACCACCCTATAGTTAGAGGAGGGCTGCCGGATAGAGTTTCTAAGGAGCACCTGGTGTATTTGAACCGCTGACCTTACGGTTGGCAGATGCAGCACTTAACCACTATGGTGCCAGGGTTTCCAGGATGGAATAGAAATGCCTGTAGGATTTCCACAGAGCAGCTGGTGCATTTGAACTGCCTGCCTTTTGATTAGCAGCCAAGCTCTTAACCACTGGAGGCCCATCAAGGCTGCTTAAAATGCAGAGATAGGCCTAAATTATTTTCATACTGTAATGAGTGTATCATGTTTCAGTGTGTTTATGTACTGTATCCACGTGTGTTTTATGTTTCTAGAGCTATTAAATCTTGGGTTGATGAGTGACTTGATTTGCATATCATGCAGACACTGTACTCAGAAGTGTAAGTAGCTTAACAACCCATAGCTTGGATACTTGGATAATTGGTTCCATTGTAGTGTGGCAGGGCTCCAAATGAGCCAAATTCTAAAGAAATTATAGCTATAAAATAGATGTGATAGAGAATGCTTTTATTATTATGAGAGTTTGAGATTGCCACTAAAATTCTGTAGTAATAGTTACAAATAAATATTTTACTTGTGAGGTGGAACAGAATATGTGAAGTCTGAAACAAGAATTTGCTCATTGTTCAAATAAGTAGAATTTTTTTCATATGGAGTGCATTACATATAAAGACAGAAAATATAAAACAAAGCTGCTGTTGAGTCAGTTCTGACTCATGGCAGCCATATAGGACAGAGTAGTACCTGATGGATTCAAATTGTCAACCTTTTGGTTAGCATCCATATCACTTCACCATTATACCACCAGAGTTTTTGGAAAAAAAAAACAAACAGATAAAATACATTTTTATTCATTTTTGCAGCAATTATTTGTGTGTTATTTGTGAGACAGGGATTGTTAGAGGCCCTGTGGATTAGAACAGTAAACCAGACTGTGTTCTTTTTTATGGACCTTACATTCTAGAATGTAGGTACTGTGAGTATAAGGATGTCATCTTTGTTCACTTGTGTGTCATCAGCACCTGAAATAATTCCTGACACATAGTGAGTGTTAAGTATTTGTTTAATTGAATGATTGTATTTTAATGGGAGGAGACAAAGAAACCAAATGAGTACAAGTAGAAGAAAGGAAAGAGGGTTTCAAGTGGAAGGGGGATGATTGAGTTTTCTTTGGATCAGTGGTCAAGGAAGATGTCTGAGAAGAGGACATTTGACCTGAACTTAAATGATAGGCGTAAGGCAGCCTTCTGAAAATCTGGATGAAGAATACTCCAGGCAGAGAGCTTGAGATAGTAACAGTAACAAGGCCAGTACGACTAGGACAGAGTAAGGGGTTGAGTGGTATAGGGGAGGACTCAGAGGTTGGCAGAGGTTGGCAGGAGATCAGGTCACTGAAATGAAATACGCCATTGGAGAATTTCAGGCAGGGGAGTTAACATGTTTTTCGTGGTGATTCTGGCTGCCATGTAGAGAATAAGTTGTGTGGAGCAAGAGTAAGAGCTTTTAACTAGGGTGGAGATAGCGGAGACAGAGAAATGGATGGATTCATGGTGTATTTTGAATGTAGCAGCAACAGAACTTGCTAATGGATTTGAATGTACTAGATGGGGAAAGAATTCAAGATAAACCCCAAATTTTAGCTTGAACAGGTGGACAGATAGTTGATTGGGCCATTTACTGAAGTAGGGAAAATTGAGAGAGGTAAATGGAAAGCGCAGACTTACTCAGATTTAATTGGATATGTGATGAGAATGTTTTGCCGTCAGTATTAAATTTGAGAGTAATGGGCTAGTACTATAAAATTGGATGTCTTTGGCACATAGATGATATTTAAAATTGTGCCGTGTGTCTCGTGTAGAGGAGGAGCTATTACAGGCTTAGGAAGAAAGGTTAGAAGAAATTGAGGGTAAAATTGTCTCAAGTGAGGGAAATTGCTTAACCATGTCTACTGAGAAGACAAAATGAGTGAGGAGAAATGACTGTTCATTTGATTAAATATATGCCACTGGCCTGTTTGAGTATAGTAGTGGGAAGGAAAGTCCAGTTAGAGCAGAAAAAATAAAGCGAGATGAAAAAATGAGAGATGACAAGTGAAGACAATTCTTTGGAATAGCTCTGCCATGAAAGAGAAAAGAAAAGACAGGGCAATAATTAGAGGGGGCTGCAGGATTAGCAAATAATTTCTTTTAAAAATGAGAATTCATGAATTTCAGCAGATAAACAGATTAGGGAAATAAAAGGAAAATGAGCCCTGTGATTGCCCAAGTTTATGCTTCGAGAGAGTTCCCAGACTGCGTGCAGCACAAGGAGAGGAATCCCAAACAGAGCTAGGCAGCCTCATTCATTTTAAGAGACAAGAGTTTGGTGAAGCCGCAATGGTGGATCTTATGGCAGATTACCAGAACTGCACAGGAAATGAGCTCCAGAGATCTGCAGAGGGGATCTCCTCTAGTTTCTAGTTGAACGTTGGTGTGAGAACATATGTGAGGAACCTCCAAGGCTGGTGAAGAAGCAATTGGAATGAAGTGGGAGAGTAGTTCTGGGACCTTGCAGGGATCAGGAATGTTGGCATTCTCACTTACCAAAAGTGGAAAGGCCTCCAAATAGACAGGGCATCGGGTAGAGTTCTCAGAAGAATGAATGCTTCAGTAGTTAACCTGTATTAAAGAGTATTTTGGACTCAACAAAGATTAGAGTCTAGCCTCAAAAGGATGAAACTAATATTATTTAACAGTGTCTCAGAACAAAGCCACTAAATACTGAAATAGTAACAAGATCCTACAATATAAAACTCAAACCGTATTTGGCATCAAATCAGAAATTACCAGCGTGCAAAAAGAAGCTGGAAAATACGACCCATAACTTATTGTTCGGTTCCATCAAGTTAGTTCCAACTCAGAACAGGTCTGCGTACAACTGAGCGAGACGCTGCCCAGACCTGTACCATCCTCAGAATCTTTGATACATTTGCGCCTGTAACTGGGGGTAGGGGTGGGGCAAGGGGGAATGCAATCAACAGAAAGAAAGAGACCTAGAAGTGATCCAGATAATAGCTGTTTTAGCATTTTTGTCTACTAATTCTGTCATAAAAGTTGTTGGAACTAGTGTACTACTTGCAATAATCTCATTTTAAAATGGATGAAATTGATCTGGGAAAGACTAATCATTTTTTAAATGCTAAGCCTTAGAGGGGATGGGATTATGAGCACAAATGAACAGATTGGCTACTAGTTAGAATAAGAATGCGTTTTACCATTTTAAAAGTAAGAAAGAATGAGAAAAGATGGAGGTCATTGGTTCCTGGGTGACAGGAAGAGAAGGTAGTTTTATCCTGTGACTCTGTTTTCTCTGTGAAGTATGAGGTGAGGTCATCACCTGAGAGTGAGGTAGGAGGGATCAACCTTAGAGACAAAGGTATGTATGGGAAAGCTTAATCTACCAGAGAAATTCATTAGGATTGATGGACTTGCTGAGGTTCAGTATTGTGATTATTTAAAATGAGCCTAGTCAGCTGATTAGGGCAACTGAATACAGTAATATTAGTTGAGTTCAAGCATGAAGTACGTAGGTAGTTGGTTTCTAGGAGGAGCTCTTGTGATAAAAGTTTAAGTGCCCTCCTGCTAATCAAAAGGTTGACCATTCCAAACAGCCAATGGCTATGAGAGAGAAAAACCTTTGATCTGCTTCCACAAAAATTGTAGCCAAGAAAACCCTATGTGGCAGTGCACTGTTTTGGTCACATGAGTCTGTGGGTCTGTGGGTCAGAATGCTCAGAATGGCCCACAACAATAGCATCATCATCTAGAGCTGAGATTTTCCCAGCAGTTACA
Source organism: Heterohyrax brucei (assembly GCA_028571685.1). Taxonomy (NCBI): domain Eukaryota; kingdom Metazoa; phylum Chordata; class Mammalia; order Hyracoidea; family Procaviidae; genus Heterohyrax; species Heterohyrax brucei. Next base: position 15,559,500 of record CM053142.1, on the reverse strand, counting down.
AAGGAGGAAGAGAGAAATGAGGGAATTAAAAATGTGAGGTTAGATTATTGTGTTACATTTTGGAGGTGACAAGGCAAGATCTAAGGTCTAACAAGAATGGTAACTGAGGTCTGAGGTGCGGGAGTCATATGTATAGTACAAACTTACGATGTATATAACAGGTTTTTGGATATTTTTTAACTTTAAAAATGTTCTGCACTTTTTAACAAGTTCTGCACATTTTAGTGCTTTTTTTTTCTTCATTTTCCTTCACTTAAATCAATGCATTCAAATCTAGGAATTCCTGTAAAAAGATTGTGATGCCATCTTACTCAAAAAGGTTTCTGATTACCTCTCAATAGAACTCTGTGCTTTTAGTTTTCACAGCTGCAGCACTCTCAGATTTTGGGGAGTGATCTTTCTAAAATGCAAGTCTAGTTGTTACTTTAACATCCAAAATCCTCATATTGCTTCTTTTTTTGAAAGAATAAAGTATAAAAACTCCTTAATGGGATATACTAGACCTTGCATCGTCTGGCATCGTCTCCATTTCCAGTCTTTTCTTCCCCCTCCTTAAATCCCAGATTACTTATTTATTGCAACATAACAAATAACTGCAGAATTTAATAGCTTAAAAGAACAGACATTATCTCTCAGAAATTCTGAGTAGTAGGCGCTTAGCTGGATACCAGTGGCTCAGGGTCTTGCATGAATTTGCAATAAAATTCTTCCAGGGCTGCAGTCTTTTGAAGACTTGACTATCTAGAGAATCCACTTCCAGGTTCACTCATGTGATTGTTAGCACACCTCAGTTTCTCATTCACTCTTGGCTCAGGACCTCTGTTCCTCCTTATGTGAGTTTCTCCATTGACAGTCTTTGTGTTATTACAACATGGCAGCTGGCTTCCTCCAGAGCGAGTGATCTGAAAGAAAGATCATAAGCAAGAGAGCTCCCACAATGAAAGCCACAGTCTTTTATGACCTAATTTCAGAAGGGATATACCATCACTTATGACATGTGCTGCTGGTCACCCAGACCAACCCGTTAAAATATAGAAGGGAACTATACATGGATATTAGTGTCAAAGAGCAAAGATCATTGAAGACTGGCTACTGTAGTTCTTCCAGCTTACAAGAATTCATATCCTTCCCACATGCAGAATACACTCATCCCTCCCAAATCCTGCAAAATGTCATCCCTTTACACCATCAGAGTCCAGAATCTCATTTAAGTCAGGTCCAGGTACATTGAGGCTTCTCAGTTTCATAAACACGAATTCAAGTACAATTCTTTTTTAGTATTCTTTATTTATTGTGATTGAGTGAAAGTGTACAATCTAGTTTAAATTTGCATGCCTGCCTGTGTGCAGCTCCTACTGCTCTCCTTGCCTGGTGACAGCACGCTCCTCTTTTCTGTTCTATACAAGTCATATCCTCTTAACAAGTCTCCTGCCCCTCTTCTCCCCGTCTCCACTCCCTTCTAGTAAGAGGCCAGTCAGATGACATCCTATAGATATATAGAACCATGAAGTGCATGCATGAGATGCTCTGTGTCACTGAGTCCTGTCCATTACTGTCTGAGGAGTTGACCTCGGTAATGATTTATGATCAGGGACAGCATCAGGTCTGGGGGCCATGTTCCGAGAGGAACCCCCAGGCCTTCAGATCATAATTTGTGGTCTTTTAGTGGAGTTCTCAGGGTGCACCCCTTTTTATTGTATTGCCGCTAGGACTCAACTTTGTGAGCCCCATCATAGCTGTCACTGGAGGTGGCCAGGCACCATCCGGTTCTTCTGGTCGCATGTTGATGTAGTTACCCACTCATGTGGGTCTTTCTGTTTTCTGGGTTCTCTTTCCCCTGTTTTGTTTTTGTCATTGGTGATCATCTGTGCCTGCTGAGTTGGGACCATGTGGTATACCTCAGATGGCAGCTTGCTAGCTTTTAAAACCCCAGACACCACTCACCTATATGGGGTGGAGAAGACTCTCTTAGCAATAGACTAGTTATGCCAGTTGGCCTCGATGTCCCCTGAGAGTATGTTCCCCGGACCCCCACCCCTACTACTCTGTCCTTACCATACTGGGTTAAGATTAGAAGAGTTTTCAGGTTATGTTGAAGTCCGACTAAACTGATCCTCTTTCTAATATGTGCTGTCACTGATTTCACCCAACCAAATTTCTATCAGCTATCTAATCTATAAGCCCTCTGCCTCCTTTCTCCCCTCCCTTGCAGCCGTCAGAGTCTTGTGTACATAGGTATGTTTTCAAGTCTTTATAGTAGGGGTCTCATACAATATTTGTCCTTGTGCCGCTGACTAATTTCACTCAGCATAATGTCTTCCAGTTGAAACCAGGCTGTGAGATGCTTCCTAAAACCTTCATTGTTCTTTATCATTGTATACTGTTCCATTGAGTATATGTACCATAGTTTATTTATCCATTCATCTATTGTTGGGCATCTGGTTTGATTTAATCTTTTTGCTATTGTGGACTGTGCTGCAGTAAACATTTGTGTGCATGTATCTGTTCATGTGAATGTCCCTGATTTGGTAGGATATATTCCAAGCAGTGGAATTACTAGGTCAAATGGTATGCCTATTTCCAGCTTTTTAAAAGAAGCACCAGATTGCTTTCCAAAGAAGTTGTAACATTTTGCAATCCCATCAGCAGTGTAAGCCTAGCAGTGTAGGAGAGTTCCAATTTCCCCACAGCCTCTCCAGCATTCATTTGTTGTTTTGTGTTTTTTGGATCATGGCCAACTTTATTGAGGTGAGATGGTATCTCTTCGTTGTTTTGATTTGAATTTCTTTAATAGTTAATGATCACGAGCGTTTCCACATGTGTCTTTTGGCTGCCTGGATGTCCTCTTTGGAGAAGTGTCTGTCCGTCTCCTTTGCCCATCACTTAATTGGATAATTTATCCTTGTTGGTGTTTTGTAGTACCTTGTAGATTATGGAGATCAGATGTCTGTCTGACATAGTTGCCAAATATTTTTTCCTATTCTGTATATGGCCTTTTAATTCTTTTGCCAAAGTCTTTGGATCAGCAGAAGTGTTTAATTCTTAGTAGTTCCCATTTATCTATTTTCTCTTCTACTGATCGTGCTTTGCTTGTCAGTTTTTGAAGTCTGTCTACGTTGTGCTTTAAAACTTCTATTTTGATCCTATTTTTTCTTGGGTGAACTTTATTGTTTTAGATTTGATATTTAGGTCTTTCTTGTAAGGTGTGAGATAAGGGTCTTGTTTCAGTTTTTTGCAGATGGCTATCCAATTTTGCCAGCACCATTTATTAAAGAGATTGTTTTTACCCCAATTTAAAATCTTGGAGCCTTTGTCAAATAGCAACTGTTCATAGGAAGAAGGTGGCATCTCTGGGGTCTCAGCTCTGTTCCATTGGTCTATATGTCTCTTTTTGTACCAGTTCCAAGCTCTGGTGACTACTGTGGTAGTAATAGGTTCTAAAGTCAGGTAGTGAGAAGCCTTCCAGTGTTGTTCTTCAGTAGTGCTTTATTTATCTGGGGCTTCTTCCCTTTCCAAACAAAGTTGGTGATTTGTCTCTCCGTCTCATTAAAAAATGTCACTGAAATTTGTATTGGGATTGCGTTGTTTATGTAGATTGCTTTGGGTAAAATAGACATTTTCAGTGTTAAGTCTTCTCAAGTACAATTCCTGACATACAAAACTAAGGAGACAAATGATCTGCGTTTCCGTATACCCAGCATGCAATATATCAGGTGTAGATTAACTGGTATAAAACATTCATGTTCAGAATAGGATGGGAATGGCAGATATAAGGGAGTCTGTGTCCACAGCAATTTTGAAATCCAGTTAGTTAATGTGTCATGTTTCCTCTTGGTCTTAATTCCTGGGTATAATTCACCAAACTCTCAACTGCCCTGTGGGTGTTTGGTTCGTCTTCTGCTCCTCCCTTCTCTTTTCCTGAAAGGTAGCACCTGTTAGCAGCTGAGTAGTTTTCTTAGCTTGCTTCCTGTCAGATTTGGAGGATTGGAAGGCTTAGTTTTATATTGTCTCTGTCCTCTTCATGGAAACCCTGGTGGCATAGTGGGTTAAAGTGCTACCTCTGCTTACCAAAAGGTCAGCAGTTCATATCCACCAGACGCTCCTTGGAAACTATAGGGGACATTTCTACTCTGACCTCTAGGATCACCATAAGTTGGACCCGACTCAACGGCACTGGGTTTTTTTTTCTTCTTCTTTCATGCTGTCGATGTTTATACATATATAATTATTTGAAGAACTTTGTGTATTTGTGCATTTCGAGTCCATGCCATTAGTCAAAAGCCATTCCCATAAGTCTCTGAGCTAAGCCGTTTACTACCTTGAACTTCTGCTTCTCACACTTCTATGCTCGCCTGTAATCTTGTCAAACACCATGAGGTTTTTATGAACAGCATCTTTAAGGCACTTTAGATTTGAGCTCATACTCTTAAAAACCCGTGCTTTGGTTCTAAAATCATTTCAGCATTTTAGGGCTTTGTTATGGCAGTGAGAACTCTCAGTACCAACATATACTTTAGCTATCTAGGGCTGCATAACTGTTCAAAATTTAGCAACTTCAAACAGCATCTGAGAGTTTCTGAGAATCAGTAATCTGTGAAAAGCTTTGTTGGGTGGTTCTGGCTCCAGGTTTCTGAAGAGGTATTGTTTAGTGTTGCAGTTGTGTTCACTGAGGTATCAGCTTCCAGTCTCACTAACATTGTTGAGCAGAGAGCTTCATTCCTCATCACATTAGCTTTTCTGTTGACTACCTGAGAGTTCCCACAGCAGGTAGTCCATGAATAAAACTACACACAAGTGAGTCAAAAAGAGTGCTCAAGACAGAAGTGCAGTTTTTTATAACCTAATCTTGAAAGTGACATACTATCACATCTTTCCATATGCTGTTAATTAGTTACACAAACCAATGCTGGTGCAGTGTGAGAAGGGGTTATCCACTGGTGTAAATATCAAGAAGTAAGGATCACCAGAGGCCAGCTTGGAGGCTGGCTGCCACAGGCCTCTCCCAGTGAATTGAACTACTTTCTATATGTAACATTCTCATGAATCATGCTGTTTCATACCTCTGTCATTGCTTACACTGCCCCTTCTTTACCCACATGCTTTTGTCTCCACCAGTCCCATTCAAAGACACCTCTTTTTTTATTATGAGTGAGTGAAAATGTACATTCCCGTATAAATTTACATGCCCACCTATATGTAGCTTCCACTGCTCTCTCTGTCCCAGTGACAGCACACTATTCTGCTCTGCTCCATACATGTCTAATCCTCCCAACAGTCTCCTTTCCCCTCCTCTCCACCCACTCACCTTCCTCCAGCCAGAGGTCAGCAGGATAATATCTTATAGATGCATAGAACCATAAAGTGCATCCAATATATGGTCACTCTGCATCCCAAGTCCAATCCATTTGTGGCCGAAGAGTGGAACTTTGTTATGATTTATGGACAAGGGCAGCATCAGGGCCAGAGGCCATACTCCCAGGGGAACCCCGAAACCACTGGACCATCAATTGTGGTCTTTTAGTGGCAACCTCAAGGTGCACCCCTTTTTATTCTTACGTTGCCATTGAGACTCAACTTAGTGTGCTCCATCACAGCTATCACTGGTGGTGGCCGGACACCATCCGATTCTTCTGGTCCCAAGTCTGTTTAGGCACCCACTCATGTGGGTCTGTCTATCTTCTGGGTTGTCTTTACCCCATGTCATTTTGGTCCTCGGTGAGCATCCGTCCCTGCTGAGTTGGGACCATCTCCTGTGCCCTCGAATGGCAGCTTGGCAGCTTTTAAGACCCCAGACACCACTCATCAATGTGGGGTGCAGAGAGCCCTCTTAGCAAAACACTAGTAGTGCCAGTTGGCCTCAATTTCACCTAAGAGCATGGTCCCCTGCCCCCTGTCCCCTGCCCCAGCTACTCTGTCCTTGCAATATTGGGTCACCATGGAAGGAGTATTCAAGTTATGCTGAAGTCCACTTAATTTTGTTCTTGTTTCTAATGTGTGCTATCACCAATTTCAGCCAACCAGATTTCTTGCAACTATCTAATCTAAACTCTCCCTCCCTCCCCTCCTTGCAGCTGTCAGAGAGTCTTCTTTACATAAGTCTGTTTTTCAGATCTTATCGTAGAGGTCTCATACAATATTTGTCCCTTTGTCGCTGACTACTTTGACTCAACATAATGTCTCCAGTTGAAACCAGGTTATAAGATGTTTCCTGGAATCATCATTATTCTTTATCATTGCATAGTGCTCCACTGAGTATATATACCATAGTTTACCTATCCATTCTTCTGTTGTTGGGCATCTGGGTTGATTCCATCTTTTTGCTATCATGGACTGTGCTGCAATAAACATTCTGGTGCATGTGTCCGTTGGTGTGAAAGGCCTTGATTCTGTAGGATATATTCCAAGTAGTGGAATTGCTGGGTCAAGTGGTATATCGATACCCATTTTTTAAGGAAGCGCCAGATTGCTTTCCAACAAGGCTGGACCATTTTGCAACCCCACCAGCAGTGTAGAAGAGTTCCACTTTCTCCATAGCCTCTCCAGCATTTGTTGTTTTGTGTTTTTTGGATCATGGCCAACCTTGCTGGGGTGAAATGGTATCTCATTGTCGTCTTGATTTGAATTTCTTTAATAACTAAAGATCGTGAACATGACCACATGTGTTTTTTGGCTGCCTGGATCTCCTCTTTAGAGAAATGTCTGTCCATCTCCTTTGCCTGGATGATTTATCTTCTTCTTATTGATATTTTGTAGTATCTTATAGGTTATGGAGATCGGGCATTGGTCTGATACAGAGTTTCCAAATATTTTTTCCCATTCTGTAGGTGGCCTTTTAACTCTTGTGATAAAGTCTTTGGCTGAGCAAAAATGTTTGATTCTTAATAGTTCCCATTTATCTGTTTTTTCTTCTGTTTACTGTGGTTTCTTGGACAGATTTTAAAGTCTGTCTACATTGTGTATTAAAACTTGCATTGTTGCTCCTACCTTTTCTTGGATGAGCTTTATCATTTTAGGTTTGATATTTAGGTCTGTTGTCCAGTTGGAGTTGGTTTTTGTATAAGGTGTTAAGATATGGATCTTGTTTCAATTTATTGCAGATGGATATCCAATTTTGCCAGCACCATTTGTTGAATATAGTGTTTTTACCCCAGTTTAATGTCTTAGGGCCTTTGTCGAATATCAGCTGTTCATAGGCAGATGAACAAACACCTCTTAAGAAGTCTCTTTTGGCTTTACCCTTTCCAAGCCTGCAAACCCTGTTGGCCTAGTGGTGAAGTGCTACAGCTTCTAACCAAGAGGTCAGCAGTTCAGATCCACCAGCCCCTCCTTGGAAGCTGTATGGGGTAGTTCTGCTCCAACCTTGAGGGTTGCTGTGAGTTGCAATTAACTTGCCAGCAATGGGTGTGGATTCGGGGGTTCCAGGCCTATCATAGTACCTGAACTTTGAAGAAACAAATTTATTTCTGTGATTGCTTTCTTCACTACAAACCCTTTGAAATAAAAAAACAGTGCTATCCTATATGTAGAAGATAAAATATTTTTCCAGCACTAGTGTTTCTTGAGTTAATGTTTAAGCAGTTCTGGAAAATCCAAGCACTTGATAATTTCTGTTGTAAAATGGTAATCAGACACCTGTTTTGTGTTTTCTTGTTGCCTTGGAGCTTTTGGAGTAAGACTAATCAAGTAGTATTTAAGCTGTAGTTTTTATGCTTTTTTTAAGATTGAGAAGGGCATGAAACAGTTGACTTAAGCCATAAGTTTAGGCCAGAGTATAATGCTAAATAAAATGGAATCTGTAGACAAGTCTTTACGTTCAAGGAGCTTACAATTTATGTGGTAAATAAAATGCAGGAAGAGGTGGTCTTTTTAAGTCCTAGTTGTGAAGATCAGAAATACTTATTTTTACTTTGAGTAGTTTATATGTTACCACTGTAGAGGCTAATAAAATTATGTTAAGCCAACTTCTGATACTAAGCTCCTGAAAGTCATGTATTTTTTTTAATTTGGAGTAACTATAAGTAAAATATATCAAGTGAAATTAAAACCATTCTAATCATAAAAAATTTGTATTAAAGTTCATGCTCTCAAATTTGAAAGTTCTTTTTGGTTTTTGTTTTGTTTTCTAATCAAGGTTTCAGTTGCAATTACCTTACTATTTATTACCTGCCTTGAATTTTCCTTTTAATCCACTAGGGTGACATCTTGAATTCTGTGTGATTTTCCCCCTTGTGAATTCTTCCTTTGTAGTGCAATTCTGATAAAGTTGTTAAATGTTTTTTCTGTATACCAGAAAGTATTGTAGAATCAGCATCCATATTTTTATGTATTCCTTGATTCTTTTGTCTTTTATTTCTCTATATGCCATTTAAAAACATCTGTTGAGTTTTGTTTCATTTTTTTGTCTGAACTTTTTGCTGTAATTTTATAAAATGTACTCGACTTCAGAAATTCCTTCTGTTGCAGTGATGTGTTTGTTTTTGTTGTAAAGGTGGAACAGAATAAATAAAAATATGCTATGAAAGATACAGGATTAACAGTTTTTCCTGGTCTTTATTTTGTTACGAGTGAAATTTTTCATATAAAATTCCTTAACTGACTCTTAATTCTGCTTTATATTTAAAACTCCTATTTCTCAAGGATGCCTATTATTTTGTATCACTAACATGAAATCAGTTAACAACTAGAACCCACTGGCTGTTCCTCAGGAGAAAGTTATGTCCACAAATATTTACAGCTTTGGAAACCCTGTGGGGCAGTTCTACTCTGTCCTTTAGGATTTGCTATGAGTTTCTAATCAACTTGATGACAGTGGGTGATGGTGGGTGTTTTGGGGCCCAGTTACTTTAAATCCTTTCAGAGATAAATGCAAGTGTGAGTAAATTATCTGGGATCTGTAAAGCTCAGATCCAGAAGGTTTTCATTAAGAGTTTACCTTATTAGTTGTGAAATAATAGAATATAACTTAATGTTTTATTTAGTAAATGAAATACATAAAACAAGATAATCACAAAAATTCCTAGTATATGTATGTTTTCTAAAAGGATTACTGGGGCATACTTGAAACGCATTTTTTTAATATAAATTAATAGTTTTTTGTAACTTTTACACTTATAGAACAAACTAGTTTCTCATTAAAAAGTACATATACTTTTTCGTGACAGTGGTTAACAACACGACAACGTATCAGCACTCTACCTTCTCAGCTGTGAGTTCCATATTACCGGTTTCCTGTCCCCCCTTGCCTTCTAGTCCTTGGCTCTGGGATGGTGTGTCTCTTAAGTCTCGTTTTGTTTTATGGTCCTCTCCAATCCTTGCCTGAAGGGTAAGCCTCCGGAGTGACTTCATTACTGAACTGAAAGAGTGTCTGGGGGTAAATTCCAGGTTTTTCATTAACCAGAACAAATCAGTGTTAATGCTGACCTTTCAGTTTAGTGTGTTCAGGTTTATTATGAATCACAGTGGAGAAATAAAGAGAACTTGTATAAAAGTTTAGATAGACTAGTAAAAGTTAAAAATGTATTCTACATAGAAACTCTAGTGTAATTGTGCATATCCATTCTGTTATTGTCTTCCAATAGTATTTCCTAAATACTTCAAATGTTATCATTTCCATGCTTATTTCCCTGATTCAGTGTTACTTCCTTAGATTTCAGTAGCTTCCTAACTAGGCTTCCCAAGACAATAGTTGTTGTCTTCCCCAGTATTCTGTGCCATCAAGTCACTTGTGATTCACAGCAGCCCTGTAGGACAGAGTAGAACTGCCACATGGGTTTCAAGGAGTAGCTAGTGGATTAAAACTGCTGACCTTTCGATTAACAGCCAGAGCAAAAAACTATTTTGCCACCAGGGCTCCCCAGTATTCATACTACATCCTGAATGATCATTGGAAAACTTGAAATCTCATGTCACTCTCCTGCTTAAAAATCTGTTTTTAACAACCTGTTATTGCTCTAAAAATGACTTACATACTAGGTTTTATGTAATTTGGCCCCTGTCTTTTTTTGCATGTGTGAAAGCTTCATGTTCACTCTTGCCAGGATAATTTTTCATGGTTATTCCTATATTTTGAAACGTTCCTCTGCTGCTTGGTTTAGTAATCTCCCACTGATCCTTCATATCTCAGCTTCACGGTTACTTCCTTAGGTATCTCCCATCCCTCCCCCCCCCCATAAATGAAAAGAACAAACTCATTGCTGTAGATCCCAACTCACAGTGACTGTAGGACAGAGTAGAACTACCCTGCTGAGTTTCCAAGGAGCACCTGGTGAATTCAAGCTGCCATCCCATTGGTCAGCAGCCACAGCACTTAGCTACTGTGCCACCAGGTTTTTATCCTCCAACTAGAACCGAGGCTATTACAGGCTTTTGTATTATATCTGGCATAGCAGTTACTTCTGTAAACTTGTATTTTATTTATCTGGTTAGTTTTCAGTCTTTCCTGCTCTAGCGTACCTATACGATTGGAGCTTAATGCCTCTTACTTTATTCGTATGTATCTAGTATATTATCAGAACTGTATTTAGGGATTTAGGAACATGACACCCCTTGTAATTTAGAGTTATAATGATGATTCCTCCAGGTTATCATGTGGGTTACTATCTGATTAGAGTTGTCGTTTGGTCTCTAGACCTTATTTGTAGAAGGTACTTGAACTAAAAGATTTATAAACTTGCCTCTGGCTTGAAAGTGTAGTAAGTTAAGGATTTCTTATATTAGGTTGTCCTGTAAATATACAATACCAAAGTTTTAATGACTGTAACAAATATTTATTTCTTTCTAATGCTGCATTGTCCATTGGGTTGCTTTCAAGGTTCTATTACATATCTACACTCTACAGGATTCAGGCTGACAGAGCAGCCTGTATCCTGAACATTGCTCAACATAGTGGCAAAGCAAAGAAAGCTCTAGACCTTGTCTTAGATTAGCTATTAAATGGTTATGGTCCCAGAAGTTGTATGTCACTTCAGCTCAGAATACACTGGCCAGAATATAGGATCGGACAGTTAAGTCTGTAAATGTGATTGTTCTAAGTGCTACATACTTCAATGCTAAATATCACTACAGTCGCTTTTGAAGTACTCCGCTTCGGGAGTCATGCACCGACAATGATGCCTAGTCCACCCTTCAAAGCAGTTTTGGAACTCTTTCTGAAAGGGCCATTGCACACGGTGACAAGTTTGCAAACTTAGTTGTATAGCTGTCTATGAGAAAGTTTTTAGTCAGTAAACAGATAACTGTATTGGAACACCCTCCCTATTCACCTGATTCTGGCCCCCCTTGACTCTTTTCTTTACCCGAAGATAAAGGAAAAATTGAAAGGAAAACATTTTGATGACATACAGTACATCATGAGTAATAGGACGACAGCTCTGATGGCCATTCTAGAAAAAGAGTTCCAAAATTGCTTTGAAGGGTGAACTAGGCCCAGGCGTCAGTGCGTAGCTTCCAAAGAGGAGTAGTTCAGAGGTTACCAAAGTGATACTCACCAGTGAGGTAAGTGCATAGCGCTTTTTCTAGGATGAGTTCATGAATTTGATTGTCAGTCCTTGTAGGTCACAAGGCACCACCTTAGGTTCAAGTTACCAGGAGGTGCAATCTTCCCATGTAACCAGAAAGAAGAGAAGAAAAATACTTGGCAAACAACACAATGACTGATCTGCCCTTCTGCTTAGCCAAAGATTTCGATCACTTTCCTTCAAAATATGTTCTCCCCCAGTGAGGCCAGCCCCGATGTCACATCTAATTATAAAACATCAAACTTGAAATCTTAGAGTTTTTAGATAATGTACATTAGTCTTGGCATCAGGTGTGGATGTGGTGCCTCTTGAAGTGAATAAAAATGTTATCTCCTCAATTCATAACAATTCAAAAATCCTGCTGCACAGACTTTACATGTGCCCTTTTGCCTGAGTGTTGGGAACATTGATTTGGCACTCAATGTCTTCCCCTGGTGGGGGACTCCCCAGTCCGTTGTTTTTGTAGCTTTTGGTATTGATATCCGGGTAATTCTTCCCAGCAATATCTAAAATAGATATTGGAAAATATGCCCTCTTTAAGGGCTAAAGAAGGAGCCTTGCTGGTGTAGTGATTAAACTCTCAGCTGATTACTGAAAGGTCATTGGTTCGAACCCACAGTAGAAACTCACTAGCTAGCAGCTCTATTGGAGGAAGATGAGGCTGTCAGCATCTGTAAAGAGGGCAGCCTTGGAAACAGTACGGGGCAGGTCTCTGTCTTGTAGGGTTACTGTAAATCTAAGTATCAGTGGCAGTGGATTTGGGTTGAATTTGAAGGCTAAAGAGCTTTATACTTCCTGCCTGTAGAAGAAGAAAGACCTAAGGTTCTTTTAAATTAGTCATTTTAATCTGGCTCTTGAGTTTTGTTTGTTTTCTTGCGTGCAGAATAACTTTGTAGACTTCTGACGCATTTATTTACGTTCAACTCAGTGTGCCAATAACTGCTCTCACGGTCCTTTTACCATATGTCTGTTTCCTAAATGCTGATACTTACTGGAGGAAGAACTATACCCTTAGTCTCTCTCTTTTTTTACCTCTGAGCATTTTCGTTCAGCTGAAGTCAACGTCAGAATTTTAATTGAGGCTCTGCCCTGGGACTCTAATCCATTCACATGTTTTACCAATAAGTATGTTGGCCATGAGTCGGATACGACTTGACGGCACTTGGCTTGGCATGTTGGCCATGGAAACCCTGGTGGAATAGTGGTTAAGTGCTACAGCTGCTAATCAAAAGGTTAGCAGTTTAAATCTGCCAAGCACTCCTTGGAAACTAGGACAGGCCTTCTCTGTCCTAGAGGGTTGCTGTGAGTGGGAATTGACTTGATGGTAATGGGTTTAGGTTTTTGTTTTGTTGTTTTTTATTTTTAACCTCAAAGCTGATTCATCTTTCTTAATTTATGGAAACAGTGCGGGAAAATAGTAGCATTTTCTTTCCTTTACAAAAGGTCACTTAACATTCACAGAAGTAAAATTGATTTTCTTTATTACATAAAGCTAAGTGTGTTGTCAGGCATTATGCTATGAGGTTTATGTGCATTTTTTTATTTCACTTTGTCCTTATTATGGCAGTTAACTGATTTTACAAGGTATTTTGTCTCTGTTCCAACTACTCGGCTCTGCCATTGTAGGGCAAAAACAGCATAGACTGTATGTAAACAAATCAGCTTGAATATATTACAATTAAACTGTTGGCCAAAACAGGTGGTAGACTGTCTCTGGCCCACAAATCTCATCTGGACCATTGTCTATAAGAGAAAGTTTAGTTGTCAAAGATTTCATTATCTGCAAGAAACAGTAGGATCAACAATGGAAGTTCTAATACATAGCTTAGACTTTAAAATCTGACAAAGCAAGCAAGATCAACAGAAGACAAAATAGATAAATGGGAACTACTGAGAATCAAACACTTTGCTCATCCAAGGACATTATAAAATAATTAAAAGACCACCTACAGAAGGGGGAAAAGTACTTGGCAACTGTATGTCAGATCAACATCTGATCTCCATAATCTACAAGGTACTGCAAAATAGCAACAAGAAGAAGATAAATAACCCAGTAAAGCATTCGGGAAAGAAGATGGGCAGACACTTGACTAAAGAGGACATCCAGACAGCCATCCAGATGTCCTAAAGAGGACATCCAGACATGAGGAAATGTTCATGATCATTAGCTATTAGAGAAATCCACATTAAAACTACAATGAGATGCCATCTCACCCCAACGAGGTTGGTCATGATCCAAAAAACAAAACACCAAATACTGGAGAAGCTGTGGCGAAATTGGAACTCGCCTACACTGCTGGTGGGATTGCAAAATGGTACAACCTCTGTGGAAAGCAATCTGGTGCTTCCTTAAAAAGCTGGAAATAGATACACCATTTGACTCAGTAATCCCACTGCTTGATACAGAATCAGGGGCAGTCACACAAACAGATAACATGCACATGAATGTTTATTGTAGCACAGTCCACAATAGCAAAAGATAGAATCAACCCAAATGCCCAAAAACAGATGAATGGATAAACTATGGTATATATACTCGATGGAATACTATGCAATGATAAAGAACAATGATGATTTTAGGAAGCATCTCATAAGCTGATTTTAATTGGAAGGCATCATGCTGAGTGAAATCATTCAGCGGCCCAAGGACAAATACTGTATGAGACTCCTACAATAAGGACTTAAAAACAGACTCATGTACCAAAGACTCTTTGATGGCTGCAAGGGAGGGGAGGGAGGGAGGGAGAGAAAGGGTTGGCTATAGAGTAGATAGTTGATAGAAATTTGGTTGGGTGAAATCAGTGACAGCACACATTAGAAAGAAGATCAGTTTAACTGGACTTCAACATAACCTCAAAACTCTTCCAATCTTAACCCAATAGTGCAAGGATAGAGTAGCAGGGGTGGGGATCCAGGGACCATGCTCTCAGGGGACATTGAAGCTGATTGGCATAATTATCCTATTGCTAAGACAGTCGTCTGCATCCAGGGCAACAATGACATAAGGGGAAAAGAACCCAGAAGAGAGAAGGCCCATGTAAATGGGTGACTATAACATGTGACCAGAAGAACCAGATGGCACCTAGCCACCTCCAGTGACAGTTGGGATGGGGCTCACAAGGTCAAGTTCTAGGGGCAACATGAGAAAAAAGGGATGCACCCTAAGAACTCCACTAAAAGACCACAGCTGGTGGTCCAAAAGCCTGGGAATTCATCTGGGAGCATGGCTCCTAGACCTGATGCTGCCTCTGGTTGTAAATCATTACTGAAGTCAACTGTTTGGACAGAAATGGATTGGACTCAAGGACACAGTGAGCATATCATGTGCACACGTTATGGTTCTGTGCATCTATAGGATGTCATCCTACTGGGCTCTTACTAAAGGGGAGTAGAAAGAGTAGAGAGTAGGTTACAGGAGATTGTTAAGAGAATGTGACGTGTATAGAATGGAAAGGAAAAGTGTACTGTCACTGGGCAAGGAGAGCGGCAGAAGTAGCTGCATTTAGGCAGGCATGCAAATTTAAGTTGGATTGTACACTTTCACTGAGTCACAATTAAAAAAAAGAAAAAGATTTCATTATCAAAGTATAAGCATTTTTATGGCCTGAGAAACTGGAGAAATTTTGAGAATATGGGCCCCAGACACGCTTTTAGCTCAATAATGAAGTCACTCCTGAGGATCAGCCTTCATCCAAAGATCAGACAGGCCCGTTAAAAAAAAGATTGAAGGGACACACCAGCCTGGTAATAGGGAATCCAAGGCCAAGAAGTTGAGATGATATGGAGTTGTTAACTAGTGTCATAAAATAATATGTATGCTGTTAAATGAGAAGCTAGAGAACATCTAAAGTACAATGAAAATAAAATTTGTGTATTTTTAAAAATATATATAAACTCAGTGAAAAGTACCTCAGTATGAGTTGGACAGTAAATAGAATCACGAGATTCTATTTTTCAAATTGACAGTGTGTTATTTTAGAGGATAGCAGTTTTTGCATAGCACAACTTAGCATTAGAACTTGGTTTTAATTTAATCACAGAACTCCTCACTTAACACCTGTTAATATCCCTGGAACTACTTTCAGAAGAGAGTATTCTGATACTGTCTAGTTCATATTCTCTCTTATAGGTAAAAGAAATTAAGGATCAGAGACCTTCACTGAAGTTACACATTGACAGTAATTCTTTAAGAGAAGTACTTGCATCTCTACCTATATTGTTTTTAATTTCTTCTTGCTCTTAGCTTAAAAGAAAAAATAACTTAATTGAAAATAATTTTAAACTTAGAGAAGTTGCAAGAATGCCATATGCTTTTTTACCCAGGTATGTCTATTGCTGACATTTAGCCTCATTTGCTCTATTTATATTTTCATGCGTGCCCCTTTTCTCAAAACATAAACTGTGATAACACCTGTTTTCTTTTCATCTCACATATATCTGTCACCAAGTTCTATCTTTCCCCAAGTTCTATCTTTCCCACTCTGCTCCCTACTCCAGAAATACAGTTAATGCTGGTCTTGTTAAAGCATTGTTGTATGATACGCACCTGGTAAGCTGACATGACCAAGCCTAGTTCTCAAATTTAATAGCCAGGGCTCTCCAGCTGCCATGTTGATTGACCTCTGTTATCCCCAACTTAGGCCTTCTCAGATTTGGTTCTTTTTTCCGTATTCAGTGTGCTTATTTCTGCCTCCAAGGTGGTATTGCTCTTGATAGTCTCATGCATAAATGTATAAAGCATATTTTGAACTACATGATACTTTTTTTTTATATAATCTCCCGTTCCTTTTTTAAAAAAAACCTTATTTTCTTCCTTGTTCTAATCATACTCTGCTTTCTCCCTGAATCCTTCTCTGTTTCAGCCCATGATTATCTCTTCTTTTCTTGACATTGAATAGCATAACATTCATTCAACAAATAGTTCATAGTATCTTTGTGTGTACATGTCATTGTGTCAGAACTAGTGATACTATGAAGATACTGCTCCTGCTTAACAGAGTCAGTGTTACAATACAAATAGAAAGGTAAGGTGATGTGGGAAAACATAGGGAGAGCGTGGAGGGTATGGATGAGTATTTGGGAAAGACTTTATAATAGAAGGATATCCTAATAGAATTGTGAAGAATGGGCAGTAGTGTAGAAAGACTTAAAAGTTGGAAAACATCATGTATTGTGTTACTAGAAAGCTGTAGATGCTCACTCTGGCTACAGTGTGAAATGCCAGATGGAGAGTGGGAAGAATTACCTAGACCTAAATTATTAAGGGTATGTCTTCCATGCCAGGAAGTTTGAATCTCATCATGAAAGCAATAGAGAACCAAGGATCAAGTGCAAAAAAGTGATACGATCAGTCTTTTAGAAAGATCTCTGTCAATAGCAAAACAAGGGGATTAGTGAAGACCAGTTCATGCCACATACCCACTGTGGCAGAAAAAATATTGAATGATTTGTAGACATAAAAACAATGTGGGATCTGTAGAACCTGGTTTGGTACTGTATTTAGAAATGGAGGAGGAGGAAGGTAAAGGGAACTGGATAGGTGATAGTATAATTCTTTAAAATAGTTAATACAGGAAGAACAACATTTAGGCTGTTGAGGAATGAGGGATGACGATGTTTTCTGAGAGGTTCTGTAGACCCTAAGTAAGATAAATATATCCAGAGTTCAACAGAGATCTTAGCTAGAAATTAAGATTTAGAAACAGTTCATCAGCCTATACATGGTAGTTCAAGTCATGATAGATGAAATTCCACAGGTCTGGGGACTAAGCTTTTGTTTTACTGAGTTATATAAGCACATTTATTTCTAGATGAGATTATTTTCAGTGCTGCTGCCTTCAGATGATTTCCCAAAAAATGGAAACATAATTTATATTTTCTTGACTGCTTCAGGTAAAGCTGTCAAATAATGATAGTAAGGCTAGGTCTCAGAGATAGTCAGGGTTATAGAAATCATCAACATGAAGATCATATGTTTTTAAACTTTCAAGTCTTCAGGGATACAAATAAAGGACATGAGAAAGCCAGGATGAAAAACTTAGTTTGGCCTGGAGTTGCCTTTCACTGTACTGCTTGGTAACTACTTTTAAGCCATGATTAGTAAGTAAAATGGAAAGGTTGGGTTTCACTCTGAAGATAAATAACAGGACTGAATTATTTTAGTAAGAATTGGACAGACATCTTTATCATTTTACATTCTCGAAACAAAAATAATCATACTAGGATCTTTTATCATTTATTTCTTATGAAAGATTGCGTCAGACTGCTGGTTTTTTTTTGCTAAATGTCCTCTATAGGGTTGCTGTGAGGTGGAATGGACTTGGCAACAATGAATTTGAATTTTTATATCCTTCCCTGAACTTCTTTTCTTTTTGATAGCTTAATTTTTTTCATTGTGTTTCAAGTGTAAGTTTATAGTTTGAGTCAGTTTTTCATACAAAAAGTTACTCTTATGTCAACCTGGCTGCTCTCCCACACTTCTCCTCTCTCCCTTTTTTTTTTTTTTTTTTTTGCCATATCTGTTCAGCTAGCTCCTGTCCCTCTCTGTGTTCTTATGTCACCTCCATACCAGCGCTGCCCATTTAGTCTCCTGTATCTACTTAAGCCAAGAAGCGCTTTCTTCACCAGTATCTTTTTATGTCTTATATACCAGCTTGGTCTTTGTCTGAGGAATTAGCTTTGGGAATGGTTTGAGTTCTGGACTAACAAAGAGTCTGGGGCCATGTTTTCTTGGGATCATCCAGTTTCTCAGACCATCACGTCTGGTCTTTTTCCTAGAGTTTTAGTTCTGCACTCCATATTTCTCCTGTTTCATCACAGACTCTTCGTCGAGCTCCTTGTAAGGGCAGTCATTGGTGGTAGCTGGGCACCATCTAGGTCTTCTGGTCTCATGCTGGTTTATGTGGCCCTTTCTGTCTCTTGGGTTCATATTTTCCTTATGACTTCAGTGTTCTTTGTTCTCCATTGTTCACATGGATTAGGACCAGTTGATACTTCTTATGGCTGCTTGCTAGTTTTTAAGACCCCAGACACTGCTCACCAAAGAGGGATGCTGAACTTTAAAAATCTTTGTTAGGCCAATTGACCTAGATGTCCTGCCCCTGTACTCTGTCCCTCAAAGTGTTTAGCCCAGTTAACGCTGAACTACTCTACTATGTGTTGTGCCTCCCTTCACCTAAAATAATTCTTATTCACTATCTAATTAGGGAATATCCCTTTCCCTTCCTCCCTACCTTCATAACTCTCAAAGATTTCTGTGTTTAAACCTTCTGCTGAGTATAGTAGTGGTCTCATACAGTTATTTGTCCTTTTGCAACTCAGTAATTAAACACAAGTGTAATGCCTTCCAGATTCTTCCATGTTGTGAGACATTTCCCAGATTCTTTATTATTTTTGTCATTGCCTGGCATGCCATTATATGAATATACCATAATGTCTTTATCCGTTCATCTGTTGATGCACTCCTGGGTTGATTATATGTTTTTGCTGTTGTGGACAGTGCTGCAGTGAACATTGGTGTGCGTGTATCTATTTGTGTGACAGCTATTATTTCTCTAGAATATAATCCAAGAAGTGAGATTGCTAGATTGATGGTATTTCTATTTCTAGCTTTTTAAGAAAGCACCACATTTATTTTCAAAGTGGCTGTATGTTTTTCATTCCCACCAGCAGTGTCTTGAGCATTAAGTCTCTCCACAGCCTCTCTAACATTTCTCATTTTGTATATTTTGGAGTAACGCCAACTTTGTTGGGGTGAAATGATACTTTGTTGTAGCTTTGATTTGAATTTCTCTAATGACTAATGATTGTGAACATTTCTGTATGTATCTGTAGTTTCCTGAATAAAGTGCCTGTTCATATCCTTTGTCCGTATGTTAATTGGATTATTTATCTTTTTGTTGCTGAGATTTTGCCGTTATCTTAAAGATCTTAGAGATTAGACACTGGTCAGATTTGTCATAGCCAAAATTTTTTCCCATTCTGTAGGTTGTGATTGTATTCTTTTGGTGGTCTTTGGATGATCATAAGTGTTTGATTTTTAAGAGTTCTCAGTTACCGGTTTTCTCTTCTGGTGTTTGTACATTGTTAGTAATGTTTTGTGTTCTGTTTCTGCATAGTGTTAGGGCTCCTGTCATTGTCCTTATTTTTAATTCCATGATCTGTATCTTTTTATATTTGATATTTAGACCGTTGATCTATTTTGAGTTAGTTTTTGAGCATGGTGTGAGGTAAGGGTCTTGATTCATTTTTTTCTGGAGAAGGATATGCAATTATGCCAGCCCCATTTGTTAAAGAGATTTGTCTTTTCCCCAGGTAACAGACTTGGGGCCTTTGTCAAATATCAGCTGCTCATAGGTGGGTGATTTTATGTCTGTATTCCCTGTTTTGTTCCGTTGGTGTATGTATCTGTTATTGTACCAGCACCAGGTTGTTTTGACTACCATGGCATTATAATAGGTTCTAAACCCAGATAGTTCTTTGTCACTAATGCTGTACTTATCTGGGACTTCTTCCCTTTCCTTATAAAGCTGGTGCTTTGTTTCTCCACTTTATTAAAAAATACCATTGGATTTTGGATCAGGATCAGAATAGACATTTTCACAATGTTAAGTTCTCTGTTCACATGCAAGGTAAGTTTCTCCTTGTATATAGGTCTCTTTTGGTTTCTTACAGTGGTAGTTTCTTCTGTTTTCTTTGTATAGGTCTTTTATTATCTCTAGTTAGATTTACTCCTAAGTATTTTCTCTTCCTGGGGGCTATTGTAGATGCTATAGATTGATTCAGTGATTTCCTTTTTGATGTTCTCTTTGTTGGCGTAGAGGAATCCAGTGATTTTTGTATGTTTGTCTTGTATCCTTGTCCTCTGCTGAACCCTTCTGTTAGTTCCAATAGGCTTTGTTTGTTTGTTTTTTGGATTCTGTAGGGTTTTCTATATATAAAATCATATCTTGTGCTGATAAAGATAAACTTCTTCCTTACCAATCTGACTGCCCTTTATTTCTTTTTCTTGTCTGGTTTCTCTGGATACAACCTCTGGCATAATATTGAATAAAAGTGGTGACAAAGGGCATTTTTGTCTGGTTCCCATCCTCCTGAATTGTTTTTAATTTGCCTCCTGAGTATTTTTTTAATTTTATGTTTGTGATTAAGTGAAAGTTTGCAGTCCAAGTCAGTTTTCCGTGTAAAACCCTGAGTACCCACCTCAATGCAGCTCTTATTTGCTCTCATCACCCTGTGACAGCACGCTCTTCTTTTTGACTCTTCACTTCCCATTACCCACTCAGGCCACACTTGTCCCCTCCTCTCTACCCTTTCCCATCTCCTCTACAAAGAAACCAGTAGGACAGCCTCATATATTTATTAAACCATAAGGTGTGCACACCACATGCATCTGTGTGTGTCCCAGTCCAGTCTTTGTCTGAAGTGTTGGCTTCAGTACGGATTTCAGCTCTGGGCTAACAGCAAGTCTAGGGGCCATGTTCTCAGGGGACCCTGCAAGTTGTCCTACCATCAGGTCTGGTCTTTTAATAGAGTGCTTGGTCTGTATACCCCTTTTTCTCTTGCTGTCTCAGGGATTCTGCACTGTTTCCCCTATCAGGGCTGTCTTTGGTGGTGGCCAGGCATCAGCTAGTTCTTCTGGTTTCATGCTGATGCAGTCTCCCAATCATATGGGTCTTTCTTGTCTCTTGGGCTAATTTTTCCTTGTGTCTTTGGTATCCTTGTCACGAGTACTGTAAATAACAGAAATGTATACAAGTTTAAATGTTTTACTTTTTTTGAAATCTTTCCTCTTTTATGAATTCTCTTCTGACACAGACGTTTGTGGACTTTAAATAACTAGCACAGTTCACTGTTTAGTCAACTAATATATGTTGGATCCTTGTAAGTGTTAGACAGAATCCTAGACCCCAGGATAAATGAAAGCAAAAGTTAGCAAGTCCTGACCTTTGTGAATCGTACATGTTGGTGAAAGGGATAGACAGTAATAAAACACTAATAAATTGTATATCATCAATAAGAAGGTGGTAAGTACTGTAGTTGTTGCTGTTGTTGTTAAGTGCCATTATGTTACTTCCAACTCTAGCAGTCATGAGTACAACAGAAAGAAACACTCCTAGTCCTGCACCATCCTCACAGTCGTCATTGTTGTGCTTGAGCCCGTTGTTGCAGCCGCTGTGTCATTCTTACGATGGTCCTCCACTTTTTCACTGGCCTTCTAGTTTACCAAGCATGATGTTCTTCTGAACTGATCACTGTTGATAGTATGTTCAAAGTAGGTCAGATGTACTCTTGCTGTCCTTATTTCTGAGGATTCTTGTTGTACTTCTTCCAAGACAGATTTGTTTGTTCTTTGGGCAAGTGACGGTATATTCAGTATCTGCCAGCACCACACGTCAAATATGTCAGTTCTTTGGACTTCCTTATTCATCTTCCAGGTTTTGCATGCATATGAGGTAATTGAAAATACTGTGACTTGTATCAGATACATCTTAGTCTTCAAGGTGACGTCTCTGCTTTTTAACACTTTAAAGAAGTCTTTTGCAGTAGATTTGCCTTATGTAATGTGTCGTTGGAAACCTTGGTGGCATAGTGGTCAAGTGCTACAGCTGCTAACCAAACAGTTGGCAGTTCGAATCCTCCAGTCACTCCTTGGAAAATCTATGGAGCAGTACTACTTGGTTGTATAGGGTCGCTATGAGCTAGAATCAACTCAATGGAACTGGGTTTAGTTTTGAGGGGGTAATGTGTCCTTCCTGCTGCTTCCATGGATGTTGATTGTGGATCCAAGTAAAGTGAAATCTTTGACAACTTACGTCTTTTCTATGTTTCCATGATCTTGGTACAGTTACGGAGATTTTTGTTTTCTTGATGTTGAGATGAATCCATACTGAAGGCTGTAGTCTGTATTCTTCATCAGTAAGTGCTTCAAGTCCTCTTCACGTTCAGGAAGTAAGGTGTTATCTGCATATTGTAACTGTACAGATAATCTGAAGCTGGACTATATGAAGAATCCTGGTGCTTAGTTCTTCTTGTAATCCAGTTAGATTATTTGCTGAATATACAGACTGAGTAAGTATGGTAAAAGACTGTAACCTGACACACGCCTTTCCTGACTTTAAACCACATCGTATTCCCTTGTTCTCCTTGAATACTGCCTCTTGATTTATGTACAGGTTCCTCATGAGTACAGTGAACTGTTCTGGGATTCCGATTCCTTGAAATGTTTTCTGTTGCTTGTTACAATCCATGCAGTCAAATGCCTTTACATAGTCAATAAAACACAGATAAACATCTTCCTGTATTCTCTGCTTTCAGCCAGGATCTGACATTTGACAGTGATATCCCAGTTCCACGTTCTCTTCTGAAACCAACTTGGATTTCTGGCAGTTCCCTGTCAGTATACTGCTGCAACCATTTTTGAATGATCTTCAGTAAAATTTTACCTGTGTGTGATAGTAATGATAGATAATTTCCACATTATATAGAACCTTTCTTGGAAAGAGACATAAACATGGGTCTCTTCCAGTTATTTGGCCAGGTAGCCGTCTTCCACATGCCTCGGCATAGACAAGTGAGCATTTTCTGCGCTGCATCCGTTTGTTGAAATGTCTCAGTTGGTATTCTGGCAATTCCTGGATCCTTGTTTCTGGCCAGTGCCTTCATAGCAGAATGTATTTCTTTCTTCACTACCATCAGTTCTGCTCTTACGCTGCTTCCTGAAATGTTAGAATGCCCACCAATTCTTTTGATACAGTTGCTCTGTGTACTCTATCCATCTGTTTTTAATGCTTCCTGTTCATTCAGTATTTTCCCCATGGAATCCTCAAGCATTGCCAGTTTTAAGACTTCAGTTTTTTCTTCACTTCTTCTGCTTGAGAAATGCTAGTATGTTCTTCCTTTTTGGTTTACTGCCTGTACATTATTGCAGATGTTATTAAAATACTTTAGTTTGTCTTCTTGACCTGCCCTTTTAAAATCTTCCATTCAACTCTGTTCATCATTTCTTCCTTTCACTTTAGCTACAGCATTCCAGAGTAAGTTTCAGAGTCTCTCTTGACATCCACGGTGGGCTTTTCTTCCTTTCCTGTCCTTTTAATGGCCTCTTGGCACAGTTCATGTGTGATATCCTTGGTGTCATTCCACAGCGTGTCTGGTCTTCAGTCATTAGTGTCCACCACGTCAAATCTGTTCTTGCAGCAGTCTCTGAATTCAGGTAAGATATACTCAAGACTGCACATTGGCCCTCACAGACTTGTTATAATTTCCTTCAGTTTCAGCTTGGACTTGTATATGAGCAATTGATGTCCTGTTTCTGAAGTTAGCCACAGGCCTTGTTCCGATTGATGATGTGGAGTTTTTCCATCCTCTCTTTCCACAGATGTCTTCAGTTGGATCCCTGTATATTTCATCTGGTGAGCTCCATGTGTATAGTTGCTGCTATTGTAAAAAAGGTTATTTGCAATGCAGAAGTTGCAGGTCTTGCAAAATTCTGTCAGATTATGTCCAGCATAGTTTCTGTCACCAAGGACATATTTTCCAACTACTGATCATTTTCTTTTGTTTCTGACTTTCCCATTCTAGTCAGCAGTAGTTATTGCTGTATTCTGGTTAAATGTTTGATCAGTTTCAAACTGCAGAAGTTGGTAAAAATCTTCATTTTCTTCATCTTTGGCCCTATAAATTTGAATAACAGTCATGTTTAGCGGTCTTCCTTGTAGGTGTATGGGTATTAATGCTGATAGTGTTGTACTTCAAAATAAATCTCGAAGGATCCTTTTTGACAGTGAATGCAATGCTATTTCTCATGAAGTTGTCATTCCCAGCTTAGTAGAACATATGACTGTCCAATTCAGAATGGCTAATACCAGTCCATTTCAGCCTACTAATGCCTAGAATGTCAATGCTTACGTGTCCCATTTCATTTTTGATGACTTCCAACTTCCCTAGATTTATACTTCATACATTCCACTTTCCAGCTATTAATGGATGCTTGCAGCTTTTTTTCTCATTTTGAGCAGTGGTACATCAGCAAATGAAGATCCGAAAAACTTATCTCTATCCACATCATTAAGGTCAGCTCTACTTAGATGAGGTAGCACCTCCCCAGTAGTATTTTGAGTGCCTTCTAACCTGAGGGTTTCATCTTCCAGCACTGTTGTTAGACCGTGGTCTGCTGCTGTTCATAAGGTTTTCACTGGCTGCTTCTTTGCAGAAGTAAACTGTTGGATCCTTCTTGCTAGTCTTTCCTACTCTGAAGTTTCAGCTAAAACCTGTCCACCATGGATGACCCTACTGGTATTTGAATACTGCTGGTGGCATAGCTTCCAGTATCACAGCAACGCACAGACTCCCACAGTGTGATAAACTAGCAGACATTATGAGAGAAGTACTATGAGGAGAAATAAAAGAGGATACAAGAATTTGGGGATTCTGAATAAAAAAAAATGGGGAGGAGGTGTTCATTTTTCTTGACATTTTAAGAAAATTTTCAGATGTGCAGCACAGTTGGCAGAAATTCTGCAGTGACCTCTTGTACTCAACAGCCATTTCTAGCATTAGCATTTCACTGGTTTTGTCACACCTCCTTCCATCTGTCTGTCCATTAATCCACTCTGTTCTTTCAGTGTGTTTCAAAGTTACAGGCATCAGTACACTTCTCCTAAATAGTCCACTATGCAAGTCATTAGAGATCAGTTACTTGTTTGCTGTGGGTTTTTTGTTTTTTTTTTTGAGATAAAATTTGTATACAGTGAAATTTATGAATATTAAGTATACTTTAACTATATTTTGGCAAAGTCGTATACTTGTATAACTTAACCACCATATCACATGCAGAACATTGCCGTCATCCCAGAAAATGCCTTCATAGTGCTCCCTTGTCAGTCCCTGCCCTATCTCCCAGAGACACCTACTGCTTTGACTTGTTTTCCACCATGGATTAGTTTGGTCTGTTTTAAAATTTCATGTAAATAGACTCAAAGAGTGTGTATTGTTTAAAGCGATTTTCACTCAGCATAGTGTTTTTGAGAATATTTAGCTGTGTTGTATGAATAAGTAGTTTTTTTCCTTTTAATTGCTCAGTAATATTCACCTCTGGGCATATACCACATCCGTCCTCCTTTAAGCTGTATAAACATGCAAGTATTTCTGTAGGGCTTATGTTTTTATTTCCTTTAGGCAAATACCTAAGTGAAATTGCTGGGCCATGTTAGAATTTGCAGACATCAAAGCCACAAATGTTAGTAAGGATTTGAGAAATTGGAGCCCTTGTACATTGTTAGTAGGAATGTAAAATGGTTCAGCTGCTGAGCAGAGCAGTTTAGCTGCTCCTCAAAATGTTAAGTATAGAATTAATCATATGATCCAGCATTCCATGCTATCTGCAAACCACCAGAACAGTTGCTGTCAAGTTGATTCCAACTTACACGTCTTTCTAGGACAGGATAGAACTGCCTCAGAGGGTTTCCAAGGAGTGCTGTAATAAGAGGAGAGTAAAAGAAAAAATATTTACTTCCAGGGAGAGTAAGGGGAAAGATGAATAAGAAAAAGATGGATGTTACGCAGATAATAAAATACACAGCAGGGTAGCTTGCTGAATTCTTCTTGAGTCTCTGCCTCTGAGGCTTGTGCTTATCCATTGCACTAGACAGACCGAAATAACAAAAAGGAATACTTCGGGAGCCCAGTGCTGTGAGACAAGATTCCATCAACACAGGGAATACATGCCTCTGAACTTTCTAAAGATCATCGTTGGGTATTTCCCAGTCCTCCTCTTTTGTTCACATTACTGTGTATGGAAAAACATGTATTATCTATAATTACTATTTACAGTACAATAGGCTTTCTGTAAAGTTCTTTGACTATATAATCATATATAGTTCATCTGATATCATTTGCTGTAAGATTGACTATTTGGTTTGGTTTTAAGATTGACTGTTAAAGAATTCTTCAGATTATTTACTTTGTTCCCTGTAAGCATCGGTGGATTTGAGAGTTTTTATCTGTTATTTTATGAAAAATTTAATTGTTCTTGGTGTCACAATGAATAACTGAAATTGCAACTGGGCCTAATTATTACAGCATAAGGAAATCTGTATTCATATCTATAATATAAGGAAACTTTACCAATCCAAAGTGTCATAAAGCTAGAACAGGTCTTCAAACATAGCTTATTAAAACAGTCTTCCCCCTAACTATTCCTGCAGATTTTAGCTTAAATATCACTTTCTCCATTAGTGAAAATGTTGTTGTCTGGAATCTCTTTATTATTTCCCATAGCACATTGTGCTTTTCCTTTATAGCACTTACCACACTCTCTATTTTAGGACTGTTTTGTTAGTGTCTGCCATTTCTGTTAGAATGTAAGCTCTGCAGTGTCAGAGGCTGTTCTTTCTACTTAACGTTCCATTCTCAGTGCCAGGCACAGGAAATAATGAGCAGAATGGTTAGTGAACAAACTTAAACCTGGATGCTATACCAGCATTTCCCAAACTAGGTTACAAAAATTCTGTGTAAACTATTTATAGGT
This sequence comes from Heterohyrax brucei, assembly GCA_028571685.1. NCBI lineage: Eukaryota > Metazoa > Chordata > Mammalia > Hyracoidea > Procaviidae > Heterohyrax > Heterohyrax brucei. The sequence continues at coordinate 15,532,455 of CM053142.1, read as the reverse complement.
AGTTCTGAAAAGGGAAGAGTTTGTGGTTCTAGGTGTATAGGACCTAGGTGTATAAGAACGAACAGGGGAATCCCTCCTCATGAAGAACCCCAACTTAGATTAGCATGTTAAAGTCTCTCAAAAGTCCCAAAATAAGAAAATGTAGGTTTAGAACCAGTGTTCTGTATGTATTTCTTTTTGTTTTTTTATTGTTAGTAAGCACAAGTTTACAATCCAAGTCAGTTTTCCATATGAAACCCCCAGTACCCACTTCTCTGCAGTTCTTATGTGCTCACCTCACCTTGTGGACAGCACGCTCCTCTTTCTCACTCTTTACTTTCAGTATCTACTCATGTGTTCTTTTTGTATTTCTTTTACTGAACATGTTATTGTTTTACCAATTGATAACTTGAAATTAATATTGTAGTAAACACAGTTTGGAAATGGTAGTCACTTGATGCTGCAAGTAGATTTATTTACAAATGTCATTAGTAGATACCATCTTCAGGGAACATCTGAACTCTTTTTATATAATTGTAATTTACAGTTTCATCATCTTAGGCATTTAGTAAATATTTACTGAATACTTGGCTCATTCCAGTGTACTTCATTTATGACTTGGCTTCATCATTCTGTCTTCCTCCTATTCTAGGGGAAAATCTCATTTTCACTTATTTTAATGTTACCTTGTAGAAATACATATATGTAGTTTGGGATTTTAAAAGGGGTTTTCCACAGGTATAATGAATGTTTTAGTCTTAAACTAAACTGACTTAAATAGAAAAAGGATTACTGAACCAAATAAATGATTGTCTTTCAGAAAATACTCTTTTAGAAAACAGTTTAGTGAAAAGTGCTGATTTTTTAAATAAGATGTAAGTACATTTTAAAAACTACTGAAAACAAAAGTACTGAAGAGCGTTTCAAAATTGTGCCATCCAAAGGTAGTCTGTTATGTTTGGTGTATATACTTCGAGTTCTTACGTATATGTATATTTGTGTATGTATACGTATACAAATATGTACATATTCTTTCAACAAATATTGGAATACTGTGTTCTGTGTCCACCACTGTTTTAGGATAGGGATATAGCAGTGGAAAAAAAAAAAATTCTGCCATCGTGATGCTTAGATTGAGGTTGGATTGGGGGTACAGAAGAATGGAGGAGATAGTGATAAACTATAGGGCATATCAGATGATGGTAAGTGCTATGAAAAAATAAAGCAGGGAAGGGGTAAAGAAACATAGGGCAAAAGATTGCTGTTTTAAATTGCGTGTGTGTGAGAGAGACTTTGTTGTTGTTGTATACCAAACCAGAAACTCACTGTGATCAAGTCAATTTCCAATTCATGGCAATCCAGTAAAAGACAGTAGAAACCGTTCCATAGGATATCCAAGGAGCGACTATAAATTCCCACTGCCACCCTTTTGGTTAGCAGCCTCAGCCTTTAACCCCGGAGTCACCAAGGCTCCTTTTTTATGTTTAGGTATGCTGAGTTGTATCTTTTTGTTTTACAAAAATTAAACAAAAATATCCTGAATGTACGGTTTTCAGACTTGTCTTTTTTACTTAATAAATTGATGGAGTTTCCTTACCATCAGGGTTTCCAAACATTATCGTGAACCATTTAATGGTTAACACACATTCCATTTTATAGAATATGGTCCATTTCTTACACAGCTATTATTATTCTTAGAAAAAGAGCAGATCTTTAACATGAACCACAAGATTCTGCATGATCTGGTGTTAATTCCCTCTGCAGATGCATCAGTCTTCCGTCTCACCATGCCTCGGGCGTAGTGCCCTTCTCTGTTTGGTCTCCTTCCTGTCATAGAGGCTTTGTACATGGAGAAGGAGTAGATAGGAATAAGCATAACAGTTTACATGTCATAATTGTTGAATAATAATTTTTTTTTATTGTGATTAAGTGAAAGTATACAATCCAAATTAAATTTGCGTATCTGCAGCTCCGTCTACTCTCCTTGCCTGGTGACTACACATTCCTACCTTTTCATTCTATTTATGTAATATCCTCTTAACAGTCTCCCATTCCCTCCTTTCCACCCTCTTTGGTCCCTTCTAGTAAGAGGCCAGTAGGACAGCATCATTTAGATGCGTAGAACCATAAAGTACTCACACCGTATGGTCACATTGTGTCTCCGAGTGTAGTTCATTCCTGTCTGAAGAGTACCTCAGTAATGTTTTCTGGTCATGGGCAGCAGCAGGTCTAGGGGCCATGCTCCCAGGGGAGCCCCCAGGCTGCTGGACCATCAGTTGTGGTCTTCTGTTGGAGTTCTTGAGGTACACCCCTTTTTCTCATGTTGCCACTGGGACTGTCTGTGGTGGTGAGTGGACATCATCTGGTTCTTCTGGTCACATGTTGATACAGTTACCCATTCACATGGGTGCTTCTGCCTCATGTCTTTGTTGTTCTTGGTGATCTGTCTGTTCCAGATGAGATGGGATCATTTGGTGTACCTCAGATGGTAACTTGCTAGCTGTTAAGACCCCAGACGCCACTCACCAGTATGGGGTGCAGAAGACTCTCTAGTAGCAATAGGCTAGTTATGCCATTTGGCCTCAATGTGCCCCTGAGAACGTGGTCCCCAGGCCCCCACCGCTGTTACTCTATCCTTGAAGTATTAGGTTAAGATTAGAATAGTTTTCAGTTAATGTTGAAGTCTGGTTAAGTTGTTCTTCTACTGTGTGCCGCCACTGCTTTCACGTAACCAAATTTCTATCAACTATCTAATCTATGACAAGCCATCTCCCTCTCTCTCTCTCCCTCCCTCTCCCTTGCAGCTATCAGAGAGTCTTTTCTTCTATACGTGAGTCTGTTTTTAAGTCCTTATAGTAGGGATCTCATACAATATTTGTCCTTGTGCTGCTGACTAATTTCACTCAGTTGAAACCAGATTATGAGATGCTCCCTGAAATCATCATTGTTCTTTACCATTGCATAGTGTTCTGTTGAGTATATGTACCATTGTTTGTTTATCCATTCATCTGTTGTTGGACATCCGGGTTGATTCCACCTTTTTGCTGTTGTGGACTGTGCTGCTGTAAACATTTGTGTACATGTATCTGTTGGTGTGACTGCCCTTGATTCTGTAGGATGTATTCCAAGTAGTGGGACTACTGGATCAAATGGCCTGTTTCCAGCTTTTTAAGGAAGCACCAAGTTGCCTTCCAAAGAGGTTGTAACATTTTGTAGTCTCACCAGCAGTGTAGGAGAGTTCCAGTTTCTCCACAGCCTCTCCGGCGTTTGTTTTGTGTTTTTTGGTTCGTGGCCAACCTTGTTGGGGTGAGACAGTATCTCATTGTAGTGTTGATTTGGGTTTGTCTAATAACTAATGGTCACTAGTGTTTCCTTATATGTCTTTTGGCTGTTTGGAGTTCCTCTTTGGTGAAGTGTCTGTCTATCTCCTTTGCCATTGCTTAATTGGGTTATTTACCCTTTTCGTGCTGAAATTTTGCATTACCTTGTAGATTATGGCGATCGGGCATTGATCCACCATGTAGTTGCATATCATGTGTGCACGTTATGGTTCTGTGCATCTATAGGATGTCATCCTATAGGCCTCTTACTAGAGGGAAGGAAGAGGGTAGAGAAGAGGGGACAGGAGATTGTTAAGAGGACATGACATGTATAGGACAGAGAGGAGTGTGCTGTCACCAGGCAAGGAGAGCAGTAGGAGCTATACATAGGTGGGCATGCAAATTTAAACTGGGTTGTACACTATCACTCAATCACAAAAAATTTTTAAAAAAATGATTCTTAGTAGTTCTCGGTTCTCTGTTTTCTCTTATGTTGTTTGTGCGCTGTCGGGTTTTGCAGTATGTCTAAGCTGTGTATGAAACCTTCCATTGTTGACCCAGAATAATGTTTTTTTAAAAAACTTCTAAGAACTTAACCTTATTTCTTGTGTGTTACGTACATCTCACTTAGTGTCCTATTCTTAATCCACTTTTTGCTGTGAAAATTTTCAAACTTATAGAAAAATTGAAATAGTATACCCAATCTACATCCAAGAATTATTTTTCAGTATTTTATTTCCTTCTCTAAATCCTATGTTTTCTGTTGAAATTACATGCCAGCTGACAGTCTGTTGCACGCATCATGACACTTCACTCCACCAAACCAAACCCACTGTTGTGGAGTCAGTTCCAACCCATAGCAACTTTATAGGACATAGTAGAACTGCCCTAGAGGATTTCTAAGGCTGTGATCATTACAAAAGTAGACTGCCATATCTTTCTCCTGCAGAGCACCTGGTAGGTTCAAACCATTGGCCTTTTCAGTTAAGCAGCTGAGAGCTTAGAGTAAGAGCCCACAGGGCTCCTACTTCACCCCTTTGTTGTTGTTAGGTGCCGTTTTGTTCTAACTCAGATCTACCCTTTATACAACAGAATGAAACACTGTCCAGCCCTGCGCCACTCTCACAATCATGTTTGAGCCTGTTTTGTAGCTGCTGTGTCAGTGTATCTCGAAGGTCTTCCTTTTGTTTTTGTTTTTCTTTTGCTGGTCTTCTGCTTCACCAAGCATGATGTCCTCCAGGGATTGGTCCTTCCTAACAGTGTACCCAAAGTGCATGTGGTGAAGTCTCGCATCCTCAATTTTAAGGAGCATTCTGACTGTACTTCTTCCCGGATACATTTATATATTCAGTATTCTTCTCCAACACTGTAATTCAAATGCATCAGTTCTTTGGTCTTCCTTATTCATTGTCCAGCTTTCATATGCATGTAAGGCAATTGAAAATGCATGGCTTGGGTCAGGTAAACTTTAGTCCCCAAAATAACATATTTACCTTTTAATACTTTAAGGAGGTATTTTGCAGCAGATTTGCCCAGTGCCATAGGTAATTTGACTTCTTGGCTGCTGCTTCTGTGGGCATTGATTGTGGATCTAAGTAAATAAAGCCCTTGGCAGCATCAGTATTCTCTCCATTTCTCATGGGTACTGCTTATTGGTCTAGTTGTAAGGGTTTTTGTTTTCTTCATTGAAGGCTGTGGTCTTTAATCTTTAGCAGCAAATGCTTCAAGTCCTCTTCACTTTCAGGAAGCAAGGTTGTGTCATCTGTTTATTGCAAGTTGTTAATGAGTCTTCCACCAGTCTTGATGCTGTGTTCTTCATACAGTCTAGCTTCCATCAGATAATTTGTTCAGCATGCAGATTGAATAATATGAAAGTAGGTGCCATATATTAAGAGGAGATAATGTTTCTGACTGTTGAAGCTATGAGGAAATTGAAATGTTTTGTCCAACAAAAACCACAAGTCAGATTATTTTAGAGCAGTATTCACTATAAACTTGATAAAGAATTTGATTTCAGAGTTTTGAAAAAGTGTGGATGTAAGCTAGATAAGGCAAGATCTTTCTGCAGAACACTGTTCACACTAAAGAAAACATGAATGGTAACTAAGCATGTGGAAAAGTCTTCACATTCTCTAAAAATAAAGGTATACATTGGCTACTGTACATTGCTTACTTAATTCATCCCAGGATCCTTGGTGGTGCACTAATTAACAGCTCGACTGCCAACAGCAGTTGGAGTCCATCATTTGCTCCTTGGAAACCTTATGGGACTTGGAATTGGAATTGACTCAGTGTCAACAAGTTTGACTTTTCTTCTTTTTTTAAATATGTCCCAGCCATTTTATCTTAATACCTGTAACACCAATTGTGCCATTGACAGGTAATAAAACTTGCTGAGAGAATAACTGTCCCAAGTCATAAAGCTTATAAATTGTGGAGCCAACACTGCTTACAAAGTTCATGGTCTTAACCACTATATTACTGATAAATTGCCTGTAAAACTCCAAACACCCTAGGAGTCTGTTTTCACAGCTATAAAATTAGTTTTTGTTATGCTTCCTTTAGAAAAATAAATGAGATCGGTGGAAGATTCTGAAAAAGAATTAGTATGAAGGGAGAATTGCCTTACTAGATAGTAACTGTTTAAAACAAATACTACTACAAGAGATAGTTGAGTTGAACAGGAAAAAAAAAAAAAGAAAGAAAAGCATGGAATTACTTCCAGGTGTAAAGAGAATTTTACTATACGATAAAGAGGACCTTTTCAATCATTGGTTGTAGGGAGGTGATTTATTTTATACATGAGGATAAGTGACTTGTCATTTTGGGGAAATATACCTCAAAAAATGCAATTCAGGTGTTAAAACAACTAACAACAGTGGGGGCGAAAGGTGATTTTTTTTTTTTTCATAATCTTGAGGGACTGATGGCATAATTAGTGAAGTTTTTCTTTTTTTTTTTTTTGCCAGACCGATAATCTCAGGCGGTGGGTGTTCTGCTCACAACAATAACCACTTCTGACTTAGACCAGGTGGCAAAAGAAACTAGTGAACAAAGCTAAGAAATTCTTGACTGCTGTGTTCCAAATGCGTCACTAAAAATGACACGACCAGAGTTACAAGAGGATAGAAAAGGCAAACCATCCTTCTCACATGTTCAGCCATGCATAAAAATGATAGATTAAGGGCTCTGAGCCAGGAACTAAACATGAGCCAAGAATAATGTGCGTCAGGGTTAGGGGAGGTATGTCAAAGAAAATTTTCCTTGATGTTGGAGGATATTTGAGAGTAGGAAAATACACACGTGACTGACTTCCCAGCTGAGATTCTGAAGGACAGCTCAGAAACAGCCTGTGTCAGTGTACGTTACAGAGCAGTGGATATGACAACAGAGCATACCTAAGGCTGAGAGGATTCACTTAGCTGTCAGTCATTCCATTCTTCCCCGTCCTGCTGTTTCCCCTCTCCCCACATACACACACTTCATCTCTACCAGCTCCCCAGAGCCATTAGGCAGGCTGAGGGCTTAGAATCGAAGATGGAGTTATAAAAAAGAAAACATTTTTCTAACACATCCTAGTTCTGACTGTACAGTTTATATTAATCATAACAGAACCATAAAAGAAAAGATTGATAGATGTGACTAATAGAATTTTCCTGCTTTGAAAAAAGGTTGTAAACATACTCTAAATAGTATTTTGAAGATTTTGAAATTCAGAAGATGACGTTGAGAAGATGTTCCCAGAAACGATACAAATATATGTTGTTACGTTCTCTTCTACCCTTTGAGCATTTGCATCTGTAGCTGTCCTCCAGGTGTATTCGCAAGTTTACAAAGATGTTTGTGTACATGTAGTGCAAGGGTGCTTTTTGCAGCCTTTGGAAAGGGGGGATGAGCATTTTAGAATTCAAGTTTTCTTACCTGTCATTATCTCATAAATTAGGCTGCATCTCTGTTATGAAATACAGTGCAGCTATTAGAATATGGTAGAAATGAAAGATCTCCAGGATGTATGAAGTGAACCAAAGCTAGAGGTAAATCTGTGCATGGCGTATCCTATCTGTGAATTAAAAACTCACATGTGATTGTGCATAAAAATATTTGAAAGAATATCTGCTTTGCTCTTAACAGAGGCTACCTATGAATGACTGGAACTTGCATTTTCTTACTATTTGAGTTTTTTGAATCATGAATATTTTATATATTCTTTTAATTATCTTAAATTTGATAAACTATGAGGATTCGTGTGACTAAGGCTGGTGGAGAATAGGCTCTTTTATGGTAACTGGTGGTATGACAAACTGGTAAAATCTTCATGGGTGATGACTAAACCAGTTAATTTTGAACACCTGTTTTATGCCAGGCATTATACTAAACATTTTATGCACGTTTATCTTATATCTCTGATCTGCCCTATAAAGTAGATTGTATTTTTCCTTTACAGCCTGAGTGCTCTACTACTGTTGAGAAAGGATTCTGGAATCCAAGAAAGGCAGTTACTTGAGACAAAAGAACAGAGTTTGAGTCTGTCAGAAGTAAAAATGAAGAACATATTTACCCTTCCTTTGAAAGATCGTATTAGTTGATTTGTATGAAAATACTTTCTAAACTTAACAAACACTGTATGAATAGAATAAAATATTTTCTGTCCATAGTCTGAATGGCTTTTTTAATGCAGTAAGTTCAGATGTTTTAACCTCCGTCCTTGGAATTGCATCTATAAAACGTGAACTTGAACAGGTTTAGTCCTCAACTTTTTTGAATCTCTGTAATACAGCTTGTCAGTTTTTGTGTATACTTTTTCTTAAATTCAGTAAATATTCGTAATTTCTGACAAAATCTTACGTCGACTTGAAGTTCTTTTACCCCTAGCTGGAAGCACCATTTCAAGACCTACTGAAGTGTCCCCCTAAGAAGCAGATAAACAAAAAACTTCTTTGTAAGTCTGCATGTTCTGTTTACTTCCTTCTGTTATTTAAAGTTGCCTGTTTTCTCCTCTTTTTAGGAGCATCATCTTCAGCGGGCTATTTCAGCACAGCAGGTATATGGCGAGAAGAGGGATAATATGGTTATACCAGTCCCAGAGGCAGAAAGTAATATTGCTTACTATGAATCTATATATCCTGGGGAATTTAAGATGCCAAAGCAGCTCATTCACATACAGCGTAAGTAATTATTTAATGGTTGTTTTCTGTATTTATTGTCTTATGTAACTCTTGACAAATTTTTATTTTTTCAAGGCTGTTTTTATTACCTGTTTCATTGACTAGCATTGGCTTGGGAATTATCAAAGTCTGTTTTCAACTTTTGAAATGGTGCTTTTTTGAGATATTTTCCTGGCAAAAAATATATCAATTATCACCCTAGACTTTCAGTTTATTCCCAACATGGGCTCGTAATGCTGTTAGACAAGTTGGATAAACATTATGCTTCAGATGAACAAGTGATTTTTTTTTTTTGCTCAGAAATAGTAATAGTAACCAGAAATCAGAGGTCGCAAACTTTTTCTGTAAAGGACCAGATAATAAATATTTAGGCTTTGCAGCTACTTCAGCCTGTTAACAGCTGTTGAGCTCTGCTGTTGTAGTGTGAAAGCAGCTGTACACAGTACACAAACGGCATGGCCGTGTTCCAGTAAAACTTTATGGACAGAAACAGACCACAGACCAGATTTGGACCACAGGCAATAGTTTGTCAATTCTTAATCTGTGTTCCCGTTAAGAGAAAGATACTAATTTTTTAACTTGAGTACTTTGGTTGGGAACTTCTGTTGGCAGTGGTGGTTTTCTCATTAGAAATGAATTGCTAATAACCCTCATATTTGGTCAGTAGCTGAGAACATGTAGAATTTAGATAATGTATTTTATTCATTTTCTTCTCCAATCCCCAAGTAGTTGACAACTTTGAAGCAAATAGGTCGAAGGTTGCTGAGATAAAATTGCTACAGCCTTGATTATTCTGTTGTTGGCCTAGATGATCAAAAAATATCTCTAGGGAACTGTCTAAACGTTTTTTTATGCCAATATAAACCTATTTCGTTTTTATTGTTTTTTCTAAGGACACTAGGAAAAAACTCATTCTAAGTCTCCTTTTAAACTGACATTGAACTCATTTAACACATGATGCACCTTTGTCTTGGATCCCAAATTCTTAATTAGGCATTGAATATTTTAAGAAGAAAAAGTAAACATGATATTTATATTGAGTCTTATCATTACTCTGTTACCATTGTGATACTCTAATTTGTGACTTTAACTTGCATTTAACCGTATCGATTTCTTTTAGAGTAATTTTCTAATTTACTTTTAGGAGAACCAATTAAGTGATACATGTATATTTTCCCACTCACATAAGATACAGACGTAAACTTTCTAAGCAAATTTTATAGAAAATATTACCCAGTGAGTAGTTCTGAAAAAATCATGTCAGTGCAGATCTGAAAGTTTTATTCTGTGAGCCCTACATATGTGAACTAGACCACATCTATTCTCTAGCCACAAGTTCTGTTACAAATGCATACTTTTAGGTTAACGCAGATTGCGTAAGATAAAATTACATGAATCAGTTTACATTGTTGTTACTCTGAAGAAAAATGAACATATGATTTATAAATGGACTGCTTATTGGTCAAAATCCACAAAACATACTTCACTCATAATTAGTGAATCAGACTGTGAGAAAAGTCAAAATGTACTGTAAAGAAAAAGGAATTGACTTTGCTGACATTGTAATCTAGTAATACAGTAATTCATTGAAACAAGTGAGTTAGCATTGTGATCAAATCATAAAATGGCAATAGAAGTTTAACTTATTTCATAGGGTAGAATTCATTCACTAGCAATTGGAAGTAGCTTTCCAGCAAGAGCCCAGCTGCTAACCAAAAGATCAGCAGTTCATATCTACCAGCTGCTCCTTGGAAACCCTCTGGAGCAGTTCTACTCTGTGTTATAAATTCACTGTGAGTCAGAATCGACTCAGTGGCATAGCGTTTCAGTTTTTTTGGATTTGTTTTTGGTTTTCCAGCAGCAATTGGAAACGTGTATATTTGGAGTATTAAAGACAGTACTGCTAAATTAGTGTTCGCTAGCATTGAATTTTTTGAACCTATTTTTTAAAAATACAGATTCACAAAGATTGCAGAGAATTATAAAGAGAAGTCCCATACATACTTCCCTCAGGCTCCTCCAGGGTTAGCCTTATACACAGCCAGAATATGGTACCAAACCAAGAAGCTGACCCCTGGTACAATCCACAGAGTTTATTCAGATTTCACTAATTATACATGTACGTGTGTGTGTTTGTAGCCCTGTGTAGTTATGCTGCACGATGGTTAGCCACTACAATCAAGATGCTCCACTGTACCATCACCACAAGTTCATTCTTTATAGCTACTCCTATGCAATCCCTCATCTGTAACACTGGAAACTGCTGATCTGTTCTCCATCTCTGTAATTACATTATTTTGTGAATGTTACAAAAATAGAATCATGGTTTGTGTGTCCTTTTGAGATTGACTTTTTTAACGGCTGAGGTTCATCAGACTATTTGGCACGTATCAGTATTTCATTCCTTTTTATTGCTGAATAGTATTACGTGGAGTCGCCATGAGTAAGCATTGACTTAACAGCAGCTAACAACCACAGTATTCCATGATGCGGAGACACCACAGTTTCGCCGTTCACCTGATTGAAGGACATTTGGGTGGTTTCCAGGCTTGGGCTATGAACAAATGCATATATGAGTTTTATCTGCAAATGTAAGTTTCTATTTCTAAATACCCATGACTGCAGTTGCTGGGGTATATGGCAAGTTTTTAGTTCTAATAGTAATTGTCAAACTACTTCGCAGAGTAGCTCTACCACTTCACATTCTCACCAGCATTGTATGTGTGATCCAGTTTCCCTGTGTCCTTGCCAGCATTTGATGTTACCACTACTTTTTACTTTAGGCGTTTCAACCTGCAGTTCTCTAATGGCTAGTGATGTGGAATATTACTCATGTGTTTACTTGCCATCTCTGCCCCCTTTAGTGAAATGATAGGATATTACTTTTGCCCATTTTCTTTTCTTTCTTTTTTTTTGTTGTGATTAAGTGAAAGTATACAATCCAAATTAAATTTACATGCCTGCCTATCTGTAGCTCCTTGCCCAGTGACAGACCACTCCTCCTTTTATTCAAAATATGTCATGTCCTCTTAACAGTCTCCTGTTGCCTCCTCTCCACCCTCTCCTCTCCCTTGTAGTAAGCGGCCAGTAGGGGAGCACCCTATAGATGCATACAGCCATAAAGTACACCCACCACATGGTCACAGTGTGTCCCGAGTCCAGTCCATTTCTGTCTGAAGAGCTGACCTCAGTAATATTTTCTGGTCAGGGGCAGCAGCAGGTCTAGGGGCCATGCCTCCAGGGGAAGCCCCGGGCCGCCAGACCATCAGTTGCTGTGTTTTAGTGGAGTTCTTGAGCTCTACCCCTCTTTTTTGGGGTTGCCACTGAGACTCAACATTGTATGCCTCATCACGGTCGTCTTTGGTGGTGGCTGCTTTTGCGCATTTTCTAATTCGGTTGTTTGGTTTTCAATAATTTGGTCAGAGGAGTTTTTAACATATATTCTAGACATAAGGACTTTGTCAGATACCTGGTTTGTAGACATTTTCTCCTGGGTCTGTCAGGTTACCTTTGCGTCCTTTAAACGGGGACAAAACAGAAGTTTCTTTCGTTTTGATGAGGTCTGGTTGGTCAATACTTTTTTACTCTTATGTGCTCTGCTTTTGATAGCAAGTCTTAAGAACTGTTTGTCTCGTCTCAGTTCTCAAAGATTTTCTCCTGTGTTTTTTTCTAGATTTATAGTTTTAGCTTTCATACTTAAATTTGTGACCACCTTTGAGCTAATTATAAGATGTGAACTTTAGGTCAGGGTTCTTTTTTTTTTTTTGGCCTATAAGCTGTTCAGTTGCTACAACAATTTATTAAAAATGCTGTCCCTCCTCCACTGAATTGCTTTTACATCTTGGTCAAAAATTAATTGGGCACTGTGACCATCTAAGATTTGTCTGTTGGTCCCGTCCCATCTAGTGCGAAGGAGAATGGGGGTGGGGGGTGGAAGAAGATAATGAGGAGAATATCAGTCCAACGTACTGACGGACCACATGAACCGCAGGTTCCACCAGCCTGGTTCGGAAGAACTAAATGTTGCCTGGCTGTTAGCCCTGACCACTCTGACAGGGGTCACAATAGAGGATCCTAGACAGAGCAAGAGAAAGATGCAGAACAAAAATTCACATACCCCCAAAATAAAAAGGCCAGGCTTACTGGTCTGACAGGGTCTAGGGGAACCCTCAAGACGGTGGCCTGCAGGCACCTGCTAGCTCAGAGCTGAAGCCACTCCTCAAGTGCACCGTTTAGGCAACGATTAGACAGGCCTGTAAACACATGAGTATAACACGCTTTTTAGTTCAGTCAAGTATACGAGACCAATGGGCAACACCTGCCCAAAAACGAAGTCGAGAAGAACAGGAAACCTGAAAGAATGGACATTGGGAACCTGGGAGTAAGTGGAAAAGGATGGAGTACTTACAGAGATGAGGATTGCAGCCAGTGTCACAAACCAATTTGTGTATAAATGAGTGAATGAGAAGCAAGTTTGTACACTAAACTTTTCACATGAAGCACAATAAAATTTAAAAAGAATATTAGTCTTATGTAAATAATTTCAGAGAATTCCCCAGTTCATTTTAGGAAGTCACACTGTGCCACTTTATATAATGAACCTGCACATATCTTTTATTCACATTTTGTAATTTTCATCACACAAACCCTGTACATGTTTTGTTAGATTTGTATCCGAAAACTTCGTTTTCTTTGGAGCAGTTGAAAATGGTATTGTTTTTTATTTTGGTTTCCAGTTGTTTATTGTCATTGCATAGAAAGGTAATTGAGTTTTGCATGTTCATATTGTATCTTGTGGTCTTACTGAATGTGCTCATCTACCAAAACCAAGCCCATTGCTGTCAAGTCAGTTAGACTCCTAATAACTCTATAGGACAGAGGAGAACTGCCCCATAGAGTTTCCAAGAAGTGCCTCTTGGATTCAGACTGTCAGCCTGTTGGTTAGCAGATGGTTGGTTAGTGCTTAACCACTACACCACAATCAGTGTTTCCCTTATTAGTTCTAGGAGGTGTTTTTTGTGTAGACATTCATATTGTCTGCAAATACAGTTTTATTTCTTACTGTCCCATCTATGTGCCCTTGATTTGTTTTTGTGTGTAATTTATTTCAGGAGCTCTGATGGTACAATGGTTAAATGCTCAGCTGCTGACAGAAGGGTTAGTGATTCAAACCCATGTAGCAGCTCTGTGGGAGGAAGACCCATGATCTGCTTCTGTAAAAATTAGAACCAAGAAAACCCTATGGGACAGTTCTGCTCTGTCAGGTTGGGTCATGGTGAGTTGAAGTTGACTTGACAGCACCCAACAACAGCAGCGGCTTGTGTTACTGGCTGTGTTGCAACGCCTGGGACTTCAGTACTACATGGAGAGTGTTGAGAACAGCTACCCTTGCCTTGTTCCTAATCTTAGAGGGAAAGAATTCAGTTTTTTACCATTAAGTATAATGCTAGATGTAAGTTTTTTGAAGATGCCTTTTAATGAAGTTTAGGAAGGTCCTCTCTATTCCAAATATACAGAGAGTTTTTATCATGACATTAAATTTTGTCACCTTTTTTTTCTGCATCAATTCACAATCTATGATTTTTTTTTCTTTAGCTTGTTGATATAACAAGTTACATTGATTTTCAAACATTCAGTCAGCTTCGCATGTCAGCCTTGTGTAATCCATTGCCATAGAATCAATTTCAACTCATGGTAGCCCTGTAGGACAGAGAAGAACTGCTAGCGTTTGCATGGAGTAGCTGGTAGAGTCCAACTGCCAGCCTTTTGGGTAGCAGCTGAGCTCTTAACCACTGTGGCCCTAAGGCTCATGGTATGTTATCTTTCTCATGTATTACTGAATTACCAGTAATACCAGTTGCCGTCAAGTACATTCTGACTCGTGGCAACCCCATGTGTGCAGGGTGCAACTGTATTCCATAGCACTTTCAAGGCTGTGACCTCTGAAAACAGATCTCTGGGCTTTTCTTCCAAAGAATCTCTGGTGGGCTTGAACTGCCAACCTTCAGTTAGTAGTTAATCATTTGCACCATTCCAGGGCTCCACTGTTAGGTTCAGTTTGCTAAAATTTTATTGAGGATTTTTATATCTAAATTCATTGGAGTTATTGTTCTGTAGTCTGAGCCTTGTTGTGCAATGGTTAAGCACTTGACTGGTAACCAGGTCTGCAGTTTGAACCGACCAGCCACTCCATGGGTGCAAGACGTAGCAATCTGCTTTCACAAAGATTACAGCCTTGGCAATCCCTGTGGGACAGTTCTACTGTATCTTGTAGTGTCTCTGTGAGTTCCAGTCCACTCAGCATGAACAAGTGTGGTTTTGAGGGTTTTTTGGTACCTGGTTTTGACATCAGTAATACTAGACTCATGAGTTGTGAAATGTCTATTGTATTTACTGGAAGAGGCTGTATAAAATTTGTGTTAATTCTTCTTAAATGTTGACATTGGCATTTAATAGACTACACTGTAAATAAGGAAGAAAATTATAATGTTAATTTCTTCAAATATAAAATTGAGTCTTGTCTAAGTGGTTGAGCTTATACAGGGTCCATTATGAAGGAACAGGTCACAAACTTACAGGGATTTCTGTTTGGTCAGTTTGAATAACAATATGTAGGTAAATAAATACATTGGTGAGAAGAGTAATGTCTTGCTTACAGTGAACTCCAAGGCTTGAGTGTGAGTAGTACAATGTGGAGAGGGTACTGGAGTTGGAAAAGCCGTTAAATTTTTGCTGCCATCCTAAGTAAGAGTGGATCATACAAGAATCACCAATGCCTGCTTGATGCAAGAGAAAATTTTGATGAGGAACAGCGTATTTGCATGATCTTGCTGTCTCCTGTATCCTGTAGGGTCACTATGAGTTAGAATTGACTTGATGGCAGTGCATTTGGTTTGTTTTGGTATATTAGTTATTAATTACCAACCAAAAATCAAACCCATTGCTATGGAGATAGTTCCAACACAGCAACCCAATAGGGCAGAGTTCTACTGTCCTATAGAGTTTCCAAGGAGCACCTGTCTGGTAGATTTGAACTGTCATCTCTTTGGTTAGTCAACCTAGCACTTTTAACGACTGTGCTACCAGGGTTTCCCGTATTAGTTAAGAAATTATGAAGTAATTGTACAGTATCTTGACTGTGATCAAAATTAGCATCACTTGTGAATACTGTACTGGAGGGAGAAAATGTTCTGAAGGGCATTATTAGATAAACTGACAAGATAGGGATATAGATGAGAGATTAAGTCATTGACAAATGTAAATTTACAAGGTTATTTGGTTATATAAAACAATCTATTCTTATGCATATATGGCAGTAAAGGGCCATTGTAAATTTAATTTATACTTGGATCACTGGAGGGGGTGTTCTTTGCATAGAGAAACACTGGATTGCATGCAAACCACGAAACAGTAAAATGTTAGTAATCCATGTTCTGTGTACTGTTTTTATTTTTGCAACTTGCGTATTTGAACTTGTTTCCAAATAGCAAGTTTTTAAGGAAAGAAGATGAAGGCTTGTGCATCTTGCTTTGTTACCACCTCTTGGAGCAGATGTCTTGTCTCTAATGCCCTGATTCGGCGGGGGGGACGTAGATTTTTCAACTTCTCTTGCTTGGCCCAGTCTCTGGGTGATTCAGATGGTTTGCTCTGGCTGGTGATCCGCGTCCGTAAAGATTGCAGCTAAGAAAACCCTATGGAGCAGTTTTAGTGTGTAACACGTGTGGTTGCCATGAATCTGTATCAGTTCAGTAACAATAGGTTTGTTTTTTCGGTTTTC
The DNA here is from genome assembly GCA_028571685.1 of Heterohyrax brucei. Classification (NCBI taxonomy): domain Eukaryota; kingdom Metazoa; phylum Chordata; class Mammalia; order Hyracoidea; family Procaviidae; genus Heterohyrax; species Heterohyrax brucei. The sequence goes on along the minus strand of CM053142.1, from coordinate 15,516,214 downwards.
TTTGTTTTTTTTGTTTGTTTGTTTGTTTTTGCCTGCCTAGAACATACGTTCTTCTGCAATTACTTTGTTACTACTTTCCAACAGATGAAATCTATGGCATCAACCACTGAACTTTATCTGCAGAGGACATTTGCCTTTCACACCTGGGATTTCCCATTTGCTGTCCCTGTGTACATTCTAGAAGTGACTTTTAAATATAAAGAGATGGAGAATTTCATGATCTAAGTAGCCATTGGTATCTGTGTGTCTTCTAAGGTCTTAGGTAAGGATGTCCAATACTACCCTAGTGTAAACATGATTAATATAGCAGTTTATTCTTCTGTGTAGAATTTATTTCAACAGCTTTTAAACCGCTATAGCACCAGGGTTTCCTTTAAATAGATCTACCAGTCATTTAGAATTAGTGCGTGAGTTAAAAGCCTTTTGCCATTGCTGGTCTGAGAAATTACTCTTCAACTTTGAATGGTCTTTTCAGTCAGAGATTGTATTCTTTTCCCCAGCCACAGTTAATGCTTTGGAGCACAAGTATGGTCCAAAATACCCTTTCAGTGTTTGTTTCCTGTATTGTAAAATACTGTGTAAAGTTGTGGACATGTACTCTTAGTTTGAATCATAAGATGGCACCTGTTACATAGACATTTATGTATGTTTTTCCTCTTTGTTACTCGACTCTTGAGTACAAGGATGAGTACTATAGTGTGTACTACTCTATACCAACTTAAAAATAATCTAATCAATTTATGTGTGCTACTGTGAATTCACATCCGCCAGGCGCTCCTTGGAAACTTTATGGGGCAGTTCTACTCTGACCTCTAGGGTCGCTAGGAGTCAGACCCGACTCAGCAGCAGTGTTTTTGTGTGTGTGTGTGTGTGTTCTTTTCACTAAGGTTCGTGTTACATTACACTTTCTGTATCTGTATATCATATTTTATGCTGTATATTTTTTGGCTACACATGTATCTGGGTTTTTCCCTGTCGTAATATTTTAGAAAGTGCCAGCTTCTCCAGTATGATTCCTATTATTTAATAATTATTGGTTACTTAGGTCCTAATTGACAGAGCTTACTTAGAGGAACTGACCCACTTGCCTGTTTTTCTGTAGACTTTGCTTTCTACTTTGAACATATTCGATAAGATGACCCTGAAGAGACTCCGGTTTGTAGGACCATGATAAATACATTAACATATTTTCCAGTGCGGGCTGAGTCATTAATTGGAAGCTCCAGGTTTGGCTGGAAGTAAATTATGTCAGGGTCATTGACTATGACTGTTTTTATAGAGCTGGTGGTTTCTTCAGAATGTGCTTACCAATGACTGTCTTTTTTGGAACATGGTCAGATAAAACCATAAAGTAGATTCTTGCATGTGAACTTTTCTCAAGGATTTTTGTCTTTTATGTCTGAAGAAGATTTGATTCTCCTCATACTTAAAATTTTAGATGTTACGTATCGACTTTAAAAGAAAAGCATCTTTGCAGAGGCAAGAGGAAACTGACTCTCTGATACTTGTTAACTTCAGTGTGAAGTATACTGAGCTCCCTGATTCATATGGTAGGAATCTTCCTTTGTAGGCTTGATATATTTTACGGGAGCTTGTCTCATTTTTATGAATAATTAAGCTTTGTAATTGTGATTCAGTGTTGTGATTTTATCTGAAGGAAAAAAAATTTCATAGCAGAGGATGCCAAAATAATATAGAAATAAAATCCTAAAAATACTTAAATTATACTTGTAATAAGGCAGCAGAGCATTGCCAGTCATTCCCTATCAGTTTAGCTTTCTGATTTAGCTAGATCATTACCTATTAATACTGTAATATGGAAATATTTACTCACTGGTACAGTACAAACAAGCATCATGTAGCTATTCTACACTTGAAATGTGGCTAGTGTGACTGAGGAACTGAATTTTAAACTTCACTTAATTTGCATTAATCTGAATTAGCTATGTGTGGCTGGTGGTGAATATATTGGACATGACAGATCTGGGTTATTTTGGTTAGATATAAAAAAATTTTTTTTTTTTTAATAGAGCATTCAAAGGGTTTTCATCCATACTGAGGTCTCTGAAAGCCCTGTCTGTATTAACGATAGCAAATAGAATTAAGTCATGGAAAACGAGTACAAGGTTGGACCTGTGGCTGCAGGTTACATGAATGCAAGGATGTTGTTATCTAGAGATTTTTATGAAACGGTCTGAGTATTTAATTATAAATGCTCTGAATATTTAATCATAAATGCATTGAACTGATGTACATATGAATGGAAAAAATACATTTTTAAGCCATTTGATGAAATAATACATTCATTTTTCCAAATATTTACTGTATTCCTCCACACCAGATACAATATTAAGCTTGAGGAGGGAGGGATGGCATATATTTGGTAGGCAGGTGGTTCACTCTTGTAAGATAGCACTGATGGATGGGTGTTGCAGAGAGTTTTCTCTGTTTTTTCCCACTGAGTAGATGCACCAGAATGGTTTTGCTCACAGCATTACAAGCAGCCACTACCAGAGTTGTCCTATAAGATGAAATATGCTTGGCATCTCTGAACTTAGAGGTATATAGATAAATGAGACAACAATGCCCACACTTAAAGAGGCCAGTCACATTCTAATAGAGGGGATTGGTGCTTTAGCAAGCAGATTCTAAACTGTGTGCAGAAATAATGCAAAGAAAGGAATGACAGAACAGAAGTTGTTACCCCCAGTGACATAAGCTTTTAGGAATCATGTTTGAATTGCCTGTAATGTATGCAGAACATTTGTCCAAGTATACACAGTCATCATTCCAGGGAAAGGGTTCATGTTGTCAGTGTATGCCTTTTAGTTGAAGATTCATAGTGACCCCATGTACCACAGAAAGAAACACTGCTGATTCTTGTGCCGTCCTTACAGTATTGGTGTAATTGAGCCCATTTTACAGCCACTGTGTCAGTCCATCTCATTGAGAGTCTTCCTCTTTTTGATGACCTTCTGCCAAGTATGATATCTTTCTCAGGGAGTAGCCCCTTTTGATGACACATCTAAACTCTGTGAGATCAAGTCTAGCCTTTCTCGCTTCTAAGGAGCATTCTGGCTGCACTTCTTCCAACACATATTTATTTGTATTTCTAGCAGTCCATGGTATGTTCAGTATTCTTTGCCAGCACCACAATTGAAAGACATCAATTCTTCTTCAGTCTTCCTTATTCATCGTCTGGTTTTTGCATGCATGTGAGGTAATTGAAAACTATGGCTTGGATTAGTCACACCTTAGTCCTCAAAGTGGCATGTTTGCTTTGTGACACTTAAAAGAGATCTTTTCTTACTGATTTGCCCAGTGCAGTATGTCATTTGATTTCTTGACTGCTAACTTCCATGAGCATTGATTATGGATGCAATTAAGATGAACTCCTTGACAACTTCAGTGTTTTTCTCAGTTCATCATGATACTGCTTATGGTTGGATAATGAGAATTTTCGTTTTCTTGGTATTGAGGTGTAATACATACTGGAAACTTTAGTCTTTGATCTTCATAAGTAAATACTCAAAGTCCTCTTCACTTTCAGCAAGCAAGATTATGTCATCCACAAATCACAAGCTGTTGCTGAATCTTCCTCCGATCCTGATGCAGAGTTCTTCGTATAGTCAGGTTCTTGGATTATTGCTCAGCATACAGATTGAATTAAGTATGATGAAAGGACATGAAACTAAAGCACACCTTTCCTGATTTTAGACCATAAATGTCTGCTTATTCTTTGTAATGATTGCCTCTTGGTCTATGCACAGTTAAATTAAGCACCATTGAGAGTTCTAAAATTCTCATTTTTCTCAATATTAGCCACAGTTTGTTTGTTGTAATCCAAACAGTTGAATCCTTCTGTATAGTCAGTAAAACACAGATAAACATTTTCTGGTGTTCTCTTGCTTTCAGCCAGACCCATCTGATATCAGTAATGATATCTGTCATTCCATAGTCTCTTCTGAATTTGGCCTAAATTTCTGACATTTCTCTTTTGATGTACTGCTGCATCCGCTTTTAAATGATCTTCAGCAAAATTCTACTTGTGTGTGATGTTAACAATATTGTTTTATAATTTCTGCATTTCATTAGATCACCTTTCTTTGAAATGGGAGTAAATGTGGATCTCTTCCAGTTGATTAGCCAGGTAGCTGTCTTCCAAATTTCATGGAATAGATGAGTCAACACTTACAATATTGCATTCATTTGTTGAAATACCTCAACTGGTATTCCATCGGTTCTGGAGGAGACTTTTTTCTCATCAGTGCCTTCAGTGCAGCCCAGATGACTTTCTTCAGTATCATAGGTTCTTGATCATGTGCTGCCTCCTGAAGTGGTTGAACGTCAACCAGTTCTTTTTGGTACAGTGACTCTGTGTATTCATTCCTTCCATCTTTTGATATTTCCTGCACAGACCAGCATTTTACCCATAGAATCCTTTGGTTCTTCAATATTGCACCTTGATGCTTGAATTTTTTCTTCAATTCTTTCCACTTGAGAAACACGGAGTACGTTCTTCCCTTTTGGTTGTCAAACTCCAGGCTTCTAAAGCAATTACTTCATTGTCTTCTCACACCACCCTTTGCAATCTCCCATTCAGTTCTTTTCCTTCATCATTTCTTTCTTTCATTTTAGCTACTCTGTGTTGAAGTATAAGTTTCAGAGTCTCTTCTGACATCCATTTGAGTCTTTTTAATGACCTCTTGTTCTATTCATGTATGATGTCCTCTATCATCCAACAGTTCATCTGGTCTTCGGTGATTAGTGTTCAGTGCATCACATCTATTCTCTAAATTCATGTGGCATATACTCGAGGTTGTACTGTCGCTTTCATAGACTTGTTTTAATTTTCTTCAGCTTCATATTGGGCTTGCATATGAGCAGTTGATGGTCTCTTTCACAGTTGGCCTGTGTCCTTGTTCTGACAGATGATATTGAGCTTTTCCGTCATCTCTGTCTGCAGATGTAGTCAGTTTGATTCCTGTATATTCCATTTCACAGGGTCCACATGTATAGTTCCCATTGATGTTATTGGAAAAAGGTGTTTGCAGTGAAGAAATCATTGATCTTGCAAAATTGTATCATACAGTTTCTGATGTAGTATCTAGCACCAAGAGCATGTTTTCCAACTGCTGATCCTTCTTCTGTTTCCAAGTTTTGCATTCCAATCACTAGTAATTATCAGTGCTTCTTGATTGTGTATTTGATAAATTTCAGATTGCAGAAGTTGGTGAAAATCTTCAATTTCTTCATCTTTGGCATTAGTTCTTGGTGGGTGTTTCAGTCAGCTAGGGCTGCTCTAACAGAAATACCACAGAGTGGATGGAATGTTTATTCTTAACAGTCCGGTAGGCTGTAAGTCCAAATTCAGGATGTCCGCTCCAGGGAAAGGCTTTCCCCTTTGTCAGCCATGGAGGAAAGTCCGGTATTGCATCAGTCTTTGCCCATGGAGCATCTTGGCACAAGAACCTCAGGTCTGAAGGACACACTCTTCTACCATGCTGCTTGCTTGGTGGTATGAGGTTCCCAGTTCTCTGCCTGCTTCCTTTTCCTTTTATCTCTTGTAGGATGAAAGGATTAAGGGTGGGGCAAGCCATACTCCAGGGAAATTCCCTTTACAGTGAAGCAGGGAGGTGATCTTATAAAGGGATTTACAGTCCCATCCTTTAACATACAGCATAGGAAAACCACAAAATAGAGGACAGTCAGAAGATGCTGGGAATCATGGCCCAGCCATGTGACTATGCTTACTGAGGTGGGGGGGGGCCACAGTTCAATCCATGACAGTGGGTAAATTTGAAAAATAATTATATTAACTGGTCTTCCCGGTGGGTATGTAGATACCATCCTATGATTGATAGCATTGTTCTTCAGGATGGGTCTTGAATTGTTCTTCTGACAATGAACATAGCAATGTTCCTCTTCAACTTGTCATTCCTGACATAGCAGACCACGTGATTGTCTGATTCAAAATGACCAATGCAATCATTTCAGCTCACTTAGTGCCTAGAATAGTGATCTTTCAAGAGTTTGATTTCATTTTTGACAATTTGTAGTTTTCCTTGATTCATACTTCATACGTTCCGTGTTCCAATTATTAATGGATGTTTTAACTCATTTTGAGCCATGCCAGATGAGCAAATAAAGGTCCCAAAAGCTTCACTCCATCTGTAAGTGGAGTACTCTACTTCAAGGAAGCCACTCTTCCCCAGTTGTATTATGAGTGCCTTCAAGACAGTGAGAGGCTCATCATCTGGCACTATGTCAGACAACATTTCACTGCCGTCCCTAAGGTTTTCTGACAGATTTTTTTTCAGAAGTAGGATCTTCTTCCTAGTATGTCTTAGTCTGAAAGCAGTTTTGAAATCCCTCTGTTATGGATGGACCCTGGTGGTACTTGAAATGCCACCAAAGTAAGACAGACTGTCAGAGTAGTGGTAGAAAGGGTTCACAGCATCAGAAAAATAATAAAAGTTGTTGGGAACTATTTGGTAGAGAGTAGTGAAAGGATTCTAGAGGCATTGATGTCAGCATGAATTTTGGAAAGATTAGGCATTTGCTAAGTAAGCAGACAGAAAATAGCTAACGACCTGAAGTCATGAAATAGCATGCTGTGTGAATGATATTCCATGTTGCTACATCATACACTGCTGATTAGCCTGGGTTGACCAGGTCCAAAAGGACCTCATTCCACTCTAAGGATTTTGACTTTAAAATGAGTGGAAGTTGAGGGGGCAGAATCAAGGTGGCAAACAGGACACACATTTCCTTAATTCCTAAGGACTGGATAGATGATTAAGAGCTTTCTGGAGTTCCAGTGAGCCCTAGGATACAGCATAGGGCTGTGTCAGTTTGGACTACGTGCCACTGAACGGGAAACTTATTCTCTTTCCCTGAGCCCCGCCTACTCTTGTTCAGTTGGCCTACTCCCATGTACTGAAGGTAACTGACATTTTTAACTTTTTTCCTTTTTGTTGGCCAGTGGGTGGAATAGCTACATTTTGAGAGCTGAGCTCCGGACTCAGAGCACCACAGCCCCAGTAGGTCCTGGACCTTTGCCATAGATGCAGCTATTTTGTGGTGGATGGGACAGCTTGACTGGGATGCCATCTTATTTGACTGGGACGTGAAGTTAACCAGCCTGAAGCCTCACTGGGGGCTAGTTCCCAGGCTGGGAGGCAGTGCCAGCCCAGGGAGCATTTTTCCAGCTGAAAAGCTGTGTTTAGCACAGTGTAGCCTTATGGGTGGGTCCCTGTTGTGGATGAAAGCTGAAGGAAACCTGTCCCTTCTTTAAAATACATCACATCATCTGAGGACAGCAAAAGACATGCCCCTGCTGTCAGCCAGAAGGAGGGGTTTGCCACACCTGATGGCCTGACCAATCTTGGAAGCTGTCAGATAGCTTTTACTGTTTTAAAATGAGAATGACTAGAGAACTAACTGCAGCACAGCCCAACAGCATCTCTTTCAGCCTTTACTGACCCACATCATAGGGTTGGCCAACGCCCCCTAGTGACTCCATAAGTAGGGCCATGTCTTTGCTAGTGTGGAGGTGGAGGCTGCTACCCCAGAGAGTCCACAGGGCCTGGTAACTGAAGTAGTATGTGGAGTTGGCTGGTCACCAACGTCTTTCTCAGAACTGTGCTTCAGCTCCTGTTGAGGCAACACCAAAGAAACTAAGCAGCCACTAGATGTACCACAAGCAAAAAACCCTAGCCAAACATGCAAAGAAACCTCCAGCCATATCTCCAGAAAACTCCCAAAATAATCAAAGAACGTCACAGATGAAGAAACCTTTCTGAAACTAACAGAGGTTGAGTACAAAAGAGTGATATATGTAGAGTCCTCCTAGACATTATACAAAATGCAGCAGAGAAGAATGAAAAATTAAGCAAGGTGTTTGAACTGATGGAACATCAGCATTCTGAAATCCGACCAGTCAATACCAAAATTACAGAATTAGACAATTCAGAATTGTTGAAAGCTGAAACAGCAGAATTGAACAACTGGAAACAAGACTTACTGACCTTGAAGGTAGAGCTACTGACAACGAGCATTTATGAGGAGAAACAGAAGAAACATGTGGAACTCTTATCGAGGAATGGTCTATGATGAATTGGAGTTCCTGAAGAGGGCAAGGTATCTGAAAATATGGAGAGTATTACTGTTGAGTTGCTGACAGAAATTCCCCTGAATTTATGAAAGAAGAGAACATAGATATCCAAGATGCATATCAAATGCCACAAAAAGTAGACCCCAAAAGAAGAACATCAAGGCATAATCAAGTTTAACAAAATAAAACAAACTTAAGCAGAAACTCTTAAAGGCAGTGAGATTCAAAGCAAAGCTGACATTCAGAGGGAAGCCCTGTAGATTTTCTTCTGACTTCTCTGCAGAAACGATGGTGACACAGAGGCAGTGGGATTACACTTTCAAAGCCTTGTAGAAGAAAAACTTCCAACCAAGAATTACATATGCTGCAAAACTGCCTTTCAAATATGAAGATGAAATTAAGACTTTCACTGATAAATAGAAACTTAAGAGACTTTGTAAAAACCAAACCAAAACTACAGGAAATACTGAAAGAAGGTCTTTGCTTAGAAAAACAAAACCATTGAGTGTATATTTTAAGGAGGCAGTGCAAGACACAGCATCCAGAAAGCTACTCAGTTAGAGAAGAAAAAAAACTAATCAAAGCTATAATATTAAAAAAAGGGATCCAGTGATCATATTCTGAAAACCAAAATACTGTCATATTAAAAAGAGGTATATAATACAGTAGTTACAGTCCTTCCCAATGGAAATGAGGTTCATAAGATATGTAGAAGTTAAAATGGGTTTCAACTTAGGTTATTAAGGGGGATTATGGGGGTAGCTGTAGAGCACACTAAACATACATCATGTCAGAACAAGATACATAACACAAGAGTCTCACCAAATGCAAACCAACACTGAAAAGGATGAAAAATCAACCCATAAGGAAGAATGACCCAGAAGAGAATATGAAGAGCAACATAGAAAACACCCAACACCAAAATAAATACTCAACATGACAGCACTAAACACATACCTATCAGTAATTACACTGAAAGTAAACCGACTGAATGCTTCAGTAACGAGACCAGTGAATGACATCTTGGATCAAAAGACATGACTCATCAACATGTTGCTTACAAGAAACTAACCTTATACTTAAAGATATGAACAAACTGAAAATTAGAGGATGGGGTAATATATACCAAGCTAACAATATTCAAAGAAGAAGAGGTATGGTAATACTAATCTCACATAAAATAGGTTTTAATGTAAAATCCACCATCGTGGACAGAGGATGGTCACTATTTATTGCTGAAAGGTTTAATACACAAGCAGGACTTAACAATATTAAATATTCACCCAATACCAGAGCATCTAAATACATCAAAGAAACTTGGACTGCATTGAAAAATCAGATAGATCTCTCTACAATAATAGTGGGAGACTTCAGCGCTCCACTGTCAGTACTGTACAGATCTTCTGGAGAAAAGCTCAGTAAAGACACAGAAGATCTTATTGTCACAGTTGACCAATTAGATCTCATTGAACTTTTTATCCATCAACAGATAACTACATCTTCTTCTCCAATGTGCATGGAACATTTTCCAGGGTAGACTATGTGTTAGGACGTAAAGCAAATCTCAACAAAATCCAAAACACTGAATTATTGCAAAGCATCTTTTCAGACCATGAAGCCATAAAAGTCAAATCAGTAGCAGAAAAACCATAGATAGAAATTGGAACTCATGGAAGCAGAGCAACACCTTGCTCAAAAAGCCATGGATTATAGAAGAAATCAAGGATGAAGTAAAGAAATTTATGTATTCAAATGGGAATGAAGACACTTCCTACCAGAACCTATGGGATACAACCAAAGCAGTGCTCAGAGGTCATCTTGCCTTTATAAATGCACACATCCAGAAGGAAGAAAGGATCTAATCCAAAGAATTAACCCTACAGCTTGAACAAGCAGAAAGAGAGCAACAGAGGAACCAACCATTCAGGCCCTGGAGGAAAACAGATCATAAAGATAACAACAGAAATAAATGAATTAGAAAATAGAAGAACAATTGAAAAAACTGATAAAACCAAAAGCTGGTTTTTTGAAAGATCAACAAAATTGACAAACCATTGGCTAAACTTACTAAAGAAAAACAGGAAAGGAAACAAAAAACCCAAATAAGAGATGAGATGGGAGATGTCGCTAACAGAAATAAAATATAACAGAAAACTACAGAAGACTGTACTCTTTAACAGATTTGAAAACCTAGAGGAAATGGACAAAGTCCTAGATTCATATCACCTACCAAAATTATCACAAGAAGTGGAACAATTTAATATACCCATTGCAAAGGAAGAAATTGAAAAAGTCATCAAAAAACTACCGACCAAAAAAAGCCCTGGCTCAGATGGCATCACTGCAGAATTCTACCAGCCTTTTAGAGAAGAGTAAAACTCCAATACTGTTGAGACTTTCACAGTGTAGAAAGGGATAGAATTATCCCAAATTCATTCTGTGAAGCCAGCATAACCCTGATACCAAAGCCAGAGAAAGATCCAACAGTAAAGAATTACAGACCAATGTCACTGATGAACCTAGATGCAAAAATCTTCAGCGAAATCCTTGCCAGTAGCATTCAACAACATATCAAAGAAATAATTGATAACGACCAAGTTAGATTCATAACCTGAGATGCAAGGCAGGTTCAACATCAGAAAAACAATGTGATCACATAAATAACACAAAAGACAAGAATCACCTGATTTTGTCAGTTGGTGCATAAAAGGCATTTGACGAAAGTCCAATACCCATTCTTGCTAAAAACTCTCAGCAAAATAGGAATAGAAAGCAAATTCCTCACCACAGTAAGAGCCATGTGTGCAAAGCCAGCCACGTACATCATCCTGGATGGAGAGAGACTGAAAAAATTCACCTTGAAAACAGGAACTAGACAAGGATTCTCTCTCTCACCTCTGCTATTCAACATTATACTAGAAGTTCTGGCCAGAGGAATTACACAAGACAAAGTGCATCTGCATCAGCAAAGAAAAAGTAGAAATCTCCCTATTTATAGGTGATACGATTGTATTCGCAGAGAATCCTAAAGAATCCATAAGTAAACTACTCAAACTAATAGAGGAATCCAGCAAAGTATCAGGATATAAAATAAACACACATGAATCTGTAGGATTCCTTTGTACCAACAAACAGATCATTAAAGAAGAAATCACAAAATTAGTACCTTTTACTGTGGCCCCCAAGAAGATAAAAAACCTAGGAATAAATCTAACTAGAGAAATAAGAGATCTATACAAAGAGAACTACAAAACCTTACTGCAAGAAACTAAGAGAGACTTAGATAAATGGAGAAACCTACCCTGCTCGTGACTAGGAAGACTTAACATTTTTAAAATATCTTTTACCCTAAGCAATCTACGTATACAATGCAATCCCAGTACAAGTTCCAGTGGCATTTTTTAAGGAGATGGAGAAACAAATCACCAACTTTGTTTGGAAAGAGAAGAAACCTTGGATAAGCAAAGCACTATTGAAAAAGAAGAACACACTAGGAGGCCTCTCACTACCTGACTTTAGAACCTGTTACACTGCCACAGTTGTCAAAACAGCCTGGTACTGGTACAATAAGAGACATATAGACCAATGGAACAGAGCTCTGACCCCAGAGATGCCACCATTCTCCTATGAACAGTTGATATTCAACAAAGGCCCAAAGATTGTAAACTGAAGTAAAAACGGTGCTGGCAAAATTGGACATCCATCTGCAAAAAATTGAAACAAGAACCATATCTCACACCTTACACAAAAACCAACTCAAATTGAATAAAAGACCTAAATATCAAACCTAAAGTGATAAAGATCATGCAAGAAAAACTAGGATCAATAATTTGACAAAGCATGATCAACAGAAGACAAAATAGATAAATGGGAACTACTAAGAATCAAACACTTCTGTTCATCCAAGAGCCTTATCAAAAGAATTAAAAGGCCACCTACTGAATGGGAAAAAAGATCTGGCAACTGTATATCAGATTGACATCTCATCTCCATAATCTACAAGGTACTGCAAAATAGCAACAAGAAAAGGATAAAGAACCCAATTAAGCATTGGGCAAAGAAGATGGAGAGACACTTCATTACAGAGGACATCCAGACAGCCAAAAGACATGTGGAAATGTTCACGATCATTATCTATTAAGAGAAATCCACATCTAAATTATGATGAGATACCGTGTCACCCCAGCAAGGTTGGCCATGATCCAAAAAACAAAAACAACAAATGCTGGAGAAGCTTGGGGAAATTGGAACTCTCCTACACTGTTGGTGGGATTGTAAAATGGTAACAGCCTCTTTGGAAAGCAATCTGACACTTCCATAAAAAACTAGAAATACATACACCATTTGACCCAGTAATCCCATTGCTTGGAATATATCATACAGAATCAAGGGCAGTCACATGAACAGATGCACGCACACGAATATTGCAGCACAGTCCATAATAGCAAAAGGATGGAATCAACCCAGATGTCCAACAGCAGATGAATGAATAAATAAACTGTAGTATATATATGGAATACTATGCAATAATACAGAATAGTGATGGCTTTAGCAGACATCTCCATAACCTGGTTTCAACTGGAAGTCATTATGTTGCGTGAAATTAGTCAGCAGCACAAGGACAAATATTCTGTGATATTTCTACTATAAGGACTTAACAAGAGACTCATGTACTGAAGACTCTTGAACAGCTGCAAGGGAGGGAAAAGAGGGAGGGAGAGAGTTGGCTATAAATTAGATAGTTGATAAAATTTGTTTGGATGAAATCAGTGATAGCACTCATTAGAAGATCAGTTTAACTGGACTTCAGCATAACCTGAAAACTCTTCTTGTCTTAATACTGCAAGAATTAGGGTAGCAGGGGTGGGGTCCCAGGACCTTGCTTTCAGGGGGCATCGAGGCCATTTGGCATAACTAGTCCATTGCTAAGAGTCTTCTGCACCCTGTATTGGTAAGTAGCATCTCGGGTCTTAAAAGCTAGCAAGCTAGCAGGCTGCCATCTAAGGTACACCAAATAGTCCCAACCTGGCTGGAACAGATAATCACCAAGGACAACAGTGACATGAGGGAAAAAGAGCCCAGAAGACAGATGGACCCACATGAATGGGTGACTATATCAACATGTGACCAAAAGAATGAGATGGTGCCTGGCCACCACCAATGGCAGTTGTGATGGGGCTCACAAGGTTGAGTTCCATGGGCAACTCCAGAAAAGAAGGGATGCATTGTAAGAACTCCACTAATACACCACAAGTGATGGTCCAAAGTCCTGGGAGTTCCCCTGGGAATATGGCCCCTGGACCTGATGCTGCCCCTGATCATAAATCATTACTGAGGTCAAGTCTTTGGACAGGAATGGATTGGACTTTGGAACTCAGAGTAACCCTATTATGTGTGCACTTTATGTATGCATCTGTGGGATGTCATCCTACTGGCCTCTTATTAGAGGGGCGTGGAGAGCAGGGGACAGAAGATTGTTACGAGGATATGACATGTATAGAAAGGAAAGGAAGAGTGTGCTGTCATCGGGCAAGGAGAGCAGTAGCTGCAGATAGTCATGCATGCAAATTTAAATTGTATTGTACAGTTCCAGTCACAACTAAAAAAAAAAAAATGGCTAAGCTAGTGGAAGAAACTAAGCAAGAGAAAGTTAGGAGTCAAATTTTGATACCAAGGGATGTCATACTTTTGCTGTGTTAATGTCAGGATGGTATGATTTTGCTAGGTGATTGGTTGACATTTGGTAATCCATAGAGCTGTGACTCTCTGCTTTTGTTCTCTTCTGACACATGGAAGAAATGCTTTACATTTCTGTAATAGTGGTTCTCCAGTAGGAACAAATCTCCTTGACAGGAATGTACTCACAGAGGGAGAAGTCTTATTATTGCAGTGACTTCTAACTCTTCAGCTTTGAATATCAGTCCCTAAACTTTTGGTAAAGTAGTTAAGCAATCTATGAACTAGAACTGTTGTAGGACCAGCCTCATTTTAAAGACCTTGTCATTTTATATCAAGCCGTATGTAGTTGCTGATATTTGATCAGTTTTGAAATACAAAAGTAAAAATTTTTTGGAACACCAAAGACGTAAGGAAAATATGAGCCCAAGAGACAGAAAGGGCCACATAAAGCTGAAATTCCGTGAGTCTGAGACTAGAAAAACTAGATGGCTCCTAGCTACCACCAGTGACTACCCTGAGAAAGAGAACACAACAGAGTCTATGATGGAGTAGAAGATGATAATGTTATACTGGTCAGGATTTACTTCTGGGCTCAGGTAGATAGAAAAGATGATGTGGACAGCTCCTGTTTTGGAGACAAAATGAAAAGGCAAAGGGGACAAGAGCTGGTTGAATGGACTTTGGAAATACAGGGTAGAGAGAAGGAGAGTGGTGTCACATTTTAAAGAGAGCAACTAGAATCACATAATGGATGTTTGTATAAGTTTTTGTATGAGAAAATGACTTGAATTTTAAACTTTCACTTCAAGTTTACAACTTTAAAATATTTTTTTTAGAAATGGCACTTGGATGTGTTTTAGTCCGGTGCATATAATAACCTCTGTATGATCTTTGTAATGGTTGTCTGGTCTATTTGCTTTTGGGAATGGGCAGCAGGGGCATCACATCTCTTGTCTTTTACCATATGTATGTGTATAAATATAAACCAAAAAAAAACCCCAAACCTGTTGCCATGGAGCTGATTCTGACTTATACTGTAGAACAGAGTAGAACTGCCTTATAGGATTTCCAAGACTGTAAACTTTACAGAAGCAGAATGTCACATGTTTCTCCCATGGTGTGGCTGGTGGGTTCAGACTGTTGATGTTTCAGTTCTCAGCTAAGCATTTCATGACTGCACTGCCAATGAAGGATAATCTCTTTGCTTAAACTTTAAATGTAGAAAATCTATCTGTAAGCTTAGATTATTTGTAATTCTGAAAACAATCTTAAAAAAAAAAAAAAAAACTTTCTTCTTTCTTTAGAGAAATCTAGGTCTTGCTTTTATCCAGACACCTGTTTTTGTCAGTAAATTCACACAGTAAATGATTGCTTATGATTCCTTCTGTCAGCTTTTAGTTTGGATGCTGAGCAGCCTGATTATGATTTGGATTCTGAAGATGAAGTATTTGTGAATAAACTGAAAAAGAAAATGGACATTTGCCCTTTGCAGTTTGAAGAGATGATTGATCGTCTAGAAAAAGGCAGTGGTCAGCAGGTACAGCTTCATAGTATATGTGACACATGTGTGTATACACATATTTATATAAATATAATTATATGTGGAAACAGTATGTCATGGAAGGGTTAAGCAAACAGGCTCTGGAGTTGACAAGCATGAATTCAAATCCTATCTCTACCAGTTACTAATTTGTGTAATCTTGAGCAACATATTTAAACATTTATATTCCTCACTTAATCTGTAAAATAAAGACTGTAAGCATCATAAGATTGTTGTAAAGGTAAAATGATACGTACAGAATAGCTCAGTGACTGACATGTATAAGACCCTTCATATTAGCTTACTGTTGTTTATTGTCATTTAAATTTAGAAATACGTTCTTTTGAAACATGTATTATATGAAAATGACATAATGGTTTTACATTTAGCCAGTCTGTCTGCAGGAAGCCAAACTACTTCTAAAAGAAGATGATGAATTAATTAGAGAAGTTTATGAATACTGGATTAAAAAGAGAAAAAATTGTCGAGGACCATCTCTTATCCCATCAGTAAAACAAGAGAAGCGAGATGGTTCCAGCACAAATGATCCTTATGTAGCTTTTAGAAGACGTACTGAAAAAATGCAGACTCGAAAAGTAAGTAATTTGGGAATTAACACTTCTCTCTTTAATGTAGGAGGAATTGTTTATAGTTATCTGAATACCTAAGGGCTGTAATTTGTGTTTAAATACTACTTTCTGTACAGTTAGTTAAAAATATGTCATCCTTAAGATATAGCAGTAACTATGCTCAGAACACTACTAGTTAGAAATGATTAACACTCAACAAACAAAATCTTATTTACAGAATCGCAAAAATGATGAAGCCTCTTACGAAAAAATGCTTAAGTTGCGTCGTGATCTAAGTCGGGCTGTTACTATTCTAGAAATGATAAAGAGAAGAGAAAAGAGTAAAAGGGAGCTATTGCACTTAACACTGGAAATTATGGAGAAGAGGTAAAGTCTGTTTTAATGCCATCAGGGAGTATGGTGCCATTAACATTTTGTATTTTGAGTTAATTTATTTCTTAAGCCGCTATCTAGAATTCCAGAAATAACTTCTGTAATAAGGACTAAAGACTGCATACAGGTGTGGCATGATATTGTACTTTATGTAATTTATGTGTATTCCTCTATATTTTCTTTAAAAGTGACTGTTCAGTAAAATTAAAACCTACCAGGTATTTTCATTTTGAGTGTTAACTTTTTGTTCTTACTTGAGTTGTGCAAGTGTTGGGGAAAGAAATTGGGTGATTCTAATGTTTTTGTTTAATTCAGTTAATGATCTTGATGGTTTTTTAAAAAAATACTGAGTTTTTCCAATAGAGAAAAAGTAAAGAAATGGTCATGATGCGGCCCATCGTTCTACCGTTCAGATAGCCATTCTGTGTGACACACAGTAAAAACTGGAACCTCACTGCCGTATTCCCAGTGCCTGTTCCTAAAGAAAACTGTTCAATTTCTTGTGATTCCTTTCAGAAAAAGTACTTCTCTATCATAGGAAATTTGTATTAACAAAGATTTCTTTCTACCATTTTAGACATTAGTTTCAACTTCACTGCCAAATCTGTGACCAGTATTGCTAAAATTCAGACTTTTGTTTCTTTTCCCTGCAGTCATCAAGAAAAGTAGAAAGAAGCAAACAGAATTATATATTTATAATTTTAGTCAGCATTCAACAGATAAGATTTAGCTGTAATTTTATATTTAAGATTGGCAGTGTTTAAAGTTAGTCTGTGATTAATAATAAGTACTTAACCAAACTAACTTTGTAAAACTTACTTTTTATAATTCCAGGTATAATTTGGGTGACTACAATGGAGAAATTGTGTCTGAGGTTATGGCACAGAGACAACCAGTGAAACCTACATATGCCATCCCCATCATTCCTATTACAAATAGCAATCAATTTAAACACCAGGAAGCAATGGATGTGAAGGAGTTTAAAGTTAACAAGGTGACTAAAACTTCAGTGATACTTTCTCATTAAAGTGAGCGTGAAAAAGGAAAACACATATAAACCTACCCAAACACTGTGCTACAAAAACTTTAATATCATACCATATTATGAAAAAAAAAAATTAAAATGTTTTATTTCCTTGTCTTAACTAAGGGAAGATATTATTACTGCATCAGATAAAAGGACTAGCTTATTTGTGATATGGTTATGAGGTATTAAGATAATTCAGGAAAACCTGTGGGAAAGGACATGAAATCCTGATATGTGAGGACTTCAGCTTAGTTCACAAACTCGTCCTAGAAAAAGTGCTGCGTACCTCATTGCTGAATATCACTACAGTCACCTTTGAAGTACTCCCCCTGGGGAGCTGGGCACTGATGCCAGTGCCTAGTCCATCTTTCAAAGCAGTTTTGGAACTCTCTGTGGAATGGCCATCAGAGCTGTTCTCATAGTACCCTTGATGTCTGGAATGTCATCAAAATGTCTTCCTTTCAATATTTCCTTTATCTTTGGGTAAAGAAAAAAATCATGGGGACCGGATCAGGTGAGTAGGGTGGGTGTTACAATACATTCATTTGTTTACTGGCTAAAAAATCCCTGACAGACAACTATACAATTAAGTTGGCAGACTTGCCGTCATCTGCAGTGGCCATTCCCAAAAGAGTTCCAGAATTGCTTTGAAGGGTGGACTAGGCTCTGGAGATGAAGAGAGGGCAACGAATTCAGTAGCACCTTCTAGAAAATGAACTTCTGGAGAAAGAGTAACACATTTTTCATGTGAAGTTTTTATCACAAAACTGTAAAATTCGCAGTACCGGTTCAGTTTAAGGAGTTCGGTGATCCTGCCATTAGTTTTTGTTGTGTCTCCTATATTGTTTAATGTCATGGCCTGCCTTTGTTTTAGTGTGATGACACAAATCAAACTCAAATGTACAGGTTACCTTACCAGTTTTAGTAATTTCCCATCATGGTGTTTCTGTCATTTAGAGCAATGTCAGAGACCATTTTGTGAGGAAACATGGATACTTTGATTTGAAATATATATATGGAGAATTAAAGCAGTCTTCTTTGGAGAAATCCAGAAATTGGGAATTATGCTCCAAAATATCGTATTCTGTTTCCTTGGAAACCCCGGTGATGTAGTGGTTGAGTGCTATGTCTGCTCACCAAAAGGTCAGCAGTTTGAATTGGCCGCGCACTCCTTCAGAACTCGTGGAGCAGTTCTGCTCTGTCTTGTAAGGTCGCTGTGAGTCAGAATGGACTCGATGGCAGTGAGTTTTGAGTTTTGGGGGTTTTACCTATAAAAGTATGTCATCCATAAAAACATTCAGCAAATTACAGTATTTTTTGGTGTTCCACATGTATAATGTGTTAGTCCTGAGTATGCCTTTAAAATTTGCTGAGGGTTTTCCTACTTCAGTATTTTAAATCTGTGGTCTCCTGGCTGAATCCTTTGTGATTTTTTAGACTATTTCAGTGCAGTCCCTCAACCTTTATGTTTTGGTATTAAACTCTTTTAACTGTCCCATTCTGTAGTTTCTTCCATGCCTTCCAGGAATGTGAGGTATCATACTTGAAAGTGCTTTACTTTAAATTTCCCCAAAATAAAATAAAATGTTTAATGAACTCTTCAGTTACTTGGTAATTTTTAATTTCGATTGTAGTTTAAGTAACTGGGTCCCAAACTTCATTGAATAAGATTTTCAGTTACACTTGTAAGAAAGTTAGTAGGTAATAATGCAGTCTTAAATTACTAATCTAGTTGACCATTGAGAATTTAAAACGCACAGTGTTATAAACTGCAAAAATTTGATATATTTAGTGCATTTATATAACTGGTGTTTACCATGATCCTGTTCTTGCCAGCAAATGACCTGTAGTCTGTCACCTATTTGCTTTGTATCAAGTTCATGCGTGTCCTGGCCTTTATTGTAATCAGCCATACATATATCTAACATATTCTTTGTTCCATCATTAGAAGCCCACTCTGGAAAACTTTACATTGTTCAGCTAGCAGATCCTATTTTTATAACCCATTGACATTTTGCTGTGTTTTTCACTGTGTTAACAGTTATTCATAGTTTGCTTTGTGTAAATGTAAAATCATTTTCATTATTACTTCCCCATACTGGTTTGTTATTTCTTGAGAGTAAAGACTAGACATTCTTTTTTATATTTTTTTATTTCTCTCCTAGAATTTTTATAGAAAGTAAAGAAAAAGAACAAGTAGCAGTAAATACTTACTGCAGTCATAGGACTTAATTAGCTAGAGGATTTCTCTTTTACTTTAATTGAAACAAAATAGTTTAGTGGGTTATGTTTAGGTTGTGGGAACATATTCATGGGTTCACAGATGACTGCCTCTCTAAGATCTTAGAAAATGAAAAATGACCAAACATAAGAGTCTTGTGTCTCTTAGAAATACGGATTATTCAGTTACAGCAATAAACTTGTTTTTAAACTGCCTCTAACCCCCCAAGAAACTTTAGACTTATATTGAATGTAGTTTCTCGTGTTTATTTAATTCATGGCTGTATTGTAGCAAGATAAGGCTGATCTCATCCGGCCGAAACGTAAATATGAAAAGAAGCCCAAAGTCTTACCGTCGTCTGCTGCTGCTACTCCTCAACAGACGAGTCCTGCTGCACTGCCAGCCTTCAATGCTAAAGATTTAAATCAGTATGACTTCCCCAGCTCAGATGAGGAACCGCTGTCCCAGGTAAAATACCAGAACTGTTCTGTGACTCTAAAGAAGGAATAAGACAAATCACATGTTTTGACCCACTTTATTTATTTTATTCACAGGTTTTGTCTGGCTCTTCAGAAGCTGAGGAAGAGAATGATCCTGATGGTCCTTTTGCTTTTCGTAGGAAAGCAGGCTGTCAGTACTACGCTGTAAGTTTCAGTGTCTCTTTGTAAGTAAACTATTTGCCTTTAACTGACAAATTGCGATAATTTGGAGTTTTGTTGTGTTTTTTTTTTTTTTTTAAGCCTCACTTAGACCAAACTGGCAACTGGCCTTGGACTAGTCCTAAAGATGGAGGTCTAGGCGATGTGCGATATAGATACTGCTTAACTACCCTCACTGTACCCCAAAGGTGTATTGGATTTGCACGAAGACGGGTTGGGCGTGGTGGAAGGTAAAGTTTTTCTATATTTACTTAGTATAGTGACACCTCAGAGAATAGGATGGCCATATCTAAGAGTTCAGTTGAAGTAATCTTTCTAAACAGCTCAGTTAGGTACTATTTCTATTCTTAACTGATACGTTGATTAAAATATTTTTGACTGGTTCTTATACAGCTATAGCTTTTAATGTGCAACTATTGGATCCCTAATTCATCTGCTTTTGAAAACCTAAAATAAATTATCAAAAGTGTAGAATGCTAAACAAAAGTTAACAGGTGAAGACAAGTATAAATCCTGATTGTACAAATTGTATTAAGTTAAAGAAACTATGAAAAGTTGTTTTAGGAATCCTGGTAGAAGTTTGGCATGGTGATGAAGTGCTGTGGCTACTAACCAAATGGTTGCCAGTTCAGATCCATCAGGCACTCCTTGGAAACTATTAGTTTTACTATGTCCTGTAGAGTGTCTGAGTCGGAATGAACTTCACAGCACTGGGTTTGGTTTTGTGCTTTGGGGGAGAAGTTTCAAAAAGAATGACATGGGCCGACAATGTCACATGAAATAAACAGCCTCTAGGATCAAGGCATGGCCTGGTGTTGACACATCTCAGTTTGTCGAGACCTCAAGTACTCTTCTTCCTGTGTTGAAACCTGATAGAAGTTCTTCCTACTCTACAAAGTTGTTTGCATGGAGAGGAGGGGGAAGAATTGCAGAACACATAGAATCACTGAAAGGAATGCTGTTGATGTCTGATGTGGAATAAGTAACTTCCACTTTTAATTCATAATTGCAGTGTGTCATCACTAAAACGCTAGGACTGCGTGGGCAGTAAGCACTACTTAGCACTTCGTCATTACCATGCTGGCATCAGTCACAGTGACAGAGCTCTGCGTTGGCTGTCTTTTAGTCTATTACTAGTATTAATTAGTGTTAGAATTTTAAGATAATTTATACATGTTATATATATCCTCTAGCATAGCAGATTGCTAATGTTTTGTGTATAGATTGATAAAACCAAAACCTGTGGCCATCAAGTTGATTCAGACTCATCACGATCTTGTATTTTATGTATAGGAAATTTTAATAGGTGTAAAATACCTCAAAGATCATTCCTTTTTTTTTTTTTCTTTTTTACTGTTTTTCTTGTCTGCATTTTCCCTCTCCTTTGTCAAAAAGAAAAGAAATGAAACTTGCTTAAATAGAGAACAAGTGTCTTAGCATTTTTTTTTTAAGTGTTTGTTTTGGTACTCGGTAATGGAAGTGAAAGGCTTTAGTTGAAACACATTTGGAAAAGAATACTGTCATATATTATCAGTAACTTACTGGCAAATCAACACAGACCTTTCAAAATATTCTTGTTATAAAATGAACTGTATATGTGTTCTTTATGGCAACTGGTAGTGGGTTAGCTTAACTTAATAGGATCTTTCTAAAGCAAAAGGAAGAATCTTTATGAGAAATTGATATTTTAGCCTGTAGAGCCAAATACTGAAATAGTCAACTTTATAGCTGTTAAATATTCAGTATGGCTGGATTTTGGAGAGAGAGAAAGAAAAAACTTTTTTGCATGTAATCTTCAAATAACTTTTATATGCACGTTTCTTGCCTTATTTTTAACAGGGTCTTACTGGACAGAGCTCATTCAGACTATGACAGTATGTTTCGACATCTGGATTTGGAAATGCTTTCTTCTCCACAACATTCTCCAGTCAATCAGTTTGCCAATACCTCAGAAACAAATACCTCGGACAAATCTTTCTCTGAAGACCTCAGTCAGATACTAGTCAATATCAAATCATGTAGGTGGCGGCATTTTAGGCCTCGGACACCATCCTTACATGACAGTGACAATGATGAACTCTCCTGTAGGAAATTACATAGGAGTGTAAATCGAACAGGAACAGCACAACCTGGGACCCAGATATGCAGTACCTCCACGCAAAGTAAAAGTAGCAGTGGTTCAGCACATTTCGGTATGTTTATTACTATGCGCATTTATATAGGAATGTCATT
The DNA here is from genome assembly GCA_028571685.1 of Heterohyrax brucei. NCBI lineage: Eukaryota > Metazoa > Chordata > Mammalia > Hyracoidea > Procaviidae > Heterohyrax > Heterohyrax brucei. The sequence goes on along the minus strand of CM053142.1, from coordinate 15,493,778 downwards.
TTTTAAGGATGTGGTCTAGCACATTCATGACTAAAAATAGTTGGAGTTTTTTTTTGTTTTTGTTTCCTGTTAAAGCAGAAAGAAAAATACCAAGGTCTAAATATTTATTCAAATTCTATCACTGTACTGATTTGGAATGTATGTAACTTTATGCAAAGGGGATTTGTGTTCAACTATATGACATTTATTTCCTGAATGCACTCTTAAATGACAAGATTTCATCAGTTATATTTTCAGATAATTAAAAAAAAAAAAATGGGCCCAAAGTTTTTGCTATCTTATGCTTAGATACTTCTTGAGTCTTTTACCTAGTCTATGTAAAAGTAGAAATCAGCAAGGCAATAGATATGTATAGCCTTATCTGCTGAGGCAGTAAGTCACAGTAAATTATAAGAAACTAGTTTTTCAGAAAACAGTATTTAAGTTAAATATTATTTGAGGATTGATGGAAATATTTTCAGATACTATCTATATCACTGAATACATTATGAAATGTCTGAAATAAATGTTATCTATTTAAAATATTCATAATAACTTTAGCTTCCTGTTTTAAAGTTATGGTAAATCATGTATTTCCAAACATGTAAATTATACAAACTCACTGTTAAAATTATGTTAATAAAGATTTTTACTAAAATCATTTAAATAATAGATTTTGAAAAGACTATTTTGTCCCACTCATCACCTGGTACAATTGTAAATATGAACAGTTGCGTTATTATTAAAGAACTTCAGAAAATGTTCTACAAACCAGTTTGTTTCAGGATTAAAATATGATACTTCTGTGAAATGCAGATGATTCCATTCATAAGAAAAATAATCACATTTCTGAAATCAGCTTGAAGTCAGTTGAAGTTCATCTGCTTTGAACAGATGTTTGGCTGCTGCTGTCAAGGTGCAGCAGATTGTTTTTAATCCTATTAAATTTTAGAGTTGATGTCACAAAGAGCCAGTTTATGCATTTATAGTCTTAAAAACAAGAGGAAGAACATTTCAATTTGAAGGCTTACATATAGTGTGAGTATAGGAATTTTGAAATGTAAGCTTGGCAAAATGTATTCCTTTTTAGGTGTGTAGAATTCTTTGAGAGATCATACAAAATAGGCATCCATCTCCCCCACCCCTTAAAATAGGCAGGTTTAAAAATGTATTACCAAACAGGATCTTAGAATTTTTTTACTGTTTAAATTGTTTTACTCTGCTACATAAGTAAGCATTAGTCTTGTAAAACATAATTTGAAATTTCTCTCCTATTTGCTGAAGAATATTAAAAGATGAACACTGAATAGTGTTACTTTACAAAAGGTTTTGCTGCAAAAAAACTTTAGTAACCTTGTATTTGTATTTCTTTGTAATTATTTCCTTCCTTTACATATGTGGTAAAACCGAAAGAAATAAGATTAGTCAAAAAAAAGATTATTTTTCTATTGCATTTGTCCTGTTAAATTTTGCTGAATCTTCTGTATATGTATTAAGGGAGTAAATGTCTGTAGCAGTTAATATGGTAGCACTTTACTACTTTGTATTTGTGAATATTTCAGAAATCTAAAACTTACTCTGTATGCTCCATAAAATATATTACAATGGAGTCATATCATATGTAGATTTAACTTAAGTGAATTCAACTATTAGACCCCTGCAGGGGGAAAAGAAAAATTTAGCAGTTTAAGTGTTATACAAGATCCCAAATATCATTCCGTTAGGACAATGTAGTCTCCCCGCTGGGCTGAAATGGGAGAGTGAATCTACTCTTCCTTCCCTCAGTGTCAGTGCCTGTGTTACCATTTTATTAATAATGTAAGTATCTCACCTGGCTTCATGTGATTGTAGTTTTAAAGACAAATTTTTTCCAGTACAACATGACCCGCAAATACAAACCAAACTACTGCATCTGATACTTAACCAAAAAAACTTTGATTTAGTCTGATGTCTGTGGGAAAACTAGCTGTGTTGGTCTTATTGAAAAAGGTGAATCTCTCTGAAGGAATATTCAGGGTTTAATTTTGACCATACTTACTTTAGAATTTAGCAACTGTGTTAGATACAGCTCCGGTGGATATAGTTCCCTACTGCTTGAGCTAAATAAAATACATGGGTTATAATTTTTATAATTTAGACCTGTTTGGATTACTTGATATGGTGATAAGTATAAATAGTTATACTTACACTGTGACACAGTGATGCCCTCTGGTCTGTTTTTCCCTTTTCTACATAAGCATCTATAAAGGCCTGTTTGTGCTCATTTTTAAATAGACTGTTCTAATGAAGGAAAAGGGGGTCTGTTTGTTTTAGTACATCAGCTTCTGTAGCTTCTTTTTCAGCTCCTTCAGCAGCTTTTTGCTTACTTCCCAGTCTTGGACATTCTACTTAGCTGAATGACTGAGTGGGTCATTACATGTTAATTGCTTTGTCTTCTGGCTACCTTACAGCAAAATAAAACACTGTGGATGAAATTAGGAAGACTTAGAATATGTGTCAAGTCTTCATATTTGGGAATATTGCAGAAACTTAAAAACCTCTGTATGCTCCATAAGTATATTATACTGGACTCATTTGGACAGTTTTCAAATACAGTTTTCTAGTTTTATGTAATACAACCTTCAAAAACTTAGTTTTGTCAGTGACTAAGTATTAATTTTTGTGTGTTTTAAGTTCAAAGAATGCCTGATAATCAGAATTAATATCTATGTTAGTAATTAGAAAGGGCTCTGGTATAGAATTCAGAAGGACTGGGAACAGTAGAAAAGTGATTTTGAAACCACTTTAAGACCTGAATTCCCAGTTCCCAATGAAATTTCATCAATTTTTAACCCTTTAAGATGATTCCAACTCACAGCAGCCCTATAAGACAGAGCAGAACTGCCTCAGGGTTTTCAAGGAGTACCTGGTGGACTTGAACTGCCAATCTTTTGGTTAGCAGCTGAGCCCCTAACCACTTTGCCACCAGGGCTCTTCATCAATATTTGAGGCCATTTTTCTAAACTCATGTATCTACACTATTTAAAAAAAATAAAAGCAGACCTGTTACCTAGTCAGTTCTGACTCATAGCAACCCTGTAGAACTGAGTAGAACTGCCCTATAGAGTTTCTGAGAAGCATCTGGTGGATTTGAACTGCCAACATTTTGCTTGACACAGTATCACTTAACCGCTGTGCCACCAAGGTTTCTAATACACATGGTTTATTTTTGTGAATGAGTAGGAGATACATAGCTAGAAATCTGTGATCCTAAGTCTTGGTAGCCTTTGGTTACTTAGTTTAATGCAATTACTTAAATAGTTGACAACATAAAATTTTAATCTGTGAAAGGATTTATCACATAGTGTCTCCAGCAGAGTTGGAAGTAACACCCCATAGTAAAATACATTAATAATTCTTCAGTTGTGCGGTGAAGTACAGAAATATTCACACTAAGTAAAATAAATAAAGGCTACAGATAATCTTGTGTTCAAATTACTTGATGCCCAGTGTGTTTAGGTTGCTCAGGTTTTGCCACCAAATGAATTACAGTCAACTTTGGTTTTTGCGCTGGATTTCTAGATTACTTGTGAACCTCAAAATCATCAATTCAAACTAAATAGGAAACACTTTAACAACTATGTGATGAGTCAATTCATGTTATATTTCTTTCTTTAACTTTTTCTTGTATTGAAATAATGTTCTGTGTGCTGCTCAGAGAAATTTCTGAGTCAGGATTATCTCTTAAAGTAAGTGTTTTGGTTTGGTTTTTTCAGGGGGTTGTTGTGTGTTCACAGAGTTCACAGAGGTATTTATTTTGGTAATCTAGACTCCATCTTCCCAAACTACATTTTCAAATTATGTGTTTTTTCTAAGTTTCTCTCTCTCTCTCTCTCTCTCTCTCTCTCTCTCTCACACACACACACACACACACACACACACTACTTGGATCATGTCCATTGATCTACTCTGGCTATAGGAATGTTTCTTATGGTGTGGCAGCATGAACCTTCTAGGTGATTCCAGGTACTGGTACACCGGTATTGCCCTGGAGAAGAAGAGAGCTCATAACATTTTGGGTTGTTTCATCTAAATTTCCTACCCAAAAGAGTTGGTTCATTAGAAGCTCCCAACCATAATTTCTGACCTCAGTCTAAAAGTTTCTGTTGTTAGTTGCCGTTGAGTCTCCTCTGACTCCTGCAACCTTATACATAACAAAAGAAAACATTGCCTGGTCCTGTGTCAACCTCATGATTGCTATTAGTATTTGAGTCTAGTGTTGCTAAACACTTCCAGTAAGGGCAAATTCAACAACTTTGTAGATTAGGTTTTGGAAAACTTGGTTAGAAAGTTTGTCCTTATATTGAACCTAAAGCTGCCTCTTTAAGTGTAAACACATCACATTCCTCTTTGCCCTGGAAAGCATACTGAGTAACTTTTCTTGCTCTTCAACATCTGCAGCCTTCAGATATTTGAAGTTCTGCGATGTTTCCTCTCTTAGTGTCAAAATGCTTAGCTTGTAATCATATCCCTCACGTGACTTGTTTGTCAGGTGCTGTATATGTGAGATCTAAAGTACTTGACTGATACATGAAAATTTTGAGTATTTCTTGTAAGTATTAAATCTTGTATCTATTTTTAAATTTAAAATATCATTCATTTCTGTGGAATTCTTTATTTCCATATACTAAATAAATATTTCTGTAACCTGACAGTCAGAGTTTCTTTGTCTCTAAGAAGAGGTTATTGTAAGAGATAATCACCCAGGGTCCCTCTTGAGCTAAAAATATTTGGTTCTGTGGAACGATTTTATTTCTGGAATTGGTCGTCTGTCACAGTAACCGTTTTGCCCATCTTGGTGTAAATTGCAAATTTGGCTGCCGTACCGTATCTCAAGATAGACTACACTCACAGCCTGAAAACTTTCTACCTTATTACTTGAGTCCTTCCTAAAGACTCCGAAAGGTGTGGTCAGTTTTATTTCCATTATTTAGCATTTGGTTAGACTTTTGAGTTTTAACAGCATCTTGATTGAGATCTTCTCAGTTTCTGTATATGTAGTAGTTAAAGCTCATGTCAGATTACATGCACCCAGATTTGCGTACCTTACCTCTGTCCAAGCTTCCCTGTTGCTCACATAGCCTCTTTGTTGGGTAGGAATTATATTCTTCAGAATTGTAAAAGCCTTACATTTTATAGCTGTGAAAAGAACCTTAGTGATCATCTAATTTAATCTTTTCCGTAGTTTAGAGCCTGAACCCCCAAATGTTTAAAACTCGGCTAGTGAAACTAGAGCTGAGAGCTAAAAGCAGTGTCTCCTGGCTTTTTAGGCCTGTAGTTTTTATCATCATCACTTTCAGCTTGTATGTTGGACTATATGTTTCCTCTGGATAGTTTACCATGCCTCCAGAGAAAATTTCCTAACTGTAACAAATAGGCTCAGATGAAATTAGCAGCTGTTGAAAAGTGAACTTCACAGAACCCTCAGAAACTCAGGATTAAGATGCTGATGTAAATAGGGCAAAAATATTTGGAATCTCTGTTCCAATTGATTTCCAGTTTCTCATCACTAAATTTTTTATTAAAATATATGCAAATACCAGTAAAGTTCTATACAGGAATACTATTATTCTTATAAATTAAATTTTACATGTATATATGTCTTCAGGAAATGCTGTTTTAGTAATTAGATTTTCTAGATCAAAATATGTGTTTTAAAAAAAAAAGTTCACTGAGGATCTAGGGAATCCTCCTAGAAAATTCAAGACTTAGGCAACTCAAATTTATGTTTAAGAGTAAATCTCAATAGTACCTCATAAATCTAGTTATCTGGCAATAATATCTAATAGGAATTCTTATGTAAGTGTAAGCATTGTTTTAATCTTGAACATCTTTTAGGGTAACATTAGTTTCATAGAGTCTTAAAGTTTTGACAACACATTTTTGTGATAAGAAAATATTCATGATACCAAAAAGTTACTTTTATGGCAACATTTTGGAATTAGCTAGTTACCAATAAACATCTTCCCCTTTAGATTTAAGAACTAAAAACAGAAGAAAAAATTCATCAAAAGACAAATATCAACCGAACATATATGTAATGTTAAAAAAAGAAGAAAATCAATTTATCCAGTGAGAAATTTACTATTTTTGCCCTTGTTCCCCAAGAATGTAGTTCAGCACAAGTATGAGCCTTTGTAGACACTAATAACTTCTAAAATTATCTCATAACTTTCTGATCCATTTGAAATATGTTAGAGTTCATACCCAAACACTTTCTAGTTGTGTTAGGGGGTAGAAGCAGTGTCCTGGGAAGCAAAGATTTTTCGTAAGTAATGAGTGAAAAGTATAAAACTTAATGAGGTGATAATTTTAATTAGTTATCAAAATGCAGTTAAATAATAATAGCAACAACAAGTATTTTGAAAACATTAAACTTTAGATTGAGGAAATTTGCATGATTTATAGATTCCCTGATATCCAGGGATGCATGATACATATTTTTTTTTGTTTTAAAATAATTCTTACCCATACATTACAGGCTTCTTAAAGAAGCCTTTAAGTCAGATGTCTTGTGATTGTATGTGCTTTTCCTTCCCCCTAGAACCCGACCCCATGTTTTTTGTTTTTTGTTTTTTGGGTTTTTTTTAATTGGCAAAAAAAGAAAAAGGTTTCCTTTTTAAAAACTGCACACATTTTTTGGGGGGGTAATAAATGAACATTTTTTTGTTTGTTTTTTTTAGAACTGAGCTCTCCATAGACAAACATAAGTAGCATAACACAGTGTCTTACCTCAGACATCATTCTGTACAGTAAATCAACATAAACAACTCCGTTCTTATTGACTGGATTTTTTCCAGGTGGGTTAATTGGGTGGGGAAACTTAGTTAATTAAACTTAACATTTGGAGCCTTTTTCCTCCCTGTTAAAGAATGAGTGCTTAAAAAAGAGAAAAAGGAAAAACAAAAAGGATAATAAACCAAGAACCTATCTTTCATAATATAGAGGAAATTTTTGTAATGACTAAAATTTTAAAATAGAACAGTTACTGCTTATACACAAAACTATTAGGGATCATCTGAATGCACTGGAACAATAATATGGATAAAATACAGACCAAATGGCAGTGATCAGATTTGTTCTCAAACTCGGTCTAAAGTTGCATTCTGGATCTGTGGATTTAAGAAAGCTGCTGTTACTGTCTACACTGTCTTGGACAAGTGTCACAGCTTTACAGAAATAATGATAGGAAACTTGGAAATTGAGCAGTTCTCTTTGAGTATATTTAACTCAGGAAGCTTAATTTTCTTTTTCTTTTAAAGTCAATCCACTCTTCTAAAATGTGGTAGCAGAAATGCTGGAATTGTCATTGAGGAATGCTCTTTAGCTGGTCATGAACCATTGTCAAGTGTTTTAATTCTGAACAACTCTTTTTAATGCTAAACTGTATTTTGGTACTATAAGATGTATATGGTAGCTATGCATTTTTATAAAAGTGTTTCCTCGTTTTATGTTCAGCATTTACAGCCGAACAGTACCAGCAACACCAACAGCAGCTGGCCCTAATGCAGAAACAGCAGCTGGCACAAATTCATCAACAGCAAGCAAATAGTAATTCCTCTACCAACACTTCACAGGTGAGGGATTTGTCTGTCTTATGATTATCCCTCATTGTTTCCCACCAGAGTTCATCTCTAATTATCAACTGTTGTCATAGAACCTTGCATCTAACCAGCAGAAAAGTGGCTTTCGCCTGAATCTACATCATAGCCACTCTATACAGGGTTTAGAAAGAACATTACAGGTGAGTATGGAAGCTGTTGACTCTGCTCCCTATTGTAAAAAGTAAAACATAAAAGCATAGTTAAATGAGATGGAAACCCCGTTTGATCTCAAGTCCACTAATGTATCTCTTTAATGTGTACCCGTACCCAGATCATAATCTTGGGTATTTTCATTTTTATTAAGATTTTTTTTAATTAATCATACTAAAGCAACCTCTTAACTTTTAAAAAGAAAATCACCTTTAAACCTAAAGCATGACAAATGTTTGCTATTTAAATCTATGTAGGGCGTAAAGACAGATTTTTAAAAATTCAGGGGCCCTAGACTAGCTTAACAATATTTCTTGTTACTTGCATTTCTGAAAGGATAATTACTTTATTACCCCAAAGAAGTGCCCTTGGTTGTTTGTGTATATATGTAAGATTAAGAAAATCTATCATTTAGTCATTCTGTATTCAATGTATTTTTTTGGCCCAACACTTTGTGTTGGAGATTCGCAGCTTCAAAATAGATTTGGTAATTGTACATGTTATATATTGTAATATTTGAAGATCAGAATTTATAACCCTTGTGCTATAAAGTTACTTGCTGTGTAAGTGCCGTTGAGTTGATTCTGACTTAAAGCAATCCTTTAGGACAGAGTAGAACTGCCTCACAGAGTCTCCAAGAAGAGGATGGTGGATTCAGAGTGCCAACGTTTTGGTTAGCAGCCATGCTTTTAACCATTGTGCCATCAGGGTGCCATAAATTCCCTTATTCCTCAAGTACATGAATAGCTAAAGAGATGAAGAGATCTTAGTGATTTGATTTTGGTATACCTGTGTATCTTTCATATTAACTGAGACAAGATGATTCTAATTAGATTTGTTTTTCGTTGTCTTTTTAGGGTTTTGTTTCCAAGACTTTGGATTCTGCTAGTGCTCAATTTGCTGCTTCTGCTTTGGTGACATCAGAGCAATTGATGGGATTCAAGATGAAGGATGATGTCGTGCTTGGCATTGGGGTGAATGGTGTCCTTCCAGCCTCAGGTAAGAATCAGGATAGTTAAATTGTATTGATTGTATTGCTGGTATATCTGTAATACAAACAGCAAAGTTGCACATGGCTTAGATACATCTTTCTGTTTCTCTCTAGGAGTATACAAGGGCTTACACCTCAGTAGTACTACACCAACAGCACTTGTACATACAAGTCCATCAACAGCAGGTTCAGCTTTGTTACAGCCTTCAAATATAACACAGACTTCAAGTTCCCACAGTACATTGAGTCATCAAGTAACTGCTGCCAATGCTGCAACAACTCAGGTTCTGATTGGGAACAACATCCGATTGACTGTACCTTCATCAGTTGCCACTGTAAACTCTATTGCCCCCCTGAATGCACGACATATACCTAGGACTTTAAGTGCTGTTCCGTCATCTGCCTTAAAGCTGGCTGCTGCAGCAAACTGTCAAGTTTCCAAGGTTCCGTCATCATCCTCTGTAGATTCAGTTCCAAGGTGAGTAGTTATATAAGGATAAAGTGTTTGAAAATTATGCGCTCTAACTTAAATACTCTGGCATTGCTCATAGGTAATTCTTTCTGGTCCCCCCCTTATCCATTTAAAGTATAGGTGACAATTGATTATTTAAGAAATGAACAGATGAATGTTATAATTCATTATTAGCTGAGAATTTGAACCAGATGATATAGTAAAATATTTACTTACATGTTTTGGATATCCCTTTCTTAATACAATAATAGATTATAAGGCTTTCATTTTTCTTCCACCTTTGAGTTTTAAGCTAGGCGCTCTCTTCAGAGTATTTCTTTTATTTATGATTTCTTCCACAGCTTACTATGTAGAGTTAGACTTGATAGAATCATGGCTAATATGCTAAGTAAGCTTTTAATAATGTCCCTACTATAAAGGTTTATAGTACTTCTACCAGTTAAACTTTTAATCAGATCATGATTTTCTGTGCTAATTTATCTTCTTGTGTCTCAGTAAACCATACAGAATGCTTGTTCAGGTTCTACTACTGTTCTGAATATTGATGATAATTAAAATCCTGCTGTTTACAGGGTACCATGGGAGAAATAAAAAGAAAAAGAAAAGGAGTTTTCAGTTGAGTTAGGAGATAAGCATAAAAGTATGGTAAAATAAATAATGTTAACTCTAAATAGCTGAAAACCATTCTAAAGGTATCACAAAGCGTTACATGGTTGTCAGCTGTGTAAGTAATGGCTATGAGTTCATTTGTAGAAGGAGAAACCTTTTCATACCAGGGATACTCTGAGAATGTTCTACAAAATGAGATCAAATTCAGTCAGAGATTGGGTTTGGGTGGACAGAGAAGAGAAGGAAAGAAAGAGGTATTTTAGGCAGATGGACTGAACTAAGTAAAAATAGAAAGTTGGGAAAATCTAAATGTACTCAGAGGTTAATGAGTAAGATTGTTTGCCTAGAAGTTTAGGAAGGTGAGGAGTTGAAGCTGGAATGGCAGGAGGAGGCCAGGCTGTGGAACACCTTGAAAGCCAGACTGATGATATTTAGTTGTCTGCAGCCACAAGTGACCCAGAGGGAAGAGCAGGGTTTGTAGCAACAGATTGTAGCTATAGCGTATCATAATTTTCACTGCTTTAAAATTGTATAATTATAAAACACTAGCAGTGGCTGGATCTTTAGAAGAAGAAACTGAGATCCAAAGACGTTAACTGACTTTCTCCAAGGACACTCAGCAGTCTAAGAACAGCTGAAACTGAAGCCTTCTTTGTGCTAGTTGGTAACTGTTATGGTCGACCATGTTTAGTAGAACCCTGACTTAAAGTCCTGACATGAACCTTGGTCATATTTGTTTCTTTTTTAAAATTCTTATAAACTTAATATAGGAGGAAATTGAAACTGCAAACTGAAGCCTGAGAGTTCTTTGTTTTTAAAATAGAGGCTGCTTGGATGCTACTAGAATTTCATTGATAATATAGTTAACTATGGAATTTATGTCAGATACCAGCCTGATTTCCACTGGTGGACTCCTGATAATAAACTGTAAAAGTTCATATTTCTTTACTTGGTATGTGACTCCCAAAAGACACAAATTTGTTCCTGTTATTAAAATTAATTGAGCTTTGTATTGAGAAAATAGTCTTGGTCTTTTAAATTTGTATGTTGCAGATAAGTAATTGACTGAACTGTATTTCAACAGGGAAAATCACGAATCAGAAAAGCCAGCACTGAACAACATAGCAGACAATACAGTAGCAATGGAGGTGACGTAGTTTCCTCGGGAATGGAACTGCAGCCTTTGGGACTTGATTAGGTGCTATGCATCAGTAGCATTTTGAATGCAGGGGATGATGGAATGCAGCACATGCATTTCTGTGGCAGCTGTGGGGACTTGACAGCAATGCTCATCTCTCATGCTTCAATTTTTCTTTTCTTACTGTTAATAGGAAAAAAATCAACATCTGTAAATTAAGAATACAGCAATTATCTGTACAGTACTGCATATTTGTAATACCCTTGTATATATGTTACTTGAATACAGAAATGTTCATTTGTGATGCTTTGCACTTGGGGGTGGGGGGTGGGAGGGAAATAAATTGCAACAAAGAGTGTGAGATGTGAGATTGTATAGAGATGAAGTGTCATCACATCATGTGCATGGTGCGGAACCTGCTGTTTTATCTATTTATTGTGCCGTGTTTACAGTTTTTTGTACACTGTACCTTCATTGGTTCCTGTGCTGTAGTAAATGTGTTAGGTAGCTGTGGACTCCTTGGTATTTTGTAAATGGTATAACATAACTTGGTTCCCCTCTGGGTCCCTGAGTTTTCTGTGTATCATGTGAAAAAAAAAAAAATGGTGACATACATACAGAATTTTACAAAAAAAAAAAAAAAAGGCATCAGTTTAAAAAAATGGGGAATGTACTGTTAAATGGGGATCTTCCGGTCTACTATCATTAGGACAAGTAACAAGCTAAAAATGAAGTCTCTTGAGTCCTCCCATCCCCACTTGCCCACAAAACAGTGGGTGGTTTCTGGTACTTAAAGCACTAATGTTATGTTGCTGCTCTACAAACAGCCCAGCAGTCCCATTTCCTTCCACACCAGAAAGTGTTAAATCAAGTATGCAAATGGAGTCCTTACAACTGGAGTTTATGTTGTCTTGCCCTTTTTTTTTAGCACACACACAAAAATTGTACTTTTTTTATTGTCGAATTGTTTAAAAGACTTCATTCTTTACTTGTTCTTACAAAAAGGATATAAGGGAGAAGAATGCAGTAATTGCTGTACGTGTATCATCATTCCAGTTTCTAAAAACAGCCAGCCAGCTTTTTTCCTTTTAAAATTCTCCAGAAGGCTGCAAGGCCAGAACCACAAATATCGGGTGCCTTCCTTTGGAAATATTTGACCTCTCTTCTGTGAAGAGAATGGTACTTAACAGACTACTACTAGTGCTTTGTCAGTACCGAAGTCTGAATGCCCAGTCCAATGGCATACATTATCCTTAAGGTTTTTAATCCCACCTGGAAATATTGTGATAGAGTTCTCACAAAATAAACCCAGGGCATTACATGTTGACAAACTAATGTGTAGTGGTCTTTTGCTTTTATTTTTAATCCAAGAACTTTTGTGTGACTCCGATTAAAATCATTCAGTAAAAGAGGGGATGGGAATGGGGAATGCTAACTTTTTATCTTGAAATTCGTTTTTCAGTCATTATTTATTGGAATGCCTGCTATGCCAGGGACTGCTTTAGGTGATCTGACAATGGAAAGCATCCTTCCTGTCATGCAGCTTAATAGTTGTATTAAAGGAGAAAGACTAAATAAGTAAAATACATTAATAATTAAGTAGAACAAGTGAGGAAGAAGGAAAAACAGTTGATGTGAAGGTTGCGATTTTAATTAGGGGGGGCCAAGGAAGACCTTAGGAAGTAGTGTTAACTGATCAGACACTCAAAATTGGTGGAAGGAGGGAGAATTCCAGGCAGAAAAATCAAGTATAGAGACCCTGGCATGTGTTACAGGAGCAAGTGTGTAGCTGGGGCAGACAGAAGGGGCAATGGGAGATGAGGTCAGAGAGTAACAGCTAGACCAGGGAAAGCTGGCGTGTGATTTTTAGGACTGGCTTTCACTCAGGAACTTGGAGCAGAGTGCTGTAATCACAGCGGGATCACTCTGACTTCTGTGTTGAGAACAGAGGGGAAGGGGATTCAAATGAGGAAACTGTGTCTGTAACCCAAGTAAGAGATGAGAGTAGTGTCGAGGCTGCTGGAAGTAGTTGGATTGTTTGTATTTTGAAGACTGACCTGCTAAAATGCACTTAGTGAACAGATGTTAGGACAGGAGAAAGAGAGGATTTAAAAATGACTCAGAGGTGCTGCGGGTGAGCCTCAGGCCAAAGCGGCACACTGTGAGAGGAGTGGGTGTGGGGGAAGACCACAAGCTCAATTTGGAACTGTTAATTTGAGATACGAGACTTTCAAATAGAAATGTCAAGTAGAGTCGTATATAAAAGCCTGGAGTTTGAAAAAGAGATCAAAACTTGAGAGTCATCATCTTCATGGATAAAGTTTAAAGCCATGAATCAGGATCTGACATCACCAAGAGAGTAGGATTAAATCTCAGTGTAATACAGTGATTAAATGTTTTAGAATTCTTAGATTTAGAATTCTGTGTCTAAAAAGGAAAGATTTCCCATTTCAATAACTACTTCTGTTTATTCTTTACTGTGTTCTTTATTCTCTTCTACAGTCTATATTTTGTAATATGAAAACCCACTTTTCATTTGTAGTGGTTGCTAAGTGTGTGTTTTAGTAAGCTAGGCTGCTCTAACAGAGATACCACAGAGTGGATGGCTTTAACAAAGGAAGGTTTATTCTTACACAGTCCAGTAGGTTGCAAGTCCATATTCAGGGTGACCGCTCCAGGGAAAGGCTTTCCCCTTGTCAGCTCTGCAGGAAAGTCCGGTATTGCATCAGTCTTTATCCAGGGAGCGTCCTGACACGGGAACCTCAGGTCTGAAGGACATGCTCTGCTTCCGGTGCTGCTCTCTTGATGGTAACGAGTTCTCTTCCCTTTTTATCACTTGCAGGCTGCAAGCATTAAGGGTGGGGCAAGCCACGGTCCGGGGGAAACTCCCCCTACAGCAGGGCAGGGAAGTAATCCTATGCAGGTATTTACGGCTCCACCCTAATCCTTTAACATACAGTTTAGCGAAACCGCACAATGGAGGAGAATCCCAAGATACTGGGAATCATATCCCAGCCACGTGGCTGGGGGGGACACAATTCAACCCATGACAGTGTGACTAAAAATAGCTGATTTAAATATAAGAAAGAGTAATTAAAATTAGGAGTAAAGTTTCTAGCATTAACCTGGTGAGTCAAACGAGGCCCAGGTCCCCAGAGTCAATCTAGTAGTACACCTACTATGTTTGCAGAGGCAAATGTGTAAATGGATTGTAGAGTGAACAAGTGTGTCCTCCCTCATAACGCATACCCAACCACGAATTTGAAATGAGTCTTGCACTGGGGCTGAGAAAGTGCCAAAGACAGGTAATGATTAAAACATCCATGTAGCATTTATTATTTGACCATACCAGCGCAGGTATGTAGAGAAACTGCAAACTAGTTTCATGCACATTTTAAAATAAGGAAATTGACTGAGTTATCAGCCTCTAAATTTACAGTTTTTCTGTATACTGCTGATGTAATAGATTAAAGTGAAGAACTTAATACAAAAAAAAGCAATTTAAAACTAAGACCTTAGAGAAAGTGGGAAATACATCATCAGGGAACTTTGAATTCTAGTCTTAAATAATAACCTTTGACATGTGGTCTCAACAACTACCACCTGTTGAGTGTTTATAATGTAACATACCTTATACGTAGTAATTATTTAATCCTCTCAATAACCTTTTAAATAGATAACCATAGTTATCAACATTGTACAAGTGAGGTTAGGTAATTCATTCAAAGCCATATTTAAATAGCAGTGCAGTATTTAAACATATGTGCCAGACTCCAAAGCTGTTAGTTTTGGCCTTCCACTACTTGGTTGATAGGCCTGAATGGAAACATTTTTAAATATAGCTTCCTGAGTAACTTTTGTTCTTAGCATGTTCTTGAAAGAAGTAGATATTGCTAATTCTGTGACTCTGGTATTCTGCTTTGATTAATTTCACAAAAGATCCCAAACTATATGACTTTTAACCATATAAATTTCATTTTCCCAAAGCCAGCCATGTGAAAAATGCACAGCTGTTGAGTTGATTGCCACTTATAGCAACCCTATAGGATGGAATATAACTGCCCCATGGGGTTTCCAAGGAGCACCTGGAAAATTCGAATTGTTGACCTTTTGGTTATCAGCCAAACTGTTAACCACCAAGTCACGAAGTTTCCAAAAGGACTGCAGGAGGAGTGTTTACTGAATTCAAATTTAGGGGAATTCTTCCATGAATGTTATGTGTAATATGCTGTAATACTAAAATATGAACTATATAGGGGTTTCTATTTAATAATTCTTTTAGCCAAAGGGTTTGAAAATCAGTGAAAGGAATTGAGTAGATAGATAAATAGCACATTGGTTCAACAAGTATCAACCAGACTAGGTACTATTGCAGATGTTGAAACTAGCAGTATTGAAAGTCCTTGCCTTCCTGTAGCTTACATTCTAATAGAATGTGTTGAATGATTAGCTAGGCAAAATTAAATAAATACAATGTTCAAATTACAGCTAATATGTGCTGTTGAGTCAGTTCCTACCCACAGCGAGCTTTTAGGGCAGAGGAGAGCTGCCACATAGGGTTTCCAAAGAGAAGTTGGTGGATTTGAACTGCTAACCCTCTGGTTAGCAGCTGTGCTCTTAGCCACTGTGCCACCAGGGATCCAGAACTAATATTAGGTAAGATAAGAATATAATCATAGTTAAGATTTTTCTAAAATAAATAGGACACCCACTCTTGAAAATTATGGAACACATTGGAAGAGCCAGATGACCAGCCCAGGACTTTTTCATGAGTATTTTGAAAACAAATAGCTACCAAAAATCCCAAACCCACTGCCATCGACTCGTGTCCGACTCATAGCAACCTTTTGGTTAGCAGACATACCACTTAACAGACTACACCACCGTGATTTCCAAAAGCAAAAAAAAAAAAAAAAAAAGTAAGCTAGCACGTTTTGAAGAAGAAGCTAGTCTTACAGCCGTGATGGGGCTCACAAAGTTGAGTCCCAGTGGCAACACAAGAATAAGAAGGGGTGCACCCTGAGAACTCCACTAAAAGACCATAATTGATGGTCCAAAGGCCTGGGGGTTCCCCTGGGAGCATGGCCCCTAGACCTGAAGTTGCCGCTAGTCATAAATCATTACTGAGGTCAATTCCTAGGACAGGAATGGATTGGAGTTGGCTACACAGAGTGACCATATTGTGTATGCACTTTATGGTTCTTACATACAGGATGTCACCCAACTGGCCTCTTACTGGAGGGGAGTGGAGAGGGTGGAGAAGAGGGGACAGGTTTGTTATGTGGATACGACTTGTTTAGAACAGAAAGGAGGAGGGTGCTGTTACTGGGCGAGGAGAGCAGTAGGAGCTGCACATAGGTGGCCATGAGAATTTAAAGTGGATTGTACACATTCACTCAATCAGAATAAATAAAAAAATTTAAAAAGCTATTCTTCAAGAACGAGGTACCTACATTACTAGTTATGAAACAAGATTTATTTAGTATGAAAAACTACTTGTGGAACATTGGACTTGACTAAGGACTTCAGTTTCTACCCATGTGTGTTAGTTTCTGTGGCTGCTTTAACAAATTACCACTACAAACTTGATGACTTAAAGTAACAAATTTACTGCCTCCGTTCTGGAAACCAGAAGTCTAAAGTCACTTTCACTGAGCCAAAATCCAGATGTTAGCAGGCCCACACTCCCTCTGGAGGATCTAGAGAAGAATGTTTGGCCTCTTCCAGCTTCTTGTGGCTGTTCAGTTCATCAGTGTTCGCTGCGTTGTGAGTTGCATCCCTCCCATCTCCACCTCCGTTTTTGTCTCCTCTGTATAGGTCTCAAAACGCGTCTTCTCTTACAAGGATATGTATGATAGCACTGAGAACCAACCTCATCCAGGATAAGCTCCTCTCGGTCCTTAATTGCATCTTTTACCTATACAATAATATTTCCAGATTCTGGAGGTCAGCACATGGATATATATTTGCAGCCACGTTTCAACCCCCTACCTCAGATACATCTCTGGTTCCAAATATCCAGATAGTAAGAAAAGAAAAAGCACAAACAACAACAAAGTTGAACCTTAAATCAAGCATGGTTATAAACAGCTGAATTTTTCCCCCCTCTTCTGGCTCCTTTACTTCAAGAAAAAAAGTGTTTTCAGGGAACACTTCTAGAATGATCATGGAGACAAAAGAGAACTATATTGTGTATAAACCGAAAACACTTGGTCTTTGGGGGGATCGACAGAATATACTTAATCACTGAGTTTGTTCATCAAATACTGAAATTCTGGAAACAAGAAAGTTCCTGTCCCTGCTCTCCCACTGACCCTTGATTATAAAAAAAATATGTGATCAGAGGACAAAGCATTAAGTTTATAGTGAATAAATTTAGGAACTAATTATCCTTAAAAGTTGGCTTAATAAAAGAGCTAATAAGCTTTGTGAATTTTTTTTTTACCTTCTCCGTGTATTCAGTCTGGGTGCTTGCCCATTCCCGTTGCTGCTGTATTTATTGCAGCCCCCGTGGTCTCTCTTCTGAACTAATGTAGCAGTTACTTAACTTGAATCAGCCTCGCTTAACCGTTCCCATTTCCATTGTGCAGCTAGGGCATCCTTCCTACAACTCAAACCTGCATGCAGTCTCCCCACTGTATCCCCAGTTTCCACATCCACAGATTCAACCAACTGCCTATCAAAAATATTCAGAAAAAATTTTCCAAAAGCAAACTTCAATTTGTCATGTGCCAAGTACTGTGCTGCACCCACACAAGAGAAAGATGTGTAGGTACACCCTGCTATAACCTCCAGCCGTGTGACAGAGCCTCGGTCTCTCTCCAGCACCCATGTGAGCGTTGTTCACCTCCTCGCCTCTTGTCATTGTTCCCTAAAAAATGTGGTACAGCAACTGTTTGCCTAGCACTTACGTTGTATTAGGTCTTGTAAGTAATCTAGAGATTATTTAAAGCATATGGATGGATATGCAAATATGCCATTTTATATAAGGAACTTGAGCATCTGAGGATTTTGATATCCTGGGGGTCCTGGAGCCAATCTCTTGTGGATATCCAGGGATGACTGTACGGTCCATTGACCTTGAGGTGAGTTTGAAACTTCTTAACATGGGACCTTCATCTTTGGCCACTTTCGCCTTCACATTCTGTACTTTAGCACTAGTAACAGCTGATATTTAATGAGCACTTACTAAGTACCAGCACTGCTACGAGCACTTTCTTTCCTTTAGCCCGGGTCATGCTTACAACCAAGGCTTCTTGGTATCGTTTTGCAAGTTGTCTACTACTGTAACTATGTGGTCCCATGTAATTGATGCAAACATGCAATGAGTATTAGTATTCTTACCAGTTTGCAGATGAGAAATTAGAGGAATAAATTAACTGCCCAAGAATCATATAACTCCGAATCATTTGAACTCAGCCCACATAATTGTAGGCTGTATTTTTAAGTGTCAGGTTAGCTCCAGTGAGGACAAGTATGAAATACTGCATCTAGAGATAAAATAATACAAACTACACGTGGAAGATTGTGTATTCAAAGCTAACAGAAAAAAATTAGAGACTTGGCTATTAGGAAGAAGTATTCCCCCTTCCTTCATATGATTGCATAGTGGAAGAAACTTCAACTGTTCTTCCTTTTATAATATGAAGGAATAAACCATATGCTACCAGACATATGTATATTCTGGGGAAGATAAAATAGTCATAAATGACAGGCTAACATTTAATTATTCTTAATTTGGAGCATGAGTTAGGAAAGGCCTGATTATTCTTATTTAGTAAATTTCATCTTATGTTTGTGTAACTGTAAAAAATTGTGGAGATACTCAGTCCATAGTACCAGTGTAGGACATTTAGAGAATTTAAATCACGAGAGAAGAAACCTTAATCACATACAAATAAGAATACTTTTGTATCATGAAAAAATTAGACTGAGGACATAATGCTGGGTATAAACCAGTTTTATTAACTCATTCTAATTTGTACAAAATTTAATTGTTTCAGTAAGAATGTTTCATGAACTTCATTCTGATACTATTTATAAAATCTGTATTCCTAAATCTAATAAAAGATTTTTAAAATTATGCGTAAAAAGTCTTCAGTGTGGACTTTGAATTCTGGCCAAGATGGAGTAACAGAGGTCAGAAACAACGGTAAAAGTGAACAAAGTTCATAAAGCAATGATTTTTAAATACTAGATATCAGGAAGTACAGGACAGTGAGACTGAGAGGAGACAAATTAGGTGAGCCTGTAATCCCCCCAGCTTACTTCCAGCTGAGCATTCAGCTTTGTGCACTGTGTATAGTATGTATTTATCAGAAACTACACAAAGACGGAGCAAACTACCATAGAGATTTTAGAGGAAACAATTCTCTAAGCTTAACACAGGACTAAGCACAGTTCTTATTCCTGCTGATCAGGGTGTAAGAAAACCTCATAATTCTTGAGGCATCAGGTAGGATACTCAGAAGGGTCGTGCCTTGTAGTTGGGTAAATTTAGTTCCAGATTAAGGTGGCTAAACAGTTATTCATCGAATTGCAGAAATCCAAAATACATGAAACAAAACTAATAGAATTTCAAGGGGGAGTAGACAAATTCGGAGTTACAACTGGAGATTTTAAAATCCCCCCTGATGATATTTGTTGGAACTAGCAGAAAATCACTGAGGACTTGACTTGAACAACACTATCAGCTAACGTGACCTAACTGGTATTTACAGAACACAGCCTAAAAACTGCAGAATGCACATTTGCTTTCAATTCACAGGAAACACCAAGTGTCTTAATTTACTAGTGCTGCTGTAACAGAAATACCACAAGTGAGTGGTATAAACAGAAGTTTATTTTCTCACAGTTTAAGAGGCTAATTAGCTGATACTGAGTCCCAACGCCTATTGATTCTATGTACAACAGAATGAAACATTGCCTGGTCCTGCGCCAGACTCACAAGCGTTGCTGTGTTTGTGGTCACTGTAGCCACTTGTCAGTCCTTCTCACAGAGAGTTTTTGTCTATTCTGTTCACCCTCTACAAAGCATGATGGCCTTCTCCAGGAACTAGTCCCTCCTGATAACATGTCCAAAGTATGTGAGATGAAGTGTTGGCTATCCTTGCTTTTGAAGAGCACACTGGCTGTACTTCTTGCAAGACAGATTTGTTTGTTCTTCTGGCATTCCATGATATAGTTATTATTCTGTGCCAATGCTATAATTCATCACTTGTAGGGAAAGGTGCTGTCTTCCAAGGGAAGAAATTCCTTGTCTCAGCTTCTTCTCAGTGCTTTTTCGACATCTCCACGTGGCACGTATCTTCTGCTGCATTCTGCTTACTTTTCTGTGCCTGATTTGATCTTTTCGTATCTCAAATGATGAGTAAGTTTAAAACATATCCCGCACTAGTATGGTGTCATGAACAAAACAAAGAAAATCCTATTTCCAAATGGGATTGCATCCACAGGCATGGAGGTTAAGACTCGAACACTTTGATGGGGGAGTGAGGGGACACAATCCATAACACCAAAACAACCACACTGTGAGCCATGAGATAAATTTGAAAGGATTTAAATTATACAGTAAATTTGAAAGGATTTAAATTATACAAAGCATTTTCTCTGATCATAATAGAATGAAGTTAGGATTCTTACGAGGCAGAGATCTGGAAAGTTCTCAAATATTTGTAAACTAAACAACAAAACTTTTAAATAGGAAGAGAGATCCTAACTACTAGACCCAACACGTTTGTACTCTGTGTCCATTTGACAATGGCAAGGTAAACACTTTTGTAAAACAAGCCTTTCCTTGTTCTTTTTTGTTCTCTTTCTCATGTTTACTTAAATTTGAGCAGTGTATTCATTTGAAAACTGATTGCTTGATTAAGGAGAATCTTCCTTAGATTTTTGCTGAACCTTTTAGTTAAGAGTAACATTTAGTAACTCTTGGTGAACTGTAATTTAGTGTATGGATTCAGGCATTTGAAACATTAAAGAGATAATTCTATTTTCAAAGAGTTCTGGGTCACAGTAAGCCACAAAATTCAAGCATGAGTCAACCAGTAAAAGCCTCTTGGGTGGTAGCTGGTGCTCACTCATCACAAACATTAGACTCTTGTGACAGGATAACGTGGTCATGAGACAGGCTACAGCACCAGACTGCCCGCCACCTCCAGCAGACTTTCAGGCAGCAAAGGTACCCATTGGTCTAAAAAGGAACACTGTCCTAATCTCACAGCATTACTTGTTAAGGTTATTATTTTTGTGACTTAGAGAAAATCTGGAAAATAGTGCTCAGTTTTGCCAAATTCACAGGGGCAGGTGGCAGCGCCTGACTTGTTTTATGAAATTCACAAGGGGAGGTAGTAGCTTCTAACCTGTTTTATGGAATTTGCAGAAGAAGAGAGGAGCTGCAGACCTGCTTTCTGATACAGTTTCTCAATAAAGAATCCCAGTGATAAAACTAAAATCATCAGCTAATTTAAAGCACTGCCCTATTGGAGGAACTGATGTATTTAAGGTCTAAAATAAGAGACTAGGTCTCTATCCAAGAGAATGAATTATGTTCAAAAAGAATCTTAGAGCTTAACATCTTTGATAAATAAGCCCGGATTTCCCTCTGCTACCCAGACACTGGTTTGTGATTCATATTTTAAAATGTTTTAAACTGAATATATTAGCAGCAATTTGGAATTTCAGTGACCACTTAGGGAAAAAGAGCTTTTTTTCTCTCTCTTCTTTTTAGGGGGAACTTTTGCTTACTGCTCAGGTTTTGTCAAAAGGTCTAATATTCCTCCATCTTAAACTCTGGTAATTTAATAAGTTTTATCTAGAACTTGTTTTTTGTTTTGTTTTTCTGTTGAATTAAATCAATCTTACCAAAAATTGCTATATAAATTTTAAAATACTAAGAAACCTAAATCCTTGTTTGTGTAGTATCATCCAGTGAGTTTATATTATTTGTCTCCTTTTATCCTGAAAGATTGTTTCTGATCTAGAGCAATGTGTCTTTGTCTTGTGTGAGACTGGAGGCTATGGCTGACAGATGCTGTTTTTTGTTTAACAAGGTCCTGAAATCCTCAGTTCTTTCCTCATCCAAGAAAAACTGTGTCTTATGTCTGTCTTATGATTTACAATTTTAGTAGCTACTTGGATAAACTTTGATACAAATCGGTCTATTTGAAAAATATACTAAGATGTTTATGTTCTGTGCTATGCCAATCTTAAAAGCAAAATCTTTCTAGATAACTTACACTAGATATTATGAAGTGTGTTTTACACAGGGAAAAAGAATAATTTTGTTTTAAAGTAACACTAATAGTTCAAGAGTGGGAAAAAAGCACGAGTTAAGTCTGGGGTGGAGGGAATTGCTAAAGTGCTTTGGTATTTACCATATAGATAAAAAACTGTGATACAGGGAAAAGAAAGTAAAACTACTTGCTAAGAGACTAGTTAAGGCTCCAAGAGAGTAGATGAAGAGAAAGAAATTAGTTATCTTTTGCCTTTCAAAATGCCTAGACCAACTCCAATACATGTAAGTGAATTTTAATGATCTAATCTTGTGAGTGAAAAATAGGGAGGGTGGGGCAGGATCAGGTCTCTTTAGCCTCTGAAGTCATACAGCTCCAGGCAAGCTTTTGAGAGACTCCTTCCAACTAGGGGGAGACCTTCTTAAGATAAAAGAAAATAAGAAGAAAAAAAATTAATGTCTTGCTACAGGTATCAGAAATGGGGTGAATCCTAATTATAAAAGAACTGTAAACAAGTTCTTTCTATTGTAGGAGAACTCTAAGAAGCCACAAAAATAAAAATCACAATAAAACATATGAAATGGCTTGGAAACAATGTTTCCAACCCTGGCTGAGACTTAAGGTTATATCCATAGCAGTGAATTGATCGGTGGTACCAGACTTGGTAACTTCCAAAGCTAGTCGATAAAATCTTTAAGGGCTAAAATTAGATTGGAGAAAAGATGGGAAAAACTCAAAGTTGAGTAAAAACTTAGAATGTTTCAACAAACTTTATTTCAGCAGTTAGGAGCGAAAATTTCCAAGACTTTTTTAGTTAACTTACTGACATTAAATTGAGTGAATAGATATTTGTCAGAATTAAGTTCATGAGATTTGCTTTTTATGCCAAAGAGAAAAATATAAATATGTGAAGAACGTTGTCAGACTCCCGCAACTGGCGGTAAGTATAAATCCCCAGCTAGGACCCTGACTCGATGATCAAGGCAAGCTGCCTTATCCCTTATGAGGACACCGATAGGTAGTTACCAGTCTTTTTCCAACAAACGCTCAAGAAATCCAATTTAAATTTAGTTAGCAAGAGACAGACTTTATTGAACGATTTTGCAAAATCAGGCACCTGAGCTCACCAAAGAGGCTAGGCAGAGGGCTGCACCGCTGTTCCTTAGAAGCCATTCTTACTTATACCCTAGCTCCAGAGTCTTTCCTTCAGTCCCTCACTGGCTGAGTACTGTGAGGTGAACAGCCTCTCCCGTAATTCACCTAAGTTTTAACATCCCATTCCCTTTTAAGGTTATATCTCCTGCTTTCCAAACAGGTCTTTCTGCCCCCACTCCTCACCCTTTCTTTTTAGGTTAGCTAGTAACTTTCTTATCTTAGTGTTTGTTCTGAAGACGGACCATTTTGAAATCTGTTTCTCACGTATATAATAGATACAGATATCTAATGAGCATATTCATTTGTGCTTTTGTTTTTTATGCCATAGAAAAAAGATATATATATGTAAATTCGCATATTCATTTTGGCCATTTAAAGGGATGTACTGTAAGAAATATGCAAAAAAGGCAGCATTTGAGAGGTTCCTTTATAAGAAATTTACTTGGTAAAGCGTTACTGAAGAAGAAGAGTAAAGTGGGAGGCCTCACTCTACCTGACTTTAAAACCTATCACACTGCCACAGTAGTCAAAACAGCCTGGCACTGGTACAAAAACAAGTACATAGATTATCAATGAAACAGAAGTGAGAATCCAGATATAGCATTATCTACCTAGGAGCAGCTGATATTTGGCGAAGGTCCAATGGCTGTGAACTGAGGAAAAGACAATCTCTTTAACAAATGGTGTTGGCATTAACTGGATATCCATCCGCAAAAAAATAAAACAAGACCCATATCTCACACCATGCAAAAAACTAACTCAAAATGGATCAAAGACTTAAATATAAAATCTAAAACAATAAAGATCATGGAAGGAGAAATACAGAAAACAATGGAGGCCCTCACACATGAAATAAACAGACTACAAAAAAGTACTAACAATGCACAAACACTAGAAGAGAAAATAGATAACTGGGAACTCTTAAAAGATCAAACACTTATGCTTATCCAAAGATTTCATCAAGAGAGTAAAAAGAGTACCTATAGACTGGGAAAGAATCTGATTGACTTCTAGTATCATCGATGATTTTACAAGGTACTGCAAAACCTCAACAAAAAAAAGTAACCCAATTTAAAAAAGGGCAACAAGCACTTCACCAAGGGAGACATCCTGGACGCTGTAGATACATGAGGAAATGCTCATGATCATTAGCCATCAGTGAAATCAAATCAAAGCTACAATGAGACACTATTTCATGCCGGCAATACTGGCATTAATCCAAAAATCACAAAATAATAAATGTTGGAGAGATTGTGTAGAGATTGGAACTCTTCTACATTCCTGGTGGGAATATAAAATGGTACAACCACTTAGGAAATTGATTTGGTGCTTTCTTAAAAAGCTAGAAATAGAAATACTATACAATAAGCAATCCAACTTCTTGAGATACATCCTAGAGAAATAAGGGCTGTCATGTGAAGAGATACATGCACACCCAATGTTTATGGCAGCACTGTCCATAATAGCAAAAAGATGGAATCAACTTAGGTGTCCATTAACAGATGAATGGTATATTCACACTTGGAGTACTATGCACTGATAAAGAACAAGGATGATTTTAGGAAATATAAAGGAGAATTATCTGGAATGTATTATGGTGAGTGAAATCAGTGAGATGCAAAAGGACAAATATTGTATGAGACAATTACTACAAGAAAAAGGTTAAGCACAGAAGAAAATAATCTTTGATGGCTACAAGAGTGGGGAGGGAGGAAAGGGGTGTTCAGAGATCAGATAGCAGATAGGAATCAGGTTAGGTGAAGGGTTTGACAGCACACAGTAAAAGGGAGGTTAGTATGACTGCACTACACAAAAAACTAAAAGGTTTCCTAAATACAACCCAGCATTTTGAAAGATAGAGTAACAGGGACAGATGTAGATAGAGTAACAGGGACAGATGTCCTGGGACCATGGTTTCAGGGGGCATCTAGGCTAATTGGCACAACTAAGTATTCTTTTTTTTTTTTTAAGAAAATATTCTACATACCACTTTGGTAAGTTGAGTCTGAGATTTTAAAAGCTGGCAAGCATTCATCTAAGTAGCATTAATTGGTCCTAATCCACCTGGAGTAGAAGAAAACAAAGGACATCAAAGATAAGAGGAAAATATGAGCCTAGCAGACAGAAGGTGGCACATGATCCAGAGACTACTTCATCACGTGACCGGAAGAACTAGTTGATGCCTGGCCACCACCAATGACTGCCCAAATGGGGAACGTAACAAAAAGTCACTGATATCACTGGAGAAAAATGGGTGTGCAGAACCAGAACTCTATTAAAAGACCACATTTGTCAGTCCAACAAATGGGAAGGTCCCCTGAGGACACGGCCCTAGAATCTTGTTAGCCCAGAACTGAAACCAATACCAAAGTTAATTCTTCACACAAAGACTAGACTAGACTATAAGACATAGAGTGATGCTGATGAAGAAAACAAGTTCTGACAGTTAAATTTGCAAACTCATCCCAGAAAAAGTACTACATACCTCATTGCTGAATATCACTATGGTCACCTTCCAAGAACTCACCTTGGGAAGCTATGTACTTGCCAGCACCTAGACCAACCTTCAAAGCAGTTTTGGAACTCTTTTTCTGGAATGGCCATCAGAGCTGTCATCATATTACCCTTATTCTCCTGAATGTCATCAAAATATCTTCCTTTCAATATTTCCTTTACCTTCTGGTAAAGAAAAAAAAATCATTTTGAGTAGAGATGAGGTGAGTAGAGAGGGTGTTCCAATACAGTTATTTGTTAACTGGCTAAAAACTCCCTCAGAGACAGTGCCATGTGAGCTGGTGCACTGTCATGATGCGAGAGCCATGAGTTGTCAGCAAAAAGTTTAGGTCATTTTCGTCTAACTTTTTCCATGCAGCCTTTTCAATGCTTCCAAATAGTAAACTTGGTTAACCATTTGTCCAGCTGATACAAAGTCATTATGAACAATCTCTCTGTTATCAGAAAAGGTTAGTAACATGGTTTTGACTCTTGATTTGGATTGACAGAACTTTTTTGGTCACAGAGAATTGGCTGACTTCCACTGTGACTTTGACACTTAGCTTCAGGGTCATATTGGTGCAGCCATGTTTCATCACCAGTGATAACATGGCCTAAACCATCGTCTTGCCTCTCCAAACGTTTCTGACAGACTTTGACTCTCCTTTGCTTTTGTTTATTGGTGAGCTCTTTCAGGACTGTTTTTGCACACATCTTTCTCAAGCCAAAATTTTCAGTTAAGATTTTCCGATTTCTGTATTGATGTTTACTTGGTCAGCTGTGCTACTCACAGTAAGCCAATGATTTTGACATATAGTCTGATGAATGTTTGCAATGTTTTTCATCAGTTCTGCCTGGTACTGGCCACACTGACCACTCTTCATCAGTGACACTTTCTCTCCCCTCAGGAAAATGTTTAATCTGTTTGTACTGCCATTTTCTTCATGGCATTATCCCCATGAACTTGGACTAACATGTCCCTGATTGCACTTCCACCCTTGCCACGTTTAACAAAAAATTTCATATTTTATCATCATTCTGATTCGAGCTCAGACATTCTCACGACAGCACACAAAAACACCCAACAACAAAAGCTAACATCATTCAGCAAGACACTGCCACACATCAGCAGGAACACAACTGTGAAACATTGATATACAAAGGTTATGATACCTTACTGAGTTGTTTGTACAGAGCTGTCAATGTAAGTGCACAGTGTCAAGTTTGCAAACTTAATTGTCAGACCTTGTATGCTTCTTGGATTCAATATATGTATGAAGCTGCCTGAGAAGCTCTTCTCTGGAGGCAAGATGAGAGTGTGGAAGAGGACAGGAGTTGATTGAGTGGCTGTAGGGAAGTACAGGGTAGAAAGGAGGAGTGTGCTGTCATGAGGTAGGGAGGTGGGGGAGAGCAGTTAGAGTAGTATAGTGATGTGTGTTTGGAGTTTTATATAGCAAATTGATTTGGATTGGTAAACTTAAAGCACAGTAAAATATTTAAAAATAAATAAATAAAACACCCAGCTTTGAAAAAAGAAATTTATTTGATAACAGTCAAAAGTTTTTCTGTCTCGAGAGACCCACAAGAGTGGGTGCCTACATCGACTTGGGACCGGAAGAACTGGATGGTGCCTGGCCACCACCAGTGATAGCCACGATGGAGCTCACAGAGAGGAGTCTCACTGGCAACACAAGAATAAAAAGGGGTGCATCATGAGATCTCCACTAAAAGACCTCAATTGATGGTCCAGTGGTTTTGGGGTTCCTCTGAGAGCATGACCCCCGGCCCTGATGCTGCCCTTTCCCATAAATTATAACAAAGGTCCACTCTTTGGACAGGAATGGATTGGACTTGGCAATGCAGAGTGACCATATATTGGAAGCACTTTATGGTTCTATACATCTATAGGTTATCATCCTGCTGACCTCTGGCTGGAGGAAGGAGAGTGGATGGAGAGGAGGGGAAAGGAGACTGTTGGGAGGATGAGACATGTATGGAGCAGAGAGGAATAGTGTGCTGTCACTGGACAGGGAGAGCAGTGGAAGCTGCATATAGGTGGGCATGTAAATTTATACAGGAATGTACATTTTCACTCAGTCATGTTAAATAAAAAAATAAAAGTTTTTCTGTCTCACTAAGGTTTAATCGTTTGATTGATGAGATTTTTAGGAGTGTGTTAACTAATGTATAAAAGAAAGAGTTGAATTTCTTACTGTTAAAAATAAAATTGTCTTTGATTACTGAATTGTAGAATTAACTTTTTCTTTTGGTAATTCACCTTGAAGGCAAAAGTTTGGTCTCTCATTAGAGTAAGATTTCTAAGTCAAAAACCAAGACATGTGGCTTTCAAAAAAAAAGCTAACGGCTTTACCTTTAAGATCTTTTGTCAAATAAATATTGTTTCTTGCTGACCTTTAATAAACTCCTGACAATTCTGGAACTTCATAGAAAGCCACAAAAAACATTTTTTAAAATATAAAGAAAATGTATTGAAAAGTTTTATTTCGTAAATTGAAATGGAGCTTGTCAAAACCAAGAGAAGTACCTGATTTGTCTTTGGGTTAAAATTTATATGTCCGTATTTTCTCTTATATTTTTGCTTATGAATTCATAATGTTATATCATAATTTTGCTATTTTTTAAATGCTAACTTGATTGCAATTTTTTTAAATCTAGCATCATAAAAGCCAATGGTTTGACTAGAGAATTCGAATTCACCTAGGAAGTCTTCTTTCTTTCTTTTTTTTTACTATTCAGGTATTTAGAGACTTGATAATTTTAGTATATTCTTGGAATATCCTGACTATACAGTATTATGTCTCAAGATTTTTACATATTATATCTGAAACTCTTTGAATGTAAAGCTAATCATATTTAGAATTATTTTTGTCTAAAACTTTTTTAACTGACGTTACTTGACTATATTATGCTTGTAATTAATTTCTATCAGGTCTTTTATTTTTAAGAGTTTATCTATCTTTATAAATTAATCATGGCCTGTGATCATTAAGGTTATGTGTCAACTTCACTAGGCCATGATTCTCAGTGCTTTGGCAGTTACAACATTGTTTGACAGTCATACAATGATGTGATAACCACCATGCTGAGATTTGTTATAAACTGATAACCTCCATAATGCAACCTACTGTGAGTAGCCAATAAGTTGAAATCAAGTTTCCTTGCAAATGTGGCCTGCAACCCATATAGATGGTCTGTCTGTCATGGTTCTCAGGCTTTTACTCACTCTGGATCCTGCAGCAGGCTCTTGTTTGTCTTATCTCTGGTTTTTGAAACTTCAGCAAGGAGCTTGTCTGCTGTCTTGCCTAACACTCATGGGATATATGGGTCTTTGCAGCCTCTCTAACCTGTCAATCTTGAGTTTTCCAGCCCCCATGAATAAGCCTCTAGCCTGACCCATGAATTTGGGACGTTTCAGCCAGTATGACCACATGAGCCATTTTCTTGATACAAATCTCTCAAAGGATATATTTATACACTACACTGGTTTTGCTTATTTGGAGAACATTTGGTACTGGGAGTAGTTCTACAGAAACAAAATTGGAAGGATGATTGTTCTAAACTGATTCTCAAGTCTGGTTAGTCTTAAAGATATTGATGACTCTACTTTCAACAGTGGATTATAAAAAACCTAACTCACTGGTGACTTTAGCAAACTAACATATCTCCTGGTACCTGGTATGCAGCTGTTGATCTAGCTGATGTCTTTTTCTGTATATCTGTTTTGAAGGACCACCAGAAGCAGTTTGCTTCACCTGAGAAGGCCAGCAATATACCTTTAGTGTCCTACCTCAAGCTATAGCAACTATTCACAATACAGTCTTCAATGATCTCAATCACCTTTCCATTCAACAGGATGCCAAAGTATCCATTACATTGAGGCCATTATACTGAGTGGACCTAGTAAGGAAGAATTATCAATGACTCAACTTACTGGTGAAACATTTGGATATTAGAGTGTGGGAAAGCAGTAAGACAAAACTTGAGATGCCTTCCACCTCAGTGAAATTTCTAGGTGTGACACATGTCAAAACATTCCTTCTAAAATGAAAGATATGTTATTGTATCTTGCCCCTCCCACAGCTGAAAAGGAGGCATATTGCCTGTTGGGCTTCTATAGGTTTTAGATTCAACATACACTTCATCCGAGTGTGCTCCTCCTACTAGCAAAAAAGAAGACCCCCGATGACATGGATTGACATAGTGGCTGCCACAGTGGGCTCAAACATAACAACAATTAGGGGCATGATGCAGGAATGGGCAGTATTTTGTTCTGTTGTACACAGGAATACTCTGAGTCAGAACCAACTTGACAGCATGTAGTGACGACAGCAACAACTCCAACCTATTTTTCAAGTGACTTGAAAAGCTGCTAGTTTTGAGTGGGGTCCAGAACAAGAGAAGGTTCTGCAACACATTCAGGCTGCTGAGCTATCCTCTGCAGATAGCCCTGCTATCCTCTGCAGATAACTACTGTCCTTTTGACAGTTTTTAGCTTGTTACTGTGCCTTAGCAGAGAATGAACCCTTAATCGTAGTCCATCAAGTCACCGTATGTCCTGTCCTGCCTACCATGAACTGAGTGTTTTCTGACTCACAGAGTCATAAAGCTGAACATACACAGCAACACTCCATCATTAAATGGAAGTGGTATATATCATATGAGGCCTAAGCAGAATCTGAAGGCTCAGTCCAAATGCTCATGGTCTCCATTCCTGTCATGTTATTTTGCATCTCCTTCTCTGCATCTGTAGCCTCATGGGGGTTACCTGTGATCACTTGACTGAGGAAGAGAAAATTTGTGACTGTTTTACAGATGGTTCAATGTGATATACAGATGCTATTCAAAAGGGTACAGAGGCAGCACCACAGCTTCCTTCTGGGGCCTTCCTAAAGGAGAGCAGTGAAATGAAATCCTCCCAATGGGCAGAACTTGGAGCAGTGTACCTGGTTATTCACTTTTCTTGGAAGGAGAAATGATCAGAATTGCAATTGTATACTGATTCATGGACTGTGACTAATGATTTGGCAACATGGCCAGGGACTTAGAAGCAACCTGACTGGAAAACTGGAGACAGGAGGTATAGGGAAGAATTATATACGTAACTTTCTGAATCGGCCAAAGAAGTGAAGATATTTGTTTCTCATGAGAATGCTGACCGAAAGTGACCTCAGCAGAGGAGGCTTTTTAACAAATCCAGGGGAAAGAATGACACATTCCATGGATACTAGTCATCATCTTTCCCTAGCCACTGTTGTCATTACCTGATGGCCTCATGAACAAAATGGCCATGATGGCAGAAAAAGAGCTTATGCATGGACTGAGTAACATGGATTTTCACTCACCAAAGCTGACTTGGCTACAACCATTGCTGAGTGCCAATCTGCCAGCATCAGAGACCAACACTGAATCCCTGTTATAGAGCCATTCCTTAGGTGGTCAGCCAGCAGCCTGGTATCAGGTTGATTACATTGGACCCCTTGCATCATGAAAAGTGCAGTTTCCCATTCTTCCTGGAATAGACATTCACTCTGGACACGGATTTGCCTTCCCTACTTTCAATGCTTCTGTCAAAACTACCATCCTTGGACTTACAGAATATCCTTATCCACTGTCATGACATCACACATCCAAGCATCACCTTGGATGAAATTACTCCTTCACAGCAAGTGAAGTGTGGCAATGGACCCATGCTCATGCAACTCACTGTTCTCACCATGTTCCCTATCATCCTAAAGTAGTTGGCTTTAACAGTAACCTTCTAAAGACATAATTATGATACCATCTAGGTGGTAAAACCTTGCAGAGTCGGAGCAATGCTCTCCAGGAGGCTACATATGCTCTGAAGCAGCATCCAATGTATATAGTGGTGTTTTTCTCATACCCAGGATTTGTGGGTCCAGGATTCATGGGGTGGAAATGGAAGCCACACCACTCACCAGTATCCCTCATGATCCGCTTGCAAGACTTTTTTTCATATTCCTGTAAACCTATGCTCTGCAGGTATAGAGGCCTTAGTTCCAAAGGGGAGGAAGGCTCCCACTCAGAGACACATCACTGATTCCATTTAACTAGAAATTAAGAATACCACTCTGACCACTTTGGTCTCCTTACTATTTTGGATCAACAGGCATAGAAAGGAATTGCAGTGTTGGCTGGTGTGACTGATCTTGATTACCAAGAGGAAATCAGATTGATATTACATAATGGAGGCAAATAAGTATGTTTGGAATTCAGGAGATCCCTTAAGACGTCTCTTAGTACTAGCATTCCCTGTGATTAAGTCCAATGGAAAACTACAGCAATACAATTACCACATGAC
The DNA here is from genome assembly GCA_028571685.1 of Heterohyrax brucei. NCBI lineage: Eukaryota > Metazoa > Chordata > Mammalia > Hyracoidea > Procaviidae > Heterohyrax > Heterohyrax brucei. The sequence goes on along the minus strand of CM053142.1, from coordinate 15,461,571 downwards.
TACTAATGACCCAGACCCTTCAGGAATGAAGATTTGGGTCACCTGTTGTGGTCAGCTAGTGCTGCTATAGCAGAAATACCATGAGTGGACGACTTCAACAAAGGAAAGTTTATTCTTACATAGTCTAGTAGGCTATAAGTCCAAATTCAGGATGTCTGATCCAGGGGAAGGCTTCCCCCCTTGTTGGCTCTGGAAAAGAGTCCTTGTGTTGCATCAGTCTGTGGTCAGGAAGCATCTTGGCACAGGAACCTCAGGTATGAAGGACACACTCTTCTTCTGGTGTCGCTTACTTGGTGGTGTGAGGTTCCCAGTTCTTTGCTTCCTTCCCTTTCCTTTTATCTCTTGTAGGATGAAAGGATAAAGGGTGGTACAAGCCACACTCCAGGGAAACTCCCTTTACAGTAGAGCAGGGAGGTGATCCTATGGAGGGATTTAAAATCCCACCCTAATCCTTTAACATACAGCATTGGAAAATCACAAAATGGAGGACTATCACAAAATATTGGGAATCATAGACCAGCCACATGGCTACAAACATTTTTGTTGTTGTTGTTAGGTGCCATCAAGTTGGTTCTGACTCACGGTGACCCTATGAACAACAGAACAAAACACTGCCCGGTCTTGTTCCATGTCCACAATTGTTTTTATGTTTAAGCTCCTTCTTGCGGCCACTGTTTCGATCCCTCTTGTTGAGGATCGTCCTCTTTTTCAGTGACCCTCCACTCTACCAAGCATGATGTCCTTCCCAGGGACTGATCTTTCTTGACAACATGTCCAAAGTATGTAAGATGTAGTCTTGCCATCTTTGCTTCCAAGTAACACTCTGGTTGCACTTCTTCCAGAACAGATCTGTTTGTTCTTTTGGTGATCTACTGTACATTCAACACTCTTCTCCAACACCACAATTCAAAGGCATCAATTCTTCTGTCTTCTTTGTTCATAGTCCAGCTTTTACATGCATATGATGCAACTGAAAATACCATGGCTTGGGTCAGATGCTTTTTACTCTTCAAGGTGGCATCTTTACTTTTGAATACTTTGAAGAGGTCCTTTGCAGCAGATTTTCCCAGTGCAATGCATCCTTCGATTTCTTGACTGCTGCTTCCAAGGACATTGATTGTGGACCCACGTAAAAGGAAACCTTTGACAACTTCAATCCTTTCTCCATTTATGACAATGTCGATTACTGGCCCAGTTGTGAGGACTTTTGTTTTCCTGGTGTTGAGGTGCAATCCATACTGAAGGCTGTAGTCCTTGATCTTTATCAGTAAATGCCTCAAATCTTCTTCATTTCCAGCAAGTAAGGTGGTGTTGTCTGCATAACGCAGGTTGTTGATGGGTCGTCCTCCAATCCTGATACCTCCTTCTTCTTCATATAATCCAGCTTCTCGGATTATTTGCTCAGCATACCGATTAAAAAGGTATGGTGAAGGGATACAACTCTGACACATGCCTTTCCTGACTTTAAACCATGCAGCATCCCCTTGTTCTGTTTGCGTGACTGCCTCTTGATCCATATACAGATTCCTTACGAGCACAATTGGGTGTTTTAGAATTCCCATTCTCTGCAGTGTTAGCCACAGTTTAGTATAATCCACACAGTCAAATGCTTTTGCTTAGTGGATGAAACACAAGTAAACATCTTGCTGGCATTCTTTGCTTTCAGCCAAGAACCATCTGACATCAGCAGTGATATCCCTGGTTCCATGCCCTATTGTGAACCCCACTTGCATTTCTGGCAGTTTCTTGTCAATATATTGTTGTAGTCACTTTTGACTGATCTTGAGCAGGATTTTACTTGTGTGTAGTATCAACGGTATTCTCTGGTAATTTCCACATTTGGTTGGATCACCTTTCTTTGGAATTGGCATAAGTAAGGATCTCTTCCAGTCAGTTGGCCAGGTAACTGTCCTCCAAATTTCTTGGCATAGATAAGTAAGTACTTCCAGAGCTGCATCTGTTTGTTGAAATATCTCAACAGATATTCCATCAATAACAGGAGTCTTGTTTTTCTAAAGTGCCTTCAATGCAACTTCAATGCAACTTCAACGTCTTCCTTCAGTAGCGTAGGTTCCTGTTCATATGCTCCCTCTTGAAATGGCTAAACATCAACTAGGGCTTTCTGGTATAATGACTCTGTGTATTCCTTCTGTCTTCTTTTGATGCTCTCTGATTTGTTTAATAGTTTTCCTGCAGAATCCTTCACTATTGCATGCAAGGCTTGAATTTTTTCTTCAGTTCTTTCAGCTTGAGAAATGCAGAATGTGTTCTTCCCTTCTGGTTTTCCATTTCCAGCTCTTTGCACATGTCATTGTAGTAGTTTCTTTTCTCTTCTCAAGCTGCTCTCTGAAATCACCTGTTTAGGTTTTTTACTTTGTCATTCTTTCCTCTTATTTTATTTATTTATTTATTTATTAAATTTAAAAAATGAAAGCATACATACTCTGTGCTTACAATACTGGGTTAAGAGAGGAGGAGTACACAAGTTGTGTTGAAGTTCCGTTAATATTGATCTTCTCACTAGTGTGTATTGTCACCAATTTCACCCTACCAAATTTCTAACAACTATCTAATCTAAACCCTCACCCCCTTGCCTTCCCACCCTCCCACCTTCCCCACCATTATAGCCATCAGAGTCTTTTCTATTATGTATGAGTATGCTTTTAAGTTTCTATCATAGGGGTCTCATATAATAATTATCCTTCTGTCGCTGACTAGTTTCACTCAACATAATGTCCTCTAGTTCAGACCAAATTGAGAAATGTTTCCTGCTATCATCATTGTTCTTTATCAGTGTATAGTACTATACAAAGCTGACCCATCCATTCTTCTGTTGTTGGGCATCTGGGTTGATTCCAACTTTTTGCTATCGTGGACTGTGCTGCAATGAACATTCGTGTGCATGTAGCAGTTGGTGTGAATGGCCTTGATTTTGTAGGATATATTCCGACCAGAGGAATTATTGGGTCAAATGGTATATCTGTATCCATTATTTTAGGGTAATGCCAAATTGTTTTCCAAAGAGGTTGCACCATTCTGCAATCCCACCAGCAGTGAAGGAGAGTTCCAATCTCTTCACAGCCTCTCCAACATTTATTGTTTTGCATTTTTTGGATCATGGCCAGTCTTGTTGGGGTGAGGTGGTATCTCATTGCCGTTTTGATTTGAATTTCTTTAATAATTAATGATTGTGAACATGTCTGCATGTGTTTTTTGGCTGCCTGGATCTCCTCTTTGGAGAAGTGTCTGTCCATCTCCTTTGCCTATCACTTAATTGGATGATTTCTCTTTTTCTTATTGATATTTTGTAGAACCTTATAGATTATGGAGCTCAGGCATCGGTCTGACATGGAGTTGCCAAATATTTTTTCCCATTCTGTAGGTGGTCTTTTAATTCTTTTGATGAAGTCTTTGGATGAGCAGAAGTGTTTGATTCTTATTAATTCCCATTTATCTATTTTCTCTTCTGATGAACGTGTTTTGTTTGGCAGATTTTGAAGTCCGTCTATATTGGGTATTAAAATTTCCATTGTTGACCCTATCTTATCTTGGATGAGCTTTATCATTTTGGCTTTTATATTCAGGTCTTTTATCCAATTTGAGTCGATTTTTGTATAAGGTGTGAGATACAGGTCTTTTTCAATTTTTTGCAGATGGATATCCGATTATGCCAGCACCATTTGTTAAAAGAGACTGCTCTTACCCCAGTTCAAAATCTTAGGACCTTTGTCAAATATCAGCTGTTCATAGAGGATGGTGGCATCTCTGGGAAGTTTTTTGATTCTTTATTTTGGGAGATTTCTGGAGGCATGGGTGGATGTTTCTTTAAATGTTTGGCTAGGGTTTGTTGCTTTTGGGACATCTAGAGGCTCTTTAGTTTCTCTGGTATTGCCTCAACAGGAGCTGAGGTCAAGTTCTGAGAAGGAAATTGGTTTCCAGCCACCTCTGTGTAGTCCAGTGACTGGGCCCTGTGTACTTTCTGGGTAGCAGGCTTCACCTCCTTGTTAGCAAAAACATGGCCCTACTTATGGAGTCTCTGGGGGGCTGTCAGCTGACCCTATGATGTGGATCAGTAAAGGCTGGAAGGGATGCCGTCGGGCTACACCACAGTTATTTCTGCACACAGTCTTATTTTAAAAAGCTAAAAGCTATCTGACAGCTTCCAAAATCAGTCAGACTGTCAGGTGTGGTGAGCCCCTCCTTCCAGCTGATAGTGGGCATGCCTTTTTTGCTGTCCCCAAATGATGTCACCAGCTTTAGCTGCTCAACTTTAAAGAGCAAGTTTCAGAGTCTCCTCTGACATCCAGTTTGGGGGACACAATTCAATCCATGACATCTCACTCTTTGGCACCCCAAAAAATCACATCTTTGAAACATGAAACATTCATCCCATCATAGCAAAATCATGTCCATTCCATATGATAGAAGTCTTAAATCAGTTCCTAGTCCAAAATGCAAAAATTCTTTGATGCTTATGAAACCTAGAATACAAGCTGTCTGCTTCCAAAAGTACAATGGCAGAACAGGCACATGTTAGACATTCCATTACAAATGGGAGAAACTGAAGGGAAAGAAGGCATTAACAGGCAACAAGCTAAGTCAGCAGAACACATTACATTAGCCCTCAAAGCTTTGAAAATAATCTCCCACGTTCTGAGACACTTTACACAATGGCCCTGCCCTCTAGATTCTAAGCATTGGCCACACTCTCTGGATCCTGAGTAGACTCCCAGCCCTGTGCTACAGCTCTTCCTCCTAGGCCCACTGGACAGAAACTCTCCCCGTCAGCTTTAGATGCACCCGAAGCCCAACTGAGTAGCACTTCCACCCTTATAAACACAGAAAGCCCTGGCTGCACCCTTTCAAACCCCCTGGGTTCATGGCCATACCTTTTGAGAATGAGGCAGCTCAGCTTCTCATGATCTTTGTCTCTTCAGCTTCTGCTTCCTATGGCCTCATGGCCTGGGCCTCAAGCACACATCTGTCCCACTGAGGCAATGGTTCCAAAGCTCTGTAGCTCTGCTGATTCAAGTGCCCGGAGGCACCTCACTCTGCTAGGAAGCCTCCTGCACACAGGCACTCTGCTCTCTCACTCTGTGGGTCAGCAAGGCCAGCTCCACTGATTCAAGTTCCTGGAAGTGACCTGCTCCACCAGGAAGCCTCTGTGAACAGGCATTTAGCTCTCTTGCTTCATGGATTGGCTACTATGCTGCCTCTGGTTCTGCTGTTGCCACTGCTGCTGGCCTCTGCTGTTGTCACTCACCATCTGTGCCTTCTTCAGTGTTAACAGTTCTCCTTAGTTCCTTCTGAAACTTCTATCCACTCACTGTTTCAAAATGACTTCCACATTTTAGATATTGGTTAGAGCAGCACCCCAGTCCCTTGGTACCAAATTCTGTTTTAGTCAGCTACTGCTGCTTTAACAGAAATACCATAAAGTGAATGACTTTAACAAAGGAAAGTTTATTCTTACACAGTCAGGTAGGCTACAAGTCCAAATTCAGGATGTCCACTCCAGGGGAAGGCTCTCCCCCTTGCCATCTCCGGAGGAAAGTCCTTGTGTTGCATCACTGTTTGTCCAAGGAGCATCTTGGTGCAGGAATCTTAGGTCGGAAGGAAGTGCTCTTCTCCAGTGCTGCTTTCTTGATGGTGTGAGGTTCTCAATTCTCTGCTTGCTTCCCTTTCCTTTTATCTCTTGCAGGATGAAAGGATAAAGGGTGGTGCGAGCCATACTCCAGGGAAACTGCCTTTACAGTGTAGCAGGGAGGTAATCTTATGAAGGGATTTAAAATCCCACCATAATCCTTTAACATACAGCATAGGAAAATTACAAAATGGAGGATGATCATAAAATATTGAGACTCATGGCACAGTCACACGGCTACACATATTTTGGGGGGGGTTCAATCTATGACAGTCACCCTATCAAGCAAAGAAACATAACCAGCTGAGATGTTTTCAGAAGGAACACAAAATGGGTGGTAGAAGAAGGTAGTTCTAGATACCAGTTATAACCATGTGCCCAGGGGCAGAAATGAAGACTGTAACTGTTATAAGTATTCCTTCCTTGTATGTATGTGTCAAATATTTGTTTTCTTATAAAATATGAGACATAATAAGCACTAAAGTGGTTTTGGTTGTATATGTGCTAGTTGTATCATGTTGGATCCAAGTATGACTTTAGAACTGTCTTTATTCAAAGATTCTGTGCAGTTTAAGAGATACATATAGGTGTCACATCGACAAGGGGTGGACAGTGATTGTTAAGGTTGTGTGTCATCTTGGCTAGGCCGTGATTCTCAATGGTTGGGCAGTCATTTTGTAGGTTGACAATTATATAATAATGTGATCTCCTGCATGATGACACTTGATATAATACGATCACTTCAATAATGAAATCTGCTGTGAACAGCCAATCATTTGATGATTGTTTCCTTGGGGGTGTGACTTGTATCCAATATAGGTGGACTTTCTGTCAAAAGTTTCAGGATTTTGCTCACCTAGATCCTGTAGTTGGTTCCTCTTTGTCTGACCTCTGGTTATTGGGAATTCGTCTAGGAGCTTACTTGCTGTCTGGCCTGCCAGTCTTGAGATTCCCCAGTCTTCACAGCCTGTGAACCAGAGCACTGCTGTCTCACCTGCAGATCTTGGGTTCACCAGCCCCTGAGGCTATGTGAATCAAGAGAGGCCTCCAGCCTGACCCGCAGATTTGGGATGTTCCAGCCTCTACAACCATGTAAGCCGTTTCCTTGATATAAATCTTTCTCCTTATATATGTTTGTGCTTCACTGGTTTTGCATCTGTTAGATGCAAAAGATTTGTCTCCTGTAGATATATTTTCACTTTGCTAATTTGCCGAAAATTTTGACCTCAATATCCCCACAAAAAGATGGACTATGCTGGACTTGTGAAGAGGACTGAGACTAGACTGAATCAAGATTTCCAGAACTCGCTCGTCTGTAGAAGCTGACGGGTTCACAGACTGTGGCTGATCCAGAATCATGTGGAAGAGAAATTAACTATGTAAGACCGTGTAGGCCATCTCCCGGACCTGCCGAGCCACGAGGGTGCACAGCCCACTTTGAGGTCCCCCTCTTGGAGCTGCTGTGAGCCTCCTGCCTGATCCCCTGTCCCCTGGCTTTGGCCTGGGCGCCACCCGGCAGCGCCCCAGGGGTCAGGTGTCTCCTGTTCAGTGTCATGCTGACGTTTCTGTGCACCGTCCAAGCCTCCAGCATGTTCCACGGCATCCCAGCTACCCGGGCCCGGGAGCCTCTGGGAACAAGCCCGAGCTACACGAAGTGAAGCTGTATAGGAGCGCTCGGGAGCCCGAAAAGTATGACAACAGGGCGGGTCTCTTCGCAGTCGTGAAGACGATGAAGGCCCTGGAGAAGGCGAACATCAAGGACTGTGTCACCCCCAACGAGTTCTCGGCCGCCTGCTCTCGGCTCCTCGTCCAGTACAAGGCCGCCTTTCGGCAGGTCCAGGGCTCCAAGGTCAGCTCCATCGACGCGTTCTGTCGCAGGTTCTGCCTGGATTGCCCGCTGGCCGTGGAGAGGATCAAGGGGGACCCGCCCGTCACCATCGAGGACGACAAGGGCAACCTGAACCACTGCATCGCGGACGAGGTCTCGCTCTTCACCACTGTGATGGACAAGCTGTGCCTGCAGATCCAAGCCATGGATGGGATTCAGCCGGACCTGCGGGAGCTGATGGAGACCATGCACCGCAGGAGCCACCTGCCCGCAGACTTTGAGGGCCGCCAGACGGTCAGCCAGTGGCTCCAGACCCTGAGCGGCATGTGGTCCGACGAGCTGGATGACTCCCAGGAGCAGCAGATGCTCTTTGACCTGGGGTCAGCCTACAACGCCTTTAACTGCTTCCTACACGCCTGAAGCCCGGTGGCCAGCCAGCAGTCTTCTCTGCTGTGGGGTCTGTCCATGGTCCCCATACTCGGGAAGCCTTGGCCTGTTGGCCCCCTCCCACCCTCGCTACAATAAAGATGCTGCCTCACCTCTTTGGAAAAAAAAAAAAAAAAGACCATGTAAATGAAAAGATTACTATGTATTTTATGTGGGAATATTGCTGATGTTTTAAAGTCCTACTTTCTGGGTACAAGAAACCATTTTCTTCCTTTCTTATAAATGATCTAACTAATAATGCATTTAGATATTTTACCTCTCAAATTAGAAGTTCCTGTTGGCAAAAGTAACAAAGTTATAAATACCTAACCAGAGAACTGTTGAAATTCAAGCTATGATTTTACAAAACAAAATTGTATTAGATTTCCTTTTTGTCTCCCAAGGAACTGTTTGTATCTTAATAAGTAAATATTGTTGTATTTACATTAATATGCAATCTAAGGTTTTGAAAAATGTAGTTGCTGCTGAGATACATGAAAAATCATTACTGATGTCGCTTATGTATAGAAATCTACCTTGTAATTTGTCTCCTTGGTTCAAATATTATTTTCAGTGTTTCTCTTCTACCTTCTGGTTCATTGTATGGTACTTGGGTCTTAAAAAAAAAACAAACAGACAATGTCCAACTACAATTATTGAATGTTTTGGTTAAAAGATTCCATTGCAGGATCGTGATCCAAAGGAAAAGAATGAGAAAAGAGATGTAATTCTCCTGGAATCAAGATTTCTGGCTTTCATGGAGGTTCGGGCAACCTACACCTTTGGGTGTCCTTTAGAACATCATGCTTTGAGGGTAAAACTGGTTCCTGAAACCACTTTTGAGTCAAACAGTGGTCCAGAAAAACCAGTCAGGCCATTCTGCCCTCAGCATTGTGCTTTTTTTGAGTAACTCGGTCTGTTTTGTGAAACTGACTCCAAAAATCAGGCTGAGTTAATGTTTAAGGTAGATCAGTAATTAGTTTAGTTTTCAAGACAGTGTTGTATTAAATGCCTTTTCTAATGTTTGTAATCAAACTGTTTCCCCCTTGAGATGCAGAGAACTATGTATTTAAAGGTTCTCAGAGGAGACAGACCTTGTGGTGCAGACTCTGTTTTGTCTTAGGCTCCACTTCCACTTCTAAAAAGTGGCTTGTGATTGTTGACAGGTGAACCAAGGAGATGTAGCTTGCCCTTGGGAAGACGGCTTAGGATGTTCAAACACAGCTGAAGCCCTCTAGCAAGAGCAGTTCCCTCCTCGCCCCATACTCCTGCTAATCATGTACTCTCTAACGAAGCTTGGTTGTCTCATGTAAGTTTTCTACACCTTCGTCTTTCTCCAGAGAAATTATGTGTCTTCCTTATGGATGTGTTGCTGTGTGATGGATGCAACTATACTAGTTTAGATGATCCTGTCATGGATCAAATTGTGTTCCACAAAAAATCTGTATTGCTATTTGGGCCTTGTATTGTGTGATGTCCATACTGTTCTAAATCCCACCTCTGGGATAATAGTGAGGGACGATGGGTGGCAGTTGAGTTGGTGGGGCAGGATGTAGTGTGCGGGATTGTACTGTGGCTTGGGGCAGCCTCTCGAGATATAAAAGAAAGGGAGGCAAGTTGATATTTGGGAACCTCATACCTCAAAAAAGCAACCAGGAGGTCCAAATGCATACTTTGGACTTGAGGTTCCTTCACCAGGATGCTCTCACATTGAATATGAACTCTTAGCCTACTGGACTGTGATAATTTCTTATATTTAATGACCATGTGATAGTGTATTTCTGTTTCCTGGCTTCTTTCGGAGCAGGAGGCCAGGAGAAAGGGAAGTTAAAAAGGATCTCACAAGGCCCTTGTAGGGAAAGTATGTGAGCCAGCAGTTCTGCATTTAAGTGTCTACACAGCCATTGCAGTAGCACAGTGGTCATCTCCACTCAGGAGAGCTCAGATCAAACCTCTCAGGCAGCGGTCTCCACAGCTGGAGCTAAGCCTGCACACCCACAATCTCAGTGACAACATACCCCTTAGATTACTAGAGACAGAGAGATGGCCTGAAATCAGCGGTTCTGAGAATTTCCCTAATGCAGAGAAATTCAGATCTCTCTGCCAATAGTTGGTCAAGTCTGTCCAATAAAACATTCTATGACCCTTTTCTCTGAATATTTGTGTATGTACCTGTCTGGCCACTTTAGGAACATCTGTAAGCGTGGTTACTGCTAGGAGGAAGTTACCGGTGCCCCCTTGTGGCAGACGTTGGTAAGGTGGAAATCTGCACAACAGCCCAAGAAAAATGTAGAAAAGGAAAGGTCACGTTGGTAACAGAGCCAAGTGCAAAATAGTGCATGTTACTGTGCTTTCACTTGCGTTACACATGGACTGTTTCCAGAAATGCTGCCACGTGAACGTAATGCTTAATTTTTTTTTTTTTTAAGAAATAGTAGGAACACTGTTCTTGTATAAGGAGAGATCATATGGCAAGGGTTTGCTAAACGTTGTGTCATCCACTCTTCGTCATTGTTTCTCAAAGTTTGGTCTGCATCAGAATTACCTGGTATGCTAGTAAAAATGCATATTCCCAGACAGCAAACAAGCCCTGCTGAACCGGTTTCTCTGAAAGTAAGCATGTAAAACAAACTCCCAGGTGGTTCTTCTGAACCCTAATGTTGAGAACCACTAAAAAAACAAAAAACACCTAAGCATAAGAGATTCAAGTGGAATACTATTGTTAATGTCACTGTCTCTCAGGGAAGTCTCCCACCTAAACTATTCTAGATGAAAGGAGGCTTGATGACTAAATACAATGTGTGTATTTATCTTCTATTGCCTTACACGTTTAAAAGGCAAACGAAGGCCTTAGATTGACTGTGGGTTCCGACTAAGGACTTAGTGGAATAACTGATAGTATTTGAAAAGGGTCTGTACATTAGTTGACAGCATCACTTCAATGGCAATATTTTTGTTCCAATCACTATGCTGTGACTATTAATAAATTGTTGACCTTTGAGAAAACTAGTATAAGGTTGAAAGAGTGCCTCAGTGGTGTAAAGAGTTAACCAGCTCAGCTGTAAACCAAAAGGTGAGAGGTTTGAGTCCACCCAGTGTGCCTTAGAAGAAAGGTCTGAGGATCTATTTCCAGAAATTGAGCCATTGAAAACTTTAGGGAGCATGGTTCTACTCTGACACATACGGGGTTTCCATGAGTCAGAATCAATTGGTTTGGTTTTGGGGTCTACAAGCATTTTTTAATTTTTTGGCAACTTGTAAATACAACATGATTTCAAATTTAAACATTGCAAACTAAAAAATACTTTAAGACTCCCATTTGGTAAGTACTGTATGTCCTTGTCAAAACAGAAGGGAGGTTTTTAGACACTCCAGTTTTAAAAAGGAAAGTTAAAATAGACAGCAAAGATTTCATTCTCTTCGTAAAACTGACTTGTCTTTTTTCCTGTCTTAATAATTCCTGGCCTTGACAGGAAGTCACTGACAGAGGCTATGGAAATAATGTCTTTACAGTTTTTCCATAGCTTGTTAGAAGCATAAAACCAGATAAAGGAGCCAATGGAAGACCCAGACACTATTCTGACCTCCAACCAAAGGCAGTCTGGATTCCTACACTTCAGAGGATGCCTGAGACCCCAAATGGATACCCCACTTCACCTCTAATAGATTACTTTTCTGGGGCTCCAGCACTAATATCTGTATTTACATTTTGCTTGCAACCCTGCTCCCTTTAAATACTTCGACCTTGCATGCCAAGATTTGAGTAGGACCTTAATGGAGAAGTATTTCCCTGCTCCCTGTGTCCAGAAGGACACATAAATAAACTTGCTTTTTAATCACTCACCAAAAAAAATAAATGTCTCAGAGATTGACTATTCAGGGCAGGTAATGAATGAGAACCTGGAGTTTATAGGAACCTCAAATTTTGTCTGACAGCACTTGCTGCTTGAGCTGTGGTCCACAGACCAACTGCGTCACCCGGGACCTCGTTAGAAATGCAGATTCTCAGCTACCTCCACGAATCACTGAGTCAGAATCTGTTTTTATGGGATCTCCAGATGGTCCATATACTCATTAAAGCTTGAGAAACACCAAATTGACTCCCATGACCTCCCTTAATCCTTATAACACTTCTGCAATCCAGATAGCATTATTACCATTTTGCTGATGTATGGATTCAAACACAGAGAATTGCTATTTGTCCTGTCACAAAGCAAATAAATGGAAAGTCCAGATTTGAACACATGTGTCTGATGCTCAAGTTCATTCTCTTAGTCAGTTCTCTTAGCCAGCCTGTCATCTGGCTGCAGATACAATACTTAACATTAGACTAGAGGAACTCAGCTCTTACAGACGGTAACTTCTGGCTTCCTACCTGAAGGCAAATACATAAGAAAGAGTTTTGAACTGGGAGTCCAGAGACACAGTTCCGTGGTGACAGCCTTGCCTGTGGCTCACTGACATTATCTAATCTCTCTGGGCCTCACTGTCCTTGTCTGTCCAGCTTCCAGGTAAGTTAACTTCTGGTCACAGTTATCTAGGCTTCCCAGCTGACTAGGGGAGCAGAGAGGAGCTCTGTGTTCTGTGTTATCATCTGTGGCTATTAGTGTCTCTTCTCCCGGGGCTTCCAACTAGTTTGTTCCAGTTCGAATACCTGCTGATAACTTGCTTTCCTAACAAGTTCCCAGGCGATGCTGAGGTTGTTGGTTAAGACACCAATTCTGAGAACCACTGACAGGCAGTGGTTCTCGAAATTCACTCTATATAAGAAGAACCTGGGGATCTTGCTAAAATGCAGATTCTAATTCAGTATATCAGGAATAGAAATGCAAATTCTCAGCAGGAGTTTAAACCAGACAGAACTGGGTTGAAGTCCTGTTTTCCTGTCCCCTTCCTCTACTCCAGTGCTTCAAGCCCTGTTCTTTCTCGGTGCCTGGCCGTGTCTCACACCAGGAGCGTTAACACTCTCAGCTCCACGCCTTGGTCAACAAGTCCACTTCCTAGTGTTGACTGAAAACAGTGTTGGAAGAGGAGTGCCCAGGGTGTCTGCAGGACCTAACAGGAAACACAGAGAAGCGGCTGCAAATGCTAACGGTTCAGCCGTGACGGAGAGAAGCTGAGAAGATGGTGAGAAAAATCTTCATGGGCCTTTAGGTCACTTTACGAGTGTGCCTCGGTTACTCAAATGCAAGCTTTGGAGGAAGAAGCTGCCAGGGTCGTTAACATTACTGCGTGTTGAGGTGAGTGAGAGAGCGGTTACAGCCACACCCAGACCTGGTGAGCCCCCCAGCTGCTGCTCAGAGGGAACCCCAGTGAAAGGTCTGGGCTTCACGTCACTTTAGAGCTTGCCCCGCAGAGGACTGTCTTCCCCTGAACACTCTTTCTCTTCTCAGCCTCACTGTGTTTGACAGAGAAAAAGGAACGAGAACTGAGAGGATGAAATGAGAATGATAGAAACCAAAAGAAGCATCCTTAGAAATCCATTCTGACTCTGTGCAGGGCTGTATCTGCTGCCATTGGGTCAGTCTTGACTCACAGCCACCCTATAGGACATAGGAAAACTGCCCCATAGGATTCCCAAGGTTGTAAATCTCTATGGAAACAGACTCCCACGTCTTTCTCCCTTGGAGCTAGGGGTGCTTTCCAACGGCTGACATTTCAGTAAGCTGCCCATCGCTTTAAATGCTAGGCTGAAGACACTTCAAATCCCACTAGCACAGAGAGTTTCATTTTCATTTTTTATTTATCTTTCCTCATTATATGATTATTGGAAACCTCACATTCTTAGAACTGTGATTCCCACTGGAAGGCGGGCTGTGTATCACAATCAGCAGCACGGTTTTTTTTTTTTTTTTTCTTTTAGAGACATACATGTAATAAAAGGTTTGCCATTTCAACCTTTCCTACATGAACAATTCGGTGCCACTGTGGGGAGCGGACCGTCAGGCCCAAGATGGCGCCCAAGGCCGGAGCCCCTCCTTATTCCACACCCTCGTTTACCAGACTTCGGGCTTTCATAGCGCATGCTTGTGAGCAGTGGCTGCTGATCAGCCTATTGAGAGCCCTGCTTTGGAAGAACGTGGCCTTGGGTGATTGGAGGAAACTTGGGGATAAAAGTGTGTGGGGACCGGGTGTAGGGGGGAAGCAGACACAGCCTCGGGAGCTGCAGCTGCTGCCGTGGCGTTCAGGGACGCGGCACAGCAGGAGAGAGAAGGAAGAAGAAGAATAAAGCAAGTAACTTGCAAGGTGGCTTGTATCCGTGTGTCCTGTCTTCTTTCCGCGGGCGGACAGTTAGGCAGCGACAAGTGGCGCCCGAACGTGGGGCCCTTAAAACGAACCCAAAAGGAGCAGCGCTGGCAAGTCCCCGGGTAAGAGGGGCAATCGCAATTCCCTGGGTAAGAGGGGCAATCTCAAGTTCTCCGGGGAATCGGAGACCATAGCCAAGTGCACTAAGCACCGGCAGAGCCCGGGGCGGGGTGCGCCAGGCGGGAGCAGGGTAGTTATCGTGGGAGGTTAGCTTCACTTTCGCCATGGGGAATCAGCCGTCCGCCAGACACCTTCAGGATGCCTGTAAGAGTTTGTTTAAACAGCATGGCATTGGTATAAAACAGGCTTCTTAAAACTGGCTGTGCTTCTCAAGCTCAAACCAACTTTACAGCTTCAGCCAGCAGAAAATTTAAAAGGACAGGTTACTCATTTTTTTTTCTTCCCTGCTCGCACCTGCCTCAGCCGCTTTGTAGCTTTAGCCAGCAAAGAATTTATAAATCAACTAACTGCAGCCCTTAAAACTAAAATTAAATCCTACCAGTGCAATGTGGGGCTTACAACTAATTAATCACAACCAGTTACAGATTCCTTTGTTCCTTCTCCTTTAATCTCCAAGGACATGGCCTTCGGACCAGAAAATGAAAACTACATTTAATATATTCACAACATACTTTCTTGCTTCTTATCTCTGTAAAAATGTGAGTTTAACAGACTAATTCCATTAACTGAAAAAAATTTTCTCTTAGGTTTTAAACTTTGCCTGATGTAAACAACCTGGCTTATACTTCTAAGAGCTTTCAAAATTTTACAACACCCTTAAAATTATAAACACAACTTACCATATCATTTAATAAAATATACCCTTTTGTTATCAATCACTTGCTGTCACTAACCAAGCCACAAGGCAGAAATTATATTTTCACGGGAATTCAACTCGCGAACACAACCTGACACCATCCCCTCTGAGAGATCTCCCCAACAATGGTGAAGTCACCGCCGAAACATGGTGTGATTGGTGCCCACCAGCTCCTTCATTGTTAACCCTTTTCAGATACTGCAACATCACCAAATTAAATAAAACAAGGAACTGTGCTGCCAATGGCCAAAATGTAAAGAACTCTGGACTTGGACATGAACTAACCCAATCTCTCCTGAATAAAACAGTCACCACTTGTGTAACAGGAACCAACATAATCCTTAAAAGGAATTTCAATGAGAAAAATGTAAACATCATTAAAAAAAAAAAAAGGGAATGACTGTCACATAGGGCAATGAAACCTGCCACAATGTAACCTGTTTTAACATAATGTGTTTTAACTGTAATTTTTCTAATTGTGTGGGCCCCCTTGGGGAAGGGAAACTTATGATTGTTCTACTTCAGCCTGCCTTTGTGTTACTGCCTGTAAACTTGTCAGGACAAAGGGCTACAAGTGATAGAAAAATTGCAAGAGTTGATTAGGCCTAAGCAGGCTGTAAGATTAGTTATTATGGGAATAACTGCACTTGTATCTGCTATAATCGCCGCAGCCACTCCAAGCGAACAGCCCTTGGCAAATGTCTGGCTCAGCATGATGGAAGGGTAGTCAGAGACGGGCAACCTCTTCTGGGGGTGCTACCAACCTAAGACAGGGGCCTCACCAAGCTGTGAGGTATCCCGATGACGGGTAAGGAGCATCCTAGCCGAAGATGACCTAAGGCAGGCACCTTCTCGGCTGTTTATGTAAACAAAAAGGGGGAGATGTGGGGAGCGGAGCGTCCGGCCCAAGATGGCGCCCAAGGCCGGAGCCCCTCCTTATTCCACACCCTTGCTTACCAGACTTAGGGCTTTCATAGCACATGCTTGTGAGCAGTGGCTGCTGATCAGCCTATTGAGAGCCCCGCTTTGGAAGAACGTGGCCTTGGGTGATTGGAGGAACCTGGGAGATAAAAGCGTGTGGGGACCGGGTGTGGGAGGAAGTAGAATAGGAAGTAGAATAGAAAGTAGAATAGGAAGAAGAATAAAGCAGGAAGAAGAATAAAGCAAGTAACTTGCAAGGTGGCTCGTATCCGTGTGTCCTGTCTTCTTTCCGCAGGCGGACAGTTAGGCAGTGACAGCCACTAATTATACAAACATCATCACTGTTGTTCCCAAAGTTTTTCATCACCCTAAAGCGTTGCCAAGCCAAGTGCCAAGTGCCGTCGAGTCGGATCCGAAAGCGCTACCCTCCTTTATTTTCTCCACCCTGGTAACAGCTAATGAGTTTTTGCCTCTAAACATTTTGCGATGGGCCTGGTGGCACAGTGGTTAAGAACTTGGCTGCTAATCAAAAGGTCTGCACTTTGAATCCACCAGCCACTCCTTGGCAGTTCTGCTGTGCCCTGCAGGGTCACTGTGATTTGGAACGGACTCAAGAGCAACTAGTTTTTTGTTTGTTTTATGTATTTGCCTATTGTGGATTTTTATATATGTGGCATCATACAGTATTTGTTCTTCTGTGACTGCCTTATTTTACTTAGCATATTTCCTTCTGTTGTGCACAGAGAGTGTTGCTATGAATCAGAACAGATTTGACTAAACCTAACAACAGTAACAACGTTGTCAAGATTTATTAATGTTGTGTGCAGCGTGTAGAACTTCATTTCTCCTCATGGCTGGATAATATTCCATTGCGTATTTATACCATATTTTATTTGTCCATTCATCTGTTGACAGGTCTTTGGGTTGTTTCCACCTTTTTGCCATTGTGAATGATACTACAATGAACATCGTTGTGCAAGTATTTGTTTGAGTCCAGTTATCTCAAGACCTATTTCCAGGTAGGAGTGAAATTGCATTGTAATTCCACGCTGAAATTCCTGTGGAGCTGCCGTACTGTTTCTCACAGCAACTGCATCATTTTAAAACCTAATCAGCAATGGATATGGATTCCCAATTCTCTGTGTCCCTGCCAGCACTTGTTAGTTTCTGTTTTCTGGTAAATGTCATCCTATTGGGGATGAAGTGGTATCTCATTGTGGTTTTGATTTATTCTTCACTAAAAACTAATGACTCTGAGCATCTTTTCATGTGCTTATTGGCCATTTGTATATCTCCCTAGTAAAATATTGATTAAGTCATTTGTTCATTTTTTTAATTAGGTTGCCTATCTTGTTGATATATTCTTGATGTTAAGCCCTAACTAAATATATGGCTCCCAAATACTTTCACCTATTCTCTAGGTTATATCTTCACTTCATTGATGAAGTCCTCTGACGCACAGAAGCTTTTAATTTTGATGATGTCATCTGTGAATAGAGATAGTTTTACTTCTTCCTTCCCAAATTATATACCTAATCTCTCCATTGCCTGGGACTTCCAATTAGCCAGTTTCTGTCTCTTTGTTTTTCTGTTGAGGTGTCCATCTTTTCCTGTTTTTTGTAAGCCTTATGATTCTTTGTTGTGACTGGAGCATTTGTATATTATAATATGATGTCTTGGTTATTTTGCGCTGCTGTAACAGAAATACCAGAGTGGGTGGTCTTAACAAAGAGAAGTTTATTCTCTCAAAATCTATAAGTCTGAACTCAGGGTGCCAGCTCCAGGGGAAGATTTTCGTTTTCTGTTGGCTCTGGAGAAAGGCCTTTGCTGTCCATCTTCCCCTGGGCTAGGAGCTTCTTAATGCAGGGACCCCAGGCCCAAATGACATGCTCTGCTCTCCTCACTGCTTTCTTGATGATATGAAGTTCTCCCGTCTCTCTGCTTACTTCTCTTGTTTATATCTCAAAAGAGATTGACTTAAAACACAATGTAATCTTGTAGATTGAGTCCTGTCTCATTAACGTAATTGCCTCTAATCCCACAACATTAACATAGAGGTAGAATTTACAACACATGGGAAAATCACATCAGATTACAAAATGGTGGGCAGTCACGTAGTAACTGGGAATCAGATTCAGGAATTTAGACTCTTCCTCAAGGATTGCAGTTCTGTTGTTTCTTTTCTTTTTTTCAGTCTTTTGTCTTTAATTGTTGAAGGATCTAGTAGTCTTCACTCCAAAATTTCCTAACTACTTTTGTCTTCCAAAATGTATGTGGACACCAAGGACTCCTTTCTAAATCCTATGCTCAACAAATATTTTGAAGGAAATTTTCTTTTATTCCAGAGAAAAAATAAAACCAAAAATACTAGAGAAAGTATCCAAAAAACTAAAAGAAAATGTCTGATTCCCTTATGCTTCTGGGATTGCTGTCAAGTAATGAAAACTGTGGTCAGCTATTTTTTTAGTAGACTTTTCAAGCTAACTTTTTTTTTTTTTTGAGTGTGTGTTCCAGTTCTGTTATCTCTGTAGCCAGTTAATGGCCTGACAGTTGCCTCCAAAGGGCACACTGACACTGCAAATATACCATCTGAGAAAAGCTGCTTCTGCCATGGAGCTGAAAGGACTGCAATGCTCTGCATCCATCCCTCAGGCACCACCAGACCAGTGCAACTGTGGAAACTGTGCAATCCCAGATCTTCAGCAGTCAAGGCCCCTGCTGTACACCCTAGCACTTGCCAGGTGCTCAGGCAACATTGGCCCTGTCCTCACCACCGTGGTGGCCTGCGGAATGGGGGGCAGTGGCTGTTGGTGCATATGCAGAGCTAGGAAATTTCAATATTTCATCCCTTCATCAGAGGCTCCCCTGGCTGATTTAAGTGTCTGATCTAGTTTCAGGGTTTCAAAATAAGGGTCTCCAATTGCCCTTTCAATAGCAATGATTGATCTGGTAGGGAGTCAGACTTCTAGATTTCCATTCTCCATCATTTTGTACAATTCCACAGTGCTTTTTAAAGCTCAAGTCTGTAAGACACTCTCACATCAGCCTATGTTCTTCAGCCCCTTGGAAGCCTAAAGTATGAGTGGACCACACTAACACCAGGTGATTCAGGACAGCAGGACCTGAGGGCATTGCTTGGTTCCCCGACCATCTCCTTGACCCCCTCCAGTTCTGTGGGAGAGCACATACTGGCCAAATCAGGACATCTGCATATTCTCAGTCCTTGAGACAGTCCCTGTGATATGCACAGACTGAAGAGTCCACTAACAAAAGCAAATTCTGTTCCATACACTCCCGAGCCAACAAACAGATCCCTGTCTGGAAGCACAGTTCTGGTTCATGGTTCACCACCAGCGTGGCAGCCTTAGCCACAGCATGTGCTGCTACAGACGTGGGGAGGGAAAAGACACCTAAGACAGAAAGAAAAGGCTTCCAAGTTTTTGAAGACAAGCCAAAGCCAAGTTTTTGAAAGCTACCACTTTTCTCGACTCAGCCCCAGCTTACAGACAGTAATTACTTGACTAGTTTCCAGAGTTCTGAGATCATTGAGTTCTGAGATCTATTTCTGCATGGTGTTTTCTGACTGTGTTGTAGGAGGATGGGAGTATGTAGCTCTCACACCACTGTGTTGCCCCTCTGTCCATATAGCTTTTTAAACATACAACTACAGTGCTAATTCTCAAACTAGTTTGCCAAGAATCATCTGAGGGCAATTCTAGTAGGTCTAGGGTAGTTCTAGCAGGACCCAAGAATATGCATTTTTAACAAGTATTATGCAAGTGATTCTGCTAAGGGCAGTCTAAAGAGCACTCCCTGAGAAACAGTCCTCTGTGGCCGAGCTTCTCATATTTTAGTCAGCATTCCTAAAAGTTTTGCCAAGATGTAGATTCTGGTTCAATTGGCCTAGGATGGGACGCAAGAGTCTGTATTTCTAAAGAACTCCTAGAAGACATGGGCTAGTCTAAGAACTGTATTCTATGTAGCAAGGCTATATTCTGAAATCCTTTCAGCTGCGGACTCGAATTCAGGTGTTATCAGATATCTGTTATAAGCTTTCTGAGTTATCAAAACTGCAGCTTGATCTGGATATGACAATAATTTTGCATGTTCCTCTCCATGCTAAAAAATACATAAAATATTGTGTGATTGCTCAAGCTTAGATAAAATTTTGTGAGACAACCAAACATAACTAGATCTTGCCAGTCAGCTAAGTGTTGGCCTATTTTTGAAAGCTGTATAAAATTCAATAGAAAGTCTGCTGGGATCAGGTGTTTTCCGGTCTTTGTAGACAAAACTGCTAATTCAGGCTCCAGCTGCAAACATTTTTTTTCTTCTTTATTTTTCCTTCCCTTCTTGGGTAAAAAGGCTTTTAAATTCAGTGACAGCAGAACTCTAGAGCTCATTTATAAGAAACTTAAAATGCTTTCTAGTTTGTTGTCTGCTGAATTGTACATCCTGAAGCCTCAGTAGAAAGACACCTTTACTGGTGCCAAGCAAGGTGACAGGAAAGGTGATATCTTGACCTAGAGTGATCACACAGAACCAGGGTTTCAGAAAAGTCATAATGTCCCCTTAAACTCTAGTCAAGGCTCATCCACCTTGGAACATGTTACCAGATAGCTCCAAGTCCCTCTCACATCACTCTTACCAGTGCAGAATTATAAAGCAGGGGAATTCTATCATTCTTCCTCTGGGATGTCTCCAGTCCTTCCGGGCTGCCCACTGAATGGCCCTTTACATCCCTGGACTTGCCTGTGATAGAGCCTGCGGCTTTACCTTCCTGCTGGAGCAAAGAAGCCTCAGTAGAAAAAAGAGTCCAGGAAGGTGAAACCTGAGCAGGTAGAACAAGTGTAAGACTTCAAAGATTCCAGAGGACAGTCAACTAGTTCTGCTGGACATACTTCTTCCTTCTGATTGCTGGCATCTGGCTTCTTGCTCTGCAGCATTTTAAAGTGGCTGCCTGGGATCTGACCCCTGGTCTCTGACCTTCCATGACACAGCTGTTGTTTTATTTGGAAACTTTGGTGGTGTAGCGGATAAGCGCCAGGTCTCAAAAGTTTAGCAGTTTAAACAGTCCAGGTGCTCCTTGGAAACTCTATGTCCTACAGGGTCGCTATGACTCGGAATCTAGTCGATGGCAGTAGGTTTGGTTGTTTCATTTAAATATGGACCACATATTTGGAGAATAATGTGGTGCTCTCTCTCAAAACTAGATATTCACAAGGATGTGATCCAACAGTTCCATTTCTGAAAATCTTATAGAAATACTAGAGCAGATACACAATAATGCAACAATATTATTCATTGTGAAGTCTGTCAATTTTTTCCTTTATGACTTCTGAGTTTTATCTTACTGAGGAAGGTTTTTCCCTCCTGTAGATTATGTTATCTCCAGTTGTTTTTTTCCTAATACTTTCTTTTTTTTTTCCCTAGCTCTTAAACCAATTTGGAATTTGTTTAGTGTTCGGTAAAAATTGGTTTGATTGTGTTCAAATTCATAGCACATGTCCTAAAACAGCATATCGAGCAACCTTATTTTCTTCATTGCTTTAAAGTGTTATTTTTTATCAGAAACTAAATTTACTCAGATACCTGAAAGTGGAATAGAGAAAAGTGAAGAAGAATCCTGTCTGCTGCCTTTAAAGTGGAGGTGTTGGTACAGATTGGTGATTGTGTGTACGTGTGTGTTTATTGCTCTGTCTGCAGAAAGGACCTAAAAACAATGACCTGGCTACCACCATCCACTACTCTAACAGGGATCACAATAGAGGGTGCAGGGCAGAGCTGGAGAAATACACAGAACAAAATCTAACTCACAAAAAAACAAAGAACAGGAGTATTTGTCTGGCAGAGACTTGAGAATCCCCAAGAATATATGGTTCAGCAGTGAAATCCCTCCTGAGGCTTACCCTTCAGCCAGAGATTAGCCAGTCTGGTGAAACAAGATGAGACTAAGTGGGCACACCAGCCCACAGGCAAAGACAAGAAGACAGCAAGGGACAGGAAAGCTGGCAACGGGGAGCCCAAGGTCAAGAAGAGTGTTGACGATTCATGGGACTGGCAACTAATACAACGAAACGATCTGTGTGTTGATTGTTTAGTGAGAAACTTGTTTGCTCTATAAACCTTTATCTGAAGTACAATTTGGAAAAATTATAAAAATGATACTCCAGAGCATTGAACACATCTAGTGCCCAAGTTTTGCTTTTTAAATATCATTGCCCATTAAAAATGGATCATGTTTCCTCACAGAAATTGCTGATTCTACAGACTGGAGCAGGGCAAGTCCAAATTCAGCATGAAATATATGTTATTCCAAAAAAGGAGGATGTGTTCAAAGATTGAGTTCATGTCAAAAAACTCAGAAGTAAGTTTGAGGGTGAGGTCACATTAGCCAAGTTTGAGACAATCTGAAAGAGAAATAGAAAGAAAAAACAGGAAAGGAAACAGAAGTTACATGGATTATGACTCATTAAATTTTAAAAACTCGTGAGTCCATAGTAATAGTCGCAAAAGCAGTCATAGAGAGAGAGGAGAGAGGGAAAGGTTTTCTTTACTGAATGCCTGCTTATAAACGCAGGAGCAGTGATAGACTAGAAAGTCACCACTTCATAACTTCCAATGTAATAATCAATCCAGACAAGGATCTTAGTGGATGCGAAAACTATCAGGCCAAAAGTTGTTGAGAAAAAGAATACCTGCTTGTGTAACAGTTAAGGTTGTTTGTTACCTCGACTGGGCCATGATTGCGAGGTAGTTTTTTTTATGTTTGTTTAAAATTTATCTAATATTTGATTGTGCTCTAAGTGAAAACTTACAGTTTAAGTCAGTTTGTTCTATAAAAACTTATAGTCATTGTTATGTGACCCTAGTTGTTCTCCTCACACTGTGACAGCACACTTTCCATTTCCACCCTGTATTTCCCGTGTCCATTCAACCAGCGTCTGTCGTCCCTCTCTGCGTGCTCATCTTGCTCTGGACAAGAGCTGCCCAGTTAGTCTCATGTGTTTCCTTAAGCCAAGAAACACACTCTTCACCAGTATCATTTTATGTCTTATAGTCCATTCCAATCTTTGAAGAGTTGGCTTTGGGAATAGTTTGAGTTCTGGGTTAACAGAGAGTCTGAGGGCCATCTTTGGTGAGAACCCTTCAGTCTGTCTGACCGTAAAGTCTGGTCTTTTTACTGGAGTTCCATTTCTGACCCCACTTTTCTCCCACTACGGGGACTCTGTTGTTCTCCTTGTTAAGGCAGTTATTGTTGGTAGCTGGGCACCACTTAGTTCTTTTCATCTCTTGCTAATGTAGTCTTTGGTTTATGTGGCCCTTTCTGTCTCTGGGGCTCATATTTTCCTGAAGTCTTTGGTATTCTTCATGCTCCTTTCTCCAGGTGGGTTGAGACTAGTTGATGCTTCTAAGTTGGCTGCTTACTAGTTTTTGAGACCCCCAGACACCACTCACCAAAGTGGGAAGGAGAACATTTTCTTAAAAAACTTTGGTATGCCAGTTGACCTAGATGCCCCCTGAAACCGTGGTTCCCAGACCCCTTCTACTCTGTCCCTTGGAGTGTTTGGTTGTATTTAATAAACATCTTAGCTTTGGGTTTAGCCTAGATGTGCTGACTTCTCCTGTATTGTTTGCTGTCCTTCATGTCACCTAAAATAATTCTTGTTGTGATGAATTGAACTATGTCCTTCCAAAAATGTATGTAGCCTTTTGGCTGGGCCATCATTCCCAATATTTTGTGATTGTCCTATACTGTATATTAGAGGATAAGGGTGGGACTATAAATCCCTTAGTAAGATCATCTCCCCACTCTACTGTAAAAGGAGTTTCCCTGGAGTGTGGCTTGCACTACCATTTATCCTTTCATCCTACAAGAGACAAAAAAAAAAGAGAAGGGAACAGAGAACTGAGAACCTCACTCCATCAAGAAAGCAGCACCGGGAGAAAAGTGCATCCTTCAGACCTGAGGTTCCTGCACCAAGATGCTTCCTGAACAAAGACTGATGCAACACAACAACTTTCCTCCAGAGCCGACAAGGTAGAAAACCTTCCCCTGAAATGGACATCCTGAATTTGGATTAGCCTACTGTAATGTGCAAGAATAAACTTTTCTTGTTAAAGCCATCCACTTGTGGTATTTCTGTTAGCACAGCAGTAGCTGACTAAAATGCCAGTCTGTTATCTAGCTAGTCATTACTTCTTTCCCTCATTTCCCACCCTTGTAACCATCAAAGAATATGTCGTTCTGTGTTTAAACCTTTTCCTGAGTCCCTATAATAACGGTTTCATACAGTACTAGTTCTTTGGTAGCCGACTAATTTCACTTAGAGAAGTATCTCCAGATTCTTCTATGTTATGAAATATTTCATGAATCCACTATTGCTCTTTATTCCATTGTGTGAATATGCCATGATTTGTTTATGCATTCCTCCATCTGTGGGTTCCTAAAAGATTCAATCTTTTTGCTATTGTGAAAAG
Source organism: Heterohyrax brucei (assembly GCA_028571685.1). Taxonomy (NCBI): domain Eukaryota; kingdom Metazoa; phylum Chordata; class Mammalia; order Hyracoidea; family Procaviidae; genus Heterohyrax; species Heterohyrax brucei. Next base: position 15,437,148 of record CM053142.1, on the reverse strand, counting down.
TACTATAATGAACGTTTGTGTGCATGTCTAGTCATGTGACAGCTCTTATTTCTCTAGGATTTATTCCAAAAAGTGGGATTGCTGGATTGTATGGTACTTTCATTTGTAGCTTTTTAAGGAAGTGCCAAATTGATTTCCAAAGTGGTTGTACCATTTTACATTCCTGCCAGCAGTATATAATTGTAACAGACTTTCCAAAGCCTCTCCAAAGTTTATTATTTTGTACTTTTTGGATTCATGCTAGTCTTGTTGGGGTGAGATGGCATCTCATTGTAGTTTTGACTTACATTTCTCTAACGACTAATGTTAGTGAGCACATCCTCCTTTATGTATGAGCCACCTGAATGTCTTCTTTGGTGAGTTGCCAGTTCATATTCTTTGCCCATTGGGTTATTTGTCTTCTTGCTGTTCAGGTTTTGTAGTATCTTGCAGATTTTAGATACTAGACACTGATTGGATTTGTTATAGCCAAAAATTTTTTCCTAATTTGTGAGTAGTCATTTTACCCTGTTGGTGAAGTCTTTGGATGAGAATAAGTGTTCAGTTTTTAGGAGTTCCCAGTGATCTGTTTTCTCTTCCAGTGTTTGTACATTGTTAATAATGTTTTTATTCTCTTTATTCAATATAATTTATTAGGGCTCCTAACATTGTCCTTATTTATTCTCCTGTGATCTTTATAATTTCAGAGTTTTTTATTTAGGTCTCTGATCCACTTTGAATTAGTTTTTATATATGGTGTAAGGTATGGGAGTTGTTTTATTGTTTTGCTGATGGATATCCAGTTAGGCCAACATCATTTGTTAAAGAGACTGTCTTTCCCCCCGTTAATGGACTTCGGGCCTTTGTCAAGTATCTGTTGCTCATAGGTGGATGACTTTATGCCTGGATTTTCAGTTCTGTTCCATTGGTCTACATATCTGGTGTTGTATCAATACTAGGCTCTTTTGATTTCCACGGTGAGTATAATAGGTTTCTAAGGACAGGTAAGTGTAGGCCTCACATTTTGTTCTTTGTCTTCAGCAATACTTATCTGGGGTCTCTACCTTTTCCACTTGAAGCTGGTGATTTGTCTCTCCATCTTGTGGGAAAATGTCATCAGAATTTGTATTGGGATTGCATTGTATCTATAGTCTGCTTTGGGTGGAAAAAGACTTTTTCATATTTTCACCTATCCATGAGCAAGGTAGGTTTTTCTTCTTATTTAGGTCTCCTTTTATTTCTTGCAGTTTCTTGTAGTTTTCCTTATATAGGTCTTTTACATCTCTGGTTAGATTTATTCCTAAGTATTTCATCATCTTTGGACCATGTAAATGGTATTGATTCAGTGATATCCTCTTTGATTTTTATATGTTTTTCTTGTATCCTGATGTTTGCTGAACTCTTTATTAGTTTCAGTAGTTTTGTTTTGTTTTTGTGGATTTTTAGGGTTTTCAAAATCATATCATCTGCAAATGCCAAGCGAGCCAAGTGCCGGACACTTTTACTTCTTCCCTGGTAATTCGGATGCCCTTTTCTTCTTTTTCTGGCCTAGTTGCTTTGGCTAGAATCTCTAGTACAAAGTTGAAGAAAAGTGGTAACCAAAGGCATCCTTGTCTGGTTCCATTTCTCAGGGGGAATGCTTTGAGACTCTCTCCATTTAGGATGATGTTGGCTGATGGCTTTGCATTCATGTTCTTTATTATGTTGAAATTTCCCTTTTATTCCTATTTTGCTGAGAGCTTTTAATTAGTGTTGGACTTTGTCAAATGCCTTTTCTATATCAATTGACATGATCACGTGGTTCCTGTCTTATGCTTTACTTATGTAACTGATTGCATTGATTGCTTTTCTAATGTTGAACCATTCCTGTATACCTGGTATGAATCCCACTTGGTCATGGAGATTTTTTTTTATACGTTGTTTCAATCTATTGGCTAGATAGAATTTTATTGAGGATTTTGCGCCTAAGTTCATGAAGGATATTGGTCTGTCATTTGTGTGTGCATGTGTGTGCATGTGTGTGTGTGTGCATGCGTGCGTGCGTGTGTGTGTGTGTCAGATGTCTTTACCTGGCTTGGGTATCAGGGTTATGTGGGCCTCACAGAATGAATTTGGAAGTATTCCATCCTTTCCTATATTCTGCAATACTGTTAATAACAATGATGTTAACTCTTCTCTGCAAGTTTAGGAGAATTACGCAGTGAAGCCAATCGAGGACAGGGCTTTTTTTAGTTGGGAGTTTTTAAATTTCTCTTTTCAATCTCTTGTTATATTTAATTATTTTACCTCTGTTTGTGCTAGTTTAGGTAGGTAATGTCTTCCTAGGAATTCATCCAGATCTTGTACGTTTTAAAATTTGTTAGAGTACAGTTTTTCATAGTATTCTGTTATGATAATTTTAGTTTCAGTTGTGTCTGTTGTGACATTGCCCATCTTATTTCTTATTTGAGTTATTTACTTCCTCTCCTGTTTTCCTTTTGTCAGTTTGGCCAAAATTTTTATCAGTTTTGTTGATCTTTTCAAAGAACTAGATTTTGCTCTTGTTGACTCTTTCAGCTGTTTATCTATTCAGTTTAGCTTTGCTCTAATTTTTATTATTTGCTTTCTTCTTGTGCCCAAGGGCTTCTTTTGATCTTCTCTATTTTTTTTTTTTAATTTTCTTTTTGAGATTTTGGGTTACGGTTTTCATTTGGGAGCTTTTCTTCTTTTTTATCCAGAAAAGTTTCTTCATCCAGAAAACTCCTTGGTTTTTTCATTTGGAAGCCTTCTGAAGCCATGGGTGATTTCTTGGTTGCCATTTTCTCAAGCATCTGTTGCTTTTTGGGTTTCATGTGAAACAGTAAAGGCTGGGAGAGATACTGTGAGGACGGACCACAGATGTTTCTCTAGGCTGTCTTAAAATGAAAAATAAAAGGTATCTGATCACTTCCCAAGTCAGTCAGGTTTTCAGGTGTAGAGCTCCCTCTTCCCAACTGGTAAAGTAAGCACCTCTATATCCAACCCCAGATGATATGAACTAGTTCAAAATACAGCAATGCTACTGCCCTGTTGGCCTCTGCTGACAGGGCCCAGCCTTAGGTGACACTGTGTAAACTACTGCTTTTCTGTTGGAAAAGCGCTGTCCTGTGGGCAGGCACTGGCTACTGGGCTAAGAATCAAGTACCGCTAAAGTCTCTGTATCTGACATGGCATCCCGCACAAAGGCACCACCGCTTCCGTAGAAACACGCTGTGGCAGAAGCAAAAAGACAGGCCCAAAGTGGTGAGATGAATGAAGTCCTAAGCCTGGATCTCAAAATTTCACCTGCCTATCCAACCAGCAGTACGTCTGAGACTAGCTGGAGGCAAGACCCAGCTCTGCCCGCCAACCAAGACAGAGAAAAAAAGTCAAAATGGTGTGTTACCTTCAGTCCACAAGAGCCAGGACTAGCCAGGAGCAGGAGTCAGCAAAAGAGAGGTTTTTTGTTCAGTGGTATGAAGTCCAAATTAACAGCCCTGTGCTGTGTCCTGGGGCTCACTAGGTGACCAGAAGGCTCTGTTTGATTATCAGTTCAGGTCTTGGTTTCCAAAGGGATATAGGGAGACATGTGCTTAGTCCACCAACTTGACTCTGCTTCTCTTTTTTTCTTTTTTATATGTGTGCATTTATTGCTATGAAGTGATCTCTGAGCACTGTTTTTGGTATGTCCCAAAGGTTCTGATAGGATACATTTTTATTCTCATTTGATTCAGTGAATTTCTTTATTCTGTCCTTAATTTATTCTGTAACACATTAGTTTATGAGCAAGGTATTGTTCAGTGTCCATGTGTTTGATTTTTTTTCTTTACTTTTTCTGATATTGATTTCTACTTTTACAGCTTTATGGTCAGAAAAGATACTTTGTAATATTTTCATGCTTTGGATTCTGTTAAGGTTTGTTTTATGGCCTAGCATGTGGTCTATTTTGGAGAATGGTCATGTGCACTGGAAAAGAAAGTATGCTTGGCTGCTGTTGGGTGGAATGTTCTGTATACATCTAACAGCTTGAGTTGGCTGATTGTAGTATTTAGATCTTATGTGTCTTTACTGAGCTTCTTTTCTGGATGTTCTGTGCTTTACTAAAAGGGGAGTGTTGAAGTCACCTGCTATTATTGCAGAGCTGTACATTTCTCTTTTCAATGCTGTTAGAATTTGCCTTATGTATTTAAAAGCCCTGTCATTAGGTGTGTAAATATTTGATACGGTTATGTCCTCCTGGTGTATTGACCCTTTAGTGGTTATAGAGTATGCTTCCTTATCCATTGTGTTGGATTTTACTTTAAAAACTCTATTTTGTCAGAAATTAATATTGTCACATCTGTTTTTCTTTGAATGTGGTTCACTGATATTTTTATTTTCCTTTTTTTTTTTGAGTTTTAGTTTGTGTCTTTGAGTCTGAGGTGTGTCTCTTGTGGCAGCATATAGACAAATCATGTTTTTTAATCCAGCTTGCCACTCTCTATCCCTTTATTGGTGCATTTAATCCGTTTACATTCAATGTAGTTGCTGATAGGTATGAGTTTAGTGCTGCCATTTTGATGCTTTTTTGATGTGTTGTTGACTGTTGTTTTGTTCACCTTAATTTTATGTGATGAGTTGTTTTTCTGTATATATTTTCTCTTCATCATTTTCATTGTTTTTGGTTTTGTATTGGCTGAGTCTTTATATTTTATTTGTTTTTTGATGTATAGGATTGTTAGTTTCCTTTGTGGTTAGCTTAATATTTACCCCTGTTTTACTAAGTTCAAACCGGTGTTTTATTTCTTTGTATCACCTTGACTTCCTCTCCATATGAAATATCTATGACTACATTTTTCAGTCCCTCTCTTTTTGTCATAATGTTGTCATCTTTTACATAATGACACCTCATTGTCCCTAGTTTCAGTGTTTTAGCTTTGGTCTGGTTTTGTGGTTTCCTGCTCTGGGTTAACATCTGCTTGTTCTGTCCTGCATTCTGATCTTGGATTGTTATCTGATGTTATTGATTTTCTGGCTGAAGGACTCCCTTTATTTTCTTGGAATTTCCATTTAGTTTTTGCAAATTCTCTAAATTTCTTTTTATCAGGAAATGTACTAATTTCTCCATGATATTTGAGAGAAGTTTTCTGGATATATAATTCTTGGTTGGCACTTTTTTTCCTTCAAGGCTTTATATATGTCATGTTACTGCCCTCTTGCCTGCATGGTTTCTGCTGAATAGTCCAAGCTTAGTCTTATTGACTGTCCTTTGCAGATGGCGTTTCATTTATCCCTAGTTGATCTTAATGTTATCGCCTTATCTTTAATTTTGGCAAGTTTGATTTTAATATGTTTTGTTGACTTTCTCTTGGGGATCTACCTTGTGTAGAGTTCAACACAAGGATACTTGGACACTTGGATAGATGTCTTCTCAACTTTCATGATATTAGGGAAATTTTCTGTCAACAAATCTCTGATAATTCTCTCTGTTTTTCTTGTTATCCACCCCCGATTATAGTTCTCCAGTCACAAGTAGATTTATTCCTTCTGAGTCCCAAGTAATTCTTTATATTTCTTGATTTTTCAAAAAATTATTTTATCTGATTTTTCTTCAGTTATATTGGTGTCACATGTCTTATATTCAGTCTCACTAATTTGACCTTTCATTGCATGAGTTCTGCCTCTTTGACTTTCTGTTGTGTTATCTAATTCTGAAATTTTATTGTTACTCTTCTGAATTTCTGTTTGCAGTTTCTCTATGGATTTTTGTGGGCTGTTCAGTTTGTCATTATTCTCCACTTTAAAGTTCTTAAGTTACTTAATTGCTGTGTCTGTGCCTTTCTTGGCTTGTTGTGTTTTTCATCTGATCTCTCAAAGAGTTCTGTGAATTTATCTTTTGTATTCTATATCCAGTAATTCCAGGAAGTTCTCTTCCTTTGGAAGATTTCTTTGTTCTTTGTTTTGGGAGCTTTCTGAAGCCCTTGTGGCCTACTTCTTCATGTGATTTCATATTGACTATTGTCTTCAAGCCATCAATAAGTTATTGTGTTTATTTATTTTGCAGTTGCTCACTGTGTTCTAGCTTCTTAATTTGTTTTGTTTTGAAATGCCCAGACAGTCTGGTCATGTGAGCTAGTTTGATTATTGGCATGTTTGAAGCTCTAACATCCTGTCACCAGGTAAATAGACTTGTTACTAGGTATGTGATCCCAGGAATCCATTTACTTTTCTTGTTTTAATTCAGCTCAGATATACATGCATTTGGTCACCAAGTGTGTGATGCAGGCTCTCACCTACAGTTCTAGACAGGCAGGGTGACTGATGAAGGCATAGGTATCTGACTGCAAGTGCTCAGCAAGGTGGTGGCTGAGCACTTCCCCTTAGTGTCTCAAAGAAAGGTGTGTCCCTGTTCCCTACAGCACGTGCGATAGGTTTTGTAGCCAGACTGTTAGTGTCTATGCTGTTCGCTGTAAGGACTGGAAAGTACTTTTTATTCTTGGACTATTGTCATGGGTGGTTACGTGGCGTGAATGGAGCCACCAGTCCCCAGGCCCCTGTTGTAGATGGGCGAGGTCTCTGCTTAATAGGCAGCTCAGTGTCAGATGTAAGAACCCTGCCTAATACGGTAAAACTAAGGTTCAAGTGTGTACCCTGTTGTGTTGTGTTGTGCTAATGAAAATCTACCATATTGTAGTCGATCCACACAGATCTATGTACAGCTGAAAGGTATTCAAAGTCTGTGAACCCTCTGTGCCTGCGCCTAGTCAAAGGAAATATTTCTGTCGTGGGTTCCTGGCTTAGCAAGCAAGTTATTTCTTCCCTGTTTAGTAATTTGTTCCTTCTCCAAGGCTGGGAGAATGTCTCAGAGTGCACAAAAGGTTCTACTTCCAGCCCAGGGGATATGTCTGTCTCTGGAGTCAGGTCAGGTCAATTGCAAAGTGGCAAAAGGGGAGGTAAAAGGGAGACAGGCTTATCCCAAAGGAGACTTTTTGAATCCTGTGTGGTAGGTTTGATACAAGTTACTTACCTTTTGATAATCTAGTGCCACTTTTCGCTGATTATGGAAGTGTGTGTAGACTCTTGGCTAGTGGTCTCTCCTGACTTGGAAAATACATTTTGAATGCCATGCTTGCCTTACCATACTTGTATCAGTGGATCTAGCCCATAAGGTGTCTATTCCCACTATAAGGTCGGGAAGCTCCTCACTGCTTATGAACCTTCTCTCCTTCTCCTACTATTCAGTCTGATTTCTCAATTTTGCCTTTGATGTTCAGGACCCCCTAAAAACAAGACCAAATCTATTGCCACTGTGTCAATTCTGAGTCATAACAACCTTATAGGACAGAGTAGAAGTGCCTTATAGAGTTTACAGGGAGTGCCTGGTGGCCTCGAACTGCCAACCTTTCGGTTAGCGGATGTAGCCCTTAACTACTAAGCCACCAGGATCTCCATAGAATGTCACATGTAATAAATTCAGTTGTTTGGGGGGGGGTCTTTGCTGTAAGAGGAATCACAGGAAGCATCCAACTACTATGCCACCTTAGACCTGTCTCTTGTTGTGATGTAGTCTGATGTAGCCTAAGAAAACATGATTATAAGAACTCACACCACAGATGACACATTAATACAAAGGAGATGTGCTTTCAAAAACCTAAGTCCTGAGACTGGGGAAATGTCTGTGTCATGGCCAAAATCTCAGGGCTGGCAATGTGAAGAGCCAGCCAGACAAGTGCCATAGAAATATTGAGCCCAGAAACAGACTAGGGAAGTAAGAGCTGTGGACTGCTCATTCCACATCAGAGGGCAACTATGCCCCCAGTTCCTGACAACAAATGAGGCAACAAGCCTGAGAAAGACATGGATATAGCTACATCAAGGCACATGGGAGTAAAGGTAGCCCAGGAAGGCACCAAAGCAAGAGACAGCCACCAATGCTGACAAGGACACCTGAAGGAGACAACAGGCTGTTCATGGGTGTTTTAGTCAGCTAGTGCTGACTAAAGGAAAGTGTATTCTTACACAGTCCAGAAGGCTACATGTCCAAATTCAGGATGTCCACTCCAGGGGAAGGCTTTCCCACTTGTTGGCTCTCGAGGAAAGTCTGGTATTGCCATCAGTCTTTGTCCAGGGAGCATCTTGGCATGGGAACCTCAGGTATGAAGGACACTCTCTTCTCCTGATGCTACTTTCTTGATGGTGTGAGGTTCTCAGGTCTCTTCTTGCTTCCCTTTCCTTTTATCTCTTGCAGGATGAAAGGATTAAGGGTGGTACAAGCCATACTCCAGGGAATCTCCCTTTACAGTGGAGCACGGAGGTGATCCTATGAAGGGATTTACAGTCCCACCCTAATCCTTTAACATACAGCACAGGAAAATCACAAAATGGAGGACAAAATACTGAGAATCATGGCCCAGTCACATGGCTACACACATTTTGGGGGGACACAATTCAATCCATGACAACAGGACTCCCCCCATGTGGACCAGTGACTTGACCACTCAAAGCCTTTAACACTCTATGATAAGTCTCCAGGAACCCAGACACAACCCTAAATATGACTGCAGTTAATTTCCCAGAAGCCCAATAAAGATGAGGCTCAAAAGAAAAAATGAATTATAACAAATAAATAAAACCATATTTTATACACCTGGGCTTCTGGACTGAGAGGCATGCCCACTATAAAAATGCAGAAATCTAAGAAAATGACATAAAGCTATACTAAGAGGAAAGCATCAGAATGAGAGAATATGTATTTTATATACTTCAATGAGAAAAACTAATTATCTCAGAGATGTAAAGGATGGTCTGGCCAATACACAGATTCCACCAGAGAAGTAATCAAAAGAGAGAAGAATTGGTTATATACGTGGATGGAAATAGAAGAAGTACTACTTTTGTAGAACACAGCAGAGGTGAGGTGAGGACATGCCCTTTCTTATTTGAGTTGGGCAAAAACTGTAGCTCTGGATCACAACTTTGCTGATCAAACACTTTTCACATGGTTTCTGCAAACTCAAAGGAGCATGTGTATTACTGTCATCTGACCAATTGAATGAATCATCTCACCAGCATCTCAACTTCCATGACTTGGCTCCTCTCTTCACCCAGCCAAGACTTTTCTCTTGGCAAAAGATACTTACGGAGAAATTAGAAAACACCTTTGAAGTCAAACGGAGGAGACAAATAGCATTTTTTTCCTCTCTGAATCACTAATGATTAAATAAATGTTTATTCTCTTCCTCTATTCAATGAATCAAGGTTAAACAAGCAGAATTTAAATTCTCCCAGGTCCTTAATAATTTAAAACCACACACATTGAGACCCACACCATCTCAGTATATTACACCAATTTCTCTACCCTGGTCACAGGCCTCCTGTTTACCTTCAACCCAATTCCTGGCCTTACCAAAGGAGATTTCATATAAAATGTCCCTTCTAGCACTCCAGTCCCTTTTTTCTTCAACCATTTTTGTGATTGCACTCCACTTTCAAAAGGTATCAAGGAGATATAAAAAATATCTCAAAACAACACTAAATAAGTCAGCAGCAATTTCAAGACCACCCCCACTATTGTATATCAATCTTATAATCTCCATAAAAGGTCCACTGTTATCCCTCCTAGTGGATCCACATACTTCTATGTAGATATGGTTTCTGATCTCAGGAGTACCCTCAGCACAACTTAGCAACCTTACTTCATGCTCCTACATTGCTCCCTCCACCTTTTCCTTCACAATGCTCCCCAAGTCTCTTAACCATCTTGCCACCTGTTTTCTCAGCACAGAACTTGGTCCTAGTTCAGGAAGAAGATGGTGTCTTTCAGGTGTGAAATCTCCTTGTTCTCTGTCCTCTACTCACACAATCACTTCTCTCTGGATTCACACATACTTCCTAGTTGCTTCTTCTCCCTAAATGAAGAAGGACCCTCTCTCTACCCAAAGTTAATTTAGAGTCATGCCTGGGCCACATTCTTCTGTCACCTCAGACATAGAACTTTTCAAGTATTTCCTCTGTTTTCAGCCTCTAACTTTCAACTGACTTGTTTTTCTCCAAAAAAACAAATATGTCAACATTTCTTAAACCTTTAAAAAATAAAGGAATAATTCTTTCCCTTCATACAACTTTTTCTATGTCTCCATTTACACTTTGTTTTTTAATTGGAAGAGTACATTGCTATTTATGGCTATCAAAGCAATGCATTTATACTGCAGGCCAACTTTTAAGTTAGCTGGAATTAAAGACCATCTAATTTTCCCCAAATTAGGCAACAAGAACTCTCTGTAAGAAGTGGAGCTATTGGTTTACACTATTTTTATCACAAAAGAAGTATCTCTTCATTGTTAAAAATTTGACAAACCATTGGGCATTTACGATGTCCTGTCTTCTCTCATCATAAGCAATGCTTGTGAGAACATCTCTGCATAGTTTTATATACCACAATAAAGAACTGCCAGTTCAAAGGGTATGATCAGATATCTCCTCTGATTATACATTTTTAGATAGTACCCTGGTAACCTACTTTATGTAGACAGCACAGATTTCAGGTACAACAGTGTATAAACCCTTTATTGTTACTGTAGTAAATCACCACTAACTGTGGCTTAAAATAACACAAGTGTATTGTCTTACAGTTCTGGAGGTCAGAAATCTTAAAAATTAAGGTGTTGGTAGGCTTGTGAACTTCTGGAGGTTCTAGAGGAGAATAAACCCTTTACCATCAAGTCAATTTAATTCATAGTGACTTACAGAACAGAGTAGAACTGCCCTCATAGGGTTTCCAAGAAGCAGCTAGTAGATTCAAACCGGTGACCTTTTGGTTAGCAGCCTGACTCTTAATCACTGTGCCACCGTGGCTCCCTAGAAGCACTGGTCAAGAAACCAAAATACACATTGCATTGGGCAAATCTGCTGCAAAAGACCTCTTTAAAGTGCTGAAAATCAAGATATTGCCTTGAGACTAAGATGCACCTGACCCACACATGGTGTTTTCAGCCACCTTCTATGTATGTGAAATCAGGATGGTGCATAAGGAAGACCAAAGAATAATTGATGCCCTTGAATTGTAGTGTTGGAGAAGATTACTGGATATATCACAGATTACCAGAAGAATGAAAAGACCCATCTTGGAAGAAGTACAATCAGAATGCTTTTTAGAATCAAGTATGGTGAGATCATGGTCTCACATGCTTTGGACATGTCAGGAGGAATTGCTTCTCGTAGAAGGACATCATGCTTGGTGAAGAGGATCAGCAAAAAAAGAGGAAGACCCTTAATGAGATGGATTGATGCAGTGGCTTCAACAGTGAACTTAAGCACAACAGTGACTGTGAGGATGTCACAGGACTGGGACGTATTTTCTCCTGTTGTATACTCATGGTCAGAACCAACTTGGTGGTACCTAATAATAAACAACAGCAGAGGAGAGTACCTTTCCCAGTTCTACAGGCTTCTTACATTCTTGGACTTGTGGCCTCTTCCTCCATCTTCAGAGATAGTGATGTCTCATTTTGCTGACTTTTGCCATATCTCTGTCTGACCATAGCCAGGAAGGGTTCTTGGCTTTTAAGGACTTGTGTAATTACACTGACCCCACCAGGACAATCTTCCTATCTCATGGTACTTAACTAAATCACCTCTGCAAAGTCTCTTTCGTCCTGTATCACAACATATTCAAAGGTTTCTGGATTAGGATGCAGGTATCTTCAGAAGATTGTTGTTCTGTCTATATAAATGGTATGCTTTAAACCTTCAGTAACCAAATCCGTTGCCGCAACTCTTTACAACTGCGAGTATAATAAAATGTGTGGTAGTTAAGATTGTGTGTCAGCTTGAATGGTCATGGTTCTCCGTGTTAATATGTGACCACCCCAAGATGGGACCTGCTGTGAGTAGCCAATCCATTGAAAGGGAGTTTCCTTGAGCATGGGGCTGCATCCAAATATAAGTGGATGTCTGGATTTTGCCCTGTCGGGGTCCAGCAGCTGCTTCCTGTTCATCTGATGTTTAGTTCTTGGGAATTGAGCTAGCAGCTTACCTGCTGATTTGGGGATTCCTTAGTCTTTGTCACAACCTGTGAGAAACAATCCTGCTCTCTGACCTGCTGATGCTGGGCTCTCCAGCCTCTGTAGCTATGTGAATCAGGAGAAGCCTTTATCCTAATCCATGGACTTGGGACATTCCAGCCTCTGCAATTTTATGAGCTGTTTCCTTGATACAATTCTCTTTATCTATATATACACTTCACTGCTTTTTCTTCTTTAAAGAACCTAGCCTAAGACACAAATGTGAGTGTAATATAGTGGACGCATTTTATTACTATAAACTATCACATTGATGATCATATGTAGAATACTCATAAGACTAACACCAAAAAAGCCCTTTACCATCTATCCAAGCTATCGTCCCCAAAGTAAAACTGAGACACTATTAGAAACACAGGGAAGCCCTCAGATGTCTGAAACTAAAGGGAAACATTTAGATATTTAATGAAACTGTTAAAATTTTAACTGAATGTTCAACTTTTTTTTTTCATCTCTGTGTAGAGATCAGCAGTGATTCTAAACAGCTGCTGTTTCACATTGAAGCTCTTTGATTTTCTCGGTTTCCGTTCAGATTCTGAAAAATCATTGCAAACACAACCTAGATTGGTAAGCACAGTTGGAAGACTATGCAAATTAGTAATTGCAAATTGGTAATTTGCTTACCTGAACAACTTGAGTTAATTTCTACCAAGTAGTATTTCACATTGTGTACACTTGCACAACGGCCACAAACTAGATGTAGTTTTGTGTAAACTTTGCCAGTCCTTGATTGGTTATGTTTGATTTCTTTTATTATCTGAACAAACTAGTTTTGAACTGAGTCAGTCACCTTACTGAGAATATTTTTAACTAAACAAAGATTCAAACAACTTAATATAAGCTCTTTTTAAGTGGTTTCCCACTCCAATTGGTAAGTTTTGGGGGGGCATCATTACCAAGTAACTTGACACAAGTATAAAGTCTGGAAATCTTTTCAGATGACTTCTTCTAATGAAAGTCACTGATTTCATTTGATTATGAACTGTTTAAAAGATAAATTATATGTGATCACCTTTCTAACTATGAATATTTGTGAATTAGAATTCTTGGTGGTAGTTTCCAGCAAAGCTAAAAAAATTCTCTTAAAGGCAGAGGCTCTTGTTTCTTTCTTAAACTGTGTGAAATTGAGCTCAGTATATTTATCCTTGACTGATAACAAAAATGGGATGGGGGAGGTGTCTGACTCCTCCAACACCTCAAGGGATAAAGAAAACCAAGATGAACAGCCCAAGGCTGATTCCTATGAAGTAGAGGCCAGACACGCCTTCTCTCTCTGTTATCCTTACCAGTTCTGATACTAACCATCCCTCCCAGCATTCTCCACTTCTCTGCTGGGTTAGACAACTTATTGCAGTATCCACACAGAACTCACACACAATACTCATGATTATGGGGTTTATTCAGGAAGTAACTCCCAGCTGTGCTCACAGCCATGTCTCTCCTTGTCTGAGTGTCCAAAGGCACCCCTCAACTTTCTCTATCCATGGGCCAGAAGCCTATCACAACATCTCCTGTTGCCAGGTCTCTGCTGCCACCAATTCTCACCATCTTCAGATTGACAGTTTTCTCTCTCTTTCTCTCCTGCTTCTAGGAACTTCTCAGCACAGGGATCCTGGATCTAAAGGACATGTTGGCTCTTTATTCTTTTTCCTTGGTGGTTGTGACCTTCTCTCTCTTCCTCCTCTGGGGTGATTCATTTCCAACCCAGCAGGATGGCAAAACTAACCAATCTGTGTGGTGGGTCATAATTTCCTTATCACACAGTTCTGCCTAGTCACCTTAGTGGAAGTCAGAATACCATGAGGAGAAAGATCACACAAAGCAATCCATTATACCACACTGATCTTAAACACTTCCTTCTCACTGGGGAATATTTTGGTACATGGATTAAATGTACCACTGCTTACAGTATATAGGTTACTTCATTATGGCCATTTATGGCATTGACAGCAGTCTTCCACATACAGTAGTAATCCAAATTTTTATTTCAAAATACATTTATTTTAGTAGAAATGAATCAAAATAATATTTAATAATACATAGTATAAATATAAAAAAGTCATGAAGAGGCACACAAAACTCTGAAGTTTTGGGAAACACTGACACATAAATTTAATGCATTTGGCTGGTGTCTGGCATAGATGAATAGGGGACAATATTTACTATTTTTAAAACATTTTCACTTTTTTGGTGAAGTTCTATATTTACATTATTTAACTTACACTTTAAGATTCGTTCAACAAAGACATTTCTCGTCTCCACAATATGCCAGTTCCTGTGAATTTGAAGATGAAAATGAATGAAGTAGTCTCTGCTTTTAAGGAGTTAGCAATTTAGTTGTGCATAATATAATACACAACCACTACCAGCATATTTCACCATCTGTCTGTCAGTTTTTTGTACTGTGGCAGTTTGCGTGTTGCTGTGATGCTGGGGGCATCAAGTAGTTCAAACACCAGTAGGATCTGCCATGGTGATCAGGTTTCAGAAGCTCTTCCGAACTAAGGCAGACTAGGAAGGCCTAGTGATCCGCTTTTCAAAAACTAGCCTATGGATCACACACTATTGTTCAAGGCTTCAACTTGCTTACTTTGGATGCACCATCATGAGGGACTGATTTCTGTAGAAGACTCTCATGTTCAGAACAGTAGAGAGTCAGCAAAATTGAGGGGCTCCCTCAGTGATACAGGCTGACAGCATGGCAAGGGCAATCAAGCATACTAATCGTCATGAAGGTGGTACAGGAGTGGACCAAGTTTTGTCCTGATAGACACAGGGTCACCATGAATCAGAGCCAGCTTGAAGACAGCTAACAACAACCACAATCAACATAATATTTTATTTATGATCATGGAGCCATGTACAAAGCTATGTGGGTGTACAAGGGAAGATCCCTTCTGCTAGGCAGCATCAGGGAATTTTACACAGAGAAAAACATTTGAGCAGAAATGTAAAGCGAACATCAAACATTTCCATAGGCTCAGAAGGGCAAAACTTACAAAAGGGAACAGAGGAAGACAAGGCAGCAGAGGTTCTGAGAAATTTTGGGTGCTAAGCAAAGAAGTTTAGGTTGATACTGCAGTTTGCAGGGACTCGCTAATTAACTGTGTGCTAGAAAACAAGCAGGAGCAGTGTGGAGCAGGCATCTGAGTGGGACAAGACTAGAGGTCAGGAGGACAGCAGGGACCTGTGCAAAAGTGCAGGTGAGTGAGAGATGACATAGACCGAAGCCAGAGAGTTTGGGCAGATCGCAGCCACGTCCAGGTGGAAGAGTCTGCAGGACTTGGTGACGGACAGGATGTAGAGGGTAAAGGAATGAAATCCGGAGACCAGGTCTCCTTCTCTAACATCTACCAGATTTCTAGATGATCCTGCAGATCAGTCCTTTTTCAAACCGGACCAGCATCCTTTGCTGCCACATACTGACACTGTTATGCAAAATAACAGGAATCATATGGTTTCCAAATCAAGCAACTGTTGATTGCCTTGTCTTTGGAAATCAGTATTCCATTCACAATACTGCAAATGCCTGCTAATGAACATGACTTGAACAGATGTTACAATAATGTTTTGGGTAACTAGGGTGCTCTGTGAACAAGGTTAGAATCTTCCCATTACAATTTCCCAACACCACACACCTGGTATTTTTGTTTATTGAAACTATGATATCATTCACCACAAATCCTCCTTTATGGATAATGTAACATGAAATGCCAATCAAAGCAAAACATAATACACAATAAACATTGGCAAAACCAGTGTCTGAGGCAGCAGCTTTGCATATGGAGCACAGAATCAGGTTTTCTTCTTGGAACATGTGTCCAGTTCTTCCTTTGTTTAATAAATGAAATGTACAAAACAAAGTAAATAATGTTTATTAAGTATGAATTGTAAAGTGAAAATGCACTGGCTATGGTAAAAGAAATGATGATAACAAAAATGACCATAAGTTAGGTTTTCCCTGATTTCTGGAAAGTAGTATCGATCACTTGCCACCTGCGCATGTCCCCATCAAACACTCAAGACAAACCTGGGCAGTGCAGAGCCAGTCACCCAAAGACACACAGTTCTCCCATCCTCCGCTCTGCTTCTTCGTTACTTTGTCCTCTCTTAAGAAAGTCCTCTAGTAAACGGTGGACACGCTCAGTTGCTAATAGGAAAGTTGGCACTTTGAATCCACCCAGAGGTACCTGGGAAGAAAGATCTGGCATCCTGCTTCTGAGAAGTCAGCCACTGAAAACTCTATAGAGAACAATTGTACTCTGAAACACGAGGGATGGCCATGAGTTGGAGTCAACTTGATGGCAGCTGGTTTATTCATTGATGAGAATGCGAATAACGAACATTTATTGAGTGGTTACTATCAGCCAGATATGATTCTAACAGCTTTACATATATTACCTCCATTAATTCTGTTGACCAGCCTATGAGGCAAGTACTATATTACCCCCACGTTTCCCCTGAAGAAACCAAGGCGCAGATAGGCTTGCTTACTTGCCCAAAGACACATACCTTGAAGGTGGTTAAGGTCAGAGCTTTAAGTGGGAACAGCTCAGGGCCTAGAGTCACATTATGAAGTCACATGCAGAAAATCTACCACTTCCTTATGTTAGTGAAATGCAGCTATAAAACACAATTTAAAGGTAAGATTTCATTTACAGTGATGACCTCCCTGTTCCCTTCCCCCTAAAAAACCCTCCAAAAACTGGGTATTATTTTAACTTAGGACCCAAGAGAGTTTACCAATGAAAAGGGCAAAATGAAAATGGAGACTATTGAAATTGAGTCCATTGTCATTAAAATAAACAAAAATAGTATACATTCTTTATTTTTTTGTTCTTACCCCTGGAAGTCTTTATCACAAATTTACGAAGTTCTACAAAATATTACTTGATAAATTTAATTGAAATGAATACAACAGAGAAAACATTAATTTAAAATAATGTTAAAAAGAACTAAAAAAGACTCTGGAAACTGACTCCAACAATTATATGGATGTGATGGATTACAAACCAGAAGCAGCACTGTAGAGGCAAAAAGGAAAGTTTATTTAATAAATGGCACAAGTCTACAGCTGGGTAGCAGATGGACAAAATCCTTGGCTTTCTCGAACTGCAAAACATTACAGGTAGGTTAGGAAATTAAACAGTTAGGAAAAGAAACAGTTCTAAGATATGTGGATATTTTTAAAATTCATAAGCGCTCAATGGAACGTACCTTGTACATGTTAAAAGAAAAACAGTCATCAAGAAGTTATATTTGTGATAACCTAAGTGATAAACGCTCTCTGCTAATAACATGTAAAGAATCAAATTAAATATATTTATTAATGCCTGAATGTATATAGTTAAATTCAAAGTAGATGAATTAACAGTTTACCAGTGACAAACCAGAGACAAATCAACAAATAGGAAAAGTACTTATCTTTAATAACAGTGAAAGGAAGCATATTTAGAATAACTGAAGGTATTATTACTATAAATGAGAGCTCTCTTAATTGTCTTTGTAACTACAGCTCCTATCACACTGTGTAATTGGAGTTGTGAGAAAAGCTCAGTGTGAATTATGTAGAAACAGGCAAAGATTTACGGGTGTCCTGTCAGAGCAAAACTTGGGCTTTCTAATGGCTGGGCTCTTGCACGGCTGTGTAGCAAGAGAGGATAACTTGTAGCTTTTTGTCTGGTAGACAAGCAAATAATTTCTACCCAGTGGAAAGGATAACCCCAAAGATTACAGTTTATGACCTTCAGGATGTTAACCAGTTTGGGGGTTACCAAGTGATCTTATCCTAACGTTTCTCCAATAAACTGCTCATAAATCCCTGGTTCCTCAAATGCTCCTCAAGCAAGTTTTAACATATCATCAGTTTCCTTGCTAATTAATGAATAATTTAATGTAATCTTCAGTGTGTGTTCAGTTTATATTTATAAGGGAGTCGTGAGTTTACCCTTATGAAAGTTTGCTTTGGTCCTTTCAGAGGTTTTCCTGTGGAGATGTGCAAATGGACTCACTTGACCACCAATTAAACTGCCCTGCTTGGGAAGCATCCCCACAGTCTTCCCAAGCGCAGATGCCCCTCAGCTCAAGAGCAGTTCTCCAGACCGGTTGCCACGGATTGATTCCAATGCATGATGACTTCATGTGTGTCAGAGTAGAACAGTGTTCCATAGGATTTTCAATGGCTGATTTTCAGAAACAGATCTCCAGGCCTTTCTTCCACAGCACCCCAGGGTGGAACTGAACCTCCCATTTTTGGTTCACAGCTGAGGACATTAACTGTTTGCACCACTCCAGGCCTCCAGACTGATTCTCTAGTAGTGGTTAAAGTTTTAACAGTGCTGCCTTTGTTTTCTTCCTACTGATTTTGTGGTTTTGTTTTGTTACTGATTCACCATGGCTGGTCAGTTATTCCCCACTATTTAGCAGCGATGACTGGAACTGGTGACATGGTCTGACAATCTGGGCATCTCTGATAGGTTAGTGATGGAGATTTGCTTTCCGTTAGAAGGCTGATGACAGAGAATCTGGCTTGTTAGTCTGTTAGTTGTCTGTCTGTATCTTAGCGAACTCAGTTTAATGAACGATGTCCCTGGGAATGAACTCTTTGAGATGAGGGGAGGTGAGTCTTTTGTTTGTTTTGTTCTGTTTTTGTTTGTTTGCTTTTGATTGGTGGCTAAAGTTAGAGAACTGAAGCTGTAAGCTCTCTATGCATTTTTGGTTCTCTGTGTGAGTTAGTTCGGTGCAGGAGTTGAAACATTGTCCTGTACCCAGAGGTTAATTATTAGTTACCTCTCTTAAGTTGAAGGACTGCTGTTCTGAGTGTATTCTCAGGATAAGTGTTTAAATAAGTAAAATATTCTCATGATTCATCCAACCCACCTACTGCTGTTGAGTTGGGTCCACGGAAAATACAAAAACTGCCTCTTTAACAGTTTAGACATGCTTAACTTTTAAGGAAAGAAATCATCTTACTAAAACTGCTAGCTTAGAAACATCTTAAAAATCCAAGCTTATATAATAAAGATAAATCTTTGGTCTAATCAGATTTTAGTTGAAGGAAGGAAATAAACATATATTTATGTCTTTCCTCTAATTCATCAGTACTAAGACAATATAAGCACACATTTTATCTTTTTCTAAGATCTAAGTTTCTTTTCCTCATGAAGAAATTAGTTGACTTAAACTTCCTAAATTATTTATATTGATTTACTTATCAAATAAGCTAGATCACTCCTACATAATGACCAATTTTATTATAAATATATGTTCATGTTCAACAAAATTGACTCATAAATTTCATCTAATGTTTTTTACAATAGTAATTACATTTAATAGCATGTTTCAGTTTACCAATAATTTCCAAGAGCCTTGGGGAACTTTAAAACTTGCATTAATATTAAGTCTAATTAATCAGTAATCTTTCAATACCTGCTCGACGGCACTTGGCTGGCTTGGCTTCAATACCTGCATACTTTCTACATAAGACTCAGTGCTGAAATACTGATGACTAAGTATGATTTTAAGTTCATATGCTTTTGCTCTTTGTTTTTCTAGGTGACAGAGCAATCGCACCTCTGGGCCATTTTAGGGAAAGCACTTGTTTTTGCCACTTTAAGAAGGCGTAAAAGGGGTGTGTGTGGCTGTACAAAGCTGTGTTCTATCCCTGAGCTTTGCTAGTTGGCTGAAATGGTGGTGCACCACACACAGTTCTCAATTACCTGCCTCCGTGTTTTCTATCTGAACTGCAAATTGATGACTTCGGTTTAAATTCATAGCTAATGTGTGTTGTTAAAACTGCTCCAGGAGCAATACCCAAATCAACCAAACCCACTGCCATCGAGTCGATTTGGACTCATAGTGACCCTTTAGGACAGAGTAGAACTGCCCCACAGACTTTCTAAAGAATGCATTTTGAACGGGCGACCTTTTGGCTAGCAGCTCTAGCGATTAACCACTACGTCACCAGGCTTTGCACACTAGGGGCCACAGTGAGAGGAAAGTATAACAGTGCGTGCAAGATAATGGAAGAGGTTTTGTTTTCAAGAAAATAAAGAGGAATTTTGTCCTAAAGCGAAGTAGCCTTTTTTCCCCAGAATATGCAAGTGTATGATGAAAGACAAAATTTGAGTAACTAGCAAGCTATCAAGTTGTTGGGGCAGTTGGGAAAAGTGGGGTTTATTTGCTTTTGGTTGTAATATCTTAGTCTGAAAAGAAATTGTAAAATGTAATACATTTTAACAAAGTTTGCGTATGTTTGACTTCTACACAAAATAGCTGTTTAAAAGAGAGTGGGCACCATGAAACATTTACCTCAGTGGACCGTATTAATCTACAACTAGAACTTGGGCTTTCTCTCTGCTAAATGACAAACTGGTTTTGGAGCTCTTACCAAAGGATAATAGATGGTTACTCTTGACCTTTTGAGTAAACTGCCCGTATAACAGAGTTTATACCTTACCGGGATAATTTTGTCTGTATTTTGTTAGCTGTATCATTTCTTCTTTTTTTTTTTTTTTTTAATTTAATATGACTGAGTGAAAATGTACATTCCCATATAAATTTACATGCCCACCTATATGCAGCTTCCACTGCTCTCCCTGCCCAGTGACTGCACACTGTTCCTCTCTGCTCCATACATGTCTCATCCTCCCAATATGAAAAATGAAATAAACTAGGAAGATTGCTGAGCTGAGAGAGAGGTAGGATTTCTAACTATCATGCCATTTTCTTCCACATTTATTTTAAAATACTTTAGCTTCAGACTGATTAGAAAGTAACCGAGTAGGACTTCTCAGCTGTCTTCATGAAGTGTTCAAATCTTCTGATTTTTCTTTTGTTTTTGTTTCCCCAAATTAATCCTTACAATTAAAATAAAAAGCAAAACCAGGTTGTCTTCTATACCTAAAACTACTTTTGAAATTTCCCAGAGGGCCCTTGGAAATCACATGGATTTGTCCTTTCATCACATAGAAGAAGAAATGTTAGAAGTCATTAGTTTTACTTGGTATACCTTATATTACTTTATTAACTTAACCTATTGGAAGAGCTGCCTGAGGAGAAAAAAGAAGTCCAAACTGGAGGAGCTGGTTAACTCTCTTCTCCAGGTTCATTTTATATAGGTAAAATGTCATTAATATAAATATTTCAAAATCTGTAAGTGTTGTGGGAAGGTGTTAAAACCAAAACTAAACCCACTACCATTGAGTCAATTCCAACTCACTGAGATTTATAAATGCCCTGTTTATAATATGTTCCTGTTTTCAGTGGAAGGATTGATTAAACTTTTATGAAATAGTTACATACTGAACCCAAGAGAGAATATTACCTTCCTCTATTCTCATACTACTGGTGACTGTAATAAATTAATGACAGTTTCAATATCAAGCAAGTACCTGCTTCCATCAGATGCCTGTGTGAGGGCTCTGCTATTTGCTAGAAGTTGTATTTTCAGGAAAGGACTATGAAGGGTCCTTGAAGCTATTCATACTTACCTTCTGAGTACTCTGCCCAGATTGTCCTTACCAGGGCAATTTTTCTGTATTTCCACTTCAAAGAGTAGACTCTTAAATACAGGCTCTTCAGCTGACATTGTTTTGACAATGTTCAGACTATGCCAGAGAACTGAATTGACTAGTTCTTTCTAGCATAATGACTCTGTGTATTCTTCCTTCTTTTGATGTTTCCTAAGTTGCTTAACATTTTCCCAGTAGAATCCTTCACTATTGCACCTCTAGGCATGGATTTTTTTTCTGCAGTTCTTTTAGCTTGAGAAATGTAGAGTGTGTTCTTTCCTTTTGGTTTCTATCCCCAGCTCTTTGTGTATGTCATGACAGTACTTTGTCTTCTTGAGCAGCCCTTTCAAATCTTCTGTTCACTTCTTTTACTTCATCATTCCTTCCTTTTGCTTTAGCGACTCAACATTCAAGAGGAAGTTTCTTCTGATATCTGGTTTCATCTTTTCTTTCTTTCATGTCTTTTTAATGACCTCTTTCTTCACGGATGGTATCTTTCCACAACCTGTCTGGTCTTCCATAATTAGTGTTCACCACATCAAATCTGTTCATGAGATGGTGTCTAACCTCAGGTGGGATGTATTCAGGGTCATACTTGGGCTCCTGTGGACTTGTTCTAATTTTTTCGGTTTCAGTTTGAGCTTGCATATGAGCAATCGATGGTCTGTTCTGCAATCAGCACCTGTTCTTGTTCTGACTGCTGATATTGAGCATTTCCATCATTTCTTTCCACAGACATCTGTCTTGTCTGTCAGTTTGTCATGCTGTGGGGTCTTGCACATTGCTGTGATGCTGGAAGCGATGCCACCAGTATTCAGAGGGCTTACTTTATAGGTGGATCCAACCCCTGTAAAGCCCTCCCGGGAAAACTGGCTTACAGATTCCACTTTACAGGTGGCAGAGAAGGTCCCTTTCTGTCAGACTAAGGGCCTTATTTGGTTTAGTGGCAGAATTCGTACCTTGCATGCCAGAGACCAAGTTTAAACTTCTGGTCAATGTTCCACACATCTGTCACTGATGGATTGTGTGTTGCTATGATGCTGAACAGATTTCAGTAGAGCTCTCACACTCAGATGGAATAGGGAGAAAGGCATAGTGATGTATTTCTGAAAACCAGACAGTGAAAAGTCCATGGATCCCAACAGCCTAATCCCCAGCACATCGTGAGGATGATGTAGAACAGAGCAGCATTTTGTGCCGTTGGGTGTTGAGTTGTTGTGAATTGGGGTTCTGTTTAATGAGAGCTAGAAAACGAAATAGTTATAGATACTGCAGGTGACATCTGGTTGTGCAGATTATTCAGTGCTGCTAACAGAAATACCACAAGTGGATGGCTTTAACAAAGAAAAATTTATTCTTGCACAGTCTAGGTAGCTAGAAGTCCAAATTCAGGGTGCTGTATCCAGAGAAAGGCCTTCTCCCTTTGTTGGTTCTAGGGGGAGATGCCTGTTGTCCATCTACCCTGGTCTAGGACCCTGTCAGTACAGGAACCTGGGGGCCAAAGGACACGTTATTCCCCTGTCTATGAGATCTCTATGTGTCTCTCTTTTATATCTCAAAATAGATAGGGTTAGGACACAATCAAATCTTGAAGGGTGATTCCTGCCTCATTAACATCACTGCTGCTAATCCCATCTCATTAACATCAGAGATGGGACTTACAACATGTAAAAAAATTACATCAGATGACAAAATGGTGAGCAGTCACACTGGGAATCACGGCCTATCCAAGTCAATACACATATTAGAGGGAGAAGTATACAATTCAGTCCGAGGCAAGGATGCATAGAGTGTTTTGTGCTTTATTTCATAACCTCATGCTAGAAGAACAGGTGAAAAAACAATCCGAGGTTCCTTAAGAAAATTTCCAGACAAATTCCTGTGGCTTAGTTGCTCAGTATTGTATGGTTCGAGATTAGCAGACCAAACTCAGCTTGGCCTAATGGTTAATTAATATTCTTCCATGCTTACATAAATAATAAAGTCAAATCAA
This sequence comes from Heterohyrax brucei, assembly GCA_028571685.1. Lineage (NCBI taxonomy): Eukaryota > Metazoa > Chordata > Mammalia > Hyracoidea > Procaviidae > Heterohyrax > Heterohyrax brucei. The sequence continues at coordinate 15,413,608 of CM053142.1, read as the reverse complement.
ACGAGACTAGCCTTCTTTTTGTGATCATGAAGAATGTTTAGAGTTTCGATTGCAGCAGGGGAGACTAACAGAAAAAATGTGCAAAACTTGGAAATAGGCAAAAGAGATTTCTGAGTGTTCTTTGTACAGTGCTGGGTTTGCCTCTCTGATTGACTTTCTATTGACTGGGCTATTTCACAATTCTTTAAAGGTTAACCAAAAAAGGTGTGATAGAGATGCAATAGTTTCTGCTTTGTGGAAAAGGTAAACTCAGAAACTACTTGGTTTATTGTGCTGTAGGATGTTAGCCTTTTTTTTTTTTTTATCTAAGCCAACAACCTTATCATAACAATCCTTTACTGACTTGTCTATAAATGCCCACCTCCACAAGTGCTCTTTGAATCTGCATTAACAACTTACTGGCTCTGCCATTAAGTCATGAATTGGTTTAAATTTTTTTTTATTATGATTGAATGAAAATGTACATTCCCATATAAATTTGCATGCCCACCTATATGCAGCACCCATTGCTCTCCCTGCCCAGTGACAGCACACTCCTCCTCTCCACTCCATATAGGTCTTATGTCCCCAACAATCTCCTATCCCCTCCTGTCCACCCACTTGTCCACCTCCAGTAAGAGGTCAGCAGGACAACATCCTATAGATTAGAAGCATAGAACCATTAAGTGCACCCATGATATTGTCACTCTGTGTCACCAAGTCCCATCCATTCCTGTGCAAAGAGTTGACCTCCGTTAGAGACTCCTATGATAAGAACTTAACAGATTCATGCATAGAAGAAAAGACTCTTTGATGGCTGCAAGGGTGAAGAGGGAGGAAAGGTGCAGGGTGGACAGTTTAGTTAGACAGTTGATAGAAATTTGGTTGGGAGAAATCTGTGACAGTACACATTAGAAAGAAGGTCAATATTAACTGGACTTCAGCATAACATGATTATGCCTCCCATCTTAATTAACCCAATATTGGAAGGACAGAGTAGCTAGAGCAGGGGGCAGGGACCATGCTCTCAGGAGAAATTGAGGCCAATTGACACAACTAGCATTTTGCTAAGAGAGCCTTCTGCACTCCATATTGGTGGGTGGCATCTGGGGTCTTAAAAGCTGCCAAGAGGCCATCTGAGAGTATAGCAAATTGTCCCAACTCAGCAGGAATGGAGGATCACCAAGGACCAAAACGACATAGGGGAAAGAGAACCCAGAAGACAGAGAGACCCATATGAGTGGGTGACTGTGTCGACTTGTAACCAGAAGAACCGGATGGTGCCCGGCCAGCACCAGTGATAGCCGTGATGGAGCTCACAAAGTTGAGTCTCACTGGCAACACAAGAATAAAAAGAGGTACACCCTGAAATCTCCACTAAAAGACCACATCTGATGGGCCAGGGGCCTCGGAGTTTCCCTGGGATCATGGCCTCTGGACCTGATGCTGCCCCTGTCCATAAATCACAATGGATAAAATTTTTGATGTGTTTATTTTACATTAGCATGAAGTTATGACTGTATCTATTTTAACAGAAGTTAAAAGAATGTTAGTTGAATAAATACAGGGCCATATAGATGAAGGTCCAGTGAATGCAACTTTAAAGGCAATGAAAAGTAATCCAGGTTCCATCCAGAGAGCAGCTCCCCTAGCATGGAACTATAGCCATCCAAAGGCAGGGCACCTTTTTCTTTGCACAGGATGTGTCTGTATGGCTGCCTTGTAAATACATCTGTCTGCCAAAGTAAAGCATTTGTTTCTTAAACTATAAACCCAATAAAAATGTGACAGCAAAAAGTCAAAAACAGAGAATGGTGATAGTTGTAGAATGTGAAGAGCATCATTAATGTTACTGAACTGTATATGTGAAAAATGTTGACATGGCAAACATTATGTTATATATTTTTGCCACAATTAAAAAAAAACAATTCACAGAGGGAGGCACTGTGTGAAAACTAGTACAAACGTATTATGGGTAACCTAGAAATATTTTTAGTATGTGGAAATAAGTCTGTTAATACATAATACAACATGTCATAATTTTAATTACTCCAGGGTATTACACTCCAAGAAGATAAACTCTACCCTTTCCACCTCCAAAAATGAAAATGTGTAAGCAAACAATAGCAACACTGTCAAAAAACCCCAAGCTGGTTGCTTTCAAATTGATTCCACTCCTAATAACCCGTAGGCATCAGAGTAGAACCTGTGCACCACAAGGTTTTCTCGGCTGTGAACTTTCAGAAGCAGGTTTCCAGGCCTTTCTTCTGAGGTGCGTCGGGGTAGGCTTGTATCACGAGGCTTTACAGATCATAGTCAAGCACTTAACTGTCCGCGCCACCTAAGGACTGCAATGTGTACATAAGAAACCACCACCAACAACAAAAAGAAACCCCATGCTGTTGAACTAAGTTTGACTCACTGCAACACATTGTTGCTGTGTGCCGTGATGTCGATTCTCCCTCGTAACCTTGTAACAACCCTGTGGACTGAGCAGAGCTGCCCCACAGTGTGGTTTTCAAGGAAGAGCTGTTGGATTTGAACTACTGACCTTTGGCTAGCAGCCTCAGCTCTTAACTGCTGTCCCACCAGGGCTCCAGCAACATGTGTAGAACACCAAAAAAAAACTGCAAACACTATGCATAGTTACACAATGAACTATGTCAATACATGAGTGAGAGTGTTTCTGTAAACCAATACAGAGGAATTAAAAAATATAAACTGCCTGACAGCAGGATTATATCGTCCCAGAATTTGTGTAGCACCTTGCCCATGGGAGGCATGGTGCTCATTAAAAGTCTGATAACAGAACAAACTTGTAGAGGAGTTGTACAGAACAAACTTGTACATTTTATTTTAAATAAAGTAAAATTTATTTAGCTATTCATCCACTGATGGGCAACTAGATTATTTCTACCCTTTTGCTGTTGCAAACAGTGCTACAGTGAACATGGGTACACATGTATCTATTCTTGAGAGGGCTCTTATTTCTCTACGATATATCCCAAGGATTAAGATTGCTGGATGGTGGTTGTTGTTACGTGTCATCAAGTCAGTTGTGACTCATAGAAACTCGATGGACAACAGAGGAAACACTGCCCAGTCCTGAGCCATGCCCCAAATTGTTGTTCTGCTTGTGCCCATTGTCGCAGCTGCTGTGTCATATATCTTGTTGAAGGTCTTCCTCTCTTTTACCAACTGTCTGCTTTACCAAGCATGATGTCCTTCTCCGGAGGAGTTTGTTCTGTTATCACACTTTACCAGTGAACAGACTTACTACAGTTTTGTAGAATCAGTTTATATATTTAAAGATTATGTTTCAGTGAGGTTGGAAAGGATTGAAGGTCTTGGGTGTCAGCTTTCAGAGTTTAAACTTCACACTGGGGTGATAAGCAGCAGAATGTTTTTTAAGAAGGAAAGCAATATGTTGAAAGCAGTATTTGAGGAAGTAGTTATGATTGTTTAGATAAAGGTTAATTTAATGACATACAAAGACAGCTCTTGTATTCCTATCTTAGAAGTTGGTAGATGATTAGAAGCTGAAATATTCCCCATTTATATGATTAGCACACTTGGCTGCCAGCTGAAAGGCAGAGGGTTCGAGTGCTCCCAGAGGCATCTTGGAAGAAGGGCCTGGTAATCTGCCTCTGAATAATCAACTCTGATGCCCAGGGGTCACCATGAGTTGGAATCAACCGAAAGACAACCTGTTATTGGTTTTACACATGATAGAGGAGAGTTTGAAATGATATGATTAGGAAGAGCATAATATTTTTTTCTTTGAAGTTGCTTAGACTCTGATTAATTTGGTGATGATATTCTTAATTAAAAAAAAAAAATCTTAATTGACCTGGTTCTGTCCATGTAAAAACATCTTGAATTTCCACGGGTTTACCACTAGAGGGCAACGTAATCATATCTGCGCGTCATCTCCAAGGCCCGCAGCTCTAAGGGTAGCTCTTGGATCAGCAGCATCCACACCATCAGAGTGCTCGCTAGAAAGCAGAATCTGGGGCCCCATTGAAACTTACAGAACCAGCACCTGAATTTGAACAAAATCAGTGTTAGAATCAATAACTGCATGCACTTGAACGTTTCAGAAGCAATGCTGGGCTCACAGATCTCTCCTACCTTTTGTTACTACCAGTAGTGAGGTTTTGCTATTCATTTCAGAGGTTAGGCCTCAATAGGATACCCTGGCAGTATAGGAGGTAAGAGCTTCAGCTGCTAAACAAGATCAGCAGGTCAAATTTGCCAAGGGCTCCTTGGAAACCCTATGGGACAGTTCTACTCTGTACTTCAGGGTCGCTATTAGTCAGAATCAACTTGTGGCAATGAGTTTGCTTTTTTTGTTGTTTTTCAGGCCTCAACAGCCCATTTGCTGTCTTTTTCTCTCCTCTTTGCTCCTCTACATGTTTGCTATTTTACTGTTGTCATTGTCAGTTGTTTAGCTTTTATCCTGCAACTGGGTTGTAAAACAAACCAAGCAAAAGCCACAGCTGCTCAGCTAGTTCCTAGTGTGTGCAGTTCTTAAGGCTAACACACGAACAGCTGTTTCCACACTCTCGCATTTCTGTGAGATAAGTAAATAAATTTTGTTTTTGATTTACAAAAGCAGAGAGGACAGCTGCTTTCTTAAAGCGTATTTAGCACTGGGACCACAGTTCTTCAAATCAGTCTGTCTGGAAAACCAAACAGCAGGAATGGCCTTCATCAAAGCCCTGGTAGGTCATTCTGTCTCCGGGCAGGGCTGGATCATGGAGGGCATGCACCTCCCATGGAAAAGGCTCAGGGTGTCCTTGCAATTGTTTCTCTCCATGAGAACACAGGCCAGTTTGGAGCCATCAGGTAACTCTTGGCTCCATGCATGTCTTTCACACTGATGTGGACTCACTAGCCCATGTCTTCATTTCTCAGCATTCAGACTGCTCTCCAGGAGTGAGCCTTCGGTTTACCCTAAGTACGGGGAGACACTGTGTGGTTTCCAGGCAGGAGAGGTGTGTGCCAGGGTTGTATCCTTTCACTGTATCTATTCAATCTGGATACTGAGCATATAGTCTGAGAAGCTGGGCTATATGAAGAAGAAGAGGGCATCAGGATTGTAAGATGACTCATTAACAACCTGCATAATGCAGATGACACAACTCTGCTTGCTGAAAGAGAAGATGACTTGAAGAACTTACTGATTAGGATCGTAGACTATAGCTTTCAGTATGGATTGCACCTCAACATAAAACAAAAATCTTCACAATTAGACCAATCAGCAACATCATGGTGAAGAGAGAAAAGAGCGAAGTTGTCTATGATTTCATTTTACTTGATTCCACAATCAACACCCACAGGGAGGAGTGAAGAACTCAGATGAGCATTGCAGTAGACAAATCTGCTGCAAAGGACCTCTTTATAATGTTAAAAAGTAGAAAATGTCACCTTGAAGACTAAGGTGTGCCTGACCCAAGTCATGGTGTTTTTAGTTCCCTTATATACATGAAAAGTTGGCCAATGAATAAGGAAGATGAAACAAGAACTGATGCCTTTGAATTATGATGCTGGTTGGCTTGGCACACCGTGAACTGCCAAAAGAACAAGTGTGTCTTGGAAGAAGTGAACTAGAAAATTTCTTAGAAGCAAGAATGGCAAGGTTTCATCTCACAGATTTTGGACCTGTACCAGGAAGGACCAGTTTCTGGGGAAGGGCATTATGCTTGGTAAGACAGAGGGCCAGAAAGATTGAGAGTGGCTGCAACAACGGGCTCAAGCGAAACGGTCTCCTGCCACCTGATACCACTCAACCAATATGCAGAGACAGGGACTAAATCCCTTAAGAGTGCTTTATTCAGATCACCAGCGATCTGAAAAACTGAAGGCTTAATACTCTAAAAACCATCTCCTAACAGCTCAGCTCAGCCCAGAGGGTTTCATAGGAGGGTTTAGAGAAGTGGAGGATAGGTTCCAGCTGTGAGGGAGAGTGGTGTAGCTCTCCAGGTCGGCTGCGATGATTATCCAGGCAGTGCTCTGTAAACTGGCATCATCCTGTCTGGGCATCGATCAAGAATAGCTTCAGGGCAGGGAAAAACAATCTTAAAATCTTTCTGAGTGCTGGTCAGAAGGGAGGTTAGCAATTAGAATTTTTCTACAGCTATTGACCCTAGCAACAACAAGCATGAGCATGAGGCAGTGTTGTTTTCTATTGTAGACAGGGTAGCTATGAGTTGAAACTGACTTTACAACATCTAACAAGAGTAGGGAGACAGGATGAACACAGAAAGTCTTCCAGGGTTGAAAACAACCCATTCCCAGCATAGCAACTGCAGCCTTGACTCCTATCTTCAATTAGAGCTCGACTATGTTCTAAAACTCCAAAGTGACAATTCTCAAATTTCCCTGTGCATTAGAATCACCTGGAGGGCTTGTTAAAATGCAGGTTCCTAGGTCCCACCCTCACAGTCTCGTTTAGTAGGTTTGAGGTGGGGCTGAGAACTTGGCATTTCTACCAAGTTCCCAGGTGGTGCTCTAACTTGGGGACCATGTGCTGAACACCATTAAGATGTTCTAAAGCATCCTAAAGGAACCCTGGTGGTACAACAGCTAAGCCCTTGGTTGATAACTCAAATGTTGGGACTTCAAATCCACCCCGTGGCCTTGAGGGAGAAAAACTGAGCAATCTGCTCTCATAAAAATTACAGCCTAGAAAACTCTATGTGGTGGTTCACCTCCTCATGTGGCTCAACTTAAAGATAACAAAAGCAGCAGAATGCCTGGCCTAAATACTGCTGCAGTAAGTAGCAAGGTGCTGTTGCCGGTCTGTGGAAGTTCTGCATACGTCATTACTGTTGTTAAGTGCCCTCTGGTTGGTTCCGATCACAGCATTCTGTGTATACCAGAAGGAAACGAGGCCTAGTCCTGCACCGTTCCCACAATCTGTTATAAGGAGCTGGATACAGTAGTCAGCTTTTTCGTTTGTTTTTCTTCCTCATTTGAAAGCCCATTTTAAGTTGTGACACACTTGGCTGCTAACGAAAGGTTGGACATTTGGGTTCACCCGTAGACACCTTGGAAAAAGGGCCCGATGATCTGTTTCCAAAAATAAAAAAGTCAGTCCTACAAAGCACAGTTCTACTCATACACAGGGTTGCTAGGAGTCAGGATCGACTCACTGGCAACTGGCTTTTGATTTTTACCCAAATATACATTAAAATATGACCTAATTTAAGCTACCCTCTCTAGGAAACCCTGGTGGTGTAGAGGTTAGGTGCTGTGTCTGCTAACCTTATGGTCAGCTGTTCGAATCCTCCAGACACTCGTTGGAAACTATGGAGCAGTTCCACTCTGTCCTACGGGTTTTTTGTGAGTGGGAATTGACTGTACTGCAGTGGGTTTGGAAACCCTGCTGCGGAGTGGGTTAAGTGCTATGTCTGCTAACCAAAAGTTCGGCGGTTCAAATCTGCCAGGCGCTCCTTGGAAACTCTATGGGGTAGTTTTACTCTAACCTTTAGGGTCCCTGTGATTTGGACCCGACTAAACGGCCGTGTGTTTGGTTTTTCGGTTTTGCAATGGGTTTGGTTTCGTTTGGGGTCACTTGGGGGCAGGATTCCTTTCTGAATTTCAGCCTAGTTTCTCAAGCAAACCCACCTGCTGCTGAAGAACCGTCTCTTGCCTACACCTGCATTACCCTCAAGGTGGGACTGCGGAGCTGCCGTAAAAAAGATGGGAAAATCTCCATGCAACCTGTATCCAGCAGAGTGCCAAGTGCATCTTAGCGCCAGCCTAAAGAATATAAATGTGTCAGATTACCTCATGTCCGAGTTACATAGGGCTGCCGTAACACAAATGCTGCAAGTGGGTGGCTTTAAGAAATAGGTATTTATTTTTTCACAGTTTTAGTGGCTAAAAGTCCAAATCTGTGGGTCTTTCTGTTTTCTTTATCTAAATAGTAGCTTATTGTGTTTTAGGGGAGAGTTTATGCAGCAAATGAGGCTTCACTTTAACAGTTTAGTACAAATTATTCCACGGCATTGGTTAGTTTTTACAACGTTGTCAGAATTCTCATTTCCTTTCTGTTTGTTCTGTTTCCATTGACCTACCTTCCGTTTTGCACCTTGCCTTCTAAATGAATAATTTCTTTTGCAAGAATCAGGACAAATCTGGCTCCTACGAGGCAGAGGTTAAGGGTGTCTCAAATGTCCACTTTCAAAAACTACTGTACCATTTCATTACCTTGTACATTGCCCCCTCTGTCTCCCTCCAGGACTCTCTCTCCTGTTTTTGGTTCCATGGTTCACTGTAGCATCTCATGGACCTCAAGGAAACGGCTCGCTCAGTTGTGGAGGCTGGCAAGTGCCAAATGTGTGGGTCAGGAGTAAGCAGGCTTCTTGCACCCTGTGGCTGCAAGGGCTGATGAACCCAAACTGGTGGGTCAGACCACAGGCTGCTGGTTCATGCGGCTGCAAAAGACAGATGAGCCCGCGTTCTGCAGGTAACAGCATGCCACTGGCTCAAGGAAGTCCCAAGAACTAGAGGTCAGACAGACAGTGGTGAACCAAACCCAGGATCCAGATGAGGAGAGAGCCCCACCAGAGACTCATGAAGATTACAGTCTAGAAAAACCTATGAAGCAATTCTAGTCACATATGTAGTGTGCATGCAGGTCACACCCCAGGGAAGAGTGGCACTTGTGTCACATCCTCCTGCAAAGCTATGACTCAAAATATACCCTACTGTAATCTTGCCTATATAAAGGCTAGGATTTACAACACGTGAAACAGAAACTAACCACATCAGATCACAAAACGGAGAACGACAATAGCAAACCCAAACCAAACCCACGGCCATCGAGTCCACTCTGATTCATAGCAACCCTATAGGGCAGAGTAGAACAGCCCCACTGGGTTTCCAAGAAGTGCCTGGTGTATTCAGACTGCCAGCCTTTTGGTTAGCAGATGTAGCATTTAACCACGATGGCACCAGGGTTTCCATACAACACAGGAAATAATGGTCTAGCCGAGCTCACACATAATACCTTCACAGCCTCCATATATATTATTGGAATAGTTTCTGTCATTGTGTGTGAGTCACAAAGACCATGGCTAGAAGAGCCATGTTAAGTAACTCATCATACATACTTTTCCATCTTTTCTTTTGGTAGATGTTGACTGGTCTCGTGCAGTTAGTTGTTTAAGAGAGCACATTATTCATGGGTGATATTGTTCATTTTACAAGCCAATCTATTAGCTGGCTGAAAGGTGACCTACAGAAATAGCTTCAAATCCATGTTTAAACATTTTCATAGGATGGTGTTCCCTGGGGTTCCTCTAATTTTTATTGGGCCAGTAAGTCTGGCCTCTCTCTCTCTCTCTCTCTCGTTTTTTTTAGGAATTTGAGTTTCGTTCTATATCTTTTTCCCATTCTATCTGGGACTTCTCTTATGTTTCTGGTCAGAATGATTGGTAGTAGCAGCCGGGCACTATCTAATTGTTCTGGTCCAAAGTCTGGGATTCATGTGGGCTATTCGTCCTGTGGATTAGCTGTTTTCTTTGAATATTTGACTACCTTCATCCTTTTTTGCTTCATACAAATACAGACCAATAATTGTATCTTAGATGGCTGCTCAAAAGCTTGTAAGACCCTAGATGCTACTCATCGATCTAGGATGTAAAATGTTATCTTAATGAACTCCAAGTGACTAAGCTGTCTTCCAAGACTATGGTCCCAAGCTTTGTAGCCCAGTAAAATAATTCCACTAGTTGTTTGGATATATCTATGAAGGCTCTAAACTGTGTCCCCTATGTGATTTGTCATATACGTGGATATGTATGCAGCTTGCACAAATATGTATATAGCATACCTGTAGATTCAACCATTCATGCACAGGTGTTTTACTCACGCATCCCTTTCTATACACATATGTGCATCTAGATCTGTCCATGTAACTGCCTACATATTTTGGGGTGTTTTTACTGTTGTAAAATCACATACGTTATTGCATTTACCAAAATTGTTCGTATTTCTTGTGTCTTTCTTAGTGTCTTTATTTCCGTTGGTCAGGTTGTGCTGACTTCACCCATATTTGGTCCTGTCCTTCCCATCACCCAAAGTGACAAGTGTATACTATCTAGAAAGTGATTATCCCTCCCATCCCTGGTAATTATCAAGAAGTTTGCTTTCTGTGTGTAAGTCTACTACTGATTTTTTCGTAACAGTAGGACTATACAATGTTTGCCTTTTTGTGGTTGACTTATTTCACTCAGCCTGATGTCCTCCAAATTCATCCACATTGTGAGATGTTTCATGGATTCATCATCACCCTTCATTGTTGTGTGGCACTTTGTACCGTGCCACAGTTTGTTTACCCATTCGCCCACTGAAGGGCTCTTAGGTTGCGTCCATCTTTTCGCTATTGTGAATAATACTGCCGTGAGCACACGTGCATGTCTACTCTAGTCACTGCTCTTGTATCTCTAGTAACATACCAGGGGGTGGGATTACTGGATTGTAAGGCATTTCTAATTATAGCTTTTTGAGGAAACGTCGTACAGTTTTCATACTGGCTGTACCATTTTACAATTCCATCAGCAGTGTAAAATGTTCCAATCCCCATCTCCTTGATCTTGCCAATATTATAAAATATATATTGTGCTTTAGGTGAAAATTTGCAGTCCGAATCAATTTGCCATAGAATCTCCATGCACACACCACTGTGCAACACTACGTGTCCCCCCTTTATAGCACTCTCCACCCTATACTCCTATATCCATTCAACCAACTCCTATGCCCCTCCACTCTCATCTCACCTCTGGACAAGAGCTGCTCAGAGACCCTCATGTATATATTTAAGCTAAAAAGCACATTCTTCATCAGCATCACTCCAATCTTTGGAGAGCTAGCTTCAGTACCAGTTTCAGTAGCGGGCTAACAGAGTTCAGGGGGCATGTCCTCAGGGGACCCTCCTGTCTGACAGACAACCAAGTGTGGTCTTTTAATAGAGTTCTAGTTCTGTGTGCACCTTTTTCTCCTGCTACATCAGGAACCTTACACTGTGTTCCCTGTCACGGCAGTCATTGGTGGTGGCTGGGCATCATCTCTGGACATATGGCACCTTCTTTCTGCTGGTCTCAAATTTTCCTCATGTTTTTGATGTCCTTTATCTCAGCTGTAGGTGGATTGGGACCGGTCGATGTTACTTAAATGGCTACTTGCTATGTTTTAAGACCCCAGATGCTACTCATCAAAGTGGGGTACAGAACCTTTTCTTAAAAAAAAAAACAACTTAGCTATGCTGATTAGCCTAAATACCCCCTGAAACCGTGGACCCCAGATCCCCATCCCGGCTACTACGTCCTTCAAAATGTTGGATTATATTTAGAAAACCTTTTAGCTTTTGGTGTAGTCCAGAATTTTTTTTTTTTTTTTTTTTAATCCTTGCTATTTTTGCAGGGGTGAGATGGTATCTCATTGTAATTTTGATCTGTATCTCTCTAATGGCTAATGACTGTTCAAATCCACCACACACTCCTTGGAAACTCTATGGGGCAGTTCTACTCTTTTCTATAGGATTATTATCAGTTGGATTTGATTCTATGGCAATGATTTGGGTTGTTTTGTTTGTTCATTTGTTTGGTTAGGTTTATTCCTAGGTATTTTATCATTTAGGGGCTATTTCAAATGGTATTTTTCTTTCGAATTTGCTTTTCAGAATTCTTGTTACTGCATAGGAACCTAACTGATTTTTGTGTGTTGATGGCAAAGGATATTTTCCCTGCATAATTATTGTGTGGGAGATATCTTCTGTCTATACAGTTAGGTAGACTCACATGATGTTCAAACCCTTTCCTTTTCCTGGAAGAAGATAGGAACCTTACTCCTATACACTTTTAAAGGATCGTGGCATTTCAGAGTTATACTTGCTTTTCTTCTTGGGCCCACTAAGAAATAATCACCCAGGACTGTAACAGTTCCTTTCATTGTCACCACTGAGAATGAGTTTCATCACTTGATGGATGCTACTATGACAAGTCTCAATTCACCTCTCCAAGAAAGTTACTTGAGGATAATGTCCAAAATTTATACTTTAATTACAGTGTATTTTCCTGATTACAAAAATGACACATGCTCACTGTATCAAAAACTGTAAAGGGTCTGCGACTTACCCTTCTTGCAAGCCAATGCATTAGCTTACCACAAACTTATGAATGCTGGTAGAATACATAAGACTCCTTGGTCAGAGACGAAGGACTATGTTACTCACAGCAATAGCAGCAGCTAGAGTATCAGCATTTGCACAGGCTTCTTGGCCTCAGTTCCCACATAGCGGTGCAAAGAAGGCTGTATGATACTAGTATATGCAGTAGGTTGCATTACAGGAAAGAGCTTGCGAGCTTAGGCAACTTTAGTCCTTTAGTAGTGGAAAATATGCCTTCTTGACCTTTGTCCAGAAGGGATACATTATCTCTTTTATATTGGACATGTTCTTTATTTCGGAGGGACACAGCATCCTCCCCAGAGGTTTATTATACAAACACTTTTATAGAGTGTTCAGAACAAAGATAGCGTCTGTCTCTTTTTGAAGAAGCATAGGAGATTCACGGACAATTGTCTTCCAATCCATCAGAGAAAATAAACACTGATAACAGAAAAAATTATTGTAATCCTTTTCTTAGAGATGAACACTATTAATGTTTTGGTGTATAGCCTTAGAGATATTTTTCTATACCATACTGTTTCTATGCCTTTCTCTCCCACAATATACATTGACTATTTTTCCACATCATTAAATTGTTCTTCTATATAGCATAATATTTAATAATTTTACAGTAGTCTATTACATGGACATACCACAAGGTGTTCATCAGCTCTTTGTATCAGGCATTTAGTTTGTTTCCATTTTTATGTATATCTCTTTATATTATTTCTTCAAGTTAGGAATATATCCTAAGGCTGAGAATATTTTGTGTTTTTATGCATACACGTGTATGTGTATGTATATATTATATATATATAATTTCTTAAAAAAAAAGAAAAAGAACCAAACCCACTGCCCTCAAGTCAATTTCAACTCACAGCGACACTATGAGACAGAGTAGAACTGTCTCATATGGTTTCCAAGGAACACCTGGTGGATTTGAACTGCTGTCCTCTTGAATTAACAGCCATAACTCCTAACCACTGGGCAACCACAGTTTCCACAATTTCTTTAGGCTGAGCATATTTAAAGAGTATTCCGAATCTGTAAAGAAAATGTGTTTTCATATTTCTATTCAACAAATCTTTATTTGGGGTGAATATGTCCTCTGCCTCTAGGTATTCTAGAAAAAAACACATACAGGCAAAAGAATCGCTTTTTATTACATACTCTGTCAAATATGTAACATAAAAACTCACTGTCATCAAGTAGACTCTGATTCATGGCAACACTACAGGATTTCCAAGGCTGTAAATCTTTACAAAAGTAGATTTCCCCATCTTTCTTCCACACAGCAGCTGGTGGGTTCAAACAACTGATTTTTTGGTTAGCAACCAAGTGCCTTAACCACCAAGCCACGTAGGGTAACAACAAGAAGGCAATTTGTAACAGAAAGTATAACACAGCCAGAGCTGATTCCTGGGTCATTAAATTTCACTGGTAAGTCAAGGCCCAAAAGATGTATCAATGACTTAACAGTTCACAAGGGTTTTTAGGCAGACCTGAAAAACACTGGGAGAAATATATATGTATGTATTTGGCAAAGGTCCTAAGTTCCACTTAGTGAATTTGTTTCATAAAATTTTGAAAAAAATCCAGAATTAAATTGTTCTTGTTGCATAATGAACGCTACGCTCAACACATACCAACAGTTTCTGTAAGGATTTAACCACTGTTGCCAGCGCACTCCAGACGTGGTGGTCCAAATCACCACGGAAAGCTTCAGGATGGTATTAATTGTTAACAAGACATTATTAAAGACTATTGTGGGGAACTGTGGGTGTGGGTGACACATATGTCCCAAAATATTGTAGAAGGCAAGAATTCTTCCTTCCCTTGAAGCACAGGTAACTCTCACAGAGAAACTGTAAGTGATACATTCAAATTTGAGGTCAGGAGCTAGGTCTTATGCCTCAGTACTCTGCATGCAAAAACTGAATTCTAAAGTAAAAAAAAAAAAAAAATTTAAATATTGGGTTAAGTAAGGTCTTTCCACTATGGAACTTCTCAGAGACTTTAATAAGATAACATAGATGGAGTACTTCCAACACTGAATGCAGCCTGTCCTAAAATTCTGATATAAAAAAATAATAATGAGACCATCTTTGTCAGCTTAAAGAGCAAAAATTTAGAGTCTATGTATCGTGTGTGTTGGCAGGATGGAGTTTCGGGTATATACTTTAGAGATGTGGAGTCCTAAAACTGGAGATGAGTTCTAAGTGATCCGCAATCCTAAAATTATTCAAATGTTCTACTACCAAAAAAAAAAATGGTTTTTTTTTTTTTTTTTTTTTTTTTTAATGTAACAGAAGAATGCCTGAGGCTTCCCTGGAAACCCTAGTAGTGTAGTGGTTAAGTGCTACTGCTGCTGACCAAAAGGTCAGCAGCAGTTTAAATCCACCAGGTGCTCCTTGGAAACTCGATGGGACAGTTCTACCCTATTCCACAGGGTTGCTATGGAATCAACTCGATGATAACAAGTTCTTTCTGTCTTCCTTTCTTTTTTTTTAACGCTCTTCCAATCGTTTTGTTGTATTGAAGCTCAACCTTCCCCAAACTGTAATCTTCTCCTTCATGTTGAAAATGAATAAGGGTATAAACATATTAAAAAAAGAAAGGAAGAAAACAAAATTTAAAAAACCCAAACCCATTGCTGTTGAGTGGATTTTGACCCAGGTAACCCTATAGGACAGAGCAGAAATGTGCCATACAGTTTCCAAGGAGCACCTGATTGATTCTAACTGCCAGCCCTTTGGTTAACATATTCAGCTGTCTACAAATAACAAAGCTGTTTTATACCTGATTTAGATAGTGTAAAATTCTATTTACTCTAGTGGGGTTCATTTTATATGTAGGTTTAGTCCTTTTCTGAAGTGATCCTCCTTTGCTCCCTCCCTCTTCCATCTTCCGTCTCTTCCTGCCCTTTCCTTCCCTCCCTCCTCCCTCTCCCCCTCCTCCCCACCTCCCTACTTCTCCTCGTTCCTTGCCTCCCCAGCTCCCCACCGCCCTCCCTTCCCTGACCATAGGCCCTCTCCCTCCCCTGTGAAATACTACCACCAATGCAAAGATACACACAACCCAGTGAGCCCTTAGAAACACCCACACAGCTTCCCTTGGAGGCATATTTTACTCAGCCTGACAAGCCTCCCACAATAGGCTGAGCCCTGGAATGCAAAGGACTAAAACAAAAACTTCGGGTGAAAGGATCACATAAACTCAGATTCTTTCAGCTGTAAGAGACAGTATGACAACTGTCTGCTGTCTTTAGAAAAGTGTCCTGTTAAAAAAATGATAATAATAACCCAATGTGTCACTTCATAGTATGGTTGCTGTTGTCATGTTATGTGCCATCAAGAAAAAAGTAGAAAATTCTGCACGAGGGTGGATGTGTTTTATTAACAAATACCTGAAGATCTAACCTAAGGATAATATTCTAGTAATTCACAATTCCACTAAAAGTGAAGTCTAAATTACACAGAGACCTAGACAAAAGACAAAGAATTCCCTGGTACAGGCACCAGTGAAATAACTAGAAATGTTGAAATCCCGTAACAGAAGTGTTCAGGCGGGCCCTTCTGCCTTTTCGCAAATGGAAATGAATACCTGTCCACCCCTTGGGTATTCAGGGCTAACTAGGTGATATTTTGGTGCACAGAATGAGGAAATGGCACCTATTAAATGGAGCTGGTTTGCTGTTGAGATAGAGTGTATTTTCCAGAGATGTGTACAATAATTTTTCCATTGCATATGCTCTTCTGCAATGTGACCTCACTATGTTCCCTCATCAAGGGGTGGAGGCTTTGTCTAGGGTCTTAGAAGCCCGCGAGTGGCCATCTAGGGTACTCCACTGGTCTCACCACTTGGGAGCAAGGAAGAATGAAGAAAATCAAAGATACAGGAGCAAGATATGTCTAAAGGACTAACGGACCACATCTATAATGGCCTCTACCAGAACGAGTCCAGTAGATGGTGCCTGGATAATCACCACTCACTCCTTTGAAAGGGATCAGAACAGAGGATCAAAGACAGAACTGGAGAAAAAAAATAGAACAAAATTCTAGCTCAAAGATAAAAACCAGACTTGCTGGCCTTACAGTGAGTGGGGAAACCCTCAGAGAATAGCCCCCTCTTTCAGCTCAATAATGAAGTCACTCCTAGTTTCACCCTTCAGCCAAAGATTGGACAGGCCCACAAAACAAAATGACACTAAAAGAGCATGCCAGCCCAGGGAAAAGGACAGGAAGGCAGCAGAGGACAGGAAAGCTGGTAATAGGAAACCCAAGTTTGAGACAGAAGAGTGTTTACATGTTGTGGAGTTGTTAACTGATGTCATAAAACAATATGTGTATTAACCGTTTAATGAGAACGTGGTTTGTTCCGTAAAACTTCATCTAAAGTATAACACAAAAATAAGAATTAAAAAAAAATTCCAATTTCCTCTCACCCTATCCTTCAAAAAAGTGATAAAGGCTCTATCTCCTAGCTTTGAATCTGGGTGAGCCATAACTGTTTTGAACAACAGAGTAAGGCAAAAGTAACACAGTGTGACTTCTAAGGCTGGGTCACAAAGGGCAATGCAGCCCATGTGGTTGAAACCCGAGGCTCCGTATAAGAAGTCTGGCTACACTGAGGCTGCCGTGTTGTGAGGAAGCCTGGAGAGCTGTCTGCAGAAAGCCATGTGTAGGAACTCTAGCTGGCACTCCCAATTTTCAAGTCATCCTGGACCGGAAACCAAACATGTGAATTTGTGATGTGATTTTATACATCAGCTTGGCCAGTCAATGATTCCTCACTGTTTAACCAAAGACTAGTTTAATTGCTGTTATGCAGTAGTCACATAAGATTAAATAAATTAACGTTTAGTAAAGCAGATTACTTTCCATCAAATATAATTATCTTACATCTAATGTAATTACTTTCCACAATGTAATCTAATGTAATATAATCAACCAGTCATCTGAAAGCTTTAATAGGGAGTGTCCCTAGCATATGTTCTGCCCTTAGACTGTAAGTAGATATTTTGGCAGTACTCTGTATTACTGTCCCTGACCCTGACCTACAAAACTTGGAACATAGGCCTGCAGGAGTCAGCAGCCTGTCATCTGATGTATGGTTGTCTTAGGCTGGGTTTTCTAGGGAAGCAAAACCAGTAACACGTGTAGGTACAAGGAAAGATTTATAATATATAGATAGATAGATAGATACAAATATAGGAAACAGCTCATGTAATCACAGAAGCTGAATGTCCCAAGCTCTGGCACAAGCCTCGCGTGGCCATGGAAGCTGAGGAACCCAAGGTCAGCAAGTCAGAGACCAGAGTTCTGGATCACTGGTTGTGTAGGTCAGTGGATCCCAAGCTGGTGGCGAGACGAAGTGACAGAGGCTGGCAAAACCAGGATCGGCAGGTCAGGGAGCAGGACTCTCAAGTGCCGACTGTAAGGACTGATGAGTCCAACAGCTGCTAGCTCAAGTCCTGGAACCAGACACTGGAAAAAGAGAGCAGGAGCTCCTGGCCACGTGAGCGACCAGCCGCCGCAGTGAAAAGTCACGAGATGAGAGCCGAGGGGCAGGGAGCCACCGCAAACCCCGCCCTGCCACTTAATACTGCAGCCAAATATGTAGTAGCCAAGTTGACATAATCATGACCACCACAACGGTTTTAGATTTGTCAGTCCCCCAAATGTGTGAGAATTTCCTTAAGTGAATACGTAAATCTCTCTCTCTCTGTATATATGCACTCACACACACATAGCTGGTTTTGTTTATCTAGATAACCCCAAGATGAAGCGTTAGATGATTCCGTCTCATAGCTGAGGTTCCAGACATTGTGGAGCAGAAGCAAGCCATCCTCCCTTTACCCAACTAGAATACTTGACCCACAGTATCCACGAGTATATGCAAGCCTTCCGAATTTAGGGGTAATTTGTTGGACAGTAATAGTAGCCAAGGAGCAGAGGAAACGGAGGTGCCTCTGTCTGGAAAGGTATTGCCATGACCTCTGAGTTTCAAAGGGTAGAGCCATGGCCTCTGGTATTTCTAAGAGTGGAGTTGCCAGTCAGATGGACTAGAAGAATGATGCTCCCATAGCAAGGGAGCAGAGTCACTGTCCCGGTAGGCCTGGAAGGTAGCACTGAAGCCCAGGACCAAGGAGCCTCCACTCAGAAACTCCAGAGTATGACAAATGTCTAGAGTCTAAGGGGAAAGGCTATTGTCTGAATGGTCTCAGAGAACACAAGATTATTTTCAAAACATTGAGGGCAAATGTAATATGTTCTGCTGACTTGCTTGGTACCTGCAATGCCTTCTTTCCCTCCAGTTTTTCCCATTTGTAGTAGAAAATGCCTAGCTTGTGCCTGTTCTGCCATTGTACCTTGGAAGCAGGTAACTTTGTATTTTAGACTTCACAGATGAAGAGGGATTTTTGGATTTTGGATTTGGAGTTGATTTAACACTTTTGCTTGATACGGTGGGGTGAATTGTAGCAAAGATATGAATTGGGGAGGGGGCAAAGAGTGAAATGTTATGGATTGAATTGTGTCCCTCCCAAATATGCGTTTAACTTGGTCAGACCATGATTCCCAGTACTGTGTGGTTCTCCCCCATTTTGCAAGTGTAATTTAAACTAGCGAGGATTAAGGTGGGATTGTAACATCCTTCCTAAGGTTACATCCCTGATCCAATATGGAGGGAGTTTCCCTGGAGTATGGCCTGAATCACCTTTTATCTTACAAGAGATAAAGGGAAAAGAAGCAAGCAGAGATTAGGGACCTCATGCTACCAAGAAAGCAGTGCCAGAAAAAGGGGATATCATTGGGACCTGGGGTATCTACACTGAGAGGCTCCTGTTCCAGTGGAAGGTGGACGATAAGGACCTTCCTCCAGAGACCCCAAAAAGAGAAAGTCTTCGGCTGGAACTGACACCCTGAATTTGGATTTTAGCTTACTTTACTGTAAGAACGTTCATTTCTCTTTGTTAAAGCCATCCACTTGTGGCATTTCTGTTACAGCAGCACTACTTTACTAAGATAATGTTGGATAGTTGGAAGATCTGAGTGTGGATGGCATTAGAGCTTATCTCTTACCTCTGATTAACAGTCTGGCCTTTGGAGAAGTTGGACTTGGTGTTGAGACCTAAATTTGTCACTTACCAGCAATGCACTCGAGCAAGTTATTTTACATCTCTTTGCTTTCAGTATTTATCTGTAAAGTAAGGATAATATTGTTTTAGGGTTATCGTGAAGAGTGCTGGCACACTATCTGCATATAGTAAGTGCTTAATAAATGTTATAATCAATTATTTATTATAATCTTTAGAGAAAAGGCTGAGATGTGACTCTCAATTTTCCCCCAAAAGCTTTCTGAGGTTTCTGCCCTTTAAATTCTTGGAGAAAGGTGTCAGAATAACCTGTAGCCTGCTAGTTCTTCAACAGAATTATTTCAAGGAATTGATTTCTGTGATTATGGATAGCTCTTAAACATAAAACTAGCATTGTCAGCAGTGAACGTTGCAAGGTAAGTAGAAACTTAGCATTCAACGTGCTTAAGTTACAGTCACAATAGTAGTTACAAGCAGATTTATGCGCTAAGAGCTTTCTGGGGTCTAGCAGGAGACATTTTCTGGCCTTAAAAAACTCTTTGCTGCCCCATATTTACAGTGGACATTATTTGGGACCCCTCAGATTTCTTTATATTATTCAGACATATTAAAAAGTACCATGTAATACAAGTGGAGAACCCACAAAATATTTTAAAGTGTAAATTTAATTTTCTGGATAGTTTTTAGGCTGAAAGTCTGCCATCTAGTGGCAAGAATTATTAGTGTCAACCACCCTCCCCCCCCCAAAGTTGCCACTGAGTTGATTCCAACTGATAGAGACCCAAAAGGACAGAGTAGAACTGCCCCCATAGAGTTTCCAAGGAATGCCTGGTGGATTTGAACTGGTGACCTTTTGGTTAGCAGGCAGAACACTTAACCACTACACCACAAGGACTCCATAATTAATCAGGCTTAAGTGCAAGAGAAAAAAAGACTAATGTTTGTCAGGTGGCTCTCTGTCTGACACCTGAGGAAAACTGTAGTTCTGTTAGCAGGCTGAAAGGAGAATGGTGGTGGGCAGGCAGCTAACAATTTCTGCCACAGTTGGGAACAAGTTAGGGAACAAAGCATTCAGACATTTTCCTCTTTGTGGAGGATTTTTTTAAGTCCTTCCACGAAGTTTTCCTTTGCCATCCCATAAACTTTCCTTGAACATTAGTAGTGCCACTCACTAATTGAAAGTCACAATGCCTTGTACTACAAAGTTTCTACATAAGTCTTATCTCACAAATAAGATGATAAGATCTTGTAGAACTAGGGCATATCTTAAACTACTTTATTTTTAAATGAGAAAAACAATATCATGCACTCTAAAAGTATCTCATTGGTGAAATACTCATTACCGGTCAGTAAAACAGTTGTAAGCCGTATCATTCCAAGTGAACCCAGAAAGAATAGACTGTATGTCTTCTCCTCAATTCAGAACTCTCATTCCTAATCATCTCAGCATGACTCAGGGAGGATGAAGACTTGGAGTGAGCCAGTCACAGTCACAGGCTTCACAGGGCTGGGAGAGACCTGTGCTATGGATTGGATTGTGTCCTAACAAAATAAATATTGGAAACCTGGCCTCCTATACTTATAAATGGAGTCCCTGCATGGCGCCGTTAATGCACTTAACTGCTAACCAAGAGGTTGAAGTTTTGAGTCACTCAGAGGTGCCTCAGAAGAAATGCCTGAATCTACTTCCAAAAAATCAGACATTGAAGATCCTATGGAACACAGTTTTACTGTGACATGCATGGGACTGTCATGAGTTGGAGCTGTCTCGATGACACTGGTTGGCATATCTACAAATATGATCCTGTTTAGAAACACAGTGTTCATTGTCGTGTTGATAAGGCAATAATAGCCAAGTAGGCGAGTTCCAATTTAATTGCTTCTGAATTATGAAAAGATCAGAATGGATGGAGACACATACAGAGAGGTAAGAAGGACAGATGGCAGAGACAAATGCACCTATTAGGATCGTTTGCAGCTACTAGAAGCTGAATTAGATGAACAAGGATCTCCCCATAGAGCTCAGGCTTCTAACCTTCTGAACTGTGAGAAAATGCATTTTGTTCTTTAAAGCCACCCCCTTGTGGTATCTGTGTTACGGCAACATTAGGTAACTAAGACACCTGGATGTTTTTGTTCTTTAAGGTCTGACTATAGTTTTAGAAAATGAATGCCAATACAAAGTTATAAAAATTGTAATATATTTAGAATTTGGTATTCCACAAATTAGCACTTTTAATTGATACCTACAACATTGAATAGCTGTATTTTTACCCCATTTGGAGAGAATGTTACAATTCTGAAGCTGAAGCCTTTTCTGAGCCTAATAGCATCCTTGATTCCCTGCAATGAGCCCCACATACACATTCACTCAGTCACCCCTGGCTAAGGATTGGGGATCAGTCTGTAAAAACAATGGGGGTAATAAATCATAATGAATTCCTACCAAAGAGACAAAGTAGGACAGAGGTGGTGGAAATGTTTGCCTGGACAGGCCAGATGGAAACAACTTCTTTAATTCTCAGGGAACTTACAAATGATGGAATACTTCTTGGGCTTCTTTCCAGTTCTGTAAACTCTCACAGTCCCACTCACTGGACTCTTCCTCTGCCTTGGTTGTGCTTTGTCCAGATATCTGTATCACCGACTCGACGGCACTTGGCTTTTTATAGTATCAGATGACTAAGACAGAATTTGGTAGCAAGAGTGGGGTACTGCTCTAATTAATACCTAAAATGCGGAAGCTTTTTTTTCTGAAACTGTGAATGGATGGAAGAAGGTACCCAGGAGAACTGCTAGCACCTGAGAGGACAGCAGATGGTGAGAAAAGCAGCAGCAGTAGTGAACTGGCAGCAGCAGAACCAGAAACCAACCCACAGAGCGAGAATGCTAAATGCCTGTGCACAGGAGGCTTCCTAGCAGAGTGTAGTGCCTTGGGGCAGTTGAATAGGTAGAGGTAGGCTTGCTGATCCATGAAACAAGGCAGCTGAGTGCCTGTGTGAAGGAGGCTACTTGATGGAGTGGGGTGCCTCCAGGCACTTGAATCGGTGGAGCTATGGAGCTGTGGAACACTCGCCCCTGCAGGGCAGATGTGGGCTTGAGGTCCAGGCCATGAGACCATGGGAAGCAGAAGCTGATGAGACAAGGTTGATGAGAGGCTGAGCTGCCTCAGTCTCAGAAGGTATGGCCATGGAAGGGTGGAGCCAGGGTTTTCTGTGTTTGTGGGAGTGGAATTGCCACTCAGTTGGGCTTAGGGTACACCTAAAGCCGAGGGGGCAGAGTTTCTGTCCAAGTGTGCCTGGAGGGCAGAGCTGAAGCCCAGGTGCCTCCACTCAGAATCTGGAGAGTTTGGACAATACCTAGAGCCTGATGGGAAGGATTATGAAATGTCTCAGAGTTTGGATTAACGTTTTTGAAGCCGTGAAGGCTAATGTAATGTGTTCTGATAATCTGCTTTGCCTTTCCCTGCAATTTCTCCATTTGTAATGAAAATATGTACTTTGTGCCTGCCTGTTATATCACTGTATTCTGAGAGGATAACGTGCTCTGGATTTCACAGCTGAGGAGACATTTTGGGATTTGGGATTTGAGATTGTTGCTATGAATGAAGACTGTTGCTATGCTACAAATGAAAACTGCTGCTATGCTATGAATGACTGTATTTTGTATGTTCTAATGATAGGATTTTTGGGGTGCCAAAGGGTGGGATGTCATGGATTGAATTGTGTCCCCCTAAAAGTGTATGTGTTGATTTGACTCGGCTATGAGTCCCAGGATGGTGCCATTCCTCCCATGTGTTGTGAATCCTGCTTCTGTAATGTTGATGATGGAGAATGGGCTACAGTTGTGTCAGTGAGGGAGGATTCAAGCTCCAAGCTTGTGGGATATAAGGGAGAGAAGTGAGCACAGGAAGCATGCCCCCAAGGAAGCAGCGCTGAGAGCAGAGCATGTCCTTTGGACCCAAGGTTCCTGTCCCAAGATGCTCTCACTGGATTTGGACTCAGCCTACCGGACTGTGATAGATTCTCTTACTGAATGGACTTGTAACTTGAATGGATTTGCAGCTTACCAGACTGTGACAATAAAGTTTTTCTTCATGAAGACTTCCAGTTATGATATTTTCTGTTGGAGCAGTACTGGTGACTAAGACAACCGTCTTTAAGGTTTTGCTTGTATTTCTTTTTTGCAATTAGGCCTGACTACCCTATTTAATATTACTACTTTCCCTGAACACACAAGTCCAAGTGTCCCTTACCTTGCTCCATCTTTCTTTTTCCCAAAGCGCTATTACCTTTTTACATATTGGATTGTGTCCCCTTTTGAACTCCTAACCCCTGTACACGTGAACTGGCCATTGTTTGAAATAGGGTATGTAACTTAAATCAACATGAGATCATACCAGGGTAGGATGGGTAATGCCATGTGAGTGGTGTCTTTATAATATGAGAAGAGACACGGAGTGAAAGCAGCCATGTAAACATGGAGACAGAGATAGGAGTGAGGCATCTACAAGCCAAGGAACATCAAGGATTTCCAGGTACCACCAGAAGTTAGAGACAAAAGAGAATCTTCCCCCTAGAGTTTTCAGAGAAATCATGGACCTGCTGACAACTTGATTTCAAATTTCTGACTCCTAGAACTGTGAGAAAGGGAATTGCCTGTTTGGAAGCTACTCAGTCTGTGATGCACTGTTACAGCAGCCGTATGAAAATAATACAGCTTCTGATATACCCTGCTGGAGCCCTGGTGCTACAATGGTTAAGAGCTTAGACTGCTAACCAAAAGCTCCATAGTTCAAATCTACCAGCCACTCCTTGGAAGCCCTATGGGCCAGTTGTATCCTGTCCTATAGGACTGCTATGAGTCAGAGTGAATATGACAGCATCAACTTATATACTATATTACCTACTTATGTTTATTACATATTGTTTATCTTCCCCATAAGGGCCATGATCTTTGTGTCTTGGTTCGTGATCCACTCCTAAATGCTAAGGACACTGTCTGGTCCCAAATACATTCTTCTTGATGTTAGAGCTGGGGAGATCTAAAAATGCCCAATCTGGAAAGCATGGTGTTGTGGTGTGCTGAGTCACTTTCATATGGCCTGTTTCTCCATGGTCTTGTAACTCCTACCAAATCAATGGGTGGGACTAGGCAAAGGTGCTTGCGGCCTGCCAAGGGGCTTTGATAGCTTGTTAATAATGTAAATAAAGTACATGGCACATGAACCCTAAAGAAGGAACTGGTGAGTTTTGTCATCCTGCTAGGCTTAAAATAGACCACTCCAGAAGCAAGCAGGGGTCACTTCACCACCACCAAGAAAGAGGAGACAGGAATGGAGTGTACCCTTTGGGCACAGGATCCAGATGGAGGTAACAGAGAATGAGAGCTGTAACACTGGGCATAGTACAAGACAGTGGAAAGGAATACTAGCAAAGTGGTGGCAGCAGAATCAGCAGATCAGCAGAAGACAGTGCAGTGGGTTTCCCGGCACATGAGCAAGGTGGTTATGGAAGGCTTTCCGACCTACAAATGAGAAAGCTGAGAGTCTTCAGGCATTAAGGCTTCCCGGAGGAGTGGGATGCCTCTGGGCATTTACTGGAGGAGCTAGGCTTTGTAACACTGCCTGCTTGGCCCAGAGGCAAGCCCCAAAAGCTGCCTGCAGGCACAGTCAAGGAGCTGTCCAGACCAAAGAACTGTATTCTGAATCATTCCTGATCTTGAACTGTAACCTGTTCCTTCTCTAATAAACCCCATAAGTGTATAATCTGCAAGTTCTGTGTAGTCACTACAAAAAAATATCAACACCAAAAGAAAAGTGGAGCATGTCAGGCAAAGGACTGCTGGTGTCCAAATTGAGAAAAAGGCTGGAGAGCGGAGGTGGCTAAGATCTGTCCCTCATAGGGATCAGTCAGCCCTGGGCTGTTGCTCTTGGTTCTTTTTCCTTCCTCTTGTAAAGGCAGAAAAGGCCAGATGTCCCCGTACCACTTCTTACAGGTGGGATTTTTCCCACAGAAGTAACTAAACAATAATCCAGAGAGAAAGGTGTTTCTCTGCTCTGAGTTGTTTACAGTTCCCAGTGTCCTTCCCTGCGTTTGTCCAAAGCAACTTGATCTGAGGCAGGGTGGTAGGTAAGTGGCCACCTGCTGCTTTTGCTTGTGAACTGTGGATTTGGGACTGATTCTTTTTTCAGAAAGGAGAAATAAACAGTTGATGCTGAAGACGAATCAGGCATTCAGAGCCTCTCAAGTATTTGCCACATATCTATGAGATGCTAGAAATCATGCTGGCCACTTAAGGATTTACAGAAACAACAGGACACTGACTCTGGAGGAAATTACAGTCTCCTGGCGGGCCAGACATGAACATTGATACTTTTACTAGAAAGCCAAACTTTTTGCCATAGAGTCAACTCCAACTCACAGCAACCTTACGGGAGAAAGTAGAACTACCCCACGAGGTTTCCAAGGCTGTAATCTTTATGGAAGCGGATTGCCACATGTGTCTACCACAGAACAGCTGGTGGGTTTGAAGCCAAGCCCTTAACCACTGGGCCACAAAATAACACTAAAAGAATGTGCTGCGGAGTACACAACATAGGCAGGGAACTTACCCAGCTGGGAGTGAGGGGGTTGTTTCCTGGTGAGGAGGGCTGGCAGTGTAAAGGCCCTGAGATGGGAACACGCCTGGCAGGCGGGGAGTTTGAGGACTGGCAAGGAGACCAGGGTGGGACTTTTCCTGGGACTTCAGGCTGGCAGTGCGAAGGAGCAGCGTGCCGGGTGGAGAAGACAGCATGAAAGAGGCACGGGGTACTTCGCCTTTTAAGAGAGCAAAGTAGGAACTATTAAGAATCAAACACTTTTGTTCATCCAAAGACTTTATTAATAGAATTAAAAGAACACCCACAGAATGGGAAAAACTATTTGGCAACTCTATGTCAGATCGACGCCTGATCTCCATAATCTATAAGATACTACAAAATATCAATAAGAAGAAAATAAACTATCCAATTAAGCGATGGGCAAAGGAGATGGACAGACACTTCACTAAAGAGGAGATCCAGGCAGCCAAAAACACATGCGGACGTGTTCACAATCTTTAGTTATTAAAGAAATTCAAATCAAGACAACAATGAGATACTATGTCACCCCAGCAAGATTGGCCATGATCCAGAAAACACAAAACAACAAATGCTGGAGAGGCTGTGGAGAAAGTGGAACCCTCCTACACTGTTGGTGGGGTTGCAAAATGGTCCAGCCTCTTTGGAAGGCAATCTGGCGCTTCCTTAAAAAAATGGATATCCATATACCATTTGACCCAGTAATTCCACTACTTGGAATATATCCTACAGAACAAAGGCCTTTCACACCAACGGACACATGCACCAGCATGTTTACCGCAGCACAGTCCACGATAGCGAAAAGATGGAATCAACCCAGATGCCCAACAATAGAAGAATGGATAGGTAAACAATGGTACATATACTCAGTGGAGCACTATGCAATGATAAAGAATAACGATGATTCCAGGAAACATCTCCTAACCTGGTTTCAACTGGAAGACATTATGTTGAGTGAAAGTAGTCAGCGACAAAGGGACAAATACTGTATGAGACCTCTACGATAAGATCTCAAAAACAGACTTGTGTATAGAAGGAAAGACTCTGACAGCTGCAAGGGAGGGGAGGGAGGGTGGGAAAAGGGGGGAGGGTTTAGTTTAGATAGTTACTAGAAATCTAGTTGAGAGAAAGCGGTGATAGCACACATTAGAAACAAGAACAACATTAAGTGTTCAGCATAACTTGAGTACTCCTTCCATCTTGACTCAATACTGCAAGGATAGAGTAGCTGGGGCAGGGGGCGGGGGACCATGCTCTTAGGCGAATTTCAGGCCAATCGGCACAACTAGCATTTTGCTAAGAGAGCTCTCTGCACCCCACATTGGTGAGTGGCGTCTGGGGTCTTAAAAGCTGCCAAGCTGCCATCAGAGGACACAGCAAATGGACCCAACTCAGCAGGAACGGATGCTCACCGAGGACCAAAATGACATGTGATCAAGACAACCGAGAAGACAGAGAGACCCACAAGAGTGGGTGCCTACATCGACTTGGGACCGGAAGAACCGGATGGTGCCCAGCCACCACCAGTGATAGCCACGATGGAGCTCACAGAGAGGAGTCTCACTGGCAACACAAGAATAAAAAGGGGTGCATCATGAGATCTCCACTAAAAGACCTCAATTGATGGTCCAGCATTTTTGGGGTTCCTCTGACAGCATGGCCCCCGGCCCTGATGCTGCCCTTTCCCATAAATTATAACAAAGGTCCTCTCTTTGGACAGGAATGGATTGGACTTGGCAATGCAGAGTGACCGCATATTGGAAGCACTTTATGGTTCTATACATCTATAGGATATCATCTTGCTGACCTCTAGCTGGAGGAAGGAGAGTGGGTGGAGAGGAGGGGAAAGGAGGCTGTTGGGAGGATGAGACATGTATGGAGCAGAGAGGAATAGTGTGCAGTCACCGGACAGGGAGAGCAGTGAAATCTGCATATAGGTGGGCATGTAAATTTATATGTGAATGTATATTTTCACTCAGTTATGTTATATAAAAAAAAAAAGTAGTGAAAAAAAAAGAGAACAAAGTATTGGGAATAGTGTCAGTAATCACAAGCAATAGAAGCAATATAGTTAGTTATTCAACATTCAGTATGGCCCAGGGCATGTGGAAGGGTGGGAGGTGTGATGATTTGTTATAGTAAAAGTCACTGAAGCTCCTTCCCATCTCCACGTCCTGTGTAGTCCCCTCCTGCATGCACTCTGGGCTGGTCTGTGCGGCTTGCTTTGGCCTATCAGATGTTAGCAAATGCAGGGCAGGCAGAAGCTTGTAAAATTGTGCTCCGGCGACTGAGAACTCTCCTACCATCCTGTGCAGCAGTGTCGCCTAGCCTGCTAGAAGAGGTGAGTATGCCAGATAGAGACCAAACAGCCCAGTTCAGGCCTGAACCTAGACCAACCAGCTTGCCAACCACCAGACAAGAGAAATGAAGACATCCCTTGCTGAGCTGCCGACTGACCAAATAGAGCAGCCAAGGCTGCCAGGCCAAAGAACTCCCTGGATGACCCACAGAATCGCAAGCAAATGCAATCATTGTTTTAAACCACTGTATTTCAGAGTGGCTTATCATGTAATAACAGGTAACTGACAAGCAGTAACCAGTTGCTGTGGAGTACAACTGTACGACAGGATTTCCTGTGGCTGATTTTTCCGAGGTAGGTCATCAAGCCTTTTTTCCCAGGTGCCCCTGTGTGGGCTGAAACTTCAGTCTTTCACTTAGCAGCTAAGTGCCTTAACTTGCACCACAAAGGAACTCCAGCTAACTGACAAACCTGCTGCCATCCAGTCAATTCTGACTCATAGAGACCCTATAGACTGAGTAGAACTGCCCCATAGGGTTTCCAAGGACTCTCTGGTGGATCTGAAGCGCCAATTTTCTGATTGGGATCCATAGCACTTAACTACTACACCACTAGGGTTTCCAGGTAAACTGACACCAGCAGTGAAATCAAATGGTTAGGGGCATAAAAAGTACAGAAATTAGAAAGCCAATACAAGGACTGAAAATTAAGTTTGTGAACTCATCCTAGAAAAAGTGCTACTCTTCCTGGCTGAATATTACTCCAGTCACCTTTGAACTACCCCCTTGAGAAGCTATACACTGACACTAGTACCTACCTAGCCCACCCTTCAAAGCAATTTTGGAACTTTATCTGGAATGACCATTAGAGCTGTTGTCATATTACCCTTGATGTCCTGAACGTTATCAACATGTCTTCCTTTCAATATTTTCTTTATCTTCAGGTAAAGAAAAAAGTCACTGGGGGCCAGATCAGGTGAGTAGGGAGGGTGTTCCAATACAGTTATTTGTTTACTGGCTAAAAACCACCTCACAGACAACTACACAATTAAATTCACGAAACTGCCACTGTGCCAGCAGGTGCAATGGCCATTCCAGAAAGAGTTCCAAAATTGCTTTGAACGGTGGATTAGGCACTGGCATCAGTGCATGGCTTCCCAATGGGTGTACTTCAAAGGTGATCGTAGTGATATTCAGCAATGAAGTATTCAGCACTTAGAACAATTAAGTTAGCAGACTTCATTGTCCAACTTCAGTCACTAGAGAAAAATCAACCCAGCAGAAGCTACAAAGACCTTCTGCCAAAGTAGGTGGTATCTGAGTGTCATGGAGAGAGAAGTGGGGGTCGCCCAGAGCAAGTGAAGAAGCTGAGGACAAGCGACACTTAAGCTAGGTCTTGGAGAGTGGGTAGGATATGCACAACCAGAGAAGAGAAGTGTCCCAGAAACAGGGAAGTGCACTTAGCCTCCTCCTCCTCCCTGGAGTGAGGCCCATCACCTCCTTACCTGCAGTGGTACAGCAGCCACCTGACACTGTAATGCCACCCTCCCTGCCCACCCCAGTCAGCTTTTCTTAACACCCGAGTTAGGGTGACTTACATGATCTCACTCTGCACACCTCCACCCTCTTACCTCTCTGACATAATTTTCCGCTACTCTAGCTCACTCATCTCCAGTCATGCTGGCCTCCTTGCCAGTCTTCAAACTTCAAATCTTCCCAGTATTCTCCCATCTCAGGGTCTTTGCACCTGCTCTTCTCTTGGCCTCAGAGAGAAGTCTTTGCTGAAAAGGCCTTTTAAATAAGGCCTTCCCAGATATCAGGTTTAAAACCAAGATCTCCTAACCCCTAACCCCTGCCTCTTCCTAGCTCTCCCTGTTGAATTTATTATTTTATCACCTTCAGTGGAATATACAATGTGATTGTTTGTTTTGCTTAGTTTCTCTTTTCTCCTATCAGAATCTGAGCTTCATATATCCATAAATTGTAGAAACTTTTGGAGCAATATTCAAGCTCCTAAGCTGAGTACTCATCCCTTCTGTGAGCAGCACTCCTCTCAACCTCTCTGGTCTGTTTCCCATCGCTCCTCACCACACTTCACATGCTCCAGCCACCTGGGCCTTCCAGGAATGCCTTGAACACTGAGGGCCTTTTCTAGCTTCTCGGTCATCACCTGTACTCTTTCCTTCCGGGTTTCTCTCTCATTCATCATTCCAAACCAAGGTCAAGTAACAGCTGCTGAACCTTCCTGGTTCTCTCCCCGTCTAGACAGTTGTTCTTGCACTGTGCTACTTTCTGTAGTAAACCATCTGTACTGCACCTGTTGGATTACTTGACCATCCGCCTACGGGCCATAAGCTCCCTCTCAGGGAGCTTGACTTTGTATCTTCAGGACTTAGCAAAAGAAAAAAGTATTTGTTGAATAAATGGGTAAGTGACCACATATAGCTACATAATAATTATCGAGCCCAGTGCATGCAGGGCTGCAACCCCAGATCCAAAGAACATTAGATACAGAAATTTCTTTCCAGGGCTTTCTCTGACTCTGGAGAAGAAGGGAATGGGAACTAGCAGTCTCCTTCAAGAACTAAACTGAAAATGTCCCAATGGGAGCTTTATCTTAGACATTCAGAAAAAAACCACCAGTGTTAATGTATTTATTTGGTAAGCACAAATAGAGACACAGTTAAACTTATGTCAGCCCAGATGAGCCAGATGTGAGAGGAGGCTAGACAGAAAGAAGCCAATGAGTCAAGAGGAAAGGGAAACAAACACAGGCTAAGCTCAAAGATTACCCTGATGAAGTGTTACAGGCAGAGGAGAAAGATGATGCGCTAGAAGAAGAAGGCCAGAGTGTCGCAAGAGCAGAGATTGAGGGTGGGGAACGGCAAGACATGAGGCCACAGATGATGAGCCTCTCATTCTACCCTACCCCCACCCCACCCCCACTTTTCCCTCATTCATTACATTCCACTGCACTCAGTGTCTGCCCTGGAAATTCCCAAACTCACCACCAAGGATCTAACCTCCCCCTTTTTTTCTTTTCACTTCTGAAAAAAAAGAACCTTTCCAATTTTAGGCAGAGAAGGAATACTAGAAGCATACTAAACTTTAACCTACTGCCTTTGAGTCGTTTCTGACTCAGAGAGACTCTATTTGACAGAGTAGAACTGTCCAAGGAGCACCTGGTGGATTTGAACTGCCCACCTTTTGGTTAGCAGCTGTAACACTTCAGTACTGTGCCACCAGGGTTTCCACCAGAAGATTCAAGATATTAAATATTCCCATTCCCCTGAGAACAGAAGAAAGACAAACAAACCAAGAAAGGCTTGGGGCTGCATTCTGCTCCGCTGTGAGCCTGTGTTTGCTGCAGAAGGAATCCTAAGGGCTGCTAAGCAGCCACCTGTTGTTTATTTCTCCACCTATAGCACAGTCCCCAGGAACCTCTGAGAAATGGTCTCTGGCTCAACCGGGACTCAGGGTGAACGAAAACTTCCACAAGAGAATTGTTTACTAAAGGAGGCTATACTTCACAATTATTTCAAATGCAAAATGTTTTATTCAGGCAACTGAATTACTCTCCTATTTTTCTGACTTAGTTTCAGAACCTTGTCCAAGACTAGTAGCAGATGTCTCTTTTTCACTCTATCTTTTTAAAATGTGTTTAGTTTCCACTGGTCATGCGCATTCTTGTTCCTATAGAGCTTCCTCCGATCTCTGTACAGAGACACATCGCTTCCATAAAGTAAACAGGGAGTAAAACTGGGGCTTCTCAGATGAGGCTTTGACCTCCAAAGAAACTTTGCTGTGACCTTGACTTCTTCACTGGTGGTATCTGTCAGTGAACAATGACCCAACACAAACAGGACATCAGAAGTCTTCTACACCTGTTTTTTTTTTTTTTTTTCACTAATTTTGTTCTTTTTATCTGGTAATTCCACTTAGATTTATCTTACTACTAAAGATAATGCCTTAAAATATTTAAAGAAAAGGAATAGACAAAAATTAGTGGGCCCTGTAACTGAGGTTGTCATTGTTAGGTGCCATCAAGTAAATTCTGAATCATAGTGATCCTATGAAAAACAAGACAAAGCTCTACCTGGTCCTGTGCCATCCTCACAGTTGTCACTGAGCTCGAGCCCCTTGTTGCAGCCACTATATCCATTCATCTCAGCAAGGAACTTTCTCTTTTTTCCCGACCATCTGCTTTACCAAGTGTGATGCCCCTCTCCAAGAACGGATCCCTCCTGATAAGCTGTAAAAGCACGTGAGACGAAGCCTCACCACCTTCACTTTCAAGAAGTGAAGTGAAACAGTGTACTGTTTCAAAGAAAAGTTTACTCATTTTTCTGGCAATTCACGGTATATTCAGTATTCTTTGCTAACACTATGATACAAAAGCATCGGTTCTTCTTCGGTCACCCTTATTTATTGTCCAGCTTTCACATGTATGTAAGGTGACTGAAAATATCATGGCTTGGCGGGTCTTCCGACAGAGACTGGACTGGACTGTGTGATGTGGAGTGATGCTGGCGAGGAATGTGCTTCTTGGCTGAGATGTACACACGAGGCTATCTGAGCAATCAGAGGTGAGATGGGAGGATGGAGGAGGACAAAAGTTGGTTACAGAAAGTAAGGGGTGGAAACTAGGACTGTGGCAAGAAAGAGCAGCTAGGGTTGCATAGTATGTGAGTGCGAAGTTACACAAGGTCCGACGATTAACCCCACCAAATCAACTGTTCTGAGTGCTACATACCTCATTGCTGAATACTGCTGCAATCACCTTCAAAGTACTGTCCTTGGGAAGCTATGCACTGATGCCAGCTCCCATCCGCCCTTCAAAGCAATTTTGGACCTCTTTCTGGAATGGCCATTGCACATAGTGGCAAGCTGCCGTGTTCGAGAACTTAACTGTATAGTCATCAGTGAGGGGGGTTTTAGCCGGTAGACAAATAACTGTTTTGGAACACTCTCCCTACTCACCTGATCGGGCCTCCAGTGACTTTTTTCTTTACCCAAAGATAAAGGAAGTATTGAAAGGAAGACTTTTTGATGACATTCAGGATATCAAGAGTAATACAAGGACAGACAGCTCTGATGGCCATTCCAGAAAAAGAGTTCCAAAATTGCTTTGAAGGAGCAAGCTTCGGCACATAGCTTCCCAAGAGGAGTAGTTCGAAGGTGACCGAAATGGTATTCAGCAATGAGGTATGCAACACTTTTTCTAGAATAAGTTGGCAAACTTAATTACCTGTCATCATACATGGCAAGTTAATTTGCATTGTAAACTATCACTTAAAACACAATAAAATACTTTTAAAAATATTTTTCATGGCTTGGGTCAGATATGTATTTGTCCTCCAAGTGACATCTTTTAGTGCCTTTGATTTCTGTTGTTAGGGCACATAGGAGAAACCAGGAGAAATATTATTGTTTTCTACACAGCTGAGATAGAGAGAAAACACACAAAAAACTGTTGGACCTAAAGGTATACTGGTGGACCAAGACCAACAGCCCAAGGCTGACGCCTACGAGGGTGGGGTCAGACATGCCTCCTCTCTCCACCAGCTTTACCAGTACTGATGCCAACAGTCTGTCCCATAGCTTTCTCTGTTGAGTTCAATAATTTATTGCAATGGACACACAAAACTCACACACAATATTAAAAATTGTAGGGTTTATTAGGAAAGAGACAGGTTACTATTCAAATTCAAGTACTCTCAGGATACAGTTCTTCCATCAGTACAGCCTCTTCACAACCGTGCCGCAGGTATGCCTCTTTCTGGCTCTGTGTCTTCTGTCCTGCTTGGACAAGTGTTACACAGCTCTTCTAACTCTGCTGGTAAGTGCCCCTAGGCACCCAAATCTACCAGTAAGCCTCAGCTCACTCTAGCTCCACCAACTGCCTACAAACACTCTACCTGACCAGCAAGCCTCTCCCAAAGCATTCAGCTTTCTTCCTCTTAGGGCCTGGAAGCCCACATGCTGCCTCCTGCTGGTCTCTCCCGCCACCATGTCTCTTCCACTGTTTGTTGCCATCTTCAGTGTTACACGCTGTCTCTTTCTACCTTTGTCTCTGTCTCTGTCTCTCTGTTTTGGTCCCCAGGTTCCAGGTGCTTCTCAGCACAAGGATCCTGGATCCAAAGGATGCACTGCATTCTTGCCCTTCTTCCTTGGCGGTGATGAGATCCTTTCTTTTCTCTGTTACTGGCTGGCTTTTAAGCCTAGCAAGATGGCAACGCAGATCAATGCCTTTATTAGGGTTTCATAAACTTTATTTCATAATCCCATCCAATCATTGTGTGGGAGTTACAAGGCCATAGTGAGAAAGGACACACAAAAGTGATCCATCATGTTGCAGGTTGGGTGAATGGGGCAGGGTGCATTTATTGGTTGGTTAGGTTGTTATTTAGAGACGGAGATGGGAAACAGGGCGAGATAGCTGGGATGAGACACTGGGAATCTTCTCAAATGGTCAGCATCAGTGTTCCCAGCCTATTATGTAGGTAGAGATTGTCACTGGAAATTACAGCGTAATAATTTTTTCTTGGTTGTTTTCTGCTTATAATTTTGGTCCATTGCCATATCATGTGATTTCCTGTTTCAGCTCCTCAAGAAATATTTATGATAAGCAATTAAAGGAGGACTCATCATATTTTTTTTGAGTTCTGTAGTTTCACTTTTTTTTTTATTATGACTGAATGAAAATGTACATTCCCTTATAAATTTGCATGCTGACCTACATGCAGATTCCACCACTCTCCCTGCATGGTGACAGCACACTCCTCCTCTCTGTTCCATACATGTCTTATCTTCCCAACAGTTTCCTGTCTTCTCCTTTCCACCCAATCCCCTTCTTCCAGTGTGAGGTCAACAAGATGACCTCCTATAGATGTCTAGAACCATAAGGTGCCCACACTATATGGTCACTCTGTGTCACCAAGTCCAATCCACTGCTGCCTGAAAAGTTGACCTTCAATATGATTTATGGACAGGGGCAACATCAGGGCCGGGGCCCCGCTCCCAGGAGAACTTGAGGCCACTGGACCATTAATTGCGGTCTTTTAGTGGAGGTCTCAGGATGCACCCCTATTTATACTTGTGTTGCCAGTGAGACTCAACTTTGTGAGCTCCATCGTGGCTGTCACTGGTGGTAGCCGGGCATCATCTGGTTCTTCCAGTCACAAGTCAATGTAGACATCCACTCACTTGGGTCTCTCTGTCTTCTGGATTCTCTTTCCCCTATGTCGTTATGGACTTTGGTGATCATCCATTCCTGCTGAGTTGGGACCATTTGCTGTACGCTCGGCTGGCAGCTTGGCAGCTTTTAAGACCCCGGACACCACTCACCAATGTGGGGTGCAGAGAGACCTCATTAGCAAAATGCTGGTTGTGCCAATTGGCCTTGATTTCCCATGAGAGTATGGTCCCTGGCCCCCCACCCCAGCTATTCTGTCCTTGCAATATTAGGTTACCATGGGAGGAGTACACAAGTTGTGTAGAAGTCCCGTTGATACTGATCTTCTTACTAATGTGTGCTGTCACCAATTTCACCCAACCAAATTTCTAACAACTATGTAATCCAAACCCTCTCCCCTCACCCACACACCCTCCCCACCCTTGCAGCCATCAAAGAGTCTTTTCTGTTATGCATGAGTCTGCTTTTAAGTTCTTATCATAGGGGTCTCATACAATATTTGTCTTTCTGTCGCTGACTACTTTCACTCAACATAATGTCTTCCAGTTGAAACCAGGTTAAGAGATGTTTCCTGCTGTCATCGTTGTTCTTTATCATTGCATAGTGTTCCACTGAGTATATATACCATAGTTTACCCATCCATTCTTCTGTTGTTGGGCATCTGGGTTGATTCCATCTTTTTGCTATTGTGGACTGTGCTGTGATGAATATTCATGTGCAAGTATCCGTTGGTGTGAATGGCCTTGAATCTGTAGGATATATTCCAAGCAGTGGAATTACTGGGTCAAATGATATATCTATATACATTACTTAGAGTTAGAGCCAGGTTGCTTTCCAAAGAAGTTGCACCATTTTGCAGTCCCACCAACAGTGTAGGAGAGTTCCAATCTCTCCACAGCCTCTCCAGCATTTAGTGTTTTGTGTTTTTTTGGATCATGGCCAACCTTGTTGGGTGAGATGGTATCGCATTGTCATTTTGATTTGAATTTCTTTAATAGCTAATGATCTTGAGCATGTCTGCATGTGTTTTTTGGCTGCTTGGATCTCCTCTTTAGAGGAGGATGTCTGTCTCCTTTGCCTATCACTTAATTGGATGATTTATCTTTTTCTTGTTGATTTTTTGTAGTACCTTATAGATTATGGAGATGAGGCATCGGTCTGACATAGAGTTGCCAAATATTTTTTCCCATTCTGTAGGTGGCCTTTTAATTCTAGTAATAAAGACTTTGGATGAGCAAAAGTGATTGATTCTTATAGTTCCCATTTACCTATTTTCTCTTCTGTTGTTTATGGTTTGTTTGACAGATTTTGAAGTCTGTCTACATTGTGTATTAAATGTTCCATTGTTGTTACTAGTTTTTCTTGGATGAGCTTTATCATTTTAGATTTTATATTTGGGTCTTTTATCCAGTTTGAGTTGGTTTTTGTATAAGGTGTAAGATATGGGTCTTGTTTTAATTTAGTACAGATGGACATCCAATTTTGCCAGCACCATTTGTTGAAGAGATTGTTTTTACCCCAGTTTAATGTCTTAAGGCCTTTGTTGCATATCAGCTGTTCATAGGCAGATGATGTCATCTCTGGGGTCTCGATCCTGTTCCACTGATCTATCTGTCTGTTTTTGTACCAGTACCAGGCTGTTTTGACTACTATGGCAGTGTAATAGGTTCTAAGGTTGGGTAAAGAGAGGTGTCCCAGTGTATTCTTCTTTAGTAACGTTTTACTTATCCAGGGCTCCTTCCCCTTCCAGACAAAGTTGGTAGTTTCTTCCTCCATTTCATTAAAAAATGTCACTGGAACTTATATTGGGATTGTATTATATAAGGAGATTGCTTTGGGTAAAATAGACATTTTCACAATGTTAAATGTTCCTATCAATGAGCACAGTAGGTTTTTCCATTTGTATAAGTCTCTCTTAGTTTCTTGTAGTAAAGATTTGTAGTTCTCTTTGTAAAGGTCAGTTATTTCTATGGTTAGATTAATTCCTAGGTACTTTATCTCCTTAGGGGCTATAGTAAATGATAATTGACTTGGTGATTTCTTCCCTAATAATCTCACTGTTGGTATAGAGGAATCCTACTGATTTACTTATGTTTATCTTATATCCTGAGACTTTGCCAAACTCCTCTATCAGCTTGAGTAGTTTCCTTATGGATTCTTTGGGATTCTCTGCATATACAATCATATCATCTGCAAATAGGGAGATTTTGACTTCTTCTTTGCCAATACAGATGCTCTTTATTCCTTGGTCTTGTCTAATTGCTCTGGGTAGAACTTCTAGCACAATGTTGAATAGGAGAGGTGAGAGTGGGCATCTTTGTCTAGTTCCTGTTCTCAAGGGAAACTGTTTCAGTCTCTCTCCATTCAGGATGATGTAGGCAGTTGGCACGGTATAAATGGTCCTTATTGCATTGAGGAATTGGCTATCTATTCCTATTTTGCTGAGAGTTTTTAGCATGAATCAGTGTTGGACTTTATCAAATGCCTTTTCAGCATCAATAGACAAGATCAGGTGATTCTTGTCTTTTGAGGTATTTATGTGGTTGATCACATTAATTGTTTTTCTGATGCTGAACCAGTCTTGCATCCCTGGTATGAATCCAACTTGGTCATGATAGATTATTTTTTTGATATGTTGTTATATTCTACTTGCAAGAATTTTGTTGAAGATTTTTGCATCTAGATTTATGAGTGATATCAGTCTATAGTTCTCCTTTTTTGTTGGGTCTTTCCCTGGTTTTGGTATCATCATCAATTTTGAAAACATTTTTAACATTGTATTTTGAAATAAACCCAAAGTTTAAGAGAGGTTGAAAAAATAATGTAAAGAATCTTTTTTTGCCCTGGGGCATTTTAGAATAAGTTGTCAGGGATCCTGCATGACATTCAGTTCTTCAGTATTTTCTTCCTACAAACAAGAACAGTCTCCAGCAGGTCCACAGCACAACCTTTAACATTAGGAAGTTAATATTGGTGCATTGCTTACTATCTGCCATGGATTGAATTGTGCCTGTCCCCTAATAATGTAAAATTTGCCTGGACCATGATTCCCAGTGTTTTGTGACTGGCCTCCATTTTGTGATATTCCTATACTATAAATCCTAATTTCTGCTTGTGGTTAAGACATTGGATTATGTTAAAGAGGATTAGGGTGCGACTATAACTCCCTTCCTAGGGTCACCTCCCTGTTACAATGTAAAGGGAGTTTCCCTGGAGTATAGCTTTCACTGACTTTTATCCTGCAAGAGATGAAAGGAAAGGGAAGCAAGCAGAGAGCAGGGGATCTCATACCATCAAGAATACAACACCAGGAGCAGAGCTCATCCTTCACAAACTCAGGTTCCTATGCCGACATGCTCCCAAACTAAAGAAAGACTGATGCTACCTACACAAAGGTTTTCCTGCAGAGCCAACAGACAGAGTGCATTCCCCGGAGGCCAGCATCCTGAATTCAGACTTCTAACCTGCTAGAACTGTGTGAGGGTAAATTTTTCTTTGTTAAAGCCATCCACTGGCAGTATCTCTGTTAGGGTGGTATTAGATGACTAGGACACCATCTAATCTTCAGAGCCCATTCAAGTTTCACCACTTGTCCCAGAGGCATTTAGGGAAAAACAGTCCAGTATAGAATCCTTCATTTAATTTAGCTGCCATATCTTTTTAGTTTCCTTCAATTTGGAATGGTCTGTCAGTCTTTCATTAACTTTTCGTGATCTTCATGAAGATAACAGGCCAGGCATTTGGGGGAGTGTTTATCAGTTTGGGTTTGTCTGATGTTTCCTCATTACTATATTCAGTAGAACCATTTTGGCAGGAATATTAGAAGATTGGTAGCATGTTCTTCTCAGCACCTCCAGTTAGGTGGCACACAGTTTGATTTGTCCCACTGTGGAATGTTAACTCTGATAACTTAATTAAGGAGGTCTCTGCTAGGTGTCTCCAATGTAAAGTTGATTTTCTTTTCCTTTGTAATTAATAAATATTTCATGGAAACCAGGCTAGTCAAGTGCCGTTGAGTCAGGTCTGACTCATGGCAACCCTAGAGGCCAGAGTAGAATTGCCCTCTAGAGTATTCAAGGAGTACCTGAAGTTACTT
The DNA here is from genome assembly GCA_028571685.1 of Heterohyrax brucei. NCBI lineage: Eukaryota > Metazoa > Chordata > Mammalia > Hyracoidea > Procaviidae > Heterohyrax > Heterohyrax brucei. Next base: position 15,374,147 of record CM053142.1, on the reverse strand, counting down.
TTAATGAAGATAAATATCCTGTTTCCCACCAAGCTTTTCATTTTTCATTTATTTATATCAGTACTTACTTACAAATTCTGATTTCATTAAATGGCCCATAAATGTCCTAATGCCACTGGAACAGAAATACCACAGGTGTGTGGCTTTGAAGAACAGAGATTCATTTTCTCAAAGTTTAGGAGGCTGGAAGTCCAAATCCAGAGCACTAGTTCCAGGAGAAGGCTCTTTTCCTGTTGGCTCTGGGGAAAGGTCTTTGTTTCTCTCAGCTTCTATAAGCCTCAGTGTTCCTCCACTCCTTGGTGATCTTCGTGTGGCACCTGTTATCTCCCACATTTGTGCTCTGTTCTGTGTGTGATCTGCTGTGTCTGTAACTCAGCAGTTACCAGGTTTAGGATACACCCTGTACTGATACAGCCATATTAAGAAGAAAATACTATTCTATTCCAAAGCAGGATTACATCCACAGGTATACAGGCCAGGATTCCAACATTTTTTTTTTTTTGGCAGTGTCATAATTCAGTTCATAACAGTAATTTATTATTATTGTTTATTTTAATCGTCAAATTGTCACTTTTTGTTGAAGAAAACCAACCAGCTTTTATGTCTTTTAAACATGTTTTCATCATTTTAGGGGAATACTTCTTCTCATTCTGCACAGCAGAATGTTTCAGATTCATCGGAATCAGTCATTTCTCCAAGAACCCCTGGTCTCTTTAAGGGTCAGTGGTGTTGAATCAAAGATTTGAATGACCTGAGTACCAGTTGTGTTCCATGCTGAAGTGTGTCAGCACTCCCAGAACTGGCAGAGCCCAAGCTCTTAACTGCTTTTCTGAAAGAATATCTGCATCTTGTTTCCATGTCTGCCTAGTTGTATTGAAAACAATCAGTTCACGTGTCAATTAGAATGCCAGCTTCTGGAGGGTTCATTCTATTATGTTCCTTTCCAACTGTACAATCCCCTTTACCGACAGTAAGTTACCTGGCTTCCATTACTGTCAATATATTTACTTATTAAATGGATCTCTATTTGTGAGACTAATCTCCGCTCTGTTGCCCCTACCCACCATGTAAGCAAGTACTCGCTTCACCTACATCAGACCACCACCATCGCAATGTGTCAATGCCTTGCCTCACTCTGCCCACAGTCTGACTACACGTGGGCAAACTCCTGAGCAGACTCCTTCCTTGCCACAGATGGTCTCCAACACCCAAGGAAGGTGGCCTTCCTGGGCAAATACCTTTCTCCTTTCACAGATGTCTTCCTCACCGTGTCCAGACTCCGGCACCGCACACCAGTTCACCTTCCCACATAGATCCCCTCCTCACCTCATTGAGCTCCAGCATCCTATCCTAGACCTCATGGCTCCATTCCCTCATCTCTCATCCTAATGCAGCTGTTTCTCTTGACTGTCCCCACTAAATAGCCTTCTAACTGAAATATTGAAGGAGGGGAGCTCATGGTATTTCAGATTCAGTCAGATTAGTTCCCATGCACTTACATTTACTCTCTTGAACAGATTTGCGGTTTCAGATCAGTTATGATTTCCTTCTAGGATGACCTAAAACCCAGGTAGTTTCCCCACTCCCTGGAAATGACAGTGAGGCTTTCCCTCAATACAGGTAGCTAAAAGAAAAAATATTAAGAAGGAATAGCTGCAAATGGTAACGATTCAGGCTGGTATATACAAGGGCAGGTGGCCAGAAGCAGAGACAAGGCAAAAGGAGAGAAAAAGAGCTGAGACAACCAGGCAAGTTTCCAGGTCCTAGCCAGGAACAGGACTTCTGTCCCAACAAAAAATTAAAACGCCGTGCAGGGAAACCAAGATAGACATCCATGATAGAAATCAAATCCACTGGTTAGAGGACGAGAAAAGCCTCAATCCATAAACTATGGCTTGCCCCTAGAGGACGAGATGCCAGATCCACAGCAAAAGGTTAATGTTAGGAGCTGAGATAGCTGGCTTGAGGCTGCTAACCTGGTCAATGCTGGTAAGAAATTTGAGGTGAAGGGTATAGAGCCTTGAAAGGGAGGTATATTGGAGGACTCACAACTGCCAGAAGGATTCACAAGACTCAGTATTAGAAGTCTTAGTCATCCAGTACTGCTGTATCGTAAGTACCACAAGTAGATGGCTTTCACAAAGAGAAACTTATTTTCTCACAGTAAAGTAGGCTCAAAGTTCCAATTCAGAGCATCAGGGGAAGGCCTTCTCTTTCTGTTGGCTCTGGAGGCAAGTCCTGCTCATCAGTCGTCTTCTGGACTGGGAGTTTCTCCATGCAGGAACCCTGGGTCCAAAGGATGGGCTCTGCTTTCTTGGTGGTATGAGGCCCCTGACTCTGCTCGCTTGTCTTTTCTTCTATGTCTTGTAAGATAAACAGTGATTCAGGCCACATCCCAGGGAAACTCCCTTTACACTGGATCAGGGATATGCCCTGAGCAAGGGTGCTACATCCCACCCTAATCCTCTTTAATATAATCCAATCTTGTCTCATTAACCACAGTCAGAGATTGAATTTACAACATACAGGAAAATTATATCAATCATAAAGTGGAGGACAACCCACACAATACTGGGAATCATGGCCTAACTAAGTTGACACATACTTTTGGGAGATGCAGTTCAATCTATAACAGTAGATTATACTGATGGCTAAGATTTATTACAGAAAAGGATACAGAGAAAAGGAAACAGGAAAAAATGTGTGTCTGTAGAAACCAAACAGGTCCAGAACAAACTTCTGATAGCCTTCAAGTGCTCTCTCCCTGGCAGACAACTAATGGAAATGTCTCTCTCCATAGGATCTTGTTTGAGTATCAGTGTCCAGGGCTCATAAGAGGCCTGAAAATTAGGTTCAAGAACTCATCCTAGAAAAAGTACTACATACTCCATTGCTGAATATTTACTACGGTCACCTTCAAACTACTCGCCTTGGGAAGCTATGTGCCGATGCCAGTGCCTAGTCCACCCTTCAAAGCAAGTTTGGAATTCTTTTTCTGGAATGGCTATCACAGCTGTCATTATATCACTCTTGATGTCCTGAATATCATCAAAAGCTCTTACTGTAAATATTTCCTTTATCTTCAGGTAAAGAAAAAGTCACCATGGGCCAGATCCTGTGAGTAGTGAAGGTGTTTGTTTTAGTCACCTAGTGTTGCTCTAACAGAAATACCATTCTTGCCAAGTTTAACAAGAAATTTAATGTTTGTTCATTGCTCTAATTCAAGCTCCAACATTCTTGTGACAGTGCATAAAAACAAGCAACCACAACAATGAATGCTACTCAGCAAGATACTGCCACACTCGGACAGAAGCACAGCTGTGAGACACTGGGATACCAAGATTATAAAACCTTAGCAAGTTATTTGTACAGTGCTGCCAATGTAAGCACACGGTGACAAGTTTGCAAACTTGATCGTTAGACCTTGTATGTGGACTGGTCATATTGGCACATGCTGTTGGCAACTAGCCATTGCAACCCAAAATTTGGGACTCCACCAATGAACCTAACCCAATTCTGAAACCAACCCCATTACTGTTGAGTTGAAGTACAACTCACAGAAACGTGATAGGATAGAGTAGAAAGAACTTCCCGTTGGGATTTCCAAGTGTGTAATCTCTGGAGTCCTGGTTACACAGTGGTTAAAAAACTCAGCTGCTAACCAAAAAGGCACTGGATCCCAGGACCAGCCACTCTGAGAGAGAAAGATGTGGTAACCTACTCCCATAAAGATTTACAGCCTTGGAAATGCAATGGTGTGGTTCTACTTTGTCCTAAAGGGTTGTTTTGATTTAGAAGCAACTGACAACAGTAGGTATGGTTTTAATCTTCATGGTAGCAGACTTCTTTCTCCTACAAAGCTGTTGACAGGTTTGAGCCATTGACCATTTGGTTAGCAGCCCAGAGCTTAACCACTGTACCAGCAGGGCTCTGTAACAACGACGTTAGGTGTGCATTATGAATCTTAATGTTATGCACACCAACCTGATAATGCAGTATGTTGTATTCCATTGCTCCTGGTATGCATCATAAAATGGCCAGTCACTAACATAATGAACATTCCAAGGGCTATATTACCAGGAATTGACCAAAGGTCTATCATAGTTCCTTGAAGACACACAAGGAGCAAGCAACCAAACCTGCTGTGTTCACACTTTTCTCACAGTGCTCTGAATATGGCCCAGGAAAGCAGGAGCTGAAAATACATAACTATGACCCAGATATGGACAATTATACTTTTCCGATAAAACTAACTCTCAACGAACCATCAGCATAAATGCCCATTCATCTCTAATTTACATTCAAAAGCCCGTATGAATTCCAAACAAACCTAAAAGAAATAAATACACTTAGGCACAAGCCAGTATCTTTCTTGTTCTAGAGTAGTTATAAATAGAAAGCACTTTGAAAACTACAAAGCATTACATAAGCATGATAACTGTTAATGGCTTGCAGGAAATTCAGACAGGCTCAGGCCATCCTCAGAAAGAACACAGCCTGCCTGATGGACGATCTTGGGCACAGATAAGTGCAGAGAGTGGTGCCAAAATTTCTCTCAGTTTTCTTCAAGACATTTCAGTTCAAGGCTGAAGAAGCTTCATGTGGGCAGAAATAACTCACCCATAGTTTCTTCCTTTTTTAGCTTGTTTCTCACAGGATCCCACCACAGTCTTTCCATAGGGCACCTACACCGACCATGTAGGAACTTACAAGTCCCGGTTTCCTTGGACCAGCAACATTCCTCAAAGTAGAACGGCTTTAGGGTATAGAAAACATTCTCTTGCTAATATTGAACGTCTTTTGCTAATATTGGAGTTCGCATACCAGGAGTGATGTGTGTGTGTGTGTCTGTATGCTGGGGTTTGCAAGGAATTGCATTTACTCAAAGGGCATAAAGATGGTATGAAACCCTATTTGACATGACAAGTATGCCAAAAGGTAACAGTGGCAGTATCAAGGTATCTTAAGAAGCTCTGCCTCATAATCTTTCCAAAATTCACACCAAATCTAAAAAAATTTAAGCAAAAAAAAAAGAAGAAAAGAAAAATCAAAACCTCTGTTTGGTGATGTGAGTGGAAATCAACTCCATAACACCTAACAACAACCACAATACTGACAGCATTCATACTGACCCCACGTGACAGAGTAGAACTGCCCCACAGCGTTCCCAAGGAGCAGCTCGTGGGTTCCAACCTCTAACCTTTTGGTTAATGGCCTAATGCTTAACCTCTGTGCCATCAGGGTCCCAAACACAGTATACTTGCAGATGAAGCTGTGGTTTGTTATAGACTCTTTGTCCTGTACACTTGTTTCTGCTTTGCATCATTGGTTTTTTTCTCTCTATTTTGCTCTGGATGAGATTTTTCACATTTTTAATCAATGTCTTGTGTCCCTTAATGAAAATTGTTCTCTGTAAGATGATCTCAGGTTATCGAGAACGCTCTTTCTCTCAGATTTGCTCCCCTTGATTTCTCTGCACTCTTGTTGCTGTTAGTTGCCTGTTAGATAGTCAATATGCTCATTTTTCTAAAACAATCTCTCTTCTTGATATAGCACTCCCTTGATTCTTCCCCCATCTATTTGCCCTTTTTTCACAAGCCCTTCTCTAACTCACCCTCCTGTTCCCCTCTGGTTGTGTTCTCCAACGTATGTCTGTGGCCCTCGGCCCTCCTTGTTTCCCATACATTCTCCCTCCATGGTCTCTTCCTTTCTGACATCAACTATTGTTTTTCAAAGGGTGATTCCCAATTCCATGAGTCGCTTATGCCACTACCTCTTTTAACCCTAGTTCTGCATCTCCACTTTCCTGCAAGAAGCGTATATCTCTGTGCTTTTGGCACTCCCCAAAATGCTGTGGGAGCAGCAGTGTTAGGCCAGGTCAGCCAAGTGGGAACTGAGGCCTACATTACAACTGCTCTTTGTGTTTCCATACAGGGCCCAGTTTCCACTGAGTAATATAAACTTTTGATGTCTGTTTTTGTCTGTACCTATTTCAGTTAGGTAGATCACTGAGCTTGATTTGGGGGAAACTTTTCCTTTGGGGACAAGAGCAGGAACTTGGTAGAAACTGAACTCCCAGAGTAACCTCTATTTGAGACTGTGTTGTTCCCCAGAAGCACACTGTTTTAGTCAGCTGGTGCTGCTCTTGCAGATATACCACAGAGTGGATGGCTTTAACAAAGGAGCATTTATTCTTGCATAGTCTGGTAGGCTACAAGTCCATATTCAGGGTGTCTGCTCCAGGGTAAGGCTTTCCCCCTTATGGGCTCTAGAGAAAAGTCCGGTACTGCCTCAGTCTTTGTACAGGGAGCATCTTGGCATAGGAACCTCAGGTCTGAAGGACGTGCTCTTCTGCTGGTACAGCTTTCTTGATGGTGCAAGGTTCCCAATTCTCTGCCATCTTCTCTTTCCTTTTATCTCTTGCAGGATGTAAGGATTAAGGGTCAGGCAAGCCATACTCCAGGGAAATTCCCTTTACAGAGGAGCAGGGAGGTGATCCTATGAAGGGATTTACAGCCCCACCCTAATCCTTTAACATACAGCATAGGAAAACTGCAAAATGGAGGACAGTCACAAGATACTGGGAATTATAGCCCAGCCACATGGCCACACATATTTTGGGGGGACACAATTCAATCCATGACACACGCTATGGTGGTTCTTGCTTGAGGGTTTTATTAGATCCCTAACAAGCCCCATGAGCTTATAATTGACGCTGAACTCTTCTTCTTCTCCTTCTTAGCATCTTAAACAGATTACCTTCTCCATGAATCCATCTTTACCCAGGTACCAGGTTCAAAATCTGAAACATGACTTGACTGCTGCCTTTTCCACGCTGCATTTATCCAGTCAGTCACCAAGGCCTATGGTTCTTCTGAAAAGGCTCAAATCCATCTTCTCCTCTCTGTTGTCAGTGGAACCATGCTAGTTCAGGTTCACGGCTAGACAATTGCAATTCCTTCCCAGTTGGCCTATTTCACTCCAGTTTCTCTCTTTGACTCTCGTCTACCTAGTGAGGCTTCCACTCTGGTATTACGGTAGCAAAGCTTTGATGGCTCCCTATTGCCCACAGAATAAAGCTTGGTTTTCAGCTTTTTCATGACCTGGATCCAACTATAGTTTCCAATTTTTCTCTTTTCTTTTTGTATGTGAATCAAGCTAAACTTATCTTTTTCCATGTGTTTTCTAAAGCTCTTCCTTTTGTTTCACCTCCTTCTAGTAAAAGCGTACTCAACTTCAAGACTCAGAAGAAATGCCTCCTTATCCACGAAACCTTTCCTGACTATCCTGGCTAGAAGTGACTTCCTCCTCTGAATCTTTAAATGCTGAACTTTTTAGATTCTGTTTTGTATTGTAGCCATGACCTTTATCTCCCTTTCTAGGTTTACTTGTTCTTTGGAGTCAAGCATTGTTAACCTCTTTGGTCCTCATACATTAACTTACACAAAAGTTAAACTCACAAAATTTCTATAGAACAAAACACATTCACCAGAATAATGTTTTAGTCCGTCACATCAGCTGTTCTATCAATTCACCCATTTCATTGATAGTCTCCCAGGCCTTCGTTAGCCCTTCACTTCACCAAACACAGTGTCTTGCTCCACCTATTGATCTTTCCTGATGATGTATCCAAACCAAGCCAGTTTTATAATCGGTTATTTTCCTTAGGGTGTATTATTATTATTAGTTAATCTTCAGAAGTAGATTGCCAGGCCTTCATTCCTATTCTGTCTTAGTACAGAAGCTCTGCTGAACCCTGTCCGCCATGAGTGATTCTGCTGGTATTTGAAATACTGGTAGCATAAGCTTTCAGCACTATAACAGCACACAAGCCACCACAGTTTTACAAACTGGCAGACAGTGAACAATAATAAGTATCACAAATTGAACTTTGCCCCCACAGTATGTGTTGTGTATCGTAACATCTACACCTGTGGTTATAATCCCATTTGGGAATGGGTTCTCTTTATATTATGTTCATGGGGCAAGGTTAGTGTGGGATGCATCTTGAGTCAATCTTTTTCAAGACATGAAGAAACTGAACAAGCAAGCTGGGATTAGATGGAGATCTCAAAGAGCAAGGAAACAAGCTGAAGAGGCAAAGATCTTCCCCAGGGCTGACACAGAGAAAAAGCCTTCCACTAGAGCTGGTGCCCTCAATTTGGACTTCTAGCCTCCTAAATTGTGAGAAAATAAATTTCTGCTTGCTTATGCCATCCACTCATTATATTTCTGTTATGGCAGCACTAGATAACTAATTATTATTAGTTAATCTTATTATTAGTTAATCTTAACACAACCAGAACCTAAAGGCATTTGTCAGTGTGACCATTTCTTTTGTTCTCTTTCTTTTCCATCTCTTCTCTGTTGTGATGAGAAACTTCCAGTAACATTTGCGTTTTAAGGTTCCCTGCTCTTGCCTGGAAACCCTAGTGGTGTAGTGATTAAGTGCTGCATCTGCTAACCAGAACATTAGCAGTTCAAGTCCTCCAGGTGTTCCTTGGAAGCTCTATGGAGCAGTTCTACTCTGTCTTACAGGGTCACTATGAGTTGGAATCGAGTCGACAGCATTGGGTTTGGTTTTTGGTCTCTGCTTGCCTGGATGAGTACAGTGGTTGTTCAGTGGCAGCATTCTTGCCTTCCATGCAGGAGGCTATAGAGCCCCGGTGGTGTAGTGGTTAAGAGCTATGGCTGCTAAGCAAAAGGTCAGTGGTTCAAATCCACCAGCTGCTTCTTAGGTAATCTATGGGACAGTTCCACTCTGTCCTGTAGGGTTGCTATGAGTTATAATCAACTAGGTGGCAATGGGTTTGATTTTTGACATATGAGACCAGGGTTCAATTTCTGGCCAATGTACCTCAAGCACAGCCATGACTCATGACACTGAACAGGTTTCATCTGAGCTTCTAGACTACGACAGACTAGGAAGAAAGGCCTGGAAATCTACTTCTAAAAATTAGCCAATAAATGCCCTATGGATTACAAAATTCTGATCTGCAACTTATCATTGAGAAGGTGCAAGGCCAGGTAGCACTTAATTCTGTTGTGCACGGAGTCGTCATGAGTCAGGGCTGACTCCAGGACAGCTAACAGTAACACAGTTTTTGCCTCATTCTGATTGGCTACTGTCCTGACTGTCTGCCAGCAGTTCCATTGTTAAATGTAAATTGCTTTCCTCCTTTGTGTCACTCTTGGGCCCCAGAGGTCTGGCAGTTCCTCTGGGATGGGAGGGGCCCAGAGGTGTGGCTAGGCAACTGGTCCACCTGCTGACATCCTCAGCTAGGCCCTGGGGCTCAGGAGCCTCTACGGAAATGTTCCTCAGCCTTTTGTTTGCTCGCGACTCGTCTCTCCAGTCCTTAGTCACCTGTTGGTCGCGTTTTATGATGGGTGGATACAATTCTGCTTAGACAAATGAAACTCTGTTTGGTAACATCACATTGTCTCCATTCTGGGAAGGAGTCTCCGTCTGCTCTCCCCAGGTCCGTTCCACTGGCATTCCACTGGCCAGTAAATTGCCATTCCACTGGCAATTAAAACTTTTTAAGGTATTTCATTTCATAAACAGAGATGCCATTTAAAATATTCACAGAACCGTTCAAGCCTACATGCTTAAGTTAATACTGTAGTGCTGATGATGCAGTGTGGGCAAGAAATAAGCAGAGACCCCGGGAGTCCCAGCCTCAATTTTTCCTGACCTTGTCAAGAGCAGCACGCGCCTGTCTTGTTTTGTGACTAGTGAAAGTGTAACTGAATAAGCAAAAGGGGTCAGAACCAAGTGTTTTGTAGGCTAGTTTGGGAAAGGTGGAAATAATGCTCGTTCACCAAGTATTGCTTTTGTTGTTACCTGCCACAAAATCCATTCTCAACCGATGAAGACCCAAGCACAGCAGAACTAAATGTTGCCCAGCCCTGCGCCATCCCAGCGACCGGCTGTGGATCGTCCACTGCAATCGGTACGGCTTTCATTGGTTGATTTTAGGAAGGAGATCACCAGACCTTTCCTCCTGTCATTCCGGAAGCGCTGCTGACACCCGTTCAGCGTGAAAGCAGCAGGCACGCCTCCGCGGACAGATGAACGGTGGCTGTGGACGAGGCGCCGTGTCCAGGAACCCGGATCTCCCGGATGGCGAGAATTCTACCAGGAAACTACCACGTTAGCTCATGCAATGGCATCGCTAGGGTTGGTGTCACCCCCACCCCATGCTAATCGCCACAGTGTTGTGACTAAAACTCCAGAAAACATGACAAAATCAGTGATTATAAAAACGCCTGCAGCAGCAAGAGCAATAGCACGTGTCAGGGGATTCAAAGGTCGTTGTAACTGGGCAGTAACGACAGCTCTGCACGGAGCACATTAAAAGGGTCAAAAAGTAGATTAGAATGGAGTTTTAGATTTGCAAGTATGTTGCTACATGTAAACTGGGCTTACAAAAAAAGATCTTTGTTGTTATAACCAACTACAGGGATATTTTATTGAACAATAATAACCTTCTGCTGAAACACTGTACAAGAATTTTAGACAGCCATTTTGGTGTCCCCCCACCCCCCGAAAGTGTCTGAAGCTTCCACACCCCCTCAGTGCTGCCACTGAGCTCATGGCAATTAAAGCGCGAGGGAGGGGCCCCCAAACACAGAGCCAAGCCTGCCTTTCTGAACACCTTTTTCCCACTGTGCCTGTTCCTCTCTCTCTCACCTTCTTCTTACTCTGTGTCTGTCTGCCTTGGGAATTGGCTTCCAGACATTGCTTTTACTCTCATCTGGATAATCAGCAAATGCTCCCAGGGCACTGCACCGGCATCCCCAGCCTCCCAGTTATCAAGAGGCTTAAACCCACCCCCACCCCACCCCATCCTTCTGAAAACACCACCAAACACACATCCAGAAAAGACATTCAGATCAGCAATCGTCCCATCAACAGCTAGGACCCCAGCCATCCCAACATCCCTCATGCCTTGAATGTTTGCTAGAGCACCAGTGAAACATGTTTTAGGCACATTTCCACCATGGTTTGGCTAAGAAAAGTCTCGAGGGACTTTGGTTTACTTCAGACCTCCACACACGTGAGGTAGTTCTGGACTGTAATTTTGGTTCTTTCAGAAACAGTAGTTAAGAGCTTGGGGTCTAGCATCACTCACTTTTAAACCAAAAACTATTATCATTGAGTCATAGTGACCCTATAGGACACAGTAGAATTGCCCCATAGGGTTCTAATAAACAGCTGATGAATTCGAACTCCCAGTCTCTTGGTTAGCCACTTAACCACTGAACCATCAGTTTCCTAGGATTGGTTAATTCTTCCACTTACTATCTGCGTGTCCTCAGGCAAGTTAATAAACCTCTCTGTTTCTTCCTCTAGCAAAAGAGATGGTAAAAGTGCATGTGTCACTCATTTGTAGAGTATTAAATCTATTTAAACTGTTTGATACAGTTCCTTGCATATAGTAAGTACACAATCTATGTTAGCAGTTACATAAGCTAGCTTAGTAGGTTGACACACATTTTTCTTCAGGTTTTGTAAAATCACATTTCTTCTATCATCCCTCCATTCCCCTATGCCTCTGGCCCTACCATGTCAACTCCAGAATTAGTTTTGTATTCCACTGAGGTCTTTCAACATCTTCTCATATCACAGAGAGGGTGGTGGTTGCTCAGTGGTAGAGTTTTTGCCTTCCACGTGGGCAACCTGGATTCAATTCCTGGCCAATCAGCCGCCGCCCATTGGCCAGTGAAGGCTTGTATGTTACTCTGGAGCTGAACTGGTTTCAGCGGAGATTCCAGACAAAGACAGATTAGGAAGAAAGTCTTGATGATTTCAGAAGTCTGAAAATCAAGCACTGAAAACCGTGTGTATCACAATGAACTGATCAGTAAGCAATCATTGGGATGGTCGGCAGGACTGGGCAGACTTTGGTTCTGTTGTGTACAGGTTGCCATGACTCCAGAGCCAACTCCACGGCAGCTAATGACAGCAAAAATGTGTCACAAAAATGCAGTGTGAAACTAAATTTTGTGGGTTTTGTCCTTAGCTTTTTCTCTGTTTTTTTTTTTTTCTTTTTTGGCATTAAGATAAATGACCGTGCACAGGTAGCCTCACAACTCTCTTGACAAACACAAGGTGTAGCACTGCGGTTATGGAGTTGGGTTCCCAGCTAGGCCTGATGCCCCTGAAACATTTTCTCAAAAGGCTCCCTCTGAGGAGATCCAGCTCTGCTGGAGAGTGCGCAGTTGCAAGTCAGCTTAGTGGTACCCTGGCGGCTTAGTAATTAAGTGCTATGGCTGCTAATCAGAAGGTCTGCAGCTCCAATCTACCACAAGCTCCTTGGAAACCCTACAGGGACAGTTCTGCTCTGAACTTTAGGGTCATCAGGAGTTGAAAATGACTTGACCAGTAGTGGATTTGGATTTGGGGGGTTTAAGCATTAATGGACATGGGTCATCTCAACAAGTTGGGGGAAGGTGAGGACAATTCACAGTTTGTGACAGCAAAGAAACCTCCCCTGTATCAGGCAGTCTGTTAAAATGAAGTCAGGTCTCTGGGAATTCAGCCACACCTACAAGTATTTACTAGCAAGCTGTGAGATAAGAGTAGCATGGCCAGTTCCGTGAGATCCGTGAAACTGCAACTCTGTTCATTTAAGCACTCCTCCAAGGCCCTTGTGTGAAGGTCTACTAGGGCAGATTCAAAGACAAAGACACCCTAGCAGGAAGATGCAGCAGACCTGGCCAGAATTGGGCCATGCTCCTCGGGAAGCCTGGGCCTGAGGGACTATGCCTACAACCTTGGGCATTGTCCCAAGTCATCTGGGCTACTGGGCTTGCAAGGTCAGGGGGACTGCAACAATACAGCAGTGTTTTAAACCAACTCATAGGGCTTAACTCCCAGTCTTTTCACCAGTGTCCAGAGTCATGTATTATCTCCATAACTCTAATCAGAGAAAAAGCTACTTGAAGAGGCTAGAGTTTTTCTCTCTGCAATATGGGCTTCAAGCACTGACTAAACACCCCTGCCTTAAATTGTATATTCCCCATTAAGAATGATGACAATCACAACTAACGCACACACACATACAACCTTTGCTGAATATAGTACTTAAAAATAAGTCACAATCAGTACAACAGCTTGACTCTGACTCACGGTGTTCCCAAGTGTTGTCTGAGTGGAACTGAGCTCCACAGGGTTTTCAGTGGCTGATTTTTCAGAAGTAGATTGCCAGGTCTTTCCTCTGAGGCCTTCTGGGTAGACTCAAATCTCTGACTTCTCAGCAGCCAAGCACTTCACCATTTGTACCGTTTACAGACTCCTTTCAAATCCCCTTTTGTGCTATTCAGGAAAGAAGCACTGCTTATACTTAGCCATCAAATGGAAGAAGAAACAAATAAACAAAAAAGCTCCTTACAAAGTCATAGCATGAGGATCACATCTGGGGCCAATCTTGCACTTGACGACACAGACCGGCATGACCACTAGCCCTCACCTTGCTTGCTAAAGCACCTAATGTCATACTTCCAGGTTTATGCTTCTGTTGCAGGCCCAGGACATCTAGCAGTGTTCCTAAACCACACATTAAGATACAAATATCTAGGGAGCGCCGGAGTGGTAGAACCCAGAGCCCTGAGCATCCCTTCCAAACGGCTTGTGCGAAAGTGGTATAAGTGAGAGTCCTGGAGTTGCTTTGAGAAAGAAGCCCAGTGCTTGATGGGGAGTGGAGTGTTGTGAATGAAAAGAGGATGCTGCACACTTCCAGAGTAAAAGGGAACAGTGGGAACCAGAAGTCAGAAAGGAGAGGGACGAGAGACTAACCACAAGGGACCTTGAACGTGCACGTGTTCATCAGCTGTCTTGGTACCTCACTGCGTTTAGCTCGCCACCTCCAGTGTGGTGACTTCAACAGGCATTGCTGATACATCATTTTGCGGATCCTGGTAGTTGGTTCTCCGAGTTAGAATCTCCTGGGGTGCTTATTTATAATGCTGATTCCCAGGCCGTGTGCCCAGAGTTCTCATTCCATAGGTCTGGGTTCGGACCCACAGGCTTGCATTTTTAAGGATCACTACAGGTAATTCTATTTCAGAGACCATGCTTTGTTGAACACGGATATGCCTTGCTTGTAATATTTTAAGGTAGATGTGGAGTCTGTAAGTGACACAGTTATGCACTGGGTAACTAATTGAAAGGTGAGGTGCCTCACAAGAAATGTCTGGCAATCTGCTCTGAAAGATCACAGCCATGAAAACCCTATGGAGGAAAGTTCTACACAGAAATATATGGGACTACTGTGAGCTGGACTTGACCTGTCAACAGCTGTTTCTTTTCTTTTCTTTTTAAACTTATTATTATACTTTTGAAGATGGCTTACAGAACAAACTAGCTTCTCATTAAACAATCAGTACACGTATTGTTTTGTCATGCTGGTTACTAACCCCATGACACATCAGCACTTCCTTCTCTACTTGTGTTCCCTATTACCAGCCTTTCTGTTCCTTCCTACCTTCTAGTCTTGCCCCTGGGTTCACATGCCACTTCGTCTCATTTTTTTTTTATGGGTCTGCCCATCTTGGCTGAATGGTGAACCTCACGAGTGATTTCACTGCTGAACTAAAATAGTGTCTGGGGGACATACTCTGGGGGTTTCTCCAGCCTCTGTCAGGCCGGCACGTCTGGTGTTTTTTTGTGAGTTAGAATTTTGTTCTACATTTTCTTCCAGCTCTGTCTGGGACTCTCTGTTAGAACAGTCAGTGGCGGTAGGTGGGCACTGTCTAGTTGTGCTAGACTCAGTATAGCAGAGACTGCAGCAGTTGTGTTTCATTAGTCCTTGGGACTAACCATTCCCTTGTGTCTGTGTTTTCTTCATTCTGCTTTGCTCCTGAACCACGGAGACCAGTGGAGTATCTTAAATGGCTGCTCATGAGCTTTTGAGACTGCAGACACTACCCACCAAAGTAGAATGTAGAACAATTTCTTTATAAGCTATGTTATGCCAACTGAGCAATTGAGAGCGTGATTCCTGCGGGCCTCCGCCCAGTAATTCGGTTCCTCGCAAGTTTGGGTGTGTCTACGCAGCTTCCATGTCTTTGCTTTGGACAAACTGTGCTGTCTTCCCTAGGATTGTGTATGTCTTACCCTTTGCCAATTACTACTTGTCTATTTTGTGTTTTTCCATTTCTCCCTCTCCCCCATCATTACTATCAAAGATCATTTCTTCCTGTGTACAAAACTTTTCATGGATGTTTAGAGTAGTAGTCTCATATAATATTTGTCCTTTTGTGATTAACTTATTTCACTGAGCATAATGAGCTCCAGATTCATCGATGTTCTGAGATGCTTCCCAGCTTCATCGCTGTTCTTCATGTTTGCACAGAACTCCATTGTGTGTATTTACTACAGTTTGTTTATTCATTCATCTGTTGATTGACATTTAGATTGTTTCCATCTTTTTTGTTTTTATTTTTTGGCATTTTAAAAACTGGTTGTTTTATTGACTTAATCTTTTCTCCTCCTGTAAGGCATTGCATCAAGCAGACTTTTCTGTATAGGCCTAACCCTGGGGTTCACAGCCGAACTCTGGGTCATGCATTTTTAGTCAGTCATGTGTTTTGATCTGGAGACGGTTGTGAAGCTTAGATTTATGAAAATGTTTTCTCAGCTTTAGCACTCGTAGTTTTCTTCTTTCTCAAAAAATTGTAGAATTTTTCTATGTAGTTCACCTGTCTTCAGAACAGTAGTCCTGCCCTTCTTGAAGCTTTTCCTTTCTCAAAAAGCGTCTTTTTAAATCTCCTTCCTTCTTGGTGTCCCTTGGGGCCTCCAAGACTCCAGGATGCTCAGAATCTTTTCCCAGGTATTCCTCCCCAGAGAGCAATTGCTCCAACTTCTGGTGTTGCTGAACTTGTTTGCTCACATCTCCTTGCTACCCTGGGCTCCAGGTTCTGTGACCTCGTGCTCCCAGTGGTAATGTTCCCATTTTCATCCATCGTGAAGGGACACTACCCTCAGCCTCTCTGAAGCAACTGCTGGATGCAACCAGAAAGAAGAAGGACCTGCATGGAGATCCACCCCTGTGCTGGGGCCATCTTTACATTCTGAGCCATCCAGCTTTGCCAAGTGTGACTTCAGCTGGAAGCAATCCTGAGACAGGAGGACTTAACTGAGCCATAGTCTGTAGTCGTATGAGTGTGCAAACCAGATTTCTTCTCAAAGGTAGATTCAGACACCTAGGTTGTTGTGGGTTGTCTTATTTGCTTCCTTCTATTTTCTTTTCTTTTGTAAAAAAATGAATTTTACTGTGAAGATTGTTTCCATCTTTCTGCTACTATGGATTATGCTGCAATAAATATAGGTAGCATATGTCTCTTCATGTGATGGCTGTTATTACTTTATATACTCCTAGGAGTGAGATTGATGGATCACGTGGGATTTCCATTTATAGCTTTCTAAGGAAGTGCCGTATCATTTTCCAAAATGATTTTGCCATTTTGCATTCCCACAACAGCGCCTAGGAGTTCCAGTCTCCCTGTAGCCTCTCCAGAATTTGTTATTTTCTGTTTGTTTTGTTTTGTTTGTTTGTTTTTAAAAATGTGTGAGTAATGCCAGAGTTTAGATTTCTGTTTCTCTAATGGAAACCCTGGTAGTCTAGTGGCTACAGCTGCTAAACAAAAGGTTAGCTGTTCGAATCCACCAGGCTGTCCTTGGAAACTCTATAGGGTCACTATGAATCAGAATCAACTCTACAGGAAAGGTTTTTTTGTTTTTTAATGGCCAGTGATAAAGAGCATTTCTGCAAGTGTCTGATAGCTGCTAGAATGTCTTCTCTGGAGAAGTGGCTGTTTATAGCCTTTGCTTACTTTTAAATCGGATTCTTTGTCTTTTTGTTGTAGAGGTGTTAGATTTTCCTGAGATTTGAGAGAGTACACATTGGTGAGATTTGTGATAGATTCTTTCCCCTAATCTATAGGTTTTCTTTTAACTCTTGGTGAAATCTTTCGATGAGCATAAGTGTTTAATTTATAGAAGATCCCAGTTATCTAGGTCATCTTCTGGAGTTTGTATGTTGTTAGTTATGGTATGTATCCTGTTAATGCAGTGTGTTTAGGTCTCTAGAGTTGATCGTACAATGACAATTGGCTCACTTTATAGTTTTTCATTTTTATTTAGATCTTTGATCCATTTTGAATTAGTTTTTATGTATGGTGTGAAATATGGATCTTGTTTCATTTTTTTGCAGATAGGCATCTAGTTTGGCCATTTGTCATTTGTTAAACGGACTGTCTTTTCCCCCATTTGATGGACTTTGTCAAAGATCACGAAACTGTCTGTAGATGGATTTATGTCTGGATTCTCAGTTCTGCTCATTTGGTTGATGTGTTGGTCATTGTACCAGTACCAACACAGCAGCTATTTCTTGTTGTTTAGAATAAATAGTTGGTTTTGAACCAGGGCTTTGAATCCCTTCATTCTAGCTTAAACTTCTGCCAAGAATCTGCATTTCTAATAAGTTACTAGGCAATGCAAATAATGCTGGTTAGGGACCAATGCTGAGAAGCACTAACCATCTGCTGCTGTTGAGTTGATTCATATTCATAGTGACCCTAAAAGACAGAGTGGAAATGCTCCATGGGGCTTCCAAGGCTGTAATTTTATTTATTTATTTATTTAACCTTATAGATCTCAACTTGATTTTATTTATTTAATGACAGGAACTTTTTTCCTTATTTATTTTCTTGTGCTTTAAGTAAAAGTTTACAGAACTAACCAGATTCTCATTTTAAAATTATGCATAATTTTTTCATGACTTAGGTGCAATCCCGACAATGTGCCAGTCTTACCCCTTCCTCTACCTCAAGGTCTCCGTTTCTGTTCATCTAGTTTTTTACCCTTCTTGCCTTCTCATCTTGCTTTTGGACAAGTGTAGCCCATTTGATCTTGTATCCTTGGTCGATCTAAGAAGCACATTCCTCATGTGTGTTTTGTATGTTTTATTTGTTTATTTATTTATTTTTGCACTTTTGATGAAGGTTTACAGAGCAAACTAGTTTCTCATTAAACACCTGCTAAGCATATTGTTTCATGAGATTGGTTAACAACCCCACGACATATCAATCTTCTCCCTTTACCACTTTGGCTTCTCTGTTGCTAGCTGTCCTGCCCCCTCCTGCCTTCTAGTTCTTGTCCGTGGTCTGGTGTCCCCCCTTAGTCCTGTTTCCTTTTAAGGGCCTGTCTAGTCTATAGCTGAAGGATAGTCCTCAGGAGAGACTTCATTACTGAGCTGAAAGGGTGTTAGAAGGGCTATACTCTCATGGTTTCTCCAGTTTCAGGACAGTAAGTTTGGTCTTTTTTGTGAGTTAGAATTTTGTTCCACACTTTTTTCCAACTCTGTCTGGGACTGTCTGTGGTGACCCTTGTCAGAGCAGTCAGTGGTGCTAGCCAGGCACCACCTATCTGCGCTGGGTTGTGCCTGGTGGAGGCCATTGTACATCTGGTCCATTACTTTTTTGGACTAATGTTTCCCTTGTGTCTTTGGTTTTCTTCCATTCTCCTTGCTCCCAAAGGAGTGAAATCAATGGAGTATCTTAGATGGCCACTCACAGGCTTTTAAGAGTCCAGACACTACTCACCAAAGCAGGATGGAGAATATTTTTATAGTTTGTACACTGTATCAACTGAGCCACACGTTACCTGAGAACACAGTTCCCACAGCCCTCAAGTCCAGGAATTTGTTCCTTCAGATCTTCCACAACCTTGCCAAGGCTGTAAGTTTTACAGAAACAGTTTGTTGCATGTTTCTCTTATAAAGTGGCTAGTGGGTTCAAACTGTCAACCTTTTGGTTAGCGGCCAAGCACCTTAACCACTGAACCACAAGGGCTCTTCACTAGTAGAGCCAACCACCAAATCTGTTGCTGTTGAGTCAATTCCAACTCATAGAAATGTTATAGGACACAGTAGAACTGCTCCATAGGGTTTCCAAGAAGGGATCGATAGATTTGAACAGCTGACCTTTGAGTTAGCTGCTCAGCTCTTCACAGCCAGCCACTAGGGCTCCACTCGTACAGCAGTGGTTCTCAAAATTTGTTATACATGTAAATACTTGGGGACCTTGTTAAATGTAGGTTCTGATTCAGTATATCTGGGGTGGAGATGTAAATTCTCAGAAGGGAATCAAACCAGAACGAACAGCTGAGAAGCCCTGTTTTGAAGCTGTATTAATTAGCTTTTATGGTGTACAAAAAAACGCTAATACTTATCGACAGAAAGCAATCATCATTTGATTGAGTTCAGGATTTCATGATCTTTTGAGTGGTTTCTCTTTGGAATGGCTCAGGGTATCTCTGGTGGGCTCCAGTATGTGTTTTTGGCTGGTTGGCCATTTGGTTAACAACAGGATGGTCCCACTTACATGACTGGTGGGTGGCAGGATGGTTGGTCTAGGCATAGGGGTACCTCAGCGGGGCTGTTTTGTCTCTACTCCTCAGAACCTCTCATCCTCTGCTAGGCTGCTGTTGTTAGCTACCACAGGTCAACCCCAGATTCATGCTGACTTCATGCACAATGGAATGAAACACTGCCCGGTCCTATTTCACTCCCTTAATGGGCTCAGACCATTGTAAAAAGGAATTTCACTGGTTTATTTTCAGAAGGTCTTTCTTCTCAGTCAGTCTTAGACAGGAAGCCCTGCCAAAGCTTGTATGCTGTCATAGTGGTATGAAAGCTTTCACTGACAGATGTGTGGTAGCTGTGTATGAGTACATTGACTGGATTTCAAACCTTAGTCTTGAGTAGGCTGGGAAGACAAGAAATCTACCACTGACTCACCACTGTCATCTCCATAATCCCCTCTTTTTCTCATGGTAGTCTTAAGGTTCCAGAGAGCAGTAACAGAGGGCATTGCCAAGTGCAAACACTCCTCAAGTCCTTGCTTCTGCTAAATTCGTGTTTGTGCATTGGCCATTGCAGGTCACATGGCTAAACCCAGAGTCAGTATGGGAAAGGGTACTCAAGGGCATGGATCCCAGGAGGGGAGTTATAACCATTCTTGAAATCTACCACAAGAGTTATCTGCTAAGAAGTTCTAAATGTTTAACAGGAATCCAGTCATCATGAGAAATTTATCAATCAAAGGAAAATAACCTGTCATTTACTGTCCAAAGACTGATTCTAATGATGTGGCAAAATCAACACGTTTCTAATCATTCCAGTGTTGCAGAACACCCTATGCCGGGGCTCCTGGGACAGCCTCTGGAGCTGCTGATGCTATCTCATCAGCTCTCCTTCCCACTACAGTTGCTCCTGGTGGTGATCTCTTCCAGCAGGGAGCTCTTCCAGCAGGGAGCTCTTCCAGCAGCTGCTCTTGGCACCTGCTACTGTGAGGCTCAGGAAATTTCCTCTATCCTTAGTTCTCATGTATTGTTAGGATGTACGTGTCTATCCTGAGGAATAACCTGGTGTCACGGATTGAACCGTGTGCCCTAAAAATATGTGTCAGGTTGGTTGGGCCATGATTCCCAATATTTATGGTTGCCCTTCATTTTGTGATTGTAATTTTATGTTAAATAGTATTAAGGTGGGATTTTAACACCCTTTACTGAAGTCATATCCCTGATTCAATGTAGGGAGAGTTTCCTGGAATGTGGCCTGCACCTCTTTTATCTTATAAGAGATAAAAGGAAAAGGAAGCAAGCAGAGAGGGGGAGCTGATACCCCCGAGAAAGAAGCCCCAGAAGCAGAGCACATCCTTTAGACCCAGTGTTTCAGTGTAGGGAAGCTCCCAGTCCAGAAGATTGCTGAGAAGGACTTCCCTCCAGAGCCAACAGAGAGAGACAGCCTTCTTCTGGACTGATGCCCTGAATTTGGACTTCCAGCCTACTAGACAACAAGAAAGTTGATTTCTGTTTGTCAAAGACATCCACTTGTGGTATTTCTGATACAGCAGCACTAGACAACTGAGATACCTACTAGTGAGTCTCATGAGTCCTTCTGGCAAATCACTGAACTTACTTAAAGACTTCAGTAAAATACCAGAGTTCCTGCTGGTATTATCTTCTTGACAGTGTAGATTCCTAATC
Source organism: Heterohyrax brucei (assembly GCA_028571685.1). Lineage (NCBI taxonomy): Eukaryota > Metazoa > Chordata > Mammalia > Hyracoidea > Procaviidae > Heterohyrax > Heterohyrax brucei. The sequence goes on along the minus strand of CM053142.1, from coordinate 15,353,092 downwards.
TTTGCATCACCGTTTCTAAGGATCAGGTCAGCCTCCCTCCTGGCTTCAGTGTGGTCCACAGTAAGAGTATTAGAGTGGGCACTAGAGACTTGGGATGTAGTCCTATGTGTTGTCAGGCAAATCACGTTCTTCCTCTGGATTTTGCTTTTTTAAAATTGGTTAAATGAAAGAGTTGGTCTAGAATAATGTGCATCTGAGTCACCTGGAGATCTTGTTAGACATTTAGAATTCCAGGCCCCACTCCAGACGTTCTAAACTAGCACCTGCTTTTTCACAAAATCTCTGGTCTAGAACAGTTGTAGTCTACAGGATTTTCAATGGCAGGCTTTTCAGAAGTCAATTGCCAGGCCTTTCTTCCAAGGTGCTACCTGATATACTCAAACTTCCAACTTGTTAGTTGTAGAGCACATTAACATCTTGTACCACCCAGTTCTGACTGTAATGGAAGTGGTTTAAAATTAAAAATAAAAATAATCATAATGTCTGATAAGCGATTTGCAATATACTTTTAAAACCTTAGACTTTTGCAAAAACTTTGATTTTGCGATTCCATTTCTAGGAATTTATCACATGTGTGCTCAAAGACATAGTGACAGAGAGAAAATACAAGCACTGTTTATAGCATTGAAAAATTATAAAACTGTAATGTCCAGTAATAAGGGAGATTATTTAAGTAAAATATAATACAAATACATAATGGAACACCGTCTTTTCTCATTAAAGATTCCATGACAAGAAATTTTTTTCTTCAACTTTTTAATTTTTTATTAATTATAATAAAAGAATAAAATTTCTAACATCAATTATCTCACCTATGATAAACTCTCAGCCTGCCACCCATCCATGTAGCCAACACAGTCATTTTCTTCTGAGGGTAATTCTCTTGTTACGTCCTTGTAGTAGGGGTCTCATACAAAATTTGTCCTTTTGACACTGATTGATTTCACTCAGCATGGTCACTTCCAAATGAGACCATGCTATAAGATGTTTTCTAAAATTATCATTTTTTTTTTTTTTATCATAGCATAGAGTTTCATTGAGTATACGTACCATACTTTGCTTACCCATTCGTCTGCTGATGGGCATCAGGGTTGATTCCAACGTTTTGCTATTGTGGACTCTGCTGCAACAAATATTTGTGTACATGTGTCTGTTCATGTGACAATCTTTGTTTCTGAAGAATAAATTCCAAGCAGTAGAATCACAGGATCAAATGGTATATCTATTTCCAGCTTCAGACCGAAGCACCAGGTTGTCTTCCAAACAGGCTGTACAATTTTGCAATCCCACCAGCAGTATTTCTAATTTCTAATTCTAATTCTAACTTATAATTTCTCCATAGCCTCTCCAGCATTTGCTGTTTTGTGTTTTTTGGATCACAGCCAACCTGGTTGGGGTGAGATGGTATCTCACTGTAGTTTTGATTTGAATTTCTTTAATAGCTAATGATCATGAGCAATTGTGCGTGTGACTTTCGGCTGCCTGGATATCCTCTTTAGGGAAATATCTGTCTCTTTTGGCCATTGCTTAATTGGATTATTTATCCTTTTCTTGTTGATATTTTGTAATACCTTATAGATTATGGAGATCAGATGTCGGTCTGACGTATAGTTGCCAAATATTTTTTCCCATTCTGTAGGTGGTCTTTTAATTCTTTTGATGAAGTCTTTGGATGAGCAAAAGTGTTTGATTCTTAGTAGTTCCCATTTATCTATTTTCTCTTCTGTTGAACGCACTTTGTTTGTCAGATTTTGAAGTCTATCTACATTGTGTATTAAAACTTCAATTGTTGATCCTATTTTGTCTTGGATGAGCTTTATTGTTTTAGATTTTATATTTAGGTCTTTTATCCAATTTGAGTTAGTTTATGTATAAGGTGTGAGATACGGGTCTTGTTTCAATTTTTTTGCAGATGGATATCCAATTTTGGCAGCACCATTTGTTAAAGAGATCATTCTTAGCCCAGTTTAAAATTGTGGGGTCTTTGTCAAATGTCAACTGTTCATAAGAGGATGGTGACATCTCTAGTGTCTCAATTCTGTTCCATTGGTCTATATGTCTCTTTTTGTACCAGTACGAGGATGTTTTGACTACTGTGGCAGTATAATAGGCCACAAAGTCAGGTAGTGAGAGGCCTCTCAGTGTGTGCTTCTTCTTCAGTAGTGCTTTACTTATCCCAGGTTTCTTCCCTTTCCAAACAAAGTTGATAATTAGTTTCTCTATCTCGTTAAAAAAAAATGTCTCTGGAATTTGTATTGGGATTGCATTATATAAGTCTATTGCTTTGGGTAAAATAGGTATTTTCACAATGTTGAGTCTTCTATCCATGCAGGGTAGATTACTCGATTTATGTAAGTCTGTTGTAGTTTCTTGTAGTAAGATCTTGTAGTAAGATCTTGCAGTTCTCTTTGTAAAGATCTCTTCTCTAGTTAGATTTATTCCTAAGTGTTTTATCTTCTTGGCGGCTATAGTAAATGGAATTGATTTTGTGATTTCTTCTTTAATAATCTCACTGTTGGTATAAAGAGATCCTACTGATTTACTTATGTTTATCTTGTATCCCATTATTTTGCTAAACTTCTCTATTAGTTCCAGTGGTTTACTTATGGATTCCTTTGGATTCTCTGTATAAACAATCACATCATCTGCAAAGAGGGAGATTTTTACTTCTTCATTGCTGATACAGATGCCCTTTATTTCTTTGTCTTGCCTAATTGCTCTGGCTAGAACTCCTAGCACAATGTTGAATAGAAGTGGTGAGAGTGGGCATCCTTGTCTGGTTCTTGTTCTTAAAGGGAATTCTTTCAGTCTTTCACCATTCAGAACAATGAAGGCAGTAGGCTTTGTGCGGATGCTACTGATTGCATTGAGGAATTTCCCCTCTATTCCTATTTTTCTGAGAGTATTAAGCATGAATTCGTGTTGAACTTTGTCAAATGCCTTTTCTGCATCAATTGACAAAATCAGGTGATTCTTATCTTTTGTGTTGTTAATGTAGTTGATTACATTAATTGTTTTTCTGATGTTGAACCAGCCCTGCAGCCCTGGAATGAATTCTATTGGCTAGAATTTTGTTGAAGATTTTTGCATTAAGGTTTATGAGTGATATTGGTCTGTAATTTTCTTCTTCTTCTTTTTTTTTTTTTGTGGGATATTTCCCTGGCTTTGGTATCAGGATTATGCTGTCTTCATAGAATGAATTTGGGAGTGTTCTCTCCCTTTCTATGGTGTGAAATAGCCTTAACATAAAAGTAATTACATCAAAATGAGGACAGAAAGCACATACCTATCAATAATTACACTGAATGTAAATGGACTAAGTGCTCCAGTAAAGAGACAGTGAGTGGCATCTTGTTGCTTGCAAGAAACACACCTTAGACTTAAAGATATGAACAAATTGAAAATTAAAGGATGGAATAATATATACCAAGCTAGCAATATACAAAGAAGAGCAGATGTGGCAATTCTAATCTCAGATAAAATAGATTTTAATGTAAAATCCACTATTGTGGACAAGGATGGTCACTACTTACTGCTGAAAGGTTCAATACTCAAGGAAGACTTAACAATATTAAATATTTATGCACCCAATCCCAGAGCATCTAAATAGATTGAACAAATACTGACAACACTGAAAAATGAGATAGATCATTCCACATTAATAGTTGGAGACTTCAACACTCCCTTTTCAGTATGGATAGATCATCTAGGAAAAAGCTCAGTAAAGATGCAGAAGATCTTATTGCAACAATCAACCAACTTGACCTTATTGACATATACAGATCTTTTCATCCATCAACAGATAAGTACACCTTCTTCTCCAATGCACATGGGTAATTTTCCAGAATAAACCATATGTTAGGTCATAAAGCAATTCTCTGTAAAATCCAAACCACTGATTTATTTCAAAGTATCTTCTTGGACCATAGAGCTATAAAAGTTGAAATCAATAACAGAAAATTCATAGGTAGAAATTCAGACTTATGGAAACTGAACAACATTTTGCTCAAAAAGCCTTGGGTTATAGAAGAAATTAAAGACAAAGTAAAAAAATTTATGGAATCAAATGAGAATGAAAACACTGCTACCAGAATCTATGGGATACAGCAAAAGTAGCATTCAGAGGTCAGTTTATCTTTATAACTGCACACATCTGGAAAGAAGAAAGGGCACAAAGAATTAACTTTACAGCTTGAACAAGTAGAAAGAGAGCAACAGAAGAACCCCTCAGGTACCAGAAGAAAAGAGATCATAAGGATTAGAGCAGAACTAAACAAATTAGAGAATTGAAAAACAATTGAAAAAATTAACAAAACCAAAAGGTGGTTCTTCGAAAAGATCAACACAGTTGATAAATCATTGGCTAAACTTACAAAAGAAAAACAGCAGAAGATATAAATAACCCGATTAAGAAATGAGATGGCAGTCCGTGCAACAGAACTGGCTGAAATAAAAAATATCGTAACAGACTACTATGAAAGGCTGTACTCTGATAGGTTTGAAAACCTAGGGGAAATGGACAAATTTCTAGATTCACATCACTCACCAAGATTGTCACAAGGAGAAGTAGATAAACTTAGTATCACAAAGGAAGAGATTGAAAAAGTCATCAAAAATCTACCAACCAAAAGAATTCCTGTCCCAGATGGCTTCACTGGAGAATTCTACCAAACTTTTAGAAATTTTTTTTAGTAGAAAATTGTTCATGATATATACCCAAACCAAGAAAACTGAACCCACTTCCACTGAGTTGAGTCCAACTCATAGCGACACTATAGGGTGGAGTAGTTTCCAAAGAGCACCTGGTGGATTCCAACTACTGGCCTTTTGGTTAGTAGACGTAGTGCTTAACCACTACATCATGAGATATAAAAACTCATAAAGTAGACCATAAAATGATAATGAAATCATTGCACTATTTTAAAGGTATGTTTCAGCTTTCATAAAGATTGTAAAAATACTGCATATACCAAAAAGTTAATGGTGATTACCTCAGGAGTCAGGGATTGTATAAAATTATTTACACTTTCATGTCTAAATTTTCTGTAACAAGAATGTATTGCTTTAGTGAGAGATTTACGATTCCTCCTTTGTTCCTACACATCACTCATTCACTTTTCTTCTGTCAGGGCTAAGCTTCTTGCTCCCCCTCCCTTCCCTTCTCAAGGCACTACAAGCTACCTCTGATTCTGTCACCTTCTGAACTTTAGGTTGTCAAATTCAGGGTTCCCTTTGCCATTCATATCTTCTTTGATTTCTCTGCAGCATTCAATGCTGTTCTTCTGTCTACTCCTTGAAATTCTGTCCTCCCTGGATTCTGTGACTCCTCAGTTCCGGTTCTTTTTATCTAACCACTGTTTCTCAGCCTCTTTTTAAGATTTCTCTTCATATTGTTATTGTCTGCTATTGACTAGACGGTGTTGTGAACTCATAGTAATCCCACGTGACAAAGTAGAACTACCCCATAGGGTTTTCCAGACTGTAATATTTATGGGAAAAGATTGTCGAGTTTTTCTCCCACTGAGCAGCTTGATGTTCAAACTGTCAAATCTTAGGTTAGCAGCCAAGCACTTAACCATTGTGCCAATGTGTTGATGTTGTTAGAAGCCACTAAAACACACTGGCATTGAGTCAATTCCAGCTTATAGTGACCCTATGAAACAGAGTAGAATTGCCCCATAGAGCTTCCAAGGAACACATGGTGGATTTGAACTGGTGATCTTTTGGTTAGTAGCTGTAGCATGTAACCACTATGCCATCAAGTTGGTTCTGATTCACAGTGAACCTTTACGCAACAGAACGAAACTCTACCTGAGCATCATGCTCACAACTGTGGCTATGCTTGAGCCATCATTGCAGCTGTTGTTAGGTGCCATTGAGTCGGTCCTGACACACAGCAACCCTACACACTATGGAATGAAATACTGCCAGTTCTAGGAACATCCTCACAATCTTTATGGTTGAGAACATTTTTGCAGCCACTGTGTGAAACCATCTCATTGAGGGTCTTCCTTTGTTAGCTGCCTCTTTTTCTTTGCTTAATTTCTTTTCATTGTGTTTTAAGTGAAAGTCTAAAATTTGAGTCATTTCTCATGCAAAAACCTACACACACTTTGCCATATGATCCTAGCTGTTCCTACAATACTGTGACAGCACCCTCTTCCCCTCCATCCCAAATTTCCCATGTCCTTTCATCCAGCTCCTGTCCTCTTCTTTCTTCTCATTCCACCTCTGGACAGGAGGCACCCTGCTAATCTCCTGTATCTACTCAAGCCAAGGAGCAGATTCTGCACCAGTACCATTTCATGTCAGCAGACCGGTTCAGTCTTTTTCTATGGAATTGGTTTCAGTTCTGGGGTAACAGAGAGTCCATAGGTAGTGTCTTCTGGGAACTCTCAAGTCTGTCAGACCATCAAGTCTGGTGTTCCAGTCTGCACCTCACATTTCTCCCAGTCCATAAGGGACTCTTTATTGATTTCCTTGTAAAAGCAATCACTGGTAGACAAGCACCATCTAGTTCTGGTCTTGTGTGGATATAGTCTCCAGTTTATGTGGCCTTTCTGTGTCTTGTGCTGATATTTTCGTTGTACTTTCAATGTTCCTTATTTTCTTTTGCTCCAGGTGGATTGAGTTTGATTGATGCTTCTCAGATGGCCACTTGCTGGCTTTTAAGACCCCAGATGCCACTCACCAGAGTATGAGGCAGAACATTTTCTTTAAAAACTTCATTATGCCAATTGACCTAGATGTCCCCTGAAATCATAGTTCTCAGACCCTTGACCCTGCATCTCTGTTGCTCGCAGTCTTTTGCTGTGCTTAGAAAACGTCTTAGTTTTTGGCTTAGGCTGGTTGTGCTGAATCCTACTGCATGGTGCTACTCCTTTCACGTAACTTAATTCTTGCCTAGTACCAAATTAGTAAATATTCCTGTCCCCTGGCCCATCCTAGTAACCATCAAAGACTATTTTCTTCCATGTTTAAACCATCTCGAGTCTATTTAATAGTGTTCTCACGCATTATGTGTCCTTTTGTAACTAATTTCACTCAGTATAATGCCTCCCAGTTTCCTCCATGTTGTGAGATGCTTCTTGAATTCATTTTTATTCTTTATCATTGTGTAATATGTCACTGTACGAATATACTACAGTTTGTTTATCCATTCATCTGTTGCTGGGCACCTGGGGTGAGTCCATTGTTTTGCTATTGTGGACAGTGCTGCAATAAACATTGGTGTGCAAGTATCTATTTCTATGACAGCTCTTATTTCTCTAGGATATAGTCCAAGGAATAGGACTGGTGGATCATACGGCATTTCTATATCTAAATTTTTAAGAAGGCACCAAATCAATTCCCAAAGTAGTTGTACCATTTTACATTTCCCACCAGCAGTGTAAAAGTGTTTCAGTCTGTCCATAGCCTCTCCAACATTTATTATTTTGTGGTTTTTTTTTTTGGATTAATGCCAGCCTCGTTGGGGTGAGATGATACCTCATTGTAATTTTGATATGGATTTCTCTAATGGCTAATGATAATGGACATTTCTTCATGTATCTATTAGCCTTCTGAATGTCTTTTTCAGTGAAGTAGCTGTTCTTACCCTCTGCCCAATTTTTAATTGGATTATGTCTTTTTGTTGTTGAGGTTTTGCAGAATCTTGTCAATTTTAGAGATTAAATGCTGGTTGGATTGGTCATGGCCAAACCTTTTTCCCAGTCTGTAGGTAGTCTTTTTACTCTTACAGTGAAATCTTTGGATGAGCATATGTATTTGATTTTTAAGAGTTCCTAGTTATCCATTTTCTCTTCTGGTGTTTGTGTATTGCTAGTAATGTTTTGTTTTTGTTTACACCATGTCTTATGGGTCCTGGCTTTGGCATTATTTTTCTTTTCATGATCCTCATCATTTTAGGTTTGATATTTACATTTTTTATTCATTTTGATTTAGTTTTTGCATATGGTGAGATAATGGGTCTTGTTTCATTTTTTTATTTTTTGCAGATAGATGTCTTACAGAAATTTCATGAGTAGATGACTTTCGCAAAGAAAAGTTTATTTTTACATAGTCCAATAGGCTGAAAGTCTGAATTCAGAATGCCAGTTGCAGGGGAATACTTTCTCTCTGTGTCAACTCTGGAGGAAGGTCCTTGTGTTACCTTAGTTGTTCCTTGGTCAGGGAGCATCTTGGCTCAGGAACCTCAGACCCAAAGGACATGGTCTGCTTTTGGTGCTGTTTTTTAGATGATGTGATGTCCCCAGTTCTCTACTGGCTTCCCTTTCATTTCTTCTGGGATAAAAAGACAAAAAGTGGTACAAGCCATACTCCAGGGAAGTGGAGGAGGTAGATGACCTTAGGAAGGATATTATAGTTCCACCTTCATCCTCTTTAACATAATCCAGTCTATTAACCATAGGCAGAGATTAGGATTTATGAAATATGAAAATCACAAAACAGCTGGCAATCACACAACAGTGGGAACTGTGGTCCAGCCAAATTGTTACACACATTTTTTTGAGGGGACACAATTCAGTCCCTGACAGTGGATATCCAGTTATGCCAAAACCATTTGTTAGAGACTGTCTTTTCTCCAGTTTATGCACCTTAGGCCTTTGTCAATCATGCCAGCCAAGCCAAGTAGGTGGGTGACATTATGTCTGGATCCTCAATTCTGTTCCATTGGTCTAAGCATCCGCTGTTGTACCAATACCAGCCTGTTCTGACAGCAGTGGCGATGTAATGGATTTTAAAGTCAGGTAGCATGAGGCATCCCACTTTGTTCTTCTTCACTAATGCTTTGCTTATTCAAGGCTTTTATCCTTTGTATATGAAGTTAGTAATTTGTTTCTCCATTTCATTAAAAAATGCCATCAGAATTTGGATAGAGGTTGCATTTTATCCATAGATTGCTTTGGGTCGAATAGGCATTTTCACAATGTTGAGTCTTCCTACCCATGAGCAAGGTAGGTTTCTCCCCTTGTGTAGATCTCTTTTGGTATGTTGCAGTAGTATCTTGTAGTTTTCTTTGTATAGATCTTTTATGTCTCTGATTAGATTTTTTCCTAAGTATTTTATCTTCTTTGGGGCTGTTGAAAGTGGTACTGATTTGGTAATTTCTTCTTTTTTGCTGTAGAGGAATCCAACTGATTATTTGTATATTTATCTTGTGTCCTGACTCTTTGCTGAACTCTTCTGTTAGTTCCAGCAGTAGGGTTTCTGTTTTGTTTTGTTGGTGGATTCTTTAGGTTTTTTTTTTTAATGTATACAGTTATCCTACCTGCAAACAGAGACAATTTTTCTTCTTCCTTACTAATTTGGGTGACATTTATTTATTTTTCTCACCTGACTGCTTTGGCTAGAACTTCCAAGACAATGTTGAATACAAGTGGTGACAAAAGAAATCCTCGTCTGGTTCCTGTTCTCAAGGTGAATGCATTCAAACTCTGTCATTTTAGGATGACATTGGCTTTCAGCTGTGTATAATAATGCCCTTTTCTATGTTGATGAATTTTCCTTCTATTCCTATTTTGCTGAGAGTTTTTTTTAACATGAATGGGTTGGACTTTGTCAAATGCCTTTTCTTCAGCAATTGATAAAATCAAGTGGTTCTTGCCTTTTGTTTCATTTATGTTGTTGATTACACTAATTGTTTTTCTGATATTGAACCACCCTCCATACCTAGTATGAATCCTAGTTGGTCATGGTGATTTTTTTTTTCAGTACGTTATTGAATTGTATTGGCTAGAATTTTGCTGAGGATTTTTGAATCTAAGTTCATGACAGGTATTGGTCTATAATTTTCCTTTCTGGTACTATCTGTATCTGGTTTTGGTATCAGGGTTATGCTGGATACATAGAATTAATTTGGAAATATTCCATTCTTTTCTATGGTCTGAAATAGTTTTAGAAATAGTGGTGTTAACTCTTCTCTGAAAGTTAAGTAAAATTCTCCAGTTAAACTGTCAGGACCAGGACATTTTTGGTTGAGAGTTTTTAAACTGCCTTTTCAACCTTTTCTTTTGTTAGGGGTTTATTTAAATGTTCTACTTCTGTTTGTGTCAGTTTAGGTAGGTAGTGTGTTTATAGAAATTTGTCCATTTCCTCTAGATTTTCAAATTTGTTAAGAGTTCAAATTTTCATGGTATTTTGCTATGATTTTTTGACTTTCAGTGGGGTCTGTTGTGATATCGCACATCTCATTTCTTATTCTAGGTTATTTACTTCCTCTCCTTTTCAGTTTCGTCAATGGTTTATAGATTCTGTTGATCTTTAAAAAAAAAAAAAATCTTTTGGTCTTGGTAACAGTTTTAATCATTTTTCTACTCTCTAATCCATGTGTACTACTCCAAATTTTATTATTTGCTTTCTTCTGGTGCCTGAGGACTTCCTTTGCTGTTCTCTTCCTATTTTTTCTAGTTATAAGGTTAGTTCTTTGATTTGGACCCTTTCTTCTTTTTGGATGTGTACATTTATTGAGATAAATTGGCCTCTGAGCACTGCCTTTGCTATGTCACAAAGGTTCTGATAGGATATGCTTTCATTCTCATTTGATTCTGTAAATTTCTTTATTCCATCCTTGATTTATTCTGGGAACCCTGGTGGTGTAATGAGTAAGTGCTATGTGTCATAACTAAAAAGTTAATAATTCAAATCTACCAGACACTCCTTGTAAACTCTCTGAGGCAGTTCTACTCTGACTTATAAGGTCTCTGTGAGTGGGCATCTGCTTGACAGCGTGGGGTTTGGTCTTTTTTATTTTAATTTCTTCTATAACCCAGTAAATATTTTATGAGCAAAGTGTTGTTCTGTTTCCATGAGTCTGATTTTTTTTCCACTTTTTTCTGTTATTGATTTCTATTTTTATGACTTTATAGTCTGAAAAGATGCTTTGTAATATTTTGATGCTTTGTATTTTTTTAAGACTGGCTTTACGGACTAATGTGAGGTCTAGTCTGGAAAATGTTTCATGTGTGCTGGAAAAGAAAGTATACTTGGCTGCTGTTCAGTGGACTGTTCTATGTATGTCTGTGAGGTCAAGTTGGTTGATTGTAGCATTTAGATCTTCTGTGTCCTTACTGATCATTTTTCTGGATGCTCTGTCCTTTTGCAAAAGTGGAATGTTAAAATTGCCTAATACTATTGTGGAGCTGTCTGCTTCCATTTTCATTTCTGTTAAAGTTCGTTTCCTGTATTTAGAAACCCTATCATTGGATGGCATCATTGGATGGATAAAGATTTGATATGGTTGCATTCTCCTGGTGTGTTGGATAACGTCCTTCCTTATCCATTGTGGTGGATTTCATTTTAACTCTTTTATCAGAATTAGTATTTCCACCCCTGTATTTTTCAAATGTTGTTTGCTTGATATATTTTTTCACATCTTCAGAGTTTTAGTTTGTTTGTGTCTTTACATCTAAGGTGTGTCTCTTGTAGGCAGCATGTTTTCTTATTCTGTTACTTGCTGTCTCTCTATTGGCACCTTTAATCAATTTACATTCAGCATAGCTATTGATAGATAAGGATTGAGTGCTGTCATTTTGATGCTTTTTTGTAAGTTGTTGAAAATTTCTTTCTTTCACTTAATTTTTCTGTGCTGATTCATTTTTCTTCATGTGCTTTCTTTTCATCTTTTTCATTGTTGTTGGTTTTGTGTTTGCTGAGGCTGTACGTTTTTCTTGTTTTTTTTTATTTTGATGTGTAGGTTTGTTAGTTTCTGTTGTGGTTACCTTAATATTTACTTCTATTTTTCCATATTTAACCTTGTATTTAATTTCTTTGTAGCATCTTGAATTGTTATGTTTTTTAGCGGGTCTTCTTGGTTTTATAATGTCATCCTTTACATAATGACATCTCTATCCATTTTTAGTGTTTTAACTTTGATTGATTTTTGTAATTTCTCTATCTGCACTGATATCCAGTTGCTCTATTCTGCATTCTAAAATTGGGTTATTGTCTGATGTGATTGACTTTCTAACCAAAGGACTCCCTTTAGTATTTCTTGTAAATTTTGTGTGGTTTTGGCAACTTCTCTAAATTTCTGTTTATCTGTAAATGTCCTAATTTTGCCATCATATTTGAGATACAGTTTTGCTGATGTACAACTCTTGGTGAGTGATTTTTTTCCCTTCAAGGCTTTGTATATGTAATCCCATTGCCTTCTTGCTGCCATAGTTTCTGCTGAGTAGTCCATACTTAGTCTTACTGACTCTCCTTTGTTGATAACTTTTGATTTATCCCTAGCTACCATTAAAATGCTCTCCTTATCTTTAGTTTTGGTAAGTTTGATTATAATATGTATTGGTGTCTTTCTTTTGGGATCTACTTTCTGAGGAGTTTGATGAACATCTTGGATAGCTGTCTTCTTTCATGCTATGAGGGAATTTTTCTGTCAACAAGTCTTCAAGAATTGTCCTGTATTTTATGTTATCCTCATCTGTTCTGGTACTCCAATTACTCTTATATTATTTCGCTTAATAGAGTGCCATGTAAGTCTTAGTGTTTCTTCATTTTTTAAATTATTTTATCTCAGTTTTCCTCAAATGTGTTGATGTCAAGTGTTTTATCTTCAATCTCACTAATTCTGGCTTCTGTTGCCTCAGTTCTGCTTTCTTTGACTTTCTAGGGAATTGTCTAATTCTATAATTTTATTATTAATCTTCTGAATTTAATCACACTGCTTCCCTATGCTTTCTTGCAGCCTGTTCAGTTTGTCTTTACGCTCTTCTGCATTTTGCTTCGCTCCTTCCTGTCCCTTGAAGAGTTCTAAATATTAACCTCTTGTAGTCTACCTCCAGTAGTTCCAGGAAGTCATCTTCATCTGGAAAATTTTTTTGTTTTAGGGAGAGTTTTCTGAAGCCACCGTGGTCTACCTCTTTAAGTGATTTGATAATGACTGTTGTGTCCAAGTCACCAGTAATTTGTTGTATCTATTTATTTTCTTTTCCTTAGTGTATTCCACTTTCTTGTTTTATTTTGAAATGCCAAATAGGCTGCTTATGTGAGCCAGTTTGATTATTGTTGCCTTTGATTCTCTAACTTAATGTCAATCAGAAGGTTAGATCTGTTACTAAGGAGGTGGGCCCATGCATCAGTTTACTTTTCTTGCAGTACTCAGCTGAGGTACCCACTTGTCGATCACAAAGTGTGTGGTGTAGGCTGTCCCCCTACAGCTCCTGACGGGCAGGGACAGTTGGTGTAGGCACAGGTTTAAGGCTGCACACCCTGAGAAAGGCAGGTGGCTGATGACTGTCAGTAAGTGTCTGTCAGAACAGTATATTCCATAGTACCTGAGCCTATGCAAAGGAATTGTTTCTGCTCTGAGTTTCAGGCTTAGGAGAGCCAGCGGATTATTTATTTATTCATTTATCCATTTGTTAACTTGTTTCCTCTCCAAGTCTAGGAGTATAGCTCAGGGCACCCATGAGTCCTATTTCTAGACTAAGTAATGATATCAAACTCTGGAGTGGGGAGCATTACAGAGAAAGGAAGAGGAGACATTGGGAAAAGGGAGACAGCTTTATCTCAAAGGAAAGATTTAGATCCTCATGTGGCAGATTAGATGCAACCCACTTAGCTTTTGACAATTGAATGCCGTCTTTCACTGATTCTGGAGGTGTGAGTATGCTCTCTACCACTCATTCTCTTCCACGGAAGAAGATACCCTCCAAAAGCCTCTGTTCCACCACCAACTTCACCATCACTGATCTGCCTACAGGATGTTAACTCCCATCACGTCAGGCCTGGACAGTCCTAGGTACTTCTGGACCTATTCCCTATTCTTTGATGCTCAGTCTGATGTCTCAAATTTCCCTTTGATGTTCAGGGTTTCTAGAATGTCATATATCATCAATTCATTTGTTTTTTGAGTCTTTCTTATTAGAGGGATCACAGAAAGCATATAACTTACTCTGCCACCTTAACCCCACCTCTTAGCTGCCTCTCAAGTGTTGTTGTTTCTTAGAATTTTATCTTTGGTCTTCTGTTTTCATTTAACAATTTTCTCTTGAGTAACACCATCAGCATACACAGTTCACAGTTACAACCAGGTGATGGCACCAGACCAGACTTTCCTCCTCACACCAGATAGCTTTACCTAAGTCTTAAACAAAAAAATTAGTGCATCCCAAATTATACTCACCATCTCTTCCTAAAAGCCCATTTCTCTACCCATTTTCACTAGTATCATCAATGACACTAATATCTAGTAATTCTAGACCAAAATCTATCAATAGTATGGACCCGCCCATGCAACACTGTACATATAGACTTGGTTTTGAAAATTGAGTGTAGCAGTTTCCTTCTACCTCTCTTTTAAGACATTCCATCTGCCCCATCTCTCCCTTGTCTACTGAGATGAATGTTTTTTATTTACAGAGAACATGTAGAAGTATTAAGTGAGAATTCTCTCACTTTCTGTTCACAATATGCTGTGCTTGGAAATGATACTATACTGTGCTAGAAATTGGTAATGCAAAGGTGAAAGGATGTGGTCCCCGGGAGCTTTCAGTCTAGTGAACTTTTGAGAATTCTTTGGACATTGAGAAACAATTTTTTCCCAACCATCATATATTATGTTAATATTTAGACAATCAGTGTATCTTATGTAAATATTTAGATAAGACTTAGTGTGTAACCTGTATGGCCAGATTCAAGGGTAAATTTGAAAGGCCTGATCTACAATGTGTAAACATCAAAGGAATAAAACTTAGCAAAAGTACTGGAAAAGTTTGTATCAAAATCTTAACTTCTAAGAGTACATAACTTGTAACTTGCACTCTGCCTCTTAACTTGTATAAAAGTTTACAAATGCATTCTTTCCCTAGGATCCACTCATCTGAAAAAATTCATAAACACATCTGAGTGCCCTCTGCTTTCTGTGAAGGCACGTGGAGATGGAAACAAACACCACAATAACATCAATGCTATGACAGAAATATGAACAGAGTTCATTAAGCACATAGAAGAAGGAGATCTTAAATGAAGTCCCCACAGAGGAGGCAGCATTTGAACTGGGACTTAAAGGATATCTGCTAACCCTTTATTAACATCCTGCCATGTCCCAAAGGTAGTTAATATTGGCTTCCACTTCTGGAAAGATGGAGTAGATTTACTTTTCCTATCTTCCACACTAAATACAGCTAAACAAATGATCTCATTTTGAAGCCACCAGACTGTGTTTGGAAGCATGGTGGACAGTTCCACTCTGTCCTGTAGGGTCACTATGAGTTGGAACTGACTTGATGGCACATAAAAACAACAACAACAAATGCAGCTCTAAAAAGTGGAGAGAAGAAAGCAGGACCTCAGGACCTGAGAAACAACAAGTAATGCATTCCTTTTCGGCTTCACACATTTCAGACCATGTGCTGGGGAAGCTGGCAATGTTGAAATACAGAGCAGAATTAAAGAATAACTCAAGAAAAGCCTGCTTTCTTTAACCATAGCAAGACCAAAAACTTTGAATAATAACTGTTCTCCAATCAAACACCACAGATAAAACCATGAGGCACTCTCATCCTGCCAACAAAAGCTAAGGAGGAATCTAAGCTTCTACTCATGCCAGGTTTGGGATAGCAAAGCATCCCAATCCTCACCCCAAACCAGGGTGTTGTCAGAGAAGTTCAAGCAGGAAACCAGGATTTTTCATCTTTCCCTAGTACAGTGTCAGGAGTGAAGACGTGGAGCCTGCACTTCTACCTCCACCTACCAAAAACCTTCTCCCCCTTCCCACTAGGATGGTGTCAGAAGAGACAGTGGACAGTCAAGATTTTTGGCATTTTCACCATGTTCCGATGTCACACACCCTGCAGTGTCAGTAGGGTTCATGTGTACAGCAATAATGAGGCATCTCTGCCTCTCTCAGTCAGGGTGGTATCAGCAGATACCTACTGGGGAGCCTGAAACCCCACTCCTACTCAGCAATAAAAAGGAGCCCCTCTTTCTGCCAGGTGTCAACAGAAGTTAAATGGGGAGCTGGGCCTTCCATCTCCACCTGGCAGTAACAAGGCAGTACCCCTTTCATCCACTATGACAATGTCAGAGGAAGTCTACTAAAACAGAAGACTTAAAAGAGATCCAGAGTTGCGTTGTGTGCTACCCCAAGTGTTCAGTTTGAAATAGAAAAAAATCATTTGTTATACGAAGAACTAGGAAAATATCAACTTGACTGAGAAAAGACAACAGATGCCAACCCTAACATGATACATGTGTAAGAATTATCTGACAGAGATTTTAAAACAACCATCAGAAAAAGTGCTTCAGTGAGCAATTACAAACATGTTTTAAACATATGATAAAAAGAAAGTCTCTGCAAGGAAATGGAAGACACAAAGAAGGGCTAAATAACACTTCTAGAACTAAAAAATATAATAAACAAAATGAAAAGGAATCTCAGCAGCAGATTGACAGGACAGAGGAAACAATTGATGAACTGGAAGGTAGAACAATAGAAATTACCTGCACTGAACAACAAAGAGAGAACAAACTGAAAAAAAAAATGAACAGAGTCTCAGAGACTGTAAGAAAATTCCAAATGAACTAGCATTCATATCATGGAAGTCTCAGAAGGAAAGGGGTAGATCTGGAAAAGTATTTGAAGACACCAGCTAAAATATTCCCAAATTTGACAAAAGACAGACACATAGATCAAGTAGCTAAGAGACTCACACACAGGATAAACTTTAAAAAAAATAAAAATAAAAAGTCCATGCTAATGCACATCATGGTCGAATTTTTGAAAAAATAAAGACAAAGGAAAAATCTCGAAAGCAGAAAAACAGAAATGACAATTATAAGAAAAAAGTCATTTGAACAATAATAGATTTCTCATCAGAAATCATGAAAGCCAGAAATAAAGTGCTGAAAGAAAAGAACTGTTAGACAGGAACATTATATCCAGTGAAAACAGCCTCCTGAAGGGGATAATCAAGACATTCTCAGAAGACAAAGAGAATTTATCATTAGCTGACCTACCCTAAAAGATGGCTAAATAGAAAGGAAATGATAAAAGAAAGAATCTTGGAACCTCAGGAAAGAAGGAAAAACAAGAGAAAGAATAAAAAGATGGATAAATACAACAGAGTTTTTTCCTACTCTACTCTTCAAAAAACCCACTGCTATTGACTCTTGGTGACCCTAGAGGTCAGATTAGAACTGCCCCATAGAGTTTCCAAGGAGTGCTCGGTGGATTTGAACTGCTGACCTTTCAGTTAACAGACAGAGCACTTAACCCACTACACCACCAGGGTTTCCTTTCCTAGTCTAGAGTCTTCTAAATCATGTTTAACAGTTGAAGCAAAAAATTAAAACACTGTCTAATACAGTTCTCAAAATATTCAGAAGAAATATATAAGGCAATTATACTACAAATGGGGCAAAGTACAATAGTACAAATGCAAAGTACATTTCAAACTTATGAAATATTGACTCTAGCAGATTATGATAAGTTACATCCTATAAAGGGTGGTACGAAGAAGACCTTTGTGGTGATGGAACAGTTCTATGTTATAATTGTGCTGATGGTTGCTAAAATCTATACATGTGGTAAGCAGTCGTACAGCTATCTATGCACTTAACTGTCTATGCACATCGTAACAATGTGAATTTCTTGGTTTCAATCTTGTAAAACCAGTTTTTGTGTTTTGATCTTGAGTAAAACAGCATGAGGTTCACACAAGGCTTCCCTGTACTATTTTTAAGACTTGCTATGAATATATAAATATTTCAAAATCAAAAGTTATGTAAATACTGAATGTAGAACAGCATGATAAAATATAAATAGAAAGGTAATAGATATTTTTACAAATGAGAAGATACGTCTTAATCAGGACATTTTTGGTTGCATGTGACAGAAATCTGAATTCAACCCAATTAAACAAACTAGGAATTTATTCACCCACATACTTCATCTCTGAATTTTGCTTCACTCTGTGGATTGGCCTCATTTTGTCTTACAGCAGCCAAGCCTTCTCCAAGGAACATGACTAAGGATTAACTATATTGGATCTCAAGATCCAAGAAGCAAGACAGTCTCTTTCTCTCTCCTGGTATCTAAGTGTAACAGGACACCACTTCACTGGCTTGGTAATGTATCCACACCTGGGCACTCACTGTGGCCAGGGGTAGCTGTTGTGACTGGCAGGGTCCCTACTCTTTCCCCAACCAAATGGAATTGGGGTGGGGGAAACCTGCTGCCCTCGAGTCGGGTCCGATTCATAGTCTAGAGGTCGGTGTAGAACTGCCCATAGAGTTTCCAAGAAGTGCCTGGCATTGAACCAAAAGTTCAGCAGACATAGAATTTAACCCACTATGCCGTCAAGGTTAGAAGAAGAAACAGAAGAAGAAAAGGATGCAGGACAACAAAGGCATTAGATATTCACTACAGACCATCCACATGTCCTACAGGGTTATCGAAGAAAGAAGATGACAGGCCTTTATAAGGGGGGAGAGACCACAAAAGAACATAAAACCTTGCGCAACAGAAGTGAGAAGGTAAGTATCAGAAATGAGAGAGAAAGCAACAAGGCTGGCAAACACCAGGCTTCTAGCCATAGTGACTCCAGGGCCGGACGGGGAGTAGACAGAACTTCCAGGCATGCGCTTGAGGAAAGAATCAAAAAAGCTTCTCGAAAATCTGAAAAACTGTTGTGAAAATTATAATTCCCTTTTTGAATTCAGCAGCCCTAGCAGACTGTAGGCAAATGAATAATTAAATTTCTAGCTAGAGGAAAACCAAGGTAAAACCCATAGGACACTGTTTTCTGTTTTCAGATAACAGAAAGCTGAATGAGCAGACCAGTCCAGAAATCGGACATATAAAATATAGAAGAATAAAACAACAAAAAGAATAAATGAATAAGGGTGTGTGGTGTAAACTAGCCTTCTGTTCATGAAGGGAGTATTTTGAAGGCCTTTTGGTGTTGCTGTTTTTTTAAGTGCCCCAATGAGCTGAGTCTGACTCATAGCTGCCTCACAGGAGAGAGTAAAACTGCTCCATAGGGTTTCCAAGAAGCAGCTGGTGGATTTGAGCTGCTGAACTCTCGGTTAGCAGGAGAGCTCTTAACCAATAAGCCACCAGGGCTCCGAGTTTAATTTGTGCACCTCACAGCTGCTAGAATCAGAGAAAAACAATGCTACAGAACCGCATTTCCCAGGATCCTCCATAAAGAAGCCAAGTGTATTTGCTTCTATCCAACAACACTCCTGTTACATGACTCTGTGGAAGAGTTCTACAAGTATCCTCGGATGTGCATGTGTACAAAGCTTCATTTGCTGCAGGCAACTGGGTAGCACTACACCTTTAAGAAGTAATAGCCAGCAGAATCAATGACTTCCTCTTCATTTTCACTTGCTCCAAGGCTATGTGTTTACAAGATCAAGCATAAAAAATACTTGCCTGTATTTGTTGTGTACCTATACAGCACCCTGCTAAAATGTTTTCATACCACTGCCTCTCCACAGTAGCCCTAAGACATGGGTGATTTTTTGTTGTCACAAATGAGGACACTGGGGCATACAGCCAGTATTCAAACAAGTCTGATGCCAGGGGCTGAATTCTTAGGTTATTCCTCCTTGAGCTTCTTCTGAAGAGGAATTTCAGCTATTTCTCTAACAGCAAGTGAATTTACTCTCTTCCCAGTACACAATTAGCATTTGGCGGGAGGGGGAGGAGGATGTTCCATTAAGAGCTGAAATGTATGTGATGCAAACACTTTACATGCTTGAGTACTAATCGAAAGACAAGAGGTCTGAATGAACCCAGAGGGTGTCAGAAGAAAAGCCTGGTGTTCTACTTCCAAAAAGTTGGCCATCGAAAACCTTAGAGAGCACATTTCTCTGATGCATTCAGGGTCATCATGGGTCAGAATCAATTCAAAGGCAACTTGTTTAGTTTCTTTGCAATGTGTTGCAATATTTTCATCCCAAATATAAGCTGAAGTTCCAATGACTTGCTGGTTGTCAAAACAGAGATTAGCAGTCTGAGTCACAAAGTAATTTATTTCAAATTTGGCTTCAGTGTCTACAGCTAGATAATTTCAGAAGTGGGCCACGAGCATGGGAATGGCTTTGTGTGATGTCACAATTAGGCAACATGATCCCACCCTGGGAGGCTGAGACCTGGATTCCAACGTGGTATTTGCCTCTTGTCCCCTCTCCACAAACCAGATTAAGGAAGCCGTTCCCCTGTTTTGTGGTTTTTATCTCTTACCCAAGTAGCTGCCTGATGCACTCTCATCTTTCAGACTGAGCTGCCAACTTTTCATTCCTGACTTCAGAATTAAGACAAAGACGTCTTCCAAAGTGATGCTGGAGCCTTGCTTTTATTTTTTCTTTTCCCTTTTGGCATTAGCGTTTTTAATGGAAACCTGATTCAACTGTCACAGTGCCATATCACAGAAGTCAGACAAAACCTCTCTACTGGGATCCTATTTCAGTGTGATTGCCCCATGTGCTGAGAAGAAAGCTTGGGAGAAATATCAGGATGCAGCTCCTGGTGGGGGGGCAGTGAGTTGAGCTTCTGTGAGACTCCAAGGTAATTTCTTGAACAGAACAGCCTGAGAGGCAAGAATGCCAAATTATATTAGTCCTGTGAGAGTCACCACTCCAGGATGAAACTTCCATACTTTAACAATATTAAATATAACAATGTTAAACCAAACTGATGGCTGTTGACTTTATTCCAACTCATAGGGATCTTAGACAACACAGTAAAACTTCTCCACAGGGTTTCAAAGCAGAGTCTGGTGGCTTTGAAGTGCCAGCTTTCAGTTCACAGCCAAGCCCTTAACCACTTTCCCACCAGGGCTCCATAACAGTGTTAAGATTTTAAAAGTTTTAAATTCCTCTAAATACTATTTTATTTCTTGTTCTGAGAGATAGACTCCACCACTTACTAGCTATTGGTCAAGCTGTAAATGGGAAGGATGATAACATTTTCTACTTCCTAGGTTTCTTGCGACGATTAAATAAGTTAATGGCCTGGCACACAGTAAGTAGCATAGAGAGGTCCTTAATGGCACAGACTCTGGGCTGAATGACCTAGGTCAAAAGCCTGTTGCTGGTTTTTCAACAAGTTAAATAGAGAACCACTGTGGCAGTAATTTTTTTTTCATACATGTACAGTCCTGCTCAAAGAGATATTTTGTTTTGTTTTCAAAATTTTACTAAGGTTTTAAATATATATATGTATATATATATACATGCATATATTAAAAAATTGGCCATTTTAATTATTTCTAAGTGTATATTTTGATGACATTAATTATATTCACCATGTTGTGCAACCATCATCTCTGTCAGATTCCAGACTTTTCCACTGTCCTTAACAGAAGCTCAGAGGTTCCTTTCTCCCTCCTCCACCTCTAGTAACATCTAAGGAGCTCTGGTCTGTATACATTTGTCTATCCTAGATATTTCACATACATGGAATTAAGTCATATAACCCAGCAATTCTGTCCCTAGGTGTATACCCAAAAGACTTGAACACAGGCACTTAAACAGACATTTGTATACTAGTGTTCATTGCAGCTTTATTCACAATAGTCGAAAGGTTGAAACAACCCAAGTGTCCACCAACATTATTAAATAAAATGTAGTACATATATATAATAGAATATTTTTCATATATAAAGAGAAATGAAGTTCTAATATATGCACTACATGAATGAACCCTGAAAAGATGTTGAGTGAAATTTTGTTGTTAGGTGCCATTGAGTTGGTTTCAACTCATAGCAAGACTATGCACAACAGAACGAAACACTGCCTGGTCTTGCACCATGTCCACAATCGTTTTATGCTAAAGCCCATCATTGCAGCCACTGTGTCAATCCATCTCATCAAGGGTCTTCCTCTCTTTCGCTGATCCTCCACTCTATCAAGCGTGATGTCCTTCTGATCCCTCCTAACAATATGTCCAAAGTATGTAAAACACAGTCTCACCATCTTCATTTCCAAAGAGCACTCTGGTTGTACTTCCTCCAGGACAGATCTATTTGTTCTTTTGGCAGTCCATGGTATATTCTCCAATGCCACATTTCAAAAGCATCGTTTCTTCTTCTGTCTTCCAGCTTTCACACGCATACGATGCCACTGAGAATATCATGATTCAAGTCAGGCACACCTTAGTCTTCAAGTTGACATCTTTACTTTTCAGTACTTTAAAGAGGTCCGTGGCAGCAGATTTTCCCAATGCAATGCATCTTTCGATCTCTTGACCGCTGCTTCCATGGGTGTTGATTTTGGAACCAAGTAAAATGAAATCCTTGACAACCTCGATCCTTTCTCCATTTATGACAATGTTGCTTACTGGTCCAGTTGTGAGGATTTTTGTTTTCTTGATGTTGAGGTACAATCTGTACTGAAGACTGTACTCTTTGATCTTCATCAGTAAGTGTTTTAAGTCCTCTTCACTGCCAGCGAGTAAGGTGGTATCATCGGTGTAAAGCAGGGTGTTAATGAGCCTTCCTGCAATCATGATGCTGCAT
Source organism: Heterohyrax brucei (assembly GCA_028571685.1). NCBI lineage: Eukaryota > Metazoa > Chordata > Mammalia > Hyracoidea > Procaviidae > Heterohyrax > Heterohyrax brucei. The sequence goes on along the minus strand of CM053142.1, from coordinate 15,330,617 downwards.
TCTTCTTCACATAGCTCAGCTTCTCAGATTATTTGCTCGGCATACAGATTTGAAAAGGTGTGGTGAAAGGATAGAACCCCGATGCAACACTTTTCCTGACTTTAAACCATGGCGTGTCCCATTGTTCTGTTGGCACAACTGCCTCTTGATCCATATACAGATTCTTCATCAACACAATTAAATGTTCTGGAATTCTCATTCTCGACAATGTTATCCATAATTTGTTATGATCTGCACAGTCGAATGCCTTTGTACAGTCAATGAAACACAAGTAAACATTCTTCTGGTATTCTCTGCTTTCAGTTAAGATCCACCTAACATCAGCAATGATATCTCTGGCTCCATGTTCTCCTCTGAATCTGGCCTCAATTTCTGGCATTTCCTTGTCAATACACTGTTGGAATTGCTTTTGAATGAAATAAGGCAGACAAAAAAAGGACAAGTATTGTGTGATTCTACTTATACAAAATAGCTAGGATAGGAAATGTATAGAGACCAGAGTTCATTGGTTGTTACTAGGGGTGGGCCAGGAAGAAAGAAGGACTCTGAGCTTCCACTAAGGGTGATAGAAAAATCTGGAATCTGACAGTGGTGACAGTTGCACAACATGGTGAGTATAATTAATGTCACTGAATTATGGACTTAGAAATAATTAAAGTGGCAAATGTTTTGTTTTATGTATATATAACAGTAAAATTATGAAAAATAAATGCCTTTATGCAAGACTCTGTGAAATTAAAAAAAAATCTGTTACTGCCATTGACTAGCTGTGTGAACTTGAGGAAGTTATTTAGCCTTCCAGTGCCTCCATGTCCTCATGCAGAAGCTCTGGTGGCATAGCTATTAAATGCTATGACTCCTAACCAAAGGCTGGCAGTCTGTATCCCCCAGGTGCTCCTTGGAAATTCTGTAGGGGTAGTTCTATTATGTCCTACAGGGTCGCTATGAGGCAGAATTGACTGCAATGAGTTTGGTTTTTTTCCTCATGTGAAATGGAGATAGGAATGACAGTAACAGTGTCACTTTATGTGACTGTTATGGGGGTTAAATAAGTTGACATGTGTAAAGAATTTAGAACCATCCTTGGCATGTAACATGCTGTTTACAAGTGTTTTCTATTACTGTCATAATAAGTGTCCAATAAATTATTTGTATTGATATAATTACGAGGGCATAGCTATCCCTTTTATGCAACTTTGCATGCAAACTTCTTCAACTCTATAGGCCTGCATTTTGGATGAGTGCCTGTAATTACACTTAGGTGGACATGTTCATCTTTGCCAGTTGAATAAATACATGGCTACTAGGTCTGAGTTCAAGAAATAAAAGGTAAGTAGTATTTACTGAGCATCTAATAAGTGCTAGATACTTCACATGTATAGACTCGTTCAGTCCATAATAACCTTGAAGGTAAATAGATTACAGGGGAGATCAAACCTTCTCAGAAATGATAAATCACTCCAAATCACAAAACAGGGAGCAGCAAAGCGAGCCAAAGCCCACATTTTCTTCCTGACCTCTAAAGGACCCCAGATGAAGGGTATGTTACCTTCACCTGCTCAGTGACATCCACCATTAACCATTATCAGCATAAGTTATTTGCAATCACCCAAAGGTTGGTTGTTTGAACCCACTCAGTGTTACCACAGGAAAAAAAAAAGCCTGGTAAACCACCTTGGAAAGATTACAGCCAAGAAAACCCCATGAAGCATTTCTGCCTTAACACATAGGGTTGCCGTGATTTGGGGGCCAACTTGATTGCAGCTAACAACAACAAATTAGAATATATAGGTCTGATAACTAAGTTTGAGAACTTGCCACCACACATTTATATTATCACTGGTGATGAAACATAAGTATACCAACATGACCCTAAAACAAAGTGTAAAAGTACACAATGGAATTCAGCCAACTCTCCACAACCAGAAACTTTCAATTAGTCCAAATCAAGAGTCAAAATGATGTTGCCATCTTTTTTTGGTATCAGAGGATTGTTCACTATGAATTTGTACCAGCTGGACAAACAGTTAACCAAGCTTACTATTTGGAAGTGCTGAAAAATCTGTGTGAAACAATTAGTTGAAAATGACCTGAACTTTTCACCAACAACTCGTAGCTCTTGCATCAAAACAATGTACTAGCTTACATGGCACTGTCTGTGGGGGAGTTTTTAGCTAGCAAACAAATACCCATGTTGAATCATGCTCCTTACTCACCTGATCTGGCTGGCCCCCAACGACTTCTCTTTACCTGAAATTAAAGGAAATATTGAAAAGAAGCCATTTTGATGACATTCAGGACATCAAGGGTAATACGACAATTTCTCTGATGGCCATTCCAGAAAAAGAGTTCCAAAATTGCCTTAACAGGTGGACTAATTACGGGCATCAGTGCATAGCTTCGCAAGGGGCGTACTTCAAACACGACTGCAGTTGATACTCAGTAATGAGGTATGTAGCACCTTTTCTAGAATGAGTTTGTGGACTTAACTGTCAGCCTCATAGTTCTAAAATGCAGATACACTTGACTGGCAAAAAAGCCCACTAAAGTGTATATGTTGGATAAAAGACCCATTCCTAATATCAGATCTGATTGTCGCAGGAAAAAAAAAAAAATGGCACTGGCCTCAAGAAGTGAAGGCAAGATTATATTTGGATAATGACTTACCACTTTCCTGGCAAGCTTTACTTGTTCTGCAAAACTAATTTTTAATGTCTGTTTCTTGTAGAGTTGCCAGCTTTAGTGCATAAAAATGCAGGTTGCCTAATTAAATGTTTTGTGAATTATTGATTTTTATTATGGTATTTGTAACAAGAATCAGCATTTTTTTTCAACCATAGTTTTTCCCAGGCCCTGGTAATAACTAATCCTTTGTCTCAATGAATTTAGCTTTGCTAGATAGTTCATAAAAGTGGAATCAGACAGTATTTATCCTTTTGTTTCTGGCTTTTTTCACTTTACAAAATGTTTTCAGTATTTATCCATGTAGTAGAGTATGCTGGAATTTCATTTCTCTTGATAGCTTGATAGTATTCTATTGCATGTACACTTCACATTTTATTTTTCCATTCATCTATTGATGGGCTTTGGGTTGTGTCATGGTTTGAATTGTGTCCCCCCAAAGATGTGTGCAGCCACGTGGCTTGGATATGGTTCCCAGTATCTTGGGACTGTCCTCCATTGTGTGGTTTTGCTAACCTGTATGTTAAAGGATTAGGGTGGGGCTGTGAATTCCTGCTATGGGGGAAGTTTCCCTGGAGTATGGCTTGCCCCACCCTTAATGCTTTTAGCTTGCAAGGAATAAAAGGAAAAAGAACCAAGGACAATTTGAGAACCTCGCTACCATCAAGCAAGCAGCACCGGGAGCAGAACGCGTCGTTCAGACCAGAGGTTCTTGCATTAGGACGCTCCCTGGACAATGACTGATGCAATACTGGACTTTACTCCAGAGCCGTCAAGGGGAAAGTCTTTCCCTGGAGCGGACACCCTGAATAAGGACTTGCAACCTACCGGACTGTGTAAGAATAAATCTTTCTTTGTTAAAGCCATCCACTCTGTGGTATTTCTGTTAGAGCAGCCTAGCTGACTAAAACAGGTTGTTTCTGTCTTTTAGTTACTGTGGCTAATGCTACAATGCCTGTTTGAGTACCTGCTTTCAAGTTTTTTGAGTGTATATCTAGAGTGAAATTGCTAGGTTGTACAGTATTTCTATGTTTAACTTTTTAAGAAACTGCCAGACTGTTTTCTTCAGCAGCTGCACCATCATACATTCCCACCAGCAATATACTAGTGTTCTGATTCTCCACATCCTTAACACTCGTTACTTTTGAGTTTTTTGGTTTTGTTTTTTTAAATAATGGAGTCTGTCCCTGTGAGTGTGAACTAGTTAAATCTAAATTACAGATATACAATTTATATTTTTAAAGTATATCCCATGCATGTTTATACTTTAAAAAAAGTACTTTTTAAAAAATCCTAAATTCAAATTTAACTGCGAATTCTATATTTTTCCTGGCAACCCCCATTCCTTGACCTATAAAAGTTTTTCTGGGTAGGTCATGGATGGAGACAGAGGGGATAAAGACACTATCACTAAGCATCCTGCCCCTTGAGAAATAGCCTCAAGACCTTCCTAATCCAATAGTCTATAAGGAATTTTGAACTGTACTCAAGAGTATCTGGACTTGATTTACCAGTAGTATTTTTCACAGAGTACCAAAAAGACCAAGTGATTAAAGGGGTGGTTACCAGGCTGACTGTAGTGATAATGGTCTGGTGAGGAAGAGTGGGAAGGATGGCCTTTCATGCAGTACTATTGATTTTTTCCTGTTTCTGTAGATTACCACACACTTAGTGGCTTAAAACAACATCCATTTTTTACCTTATAGTGTCTGACAGTTAGAAGAAGTCAAGACAGCACTGATCAGACTCTCTGCTTGGAGTATCACTAGGCTGTAACCAAGATGTTGGCCAGCTTAGGTGTTTATCAGGAGATTCTGGAGGATAATTCACTTTTAAGCTTTGTCTTAGTTTGGGTTCTCCAGTGAAGCAAGACCGGTAAATCTTATAAGTATATATAGAGAGAGATTTATGTCAAAGAAACAGCTCAAGCAATTGTAGAGCCTGGAATGTTCCAAGTCCATGGATCAGTATAGAGGCTTCTCACATTTCATATAGCCAAAGGGACTGGTGAACCTAAGATCAGCAGCCAGAAAGCAGGATCATTACTCACAGGCTGTGAATATTTGTGAATCCCAAAACTGTCAGGCAAGACCTCAAGACTTCTCCTGATTTTGCAGCTGCAGGGGCTGGTGAACCCAAGATCAGTAGGTCAGAGAGCAGGGCTCTGCTCACAAGCTGTGAAAATCTGTGAATCACAAAATCAGCAGATAAGCTGATAGCTCAAGTTCCAAGAACCACAGATGACAGAAGGCGGCTGCAGGATCCAGAGCCAGCAAAAAGCCAAGAATTCTACTTCTATTCAGACACAGGCCACACTTCCAAGGAAACTTCCTTTCAGCTGAGTGGCTACTCACAGCAGATTTTATTATGGGAATGATCACATATGAAACTCTAAGAATCATGGTCCAGACAAGTTGACATAATCTTAACCAGTACAAGCTTCTTCATATTATTGGCAGTATCCGACTTGATGGCACTTGGCTTTATGAAGATGTAAATGGAAACAGCAGTGATTTAGGAATAGAATTCTCACTTTCCATAGTAAGACTAGGTTTAATTCCTGGCTAAAGCACTTCATGTGCAGCCTCCACCCATCTGTCAGTGAAGGCGTGTATGTTGCTATGTTGCTGCACAGGATTCAGTGAAACTTACAGACTAAGATAGACTAGGAAGAAAGGTGTTATGATCTACTTTCAAAAATCAGCCAATGAAAATCCTATGGGTCATAACAACCTTATCCACAACCAATCCTGGGAACAGGACAGGGTAGCATTTTACTCTATTGTGCATGGAGTCACCATGAGTTGGGATCAACTTGATGGCGTGTAATAACCATACATGTAGTTTAGAAGACTGATGTGCCATGGCTTTGCTACATGTCAGCAGTGACCATTCTCAGCTTCTAGAAGTTACTCACATTCCTTGGCTGATGTTCCTCCTCATCTTCAAGGTCAGCAGTAGCATGTTATATCCTTCTCATGCTCAAGACTCTTCTGATTTCCCTTCCTGCTACACCTTATTACTGACTTTTCCTCTTTCTTGTTATGTTGAAAAGCATAGGTGATTACACTGAGCCCATCCACTTAACCTAGGATAATCTCTCTATTTGAAGGTCAACTGACAAGTGACCTTAATTATATCTGCAAAGTCCCTTTTGCCACGTAATATAATACATTCACAGACATCATACCAGAGGGCAAAAGTCGTGAGTTTCAAATTCTTCCTTCTCAACAGGCTTTGGAAGTTCACAACTCATCCAAGCTAGAGCTGTACAACCTCTCAAAGCAGAGGAGTAGCTTCTTACAATGTTAGAAGCTACTACACATTTGTCCAGTTCTGGTCCTGTAGAAGATGACCAGGGTACAGCCAACCTAGCTTTGTTCTTGTCCCAGCTCTGCCCCCAACTAATCCAGGTTTAACTTTTCTGGATCAAAAACACAAAATAATAAATGTTAGAGAGGCTGTGGAGAGACTAGAACATTTATACACTGCTGGTGGAATGTAAAATGGTATAACCACTTTGGAAATCAATTAGCCAAATTCTTTACAAGCTAGAAAGAGAAGTGTCATATGATCCAGCAATCTTACTTCTTGGAGTATATCCGAGAGAAATAACTGCTACATATAGATACATACACACCAATGTTCATTGCAACATTGTCCGTAATAGCAAAAAGATGGAATCAACCTAGGTGTCTGTCAACAGACGAATGGATAAACAAACTATGGTATATTCACATCATGGTGTATCACACACTGATAAAGAAAAACAATGAATTTGGGAAACATCTCACAACATGGAGCAAACTCGGAGGCATTATGCTGAGTGAAATTAGTTCCAGAAGGACAAATATTGTATGAGACCACTGTTACAGGACTTAAGAAAAGATTTAAACACAGAAGAATACAGTCTTTGATAGTTATGTTGGTAAGGAAGCAGGGAGGGGAGTATTTATTTTAAAACCTAAATAAGTAATTTAAACCAATAAGTAAAATCTCTGGATCTCAGGCTCCTTTATCAGTCAGATGTATAATCTACAGCCTACTTGTTCCACAGGGCTCATGAATCACATAGCTCATTCATTGATTTATTCAACACTTAACTATGAATCGGACACTTGCTAGGTGCCAGAGATACAAAAATAAATGAAGTGTCGCATCACTGGAAGGAAGATCACTTTCCATTTGACGCATGTGACAGATTCATTATGATACAGCATAATTCATTGTCATGTATTTATTGAAGCCTAACTTTTTGCTTGATATCTTATATAATCACAATGATCCTTTGAGATAAATTTTATGATTTTTTTTTAAAACAAATGGGGAGCCAAGGCTCAGAGGATAAAGTACTTTGGTCACACATCTAGTAAGTGACAGATCCGAGATTCAAACTCGTGACTTGGGATTTAAGTTCAGTGCCCTGTCCCTTTCACCCAAGCTAGAGGTCAGCTCTACAGAATGCCACAGAGGAAGGGATTTATACTTTCTGGTGCTAGAAGGATAGAGAGAAATGGTGTAATACCTCAAGAATTTGAAAAAACAAGTGGTAAGGTGGTAGGAGTTTCTGTGTGATATAAAAAATTAATGCACCCTTGTCATGGATTCAATTGTGTGCCTCCCAAAATAAGTGTAGCCACATGGCTGGGCCGTGATTCCCAGTATCTTGTGACTCTTCTCCATTTTGTTTTCCTATACTGTATGTTAAAGGATTAGGGTGGGCCTGCAAATCCCTTTATAAGATCACCTCCCTGCTCCTCCGTAAAGGGAGTTTCCCTGGAGTGTGGCTTGCCCCACCCTTAATCCTCTCATCCTGCAAGAGATAAAAGGAAAAGGAAGCAGGCTGAGAACTGGGAACCTCACACCACCAAGAGAGAAGCAGCGAGAGCAGAGCACGTCCTTTGGACCCGAGGTTCCTGTGCCGAGATGCTCTCACTGAATTTGGACTCAGCCTACTGGACGATGATGATTTCTCATATGGAATGGACTTGTAACTTATAAATGGATCTGCAGCTTACCGGACTGTCTCAATAAAGCTTCTCTTCATAAAACCTTCCACTCGTGGTATTTTCTGTTAGAGCAGTACCAGGTGACTAAGACAACTCTGTTACTAACCAAAAGGCTAGAGATTCGAGTCCACCCAAAGTCTCCCTGGAAGAAAGACCTAGCAATCTGCTTCTGAAAATTCAGTCATTTAAAAGCCCTGTGCAGCACAGTTCTACTTTGACACACATGGAGCCACCACAAGTGAGGATCAGTTGGTTAGGTATGATGCTTGCTATTATTGTTATCATCATAACTTAAACTCTTACTGTTTTTCATAAATGTAATAAAAATTCCACATGTAAAGCACTGTGGAAAGATCTCTCTGCAATGGAAAGTGCCTTATTGTCCCTGTACTGATTTCCTTCTCAGTTCCCCTGAGGTGTGCTAATGATACTATTACTCAAGAGGATGGTTCCAAAGGCGCCTTTAGAAGGTTTTCAGAAAGTATCCTTTCGCGTAAGGATTCACTAAGCACCATAGTTTCAAAGCCATTTACAACTCAGAGTTGTAGCTGAACATAAAGAGATCCATTTGTTCCTTCCTGCTGGGTGTACGTGCTTGCAGAATGCTGGGTGACAATAATGGGTGCAGCACAACTTAAAGAGCCGGAAAGAAAGCAAACACACAAGCACGATGTAATTGTCTCCTCCATAAATGATCTCCTCTCATTTTCTGTGAACGTGACACTACTGCCAAATATTAACGTCAGTGCTCTTGTCAAAATCACACACAGGTGCTCTAGAGTTTCATCCAGACAAACACGATAGAGCCAGGCCCTGGTGTGTGCCTGGCTCCATTGTGCTTGTCTGGATGAAAAAAGGTGACTGTTGCTGCTCATTGATTTATTCTACCCCTACTTCTGGATCCTTCTTTCTGGGCAAGTTCTTCATGAAAAACACAGGCAGTCCCGAATGACCACAGAGGTCCTGGCCTTTGGCTTTGCATCCACCCCCTGAAAACCTCTGCAGCCACAGAGCAAATACAGCTATCTTGGTCATCCTCAAGCGAGGTCACATCCTAGTGGACTCAATCATTTGGCCCAAGTGACTGGTCAGGATACCCTCTTTCCTCCTAAATCTCTAATCTTCCTCGTGATACAGCTTCAAGTTGCAGACAAGGAAGACTACATTTTATTCTGCCAAAATCTGCAGTGGCCAAATCAAAACGTCACTGCACTTCAGTGTTCCTGATTATCAGTGGGACTAGTATAAGAATTTATTATCTAAAATTTTATTAAGTGCTTTAAGTTTATAAAATTATAAACTTTATAAAGAGTTACATAGTATCATGTTGGCATACTGGCTATTGAGTAGCTAAAAAAAAGAAAATGCCATCGAGTTGATTTCAACTCATAGCGACCCTATAGATGGATTAGAATTGGCCCATCAAGTTTCCAAAGAGAACCTCAGTGATTCGAACTGCCAAACTTTGGTTAGCAGCTGTAGCACTTAACCTCTATCCCACCAGGGTTTCATCTGAATAAAAGTGTAGTAGCAATAATAACTAGAGGCCCCATGCTTTTGTATTTCTTCTTTTAATGAACACTTATTAAACACCTACTGTTTAGGCCTGTATACAAAGCCCTCTGCAGGACACTCATGTGGGTTCAGAGACACAATCTGCACTTCTAAAATTTAATTCAATCTTGTGCTTGGGGTTACCGTGAGTTAGGGGTCAATTTGACAGCAGCTAACAACAATTTAAAACAAGGGTCTCTTAGTGGTACAGACAGTTTACAGTTGACAAAAGGTTGGCAGCTCAATTCCATTCAGAGACAATTCAGAAGAAGGCCATCTGCTTCCAAAAAAATCCGCTATTGAAAGCTTTAGGTGGGACAGTTCTACTCTGACACACATGGGGTCACCATGAATTGGAGTTGACTCGATGGTAACTGGTAGTGGTACTTAAAACAAGCAAAATAGAGCCAAGAAGAGGAGGCATTAAAAGTTGCCCTCGGTTGGGGTGTTGCATTGGTTCTCAGCAGTGTGTCACAAATGCCTCATACCTACATTTAGAATAAACAAGCAAAGCTGGTGCTGACCACAGCTGGCTTCCCTCACTGGCCTCTTCCATCATCTGAGAGGCCAGGTGCCATTGACCCTATGCTAGGCTTAGTGCACTTGGGGAGTGTGGTGTCTGCCAAGGCCAGTGGAGCTGATTTCAAGTCTGTTGGTGGGCACTTTGGGGCTTTAAGTGCAGTCGTTTTTAATTCATGAGATTCAAAGGAGACAGTGAAGCGATGGACTCTCCAGGCTTAACAGGATGACCTAAAAGGGCAGAAGCATTCCAGAAAAGCCTAGCCTTCCCTGGGGCAGGGAAAGTGATGACTCACTCAGCTACTTAGGTTGGGCCGGAAACAGCTGATGCTTTGTTGCTGTTCTAGGCAGGGCCTGCATTCCCTGCTGGACAGGTTGCCAATAGGACTTGGCAGGAGATTTTGGCATTAGCTCTTCCGGTTACTTGAGTCCCTCCTGGAAACTTGGGAAAAGAAAGTTAAGCGATAGGATGACAAATAGGAAGAAAACAGGGGGTACTCTGCCTGGCCATCCCCTCAAAGGAAGCCAGAAAATCCAAACCATGGAGCTTTTTAAGGAAGAAAGTGGAACCAGGAGAGCACAAGACAAACAATGATTCTTTATACACGATACAAGGTGAGATAGCCTTACATGTAACTTCTACGTTAATGTAATTTTACAGGTGTAGAATCTGAGACACAGAGAACGGGAGTAAGTTAAAGTCCCAATGAAAGAGCCAGGGCTGTCCTCTAGTAGTGGCTGGACTCTTCTTAACCAGTGTGCCACCAAGAAAGCATGCAAGAGGATCCCTCCTGTGCTGCTGGCAGTTTCTGGGAAACGAATGCTTCAGGTACTTTCTCCCCAGATGCTCTGAGCTACAGTTCATCCCGCTTTCTCGGAAACATTCAAATTTTATAGTATGCAAAGGGTCATTGTCCTGTGCTGTCCAGATTTCAGTCGGCTCTGCAGTTCAGATTTGCTGGCATTCTTTGAGGAGATAGCCAGTGAGAGAACCCCAGCAGGCACAGCTCGGGGGTAGGAGTCCTGTCTCTTCCAATGGAACCTTAACTCCCATTCTCTTTGTCTCAGAGCCCTCACTTGTAAAATAACGGTAACAATCAAAGTTACATGCAGGATTGTACTCATCTGTCTGTTGTACTGTGGTGGCTTGTGTGTTGCTGTGATGCTAGGAGCTATGCCACCAGTATTTCAAATGCCAGCAGGGGCACTCCTGGTGGATAGGTTTCCAAGGAGCTTCCAGTTTAAAACAAACACTGTGACTGGAATAACAGATTCCGACATGCCTGCTATCACGGGGGTGACGTGATACTGGGCAGCGTTTAGTTCTGTTGTACTTAGGATCACCACGACTTGAAACCAACTTAACAGCACTAACAACAGCATTCTCTGTGAGGATTAGTGAACTCAGATACATAAAACAACTAAAACAATGCATGATTCACAGTAAGTGCTTCATAAATGTTTACCCATTTTTATGAAGAGGGTCAGCCTACAATTACCAGATGCTAGACTGTTAAATCACATTTAGAGATAATCTTGTAGTTTTCTTGGTTTAATAAGTCATATGCATTAGTTTCCTGGGGCTACTATAATGATGCACCAGAACTTCTGTTGCCTGTAAGAATGGAAATAAACAGTTTCAGTTTTGCAAACTAGTGTTGATTCCTACTGTGGGCTCTAAGGGAAAATCTGTTCCATGTCTCTCTCATAACTTTGGTGATGGCCAGCGATGGTTGGCATTTTTTGGCTTATGAGACCTTGCAGTCTCTGCCTAGCTGTCGCATCTGTGTCTCTTTCTCTTACAGGGACACCACTCAGATGAAATTAGGAGCTATCTTGCTCCAGTAGCTCTCATGTTCCCAACAAGATCATGTTCACAAGTATTGGGGGGTTAGGACTTCAGCATATCTTTTGGGGACACACAATTGAATCCATAACGCTTTAGTAAAGTCACATTCCTGAAGGAAATGACTGCCCTGACTAATCTCCTTCTTCTAAGCCTAGGGTATGTTTCTTTGAAATTCTAGGCCCAGTGCCTCAAACTGAAATGGTATACAAATCACCTGAACTTAAAATGCAGATTCTGACTCAGTGGATCTGGGCCAAGGTAGAAGCTGAGTTCTGCATTTCTGACTAACTCCCAGGTAATGCCACTGCTATTGTTGCTGTGAGTTGCCATCGAATCTATTCTGACTCATGGCAAACTCATGCATGCAGAGTAGAACTGCTTCATTGGGTTTTCAATGATGTAAACTTTCAGGAGCAAATCACCAGGCCTTTCTTCCAAAGTCTGTTAGTAGAGTGCTGAACCATTTGTTATAACCCAGGGACTCCAGATGGTGCTGGAGTCAACAATTATTAGAGAGACAAGGACCTAGGTAGCAGTGACCAGGAGAACTTCCTGTAACGACAGAAATCTTCTCTATCTGCACTATCCAGCGTAGTAGTCCCTCGTCACATGCGACTATAGAACACCTGGTTTCAGTTGGGTCTGTTGTCACATCTCCCATCGCATGTCTTATTCAGATCGTTTGTTTCTTCCTCTATTTTTCTTTTGTTAGTTTAGCCAATGGTTTGTCAATTTTGTTGATCTTTGCAAAAAACTAGCTTTTGGCTTTGTTGATTTTTTCAATGGTTCTTCTATTCGCTAATTCATTTAGTTCTGCTCTAATCTTTATTATCTGTTTTCTTCTGTTGCTTGAAGGGTTCCTCTGTTGCTCTCTTTCTACTTGTTCAAGCTATAGGGTTAATTCTTTGGTTTGGGTCCTTTCTTCCAGGTGTGTGTATTTATAGTGATAAACTGACCTCTGAGCACTGCCTTGCCTGTATCTCATAGGTTCTGACAGGATGTGTTTTGATTCTCATTTGATTCCATAAATTTGTTTATTTTGTCCTTGATTTCTTCTACAAGTCATGGATTTTTTAGCAGGGTTTTATTCAGTTTCCATGAGGTCAAATTTCTGTTCTTTCTACTATTGATTTTGACTTTTTATGGCTTTATGGTCTGAGAAGATGCTTTGCGATGATTCAGTGGTTTGGATTTTGTTGAGATTCACTTTATGTCCTAACACATGGTCTATTCTGGAAAATGTTCCATGTGCATTGGAGAAGATGTTCTTATCTGTTGATGGATAAAAACTTCTGTACATGTTGATAAGATCTAGTTGATTAATTGTGGCAATAAGATCTTTTGTGCTTTTACTGAGCTTTTTCTTGATGATTTGCCCATTACTGGAAGTGGAATGTTGAAGTCTCCCACTGTTGTTATGGAGTGATCTATCTCATTTTCAATGTAGTCAGTGTTTGTTCAATGTATTTAGATGCTCTAGTATTGGATACATAAATATTTAATATTGTTAAGTCCTGCTTGTGTATTGAACCTTTCGGCAGTAAATAGTGACCATCTTTGTCCACCATGGTGGATTTTACATTAAAATCTATTTTATCTGAGATTAGTATTTCCACACCTGCTCTTGTTTGTATGTTGTTAGCTTGGTATACATTATTCCACCCTTTAACTTTCAGTTTGTTCATATCTTTAAGTGTAACGTGTGTTTTTTGTAAGCAATATATAGGTGGGTCATTTCTTTTGATCCAGGATACCACTCATTGTCTCTTTATTGGAGTGTTCAGTCCATTTACATTCAGTGTAATTGTTAATAGGTATGTGTTTAGTACTGTCATTTTGATGTATTTATTTTTGTGTTTGTGTTTTCTCTCTTGCTGTTAATATTTTGTTCTAGATTTTTCTACTTTATGGGTTGATTTTTCATCTTTTTCAGTGTTGGTTTTGTGTTTGTTGAAACTCCTGTGTTATGTTTCTTGTTTTGATATGCCACATGTTTATTGTGCCTTGCAGCTAACCCTATGACCTCCCTAAATATTCTAAATTTAAACTCAATGTTAATTTCTGTGTATCTTTTCCACTTCCTCTGCATCTGAAAGCACTATAACTATTGTAGTATATCTCTCTTTCTAGTGTGATGGTGTCATATTTTTCATGATATGATCACTGGTTTCCTTTGTTTAATATTGTAGCTTTGACAGAGTTTTGTGACTTCCCTTTCTTTGGGGTTCTATTTTTGTGACATTCAGTACGTGTATTGGATATCTATGTTCTCTTCTTTCATAATTTCAGGGAAGTTTTCTGTCAGCAACTAAACAACAATACTGCCTATGTTTTCAGCTTTCTCTCCCTGATCAGAAACTCCAATTAATCATAGATTATTCCTCTTGATAAAGTCCCACACATTTCTTAATGCTTCTTCATTTTTCTTATTTCTTTTCTCTGATTTCTCTTCATAAATGCTGGTATAAGTTGCTCTGTCTTCAATGTCAATAAATCTGACTTTTATCTCCTCAATTCTGCTCTTTTGGCTTTGGATTGAATTGTCTAATTCTGTAATTTTTTATCCATCTTCTATATTTCAGATCATTGATGTACCATCAATTTGAATAGCTTGCTTAATTTTTCATTTTGCTCTGCTGCATTTTGTTTACTCTCTAGGAGGACTCTATACATAATTCTTTTGTACTTGACCTCCAATAGTTTCAAAAAGGCTTCTTTATCTGGGAAGTTTTTGATTCTTTATTTTGGATGTTTTCCAGAGCTGTTTCTTTAAATGGCTAACCATGATTTGTTGCCTTTGGGCCATCTAAAGGCTGTTTAGCTTCTCTGCTGCTACCTCTACAAGAGCTGAGGTGTGGTTCTGAGAAGGGAGTTAGTTACTAGCACTCTCTGTGTACTCTAGTGACTGGCCCTCGTGGACTCTCTGGGGTGGCAGGCTCTGCCTCCAGGCTGGCAAAGGTGACATCCTACTTATGGAATCACTAGGGGGCCATGAACCAACTCTATAATGTGGGTCAGTAAACACTGGAAGAGATGCCAGTAGACTGCTCAGCAGTTACTTCTCCAGGCAGTCTTATTTTGAAAAGCTAGAAATTGTCTGACAGCTGCCAAAATCAGTCAGGCTGTCAGGTGGGGCAGGCTCCACTTTCTGGCTGACAACAGAAACGCCTTTTCAGCCATCCCCAGATGCTATGATGTTTTTCAAAGTAGGGAGGTGTTACAGCCTTCGTGCCATCCACAGCGGGGCCTTGCCCGTAAAATAACACTGTACTAAACACAGCCTATCTGCTGGAAAAGCGCTTTCCAGATTGACACTGCTTCTCAGCTTGAATATTAGCCCGTGACTCCACCTCCCAGCTGACCAAGGTGGGGTCCTGGCTGGGCTGCCTTTCCCACCATGAAACAGCAGGATCTATGGCAGAGCTCAGAAGAGAGAAGGTAGAGGGGCAATGGTGCCCTCAGTCAGTAGCTGGGCTCTCAAAAACACGGCTATTCCATGCACTGTCTCTGCTGTGCTATACGCGGTTTACTTTAGCACTGCAGTTCAGCATATTTGCTGGCTCATGCCCATCCCCTGACTCCCAGATAACAACAACAACAAAGCATCAGTACCTGCAGTACACCCAAGCAGTGAGTGAGCAGGAGTGGGGCTCAGTGTGTGCTGGCTCTTGCCAGAGACAGGAAGTCTTCCATTTAGTGGTGCGTGGTCCAATCTGACAACCCTATGCTGTATCCTAGGGCTACCTGGGTATCCAGAGTGCTCCATTCAATTAGTTTTCAGAGGGAATAGAGGAGATGTGTGTCTAGTCTACCATCTCGGCTCTGCCCCCCTTGAACACTTGAATTGTAGCTAATGAAAACTGAATTTTCAAGTTTCTGTAAGTGTAAATAACTAGATGTGGCTAGTGGTTACCATATTGGACAGCATAACTTTAGGCTCTTAAGCCCTGAAGTGCAAGGTTATGAATTGGATCCTTGTTAGAGTTACAGATAAAATTATGTTCAGAACTATCAATTATATCTTAGATAACTATGAGGATTGAGCAAAAAATATGTACATGGGCACACCCAGAAGATACAGTCAGTGCATATGCTCTGCTTGCAAGCATCCATCCAAGGTGCAAATATTGGTCTCTATTGGCCTGCAGTAACAGAAAGGGAATCAGGAACAGAAGAAGGAAATGGAAGGTATGCTAATTGCCTCCGTGAACAACTGCCTCTTTGACCACAAGGCCAGAAGAACTGAATGGTGCCTGGCTATCATTGCTGAACATTCCTGGAGCCACTGGAGAACAAAACTCCAGAGTCGTAAGCCCAGACCTTTGGGAGCCATGGAGGCTGGATGAAGCCCTAAAACTGTTATGCTAAGGAAGTCTTTAAGCCTTAAACCCAAAACATCCTGTGAAGTCTTCTTAAAACAAAATAATAGTTTATCTTAACTAGTAAAAAATGTTTGCCTTGAGCACTGTGTTCTTTTAAGAACTGTGTATGTGGGATCAAATTGATAATAGTAACTTGAAAGATTAGATATCTGCCTTAGCAGGCAGTGAGTTTATGTTAATTCAGAAGGAACAAACTCTGAAAAGAAGGGTGAGAATGGTTGCACAACTCAAGGAAAGTAATCAATGTCACTAAATTGTTCATGTAGAAACTGTTGAATTGGTGTATATTTTACTGAGTATATTCTCAATAATAACAACAAAATATTTTTTTCTAAAAAGTAAATGCTCTGATAAGCTGTAAATAACAGTAAATTAACCTTCTTATCTGAAGGCAAACTTCAAAGTTGGTACAAGTTTCTGAGTTTCTTCTCCAACCTCTGGACCTGGGACTAAAACCGCTGTGTATCATCTATGTGCTGATAAAGAAAGAAAGAAAAAAAAAGGTCTTTAACATTAAATCAGTGGTACCCTCAGCTCCTTAAATTTTATTTCTTATTTGCATGTCTTCAATGCATGACCTCTATAAACATCATAGAAATAGACATTCTTTAAAAAATGGAAAATTCAATGAGTTTGAATAGGTAAGAGGGTCTTTATCTGGCCCTTACATAACAGTCCTTTATATAAAAACTTGCAATCTTTCATAAAGAGGTTTTCTCAGGCTAAACATTATATGAGCCTTTGGATTTCATTCAGGTTATCCCAAATCATCTTTGATTTCTGCCAGTCCTGTCTTGGATGCAGTGGCCACTTCAAGCGTACTGGGTAAATGGTGGAGAGCCTTACACCTGTATCAGTGACAAACAATTGATCCACAACAGACAGCTGGATCTTGAGTGGATGCCAGCACCTGGTGTCTTAGAAGTGATACCAAGAGAAAGTCAGCCCTGTTTTTCATTAAATCTTGTTGAAAAATACGTCAGTGCTTTTATTTGCTTTCAATGCTGGCAGGGGTGGGGGAAGACTATTTTCAATTGTCTTCAAAAGTTAATGTACTGATTTTTGAAATTACACTTATTTTCGTGATGTAAATATTTATAAGCACATTAGGCAACAATTCACACATAGTTAAGGGTTACTATATTGTTGTTGTTGTTAAGTACTGTTGAGTAAGTTCTGACTCATAGTGACCCTATGTATAACAGAACAAAACACGGCCTGGTCATGAGCTGAGGCCACAGTCATTTTTACACATAAGCCCATTGATGTCAAGCCCATTGTGTCAATCCATTTTGTTGAGGGTCTGCCTCCTTTTTTCTCACCCTCTATTTTGCCAAGCACAATGACCTCCTCCAGGGATTCAGTCCTCACAACATGTCTAAAAGTTCTGCTGCTATTCATAAGGTTTTCACTGGTTAACTCTTTTCTGAAGTAGAGTGTTGGGTCTTTCTTCCTAGTCTGTTTTTGTCTGGACAGCTCAAATCTGTGCAACATGGGTGACCCTGCTGATATCTGAACACCAGTGGCATAGCTTCCAGCATCCCAGCAACACACAAGCCCCCACAGTACAACAAACTGACAGAAAAGTGTGAGAGTTATTATGTTAGTTGTGAGAAATCCCTACTGTAAGAAAAAACAGAGTAACAATTAAATTTACAGCTTTAATGCTTACCTTTCACTTCATGAGAGTAGAAGGTACTTTTTACATTCCTGTTGTTTTTTATTGAAAGTATCACAAGACAGATTGATTGACCGATTATCTAAGGTAAGCCTCTGTGCCATACTACTAAAGAATGTGTGTGTGTGTGTGTGTTGAATAAGAATAATGGGATAAAATTGAGTTTCCTTTCATAGTAAACAGATAAAGAGAGACCTTTGTGATCAATATTCACACAGAAATTAAAATGGTTTTAAACATTGAATACCCTCACAATGGGCTACAAAATACATATACCTTAGACATTTTGCTTGTTATTACACAGCACTTCACAGATTCAAGAGTAACTGACAGATGAGCAAAAGTACAAGCGGTGCGAGGAATAAAAGTATTGTTCTCTGTTCTCCGATTGTTAACCTCTCCCTGTCTCACCCTACCTTACTCCCCAATTCTGTCTCCAGCAATCTCTGTTTTTTAGCAATTAGAAAGCTTTTCTTAATTTCACTGTCTACCTCCTATTTTCTTCCACTGGAAAGATATGTCCCTCTAAATTGGTCATTGTCATAGTTACCTGCTATAATAGAAATATCACAAGTGGATGGTTTTAACAAAGAGAGATTTATTTCTTCACAGTAAAGTAGGCTGAAAGTCCAAATTCAGAGAGTTAGCTTCAGCAGAAGGCTTTTGCCGTCTGTAGGCCTTCTCATCAGTGTGGAAGGCGGAAAGGGGCCCAAGATGGCGCCTGGGCCCTTTGACAAAGCCAGACCACACCCTGTCATTTCCTGTTTATCCAACCTTGGGCTGGCACAGCGCATGCCTGCACTAGAGCCGTGAGATGGCGTCCAATCGCTGATCTCCTCCGGGAGGAGTGCGTGTCTGAGCATGGCTGAATGGGATTGGAGGAGAGCATGAGTATATATACAGGAGAAAAACCACCCCTGAGTAGTAGGAAGAATAAAGAGAGAGAAGAATAAAGAAGCATTGCAAGCAGCTCGAATCCGTGTGTCCTGTCTTCTTTCTGCCGGCGGACAGTTAGGCAGCGAAAACTGGTGGCCCGTACGGGGAGACTTTTTCAATCAAGGAGCCCAAGAGGAGGAACGCTAGCATAAGTAAGTCCCCGGGTAAGAGGGGCAATCTCAAGTCCCCGTGTAAGAGGGGCAATCTCAAGTCCCCGGGTTAGAGGGGCAATCTCAAGTCCCCGGGTAAGAGGGGCAATCTCAAGTCCCCGGGTTAGAGGGGCAATCTCAAGTCCCCGGGTTAGAGGGGCAATCTCAAGTCCTCGGGTTAGAGGGGCGATCTCAGGTCCCCGGAGCGAAGGGGCGATCTTAAAACCCCAATTGGAGGGGTAAACTCAGAACTGTAGAGCTTCCCTTTGAAGCACCTGCACTACAAGATGGGGAACCAACCTTCCACCAGACACCTTCAGGATGCCTGTAAGAGCTTATTTAAACAGCGTGGCATAGGCATTGAACAGGGCACGCTGGAACGCTTCCTGCTGGCAGTCGAGGAGGTAGCCCCTTGGTTTTTGGTGTCAGGACATCTCACTGTTGCAGCATGGAATAAGTTAGGAACGGACCTTATAATGGCTGATGCTAAGGAGCGGCTACCCCCGGGAGTGATGGGTATCTGGATACTCGTTCTGACTTGCTTGGAGGATGAGTCTGGTGTATTCCAGAGATGCTTAGAGAAGGGGCAATCAGCCTTAGAGCAGGTTAAAGAGGAACACTCCCAGCAGGGCAATGTCTGTGGGGAACTGAATGTGGATAGAAAACAAATTAGGACAGGGACCGAAGGATCAGGCAGAAGTTTCTGCCCCAAGGTATGGAGAGAAGCGCCACACACCATGGGTGCTTTTCCAGTGTTTCAGGACCAGCAGGGCAATAGGTACCACGAGCCCCTAGACTGGAAGGCGGTTAGGAATATAGCAGAGGGGGTAAGAACATACGGTGTGGCTGCCTCCTTTGTAATAGCATCCTTAGAAAATCTCCATAGATACTGTATGACACCTTCAGATTGGCAGAACCTGGCCCGCGCTTGCCTAACGTCAGGCCAGTATTTAGACTGGAAGTCCCTAACTATTGAATTTGCCATTGAGCAGGCTGCCCGTAACGCCCGCAACAATCAGCAGGCGTGGGATGTGGACATGTTGATGGGTCAGGGGCGCTTTGCTAATCAGCAGACCGGTTATCCTCAGCAAGTTTACGATCAGATCAATCAAATCTGTACTAGGGCATGGAAGTCCCTCCCAAACCGAAGGGAACCGGCCGGGAATTTAACAAAAATTATTCAGGGACCCACAGAAACCTTCTCTGACTTTGTTGCCCGCATGGTTGATTGTGCCACTAAGATATTTGGGGATCCAGATGCCGCCATGCTGTTAGTCAAGCAGCTCGTGTTCGAACAATGCACCAAAGAATGCCGAGCGGCTATTACCCCCTATAAGCAGAAAGGGTTGGAAGTTTGGATGAAAGTCTGTTGGGAAATAGGTGGAGGCCTGACTAATGCCGGCCTAGCAGCCGCAGTTATGACCGCGGTGGACAGGGCCCGACGCCCTCTGGGGCCAAAAAGGGGTGAAGGAAGGACCCCAGGTGAAAAAGGGGCCAGGTACTAACCAGCAGACTGGCTATTCTCAACAGGTGTACGAGTAAGTTAATAACATCGAGCAGGCCATCAGCACAGTTGCCCTTAGGCGGCATGATCCCAACGCTGAAATTCAGCTGTGCATTCTCCCCTCACCTAATCAACCTAATTTCTCTCGAGCTGCTAATCTCTCCAGACATCTGTCCCTACAGCTGCAAGGCAATTGGTTTGCTGATCTGGAAAGCACTCTGGAACAGCTCAGGCTGTCCATCATCACCGTCAACTCCACGCGCGTGGACGTGCATACCGCACAAGGCTTCCTGAACTTTATGAAATCTGCTTTTTCCACCATCAAGGAGTGGGCGGGTATCAGTGTGTTGTGTATGGTTCTCCTCTGTGCTATGATTGTTGTGTGCCTGGTGATGAAACGCTCCTCCCGACGTCAGAGGCATGAACAGGCCATGTTGATTCAGGCTATTGCAGCTGCGCAAGATGGCCAGCCCTCTGCCGGCATTTGGCTTAGCATGCTGGAAGGGTAGTCAAGGACGGGCAACTCCCTTTGGGGGTACTACCAACCTAAGACAGGGACAACACCAAGCTGTGTTGTAACCCCAAGACGGGTAAGGAGTATCCCAGCCAAGGGTGACCTAGGACAGACACCTTCCTATGACTGCATTTATAAAAACAAAAAGGGGGAGATGTGGAAGGCGGAAAGGGGCCCAAGATGGTGCCTGGGCCCTTTGACAAAGCCGGACCACACCCTGTCATTTCCTGTTTATCCAACCTTGGGCTGGCACAGCGCATGCCTGCACTAAAGCCGTGAGATGGCGTCCAATCGCTGATCTCCTCCGGGAGTAGTGCGTGTCTGAGCGTGGCTGAATGGGATTGGAGGAGAGCACGAGTATATATACAGGAGAAAAACCACCCCTGAGTAGTAGGAAGAAGAAGAATAAAGAAGCATTGCAAGCGGCTCGAATCCGTGTGTCCTGTCTTCTTTCCGCCGGCAGACAGTTAGGCAGCGACACATCAGTTTTCCCTAGACTAGGAACCCTGGATCCAAAGGGTGCGTTCTGCTCCCAGCACTGCTTTCTTGGTGGCATGAGGTCCCCCTGTCTCCCTGCTTACTTATCTCTTTGATATCAAAGAAACCATCTCGGGACAATCCAATCTTGTAAACTGAGTCCTGCTGCCCAACTCTCCGCATTGGCATCAGAGAGGTAGGATTTACAACCCCTGGGAAAATCACATCGATGGTGGAATGGGGGACACCCACACAGTACTGGGAATCATGGCCCAGCCAAATTGATAAACACATGGGGGGGGGATACAATTCAGTCTGTGACGGTCACCAGATGTATCCAGCCTTTTGCAAAATATGTTAGAAAGATACAAAGAAAACATGTATGATTCCTTTCCACAAACAATTTAGAATGTGTCTGGAAAGACAACACTGCATATATGAAATAAGGAAACTACAAGGAATATAGGAGTTGAAAACCACTCACCAATCACATAGAAAAGCTTGAGTGTCCAAACACAAGAAGAAGAAGACAAACTCCCTGAGGATTCATGATGTAAAGGTAATGGTTGAGATGTACCTACACAAAACCAGACCAACGTACAGTGAGTAAAGGGAGGCTGAACTAAACTCTAAAGTTCCTTCTGAAACTTTCTATGTTGAAATGCCAGCATATTTAGGCAAAGGCAATCTAAGCAGACTAAGCAACCAAGGAAACAGCTCCTGAAGAAAGCTAAGCAAAGATTTAGATGCACACCTCTTGGGAGCAGAGAACCAGCTCCAGCTCTTGTGTGATACCTGTACCCACAAATGATAACACCCTCATCAGAACGTCTCATAAGAAGACATAGAACAGTACAGGTATGGATGACAAACTCGGGAGAAATGCAGGGATCTGATGACTGGACCTGAATCAGACAGAGATGGGTCATCAGGATCTCAGTCAAAGGCCCTGTGTCATTTGAAGGTGCAAATTATTTTCAGTTTATTAACTGCCGTTCATAGAAAGCATTCAATCATGTCTAAGAATCTTGCTTCGACCGTAAGATTTAGGAAAAAGGATGGGCTAAACCTATGGTAGAGGCCCTGGGTGATGCAACGGTTAATGTACTCAACAGAAAGGTTGACGGTTGGAGCCTATTCCAAGGCTCTTCAAAAGAAGCACTCCATTTCCCAAAAGTCAACCGCTGAAAACCCTGGGGAGCACAGTTCTATTCTGACACACACGTTGTTGGTTGGAAACCCCAGGTTCTGCTCAGTGTTGTACATCTCAGGCAATAAACAAGAGACCAAGGTGGGAAGTAGAAAGGCATCTTTATTTCATTGCTTAAGGAAAGGAAACAGTCAGGGTTGTGGCCACAAAAAGACTGCTCAGTGAGGGTGAGGGGTAAGGCTACTTTTAAGACGTTTACAGGTAGGAAGTTCATGTAAGTTACATCAGCAATACATGTAATAACAGTACACAGGCACAATTGATTTACATGTAACTTCACGTATCACGTGTTCGGAAAATGGAGGTTAAAGTCCACCCAGAGGTGGGGAAGTGTTTGATGAGCTGAAACGTTGTCCTGAAATGTCAATCCCGCTTGTAAGTCAGTTTCCACCAATTTCTTCTCATTTGTGGGAGTAGTTGAAGAGAAAACCAGGATTCTAATGTAAAGTCATGAGGTGGACCACGTGAGCTGCTTGAGGGAGATTTTCTACAGCCTGGAGACCTCTGTCTTACAAACTCATCCTAGAAAAAGTGCTATGTAATTCACAGCTGGATGTCACTACCATCACCATTGAAGTACTCCCCTTAGGAAGCTATGGACTGATGCCAGCTTGTAGTCCACCGTTCAAAGTAATTTTGGAACTGTCTTTCTGGAATGGCTGTCAGAGCTGTCATTAGACGAGGTTTGACAATTAAGTTCAGGAACTCATCCTAGAAAAAGTGCTTTGAAGGATGGACTAGGTGCTGGCATCGGCACATAGCTTCCCAAGTGGAGTACTTCAAAGATAACTGTAGTGATATTCAGCAATGAAGTATGTAGCACTTTTTCTAGGATGAGTTCACTAACTTAATTGTCTGACCTTGTATATTTGCAATGTGGGTTATGTTCTTAAAAAAGCGTATTCACAAAAGCACGTTGGTGAGAGATAAGAGGAAAAGGCAAGGAGTAAAAACAGATAAATAGTCAAAGTCTGGGGCTTGCAAGAACCAAGGAACAAGAAACAAGAGTATAAATTCCATAAACAATGAGATCTTGAGAATAAACACAACTACTAAATTTAAGAAAAAATTTACATATTTCACTGCTATAAATTAGTGGAATCGAATTGAAAATGATAGATATTAAAACATGCAATAGCAGAGAGATGATATAAAAACTTGCAGTTTCTTAAATTCTTCAAATTAAAGAGCTAAGGAATACCACTGAGATTTTATCTACACGGCAATATAAACAGGTCTGAAATGTTAAAATTTCATACAAACAATTATTTTCTTTACTCCTGCAACAAGGCAGCCATTCAGCACTGTGTATTCCTGTTACCTCAAGGTTTTAAGCGATCATTGTGATTATCTAGCCAACTTCATGTTTTTGAAAAAGTGATCAAAATGGGGTGGAGAAAAAAAAAGATGTCACATTTAAACTGAATTGTTAATTAACAAAAAAAATAATGGTACCAAAAACCAAATCTACTGCCCTCAGATTGATTGTGTTCTGACTCATAGCAACTCTATAGGACAGTAGAACTGCCCCGTAAGGTGTGTAAAGCCGTGACTTTTATGGAAGCTGACAGCCATCTTTCCTGACCTTCCAGTTAGTAGCTGAGCACTTAGCCACCACGCCACTGGAGCTCATCAAAAACCTAACTGCTCAGAGAAATGTCAAAAATTAGAACAGAATATATTTATCACGAGTAGACATGATTCAGGTTGGGCAGCATCGATGTGAGGGCATTCTGAAGAGGGGACAGTGAAAATGGATTACGTAGGTACCACCATGCTAACTTCTCAGGAGATGGCATCAGAACAGCACAAGGTTCCAGAGTCCGTTTGTTGGAGAAACAGATGAGCAGAATCCACTTAACAGCAATGTTTTTAAGAATACGCTATGTGTTTTCCTGTTCTTTTAAACTGGCTGCATACAGGTAATTCACTAATAGAACCCATGTCTAAGGCAAAATGGTCTCCCTGAAGCTGCTTTTACTAGGCTGCTTTTTGATTTGAAGGTGACTTTAGGAAAGCACTCCTTTAAAGGTTCAAGTTTCAAAAAGACATTTAATAGCAAACGGCGTCAGAAGGTCACCCTAATTCCAGGAACCCAGAAACCTGGATTCCAGGAGAATTTAAATGGTTTGTCACACTGGATCGGTCAGAATTCTTTTGAGTGGGGTGAGAATGAGTCCTCCAACTTAAACTACCTAAAGTAAAATGGAGAAATTACCCAAGGATACTGGGGTGTCTTCTAGAATACAGGGAAAAGAAATGAGGCTGGATCTCAGGAAGAAATTGGTATGATGTCTCAAATACTGTCAGCACTCTCTCCAACCTGATCCTGTTGCTCAGATATTTCTGCTTCCTTCCTTCACTCACTCAGCAGACCAGGCCCTGAGTCCTCACCTGTCAGGGTGATAAATTACAACCATGTTACTGTCACTAGTACAGAGGTCCCCAAGAGAGGCAAAAATCAGTTACTGCCAACTCATATCAACCCCACATATATCAGAGTAGAGCTGTGATCCATATAACTCTCTTTTGATGTACTTAGGGGCCTTTCCACTGAGTGCATAGATATTTGATATGGTTGTGACCTCCTGATGCACTGATGCTTTAATCCTTAGATGGTGTCCTTCCTTGTCCACTGTGGTGGATTTTGCTTTGAAGTCTATATTATTAGAAATTAATGTTGCCATTCCTACTCTTTTTTGAATGTCGTTTGCTTAGTAAATATTTTTCCATCCTTTCAACTTTTGTTTTTAAGTCTAAGGTGTGTCTCATGTAGACAGATCATGTTGGTTTATCATGTTTTATCCATTCTGCCATTCTCTATCTCTCTATTGATGCCACTTACATTCAGTGTAACTATGGATAGGTACGAATTTAGTGCTATCATTTGGATGTCTTTTTTCTGTGTTGCTAACAGTTTCTTTGTTCCACTTAATTTTCTGTGCTGAGGTTTGTTTTTTTTTTAGTGAGTTTTCTTTTCATCTTTTTTATTGTTGTTGGTTTTGTATTTGCTGAGACTTCATGGTTTTGTTTCTTCTTTTGATTTGCAGGGTTGTTAATTTCCTTTGTGGTTATGTTAATATTTGCCCCTATTGTTCTAAATTTGGAAATCTTGGTGGTATAGTCCTTACATGCTAAGGCTGCTAACCAAAAGGTCAGCAATTCGGGTCCTCCAAGCACTCCTTGGAAACCCTATGGGGAAGTTGTACTCTGTCTATATGGTCGCTGTAAGTTAGAATCAACTTGGCAACAGTGGGTTTGGTTTTTGGTTCTAAACTTAAACCAGTCTTTAATTTCTTTGTATTGCCTTGACTTCCTCTCCATATGAAAGCCCTGTGACTACATTATTGAGACCCTCTTTTTCACATAATGTCACCATCTTTTGCATTCTGACATCTCTGTTTCCCTCTTTTCAATGTTTTACCTTTGGTTTGTTTTTGTGCTTTCCCTCTCTGGGTTGTTTCCCTCTTTTCAGTGTTTTAGCTTTGGTTTGTTTTTGTGGTTTCCCTCTCTGGGTTAGTATCTGGTTGCTGTGTCCTGTGTTGTACCTTTTCATCGCTATCTGATGTTATTGATTTTCTAATCAAAGAGCAAAGAGCTTGCTTTAGTATTCCTTGTAATTTTGGCTTGGTTGTTGCAAATTCTCTAGACTTCTTTTTATCTGGAAATGTTGTCATTTCACCATCATATCTGAGAGACAATTTTGCAGGATATATAATTCTTGGCTGGGGTTTTTTTTGTTTTGTTTTTGTTTTTTCCTTCTGGGTTTTGCATATGTAATCCCATTGCCTTCTAGCCTGAACAGTTTCTACTGAGCAATCCAAGCTTAGACTTAGTCTTACTGACTCTCTTTTGTAAATTCTTTTTGTTTAACCCTAGCTGCATTTAAAAGTGTCTCTTTATCTTTGTGGGTTTGGGTTATCTTTAGTTTGGGTAAGTTTGATTATAATGTCTTGGTGTCTTTCTTTGGGGATCTGCCTTGTGTGGAGTGCTATGAGCATGTTGGATAGATATCATCTCATCTTTTATACATCAGTGAAGTTCTCTGTCAACAAATCTTCAACAGTTCTCTCTGTATTTTCTGTTATCCCCTGCCCCCCCCATTCTAGGACTCCAATCACTAGTAAATTATTCCTTTGATACAGTCCCATGTAACTCTTAGTGTTTCCTCATTTTTGAAAATTTTTTAATCTGATTTTTCCTCAAATATGTTGGTATCAATTGCTTTATCTTCAATATCACTAATTCTTCATTCTTCTGACTTTCTATAGAATTTTCAATTCTGTAGTTTTATTATTAATCTGCTGAATTTTACGTTACTGTCACATAATCATTTCTTGCAGCCTGTTTAATTTGTAATTATGCTATGCTATACCTTGCCTGATCTCTTGAAGTATTTTAAATACTAATCTTTTGTATTCTACCTACAATAATTCTAGGAGGTTCTCTTCCTCTGAAAAATTTTTTGATTTGTTGTTTTGGGAACTTTCTCAAGCCATTATGGTCTGTCTTTTTAAGTGACTAGATATTGACTGTTGTCTCCAAGCTGTCACTAAGTTGTATTTATCTACTTTATGTTTGCCTACTATGTTCAGGCTTCATGTTTTATTTTGTTTTGAAATGTCCAGACAGGTTGTTCATGTGTGCTAGTTTGGTTACTGGTACCTTTAAAGCTCTAATGTACTGTCACTGGGTGATTAGAACTGTTATTGGTATGAGGGCCCAGATGTCCATTTACTTTTCTTGTATGTACATTCAGCTTAGGTGCCCAAGTAGTCAGCCACCAAGTGTATAGTGGAGGTTCTTCCCTACAGTCCTAGATGGGCAAATGTAATTGATGTAGGCACAGGTAGCTGGCTGCACACACTGAGAAAGGTAGGGAGATGACAGCCATGGCCTCTTTATGTCTGTGTCTAGGCAAGGACTCATATCTGCCCGGTGTCCCTGACTTAGGGGAGCTAGCAGATTTTTTTTTCTGCCTGTTAAAGTGTTCCCTCTCCAAGTCTTGGAGAATAGCTCAGGGCAGGCATAAGGGTTCCCACTTCTGGCCCAGGTGAAGTACCAGAATTTGGAACCCAGTACAGTGCAGGGAAGGGAGGGGGAAGACCAAGGGAAATGCAGAAAAGTTTAGCCCAAAGGAAAGTTTTTAGATCCACACATGGCAGGTTAGCTGCAAGCCACTTAGCTTTTGGCACTCAAATGGCTCTAATGGTGCTTTAATTTGATTCTGGAGTTGTGAGTAACTGCAGCTCTGCTTCTCTGCTGAAAAAGACACTCTCCAAATGCTGCCACTTTGTTCACTATGCTGGTAGTTACAGATCCTTCTGTGGGGTGCAGATTCTGGTCAGTCCCAGGTACTTCAGAATCTACTCTCCCTTCCCTATTGCTCAGTATGAGTTCTCAGTTTTCCTGAGAATGTCATATGTAATCCATTCATTTATTTTTCTGGATCTTTGTTGTTAGAGGAAGTGGCTAACTACTCTGCCATCTTAGCTCTGCCTCTGCTCCACTGTGTTTTCAATGGCTGATTTATTATTATCATTATTAGAAGTAGATTTCCAGGCCTTTCTTTAAGGTGACTCTGGGTAGATTTAAAGCTCTAGTCTTTTGGTTAGCAGCAAATGTGTTAACCATTGCATCACCAGGAACATCAACAGAGAAGCAACTACTCTTTAGTCTTTCCCAAAGCTTTGAGCTGTCAAGGAAGGGTGTTAAATGCTAACAAAAAAAAATCCTCCCTGGCACCTGGCTGGTTGGTGTCATGGATTAAATTATGTCCCCACAAAATATATGTCAACTTGGTTGGGCCATGAGTCCCAGTGTCGTGTGGTTGGTCCATCATTTTGTTATCTGATTTAATTTTCCTCTGTGTTGTAAATCCTATCTGTATGATGTTAATGAGACAGACTGTTGGCGGTCGTGCTGTTGAGATCTACAAGATTATACCTTAAGCCAATCTCTTTTGAGATATAAAAAAGAGAAGTGAGCAGAGAGTCAGGGGGACCTCATACCACTAAAAGAGCAATGCCAGGGGCAGACTGTGTCCTTTGGATCAAAATTCCCTGCACAGAGATGCTCCTGGACCAAAGTTTCCTCCACAGAGATGCTCCTGGACCAAAGTAAGATTGATGACAAAACTTTCCTCCATAACCAAAAAAGACAGAAAGACTTCCCCCGGAACTTGTGCCTTGCATTTAGACTTCTATCTCCTAGACTGTGAGAGAATAAATTTTTCTTTGTTAAAACCAACTACTTGTGGTATATCTGTTACAGCAACACTAAATAACCAAGAGAGATGGTGCTTTTTGCTGGAACTCATGTTATCTGCATAATGTTTGACCATCCTCTGAAGGAATCTCTGTGCTTTTGCTTCCTCTGCCTGAGAAGCCCTGCTGCATTATGTCTCATCCTCTGGGTTCACCTCAAATTTCTTTCAAAGTTTCCCAATTTTTCTATCTCAGATTAATCCCTAATTAACCCCTTTTTGCTTTGAGTGCTTCCAGTACTTTGTTTCTACTTTTAAGTATGTTATTAATCTTTTGAATTCCCCTCCACAGTGCGAGGAACACTTGTTCCTTGGCAACTTTGTTGTTCTTGGCTGCTGGCAGAGTCCTAGCGACCCCATGCACGGTAGGATTAGGCTGTTGGGATCCATAGGGCTTTTATCGGCTGCTTTTGAGAAGCAGATCACTAGGTCTTTCTTCCTAGTCTGCCTTAGTCTGGAAGGTCCACTGAAACCCTGTTCAGCATCATAGCCACACACAAACCTCCACTGACACAGGGTTGGTAGCTGTGCATGAGGCACATCAGCTAGGGATGCAACTTGGGTCCTGCATGGAAAAGAATTCCACCACTGAACCACTTTTCCCCTCACCATTAGTAAGACCTTAATAAATGTATCTGATTCTGAATTCTGAACATTTCACGAGGCATGTCAGTCTCTTCATAACGTTGTCTGCCAGATGCCACCCGCAACACACCTCACA
Source organism: Heterohyrax brucei (assembly GCA_028571685.1). Taxonomy (NCBI): domain Eukaryota; kingdom Metazoa; phylum Chordata; class Mammalia; order Hyracoidea; family Procaviidae; genus Heterohyrax; species Heterohyrax brucei. The sequence goes on along the minus strand of CM053142.1, from coordinate 15,301,168 downwards.
CATTCATTATAGCAACACTAGCTTGTCTAGTGAACAAGGAACAAAGAAGACCAAAGAAGAATTGATGCCTTTGAATTATTGTGTTGGCAAAGAATACTGAATATGCCATGGACTATCAGAAGAATGAACAAATCTGTCTTGAAAGCAGTGCTGCCAAAATACTCCTTAAAAGGGAAGATGGTAATACTTGATTTCTCATACTTTGGACATGTTATCAGGAAAGACTAGTCCCTGGAGAAGGACATCATACTTGGTAGAGGATATGAGAAAAAGAGCAAAACCCTTGATTAAAGCATAACAACTAATGTGAAGATAAAGCAAGATCAGACAGTGTTTTCTTCTCTTGTACGTAGAGCCAGTGTGAGTTGGAACCAACTAAATGGCACCTAACAACAAAAACGTGGCTAGGGGTTGCCAGAAACAGCCTTTGATTCACTGCCCATATCATCATTTTGAATCAAAGAGGCAAGTATTATGGCATGTAACCCATATTTCTAGACAGAAAAGGATTAAAATCATGACTTTAATTAATATTGAAGTGATGCAGTACTGTTTTGCATTCTTTTCAATGTTCTCATTCCTATGAAATATCTAAGCCCCAAATATTGCTCTTCAAAGTCTGTAGTGGGCTTCCACTTTCTTCAAAATACCATTTGATTCCAAGTTGGTCAGAAATCACCTTCTTCTGTGTCAAACTTCAAAAAGTAGGATGTAGGAAAAAACTTGTTTTTTCTGCAAAAGTTGTTTCTTTGAAATTTATTTTTCTGTGATTCTGAGGGTCTCTAATAAGAAACAATAACGTAAAACAAACTAGTCTTCCTGTCATCTTTGACTTCAACCTCCCCCCTCATCTTCTGGGCTTTTACATCACTCCAAAAGACTTACGCTACGTTCTGTCTTCCATCTGAGCCGTCTTTCCCAGGTGTTACCCAGGGACCAGCCTCCAGCAGAGCTAGACATCACTCTCAAAGCTTTAAAAGTTAACAAAAACAGCTTGTATACTTTTCTCTGACAAGGACTTCCTAGGGAATATGGTCCCTTCCTCCTTGAGCTACAATCACTATTTACCAGTCCTTGTACTGAAGAGGGCATGAAGGCCTCCTCACCCAAGACCGCATATAACCATTTTCTTACCTGTAGCCCACTTGTGGCCTAAATGTTGTTGGTCCCCAGAGGTCCCTGAAACCCAATATATCACTTAGGGAAGTGGTATGTCTGTGGTTCAATAAAATGTCACTTTTTCGCTCCTGGTGATATTTTCCAAGGAGTACCTGGGTGGTGCAAATGGTTAAGTACTTGACTACTAACTATAAGGTGATGGTTGAATACCACCCATAGGAGCCTCAAAAGCAAGACCTAATTGTCTGCTTCTTAAAAGTCACCATCTTGAAAACACTACGGGGCAGCTCTACTCTGTTGGTCTCAGTGAATTAGAATCAACTGGACAGCAACTGGTTTTAGCTTTCTCCCAGATTTTGCTTTGCCATTGCTGTTAGGCCGAAACCCAAGCCCCCTCCCCTACCATTCCCTTAGCGGCCTGGCCCTAGTCAAAACATTTTCCATTCAAATGAGAGGAGCTGCCCAGAGCTCTAATAGCCATCACTCCTTTCCCATAGGCTTAACTCCACTGAAACGAGACCCCCTTATGTTAATTAAGTAACTTGAATCGTCCACGACCCCATAGGCTGCTTGCCACGGCTACCATTCTCATTGTCACGGGCACTGTTTTCAGCACTGTCCTCACTAAGGTCCGTCAGTCCCCTTTATAAACCCCCAACCCCCTAGCCAGCACGTGGTTTTGCAGGCTCCCTCCTGGGAGCCCTGTAAAGCCGCCCAGGACACAAATAAAGTTTTCCTTTTCTTTCTCCTCCTGTCTCTGGTTTTTCCTCTGCATACTTTCGATTAAGCGAAACTCACTGCACCCAAAAAATCTCTAACAATTGTATCTGACACTTGAAGTTAAATTCCTTTTTCTCCTCAAGACAGCGTTTTCAGCATTATGGTCATTGTTGTTAAGTGCTGTCTAACTGGTGCCAACTCACAGCAACTGCGCGCACAATAGAACAAAACAGGGCCCAGTCCCGCGCTGTCCTTAGAACCGGTGCTCTGTTTGAACCCATTGTCGCAGCCGCTGTATCAGTTCACTTCAATGAACATTACAGTACTTTGTAGATATCAAATAATCACCACATAAACAAAACTCCACGGAAAGGACAGCTAGCCTTTATGTTTTTATTTGGTGGAGTTTCACTGGATTTTTTTTTGTTAGGTTAGTTGAATCACAACCCTTAGCTATTTAGAAAAGAACAAAAAGGGAGCAGTTTCCTGATGCATTTGATAACAAGTTCTGGGCCTCCATTCTCTCAGAGTTCATGCAATTGAATTTCAGTGCTAGAAGACTAAATTTAAATAGAAAAGAATGCATTGGAAAAATGCAAAACAAGATTCTATTTTTTAAAAAAATGGAACCTGAAAAATGGAAAGAGATTCTATATGTAAACTTGCCTGAGAAAGTTTACTGGATTTTTATTCTTTGTCTCATTTTTGTCTAGGGTGAGAAGCAATCTAAGTTTCTCATCAGACTATGAATCTTGACGCAATTATCAACTGACATATTCTTTTTCACCATCAACAAACAATTTTGTTTCCTTCTAGTTTTAAATTTTAAAGCAGAAGTTTCATGGAGCCCTTTCCTTTCTGAATATTTCTAGAGCACTACTCTGTATTTCTGGAATCTTCTTGTTTCCCTTTTAAGAGCTACCAAAGAAAGCTACAGAAGCCCTGGTGGAGTAGTGATTAAGTGACATGTCTGCTAACCAAAAAGTGGGCAGCTCAAATTCACCAGACACTCCTTGGAAACTTAATGAGGAGGTTCTACTCTTGTCTATCAGGTCATTAAGTGTCAGAATTGACTTGACAGCAGTGAGTTTGGTTTTTCAGTTTCAGAAAGCTACACAGTCCCTGAGGGATGTAAACGCTTAACATGCTCACTGCTGATTGAAAGGCACTTTGGAAAACAGACTTGATAATCCACTCCTGGAAAATCAGGCATTGAAAACCTTGTGGAACACAGCTCTATTCTGACACACATGGTGTTACCATGAATCTGAATTGACTCAAGGGCAGCTGTTAACTGATAAGAAAGCTACAGTGATGTGTATGTAAAAGACCTCAGTCTTCTTAACACCGTTTATTACTTCAGTGAGAAAAATGTACATCATGGACACAGTTAAAACAATGAAAGGGATTTTCTGTGGTGGTGGTGATTTCAAGAGCTTAATGTCAGTCATTTAAACATTTCAGTGAGGATTCTAGTTTAAAAGAGTCAAATATCACACAAATATGGGGTTATCTTTGTCAACACTTGGTCTATAAATGACAATAGAGTCCATTTTCTACAACTGATCCAACAATCTCCACCTGTTCAAATTCCTGCAAACCTAATTAAATTGTTCCTCTTTTAAATTCATCCTAATATGCTCCTCTCCTCTAACCACAACAACACCTATGTGCCAGCTGGATCCTCCCAACCACTGCAACCCTCTTTTTATGCTGCTTATCTCAATCTATCTTATATTAAAATCATTCAGATACTGTGTCAAGCCACATAGTAGGTTATTTGCTCTTTGAAACAAGTGCCAACATCTTAGTCTTCTGTTTTTCATCTTCTGCCTTCCAACATGGCTGGTATATAGAAAAAGAAATTAAATACTTGCTCAATTTAAGTAGATTTGAACACTTCCACAAAATCCCATTTGTCCTAAAGTAGCTCCTCTGTTAAAATCTTCAGCAGTTACTATTTTTATCTCCACAATTATTGCAAAAAAGGAGAAAAGTTGAGGAACTTTATGGTAACAGATGACATGTGATTTTGTTATTTTCCTATTATTTTCTGTAAACACTTCCTCCAGATGCCCCATTCTGCCAAGGAATCCACAACTTGTCACCTTCTTGGATCTGCTCAGGGTCATTAGAATCTGTGACTTTTATGCTCATTTATTTCAAGTATATATTGTACTTCCTTTTTTATTAACCAAAAAACCAAACCTACTGCCATCAGGTGAGGTCCAACTCATAGCGACCCTAGAGGTCCAAGTAGAACCACCCCATAGAGTTTTCAAGGAGTGCCAAATGATTTGAGCTGCTGGCCTTTTGGTTAGCAGATGTAGAGCTTAACCCACTACACCACTAGGTGCTCCAAAAAGAAAAAAATAGAAAATACAATTATCTGTGAACCCATTCCCTGGGTAGAATGGTATGGTATAACTTTCATATCTATGAATAGATTCAATGTTGCTTCATTTTTTTTTTTTCTTGACTGGAGATGCCAAATGCTCTCTGTATAGGGAAAGACAGAAGTTCAGCCTGAATCAGATCTTACCTGTTTTGTGAAGGGTCACTACAGCTAATTTCTTAGTTTTGTATTAATAAGATTAGGGTAGGATTAGGTAAGAATGCTGGGTCCTGAGTTGATCTTCTCTTTGATTTAGCAAAGGCGACCCTCCTTCCCAGATGTTTTTCCAGTCACAGTGGTATGTAGAACTTTGGGAAAGGTGTGGGTCAACTGAGGAGCATGAATGTCCTCTTAGGTTTAGAGTGGCCTAAAAATCCATTCACTGTTCCTTCAGTATCCAAGTTAAAAAGGTAGGTCAAAGTAGACCAATGTGGCCCCAGACAAGAACTAGCAGTTGTAAAGAGCAAAGATCCTTTAAATAAAACAAGCTATGGAACATAAGAGTAGGTAGAAGATTCAAGTTCAGCATGTGAAAATTATGACAAAATCACACAGCACACTACGCGGTTGCTATTTGAAATAACTCCAGACCTAGTTATCTTGGCATACTGAGTGTGTTTGGAGAGCGATAACTGAGTAGAAGACTGTTTATTAAGAGGAGCTGTTGGCTTAGCATCCAATGTGGGGTATCTCTGAGACTTGGGCAAACATCTGGACCAAAGGCAACATCACAGCAATGGTAGGCAACCATTGTTTATGCAAAACTGTGATAGGCCAGTGTTGAGTTAGCACACTTTCAGGCAGCTAGAAGCAATGGGGTGAAGGGAGGAGGATTGCTGAGTCTCCAATCCATCCCTTTTCTTGTCTTGCAAGCAAGTGTCTGTGTGGGGCGAGGGTGAGGGGGGAGTAAGGGAGAGAGCTTGGTACTTACTAAGTCAGAAAGTTTGAACAGTTGGAGGGGGGAGAATCCTTAAATGTTATTAGTCTGCCCAGAAGTAGAATATGTAACTGTTCACACAAACAATGATACAAATGAGACAGGATTTGCACGAAAAAGCAAGTTAGACATGTACATTTGTATATCTGTGTTGATTTTTATCAAGTAGCATATTAATAGGTGCTCATTGCTTAATTTTAGGAAACTTCAGGTGTAGACGGCAGAGCAAAGGAAAAATTTTTTTTCAGGTCAAAGGGTCTTTCTGACCTAGCTCTTAAGTACCAACATATTCTACTTAGGTGTCATTACAGCTCCATTTCCATCTCATAACTGGCTGGATAGTATGAAAGGAAAGGCCTACAAAAGATACGGGAAAGAACAGGGAAAATTACTGAGGTGAAGGAATTCCTAGAGTCAGGTAACTTCTGAATGTTTCCCAAAGCCACAAAGTCTAGGATAACTCCCTGGGCTCTGTGATACACCATCTGCTTGGTAACGATTGTGTCCTCTTCTTGGTCACAAGTATCTGCTTGTTTTTAGGTTTTGCTCAGCTAAAAAAAAAAAAAAAAAAAAAAAATGAAAATTTTCAGAGATAGCAGATGTAGAAAGAACAGTACAATTAACTCCTATGTACCCATAATCCAGCTTCAAGAATTATCAGTGATGTTTTAACTACTCTCACAATTATTTTGAAGTAGATCCCAGATGTCATGTCATTCATACATAAATACATCAGTGCATAATTAATATAGGCATGGCACAAGACTGGGAAGAGCTTAGTTGGAACTGACTCAGTGGTACCTAACAATAACAGCCACAATCTCTGAAAACACAAAGGCTCTCTCTTAGTCATCTAGTGCTGCTATAATAGGAATACAGAGGTGGATGGCTTTAAAGCAAGAAATTTTATTTTGTCACAGTCCAAGTTCAGGACATGATCTTCAGAGGAAGTCCTTCTCTATTGGCTCTGGAGAAAAAAGGTCCTCGTCATCAGTCTTCCCCTGGGCTGGGAACTTCTGAGGCTCAGGGACCCCAGGTCTTTTCCAAAGGACACACTCTGCTCTCAGCACTGCTTCTTGATGGTATGAGATCTCCCAAATCTCTCAACTAGCTTCTGTTTTTATGTCTGAAGAGACTGCCTCAAGGTACAGTAAGATTTTACACACTGAGTCCTGCCCCACCAACACACCTGTGTCCTTCCTCATTAACATCATAGAGGCAGGGGTTACAGCATATAGGAACATCACCCAACACTGGGAATCACGGTCCAGCCAAATTACTACACACATTCTTGGGGAGACACAATTCAATCCATCACAGGCTCTTTAACGTAAATACAATGCCATTATCACACCTAAATTTTTTCTTTACAATACTCTCTTAATATCAAATATCTAGCCAAAGTTCAAATTTTCCCAATTTTGTATGTTTTTACAATGGCCTCAAAGTTTTGTCTAATTGGTAGTCATTGAGGATGTTTTGTGTTTTGGGTCTTTTTAAATTCATCAATAAGGTAAAGGGTAAAAAAGTACACAATACTGGGGAAGCCAAGACCTGTCCAAGACACAATCATGGAAACTTTATGGACACATCCAAACTCCCTAAAGGGCTGAATTACTGGACTGAGAGCTACGGGGATCATGGTCTTGGGGAACATTTAGCTCAGCTGAGATAACAGTTTATAAAGAAAATGTTTTATGTTAAACTTTGGTAAGTAGTGTCCAGGGTCTTAAAAGCTTGCAAGGGACCATCTAAGATATTCCATTGGTCTCACCCCATCAGGAGCAAGAAAGAATGAAGAAAACTAAAAATACAAGGGAAAGACTCATCCGCAGGACTAATGGACCACATCTATAATGGCCTCCACCAGACTGACTCTAGCACAACTAGATGGTTCCCAGCTACCACCACTGACTGCTTTGACAGGGATCATAGTAGAGGGTCCCAGACACAGCTGGAGAAAAATGGAGAACAAAGTTCTAACTTACAAAAACGACAAAATTTGCTGGCCTGACAAAGACTGCAGAAACCCCAAGAGTACGGCCCCCAGGTACCGTTTAGCTCAGTAATGAAGTCGCTCCTGAGGTTCACTATTCAGCCAAAGATGAGGCAGACCCATAAAAGAAGACTAAAGGTGCATACCAGCCTGGGGGCCAGGACTAGATGGCAGGAAGGGACAGAAAAGCTGGTAATAGGGAGACCAAGGTTGTGAAATGAGAGTGTTGACATGTTTTGGAGTTGTGAACCAATGTCATAAAAGAACATGTGTACTAACTGTTGAATGAGAAAGTAAGTAAGTTTGGCCTGTAAAGCTTCATCTAAAGTACAATAATAATAATAAAAGTTTATCAGTAAGTGTGCATTTACTGAACACTTGTTACACACTCAGCATTGTTCCAAGCACAAGCAGGACCTAAATACCCTCATGGGACAGTGGTTAAGAGACAAGGTTGAGTGGGGAAGATAAAGAATATTAAAAATCACAGCAGAGGCATTTAAACTTGATTGAGTAGGAAACAGAGAACCTTGAAGATTGCTCAGCCACAGCGTGACAAGGTGAACTTGAGCGTCTACAGTGAGTGGCAACCTGACAAAGAGCAAATAGCTTCAACTCTTGAAGCGCCTGCCTCCTAAAGTAGCTGAAAGATCAAGTCAGGAAATGAAGGTTCTAGACAAACCTCAACTGCGATGATGACAGTACAAAGGTTATATTTGATTATACTTATTGACAGAATCTTCCCTTATAAAGCATCTGATTCTAATGCAGACAGCTGGTACAGCAAGAGGTACATACAACTATATTTCAATACTCAACAAGACACTTTAATTAAAAGTTTGTACATGATAAAATAACCCTACCCACTAGTATAAAGCAATAACGTTCTTTGTGACCAAGGAGAGATCGTGTCAAAGAGGCAAACTTTGAAGACTTGGAAAATGATAAGAGTTTTTCTGACATTTTCAAACTACAAAAACTGTATCACTTAATTTTTTTTAATTATGTAAGTCCTAACCAAGGTAAGAGAGTTAAGTATTCAAAAAAATTTTTTGTAAACGAAATCTAACTCGTTATTTTTAAGTAAGTAGATTATCAAGTGAATTTAAGACCTTATTAGAGGTCAAGTTTTTACAAAGAAATAAAAATTGATCTAGGTTTGGCAGGGGGCAGACATGGTAGAATTTTGAAACACTTGTAATCTATGAATCAGTATCTCTGGAATGCTGGAGAAGGAAGAATGGCAGTAATCAATCCAAAAGGGCACAAAGGCATGTACTCTGTGAGCTGTTCCAAGTTTATTTTAGCAAGTGCACATGTCTCCAAAATGAAAGATATTCTCCAAGTGGTACAATGGCATCTGGATCATAAAGGCCTTTTTTTATTAGGTCTTTTAAAATAATTTCAAATCCAACTAGACCACCCAAAATCTTCAGACAAAGAAATAATTTTTAAACTTTCGAAAAGAGATTAAAGAGAGGGTTATACTGGGACTAAGGATCCCTGGTGGTGCAAGAGTTAAGCAGTTGGCTGCTAACCAAAAGGTTGGCATTTTGAACCCACACAGTGGCTCTGTGAGAGGAAAGACTTGGTAATCTGTTCCCGTAAAGATCACAGCCTTGGAAACGCCTTTGGACAATTTTACTCTGTCCTACTGGGTCAGTATGAGTCAGAATTCACATGTCGGCACCCAGCAATAACTTATTGGGACTAGGGTTTATCATTATAAATTCGAGGGCTGACCATTAAGTTTGCAAACTCATTCTAGAAAAAGTGCTAAGTATGTCATTGCTGAACCACTAGGGTCACCTTCAAAGTACTCCTCTTGGGAAAGCTATACAGCTCATAGCCCACCCGTTCTGCAATGACCACCAGAGCTGTTGTCATATTACCCTCAATGTCCTGAATGTCATCAAAAGGTCTTCCTTTCAGTATTTCTTTTATGTTTGGGTAAAGAATAAAGTCATTGGGGGCCAGATCAGGTGAGTGGGGAGGGTTTACTGGTAAAAACTCCCTTACAGACAATTATACAATTAAGTTTGCAAACTTGCCACTGTGCCACCATGCACAACGGCTATTCTAGAAAGAGTTGCAAAATTGCTTTGAAGGGTGGACTAGACACCGGTGTGGGTGCATAGCTTCTGAAGGAGAGTACTTCGAAGGTGACAGTAGTGACATTCAGCAATGAGGTAAGTAGCACAGCAATTCAGTTTGCGGACTTAATTGTCAGACCTCCCATAAGAGGTACTTTAACTATCTGTCTTCAGTATTATGAGGTGAATCCGATAATTGTTTCCCAAAACAATGGGCTCTGATTATTGAAAATGTGAAAAATGGAATACAGGCCTTTTTTGAAGTTAAAATTGTGTTTTGTTCAGTGATTTGCTGGAAGGACTCTTTAGGCTCAGTGTCAGACTACATTCATGGCTACAATTTACTTCAGCAAAGGCGACAGTGTAAAGGCAGCAGGAAGTAGATACGCATCAGTGGACTGCAGAGAGGTCCAGCCCAGGCTACCAATGTTCTTCCACATCTAAGTTCAAACAAGCCTGTTGGCTCTCTGGCAAGTTCATTCTGCCTTTACTGCAGCCAAACTCAGAGATGGGAAAAGTTAAGGAACGATTTATTAACAGATGAGCATGTGAATCTGGGGAATAGTGAGAATGATTTCTCCAAGACTGTTTGTTCCGCTTGCTTTACAATTCCAGCAGCTTTTATAGCCAGGTTACAAAGGGATTTGCCTCTGGAAAATGTCAAACCTTGTCACAGGATAGAACAGGGAGTCACAAGAATCCTTTATATCTTATTGAACATGTAAATTACCCAAAATACCATTATGTCCCTGAAGGTTTGAAATAATTGATTTATTACCTTGGAGACACGAAAAGGAATGTAAGTCTGTTGATCCAGTTCAGGACGGTAGTTAAGACAGGGAATGGAAAATGGGTTAGCAATCCAGGAGACTTTCATTCACTAACAGGCATATCCTGCAACGCAACCAGCCATGGCAACCAAAACCCAGGACCCCAGCAATGAAGCAAGGTATACATCTTCATTCCTGAAACTGGTGCAAAGCCATCTGACAAGACAGTAGAGTATGAACCATTGTCCCAAATACATATAGCAAAATTATCAAACGCTAACAAAAAAATACTGCAGGGGCCTCATTCCCAGGTGTTGGCCAAGGGTCAATCGTGATTCCCTTGAAGACATGTGTCTTAGGCTTCTAGTGCTGCTGTCACAGAAATACTATAATGGGATAGCTCTAAGAAGGAGAAATTTATTTCCGCACAGTGAAGTAGGTTAAGAGTCCAAATTCAGGGGATGAGCTCCAGGAGATGTCTTTTTCTAGTGCTACTGGAGGAAGGTCCTTGTTGTCTATCTTCCTCTAGACTGGGAGCTTCTGAGGCTCAGGAACCCCAGGTCCCTTCCAAAGGACATACTCTGCTCCAGGCACTGCTTTTTGGTGGTATAAACACATTGCCATCAAGTCACTTCCAACTCATAAGGACACTACATGACAGAGTAAAACCGCCTCGTAGAGTTTTCAAGGAGTCCCTGGTGGACGCAAATTGTCAGCCTTTTGGTTAGCAGCTGTAGCATGTAACCACTACACCACCAGAGTTTCCTGTTGGTGGGCTGAAGTCTCCAGATCCCTCTGCTAGCTTCTTTCTTTTACATCTCAAGAGATTGACTCAAGGCACAGTACAAGCTTACACACTGAGTCCCGCCCCAGCAACACAACTGCCACTTATCATTCCTCATTAGTGTCATAGAGGCAGGATTTATAGCACAGGAATATCACACAATACTCAGAAATCATGGCCCAGGCAAGCTGCTCCACACAGTTTTGGGGGGACACTACCAAATCCATGACAATATATGAGGACTAAGCAGGCAGACCTGCTATTTCAGCAGCTCTTCCAACACTAAGATTCTGGAATGAACAAAATGGTGTTAACTCTTGGGAGCATACTTTGTGAGCCTCGTCACTCTGCCTTTCCCCAAGTCTCTCTCCTCTCTTACTGCTGTTCTTTCTAAATCCTACAGGCCCTTCACACTCTCAAGACATCAGGGAATTGATGCCCAGGGAGTCACACCTAGTGAAATGTTTGATACCTGTCATTTGTGTAGCCAGGGCGGGATGCATAATTTGGGCGAGTCCTGGTGGCTCTGTGATTAAAGACTTGGCTGCTAGCCAGAAGGTCAGTGGTTTGAACCTACCAGCTGTTCTGCAGGAGGAAGATGTGGCAGTCTGCCTCCATAAACGTAATCTTGGTAACTCTGTCAGGCAGTCCTACTGTGTGCTATGGGTTCACTATGATCAAAATGTACTTGACAGCAACCGCTTTGGCCTTTGGTTTAGTGCAAAATGAAAATGCAAGATGCTTTGCTAAAAAATGTTTAAGACTTTTCAAGACAACAACAAAAGATCAGTAAACTGAAAGTGAGAACTTCCTTAGCATGAGGCCCTGTATATCTGCATAAGTTGTACTGAAGGTGAAGACTGGAAAAGCCTCCATGTGAGGGGTGCTCAAAACTATGGAGACCTGAGACACATTGTTTCATATCGCCCCTAACTCCCAGGAAAGACTTGACCTCCACATTCCACAGCCCCAGGCGGTGATGCTAGGGTGGGGCCCTTGTTAGGCTGGGGCACTCCTCGCCTCCACATAGATTCAGTGAGCTATAGGCAATGAATGACCCCTTTTTGTCTTGATAAGACCAGTGATGAAAGAATCAAGCAGGAGGCCAGGGAGGGCAGAGAAGTACCTTGTGTTTGAGCACTATTTTTCTAGGTTACTGGCCAGATGATGTCTAACACCACTTGGATGGCCGGTAATTGCCTGCCTTTGGAAACAGACCTCCACCCAGTCAACCTCCTCCACCCAGTCAACCTCCTCCACCCAGTCAACCTCCTCCACCCAGTCAAGTCCTACATGCCCCCAACTGCCCACATTGTTCCCTACATCTGCATGTGGTCTTTCCCTTTAAATATTCACACTTTGCTTGACCAACTGGGGCAGGCTCTTGAGGATGAGTATACCTCCTTGTCCCTTTGCAATGAGAACTTGCAAATAAAACCTTTGATCTCACCCCAGAAGCTCCTGTCTCACTGAATTGGGTTTTTGCGGGAGGCAGCCAATCTCCTGGTAACAGCACACACGTGAAGTCAGCCCTGTGTGCAATGAGTTCTGGTGGCTTGCCTCTCTCAAGTGCCATGTTTGCTGGTTGTCTGCCCAGCATCTCTTCTTCCTTCCATTTTCCTGATTATACCTTCAAGCAGCCCAGGTACTTTGGGAAGGGCTGACTCCATCCGAGCTCCAAAGCTAAGCCTTTTATTTACTCAAGTCAAGCAGTGCATTCCATTGCCCTAGCCGGGGGGGGGGGGGGGGGGGGCGTGCAACGTGAACAAGTCTGTTACGGTGGATTTCAGTGTTCTGGTTTAGAATGCTGGAATGGCCTGGTATGCAGATGTGAAGCCTGAGACTACTGCAACATTATTAATATCAAAGGGGATGCCAAATTTGGGATGAAGCTGATACAGTAAAGGGTAGACTGGAAAAAAATAGAAAGAAATGGTGTCCTTAGTGACAGCATTAAGTCCCTGGACTCTGTGAATTGAGAGTCAGATAAAGGAAATTAGGTGTCGTCAAGAGGTTACTTGTGTCCTGACAGCTGAGGTGCTGAGTTTTCTGCTAGTGCATATTAGACAGCTATAGCGGTGGAGGAGTAAAAGGCAGGCTGGCCTTGAAGTCAGATCATTCCTGTTCTGCCTCTCATGGGCAGTGTGACCTTCGAAAGTTATTTAGCCTCCCAGACTCTACTTCTTCTACAATAAAATGGGAATGATAATAATATTGAGTTTATGGGGGCAATTGTGAACGCTGAAAGAGATCGTGCACTTGGAAACACTTTGCAAACTAAAGTACTATGCAAATATTATTAGTCTTGTCTCTGGTGAATTTCCATCTAGACAATGAGTACTGGTTTATTATTTCCTCTTCCCTGGACAGGACTGGATTACAGTGGTGAATATTTTTCTCTTACAGTTTTCTTTCCCAGACATTAAACTTCTGTCATCACAGTGTTACAACATAATCTCATACTGATCTCTCCAAATCACAAAATGTAGTTATAGTTCTTTTAGCAGTGAGACTCATATCATGAAGAAATCTATTTGCAAAAATGGCTCTCCGGTTGAGTAACTTCCAATGATGGCTCATCTTATGCATTTTATATTTGTAAATTTATACACTTTATGTTTATACATGTGTGGATCTGTCAAGTGACATAGAAACTATAATGATCTACCTACAGAAGACATTTTGCTCTTGTTAGATCTCTTACCTAGTTCTATGTGCACTTAAAGATCTTGATAAATATTTGCTGGATACATGAATCAATGAACAAATAAATGAAAGAAAAAGAGGGTCATAGAGTCATGGTCTAGAGATACCAAAGGATTAAATTCTGAAAAGTGTTTATGGTCACCTGACATAATTTCCTTGATAACAGAAATAATAGTTTTTCTAGTTGCTACCTAAGGACATCAATTGTGTAGAAAAATCTCTTGGGTATGTTGCAGCCCTCATGCTGGGGAGAATGCAGTCCTAGAGAGAACAGCTACTTGGGCTCCCATATTCCTTTAATAGGAATGAAGCTCTACTCTTTGGCTTCTGATTGTTTTGAAGGGGTCATCCCAGGTATCTGGGTATAAGACCACTGTAGAAAAGGCCAGTCTAAAAGTTTCGTCTGTCTTCCTTTCACTCCTTACTCCTCAACCCTTTCATGTTCTTCCCTTCTCTATAAAACAACAAATACCCAGTAACTCTATTGACCCATCCTAGAATGAATTCTCACCATAAGTCATCTTTAGGACTGACCCAGTACATACAGAACACTGAGGAGTTGGGCTGGTCCTGTTGAAATGAAACATAAGTAACTCCATTTTGAACCTCAGATTCCATCTTGGGAAAAGGGCAGTGAAAATTCAGGGTAGAATGCGGAGGTCCGCCATCAGCCTTGTAGACAAAGTCACGAGCCCCTGCAAATGACGGGCTGAAGCATCTCACCTGTGACATGTTTTTTAGCCTACTGCCCTTGATATTATTTGGCTTCCTAATCAAATTTTCTTCAAAAAGATACCCCCTCCTCTCCTGGCACAAGGATCAGGGGAGATGACTTCTGAGAGGGGCCCTTTACTACCCCCTTGGTCTATGAAATAATATCGGGAAAACCTGTACAGGAATTTTCTGAGGAAAAAGAGCTCAGAGGAATGATCTCTAACAGCCAGCTTTGAGAGCAGCGAGGCCGGCCCAACCCCTGCTGACTTCCCCCAACTGCATATCCCCACCCATGTGAAAGGAATTATCCTCTTTACAACAGCTTGAGAAGGACATAGGGTGGGGGACGGTAAATGTTTACTATCCCCGCAGGAGGAGATAAAATAAAGAGCAAAGTAGGAACAAATAGAGATCATAAACTTTAGATCCTTCCTCGTGGACCTTTTAATCTTGAGGTATAAGTAGGGCTGATTGAGCTCGAGGTATCCTTAGGCCATTATCTAAAAAGCCTTGACAGTTAAAAGGATCACCAGGTTTCAGTTAACTAATAGCTCATGTGGCAGGGTAAAAAATTACATCACCTCAAGACCACGAGGTTTTTGGTTTCAAATTTGCCAACCACGAGGTTTTGGTTTTAAACTAGCCAATAGATTGTGTGGTCAGTGGGCAGGGTAAAATTCAAGTCACTCTTACTATAAAAACAATAAAGACAGACAGCCTTCTCTCTTGCTCTCTGGGTCGGGCTGCCTTAAACCAGAAAAGTCTCTCCTGTCTCCTTGATTCATTTCCCGCCGCGCCTCTCCCTCCCTCCGTGCAGGACCCTACAAAGTGTTGGGACTGGCTCCCGGCAGTAGAAGACTCCAGGAAATAACTGAGCAGGAAATACCCTAGAGTGGTTTCACCTTTATCTTGCAAAAGACAAAGGCTGGAGACAGCCTTACAAATAACCCCTGGAGCCAATCCTAACCACAAGCTATTGAAACATCCATTTTTACAACTTTTGGAGATTCCATGTAGTTGAAACATTCACCAATGTAGCTGACACATTCATCAACAGCTACATTTTGTAACTTGTAGAAATTCCATATGGCCTCAACCAATCAATGCAAAAACCAGCTCCCCCTCCCTACTCTGCGGTTTTATGACTTAAATACTGTACACTAAGGAAGCCTGGGGTCGCCTCTGCTCTGCGTAGTTTGGAGTGCATCCCTGGTGCACCAGTCTTTTTCCTACTGGGCACATTTTTTAATAAAACTTAACTTTTAAAAGGAAACTGTGTCACATCTTGAAATATGGACCCTAACAGTCACTCTTAGAAGAGGAGTCTGTGTGCTTGGGTCTAAAAGACTATGCTAGCTTTTGTATGTAACTTTAAGGAAACTACTGATATTCATTCCCAAATTTCTACTTCCTACGTATCTTTGGGTCAGGTATGTAATAAAACTCAGTGGATGTGTGTTGACAAGCTGAGCAGAAGTCACATTCTGGTCAGACTGTGGATAAATTGCTCACAATTTCAAAATGTGACTGTGATCCCCCATATAAGTTGCTTGGCTCAAACAGTTGGAGACTGCCCAAGAAACTCCAATTAAAGTATGTTGCTTGCTCTAAAAATGGAAGTACTCCATTTTTAATAAGTTATGAAAGAAACAAACAAGTGAATATCTTGATGCAGTCAGCTTTTAGGATGATTAAGAATTCCAAAAATCACAATGATACTAAAGCCCTCTAAATAAGAATTGAAAAGCTTCTGCAAAATCTTTGAACAAATTAAAATTGTTATTGGTTATACTCCCAGTGTCCCTCAACCACATAGTGAAAATAATTAACACAGGGTTATTACAACTCTGATAAACCCAAACCAAACCCCCGCTATCAAGATGATTCCAACTTGTAGCGGCCCTATCCAATAGAGTAGCACTGCCCCCATAGGGTTTCCAAGGCTATAAATCTTTACAGAAGCAGATTGCCACAACTATTTCAGACAGAGCAGCTGATAAGTTCAAAATGCCAATATTCAGTTAATAGGTGAGCACTTAACCACAGTGCCACCAAGGCTGCTTAAAACTGTCATGACTTTGAAGATCATCTTTGTCCTCAGGAAAGCACAAGTCCTCCTGCTTACATGTTTGGAATGTTCCAGTTATGTGCTGGTTTAACTAAATAAAACAGTTAAGTGAAAACATGTTACTTGGGGGTAGGTAATATTTCCCGGAAATGGTGCTGGTGAAGTGAATTTTCAGCAAGTAGAATGAGATTTTCCTTTTTGTTGTAAGCTATGGAGTAGGTTCTTTCTGCTAAATAATGATGAAACTTGTTACTAATAAGAAAAGACAAGTATGGTAACACAACATATTAAAGCTGAAACACCAGTGTCATGGGTTGAATTGTGTCCCCCCAAAAATATGTGTAGCCATGTGGCTGGGATATGGTTCCCAGTATCTTGGGACTGTCCTCCATTGTGTGGTTTCGCTAAACTGTATGTTGAAGGATTGGGGTGGGGCTGTAAATTCCTGCATAGGATTATTTCCTTGTTTTGCTGTAGGGGGAGTTTTCCTGGGGTATGGTTTGCCCCACCCTTAATGCTTTCAGCCTGCAAGAGATAAAAAGGGAAAAAGAAACAAGGAGAATTGGGAGCCTCGCACCATCAAGAAATGTGCACCGGGAGAAGAGCAGGTCCTTGAGACCTGAGGTTCCTGCACCGGGACGCTCCCTGGACAAAGACTGATGCAATGCCAGACTTTCCTCCAGAGCCAACAAGGGGAAAGCCTTCCCTGGAGCAGTCACCCTGAATATGGACTTGCAACCTACCGGACTGTGTAAGAATAAACCTTCCTTTGTTGAAGCCATCCACTCTGTGGTATTTCTGTTAGAGCCGCACTAGCTGACTAAAACAACCAGTATAGACTTTTGATTCTAAAAAGACATGTTTTCTAGCTCTATCACTACTCAATTTTGTCGCACATCAACAGCAAGACGAATACTCATCACAGTGTTTGATCTCTGTTATTATTCTCTACAAAAAGAAAGAACTCCAGGAGAATAGCTGAACCCATGTCTTAGAGTATGTAAAACCAAGATAGTTTGAAGACATCTTGGCTTACTAAAAGAATACCAGAAGCAGGGTGAAAGTGCAAAGGAACTTGCTTAAACAGTCTCCCACTGGGAATGACAGCATTCAGTAGAAGGCAGGTCAGCACAGCTGGGCTACAGCACAGGCTAAAAGGTTTTTCTAAATACAACTCAACATTTTAAAAGACAGAGTAGCAGAGGCAGGGGTCTAGGGGCCCTGTTTTCGGAGGATGTTGAGGTCAACTGGCGTAACTTGTCTTTATCTAAGAGATTGTTCTGCATTCCATATTGTTGAGCGGTGCCTGGGGTCTTAAAAGCCAGCAAGCTACCATGTAAGTAGCATCAACTGGTCCCAACTCACCTGTAGCAAATGAAAACCAAGAACATCAAGCCAAGTGCCGTCAAGTCAGATCCGAACATCAAAGACTTGCAGAAAGTATGAGCCCAGGAGACAAAAGGGTCCATATGATTGGAAGACTACATGAGCATGAGACCAGAAGAACTAAATGCCCAGCCACCACCAAAGACTGCCCTGACAGGAAACACAATGATGCAGCATGACAAAAAGGGGAGGGCAAATCTAGAACTGCACTAAAAGATCTGACTTGATCTGATAACCTGGAGGGTCCCCTGAGATCACAGTCTCTAGGTTTGCTGCTAGTCCAGAGCTGAAATCAGTACTTAAGCCAACTGTTCACACAAAGATTGGACTGGACTCTATAGGTACATAGAGTGATACAGGTGGTATGTGCACTTTATGGTTTAAAGTACACGTGAGACTATCCAACTGGTTTCTTTTTTGAGGGGAGAGGAGAGACGGTTGAGAGGAGAGAGTTGGTTGAGTAGATACCAGAAACAAAGAGTGGAAAAGAAGAGGGTGCTGTCATGGTAAGGACAGCATATAGAGTTGCACAGTGGCAAGTGCTTGGGGTTTTATATGGAAAATTTACTTGGATTGTAAACTTCACTTAATCACAATAAAAACAAGCAAACAAAACAGTCTTTGACCAGGAAGTAGAGTCTGAATGAACAATAAATAATATTGTTAATACAATTCATTAGAACAAGTTGAATTTATGGAAGACCATAGGTTTATCTTACCCGCCAAAATATTACTGTAATGTATACAAAAGGTAATTGTAATACAAAAATAATAATAATTAAAATTATAAGAGGCTATGTTTTATTTGTATTTATTCCAGTAAGAGTTTTATTATGTTCGTTGAGTATATGTCTCTTTACAGAGTGTAGACAATGAATTGCTTCCATCTGTAGATAGAAATAGTGAATACAAGATACTGTGAAAAGGTCTCAGAAACTGTAGAGATGATACAAAGGACAGGAAGAGCTGTATGTCCCCTGTGACACACGTAATAACAAAAAAGGGATACAGCATTTAATTACTACCTATGGCCAAGTATAAGTTACCAAAAAAAAAGTTCAGTAAAAGATAAATGAGCCAAATGTCCTAAAGCAGAAAGTTAACTGTGCATCTCCCAGAGAATTACATTTCTTCTTCTTCTTTTCTTTTTGTTGTGATTAAGTGAAAGTATACAACCCAAATTAAATTTGCATGCCCGCCTGTCTATAGCTCCTTCTACTCTCTTTGCTCGGTAACAGCATACTCTTCCCTTTCGTTCTATGTATGTGATAGCCTTTTAACACTCTCCTGTCCCCTCTTTTCTACTCTGTCCTCTCCCCTCCAGCAAGAGGCCAGTTGAACAGCATCCTATAAATTTGTAGAACTATAGACACACCTTACGGTCACATTCTGTCCTCAAATCCAGTCCATTCATGTCTGAAGAGTTGACCTCAGTAATGTTTTCTGGTCAGGAGCAGCATCAGGTCTAGGGGCCATGCTCCTAGGGGCACCCCCAGGTGGCTGGACCATCAGTTGTGGTCTTTTAGTGGAGTTCTTGAAGTGCACCTCTCTTTTTCTCGTGTTCCCACTGGGATTCCACATTGTGTGCCCCACCACGGCTGTCTTTGGTGGTAGCCAAATACCATCTGGTTCTTCTGGTCACATGTTGATACAGTTACACATTCACATGGGTCTTTCTGTCTCCTCGGCCCTTTTTCCCTCATGTCTTTGTTGTTCTTGGTGATTATCTGTTGTGGATGAATTGGGACCATTTAGCATACCTCAGATAGCAGCTTGCTAGCTTTTAAGACCCCCAGATGCCACTCACCAAAATAGGGTGTGTTTTAGTCAGCTAGTGTTGTTCTAACAGAAATACAACACAGTGGATGGCTTTAACAAAGGAAAATTTATTCTTACACAGACCAGTAGGCTACAAGTCCAAACTCAGAATGTCCACTCGAGGAGAAGGCTTTCCCCCCTGTTGGCTCTGGAGGAAAGTCCAGTATTGCATCCGTCTTTGTCCAGGGAGCATCTTGGCACAGAAACCTCAGGTCTGAAGGACGCGCTTTTCTCCCAGTGCTGCTTTCTTGATGATGTGAGGTTCCCAGTTCTCTGCTTGCTTCTCTTTCCTTTTATCTCTTGTAGGATGAAAGGATTAAGGGTGGGTCAAGCCATACTCCAGGGAAACTCCCTTTATCATGGAACAGGGAGGTGATTTCATAAAGGGATTTACAGTCCCACCCTAATCTTTTAATATACAGCACAGGAAAATCACAAAATGGAGGACAATCACAGGATACAGGGAATCACAGTCCAGCCACATGGCTGCACCTGTTTTGGGGGGGATACAATTTGATCTATGACCCCAGATGCCACTCACCAACATAGGGTGCAATAGGCTAGTTATGCCAATTGGCCTCGATGTCCCCCAAGAGCATGGTCCCCAGACCCTCACCCCTGCTACTCCATTCTTGCAATACTGGGTTAAGATTAGAAGAGTTTTCTGTTTATGTTGAAGTCCAGTTAAGCTGATTTTCCTTCTAGTGTGTGCTGCCACTACTTTGACCCAACGAAATTTCTATCAACTATCTAATCTATGACCAGCCCTCTCCCCGCTCCCGACTCTTGCAGCCATCAAAGAGTCTTTTCTTCTGGACATAAGTCTATTTTTAAGTCCTTATAATAGGGGTCTCATACAATATTTGTCCTTTTGCTGCTGACTGATTTCACTAAGCATAATGTCTTCCAAGTGAAACCAGGTTATGAGATGCTATGTAAAATCATCCCTGTTCTTTATCATTGCATAGTGTTCCACTGAGTATATGTACCCTAGTTTGTTTATCCATTCATCATTGATGGACATCTGGGTTGATTCCATCCTTTTGCTGTTGTGAACTGTGCTGCAATAAACATCTGTTCATGTGACAGCTTTTGTTTCTGTAAGATATCTTCTGAACAGCGGGATTACTGGATCCAATTGTACTTATCTATTTCCAGCTTTTTAAGGAAGCACCAAATTTCTTTCCAGAGAGGTTGCACCATTTTGCAATCCCACCAGCAGTGTATAAGAGTTCCAATCTCTCCGCAGCCTCTCCAGCATTTGTTGTTTTGTATTTTTTGGATCATGGCCACCCTTGTCGGGCTGAGATGCTATCTCATTGTCGCTTTGATTTGGATTTCTCTAATAGCTGATGGTCGTGAGCATTTCCTCATGTGTCTTTTGGCTGCCTGGACTCCTCCTCTTTGGTGAGGCATCTGTGCATCTCCTTTGCCAGTCAGTTAACTGGGTTACCTTTTTCTTGACATTTTGCAGTACTTTGTAGATTACAGAGATCAGATGTCATTCCGACATGTAGTTGCCAAATATTTTTCCCCATTCTGTAGGTGGTCTTTTAACTCTCTTGATGAAGTCTGTGGATAAACGAAAGCATTTGATTCTTAGTAATCCCCACTTCTCTCTTTCCTCTTCTGTTGATCGTATTTTAGTCAGATTTTGAAGCCTATCCAAGCTGTGTATTAAAACTTCCGTTGTTGACTCTATTTTTTCTTGCATGATCTTTATCATTTTAGGTTTGATATTTAAGTCTTTGATCCATTTTGAGTTAGTTTTTGAATAAGGTGTGACATATGGGTCTTATTTCAATTTTTTGCAGGTGGATATCCAGTTTTGTCAGCACCACTTGTTAAAGAGACTGTACCCCAGTTTACAATATTAGAGCCTTTGCCTAATATCAACTATTCATAAGAGGATGGTGGCATCTCTGGGGTCTCAACTCTGTTCCATGGTCTATATGTCTCTTTTTGTACAAGTACCAGGCTGTTTTAACTACTGTGGCAATGTAATAGGTTCTAAGTTCAGGTAGTGTGAGGCTTCCCACTGTGTTACTCTTCCTCAGTAGTGCTTTACTTATCTGGGGTTTCTTCCCTTTTGAAACAAAGTTGGTGATTTATTTCTCCATCTCATTAAAAAATGACAATGGAAAATGTTTGGGGATTGCACTGTATTTGTGGATCACTTTGGGTAAAATAGACGTTTTCACAAGATTAAGTCTTTATATCCATGAGCAGGGTAGGTTTCTCCATTTACGTAAGTTTCTTTCAATTTCTTGCAGTTATGTCTTGTAGTTCTCTCTGTATGGGTCTCTTATTTCCCTAGTCAGATTTTTTCCTAGGTATGTGATCTTCTTGGGGGCTATAGTAAATCGTATTGATTCTGTGGTTTCTTCTGTGATGATCTCTTCTTGATGTAAAGGAATCCTACTGATTTACTTATGTTTGTTTTATCCTGATACTTTGCTAAACTCTTCTATTAGTTCCAGTAGTTTATTTATGGATTCTTTAGGATTCTCTACATATACAACCGTATCACCTGCAAATAGGGAGATATTTTTACTTCCTCTGTACTTTATTTCTTTGTCATGTCTAAATTGCTGTGGCTAGAACCTCTAGTACATGGTTGAATAGTAGTGGGCAGAGTGGGCATCTTTGTCTAGTTCCCATTCTCAAGGGGAATTCTTTCAGTCTCTTTCGTTTCAGGATGATGTAGGTGTATATGTTCCTTATTGCACTGAGGAATTTCCCCTCTATTCCCATTTTGCTGAGAGTTTTTAGCATGAATGGCTATCAGACTGCGTCAAATGTCTTTTCTGCATCAGTTGACAAAATCACTTGATTCTTATCTGCTGAGGTCTGTCACCCACAGAGCCCCCTGTGAACAAAGTTACAAGCCTATGTTATGACAGGTGGAGGCATCTCACCCATGACATATTTTTAGCCTACTGTCCCTGATAATATTTTGCTTCCTAATTGAATCTTCCTCAAAAAATACCCCCTCCTCTCCTGGCACAAGGATCAAGGAAGATGCCTTCTAAGAGGGGCTTTATTACCCCCTCGTCTTATGAAATAATATTGGGAATATCTGACCAGGAACTCCTAAGAAAAGGAGCTCGGAGGAATGAATTCCAATATAGGACGCCCAGCCTGAGAGCACCGACGCCGGCCCAAACCTGCTGGCTTCTCCTGACTGCACATCCCCCTTCACAGATGATAAGCAGATTGCAGAAAGGCTCTGGGAAGCTCCCCAGGGACGGCCCCCCCCCACACACAGCCCTTAGAATATAGATATTCCACTCCCTGCATCAGGAAGACAGATAGGCTTCCAAGTTTATTGTGTTTGGTATGGCAAATAGACAAATACTAAAGAAATGCTCTTCTTAGAATAGCTTAAGAGAAGCTTAGAGTGAGGGACAGTGGACACTTATTGTCCCCACAGGAAGAGATAAGAAAGAGCAAAGAAGGAACAAATAGAGACTGTCAGGGTACAACTTTTTAAGATGAGTTTATTCTCTCTTCCTGCACCTTTGACCTCGAAGCATAGGTAGAGTTAATAGAAGTTCCAGGATTAGCCTTGTTCTGACTGTTGAGTATAATCACAATATACTGGTCTCGAACCATTATTTAGAGGGCTCTAACAATTAACATGAAAAAGGACTACAAGGTATTGATTCTTTACTAGCTAACAGAGAGGACCCTAATAATTAACATGAAAAGAGACCACTATCTCGGGCCATTACTTAGAGCACCCTAATGATTAACATGAAGAGAGACCACGAGGTACCCACTTCTTGCTAGCCAATCACCTACGTGGTCAAAGTACAGTTACCTCATTGACTATAAAATATAAAGGAAGACAGACCTTGACGGGCTGCCATTCTCCAAAACTCTTTCCTGTCTCAGTCTCATCATTTTCCCCACCGACGCCGTTTCCCTCCCTCCGTGGGCCCCAAAAAGTTGTCAGGGCTGGCTCCCGGCACTTATCTTTTGTGCTATTTATGTGGTTGATCGTATTAACTGTTTTTCTGATGCTGAACCAGCCTTGCATCCCTGGTATGAATCCAACTTGATTATGATGAATTATTTTTTTTAATATGTGTTGAATTCTATTAGCAAAGATTTTGTTGAAGATTTTTGCATCTAGGTTCATGAACCATACTGGTCTGTAATTTTCCTTTTTTGTGGGATGTTCCCCTAGTATTGGTATCACAGTTATGCTGGCTTCACAGAATGAATTTAGGAATATTCAATCCCTTTCTATGCTGTGAAATATTCTTGGTCAGTACTGTAGTTAATTCATCTCTAAAAGCTTGGTAGAATTCACCTAGCCATCTGGGCTAGGACTTTTTTTTGGTTGGTAGTTTTTTGATGAGTTCTTCAATCTCTTCCTTTGTGATGATTTTGGTGGGTTATATGAATCTAGAAATTTGTCCATTTCCTCTAAGTTTTCAAATCTGTTAGTGTACAGTCTTTCACAGTATTCTTTTATGATTTTTTTTATTTCAATTGAGTCTGTTGTGACATCTCTCATCTCATTTCTTATTTGGGTTATTTGTTTCTTGTCCTGTTTTTCTTTTGTAAGTTTAGCCAATGGTTTATTAATTCTGTCGATGTTTTCAAAAAGCAGTCTTTTCATTTTGTTATTCTTTTCAATTGTTCTTGTATTCTCTAATTCATTTAGTTCTGCTTTAATCTTTATTATCTATTTTATTCTGGTGCCTGAGGGATTCCTCTGTTGCTCTCTTTCTGCTTGTTCAAGCTGTAAGGCTAATTCTTTGGTATTGGTCCTTTCTTCCTTCCAGATGTGTGCATTTATAGAGATAAATTGACCTCTGAGCACTGCTTTGGCTGTACCCCATAGGTTTTGGTGGGATGTGTTTTGATTCTCATTTGATTCCATAAGTTTCTCTATCTTGTCATTGATTTCTTCTATAACCCATGGATTTTTGAGCAAAATGTTCAGTTTCTGAGTTCAGATTTCTACCTATGTTTTTTCTGCTGTTGATTTCAACTTTTATGGCTTTACAGTCTGAGAAGACCCTCTGCAGTAATTCAATGGTATGAATTTTGCTGAGACTTGTTTTATGTCCTAACATATAGTCTATTCTGGAAAATGTTCCATGTGCATTGCAGAAGGAGGTGTACTTATCTGCTGATGGAGAAAAAGTTCTGTACATGTTGATGACGTCTAGCAGGTTGGTTGTTGCAATAAGATCTTCTGTGTCTTTACTGAGATTTTTTCTTGGTGATCTTTCCATTACTGAAAGTAGAGTGTTGAAGCCTGCAGCTATTATTGTGGAGTGATCTATCTCATTTTTCAATGTAGTCAGTGTTTGTTTGATGTATTTAAATGCTGTGGAATCAGGTGCATAAGTATTTAATATTGTTAAGTCCTTTCAGCAATGTTAAACCTTTCAGCAATAAATAGTAACCATATTTGTCCATGATGGTAGATTTTACATTAAAATCTCTTTTATTTGAGATTATTATTGCCGCCCCTGCTCTTCTTTGTATGTTGTTAAGTTGGTATATATTTTTCCATCCTTTAATTTTCAGTTTGTTCGTGTCTTTGAGTCTGAGGTGTGTTTCTTGTAAGCAACACATTGACTAATTGTGTCTTTTGATCCAGGATATCACTCACTGTCTCTTAATGGGAATGTTCAATCTATTTACATTCAGTGTAATTATTGATAAGTATGTGTTTAGTGCTGTCATTTTGATGTCTTTATTTTTGAATTTATGCTTTCTATGTCGTTCTTCATATTCTGTTCTGGGTCATTCTTCTTTATGGGTTGACTTTTCATCTTTTTCACTGCTGGTTTTGTTGAGACTCCTGTATTACATTTCTTGTTACATTTCATAATAACAATATGCTGCATTGTTATTATGCTTTGCAGCTGCCCTTGTGATCCCCCTTAATATTGTAAGTTTAAATCCAATTTTAACATCTGTGTGTCTTTTTAACTTCCTCTCCATCTGAAAGGACTGTAACTACTGTAATGTATCCCTCTTTTTAGTGTGATAATGTCATAGTTTACGTGATATGATCACTGGTTTGTGTCTTTAAATATTGTAGCTTAGATTTAACTTTGTGACTTTCCTGAGTAGGATTCTGGATATTGTGTTCTGCATTGCCTCCTTGAATACACACTTAATAGTTTTGTTTTTCTAGACAAAGACCTTATTTCACTATTTCTTGCAGTTTGGGTTTGGTTTTTACAAAGTCTCTAAGCTTCTGTTTACCTTCAAATTTTTTAATTTTGTCTTCATGTTTGAGAGACAGTTTTGCAGGATATATAATTCTATTTTGGAAGATTTTCACCTTCAAGGCTTTGAATGTGTTTTCCCACTGCCTCCTTGCCAATATTATTTCTGCCAAAAGGTCAGACAAAAGACTACAGGGCTTCCCTCTGAATGTTAGCTTTGCTTAGAGCTTCACTGCCTTTAAGAGATTCTGTTTATGTTTTATTTTATTGAGCTTTTTTCGGGTTCGGGACTATGTTTTGTGGTGCTCAATATACATCTTGGATATCTATGTTGTCTTCTTGTATAATTTCAGGGAGGTTTTCTTTCAGCAACTCAACAACAATACTCTGTGTTTTCAGCTATCCCTCCTTGTTCAGGAACTCCGATTATTCACAGATTTTACTCTTAATAGAGTCCACATGTTTCTTAATGCATCTTCATTTTTTTTTATTTCTTTTCTCTGATTTCTCCTCATAAATGCTAGTATCAGTTACTCTATCCTCAAGGTCACTAAGTCTGACTTTTATCTCCTCAATTCTGCTCTTTTGGCTTCAGATTGAATTGTCTAATTCTGTAATTTTGTTACTGATCTGCTAGATTTCAGATCACTGATGTTCCATCAGTTCAAATAGCTTGCTTAATTTTTTGTATTTCACTGATGCATTTTGTTTAATCTCTAGTAGGGCTCTATATAAAATTCTTTTGTACTCAACCTCTGATAGTTTCAGAAAAGTTTTTTATCTAGGAATTATTATGATTCTTTATTTTGGGAGGTTTCTGGAGCCATGGTGGATTGTTTCTTTAAGTGGTTAACAATTGTTTGATGACTTCAGGCCATCGAAGCTGTTCAGTTTCTCTAGTGTCACCTTGACAGGAGCTGAGGTGTAGTTCTAACAGGGGAGTTGGTCACCAGTCACCTCTATGCACTCTAGTGACTGGCCCCAGTGGACTCTCCAGGGTGGCAGACTCAGCCTCCTGGCTGGAAAAGATGGCACCCTACTTATGGAGAAACTGGGGTCCATCAGCCGACCGTACGATGTGGGCCCATGAAGGCTGGAGGAGATACTGCTGGCCTGCTTCACAGTTATTTGTCCAGGTCATCTTATTTTAAAAGGTACTTTACTGTTAAGCTGGGAGCTGTCCAGCAGCTGCTGGAATCAGTCAGGCCCTCAGGTGTGACAACAGGCCCTGCTATGTGGCTGACAACAGAGCTCCTCTTTGGCTATCTGCAGTTGCTATGATGTTGTTCAAAGTAGGGAAGGGTCATGGCCTTGTTTCCATCCCCAGCCAGGCCGCACCTGTAAGGTGACACCGTGCTAAACACAGCCTTTCTGCTGGAAAAGTGCTTCTGAGACTGGCACTGCTTCTCAGCTCAGGAGATAATCCCACCTAAGACCTCCAGGTGAGTAGCTTCACTTCTCAGCCCACCAAGATAGCATCTCATCTAAGCTTCCCTTTCCTCTACAAAACAGCAGAATCTGTGGTGTAGTTCAGAATAGAGAGGGTGGAGGTGCAGTGGTGCCCTCAGTCTGCAGCTGGGCTCTTAAAATACAGCTATCCCAAGCACGGTGTCTCTGCTGTGCTATACACTATTTACTTTAGCACTGCAATTCAGTGTATTTGCTGGCTCTTACCCAGCCACCACCTCCTAGTGTTTTAATCAGCTAGGGCTGTTCTGACAGAAATACCACAGAGCAGATGGCTTTAACAAAGGAAAGTTTATTCTTACACAGTCTGGTAGGCTACAAGTCCAAATTCAGGATGTCCACTCCAGGGGAAGGCTTTCCTCCTTGTAGGCTCTGGAGGAAAGTCCAGTATTGCATCACTCTTTGTCCAGGGAACATCTTGCCACAGGAACCTCAGGTCTGAAGGACACCCCCTTCTCCTGGTGTTGCTTCCTTTATGGTGTGAGGTTACCAGTTCTCAGCCTGTTTCCCTTTCCTTAAGGGTGGTGCCAGCCATACTCCAGAGAAATCCCCTTTACAGTGGAGCAGGGAGGTGATCCTATGAAAGGATTTACAGTCCTGCCCTAATCCTTTAAGATACAGCATAGAAAAATCACAAAACGGAGGATAGTCATAGACTACAGGGAATCCTGGCCCAGGCAAGTTACTCCACGTATTTTTGGGTGGACACAATTCAATCTATCATACCCAGATAACAAAGAAGGTGTCAGTACCTGCAGCTGGGCCAAGCAGTGAATCAGCAGCAATGGGGCTCAGGGTGCACTGCCTCATGTTAGTGAGAGGTAGTTTCCTGTTCAGTGGAAGGTAGTCCAATCTGACAACCCTATGCCATGACCTAAGGCTTCCTGGATGTGCAGAGTGTTCTGTTCAGTTATCATTTCCGGCCTTAGTGCACAGAGGGAATTGAGGACACGTGTGTCTAGTCCACCATCTTGGCATTGCCGCACAGAAATAAATTTCTTAACGGTCTGAATGGCTATAATGAAATAACCAATAAGGAAACAATACAATTTTAACAATGGTAGCAGAGCAGTTCAGGATATCATCATGGCAGAGCATGTTCTCTAACACTAGCCAAGCATGGCTGTAAAAAGTAAATCATTTTAAATAGAGACACCAATTCTCCCAAAACTAAAACATTTGCTACAAGTAACCTTGAAAAGTTTTCACTGAGCTAATAACCAGAGCTTAACTACAAACTTCTGTGTACACAGACTGATTCCCATTGACTCAGGTCTGAGTCACTTTGAGAACCCATCCAGATCTGTGTTTTGACAAAGGATTATTTGATAATCCACATCTTACAACATTGACTTATCTGGGGAGTGTTCTTCTTTTGGAAAGCTACAATCCTAGGAAAATCTCCAAGTAATGTTATGGAAACCCTAGGAAGATACCAGAATAGGAATGGTTCTAACCTAAAAAAAAGGTATAAAACAGATAGAATGAGACCATTATGCTGAAACATATTCATGACTTTTTTATCAAGTGTTTGAGATACTTTAAATGTTTTTAGAAAATCCAGCAATACTGATACATGTGTTTGTAATTGCAGTTTTAATTGTTCAAGAGAATGAAATGCATTAAATTTGATTTTCAAAGATGTTTTAGACACATTTACGAGATACATCTGAATGAAGTACAAATAGCTTGAGTATTCCCTGTCTGCCTCGAAGTACCCTCGTTGTTAGTTGCCATGGAGTTAATGCCAACTAATGGAGACACCCTGTATTTTAGTGTAGAACTGTTCCTTAGGGTTGTCTTGGCTGAAATCTTTATGGAAGCAGATCACCTAGCAATTTCTTCTTTGGTACTACTGGGTAGCTTTGAACCACTAACCTGTAGGTTAGCAGTAAAGAACAAACCATTTGGGCCATCTAATGCCCCCTAAACATTAAAAAAAATGTAATCAACAAAAGGGTGGTACGTGGAAGGAAAAACTTGAATTGAAACACTACGCAGTGAAGGAGGCAGAAACAGAATGAGAAGAAACACATAGAGAGAGCTTCAGTTGTACCAAGTTTATTAATAAATTGGGCTTGTGAATGAATCAGTGTTCTCAATATTATATTCTATCTGATACTGTGGAAGCCCTAGTGGCATAGTGGTTAAGTTCTGTGTCTGCTAACTGAGTGGTTGACAGTTTGAAACTACCAGATACTCCTTGGAAACTCTATGGGGCAGTTCTACTTTGTCTTATAGGGTCACTACGAGTCAGAATCCACTCAGTGGCAATGGGTTTGGGTTTTTTTGGTTTTATATGGCATCATATGCTGAAATAGTTCATAATAAATCAGTTTTACAATTGCATTTGAATAAAGAGAAGCTCTCCTTGATCAGAAGGATGGTTTTAGTCCAAAATGAATAGCTAGATGGGTTCAAATCACACTGAAAGAAATTGTACCTTGTAATCTTACCTCCAGAGGCTGAATTTTCTATGTGGAAAACCTTATTAACAACTGGGTTAGTTAGATAACTATATTGCAATAAACCTTAACTATGGATTTTAGTAGTTAGCCATTAGGTATACTTGTATATTAATATGTTACATTTCTTGGATTTTCATGAGAATGTTTCAGCAAAATTTCCAGGAAATTAAGTCACATTGCCCCTGTCAACTTTTGGGCTGTGTTGTGCCTTCAAAAACTGTACTTCTTGACTTACTTTCTAAACTACCTAATCACAAAACATAATTTTTACCACAGCCCTACTCATCATTTTCTTTAAAACAAGGGATTTTTCTATTGCAAATGAGGTAAGCAGTCATATTTTCAACAACAACAAAACAACCTTGTATGTCTATAGGGGAGGATATTTGCTGCACTAACAGTCCTCCATTTGTTGGGTTGGTTAACCAATCAGTTACGAGAACTAAGCTACTTTTATAAAAACTTTTGGAAGTTATTTCCAGCATGGTAAGCAAAAATACAACTAACTCACAACAACAAATAAATAAACCCTTAGTATACTACAGCGAATTAACTTCACAAAAGAAGGAAACTGTTGGGAAAACTTTGATCAAGTGATATTCTCTACCTTATCCAGAACTTTACAACAACTCAAAGCTATCATTACTTGGAAAATTGGGGTCAACCTAGGTTCTGTATGGGCCATTGTCACCACTGGGAACTTTGCTATCTAGAACCACTCAAAATGAGTTCTTCTATAGTAGTCTTTAGAAGCAGGTTTTGTCTAGAAGCCATTGGCAGGTCTTATATCTGAATAAAGACCTCAAAATCTTTGGAATTAATCAAGCTAGATAGAAAATATTTTCTTTTCCAATGGTTGCCACTTATATTTGGTGACAAAGAGGCATCAAAGAACTCTGAGACCAAGGTCTTTGATACTTAAGTGCCCCATCTTCATCTATCTCAGTTTTATTTCATTGATTCCAATGCATGTACTCTAAAACTTTGAGTTGTTATTTCTGTTCAGCAATTCTCTATTCGCTGATTCCATGCTTTTAAAAACTTCAGGATTTAATTTTGCTACTTGAACCCTGACTAGCTCTTAAAGATGCTTCTTTCTTTTGTAACCTGTAGTCTTAACTTTCTATAATACTATATTCATTTTATTGCTGAAAAAGGCTTCATTCTGACTCTAAGACAACAGAGGTTTAAAAACACCTACTTTTAATGACATAGGGTCTGTTTCTAAGAGTGAACAGCAAGTAAACAAAACCTTTGTAGAGGTGCTTGCAACACCCCATAGTAGCATATCTTGGACCAGAAAGAGGCGCTACAGCAGAAGAAAAGAGCACCAGTGTCTCAGTACAGTGCACACTAGTTTGAGTGTCTAGCTCTTGACACTTGCCGGGTTGCGTGTCCTCTACCTAATTATTTCCTTCTTTGGGCATCAGGTACTGAGAGTTCCCCAACCAACAGGGTCAGACATAGGGGCACTGTCAAGATTAAGGAAAAAGACAGACACGAAAAACTGGAATCAGGGGGCTAATGGTCATCACAGCCGAGAGCCCAGAATTGATCTTTGTTAGAGTATTTATAGTTTGTACTAGGGGAGGTTAATCACTTTAACATTAAAAAATTAAAGACACCCGGATCTGTTTAATTCCTTATCTGAAAGGGAGCGGTTTTCCGTGATTCATCTCTTTGATCTGGATGTACTCTTAGGTCACTTCTAGGTTAAAGGACTCAAGATGTTAATCTTATGTCCCCTAGTACAAAAGGTTAGGCAGAGTTGTGATAAATAGCTTATGATGGCTCAAGACGGCTGCAGTCATGTTAAGTGTTTGTAATTCTGACATTCGGGCTGCAGTTTCTGAGTGAGAATGAAGTGAACAGTATCTTTCCTATTTGGAATGTTGCATTCAAGGTCAAGATCAAGGTGAGGTGAGTCAGGGTTCAGCAAGCTAATTTGTCATTTCTTTTTTGCATTGCATTTGGTTTTTTAAAATACTACATTAAAATATTACTTATCTTGATTGCTGAGTTTTTTGAGTATCCCCTTAATTTACTTTCCTCATCCTAGCCTAAGCTTTGTTTGTGTTCACTGCCTCTGTGATTGACACCATTACCTACAGCTGAGTCCTGGGAATAATCCTAGATTCTTCATTCTTCACCCCTCCCACATTCAGTCTCCAGGTTTTATAGAAATACGTACACACGCCTACTTTTGGAGTTCTGGTGGTGGTTAAGAGCTCGTCTGCTAACCAAAAAGACAGCAATTCAAATCCACCAGCCGCTCCTTGGAAACCCTGTGGTTCAGTTCTACTCTTTCCTGTAGGGTCACTATGAATTGGAATTGTCTCGATGGCAACAGTTTGGTTTGGGTTTTTTTATGCCTAACTTAAAGAAAATCTGATCTAGAACCCTACAAACCTAAAGACATCATTATTTACCTTGCATTTAAGATAACTGAATTTATACATAACTTTTTTGGAACACGTAAGTTATGAAAAGCCAAGCTTTTCTGTAACCTCAACTGTCTTAGAAATTTCAGTTACAAATAACCAGGTGACCCAGGTATAAGCAAGTTACAACTGAAAGAGAGAGGGGAAACATGGTTAGAAGCTCTTCAATTCTTATTGCTCTTGTGAACACAACTACTGGATCAAGCAGAACAACAGTGCTTAATGATTCTCAAATTTTGGTGTGAATTATAACCATGAAGAAAATCTATTTATAAAATATATGCCTAGGCCCAATCTCTAAAGATTGTCTTAGTAGATCTTGGGGTAGGAGAAGGAGCCTGTTACTGACGTTAAAACTAAAAGAATTAAAAAACAAAAAACAAAAAAACTGTGGGATTATGTGTGATGGCTGTGCAACATGTTTAACTGACACCAGCAAAATCAGGTGACCACTAAAAACACAAATGGTTATCCAACTCCATAGGTTTTCAAATTTTGAAGCATCCATCTGTCATATTTGTGTTTTTATGTTTCTATAATATTTTCTAATGGAAATACTTGCTTTGAATCCCTCATGATTAGAGTAAAATTCTTCCAAATGTCTAAAATCATGTATCTTCACATTCTTGCCATCTCTTCTAATGGGCTGACATAGCCTCGTGCAAAGCGAAGTGAACTGAAACAAATGTGCTAGTGAAGATATTTCAGTCCAGATCCACCAAGAAGGAGAAGACACAAAAAAGCATTAAGTGTGTAAGGATTTTATTAGGAACAACAATTGTGTGAGGGAAAGTCAAGAGGTGAGTGAGGAAACCTGGGAGAGCCTTAACCAACATGCAAGTCTGAACCTGAGTGAAGGAGAGAGGGAGACGAGGGTGAGTGGAAGCTTCTTAGACATGAAGACTGCCTTTGTTAGGGTCCGCGATTTTCAAGATGCGACACTGTTACTTTAAAGGTTAAATTTTATTAAAAAATATGCCCAATAGGAAAAATACTGGTGCACCAGGGACGCACCCCAAGCTACACAGAGCAGGAGGTGACGCCGAGTTTCCTCAGCGCCCAGTATTTAAGTCATGAGATTGCAAAGCAGGGAGGGTGAACTGACCTTTACATTGATTGGTTAACTCCTATTAGTTGTAAAATGTGGTCAAGGTCTAGGGGTCACTTGCAGGCTGTCACTTGCAAGGTTGCCCCCAGGCTTGTCTTGTGACAGTGTTTTGTAAGACAAAGGTAAGATTATTCTATGATATTTTCTGCTATTAAGTTGTTTCCTGGGGCTTTCTTCAATACCTCCAATTTTTACCGGGCCCTTCCTCATTTCAACATTCCCCCCTTGAGTTCTTATTCCAGAGTCAAATCTTAGACTCTGAGTGGGTGCCAGGCTGATCAAGGTCCTGGCTGGTCAGGGGGTGGTAGGTCTGGTGTTGGGGCTGATGTTTTAGGACCAGGAGCTGGCTAGTTTTTCTCTTAAGTAATTTAGAATGTAGGGATCCACAGTTTTAAAGTTAAGGTGAAAAGGACAAGTGGTCCTGTTAACGCAGTGACAAGGGTGGTCAGCCACGGAGACCAGGAGAACAGAGACTCAACTGATCCTAATGAGGTCCCCTATTTTCCCTGATCCCAGGTGCATTGGTTTCACAGCCCCATGTATAACAGAAATAATCATTTGTTCCTCCATATGATCCATAGACACTAGCCCCGGGACAGACGTAAAATTGTTTCTTAACCAGTTGTTGCATGAGGCAGTTAGTAGCACACCCCCACCCATCAGCGTGTATACATCCCCCAGTATTTATGAGTGTTCGTGTAGACAAACCGGGTATGGGTCTTTCTTAAGCTGTGAGCCTATAGAACCCCCCACAAGGTCACATGAATCAAGGTGAAAAACTGGTGAAGTCACCTCAGGAGGGCCAGTTAGAGTCAGTTCTTGAACTTGCCGGGGGAGGTTTCTTGGAGTCGCCTCAGGGCCAGTATGTTGTCGCACCTTCCGTTGAAGGTAGATCGGAGTGACAGACCCAGGGCCGGATCCTGTCAACCTTGACGGCAGTGGGGGTTGTCAGGATTACTGTGTGGGGTCCTTTCCAACGGGACTCCAAAGTCTCCTTTTGGTGTCTCAGGACCCAGACTAGACCCCCGGCTGAAACTGATGTGGCTTTACAGGAGGGAGATCGTGGAGGCGTCTCGACAAGGGGAAAAGCAGATCTTGAGTTTTCTGCAGGGCCTGGAGGGACTTAAGCAGGTCATGATTAGAAATTTCAGCAAGTATGTCATCCCTTGGTTTAGGGCAGAGGGGTGTGGCCTCCCGAAAACAATTTCACAGGGCATAAGGCCTTGGGGGTACGGAGAATTACACAGATGCATTAAGGCAAAGGGAAGCAGGGCCGTCCAGTCACCGCCAGTTTCTAGGGTCAATTTGGTTAAGGTCTCCTTAAGGGTCCGGTTCATCCTCTCTACCTGTCCTGAACTCTGGGGGTGATAGGCACAATGTAGTTTCCAATTAATCCCCAGAACAGATGTTACTCCCTGAGAGACTATGGCCATAAAGGCAGGGCCATTGTCTGATCCTAGCATCAACAGAACCCCCGAAACCTAGGTATGACTTCTTCCAGGAGTTTTTTTTTTTTTTTTGAAACTACTTGTGCTGTCTCTCTCCCAGAGAATGTGTCTATGAAAACTAAAAGGTACTTATATCCGTATCTGCTGGGCTTAATTTCAGTGAAGTCCAGTTCTCAATGTACTGCAGGCATAGTGCCTCTCTCTCTTACCTTGGTGGGCCTTACCGGAGCAGCTTGCATTAGTGGCCTGGCAGGCTTGGCAGGTGTGCGTTATTCCTTTAGCCAACCAGGGTAGCTAGGGTATATAGTACCTTGGAGATAGAAGTTCTTGGATTCTGTTGCTCCCAGATGGGTGGTCTGGTGGATCTGGTGGACGAGCTTCTCTTCCAATTTTTGAGGGAGAATGGGGAGCCCTCCCAAAGTATAGTGTCATCCTTTCTTCTCTTCTAGGTGGGAACCCTCGGGAAGGGTTGGCTCGGGGAGCTGGATAGAACTGATCTCCAGGAGGCTGAGGGCAGCTTCCTTAGCTGCTCGGTTGGCTAGGTTATTGCCTCGGGCTTCCATTGTTTCAGCCCGATGATGTGGTAGGCATCTCGTAGCCACTGGTCACGGGCATTGTGCGTCTGGGGCACAGTGAGGGGTGGCGAGTCAGGGGACAGGCTGGCGTCAGGAGGCTCCTCGTCATCTGAGAGGCCAGATCTGGTGGGTAGGAGCTGTCAGAGTGCAGGGACAAGGGCAGTTCCTGGCACAGGCTCAGGTCTTGGCACAGGTGCTTATAGTCCTGGATTGACTCATACAGACCTCACAGCTGGCACAGCAGCGACATGTCCAGTTCTCGTAGTCCCACCTGTAGGCAACATCTCCTTGTACAGCACCGCTAATGTAGTGTCAAGATTGACTGGGCAGCGTGGAGCGGCGGGGCCGGCGACGGGGCCCACGTTGGCAATGCCAGCGCTGTGGCGGGGTCTGTCCAGAACTCGGGTTGTGTGGCTCAGCTCGTCATGGGTGCGGCTGTGCTGGCTGTAGACACGCTCCAGCTCCCGCCACGAGCCCCCGCTGGCGTTGAGAAGGCCGCTGAGGCCGTGCAGCAGGGGCAGGCGCCCGGCCAGCGCAGCCTCCGCTGAGGGCAGCCTGTTGCACTGATGTTCCCGATCGTCGGCTACCACCGCTGCCCCTGTGTACCTGGTGCCGTCCCTGATAAAACTGCTCCTGTCAGTGAACAGAGTGAGATCAGGGTCCCGCAAGGGAACGTCTGTAAGATCTCGGCGAAGTCCATGCTGTTGGCTAAGCACCTCAGTGCAGTCATGCGGTTCGGCCTCCAGGTCCAGATCGGGCAGCAATGTTGGTGGTTTGAAGGCTGAGCTAGAAGCAAACACAGCTGGGGCTGATCTAGTAATAAAGACTGGTAGTAGGTTAGCAGAGCATTGGAAATCCATTTATGAGGCGGGCTACGCAGGACTCCCTCGATGGCATGGGAGGTAGTGATGGTCAGGGGCCGTCCCATAGTCAGTTTGATCAGAGTCTTTTGCTAGTTCAGCGGTGGCTGCAACAATTCTAAGGCACCTTGGCCATCCTGAGGCCACTGGGTCTAGCTGTTTAGACAGACAGGCCACCGGCCTTTTCCATGGGCCGAGTGTCTGAGTAAGGACTCCCTGGGCTATTCTTTTATTTTAATGGCAATGCTGGTGCCTCCAGGAGCGACTTCTTTATAGTCTGGAAAACCTGTTGTTTCTTTAGTCCATATAAAATTCTTTTCCTTTCCTCGGGTCAGCTCGTATAGGGGGCGCATTATCTCTGCAAATCCTGGGATCCAGGGTTGGCAGAACCCAGAGGATCCCAGGAACTCCCTCACCTGCCACGGCGTACATGGGGTGGGAATCCCAAGGATAATCTGTTTTCTTGCTTTGGATAGGGAGTATTGTCCCCCCTTGAATTGGAAACTCAAGTAAGTCGCCTCCTGGACATAGACCTGTGTCTTTTTAGCAGAGACACGATATCCCAATTTCTCCAAGAGAGTTAACAGGGACTTGATGTCCTTTAAACAAGTGTCTTCATCGGGTGCCCCGAGTAGTAAGTCATCTACATATTGTAGAAGGGAAATGTCAGGCCACTGATACCTGTACTCACGTAAGTCCTGATGAAGGGCCTCAAAGATGGTGGGAGAGTTCTTGAACCCTTGTGGCAGGCAGTCCAGGTCAGCTGCCCACTGCAGCCATCTTCTGGGTCCTGCCATTCGAAGGTGAAGAGGGACTGACTCTGCGGGCTCAGAGGTTTACTGAAGAATGCATCCTTTAAATCCAGCACTGAGTATACCCGGTATTCTGGTGACAGAGAGCTCAGGAGAGTGTATGGGTTAGGACTGGTCTGGAGTCCAGCCCTCCTGCCTTCCTCACCGGCAGGAGAGGAGTATTCCAGGGCGACTGGCAGGGCACCAGTATTCCATGTTTTCTGAGTCTTTGAATGTGGGCCCTGATCCCTCTCTTCACTTCTGGCACAATGGGGTACTGTGGCACCTGAATCGGGCTGGCAGATGGTTTTAA
Source organism: Heterohyrax brucei (assembly GCA_028571685.1). Lineage (NCBI taxonomy): Eukaryota > Metazoa > Chordata > Mammalia > Hyracoidea > Procaviidae > Heterohyrax > Heterohyrax brucei. Next base: position 15,263,991 of record CM053142.1, on the reverse strand, counting down.
AGTCACTATAACCAGTGGTTGGTGTTTGGCCAGCCCTGGGGAGTTGTTTTCAGCCCAAACCTGAGGAATCTCTTTGATCAACTGATTCACTGATATCACGAGGATAGAGCAGGGGCCCCTGTCAGAACCATCATAAAATCTGTATTCTTCCTCTAAAGGGGCTATCACATTGACTTGGGGTGTCAGGTAAGCATGATCCCCAGCGAAGCAGATAGTCACCTGCATTTTTGATAACAAGTCTCTTCCAAGTAAAAGAGTACGGGCATTCAGACATTACTATAAAGGAGAGGGAAACAGTCTTAGCTCCCAGATCGTTCGTCAGTTCATGAGTAGGCATTAACCCCAGTAGCTCCTCGTGCTAGGGTTTTGGTTTCAGTTACAGGTCCTAGGGGTTCAATTAGAACTGAGTTGCTAGCCCTGGTGTTGACCGTGAATTCTACTGGCTGTCCCCCTATTTTTAAGGTTACCCTGGGCTCGGGGGCGGGCCTGGTGAGCCCTGACGCCCTCAGGCCTCTAGGTTAAGAACCTTTGGAGGGGGCTTTCTTTAGGGGCACTCACCCTTCCAATGTCCAATTTCCTTGTAGTAGCACACTGGTTTCTCTGCAGGGGAGGCTTTCCTGGCTTCCTCGTCTGATCCGGTTTCTTCTCCCAAGGGCGCAGCGGCGTGTGGCCCTGGGCTTCTGCCAGGAGGATTCTGCTTACCTTTTTGGCTTGTTTGTCTTCTGGTAGTTCGCGGTTCAGCTCGGATAGATTCTTTCCCTCGAATCCTTCTATTTTTTGTATTTTTTTTCTTTTGATGTCAGGGCTGACTGTCCCACGAAGGCTATGTTAATGGCCCGTTGATTTTTGGGAGACTCAGGGTCAATGGGAGTATCTGTGTGGTATGTCTCCATCAGTCATTCCAGAAAGGCTGCTGGGGATTCTGAGGGTTCCTGAATTACCTGTGTTACTTTAGACAAATTTGTGGGACACCTAGCGGCGGCCCGGAGACCCCCCCATAAGAATCTGGCGGTAGACAGTTAGGCGCTGCTTACCTGCAGTGGTGTTTGGGTCCCAATTTGGGCGGGTCAGGGGAAAAGCGTGGTTAATCTCATCTAAACCACGAGTATAGTTTCCATCATCTCGTGGCACGTGTTTTCTGGCTAGGGAAACAATGTTAGCCCTCTCCTCAGTGGTAAAGAGGGCTTGGAGAAGTTGCTGTATGTCTTCCCAAGTGGGGCTGGTGTGTTACAAAGATGGTTTCTAAGAGATATATCAAGGTTTGAGGTTTTTCAGAAAAAGGGGGATTCAGCATTTTCCAATTGTAAAGATCAGAGGTTGTAGAAGGAGTATAGACCAAGAAGGGGGTCCCAGCCTCAGTCATGTGCCCTATAGCTCGCAAGGGGAAAACATGAAGGAGGCTTCTATAAGTGGTTTAAAAGATCGACCTGAGCGGGTATGGGCTGGGCTCTGGAGATCAGAGGAAGGTGGTGCTGCAGAAGTGGCGGGGGTCCGGGGAGCAGTCGGGACTGGAGGGTCTGCAGGGACCCTATACAGGCCACGGAGACTGGCTTTGGCTCCCTCAGCCCCGGTGGCGGCAGGAGGAGAAACGGGAACAGGGGGGTAGGGAAGTGGGAGACTCAGTCAGAGGAATCAGACGGAGGAAGGGAAGCTGGCGGGGGTTTTGAGGAGCCCTGAGCCACTAGGGTTGTAGGAGGTTATTTAGGGGGAACATAGGATTGCAGCCACACAGGTGGCCGCCTGAGGAGGTCTTGCCAAGCAACAATGTATGGCATTTGGTCAGGGTGACCCGGATTGCCAAAGATGACCTGAAAAACAGAGTGGGTTTGTTTTAATGTCTAGGGATCCCGTGGGTGGCCATCCAGTACCAAAAGCCGGCCATTCCAGATTACAAAGTGTGCAGAGTTTTCCTGATCGCACCTTGCCGAAGTCTCGGGCTCGTTTCTGGAAATCTGAAAGTGGTTAAGGAATAGGTCTAGGGGTGTTACAGAGTGAGAAGATTACCCCATGGTGGCAAAAGTAACAATCAGGACAAACAACACAATCAAACAGACAACAGAACAGACACAGACCGGTCACGGAAGAAACAAAACAAAAACCAGATGTGGGATTTACAGACCGCAGAACCAAAAAAGGAACCAGCGGTGCCCGCCCAGATGGAGAGCTGAGGCATCCCCCAGCCTCCGACTCAAGAGAGCAGTTCTGCGTCCAGATTCTCTCTTAGTGAGTCCCAGAACCAGAGCTCGAGCACAGACAGACAATATCCAGACTCACCGGTGAGGTCCAAACCAGATCGGCCGGCCACAGAGGTCGCTCTTGAAATTCCGGACGAGCCCCCAAATGTTAGGGTCCGTGATTTTCAAGATGCGACACTGTTACTTTAAAGGTTAAATTTTATTAAAAAATATGCCCAATAGGAAAAATACTGGTGCACTAGGGACGCACCCCAAGCTACACAGAGCAGGGGGCGACGCCGAGTTTCCTCAGCGCCCAGTATTTAAGTCGTGAGATTGCAAAGCAGGGAGGGTGAACTGACCTTTACATTGATTGGTTAACTCCTATTAGTTGTAAAATGTGGTCAAGGTCTAGGGGTCACTTGCAGGCTGTCACTTGCAAGGTTGCCCCCAGGCTTGTCTTGTGACAGTGTTTTGTAAGACAAAGGTAAGATTATTCTATGGTATTTTCTGCTATTAAGTTGTTTCCTGGGGCTTTCTTCAATACCTCCAATTTTTACCGGGCTCTTCCTCATTTCAACACCTTCATGTCCCTGCTGAGTTCAGTCATTGGCTCCAGGGAGCCTCTGGGAACTACAGCCTCAGAACCTTAGATTTCAAGATAGAGCAGGCTTGTCAATCACAATTCCTATAGTTGGAAATCTGTGAGCTGCCTTCTCACAGTAGCCCCAGAACTCAGCTTTGGTCACCAGATTGAGAAAAGAGAAAAGCAGCATACATAGATTGCTCTGATCAAAATAAGACACATTCCAATATGCTTGGTGTTTGAAACTACTGACCTTAAAAAAAAAAATTAGTATTCCTTAATTTTTCTTCTCACCCTCTCCTCACCCTCTATGCTTCAAATATCAGGAATGGAAGAGGCACCTATTGCACATTTGTTTCTTCGGTTTAAATTCGTACTACACTGTCAATCCAGGTTTCTCTCAGCTCATACATACTGCTTTTTCTGTGTCTAGACTCAGTCACAAATGCTACCATCTTGTAGCAGCATAAGTGGGAAAGCAACTTCTCAAAAAATCTAAGAACCTGAAAACTTTTATGAACACATTCTGTTCCAATGCACAGGAAAAGGTTTTCAATTAGCAAAGCAAATAAGATTCCAGAAACGGCTCTTTAAATGCAGAGTGTTCTGATATTAGGCAAAACTATAGCTCTGACTATCATTAGTGTTTTGAATGTCCTTGTATGTTTGATATGTAGTCTCTAATTCTCACAAGATTCCTAGAAGGACAGTATCAATAACCATAATTATTGGCTAAAATGTTTCCTTCAATTTTCTGTTCTTCTCTCATACATTCTCTCTTGAATTGCTGTGGAATCTAACTTACAAACTTTCAGTTATAGCTCTGGGTGCTCCCTTTAGGCCAACGCTACCACACAATCTTGGAACACCCCATGATACCTTAGTTTCAGCATGTCAAGGATATGCATCTTCATCCTCACTCCTAAATAAAATCTCAATCCTATCATACTAGTTTCTTTAAATTATTTATCTGCCTACTCAAATTCCAAAACTTGGAGTTTGAGACTTTTCTCTTTTCCATATGCATAACGTATCTTTAAGAATATTTGTTCATTTAGAGATTAAAATAATTAAACAATACACTTTGTAGATGCCACTGTGCTAAAAAAAAGTTTACAGTTACGTATATTTTATACTTAGATAAATAGACTTATGTAAACTTACCTACATAAATGAATATTTGAGAAGTGGATGATGGGTTGTGCTTATGGATTGAAGGTCAAGTAAATTTGAAAAGCTTTCCAACTAACATGAACTTCGAGCTGTCAAAGAGGCCAGTGGCTTGGCAGGGATGGAATTCCCGGGAAGTATCTGGGAAGGTTGCTCTGAGATAAAATCTAGAAGGTGAGCCAAGGAATGAGTCAGAGGGAGAACTGGGAATCTGCCGTTCCCGACCCAACCACTGAAGTGCTGACAAGGGAATGTGAAACCTCAAAGTTGCCAGATACATACGGCAGTGCGGATGTGTAACCACTGGCTTGTCACTGCTTTAGTTTCCCAACATGGGCATCATTCACTCCTAGAGAGTGCTCTGGACCTCCTCTTCTCAGCAGTTTTATAGTTCTCTTCTTGCTGCCTTCCACACTGCCTTGACCCTCTCTGTTCCAGATATTCATGGAATGGGTAGTTACATTTCCATGGTTTGACAAGCAAAGAGAAAGATAATCCCGTGTACTGGAGTTCTTCTGATCCAGATATTAAGAACATCATTTCTTGCTGAGTCCCTGGTGACATTGGACAGCTGACTATTAGTGGGCAAGAGGGAAGAAGGGATGTGCTTTTGCTCTGTATCAGCTTTGTTGGTTTCTATGGTGGCAGAGAAGCTGCTGAACATGCAGCAGTTTGGAGACTAATGGGAAAAAGAGGGATGAAGAATGTGGGGCTATGGCAAAGGACAAATGAAAGGCAAGAACTATCAGGTAAGATGGGCTATTAGAGGGCTTCATCAACTACAGTGAAAAATGAAAATGTATCTGAAAACAAAAAGTAACAACAAGAATTGTCAAAGTTATCAAAAACAAGGAAAATCTGAGAAACTGGCACAGCGAAAAGGAGCTTGAGACATGACAACTAAATGTAATGTGCTGTCTTAGATGAAATCCTGGAATAGAATAGGCCATTAGATAATAATAATAATAAGGAACTCTAATAAACTATAGTTAATAATGGTGTATCAACTGATTTTATTAATTGTGACATGTAAGTTCCTAATGTAAGATGTTGACATGCATTTTACAGTTGGTACCTGGTAGAGTATGTGGGAACTCTGTAATAGTTTTGCTGTTTTTCTATAAGTTTAAAACTATTTTCAATTTCACTTAAAAAAATAAAAGTAACGATATCAAGTAACACATGTAACCAAAACAACCAAACCTGTTGGCATCTAGTTGATTCCAACTCATAGTGACTCCATAGGACAGAGTAGAACTGCCCCATAAGGTTTCCAAGGAGTGCTAGTAGATTCAAACTGCAGGCCTTTTGGTTAGCAGACATAGGTCTTTACCACAATTCCAACAAAGTCTTCACACATGTCAAAGTGGTTGAAATGGCGGATGTTTTGTTGCAAGTATTTTACCACCCACACACACACAAGTAATGAGAAACATTCGTGTGAAATTCTAGAAAACTATAGTGATAGAGGAAACCCTGGTGGCTTAATGGTTAAGTGCTACAGCTGCTTACCAAAAGGTTAGCAGTTTGAATCCACCAGGCAATCCTTGGGAGCCCTGTAGGACAATTCTACTCCACCCTGTAGGGTTGCTACGAGTTGACCACAGTGGGTTTGTTTTGTTTTTCTTATAGTGACAGAAAGCAGATCAGTGGTTGTTTACAGCAGGGGTCTAAGATAAGAAATCAATTGCAAAGGGGCATGAGAAAATTTGGGGTGCAGGGTAATGTTTTCTACCTTGATTGTAGTTGTAATTACATGGTTGTAGACATTATCAGAATTCATCAGATACTTGGAAATTGGGTGAAATTTACCATGTGTAGATAATACATTAGGAGAAGAAAAAGAATGAGAAGAGGTAGACAGTCTCACACATTGTGGTGTAAGAGGTTGTTGGAAAATTATTTTAGCAGCAGTGTAGAGAATGGTTTGAGGGTGAGATCACCAAGGAGGAGATTGCAGAAGCCCAGACTAGAACAGGCCAGGCTTGAAATGGAGACAAATGAGTGTTGTCAAACCACACTGGAGAAAGGAGATAGAATTAAATGAGCTAACCTCTTCTGAAGGAGCCCTGGTGGCTCAGTAGTTAAAAGTGTGGCTGCTGACTGAAAGGTTTGTGCTTTAGCCTACTAGCTGCTCTGTGTAAGAAAGATGTAGCAATCTGCTTACGTAAAAATTAACAACAACAAAAAAAACATTGGCACTGAGTGGATTTCAGCTCTCAGAGACCCTACAGGACGGAGTAGAACTACCCCACAGGGTTTCCCCAGCTGTAACTCTATGAATGCAAACTGCCGCAGCTTTCTCTCTCAGAGCAGCTGGCGAGTTCAAAGCAATGAGATTTTGGTTAGCAGCCAAGCTCTTCAACCACTGCACCATCAAGTTTCCTTCCACAAAGACTACAACCTTGGAAACTCTATAGAGCAGTTCTGCTGTCTCCTACATGGTAGCTGTAAATTGGAATCAACTTGATGGCCACAGGTTTTGGTTTTTTGGCTACACACGTTACATCTACATTCAGGGAAAAGAAACAAAAACATGCCCAAGTCAGACATTAGTAATAGGTTATTTTAGAAACCACTTTGTCTGTGTCACCGTTGTGTCTAGCATCTTTCTTGAAATATGATATTTCTTGATTTGTTGGCCTTGACTAAAGCTGAATTTGTTTGATGCAAATAAAGCCCAGGCATCTCCCAAAGTGGAAGGGACTTTAACAATAACCATAGGAGTCATTTTTTTATAGATGCCACTGCAGGTATGAAACATACCAGGGGAAACAGAGCTTATGATTCCCCTTCACATATATTGACAAAATTTATCTGTATACACATACATACACACACACATGACTGAAGGGCCCACTACCCGATGAATGTCAAATGGCCTCTGCACTTACAGGATGTTTGTTTGTTTGTTTCTTTTAAAGCCTGTATTCCACTCGAGAGAGTATAGTGTCTATGCTGTTTACTGTGGTTATTGACTTGCATGAAAAGATGAAAACCGACTGCTTTCAACTTGATTCCAACTAATAGCGACACTATAGGAGAGAGTAGAGCGGCCCCACGGGTTTTGCAAGGCTATAATCTCTTTTGAAACAGCCTGCCATATCTTTCTGCCAGGGAGTGGCTGGTGGGCTTAAACCACTGACCTTTTGGTTAGCAGCTGAGCATTGCAACCACTGTGCCACCAGGTCTCCTCACTGACACGTATAGGCATACAATATATGAGGATATTGGTGGTTCAGTAGTAGAATTCTGACCTTCCAAGTGAGAGATCCGGGGTCACCTCTGGCCAGAATACCTCAAATTCAGTCACCATCCCCTCCATCTGTCAATGGTGGCTTAGATACTGCTATAATGCTCAACAAATTTTTGTGGAGTTTCCAGAATGAGACAGACTAGGAGGAAAAGCCTGGTGATCTACTTCAAAAAGTCAGGCAAAGAAAATCCTCTGGATCACAGCTGTCCAACCTGCAATCATTCATAGAGATGGTGTAAAGACTGAGTGGCACTTTACTCAGGCCACTAAACAGCAGCTGATAGCAGTGAAACAGATATCAATAAAGGGCTGTAGAAGGGACACATTACATTTTGTAGTGGATACTAAGGCAGGCATTTTAAGTGCTATCTCACTGAAGCCTCTCGGCAGCTAAAGGGTAAGAATCATTCCCAGCAGACAGGTGAATAAGCTGGAGAGCTTTAGTGATTTGCTCAATACCCCACATCAAGTAAGTGTCTACCTCCAACGGGAATTTGAAATCAGAGCTACAGGGCCCTGGAGCCTGGGTTTTTTCCAGGATTAGGGTAGGGAACAACATGTATAGTCGGAAAAGCTTTTAAAACCTCTGCTGTTCTGAGACTCTTCCTCCTCCCTGCTCAAAAAAGTACACACATGGTTTTCAAGCACCCATTGGATAATAATTATGCCTTTTTTTCTTTTACCTTTCTTAAGAAGAATTTTTATTTTGCCTCAGGTGGAAGTTTAAAGCTCAAGTTAATTTCTCATTCAAAATGTATACACATACTATTTGTGGACAGTTGTTACAATCCCCACAATGTGACGGAACGCTCCCCATTTCCACCCCCGGTGTTCCATGTCCATTCATCCAGTTCCTGTCCCTTCCTGCTCTCTTGTCTTGCTTTTGGGCAGAAGTTGCCCATTTCATCTCATATATTTGATTGAACTAAGAAGCATGTTTCTTATGTGTGTTACTGTTTGTTTTATAGGCTTGTCTAATCTTTGGTTAAAATTGGGCTTTGGAGTGAATTCAGTTCTGAGTTAGCTGAGTGTCCCGGGGCCATAGTCTCGGGTGTTCCTCCAGTCTCTGTCAAACAAGTAAGTTTAGTTTTTGTGTGCAAGTTGGAATTCTGTTCTACGTATTTATCCCATTCTGTGTGAGATTCTCTGTTGTGATTCCTGTTAGAACAGTTGGTGGGGAGTAGGGGATCCAGTTCTGGTCTCAGGTTGGTGGATGCTCTAGTTTATGAGGTCCTTTAGTCCTTTGAGTTAACATTTTCCTTTTCTCTTTGGTTTTCTTCATTCTGCTTTGCTCTGGATGGGATAGGACCAATAGATGTATCTGAGATGGCTGCTCTCAAGCATTTAAGACACCAGACACTATTCACCAAAGTAAGATGTAGAACATTTTCTTTATGAACTATATTATGTTAACTGACTGACCTAGATGTCCCCTGAGACTATGGTCCCTAGACACCAGCCCCAGCAGCTCAGTCCTTCAAAGTATCTGGCTGCATCTAGGAATCTTCTATGCCTTTGCTTTGTGCTGGCATCCCCCATACTGTGTTTTGTCTTTCCCCTCACTAAAGTTGACACTCGTTGTGATTTCCTCTGTCCTTCCCTTTCAACCCCCTTAACCATCAAAGAACGTTTGTTTTTTCATGTAAACCTTTGCTAGTGTTCTTATAATAGTGTTCTCATACAATATTTGTCCTTTTGTGACTGACTTACTTCACTCAGCATAATACCCTCCAGCTTTATCCATGTTTGCAGATGTTTTGCAGATTCATCACTGTTCTTTAATTAATTATAATTTCCACATTAAGCTTTCTTGTTAATGCATGAGTTATAAGCTAACAGGCTTCAAGCTGAATGCAGTCCTCCAATATGTTTCGTTTTGCTTGGTGATTTGTTTCTAAAATTTGAGTTTTCACATAGTTCTAACATATCCTGCCTTCTTGGACTAAACTTTTTCACTCACTATTTTGCCTGTTCAGCCCCCATAGGCAGTCCTATAGGGGTTAAATTAACACTGAATCCCAAGTAAAATATAAATACCCCCCAGAACAGCTAATACTTCGAATTGTTGACAGTTTGCACTGTTTTGCAACTAAATTTAAAATCATCCACTGAAGAGAAATTTTGAGAGGGAAGAGAAGTTGAGCAAGGAAAGGAGAGAAGACACCAGGAGACAGGAGTGGGAAACCTGAATTTCTTCCATTCTTTTTCAGCAATTCTTTCTGACTTCCTAGGTTCAGCATTCAATGCTTTCCTTTGTCCATCTACCTAACTCTTAAGCAAAAATCCCTAACCAAGAATTTCCCACAACTTAGCATTTTTTTCCCTCTGGAAAATTGAACAGCCACAATAATTACAGGGCAAGGCAACAATCTACTATCCATCTGTCAGTTTGTCACATTGTGCTAGTTTGTGAGTTACCATTGTGCTAGAAGCTATACTATTGGTATTTCAAGTGCCTACAGGATCACCCATGGTGGACAGGTTTCAGTGGAACTTCCAGACCAAGACAGACTGGGAAGAAATTACTGGAGATCTACTTCTAGGAAATCAGCCAATGAAAACCCTATGGGAAACAGTAGAACATTGTTGAATAGAGTGCTGAAAGTTGAGGCCACTAGGCTGAAAGGTACTCACAATACACAGCAGTCCCAATAATGGACTCAAGAGTCAATGATTGTGAAGACAGTACAGGACTCAGCAACACTGCTCTGTTGTGAATCAGAGCCAACATGACAGCAACTAACAAGTACTATTCACTTATCTGTAACTCAGATGCACCTGATTTTTCTACCTTGTAAGATCTCATTCCTTTTGTACATAAGCATGAGTAGTCTGAGCCTCCATCCTGTCTAACAGAAGCAAGTCCAGTATTTTTATTAATAATTAACTTTTATTGAGTTATTATTATATCAGGTACATTGATCCTAGTTTAAACAAGAACACCCAGACACATACATCTGCAGTAACTTTCAAGAATAGAAAAGAGCAAAACCATATTTAAGAAGAAATACTACCTTAAGGAAATTATAATATTCAAGGATGCTAATTCTACAAAGCAGACAAATGTTTAAACTGTTACACAAGAAAGCACAGCTCCTCATTTTCTTGAAACTTTGTATTCCAAAACTGGAATCTGTCTGAGCATGATTGTCACTGAATTATACATGTAAAAAGTGTTAAAATAGTGAATATTTGCTACATATTTACCAAAAAGAAAAAAATTCCTGCTGAATCTATTTTGACTCATAAAGACCCTATAGGTCACAGTGTTGAAATGAGGAAGGGCCTGGTAAAAATTGGAGGTATTGAAGAAAGCCCCAGGAAACAACTTAATAGCAGAAAATATCATAGAATAATCTTACCTTTGTCTTACAAAACACTGTCACAAGACAAGCCTGGGGGCAACCTTGCAAGTGACAGCCTGCAAGTGACCCCTAGACCTTGACCACATTTTACAACTAATAGGAGTTAACCAATCAATGTAAAGGTCAGTTCACCCTCCCTACTTTGCAATCTCACGACTTAAATATTGGGCGCTGAGGAAACTCCCCGTCGCCCCCTGCTCTGTGTAGCTTGGGGTGCATCCCTGGTGCACCAGTATTTTTCCTACCGGGCATATTTTTTAATAAAATTTAACCTTTAAAGTAACAGTGTTGCATCTTGAAAATCACGGACCCTAACAACAGTAAAACTGTTCATAGGGTTTCCAAGGAGTTGCTGATGGATTTGAGCTCCCAGCCTTTTGGTTAGCAGCTGCGTTCTTAACCACTGTGCCAAAGGGCTCCACAATTTTAAAAAGTGGAATCTTTCTTTATCAAAAAGTTCATTAACATGTTTTCACCAGAACAGAGGCACAATCTGCTCTCAGAGAGAAATTTAAGCCTCCTCCTTTGACAGCTGAAGCTGAGAATTTGAAAAATTTAAGTTTCTCACAGTTTTGAAGATGCTTAGACCAAGAAAATCAGAGTAAATTTGTCTAAGCTTCCCTTAGTCCAATTTGTCTAGAATGGAGAACTGAAGCTTGGAAAGAACAGAAATTCCACTTACTTCTACTAAGACACACAGTTTAAATACACCAGGTGCTCCTCAAAAACTCTATGGGGCAGTTCTACTCTTTCTTTCTTTTTTTTTTAATTAAATGAAAAATGAAAGTGTACATACTCTGTGCTTACAATATTGGGTTAAGATGGGAGGAGTACACAACTTGTGTTGAAGTCCCATTAAATTGACCTTATTACTAATGTATAGTGTCACCAATTTCACCCAATCAAATTTCTAACAACTATCTAATATAAACCCTCACCCCTCACCCTTCTGCCCTCCCACTCTCCCCACCCTTGCAGCCATCAAAGCGACTTTTCTGTTATATATGAGTATGCTTTTAAGTTTTTATCATAGGGGTCTCAAATAGTAATTGTCCTTCTGTCGCTGACTAGATTCACTCAACATAATGTCCTCCAGTTGAGACCAAATTGAGAGATGTTTCCTGCTATCATTGTTGTTCTTTTCAGTGCATAGTACTCCATTGAGTACATATACCAAAGTTTACCCATCCTTTCTTCTGTTGTTGGGCATCTGGTGCCGAAGCCCATCACCCACAAAGACCTCTGTGAGCAGAGCTACAAGCCTTTGTGATGGTGGGCGGACGCATCTCACCCCTGACATATTTCTGGCTGTACATTTTTCACCCCAATTAAACTCTCCCCCAAAATACCCCCTCATCTCCCTACACAAGGACAAACGCTGAGCCCAGAAATGCCCAGCCCTGCTGACTTCCCACAACTGCGCATCCCCACCCATGTGAAAAGAATTATCCTTTTTAGAACAACTTAAGAAAGGCATAGGGTGGGGGACGGTAGGTGTTTACTGTCCCTGCAGGAGGAGATAAAATAAAGAGCAAAGTAGGAACAAATAGAGATTATAACCTTTAGACCCTTCCTCCTGTACCTTTTAACCTTGAGGTATAAGTAGGGCTGATTGAGCTCAAGGCATAACTTTGTTTTCACTGTCAATTATCACCACAACACACCTGCCTCGGGCCATTATCTACAAAGCCTTGACAATTAACAAGATCACGAGGTTTCAATTTCAGGTTAGCTAATAGCTGGTGTGGTGGGGGGGGCAGGGTAAAAATCACATCACCTCAAGATCACGAGGTTTCGGTTTCAAATTAGCCAATGGCTGAGTGGTCAGGGGGCAGGGTGGAAATTACATCACCTCTACTATAAATAATAATAAAGTAAGACAGCCTCCTCTCTTCTCTTGGTCGGGCTGCCTTAAACCAGAAAATTCTTTCCTGTCTCCTTTGTTCATTTTCCCGCTGACGCCTTCCCTCCCTCCCTGCGGGACCCTGAAAAGATGCTGGGGCTGGTCCCAGCAATCTGGGTTAATTTCATCTTTTTGCTATCATGGACTATGCAGCAATGAACATGTGTGTGCATGTATCATTTGGTGTGAATGGCCTTGATTCTGTAGGATGTATTACAAGCAGAGGGATTACTGGCTCAAATGGTATATCTATATCCACTATTTTAAGGTAATGTCAAATTGCTTTCCAAAGAGGTTGCACCATTCTGCAATCCCACCAACAGTGTAGGAGAATTCCAATCTCTCCACAGCCTCTCCAACATTTAGTGTTTTGCATATTTTGGATCATGGCCAACCTTGTTGGGATGAGATGGTATCTCATTTTCGTTTTGATTTGAATCTCTTTAATAATTAATGATCGTGAGCATGTTCACATGTGTTTTTTGGCGGCCTGGATCTCCTCTTAAAAGAAGTATCTGTCTATCTCCTTTGCCCATCACTTAATTGAATGATTTGTCTTTTTCTGTATTGATATTTTGTGGTACCTTATAGATTATGGAAATCAGGCATCGGTCTGACATAGAGTTGCCAAGTATTTTTTCCCATTCTGTAGGTGGTCTTTTAATTCTTTTGATGATGTCTTTGGACGAGCAGAAGTGTTTGATTCTTGTTAATTCCCATTTATTTTCTCTTCCGATGAATGTGTTTTGTTTGTCAGATTTTGAAGTCTGTCTATATTGGGTTTTAAAACTTCCATTGTTGACCCTATTTTATCTTGAGTGAGCTTTATCGTTTTAGCTTTTATATTTAGGTCTTTTATCCAGTTTGAGTTGATTTTTGTATAAGTTGTGAGATATGGGTCTTGTTTCAATTTTTTGCAGATGGATATCCAATTTTGGCAGCACCATTTGTTAAAGAGATCATTTTTAGCCCAGTTTAAAATCTTGGGGCCTTTGTCAAATATCAGCTGTTCGTAAGAGGATGGTGGCATCTCTAGGGTCTCATTTCTGTTCCATTGGTCTATATCTTTCTTTTTGTACCAGTACCAGGATGTTTTGACTACTGTGGCAGTGTAATAGGTTTTAAAGTCAGGTAGTGAGAGGCCTCCCAGTGTGTTCTTCTTTTTCAGTAGTGATTTGCTTATCCAGGGTTTCTTCCCTTTCCAAATAAAGCTGATAATTTGTTTCTCTATCTCATTAAAAAATGTCGCTGGAATTTGTACTGGGATTGCTTTGTGCAAAATAGACATTTTCACAATATTGAGTCTTCCTATCCATGAGCAGGGCAAATTACTCCCCTTATGTAAGCCTCTCCTAGTTTCTTGTAGTAAGATCTTGTAGTTTCCTCTGTAAAGATCTCTTATTTCTCTAGTTAGATTTATTCTTATGTATTTTATCTTTTGGGTGCTATAGTAAATGGAATTGATTTGGTGATCTCTTCTTTAACAATTTCATTATTGGTATAAAGGAATCCTATTGATTTAGTTATGTTTATCTTGTATCCCAATGCTTTGGTGAATTCTTCTATTAGCTCTAATAGTTTACTTGTGGATTTCTTTGGATTCTCTGTATAAACAATCATATCATCTGCAAAGAGGGAAATCTTTACTTCTTCATTGCCAGTACAGATGCCTTTTATTTCTTTGAGTTGTCTAATTGCTCTGGCTAGAGCAGCTCTACTCTTTATATAGGGTGGCTACATGTCAGAATCAACTCAACAGCAGTGGGTCTGGTTTACTATTAACCAAGCCTCTGAGACCCTAATTTCCTTTCTTTCTTTTCTTTTTCTTTTTTTTTTTTGTGTGTGTGTGTGTGATTTTTCATATTTTTCTAAGGAAATTGCTTTAACTATAAACATTTTTTAGATATATCTAAATAAATAAAATTACAACAGCAGTGAAGCAGTAAACATTGTAAAACTGGAGTAATTGTGAAAGTATAGTACTGCATTTAGGAAAAAGTGTACTGACACCTGCAATTTAACTGGAAATGTACCAAAAATAAGATGTATCAATGGATGATTTGGTTGATGGATGGACGTAGGATTAAAAAAATAGTGAAATTTTAATAGCAGGATCTAGATGGTGGCTACACAAACATTCATTATATAATTTCTTCAGTGTTGTTGAGTTTAAAGATTTATAATACCCAAACAGATTGACAGAACAATTTAGAGAACACAGAAGCATACTCATAAATACATGGGTCTTGGTGTATATTAGCACCAGTAACATTATAAAGAGGAATAGATGAACTATTTAATAAATGGTGCTGGGAAAAATGGCTATCCATTAAAAAGATTAGATTCCTACCTCAGTTAGACCTACAGTCTAGTCTTGTCCACTAAACTCTAAGTTCCAGGAGAACAGTATCCAGGTCGCTCTTCTCTTCCTCCCCCCTTGTCACCCCATGTAAGCTTGTGGCAATTACTAGGTGCTCAATAAATATTTGTTGAATGAAGAACAAATGAAATGAAGACTTCAGTCCTAGAAGATACACTTGTGGGTTGCAAGATTCCTGTGATCAGTGCTATTGCCAAGGGTTGAAGGAAAGAGCTAGGTAAATGTGTCCTGGGGATAGTCTCATCTGTGTTCTTCATCAGCTGAGCTACTGCAGCTGTCAGACTGACTCCTGACTGCAAATAAACAAAGTCAATGATAAGTGCTTTAGGTTGTCCTAGACTTCATTCAGTGGCTGACAGAGCTCACTTCAAGACTGGCTTGCATCAGGCTCCAGCTGTGGCCACCACGTAGTGGTTTGTATCCAAGAAAAAGAAAGTGAATTAATTAAGCCTGAAAAAAGAAGAGACTTGCTTGCAGCCTTGGACTTGTAGAATGGAGTCTGTGGCTATTTGCCCTTCCTCAGGCCATAACAAGTAGGAGAGGGGAGCAGGATTCGGGGAAAATAATGATGCCAAAACAAGTGATTGAGCCCTTATTAAAATTGTGTATACATAAATATGTATGTATGTGATTAATAGAGATATACATATATACCATTGTGTGAAAATTGACACTGTAAAAATGGAAGATGACCACATCAGATGACAAAAATAATGTCTACATCATTACATAACTACCTGTGACAGCATTACATAACCACCACATTACATTATCACATAACTGCCAAATGACTACGAGTCATTTCCCAGCAATGTTGACACGTAACCTTAAATATCAGAGCCATCCTTACTTTTGCCTTGCACATAGGCATTGGTTGCTCTCAGAAGTACGTGATGAAAGTGCAAAACAATAGATTAGACTTTGTACTACTGTCAAAAATGCAAAATGTCAGATAATGAGATAGTTGATAGTGAGGAACAGGTGTACTAGGTACTCTGTGTGTGTGTGTGTATTATAAGCTTGTTATATCATCAAGTTGATTCTGACTCATAGTGACCTTATAAGACAGACTAGAACTACTACACAGAGTTTTACCAGGTCTTTTCTTCCACGCAGCAGGTAGGTGGGTTTAAATTGTTGACTTTCTAGATAGCAACAGAGCATTTAATCATTGCAGCACCACAAGGGGCTCCTACTATGAGCTTAACCATGTTTTGTACACAGGACTGAGCATTTTCCTTATACACCTGGAAAACAAGAGCAAGTTATTTCACAGTGAATCAAATTTGTCAAATGATACTCTGAACTACTTTTGTATATTGATTTGAAGATTTTGTGGTCAGGATACATGCTGTACTTTAAGTCGTGCTTATTCTAAGCACATCAGTGATAAACTGCATGTGAAATGTAGATCTTAGAGTTTCCATTTTGACTTTTTAAATCAATCACTATTACTATTAAAGTATTGCCTAGTCTAACATTCTTTTAAATCTACTAAATCTTAAAGCCAAAGGGATTATCCAAATAAAATGCTATGTAGGTCTTCAAGTCACAACATAAACTGAAAGTAAAACTTGGCAAATATTTTGTAAAGTCCAGCCATGAATTATAAAACTAATAGGAAAAATGTATGCCTTCCATGAAAATTAGAAAATTAAAGTCTATTTTGTCTTTACTTCTGGCTGGCTTGGCTTTGGCTCAATAAACAAAACTCATAATACATAAATCCAAATAACCTTCAGAGTAAACAAAAGAATATAAAAGTCTCAACAATGAAAGAAATGCTTAGTAACAAAGATTTCTCCTACCTAAAATCTTTGGTTTTTATTGTTGATCTGAATGAAACGACACATTTTCCTTCTAGTGATTTTTCTCATTCATCAATATTAAAGTCAGCTCATTAGTCTCATGAGCATAAAAACCAGCAACTGCAAATATGTTGAATGCAAATCACTTCTAGAAGCATTGAACAATCACATTCCTTTTAATGTTGTGAACAAAAGATTTTTATACCTAACAGTTTCTTCTAGCAAGCAAGCTATATTATAACACTATTTTACTGCCAGCCCTGTTGAATTACCACTTATAAATGATATTTACAGTTGCAGCATCTTAAATAAGTCTTTATTCCCTCATAAAGATTATGTTTATGCATCTTTGTCACAGTAAATAACTTAATTATAACTTTGTATATTTGTAGATCTGAAACCAGGTGGTAGAACTGCAGATGTTCTAAGGTATTGCACTCCTGCAAAAGGTTCAACTAGAACAGACACACTACAACATGACCACAATTAAGATGACAGAAACATTGCCTTCTTGATTTAAAGAACCTCCTATTTTAATCTTGTCTAAACCCTGGTGACGTTGTGGTTAAGTGCTACTGCTGCTAACCAAAAGGTCAGCAGTTCAAATCCACCAGGCGCTCCATGGAAACTCTACGGGAAAGTGCTACTGTGTCTACAGGGTAGCTATGAGTTAGCATTGACTTGATGGCAACGGATTCATTTTGTTTTGTTTTATAATTAAGTTGCCTATGACAAAACATCAGACTATACTTTGGATAACTATCACACTTCAGAGCCTCCAAAACAATGGAGAATATTTCACTAGCTTTCTAAGAAGGCTTTTTCCTGACTCCGCATCTTGAGGAGCGATAAGGAATAAAACTAAAAGAGAAGTGAGCAGTGAGACATGAAAGGTTGGTTTCAAAGATTTGTTATTATTGAGAAACAAACTCTCCAGAGAAAACCCATTGCCAATGAGTCAATTCTAACTCATAACGACTCTATAGACAGAGTAGAGCTGCCTCATAGAGTTTCCAAGGACCGCCTGACAGATTTGAACTGCTAACCTTTAGGTTAGCCGCCATAGCACTTAACCATGACACCACCAGGGTTTCCAGAAACATACCCACTGCTGTTGAGCCCATTCCAACTCTTAACAACCCTACAGGACAGAGTAGAACTGCTCCATAGAGTTTCCAAGGAGAGCCTGTTCGATTCGAACTGCTGACCTTTGGGTTAACAGCTATAGCACATAACCACTATACCACCAGGGTTTCCATAAACATATTTAGATGGAGTTTATTGTGCCTACCACTTAGAAAAGCTGGAGGTACTGGAACTCCGGGGCAATGTTCACTGAAGAGGAGTTTCAAGTTGTCAGCCTTTCAGCTAAGGTATTTAGCTATTTGGTATTTATTTAGTTTTGTTTTTTATTAAGAACAGACCACTTGATGGAAGGGCACAGAATGATAGCTCTTACTATGTTAAAAATCAAGTCTTTGAAGAAATAGGCAATATGAAGTCTTCCTAAAAGTCTTGGAACGTTGGTATAGTAGATGCTGTGATGTGCTACCCAGCCCCCCAAATGATGCATTTATGACCTAGGCATGGCTCACAGCTGCATCCCCCTGAGATTATCCTCCTTGAAAGGCACTTAGGTTAGGCCCTCTCCCAGGGGCAACCAGCATACAGTGATTAGCCTGTCGTCTCAGTCAGAACAACTCTGATGGGCCATCCCTGATCAGCTGAGGCCTCTTTCGCAACTGCATCCCAGTTTGACTTTTCCACTTAATCCTGCTTCCCTCACTCTCTTGTAGGTGTTCCTGTCAAAACAGAAAACCCACTGCCTTCAAATCAACTCCAACCCATAGCAACCCTGTAGGACAGAGTAGAATTTCCTCCCTAGGGCTTCCAAGGTTGTAATCTCTGCAGAAGCAAACTTCTTTCTCTTGTGGAGCAGCTAGAAGTTTCTAACAGCTGACTTTTCAGTTAGCAGCCAGGTGCTCTAATCACTGCATCGCCAGGGCTCCAGTACTCCCCCAAATTAATCTCCTCAGGCCAATCTCTGATTCAGACTTTTCCCCATCAAAACCAGTCTAAGGCACAGCCAAAGCCAACAAGGCAAAGTTTTTCAGCAAAATTAAAGACGACCATTTCTGTGTCATTGTAGATTATTGCTCCATTAATTTGGTTTGAGTGAGTAGACTGATTGCTATGAAATTCCTCTTGCTGGCTTTTCTGTGGGACAATCTGCTTAATTCTAGGTGTGCAGACTTGGCTATACAGGTGGGCACTGAAAATGTGAGGAGGGATTATCATATCTGGTCAAACCATGCTACATATCCAAGCCAAAGTTGTATACATAAGAGGCAAATTTTTATTAACTTCAAACTACTGGGAAAACCAGAAAACCAAACACCAAACCAGCTGCCATTGGGTCAACTTTGACTCATGGCAAGCCCATCCATGTGTGTCAAATGACAACTGAGCTCACTAGGATTTCCAATGGCTGATTGGAAGTAGATTGCCAGGTCTTTCTTTCAAGATGCATCTGAGTGGACTCCAATCTCCAACCTTTCATTTAATAGCGAAGCTCTTACCCATTTCTGCAAACCAGGGCCTCTAAAATATCAGTACATTTTCCCCAAATATCCATTTTCTTTGCTTTTTCTAGTACTGCTTTGTAGAACTTAAACAGTGATTTGAGGAACAGTTTTGAGGAGCTCTGGTAGTATAGTGAAAACCTGGTGGCATACTGTATAAGTGCTACAACTACTAGCCAGGTCAGTACTTCAAATCTACCAGGTGCTCCTTAGAAAGTCTACGGGGAGATTCTGTTCTCTCCTATGGGGTCGCTATGAGTTGGAGTCAATTCGACAGCACTGGGGTTGGTTTTGGGGTGGTGCAGTGGTTAAAGATGCTGGCTGCTAAGCGAAACCTCAGCAATTTGAACCCACCGATTGTTCCTTGAGAAAAAGATGTGGCAATCTGCTTCTGTAAAGGTTTTAGCCTTGGAAAACCTATGGGATACTTGCACTCTGTCCTACAGGTCACTATAAGGTGGCATTGACTCAGTGGCAGTGGGTTTAGTTTTTGGTGTGCATTGATTTATATTTAATTAACCTAACTCTCCCACTAGACCAGCATATTCGTATACTACTGTCTCTGGGCCACAGCAATTAACAGGCATTCACTGAATTACAATTTCAGTCAGAACAAAAGGACTGATTAACTCTTATGAGATCTCAAGCACTGCTTGAGAAAAGAAACTTATTATATTTGGAGGTTGATAAAATAACGGACTTAAATAACCAGAGACAAAGAGTTAAACTGTGGTCATTTAAATGTGGCAGGGTGAATATTCAGATTATCTTGGATTCCCCCTAAATATCCACTAAAATGACAGTAAAGAAAGGCAAAAAGCTTAAAGCCACAAGTGTAATGAAAACTGTAAAGAAGACAGCCGCCAACAGGATTTTATCAAAATGTTAGAAATGTGTAACTTCGTAAGTAACCTGGAGAGTGCTAAAAGATAAGCCTGCAGGACAGAAAGCCAACAAGGAGCAAGGCAGTTCTCCACACAGAACTCCTACCAGAGAGCCTGAGGAATTGTAGACAGAAGGTGGGGGCACAGGGCAGGGCTGAAAATAGGGAGATTTAGTTAAATGTTTATATGGGGAGCTGGTAAAATGCAATTCCCCATACCAAAAGTGCTAGAAAATTGTCCCTCCCCAGCACAGCAGAAGGAAAAAAGCTTCTTCTCTGAAGAAGTTGAACCAGTGAGACTGGAAAGGACACCAGACACAACTAGGGTTAGGAGTGAGTTGCCTTGCTGAAGACATGGGTGCTTATTTATCCAGTGCTGCTATAACATAAATACCACTAATGAGTGGCTTTAACAAACAGAAATTTATTTTCTCACAGTTCAGGAGGCTAGACGTCAGAATATAGGATGACAGCTCTAAGGGAAGTCTTTCTCTCTGTGCTAGCTCTCGTGGAATGTTCTTGCCACTCGGAGTTTGTGCTTCGGGGTGATCTTCATGTGGCTTAGTATCTCTCTTCCCCACCTCTGCTTGCTTGTTTAATTTTTTTTATATTTCAAAAGAGGTTGACTCAAGATACACTCTACACTAGTTACCTCACTCTACACGAATTAACTACCTCATTAACATAATAAAGACAGCCCCCCCCCCCCCAATTCCCAAAAAAGATTTTAACCACAGGCATACCAAACCAAAACCAAACCCTGGTCCATGCTGTGCCAACTCATAGTGACTTGACAGGACAGAGTAGAACTGCCCCACAGAGTTTCCAAAGAGCACCTGGTGGATTTGAACTACTGACCCTTTGTTTAGCAGCTGTAGCACTTAACAACACTGCCACCAGGGTTTCCTAACCACAGGCATAGAGATTAGGATTTATAGCACAATTCAATCCACAACAACAAATACAGAAGTCTACAAACTGAATGTTGACGTTGTCCGACTCCATCCACCTCAAAAACAAAAACTGGCAACCAGACTTACATTCACTTGTCACAAGAAATTAGAGAATATCTGGGAAAACCAAGCAATCAAAAACAAAAGTTTACATAAAATGACAAGCAGAAGTCCCCTGATGGAGTGGGTAGGTCCTACCCAATCACTTGTGATAAAACACATCAGTTGACAAACCCTACTTAGACGCACAGAACTTCCCTTAAGCGTTTCAGTTTTTCACTCAGATATAAACAGCAAGGAGCAATACACATTTTAGAAAATCTTGTAACACGAGTGACAGAGCAAAACAAACTACAGAAACAATTTCAAAAACCAGAAAAAATTTCTTCAGAATGACAAGAGAAGATACTACTCTATGAAACAAACACAAAATTTCACTGATGACATCCATTCAGAGAATAAAAATTTTGGGGGGGGGGGAGAGAGTATATATACATATATCAACAGAAGAGTTGAAAATAAAGTTCAGAGAATCTCCCCAAAAAGGAGAACAAAAAGACCAAAGAGATGGAAAGAAAGAAGTATAGCTAAAAAGATTACAAACTGTCAGGAAGAAAATGCAGATCACAAACAAATGATTAGAAATTAGACAGCTGGACCAGAACAAATGTAACCAGAACACAGTGAAAAAAGCTTTCAAAATTCAGAGGGAAAGTAACTAGTAACCTAGGTTTCTGTGCTAAGCCCAACTATCAACAAAGTCTGACGTTAAAACCACTTTATTTATGAAAGATTTCAAAAAATTTATCTGTCATATACTTCTTCTGAAATGTTAAGTTCCACAAGAAAAGTCTGTTCACTGATGAATCCAGTAATGAATGTGCCAGGAGTGATTGGCACATTATAGGCTTTCAGTAGGTATTTAGAAAATGAATATTCTTTAAAATGAAGGAGAAAAATGACCAACCCAAGAGAGAAGCAAAGAGATCACCAGGGTAATGGTGAATAAAGCTCTGGGATGGCAACTATTTAGCAATGTAAGGAAACAACCAGACTGGTTTTAGAGCAGAGTAGGAATGGTGGTGGCACTATGATTTAGCACTCTGCTATTAATTGAAAGGTTTGCGATTTGAATCCACCAGGCACTCTACTAGAGAAAGATGTGGCAGTGTGTTTCTGTAGAGATTACGGCCCAGGAAACCCTAAGAGGCTGTTCTACTCTGCCCTACAGAGTTGCTCTGAGCCAGAATCAAGTTGCTATTAATTGATTTAGTTTTGGAGTTTTAGAGAGCACTGAGGGCAATGTCTTCAAGAAAAAAAAAATTGAACTAATAAGCTCCCTCATATGTTTAACTCTATCAAGTGTCGTTTTATACCTCTGATACAGATTTGGGATGAGTTAACAGTAACAAGAAAACATTTGCTGAAATCCTACCCCTATAGTTGGAAACCCTGGTGTCTATTGCTTAAGTGCTATGGCTACCAACCACAAGGTCAGCAGTTCAAATCTGCCACACGCTCCTTGGAAACTCTGAGCCAGTTCTACTCCATCTGTAGGGTTGCTGTTAGAATCGATCTGATGGCAGTGGGCTTGTTTATTTTTGGTATAGTTGGAATGGAAACCGTGGTGGCTATTGGTTAAGTGCTATGTCTGCTAACCAAAAAGATCAGCAGTTCATACCTGCAAGGCACTCCTTGGAAACTTTATGGGGCAGTTCTACTCAGCCCTATAGGGTCACTACAAGTCAGAATCAACTCGTCAGCAGTGGATATGGCATTTGGTTATAGTTGGAACTGACTTGATGGCAATGGATTTGGTTTGGTTTTGTATAGCTATAAATCAAGAGAAAAACCTGCAATCTGCTCTCGTAAAGATTACAGCTAAGAAAACCATACAGGAAATTTCTGTTCTGATCAATGAGATCTCTTCGTGTTGGAATCAACTTTAGTGGCTCCTAACAATAACAACAGCATCTATAAATGGGCTGTTTTTTTGTAAACAGTGTTTTCTTTGTTATGTTAATTACTTCATCCCTGAGTAGGGTGTACTTTGAATCTCATCATTTCTTTTTTTTTTTTAATTTTTAATTTTTTATTTAACATGACTGAGTGAAAATGTACATTCCCATATAAATTTACATGCCCACCTGTATGCAGCTTACACTGCTCTCTCTGTCTGGAGACATCACATTATTCCTCTCTGCTCCATACATGTCTCATCCTCCCAACAGCCTCCTTTCCCCTCTTCTCCACCCACTCTCCTTCCTCCAGCCAGAGGTCAGGAAGATGATATCCTATAGATGCATAGAACCATAAAGTGCACCCAATATATGGTCACTCTGCATTGCCAAGTCCAATCCATTCCTGTCCAAACAGTGGACCTTCGTTATAATTTATGGGTAAGGGCAGCATCAGGGCTGGGGGCCATGCTCCCAGGGGAACCCCAAAACCACTGGACCATCAATTGAGGTCTCTTAGTGGAGATCTCAGGATGCACCCCTTTTTATTGTGTTGCCAGTGAGACTCCTCTCTGTGAGCTCCATCGTGGCTATCACAGGTGGTGGCCGTGCACCATCCGGTTCTTCTGGTCCCAAGTCGATGTAGGCGCCCACTCTTGTGGGTCTCTCTGTCTTCTAGGTTGTCTTTACCTCATGTCATTTTGGTCCTCGGTGAGCATCCGTTCCTGCTGAGTTGGGACCATTTGCTGTGTCCTCGGATGGCAGCTTGGCAACTTTTAAGACCCCAGATGCCACTCACCAATGTGGGGTGCAGAGAGCCTCTTAGCAAAACGCTAGTTGTGCCAATTGGCCTCGATTTCGGCTAAGAGCATGGTTCCCTGCCTCCTGCCCCAGCTACTCTATCCTTGCAATATTGGGTTAAGATGGAAGGAGTACTCAAGTTCTG
The DNA here is from genome assembly GCA_028571685.1 of Heterohyrax brucei. Classification (NCBI taxonomy): domain Eukaryota; kingdom Metazoa; phylum Chordata; class Mammalia; order Hyracoidea; family Procaviidae; genus Heterohyrax; species Heterohyrax brucei. The sequence goes on along the minus strand of CM053142.1, from coordinate 15,240,027 downwards.
CTGAAGTCCACTTAATGTTGTCCTTGTTTCTAATGTGTGCTATCACTGCTTTCTCCCAACCAGATTTCTAGCAACTATCTAAGCTAAACCCTCCCCCACTCACCCTCCCTCCCTCCCCTCCCTTGCAGCTGTCAAAGAGTCTTTTCTTCTATACACAAGTCTGCTTTTGAGATCTTATCGTAGAGGTCTCATACAGTATTTGTCCTTTTGTCGCTGACTACTTTCACTCAACATAATGTCTTCCAGTTGAAACCAGGTTAGGAGATGTTTCCTGGAATCATCGTTATTCTTTATCATTGCATAGTGCTCCACTGAGTATATGTGCCATAGTTTACCTATCCATTCTTCTGTTATTGGGCATCTGGTTGATTCCATCTTTTTGCTATCGTGGACTGTGCTGCGATAAACATTCTGGTGCATGTGTCCATTGATGTGAAAGGCCTTGATTCTGTAACATATATTCCAAGTAGTGGAATTACTGGGTCAAATGGTATATCGATATCCATTTTTTTAAGGAAGCGCCAGATTGTTTTCCAAAGAGGCTGGACCATTTTTTAACCCCACCAACAGTGTAGGAGGGTTCCACTTTCTCCACAGCCTCTCCAGCATTTGTTGTTTTGTGTTTTTTGGATCGTGGCCAATCTTGTTGGGTTAAGAATCTCATCATTTCTGAGTTACAGTTTTTAAAAAAGCAAAAACGACACACAGTCATGCACAGAGATTTAATGATGCCATGTGAGGATTATCTACAAGTCAAGGAATAACAAGGAACCAAGAAATGCCAAGGGCTACCAACAAGAAATCAATTTACTTGGCAAGAGTCTGATTCAGATTTTTACTCTCCAGAACTGTGAGAAAGTAAATTTCTGTTCTTTAATGTGACCCACTTGCGGTATTTGTGTTACAGTAGCATGAAATAATTAAGTAACCCAAACCCAAACGTATTGTTGTCAAATTGATTCTGACTCATAGTGACCCTATAGGACAGCGTGGAACTGCCCCAGAGTGTTTCCAAGGAGCAGATGGTGGATTAAAACTGCCAACCTCTTGGTCAGCAGCCATAGTAAAGCAACCACTTACACTATGTCCAATAAGACACCAAGTAAAGGAATTTCAACTTGTTTCAGTAGGAAAAAAAGGAGTTGGTGTAGGTTCTTGAATTAGAAAATGGCATGAGAAAAGCAATGTTTTAGGAAACTTAATGTGAGTAATATTACAGGTTCTAGATGTAAAAGATTTTGTTCAGTTTAAATTATGCAGTAAAAGAAAACCAGGGAAAGAGTGAAAGAAAGAAAAAGTTTATTTGCGTCCTGGGCGGTGTAACAGAGTTCCCTGGAGGGAGTCTGTAAAACCATGCTCTGGTCCAGGGGTTGGGGGTTTATAAAAGGGTGGTGGGGGACGTCGTTGAGGACAGCACTGAGGACAGTGCCCATGACAAGTAGCCAATGGGGTTGTGGACAACTAGAGTTAATTAACATAGGGTGGTGTTGTTTTCAGTGAAGTGAGGTGAGGAGAGGTCTAGTTGAGCCTATGGGGAAGAAGCAGTAGCTAGTCTTCATTTGAATGAAATTCCCAGAATAGCTGACAGATGAGATGTTTTGACTGAGGCAGTTTTGGGGATAGTTGGAGGAGAGGGGTTTGGGTTTCAGCCTAACAGGTAATCTAAAAAATTCACACCAAATAGTGTGTGTGGGAGGGAAACTTAGTCTTTTTTTACGTTTCATCTCTAGCGCCTATCTCAGTGTCTGGCTCTTACTAGATGCTTAATCCATATTTATGATTACCTGAATGATCAAAAGGAAAAGAGGTGGAGAGCTACCGTAATAATATAGGCATGAAGTAGTGAAGCCCTGGACTAGGAAAGGGCAGCAGAAATGGTGGGGAATGAGTATCTCTTATATATGCTTGAATAAGAGGAGTACTATGGTTTCCTATTCTAAAAGACCTTTTAAAATAGTCATTTCACATGAAATATAAAACAAATTTTTTAGTAATGCTATGAACAGTGGTTACGTTTATAGACTCCCTCCAACTAGTTAATTTATAATTAATCTAAATATGGTTTAATCTAAGTATAGAACTAACTTTTTATAGGAGTACTTCCAAAAAATAAATTTTAAGTTCCAAATTATAATTCCATCTATTGCCATCTAACAAATTATACAAAACTGGGCTGATTAAAACAATAATCACTTCATATACCTCATGATTTTATGGGTTAGGAATTTGGGCAGGCCTTAGCTAGGTGACTCTTCCGCTTCGAGGGTGTCAGTTGCAGGTGTGCTGATCTGAACAACCTAAGACAATGCCACTCATTTGTGTAGTGTCTGAGTGGAGGTGGCTGGAGGATTGGAATCAGCTGAGACAATTTACTGTAATGCTTGCTTAGTCTCCCAGCATAGGCTCAGGGTCTCAGCCTGGTTACTGGACTTTTTGTATGGCAGTGAAGAGCTTCCAAAATGGGCATTCCAAGACAGCAAGGTGAAAGTTGCAAGGCTTCTTCTAATCTAGTGTCAGATATCGTGTAGTGTGACACTTGTGCTACATTATACCAGTTACAAACGAATCATGAGGCCAACCCAGATGCAAGGAGAGAGACTATGTGAAAGCAACCCGGGTTCATCAGAACACCGTCTTTGGAGACTAACTTACATAGTGGAAATTTAGTATCAGGAATCTATATAGGAGAAAGCACCACGCAGATTTTCATAAGAAAGAGTTATTGTTATGGATTGAATTGTGTGTCCCCAGATATATGTGTTGTAAATCCTAACCTCTATGCCTGTGGTAACAGCGCTGGCAGTATAGTGGTTAAGAGCTCAGCTGCTAACCAAAAAGTCAGCAGTTGGACTCTATCAGCTGTTCCTTGGAAACTCTATGGGGGCAGTTCTACTCTGTCCTATGCGGACACTGTGAGTCAGAACTGACTTGACTGCAATGGGTTTGGTTTGGGTTTTATGCCTGTGGTGAGACCCTGGTGGCACAGTGGTTAAGTGCTCGGTTGCTAACCCAGAGATCCTTGGTTCAAACTCACAAGGAGAAAGATATGGCCCTGTAAAGATTTACAGCCTTGGAAACTCTATGGGCAGTTCTTACTCTGTCCTGAGGCAGAATGATTTGATGGCAATAGGTTATGCCTATGGCTAAAATCTGGAGTAATGTGTCTTTGTTATGGTAATGAGCCCCAGATTGGGTGGGGTAAATCTTATATCAATCTATCTTAAGATGTGAAAGAAGTTAGGCAATCCTGGGAAGCAGTAATGGAGGAACGAAGAAGCCAAGGCAGATGAAGACTGCCTAGAAGCTCAGAAGAGATAAGGACCTCACTAAAGAGCCAGCAGAGAGAGACAAGTTTTCCCTTGCTTTAAAGCTGGCATCCTGAGTTTGGACTTCTGACTTCCTAATCTCTGAGAAAATAAATTCTTTGTTATAGTCATCTACTTACGGTATTTCAGTTACAGCAGCACTAGATAACTAAGACAATCATGTTAATGAGTCTCAATAGATTGCTCAAGGAAAGCATTTCATTGCTAAAAATCAAGATGTAATTTTTTCTGCATTTGGACAAAAGACTGAGATTAAATAAGTTTTTAGTAATCTTTTCTTCTCTCAGCAAAACGTGTTTTAAACCCTTAATTGCTTATTCCTTACTATTGTGACAGGTCAATTTTGGGGAATATTTGTGGTTTTCACATGGCATGTTTCTCTTCCTTGGTTCTCCAATGACAGTCTTTGTGTTCCTTTTCCCAGAAAAAGCATGTGTTTTAGGTCTGAAAGCAGAAGGTTTTTGGAGACACTTCATTCTGTGGCTTTTGCTTTCATAAAGCCTGAATGTTTTATGCAGAGGGAGGAGGCAAGAGTTGAAAGGCAACAGAGTTAATAGGTACCACATCAGCAAAGGTTTCCATAGTTTCACTCTTTGGCCCTTTCCTTCACCTCCTTTCCCTCTCTGTACCCATAAATTCTCTTAGAGTGTTAGGGTCCGGATTTCAAGACATGATGCAGTATCTCCTTAAAAGTTAAACCTTATTAAAAAAAAAAAGTTAAATTTTATTAAAAATGTGCCCAATAGGAAAAAAAAGGGGCTGGTGCACCAGGGACACACTCCAAACTATGCAGAGCAGGAGGCAACCCCAGGCTTCCTTAGTGTACAGTATTTAAGTCGTAAAACTGCAGAGTAGGGATGGGGAGCTGGTTTTCACATTGACTGGTTGAGGCCATACAGAATTTCTACAAGTTACAAAATGTAGCTGTTGATGAATGTGTCAGCTATATTGGTGAATGTCTCAACCACATGGAATTTCCGTAAGTTGTAAAAATGGATGTTTCAATAGCTTGTGGTTAGGGTTGGCTCCAGGGGTTATTTGTAAGGCTGTCTCCAGGCTTTGTCTTTTGCAAGATAAAGGTGAAACCACTCTAGGGTATTTCCTGCAAAGTTATTTCCTGGAGCCTTCTACCCTGAATTTCCACTGCCCTTTTCCCAAGATGGAATCTGAGGTTCAAAATGGAGTTACTTATGTTTCATTTCAAAAAGGGCATCTGTTTGGAACTTCTAGCATTCCATGGATTAGAGTACGAAAATCGCTCCTCTAGGTTAATTATTCCTGAGATCTTCTGAGACGGGCAACAAACAGGAGTGATAGAGTGTAAGTCAAAGAATTTCAGGTACAGACTACCATGTTTGTCTTCTAGATGTACAGGGAGTAGAGAAAATGGAGTTACAGGTGACTGCAACTTTTCTAACCTGAGAATGTGGATATCCATCACCAAACTTGGAGATCTACATATTTAAGTATTTATAGAGAGTAGAAGATAATTCGTTTCATCTTTGGAATGCTAAGTGTCAGATTATGGTAGAGCATCCTAAACTAGGTGGCCTATAGGCAGCTGGAGAGACGGAAACATCACACAGGTAAAAAGTCACAGTTATAAACAAGAAAGCACAGCAACTGTTGAAGAAATGAGCTCACAGAGACAAGAGCACAGAGCTGAGGACAAAGCCTTCATGAGATCCTGCTGCACAAGTTGAAAACTGGTGGCCTACTTGCCACATCCAGCCCACAGATGTGTTTTACTTAGTTTATACCTTTTAAAATTAATTTAAAAATTAATAACCAATTTAACTTAATTTAAAATTTGAGAGTTTTCCTGCAATTTGGATTACAATTTATACTGCCAAGAAAGTAGTGCTCAGAGTGTATACTTAGCACCAAAGTTTCCTGCATGGAGAAGTTCCTAGATAAAGGGAAGATTGATTATAAGGACCTTGCTTTAGAACCAACAGAGAGAGAAAATCTTCTCCTAGAACTGAATCTGGACTTTTAGCCTACTGAACTGCGAGAGAATTAGTTTGTTTTGTTGTCGAAGCTACTCACTCGTGCTGTTTCTGTTATAGATGACCAAGACACCCAGACACATGGTATTTGTAAAGCATCATACCAAATCCCTTCTTTGAGTGACTACTGCTTACTTACTGAGTTTGTTTTCTAAAAGTCCAGGTTATCAGGAATTGAAATTATGTCAGAAAGAACATTCCACTCTTGTCCAGAGGATCTAAGATGTAAAGAAATAGCTTTGATTTCTGAAGACATTATTCTACACCTAAACGTTGTAGTTTCCAAGGAAACAGAATCCTGGGCCCGTTTTGTACCCCAGGACTGATGTTGAGCCCTCAGCTCACATCCTTATTTTGTGTGTTGTTGTTGTTAGGTGCCGTTCAGCCAGTCTGTTCCAACTCACGGTGACCCTACGCACAACAGAAGGAAACACAGTCTGGTCCTACACTATGCCCACAATCACTTTCACACAATCATTATGCAGCCATTGTGTCAATCCATGTTGCTGAGGGTGTTCCTCTTTTCAGTTCACCCCTTTACTTTGATTAGAGCCTGTTAAAACACTGCTTCATTTAAATTTTGCCTAAACTCCACACTTGCCCCAAAATCCTGTTTGGTGAGACACACCATGGTTCTTATAAGAGTGAGCTAGAGAGCAACAAACCTGAAGCTGTTGGGTCACGAGTTAGTTACTGGTGGTATTAGGATGGTTGGGAGCACTAGAGTCCTTCATTTTAGAAACAAAAATTGAGGATCAGAGAAAAGGTTCCAAATTGTCATTATAGTTCTCCTTCCACAGCACCTAAGAGCCACTTAAACGAAAAGAGCCTTCGTAGTACCTAAAAATGGAAGGTGAGATCACCTGTGGGGTGGTTTTCCTTAGACATGTAATCCGCAAATTTATCTAAACCTTTTAAGAACATTTTTAACACTTTCAGCCTACCTTATGTAAGTCATCCCTCTGATGTTGGGATTGATGAGTTCCATCAATTTTTTTTATCTGCTAAGGTGGAACCTCCAGTTCACAGAGGGCCTTATCATGTGTTGCTGCAACATTCCACATTTCTTCAGCAATCTTCTACATTCCCTGGGGAAAATTTCCCTTCTCTTTCATACTTCTGTCTGAAAGCAGTAATTGCTTAAAACAGAAAGTCCAAGTCCCACTCTTTCTGTCCCTGACAAATTTATCTAAGAAGGTTGGCTAGGAATCAAGACTTTCCCCAGACCAGACCATGTTTTCAGGGGACACAGAGATCAGTTGGCATAACTACTCTTTTGCTAAGACAGTCTTCAGCACCCCATATTGGTGAGTGGTGTCTGGGGTCTTGAAAGCTAGCAAGCTGCTATCTGAGCAATACCAGTTGGTCCCAATCCACCTGGAACAGATGACCACTGAGAACATCAAAGACACAAGGAAAAATGAGCCCAGGGGACAAATGGACCCACATAAATGGGAGACTGCATCAGCATGAGATCAGAAGAACCAGATGGTGCCTGGCCACCACCAAAGGCAAACATGATGGGGGATACAACGTAGAGTCCCTGAGGTAGCAGAAGAAAAAGAGGTGTGCAGTTCCAAAACTCTACTGAAAGACCACAACTGATGGTCCAACAGACTGGAGGATCCCCTGGGAGCATGGCCCCTAGACTTGCTGCTGGCCCTGACCTGAAACCAGCACTGAGTACAAGTCTTCAGACAAGGATGGACTGGACACAGTATGGGCAGGTGTTTTGTGTAGCCAATGGTTTTACACATTTATAGAAGGCTATCCTGTTGGTTTCTTTCTAGAGGAGAGAGAAGGTGGTGATGAGGGGACAGCTGTTGTTAAGAGGATATTAGAAGTAAACAGTGAAGAGGAGGAGTGTGCTGTCACAGGGTGAGGAGAGCAGATGGAGCTGCAAAAAGGCTGGCATACAAAATTGATTTGGCGCGTATATTTTCACTTACTCATATTAAAAAAAAAGGACACAGTGGTTTTGGGGTTCCTCTGAGAGCATGGCCCCCTGCCCTGATGCTGCCCTTTCCCATAAATTATAACAAAGGTCCACTCTTTGGACAGGAATGGACTGGACTTGGCAAAGGTCCACTCTTTGGACAGGAATGGACTGGACTTGGCAAGGCAGAGTGACCATATATTGGAAGCACTTTATGGTTCTATACATCTATAGGATATCATCTTGCTGAACTCTGGCTGGAGGAAGGCGAGTGGACGGAGAGGAGGGGAAAGGAGACTGTTGGGAGGATGGGACATGTACGGGAGCAGAGAGGACTAGTGTGCTGTCACCGGACAGGGAGAGCAGTGGAAGCTGCATTTAGGGGGTATGTAAATTTATATGTGAATGTACATTTACACTCGGTCATGTTAAATAAAAATTTAAAAAAAAAAGGACAGCAAACACCTCCTTGTCGAAATATATAGTGTTTTCTTTAAATAACAACAGTAAGTAGTCATAACAGGTCCCCTCCCCCACAAAGGAAAGAAAGCTAGGGGCGTCTGCCTAGGTTCTGGGTAATGGTGCAGCGGGACGTACGCTGGAACTGGTTTCTCAAAAAGAACGTTTTCAAGACAGCACCCAATGAAACTTGAACTTGCCACCCGCCAGCGAAGAGTGGTCGTGGGCGGTGGCTTCACTGAAGCAGCTGCCGGCGCGGGCGGGGAATTGGGCCCAATGCACATGCGCCGTCCTTCGCTAGCACCGCCCATCCCCGGCTCTCCACGGCCCCAGCGCCGCGGTTGCACCCGAAGAGTGGTCGGGCGGTAGCCCGGGAGCGGGGAAGGGAGCAGGCGGACGGCCACACCGTCCGCCCGGTTTGGTCTTTCCAGAGGGCGACTTTCTCGGCCTCGAGAATCCTCTCAGTCTCGCAGCCGGCCCTGGCCGGCAAGGAGAAAGTTAAGGAGCGCCGGGACGCTTTGCCGGCACCGCCGCCGCCATGGCCGCCATGATGGAGCGGAAGTGAGCCTCAGGGTGACTGCTGCCGGCGCCGGCGCTTCCAGTGTGAGCTTCCCGGCTGCCTTGCCGGGGGTAGCGCTGCACGGCGGACTGCGAACTCCCGGCGCTTTTAGGAACCCTGCTCGCTGGGGCGCCCAGGCGGAGCCTCAGCTCGTGCCCGCTTCCTTCCAGAGCAGCAGGGAGTGGCTCCCGGCCTCTGGCCCCAGCCGCGAGAAAGATGGCGGACCCGGCCGAGTGCAACATCAAAGTGATGTGTCGCTTCAGACCTCTCAATGAGTCTGAAGTGAACCGCGGCGATAAGTACATCGCCAAGTTTCAGGGAGAAGACACGGTTATGATCGCGGTGAGTGACTCCTCCGCCTTTACCCCCATCCCGCTCCGTTGGGCCTGACTGGGCCACGGAGTTCAGGGAAGTGGCAGAGTGGAGAGGGCGCAGTGGTGTCCCCAGCCTTCCCGGGCGGGGTTTGCCTGTTGTCACAACCCGGACGGGGGAGACTGCGCAGCTCCTTGGCTTTTCCTGCATCGCCGCAACGCCGGTTCTAAGGCGTCTGGGGACGGGAGACGCCTAGTTGGCCTGGAACGCTTCCCCCACCTGGAGCGATGTACGAATCGTTCGGAGAGCGAATTTAGTGCAAATTAGTGTGTGCATTGACTCTTGCTCAATCTGTTGCCGGTTTGGACAACTCCCAGTTATGCATAAAATGTGTAAGATTAATTTAGAAGCTCGCTGTGAGGCTGGTGCAGCGGTACTTTAAATAGTAAAGCTATCTGGTCTTTTGAAAACTTAGAACTCCGTATTGAACCGTAGTTGTTCTCCCTCTGGAGACGAAAAACTGCCAGAGGAGCTCCAGATGCTCAACCACCCACCTTTTGAATGATGACTTCATGTTGATAATTGCAAGTGACGACCGAGAACCGTAAAAAGAACTGAGTTTTGAAATCAAAATGATGGATTTTGCTTAACATTTCAGCTGAACTATCAGATTTAGATCGAGTTATAATAAATACCCAGGAAGATCCAAAATCTCACCCTTAATGGATTTTTAAGGGGTAATAGTGTAGGACAGTGCTGTGTGTGTATTATTAAGAAACTATAATAGCAAACTTTCGAAGAAAAGTTGTCGAGTGAGGTAAATTTCTCATTTTATTGCTAGGTTTGTCCATACACGATTAAGATCTACCTTGAAGAAAAATTATTTTGATGATCCCAAAGGTAGTGAGATATTGTTCTATTTTAGGATAAAGCATGGCAATTGAAGTTGGCTGGTCATTGTCCAGGTGTGCTGATGGTACACTGGTTAAGTGCTAGGCTTCGACCTGAGAGGTCGCTGGTTCGACCCCTCCATCCGCTCGGCGGAAGAAAGATGTGGCGGCCTGCTTCCCTAAAGATTCACAGCTTAGAAAACCATGTGAGGGCGGTTCGACCCAGTCTTCTAGTTGCCATGGCAGTGGGTTTGGTGTCAGTTTGGGTCATTGTCGAAAAGACTAGAATGTGAGACTGACTTGCTGATGTCTTCATCTTTATGCCTTTGGTGTTGAAAAGTCTGAAGAGGGCATTCCCAGTTGAAAATTAAAAATGGCAAGCAACGTTGCATACAGAACAATGAGCTCTGGCTCAAAATTAAATTTACTTTTCGACGGCACTTGGCTGGTTTTCTTGGTAGTGCCATGGGGCACAACTTTTTTCTGTATTTTGCATTGAATTTCAGTACAGATGTTCGCTATGTTAATTTGCCGTATTGTTTTGGCAGGTTAATTTAGAAGTAGGGCAAGGAGGTCATAGGAGATGGGACACTGATGATGGAAAGCGTAGACATGTAACACAGGGCCAGAGTCCTTTAGGGCTTTGTGTAAAAGGTTCCAAATGAATGTCATCTCTAGAAATTTAATGCCATGGGTCCACATTGCTCCCTTGGTAGGCTTTTGGCAAACAAGACATTCGTTAGGACGCTAGCAACTGCCAACTACTATTCTGTGTATCAGGCTGGTTCTTTGTTAACAGGTCCACGAGAAAAGCTCTTGCTATCATGACATCATTGGCAGGTCAAGTAATCATCCTTTTCCTTTAGGATGGTATGGTTTATATGTTAGCTGGCAGACATGAGGCTACTTGTTTCAGAGTTTTTGTGATTACTCAGTTTCAACAAGGGTTGGCGCATCCAAGTTATTTCCCTTCACAGTAGCATTAGTGTCTTATTTCTTCAGATTTTTTATGTGTGTATGCAATATCTAAGTATCACTAAGATTCTTTTAAAATGCTAGCATTTCACGTTCATAATATGTGTTAAGATTCGAAGGCAGCCTTCTGATGTGGCCCTAATATGAGGAGAGAGCTAAAAGAAAACAGGTAATTGCCACAGGAAGCATACATTTATTCAGGTTTCCTTTTGAAAAAGTTATTATAATAATGTTTTCTGTTTGAAGTTTCTTAATAATGTAAATAGATTAAAATGACAGTACTAGAAATGCTGGATAGGAGTTGTGAATCAGTAATTTTGGGTAGATTGCTAAACGTTTTAGTCTGCTGTAAATGTATATATGTAAACAACAATATGTTACAGCTCAGTATCAAGCCTTAAAAAATATAAGGCAGCTTATTCAGTTCATTATTTTCAGGAACATTATTATTAACATTATTATTATTAACATTATTATTCAGTACATTATTTACTCCAAGATCTCATACTTTTGTACAGTTTGTAAATGAGTTATCTTGCTTTCTAAAATGAGATTGGGAATTTATAAGGGCAGCTTGGGGAAATGGAATTAGAAAATCACTAGGTAAAATCATCTCTTGGGAGTAATGGCTCCTTATTGTGATTTAAAAAAAAAAGTTTAGAAGAGAGTTGCTACAATGCAGCTTTTGAAACTAAATTGTTCTGAAAGAATCCTGGTTTTCCTCTCAGTTCTGTTTCCAATACTATGTCATTAAAAATATTCCCTGTTACTCATATAATCATTGATTTTAATGTAACTCCATGATGAGCACATCTTGTGGTTTTTATAGTGTCTATCTTTGTATTCTGCAGCATTTTATACTGATTTATTTGTGACTAAGTGCTTAGTGAAGAGCTGTAAATATCACTTATTAATGAAATAAATTATTTTATAAAATCCTTTAATTGATACAAATAGAATTTTTCTTTGAAAGAAACTTTGGCATTTGATCAGTTTTAGGAAAATAGTATAGGTAAGAAATGACTTTTTTTTTTTAAGTAGAAGTTTTTTAAATAGAAGAACTTTTCCACAAAAGGAAAGGGTAAGGGAAACCCCTTGTGTTGTTTCAGTAAGCCTGGCAAAAACACCAGGGGAGAAAATCAGAAAAAATTACTGTCTCAATCTGTTTATGCATCAAAAAGGTAGGATATGCTCTTTTGCATCATTGAGTATTGGTGGTAATCAGCATTCATTATGTGGTATACTGTAAAGGTCACAGAATCAAAAACAGACTGTTGTAGTTCATTGAAATTAGAGAATTTAATTAGATCATCTTGCCTGATTACTTGCCTAAAGCAAAACACTGTTCTCCTTTTCAAGTGAGTGATGGTTTAGTGTTTGAATCTGCTATTATGTTAGAGGTAAGATAGAAAGAAGAGAGGGTGCCTCTGTCACATACCTTTAAAAATACTGGAATGTTAGCTTACACTCATTGCTTAAGGAAAATCTAATACTGTATAATTTCATGTAATCTGAAAAGGTCACTGTGCAGAATTCCAAGCAAGGCGTATCCCTGCCAGAAGGGTATCTTTCATAACCAAATTTGGTGTTCAGCGTGTCTGTGCAGACTAAAACAAGAAATACTTCATTTAAGAATCTAAGGTGTCATTGCAGTTCAGATAATAAAATTATTCATGCTTGGTTTTCTCTTCTGATGTCTAAATCAGACATGAATCCATCTTGTGACTTGAAGTTTGTAAAAGTGGAATCAGAAACTTTTGAGTATCTTCAAAAATACATAAAGATTGTATAATGTACATTTCGGAGCTGAGAATCAGATTTTTTTCTTTTAAGTATTTTACTGTGTTTTTAGAGTTGCCATTTAGCATTTATTATACAGATCGTTCAGACATTGGATTTGTTTTTCACCATACTAACATTCTAATCAGTAATTCCATTCTGAATGTTTTACTTCCAGTAATCTGGTTTCCTGTCTTCTTTCTGTTTCTTCTTGGCTGTAGGTTATTTGTTGACCATTTGGTCTCATATAGATGATTTAACAAAAAAATTATTTACTTTGTTGTTGAGACTATACATAAGAAAACATACACCAATTCAATTTCTGCATGTACCATTTAGTGACATTGATGACATTCTTTGAGTTGAGCAACTGTTCTAACCTAGTTTTTTGGAGTTATTCTTACAATATTTAGAGTTGGCTCTTGTCATGATCCCTTGCAGATAGTTCTTAAAATAGCATAGTAGTTTTTTGGTTAAACTATTGGTTTAAGAAGGCTTCAGGGGATATTTTTGATTTATGGTGTAAAGATTATTGCAGGACAAAAGTTTTAGGGGTTCATCCAAACTTAAGAGTTTCTGGAAGTCTGCAGTCCATGAGAATTAGATATTCTGTTCTGCAGTTTTCTTCTTTTGATCAGAATTCTATGAAATCCTTCATCACAATGTCCAGTAATGGTAGTTGGACCCTATCCAGTTCTTGTGGTCTCATGGCAAAGGAGGCACGTGTTCGTGGAGACAGTTAAACACACCACATAGTACACTCACTGTCGTCAAGGTGATTCTGACTTGTAGCAGCCCTGTAGGACAGAGTAGAGTTGCCCCATAGAGTTTCCAAGGAGTGCCAGGTGGATTCTAACCACTGAGCTTTTGGCTAGCAGCCGTAGCTCTTAACCACTATACCAGCAAGGTTTCCAGTTAAGAACTACGTTTTAAAATAGAAATGTCTAGATACTTAGTTTTTTTTTGTTGTTTAATTTATTTGAAAGATGATCAGTTAGGAGAGTGTACCTTCATTATAAAAGCAAAGTAATAACAATTTTTATACTTTGTATACCTGGTATTTAGAAATCCTGGTGGCATAGTGGGTTAACTGCTGCCACTGCTACCCAGAAGGTTGGCAGTTCGAATCTATCAGGTGCTCCTTTAATACTCTAGGGGTCAGTTCTACTCTGGCCCCCTAGGGTCGCCATGAGTCGAATCCGACTCGACAGCACTGGGCTGGACATCTTGTATTTCATCTTAGGAAGCCAAGACAGACAGTGACGTTATGCCTAGATCCGTCAAAACACTTGCCTTACTTAATAAAATTATAATATAGTTTTGAGATTAAATCAAGACTGTTCTGTCATCTTAATGCTAAGCATGTAAATCAATGTTTTATTTAACAGTGATATAAACTTATTTAAAAAAATCACTTGGTCCCAACCCCTTAATTGGTTTTATGTTTGACTATTACCTTTCATCCTTTGCCTAGAAATACTGTCATTTTAGAAAGGCAGTTTGCGTGTTGTTAGTGATGCTAAACAGTAATTTTGATGTAGGCTTTATTATAGCCAATTATTTTTGACAGATCTTCGAAGATGGTTTGGAGGCACTTGTATTTTTATTGATGTAACAATTGAAATATTACTTGAAACTCAATGTTATTACCTGTTTCTGTGTTTAAATATTTATTTTAATACATTTTTGTTTGACTTAAGAGGATGCAGTTGTTTTCATATTTTTACGTATTCTCTAGTGATTAACTGGTTTCTTTCAAGCAAAGTAGAATTCATTCTTAACTTTTGTTTTCACTTCATCGTTTACGTACTTGTTAGTAAGTATACATTTTGGCTAATGTCAGTGTCTTTTGCCTCTTTCCAGGTTGTGAATTCTTTAAGGCCACAGGGTGTCTCCGTTTCAACTAAGCTAGCATTACTTGATCATCTGTATTAGATCCTAGTATACACCTTCTTAGCTCAGTATATAAGATTGTACTCGGCCTTACTTCCTTTCTTTGAACATTACTGTCTATACTAATTAAATATCATTTCTAAATTTTTTTTTTTACTCCTAATACAATATCTCATATCTTTTAGGTGCTTAATAAGTGTTTCTCTTTGAATAGAAAAAAAGAAATATAACAGGATATTAACATGGGTTATCACTGACTTACGATTATTTTGTTTTCAGAATCAGTTGCCATGGATGTATTTTGTACAGTCAGTAAGATGATGGTCTTTATTTTAGCCATACCTGAAGAATTGAATGTTGTTTTCTCAGCATCTTAACAAAAGGGTACTTTTTTGTGTGTCTAGGTAGCTAAAGGATAATCAGACATTGATAGCTATTCTTAATTAAGTGATGCCCAAATGAGGTTATCTTAGTGTGTTTGTCAGGAGTGCTTTTAACTGTAGAGCGAAAAAGAAACTAGTAATGGCTTAGGTAAACAAATAGGTGGTTTTTCTTACATAACAAAAAGTGTGAGATAGGCCTGTCCTGCTAAGATGTCATGGACCCTAACTCTGTAGTCCTTGGTTATTGACTTTTCTCCATCGGATTTCTCATGTTTGCAAGATGGATGCTGTATGTCCATACATTTATTCTAGGAAGGAGATAGGTAACTTTGGCTGAAATGATCCATTTTATCAGGAAAACAAAACACTTTACCAGAGACCTCCCAGCAGACCCAGAACTGTGTCATGTGGCCACTGAAAAACCAGTTGCTGTCTGGTCATCAATGCCAACACATACTATAGTACACATTAGAAATGCCCCATAGAGTTTCCAAGGGGTGGCAGATGGATTTGAACTGCTTACCTTTTGGTTAGCATGTGTGCCCTTAACCACTGTGCCTATGCAAGTAGGTGTTTGGCTTTCCAGTCTAACTAATGGTAGGTTGCAAGGTGAAACTGGCTTTCCATGCCCTTTAGGAAGTGTCTGCTTCACTGTTACTGTTATTGTAAGCTTTAGGGTATAGGATTGTATGGTATAGAAACCCTGGTGGCATAATCGTCAAGTGCTACTCTGCTAACCTAAAGGTCAGCAGTTCGAATACACCAGGTGGTCCTTGGAAACTCTATGGAGCAGTTCTCTTGTTTATAGAACAGACAGTTCTCCTCTGTTTATAGTCATTATGGGCCAGAATAGACTCAGTGGCAATAGGTTTGGGTTTTTATTGCATGGTGTGGTTTGTAAAAAGGAAGGTCTTTTTCAGCTAATGAAGTATTTTGTAATGTTGAATTTTTTTTTAAGGTCATGATTGTTGCCTTTTTTTTTTTTAGGACCTAGTGCCTTTTCCTTTAGAAGAGACTAGAGAGCAAGTAGCAGCTTGTTTGGAGTTATCCAGAAACTCCTTGCTGCTGCGTACTGTTGTTGTTCTTAAATAACTGGGCGTTTTTTGAACAAAATCATATGATGTAGGAAATAAAGGCACTTAGCCAACTCAGCTGGACTCTCGAGACTGCTTCACAGCTTTACCTCATTTTTCTTATCAGGCTCTGTCATTGTTTGAAATGTCTATTTTCATATTTTCTTCAAAACTGAAACACTTTGTAATTTTGGGGATGGGGCAAGTCACTATTATTACTGCTTTTTATCCTTTTTTTTAATTGAAGATTTACAGAACAAACTAGCTTCTTGTTAAATAGTACATACACTTTGCTTTATGGCTTTGGTTAAACAACCCCATGACATATCAACATTCTCCTTTCTTGACCTTGAGTTTTCTGTTATGAACTTCCCTGTATCCTCTTGCCTTCTAGCCCTTGCTCCCTGGGCAGGTGTGCCCCTTTAATCTTGTTTTGTTTTATGGGCTTGTCTGATCTTTGCTTGAAGGGTGAACCTCAGGAATGATTTCATTACTGGGCTCAAGGGTATTGGGGGCCATATTCAACAGGGTTTCTTTAGTCTCTGTCAAGCAGTAAATCTGGGTTTGTTTTTTTTTTTGTAAGTTGAAGTTTTCTTGTACATTTTTCTCCAGCTCTGTCCGGGACCCTCTGTTGTGATCTCTGTCGGAGCAGTTACTGGTGGTACCTGGGCACCATCTAGTTATTCTGGAGTTAGTCTGGTGGAGGGCATGATGCTTGTGGTTTGTTAGGCCTTTGGAATAGTCTTTCCCTCATGTCTTTAGTTTTCTTCATTCTTCCTTCCTCCCAAAGGGATAAGACCAGTGGAGTATCTTATATGGCCTCTCATAAGCTTTTAAGACCCCAGACACTGCTTACAAAGTCATGTAGAACATTTGTTCTTATAAACTATGTTGTGCTAGTTAAGCTAGATGTTTCCTAAGACCAGGGTCCCCACAACCCTCAGACCAGTAATTTGGTCACCCACAGAGTCGGGCTGTGTCTTTAGAATCTCCATGACCTTGCCTTGGACAGCTTTTCCTGGCTTCCCCAGTATTATGTACTGTGTTACACTTCACTAAAGTTACCACTTATCTGTTATCTATTTAGTGTGTTTTCCGTCTACACCTCCCACCGTCCTTATAACCATCAAAGATTGTGTATAAACCTTTTCATGAGTTTTTATAATAGTGAATTCATAGAATATTTGCCCATTTGTGATAGACTTATTTCACTCGACTCAGTGCCCGCAAGCCAGATTCATCCATGTTGTGGGATACTTTGCAGATTGTTATGTTGCACAGTATTTCTGTAACCGTTTTATGTGGTAGATAACCTTTCCTTGCCCTGCACAGAGAAAATTGAAGCCGTAATAATGGAGTTTCTACTCTAGTTCCCTGGGAGTCCCTGGGTGGTAGCAAGAAGTTTGCCAGTTTTAACATACCCATCCAGGGGGGCTTGGGAGGATAGCCCTGGGGATCTTATTCCAAAAAGTGAAAGACTTACAGCCTTGAAAACCCTGTGCACCAGACCAAACCAGATCTACTGCCATCAGGTCAGTCTCTACTCACAGCAACCCTATGGACAGAGTAGAACTGCGCCATAGAGGTTCAGAGAATCACCTGGCGGCCTGGAACTGCTGACCTTTTGGTAGCAGCCCTGGTACTTAACCACTAGGCCACCAGAGTTTCCTTGAAAATCCTATGGAGCTGTTTTATTCTGTACACATCGGATTGCCATGAGATGGATTAGACTCCATGACCACTAATAATTCCAAGTCAAGAAATCTACCTGCTTTTGCATCATTCTGTTCCTGTTTGAATGGAGCTGTATTCTTTCGAATAACATCCTGGTGGACTTGAACTTCCTGCCCTTTGGGTAGCAACTCTTTACACCACCTGGTGACTCCATAGGCGAACCAGGCGCTACTACTACTTCAGTCATTTAACTTAAAGCATACCATCCCCAGCAGTTTGTTTCTACCCGACTCGGGTTCTCTGATTATATGATCTTATAACACTTTGTTGCATGAGTAAGCTTTCTAGTCACTTGTCACTCTGCCCTGCTATTGCCTAAGCGCCAATAAAGCAGAGAGAAATCTGAGTTGTTCATCACTCTTAGATATACGTAACAAGCATTCAGTAAATATTTGTTAAATGAATGATTGAAAAGCTGCTGCGGTAAATTGTCAAACTGAATGGAATAGTTAAAGGAAACTTGGTCTGGGAGATCTAGTTTTGAATAGTGTTGGTAGTGGTGTGTATACCTTTCAGGTTCCAGTTTCCTTATTTATAAAAACGTGTTGAAAATACAATCTCAACACCTGCAGAGTAGATGCACATTAAATAAAAATTGAGTCAGCAGTATCTGAGTGTGTCACATAGTGCTGGAGCCCTGGTTATGCAATAGTGAAGAATCAGCTGCTAACCAGAAGAACAGTAGTTCAAGTCTACCAGCTGCTGTTTGAAGAGCCCTGTGGGGGCAGTTCTCCTGTCTCCTACAGGGTTACAGAGAGTTAGAATTAACTAAACAGCAGCAGGTTTGGTTTTTTAACATAGTGTTAATTGCTATGCTAATCTGTGGAAATACACCAATAGAGAAACAGCTGTTCTTGTTTTCATCAAATTTATATTAGAGTCAATTTGCTTTGGTGACATTTACATTCCCTTTTAAGAGCCCTGGTGGCACAGTGTTTAAAGCACTCGGCTGCTAACCTCAAGGCCCATGGTTTGAGTCTACCAGATGTTCCACAGGAGAAAGATAGCATTATCGACTCAGCGGCAGTGGGTTAAGACTTCTTCCACTCTGAGATTCAGTGATGTGACATAAAGCACCATAGACATCCTGTTGAAGTTGAAATACATGGTGGCATCTTTAAAAGAACTTAGAAATGTCCTTTCACCTTTAATTTGTGAAGTTAAAACACTTTTCTTTTGTTTTTCAGTCCAAGCCTTATGCCTTTGATCGGGTATTCCAGTCAAGTACATCTCAAGAGCAAGTGTATAATGACTGTGCAAAGAAAATTGTTAAAGGTAACTACATTTAACCTACTGAGTTGTTCTGGCAGTAAGTAAAATTTTGTTTATAATTGTGTAGTGAGAAGGGTATTATAATTAGAAGGATTACAGTATTGCACACTTGTTCTTACAAAATACCTTTCTGTTAGATGTTCCCAGGAAATTTTCTGAGTTAGTCATATACAAATAAAACAACATGAGAATGAAAACAAAATAGCTAGGCTAGTTTATATGACATTTTAAAAAGAAGTGAAAATTGACAGGCTTTACCATTCTTCTGTTTCGTTGTTATTTCTTCCCCAAAGACTTATTTTGTAGTTAGCAGAGAAACTCTTGAAGAATTTAACAGGGATTACCAAAAAAAGGTAAAGTGTATGCATTCTGTTTAGTACTGTTAGCCTACACTGAGGCATTTTTCAGTTTTATGTTTTCAAAAACCATAGCACCTTAGAGTGTGAGGGTATAAGTGATTATCTGGGCTTCCAGTTTCTACAGAAACCCCTTTTATCCAAAGACTTCTTGTAGAGTTAAGTAGCCATTACCTTTGTTTATGATATCATTTATCCTGTTTTTTTAAAAGCCGTATTTGTGAAAAAGTACTTCTGAGATGGAGACAAAATCTTGTCTTCTTAGACAAGAGCTGTGCCTGGGGAAAGGAGTTGGAATTCAGTATGAAAGTGGAGCCTTTGGAATTAGTATGATTACAAAGAGTTCAGCATAATGGGAGAGAAATAGTGTTTGTGGATCAAGTAGGTATACAGATGTGATACAGGGAAAATATAAATATAAAATATAAATGTTCGGAATTAACACAGGAAGCAGAGGCATCACAGAGAGTGAATATAGAGACAGGAAGTTTAAGGAAAGGGTGGAGGATTAGTTGATTACAGATTTCAGTGGGGTCAAAGATTTGTTGGAATCCAGGTAACAGAAGAAGTAATAGGAGGTAGATTCTTGAAACTGAGATACAGAGTCAGTGTAGTTAGTAATGGAAAGGTTCTAGGGTTATGCATCTGGGAGTTGGAAGTGAAGGACATGATGATGAAGAAAATGAGGTGAGGGATTGAGAGGCCAGGGCATTTTAGTGGAATCATCTACTTCGTGGACGTTGAAATCATCAAAAGTTATAAGGGGAATGATACTGGCAAGAGTCTTCCTGAGTGTTTAGGAATTATTAACTTGTGATTTCCTAAGTGTTGTTGTAGGTTGCAACTTCAGATTATGTCCTTTGATTGTGAAATACTTTTGTCGTTATTACAGCCTGACAATACATTAGCTTTTGAAAATATATAATTTTACTGTGGTAAAATATATGTTACAGAAAACTTTGTTTTGAACACTTTTAAGTGTACATTTAGTGGCATTAATTACGTTCACCATGTTATGCAACCATCTCCACTACTTCTAAAAGCTTCTCATCACCCCAGCTGAACTCAGCACTTACTGAGTGGCAGCTTTCTGTATCTCCTTCGCATCAGCCTGTGGTAACCACTCATCAACTTTTGTCTTTGTGCATTTAATCATTTAGATGTTTTCTTTGCGGCTACCCGAGGGGATTGCATTTAACATCGTAAATTTATAGCTAGTTAAAGTTGATACCAACTTATGCAGGTAACATACAGAACTCTGTTACTGTAGCACTCCCACCACTTCATGTCACTGTTGTCACAAATTACAACTTTATGTAGTGTTCTAACAACATAAATTTTTATGCATTTGTCTTCTAAATCATGTAGGACATAACAAGTAGAGTTACAAACCAAAAATGCAATAAAAATGGCCTTTATGTTTACCCATGAAGTAACCTTTTCCAGAGATGTGTTTCTTTATGCGGATTCCAGTTATTGTCTAGTGTCCCTTCATTTCAATGAGAAGGACTCCCTTTAGCGTTTCTTGAACTCCTTCAGCTTTTGTTTATCTGGAAATCTTGTCATTTCACTCTCAACTTCTGAAGGATAGTTTTGCCAGGTACACAATTTTTGGTTGCCAGTCCTTCACCACTTTTAAATGTGTTGTCTCACTGCTTTCTAGTCACCATAGTTTCTGAGGGAGAATTGACAGTCACTGAGGATCCCTTGTATGTGATGATTTGCTTATGTCACTGCTTTCAAGATTATCTGTAGTTTTTTTTTTTTTTTATTTAACATGACTGAGTGAAAATGCACATTCGTGTATAAATTTACATGCCCACCTATATACAGCTTACACTGCTATCCCTGTCCGGTGACAGCACGCTATTCCTCTCTGCTCCATACATGCCTCATCCTCCCAACAGTCTCCTTTCCCCTCCTCTCTACCCAGTCTCCTTCCTCCAGCCAGAGGTCAGCAGGATGACCTATAGATGCATAGAACCAAAAAGCACATCCAATATAGGGTCACTCTGCATCACCAAGTCCAATCCATTCGTGTCCAGAGTGGATCTTCATTATGATTTATGGGCAAGGGCAGCATCAGGGCCAGGGGCCACGCTCCCAGGGGAACCCAGAAACTGCTGGACATTCAATTGAGGTTTTTTAGTGCAGATCTCATGATGCACCCCTTTTTATTCTTGTGTTGCCGGTGAGACTCCTCTCTGTGAGCTCCATCGTGGATATCACTGGTGGTGGCCGGGCACCATCCGGTTCTTCCAGTCCCAGGTCGATGTAGGCACCCACTCTTGTGGGTCTCTCTATCTTGTGGGTTGTCTTTACCCCATGTCATTCTGGTCCTCGGTGAGCATCCGTTCCTGCTGAGTTGGGACCATTTGCTGTGCCCTCGGATGGCAGCTTGGCAGCTTTTAAGACCCCGGATACCACTCACCAATGTGGGGTGCAGAGAGCCCTCTTAGCAAAACTCTAGTTGTGCCAATTGGCCTCAATTTCATCTAAGAGCATGGTCCCCCGCCCCCTACCCAGCTACTTTATCCTTGCGATATTGGGTTAAGATAGGAGGAGTATTCAAGTTAATGCTAAAGTCCACTTACATTGTTCTTGTTTCTAACGTGTGCTATCACCGATTTTACCCAACCAGATTTCTAGCAACTATCTACTCTAAACCCTCTCCTCCTCACCCTCCCTCCATCTCTTCCCTTGCAACTGTCAAAGAATCTTTTCTTCTATACACAGGTCTGTTTTTGAGATCTTATCATAGAGGTCTCATATGATATTTGTCCTTTTGTCGCTGACTACTTTCACTCAACATAATGTCTTTCAGTCGAAACCAGGTTAGGAGATGTTTCCTGGAATCATCATTATTCTTTATCATGGCATAATGCTCTATGGAGTATATATACCATAGTTCACTTATCCATTCTTTTGTTGTTGGGCGTCTGGGTTGATTCCATCTTTTTGCTATCGTGGACTGTGCTGTGATAAACATTCTTGTTCTTGAGCATGTGTCCATTGGTGTGAAAGGCCTTGATTCTGTAGAATATGTTCCAAGTAGTGGAATTACTGGCTCATATGGTATATCTATATCCATTTTTTTGAGGAAGTGCCAGATTGCTTTCCAAAGAGGCTGGACCATTTTGCAACCCCACCCACAGTGTGGGAAAGTTCCACGTTCTCCACAGCCTCTCCAGCATTTGTTGTTTTGTGTTTTTTGGATGATTGCCAACCTTGTTGGGGTGAGATGGTATCTCATTGTCATCTTTATTTGAATTTCTTTAATAACTAAAGATGGTGAACATGTCTGCATGTGTTTCGTGGCTGCCTGAATCTCCTCTTTAGAGAAATGTCTGTCCATCTCCTTTGCCCATTGCTTAATTAGATGATTTATCTTCTTCTTATTGATATTTTGTAGTATCTTATAGATTACAGAGATCAGGCATTGGTCTGACATAGAGTTGCCAAATATTTTTTCCCATTCTGTAGGTGACCTTTTAACTGTTGTGATAAAGTCTTTGGATGAGCAAAAGTGTTTGATTCTTAATAGTTCCTGTTTGTCTATTTTCTCTTCTGTTGATTGTGGTTTGTTTGACAGATTTTTGGAGTCTGTCCACATTGTATATTAAAACTTCCATTGTTGTTCCTAACTTTTCTTGGATGAGCTTTATCCTTTTACGTTTGATACTTAGGTCTTTTATCCAGTTGGAGTTGGTTTTTGTATAAAGTTTAAGATATGGATCTTGTTTCAATTTATTGCAGATTGATGTCCAATTTTGCCAGAACCATTTGGTGAAGATACTGTTTTTACCTCAGTTTAATGTCGTAGGGGCTTTGTCAAATATCAGCTGTTCATAGGCAGATGGTGTCATCTCTGGGGTCTCAGTTCTGTTCCATTGATCAATCTGTCTGTTCTTCTACCAGTACCAGGTAGTTTTGACCACTGTGGCAGTGTAGTATGTTCTAAGGTCAGGTAATGAGAGGCCTCCCAGTGTGGTGTTCTTCAGTAGTACCTTACTTATCTGGGGCTTCTTCCCTTTCCAAACAAATTTGGTGATTTGTGTCTCCATCTCATTAAAAAATGACGCTGGAGCTTGTATTAAATAAGTAGATTGCTTTGGGTAAAATAGACATTTTCACAATGTTAAGTCTTCCTATCCATGAGCAGGGTAGGTTTTTCCATTTATCTAAATCTCTCTTAGTTTCTTGTATTAAGGGCTTGTAGTTCTCTTTGTAAAAGTCTGTTATTTCTCTGGTTAGAGTAATTCCTAGGTGCTTTATGGCACTTGGCTTGGCTTATCTTCTTGGGGGCTATAGTAAATGGTATTGATTTTATGATTTCTTCATTAGCAATCTTGTTGTTGGTATAAAGGAATCCTACTGATTTACTTATGTTTATCGTGTATCCTGATACTTTGCTGAACTCTTCTGCCAGTTTCAGTAGTTTACTTATAGATTCTTTTGGATTCCCTGCGTATACAATCATATCATCTGCAAGCAGGGAGATTTTGACTACTTCTTTGCTGATGCAGATTCCCTTTATTTCTTGGTCTTGTCTAATTGCTCTGGCTAGAACTTCTAGTACAATGTTGAACAGGAGAGGTGAGAGTGAGCATCCTTGTCTAGTTCCTGTTCTCAAGGGAAAGTCTTTCAGTCTCTCCATTCAGGATGACGTAGGCAATTGGCTTTGTATAAATGGCCCTTATTACGGTGAGGAATTTTCTGTCTATACCTATTTTGCTAAGAGTTTTTAACGTGAATGGGTGTTACACTTTATCAAATGCCTTTTCTGCATCAGTGGACAAAATCAGGTGATTCTTGTCTTTTGTGTTATTTATGTGGTTAATCACATTAATTGTTTTTCTGATGTTGAACCAGTCTTGCATCCCTGGTATGAATCCCACTTGGTCATGATGGATTATTTTTTTGATATGTTGTATTCTTATGGCAAGAATTTTGTTGAAAATTTTTGCATGTAGATTCATGAGTGATACTGGTTTGTAGTTCTCCTTCTTTGTTGGGTCTTTCCCTGGCTTTGGTATCAGGGTTATGCTGGCTTCATAGAATGAGTTTGGGAGTACTCCATCCCTTTCTATTCTATGAAATAGTCTCAGTAGTGTTGGAAATAACTCTTCTCTAAAAGCTTGATAGAATTCTGCGGTGAAGCCATCTGGGCCCAGACTATTTTTGGCTGACAGTGTTTTGATGACATTTTCAACCTCTTCCTTTGTGATGGGTTTATTAAGTTGTTCTGCTTCACGTTGTGATAATTTGGGTAGATGGTATCAATCAAAGAATTCGTCCATTTCCTCTAGGTTTTCGAATTGGTTAGAGCACAGTCTGTCGTAGTATTCTGTTATGATATTTTTGGTTTCTGTTAGATCTTTTGTGACAATTCCCCTCTCATGTCTAACTTGGGTTATTTGTTTCTTTTCCTGCTTTTCTTTAGTAAGTTTAGCCAGTGGTTTGTCAGTTTTGTTGATCTTTTCAAAAAACCACCTTTTGATCTTTTCAATTTTTTCAGTTTTTCTGTTCTCTAATTCATTTAGCTCTACTCTAATCTTTATGATCTGATTTCTTCTGGTGCCTGTGGGGTTTCTCTGTTGTGTTCTCTCTCTGCTTGTTCAAGCTGTAGGGTTAGTTCCTTGATTTGGTTTCTTTCTTCCTTCCAGATGTGTGCATTTATGGAGATAAACAGAGCTCTGAGCACGGCTTTGGCTGTATCCCATAGGTTCTGGTAGGAAGTGTTTTCATTCTCATTGGAATCCATGAATTTCTTTATTTCATCCCTAATTTCTTCTGTAACCCATGTTTTTTTGAGCAAGATGTTGTTCAGTTTCCAAGAGTTCCACTTTCTATCTATGTTTTTTCTGCTGTTGATTTTGACTTATGGCTTTATGATCTGAGAAGATGCCTTGTGTTAATTCAGTGGTATGGATTTTGTTGAGAATTGATGTTATGTCCTAACACATGGTCAATTCTGGAGAATGTTCCATGTGCACTGGAGAAGGTGTAGTTGTCTGCTGATGGATGGAAAGTTCTGTATGTGTCAGTGAGGTTTAGTTGGTTAATTTTGGTAATGAGGTCTTCTGTATCTTTACCGAGCTTTTTTCTAGATGATTTGTCCAGTATTGAGAGTGGAGTCATCTAACTCTTTTTTGAGTGTAGTCAGTGTTTCTTCGATGTACTTAACGTGTTCTGATATTAGGTGCGTAAATATTTAATATAGTTAAGTCTTGCCTGTGTACTGAACCTTTCAGCAATAAGTAGTGTCCATCTTTGTCCACGATGGTTGATTTTACATTAAAATTGATTTTGTCTGAGATTAGAATTGCCACCCCTGCTCTTCTTTGTTCATTGTTAGCTTGGTATATATTCTTCCATCCTTTAGTTTTCAGTTTGTTCCTTTCTTTGGGTCTCAAGTGAGTTTCTTGTAGACAACATATGGATTGTTCATGTCTTTTGATCCAGGATGTCACTCAGTGTCTCTTTACTGGAGCATTCAATCCATTCACATTCAATGTAATTATTGATAGGTGTGTGTTCACTGCTGCCATTGTGATATGCGTATTTTTGTGTTGATGTTTTCTCTGTTCTTATTAGTCTGTTCAGGGACATTCTTTTTTGTGAGTTGATTTTTCACCTTCTTCAGAGCTGTTTTTGTAGTTGTTGAGACTCCTGTGTTACATTTCTTGAAATGGTATGATATATCTTGTTGTGCTTTACAGCTGCCTGTATGATCCCTCTTAATAAAGTATATATAAACCTAATTTTAATTACTACCAGTCTTGTCATCTTCCTCTTCGTCTGGAAGGACTGTAACAACTGTAGTACATCCCTCTTTGTAATGTGATGGTACCATAGTTTTCATGATGATCACTGGATTGTTTCTTTCAGTATTAAAGCTGTGATTCACTTTGGAGTCTTCCCTAAGTGAGTAGGGTTTTGAGTAGTGTATCATTCTAAAATATAAAGTTAGCGGTTTTGTTCTTCTAAGCCAAAGCCAAGAACTTCTTTCAGTATTTCTTGTCATTTGGGTTTGGTTTTTACAGTCTCTGAGTTTCTTTTTATCTGGGAATGTCTTAATTTCATTTTCGTATTTGAAAGATAGTTTTGCCGGATATACAGTTCTTGGTTGGAAGTTCTTCTCCTTCATGGCTTTGAATGTGTTGTGCCACTGTCTCCATGCCAGTGTGATTTCTGCTGAGAAATCTGAAGAGAGCCTACAGGGTTTCCCTCTGATGTTAGCTTTGCCTTGAGTCTTGCTGCTTTTAAGAGTTGCTGCTTATGTTTCATTTGGTTAAGCTTGATTGTAATCTGTCTTGGAGTCTTTCTTTTGAGATCTGTATTGGGTGGCGTATGATATGCATCTGAAATGTCTATATTCTCTTCCTTCTTATTTCTGGGAAGTTTTCTGTCGGCAGTTCAGCAACAATACTCTGTGTGTTCTCAGGTGTCACACCCTGTTCAGGGACTCCAATTAATCAAAGGTTGTTCTTCTTAGTAGAGTCCCACATGCTTCTTAATGCTGCTTCATTTTTGTGTCTTTTTTCTGATTTCTTTTCATGGATGCTGGCGTCAGTAACTCTGTCTTCCAAGTCAGAAATTCTTTTTTCCATTTGTTGCATTCTGTTTTCTTGGCTTTGAATGGAAGTTTCTATGTCTTTGATTTTGTTCTTGATCTGTTGGATTTCAGAGTACTGGTGTTCCATCAGATCGAACAGCTTGTTTAATTTTTCCTTTTGTTCTGCTGCATTTTGTATAAGGTCTAGAAGGGCTCTGTATATAATCATTTTGTATTCACTTCTGATGCTTTCATAAAAGTTAATTCATCTGGAAAACTCCTTGGTTATTTTGTTTGAGAGCCTTCTGAAGCCATGGGTGATTTCTTGTGTGCCACAAGTGTCTGTTGCATTTTGAGTCCCAAGTGAATAAATAGAGGCTAGAAGAGATAGTGTTAGGATGGACTACAGGTGTTTCTCCTGGCTGTGTTAAAATGTAAAGCAAAAGGTTTCTGAGCACTTCCCAAGTCAGTCAGATTTTCAGTTGTGGAGGTCCCTCTTCCCAACTGGCAAAGTAAGCACCTCTATATCCAACCCCAAATGATACAAACTAGTTCGGAAGACAGCAATGCTATTGCCCTGTTGGCCTCTGCTGACAGGGTCCAGCTTTAGGTGACACTGTGTAAAGTATTGCTTTTCTGGCAGAAAAGTCCTCTCCTGTGGGCAGTCTCTGGCTCCCAAGCTAAGAATTATGTGCAGATGCGGCCACCGTATCCAATATGGCGCCCTCCACACAGGCGGCAGATAGAGGGGCTATAGGTGCCAAGAGGTAGTGATTCCTCTCCTTCTCTTGCAGGGCCCCCACTGTTGGCAACACTGTTCAGATTACTGGTTTTCTGTTGGAGAAGCTCTGTCCTGTTTGCCGGTGCTGGCTTCCAGGCTAAGAATTAGGTCCCACTAAAATCTCTATATCCAACACTTCGTCCCGCACTGTGGCAGTGCAATTCTGTACAAAGCCCGCTGTGGCAGTGATAGAAAGATAGGCCCACAGTGACTAGATTAACAGAGTCCTAAGCCTGGCTCTCAAAATACGGGAATTTCACCTGCCTATCCCCTCAGCAGCGTGTCTGAATCTAGCTGCTAGGCAAGATCCAGCTGTGCCCGCCTGCCAAGACAGAGGAAAAAAAGTCAAAATGGTGCGTTTACCTTCAGTCCATGAGAGTCAGGGCTAGCCGGGAGCAGGAGTCAGTGAAAGAGAGAAGGTTTTTCGCTCAGTGGTGTGAAGTCCAAATTGACAGCCCTGTGTCGTGTTCTGGGGCTGATTAGGTGATCAGAAGCCTCTGTTTGATTATTAATTCAGGTTTTGGTTTCCAGAGAGATATAATGAGACATGTGCTTAGTCCACTGTCTTCACTCTGCCTCCTTATCTTTAGTGTTTAACAGGTGGATTGTAATGTGGGTCTCTTGGATTTATTGTAATTGGAATTCTTTCATTGAGCTTCGATGTGTAGATTCTTGTCTTCTGTTAAACTTGAAAAGTTTTGGCCAGTATTTCTTCAGATAGGCTCTCTGACACACACAGTCTTCCTTTTCATTTTCAGACTCCCATAAAACAAATGTCGGTTCAATGAATGTTGCCCCAGAAGGAGCCTTAGGAGTTCACGGGCTGGTGAGGAGGAAGGCAGTCAAAGTCAATTAACAGTTTTAATACCCAGTGATAAATATTGTGATTAAATGCAGATGCTGTATGAACATATAGAGTGGGACTCTTACTGAGATTTATTTGGCAGTCAGATTTTGGAGGCAAGAGTAAAGGCTGAGCCAGTCTTGAAGGACATACAGACATGAGGAGAAGAAGGGGTAGCGGGTGTCTTCTAGGCAGAGATGTGGCACACACGGGCTAAGGCATACCCGTGTGATAGGAGTGTATCACGTGTGCAGGGAACATACAATGTGCTATGAGGTTGAACTGTATGAAATTGTCAAATTTGACCATTTTCACCAATATAAACAGCAATTTCATATGGTTTAACCTAATACATATAGATTGTGAGAGGAAGCATGGTAGGAAATGGAATTAAAAGAGTAAAAAAGAGCCAGATCAAAGTGTACCTGATTTTATCTGATTGTAGATGTGTGCTCTCTAGGATTTTCAAACACATTAGTATCATATGTATCCTTAAAAAGTTCTACTTTGTATACGTACATTTCACTATATGACAGTTTTATCTCAGAAGAAAAAACAAAAGAAATTCTAATTAATGATATGCATGCCGAATTATTAGGGGTTAGTACTGGTGTCTGCTGTTCACTTTGAAATACTACATTATTTAAAAATAATGGGTGGATAAAAAGTAAATGGAGTTAATAAAGCAAACAGTAAAATGGTAAAATGTAACTGGTAGAATCTCTGGTAATTAGGGTTGTTTGCCATAAATCTCACTCAATTTGTCTGTATTTTAAAACATTTTGTAATAATGTATTAGAGCATAAATCACTGTAGAATACAAGCCAGGAGTGGATTTGGAAGTAGAGGTGAAGTGATTTTGTTCACAGTTGACAAAACTACTGTTTATACCTGACTTACTAGAAATCACCTGTAGTCATCATATCCACAGTACCAGTAGGGCCTAGATCCCAGTGGGTGCTTAGTACATACCTGAGTGTTCAATATTCTGTAATCTTTGTTATCATTTAAAATTGTAAAGATTATGCTTAAAGTCTCAACAGGTTTAAATGTGTTATGTACATTTATTTCCCTTAGGAGTCCTTTTATGCTGTTACAATTTCTCATAGCAAAAATGTATGGTATTATAGATGCAAATGCTACTAATGTGATCTTGGGAAATCCATTCATTTATTCATTGGTCTACTGTTTTGTTGCTGTATAATTGAATCACGAGTAGATTATTTATAGGCCTAACAAAAAATTGGGTTTTTATTTATTAATGTAGTAAAAAATGTATATAATACATATATTCAGTAACAATTATTTGCGAGTTCTGCATTTTTTACACATGCAATTCAGTGACATTAATTATGTTTGTGGTGTTGTGCAACTATCACCTGTATCAGAAATTTGGATTTTATGTGAGTGATTAAGGGACCTTAAGCAGAGGGATAACCTAAGTATTGAGAAAGGCAGATACAAAGCAAGTAATTTGAAAGGGCTTTAGTGTTTGTTTTTTTAACCAGATGATTTATTCAGAATTGCCAACGGTGTTGCAAGCCTATTATTTTCTGATGTGATTGGTAAGATTATTTTTAATTCCTTTTTAAAAATTAAAAGATATTTTGAGTGAAAGTTTCAAATGTTTGAGTTCTCTTAAATTAAAAATCTTCCTAGGGAAGTAAGTATTCATGCTGTCTTTTGTCATTTATGTTTCTTTAGGAAATCTTTTATTGAGGTAGTGTGCTCAGTGTTGGCATCATTCTTTTTTTTTTCTCTTTAAAAAACAATTGGTATTAAAAAAAAACAACAACAACAAGTGTTGGCTTGTTTACCACCTTACTGTCCGCTGTGCCATCTGCTGTTTCCAAGAGAGACTTTTTTTTTTAAACCTTAATCTTCCTTTAGAATGTGATTTCATAGGGCCTTTCTTGTCAAACAGAACAAACAGAATCCTTGAAAACTGCAAATAAAGTGATAGCCTTCTTGTTCCATCACCTTTCTCTTACTGGTTGATCTTGAAACACACAAAGGACTAGAAATTTTTTTAATTTCAAAGAATGTTCTGACAGTTAATTTTGAGGTAGGACTGGGCTCGTTATTCTTGGTGGATGGGATAAAGAGGAAGGTATAGGTTCATGAGGTTAACTACCAATCAGTAGTCATGTTTCTAAAAGATAAGTCATATCTGTATGCACACTGTCAGAGCATTTCTTCATTTAGGTTACATAGAATTTGGAATATGGATGTATACAGTGACATGAGATATTTAAAAGCAACAGAGTTGAAACTTTGTTTTCTTATTGAATGTAGAAATTAATCTAAGCCTGAGAGAAAGTAATTCCTTGGATGACTCATCACTAAGATAATTTTTATTCAATATATTCTGGTTTCCTTTAATATCTTGTAAATCTTCAAATACTAAATTTTAAAACTTTGATGGCATCTTTCATATAAATGTAAAGAAAACCGAACTCTTTCTCACCATTCTTTCTAAAAGTAAGGATTTTTTTAATGCATAGTTAAGGAATAGGGTTATCTGTGTGTGGATTTTTTTAGGGTATTTTCTGTATCACTAAAGGTAAGCATGTTACATGTATCTGATAACATTCTTAGATAATTTCTTAAGAATTTTGTTTAGGAAAAAATCCTGAGTATTTGAAATAGGAGTGTAAAATCCCTTATTTTCTCACAGATGTACTTGAAGGATACAATGGAACAATATTTGCATATGGACAGACATCCTCTGGGAAGACACACACAATGGAGGTAAATTTTACAGTCCGTATAGCTGAATCTAGTTTGTAGTACAGACAGTAATACAGACTGTGTAAACATTTACTGTTTGTGGAATTACATTACCCTGCTTAGATGTCTTTATTTGCTCTTGATTGCATCTTCTGATGTAACTGGAATGTAACCACTTCCTGATTTTAAATAGTGAAGGATGCCTACAGTTGAAATTATACACCCCTTTGTTGGTGGCACAGTATTTAAGCCCATGGCTGCTAATAGAAGGGATGTTAGTATGAACCCGCCAGCCACTCTATGGGAGAAAGATATGGCAGCCTGCTTCCGGAAAGACTACAGCTTAGGAAACCCTATGGGGCAAATCTGTTCTGAGCTATAAGGCTGCCATGAGTTGGAATCGACTTGACGGCAATAAATTATATGTTGTTGTTTTATCGTAGACCATAACCACAAAATAATGAACATTTTGGAATCTCTTGTTAGCTATGTACAAAATTAATGTTTTCTTGTGAATTTTTGGGTTTTATTAAGTTTTCTTTTATATCATAATACTGGAAATTTGGAATACTGTGTGCTGTTGATTCTGTTCAGAATGATTCCTTTTTTCTCCTTGCTTCCTCTCAGCCCCCAAAATACCTGCCATTCTTCTCTAATAAGAATGTTATCACAGTTAGTGGTGCTGCCATTAATAAATGTAGACCTGCTCTAGCTTTGCATCTAAAAAGCAACGTTACAGTTTGCCACTGTTAAAGTATCAACTTTTGTCATTTATCTGAGCATACCATGTAATTACATCTTATTCATACTACTTGTTTTCATAAAATCAGAACAGGGACTTTTCAAGCATCTGTGTATATTTGACTTCAAGTAGAAGGAATTGATAAGGAATGAAATAAACTTTTTCATAGAATATGTTTGTTTACAAGTGTGGATAATAGTTAAATACAAAGCTGAGATCTATTGGACAAGCCTTCTGTGGTTAACATATAGTACTGTATGTAACTTACTAGTACACAATTGTGTTTTTTGTTTGTTTTTAGGATTCATAGTTGTTTCCACCAAAATTAGCAATTACAATTCTTAGCCTCTATAGACTATAAATTGTAGATCAAGGGTTCTAGTTTTTAATTCATACTCTCTGATTTTTTTAAGGACTCTGGTTTTGTCTTCTGTTTAGGGTAAACTTCATGATCCAGAAGGCATGGGAATTATTCCAAGAATAGTACAAGATATTTTTAATTATATTTATTCCATGGATGAAAATTTAGAGTTTCATATTAAGGTAAAGTCCTTGGGGAAAGATGTTATTTTTATTTACAAGTATAGTTGAACAATCTTTGGGATTGTTAACATGGAATTCTTAACTGATTTGCCATTGTATAGCTTCAAACAAATTACTTCAGTCTCCGTTGTTCTTAGATTCCTTGTCAGTAAACTAAGGGAATTTGTTTTATTACATTGCTAACAAATTTGCTACCACTCAATAACCTGATTCATTTTAGATGATTAAAAGAAAAATTTTTAAAAATTATTATGATTAAGTGAAAGTGTATAGTCCACATCAGTTTTGTATGGCCACCTATCTGCTGTCGTTCCCATCTGCTCTCCTCACTCTGACACCACACTGCTTTTCACTATTTACTTCTAGTATCCTCTTAATGGACACCTGTCCCCTCTTACCCATGCTCTCCTCTCCCATCTAGAAAGAAACTAGTAGGACAGTCTCCTGTAAATGTATAAAACCATAAAGTACATAGACTACATGTTCACACTGTACCACCAATTCCACTCCATTCTTGTCTGAAGAGTTGACTTCAGGACTGGGTCAGCAGCAAGTCTGGGGGCCATGCTTCCAGGGGACCCCCAACCGGCTGTTGGACCATCAGTTGTGATCTTCCAGTAGAGTTCTTGAACTGCACACCTCTTTTTCTCATGTAACTTCAGGGACGCTACATTGTGTCTCCCATCATGACTGCCTTTGGTGGTGGCCAGGGACCATCTGGTTCTTCTGGTCTCAGGTTGATAACAGTCTCTCATTCATATGGGTCGGTCTGTCTCCTGGGTTCATCTTTCGTTGTGTCTTTAATGTTCTTGGTTGTCATCCGTTCTAGATGAGTTAAGACTATTTGGTGTTCCTCAGACGGCAGCTTGCTGGCTTTTAAAACCCAAGATGCCACTCACCAGTATGGAGTGCACAAGACTGTCTTAGAAAAAGACTAGTTATGCTACTGGACAGTGATGTCCCCTGAAAACATGGTCCAGACCTCAGTCCCTGCTACTCTATTCTTTGAAATACTGGGTTGAGTTTTGAAAACCTTTCGGTTTACGGTGTAGTCCAGTTATGCTGACCTGCCCTTTAGTGTATGCTTTCACTGTCTTTACCTAACCAAATTCTTAATCAGCTGTGTAACTTAGGAATATCCCTCTCTCTCCCTCCCCACCCTTGTAACTGTCAGAGTCTTGTCTTCTGTATGTAAATCTATTTTTAAGTCATTATAGCTGAGGTCTCATACAATAGTTGTCTCTTTGTAGCTGATTGATTTCACTGAGCATAATGTCTTCTATTTGAAACCAGGAAATCACCTTTAATTCTAGTTGTTTAAACACAGTAGCTAATTTGTCTTCCTAGTAGAAGGTGAGCTGCATCTGATTTATTTGGTAACTGTGTCCCCCAGTCTAGATACTGCATAACACTTAGATGTCAGTAAATACTAATGATTAAGTGAATAAATCCTTTTGTAATTTGGTCTTTTTTCCTTTTAACCATTTAGGTTTCATATTTTGAGATCTATTTGGATAAGATAAGGGACCTACTAGATGGTAAGTTAACGTCTCTCTTTGATCATTTTAAAGTAGTACTTGTCACATTTTTGAGAAGTGGATTTGTTTCATAAACTCCATGAAACTGACTTTCTGCAGTAAAAAGTCTCCTGTCTGATTATTCTACTCATTAATGGCATTATGTCTAGCAGTAACAAACACTGAGGTGTGAGGCAAGAGTAATGCTGGCTGTGATGGTTAAGATTATGTCAGCTTGGCTGTGCCGTGATTCCTAGTGATTTGACATCTGTGTAATGAGTAATTTGGCAGCTGCATAATAATGTAATCACCTTCTGTTTTGTAATCTGATGTGGTCATCCTCTGTGTCACGTACTGTTGGTTTTTGCATAGTGATGTGGTCTGTAAAACTTCACCATGCTGATGAAGTGTGGGGTGGGTGTATAAGATGTTCAGAAATCTTACTTTAAAGTTTTAAATTTTAGGTAACTGCCTGTTGACATACAGAATAATTTGCTTAAAGCACATATGTATAGGTAGTTCTTAGTAGTAATAAGAGCATCGAGCAGGCAGTTAGAGAACCTGAGTCTTAAGTTCTAATCTTCTCCAAACTGTCAATTAGATACTTGTTCTTAGGCAAACCATTGATGAACCACAGTGGTTTAAAGTTCTTATTAAGAAATGGAGGTAGTAGGGGTTAGGACTGGCCCTAGAATTGTGTATTGCTGCATTGGTTTCTATGTGAATCTGTGCCCACAGGGTCTTGGCTTTAATAGTGATGTTTTTATATTTTTTTTAAAGTTCACATGTTGTCTTTGTTTCCTTTGGGAAAGTAACAGAGCAATTGAATCAGCTGTTTCACATCCAGTTTAGGATTTAAGACAGTGCTAAGACTTAAAGAGGATTTTTTTTCCAGTTTCAAAGACCAACCTTTCAGTTCATGAAGACAAGAACCGAGTTCCCTATGTAAAGGTATTTATAACATAACGTAGAATGTTTATTTTCACAAGTTCTATGGTGATTTTTTTAAAGAGTGTTGACATGCTTTAAAAAAATTATTTTACAGGGGTGCACAGAGCGTTTTGTTTGTAGTCCTGATGAAGTTATGGATACCATAGATGAAGGAAAATCCAATAGACATGTAGCAGTTACAAGTAAGTTAGAAAAGTGACACTGGCTAGGGTGCAAAACAGCCTTAAAGTGTTTTATCCAGTTGATTAATTGTAAACTAATGTTTGTTTATAGTTGTATATGTAATTTATTACAGATATGAATGAACATAGCTCCAGGAGTCACAGTATATTTCTTATTAATGTAAAACAAGAAAACACGCAAACTGAGCAAAAACTGAGTGGAAAACTTTATCTGGTTGATTTAGCTGGTAGTGAAAAGGTAAAATCTTTATTTTTATATATATATGTATATATTTTGATAGATAATGTAAGTATTTTTATAAGCTTTACCTTAAATTTATACACAGTACTGAGTGTTAGATCTTGAAACATTTTATCAGATTGATTTTGGTAATATTTATGAGAGTTACAACCATTGACAACAGTGCTTTATCAGTTCCGAATGACTATGTTGCTTGAACTATAGTTTAATTCAGCTGTAGATTCTTTTGACATGTTGTTTTTATTGACACTCGTTCAGTGTATATATATATATATATATATACACACATATGTGTGTGTGTATATGTATACACGTATATGTATATTGTTAAGAATTACATAGCTTTTCCTAATTTGGGGCTATCTATTTTATTCATACTGGCAGTAGGTTACCTTATTAAAACAGCTGACTTCCCACTAGTCCTTTCTGGTTTGGTTATACTTCTTTGGTTTGGACGATTAAATCATTACTATAGTCTTATACAATCTGATTCTCATTTACATCAAAATACGTTGAAATTCTTGCCCATTTTCACTATTTTGCTAATATTATTTCTTCTAATTAGACTGATACAAATCTGACAGTTACAGGTCTTACAGACATCTTTCAGAGCCTAATCTTGTGAATTTTAAGAACCCATTTCTTCAGCAAATATTGCTAACGTATTAGACTGTCTGTAACATGTCTTTTGACCTTTCACATTTTTTTTAAAGCAAGGATGCATATATAATTAAGCTCAGTCCCTTTTCTGATAGTTACAGCATGAACATGCTTCAGCAAATTTTAAAAGTTTTCCTGTTTTCTAATATAGCCAAATGGACCAACAGATTAGTGAATTAAAGGTTAACATGTAAACTGTTTTCAAGAACACAAACTAAAAATAAAATTTGGTATGCATAATTACGTTATTGTCATGCAACTAGTTTGCCCAAAGTTCTCAAGAAATAATGATGCCTTAGAGCAAAATCTTACTATGCTAATATACTAATCATATTATGAAGCAATTTATGTTCTGATTTGGTGTATAATTTTTTGCTGTTTATTGATAAACTGAACTTTTTAGAATATTTAAAATAAATATTTTACTGTTGTAATTTTGTGTCCTTATTGTCAAACTTTATATATAGGTTAGTAAAACTGGAGCAGAAGGTGCTGTACTGGATGAAGCTAAGAATATCAATAAGTCACTTTCTGCTCTTGGAAATGTTATTTCTGCTCTGGCGGAGGGTAATGTGAGTATACAAGTCTTCTTAATTTATTGGAAATTTTTTAAATATTGGTGTACATATATAGATGGGTGCATGTATGAAAGTGAGAAAAATTGATTGTACTTGAGTTAGGATGCGTGAGTTAGTTGTCCTTTAGAAATTGTTTTGTAGTATTAATATATAGTATATGTAAGGAGCCCTGGTTGCACAGTGGCTAAGCTCTTGGCTGCTAACCAGAAAGTCAGCAGTTTGAACACATTGGCTATTCTGGGAGAAGAGTGTGTGGTAGTCTGCTTTCATTAAGAAATACAGCTTTGAAACTTTGTTGGGCAGTTCTGCCCTATCCTGTAGGTTTACTGTAAGTCAGAATCAACTTGATGGCAGTGTTTTATATATATATACACACACACACACCATACATATTCTAGTTCTCCTCTTAAAATCAAACAGTTAAAATAACTGCTCACTTTTTTGTTATTTAAAATAGCATATTTATTTAACATTCAACTATAAGAAACCCATTAGTCTTTTTTTTTTCTTTTTTTTATATAGACCTATGTTCCATATCGAGATAGTAAAATGACCAGAATCCTTCAAGATTCATTAGGTGGCAACTGTAGAACCACTATTGTAATTTGCTGCTCTCCGTCATCATACAATGAATCTGAAACAAAATCTACACTCCTTTTTGGTCAAAGGTAGGTTGTTTAAAAAATACAAAGCCTAAATGTGGGCATATCTCTTATTAAGACTAAGAAAATGTCAAATAAATGTAATTCTGTTATGTAATAGCAGTTCACTTCTCCCAGCTATTCCTTGAAAATGCTGTAGGACAGTTCTGCTCTGTCCTTTGGGGTTGCTGTGAGTCAGAAGTGACTCACTGGCAGGTGCTTTGGTTTTGCTTTTGGTTTGGATTCAAATTAGTGCATGTTGTGAGTGTGCTAAACATACTGCTTCTTAATTAAGAATTAGTTAATACAAGCAAGGTGCAGCTTTATGTTTCTTGGATTTGAATAAAGGCTAGTATACATTAAAGTCAACTGTTAACTTTAGTCATATTCATGGAAGGATTTTTAATTCAGCACTAAAGAAAAGAATCATTTGAATGAGAAAATAAAGGAGAACTTAACAAATTTAGATCCTGTGTTAAACCTGTTGACATACTGTGATAGGTTCAAATAATATGAAATAGCCTAGAAAAATCAGTAATGATAACTTTTTATCTTTGACCTTTCACAGTAAGTTATTATCTTAATTCAGCCTTACAAATGAATTGGGAAAATACTGCTTCTTGGTTTTTACACTTACTGCTTTTTGTTTTAAACCATGCATGGAGGTTTGGGCAAATCCAAATTAAGTTGCCTTGTGATAAACACTACTGGTCGTTATAGCTTTCAAGTGTTTAGTCTACAAGATAACTAGACAAGAGTTAAGTTACTTTTATATACATGTATTACTTACATATATATCTATGTATAAATTGAAAATAATTATTTTTTAGTAACTTATTTTTTACCTTTTCTAATTCTCTTAGGGCTAAAACAATTAAGAACACAGTTTGTGTCAATGTAGAGTTAACTGCAGAACAGTGGAAAAAGAAATACGAAAAAGAGAAAGAAAAAAATAAGACCCTGCGGAATACCATACAGTGGCTTGAAAATGAACTCAACCGGTGGCGTAACGGTAATGACATACAGATTTGTTTTTTGAAGTTTTGTCAAATACTCACAGCTGTTTTATAAATTTGAGTTTCTGATGTGAATATAAATGAAAACAAGACAACCTATCCATTTTCACTTTGTAAGTACTTAGGGATTATCACGTAAAATCTTTTACATTAAATTCTGAAATAATAAATGTGAAGTCACAGAGACCAAACTGGAAGCTATAGAAGTCATGAGGTAGCAGGGTGCATAAGTTAGTATAAGTGATAGAAATGACAGAATGTGGTGACTGGAGTTGTAAGATGGTGAGGATCAAAAGTAATTCCATGTTTTCAAATCTCAGAAACTGGGCAGATAGAAAAGTTGCTAAGACATTTTGCTGAAGGTCCAGAGCAATTAGGCTACTCAAAAAAAAGTAAAGATATCTAGATTGGTAATGAAGAAGTAAAAGTATTTCTGTTTCCAGCCTGGTACTGGTACAAGAACAGACAGATCAATCAATGGAACAGAATTGAGACCCCAGAGATGACACCATCTGCCTATGAACAGTTGATATTCAACAAAGGCCCTAAGACATTAAACTGGGGTAAAAACAGTCTCTTCAACAAATGGTGCTGGCAAAATTGGTTATCCATCTGCAATAAACTGAATCAAGATCCATATCTTACACCTTATACAAAAACCAACTCCAACTGGATAAAAGACCTAAATATCAAACCTAAAACGATAAAGCTCATCCAAGAAAAGGTAGGAACAACGATGGAAGTTTTAATACACAATGAGGACAGACTCCAAAATCTGTCAAAGAAACCTCAATCAACAGAAGAGAAAATAGATAAATGGGAACTATTAAGAATCAAACACTTTTGCTCATCCAAAGACTTTATTAATAGAATTAAAAGAACACCCACAGAATGGGAAAAAAGATTTGGCAACCCTATGTCAGACTGACACCTGATATCCATAATCTATAGGATACTACAAATATCAATAAGAAGAAGATAAACCATCCAATTAAGCGATGGGCAAAGGAGATGGACAGACACTTCACTAAAGAGGAGATCCAGGCAGCCAAAAAACACATGCGGACATGTTCACGATCTTTAGTTATTAAAGAAATTCAAATCAAGACAACAATGAGATACCATCTCACCCCAACAAGATTGGCCATGATCCAGAAAACACAAAACAACAAATGCTGGAGAGGCTGTGGAGAAAGTGGAACCCTCCTACACTGTTGGTGGGGTTGCAAAATGGTCCAGCCTCTTTGGAAGGCAGTCTGGCGCTTCCTTAAAAAAATGGATATTGATATACCATTTGACCCAGTAATTCCACTACTTGGAATATATCCTACAGATTCGAGGCCTTTCACACCAACGGACACATGCACCAGAATGTTTATCGCAGCACAGTCCACAATAGCAAAAAGATGGAATCAACCCAGATGCCCAACAATAGAAGAATGGATAGGTAAACTGTGGTACATGTATTCAATGGAGCACTACGCAATGGTAAAGAATAACGATGATTCCAGGAAACATCTCCTAACCTGGTTTCAACTGGAAGACATTATGTTGAGTGAAGGTAGTCAGCGACAAAAAGACAAATACTGTATGAGACCTCTACGATAAGATCTCAAAAACAGACTTGTGTGTAGAAGAAAAGACTCTTTGACAGCTGCAAGGGAGGGCGAGGGGGGGAGGGTTTAGTTTAGATAGTTACTAGCAATCTAGTTGGGAGAAAGCGGTGACAGCACACATTAGGAACAAGAACAACATTAGGTGGACTTCAGCAGAACTTGAGTACTCCTTCCATCTTAACTCAATATTGCAAGGATAGAGTAGCTGGGGTGGGGGACGGGGGACCATGCTGTTAGGCGAATTCCAGGCCAGTTGGCACAACTAGCGTTTTGCTAAGAGAGTTCTCTGCACCCCACATTGGTGAGTGGCGTCTGGGGTCTTAAAAGCTGCCAAGCTGCCGTCCGAGGACACAGCAAATGGTCCCAACTCAGCAGGAACGGATGCTCACCGAGGGCCAAAACGGCATGCGGTAAAGACAACTGAGAAGACAGAGAGACCCACAAGAGTGGGTGCCTACATCGACTTGGGACCGGAAGAACTGGATGGTGCCTGGCCACCACCAGTGATAGCCACGATGGAGCTCACAGAGAGGAGCCTCACTGGCAACACAAGAATAAAAAGAGGTTCATCATGAGATCTCCACTAAAAGACCTCAGTTGATGGTCCAGCGGTTTTGGGGTTACTCTGAGAGCATGGCCCCCTTCCCTGATGCTGCCCTTTCCCATAAATTATAACAAAGGTCCACTCTTTGGACAGAAATGGGTTGGACTTGGCAAGGCAGAGTGACCATATATTGGAAGCACTTTATGGTTCTATACATCTATAGGATATCATCTTGCTGACCTCTGGCTGGAGGAAGGGGAGTGGACGGAGAGGAGGGGAAAGGCGACTGTTGGGAGGATGAGACAGGTATGGAGCAGAGAGGAATAGTGTGCTGTCACCAGACAGGGAGAGCAGTGGAAGCTGCATATAGTGGGGCATGTAAATTTACATGTGAATGTACATTTTCACTCAGTTATGTTAAATAAAAATAAAACAAAAAATAAATAAATAAAGTTCTTCTGTTTCCAGATGACATGATCTTATACACAGAAAACCCTAAAGAGTTCACAAAAAAACTATTGGAACTAAAAGAAGAGTTCAGCAAAGCATCAGGATATAAGATAAACATGCAAAAATCTGTTGGATTCTTGTACAGCAATAAAGAGAACTTCAGAGCTCCAGCAGTAAAGAGAACTTCAGAGAAAAACTCACAAATCCATACATTTGCAGTAGCCACTAAGAAGATGAAATACTTAGGAATAAATCAGACTGGAGATGTAAACACCTGTACATGAAAGCTGTAAGACAGTACTGCTAGATAGCAAGAGTAACCTCCTACATAAGTGAAAAAACATAGCTTACTTATGGATAGGAAGATTCAGCATTGTGAAAATGTAAGCTCTGCCCAAAGCAGTCAGGAGATCCAGTGCAATTCTGATCTGGATTGCAAAGACACTTTTTAATGAGATGAAAAACAAATCAACTTCATATGGAAAGGTCAGAGGCCCTGGATGAGTAAAGCATTACTGAAGAAGTAGAACAAAGTCGAAGGTCTTATGCCGCCTGCTGCTGGTATAACAACAGATACATAGACCAGTGGAACCGAATTGAGAACCCAGATGTAAATACCATTCACCTACGAGCAATTGATACTTAATAAAGGCCCAGAATCAGTTAAATGGGGAAGAGACAGTCTCTGTAACAAATGGTGCTGGCATAACTACAAAAAAATGAAATAAGACCCATACCTCACACCATGCACAGAAACTAACTGAAAATGTGTCAGAGACCTAAATATAAAATCTAAAGTGATAAAGATCATGAGAGAAAAACAGGAACAATGCTAGGATCCCTAATTCAGGACCTAAACAGAATGCAGAACGTAACTAAGTACACAAACACCAGCTGAGAAACTAGGTAACTGGGAGCTCCTAAAAATCAAATACCTGTGCTTATCAAAAGACTTCTCCAACAGTGTAAAAAGACAGCGTACAGACTACGCAAAGAATTTTAACTAGGGCATGCCCAATGTGGGTGTAATCTTTGAAATCTACAGCATATTTCAAAACTTCAAGGACAGACCAATTAAAAATGGATAAAGAATGTGTATAGGTACTTCACCAGAGCAGACATCCAGGTGGGTAACAGGATAGATAAGGAAATGATCATGATTATGAGCATTAGAGAAATGCAAATCAAAACTAGTGAGATACCATCTCACCCCATTCAAAAAGAACACATTAAGTGTGGGAGGCATTGTGCAGAGACTGGAACACTTATACACTGCTGGTGGGGATGTAAAATGGAGCATCCAGTTTGGAAATTGTTTTGGCTCTTCTTTAAAGAACTAGAAATAGAAGTATCTAGCAGTCCTAGTCTTTGGAATAGATCTTAGAGAAATAAGAGCTGTCACAGAATAGATAGATGCATACCATGTTTGTTGAAGCACTGTCCATAATAGCAAAAAGATGAACAGAAGTTAAGTGTGTGTACAAGACCACTTACAAGGACTCGAGAAAAGGTTTAAACACAGAAGAAAGCATTTTTTTTTTTTGATGATAGCAAGCGTAGGGAGGTAGGGAGGTAGGGAGAAAGAAATTCATGAAGTAAATAGTAGACAAGAACTATGTGAAGGGAAGGGCAATACACAGTACTTGGGAAGTCATCACAACTGAACTAAACCAAAAGCTGAGAAGTTTCCTGAACACAGCCAGACAGTTGGAGGGACAGTATGGTGGGGTGGGGGTCTGGGAACCATGGTTTCAGGGGACACGTAGGTCACTTGGCGTAACAGTTGCGTCACACTTTGGTGAGGTATTTGGTGAGTAGCCGTCTAAAAAGTATCAGTTGGTCCGTCCTAACCTCCCTGGAGCAAAAGAGAATAAACACCAAAGACAATGAAAATAATTGGCCCAGGAGACAGAAAGGTGTACATAAACCAGAGACTCCGTAAGTCTGAGACTGAAAGAACTAGATGGTTCCCATCTCCCACTAATGAGTGCCCTGATAGCACAAAAAAAGAGTTCCTGATATAGGAGAAAAGTGTGGTACAAAACTCAAATTCTACTAAAAAGACCAGGCTTAATGGTTTGTCTGAGACTGGTGGAACCCTGAAAGACACAACCCCTGGACTCTTTATTAACCTAGAACTAAAACCATTCCCACAGCTGACTCTTCAGACAGAACAGACAGGACCGTAAGATACTGGTGAAGAGTGTGCATCTTAGTTCATGTAAATAAGTGAGAGTAAGTGGGCAGCTCCTGTTAGAAGACTAGAGGAGCAGGCAGAAAGAGATAGGAGCTGGCTGAATGGATATGGGGAATCTGGTGTGGAAAGGAATGCACAGTCACAGAGGGATAGCAACTAAGATGTATGGCAGTTTTTGTATGAGAGTTTTAAACTTGCACTTAAAGCACAATTAAAAAAAAGGTAAGAGTTGCTGAAGTTGAATAAAATGCAGTTTTAGACACAATCTTTTCTGTTAAACATTCTTTCCTATTAATTTAGGGGAAACAGTGCCTGTTGATGAACAGTTTGACAAAGAGAAAGCCAACTTGGAAGCTTTCACAGTGGATAAGGACATTACTGTTACCAATGATAAACCAGCAGCCACAATTGGAGTTACTGGAAACTTTACTGATGGTGAAAGAAGAAAGTGTGAAGAAGAAATCGCTAAATTGTACAAACAGCTTGATGACAAAGTAGGTCTTATTCATGAAATCTGGTGGCACAGTGGTTAAGTGCTACAGCTGCTAACCAAAAGGTTGGCAATTCAGATCTGCCAGGCACTCCTTGGAAACTCTATGGGGCAGTTCTGTTTGATAGGGTTGCTGTGAGTTGGAAGCAAGTGAATGGCAGTAGGTTTGGGGGAGTTTTATTTTCTCTTAGAATATTATTAACTTTTTTTCTGATTCAAGTTTGTGGGTCCTTGTTATATATAAAGCTTCCTTAATTTCTGTTAAACCTTTAAAGATTTTTATGAGAAAATACATCATTTCTTTGAATTTACTTTTGTGAAGAAACCGTGTGAAGCACTCCTTATTTATGTATTTTTAAAGAATTTTGACATTGGATCATTGGAAAGCCAGAATGAAATGACCTGTTAGAAGTAGGGATCTGACAGACTAATAAAAGATAAGAGATAGCACCAGTTGTGAGGATGGTGCATGACCAGGCAGTGGTTTGTTGTATATAGGGTTGCTATGAGTTGGAACTGACTCAGCAACCACAACAGCAGCCAGATAATACATTGGGGAACAGAATAGTGTGGAAATAGATTCCTGTTTTCTTTACATCAGTAGTGTCATTGGTGTGAAAAATAATAAATTACGAAAATGAATAGAGAGGAAATGCAGAACAGTGGAGATGAAGAAAAAGAATTGTATGTTTTTTTAACTTGGTATTTT
Organism: Heterohyrax brucei; assembly: GCA_028571685.1. NCBI lineage: Eukaryota > Metazoa > Chordata > Mammalia > Hyracoidea > Procaviidae > Heterohyrax > Heterohyrax brucei. Next base: position 15,196,081 of record CM053142.1, on the reverse strand, counting down.
TTATTCCCCCTCATTCTCCAAGCAAAGGTGGCAGTTTGAAGTAACTGTGTAACTACTGTAGCTTTAAATATGTTAGCTATGATTTTAGCATTTTAAATGCGTAACCAGTGGTTTTTGTAAATAAGCATTTTTTTCCTTGTTGCTTGGTAAAGTGTAAGTTGCACTTGTTGATAACTGAGAAAAATTCTGTTTCAACCTTTTGTTAGAAGGATCAAAATAAGCTGTGTTGAATTACAAGAAATGGTTTTGAAATACTTCCGGGTGTCATGATGTTTTAGAATAAACTACAAAAAATGAAAGACTTTTAATTCCTATTTGATTAATTCAAATTCTGTCTTACCTAATTTTACAGTTTGTGTCAGGAAACTAAACCCTGTTGTGACCTGTTTTGTTAACTGAGATTCTTTAAAATTCTAGGATGAAGAAATTAATCAACAGAGCCAGTTAGTGGAGAAACTGAAGACACAAATGTTGGATCAGGAAGAGGCAAGTTGAATACCTTTCATATTGCTTCCAGAAAAGCTTTGTAGTTTGACCTTAGTGTTTAGCTATGTGAAACATACAAGAATCGACACTGCTCAGGATATGTTAAATAGTATATTTTGAAGTTTTGTAATATGTGCATGCTTCATTGTAGATCGGCATATTGTATGGGTTGACTCCTTTAAGATTTTTTTAAAACTTGTTCCATCTAACTGGAAGGAGAAGAGAACTTGTTTTAGTTTTGTTTTAACTCATGTCTTCTGCTGTTCTTGCTTTGAAGTACAGTGTTGTACATCCCCTTGTTCTCCTAAAACATTTCTTATGGATTCTGTGGGAAAGATGCACAGCATTGGGCTGGCTTAAACTTAGACTCTCTGCCCCGTAAAGAAAAATATTTACACATAGATGACAGGGAACATAAGAAACATAATTTTCGTTCTTACTCATCAACATCAACACCCAGATATAGTTCTAAGAAGATTATCAAGGAAAGAAAATGTTAGTTTCTGAAGCCCACTAACTTGATTTTGGTAGTTGTCTAATTGTGGGTATGGCTTGTCATGTAAGCAGGAATGTCATATGGATAAAAATCATTGTTCACTCCTCCTTCAGTGTTTGTACCCATGTCAGGTTCTTGCTCATTTCTTCCATCTTTATGTGCATTAGTTCTTTAGCATTTCTCTTTTCTAGGGGTTTCCTAATTTGGACTCTGATTTTACCTCAGTTGACATAGCAGGGAGATGACTGAAGATGACCCTTCATTTAAGATCTTTTTATCGTTGGCTGTTTGTTTTTCAACAGAGGCCATAAAACTTAAAGAATAATCCATCAAACCTCTCAGATGAGACAAATTAATCCTGGTCAAATTATGTTACACTTATTTCAACAAGACTGTTGTTTCTCAAAGGGGTGTCAGCAGCGTTTTGAGACGGATGATCTCTTGTTATCGTCTGTCTTGTGCTTTAAAGCATTCCTGGCCCCTGTTCTTAAATTGCCGTTAGCATTTCTTCCCTTTACTGATACATGCTCAGATTTCCAGATGCTTTTATGTAAAAGCCACTGATGATGACAGTATCCTAACTAGTTTATTTGTAGTTGAAATCTTATGTACTTGGTAACTGTATTTTCCAGAGGCACAGTTCAGATGCTTCCTTCCCATGCCTGAAAGAAAATGTAAACATTTCCCACTACTTTCTTCTTGTCTGTCTCCTCACTATTCATGAGCTTACAAGGCTGCCTTCTTCCTGTTACATTAATTTGTGCCTGACTAATGTCTGTGTCTGTCTTGGCCACCTTCTGCTTGAATATTGTCACTCCAGAAATAACCCCCTCCCTGTATTCCCACTGTATCCATCATGCCCTGTCTCCTTTTTTATGGCTCTTATATTCCAGATATTTATGTGCCTGTCTGTCTTCTGCTGGAGGCCCAGGGTAGTGCACATGGTCACATGTTGAGTGACTTACTGAAAGGTGGGGGATTTGAATCCTCCAGAGGTGCCTTGGAGGAAGGGCCTGGTGATCTGCTTCAAAAAAATCAGACATTGAAAATTCTTTATAGAAGTTCTACCCGGACACACATGAGGCTGCTATGAGTGAGAATCAACTGAGTGACAACTGACTATTTTCTGTCTACTAGGTTCCTCAAAGGCAAAGTCTGTTTGATTTCCCTCTTATCTTCTACAGTGTCTAGTACAGTGCCTGTACATAGCAGACATTCAGTTAACCTGTTGACTCAGTAAGTGTTGCTACACTTACTAAAATTCACATTTCATTCTTGGTGTGCTTAGCAAATGGTGAAGCAAATAAATACTCTTCTTTTTTAAATATATATATATATATATATTTAGGGTAAAACAGCTATTTTACTCTTTCATGTAGCTTTTAGCATCGACCAGAAGAGATCAAGATAATATGCAAGCTGAGCTGAACCGCCTTCAGGCAGAAAATGATGCCTCTAAAGAAGAAGTAAAAGAAGTTTTACAGGCCTTAGAAGAACTTGCTGTCAATTATGACCAGAAGTCTCAGGAAGTTGAAGATAAAACTAAAGAATATGAATTGCTTAGTGATGAACTAAATCAGAAATCGGTAGGTTATAGTTTTGTTTGCCCTGTTAATATTTACTACAAGTATTCTTGATTGAAAAATCATGTAAATTGCTTCTATGTAAATAAACCCAAGACTGATAGCATCAATTCTGAAAAAAGCTTAGGTCTCAACTTCAGTTCCTCCTGTGTATAAAGCTGTAGAGGAAGAGGATTATCTACTTAGTTCTTAAAGATCTATTAATCTGTAATTGGAAAACTGTTTTTGAAAGATGTTTGCTATTCCTAATGTAAAGGGAAAAGAAAAAGCTCCAGGAGTTTACTCAATAAAGCGGTTAGATGATTATTCAAACTATAAACTAAAAGCTATGTATAAAGATAATAAAATGCTATTTAGTCAACTAACTGAACTATGTGTAACTTCATATAGTTTGTATTTTGTTTACTGTTAAATTCCCAGCACATAGAATAGTGCCTCCCTAGCACAGTATAGTAAAATCTTTGGGGGATTTTTAATTATTACTAAATGTAGGGTAAGAGTTGTTAACTTACACCATTGATACCAAAAAATGTTATGTATGTGTGATTATAACTGCTGTGCTCCTTTAACCGTCACCGTGAATGCACACTTTTCTTATGGCTTTGTTATTGTTAATGTCTAGCTACATACTTAGAAGTCATTAGTTAGATGGGGAGCTATTGTTAGTATCTACCATTTATTTTCCTTGTCCACATGCTCCTGCCTAAAAAGAAAGGAGTCAGCACTATGAAACTGCAGATTTCCTGGTCCTGTTCATTTTCCCTTTTTCATCTCCAGAGTTAGAGGTAGCTTGAAGTTAAAAAGTTTAATACTATGGAAATGGAGACATCTTTGTATCTGTTGGTTAGTTGTATTATTTGCAAACCTAATTATTATTACAGGGTTGCTGGGTTGGGATCAACTCTACAGCACTGGGTTTCACTTTTAATTAACTGTTTTTGAGAAATGCAGTGTTTTTAGAACTCAGAGGAGACTGGATGGTCTTTGGTCACTGACTATTTTTTTTTAAATTGGTATATTTGGGTTTCCGTTGTGAAGTTGAAATCTGTTAGCACTAAACTAGCCACAGAAGTTGTAAACCCCTAGTGTTCAATATCTTTGTATATCTTTCCATGATTGCTGTTCACTTGTTAGAGGAAATGTCTGGTAATTTAAACTTTTGTGGTAGAAGCCTGTTACATTATGAGATTTACAAGATAACCAGTATATTGGAGATTAAACTTGGTGAACATACACTCTGTTGATACTCAGAAATGACAGACCCCCAGAAGAAACAATCGACTGAAATGATGGCATCTTTACTAAAAGATACTGACTAAAAGTTATTGAGTTGCATTAAAAATGCAGTATCTCATCTGTGATATAATGAATAGTTTTAAAATGGGCCAAGTTGGATTGGATTTTTCAAATTATGATGAAGTCTTTGTTGCAAGTAAACCAGCTATTTAAAATTTATTATTATAGTAATTAAAGTCAGGGAGTAACATTACTTCATCACTAATGCCTGGATAATTGCTTGTATCGTGGTATCAAAAAAGATAATAATTATCATTTGGAGGATTCTTTTCAGGGAGTATGTATACAGAAAGTATGTAAAGAAAGTATAACTAGAAAACTGTCACTTCCATTCTACCATTTGTTTACTCAGACTCAGTTTTCAAAGATAGTTATAGTAATAAAAAAGGTTATGTAGTTAATTTTTAATGTGTTGTTTCAATAAGTATTTGAATTGAGTTTTTATCAGATGTAACTGTGCCTTTGTTTTGGGTTCTATTAGGCAACTTTAGCAAGTATAGATGCTGAGCTTCAGAAACTTAAGGAAATGACCAATCACCAGAAAAAACGAGCAGCTGAGATGATGGCATCTTTACTAAAAGACCTTGCAGAAATAGGAATTGCTGTGGGAAATAATGATGTAAAGGTAAATATGATAACCAAATATTAAATACAATTACCTGTACACAACTCATACATTTGTTTACTGCTTTTCACAAAAGTTCTCTTCCATCCTTAAACCAGCTATAGTAGGTGGTATTAACTTTTTTTTTTAAAGATGAAGAAAGGATAAGTGATGCCTAAGTAAACACGTCCAGTAAGTAACATCTGTTAGACTCCACAGTGGGTTCTTTGTCTGCTGCATAAAGACTTCATACTTGTTAATTATACATGAAAGTATGTGATTAGAGCAATAGTGAAAATAAGCTAGAGAGTAAACTAGTTCATAAACAAAGATACAAGATGAACACTGCTAAGTAATTCTTATTAACAGTGTGTTGTATGAAAAAGTCAGACATGCAGAGAATAATGCGATGAACCCTAGAGTACTCAGTGATAAAATTTCACCAGATTTGCTTTTGTCTGTGTCTTTTTTATTTCCTAATAATCTTTTTAAGGATACTCATATTTGGATATGTTAGCACTAGGCATGTGGTAAAAATTTTAGTGACCTACAGATTTTGAAATTTTGATTAAAAAACAGTCTTAATTGCAAAATACAAGTAAAATGAAAGTTCTGTATATTGTGTGGCAGTTGGCTTTGGCAGTAGGTATTTACTTGGACTTTACCTAATTATTGGCTTTTTGGGTTACCTAATTATGGCAACAAAGAGAAAAAATTCATACTTGGGTTTATAGGGAGAATACAGTATAAAGGTCAGTTTAACTAGAGTTGAAAATAAAAGTTTTGAATACAGAGCATGCATTGCTTTCGTTGACTATATTTTTCAAGGATGCTGTTCATCGTGTGCAGTCAAGGATTCTTGTGACCCATCTTATATTTCATTTCTTAGCACTGACACAGTGAAACAAAGGAATGGAATTCTGTTCAATACTGAGTGACTTTTAACTGCTTTCTCTTCACTTGAATTGCTCGTTCTTCACCTTTAGTCAAATCATTCCCCCTTGACCTGTTTGTGTTGAAGATGGAAAAAGTAGAAACAAACAGGAATCTTCTAAGGATAAAAAGTAGAGGACTTAACATTGTATCACTGAGTACTAGAAATGTATTGCTGAAAATTAACAGCATAAAAATCTTTTTGGCTCATGTTCAAGTATTCATAGTTTAAGTGGAAAGGATAGTAAAGGCAGAAAAGGAAGAATTGAAATGCTTAGCATGTTTAGTACATCAAAGCCAATGATAGACTACAGGTCCCCTGACTCGTAGACCCCCCCCCCCCGTGGTACTATACAGTATATTGAATACAAATCAATCTGGCAAATAGTTTTATAAAATTAAAAAAGACCTGAGGATCCCTCAGTATTTTCATCATTCCTACATAATTCTTTTTCTGTTATCATCGTCAGTGAGCACTGATTGAGCACCACTTCTTCTTCTTCTTTTTTTTGTAATAATAGGTTCACTGACTGACTTTTTATGTTGCACAGGTCTATAGGTTTTGATAAATGTATAGTGTCATGTATCCACCATTGTAGTATCATACAGAAAAGGGTCATCACTCCCTGTGGAAACCCTGGTGGCATACTGTTTTTAGTGCTGCAGCTGCTAACCAAGAGTTGGGCTTTTGGAATCCAGAACTTCCTCTTTGAGGAAGTTCTAATCTGTCTTCCTCGGTTGTTTTCAGTTGGAATCAACTTGACAGCAATGGATTTGGTTTAACAAATCCACTGTGCATTTCTTGTTAATCATATCCCTGTACCTAACCACTGATCATTTCATTGCCTATGTAGTTTTGCATTTTCCAGAATATTGTGTAGTTGGAATCATATAGTATGTAGCTTTTTCACACCAGCTTCTGTGACTTAGCAGTATGTTTTTAATGTTCTTCCTTGTCTTTTCATGACTTAATACTTCTTTTTTTTAATCAATGAATAATATATATAGATTACCATAGTTTTTTAATCCATTCACCTGTTGGTAAATCTTTGTTTACTTCCAGTTTGGGGCAATTGTAAGTAATACTTGGCGTAAGATTCGTTTTTGTGTAGATGTAAGCTTTTAACTCATCTCGGTTAAATGAGTTACAAATAATGCACCCATGTAAATAGCATCCCCATTAGGCCCGCAAGGCATGCCTAGGAAAGTAATGCACAAGGGGGTTGTATGGTTGGAAAAAACATACAACATGTGCATTATTTGCAAAAAAAAACACTGCCCGGGAAGCACAATTGCCAGATCATAGGGTTAAGACTGTATTGATTTTTGTAAGAAACTGCAAGTCTGTCTTGCAAAGTGGTCGTACTGTTTTGTATTCCCACCAGCAGTGAATGAGAGAGACTTCCTGTTGATCCACATCCACATCCTTTGGTGTTTTATGTGTGTGGGATTTTAGCTATTCTGATAGACTTCTGGTATCTCCTTGTTTTCAATTGCAGTCTCTCTGACATGATGTTGAGCATTGTTTTCATATGATTATTTTCCATCTGTGTATTTTCTTTGGTGAGGTATAAGAATTCTTGGTATAGTTTGAGTACAGGTCCTTTAACATTAAAGTGTTCTCTTAAAAATATTTTTTTCAATCTGTGGCTTCTGTTTTCATTCTCTTAACGATATCTTTGGCAGATGGAAAGTGTTTAATGTAGTGAAGCCTATGTACCACTCTTTTATTTATGGATTCTGCATGTGGTGTTTTAGTTCACCAAACCCAAGGTCACTAAGATTTGTTCCTGTGTTACCTTTTGAAAATTTCATGGTTTTACATTTAGGTCTGTGATCCATTTTGAGTTGTTTTTTGGAAAAGGTGTCTAAGGCCTGTATCTAGATTCATCTGTTTTCACATGAAGGTCCAGGTGTTCTGAAAACTTCCCTTTCTCCACTGAATTGTTTTTGCTCTTTTGTTAAAGGTCTCTTGACTTTGAGTCTATTGCTGGTCTCTGTCCTATTCCATTGTATGTAGTTGTCTTTCACTGATACCGTATTGTCTTGATTATTGCTGTATAGTAAGTCAGTCAGGTGGGTTATTCTTTATAGTAAGTCTTTAAGTCGGGTAGTATCAGTCCTCTGACTTTCTGACATAGCCTTCAGTATTGTGTTACTATGCAGGGTCTCTTGCCTCTACATAAAAACTTCACTGGAACTTTGTAATAAAGCCCATGGAAGGTATGGAATGTACTGTGACCAGAATTCCTCTTGGGTCAGCTTAAAAATCATTTCTTTTACTGCAGCTGACACATCCCGTTATTAAGTTTTAAGGTGGATTTACTTGCACACAGCTGGCGTTGAATTTATTGAAGTCTAAATCCCAACAATTGAAAGAATGCTAGTTCATTCGGGCTATTTATTTATTTTCCTTTAGGTTTGCATTCTTTTTGTTTTTTAACTTGTAGGCATGTATTAACTTTTGTTATTTTAAGTTTTAGAATCTAAAGAAGGGGAAAATTGCATACACTTACAGAAAAAAAAAAAAGAATTCCAGACTTCCTGAGTGTTGACTGATACTAAAATATATTTTGTTACAAAATTTAGAATCTAATTGGGGGAAGCACACATTGAAGTTTTGGCTTCAGGTTGTTTGTTTTTCTTTTCCCTCACAGCAACCTGAAGGAACTGGCATGATAGATGAAGAGTTTACTGTTGCAAGACTCTACATTAGCAAAATGAAATCGGAAGTAAAAACAATGGTAAAACGCTGCAAACAGTTAGAAAGCACACAAACTGAAAGCAACAAAAAAATGGAGGAAAATGAAAAGGAGTTAGCAGCATGCCAGCTTCGTATCTCTCAAGTATGTTGCAGAGCAAAATTATGTACTGTGAATGGGCCATATAAATTTTATATATTGCAAAAGTTTTCTAAAAGATGAACTTAGATTATTTTGCGTAAAAACATTTAAAAGGTTAAATTAGTGGGTTTCTTATAGCCAGTTATACTGTTGATATACAACATGAATGATTTCACTGGGCTATATTTCTTAACATATGTATGTTAAGGATGGAAATTTTAGTAATAAAATATGACCAATATGACTAATGAAGACAGTAGAAGAGTTCCAGGGCAGACAGAATTACAGGGAACCACTTTTCTGGCTTTGGCGACTGAATGAATGGAGTGTTTGTGAAGATGTGATTATATGATACAAGTGTCTGTTGCTTTTTGGGTCCCCTGTGAGTATGTAGAGGCTGGAAGAGGTACTGTGAGGATGGACTGCAGATGTTTCTCTAGGCTGTCTTAAAATGTAAAGCAAAAGGTATCTGACCACAAGTCAGTTAGATTTTCAGGTGTAGAGGTCCCTCTTCTCAACTGGCAAAGGAAGTGCCACTATATCCAACCCCAGATGATACAAACTAGTTGAGAATACAGCAGTGCTACTGCCCTGTTGGCCTCTGCTGACAGGGCCTAGCCTTAGGCGACACTGCGTCGAGTACTGCTTTTGTGATAGGAAAGTGCTCTCCTGTGGGCAGGCTCTGGCTCCCAAGCTGAGAATTAGGGCCAGCTGCGGCCACTGTATCCAAGATGGCGCCCTCCACACAGGCAGCAGACAGAGGGCTAAAGGTTCTGAGAGGTAGTGATTCCTCTGCTTCTGTTGCAGGGCCTGCAACGTAGGTGGCACTGGGAAAATTACTGCTTTTCTGTCGGAGAAGCGCTGTCCTGTTTGCAGGCACTGGCTCCCAGGCTAAGAATGAGGTCCCTCTAGAATCTCCATATCCAACATGGTGTCCCGCACACTGACTGCAAAACTCCGTACAAACCCCGCTGAGGCAGATATGAAATGACACGCTCAAACTGGCTAGATTAACAGAGTCCCAAGCCTGTCTCTCAAAATAGGGGAATTTCACCTGCCTTTCCCCCCAGCAGTGTGTCTGAGTCTAGCCACCAGGCAAGACCCAGCTCCACCTGCCGGTCAAGACAGGAAAAAAATAGTCAAAATTTTGCACCTACCTTCAGTCCGTGAGAGCCAGGGCTAGCCAGGCACGGGAGTCAGCGTAAAAGAGGAGGTTTTTCGCTCAGTGGTATGAAGTCCAGAGTAACAACCCAGTGCCGTGTCCTGGGGCTGATTAGGTGACCAGAAGGCTCTCTGATTGTCAGTTCAGGTCTTGGTTTCCAGAGGGATATAAGGAGACGTGGGCTTAGTCCACCACCTTGACTCCGCCTCAAGATGTGATTATAGAACAAGGGAAGGGATAGTGCTAGCCGGAGATAACTGTTATTGATACTTCATATTTTAACTTTCCATGCTTAAAAGTTTGCATGCTGTACAGGTGACCATTTTATTGATTAAACCCTTCAACATTGTAAATGTGACCCCTGAATATTTTTGGTTTAAATGTTTTACTTAAACAACAAAATAGATGCATGAGTGTTTTTTCACTTCATGTCAGTATATTTTTTCCAAAAGCATGAAGCCAAAATCAAATCACTGACTGAATACCTTCAAAATGTGGAGCAAAAGAAAAGACAGCTGGAAGAGTCTGTTGACTCCCTCAGTGAAGAACTGGTTCAGCTTCGAGCACAAGGTATGAGCTCCTGGTTATTTATAAGATATATATTAATTCTTCCTTTCTTTCATTATAGTAAACTCATTCACACTAATGGCACATACAAGGAACACTGAGAATTTGAAATTCTAAACAAATCATGAATTTTAATGTATGTTTTAAAAAACGTACTTTGGAAATTGTGTCTGAATGTGGAAGTGATCAACCTGGGGATTTCACAGAAAGCTAGGATGTTTTGGGGGGGGGGTGTAAGGAAGTCCTAGAAAATTATCTCATTTCCTTTTACCATGTACCTATTCTGTTCTGTTCTGGGATTAAGCAAAGGAAATAGAATCTGTAATATCAACAGAAGGGATATAACCAAGTATACTAGTCCATGTTGTCATTGAACCTGCGAGAAACAATTTATTAGTAGACAGCATTTGGATGATTTAAAATTAAGTACTACTAAGGAACAAACTGCTTATAAAATATATTGACTCCTTCATTTATCTGAGGAACTTCTAAGGCTTATTTTGTCTGTTTTCTCTCCCTACCAAAACACAGAAAAGGTCCACGAAATGGAAAAGGAACACTTAAATAAGGTTCAGACTGCAAATGAAGTGAAGGTAAGTGTGATGCGTACATTGCATTCTAATTACTAATTCTTTGTTTTTAATTTTGACTGATTTATTTTAACATCCATCTCCCCTGAATAATTTTAGCAAGCTGTTGAACAACAGATTCAAAGCCACAGAGAAACTCATCAAAAACAAATTAGTAATCTGAGAGATGAAATTGAAGCAAAAGAAAAACTTATTACTGATCTTCAAGAGTAAGTATTACACTTGTGTTTCTTCTTGCTCTTAAACCAAGATAGTTGGAAACTGATTCAGAAAGAGCAAATATTTAGACAAGAGGAAATACGAGGTTGAATGGGCAGTATCTCCTTATTAGAAGCCTATATTTTCCACTGAAATTGATATTTTCAACTTGGAAAAGACAGGCTTTTCTCATTTATGAGTATAACTTCTAAATTCCAAGTCAGATTTTTGAAACTTTCTTAACTCGTTTGATCTAAATGTGCACGGAAAAAAATCCTCCAGCTTAAACTCCGACTGTTACTGCAAGATCTGACACCAAGTCATTTTCTCAGCTTCCTTTTTTAAGAAATGCTTAACGTAGAAACACTTGACTGAAAATTGTGGATTTCAAGTTTGAAATAACAAGTTTTCAAGTTTAAATAATAGTTGTCAGTTAGTGCCTACTTCCATAACTATATGCTCACAGAAAAGAATTTTAGAGATAGTAAGTCTGTAGCTAAATCATGATTTGAATCAGAACCAGAAAAGAAGTACACAACAGAGAGATGACTAATTTTGAGGCTTGCATTTTATTCATACCTAATGGAATTTTAGAGATAAGAATCCAGGGAGATGAAAGGCATAAAAGAGTAAAATCATGCTTTCAAAGCAACATATGAAAAAATAGTGTATGGCTATAAATAGCTGAGTCTCTTATTCCTCACTCTCCCCCAGCTCTCATAGGGGGCCAGACAATAGAGAAGGCCTTGGTTATTTGAAAGGTGAGATTATAGCAGTTAAGAGTTTGAAATTTTTTAATTGAAATATTGCTGTTGGCTTATTTTCTCACAGTCTTCCTTTCCCGTGAATAACACTGTTAGGTACAGCTTATATTGAATTTTCATGTTGAAACACCGTGTTGATATTTGTTGCCCTCACTTATCAGCCAAAACCAGAAAATGATACTAGAACAGGAACGTTTGCGAGTAGAGCATGAGAAGTTGAAAGCTACGGATCAAGAAAAGAGCAAAAAACTACATGAACTTACGTGAGTAAATGTTTTAGAAATTAAAAACTACCCTAAGGATTGCAAGTACTGCTGTTCCATATATCTAGTGGATACATTTGTTCTGCCTTGTGTTAGCTAAACTATGTTTTTCCTAAACTGAGTTGATTTGATTTATAGGTAAGAACTTGCAGTGTATTCTTCAATTTTAGTGAAAGGAAGGCCTTGTATTTTGGTGATGGTCAAGGTTTGTATTCCTGTTTATCACCGTTTCCTTTTTCTGTGTTACCATCTGACTTCAAGGTCTTTCATAAAACGGAACCTAAAACATGACATTCAGTAGTTTAGAAGGTTGCAATATGTGCCACAAAAAAAAGAATTTGTATAAAATTTGATTTTGTTTAAAGGAAATGATTGTTTTAATTTTATCTTTTTAACAGATGTTTTTACAAAGTAACTTTTTTTCTGATTTACTTAGAATATAGTTAGTACTCAGTTTTTTAGAATCTGAGCAGAAAGAAAACTTGATTGCAACTGTCTGCATACTCTGAGTTTGCAAGAAATTATTGGTAAACAAACAAGCTGCTGTTAGGAGCGGTCACACTATTAGAACCATTTCAGAGTTTATTTTTATAAAGTTTCTTTAGATCCCAGCTGTAATTTTGTTACTTGCCATAATGCTTTGTTATATGCCATAGTATTTTAATGTAAAATGTTTCAATATTTTTAAAATTTATGGTATCGGTCTACTTATTCTTGGATTTTCTGCCGTGCTTTATTTCACCTCTTCCATTGCCGTATGTAAATAAACAGTATATTTAAAAGATTACAACACATACATAAAAGTTTCTTTGAAAGGTAGAATGCGGGTACACTTTTTTTTTAAAAAAAGCCTTTTTCATTTATTTGAATTTAAGAACTGACCCTTTAGATAAAAAGGATTTTATTTACATCTTCTGCTAAGGAAAAGAAAATCTTAATGGAATCAGAGTTGATCATACATGTATTCTTTCACTGTTCAGAGTTATGCAAGATAGACGGGAACAAGCAAGACAAGACCTGAAGGGTTTGGAAGAGACAGTGGTAAGAAAAGCTTGAAAATAAGAAGAATTGGGGAATATTTTATGGGTTCTCTCCTCCTCTTCTTACCTTAAGTTTGAAGTCCGAATCCCTAAAATATTCGTATTCTTAATTCAAGGCAAAAGAACTTCAGACTCTGCATAATCTGCGGAAGCTTTTTGTTCAGGACTTGGCCACCAGAGTTAAAAAGGTACTGAGATAGGTATTCGTGTAAATCCCACTCATTGTGTGTAATTAGCATATTAATAAATAAAACATTTTTACACTGTCATAGAAATTGTTATGTAGGTATAAATGCTCAGATTTTGTCATCGTTCAGTTTTGTCATCGTCTTCATCTGCATTCTTTTCTCAGAGTGCTGAGATAGATTCTGATGACACTGGAGGCAGTGCTGCTCAAAAGCAGAAAATCTCCTTCCTTGAAAATAATCTTGAACAACTCACTAAAGTACACAAACAGGTAATAAAGAGTATATTTTGTGGTGGCATGTTATTTTAATCTTTTAAAACTCTGAGGAATTTTCATACTCTGAGCCTTTTTCATTATTTTCTAAACAACCGCTGGCAAGTTTTAGGAAGGTTAATGTTCAGTAACCATTATTACCAAAAGAGGGCAATGAAAACATGTAATCGTATTTCCTCTGTACATTTCTTATCTGATAGTTTTCTAAATATATTCGTAATAATTTTTTATTTCTGGTAGGCAAGTCTTTACAGTTAAGCCTCGTCCCTTTTTTTTGATCTGTTTATATTCAAGGTCCCAGAGTGTGGAATCTGTTAATATAATGAGGCAATCTGTTTTTTAGTTTTTAAAGTGAACGTTTTCTGTTTTTCCTTATTTTTGTTATTATGGCATGATAAATGGTTACTAACATGCTTCATAGCACACACTGGTTGTTTTATGTCTTCATTTTAAACCTGATGCTGGCACAAGAGTACAAGAATACAGTTAAAGAAATTCTAGGTTTCTTTTTTTGTCTTCAACACATATTAAAAGCTTGTTGATTTTATGATTACTTGTGATCTTTATGTGTTTAGAAGAAGACAAGTTTCCACCAGATTAATATGTCACCAAAGTGTTACAGCACTACCATTGTCTTTGTATAATCAGGGGAAAGGGGCAATATCCTCTCCCCAAATAAAGTGAAATGTGTGTGAGAAATATGTATGTATGATATCTTCCCTTATATGTTTTTGCCTAAATTAAATAGCTAAATGGAAAACAAGCCTTACTATAAGATGTAGTTTTACTTAGCTTTTTTTTTTATTTAATATGACTGAGTGAAAATGTACTTTCCCATATAAATTTACATGCCCACCTATATGCAGCTTCCACTGCTCTCCCTGTCTGGTGACAGCACACTATTTCTCTCTGCTCCATACATGTCTCATCCTCTCAACACACTCCTTTCCCCTCCTCTCCAGCCACTCTCTTTCCTCCAGCCAGAAGTCAGCAGGTTGATATCCTATAGATGCATAGAACCATAAAGTTCATCCAATATATGGTCACTCTGCATCAACAAGTCCAATCCATTCGTGTCCGAAGAGTGGACCTTCATTTTGATTTATGGGCAAGAGCAGCATTAGGGCCGGGGCCGTGCTCCCAGGGGAACCCCGAAACCACTGGACCATCAGTTGAGGTCTTTTAGTGGAGATCTCAGGATGCACCCCTTTTTTTTCTTGTGTTGCCAGTGAGACTCAACTCTGTGAGCTCCATTGCGGCTATCACTGGTGGTAGCCGGGCACCATCTGGTTCTTCTGGTCCCAAGTTGATGTAGGCACCCACTCATGTGGGTCTTTCTATCTTCTGGGTTACCCCATGTCATTTTGGTCCTCGGTGAGCATCCTTTCCTTCTGAGTTGGGTTACTTAGCTTTTAAAGAGAAATTGTGCAACATTCATAAGTTTCTCAGTTCATTTCGTTAAAGCCAGGTCACTTTTCTTTGTGTAATTTTAGTTGGTACGTGATAATGCAGATCTTCGCTGTGAACTCCCTAAGTTGGAAAAGCGACTTAGAGCTACAGCTGAGAGAGTGAAAGCTTTGGAGTCAGCACTGAAAGAAGCCAAAGAAAATGCATCTCGGGATCGCAAACGCTATCAGCAAGAAGTAGATCGTATAAAGGAAGCAGTTAGGTCAAAGAATATGGCCAGAAGAGGACACTCTGCACAAATTGGTTAGTAGAATACATAACACCTTTCAACTTTGCTCAGTTTGAATATTTCTATTTAGTTGAAATAATCATGTTCATTCATAATGTGTTGGCATGGGATACTTAACTTTCCAACTCTTCAAAGAGAAATGGAGGAATGAGCACATTTACAAGACAAGAAAATAAATAAGAACTAGCAAAACACAGGAATGGTCAGAGATGGGAGAAATTATATGGGTCATTGTTATTGAAGGAGAGGGAGAGTCACAAGAAACAAGTCATCAGCAATATTGCATGCTTCAGATCAGTTATTGGCATAGGGACAAAATCTGTTACTGGCTAAGGAGCTGGGCTCATGATGCAAGCATTTGCTGTTGGCTGCTAATGTAAAAGACGTTTGAACCCACCCAGGGGCTCCACAGGAAAAAAAGGCCTTAGCAGTCTGCTTCCATAAAGATTATTCCAACAAAACTCTGTGGAGCATTTGTCTTGTGTAACACATGCGGTCACCATAAGTCAGAGGCTGGCTGAAATAACTGCACGGATTTTATGGTTTCCTAAAGAAAAGGATATAACCAGTATAAAGAAAAAGAAGAATGCAGAGGCAAAGAAAACCAAATATATTTGGGAATTTGTTATGTGTAAAGAGAAGAGACCTAGATGGTCATTGTTGTTATGTGTCAAATTTTATGCTAAAGTCAGTCTGTTTTTCATATTAGCTAAACCTATTCGACCTGGGCAGCATCCAGCCGCTTCTCCAACTCATCCAGGTGCAATTCGTGGAGGAGGTGCCTTTGTACAGAATAGCCAGCCGGTGGCAGTACGTGGTGGAGGAGGCAAGCAAGTGTAACCTTGTACACATGTCCACAGGTTTGTAATTTGTATCTGGCTTTTGAATTGTAGTGCATGGAAACCTGCAGGCACCATTTATTGAATAATTTTTTGAAATCTTAGTGTCTTTTTTTTAATATGTGTAATTGTGAAAGCAACTTAGCAAGGTTTCCCAGAGTCTTTCTTTATAGTTCAAGTTATATTATAGATTCTGTTTTGTGTCCTTACTGGTTTTAACTTATCACTGAGTTGTTATTAGTAGTTCTTAGTATTTTGTCCAATGAATATACCAATTTATAACTATTCTTTTTTACTGTACATTTGATTGTTAGTTTTCCCATTTTGAAATACTCTAAAGTTAAAATTTGCATATATGAAATTTGAGGTATGGAACATCTTTTTTATACCCTTCTCACTTTCCACATTACTTTGAGAAGATTTCCAGAAGTGGAATTAGAAGAACTGTGAACATTTTTAAGATTCGTAATAGATAGTGCCTCATTGCTTTCCAGAAAGACTGCACTGAATTGCATTAACAGCCGAGGATACTGGCCATTTTGTTGCATCTTTGCCAACATTGAGTATTGAGTTTTAGACTTCCAAATTTAATAGCTTAGAAAAGGGTATCTCATAGCTTTATTTAATGAAGTTTATTAGGCCATTTTTTAAAAATTTATTATTTCTGTCCTTTTTCTATTCATCTGTGTTTGCTCATTTTCAGTTGTATATAATATAAGCAATATCTGTCCACTGGAGGGGGATGAAGAATATCAAATATTGCCCAGAGATACTAACATATTGTATCTTTTTACAGCCTTTCCTATGTATTATAACTTTTTTAGTACTGTTTTTGTTTTTAGAATTTAATTTTTTTATTGTACTTTGAAAGTTTGCAGAATAAACTAGCTTCTTATTAAATAATTAATGCACGTACTGTTTTTTGACATTAATTGCCAAGACCAGTGTCAGTACGCCCACTTTCTGGACGTTTAAGTTCCTGTTTACCAACTTCCTGTCCCTTCCTATATTCTTGTCCTTGCCCCTGGGGTTGTGTGGCCCTCTAGTCTTGTTTTGTTTCATGAATCCATTAATCTTTGGCTGAAGGGGGAATCAGGACTGACTTCATTACTGAACTGAAAGAGTCTTCAGGAGCCAGTCATACATTTAGGGTTTCTTCAGTCTGTCAGGCCAACAGATCTGGTTGTGTGTGTGTGTGTAAGAATATAGTTGTATGTTTTTCTCTAGCTGTGTCTGGGACCTTCTGTTGTGATCCCTGTCAAAGCAATCTGTGATGGTAGCTGGGCACCATCTAGTTGCGCTGGATTCAGTCTGGGTAGAAGCTGTGATAGTTGTAGTTCCTTAGTCCTTTAAACTAACCTTTTCCTTGTGTCTTTAGTTTTCTTCATTCTTTCTTGCTCTGTACAGGATGAGATCAGTGGATTATTTCAGATGGCTGCTCATAAGCTTTTAAGAACCCAGACATCACTCACTAAAGTATACTGTGGAACATTGTAAAGTGTATGATCCAGTTGAGTTAGGAAAAAAAAAAACTTACTGCCATCAAGTCAGTTCTCACTCACAGCAAACATGTGTACAGAGTAGAACTGCTCCATAGAGTTTCTAAGTAGCACATGGCTGATTTGAGCAGCTGACCTTTTCGTTAGCAGATGTAACACTGAAATGCAGCACCAGGCACCAGTTTCCAGCTGCCCATACTATGACTTTTAAGTTACAAAGTTGAAGCTGCTTAAACAAACTGGTATGTACAAACAGTTGAATAATACACAGCCATAAAGAATAGTGGTGACTTCTCAAAGTATACTGTAATGTGGGTGAATCTGGAGGGCATTAAGCTCATTACCACCTAGTTGCTTCTGACTCATAATGACTCTATAGGACAGAGTAGAACTGCCCCATAGAATTTCCAAGGAGCACCGGGCAGATTTGAACTGCTGACCTTTCGGTTAGCAGACAGGGCACCTACCTACGACACCACCAGGGTTTCCATCATTCTGAGTGAGATACGTCAGTCACAAAAGGGTGACGACCACGTGACCTCAGTGTCGTAAAAAGAAAAGAACAGGTACATGCACAGAAAGCAGCACCCTCTGGTGGTCATCAGTGATGGGAAGGAGAAAAGGGGAGTTGCTATCTAGACAGTAGGCACTTGCTCATTTAGGTGATGGGTAAAACCAAAAAACCAAACCCACTGCCATTGAGTTGGGTCTGACTCATAGCGACCCTAGAGGCCAGAATGGAATTGCCCCTTGGAGTTTCCAAGGAGTGTCTGGCTGATTTGAACTGCCAACCTTTGGTTAGCAGATGTAGCACTTAACCCACTACCCCACCGGGGTTTCTGGTGACAGGTAACGCAGTCAATACCAAGGAAGGGTAAATTCGGTACAGTTTCACCAAGGTAGAAGGTGACACTAAGAAGTACACAAGAGTAGGGATGATTTTGATAAAAGCCACAACATGATGCAAGTTTGCAATAATAAAAACCAGAAAATAAGGGTATAGTTTCATAGGTGAGGGTGTATGCTTGTGTATGTATAGGTAAGCACATACGAACATATGGGTATGCTTGTATGGGTGTTTCTGTAGGAAAATTTGTATGCATGTTTGTGAGAGCTGCATATATATTCATATGTAAAATAACATACATGGGGACACAGTTACAGATAACTTCCTAGATAAGACCAAATGAATGCTTAGGACCAGTCTTGGGAGGAACAGCTTAGTTGGTTGGCAGTCTCATAGCTCATGAATACAGTGTTCTGCATCCTAGTTTGGGGACTAGTATCTGGGGTCTTAAAAGCTTCTGAGTGGCCATCTGAGATTCAGCTCTTATGCTTCTCTCTCAAGAGCAAAAGACAAAGATACCAGCAGCATGAAGAAGAAACTAGTCTGTAAGACTAGTGGTATATACATGAACCACAGTAACTTGAGACCAGAAGAGCTAGATGTTGTCCAGCTACCACTGCCAAGCAGTCTGACCAGAGGCACAATAGAAGATCTAGGATAGAATTTGGATAAAAAGATATAACAAAACTCTGATTCCTAAAAATTTGACTTACTGGACTGATAGAGACTAAGGGCCTCCCAGGACTATTGCCCTGGGATACCCTTTAAGCCTGGAACTCAGACCACTCCTGAGCATCACCTATCAGCCAAAAGACAGAGTTGCTCATAAAATAAATAATTCCATCTGTGAGTATTGTGCAGCCTTAAACAGTCATCTCAATGAGACGTAAGAGTCAGTGTTTACCCCGAGAACAAAGATGGGAGGTAAGGTGGGAACCAGAAAGGTAGATTAATGGAAACAGAACAGCTAGAAAGGAAAGAAGGACAATGCTGACACATTGTGAAAAATGTAACCAATGCCACTCTATAGAAATTATTAAATGAGAACCTAAATTGGTGTGTAAATTTTCTCTAGAATGACAGTAAGATGTTAAGAACAAACAGTGGAGGAATCCACTGTGGAGGAATCACTCCTGGTTTTTTCCTAGTCAAGAATAGATCATTAATAACTAAAGTGGAAAGCAGCCATGAGGGAGAAGATAAAAGATGAAAAAGCACATAAACTTCATGAAAGAACCCCATTTTTGTCTACTACTCTAGAATCTCAGTGATTCTTAATCTGTCGTTTTAAATAAAACTGTTTGTACATTAAAGGGAAATAAAATAAGGGCTAATGGGAAATTTAAAATATTGTCTGTAGAAGGTGAGCTGGGCTATTTAGAAGAACAGTGGGACATTTAGTCCTCAACTCAGATGATGTAGCCTGGCTACCTGAACAACTAAGATTTTCATGATTTTAAGCTTTGCTGGTATTTAGTACAATGTGGCCTGCGAAAAATACAAACAAATACATCAATCAAAACAGCTGCCAGAGGTCATCGATGATAGTGTATCAAATACTGCTAGAGGAACTTGATCTCTCTTCAAAACACCTGCTGCAAGTAAGCCTTGGAAAATGTCACCCAGCAAAATAAATGAAAAAAAAAATTCAGAAAAGTAAAATACTAATTGGGCATCATTAAAAAATAGTTTACACTGCTGATAAATACTGAGAGTATTTACGAGGTAACACATTATGCCTATTGCACTATACATACACTACTATATAGCTTGCTTTTTTAAAACTCAATATATCCTGGACATTTTCTTTTACAACATGACTGATTAGTTGATGTCATTGTTGGGTTCTGTGGCATCAGTAGTGACTGATAGTGATTGATAGTGACCCTGTGCCCAACAGAAGGAAGCACTGCCCAGTCTGGCACCATCCATACAGGTGTTGCTGTACTTGAGCCCATCAGTCCATCTCTTTGAGGGCCTCCCTCTTTTTCACTGTCCCACTGTTTTGCCAAGCTTGATGTCTTTCTCCAGGGCCTGATCCCTCCTAGTAACATGTCTAGAGTATGTGAGACACAGTCTCACCATCCTTGCTTCTGAGGAGCATTCTGATTATTTGGTTTTTTGGTAGTCCGTTGTATATTTAGTATTCTTCCCTGATACCACAATTCTGTCTTCTTTTTTTGTTGTCTACTTTTGCATGTGTATGAGGTAATTGAAAACACCAGCGAAATCCTTGGGAACCTCGGTCTTTGTTTATCGTGATGTTGCTTTTGGTCCAGTTGTGAGGATTTTTGTTTTCCTTATGTTGAGGTATAATCCATCCTGAAGGCTATGGTCTTTAATTTTCATCAGTAAGTGCTTCCAGGTCCTCTTTGGTGTAAGCAGGATCTTACCTGCATATCAAAGCATATTAGTAAGTCTTTGTCCAATCTTGATGCCCCATTTTTCTTCATTTAGTCCAGCTTCTTGGATTAGTTCCTTAGCATACAGATTGACTAGATACGGTGAAAGACTACAACCCTGATGTGCACCTTTCCTAACTTTAAACGATTAGTGTCCCCTTGTTCTGTTTTAACAGCTACTTGATCCATATACGGGTTCCTCATGAGCACAATTAAGTATTCAAGAATTCCCATTCTCTGCAGTGTTAGAGTGACATTTTGGATCAAAAGACATGACCCATCTATATGTAGCCTACAAGAAACTCACCTTAGACTTAAAGATATGAACAAACTGAAAATTAAAGGATGGAAGAATATATATCAAGCTAATTATGAACAAAGAAGAGCAGGTGTGGCAGTTCTCATCTCAGATAAAATAGATTTTAATGTAAAATCCACCATCACATACAAGGATGGACACTTTATTGCTGAAAGGTTCAGTACACTAGTAGGACTTAACAATATTAAATATTTATGCACCTAATATTAGAGCACCTAAATACATCGAAGAAACACTGATTACACTCAAAAAGGAGATAGATCACTCCACAGTAATAGCAGGAGACTTCAGCACTCCACTCTCAAGACGATGACTCTCAAGATTGATTGACGCAGTGGCTGCAGCAGTGGGCTTAAGGGTAAAAATGATTGTGGGCATGGCACGGGACTGGGCAGTGTTTCGTTCTGTTGTGCATGGGTCAGAACTGAGTCAGTGACACCTAACAACAGCAAGAAGAATGAATTGCTTTCTACTTTTATGAACTTGAGCAAGTTACTTTTTTAATAATTACTTTCGCATTATCTCTAAAACACATTTTCTGTGTGACCACAGTAATATTATCACACCTAACAAAGTTAACTGAAACTTAAGCCAGTTTCCGTCAAGTTGTTTCCAACTCGTGGCAACCCCATGTGTGTCAGAGTAGAACTGTACCTCATAGGTTGCGAGTGGCTGATTTTTCAGAAGCAGGTCATCAGGCCATTCTTGTAAGGCCCTCTGGATGGACTTAGCACTTTTTGGTTAGTAGCTGAACACTTACCAATGTTTTTTAAAATAAAATACCGATTTTATTTGTCTAAACCAGAATGCAGTCCAGGATGATTGTTTCCACTTGTTTATAATCCTGCAAGTCTCTTTCAGTCTAAGATAGCCTTGCTTTTTATAATCTGCTGAAGAGAATAATACAATTATCTTGAATGTATTCTACCTTTGGATGTGTTTTATTATTTCCGTACATAAGTGTCATGGTCCTCTGTCTTCATTATTCCTCACATGTAGGAAAGTAGCAAAAGCGTTGATGAGTGTTTTGGTTTACCTAGTATGGCTTCTACACATACCACAAGTAGGTTGCTATAAAAAACAAGGAATTTATTTTCTCACAGTTTTGGAGATTAGAAGTCCAAACAGCTGATCTTTTGGTTAGCAGCCAAGCTTTTAGCCACTGCACCATGAGAACTCAACACGTATGTTTGGGGGACACAATCTGTAACAAATTCATAGTAACCGTTTTTATGACAAGACTACATCATAGCTTATCTGTGCTTAATACAGTGTCCCATCAATAGATGTAACAATAGCTGTTTTTCTTGACTGTTTAATAACTTTTTGAGTCCCTTTTAGTAAGTGGTTCTTGTGAATTAAGATGTTACCTAGCATGGAGTTGGGTGTTAAGTAGGTCCAAGCTGCTTTTCCCTACTACCCTTTGGAAAGTGGGTGCTGGGCAGAGGTTTCCAAGGTGTGAGAAAATAGATCAAGTTGATCCTTTATGGATATTGTTCTTACATTAAAATTCATATGCACACTTGGAACTTATGTATGAGGATTATATTACCCACTTACGTGACAGTTGTTGACAAATAAATGATAAGAGAAGCTTTTAGTATTTTTTATTGTGATTGAATGAGAATATATAATCCCATATAAATTTGCATACCTGCCAATGACTGCTCTCCCTGCCTGGTGACAGGACACTCCTCCTCTCCTTTCTGTACATGTCATATCCTCCTAACAATCTCCTGTCCCCTCCTCTCCATCCTCTTCCCCCATGTCCAGTAAGAGGTCAGCTGGATGACATCCTATAGATGCATAGAACCATAAAGTGCACATGATATGGTTGCTCTGTGTCACCAAATCCATTCCATTTCTGCCCCAAAAGTTGACCACCATTATGGTTTATGGACAGGGGCAGCATCAGGGCCAGGAACTATGCTCCCTGGGAACCCCGAGGCCTTTGGAACGATCAAGTGTGGTCTTTTAGTGAGTATCTCAGGGTGCACCCCTTTTTATTTTCATGAGAAATATTTTTAAATGGTTTTTTTTTTTTTTTGGAATTAACGCCATTTTGTATTAATAGCATTGACGCCTTTAGTTCTGAGTTTTACTGACTTGCATAATACGTTGAATAAGGTAGATTATTATCAGTGCAAAGATAACTAGATAGATTAATACAAGGTGCAAACTGCTGGAATTATTTATTTCATCAGTGTTGTTACCTTGTATGCTTAGGTATTCCTGCTCCTTCCCTCTTTTTCCTTTCCTGTTTTTTGCAGGTAACTGTTTATGTATCATTACTACTTAGCGGTCCTTGGTTTGAGAATGTCATTGGGCGCTGTCTGTTAGCTTCCATTGTATTTTGCTGTCTTTCCTTTTTAAGTACTTCATTCGTAGCTCTTTTGGGAAGAATTAAAAACAAAGGAAAGGCTGACCTTTTAAGCACTGTCCTGCTGATAAACAGTTCTACTTAAGATATAAAAAGGAGGAAGAAACCATGTGATATTGCCCTATTTTTTTTTAATTTTTATTTTTATTTAACATAACTGAGTGAAAATGTACATTCACTTACAAATTTACATGCCCCCCTATATGCAGCTTCCACTGCTCTCCCTGACCAGTGACTGCACACTATTCCTCTCTGCTCCATACATGTCTCATCCTCCCAACAGTCTCCTTTCCCCTCCTCTCCGTCCACTCCCCTTCCTCCAGCCAGAGGTCAGCAAGATGATATCCTATAGATGTATAGAACCATAAAGTGCATCCAATATATGGTCACTCTGCATTGCCAAGTCCAATCCATTCCTGTCCAAAGAGTGGACTTTTGTTATAATTTATGGGAAAGAGCAGCATCAGGGCCGGGGGCCATGCTCTCAGAGGAACCTCAAAACCGCTGGACCATGAATTGACGTCTTCTAGTGGAGATCTCATGATGTACCCCTTTTTATTCTTGTGTTGCCAGTGAGACTCCTCTCTGTGAGCTCCATCGTGGCTATCACTGGTGGTGGCAGGGCACCATCCACTTCTTCTGGTCCCAAGTCGATGTAGGCACCCACTCTTGTGGGTCTCTCTGTCTTCTCGGTTGTCTTTACCGCATGTCATTTTGGTCCTCGGTGAGCATCCGTTCCTGCTGAGTTGGGACCATTTGCTGTGTCCTCGGATGGCAGCTTGGCAGCTTTTAAGACCCCAGATGCCACTCACCAGTGTGGGGTGCAGAAAGCTCTCTTAGCAAAACGCTAGTTGTGCCAATTGGTCTGGAATTCACCTAAGGGCGTGGTCCCCCGCCCCCCGCCCCAGCTACTCTATCCTTGCAGTATTGAGTTAAGATGGAAGGACTACTCAAGTTATGCTGAAGTCCACTTAATGTTGTTCTTGCTTCTAATGTGTGCTATCACCGCTTTCTCCCAACTAGATTTCTAGTAACTATCTAAACTAAACCCTCCCCCCGTCACACTCCCTCCCTGCCCTCCCTTGCAGCTGTCAAAGAGTCTGTTTTTCTATACACAAGTCTGTTTTTGAGATCTTATCATAGAGGTCTCATACAGTATTTGACCTTTTGTCGCTGACTACTTTCACTCAACATAATGTCTTCCAGTTGAAACCAGGTTAGGAGATGTTTCCTGGAATCGTCGTTATTCTTTATCATTGCGTAGTGCTCCATTGAGTATATGTATCATAGTTTACCTATCCATTCTTCCATTATTGGGCATCTGGGTTGATTCCATCTTTTTGCTATCGTGGACTGTGCTGGGATAAACATTCTGGTGCATGTGTCCATTGGTGTGAAAGGCCTGATTCTGTAGGATATATTCCAAGTAGTGGAATTACTGGGTCAAATGGTATATCGATACCCATTTTTTTTAAGGAAGTGCAAGATTGCCTTCCAGAGAGGCTGGACCAGTTTGCAACCCCACCAACAGTGTAGGAGGGTTCCACTTTCTCCACAGCCTCTCCAGCATTTGTTGTTTTGTGTTTCCTGGATCATGGCCAATCTTGTTGGGGTGAGATGGTATCTCATTGTTGTCTTGATTTGAATTTCTTTAATAACTAAAGATCGCGAACATGTCCGCATGTGTTTTTTGGCTGCCTGGATCTCCTCTTTAGTGAAGTGTCTGTCCATCTCCCTTGCCCATCGCTTAATTGGATGGCTTATCTTTTTCTTCTTGATATTTTGCAGTATCTTATAGATTATGGAGATCAGGTGTCAGTCTGACACAGGGTTGCCAAATCTTTTTTCCCATTCTGTGGGTGTTCTTTTAATTCTATTAATAAAGTCTTTGGATGAGCAAAAGTGTTTAATTCTTAATAGTTCCCATTTATCTATTTTCTCTTCTGTTGATTGAGGTTTCTTTGACAGATTTTGGAGTCTGTCCTCATTGTGTATTAAAACTTCCATTGTTGTTCCTACCTTTTCTTGGATGAGCTTTATCATTTTAGGTTTGATATTTAGGTCTTTTATCCATTTGGAGTTGGTTTTTGTATAAGGTGTAAGATATGGATCTTGATTCAGTTTATTGCAGATGGATAACCAATTTTGCCAGCACTATTTGTTGAAGATACTGTTGTTACCCCAGTTTCATGTCTTAGGGCCTTTGTCGAATATCGACTGTTCGTAGGCAGACGGTATCATCTCTGGGGTCCCAGTTCTGTTCCATTGATCCATCTGTCTGTTCTTGTACCAGTAGCAGGCTGTTTTGACCACTGTGGCAGTGTAGTATGTTCTAAGGTCGGGTAATGAGAGGCCTCCCAGTGTGTTCTTCTTCTTTAGTAGTACCTTACTTATCCGGGGCTTCTTCCCTTTCCAAACAAAATTGGTGATTTGTTTCTCCATCTCATTAAAAAGTGATGCTGGAACTTGTATTGGGATTGCATTATATAAATAAATTGCTTTGGGTAAAATAGACATTTTCGCAATGTTAAGTCTTCCTATCCATGAGCAGGGTAGGTTTTTCCATTTATCTAAGTCTCTCTTAGTTTCTTATAGTAAGGGCTTGTAGCCCTATTTTTAATATTTAATAAATCTGAAGTAGTTGAAATGTTTTTAAACTATTGGTATACTTTTTTTTTAACTAAGTTATTCATGGCTATCACAAATATAAACATGATTTTTATATAAATAAAGAAATCTTTCTGCTTCTATTTTCAGATGCTGAAAACTAATTGAAGAAAGAAGAGGGCATATTATCAAGCTGAGTCATTCAGTGACTTTAACCTCTGTCCTGCGGGGATTGTAGAATTACACTTTTTTAGTGTATAAATTGTACCTGGCCTGTACAGCTGTTTCCTACCCACTCTTCTTATAAACCGTGCTGCTTCTCAACACAACTAGAGTGCAATTTTGGCGTCTTTAGGAGGGAAAAAAATGACAGTTTACGACTGTGGCCCTATTTATTACACAGTTAGTCTTTCATGTCTTAAATTTAGTCTTCACTGTGCCAAGCTAACTGTTCCTTATACAGTTTTATTTGTTTTTGTGTGTGTGTATTTTTAAATTTTGTTTAAATTACCTAGCTCCAACTGCTGCTTTTTTTTTTCCCCCCTTATAAAAATGTCTTCCTTATCTTAGGGGAAATAGAACATTTAGATTAAATTTTACTACTTAAACAACACTACATGCCCACAAAGTAGATCATATCAGGTCAGTACTGTACTTTAAAAATTCCTTGAGATGACTTCAGGGTAAAAATAATTTGTATCTTCCCTGAAGTTTGTTTCTGAAAGCTGCTGTTGGAGCACTGGAACCTTAAAACTATGTAACTAGATATTTGAGACTAAACAACGCTATTTGTTATCTCATGAAATGCCTGTTGCTGAGTTGATGATTGAATAGAAATATCTTAAAATGTCAAAAGTAAGCATTAAGTTTAAGGAAAAAAAGAATTTTAAAGAAAAATTGTATTTCTCTTCATGATTTCCATACTTTGTATAGCTTGATGGAATGAAAATACCCTGCTTCATTCTGGTGAGCCTACAAATTAATATAATAATTAGATACTTATTTGTTATCTTTAATATATTGAAACGAATTAAGATACTGTAGAAGTAAACATGTCAGTACTGTATTGGTTCATCCAAATTTTTACACTGTGGAAATTGAGGGAAAATGTAAAGAAACAAGACAAATATAATTGAATTTAAAAATTTGTAGGTAAAGTTTTATCGGAACACCCTGATACACTTTTAAACTGCTATTATACTAAATCATACAATTTAATTGTTTCGTATTTAGGAAAGAGATAGTGAACTGTTTGCAGATCACTAATCCTTATTAAAGAAATTATTTTGTTGACTAAAACCTATAATTTTCTAAGTAGTACTAAGTGTATACCTATTTTTTTGCCACTTCTTAAGTAACTAAGTCAACAGTTTATTTTGGGAAGTTAGAAAAGGAGTGAGAGAAAAAAGGATAATACTTGTTTTGTCAGTGGGGGTGACTGCAACTATTTAGCAGAAATTGAAAGAATGGAGACATAAAGTTGTTCAGTCAGTAGAGAAACTGGGAAAGTTTTGTGTTAAGATCTAGCTGACAACATCAACTTTTGAAAAAGTTTTATACACAGATATTTGTATTACTAAATTTGGAGCGATAAGTCAGAAGACTCAGATCCTAATTGGCTTATTTTTCTATTTCCTTAACTATTGTAATTTCCACTTTTATAATAATTTTGATTTAAAAGATAAATTTATTTATTTTTTTAAAACAGCCAGAATTCCTTGCTGTTGTAATCTACAGCCTTTAAAATGATTGTGTTGCATTTAGGACTGTTCAAAAAAAACACTCCACAAATTGAAATGAAATCTTGGTGCAGCAAGAATGACGTAACGCAGTTAACTAAAAAGAATGCTGTAGCCTACTGAGCATTTTCTAAATGGAGAAGCATTGGGCTGCATTCACATAGACATTTATATTTTATGAATTTCAAATGAAAACTTGCTTCTTTAACAGTATTCATAAATGAAGCAGACTTTTTTTCTCTTGTCTATATATGGTAGTTTCATTCCTGTAAGTAATACATCATTGGGTATTGGTGCTGTGTGACAAACAATAAAATCATAACTAGCATGTGGTTCAGAATACACGTTAGTTTTTTGTTGTTTTTTTAATACCTTAATGGTTCTTTTCTATTTATAATTTCACACCTTTTAAAAAATATACTAGGAATTTTATTAATTTGTTTTCATGGAACTGTGCTCTCTTTTTGCTGTGGTAGGTCATTAAGCAGAACATTAACTCTTGTAAATGAAATTTCTAATCATATAGAACATTAATAGTTGCTTCAATTTTAGTATCTGTTTTTTGACTGGATATATTTATGTTCCTCGAAATGGTATTGATAAATGATTTGGAGGAGAAACTGAATGAAACAAAGGAGTAATATTTATTCATGGTGATCAATTAAATTATTTGTCTAACTTAAGAATACTAACTACTGTGCATAACTCTCAATTTGACATGAGATGACAGAGAGGAGTCTGAGTCAACCTGTGGAATATGCTGGTTTATTTCAGTGCTTGAAGATACATTCAAAAATAATTGGTCTGGGGAAGACGCCATATAATCTTAAGTTAACATGCATGCTGTAAATGTGTTTTGTGTTTAAATAAACAAGCAATTTTTTTTGAAATGGTGGCTTTCTTAAAATATTTAATGTACTAGGTTGATTCTGTATCAAGCCATAATTGACTTTCTGTCTTGACAGAATAGTAACTATTGTAAATTAGTATTGTATTCTTATATATTTTGTTTCCTAATGTATTGCAGGATCTTTTGACAGCAGCTATTAAATACACAAGTTGAAGAATTAAGAATTCTGTTCCACTCATGTTGCTGTAGCGTAGTCAACATGTTCTGCTCAAAGTCATATTTTAAATACCTCCTCATGAGTCATTTAGGTCTAGCTGGAGAATATCTAAAGAGACTGTTAATAAATTCAAGTGATAATTAGTTTTGGTTTATGTTGGCTTGGCTCTTCAAATTACTTATTATAGAACATCTTAACCATACATAAAAGTAGAATAAATAAGGAAACCCCAAGTACTTACCTCTTGGTAAGTTTGGCCAGTTATCAGCTTATAAGTAATCTTATTTATGTTGAAGCAGTCCCAGGCTTCGTGTGCTTTTGTTCATAAATTTTTCAATATGTATTTTAAGATACAAACAATAAACATCTGGCTGTCAAGTTAGGATTCATGGGGCCCTCAGTGCATTCAAATCAGCAACCTTGGGTTAGTAATGGAACTCTTAATCATTGTGCCACCCAGGGACTCCTTTTAGGTATGATACCCAGATGCCACTGTGGCTGAGTCAGTTGTGACACATTGTGACCCCATGTATTACAGCGTACCGCTGTACCCGTAGGGTTTTCAGTACTCAGACTAGCAAGTTGCCAGATTTTCCATGGCATCTCGCTGAGTTTGAACCATGACGCTTTCAGTTAGCAGTTGAGTGCTTAACTGTTTGTACAACCTGGGGACTCTGACAGGAAATTAAAGCACAAAAATATGATTATTACACCTGAAAATAATTTCTTAATCTAAAAATTTCAGTTTTCACAAATAATTTGAGTCAGAATCCAGTTAAAGTTCATATGTTGCAATAAATTGCTCCACTTTTTTCCCTGTGTGGAACTAATTTACCAAGAAAGTTTTTCTGTACAGTTTCTCAGATCATATTGATTGCCTCTTCGATTCATTTAAGGTATTCCTCACACCATTGTATTTCCTGTAAATTTGTTTTGGATTGACAGGCTTGATGAGATCCAGATTTTTGTGTGAGGTGGTATGGTGGTCTTTAATACCAGTTAAAAACCAGCTGCCTTTGTGTTGATTCCAACTACAGGAACTCCATGTATTCCAGGGTAGCTGGGCCTTCTGAGGCTCCTCTTGGGTGGATTCGAATTGCCAGCCATTTCATTTAGTGAAGCACTTAACCCTTTGCACCTTCCAAGGGCAGATTACTTCATAAGTGACAATATCCTGTCAGGTGGGTACATAATGTTGGTTGTGTGTTGTTAGCAGCCATTGATAGTAGCTAAATCCATGAGTGTACTGGGGGCTACAGAACAGCAGTGCTGTATCATTTCAGTATTTCTGTGTAACGAAACTTGTCGTGTGGGTTTCATTACCCAGTGGTATAGTTGTTACAGAAAAAGCAATATAAATGCTTTTCTTTATTTGCAAGTTTCAAGACAAATGAGTTGCTTTTTTGGTCCACCCCTCCCTCTAGTCAGCTGAACTGGCCGAGGATCGGCACCACCTGAATTCCAGTGGACCTCTCTTGCTGAGGAAAGGGAGGAAAAAAGTCAACGGAAAAAAATAAAACCCCCAGCTATCACAGCTGGTCTCAGGGCCACATAACCAACTAGGTGTGTGTGTTTTTTCTTTGGTTTTTTTATTTTTTTATTTTCAAACCTGTGTTCCAAGAATCTCCAAATCATTTCATTCTTTTCCCGGAGAAGTTTCAATGGAAATGGAGGTGTTTTTCCCAAATTAAGAAAAGGGGGAAAAATCACAAGTATGTGGAATGGATACAGAGTGAAATAAAGGAATTTACCACTGAAGAAACTAGTGAGAATTTACAGGTGAAAGTACGCTAACTAGGATAAAGGATGGATAGTAATAACACTGTCATGTAACTAGCAGATAGGACCACTGTTGATAAGACCATTTCTTTTCAACCAGCTGACTTAGCAACCAAGAACTCTCTTAGGGGGTCTCACCACTTGTGAGGCCACGGTAACGAAACAGGAAAAATCCAAGTCATCAGATTTCATCATCAACTCTAGTTTTAGATCTATTTGATGCAACCAAGAGAATTTGAGAACATCTCTCTGGGCAAAGGCCAGGCAATAAGTTGTTTTCAGTTTAAAAGGTAAATGTACTGCTCATTTTCACATACATTATGAATTGGCTTGTGGGAGGAAATGAAGAAATCACTGGTAGGATGTAAAAGTTTTTTAGAAAAATTTTTTGAAATGTAAAAATAACCAAAATACAAAGAATTGGAAAGTACTGAGTCCCACACTTCCCACCACTTCACATTAATTACTCTCAGAGGTGTGAGATTTGTCTATAGTTAACATGCCTGTTTCAAACAGCTTTCCTGACCTGAACGTCCCATTTTAATCCCTTGACCTCTCAAGAATAATGAAAAACACTTAATAATTTGATCTTTATCTTTCCACTCTGATGCAGCTTAGGAGCAGGGTGGTTATTATGGATCAGTTCCTGTGGGAGGGAAGGTAATAAAAGGATGGCACAGAGGAAGTTGAGCTGTAATACAGACGTGACAAAGCCTTGTCCAACTTGACAGGGAGTTGTGTCAGTGTATGTGTCTCAAGAGTTGTCCTGCATGAGCTCTAATGCATGGTGGACCTTAACGTCTTGATCAGTGATGTACTGTCGGCTTATCCTAGAAACATATACCCTTGGGATGTCCAGCTTAGGCAAACCCTGAAGAAACTGACAGCTGGACAAAGACCTTCCATGAAGATGGATCTGAGCTCTATCCCAGTTGCACCATGGTCCATACTTGTCCCATTCAAATCAACTGCATTGGTTAAGGATCAGCATCGCCTAGATCCAGTGGTCCTTGCTTACTGGGGAAAGTGAGAAAAACCCAGTGGGAAGAACAAAAACGCCTGCTACCACAAGTGGTGTCAGGGCAACAATTCCCTATACTGTCCGTTCTGGATTTCCCTCACCATCTGCTGCTGCTGCTGCTTGTGGTTGCTTGCTTGGTAGAGTGATACAGATCCTTATCCAGAGAAGGCTGGGCCCATGGTCTGCATGCTTTTCTCAGACTGGGGTTCCTACATTTGTCCGTTTACTGACACAGCTGGGAAGAAAATACCAAGAAGTTCTCCAGTAGATTACCTAGGTGCCACATTTCACTCTGCTGCCAGATGAGGAACAGCCCTTTCTCTTGCTGGTGGTCAAGGTTACTTCAGCCTGTCAAGATTAGAATTCCTCTCTTTGCATATTTGTACCTAGACATGGGAGCTCGAAGTTCTTAGGTGGCAGTTGTAACCTACAGTTATGTTTGAGTCAAAATGTGCCCACTTGACATGGACCTACCTATAACCCGGTAGAGCTTAAAGATACAAAGAAGGGAAGCACAAAGTTCCCCACTGGATCATTGGGAAAGGCAGTAAGTGGGATTGTTTGCACCACTTGGTCCTGGGCGTGGGGGGGGACAGTAAAGAGGACTTTGATTCAATATACACTGTCTCCTGGAGGGTAGCACCTCATCTTTGTAGATTTTTGCCTACAAGATCACCCTTCAACTGCAGAGACAGTACTCCATTCCACATTATCAATCCAGTTGCTTTGGGGCAGTGAGCTCGTAATATTTTCTGGTCATTGGCCCACTCCATAACTTGCTGTAAGGTGAGTCACCCAGCCTGACACAATGTTATGTGGCTGATGGGAAGAGGCATGGTCATTAGGTCCAGATCACTGAGCCTGGATCTAAACACAAACATCAAAGGCCCCTTTTATTTCTGTCCTGGACAGCTCCCTACCTCCCCCCAACACACATTCCATAGGGCCAAGTTCCCTCTGATTACATTCAACAATAGCTCCAGTGATAACTTTGAGCCAGCAGGCAATACTGTGGCTTCCTTGGTAGCAATCATTGGTCACAGCTCATAATGATGGCCACTCTGCTAAAAAATTCAAGCCTTGGCTTGCACTAGTGACAGATTCTACAGAGCAAATATTAAATGATGCAGGAAACATTAAAAGGAGATAGAAGGAATACAGAGTCATTACACAAAAAAGAATTGATCAATATTCAACCATCTCAAGAAGTAACATGATCAGGAACCAGTGATACTGAAACTGCTTTGACATCATTGAAGCAAAACAAGACTGTAGGAATTGATGGAATGTCAATTGAGATGTTGCAACAAATAGATTTAGTACTGGAAATGCTCACTTGTCTGTCTGTCAAGAAATTTGGAAGACTGCTACCTGGCCGACTGACTGGAAGGAATCCATATTTATGCCTATTCCCAAGAAAGGTGATTCAACCAAATGCAGAAATTACCAAACAATATCATTAATATCACATGCAAGTAAAATTTTGCCAAAGATTATTCAAAAGTGGCTGCAGCAGGCTGGATTCAGAAGAGGACATGAAACCATGGATAGCATTGCTAATGTCAGAGGAACCTTGGCTGAAAGCAGAGAATACCAGAAAGATGTTTACTTGTATTTTATTGACTATGCAAAGGCATTTGACTATGTAGATCATAAAAAATATGAATAACCTGGAGAATGGGAATTCCAGAACACTTGATGGTGCTCAATCTGTACATAGATCAAGAGGCTGTTCCAGCAGAACAAGGGGACACTATGGTTTAAAATCAGGAAAGGTATGTATTGGGGTTATATCCTTTCACTATACCTATTCAATCTATAAGACAAGAATCTGGGCTGTATGAAGAATGAGTCACCAGGATTGGAGGGATACTCATTAACAACCTGCATTATGGAGATGACAAAACCTTGTTTGCTGAATATGAAAAGAACTTGAAACACTGATGATGAAGATCAAACACTGCAGCCTTCACTGTGGGTTACAGTTCAACATAAAACAAATCCCTCACAAATGGACCATCAAGCAACAGCATGAAGAATGGGAAAAAGATTTAAGTTGTCAAGGATTTCATTTTATTGAGACCCATAATCAACACACATGGAATCAGCAGTTAAGAAACCAAAAGACACATTGCTATGGGAAAATCCTCAAAAAAACTTATTCAAAGGGTTGAAAAGAAAAAGATCTTAACTTGAAGACTAAGGTGCACCTGACACATATCATGATATTTTCAACGGCATCATATGCATGTGGCAATGCTGGACAATGAGAAGGAAGACAGGAGAAGCGACACCTTTGAACTGCAGTGTTGGAGAAAATGGACTACAAAACAACCAACATCTGTTCTGGAAGAAGTACAACCAGAGTGCTCCTTGGAAGCAAAGATAAGATTGTGTCTCACATAATTGGCTTGTGTCGTCAGGAGGGATCAATCCCTGGAGACGAACATCATGCCTCATAG
The DNA here is from genome assembly GCA_028571685.1 of Heterohyrax brucei. NCBI lineage: Eukaryota > Metazoa > Chordata > Mammalia > Hyracoidea > Procaviidae > Heterohyrax > Heterohyrax brucei. The sequence goes on along the minus strand of CM053142.1, from coordinate 15,162,139 downwards.
AGGGTGTGTGAAAAAGAGGAAGACCCTCAACGAGATGGTTACTATAGCAGATGCAACAATGGGCTCAAGCATAAAAATAATTGTGGGCATGGCACAGGACCGAGAAGTGCTGCATTCCATTGTATATAGGGTTGCTGCGAGTCAGAACCAACTTGACAGCTCCTAACGACAGCAGCAGCTGCTCCTTGCAGTTCGTGCATCTTCAGTGCATTTGCCTTTGCTTTTGTCTCCCATCATGGACCCCTGTACTCACTCAGCCCTCAATCAGTGCCTGGTCCATTACTCTTCTGGTAATACATGCTTTCTGATGTATGGTGCCATCATGTCAGTGTAAGTATAAAAAGACCATTTAAAGATAAAATCTAAAGTTTTCCAAAGAAATGAAAGTTGAGATATTTTCTGCTTCTCAGTTGAACACAAAGGTATAAAGAATAGATGAACACACATGCTGTTGTTGTTGTTACATGCTGTTTATTTAGTTCCAACTCATAGCAACCCTCTGTACGACATAACAAAACACTGCTCAGTCCTGTACCATCGTTACAGTCATTATGGTTGAGCCCACTGTTGTAGCCACTGTGTCAGTCCATCTCACTGAGATGATGATCAGGGTCAGTTATCCCTGTCAAGATTATAATTTCTCTCCTTACCTTCTAGTTTCTAGACACAAGTTCAGTGTGTCCTGGGCAGAATGGTTGGTAGTGGTAGCTGAGAACCATCTAGTTCTTGCAGTCTCAGGTTAGAAGAGGCTGTGGTTCATGTGGTCATTTAGTCTTGCAGACTAGTTTCTTCTTTGAGTCTTTGGTTCTGTCATAGTCATCTAGAGTGGCTATAATAGAAATACCACAAGTGAATGGCTTTAAAAAGATACATTTTATTCTGTCATAGTCCAGTAGGCTACAAGTCCAAACTCAGGGCATCAGCTCTAAGGGAAGTCCTTTTCTGTTGGCTCTGGAGGGAAGTTTCTGTTATCAATCTTCCCCTGGATTGGGAGCTTATGATGTGCAGGGACACTGGGTCCCTTCCAAAAGACATGCTCTGCTCCCAGTACTGCTGCTTAGTGGTATTAGGTCCCCAACTCTCTGCTTGCTTCCCTTTCTTTTATATCCTGAGAGATTGCCTCAAGGCACAGTATGGTCTTACACATTGAGTCCTGCCCCACCAACACAACTGCTGCCTGTTTTTCCTTATTAACATCACAGAGACAGGTTTACAGCATACAGGAACATCACACAATACCAGGAATCATGGCTTAGTCAAATTGCTACACACATTGCTATACACATTTTGGGAGAACACAGTTCAGTCCATGACATTGTACCCTTTGTTCTCCTAAAATCACATACTTGCAAGATGCAAAAGATATTCACCCATCATAGCAAAAGTCTTGAGTCCAAGTACAAAATGCAGAAATTCTTCAACTGTGAAATCTAGAACACAGATTATCCGCTTCCAAAATACCATGGAAGAGGAGTCAGGCACAAGCTAGACATTTCCATTAGAAATGGGAGAAATTACAGTAAAATAAGGGATAAGATCTGCCACCCATCTAGCCTCATTAACATCATACAGGCAAGAATTCCAACATGGAGGAACATCACACAATGCCAGGAATTATGGTACAGATAAACTGTTACAGACTTTTTTTTTTTTTAACACAATTCAATCCATGACAGTGGCCATTTCCCCATCTCTGTATGTGTAACTAGATTTGGCATACTTGGTAGTTGGCATAATCCCTACATTATGTCTTTGGCCCATGTATATAGGCTATTGTAGTAAGGAAAGCCTAGTAGAAGCCCGTGAAACTGCCATACCCTCCCTCCCAACCCCTACCAGTCAAATAAGTAAATAACGTGTTCTTTTCAGATTAGAAAAGAGGACTGAAACCCGAACTTGTTAACATGTTACAGGCAACAATATACATACTCAGTTTTGCCCCATGACTGTTAAATTTCCTGCGCTCTGTGATAATAGTCTGAAGTGATCTGCACAGCCTTGTGAGTGACCTCACAGAACATCACATTGATGCTGTGAATTTTATGGAGCTGGATGAGCCAGAAATAGTTAGCACACTCGAGAACTTCAAGATACATGTGCTTCAGACTGTGGGAGATGAAGCTTTCTGAAGAATCAGTGGCCTACCACATTAGAAAAATATTTAGGACTTTAGTCGAAAGTCAAGATGTACCAAGATAGCCTCTCCAAAGTAGAAGCCCAATTATTGTATCCTGCACCTCCTGCCATGAAGAAGGAAGCACAATACCTGTTAAGTCTCTGGGTTCTCAAATGGCATAGTCTATACCTGGAAACATTGCTCCCACCTATATACCATGATATGCAAACAGCTGCCAATTTTAAGTGGGGCCCAAATTAGGCAAAGGCTCTGAAGCAGATGTAGGCTGAGCTGCAAGTAGTCCTGATACTTGGGCCACATGACTTATGGTATTAAAAGTATTAGTAGCAGGAAAAGATGCAGAGTGAAGTTTCCGACAAGCCCCAGAGGCAAAATTGCAATATAAATCCTTGAAATTCTGGGGCAAGACCATGAGATCTCCAGTGAGGAATTACAGGCCTTTTCAAAATCACTCCTGCTGTGATACTGCACCTGAATACAGAGGAGCACTTGACCACAGGACCATGTATTTGCAAGTGACCATCAGGAGCCAGGTTTTGTAGAAACCATATGAAAGCTCAGTGGTAGGTTAAGGATCAGGAATAGGCAGGAGGACCAGAATGCACAAACAGATTCAACATATAAGTCTCTTTTGTGCCTTGAGGTGGTCTCTTGAGATACAAAGAAGAGGAGTTAGAAGACTTTGGGGACTTCATACCATCAAAAAAGCACTTCTGGGAGCTGACCACATTCTTTGGAAAGGACCCTATATCTTAGAAACTTCCATTCCACGTAAAGATTGAAAACCAGGACCTTCCTCCAGTGCGAGCAGAGATGGCCTTCCCCTGGAGCTGACACCTTGTATTGGAATTTTAGCTTCCTAGACTGTGACAAATAAAATTTCTCCTTTTAAAGCCATGCACTTGTAGTATTTCTGTTAGAGCAGCATTAGATAATTAAAACAGAGTCCACAGAACACATGGAGTGTCAAAACTTGGTTCCTGATGGTCACTTGCAAGTGCACGGTCACTTGGTGCCCCTGTGATCAAGTGCTCCTCTTGATCATATTTACACATTACATGTTCATTTATATCATGGTCAGGACTTCCCCTGCATCCTACCTTTGATATTGCTTTGGGTCTCTGAATATTGGTATCAATTTAGATCCTGTCTCCAAGAGCCCTTAAAATGTGCGGATTATTTGGAGGCAGAGCTAAAATGGCAGAGTAGTCACTGTTTTCTCTGATGGCTCTATCAACAAAAACCAGAAAAACAACTGAACAGACTATGTAGGATATTCTAGGAGACCTGAATAGCAGACAGAAAGCTGACAGATTGGACTTGGTGGCAAGGAGGGGAATAACTACGTTGGCCAGAATTAAATCTATTCTTGTAGAGGGGCCTGCTTCTGCCAGCCAAGTGGAGCCATGGCACTGTGGCAGCTGGCAGCCAAGCAGAGCAGCAGCACAGGAGCCAAGTGCATCTTTCTTAGTGGGGAGGCTGAGATTCAGAAGCCACAACTACAGAATACTGTGGAAACCAGTGGCTGAATAGAGTAGTGGCGCACGACTGGAGCATGTCTTTTTCAGCAGGGAAGCTGGGATTTGGACTGCTGCATCTGCGGGGAACTGTGGCAGCCTGGAGCTGGACAAAGCAGTGTCACACAAGCAGAACATGTCTTTCTCAGCAGGGAAGCTCAGCTTCAGATGGCTACACCTACAGAAAACCAGAAGACTTTTCAACTGAGTGTAGTAAGTTAAGTGCTGGCAAACTCTCATGGTTCAGACCTTTCCTGCATGCTGATTTTTCTCCCTTTCTCTAGTGCTTCTGCCTCCCTTCTGTATTCTGCACTGAGTGTGAAACTCTGATGTACAGCCTGGGCTGGAAGTGGGACATCTTACACACATGCCCTGAGCTATTAATTCAGACTTGGAAAGGGAAACAAAGGGAGGGATATAAAAAAATTTCTGCTGGCACCCCTGAGCTGGCACCTTCTGTTATCTTTCTCACAGCACTCAGAGCTCCAATTATCCAGTGACAGGGCATCAAAATTAATAACCCAAACCAAACCCATTGCCACTGAATCGATTCTGACTCTTAGCAACCCTATAGATAGAGTAGAACTGCCCCATAGAGTTTCCAATGACCGCCTGGCAGATTGGAACTGCTGACCTTCTGGTTAGCAGCTGTAGCACTTAACCATTATGCCACCAGGGTTTCCTCAGAATTATTGAGACCTCAAAACTCAAACAAGTACAAATGACTAGACTATTTGGACAGTCAAAAACTAAAGTATATTTACATATATAAGTTAGAACATAATGACCAAACAAATGAAACATAACAACTTTCTGATGGCATAGAGACAATTTTCAAACATTTAAAGAAGCAGATTGCCATGGCTTCAGATAACTACCCCCCAAAAGAATAAAGTGTAGGGCCAAGATGATGGACTACACACATGTCTCCTCAATTCCCTCTGAGAACTAAGGCCTGAGTTAATAATTCAACAGAGCACTCTGGACACCCAGGAAGGCCTATGATACAACATAGGGTTGTCTGATTGGACTACATGTCACTAAATGGGAAACTACATCTTACATATGAGGCAGTATGTGCTGAGCCCCACTCCTGCTGACTCACCACTTGGTGGACTGCAGGTACTGATGCTGTCTTTGTTATCTGGGAGGCAGGGCATGGGCATTGAGCCAGCAAATACGCTGAACTGCAGTGCTAAAGTAAACACTATTTAGCACAGCAGGGACACAGTGCGTAGGACAGCCACATTTTGAGAGGCTGGCTGCTGATCGAGGGCACCACTGTCCCTCCACCATCTCTCCTCTGAGCTGTAACATATATTCTGTGGTTTAGTGGTGGGAAGGGCAGCTCAGCCAAGATGGCCATCTTGGTTGGCTGGGAGGCTGGGTCACCCAACTGGAGGCTTCAGCAGGGGTTAATTCCCAAGCTGAGAAGCAGTGCCAGTCCGGAATGCACTTTTCCTGCAGAAACTCAGTGTAAGAGAGTATTACCTTATGGGAGTGGCCTGGCTGAGGATGGCAGCAAGGCCATAGTCCTCCCTAGCTGAACTATGTCATACCATCTGGGGATGGCCAGAGAGGTGCTTCCATTGTTAGCTAGACAGCAGGGCCTGCCACACCTGATGGCCTGATTTCAGCAGCTGTCAGTCAGCTCCTAGCTTTTTAAAATAGGACTGCCTGGAGAAATAACTGCTGAGTGGCCGGAAGCATCTCTTCCAGCCTTTACTGATCCACATCTTAGGATTGGTTGGTTGCTCCCCAGTGAGTTTGTAAGTATGAAGTTATCTTTGCCAGCCAAGAGGTGGAGCCTGCCACCCAAAGGAGTTCACTGGGGCCAGTCACTGGAGTACACAGAGATGGCTGGTGACCAGCTCCCTTGTCAGAACTACACCTCAGCTCCTGTTGAGGTAACACCAGAGAAACTAAACAGCCTCTAGGTGGCCTGAAGGCCACAAACCATTCCTAACCATTTAAAGAAACAGTCCACCATGGCTCTGGAAAACTCCCCAAATAAAGAACCAAAAAGCTTCCCAGGTGAAGAAACCTTTTTGAAATCATCATAGGTTGAGTACAAAAGAATTACATATGGAGTCCTCCTAGAGATTAAACAAAATGCAGCAGAGCAAAATGAAAAATTAAGCAAGCTATTTGAACAGATGGAACAACAATCATCTGAAATCCAGAAGGTCAATAACAAAATGACACAATTAGACAATTGAATCCAAAGTCAGAAGGGCAGAATTGAAGAGATGAAAGTGAGACTGAGTGAGCTTGAGGACAGAGAATCAGATATCAGCATTAATGAAGACAAATCAAAGAAAACAAATGGGAAAAATTAAGAAGCATTAAGAAATATGTGAAACTCTATTTAGATTAAATAATCTATGATTAATTGGAGTTCCTGAATAGGGAGGGATAGCTGAAAACACAGCAAATATTGTTGTTGAATTGCTAACAGAAAACTTTCCTGAAATTATGAAAGAAAAGACATAGATATCCACGACATGTATCAAATGCCACAAAACCAGACCACAAAAGAAAGACACAAAGACATATCATAATTAAGCTTAATCAAATGAAACATAAACAGATGCTCTTAAAGGCAGTTAAGTTCACAGCAAAGTGAACTTTCAGAGGGAAGCCCTATAAGCTTTTGTCTGACTTCCCAGCAGAAATAATGTTGGCAAAGAGTCAGTGGCATAACACATTCAAAGCCTTGAAGGAATTATATATATATATAATATGTATATGTAATAATATTATATATATAATATATAATAATATATATAATATAATATATATACCAAGAACTATATATCCTGTAAAACTATCTCTCAAATACGAAGATGAAATTAAGACATTCACAGATAAACAGATGCTTAGACACTCTGTAAAAACCAAACCAAACTACAAGAAATACTGAAGGAAGCTCTTTGCTTAGAAAAACAAAACCATTAAACGTATGTTTAAGGGGGCAATGCAGGACACAGCATACAGAATCCTATCCAGGGAAGTTACAAAACTCAGTCAAAGCCAGAATACTAAAGAATGAAGCAGTGATCATGTCATGAAAACTATGACACCATCACACTAAAAACAGGAATTTACTACAGTAGTTATAGTCCTTTCAGATGGAGAGGAAGTTAAAAAGACATGTAGAAGTTAAAATCGAGTTTAAACATAGAACATTAAGGGGGAGTATAGCATGGCCACAAAGCACAATAACAATGCAACATACCAAAACAAGATACGCAGTACAGGAGTCTCAACAAACACAAAACCTACACTGAAAAAGATTAAAAAAAAAAAACCATAAAGAAGATTGACCCAGAACAGAATATAAAAAGCAACATAGAAAACACCAACAGGAAAATACATACACCAAAATGACAGCACTAAACACATACCTATCAATAATTACACTGAATATAAATGGACTGAATGCTCCAATGAAGAGACTGTGAGTGAGACATCCTGTATCAAAACACACAACCAGTCTATACATTGCTTACAAGAAGTAAACCTTAGACTTAGAGATATGAACAAACTGAAAATTAAAAGATGAAATAGTACATAACAAGTTAACAACATACAAAGAGCGGGGGGGCAATACTAATCTCAGATAAAATAGATTTTACTGTAAAATCCACCATCATGGACAAGGATGGTCACTATTTACTGCTGGAAGTTTCCATATACAAGCAGGACTTAACAATATTAAATACTTATACACCCAATGCCAGAGCTTCTAAATACATTAAACATATACTGACTACATTGAAAAATGACATAGATCACTCCACAATAATAGTTGGAGGCTTCAACACTCCACTTTCAGTAATGGACAGATCATCTGGAAAAAAGCTCAGTAAAGACACAGAAGATCTTACTCTGACAATTAACCAACTAAACCTCATTGACATATCCAGAATATTTTATCCATCAACAGACAAATACACCTTCTTCTCCAGTGCACATGGATCATTTTCCAGAACAGACCACATGTTAGGACATAAAGCAAGTCTCAACAAAATCCAAACCACTGAATGATTGCAAAGCATCTTCTCTGATCATAAAGCCATGAAAGTCAAAAAATGGCAGAAAAAACAGATAGAAATTTGAGGTCATGAAAACTGAATAACACTTTGCTCAACAAACCATGGGTTATAGAAGAAATTATGATTGAAATAAAGAAAAGTTAACAAAACCAAAAGCTAGTTTTTTGAAAAGATCAACAAAATTGATAAACCACTGACTAAACTTACAAAAGAAAAACAAGAAAGAAATAACCTGAATAAGGAATGAGATGAGAGATTTCAAAACCGACCCAGCTGAAATCAAAAGTATCGTAACAGAATACTATGAAAGATTGTACTCTAACAGATTTGATAACCTATATGAAATGGACAAATTCCTAGATTCATACCACCTACCAACATTATCACAAGGAGAAGAACAACTTAATAAACTTTTCATAAAGGAAGAGATCAAAAACGTCATCAAAAAACTACCAACCAAAAAAACTCCTGGTCCAGATAGTTTCCCCAGAGAATTCTACCAAGCTTTTGGAGAAGAGTTAACTCCAATACTACCGAGACTATTTCACAGCTTGGAAGGGGTGGAATACTCCCAAATTCATTCTATGAAGCCAGCATAACCCCAATACCAAAGCCAGGGAAAGATCCCAGTAAAAAAGAAAATTGCTGAATAGCATTACTCATCAACCTAGATGCAAAAATTTTCAACAAAATCCTTGCCAATGGAATTCAACAACACATCAAAAAATAATAATAATAATTCATGATCAACAAGTTGGATTCATACCAGGGATGCAAGGCTGGTTCAACATCAGAAATACAATCAATGTGATCAACCACATCAACAACACAAAAGATCAGAATCACTTCATTTCGTCAATTGGTGCAGGAAAGGCATTCAACAAAGGCTAACACCCACTCATGATAAAAACTCTCAGAAAAATAAGAATAGAAAGGAAATTCCTCAATGCAATAAGGGGCATTTAAGCAAGCCAACTGCTTACCTCATCCTGAATGGAGACAGACTGAAAGAATTCCCCTTGAAAATAGAAACTAGATGAGTATGCCCATTCTCACCACTTCTATTCAACATTGAACTACAAGCTCTAGCTAGAGCAATTAGACAACACAAGGAAATAAAGGGCATCTGCATCAGCACCGAAGAAGTAAAAATCTCCCCGTTTGCAGATGATATGATTATATATGCAGGGAATCCTAAAGACTCCATAAGTAAATTACTCAAACTAAGAGTTCAGCAACATTTCAAGACATAAGATAAAACTAAGTAAATCAGTGGGATTCCTTCACGCCAACAGAGATCATCAAAGAAAAAAACCACAATTTACTATAGTCCCCAAGAAGATCAAATACCTAGGAATAAATCTAGCTAGAGAAATAAGAGACCCACACAAAGAGAATTACAAGACCTTACTGCTGGAAATCAAGAGAGACTTACATAAATAGAGAAATCTACCCTGCTCATAGATAGGAAGACTTAACATTGTAAAAATGTCTATTTTACCCAAAGTGATCTATGTATACAATGCAATCCCAACACAAATTCCAGTGACATTTTTTTTTAACGAGATGGAGAAACAAATCACCAACTTTGGAAAGGTAAGAAACCCTGGATAAGCAAAGCACTACTGAAGAAGAGGAACACAGTGGGAAGTCTCACACTACCTGACCTGAGAACCTATTACACTGCCACAGTAGTCAAAACAGCCTGATATTGGTACGAAAAGAGACATATAGACCAACGGAACAGAGTTGAGACCCCAGAGATGCCACATCCGCTTATGAACAGTTGATAGTCAACAAATGCCCTAAGATTGTTACCTGGGATAAAAACAGTCTCTTTAACAAATGGTGCTGGCAAAACTGGATATCTATCTGCAAAAAATTGAAACAAGACCCATAGCTTACACCTAATACAACAACTAACTCAAATTGGATAAAAGACCTAAATATTAAACCTAAAACAATAAAGATCATGCAAGAAAAGATAGGGTTAATAATAGAAGTTTTAATATACAGCTCAGATAGACTTCAAAATCTGATAAACAAAACATGACCAAAAAAAGAGAAAATAGATAAATGGTAACTACTAAGAATCAAACACTTTTGCTCATCCAAAGTCTTTACGAAAAGAACTAAAAGACCATCTACAGAATAGGAAAAAGTATGTGGCAACTACTACATTTTGGACCAACATCTGATCTCCATAATCTACAAGGTACTGTAAAATATCAATAAGAAAAAGGTAAATAACCCAATTAAGCAATGGGCAAAGGAGATGGGCAGACACTTCACCAAAGAGGACATCCAGACAGCCAAAAGACACATGAGGAAATGCTCATGATCATTAGCTTTTAGAGAAATCTGAATCAAAACCACAATGAGATATAATCTCACCACAACAAGGTTGGCCACGATCCAAAAAAACACAAAACAACAAACGTTGGAGAGGCTTTGGAGAGATTGGAACTCTCCTTCACTGCTGGTGGGATTGCAAAATAGTACGACCTCTTTGGAAAGCAATTTGGTGCTTCTTTAAAAAGCTGGAAATAGATATACCATTTGATCCCATTATCTCACTGCTCAGAATTTATCCTACAGAAACAATGGCAGTTGAATGTTTATTGCAACACAGTCCACAATAGCAAAAAAATTGCAACCAACCCAGATGTGTAACAACAGATGAATGGATAAGCAAACTATGGTACATAGACTCAATGGAACATTATGCCATATAAAAAATTATTTTAGAAAGCATCTCATAACCTGGTTTCAACTGGAAGATATTATGTGGAGTGAAATCAGTCAGCAGCAAAAGGACAAATATTGTATGAGATCCCTACTATAAGAACTTAAAAACAGACTTATATACAGAAGAAAAGACTCTTTGATGGCTGCAAGTGTGTGGACGGTCATAGATTACAGTTGATAGAAATTTGGTTACGTGAAAGCAGTGACAGTACACAGTAGAAATAAGATCTACTTAACTTCCTTTCAACTAAAACTGAAAACTCTCCTAATCTTAACCTCATATTGCAAGGATAGAGTAACAGGGGCAGGGACCATGATCTCAGGGGACATTGAGGCCAAGTGGCATAACCAGCCTATTGCTAAGGGAGTCTTTTGAATCCCATATTGGTGAGCTGCCATCTGAGGTACAAATGTTCCCAACTCATCCAGCACAGTTAATCACTAAGAACAACAAAGACACAAGGAAACAAGACTCCAGGAGACAGAAGGACCTATTTGAATGGGTGACTGTATCAACATGCGACCAGAAGAACCAGAAGCCCATTGCTTAACTGGGTTATTTACCTTTTTCTTATTGATATTTTACAGTACCTTGTAGATTATGGAGATCAGATGTTGGTCCAAAATGTAGTTGCCACATACTTTTTCCCATTCTGTAGATGGTCTTTTAGTTCTTTTTGTAAAGACTTTGGATGGTGCCTGGCCACCATCAAATACAGCCGTGAAGGGGCAAACACTGTTGAGTCGCAGTGGCAACACAGGAGTGCACTTCAAGAACTCCACTAAAAGATTGCAATTGATGGTCTGACACCCTGTGAGCTCCCGTGGGACCATGGCCTGTAGACCTGTTGCTGTCCCTCACCAGAAAACACTCTTTAGGTTAACTCTTTGGACAGGAATGGACTGGATGCGGGGGTACAATGTGACCATAAGGTGCAAGTACCTCATGGTTCTATGCGTCTAAAGGATGCTCTCCTACTGGCCTCTTAATAGAACAGAGAAGAGAGAGTGGAGAGGATGGGACAGAAGATTGTTAAGAGGCAAGGACATATACAGAATGAAAAGGAGTGCGTTGTCACTCGGCAAGAGCAGAAGGAGCTGCAGGTAGGCAAGTATGCAAATTTAATTTGGATTGTACACTTTCACTGAATCACAGGTAAAATAAAAATAATAAAAATTAAAAAATTTTCGAGGGGGGCGGAGTCAAGATGGCGGACTAAGCACACGTCTTCTTCTATCCCTCTGGAAACCAAGACCTGAATTGACAATCAAACAGAGCCTTCTGATCACCTAATCAGCCTCAGGACACGGCACAGAGCTGTTAATTGGGACTTCATACCACTCAGCGAAAAACCTCTCTTTCACTGACTCCCACTCCTGGCTAGCCCCAGCTCTCACAGACAGAAGGTAAACGCACCATTTTGACTTTTTTTTCCTCGTCTCGGCTGGCGGGCAGAGCTCGGTCCTGCCAGGCAGCTGGACTCAGACACGCTGCTGGGGGTATAGGCAGGCGAAATTCCCATATTCTGAGAGCCAGGCTCGGGACTCTGTTAATCTAGCCACTTTGAGCCTTTCGTTTTGTAGCTGCTTCAGCGGGGTTTGTGCGGAGCTTCGCAGTCAGTATGCAGGCCTCCATGTTGGTACCGAGATTTTAGCGGGACCTCGTTCCTAGCCTGGGAGACAGCGCCTGCAAATAGGACAGTGCTTCTCCGACAGAAAAGCAGTGATTTTGCACAATGCTGCCTACGTTGGGGGCCCTGCAAAAGAAGCAGAGAAATCACTACCTCTCAACACCTTTAGCCCCTCTGTCTGCTGCCTGTGTAGAGGATGCCATCTTGGATACGGTGGCCGCAGCTGGACCTAATTCTTAGCTTGGGAGCCAGAGCCTGCCCACAGGAGAGCGCTTTTCTATCACAAAACCAGTATTCGACGAAGTGTTGGCTAAGGCTAGGCCATGTCAGCAGAGGCCACCAGGGCACTAGCACTGCTGTATTCTGAACTAGTTTGTTATCATCTGGGGTTGGATATACTGGTGCTTACTTTGTCAGATGAGAAGAGGGACCTCTACACCTGAAAACCTAACTGACTTGTGATACCTTTTGCTTTACATTTGCAGACAGCCTAGAGAAACATTTGCAATCCATCCTCACAGTACCTCTTCCAGCCTCTATATACTCACATGGGACCCAAAAAGCAACAGACAATTGTGGCATACAAGCAATCACTCATGGCTTCAGAAGGCTCCCAAACAAAGCAACCAAGGAGTTTTCCAGATGAAGAAACTTTTATGAAAGCATCAGGAAGTGAATACAAATTGATTATATACAGAGCCCGTCTAGACCTTATACAAAATGCAGCAGAACAAAATGAAAAATTAAGCAAGTTTTTCGATCTGATGGAACACCAGTACTCTGAAATCCAACAGATCAAGAAGAAAATCAAAGACATAGAAACTTCCATGCAAAGCCAAGAAAACAGAATGGAACAAATGGGAAAAAAGAATTTCTGACTTGGAAGACAGTGCTACTGATGCCAGCGTCTATGAGCAGAAATCAGAAAAAAGAAATAAGAAAAATGAAGAAACATTAAGAAGCATGTGGGACTCCATTAAGAGGAACAACCTTCGATTAATTGGAGTCCCTGAACAGGGTGAGACATCTCAGAACACAGAGAGTATTGTTGCTGAGCTGCTGAAAGAAAACTTCCCAGAAATCATGAAGGAAGAGAATATAGACATCTCAGATGCATATCCTACGCCACCCAATATAGATCTCAAAAGAAAGACTCCAAGACATATTATAATCAAGCTTAACAAAATGAAACACAAGCAGCAACTCTTAAAGGCAGCAAGACTCAAGGCAAAGCTAACATTCAGAGGGAATCCCTGTAGGCTCTCGTCAGATTTCTCAGCAGAAACCATGCTGGCACAGAGACAGTGGCATGATACACTCAAAGCCTTGAAGGAGAAGAACTTTCAACCAAGAATTATATATCCTGCAAAACTATCTTTCAAATACGAAAATGAAATGAAGCCATTCCCAGATAAACAGAAACTCAGAGATTTTGTAAAAACCAAACCCAAACTACAAGAAATACTGAAAGAAGTTCTTGGCTTTGGCTTAGAAGAACAAAACCACTAACTTTATATATTAGAATGACACATTACTCAATACTCATTTAGGGAAAGCCCCAAAGTAAATCACAGCTTTGATATGGAAAGAAGCAATCCAGTGATCATCATGAAAACTATGGTGTCATCATAATAAAAAGAGGGATGTACTACAGTCGTTACAGTCCTTCCAGATGGAGAGGAAGATGACAAGACTGGTAGTAATTAAAATTGGGCTTATAAATAGTTTATTAAGGGGGTTCATAGGGGCAGCTGTAAAGCACAACAAAGATATACCATACCATTTCAAGAAATCTAACACACGAGTCTCAACAACTATAAAACCAGCTCTGAAAAAGGTGAAAAGTCAACTCACAAAAAGAGTGTCCCAGAACAGACTAATAAGAACAACAGAGAAAACATCAACATAAAAATAAACATATCACAATGGCAGCACTGAACACATACCTATCAATAATTACATTGAATGTGAATGGACTGAATGATCCAGTAAAGAGACACCGAGTGTCATCTTGGATCAAAAGACACGACCCATCCATATGTTGTCTACAAGAAACTCACTTGAGACCTAAAGACAGGAACAAACTGAAAATTAAAGGATGGAAGAATATATGTCAAGCTAACAATGAACAAAGAAGAGTAGGGGTGGCAATTCTGATCTCAGACAAAATCAATTTTAGTGTCAAATCCATCATCGTGGACAAAGATAGACACTATTTATTGCTGAAAGGTTCAGTACACAAGCAAGACTTAACTATATTAAATATTTATGCACCTAATGCCAAAGCACCTAAATATGTAGAAGAAACACTGACTACGCTCAAAAGAGAGTTAGATGACTCCACAATAATTTAAGTGGGAGACTTTAACACTCCACTCTCATCACTAGACAGATCATCTAGAAAAAAGCTCAGTAAAGATACAGAAGACCTCATTGACACAATTAACCAACTAAACCTCATTGATATATACAGAACTTTTCACCTATCAGCAGACAACTACACCTTCTTCTCCAGTGCACATTGAACATTCTCCAGAATTGACCATGTGATAGGCCATAATGCAATGCTCAACAAAATCCATACCATTGAATTACTGCAAAAGCATCTTCTCAGATCAGAAAGCCATAAAAGTTGAAATCAATAGCAGAAAAAACATAGATAGAAAGTGGAACTCTTGGAAACCGAACAACATCTTGCTCAAAAAAACATGGGTTATAGAGGAAATCAAGGATGAATTAAAGACATTCATGGATTCCAATGAGAACGAAAACACTTCCTACCAGAACCTATGGGATACAGCCAAAGCAGTGCTCAGAGGTCTGTTTATCTCCATAAATGTACACATCTGGAAGGAAGAAAGAAACCAAATCAAGGAACTAACTCTACAGCTTGAACAAGTAGAAAGAGAACAACAGAGGAACCCCTCAGGCACTGGAAGAAATGAGATCATAAAGATTAGAGCAGAGCTAAATGAATTAGAGAATAGAAAAACAATTGAAAAACTTGAAAAGACCAAAAGCTGGTTTTTTGAAAAGATCAACAAAACTGATAAACCACTGGCTAAACTTACTAAAGAAAAGCAGGAAAGGAAACAAATAACCCAAATTAGAAATGAGAGGGGAGTTGTCACCACAGATGCAACAGAAATCAAAAATATCATAACAGAATACAATGAAAGACTGTACTCTAACAAATTTGAAAACCTAGGGGAAATAGACAAATTCCTTGACTCATACCACCTACCCAAATTATGACAACGTGTGGCAGAACAACTTAATAAACCCATCACAGAGGAAGAGATTGAAAAGGTCATCAAAACACTGCAAACCAAAAAAAGTCCGGGCCCAGATGGCTTCACGGCACAATTCTACCAAGCATTTAGAGAAGAGTTATCCCCAATACTACTGAGACTATTTCACAGTATAGAAAGGGATGGAGTACTCCCAAACTCATTCTATGAAGCCAGCATAACCCTGATACCTAAGCCAGGGAAAGATCCAACAAAGACAGAGAACTACAGACCGATATCACTCATGAACCTAGATGCAAAAATCTTCAACAAAATTCTTGCCAACAGAATACAACAACATATCAAGAAAATAATCCATCATGACCAAGTGGGATTCATACCAGGGATGCAAGGCTGGTTCAACATCAGGAAAACAATTAATGTGATTAACCACATAAATAACACAAAAGACAAAGATCACCTGATTTTGTCCATTGATGCTGAAAAGGCATTTGATAAACTCCAACATCCATTCATGCTAAAAACTCTTAGCAAAACAGGCATAGACAGAAAATTCCTCACTGCAATAAGGTAAGTAAATCAGTAGGATTCCTTTATACCAACAATGAGACTGTTAAGGAGGAAATTATCAAATCAATACCATTTACGATAGCCCCTAAGAAGATAAAGTACCTAGGAATTAATCTAACCAGAGAAACAACAGACCTTTACAAAGAGAACTATAAGCCCTTACTACAAGAAACTAAGAGAGACGTAGACAAATGGAAAAACCTACCCTGCTCATGGATAGGAAGACTTAACATTGTGAAAATGTCTATTTTACCCAAAGCAATCTACTTATATAATGCAATCCCAATACAAGTTCCAGCATCATTTTTTAATGAGATGGAGAAACAAATCGCCAATTTTGTTTGGAAAGGGAAGAAGCCCCGGATAAGTAAGGTACTACTAAAGAAGAAGAACACACTGGGAGGCCTCTCATTACCCGACCTTAGAACATACTACACTGCTGCAGTGGTCAAAACAGCCTGGTACTGGTACAAGAACAGACAGATGGATCAATGGAACAGAATTGGGACCCCAGAGATGACACCATCTGCCTATGATCAGCTGATATTCAGCAAAGGCCCTAAGACATTAAACTGGGGTAACAACAGTATCTTCAACAAATGGTGCTGGCAAAATTGGATATCCATCTGCAATAAACTGAATCAAGATCCATATCTTACACCTTATACAAAAACCAACTCCAACTGGATAAAAGATCTAAATATGAAACCTAAAACGATAAAGCTCATCCAAGAAAAGGTAGGGACAACTATGGAAGTTTTAATACACAATGAGGACAGACTCCAAAATCTGTCAAACAAACCACAATCAAGAGAAGAGAAAATAGATACATGGTAACTATTAAGAATCAAACACTTTTGCCCATCCAAAGACTTTGTCACAAGAGTTAAAAGGCCACCTACAGAATGGGAAAAAAGATTTGGCAACTCTATGTCAGACCGACGCCTGATCTCCATAATCTACAAGATACTAAAAAATATCACTAAGAAGAAGATAAACCATCCAGTTAAGAGATGGGCAAAGGAGATGGACAGACACTTCACTAAAAAGGAGATCCAGGCAGCCAAAAAACACATGAGGACATGTTCACGATCTTTAGTTATTAAAGAATTCGAATCAAAACAACAATGAGACACCATCTCACCCCAACAAGATTGGCCATGATCCAGAAAACACAAAACAGCAAATGCTGGAGAGGCTGTGGAGAAAGTGGAACCCTCCTACACTGTTGGTGGGGTTGCAAAATGGTCCAGCCTCTTTGGAAGGCAATCTGGCGTATGGGGTCTTAAAAGCTGCCAAACTGCCATCCGAGGGCACAGTAAATGGTCCCAACTCAGCAGGAATGGATGCTCACTGAGGACCAAAATGACATGTGGTAAAGACAACCTAGAAGACAGAGAGAGCCACAAGAGTGGATGCCTACATTGACTTGGGACCAGAAGAAGCGGATGGTGCCCAGCCAGCACCAGTGATAGCCGCGATGGAGCTCACTAAGTTGAGTCTCACTGGCAACACAAGAATAAAAAGGGTGCATCCTGAGATCTCCACTAAAAGACCTCAATTGATGGTCCAGCAGTTTTGGGGTTCCTCTGAGAGCATGGCCCCTGGCCCTGATGCTGCCCTTTCCCATAAATTATAACAAAGGTCTACTCTTTGGACAGGAATGGATTGGACTTGGCAATGCAGAGTGACCATATATTGGAAGCACTTTATGGTTCTATACATCTATAGGATATCATCTTGCTGACCTCTGGCTGGAGGAAGGGGAGTGGATGGAGAGGAGGGGAAAGGAGGCTGTTGGGAGGATGAGACATGTATGGAACAGAGAGGAATAGTGTGCAGTCACTGGACAGGGAGAGCAGTGGAAGCTGCATAGGTGGGCATGTAAATTTATATGGGAATGTACATTTTCACTCAGTCATGTTAAATAACAATTAAAAAAAAATTCTAAATAAAAAAGACTTCTTGCAATTATTGGAGGTAGAATACAAAAGAGTAACATCCAGAGCCCTTCAGGAAATTAGGAAGGAAATTAGACACAGTACAAGAGAATATAGTGAAAAATTCAACAGGCTACAAGAAATTCTCCAGCAGCAGTGATCTGAAATTCCACATATTAACAATAAAATTACAGAATTAGACAATTCAGAAGAAAGTCAAAGGAACAGGATTGAAGTAATGGAATGCAGAATTAGTGAAACTGAAGGTAAAGCAACTGACACCAGTATATAGAAGGAAATATCAGATCAAAGAATTTTAAAAAATGAAGAATCACTAAGAGTTATGTCGGACTCTATCAAGAGGAATAATTTATGAGTGATTGGAGAAGTAGAACAGGGAATGATAACAAAATACAGCAAGGATTGTGGAAGATTTGTTAACAGGAAATGTCCCTATCATGAAAAACTAGAAGATAGCTATAGAAATGCTCACCAAACTCCACAAAAGGTAGATTCCAAAAGAAAAAATACTAAGATGTATTATAGTCAAACTTAACAAAGCCAAAGATAAGGAGATGCTTTTAAAGGCAGCTAGGTTTAATAAAAAAATAACATAGAAAGGTGAGTCTTTAAGACTGAGTTCAGATTATTAAGTGGAAACCATGTTGGCAAGATAAAAACAGGACGACATATTGAAAACTTTGAAGGAATAAAACTGCCAACAAAGAACTATATATCTTACAAAGTATCTCTCAAATATGACTGTGAAAATAGGACATTCCCAGATAAATAGAAGTTTAGAGAATTTGCAAAAAATAAAAGTACAAAAAACACTGAAGAAAGCTCTGTTAGAAAATCAGTAACACCACATATATACTCAAGGATAGTATGCAGGACAGAGAACCCAGATACCAACATGGATATGGAATCCATAAAATTTAATCAAAGCTAAAACATTAAAGTATGGAAACAGATATCACTCTGCTGACCTCTTGCTCAAGGAAGGGGAGTTGGTGGAGAGAAGGGGATAGGAGACTGCTGGGAGGATAGGACATGTATGGAGCAGAGAGGAAGAGTGCGCTGTCACTGGGCAGGGAGAGCAGTGGAAGCTGCATACAGGTGAGCACGCAATAATAGTAAAAAAAAAAAAGTCATTCAATCATAATAAAAAAATAAAAAGCATGCAAACAGTGACCTCAGTAAATGATGAGAACATTATACCAAAAAGAGGGACAAATTAATATATTCATAGATCTTTCAGATGGCAAGGAAGTTGAGGTGATACAAAGAATTTAAAGACTGGTTCAAACTTAGATCATTAGGGGGCTAGCCACAAAGGAAATTAACAATTCTACACATCAAAACAAGAATCAAAACCAAGAAATCTCCACAGATAGAAAGCCAACAACAATGAAAAGGATGAAAAGAAAACACATAAAAAAAAATGGCTCAGCACAGGGAATTAAGTGCAACAGAAAAACTGTCAACAAAATACACAAAAATGGGATCAAAATGACAGCACCAAATTCATACCTACCAACAATTACATTGAATGTAAATGTGTTAAATGTACCAATAAAGAAAGAAAGACTAGCAGAATGGATAAAAACACATTATCCATCTACAGGCTACTTACAAGGAGCACATCTTAAAGATATGAAGAAACGAAAACTAGAAGGACGGAAAAATATATACCAAGCAAATGGGAATTCCAAAACATTTAGCTGTGCTTTTAAGGAATCTGTGCATGGATCAAGAGGCAGTCTTTCAAACAGAACAAGATGGTACTACATGGTTTAAAGTGAGGAAAGGTGTGTGTCAGGGTTGTATCCTTCCACCATACCTTTTCAATCTGTATGCTGAGCAAATAATCTGAGAAGCTCGACTATAGGAAGAACGAGGTATCAGAATTGAAGGAAAACGCATTAACAACCTGTGTTTTACAGATGACACAGCCTTACTTGCTGGAAGCAAAGAGGATTTGAAACACTTATTGATGAAGATAAAACACCACAGCCTTCAGTATAGATTGCACCTCAACACCTAGAAAACAAAAATTCTCACAACTGGATTAGTAAGCAATACCATGATAAATGGAGAAAGGACTGAGGTTGTCAGGATTTCATTTTACTTGGTTCCACAATAACATCCATGGCATTAGAGAAATAAAAAGACACATTGCACTGGGAAAATCTGCTGCAGAGGACCTCTCTGAAGTACTGAAAACTAAGTATGTCATCTTGAAGATTAAGGTGTGCATTACCCAAGCAATGGTATTTTCAGCTGCATGATATGCATGTGGAAGCTGGACAATGAATAAAGAAAACAGAGGAGAATTGATGCCTTTGAATTGTAGTATTGAAGAAGAATATTCAGTGTACTGTGGACTGTCAAAAGAACAAACAGATCTGCTCTGGAAGGAGTACAACCAGAGTGCTGATTGGACACAAAGATGATGAGGCTGCGTCTTACGTAATTTAGACATGTTGTCATGAGGGATCAGTCACTAGAGAATGATATCATGCTTGGTGTAGTGAAGGGTCACTGAAAATAGAAATACCCTCAACAAGATGAACTGATATAGTGGCCTCAACAATGGGCTTAAGTATAAACGTGATTGTGGACATGGTGCAAGACCAGGCAGTGTTTACATCTCTTGTGCACAGGGTCGTTTATGAGTCAGAACTGACCCAATGTTTCCTAACAACAACAGCACACATAAAGACCAAGAGTAGCAATATTAATTTGAGCCAAAACAGACTTTAAAGTCCTCCATCATAGACAAGGAGTGTCAGTGTATATTTCTTGAAGGGTCAATACTTCAGGAGGAAGTAACTGTATTAAATATTTACACACCCAACAGAGCTTCTAAATACATAAAACAAATGCTAATGGCATTAAGAATTGAGATAGATTGCTCCATAATAATAGTAGGATGATGGACAGAGCATCCAGAAAGAAGCTGAATAAACATATCAAAGACCTAAATACCTCAATCAACAAACTAACCTCACAGACATATAGAGAGCTCTATCCAATAACAGACAAGTATATCTTCTTTTCCAGTGCACATGGAACATTGTCTAGAATACACCACATATTAGGCCATAAAGTGAGTCTTAAAAAAACCAAGCCAAAGCCAAGTGCCATTGAGTAGGAAAACCAAAGCATTGAAATATTGCAAAATATCTTAGACCATGAAGGCAAAAAAGTCAAAACTAATAGCAGAAAAAGCAAGAATAAAAATTCAGACACATGGCATCTGAAAACACCTTGCTCAAAAACTTCTGAGTTTATAGAAGAAATCAAGGACAAAACAAAGAAATTCATAGAATCAAAAGAGAATGAAAACACATCCTACCAGAGCCTATGGGCCACAGCAAAAGCAGTGACCAGAGGTACATCTCAATAAATGTACAGATCCAAAAGGAAGAAAAGAACCCAAATCAAAGAATTAACCTTACAACTCAAGCAAGTGGAAAAAGAGCAACAAAAGAACCCCTCAAGCACTAGAAGAAACTAGATAATAAACATTAAAGAACTGAACGAATTAGGGAATAGAAAACAACTGAAGAAGTTAACAAAACCAAATGCTGTTTTTTTTTAAAAGACTAATAAAATCCATACACTATCGGTCCAATTGATAAAAGAAAAGCAGGAGAGGAAGCAAATAACTCCAATAAGAAATGAAATCAGTGATAACACAACAGAACCAATCAGAATTAAATGAGTTATAACAGAATACTACAAAAAATTATACTGTAATAAATTTGAAAACCTAGAAGAAGTGGACAAATTTCTGGAATCATATTACCTACAAAAACTGGCATAAACAGAAGTAAAACAACTTAATAAACCCATCACAAAAGAAAACATTTAAAAAGTAATTTAAACATTATCAACCAAAAAAAGTCATGGCCCAGATAGCTTTACTGGAGAATTATACTAAACTTTTAGAGCAGCATTAATTACTAAAGGTATTTTACTGCATAGAAAAGGATGGAACACTCCCAAATTCATTCTATGAAGCCAGTGTAACCCTGATACCAAAACCAGGTAAAGACAGCACCAAAAAGGAAAATTACAGACCAATATTTCTCATGATGCAAATATCTTCAACAAAATTCTAGCCAATAGGATTCAACAACCTATCAAAAAAATAATAATAATAATTCACCATGACCAAGTAGGATTCACACCAGGGATGCAGGGATGGTTCAACACTAGAAAAACAATGCAGTAAACCACATATATAAAACAAAATGTAAGATTCACTCGATTTTATCTATTGATGCAGAAAAGGCATTTGACAAAGCCTAACACCCATTTGAGTCAGATCTGACTCAACAGCACTTGGCTTTGGCTTGGCAACACCAATTCATGTTAGAAACTCTCAGCAAAATAGGAATGGAAGGGAAATTCCTCAATATAATAAGGGGCATCTATGCAAAGCGAACAGCCAACATCATCCTAAATGGAAAGAGACTGACAATATTCTCCTTAAGAATGGGCACCAGACAAGGATGTCCAATGTCATCATTTTTATTCAGCAATGTGCTGGAGGGTCTACTCAGAGCAATCAGAGAAGGTAAAGAGATAAAGGCTACACACATTGTTCAGAAAGCAGTAAAAGTATCTTTATTTGCCGATAATACTATCTTATACACAGAAAACCCTAATGAATCCACAAAAAACTACTGGAATTAAAAAGAGTTCAGCAAAGTATCAGGATACAAGAGAAACATAAATAAATCAGTTGGATTCCTTTACACCAATAAAGAGATCATCAAAAAGGAAATCATCAAATAAATACCATTTACAATAACCCCTACTTTAGTTAACTAATGCTGCTCCAACTGATATACCACAAGTAGATGGCTTTAGCAGGGAAAAGTTAATCCTTACACAGTCTAGTAGGCTATAAGTCCCAATTCAAGATACCTGCTCCAGGGGAAGACTCTCTGCTGGCACTAGAAGAAGGTCCTTGTCATCATTCTTCTTCCCCTGGACTAGACCTTCTGAGGCGTAGGGACCCTGGTCCTTTCCAAAGGATGTGCTTGGCTCCTGCCACTGCTTTCTTCCTTGATGGTATGAGGTCTCCAACTCTCTCTGCTAGCTTCTCTCCATTATATCTGAAGAGACTACCTCAAGGCACAAAACACACACTGCAATCTGTCCCACCCATACAACTGACACCCATCCATCCTCATTAACATCATCTAGGCAGGAATTCCTACATCGACTAACATCACATCAATATGAGTAACCATGGCCTAGCCAAATTACTACACAGATTTTGGGGGAATACAATTCAGTCCATGATAGCCCTCAAGAAGAGAAAATACTGAGGAATAAAACTAACCACAGATATAACAGAACTATACAAAGAAAATTGTAAGACTCTATTGCAAGAAACCAAGAGACCTACATGTGTGGAGAAAACTATCTTGCTCATGGATATGAAGATTTAACATTGTGAAAATACCTATTCTACCCAAAGCAATCTATAAATACAATGCAATCCCAATACAAGTTTGGATATCATTTTTTTATTATGACTGAGTAAAAATGTACATTCCTATATAAATTTACATGCCCACCTACATGCTACTTCCACTGATCTCCCTGCCTGGTGACAGCACATTATTCCTCTCTGCTCCATACATGTCTCATCGTCCTAACAGTTTCCTTTCCCCTCCTCTCCACTCACTCCCCTTAATCCAGGCAGAGGGCCACAGGATGATAGCCTATAGATGCCCAGAACCATAAAATGCATCCAGTATATGGTCACTCTGCATTGCCAAGTCCAATCTATTCGTGTCCAAAGAGTGGTCCTTCATTATGATTTATGTGCAAGGGCAGCATCAGGGCCAGGGGTGATGATCCCAGGGAAACCCTGAAACCACTGGACCATCAAATGAGGTCTTTTAGTGGAGATCTCAGGGTGCACCCCTTTTTATTCTTGTGTTGCCAGTGAGACTCAACTTAGTGAGCTCTATCACGGCTATCACTGGTGGTGGCTGAGCACCATCTGGTTCTTCCAGTCCCAAGTCAGTGTAGGCACCCAGTCATGTAGGTCTCTCTGTTTTCTGGGTTGTCTTTCCCCTGTGTTGTTTTGGTGCCCAGAGAGCATCCATTCCTGCTAAGTTGGAATCATTTGCTGTGCCCTCAGATGGCAGCTAGGTAGCTTTTAAGACCCCAGATGCCACTCACGAATGTGGGGTGCAGAGAGCCCTCTTAGCAATATGCTGGTTGTGCCAATTGGCCTCGATTTAGCCTAAGAGCATGGTCGTCTGTCCCTTGCCCCAACTACTCTGACCTTGCAATATTGGGTTAAGATGGAAGGAGTATTAAAGTTATGTTGAAGTCCACTTAACATTGTCCTTGTTTCTAATGTGTGTTGTCACCGATTTCACCTAGCCAGATTTCCAGCAACTGTCTAATCTAAGCCCTCCTCCCCTCACCATCCTTCCCTCCCCTCCCTTGCATCCGTCAAAGAGTCTTTTCTTCTATGCATAAGTCTGTTTTTCAGTTTTTATCGTAGAGGTCTTATACAATATTTGTCCTTTTGTCGCTGACTACTTTGACTCAACATAATGTCTTGCAGTTGAAACCAGGTTAGGAGATGTTTCCTGGAATCATCATTGTTCTTTATCATTGCATAATGCTCCATTGAGTATATATACCATAGTTTACCAATCCATTCCTCTGTTGCTGGGCATCCGGGTTGATTCCATCTTTTTGCTATCGAGGGCTGTGCTGCAATAAACATTCTTGTGCATGTATCTGCTGGTGTGAATGGCTTTGATTCTGTAGGACATATTCGAAGTATTGGAATTACTGGGTTAACTAGTATATCTATATTTATTTTTTAAGGAAGCACCAGATTACTTTCCAGAGAAGCTGGACCATTTTGCGACCCCACCAACAGTGTAGGAGAGTTCCACTTTCTCCACAGCCTCTCCAGCATTTGTTGTTTTGTGTTTTTTGGATCATGGCCAACCTTGTTGGGGTGAGATGGTATCTCATTGTACTTTCGATTTGAATTTCTTTAATAACTAAAGATCATGAACATGTCCGCATGTGTTTTTTGGCTGCCTCGATCTCCTTTTCAGAGAAATGTCTGTCCATCTCCTTTGCCCATTACTTAATCAGATGATTTATCTTCTTCTTATTGATTTTTTGTAGTACCTTATAGATTATGAAGATGAGACGTTAGTCTGATATAGAGTTGCCAAATATTTTTTTTCCCATTCTGTAGGTGGCTTTTTAACTCTTGTGACAAAGTCTTTGGATGAGCCAAAGTGTTTGATTCTTAATAGTTACCATTTATCTATTTTTTCTTCTGTTGACTGTGGTTTCTTTGACAGATTTTGAAGTCTGTCTACACTGTGTATTAAAACTTCCATTGTTGTTCCTCCTTTTTCTTGTATCAGCTTTATCATTTTAGATTTTATATTTAGGTCCTTTATCCAATTTGAGCTGGTTTTTGTATAAGGTGTAAGATATGGATCTTGTTTCAACTTACTGCAGATGGATATCCAATTTTGCCAGAACCATTTGCTGAAGAGATTGTTTTTACCCCAGTTTAATATCTTAGGGCCTTTGCTGAATATCAACTGTTCATAGGCAGTTGGCATCATACTGGGGTCTCGATTCTGTTCCATTGATTGATCTGTCTGTTCTTGTACCAGTACCAGGCTGTTTTGACCACTGTGGCAGTGTAATAGGTTCTGAAGTCAGGTAATGAAAGGCCTCCCAGTGTGTTCTTCATCTTTAGTAGTACTTTACTTATCTGGGGTTTCTTCCCTTTCCAAACAAAATTGGTGATTTGCTTCTCCATCTCATTAAAAAATGACACTGGAACTTGCATTGGGGTTGCATTATATAAGTAGATTGCTTTGGATAAAATACACTTTCAAATGTTAATTCTTCCTATCCATGAGCAGGGTAGGTTTTTCCATTTATCTAAGTCTCTCTTAGTTTCTTGTAGTAAGAGCGTGTAGTTCTCTTTGTAAAGGCCTGTTATTTCTCTGGTTAGATTAATTCCTAGGTACTTCATCTTCTTGGGGGCTATAGTAAATGGTATTGTTGGTATAAAGGAATCCTACTGATTTACTTATGTTTATCTTGTATCCTGAGACTTGGCTGAACTCTTCTATCAGTTTGAGTAGTTTACTTATAGATTCTTTGGGATTCTCTGCATATACAATCACATTGTCTGCAAACAGGGAGATTTTGACTTCTTCTTTGCCAATGCAGATGTCCTTTATTTCTTGGTCTTGTCTAATTGCTCTGGCTAAAACTAGTACAATGTTGAACAGGAGAGGTGAGAGTGGGCATCCTTGTCTAGTTCCTACTCTCAAGGGAAACTCCTTGAGTCTCTCTCCATTCAGGAAGATGTAGGCAGTTGGTTTTGTATAAATAGCCCTGATTGCTTTGTGGGATTTTCTGTCTATGCCTATTTTGCTAAGAGTTTTTAGCATGAATGGGTGTTGACTTTATCAAATGCCTTTTCTGCATCAATGGACAAAATCAAGTGATTCTTGTCTTTTGTGCTATTTATGTGGTTAAGAACATTAATTGTTTTTCTGATGTTGAACCAGCCTTGCATCCCTGGTATGAATCCAACTGGGTCAGGATGGATTATTTTTTTGATATGCTGTTGTATTTTATTGGCAAGCATTTTGTAGAAGATTTTTGCATCTAGATTCATGAGTGATATCACTCTGTAGCTCTCCTTTTTGGTTGGGTCTTTCCCTGGTTTTGATGTCAGAGTTATACTGGCTTCATAGAATGAGTCTGGGAGTACTCCATCCCTTTCTATACTGTGAAATAGTCTCAGTAGTGTTGGAGATAACTCTTCTCTAAAGGCTTGGTAGAATTCTGCAGTGAAGCCATCCAGGCACGAGCTTTTTTTGGTTGACAGTTTTTGGGTGACTTTCAACCTCTTCCTTTGTGATGGGTGTATTAAGTTGTTCTGATTCACTTTGTGATAATCTGTGTAGGTGGTATGAATCAAAGAATTTGTCCCTTTCCTCTAGGTTTTCAAATTCGTTTGAGTACAGTCTTTCATAGTATTCTGTTACGATATTTTCAGTTTCTGTGGAATCTGTTGTGACCACTCCCCTCCCATTTCTAATTCGGGTTGTTTCCTTTCCTGCTTTTCTTTAGTAAGTTTAGCCAGTGGTTTGTCAATTTTGTTGATCTTTTCAAAAAAATCAGCTTTTGGTCTTTTCAATTTTTCAATTGTTTTTCTATTATCTAATTCATTTAGCTCTGCTCTAATCTTTATGATCTCGTTTCTTCTGGTGACCGAGGGGTTCCTTTGTTCTCTCTCTACTTGTTCAAGCTGTAGGGTTAGTTCCTTGATTTGGTTTCTTTCTTCTTCCAGATGTGTGCATTTATGGAGATAAACAGATCTCTGAGGACTGCTTTGGCTGTATCGTATAGGTGCTGGTAGGAAGTGTTTTCATTCTCATTGGAATCCATGAATTTCTTTATTTCATTATTGATTTCTTCTATACCCATGGGTTTTTGAGCAAGATGTTGTTCAGAGTTCAGAGTTCAGGGTTCCACTTTCTATGTGTGTTTTTTCTGCTATTGATTTCAACTTTTACAGCTTTATGATCTCAGAAGATAAGTTGTATTAATTCAGTGGTACAGATTTTGTTAATAATTGCATTATGTCCTAACACATGGTCAATTCTAGAGAATGTTCCATGTGCACTGGAGAAGAAGGTGTAGTTGTCTGCTGGTGGGTAGAAAGTTCTGTATATATTGATGAGGTTTAGTTGGTTAATTGTGGCAATGAGGTCTTCTGTATTATCACTGAGCTTTTTTCTAGATGATCTGTCCAGTATTGAGAGTGGAGTGTTGAAGTTTCCCACTATTATTGTGGAGTGATCTAACTCTTTTCTGAATGCAGTCTGTGCTTCCTCGACGTATTTAGGTGCTCTGATAATAGGATCATAGATATTTAATACAGTTAAGTCTTCATTGTGTACTGAAACTTTCAGCAGTAAATAGTGTCCACCTTTGTCCACAATTTTGGATTTTACATTAAAATTGATTTCGTCTGAGATTGGAATTGCCACACCTACTCTTCTTTGTTCGTTGTTAGCTTGATGTATATTCTTCCATCCTTTAATTTTCAGTTTGTTCCTATCTTTAAGTCTCAAGTAAATTTCTCATAGACAACATATGGATGGGTCATGTCTTTTGATCCAAGATGTCACTCGATGTCTCTTTACTGGCGCATTCAGTCCATTCACATTCAATGTAATTATTGATTGGAATGTGTTCAGTGCTGCCATTGTGATATGTTTATTTTTGTGTTGATGTTATCTCTGTTGTTTTTATTAGTCTGTTCTGGCACATTCTTTTTTGTGAGTTAAGTTTTCACCTTTTTCAGAGCTGGTTTTGTAGTTGTTGCGACTCCTGTGTTAGATTTCTTGACATGGCATGTTGCATCTTTGTTGTGCTTTACAGGTGCCCTTAAGATCCCCCTTAATAAACTATATATAAACTCCATTTTAATTACTACCAGTCTTGTCGACTTCCTCTCCATCTGGAAGGACTACAACGACTGTAGTACATCCCTCTTTTGAATATGATGGCATCATAGTTTTCATGACAATCACTGGATTGTTTCTTTCAGTATTAAAGCTGTGATTGAGTTTGCAGCCTTCCCTAACTGAGTAGAATTCTGGATGATGAGTCGTTCTAAAATAGAAAGGTAGTGGTTTTGTTCTTCTAAGCCAAAGCCAAGAACTTCTTTCAGTATTTCTTGTAGTTTGGGTTTGGTTTTTACAAAGTCTCTGAGTTTCTGTTTATCTGGGAATGTCTTAGTTCCATTTTTGTATTTGAAAGATAGTTTTGCAGGATATATAATTCTTGGTTGGAAGTTCTTGTCCTTCAAGGCTTTGACTGTGTCATGCCACTGTCTCTGTGCCAGCATGGTTTCTGCTGAGAAATATGTCAAAACCCTACAGGGTTTTCCAGTGAATGTTAGCTTTGTTTTGAGTCTTGCTGCCTTTATGAGTTCCTCCTTATGGTTCACTTTGTTAAGCTTGATTATAATACGTCTTGGAGTCTTTCTTTTGAGATCTATATTGGGT
The DNA here is from genome assembly GCA_028571685.1 of Heterohyrax brucei. NCBI lineage: Eukaryota > Metazoa > Chordata > Mammalia > Hyracoidea > Procaviidae > Heterohyrax > Heterohyrax brucei. Next base: position 15,133,167 of record CM053142.1, on the reverse strand, counting down.
GGTGTACGATATGTATCTGGGATATCTATATTCTCTTTCATCATCATTTCTGCGAAGTTTTCTTTCAGCAGCTCAGCAACGATACTCTCTGTGTTCTCTGGTGTTTCATCCTGTTCCATGACTCCAATTAATCAAAGGTTGTTCTTCTTAATAGAGTCCCACATCCTTCTTCATTTTTCTTGTTTATTTTTTCTGATTTGTCCACATAGATGCAGTAGTAGATCAGTAGTTCTGTCTTCCCAGTCAGAAATTCTTTTTTCCATTTGTTGCATTCTGTTTTCTTGGCTTTGAATGGAAGTTTCTATGTCTTTTATTTTATTCTTGATCTGTTGGATTTCAGAGTACTGGTGTTCCATCGGATCAAAGAGCTTACTTAATTTTTCATTTTTTTGTGTTGCATTTTGTATAAGGTCTAGGAGGGCTCTGTATATCATCCTTTTACATTCATCTTCTGATGATTTCAGAAAAGTTTCTCCATCTGGAAAACTCCTTGGTTGTTTTGTTTGGGAGCCTTCTGAAGCCATGGGTGATTTCTTGTATGCCACAAGTGTATGTTGCTTTTTGGGTCCCATGTGAGTAAGTAGAAGCTGGGAGAGATACTGTGGGAACGGACTGCAGATGTTTCTCTAGGCTATCTTAAAATGTAAAACAAAAGATATCTGACCACTTCCCAAGTCAGTCAGGTTTTCAGGTGTGGCGGTCCCTCTTCCCAACTGGCAAAGTAAGCACCTCTATATCCAACCTCAGATGATATGAACTAGTTCAAAATACAGCACTGCTACTACTGTCCTGTTGGCCTCTGCCGACAGGGCCCAGCCTCGGGTGACACTTTGTAAACTACTGCTTTTCTGGTAGAAAAGCACTGTCCTGTGGGCAGGCTCTGGCTCCCAAGCTAAGAATTAGGTCCAGCTGCAGCCACCGTATCTAAGAATGTACCCTCCACACGGTCGGCAGACAGAGGGGCTGAAGGTGCCTGGAGGTAGTGAGTCCTCTGCCTCTGTTGCCGGGCCCCCACCATATGCGACACTGCATAAACTACTGCTTTTCTGTCAGAGAAGCGCTGTCCTGTTTGCAGGTGCTATCTCCCAGGCTAAGAATTATGCCCCGCTAAAATCTCCATAACCAACGCAGCATCCTGCACACAGCCCCTATTGTTCCATATGAATTGCGCTGTGGCAGAGATAAAAAGACAGGCCCAAAGTTGCTAGATTAACAGAGTCCTAAGTCTGGCTCTCAAAATATGGCAATTTCGCTTTCCTATCCCACCAGCAGTGTGTCTGAGTCTAGCCGCTTGGCAAGACTCAGCTCTGCCCGTTGGCCAAGACAGAGAAAAAAAAAGACAAAATGGTGCATTTATCTTCAGTCCATGAGAGCCAGGGCTAGCCAGCGGTGGGAGTCAGCGAAAGAGAGGAGGTTTTTGCTTCAGTGGTATGAAGTTCAATTTGACAGACCTGTGCCATGTCCTGGGGGCTCACTAGGTGATCAGAAGGCCTGATTTGATTATCAGTTCAGGTCTTCGTTTCCAGAGGGATATAAGGAGATGTATGCTTAGTCTGACATCTTGACTCCACCTCTCCTGATATCATTTTATTTTTATTTAACATAACTGAGTGAAAATATACATTCACATATAAATTTACATGCCCACCTACATGCAGCTTCCACTGCTCTACCTGTCTGGTGACTGCACACTATTCCTCTCTGCTCCATACATGTCTCATCCTCCCAACAGCCTCCTTTCCCCTCCTCTTCATCCACTCCCCTTCCTCCAGCCAGAGGTCAGCAAGATGATATCCTATAGATGTATAGAACCATAAAGTGCTTCCAATATATGGTCACTCTGCATTGCCAAGTCCAATCCATTCCTGTCCAAAGAGTGGACCTTTGTTATAATTTATGGGAAAGGGCAGCATCAGGGCAGGGGGCCATGCTCTCAGAGGAACCCCAAAACTGCTGGACCATCAATTGAGGTCTTTTAGTGGAGATCTCATGATGCACCCTTTTTTATTCTTGTGTTGCCAGTGAGACTCCTCTCTGTGAGCTCCATCGTGGCTACCCTGATATCATTTTTTAATGAGATGGAGAAACAAACCACCAACTTCATATGGAAAGGAAAGAAGCCCTAGATAAGCAAAACATCACTGAAGAAGAAGAACAAAGTGAGAGGCCACACAATACTTGACCTTAAAACCTACTATGCAACCTGGTAGTGGTACAAAGACAAATACATAGACCAAAGGAAGAGAATATAGAATCCAGAAATAACAGTATGTACCTATGAACAGCTAATATTTGACCAAGTCCCAAGGTCTGCGAACTGGGACAAAAACAGCTTCTTCAACAAATGGTGCTGGCAAAACTGGGTATCTGTCTGCAAAGAAATGAAACAAGAGCCATATCTCACAATATGCACAAAAACTAACTAAAAATGAATCAAAGACCTAAATGTAAAAAGATCAAGATCATGGAAGAAAAAATTGGGACAACACTCGGAGCCCTAATCCATGGCATAAACAGACTACAAACAGTAGAAGAAAAAATAGATAAACAAGAAATCCTAAAAATCAAACACGCTCATCCAAAGACTTTGCCAAAAGAGTAAAAAGACCACCTACAGACTGGGAAAAACATTTGGGCAACCCTGAATCTGACTGGCATCTAATCTCCGTAATGTACAAGATACTGCAAAATCTGAAGAAAAAGATGAATTACCAAATTAAAAAATGGGCAAAGGATATGAACAGGCACTTCACCAAAGAAGACATTCAGGAAGCTAAAAGACACATGAGGAAGTTCTCACAATCACTAGCCATTTGAAAAATCCAAATCAAAAGTGCAATGAGATAGCATCTCGTGCCAACAAGGCTGGCATTAATAAAAAAAAAATGTTGGAGAGGTTATGGACAGACTGGAACTCTCCTCTACTGCTGGTGGGAATATAGGATGGTGCTGGAAATCTTGGCACTTAAAAATCTAATAGTAGGAATACCATCGGATCCAGCAATCCCACTACTTGGAATTTATCCTAGAGAAACAAGGGCTGTCATGCAAGCAGATACATGCACTCCAGTGTTTATTGCAGCACTGTCCACAATAGCAAAAAGATGGAAGCAACGTAGTTGCCCATCAACAGATGAACAGATAAACTATGGTATATTCACACAATGAATGCATAAAACATGACGAGAAAGAATAATGATGATGTTGGAAAACACCTGATGGCATGGAGTCATCCGGAAGACATTATGTTTAATGAAATTGGTCACGAAAGGATACATATTGTATGAGACCTTTCTTATGAAGACTGAAGAAAAGGTTCAAGCACGGAAGAAAATATTTTTTTTGTCTTTTTAAAAAGTTTTTTTTACTATTATTGAATGAAAATGTACATTCCCATATAAATTTGCATGCTGACCTACATGCAGTTTCCACTGCTCTCCCTGCATGGTGACAGCACACTCTTCCTCTCTGCTTCATACAGGTCTTATCTTGCCAACAGTCTTTAACTTCTCCTCTTCACACATTCCCCTTCCTCCAGCATGAGGTCAACAGGACGACCTCCTATAGATGCCCAGAACCATAAAGTGCCCACACAACATGGCCCCTCTGCGTCAACAAGTCCAATCCATTGCTGTCTGAAACGTTGACCATCATTATGATTTACTGACGGGGCAGCATCAGGGCCAGGGGTCCTGCTCCCATGAAAACCCCAAGGCCCCTGAACCATCAATTGCAGTCTCTTAGTGGAGATTTCAGGGTGCACCCCTATTTATATTTGTGTTGCCAGTGAGACTCCACTCTGTGAGCTCCAGCATGTCTATCATTGGTGGTGGCTGGGCACCATCTGGTTCTTCGGGTCACAAGTCAACGTAGACATCTGCTCACGTGAGTCTCTCTGTCTTCTGGATTCTCTTTCCCCCATGCCTTTACGGACCTTGGTGATCATCTGTTTCTGCTAAGTTGGGACCATTTGCTGTACCCTCGAATGGCAGCTTGGCAGCTTTTAGGACCCTAGACGCCACTCACCAATGTGGGGTGCAGAGAGACCTCATTAGCAAAATGCTAGTTGTTCCAATTGGCCTCCATTTCCCCTGAGAGCATGGTCCCCGGCCCCCTGCCCCAGCTAGTCTGTCCTTGCAATATTGGGTTAAGATAGGAAGAGTACACAAGTTGTGTTGAAGTCCTGTTAATACTGATCTTCTTACTAATGTGTGCTGTTACCAATTTCACCCAATCAAATTTCTAACTGTCTAATCTAATCCCTCCCTCCTCATCCTCCCACCCTGCCCACCCTTGCAGCCGTCAAAGAGTCTTTTCTGTTATGCAAGAGTGTGCTTTTAAGTTCTTATTGTAGGGGGTCTCATACAATATTTGTCCTTCTGTCACTGACTACTTTCACTCAACATAATGTCTTCTAGTTGAAACCAGGTTAAGAGATGTTTCCTGCTAACATCGTTGTTCTTTATCATTGCATAGTGTTCCAGTGAGTATATATACCATAGTTTACCTACCCATCCTTCTGTAAGAAAATAATTTTTGATGGTTACTAGGGAGAGAGATGAGCATTCACAGATAGTAGATAGGAATTGGGTTAAATGAAGGAAATAACAGCATGAAGTAGAAGGGAGATTAACACTTCTGGATTACACCAAAAGCTAAGAAGTTTCCTAAATACAACTCAACATTTCAAAAGTCAGAATAGTAGTGGACAGAGGTCTGGAGACTGTGTTTTCAGGAGACATCTAGGTCATTTGGCATAACTTTTTTTTTTTAAGAAAATGTTCTGGATCCCATTTTGGTGAGTGGTGTCTGCGGTCTAAAAGTTAGCAAGCTGCCATCTAAGGAGCATCAATTGGTCCTAATTCACCTGGAGCAGAGAATAAAGGATATCAAAGACATAAGGAAAATACAAGTCTAGGAGACAGTATGGGCCATACGATTGTGAAACTATATCAACATAAGACCAGAAGAACTAGATGGAGCTTGGCCAACACCAATGTACTGCCCCAACAGGGTACATAGTATAGAATCCCTGATACAGTGGGAGAAAAATGAGGGTACAAATCTCTACTAAAAGACCAGACTTTATGGTCAGACATCCTACTTGTCCCCTCAGAACATGGCCCCAGGATTCACTGCTAGACAAGAGTTGACATCAGTACCGAAGACAACTTTTCAGACAAAAACAGGACTGGACTATAAAACAATGTGGTGCTGGTGTTGTGTGTGCTTCTTGGCTTCAATTTATGTATACAGGAGACTGTCCAAGCAGATCCCCTCTAGAGGAGAGAAGGGAGGGTGCAGAGGAGGCAAAAGGAGTTGGTCAAATGAGTACAAGAAGTACCGTGTAGAAAGGAGGAGTGGGGAGAGCAGCCAGTGTTGCACAGAGGACTGTGTACAGGGTTTTATATGCCAAATTGACTTGGATTGTAAAATTTCACTTAATCCAATAAATAAAATAAATAATGTGTGGATATTCCCAATGGTAATGCAAATTTGGCAACAGATACTGGTCATAGTTGCATACCATGATGAATGTGATCAGTGTTACCAAATTGTACATGCAACAAATATGAAATTAGCAAATGTTATGTTGTATATATTTTTATCACAATTTAGAAAAAAATGAAAAGCAGTTTGAATATTCCTCAATCACCAGTATACAGTCATCTGAATAAATGGCCACTAATTCCCTCTTTAGGCAGCACTGGGGGAATTTTTGCAGTGGGTACTTGCTGTGGTGCTGCATAGTCCTTCCTCCTGGGAACTCAACGTCTTCATTCAACGTGTTATTGGTTGGAAGACTGGCTCAGGTAACTGGACAACGGACTGTGAGTCTTTATTAGGGCAACTTCCATTCTGAATAATCTGAAGGTAAAATCTGATGGTACCCTTGTTGGATGATCATTTATTTCCTTCCTGTGTTTCATTATCCATCTGTGTAACTCCCTGTGAATCAGGTACCTACTGGCTGCCACCCTAGTCTTGCAGCTCATTATGGTAATTGTACCCACCTATCTTCTGGCAATGGAAACCACGTTGATGTAGTGGCTAAGTGCTCTGGCTACTAACCAGAAGGTCAGTAGGTCAAATCCACCAGGTGCTCCTTGGAAAACCGATGGGGCAGTTCACTCTTCTACAGGGCTGCCATGAGTCAGAATTGACTCAGTAGCAATGGGTTTTGCCTTTATTGTTGGAGATGGAACAAATATATCACACTTGTTGTTATCAGCTAACCTAGTTCTATAATATTTTCACCAACCATCAATCCTGGCTTATAGAAGACTGACCACTACTTTTTATCTTTTTTAAAAACTAAATTTTATTGTGGTTTAAGTACAAGTTTACAATCATATCAGTTTGCCACACAACAACTGGAACTCACACCACTATTCTGCTGTAACTGCTCCCCCCCTTTGCCTCCCCACCAGTAAAAGCACAGTCCCACCTTTCATCTGGAACTTCCTGTGTCCATTTGACAAAGATTTCTCCCATCTTGCCCTATCCTGTCACCACCAGTGATGAGATTCTTGGACAGCCTATTTACACATTTAACTCCAAAACTTTGTCCATTCAAAGATGGACACTATTACTGCTGAAAGGTTGAGTACACAAGCAAGATTTAAGTATATTAAATATTTATGCACCTAACATCAGAGCACCTAAATACGTCGAGGAAACACTGACTACACTCAAAAAAGAGTTAGATCACTACACAATAACAGTGGGAGACTTCAACACTCCACTCTCAATACTAGACAGATCATCTAGAAAAAAGCTCAGTAAAGAAACAGAAGACCTCATTGCCATAATTAACCAACTAAACCTCATCGATATATACAGAACTTTCCACCCACCAGCAGACAACTACCCCTTCTTCTCCAGTGCACATGGAACATTCTCCAGAATTGACCATGTGTTAGGACATAATGTAATTCTCAACAAAATACATACCATTAAATTACTGCACAGCATCTTCTCATATCATAAAGCCATGAAAGTCAAAATCAATAGCAGAAAAAACACACATCGAAAGTGGAGCTCTTGAAAACAACATCTTGCTCAAAAACTCATGGGTTATAGAAGAAATCAAGGATGAAATAAAGAAATTCATGGATTCCAATGAGAATGAAAGCACTTCCTACCAGAATCTATGGGATACAGCCAAAGCAGTGCTCAGAGGTCTGTTTATCTCCATAAATGCACACATCTGGAAGGAAGAAAGAAACCAAATCAAGGAACTAACCTACAGCTTGAACAAGTAGAGAGAGAACAACAGAGGAACCCCTCAGTCACCAGAAGAAATGAGATCATAAAGATTAGAGTAGAGCAAAATGAATTAGAGAATAGAAAAACAACTGAAAAATTGAAAAGACCAAAAGCTGATTTTTTTAAAAGATCAACAAAATTGGCAAACCACTGGCTAAACTTACTAAAGAAAAGCAGGAAAGGAAACAAATAACCCAAGTTAGAAACGGGAGGGGAGTGGTCACAACAGATCCAACAGAAATTAAAAATATCATAACAGAATACTATGAAAGACTGTACTCTAATGAATTTGAAAACCTAGAGGAAATGGACAAATTCCTTGATTCATACCACCTACCCAAATTATCACAATGTGAGGCAAAACAACTTAAACCCATCACAAAGGAAGAGGCTGAAAATGTCATCAAAACACTGCCAGCCAAAAACAGCCTGGGCCTGGATGGCTTAACTGCAGAATTCTACCAAGTTTTAAAAAAGAGTTATCTCCAATACTACTAAGACTATTTCACAGTATAGGAAGGGATGGAGTACTCCCAAAGTCATTCTATGAAGCCAGCATAACCCTGATACCAAAGCCAGGGAAAGACCCAACAATGAAGGAGAACTACAAACCAGTATCACTCATGAATCTAGATGCAAACATCTTCAACAAAATTCTTGCCGTTAGAATACAACATATCAAAAAAAATAATCCATCCTGACCAAGTTGGATTCATACCAGGGATGCAAGGCTGGTTCAACATCAGAAAAACAATTAATGTTCTTAACCACATAAATAGCACAAAAGACAAGAATCACTTGATTTTTGTCCATTGATGCAGAAAAGGCATTTGATAAAGTCCAACACCCATTCATGCTAAAAACTCTTAGCAAAATAGGCATAGACAGAAAATTCCTCACTGCAATAAGGGCCATTTATACAAAGCCAATTGCCTACGTCATCCTGAATGGAGAGAGACTGAAAGACATTCCCTTGAGAACAGGAACTAGACAAAGATGCTCACTTTCACCTCTCCTGTTCAACATTGTACTAGAAGCTCTAGCCAGAGCAATTAGACAAGACCAAGAAATAAAGGGCATCTGCATCGGCAAAGAAAAAGTCAAAGTCTCCCTGTTTGCAGATGATATGATTGTATATGCAGAGAATCCCAAAGAATCTATAAGTAAACTACTCAAACTGATAGAAGAGTTCAGCAAAGTCTCAGGATACAAGATAAACTTAAGTAAATCAGTAGGATTCCTCTATACCAACAATGAGACTGTTAATGAAGAAATCATCAAATCAATATCATTTACTATAGCCACCAAGAAGATAAAGTACCTAGGAATTAATCTACAAGCCCTTACTTTAAGAAACTAAGAGAGACTTAGACAAATGGAAAAACCTACCCTGCTCATGGATAGGAAGACTTAACATTGTGAAAATGTCTATTTTACCCAAAGCAATCTACTTATATAATGCAATCCCAATACAAGCTCCACCGTCATTTTTTAATGAGATGGAGAAACAAATCACCAAATTTGTTTGGGAAGGGAAGAAGCCCCAGATAAGTAAGGTACTACTAAAGAAGAAGAACACACTGGGAGGCCTCTCATTACCCGACCTTAGAACATACTACACTGCTGCAGTGGTCAAAACAGCCTGGTACTAGTTCAAGAACAGAAAGATCAATCAATGGAACAGAATTGAGACCCCAGAGATGACACCATCTGCCTATGAACGGTTGATATTCAACTAAGGCCCTAAGACATTAAACTGGAGTAAAAACAGTATCTTCAACAAACGATGCTGGCAAAATTGGATATCCATCTGCAATAAATTGAAACGAGATCCATATCTTACACCTTATACAAAAACCAACTCCAACTGGATAAAAGATCTAAATATGAAACCTAAAACGATAAAGCTCATCCAAGAAAAGGTAGGGACAACTATGGAAGTTTTAATACACAATGAGGACAGGCTCCAAAATCTGTCAAACAAACCACAATCAAGAGAAGAGAAAATAGATACATGGTAACTATTAAGAATCAAACACTTTTGCTCATCCAAAGACTTTGTCACAAGAGTTAAAAGGCCACCTACAGAATGGGAAAAAATATTTGGCAACTCTATGTCAGACCGACGCCTGATCTCCGTAATCTAGAAGATACTACAAAATATCAGTAAGAAGAAGATAAATTATCCAATTAAGCGATGGGCAAAGGAGATAGACAGACATTTCTCTGAAGAGGAGATCCAGGCAGTCAAAAAACACATGAGGACATGTTCAGTTATTATTATTAAAGAAATTCAAATCAAGACTATAATGAGATACCATCTCACCCCAACGAGGTTGGCCATGATCCAAAAAACACAAAACAACAAATGCTGGAGAGGCTGTGGAGCAAGTGGAACTCTCCTACACTGTTGGTCCAGCAAAATGGTCCAGCCTCTTTGAAAAGCAATCTGGCACTTCCTTAAAAAAATGGATATAGATATACCATTTGACCCAGTAATTCCACTACTTGGAATATATCCTACAGAATCAAGGCCTTTCACACCAACGGACACATGCACAAAAATGTTTATCGCAGCACAGTCCATGATAGCAAAAAGATGGCATCAACCCAGGTGCCCAACAACAGAAGAATGGATAGGTAAACTATGGTATATATACTCAATGGAGCACTATGCAATGATAAACAATAATGATGATTCCAGGAAACATCTCATAACCTGGTTTCAACTGCAAGACATTATGTTGAGTGAAAGTAGTCAGTGACAAAAGGACAAATATTGTATGAGACCCCTATGATAAGATCTCAAAAACAGACTTATGTATAGAAGAAAAGACTCTTTGACAGTTGCAAGGGAGGCGAGGGAGGAAGGGCGACAGGGGAGGGTTTAGACTAGATAGTTGCTAGAAATCTGGTAGGGTGAAATCGGTGATAGCACACATTAGAAACAAGAACAATATTAAGTGGACTTCACCGTAACTTGAATACTCTTTCCATCTTAACCCAATATTGCCAGGATAGAGTAGCTAGGGCAGTGGGTGGCAGACCATGCTCTTAGGCGAAACCGAGGCCAACTGGCACAACTAGCATTTTGCTAAGACGGCTCTCTGCACCCCACATTGGTGAGTGGCGTTGGGACTTAAAAGCTGCCAAGCTGCCATCCGAGGGCACAGCAAATGGTCCCAACTCAGCAGGAACGGATGCTCACCAAGGACCAAAATGACAACCCAGAGGTAGAGAGACCCACATGAGTGGGTGCCTACATCGACTTGGGACCAGAAGAACCGGATGGTGCCCAGCCACCACCAGTGATAGCCACGATGGAGCTCACTAAGTTGAGTCTCACTGGCAACACAAGAATAAAAAGGAGTGCACCCTGAGATCTCCACTAAAAGACCCCATTTGATGGTCCAGCAGTTTCTGGGTTCCCCTGAGAGCATGGCCCCTAGCTCTGATGCTGCCCTTGCCCATAAATGATAATGAAGGTCCACTCTTCGGACACAAATGGATTGGGCTTGGCAATGCAAAGTACCATATATTGGATGCACTTTATGGTTCTATGCATCCATATTATATCATCCTGCTGACCTCTGGTTGGAGGAAAGAGAATGGGTGGAGAGGAGGGGAAAGGAAACTGCTGTGAGGATGAGACATGTATGGAGCACAGAGGAATAGTGTGTTGTCACTGTGCAGGGACAGCAGTGGAATTTGCATATAGGTGGGAATGTAAATTTATACAGGAATGTACATTTTAACTCAGTCATAATAAAAAAAAAAAGGTTGTCCATTGCCAGCCTCACTCCACATTTTGTATAATGCAGTTCAACCACTGTCTGCAGAGCTGGCTTCAATGCTGGATGCAGTCGGGGGTTAGACAGACTGGAGTCCACATTCCCAAGGGATCTTGCAGACTGATGGACTATCAGGTGTGACTGGTAAAGTTCTAGTTCTGCCTTCTAGCCTTTCTGTTGCTATGTTAAGGACTCCATACTATGCACCCTATCCAGACAGTAATTGGTGGTGGCCAAGCACCATCTACTTCTTCTGGTCCTGTGCTGAAGAAGACTCTGGTTCATATAGCTCCTTCTGTATGGTGGGCTTATATTTTCCTCCTGTCCTTGATGTCCTCCATTTACCTGTGGTCCAGGTGGATTGGGACCAATTAATGCTACTCAGATGGCAGTTTGCTGGCTTTTAAGACCCACTCACCGAAGTGGTATGCAGAACATTTTTAGATAAAAACAGAAAACAAAAGTTTGGGTACGCCAATTAGTGTGGATGTCCCCTGAAAGCATGCTCCCCTGACCCCTGACCCTCATTACTCTGTCCTTCCAAAGACTAGACCGTATTTAGGAAAAAATTTAGTTTTGATGTAGTGCATCTGTGGGTATCTCTTTTCTAGTGCATGCTGTCACATTCTACACCCAACCAAATCCTAACCGCAGTCTCATCTAGAAATCTAGAAATCTCTCTCCTTCCCTCCCCACCTTTGCAATCACCAAAGATTGATCTCTTCTGTGCTTAAGTGTTTTGTTGTGCCCTTATAATGCTGTCACACAATATTTGTCCTTTTGCATCTGGCTTATTTCACTCAGCAAGATATCCTCCAGATGGTCCCACATTATCAGGTATTTCCCTAAATCATCATTGTTCCTTATCATTCCATAGTATTCCATTGCATGCACATCCATAGTTTGTTTAACCATTTGTCTGTTGATGGGCATCTAGGTTGCTTCCATCTTTTTGCTATTGTGGAGACAGTTGAAATAAACATTGGTGTGCATGTATCTGTTTGTGTGGTGGCCCTTATTTCTCTGGGATATATTCCAAGAAGTGGGATTGCTGAATCATTTGGTATTTCTTTGTCTAGTTTTTTAAGAAAGTGCCAAATCAATTTCTAGAGTGGTTGTATCATTTTACATTCCTACCAGTAGGGTAGAAGAGTTCCAATCTCTCCACATCCTCTCCAGTACTTATTATTTTGCATTATTTGGATTATTGCCAACCTTGTTGGGTGAGATGGTATCTCACTGTAGTTTTGATTTGGATTTCTCTGATGGCTAGCGATCATAAGCATTTCCTCACCTGTCTGTTGGTATCCAGTTTATCTTCTTCAGTGACGTGTCTGTTCATGTCCTTTGCCCATTTCTTAATCGGATTGTTTGTCTTTTTCTTGTCAAGGTTTTGCAGTATCTTGTAGATTAGAGAGATTAGATGCTGATGGAAAACATGGTAGCCAAAAATTCTTTCTTACCCTATAAGTAGTCTTTTTTCTTTTAATGAAGGATTTGCATGAAAATAAGTGTTGAATTTTCAAGATTTTCCAATTGTTTGCTTTCACTTCTGGTGCTTGAGGGCTATTGGTGATTTTTGTAGACTGCTAATGCCATGGATTAGGGCTTCCAATGTCATCCCCATGTTTTCTTTCAAGATCTTTATTGTTTAGATTTTATGTTTAGGTCTTTTGTCCATTTAGAGTTAGTTTTTGCGCATGGTGTGAGATAAGTATCTTGTTTCCTTTTTTTTGCATATGGGTATCCAGGTATGCCAACACCATTTGTTGAAAAGACTGTCTTTTCCCCAGTTTACAGCCGTTGGGTCTTTATCAAATATCAGTTACTCATGGGTGGCTGATGCTATGCTTGGATTCTCAACTCTGTTCCATTGGTCTACGTGTCTGTTTTTGTGCCACTACCAGGCTGTCTTACGTTTGTTTTTTTCCTTAACTACTCTTTAAGTGAAATTTTACAAAGCAAATTAGTTTCTCATTAAAAATTAATACACATATTGTTTTATGACATTGGTTGCCAACTATGTAACATGTCAACACTCTCCATTTCTTGATCTCGGTTGGAGTCCCCAGTTTGATTTGTTTAACTTTCCTTCCCCCTCCTGCCTTCTCATCCTTGCCCCTGGGCTGCTGTGCCCTGTTAATCTCCTATGCATGAGTGAACTGTGTGCATTATTGTTTGTATTATAGGTTTATTTAAACTTGGGCTGAAGCGTGAACCTCAGGAAGGATTTCAGTACTAAATTAAAAGGTTGTCTGGGGGTAACCTATTTATCTTAACCAAGTGATCAAGATTAACATCACCCAGTGATATCATCTACCCTTTGCTGCAGCTGCAAAGAACACCTGGAGCTGCCAGGAGTGAGGAGAGAGGCATGGAACAATTCCTCTCTCAGGAACTCATAGTTATATAGTGCTGCTATGATAAAAATACCACAAGTGGGTGACTTTAACAAACAGAAATTATTTCCTGACAGTTTAGGAGGCAAAAGTCCAAATTCAAGGCACTAGCTCTAGAGGAAGGCTTTCTTTCTTTGTTGCCTCTGGGGGAAATATCCTTGACTCATTTCAGCTTCTGTTCCTTGGTTCTTTGGCAGTCTTCATGTGTCATAGATCTTTCCCTTCATTTGTGCCGAGTTCAGCTCCTAACCAATAGGTCAGCAGTTCATATTCACCAGTCATTCCTTGGAAATCTCATAGGACAGTTCTACTATGTCCTATAGTATCAACATAAGTGGCAATCAACTCAGTGGCAAAGAGTTTGGTTTTCAGTTTCTCTGTGCCTGATTTGCTCTTTTTATCTCAAAGGCTTAAAGTATTCCCTACACTGTTTTGGTCTCTAACATAACAAAAAAGTCCTAGTTTCAAATGGGATTACATCCTAAGTGTGTTATTGTGTGTGGTGAGTAGATTTCAACTCATAGCAATGCGATATGACAGAGCAGAACTGCCCAATTGAGTTTTCTAGGCTGTAACTGACAGGGTTGCTACTAATCAGAATTGAAAAGTTGGGGTAGTCTTTACAGAAGGAGATTGCCAGATCTTTCACCCTTGGAATCACTGGGTGTTTTGAATCAATGACCTGTCAATTGGCAGCTTAGTGCTTAACCACTATACCACCAGAGCTTGTTTCCACAGGTATCAGAGTTTAGGATCCACAACACGTGTTTTGGTGGGACACAGTTTAATCTGTAGTAGAGCCCTCAGAGGGCATCAACACAGGCAGTATCCTGATTTGAACTTCTAGCTTTCAGAATGTTGCCTGACTAGAGTCTGTGCCCTGGAACAGTTGAGCCAATGAAATGTACTCCAAGTCGGAAAAAGAGAGGAAGTTTATTTAGGAAGTGGTACCAACAGTGAGTCCAATAGCAATGCAGCTCTCTTTATGGCATACCAAAATGCAATTTCACATCAGAACTTATCTATGACTATTACGAATGTTAGAATTATCTTTTTGGCACATAGTCCACAGATGGCATGGCCAGATAAGTTATTCATTACAAGATAATCACAAAGGACTCTTTATCAGACTAAAGAGATACATAATGGATATCTCCTTGTCAGGCTGAAGATATACACGCTAGACTTTTGGGCTCCAATCTTCACGTGGGGAGGTCATAGGTCACAGAACAAAACAAAGTCACCTACAAAGGTACGCAGAAAGGAGAAGACAGGCAGAAAACTTACAGGTTGATCATGGTGTTAGTTACATCAAGCTCTGAACTTCCCATTTTGGAAAGGAGAAAACATGTTGCGGGGCACTAGGGTTACAAGAACTTGCACTATCTATGCTTGTTAAGCCACCTAATTTGTGGTGTTTTGTTCCAGTAGCCCTAGGAAACTAATACAAATGTAAAACAGGAAAGAAAAAATTAGAGGAATAGAACAAAATGTCTCAAATCTGAATAATCAGCATCCCACTAAAAGAAAACAGAGGCAACACAAAAGCATCAAATAATATTTTAAGAAAATTGAACTGAAGCTTATCAGCTTCCAAGTCCCACTGCAAAAAATAAAAGTAGACTTATACTAAGGTACATCATTGTGAATTTTCAGTAAAAGAAGACTCTAAAAACAAAGCCAAAAGGCAGAGTGTCTTTAGTTATCTAGTGCTGTTATAACATAAATATTATGAGTGGATGGCTTCAACAAACAAGTTTATTCTCTTATAGTTGAGGAGGCTATAAATCTGAATTCAAGGTGAATTCCACAGAGGTCTTTCTCTTTAAGCTCTGGAGAAAGGTCTGTGTCATGAGTCTTCTTTGGACTAGGAGGTTTTCAGCGCAAGGACCCCAGGTCCAGCAGATGCATTCTGCTCCTGGCACTACTTCCTGGGCATGGTGCCAAAGAGACATGAAGCCCCCAGGTCTCTATGCTCACTTCTCTCTTTTATATCTCAAAGAGATTGACTTAAAACACAACCTAAGTTTGTATATTGAGTCCTATCTTATTAACATAACTGTCAGTAATCTGCCTAGTTAACATCATAGAGATAGGCTTTACAACACAGGATCACAATACCTCATGTGACAAAATGGTGGATAATCACACAATACTGGAATCGTGGTCTAGCTAAACTGACACACATTTTTGGGTGACACAATTTAATCCATAACACAGACTTCATGTAAAATCCAGTGCCATGGAGTTGATTCCAATTCACAGTGACTCTATAGGACACAGCAGATCTGCTCCGTAGAGTTTCCAAGGAGCACCTGGAGGATCTGAACAGCCTGCCTTCTGGTTCGCAGATGCAGCACCTAACCATTATGCCACCAGGGTACAAACGACCAAAAATCAGAATGCTTAAAACTACAGTTTTGGAAATTAGAAGAAAATGGAGCAATCATTTCTACCTCAGTTAATGGAAAGATAAGCCAGTAAAAAACCTGTTGCTGTTGAGTCAGTTCAGACTCACAGTACTCCCACGTGTGTGAAGAGTAGAGAGAACTACGTTCCATAGGGTTTCCAACGGCTGATTTTCTGGAAGCAGATCATCAGGCCTTTCTATGGAGACAAGCCTGGATGGACTCAACCTTTCAGTTAGCAAGGTTCCCAGATGGGCAAGTTCTCAAAAATTTTACTTCTCATACACCTTTTCTTGGAAAGCTACTGCTGAACCGTTATGAGGGATTAAACTAAGAAAAAAGGAAGACATGGGATCCAGGACAAGCAAAAGAAGCATTCAACAAAAAGAAGGTACTCTCCAAGGTGACAGCATTTACGCCGGTCAGAAAGCAACTGGAGATACATTTCTAAGGCAAAATGTGCCCCGGCCCGCGGGACAATTCAACGAAAGGACGAGGGGGAGCCTGTGAAAGTAAGCAGGAAAGGCGGAAAAATGGAAGGCAAGACAAGAATCTGATCAAGCCTCGAAGTTTTTATTGTGACAGCCCGGTATATATAGCAGTGGGAATGGAGGGAGGGATCAAGTGACGTAGGGATGGAGTGACATTTGGAGTGAGGTAGTTGTCGGCTGGGGATTGGATATACATGGGACTAAGGCAGTGACATCAGGCAGGAAGTTTTTCGCACGCGCGGGCCTTTTGAATTTCGCGGGCGCGGGCTTTTTCAAACTTGGCGCGCGCGGGCTTTTTCAGCCCTACAAGCTTCCTGTATGTCGGGGCCTGGGGGCTCACCCACGGCTCCCGACATCTCCTCCCTTTTGTTTTAATTAATGGGAGGTGGGCTTTAACTGGGCGAGGGGGTATTGACCAAGGCTCCTCCGTGTAGAACTTATGGCTCTTGGTATCTTTTGAGGAGGAGAGGCAGAGCCGTTTTGATGTTGAAATAGATACCAACCTCTATGCAAGCCAGGTGTGCCCCAGGGAAACGTAGAGTTAGTGTTAACTTTCCCTTGCAATGCTTTGCTTCGCACTCGCACCAGTACCCATACCTCTCTTGCCAGATTGGTAAGGAGGTAAGCATGCCTCTACTTTTCATGCTGTCCCCGTGGGGAGGAAGCTAGGGTACCCCATTTCAATGGCATAAGCTTCGTCAACTGCCAGGCGATGGTAGTGAACTTGAATAGGTTTAGCTTGTGCAGCATCTATTTGTTGTTTGATGAGGTTTGTTATTCTTCTGAATGCCCAAGGGCCGAAGGTCAGGAACAGTAATATTCCTAAAACAGGGCCAGCAAAACTGAGAAGTAGATTAGTAAGCCATGAAGTTCCAGTAAAGTTAAAATCAAGCTGTCCTGAGCTGCCTCCCCATTCTCGTTGTCTTTGATTTAATCGCTCTCTGAGGTTAGTTATAGTGTCCTTAATGATCCCTGAATGATCTGTCTTTGTTACATGGTTTAGAGGAAATAAATCTTTTGACTTTATCATAATACTTAGTAAAGGAGAAACTTAAGAGGTCTGAAGAAGGTGTGGACCATTTCCAATTTCCATCACTTGAGGTAACGCAACTCCATTTGGCGCAGAAGTAGGAATCGGTTGTCCTACAGTGAGCGCCTTTATTATAGTTGGGGCAAACATAAAGCCCGAAGTTGCACACGTGTTTAGAGGCGTATTCTTTTATGCGTGGGATGACATCTTTAAGGCAAAAGGAAAGGTCAGGCCACCAAGTGTTTAAGGGTTTGGTGTCACTAACATTATAGAGTATGGAATTATCATTTAGGTTTATAACAGCCCATTTAAGGCTAAAAGGAGCATGGGGGTTGGTAGGGGCAAATCCTTCATATGTAAGAAAAATGATTAACAAGAAGGTTTAAAAGCTTATCTGTGATGGATTGTTGACTTCCATATCGCAGTTTTCTCAGCATTTCACTCCAGCAATGCCGGACACAGGCGGCCTTCACAGCCTACAAAAGAGGAGAAGGCTTCTCAGGGGTATTTTCCCTGGAAATGGGGTTATCATTGATGGGCTTAACAAGACGTTCAGGTAGCCACCGAGGGGCCCCTTCTGGAGTATCATACATACATGCGTGGCCTCTTCAACAATGCGAAGGGCCCTTTTTGCCTCCGGATTGAGGCAGCGGGGAGAGAGGGAGCTGGCATCTCCATGAAGAGTGTCAAACAATGGTTTTAATTCCCCAGTTGTAAGTTTGAGGTCTGGTCGAAGCCAATTAATATCTCCCAGGAACTTTTGGAAATCATTAAGTGTGTGTAGATGAGAGGTTTTTAAGTGAAGCTTTTGAGTGGTGATTTGATTATTATTCAATTCGAAACCGAGGTAATAATAAGGGTCAGCAAGTTGTATTTTGTTCGGGGCAATTTGAAGTCCAAGGGAAGTTAGTTGGCAAGTTAGGTCCTGACTGCACCTAAGTACCTCTAAGCTGGAGGCCCCCGCCAGTAAAATATCATCCATGTAATGAATCATATAAATGGAAGACCACCGACGCCTGAGAGGGTCTACAGCCTGAGCAACAAATTTTTGACACAGAGTGGGACTATTTGCCATGCCCTGAGGGAGAACTTTCCACTGATAGCGCTGCATTGGTCCTTTAAAATTAATAACTGGGAGGCTAAACGCAAAGCGTTCTCTATCAAGTGGGTGAAGAGGGATAGTGAAGAAGCAATCTTTGAGATCAATAATGATTTTAAAGTAATTAGCTGGAATGGCGACGGGGGAGGGGAGTCCAGGTTGGAGAGCCCCCATTGTAAACATGGTTTTGTTACAAGAAAATGAAGCGAGCGACACCCAGGAGGAGGCAAGGGGCAAGTTTATTACGTCGACGGGCCAAATGGGACCTCTGCAGGTTCCAACAAAATGGCCCCGAGTCAAGTTTTGAGTCTCTACTTATAGTGTAGTTGTGGTTGAGACAAATGGGGTAAGCAGGCGGAGTTCTGAGGAGGGGGGCATCCTGCTAGGTGGGTGGGAGGCTTTGATAAGGGGAGCATAGGCATGAGATTCGTGAAAGGAAACTATCCCATCTGGCAAGGGAAGGGGGCCGGGCTGGAAAAGGAAAAGGGGAATGGGTTATCACATCTTGCCAGCTGGGGTGCCGGTCTGGGAAAGGAATGGGGAGTCTCCGGCCAGCTGGGGAGTTGAGCTGGGAAAAGGAAACAGGGGGTATCCGGCCAGCCTGGGAGCTGGGCTTATCAAGGGAGAGTGTCCTTGTCTGGCGAGAGCTGCTGTGAAATGAAGGGGGAGCTAGGTGGGTTTAGGACTGGCAAGGACGGGGGGGAGGAAAATTTTTCAGTATCTATATTATTCCCCCCTTTGATACCCCCCTTTGATAAGGGTGGGTATCACAATCCTTCAACGTCGGCTTGGGGAAGTTGTTGATAAGTTCGGAGAGTCAGGACCCTGGAGATGGTTTTGTTGAGTAAGTTCTGTTCCAGCTGGTCTCGCAGGTGGTGCAGGAGGCAGGGTCCGAAGGTCAGGACTATGAATCTGAAGATGAGTTGTCCCCACGGGGGGGGTGGCCAACCAGGTGGCCCAATTTGACATGAGTCCCCATCCAGACTGGGTAAGTTCACATCGTCTCTGTTCGATTCGGCTTTTGAGCTCTGTAATCTTAGATGTGACAATGTTAGAAGCATTTATAACATATCACCATTCTTTGCCCAGGGTCATATAAGTCCCACCCTTCTCTGCCAGTAATAAGTCTCACGCTTGTCTGTTTTGTAAAGTAACTGCTGCCAGGGAGTTAATTTGATTCTGAAGTATAAGAAGTGTGTCAGTAACTTGGTCCATGTCTGTACTGAATGTCTCTGATAGCTTTTTATTTATTTCTCCCTGAGTAGAGAGTAAGTGTCTGTCATCTCCTAATCCAGCCCTTTATAGCTTTAATGGCTGTGTGGAGAATTCCTTGGAAAGTCTGTCAAAAGTTACTGTGTAAACCTGTGTTTGTGAAGAAAAGGGAAGGGGGGGACGTAATTAGGGGGAAGTCAGTGAGACTGGGCAGGCCTCAGTGTTACTAGGCATGTTGTATTGAAATCTGTTCCTCTGATCTCTGTTCCCCAGAAGTTCCTGGTCAGATTGTCCTGATATATTCTCATAAATCGAGGGGTTGTGAAGTCCCTCTTAGAAGGCATTTCCTTGATCCTCATGTTGGAGGGGGGGGCGCTCCCGACATCTCCCCTTTATTATAAAAATCAGCTGGCTCCCAGCTGTCCCACCTGCGTGTCTGTTAGGTTGTGCTTCTTTATTTCTGTGTCTTTCCCGTCATCGGAACCCTATCCTCTAGCGATAGAGTCCTGTCTTAGGCGAACACAGATCAAGAAGCATCTCACCTGTCCCTGACTACCGCAGTGGGTTATATAGTAAACATGGGAGGAGCAGCGGCCACGCTGTGTTTGCAGCTTCAGGTGATGAACATCTATTAGTGGCCATTTATCAGTAGCTGTTGTAGACTTCTGCAAATTAGTTTAAGCAGACCAGGGTGTGTAGAGTACTATCGAGAGGACAGTTTTCCTGATACAGATTTGGTTAAGAGGCCCAGAAAACATGTTCTTAAGGTTATTCAGAAAATTTTTCAGCTGTCACAGCAGTATTAAAGGGTAAAGGAGTATGACTTAGTGTCAGAATTTCTGAATGTAACTGTGCTAGGTGTAGAGTTTCATTAGTGTGTTCCCACATATTTTCTAGATGTTGTTTAATTCTTTCCCATGTATCTGTGTTTATATTGTGAGTTTTGTTAGTCACACAAATCTAGATAAATTCAGCATGACAAGTCAGCCTGGCTTGGTGTTGTAAAGTTTGAACCAGATTTCTTATTACTATAAGAAAGAGTCTGAATCCACACTTCAAGGTAAACTCCCAGATTCTGAATCTCAGGGACTGGGTGTACTCCGGAGCAGAGTTCTGACTTAATTGTCATGTATCCAGGAGAAAGTCACCCACGGAGTAAAAGGCCCTGCAACTTTTGTTCGATATTCTTAGAGCAGCCAATTTAAGGGTACAAGTTAGTAATCTGAAGCCAAGGGCTCTTCAGAAGCAAGGAAGATTTCCTTGAAATTCAAATCTAATGAGGGATTGATTTTTAGGTGATACTTAAATAAACAAAAAATCAGCATGTTTGTTTTGGAGGCAGAGAAAGGAGGGGCTAGTCTCTGGGAAAGGACCAGAACTGACTCTGGGTCAGAGGCAAACACACCTCGCATACCTCTTGTCTCAGACTTTTCTCTGCTCACCCCCCCTTTGAAAAACCATCCATCCTCCTTCTTATAAGAACTAGAGAAGTCTGAGGTAAAGCAGTCTTGGTAAGTGTCTTGCCCAGCCACACTATTTTACAAAGAGAAAACAGGTTCAGAGATTCACAGAGATGATGAGCTGGGACTCCTGACTCTGTTGACAAGCTAATGTTGTCATGTAGTTTTAAATAATAGCTCTAACTTTGTTTTACTTTTGGATCAATCATTTCCTGAGTACTCATAGGTTGTAACCTACTATGAACCACATTATGTGTAAATTAAGCAGTTTGTACATTCTGAGTAATGACCACAGCGATTATAGCAGATACAAGTGCAGTTATTCCCATAATAACTAATCCCACAGCCCGCTTAGGCCTAATCAACTCTTACAATTTTTCTATCACTTGTAGTCCTTTGTCCCAATACCAGGGTTCTGACAAGTTTACAGGCAGTACCATAAAGGGAGGTTGATGTAGAACAATCATAAGTTTCCCTTCTCCCAGGGGGCCCACACAATTAGCAAGATTACAGTTAAAGCATGTGATGTCAAAACAGGTTACATTGGCAGGTTTCATTGTCCTGTGTGGCAGTCACCTTTTTTTCAAGTCATTGGTCCCTGTTACACAAGTAGTGACTGTTTTATTCAGGAGAGATTGGGTTAGTTTATGTCCGAGTCCAGAGTTCTCTCCCTCTCAGCCATTGGCAGCATAGCCCCCTGTGTGATCTTAAGTTGGTGGGGGGGCTTGTCAGCAATCGCACTGTGATGAGCTGGCTATAGAAGAGAAGGGACGGAGGAGTCGGCAGGCACCAATCACACGGTATCTTGGCATTGACTTCACTGTTGCTGGGGAGATCTCCCAGAAGGAATGGTGTCAGGTTGTGCCTATGACTCGAATTAGCCTCTCAAGAATTTAGATAGGAAAGTCAGTATCCTGTGAAAACACAATTTCTATTTCTACGGCCTGGCTAATAGCAAGTGATTGATAATAAAAGGGTATCTTATTAAATGATATGGTAAGCCATGTTTATAATTTTAAAGGTATGGTAAGATTCCTGAAAACTCTTAAAAGTATAAGCCGGAGCACTGTCTGTTTTGAGATGCGAGGGAATCTAGCGGCTTGTAAAGCGACAAAGGAGGTGTCGAATTACATCCTTGTAAGTTTCTCTCCTGTGAGCTGAAGCCGTATACCTGGACATAACAGAGTTTTTAGTAATATTCATTTGTCATAATTGTCCAGCCTTTAAACCCCGTGGGGTAATTTTTATTATTGGTAAGGAGGACTGCCCTTAGTTAAAAGTATGTACTTTTATGATATATACAATCATCTTAGCCAGGCAAGAGTTTTTGAGACAAATTCAGTCTCGGTGGACTGTAAAATCAAGACTGCCGAAAATTGCATTTATCAAACCCAATTTAAAGATTCCCCACAGTCTCATGTTCTGACTTCCTTGTCCTTTTCCTTTTTCAGTTTTTATCTGTGTGACACTTTCTTTTCTTTCTGTTTCTCTCTCCTTCAGCCTTCCTTCCCTTTTAGCTATCCAGCCTTTTCCAATATTTTCTTCTCTTTTAACTACCCAGCCTTTTTCACTTGCTCATATCCTTTTTATATTCCCTTCATATTTGTCACACCTGGGGTTTCACAGACAATTGTGTACATCATAAATAGTCACAGGAAACTCCAGCCAGACTGTTTACATCAGGTGAAGCCCAAAACCCAAGAGAACATTTTTCAGCTATACATTCTCACAAGAGACCGCACTGTGAATATATAAAATGTAGTTTTTGTTCTCCAGTCTGAAAGTTAACCTCTTAAAGATCAAAGAAGGAACAAAGGAACCTGTAACTGGCCGTGATTAATTAGTCGTAAGCCCCGTGCTGTACTCGGACCAACTTTGCAGGAGTTGATTTTAATAACAGTTAAATGATAGCACCGAGCAGCTTTTGAAAGTCATTTAAAGTTTTTAAGTGTGTGGTTTTTTTAAGACAAAGGGAACACAAGGTACTGTGGTATTATTAAAACACGGCCCAAGTAAGAAATTGGAGGCTGAGTTTGGATTTTATCTGGAGTAATTACCAAGTCTCTAGCTTTTAGGACAGAGGTGAGAGTTATTCAGCACTCCTGTAGAAAAAAGAATGATTAGGGTGAGCCAACAGAAACAGAGTGAACTTGTTTTTTTTTTAACACTTTCCATCACAGCATCAACAAACTTCCGACCAAGAGTGAGACTGTTTCTCATCCCCCGGGGGGAGGGCATTTCACTGATAACGCTGGAAAGGCCGTTAGAAATTCTCTGATGGCAGATTAAAGGCAAAACAAAGTGAAAAGGGAGGGAACTCAGGTAGTAAAACTTTTATGAATTCCACTGTTGCACTGATTGCCCCTAGGCCACTAACGCACCATGTACAGAAGCCCCAGGGGGCGGGGGAGGCTGAGCGCAGAGAGAAAACCTGCGGTCTGCTCCTCCAAATCTTTTGTGCCTGCCACCCAAAGCAGCTGAAGTGGCAGAGGCGCGGCAGGGCAGCCGCTGCTGGCTGCTGGCTTCTTAAAGGAGCCGCAGCTATTTAGGAAGAGGAGGGGGAAAAAAAAAGACTCAGAAAAAGGAGGTTTCTATAAGGAGTCTTCTCTAGACTCCCTACGGCACAATTCTTCGCTCTTAAATAACTATAAAGAGTTCTCCCTTATTTTTAGAACTCTTTATGGCTCATAAACCTTTTAAAAGCAGGTTTGCTGTGTGTCCCACCCATGTTGACGGCGTCCAAGTGAGACAACAGACTTGCCATGAGGACCACTCAGATGCCCCTCTGGCCGTTCCCCTCGCGGGGACTTAGGTGGGCTCTGCTCACACCGTTCTGACTTATGAGTCCACACGGAGCCGCAGAACAAGGCCCAAACAGGGAGGCACAAATACATTCACACAACACAGAATTCACTCACACAGACTGAGACTTCCACCCGGAGGGGGAATCCTGAACTGGGGCACAAAGGCCGGGAGGTGATCAGTCTCCCCTTCGCCCTGTTGAGGGCGGTCCTGACTGAGCTGGGGCGGCCCCGGGGCCTTACCTGAACTGAAATTTTCTGGCGCCTGGTACCGGATGCCTGTTACCTGGTCCTTTCAGGGTCCTGCATCTCTGGAAGCCTCTCCGGCGGGCAGGGGCGGAGAGGTGGAGGAACCTCGTTAACCGGAAAACGAGTGGCGCCTGTCCCTCCTGGCCTGTCCACCCCGGGCCGACGGCCGAGGTCCCGAGAGGCCGGTGACTCAAGGGGTCACTTCGTTCGCTTCAGTCCCTTCGCTTCCCGGTCAGGGAACCAATTGTTACAAGAAAATGAAGCGAGCGACACCCAGGAGGAGGCAAGGGGCAAGTTTATTACGTCGACGGGCCAAATGGGACCTCTGCAGGTTCCAACAAAATGGCCCCGAGTCAAGTTTTGAGTCTCTACTTATAGTGTAGTCGTGGTTGAGACAAATGGGGTAAGCAGGCGGAGTTCTGAGGAGGGGGGCATCCTGCTAGGTGGGTGGGAGGCTTTGATAAGGGGAGCATAGGCATGAGATTCGTGAAAGGAAACTATCCCATCTGGCAAGGGAAGGGGGCCGGGCTGGAAAAGGAAAAGGGGAATGGGTTATCACATCTTGCCAGCTGGGGTGCCGGTCTGGGAAAGGAATGGGGAGTCTCCGGCCAGCTGGGGAGTTGAGCTGGGAAAAGGAAACAGGGGGTATCCGGCCAGCCTGGGAGCTGGGCTTATCAAGGGAGAGTGTCCTTGTCTGGCGAGAGCTGCTGTGAAATGAAGGGGGAGCTAGGTGGGTTTAGGACTGGCAAGGACGGGGGGGAGGAAAATTTTTCAGTATCTATATTAGTTTTATTAATTTCTCTGAGGTCCTGAAGGAGTCGCCATGACCCATTTTTCTTTTTTATCACAAATATAGGAGTATTCCAAGGAGAGGTAGTTGGTTCTAAATGTCCAGCAGCCAGCTGTTCCTGCACTAACTCTGTGGCAGCTGCGAGTTTTTGCTCAGTCAAGGGCCATTGATCTACCCACACTGGAGACTCAGATCTCCACTTAATTTTATCAGCGTGGGGTACAGGGAAGTCAATGGCCACTACGAAAAATTTTCGCTTCCCAAGCCTGAACGATTATTTTTAGGCGTTATAAGAAGAGGCTGCTTCATGCCTTGATTATTCTTTCCCAATCCCTGTCCCGGTAGGAAGCCCAGATTAAGCATCTGTTGGGTAACCATTTCATTTGGGCTACACATGATGACCCCCAGCTGGAATAAGACATCACGACCCCACAGATTAACAGGCAAATCCGGAACTATGTAAGGTTGAACTTGTCCTGAGTTACCCTCAGAGTCCTTCCAAGTAAGAATTTTTGAGCTTTGCTTAGGATTGACAGACTGACCAATGCCTTCAAGATGAGTTATTGAGGTCTCACAGGGCCAGTTGGAAGGCCAATATTTAGCTGAAATTACTGTAGCATCAGCTCCTGTGTCCATTATTCCTTCAAAGGCTTTGCCATCTAACTGGAGAGTAAGTTTTGGTCTATTGGGTGTGACTGGTTGTATCCAATATGCATCTGAGGACCCGAAGGCAACGTCAGGCCGCCGGGGAACTAAATGCCTATGGGGTGTGGGTAATAAAGGGAGCAACAAGATTTGAGCTATTCTTTGACCTGCATGTATGGATACTGGCCCTGAGGGGGCAGAAGCTAAAAGAGATATCTGTCCTGTATAATCATTGTCAATGACTCCTGGGAGGATCTGAAGACCGGCCAAAGAGGAACTGCCACGCCCTATTATCAATCCAAACGTTTCTGGGGGTAATGGTCCTCGGACCTCTGTAGGAATGACCTGAATGCCCTGTTCAGGGGTTAGTATTGCACTGATGACAGATCGTACGTCCAACCCTGCACTTCCAGGGGTGGCGCGACAGAGGGAGCTGAAACCTGTCTCTGTGTCTGCTTTTGGGGAACAAACCTGACTGCCCCTAGGTTCTGTTCCAAGGGTGGGGCCAGGGGCTGGCCCCGCTGGGAGTTTCCCTTTTTCGGGGGGAGAGGCTGACCGTTGATGTCAGTTTTGGAATAACAATCTACAGCCCAATGCTTGCCTCTTTTGCATCGGGGGCACACTGAGGTGGGAGGCCCACGATTTTGTTTTCCCAGGGAACATTCACGCACAAAATGGCCAGGCTGCTTGCAATTAAAACAAGTTTTTTGTAATGAGCTGGGGTTCAAGCCCTTACGCGCTGCTCCTATGGCAACGCCGATAGCATGAGAGGCTCCAATACCCGAACAAAGTCGGACATAATCAGAGAGATCTCCTCTGCGATGAGGTCGTAGGGCTTCTTGGCAAGAGGGGTTAGCATTTTCAAAGGCAAGGTGTTTGATAAAGGCACTGCCAGTCTCACCCTCTCCCACTAGCCTTTCGGCAGCATCGGTTAGTCTGCTGACGAACTCACTATACGGCTCATCGGGTCCCTGGCGGATGTTAGCCAATGAGGTGGTGGCTGCGCCCTTGGGGGGGAGACGTTTCCAGGCTCTAAGGCCGGCGTTTTGTATTTGTGATAATAAACCAGGGGGAAAATTTGCCTGTTTCTCATTGGTGTCATATGGAGCCCTCCCCAAGAGTTTATCTCTCGTCCAGGTGCGGGAGGTCCGGCTTTCTCCGTTACGCTGGGCCGTTTCCCGGCACAGTTCAGCAAATTCGATACGCCAGAGAACAAAGTCTCCCCCTGATAAACAGGCCCGAGCCAAGAAATGCCAATCATTAGGTGTAAGCCATCGGTCACTAAGGCTCTCAAGCAATGCTATACTGTAAGGGGCTGTCGGGCCGTAGTTATTGACAGCCGCTTTTAAGTCTTTAACATGTTTCACATTTAAGCGGCGATATTTCTGGGGGCTAAGGCTGTCAGGTTGGACAGCATCTATATCAGGATTCTCAGTTTCTTCCTCTTCTATCTCAGGGCTTTCCTGCTCTTCCTCACTCTCTATTTCAGTCTCTATCTGCCCGTGCTGGCTACGAGTTACCGGAAAGGTGAGGAAAGTCCTAGGACGGCCTGGGGCACCTTTTGACACATTGTTCCCAGATCGAGTTTTAGGATCCTGGGCTAGGCGGAGTGAGTTAAGCTCTTGCTCAAGGGCTTGGAGCTCCTTTTGGAGATCTAACTGTCTGTGTCTGCGAGCTACAAGTTTTTCTAGCGTTGATATATCCTGATCAATGGAGTTTTCAGTCGATAGGGGAGGACAGCTGGGTTCCAGGCCAAGGGGTGGAGCAGTCAGGTTAGGAGGGTCCGGAGGATGAGGAGGAGGTCTTTGAAAGGCAGGGGCCGTAAAGGTATAGGGGTAGGCATTCTCATGGTAATGAGCAGCATTTTCTTCAAGAGTGGTCTGACCCTCAGGGGACAATGCGTTAGAATCGGGTTTATCAATGAAAGCTCTCAGGGACGGGTGAAGCCCCTCGGGGGGGTCAGTATGACTCCCTTGCGGGGGTGTGTGTGTTCCAAAGGCTTGAGGTTTTTCTGGAATATCAAGAGAAACTGAGGGGGGACGGGACCGTTCTTTCATAACCTTTTCACCCATCTGGGCTAGATGTTGAACATCAGGAGCATTATGAGAACTCTGGAGGACATCATTTATCAAATTCCAATAAGAAAAACAAGTGACTGGGACCTTCTCGGGTCCGAAAGTTTTATAATATAATAGTAATTCAGACAATCTCCAACCCGTTTCCAGATTTGCAGGCTAATGGTGCCTTGCTGCGAAAACCACGGACAAATGTCTGATAGGAACATAAAAAACTGAGCTAAGTCTTTCTTTTTCGCCTTAATTTTCCGCCTATCCAATGATTTTTCAATGCCGGTAAGAAACAAGTCATGCGAACTTAATTCCTGTCCCATATCTATATAGAACCACCACTTACCTCTTCAGACCAAACTCGCAGGGCGGCTACTCCCGCGGTGATCAGGACAAGTTTGACTCACGGGCAGCTTTTCCCGTGGAAACTTCAGTCGAGCGAGCTCACACCCGGTGCGGTCGCTCAGGACGCCTGGCCAGGACTTCCTTCTCCGTGGTGGGTTTCTTTCAGCAGCTCCGTACCTCGGGCCCCACGTTGAGGCGCCAGTTTTGCCCCGGCCCGCGGGACAATTCAACGAAAGGACGAGGGGGAGCCTGTGAAAGTAAGCAGGAAAGGCGGAAAAATGGAAGGCAAGACAAGAATCTGATCAAGCCTCGAAGTTTTTATTGTGACAGCCCGGTATATATAGCAGTGGGAATGGAGGGAGGGATCAAGTGACGTAGGGATGGAGTGACATTTGGAGTGAGGTAGTTGTCGGCTGGGGATTGGATATACATGGGACTAAGGCAGTGACATCAGGCAGGAAGTTTTTCGCGCGCGCGGGCCTTTTGAATTTCGCGGGCGCGGGCTTTTTCAAACTTGGCGCGTGCGGGCTTTTTCAGCCCTACAAGCTTCCTGTATGTCGGGGCCTGGGGGCTCACCCACGGCTCCCGACAAAAATGCACAGAGTAATTGGTGTGATCGTGCATGCTGACAGAAGCCCACTGCCACAGACTTGATTCTGACTCATAGTGACACTACAGAACAGCGGAGAACAGGGTTTCCAAGACTATAAATCTCTACAGAAGCCGGCTGCTTTATCTTACTCCCACAGAGTCACTGTTGGGTTTGAACTGCTGACTTGGTTAGCAGCTGAGCACTTTAACCCATGTGCCACCAGGGATCCTATTTTGGGAGATTTATACGATTGCTCGAGAAGAGTTTAAGGTTGAGTGAACAATCACTACAGACAACAGTGAAGTCCCTGCATGGTTAACACGCTCACCTGCTAACCTAAAGGGTCAGAAAATCAGCAATTGAAAACCCTCTGGAGCACAGTTCTAGTCTGACACATCTGTGATCACCATGAGATGGAAATGACTCAACGATAGCTAGTACTGGTTTAGAGAGAATACTATGGAACAAAGCAGGAAGAAAATTACTAACAAAAAATTGTCATGAAATAAGAAACGAATTAATAATATAGTACATGGCTCAGCTATGACTGATGTTTCATATTCATTGTAATGTAAACATGGATTATTAACTAAATGTATGCTATGGCTTTACTGGAAGGGTGTTGGGGTACGTGTGTGTGTGTGTGTGTGTGTTAATGATGGTGAGACAGAGTTGGTGTCCTCATCTTCCATGGTGGTAAGACAGTTGATAATGCCTGAACATGAATAATGAACAAGTAGCATAGACAGAGATTAAAAAATAAATGAGTAGAAAATAGTTGCTTCTCGACAATGGTAAAGAGGTGAAGTGGGGCAGAGGACCACTGTTTTGTTTTAACAGTATCTTGTGTTTTCAGTGAGAGACGACACAGCAAATTAAGTTTCCATGCACAGATTACTCAGTGACATTGGTTATATTTTTCACAGTGTGTCAACATTCTTATTAATTCCATTCTAGATATTGCTTTTACAGTAATCTGGTTTCCCTATTACCGTTTCATCTTTGTCTCGTATGGATGATTCTTTAAAGGTGTTTTTTTCTCTTCTTGTTTTTTTTTTTTTTTTTTGGAGGTAATACTTGCTTTTGAAATAACCTTTCTAGATTTTGTTGGATTTGTCAAGCCTCAGCTTGTATTTCATCATCAAGTAACTCTCCTTGGATTTGGCTTTGAGTCCTAATCCCAGGTTTTAACCTAAAATTCAACTTGTTCATTTGTAGAACAAAGAATTGTTGCATGGAAATGTCGAGGTAATTCTTAGGTCTCTCACAGCTCTATAATTCTGTGATGCCATGTAATCTTTTCTACAGTTATAAATATAACATATGAAGGGCTTTTTAAAAAAATTAATCCTTTATATTCACAGGCTTTATCTGAAAAAAAATATAAGGTCACTCAAACCGAAGTAAGTAGTTATTGAAAGTACTCTCTTCATTTGATTAACTATTTCAAATTTTTATACTTGGAAGTTTTTTTTTTTTTTTAAATGTGTGCAGAAATTAGTTCAAAACTGAAAGTGCTAATATTTTTGCCATAAGCATTTGTTTCACAATCTACACAGACATATTTGTTTAATGTTCTTCAATATATATTCATTTGTCAGGATAATGTTAAGACTATAAACTTTCAAACATTCCCATAGTAGGTGAAATTAGGTTTTATGAAAGCTATTTAAAGTATTCAAAAAACAAATTCATTTTTTCACCCACTTAAGAGCCATTTAAAATGAATAATAAATTAGTGTAACTAAATCTAAGTGATCCCAAATAAATGCCTATTGTTTCTTGAGAGAGAGAGACAAGACATCATCAGTATGAGCTACAGAAAACACCCACATTAACATCTTGGATATACTGTATTCTCTTTGAATAAAAAATTACACATACAGTTTTCTATACAATAACTGGGATTGTGCACCATCCCTTTCCACATTGCTTTGAAAATGAACTTTTGTTTTATGCAGATGTAGGCGAGTTAGAATGAACAAAAGGGACACAATTTTCAGGCTGGAAACATAAAACTGCAAACGAAAAATGAATTTTTCTTCCCTTACAAAGGAGACTAAACATAAATTTTTTGCAAGGAGTAGGCTCAAGGTACAACCGAAATCTTTCAGTTGGCCCTTCTTGGAAAGTGGCTGGTTAGTGGTAAGCACTTCCATAGATGCTCTTGTCAAGTGTCCCAACACAGCCTCTCTGGAGAAATAGATGCGTCCAATTCTGTTTTTGGTCTCTTCCAGATCAGTATCTGTAACAACCAATTTCTTCCTGCACTGACATTATAGGAACTAGTTCACTTAAAATCTGGGGCGGTTGCAAGGTGGATGGTTCCACAGAGATCTGATGGGGCTGGGAAACTGCCCCAGAACCTTACATGGGCTGGAAACCCATTCTTAAGAGGGCTGAGGGAAGTGGCATGCTCATAAGGGCCAGGTCTCTGGGCCTAGATCCAGAGGCAACCATCAAGGCCCCTCCTACCTCTGTCCCCAACACACACACACACACACACTTTTTCTCTCTCCTTCTTTCTCCATAGGGGTAATTTCCCTCTAATTATACCTGACAATAACTCCATTGAGGACTTTGAGTCAGCAAGCAATACTGTCGCCTCCCTGGCTGTAGTCATTGGTCACAGCTCAAAATGATGGCCATTCCACTCTCTGTTTCATGCTTCTGCCCCATACTTACCTTTGCTCACTTTCCCAGTCATAGATTCCTTTACCCATCCATCCCTTAAACACTGATGTTCCCACTACTCCTCTGGCAACACACGCTTTCATGATTTCAATATAAGCATCGTCTACAAAGAGTCTTGGTGGTGCAGCGGTTGAGAGCTCTGTCGCTGACTAAAAGCTCAGCATTTTGAATCTACCAACTATTCTTTGGAAAATCTATGGGCAGTTCTGCTCTGTCCTATAGGGTTGCTATGAATTGGACTCAACTTAATGGCAATGAGTTTGGTTTTATGTTTGTTTATCAACTACAAGCTGATAAATTAAAAATATACACAAAAATTAGTTCAAAACTGAAAGTGCTAATATTTTTGCCATAAGCATTTGTTTTACAATCTACTCAGACATATCTGTTTAACCGTCTTCAACAATTCATATTAATTTGTCAGAATAATGTTAACACTATAAACTTTCAAATGTTCCCACAGTAGGTAAAATTAGATTTTATGAAAGCTATGTTTCCAGATCATAACTAATTGTATGCTGGTTATGCCCACTTGAAAGTCCCACCAAACAAACAAACGAACAAACAAA
Organism: Heterohyrax brucei; assembly: GCA_028571685.1. Classification (NCBI taxonomy): domain Eukaryota; kingdom Metazoa; phylum Chordata; class Mammalia; order Hyracoidea; family Procaviidae; genus Heterohyrax; species Heterohyrax brucei. Next base: position 15,101,257 of record CM053142.1, on the reverse strand, counting down.
CAAAAACAGCTGCTGTCGGGTCAATTCCAATTCATAGTAACCCTACAGGACAAAGCAGAACTGCCCCCATAGAGTTTCCAAGGAGCACTTGGATTTGAATCATCAACTTTTGGTTAACCGTTATAGCACTTAACCACTACCCCACCAGAGTTTCTGACTCTAGGGGTCCCGTACAATGAACCAATATTTATAAAATGCTTAAAACAATATCTAGTAATCACACAACAACAAAACAGCCCACTGCCAAGTAAGTACATAGTCAGCATTATATAAGTGCTTGTTAAATAAGATATTGGCAGACATTGATATCAGTACAAACTTTTGAGAGAACTTATCAAAACTAAAATTTTAAATGTTAAATATTAAAAATTTAAATGTGTATATCCTGTTATCCAGTACTTTCAATTCTAACAGTTTATTATGCAAAATTTATTCTTCCAAAGTTCTCAGGCAAATGTGCAAAGACATATTGTGTACAAAGATGTTCAATGAAATGTTAGAATAATTAGATGTGCTGCCATGCGTGGTGTCTTTGTCCTCAGATCGGAAACAAGATGACAGCAGCAACTCCAGGCATCACTGTAGACACAACAGCATCCTGGTTTCTCTCAGAGGTGGAAAACTTCCCAGATGCTCCCCAGCAAATTTTTCTTTCTGTCTCATTTGATAGAATTGGGTGCATGGATGTTCCCAAACCAATCCCTGGCAAAGGGCATGTGATTCCCTGGACAGGTGGTTCTCAGACTTTTTTTTTTTTAATCTCAGGACCCATTAAGAGTCTTTAAAATTACTGAGAGTCCCAAAGGGCTTTCACTTGTATTTGTTCCATCTATCATTATTTACCATACTAGGAATAAAAACAGCAATTTTAAATGATTACTAATTTTAAAGTAACAATAAACCCATTACATTAGCAATAAGTAATGTGATTTTATGAAAAATAGCTGTATTTTCCAACACAAAAACACATTTAATGAGAGCAATGGCACAGCTTTACATTTTTGCCAATCACTTTAATATTTGACTTAATGGAAGACAGCTGGATTCTCTGATCTGCTTCTGTATTCATTCTGTTGCAATCTGACGGTAGAAGTCTATGTGTACTTACTGCACAGATACATGACTAAAAAAGGGAGAAACTCACAGACCCCTGAAAAGGGTCTTGGGTCTTCAGTAGTCCTCAGCCACGTTTTAAGTACCACTGTCCTAGGCCAGTGAGGCACACCCTAGAGCTGAGGTTGGAATAGTCTTCTCCTGTAGCGCAAGGCTGTGTGGGGAAGGTGTGAATGCCAAAACAAAATTCTGCTCTTCTAGGAAGAAGAGAGGAGTAAATGGATGCTGTCACGGATAAAGGAGAATGCGGCTCCCAGTTTTGCTGCTGGCCCAGAGCTGAAACTAGTACTAAAGCCAACTCTTCAGACAAAAATTGGGTTGGACTATGGGATACGGAATGATGCACATGGTGTGTGTACTTTATGGTTTTATATGAGACTGTCCAACTGGTTTCTTTCTAGAGGAGAGAAGGGAGGGTGGAGAGGAGGGGACAGGTGTTGGCTGAACGAATACCGGAAGTACAGAGTGGAAAGAAGTAGTTTTCTGTCATAGGGTGCAGAGAGCCGATAGACAGCAGGTGTGTGTTCCACTTGACAAATTGACTTGAATTATAACTTTTCTCTTAATCATACTGAAAAAAAAAATCAATGTCATAAAGGTATATTAACTTAAAAGTCATGTGTTTTGCCCTTAAGAAGCATTAGTTTCACTGTGACTTTCTTTTTAATGATTTATTTTTATTTTTGTACTTTAGCTGAAGGTTTACAGGGCAAATTAGCTTCTCATTAAATAATGAGCACACATAATGTTTTGTGCCATTGGTCGCCAACTCCACAACATTCTCCCCTTCATGAACTTGGGATCCCCAGTACCAGCTTTCCTGTCTCCTCCTGCCTTCTAGTCTTCACCCCAAGGCTGAGTTTCCCTTTAGCCTTGTTTTGTTTTAAGGGCCTGTCTAATATTTTGGTGAAGGGCAAATTTCCAGGAGCCACACTCTCAGGGTTTCTCCCGTCACTGTTAGGCCAGTAAATCCAGTCTTTTTTGTGAGTAAGAATTTAGTTTTTTATCTTTCTTCAGCTATGTCCAGGACCCCCTATTATAATCCTGTCAGGGCAGTCAGTGATGGTAGCTGGGTAACTTCTTGCTGTGACGGACTCAGTCTGGGGCAAACTGCAATAGTTGTGGTCTACCAGTCCTCTTGACTAACTGGTCCCTAGTATGTCTGGTTTCTTCATTCTGCCTTGCTCCAGACAAGGTGAGACCAGTGGAGTATCACAGATGGCCACCAATAAGCTTTTAAGACCCTAGATCATACTCACCAAAATAGAATGTAGAACAGTTTGTTTATAAACTATGTCATGATAACTGAGCTACATGTTTCCCCAAATCATGGTCCTTAGCCCTCAGCTCTTAGCTCTTCAGACCTACAGTTTCTTTATAAACTGTGTCATGCCACTTGAGCTAGATGTTTCCCAAGATCATGGTCCTTAGCTCTAAGAGAGACAGAAGGAGACAGAGTGATAGTGAAAACGACAGAGATTTATATTAAAGAAATCACCACACGACTGTATATGCTAGAATGTGGGTCAGGCTGGAGGCATCTTCTGATTCACTTAGCTACCGGGTGTGGTGAACAAAAAATTGGTAAACCAGACAGCAGAGCTCTAGCTCACAGGCTACAAAAGCCAATGAATCTCAAGATCAGCAGTTAGATGGCGGGTAACCTGCTACCTTAAGTTCCAAGAGCTACAAGTCAGAAGAAACAGGAGCCAGTTGCACAATCCAGGGCAACCAGAAGCTCATGAGCCTTGTCAGAAATTCCACTTATACTGGATGGAGGCCACATGCCCAAGGAAATTCCCTTTCAGCTGACTGGCTACTCACAGCAGATCCCATCACCAAAATGATCACATCATCACAAGCTATCCCCACTAAACCTTGCCCAAATTACAGGTCTGTGGGCAATATAAATGATATCTGCTGTTTTTAGCCTCTAAATTGGAGATAAGTTATCAGTGCAGCAACAGATAACCAGACCACCTACATATAACTTACAAACCACTGAAAATCATGGTGCAGCCAAGTTGACACATAATCCTAAAAATCATACAATGCATGTATTAAAATATACCTGTAAGTTTGCTTGTAATGCTTCCAACTCCCAAGAGAAAAAAATTAGATTCATAAAGATACTTGTAATAGAAGCAATAAAAGTGAAAACTGAGAAAAATGACATATTTGACTTAAACATCAAAACCAACTTAAAGGAGTAATGGAATGGAATCCTGTTATAAGTCAAGGACTACACGTCTAATGGAGGAAAAAAGTAGATTAGCATCAAGGAATATTACAAGAAAAAAGAAAAGATGAAACTAAAAAAATGAGAAGAATAAATTAAATGGAATACTTCAAGAACATTTATAATGTTCATTTATGGATCTATATGTGTGTGTGTGTGTGTGTGTGTGTGTGTGTGTTCTGCCTCCTACTTCCAAGGTAATCCAAAGTATATTTATATTAGCTGTGGCTTAATTGTATCTAGATCCTTGCTACTCAATTCATGGTCTTGGCATCAATAGCAGTGGTATCACCTAGAAGGTGGAAATGAAGAACCTCAGGTGCCCCCTCAGGTGCCACTACAACATGTTCCACTCCACATGTTTTTCTTACAATGTGAAGCCGACCCTTCTCCCACCAAGTGATGGAGTCAATACCCCTCTCCCTTTAAAACTGGGTAGACCTTGATGACTGTATTGACACTACAGCAGAACAGAAATGACGCTATATGACTTTCAAGACTAGGTCAGAGAAATGCCCTTGCACTTCTACCTTGCTTTCTTGAGACACATGGTGGAATCCAACCACTATGCTGAAAGGAAACCAAGCACCTACATGGAAAGGACACATATGGGTTTTGTGGTCAAGAACTGGGGTCTGAAGCCAACAGCCAGCATCTCACAGCCATGTGAATAACACAGCCTACAGATGCCCTCATCCATCAAGTCAACCAAAGTTTTGAAGTTTTTTTCAGCTAACCTTGTAAGAATCAGTAACAAGCTATCCCTACTAAACCCTGCCAAAATTGCAGGTCTGTGAGCAATATAAATGATAACTGCTGTTTTTAGCCTCTAAATTAGAGGTAGATTATCTGTGCAGCAACAGATAACCAGACCACCTACTGAATCAGAACATGCAGTTTAACAAGATCCTTAACATGCCCATTAAAACTTGAAAGGCATTGACTCAAAGTAAAATTAGTTAACATTTAGATTTCCTACTGTCTTTAACAACACATTGCAAATTATGAAAAGCTACATAGTGAATGACAATTGTATTCAGAATAATTGTTCCCAGAAGGCTGGATCATTGAGGCCTGTTAAATATGCTGCACTCTCTAGGTATTAGAATTTGTCTAAATCTTGGGTCAGATTCATACTTGCAAAATGTCCTCTCCATAAGAGTTAGAGAAACTGGTAAAAATAACTGAAGCAGCAAGCTGAGAGGTATAGAAGCTGACAGTCTCCACATGGTGTAAAGATAAGAACTGAAGAGGTGTAGCTACCATCTAGTAAACTTAATTTGTACCAAGGGCAGTAATCATTTTAATAATAGATGGCTTAAAGAAAACTTTGGAAAACAGATGATGTCACACTACCGAAGTTAAGTGCAGGGCTATAGGCAGGTGTTTGCTATTGTTAAAACATAACAACAAAGCTATAATTCATATAGTTATCTTGGGGACATATTTTTAAAGTATTAGCTGAAGGCAGCCATTTAAGGAGAACCAGTTGGTCCCAACCTGCTTGGGGCAAAGGAGAATGAAGAATGCCAAAGACTTAAGGAAAATATGAACCCAAAAGACAGCAAGGGACACATAAACCAGAGGCTGTTTTCCAGTCTGAGACTGGAAGAACTAGATGGTGCCTGATTACCACCCATGATTGTCCTGAGAGGGAACCCAACATGGAGTTCCAGACGGAGTGGGAGAAAAGTGTGTGCCTAACTCAAACTCTTGTAAAAAGACCAGATTTGATGATCTATCTGACAGATCAGAGAGTCCCTAGTAAACATGGCTCCCAGACCCTCTATTAGCATGAAACTAAACAATTCCCGAAGCCAACTCTTCAGATGAAGATTGGACTGGACTGAAGACACAAAATGATACTAGTAAAGAGTGTGCTTCTTGGCTCCAGTAGATATATGAGACTAAACGGGCAGCTCCTGTTCGGAGGTGAGATGAGAAGGCAGAGGTGAACAGGAGCTGGTTGAAGGGACACATGAAATATGGGGTGGAGAAGAGTGTGCTGTCACAGTGTGGGGACAGCAGCTGCGGTCATATGACAACATGTGTGTAAGTCTCTGAATGACAAACTGACTTGAATTGTAAACTTTCACTTAAAACATAATAATAATTCTAAAAAGTATTAGCTGAAGTACTATGGTCTCGTATTGCAACATAGAGGTAGCTTTCCTCTCTACTAGCATATGTGGTAGAAACCCTGGTGGTGTAGTGGGTTAAGTGCTATGTCTGCTAACCCAAAGGTCAGCAGTTCAAATCCATCAGGCACTCCTTGGAAACTCTATGGGGTAGTTCTACTCGGACATCCAGGGTCACTATGAGTGAGAACCAACTTGACAGTAGTGGATTTGGCTGGACTAGTATATGTGAATAATTATCACCACACTTAAAAGTCTTTGTTCGTGTTAGTTGAACATTTCCCGCACAATACTCTCATTTCCGAATCAGTTCAAATCACAAAGATTAAAAAATAACAACCATCAGTTGTCACCTAATGCCAAACAACTGGAGACTTGGAAGCAACTAGAATTTTTAAGCCATTTTTTTCAGTTTTCAACCAGATGTTTGGTATCCTGTGGCTACAGATGAGTCATTGAACATTTCCTCTTAAACCTTCAGCTTCATCTGGATTTAAGAATGGCCCCGTAGCTGCTGTTATATTAAATGCGGTTTCCTTTACTAATTTTCCAGTTATTAAAAAACAGATTATCAGTAAGAGTTTTTGATTGCAAGTAATGCAACAGATTGTAACTTAAGCAGGGAATGCCTCAGAGGTACAAGCAGTTAACATGCTTGGCTGCTAACCAAAACATTTGCATTCACCCAGAGGTGTCTGCTTCTGAAAAACAGCCACTGAAAACTCAGTGGAGCTCCCTGAAATTACTGCCCAAATATATTTTTCAACTTTTAAACCAAAATCATTCCCTGAAGTCTTCTTAACACCAAATGATAGTTTAACCAGTAAAGAATGTTGGCCTTGAGCATTGTGGTTTGGCACTTGGCACTTGGCCTATATGAGATCAAATTGACAACAGCAACTCCAAAGATTAGACAGGAAACGTGGGGCAGTGTGTTTGTCAATGATGGAGCAGCAGCTCAAAGGTGGAGGGTGAAAACGGTTGGCCAACTTGAAGAACATAATCAGTGTCAGTAAGTTGTATGTGTAGAAATTGTTGAATTTGTGTATATTCTACTGTGTATAACCTCAACAACAAACATGAAATAAATTATAAAAAGAAATAAACAAAAACCCGGAAGGGCACACTTCTAGTCTGACACATATAGCATCTCTATGAATTAGAACTGACTTCACAGCAATTAGTAACTTAAGCAGAAAAGGATATATTGGAAAGCTACGAACGGCTCATGGACTTGATGGCAGGCAGAGGGCCAGGCTCGAGAAACTGCAGGGTCCTGGGACATCCCAGAGATCCCAGAAGATGTAAGCTGGGCACATTATCCAACTTCAACCTCTCCCACACAGCCCCCTACTCAGTGACCCAACTACATTAAAATTGTCCTCCAAAGGATCCCTCCATTCTTGTCAAACTGCTTTCCAAGTCAAATTTCTCTTGGCTTTATGAGAGGTAGAAGTGAAATGTGAGAGCTAAAAACTGCCCTCTTGCCAGGGTGCCTCACAGCCACAGAAAAACTACTCTTCATGATAAAGCTGGGATGTAATATGGAAGTGGGATGATGCTGGACAACTCTAGACCTGTGTCTGCTATAAATAATATGTAAAGTTTTTTTAAAATTATAACATAATACATGTTGATTATGAAAAATACTTAGTATAGACTCCATATTTTTTCTTACAAAATTGACATTATAATGTATATATTCTTTATAATCAATCTTTTTTTGCCTTTCATTATATTGTGATCATTTTTCCATGTTATTGACTCTATCTCTGCAACATGATTTAATTTGTTTTTTACTGTGATTAAGTGAAAGTTGGAATAACAGAATCAGGTAAGTAAATTAATAGCATCATGTAAGGAGGGTAACAGTACCAGGTAAGGAGGGTAACAGCATCAGGTAAGGAGGGTAAAGATATAGTAAGTAGTCCCCACTTGTCTGTCAGTGGAGGCTTGCTTTTTACTGTGATGCTAGAAACAATGCCACTGGTATTTAGGTACCAGCAGGGTCACCCACTGTAGACAGGGTTCAGCTGAACTTTCAGGCTAAGACAGACTAGAAAGAGGGACCTGGCAATCTAGTTCTGAAAAGAATTAGCCAGGGAAAACCTTATGACTAGTAGCAGCACACTGTCAGATATGGTGCCAGAAAATGAGCCCTCCAAGTTTGAAGGCATTCAGACAATGATTATGGAAGAAATGACTTCTCAAAGTAGAGTTGACCTTAATGATGTGGATCGAGTAAAGCCTTTGAGATCTCCACTCGCTGATGTGGCACAACTCAAAATGAAAAGAAACAGTTGCAAACATCCATTAATGATCAGAACATGGAATGCACAAAGTATGAATCTAGGAAAACTGGACATCATAAAAAATGAAATGGAATGCATAAACATCAATATCCTAGGCATTAGTGAGGTAAAACAGACTGGTTTTGGCCATTTGGAATCCAACAATCATGTGGTCTCCTATGCTGGGAATGAAAATTTGAAGAGTAACGGTGTTGGGCTCATTATCAAAAAGAACATTTCAAGACCTGTCCTGAAATACAGTGGTGTCAATGATAGGATAATATCCATATGTCTACAAGGAAGACCAGTTAATAAAACTATTATTCAAATTTATACACTAACCCCTAAGACCAAAGATGAAGAGATTGACGATTTTTACCAGCTTATGCAGTCTGAAATTTATCAAATATGCAATCAGGATGCATCGATAACTACTGGTGACTGGAATGCAAAAGTTGGAACAAAGAAGAAGGATCAGTAGTTGGAAAATAAGGCCTTGGTGATAGAAATAATGCTGGAGATTGCATGGTAGGATTTTGCAAGACTAATAACTTCTTCATTGCAAACACCTTTTTTAACCAATACAGTGACTATATACATGGACCTCACCAGATGGAATACACAGGAATCAAATCACTACATCTGTGGAAACAGACAAAGGAAAAGCTCCACATCAGCAGTCAGAACACCAGGTGCTGACTGTGGCACAGACTGATTGCTCATACTCCAAGTGTAATTGAAGAAAATTAGAACAAGTCCATGACAGTGAAAGTATGACCTTGACTATATCCCTCCTGAGTTTAAAGACCATCTCAAGAACAGATCTGATGTGCTGAACAGTAATGATGGAAGACCAGATGAATTGTTGAATGACATCAAATACATCATCCATGAAAAAAGCAAGACGTCATTAAAAAGAGGACAGAGGGGTGGAATCAAGATGGTGGACTAGATACACATTTCCTTAATTCCTTCTGAAAACTAAGGCCTGGGTTGATAATTGAATGGAGATTTCTAAACACCCAGTGAGCCCTAGGACACTGCATAGAGCTCTTAGTTTGGACTACATGCCACTAAATGGAAAATTTCCATTCTCTCACTGAGCACCACTTCTGTCGATTGGCTGCTCACGCAGACTGAAGGTCCTGGCACTTTTAACTTTTTTTTTCTTTGCCAGTAGGCGGAGGATGGGCATGAGACAGCAGCTACACTGAGCAGTAGTACTGAAGTGAACAGTATGTGATGCAGCAGAGAGACAGTGTATGGAATAGCCATGTTTTGAGAGCCTGGCTGGAGACTGAGGGCACTACAGCCCCTCTACCCTCTTTTTTTGGAGCTCCACCATAGTCTTGGTTGTCTCACGGTGGGGGGGGGGGGGTAGCTTGACCAGGATGCCATCTTGTTTGGCTGGGATGTGGAATTACCTAACTGGAGGCCACAGCAGGGGCTAATTCCCAGGCTGGCAGGCAGTGCCAGTCTGGGGAGGATTTTTCCGCCAGTAAGCCTGCGTTTAGCTCAGCGTTACCTATGTGTAGCACCCAGTGGGAGATGGCAGCAATGCAACAGCCACAGCTGAAGAGGGGTCACCGTTGTCAGCAAGAAGCAGGGGACTGCCACACCCGATGGACTGACTAATTTTGGAAGCTGTCAGATAACATAGCTTTTTAAAATAAAACTGCCTGCAGAAATAACTGCTGTGCATCCCAATGATATCTCTTCCAGCCTTTGCTAACCCATGTCATAGGGTCGGTGGATGGCTCCCCAGTGACCCCATAAGTAAGGTGGTGTTTTTGTCACACAGGAGGCGGAGCCTGCAACTCCAGAAAGTCCACTGGCGCCAGTTACTAGAGTACACAGAGGTGGTTAGTGACCAACTCCCTTCTCAGAATTATGCCTCAGCTCCTGTTGAGGCAACACCAGAGAAACTAAACAGTCTCTAGATATCCCCAAATCAACAAACCATCGCCAAGCATTTAAAGAAACAGACCATCATGGCTCCACATAACTCCCAAAACAAAGAATCAAAAAGCTTCCCACCTACACTGTTGGTGGGGTTGCAAAATGGTCCAGCCTCTTTGGAAGGCAATCTGGCGCTTCCTTAAAAAAATGAATATTGATATACCATTTGACCCAATAATTCCACTACTTGGAATATATCCTACAGATTCAAGGCCTTTCACACCAAGAGACACATGCACCAGAATGTTTATCATGGCACAGTCCACAATAGCAAAAAGGTGGAATCAACCCAGATGCCCAACAATAGAAGAATGGATAGGTAAACTGTGGTACATATACTCAATGGAGCACTACGCAATGATAAAGAATAACGATGATTCCAGGAAACATCTCCTAACCTGGTTTCAACTGGAAGACATTATGTTGAGTGAGAGTAGTCAGCGACAAAAGGACAAATACTGTATGAGACCTCTACGATAAGATCTCAAAAACAGACTTGTGTATAGAAGAAAAGACTCTTTGACAGCTGCAAGGGAGGGGAGGGAGGGAGGGAGGGTAAGGCGGGGAGGGTTTAGTTTAGGTAGTTACTAGAAATCTAGTTGGGAGAAAGCGGTGACAGCACACATTAGGAACAAGAACAACATTAAGTGGACTTCAGCATAACTTGAGTACTCCTTCCATCTTAACTCAATACTGCAAGGATAGAGAAGCTGGGGCGGGGGGCGGGGGACCATGCTCTTAGGCGAATTCCAGGCCAATTGGCACAACTAGCGTTTTGCTAAGAGAGCTCTCTGCACCCCACATTGGTGAGTGGCGTCTGGGGTCTTAAAAGCTGCCAAGCTGCCATCCGAGGACACAGCAAATGGTCCCAACTCAGCAGGAACGGATGCTCACCGAGGGCCAAAATGGCATGCGGTAAAGACAACCGAGAAGACAGAGAGACCCACAAGAGTGGGTGCCTACATCAACCTGGGACCGAAAGAACTGGATGGTGCCCAGCCACCACCAGTGATAGCCATGACGGAGCTCACAGAGAGGAGCCTCACTGGCAACACAAGAATAAAAAGAGGTGCATCATGAGATCTCCACTAAAAGACCTCAATTGATGGTCCAGCGGTTTTGGGGTTCCTCTGAGAGCATGGCCCCTGGCCCTGATGCTGCCCTTTCCCATAAATTATAACAAAGGTCCACTCTTTGGTCAGGAATGGATTGGACTTGGCAATGCAGAGTAACCATATGTTGGAAGCACTTTATGGTTCTATACATCTATAGGATATCATCTTGCTGACCTCTGGCTGGAGGAAGGGGAGTGGATGGAGAGGAGGGGAAAGGAGGCTGTTGGGAGGGTGAGACATGTATGGAGCAGAGAGGAATAGTGTGCAGTCACCGGACAGGGAGAGCAGTGGAAGCTGCATATAGGGGGGCATGTAAATTTACATGTGAATGTACATTTTTACTCAGTTATGTTAAATAAAAAAAAAAAAGAAAAAAAAAGTGACTGCAACAGTATATTGACAAGGAGCTGCCAAAAGTTCAAGATGGATTCAGAGGAGGACGTGGCACCAGGGATATCACTGCTGTTGTCATATGGATCTTGGCTGAAAGCAGCAAAGATCAGAAGGATGTTTACCTGTTTCACTGACTATGCAAAGACATTTGACTGTGTGGATCATAACAAATTATGGCTAACATTGTGGAGAATGGCAATTCCAGAACGCTTAATTGTGTTCTTCAGGAATCTGTACATGAATGAAGAGTCAGTCGTGCGAACAGAACAAGGGGACATCACATGGTTTAAAATCACGAAAGATGTATGTCAGAGTTGTATTCTTTCACCATATCTTTGCAATCTGTGTGCCAAGCAGATAATCTGAAAAGCTGGATTATATGAAGAAGAAGGAGGCATCAGTATTGAAGGACAACTCATTAACAACCTGCATTACACAGATGGCACCTTACTTGCTGAAAGTGAAGATTTGAGATGCTTATTGATGAAGATTGAGGACCACAGCCTTCTGTATGGATTGCACTCAACAGCAAGAAAACAAAAATCCTCACAACTGGACCAGTGAGCAATATCGTCGTAAATGGAGAAAGGACTGAAACTGTCAAGCACTTCTTTACTTGGCTCCACAAACAATGCCCATGGAAGCAGCAGTCAAGAAATCAAAAGACACATTGCCCTGGGAAAATCTGCTGCCACGGACCTCTTTAAAGTATTGAAAAGTGAAGATGTCACCTTGAAGACTAAAGTGTGCATGACCCAAGCCATGGTATTTTTAATCGCATCATATGCATCTGAAACCTGGGCAAAGAATAAAGAAGACAGAAGAATTTATACCTTTGAATTGTGGTGTTGGAGAAGAATGTTGAATGTACCATGGACTGCCAAAAGAAGAAACAGATGTGTTCTGGAAGAAGTACAACCAGAGTGCTGCTTGGAAGCCAAGCTGGCAAAACAACATCTTACATACTTTGGACATGTTGTCAGGAAGGATCAGTCCCTGGAGAAGGACATCATGCTTGGCAGAGTGAAGGGTCAGTGAAAAAGCGGAAGACCCTCGATGAGATGGATTTACACAGTGGCTGCAACAATGGGCTTAATCATAAAAATGACTGTGGACATGGTGCAAGACTGGGCAGTGTTTCCTTCTATTGTTCATAGGGTCTCTGTGAGTTGGAACCAACTTGATGGCCCCTAACAAGTGAAAGTTTACAATCCAAGACAATTTTTCCATATAAAACCCCAAGCACCCACCTCTATCTGCTCTTCTTTTCCACTCTTTACTTCCAGTATCCACTTAACCAACACTAGTCCCTTCCTCTCCCCTTTAAAAATGAAAAAGCAGGCCAGCCTCATAGATATATTAAACCATAAAGTACATGTACCAGCTGCATCACCCTGTGTCCCTAAGTCCTGTCTATAACATGATTTTTAATAGCAGCATGGTATTTCAGTAATTTCTGTCTTACTTTTTACCACTGCAAATAATTCTGCACTGCATCTACTCTTCCTTTTTCCTCTTTTGTGTAAGTATATTGAAACCTATCACGTAGCAGGTGCTGTGCTAGGTGCTTTACGTGCACCATTGCATTTACTACTCACAATATCCCTGTGAGGTAAATACTGTTATTACCACCATTTTACAGATGAGGAGCATGCTGCATGGAGAGTATAAATAACTTGTCTATGACCACAGCTGCTGACATCTACTAATTAACCTCAGGATCACACAGCTATCAGGTGGCAAGACCAATGTGTAAAGCCAGGTGTGTCCAACCGTACAGCTCAAGTTCTGGTCTTTGAATTTCCTTCTCATCTATGAATCACTATACAAACCGAGGGAAGTGTAATTGAGGGAATAAAGGCTTTTGATATATACTGTCAACCTGCCCTCCAGAAAGTTTGCATCAACTCACACTGCCCCCAGAAATACGAGAAAGGGCTTATTTCACCATACCCCTGGCACATGTCTGCTAGACAATATCTTTAGAAGAGAATCTGTGCCAACCTAGCAGGTAAAAACCATTACTTTGGATTTTAAGTTTTCATATTTTATATTACAGCACTAACCAGTGAATTGTGACTCACGGCAACCCCGTGTGTATTAGAGTGGAAGTGTGCTTTGCAGAGTTTTAAACAGTGATTTTTCAGACATAGGTCATCAGGCCTTCCTTCAGAGGCACATCTGGGTGGACTAGAATCTCTCTCTACCTTTTGGTTAGCAGGCAAACACATTAACCGTTTGCACTATCCGGATACTCTGTATTACAATGCTACTTTTAATAACTGTATACTACAAATGCCAATAGAATGTCAGCTCCAAAAGGGTAGGGACTGTTGTCTGCTTTGTTCACTCTTCCATTTCTTGCACCTAGCAGAGTGCCTGGTACACCATAAACATCCAATAAAACTGTGCTGAATCAACAAAGGATCAGACTTCCAGCCAACACGATGTCATAGCCAGAAGCACCACCTCCCTTCACAGCAAATACCAGAAAATATAAGTAAAACAGAGACAAACATTAATCCTGGAATCTGAAGTTTCAAATGAAGAAATAAACATCTCAGGAAACATTGCATGAAATAAGAAACTGACAGAGACAGAGAATGAGAAGAGCAAACTTCCCTGTCAGCTGATTTAGCACAGATGTGCCATCTCATATTCCTCTCAGAGATCCGCGGAGAGCAGGGGAAAGCAGGTTCACACAAATCTTAGCAGAAGACAAAGAACTTGGTAACCAGTGAGATATGTTTTCCTACTCCCGTCTTCTCCCCGCTGCTGTATTTTCAACAATCCCTAGCTAGCTGCGGTGGCTTAGCCAGCTGCGAAGTGCTGCATCTCTGCCGCTTGGATTCATCTCACCTGCATCAGCAATTGACTGACAGGGAATGTGTCAGAGCACCTTCAAGAGTCCCCAGCAGAACACCGATTACCAGGTAGCCTCCCCTCCTTCCTGCCTCCCCGTGGCTTGCTGCCAGCTGCAGTCTCTCGGCCGGGAGGAAATCCCTATGGCCTTGCATGCGTGAATTGCCCTTGCTCACCCATCAGCCAGTTCCCTGAGTGCCATTTGTCTTGTGGCTGGGGTTGTCTTTTTTCTGTTTCCCACTGCTTCCCACTCTTTTCCCTTGAACACCTAGCTGAGTGTGCCAGCTATGCCTCTTCTTAACTGGGGAACTATTCCCCAGCTGTTAGATCATGGTGATAGAATCCTTGGGGCTTTTGGGGGGGCTGGGGGGGAGTTTGTGTTTTGTCTGTTTTATATTTCTTTTCATAGCTTGGGTGTTCTGCCTAGCGGATGGCATTGCACGGCTTAGGACTATTGTTCCCAGTCTTTGTACTTGCATCATTTGGCTCCCTGGGGACATTTCTTTTTTCCCCTTTTATCTCTTTTGTGTTTCTAGTCTCTTATTTCCCAGTTCTTGTTTCTCTATACTTACTCTCCTTACCTGTCCCCTGAGTATCTGACACTGTGACATATATACCCCTTATAGCCTGGCTGCACATAGCCTGGGAGTCACTTCCCTAGTCTTTGCAGCAACACCAGTGAGACCCCCAGAGGCCTTTCCTTTTTATTTTCCAAATTTTCAACTAATTATTTTTTCCTTTTCCTTTTTTTATTAAAAATCTTTTTGTTTTTCTCTTTTTTCATCACTCCACTCCAATGGCAAGTTCCCAAAGCACTCTTTTTTTGTTTGTTTGTTTTTGGTTCCTGTTTCTCTCCCCTGCCCCTACTCTTCTTTTCCATACCCATCTCAAAACTCCAAACACCACAGTCTCCCCTCTTCTTCCTGCCTACCTGCATGGTGTGCTGAACAGAACACCCCTGGCTCCTGCCTGGCACTAATTTCTTGCCCACCCTGTTGGTCCTAATATATGCCACAGACAACCAATCACAAACCGTCTCCTTCACCTGGACATGCACTGCTCTGCCACAGCTGAATGACTGGCCCTGCCCACTGGACAAGAAGGTGAAAAATATTGTTGACCACTGTTGACCACAAAGAATGTGCAGCCCACCTACTCTGACATAAGCAAATAAAACAATAAAGCAGGAGAAAACAGATCTATGGTCAATAAACAAAGAAAATAACTACAAAATGCTCTAAAGATAGCAGAGCATGTCAAAACATATTAAAATCAAGACAGGATGGTTCCAGCAGGTGTCCAAAATAAAACGTCAGATGATTTTCCAGTAGAAGAAAAGGCAGCATAATCTCTTGGCAGGGAATTCAGTTCTTTGATATTCAGAGCTATGCAAGAGTTGAAGCAGAAAGCATACAAAAATGAGAAAAAAGAGACAAATTCATGGAAAGCAGAGACAAATTGAGGGAAGAATTCATGAAGATAATACAGAAACAAAATGCCAAAATAAATTAACAACTAGAAATCATATAAAAACAACAATTAGAGATCCAAAAGATAAACAACAAGATTTCAAAAACAGTGTCATAGAAGAGCTATGGAACAGGCTTAAATATGGAAGACATGGTCAATGAAAATGAAGACAGACACTTTGATACAACTGAGGAAATATCACAAGGAAAAAAAAATGAAGAAACCATGAGAATGATATGGGATACAATCAAAAGCAAAAAGTTTCAAGTGATCTGAGGTCCAGAACAGAGGGAGAAAATGGAAAACATGGAGTAGAGATCACTGAAGAATTGCTGACAGAAAACTCCCTAATAGCGTGAAAGATGAAAGGCTGACCATCTAAGAAGCTCAGTGAATGCCACATAGGACTGACCCTAAAGAAAATCACAGAGGCATAACATATCACACTCACTTATACCAAGCCAGCCAAGTGCCATGGAGTGAGATCTCGTGACCAAGACAAAGACAAAATTGCGAGAGCAGCTTGACAAAAACAAAAATATACAGAGAAGAAACAATAAGAAGACAAAAAAAAATACAGAGAAGAAACAGTAAGACTAAGCTCTGCTGATCTGGCATAAACCATTCAGGCAAGAAGGCAATAATTATACAATTTATATATACATAATTTATAGGCATATATATATATATATAAAACTTTGAAGGAAAAAAAAACTTTCCAACCAAGAATAATATATCCTGAAAAACTCTTATTCAAATATGATAGTAAAGATAGGACACTTTCAGATAAAGGAAATTAAAGGAATGTGTAAAAACCAAACCGAACTTACAAGAATTGTTAAAGGGAGTCCTTTGGTCAGAGAATAAATGATGTCAGATTATATCCAGAGCCTAGGCTGCAAGATTGTGCCAGCCAGATACCAAGCTAGGAAATGAACTCTCAAGAATTACAACAGGTAACCAAAGAGAATAATCTATAAATGACAACAACATCAGAACAATAAAGGAGGGAATAGACAGTGTACATATAAAACTTTCTAATGGAGCAGAAGCCAAAGTTATACCAAGTAATAACAGACTGGTTCAAACTTGGGAAGACAAGGGTAAATTTCATAGTAACCGCAAAGAAAGGTAACAAACTTACTCATCAAAATAAAGGAGAAACATTCACTTGGTAATGAATATTTAGATTGGTTCTAATTTTTCACTGTTAAAAACAAGACTATAATAAATACCGTATCTTTCCAGATGTTTATGTGAAAACTTGTTTAGGTCACTGCTCTTCAAAGTAGAATGTGTATGTCAGGGAGTATTCCCTGGGGGCAGGAATAAATTACTAGAACTTCTACTTATGTGTTTTTCAACTTCATCTTTTGAATAAAGTAGATATTTGGAAACAAAAAAATAAAATAAAGGAGAAAAACAAAGTCTTGATCAAAAAAATCTACAAAAACAAAAGAAATCTGCAAACCAAAGGAATTCAGCACAGGAGAGTGAAAAGAACAAAGAAAATGTCAGCACCACACACACACACACACACACACACGCACACACACACACAAAAAAAAGCAGTACAAAATGAGAGCAACAAACTCACACCTTTCAGTAATTACACAATGTAGACTACATGAAAGCACCAATAAAGAGACAGAGAATGACAGAATGGATAAAAAAAAAGAGGATTCATCAATATATTGTTTACAAACAGAAACAAAGACACCTAGTACTGATATGACAGGTGCACTGACCAAAGGAAAACATTGAGAACCCACATGTAAATCCAGCCATGGATGGTCACCTGATCTTTGACAATAGTTGAAAGTTTATCAAATGGTGAAGAGATAGTCTTTTTAACAAATAGTGCTGGCAAAACTGGATGTCATCTCATAACATGGAGGAAACTAGGGGATACAGTGCTGGGTGAAGTAGGTCAATCACAGAGAGACAGATGCTGTCTGAGACCACTGCTGTAGAAACTCATGAAAAGACTGAAACACAAAAAAGAAACAATCTTCGATAGTTACCAGGGAAGGGAGGGGTGGGAGTGGAAAAACACTAAATGGACCATAGAGAAGTGGTAACTTTGATGAAGGACAAAGACAGTACACATTACTGGGGAAGCCAACACAACTTGTACAAGGCAAGTCATGGGAGAGCCATAAAACAAGAAAAGAAAACCCACAAATCCAGTGCTGGTGAGACGCATCAAAGCTTCAGGAAGGGCCAAGTTTCTGGGCTGAGGGCTGTGGGGACCATGGTCTCATGGAACATCTAGCTCAACTGGCAGAACACACTTTATAAAGAAAACGGTCTACATTCTGCCTTAGTGAGTAATGTGTGGGGTCTTCAAAGCCTGTGATTTCTTGGGATTTCTTTAGTCTCAGTCAGGCCGCTATGTCTGGTCTTTCTTTTTGAGTTAGAATTTTGTTCTATATTTTTCTCCAGCTCTGTCCGGGACCCTTGATTTTGATTCCTGTCAGAGCAGTCAGTGGTGGAATCTGGGCACCATCTAGTTGTGCTGGACTCAGCATGGGAGAGGCTGTGGTAGTTGTGGTCCATTAGTCCTTTGGACTAACCTTTTCCTTGTTCTTTAGATTTCCTGATTCTCCCTTGCTCCAGACAGAATGAGATGGGTAGAGTATGTTAGATGGCTGGTGACAAGCTTTTAAGACCTCAGACAGTACTCATCAAAGAAGAAGGTGATAATTTTCCTTACACACTGTTATGCCAATTAAGCTAGATGTTCTCTGAGACCATGATTCCCACAACAAGGGGCTTCTCTTTGAACTTCAGGTTCAGCTGCTCTAAAACAGGACTGGTAACGCTGACGGCACAATGGTTAAAAACTTGGCTGTAAACTCAAAAGTCAGCAGTTTGAACCCACCAGCAGCCCCTTTGAAACCCTGTGCAACACTCCTACTGTCCTCTAGGGTTCTTAGGAGTTGAAATCAACTTGATGGCAACAGGTTTTATCTCCTTGAGACTTTCACTAGGATTCCCCTGAATAGACTCCTGGTGCAACACGCAGTCAATATTTTAAGTCAGATCACCCCAAATATATCTTGAAAGTTAGTGAGTCAATCCGACTCACGGTGGATCCGACTCGACGGCACTTGGCTTGGCTAGTGAGTCAATGCTCATCCAGTTTCCCATGATGTAGTAACAGACAGAAATTTCATTTATAGACACTGTAAAAAACTCCTTATGTGTTAAAAGTTATCCCTTGTCATATAATTTGCAAGTATTTTTCCTTTTTGTCATTTACTTTTTAATTTTTAGTGTTTTTAAGTGTTTTCATGCATTTTATATGAAAGTTTACATCACAAATTAGTTGCCCATTCAACAATTTATAACTGAACTGTTTAGTGACATTGGTTGCTATCTCCAGAACGTGTTAGCCCTCTCCCCATTTCCACCCTGGTTTCCCCATTTCTATCCCTGAAGTTTCCCTCTTCCTCCCTGCCTTCTTAGTTTTGCTTCTGGGCAAAGGTGTCAGTGGGTTTCCCATAGTTGACTGTTCCAAGGATCACATATCTCATGGGTGTTACTGTTTATTTTATGGGTCAATATTATTTGACTGACAGGTGGCCTCCAGTTTAAAAGGGTGTCTTAGGACAATACTCTCAGGATTCCTCCAGTCTCTATCACGCCAATAAATCTGTTCTTCTTGATGAATTTCAGTTTTGTTCTACAGACTTCTCTCATTCTAACTGGGACTTTTGATTGTATCCCTGATCACAGCAGTTAGTAATGGTAGCTGGGTACCATCCAGTTCTTCAGTCTCATGCTAGAAGAAGCTGTGGTTTGTCTGGGTCATTAGTCCTATAGGCTAATTGCTTCCTTGAGTCTTTGGTTTCTTTTACTCTTATGCTCCAGATAGGAAGAGATGAACAGTTGTATCTTTAACAGTAGTTTGAAAGTTTTTAAGACCCCAGATGCTACTTACCAAACTTGGATGTCAAAGACTGTCTTTATGAGCTATGACATGACAATTGACCTGGATGACCACCTAGCCCATGGTCTTCAGTCTTCAAGCCCATGAACTCGGACTCACAAAGTACAAAGTATTTAGATATATCTAAGTTTCCCTAACTTGTGCCCCTGTGCTAACTTCTCCCATATTATGTATTGCCTTTCCCTTCATCAGCACTAACACAAATGTACTATCTAGTTAGTGATTCTCTCTTCCTCCCCCTCTCATCCCTAGTAACCATCAAAGAATGTTTCTTTCTATATATAAACCTATTCTTGACTTTTCATAAAAGTATATTCATACAGTATTTGTCCTTCTGTGATTGATTTTACTTGTCATGTATTAAATTGTGTACCTCAAAAAATGTGTGTGGCTCTGAGGGCCAAAATGGCATGTGGTAAAGACAACCGAGTAGACAGAGAGACTCACAAGAGTGGGTGCCTACATCGACTTGGGACCGGAAGAACCGGATGGTGCCCGGCCACCACCAGTGATAGCCACAACGGAGCTCATAGAGAGGAGCCTCACTGGCAACACAAGAATAAAAAGAGGTGCATCATGAGATCTCCACTAAAAGACCTCAATTGATGGTCCAGCGGTTTTGGGGTTCCTCTGAAAGCATGGCCCCCAGCCCTGATGCTGCCCTTTCCCATAAATTATAACAAAGGTCCACTCTTTGGACAGGAATGGATTGGACTTGGCAAGGCAGAGTGACCATATATTGGAAGCACTTCATGGTTCTATACATCTATAGGATATCATCTTGCTGACCTCTGGCTGGAGGAAGGGGAGTGGACGGAGAGGAGGGGAAAGGAGACTGTTGGGAGGATGAGACATGTATGGAGCAGAGAGGAATAGTGTGCAGTCACCGGACAGGGAGAGCAGTGGAAGCTGCATATAGGGGGGCATGTAAATTTATATGTGAATGTACTTTTTCACTCAGTTATGTTAAATAAAAATAAAAATTAAAAAAAAAATGTGTGTGGCAATTTGGTTAGGCCATGATTCTGGTATTGAGTGAAGTTCTTGTATGTTGTAAATCCTGCCTCTGTGATCATGATGTTAATAAGGGAGGACGGGCAGCAATTGTGTTGGGGAGGCAAGACTCAGTCTGTAAGTGTATTGTGCCTTGAGGCAGCCTATTGGGATATAAAAGAAATGGAAACACGCAGGCAAAGAGAAATGGGGAATCTCTTACCACCAAGTAAGCAGAGCTGGGAGCACATCATGTCTTCGGAAAGGTACCATTATTCCTGTACCTTAGAAGCTCCTGGTCCAGGGGAAGACTGACAAAGTCCTTCCTCCAGAGTCAAAAGAGAAAGCCTTCCTATAGAACTGATACCCTGAATTTGGACTTGTAGCCTACTAGACTGTGACAGAATAATTGTATTTTCAAAGCCATCCACTTGTGGTATTTATGTTAGAACAGCACTAGATGACTAAGACACTCATTATAATGTCCTCCAGATTCATCCATGCTGTGTTTTGTGAACTTATCATTAGTTTCATTTGCCTTTTAAGCTTTATTTACAGTACTTGGTACGTTCATATGTTTTACCTTTTTGTAGTAAAATCTATCAGCCTTTAGTGTGGCTTCTTCCTTTGCTCTTACGCATAGATACCTTTTCTACTTTAAGTCAGCTATTAATCATACATAAAAGCTATTTCTCTGGAGCCATTTCTCTTAGTTTTCTCATGTAAAATCACTGTGGTAGTGATACACAAAGGTGCTCTATTCACCTATAGTGGTACCAGGTTTGTCTTCCATATTCTCCAGAGGCTAATCTCTTCAGGGGCTAGGAGTGTCCAGGTTATCAGCTCTAGGAAACAAGGCAACAGCATTAGTTTTGTTTCTTCTCCAGGTCCTATAGATTGATATGTTATTCACAGCAAACAATTGATCATCAAAATAATTTCTACATCAGAAATACTACTTCAGTCCCCTGGGGTCAATAACTTCAGGTTTCATCTAACACTATATGTCATAACTGTCAAGGTTAGCTAGGGAACTTGGTCTCTGCTGCCACATACTGATATATTTTACTCCAGAATCTAACATTTTCTAGGGATAACAAAGGTAGTGGTTTGCATTATAGAACACACACAGTACTGATAAAGTTACCAAGGGAACCTGATCTGCAAGTAGGTTGTGATGCAAATATAAGTTCTTCCTGGCAGTTGCGAAGCAAATGCAAAAATTCATCCTGGTAATTGTGAAGTGGCTACAGTAGCCTTAAACCTAATAAAAAACCAAGTTACTACCTCCACCTCCCATCTATGACATCATCCCTCGCTTTTGCCAATAAAAGCACCCCAAAATCTATGTGGGTTCTTTTTCTGTTGAAATGAGCCTCAGACTCCATTTTGAGGAAGGGTGCAGTGAAAATTCAGGGTATTAAGAATAGAAGGCCCCAGGAAACAACTGGGTGGGTGCCGCTGGTTCCTTTTTGGTTCTCCGGCATGAAGTCCTGCAGACGCAAAGTAGTGTCCTGATCTGGTTTTTGTTTCGTTTTCTTCCGCAACCGGTTGTCTGCCTAAGTGTACTGTTTGTCCTAACTGTTACTTTTGCCACCATGGGGCAATCTTCTTCTCACTCTGTAACACCCCTAAACCTCTTCCTTGCCCCAGGATGTGCAACAGCTCCTCCAGACTCTCTTCACTA
Organism: Heterohyrax brucei; assembly: GCA_028571685.1. Classification (NCBI taxonomy): domain Eukaryota; kingdom Metazoa; phylum Chordata; class Mammalia; order Hyracoidea; family Procaviidae; genus Heterohyrax; species Heterohyrax brucei. Next base: position 15,079,042 of record CM053142.1, on the reverse strand, counting down.
CTGAAGAGAGGGATAGGATTGTGTCCCTGGCCAGGAAGCAGGTACCAGGAGTAGATGGCCACTTCTTGAGTGACCTGGATGAGATTAATCATGTTTATCCCCTAACCCGTCCAGATTGGGACCCGAACACCACTGCAGGTAAGCAGCGCCTAACTGTCTACCACCAGGTTTTAATGGGGGGGTTTCCGGGCTGCTGCTAGGCACCCCACAAATTTGTCTAAAGTAACCCAAGTAGTTCAGGAACCCTCGGAGTCCCCAGCAGCCTTTTTAGAGTGGTTAATGGAGGCATATCGCAAATATACTCCTATTGATCCTGAATCTCCCAAGAACCAGCGAGCCATTAACATCGACTTTGTGGGCCAGTGAGCCCCTGACATTAGAAAGAAGATCCAGAAAATAGAAAGATTTGAAGGTAAAAATCTGTCTGAACTGATGGAGATCGCCTTGAAAACCTTCAACAACTGTGAACAGTCGGAGGATAAACAGGCCAACAAGGTAAGCAGAATCCTCCTAGCAGAAGCCCAGGACTGCGTGCTGCTGCGCCCTTGGGAGAAAAGACTGGATCAGATGAGGAAGCCAGGAAGGCTTCCCCTGCAGAGGAACCAATGTGCCTACTGCAAGATCGGGCATTGGAAGAGTGAGTGCCACAAGAAAAAGCCATCTCCGAAAATTCTTAATTTGGAAGCTTGAGGGCATCTGGGGTCACCGGTGCCCCCTGAGCCCTGGGTAACCTTGAAGGTAGGGGGACACCCAGTAGAATTCATGGTCGACACCGGGGCTAGTGACTCAGTTCTGATTGAACCCCTGGGACCTACAATCGAAGCCAAGACCTTAATACAAGGAGCTACTGGGATTAATGCCTACTCATGGACTGACAAACAAAAGGTAGATCTGGGAGTTAAGACTGTTTCCCACTTGTTTATAGTAATGCCTGAATGCCCATACCCTTTACTTGGAAGACACTTGTTATCAATAATGCAAGTGACTATCTACTTTGCTGGGGATCATGCTTACCTGACACCTCAAGTCAATGTGATAGCCCCTTTAGAGGAAGAATACAGATTTTATGATGATTCTGACAGGGGCCCCCACTCTATCCTCCTGATATTGGTGGATCAATTGATCAAAGAGATTCCTCAGGTTTGGGTTGAAAACAACTCCCCAGGGCTTGCCAAACACCAACCACCAGTTATAGTGACTTTAAAACCATCTGCTGACCCGATTCAGGTGCAGCAGTACCCCACTGCGCCAGAAGCAAGGAGAGGGATCAGGGCCCACATTCAAAGATTCAGAAAACATGGAATACTGGTGCCCTGCGAGTCACCCTGGAATACTCCCCTCCTGCCAGTGAAGAAGGCAGGAGGGCTAGACTACAGACCAGTCCAGGATTTGAGAGAGGTCAGTCAAAGAGTGGAGGACATCCAACCCACTGTCCATAACCCGTACACTCTCCTGAGCTCTCTGTCACTAGAGCACCGGGTGTATTCACCGGGTGCTGGATTTAAAGGATGCATTCTTCAGTATACCCGAGCTTGCAGAGTCAGCTGCTCTTCACCTTTTAATGGCAGGACCCGGAAGATGGCTTCAGCGGACAGCTGACCTGGACCCACCTGCCACAAGGGTTCCAGAACTCTCCCACCATCTTTGCTGAGGCCCTTCATTGGGACTTACGTGAGTACAGGCATCAGTGGCCTGACATTTCCCTTCTACAATATGTAGATGAATTATTACTCAGGGCACCTGATTAGGGCACTTGTTTAAAAGCCACCAAGTCCCTGTTAACTCTCTTGGCGGAATTGGGATACCGAGTCTCTGCTAAAAAGGCACAAGTCTGCATCCAGGAGGCGACTTACTTGGGTTTCCAGCTCAACGGGGGACAATGCTCCCTATCCAAAGCAAGAAAACAGACTATCCTTGGGATTCCCACCCCGCATATGCCGCGGCAGGTGAGGGAGTTCCTGGGGCCTGCGGGGTTCTGCCGGCTCTGGATCCCAGAATTTGCAGAGATAGCACACCCCCATGCAAGCTGACCCGAGGAAAGGAAAAGAATTTTATATGGACTAAAGAAACAGAGCAGGCTTTCAAGACTATAAAAAGTCACTCCTGGAAGCACCGGTGTTGGCATTACCCAACCTGGAAAAGCCCTTCCAACTATACATTGATGAAAATGAAGGAATAGCAAAGGGAGTCCTCACTCAGACACTCAGACCATGGAAAAGGCTGGTGGCCTATCTGTCTGAAAAGCTAGACCCAGTGGCCTCAGGATGGCCAAGGTGACTTAGAATTGTTGTGGCCACCGCTCAACTAGCAAAAGACTCTGATAAACTGACTATGGGACAGCCCCTGACCATCACTAACCCCCATGCCATCGAGGGAGTCCTGTGTAGCCCACCTCATAAATGGATTTCCAATGCCCGGCTAACCCACTACCAGTCTTTATTGCTAGATCAGCTGTGTTTGCTTCTAACTCAGCCCTCAACCCAGCCATGCTGCTACCGGACCCAGACCTGGAGGCTGAACCACATGAGTGCACTGAGGTGCTTGACCAATAGCATGGCCTTCGCTGAGATCTTACGGACGTTCCCTTGTGGGACCCTGATCTCTCCCTGTTCACTTACGGGAGCAGTTTTATCAGGGGTGGCACCAGCTATGCAGGGGCAGTGGTAGTAGCTGAAGATCAGGTCCTCTGGTCATGAGCCCTGCCATCTGGAACATCAGGATAATGGGCAGAGCTCATAGCACTCACCGAGGCATTAAGACTAGGGGCTGGCAAGGTGGTCAACATCTACACTACCAGCAGGTATGCCTTTGCTACCACACATGTACACGAGGCCATCTATCAGGAACGGAGATTGCTGACAGCCGAAGGAAAAATCATTAAAAATAAACAAGATATATTAGACTTACTGGCAGCTGTTTGGCTGCCCACAAAGCTGTCCATCATCCACTGCCCCAGACATCAGCGGGCCGAAACAATGGAAGCCCAAGGCAATAATCTGGCGGACTGAGCAGCTAAGGAAGCTGCCCTCAGCCTCCCTGAGATCAATTCTATCCAGCTCTGCGAGCCTACCCTTTCCAAAGAGACCATCTACACCCCAGAGGATACCCTCCTACACAAGAAGAGTCCCGAAATAGAACAGAAGAAAGGATGGCGCTATACCTTGGGAGGGCTCCCCATTCTCCCTCAAAAATTGGGAGAGGAACTCATCCACCAGATCCACCAGACCACACATTTGGCAGCAGTAAATATCCAGGAACTTCTGTCTCCAAGGTACCACATACCCCAACTACCACGGCTGGCCGAATGAATAACGCACACCTGCCAAGCTGCCGCCTTGGCTGGCCAAGCTGCCAAGCCACTAATGTAGGCAGCTCTGGAAACACCCACCAAGGTAATAGAGAAAGAGGCACTATGCCCGGCGTACACTGGGAGCTGGACTTCACTGAAATTAAGCCTGGCAGATATGGATACAAGTATCTTTTAGTTTTCATAGACACATTCTCTGGTTGGACGGAGGCATTTTCCACTAAGAGAGAGACAGCTCAGGTGGTCTCAAAAAACTCCTGGAGGAACTTATACCTAGGTTTGGGGTTCCACTGGTGCTAGGATCAGACAATGGCCCTGCCTTTGTGGTGTGGCCACAGTCTCTCATGAAGTAGCATCTGTCCTGGGGATTAACTGGAAATTACATTGTGCCTATCACCCACAGAGTTCAGGACAGGTAGAGAGGATGAACTGGACCCTTAAGGAGACCTTAACCAAATTAACCCTGGAAACTGGTGGTGACTGGACAGCCCTGCTCTCCTTTGCCTTGATACATGTGCGTAATTCTCCCTACCTCCAAGGCCTTACGCCCTATGAAACTGTCTTCGGGAGGCCACCACCCCTCTGCCCTAAACCAAGGGATAACCTACTTGCTGAAATCTCTAATCATGACCTGCTTAAGTCCCTCCAGGCCCTGCAGAAGACTTAAGATCTACTTTCCCCCTTGTTGAGATGCCTCCACAATCTCCCTCCCATAAAGCCACATCAGTTTCAGCCAGGAGATCTGGTCTGGGTCTGGAGGCACCAAAAAGAGACTTTGGAATCCCATTGGAAAGGACCGCACACGGTGATCCTGACAACTCCAACTGCTGTCAAAGTTGACGGGATCTGGCCCTGGGTCCATCATTCCATCTAAAAAGGCAACACTAGACCCTGACGTTCAATGGAAAGTGCAGCAACATCCCAAGGATCCCCTCAAGCTGTGCCTCATCCGATCTCTGTCTTAAGCCTGATCATGTGGGTCCTGTGGGCCCTCCTGTTGCTGGCCATGGCCACTCGATCCACCAACCCACACCAACCAGGGACCTACAAGTGGATCCTCACTGGCCCTGAGGCGGCTCCAAGAGACCTTGGCTCGCAAGTTCAAGAGCTGACCCTAACCGGCCCTCCCGAGGTGACTTCAGCAGTTTTTCACCTTGATTTATATGACCTTGTGGGGGGTTCTATAGGCTCATAGCTTAAGGAAGACCCATACCTGGTTCGTGCACACAGAGCACTCACAAATACTGGGGGATTATGTCAAGCTCTGGGAGAGCAATGCTGTTTTTACACAAAGCACTTGAGAATAGTCAGAGACAGTCTGGCTATAGTCAGAAAGATATTACAGGACCGGGCAAAAACTGGGGAACAAAATCAGAACTGGTATGACTCTGTTCTCCTGGTATCCGTGGTTAACTACCCTCATCACTGCAGTAGCAGGACTACTTGTCCTCTTCCTCTTGGCCTTAACTGTGGGTCCCTGCATTCTGAATGGACTACTTAAATTCGTACGAGAAAAATTAGCCACAGTCCAGGTCCTAGTCCTAAGGCATCTCCCCCAGTACCAGACCTACCACCCCCTGAACAGCCAGGACCTTAAACAGCCCGACCCCCACTCAGAGTCTAGGATTTGACTCTGGGACAAGAACTCAAGGGAGGAATATTGAAATGAGCCCCAGACTCCATTTTGAGGAAGGGTGCAGTGAAAATTCAGGGTATTAAGAATGGAAGGTCCCAGGAAACAACTTACCAGAAAATAACAGGAAATACCATAGAGTAATCTCACCTTTGTTTTCCAAAACATCTGTAGCAAGACAAAGCTGGGAGACAGCCTTGCAAATGACTCCTAGGCCCTTGACCACAATCTACTAAAACATCTGCTAACGACTATATTTTACAACTAACGAAAATTCCATGTAGCCTCAACCAATCAATGTAAAGGTCATCTCCCCAACCCTGCTTTATGGTTTCACGGATTAAATACTGCGCGCTAGAGAAGCTGGGGGTTGCCTCCTGCTCTGCGTAGTTTGGAGTGTGTCCCTGGTGCACCAGCCTTTTTCCTATTGGGCACATTTTTAATAAAACGACTTTTAAAGAGAATCTGCGTTGCGTCTTGAAATTCGGACCCTAACATTTCCACTGATGGAAAATGACCTGTTCCCTCTTTGGAACACACTTCCCCTTAATAAACTTCTGTGTCATTTGCTACCAAAAATGACACATTCTCATGTGCTTTAGGGGAGGGGAAGCTCAGTTTGCCACCCTTTGGGAGACCGAACTTGTTAGCTTGATCTCTGGAGCCTGAATCAAGTCACTTGGGGTCTAATTAGCTGCATGACTTCAACAATAAACACCAGCTGACTGTCAATGTGTCCTACTGTGGTGGCTTGTGTGTTTCTGTGGTGCTGAAAGCTATGCCACTGGCATTTCAGACACCAGAGGGGTCACCAATGATGGGAAGGTTTCTGTGGGGCATCCAGACAAAGACAGAGAGGATCTGGCAGTCTACTTTTGGAAAACATTTGGCAGTGAAAACTTCATGAAGAGCAGCAGAACACTGTCTGACACAGTGCCAAAAGATGAGCCCCTCAGGTTGGAAGACACTTAAAATGAGATTATGGAAGAAGTGTCTCCTTAGAGTAGAACTTAATGACACAGAGGAGTCAAGCTTTTGGGACTTTCATTTCCTGATGTGGCATGGCTGAAAATGAGAAGAAACAGCTCCAAGTATCCATTAATAATAGGAATGTGGAATGTATGAAGTATGAATCCAAGAACATTGGAAGTCATCAAAAATGAATGAAATGAAATGCATAAAGATCAATAACCTAGGCACTAGTGAGTTGAAAAGGACCATTATTAGCCATTTTGAATTGTTTAATCATATAGTCCACTTTGCTAAGAATGAAATGGAAAAGGTGTTGAACTCATCATTAAAAAGAACATTTAAAGATCTATCCTGGATTACAGTATTGTCAGTGGTAGAATAATACCCACATGCCTACAGCCAGCCAAAGACCAATTAATGTGACTGTTTTTCAAACTTACATACCAACTACTAATGCCAAGATGAAGAAATTGAAAATTTGTACCAACATCTGCAATCTGAGATTGATCCAACATGCAACTAAGATGCAATGCTAATTACTGGTGATTGGAATGCAAAGTCAGAAACAAAGAAGGACTGGTAGTTGGAAAATGTGGCCTTGGTGAAAGAAATGACACTAGAGATTATATGATACAATTTTTCAAGACCAATGACTTCTTCATTGCAAACACATTTTTTCAGTAATACAAACAGCAAGTATAAACACAGATCTCACTAAGTGGATTACACAGAAATCATACCAGTTACATCTGTGCAAAGAGATGATAGAGAAGCTCAATATCATCAATCAGAACAAGGCCAGGGTCCAAATGTGGAAGCAATCACCAATTCTTTATATGCAAGTTCAAGATGAGGCTAAACCAAATTAAATCCAGAAGAGCGAAAACATGACATTGAGTATATTCTACCTGAATTTAGACAAACTCAGTAATAGATTCGATGCACTGAACATTCATTGCTGATGACCAGACAAACTGTGGGAGTATATCAAGGACATCATACACAGAGAATGCAAAAGGTAATTAAAAGACTGGAAAGAACAGACCAAAGTGGATGCTAGAAGAGACTCTGAAACTTGCTCTTGAATGTAGAAATGCTAGACCAAATGGAAAAAACAGATGAGGGAAAACAGCTGAGCAGACAATTTCAAGGAGCATCTCTAGAAGAAAAAATAAAGTATTATAATGATATGTGCAAAGTCCTGGAGTGAGAAAATCAAACAAGAACATGTTTGGCATTTCCCAAGCTGAAAGAATTGAAGAGAAAATTTAAGCCTTGAGTTGTAATGCTGAATGATTTCCATGGGCAAAACAATGAATGACACCAAACCAAAATCACGTTGATTATGACTCACAGCAACCCTAGAGGACTGAGTAGAACTTTCCGATCTAGGATTTCTAGGGAGTATCTGGCAGATTTGAACTGTTGACCTTTTGGTTAGCAGCTATAGCTCTTAATCCCTACACCATCAGGGTCACAGGAATCATCAAAAGAAGACAGAAGGAATTCACAGATACGCTGTGCCAAAAAAATTAATTGAAGTTTCATTATTTGAGAAGGTAGCATATGATCACAAACTAATGACAATTGGAGGGCGGAGTCAAGGTGTCAGACTAAGCACACGTCTCCTTATACCCCTCTGGAAACCACGACCTGAAATGATAATCAAATGGAGCCTTCTGGTCACCTAGTGAGCCTCCAGGACATGGCACCAGGCTGTGAAATTGGACTTCATACCACTGAGTGAAAAACCTCCTCTCTTTCGCTGACTCCTGCTCCTGGCTAGCCCTGGCTCTCACAGACAGAAGGTAAACGCACCATTTTGACATTTTTTCCCTCTGTCTTGGGCAGCGGGTGGAGCTGGGTCTTGCCTAGCAGCTAGACTCAGATGCACTGCTGAGGGGTTAGGCAGGTGAAATTCCCATATTTTTAGAGCCAGGCTTAGGATACTGTTAATCTAGCCACTTTGGGTCTGTCTTTTTATCAGTGCTACAGTGTGGTTTGTACAGAACCGCACTGCCAGTGTGCGGGACGCCATGTTGGATACGGAGAGTTTAGTGGGGCATAATTTTTAGCCTGGGAGCCAGCACCTGCAAACAGAACAGCGCTTCTCTGACAGAAAAGCAGTAATTCACACAGTGTCACCTACGGTGGGGGCCCAGCAACAGAGGCAGAGGAATGACTACTTCTTGGCACCTTTAGCCCCTATATCTGCTGTCTGTGTGGAAGGCACCATCTTGGATACAGTGGCCGCAGCTGGACCTAATTCTTAGCTTGGGAGCCAGAGCCTGCCCACATGAGAGTGCTTTTCTAAGAGAAAAGAAGTAGTTTACACAGTATGACCTAAGGCTGTCCCTGTCAGCAGAGACCAACAGGGCAGTAGCATTGCTGTATTCTGAACTAGTTAGTATCATCTCAGGTTGGATATGGAGGTGCTTACTTTGCCAGTTGGGAAGAGGGGCCTCTACACCTGAAAACCAGACTGACTTGGGAAGTGGTCAGATACCTTTTGCTTTACATTTTAAGACAGCCTAGAGAAACATCTGCAGTCCATCGTCACAATATCTCTCCCAGCCTCTACTTACTCACATGGGACCCAAAAAGCAACAGACACTTGTGGCACACAAGAAATCACCCATGGCTTCAGAAGGTTCCCAAACAAAACAAACAAGAAGTTTTCCAGATGAAGAAACTTTTCTGAAATTATGGGAAGATGAATGTAAAAGGATTATATACAGAGCCCTTCTACACCTTACACAAAATTCAGCACAACAAAAGAAAAAATTAAACAAGCTGTTCGATCTAATGGAACACCAATACTCTGAAATCCAACAGATCAACAACAAAATCAAAGACACAGAAACTTCCATTAAAAGCCAAGAAAACAGAATGGAACAAATGGAAAAAAGAATTTCTGACTTGGAAGACAGTGCTAATGACGCCAGCGTCTATGAGAAGAAATAAGAAAAAAGAAACAACAAAAACGAAGAAGCATTAAGAAGCATGTGGGATTCTTACTAAGAGGAACACCTTCGATTAATTGGAGTCCCTGAACAGGATGAGACACCTGAGAACACAGAGAGTATCGTTGCTGAGCTGCTGAAGGAAGAGAATACAGACATCTTAGATGCATATAGTACACCACCCAATATAGATCTCAAAAGAAAGACTCCAAGACATATTATAATCAAGCTTAACAAAATGAAATACAAGCAGCAACTCTTAAAGGCAGCAAGACTCAAAGCAAAGCTAACATTCAAAGAGAAACTCTGTAGGCTTTTGTCAGATTTCTCAGCAGAAACCACGCTGGCACGGAGACAGTGGCATGACACATTCAAAGCCTTGAAGGAGAAGAATTTCCAACCAAGAATTATATATCCTGCAAAACTATTTTTCAAATACGAAAATGAAATGAAGACATCCCCTGTCACGGTTTAAATTGTGTTCCCCCCAAAATATGTGTAGCCACGTGGCTGGGATATGATTCCCAGTATCTTGGGACTCTCCTCCATTTTGTGGTTTTGTTAAATTGTGTGTTAAAAGATTAGGGCGGGGCTGTAAATTCCTGCTGTAGGGGGAGCTTACCTGGAGTATGGCTTGCCCCACCCCTAATGCTTTTAGCTTGCAAGGAATAAAAGGAAAAAGAAACAAAGGACAATTTGAGAACCTCGCTACCATCAAGCAAGCAGCACGAGGAGCACAGCGCATCCTTCAGACCAGAGGTTCTTGCGTCAGGACGCTCCCTGGACAAAGACTGATGCAATACCGGACTTTACTCCAGAGCCGACAAGGGGAAAGCCTTCCCCTGGGGTGGACACCCTGAATATGGACTTGCAACCTACCGGACTGTGTAAGAATAAATCTTTCTTTGTTAAAGCCATCCACTCTGTGGTATTTCTGTTAGAGCAGCCCTAGCTGACTAAAACATTCCCAGATAAAAAGAAACTCAGAGACTTTGTAAAAACCAAACCAAAACTACAAGAAATACTGAAAGAAGTTCTTGGCTTTGGCTTAGAAGAACAAAACCACTAACTTTATATTATAGAAAGACACATTACTCAGAACTCTACTCAGTTACAGAAGGCTCCAAAGTCAATCACAGCTATAATAGTGAAAGAAGCAATCCAGTGATCATCATGAAAACTATGCTGCAATCATATTAAACATCATATTAAAAAGAGAGATGTACTACAGTCATTATAGTCCTTCCAGATGGAGAGGAAGATGACAAGACTGGTAGTAATTAAAATTGGGTTTATATGTACTTTATTAAGGGGGATCATAGGGGTAGCTGTAAAGCACAACAAAGACGTATCATGCCATTTCAAGAAATGTAATACAGCAGTCTCAACAACTACAAAACCTGCTCTGAAAAAGGTGAAAAATCAACTCACAAAAAAGAACGTACCAGAACACACTAATAAGAACAGTGAAAACATCAACAGAAAAATAAACATATCACAATGGCAGCCGTGAACACATACCTATCAATAATTACATGGAATGTGAATGGACTGAATGCGCCAGTAAAGAGACATCGAGTGACATCGTGGAGCAAAAGACATGACTCATCCATATGTTGTCTACAAGAAACTCACTTGACACATAAAGATAGCAACAAACTGAAAAATTAAAGGTTGGAAGAATATATACCAAGCTAACAATGAACAAATAAGAGCTGGTGCGGCAATTCCAATCTCAGACAAAATCAATTTTAATGTAAAATCCACAATTGTGGACAAAGATGGACACTACTTATTGCTGAAAAGTTCAGCACACAAGCAAGACTTAACTATATTAAATATTTATGCACCTAATATCAGAGCATCCAAATACATTCAAGAAACAATGACTGCACTCAAAAAAGAGTTAGATCACTCCACAATAACAGTGGGAGACTTCAACACTCTGTTCTGAATACCAGACAGACCATCTAGAAAAAAGCTCAGTTAAGATACAGAAGACCTCATTGCCAAAATTAACCAACTAAACTTCATCGATATATACAGAACGTTCTACTCACCAATAGACAACTACACCTTCTTCTCCAGTGCCCATGGAACATTCCCCAGAATTGACCATGTGTTAGGACATAATGCAACTCTCAATAAAATCAAAACACTGAATTACTGCAAAGAATCTTCTCAGATCATAAAGCGATAAAGGTCGAAATCAATAGCAGAAAAAACACACATAGAAAGTGGAACTCTTGGAAACTGAACAACATCTTACTCAAAAAACCATGTGATACAGAAGAAATCAAGGATGAAATAAAGAAATTCATGGATATCAATGAGAATGAGAACACTTCCTACTAGAAGCTATGGGATACAGCCAAAGCAGTGCTCAGAGGTCTGTTTATCTCCATAAAGGCACACATCCGGAAGGAAGAAAGAAACCAAATCAAGGAACTAACTCTACAACTTGAACAAATAGAAAGAGAACAACAGAGGAACCCCTCGGTCACCAGAAGAAACAAGATCATAAAGATTAGAGCAGAGCTAAATGAATTAGAGAATAGAAAAACAACTGAAAAAATTGAAAAGACCAAAAGCTGGTTTTTTGAAAAGATCAACAAAATTGACAAACCACTTGTTAAACTTACTAAAGAAAAGCAGGAAAGGAAACAAATAACCCAAATTAGAAATGACAGGGGAGCTGTCACCACAGATGCAACAGAAATCAAAAATATTATAACAGAATACTATGAAAAACTGTACTGTAACAAATTTGAAAACCTAGGGGAAATGGACCAATTCCTTGACTCATACCACTTACCCAAATTATCACAACATGAAGCAGAACAATTTAATAAACCCATCAGAAAGGAAGAGATTGAAAACGTCATCAAAACACTGCCAACCAAAAAAAGTCCGGGCCCAGATGGCTTCACGGCAGAATTCTACCAAGCATTTAGAGAAGAGTTATCTCCAATACTACTGAGACTATTTCACAGTATAGAAAGGGATGGAGTACTCCCAAACTCATCCTATGAAGCCAGCATAACCCTGATACCTAAGCCAGAGAAAGACCCAACAAAGAAAGAGAACTACAGACTGATATCACTCATGAATCTAGATGCAAAAATCTTCAACAAAATTCCTGCCGATAGAATACAACAACATATCAAGAAAATAATCCATTACGACCAAGTCGGATTCATACCAGGGATGCAAGGCTTGTTCAACATCAGACAAACAATGTGATTAACCACATAAATAACACAAAAGACAAGGATCACCTGATTTTGTCCATTGATGCTGAAAAGGCATTTGATAAAGTCCAACACCCATTCATGCTAAAAACTCTTAGCAAAATGGGCATAGACGGCAAATTCCTCAACACAATAAGGGCCATTTATACAAAGCCAATTGCCCACATCATCCTGAATGGAGAGAGACTGAAAGACTTTCCCTTGAGATCTGGAACTAGACAAGGATGCCCACTCTCACCTCTCCTATTCAACATTGTGCTAGAAGTTCTAGCCAGAGCAATTCGACAAGACCACGAAATAAAGGGCATCTGCATTGGCAAAGACGAAGCTAAAATCTCCTTGTTTGCAGATGATATGATTGTATATGCAGAGAACCCCAAGGAATCTATAAGTAAGCTACTCAAACTGTTAGAACAGTTCAGCAAAGTCTCAAGATACAAGGTAAACATAAGTAAATCAGTAGGATTCCTTTATACCATCAACGAGACTGTTAAGGAAGAAATTATCAAATCAATACCATTTATGATAGCCCCTAAGAAGATAAGGTACCTAGGAATTAATCTAGCCAGAGAAACAACAGACCTTTACAAAGAGAACTACAAGCCCTTACTACAAGAAACTAAGAGAGACTTAGATAAATGGAAAAACCTACTCTGCTCATGGATAGGAAGACATAACATGGTGAAAATGTCTATTTTACCCAAAGCAATCTATTTATATAATGCAATCCCAATATAAGTTCCAGCATCAATTTTTAATGAGATGGAGAAACAAATCACCAATTTTGTTTGGAAAGGGAAGAAACCCCAGATAAGTAAGGTACTACTGAAGAAGAAGAACACACTAGGAGGCTTCTCATTACCCGACCTTAGAACATACTACACTGCTGCAGTGGTCAAAACAGCCTGGTACTGGTACAAGCACAGGAAGATCGATCAATGGAACAGAACTGAGACCCCAGAGATGACACCATCTGCCTATGATCAGTTGATATTCGACAAAGGCCCTAAGACATTAAACTGGGGTAAACACAGTATCTTCAACAAATGGTGCTGGCAAAATTGGTTATCCATCTGCAATAAACCGAATCAAGATCCATATCTTACACTTTATACAAAAACCAACTCCAACTGGATAAAAGACCTAAATATCAAACCTAAAACGATAAAGCTCATCCAAGAAAAGGTAGGAACAACCATGGAAGTTTTAATACACAATGAGGACAGACTCCAAAATCTGTCAAAGAAACCTCAATCAACAGAAGAGAAAATAGATAAATGGGAACTATTAAGAATCAAACACTTTTGCTCATCCAAAGACTTTATTAATAGAATTAAAAGAACACCCACAGAATGGGAAAAAAGATTTGGCAACTCTGTGTCAGAGCGACGCCTGATCTCCATAATCTATAAGATACTACAAAATATCAGTAAGAAGAAGATAAACCATCCAATAAAGCAATGGGCAAAGAAGATGGACAGACACTTCACTAAAGAGGAGATCCAGGCAGCCAAAAAACACATGGGGACATGTACACGATCTTTAGTTATTAAAGAAATTCAAATCAAGACAACAGTGAGATACCGTCTCACCCCGACAAGATTGGACATGATCCAGAAAACACAAAACAACAAATGCTGGAGAGGCTGTGGAGAAAGTGGAACCCTCCTACACTGTTGGTGGGGTTGCAAAATGGTCCAGCCTCTTTGGAAGGCAATCTGGTGCTTCCTTAAAAAAATGGATATTGATATACCATTTGACCCAGTAATTCCACTACTTGGAATATATCCTACAGATTCAAGCCCTTTCACACCAACGGACACATGCCCCAGAATGTTTATCGCAGCACAGTCCATGATAGCAAAAAGATGGAATCAACCCAGATGCCCAACAATAGAAGAATGGATAGGTAAACTATGGTACATATACTCAGTGGAGTACTACGCAATGATAAAGAATAACGATGATTCCAGGAAACATTTCCTAACCTGGTTTCAACTGGAAGACATGTTGAGTGAAAGTAGTCAGCGACAAAAGGACAAATACTGTATGAGACCTCTACGATAAGATCTCAAAAACAGACTTGTGTATAGAAGAAAAGACTCTTTGACAGCTGCAAGGGAGGGAAAGGAAGGAGGGTGACAGGGGGAGGGTTTAGTTTAGATAGTTACTAGAAATCTAGTTGGGAGATAGCGGTGACAGCACACATTAGGAACAAGAACAACATTAAGTGGACTTCAGCATAACTTGAGTACTCCTTCCATCTTAACTCAATACTGCAAGGGTAGAGTAGCTGGGGCGGGGGGTTGGGGACCATGCTCTTAGGCGAATTCCAGGCCAATTGGCACAACTAGCGTTTTGCTAAGAGAGCTCTCTGCACCCCACATTGGTGAGTGGCGTCTGGGGTCTTAAAAGCTGCCAAGCTGCCATCCGAGGACACAGCAAATGGTCCCAACTCAACAGGAACGGATGCTCACCGACGACCAAAATGACATGTGATAAAGACAACCGAGAAGACAGAGAGACCCACAAGAGTGGGTGCCTACATCGACTTGGGACCGGAAGAACCGGATGGTGCCCGGCCACCACCAGTGATAGCCATGATGGAGCTCACAGAGAGGAGTCTCACTGGCAACACATGAATAAAGAGGTGCAGCATGAGATCTCCACTAAAAGACCTCAATTGATGGTCCAGCGGTTTTGCGGTTCCTCTGAGAGCATGGCCCCCTGCCCTGATGCTGTCCTTTCCCATAAATTATAACAAAGGTCCACTCTTTGGACAGGAATGGATTGGACTTGGCAATGCAGAGTGACCATATATTGAAAGCACTTTATGTTTCTACACATCTATAGGATATCATCTTGCTGACCTCTGGCTGGAGGAAGGGGAATGGACGGAGAGGAGGGGAAAGGAGACTGTTGGGAGGATGAGACATGTATGCAGCAGAGAGGAATAGTGTACAGTCACCGGACAGGGAGAGCAGTGGAAGCTGCATATAGGGGGGCATGTAAATTTATATGTGAATGTACATTTTCACTCAGTTATGTTAAATAAAAATTAAAAAAAAAAAAGCTGATACAAGAAAAGGTAGGAACAACTATGGAAGTTTTAATACACAACATGGAGACTCCAAAATCTGTCAAACAAACCACAATCAAGAGAAGAGAAAATAGATAAGTGGGAACTATTAAGGATCAAACACTTTTACTCATCCAAAGACTTTATTAATAGAATTAAAAGAACACCCACAGAATGGGAAAAAAATATTTGGCAACTCTATGTCAGACCGACGCCTGATCTCCATAATCTAAAAAATACCACAAAATATCAATGAGAAGAAGATAAACCGTCCAATTAAGCGATGGGTAAAGGAGATGGACAGACATTTCACTAAAGAGGAGATCCAGGCAGCCAAAAAACACATGCGGACATGTACACGATCTTTAGTTATAAAGAAATTCAAATCAAGATCACAATGAGATACCATCTCACCCCAACAAGATTGGCCATGATCCAGAAAACACAAAACAACAAATGCTGGAGAGGCTGTGAAGAAAGTGGAACCCTCCTACACTTTTAGCGGGGTTGCAAAATGGTCCAGCCTCTTTGGAAAACAATCTGGTGCTTCCTTAAAAAAGTGGATATTGATATACCATTTGACCCAGTAATTCCACTACTTGGAATATATCCTACAGAATCAAGGCCTTTCACACCAACGGACACGTGCACAAAAATGTTTATCGCAGCACAGTCCACGATAGCAAAAAGATGGAATCAACCCAGGTGCCCAACAACAGAAGAATGGATAGGTAAACTATGGTACATATATTCAGTGGAGCACTATGCAATGATAAACAATAGCGATGATTCCAGGAAACATCTCCTAACCTGGTTTCAACTGGAAGACATTATGTTGAGTGAAAGTAGTCAGCGACAAAAGGACAAATACTGTATGAGACCTCTACGATAAGATCTCAAAAACAGACTTGTGTATAGAAGAAAAGACTCTTTGACAGCTGCAAGGGAGGGGAGGGAGGGAGGGTGAAGGGAGTAAGGTTTGGTTTAGATAGTTGCTAGAAATCTGGTTGGGAGACAGTGGTGATAGCACACATTAGAAACAAGAACAACATTATGTTGACTTCAGCATAACTTGAGTACTCCTTCCATCTTAACCCAATATTGCAAGGATAGAGCAGCTGGGGCAGGGGACCATGGTCTTAGGCGAAATTGAGGCCAATTGGCATAACTAGCATTTTCCTAAGAGAGCTCTCTGTACCCCACATTGGTGAGTGGCGTCTGGGGTCTTAAAAGCTGCCAAGCTGCCATCCGAGGACACAGCAAATGGTCCCAACTCAGCAGGAACGGATGCTCACCGAGGACCAAAATGACATGCAGTAAGGACAACCTAGAAGACAGAGAGACCCACAAGAGTGGGTGCCTTCATCGACTTGGGACCAGAAGAACTGGATGGTGCCCGGCCACCACCAGTGATAGCCACGATTGAGCTCACTAGGTTGAGTCTCACTGGCAACACAAGAATAAAAAGGGGTACATCCTGAGATCTCCACTAAAAGACCTCAATTGATGGTCCAGCGTTTTCGAGGTTCCCCTGAGAGCATGGACCCTGACCCTGATGCTGCCCTTACCCATAAATTATAACAAAGGTCCACTCTTTGGACAGGAATGGATTGGACTTGGCAATGCAGAGTGACCATATATTGGTTGCACTTTATGGTTCTATACATCTATAGGATATCATCCTGCTGATCTCTGGCTGGAGGAAGGAGAGTGGGTGAAGAGGAGGGGAATGGAGGCTGTTGGGAGGATGAGACATATATGGAGCAGAGAGGAATAGCGTGCTGTCACTGGACAGGGAGTGTAGTGGAAGCTGCATATAGGTGGGCAGGTAAATTTACACAAGAATGTACATTTTCACTCAGTCATGTTAAATAAAGAAAAAAAAAAGAAACTAAGAGAGACATAAATGGAAAAACCCACCCTGCTCGTGAATTGGAAGACTTAACATTGTGAAAATGTCTATTTTACCCAAAGCAATATACAGATACAATGCAATCCCAGTATAAATACCAGTAACATTGTTTAATCAGATGGAGAAACAAATCACTGACTTTATTTGGAAAGTTAAGAAATTCCAGATACATTAAGGACTGCCAAGTGCCGTCGAGTCGGATCCGACTACTGAAGAAGTAAACACACTGGGAGGCCTCTCACTACCCAAATTTAGAACCTATGACACTGCCACAGTAGTCCAAACAGCCTGGCACTGTTACAAAAAGAGACATATAGACCAATGGAACAGAGTTGAGACCTCAGAGATGTCACCATCCTCTTATGAACGGTTGATATTCAACAAGATTTTAAGCTGATGTAAAAACAGTTTCTTTAATAAATGGTGCTGGCAATATTGGATATCTTTCTGCAAAAAATTGAAACAAGACCCCTACCTCACACCTTATACAAAACCAACTCAAATTGTATAAAAGATCTAAATATCAAATCTGAAACAATAAAGCTCAGTCGAGAAAAAAATATGATCAACACGGGAAGTTATGATACACAACGTAGACGGACTTCAAAAACTGACAAAGCACGATGAACAGAAAATAGGTAAATGGGAACTACTAAGAATCAAACACTATTGCTCATCCAAAGACTTTATCAAAAGAATTAAAAGACCCCCTACAGAATGGGAAAAAATATTTGGCAACTGTATGTCAGACCAACGTCTGATCTCCCTAATCTATAAGGTACTACAAAATATCAACAAGAAAAGCATAAATAATCCAGTTAAGTGATGGGGGAAGGAGATGGACAGACACTTCTCTAAAGAGGACATCCACACAGCCAAAAGACACATAGGGAAATGCTCACAATCATTAGCTATTAAAGAAATACAAATCAAAACAACAATGAGATATCATCTCACCCCAACAAGTTTGGCCATGATCCAAAAAACACAAAACAACAAAAGCTGGAAAGGCTTTGGAGAAATCAAAACTCTCCTACACTGCTGGTGGGATTGCAAAATGGTACAGACTCTTTGGAAAGCAATCTGGTGCTTCCTTAGAGAGCTGGAAATAGACATACCATTTGACTCAGTAATCCCACTGCTTGAAATATATCCTACAGATGCAAGGGCAGTCACATGAACAGATACATGCACACGAATGTTTACTGCAGCACAGTCCACAATAGCAAAAAGATGGAATCAACCCAGATGTCCAATAACTGGTGAATAGATAAATAAACTATGGTATAGGTACTCAGTGGAACCCTATACAATGATAAAGAACAATGATGATTTTAGGAAGCATATCATAACCTGGTTTCAACTGGAAGACATTATGTTGAGTAAAATTAGTCAGTGGCACAAAAGCAAATATTGTATGAGAACCCCTACAATAAAGACTTGAAAACAGACTCATGTACAGAAGAAAAGATTCTTTGATGGCTGCAAGAGAAGGAAGGGAGTTAGGGAGGGAGAGGGCTGGCTGTAGATTAGACAGTTGATAGAAATTTGGTTGGGTAAAATCAGTGACAGCACACATTAGAAAGAAGATGAATTTAACTGGACTTCAACACAACCTGAAAACTCTTCCAGCCTTAACCCAATATGGTAAGGACGGTGTAGCAGGGTCAGGAGTCTGGGAACTATGCTCTTAGGAGACATTGAGGCTGATTGGCATAACTAGCCCATTGCTAAGAGAGTTTCCTCCACCCCATACTGGTGAGTGGTGTCTGGGGTCTTAAAAGCTAGCAAGCTGCCATCTGAGGTATACCAAATGGTCCCAACTCAGCGGGAACAGATGACCACAAAGGCCAAAAACAACATGGGCTAAAGAGAACCCAGACGACAGAAAGACCCACATGAATGTGTGACTATATCAACATATGACCAGAAAAACCAGATGGTGTCCGGCCACCTCCAGTGAAAGTCGTGATGGGGCTCACAAAGTTGAGCACCAGTGGCAATATGAGAATAAGAAGGGGTGCATGCTGGGAACTCCACTAAAAGACTGCTATTGATGGTCTGAAGGCCTGGGGGTTCCCCTGGGAGCATGGCCCCTAGACCTGATGCTGCCCCTGATCATAAATCATTAATGAGGTTAACTCCTTGTACAGGAATGGATTGGACTTGGCGACAGAGTGACTGTATCATGTGTGTACTTTATGGTCCTATGCATCTGTAGGATGTTGTTCTACTGACCTCTTACTAGAGGGGAGCAGAGAGGGTGGAGAACAGGGGACAGGAGATTGTTAAGAGGATATCACTTGTATAGAACAGAAAGGAGTGTACTGTCACTAGGCAGGGAGAGCAGCAGGAGCTGCCCATAGGCAGGCATGCAAATTTAAACCAGATTGTATACTTTCACTAAATCACAATAAACAAATAAATAAATGAAAAAAAAGAAGTTCAAATGTATGTGGTGACACGGATAAACGTTTGTCATGGAATGAATTGTGTCCCCCCAAAAATAGGTGTAGGCATGTGGCTGGGCCATGATTCCCAGTATCTTGTGACTGTTCTTCATTTTATGGTTTTCTTATGGGGTATGTTAAAGGATTAGAGTGGGACTGTAAATCCCTTTGTAAAATCATCTGCCAGCTCCACTGTAAAGGGAATTTCCCTGGAGCATGGCTTGTCCCGCCCTTAATCCTTTCAACCTGCAAGAGATAAAAGGAAAGAGAAGCATGCAGAGAAGTGGGAACCTCTACCATCAAGGAAGCAGCAGTGGGAGAAGAGTGTGTCCTTCAGACCTGAGGTTCCTGAGCTAAGATGCTCCCTGGACAAAGACTGATGCAATACCAGACTTTCCTCCAGAGCTGACAAGGGGGGAAGCCTTCTCCCAGAGCGGACACTCTGAACATGGACTTGTAGCCTACCGGACTGTGTAAGAATAAACCTTCCTTTGTTAAAGCCATCCACTCTACAGTATTTCTGTTAGAGCAGCCCTAGCTGACTAAAACAACGTTGAAAACACTAAGTGAAATAAGTCAGTCACAAAAGGATCAACATTGTATGATTTCCACTTTTGCGAAATCCAGAAGAGGCAACATATAGACATCAAAGTTTATTAGTGGCTACCAGGAGCAGGTCGGAGTGGGAAGACAGAAGCATTGCTTAAGGGGTACTGAGATTCTATTAAGGATGATAAAAAAAAACCTGGCAACAGATAGTTGTGATGGTTGTGCAACACAGTGAATGTAATTAAATGTCACAGAATTGTACAAGTAAAAATGGTGAAATGGGAAATGTTTTGCTACACACATTTCACCAGGGTGTTGGTGGGGGAAGTCCTAAGAAACATATTCAGATGTATTATGTCCAGATCCACTAAGCTCCATGTGTTTCCTAGTATGTGAAGTACTTCCTCCTAGTACTGTAAATTTTAATGTTATGAAAATTCAGGAAACGTCTTCTTGTTCTATTTAAGAATACTAAGAACAAGGAGAAATGCCCTCTTAATTACTTCCATACTAACATCTAGCACAATATCTGGATACATGGTAGACCCTTAATAATTGTTGAAAAAAAAATGCATATGTGAGCTAATCTTCCACATATAATTCAGATTATTTTTTTCCTAAGTCCTGTACCTTATTTTTGCCCATGTGAAAACCAATTCAGTATCTTCTGTCTATTCACATAACCTCACATTAATTTCAGCCTATTCCCATATACTTGGCTTTTTATAAGCAGAACTTAGTGTTATGCTCATTCTTGTTGAGTTCCATGGGTCTGTGTTGCCCATCATTGATCGGTGCCAATGAAGAAGGCCACACAAGAAATACTGGTGGTGAGGAGAGAAGCTGGTATCTCTGACGCCCCTGCAACAACTTCAGCAACAACTTGGGGATCATCCAGCTCCCTTTTACTTAAGGAACAAAACAGGTGCACAAAGCAGGCATTAATTTGAATAGAGTATGGGCAGTTCCTCACAAACAAAATGGGTGTCTTCCTATCTAACTCACATAACAAGGGCCACTTCCTCAGGTGATTTCACCTCTCCAGGAGGTAACACACTTAGGCCTAGGGACGGGTACCAAGGTCACATTCAGCGGGCCAGACCCATTGTTTGCAAGGGTCTGATGTCATACATTCCAGCCATTTGCCAATGTTTGCATTCATTCATTCCAGACTCACAAGCCCCTCACCCAGGCAGCAATGTTTTTCCTAACCATGGCCAAGTTGCTTACAGCCCTGGCTGTGGTCGTGCTGCCCACAATTCTCTCCTCTAAATAATTCATAAGAATATTTAAAAAGCCTACTCATAAAAGAATGCTGATGTTTACACTTCTTCCTTCAAGAAGTGTCTATTTTTCCTAAACTATTGTTTTGTGTGTCTAAGCAATTTCTCTGTACGTTATACCAGTCTCCATCACACCATGATAACTCAATTTTTAAAATAGCCTTTTGTGTATAACTTTGTGAAAGGCTTGCTGAAAATCTAAATAAACAGCATATGCATATCTGCCTCCTAAAAAAGCTGAAATAGATGAATCAGGCCTGATTTCTCATTATGAAACTGTACAGCTCTCTTCTAGCTTCCTCTCTGGCCCTTTTCTCAAGTCTTAGTGACACAATTTTCTTTTTCAGGAAAAGGGTCCAGCTTTTCTCATGTGGATCTGCTTTGATGGTGTCTTTAATCCTTGTCAGATGTTGTAGAACCAGATAGGGTTAAGAGTGTCAACATCAAAATATCTGAAAGAGATTAATAACTATGACTAAGTCAGCACACTGAGGTAAAAAACACGGACACATGGGGTCAGGATCTGTGGTAAATAACAAAAAATGGAATGTTGGAAACACTGGAGGTTGGTAGTTAACAATTAAGGATCAAGGATGTCTTAGGTCCTTTGGGAATTTGACACTGATACTGATTTCCCTTTTCTTTAAATCCCCCCTGCTTTTGTTTTCTACAACTTCATGCGCTTGTCCCACCTTGCTCAATATCCCTTCTCAGAGTCTTTCCATGGTTGTTCTTGGTCTTGCCTCTTTCATGCATTTTCAGGACCATCCTGTGACTTGATTTTTTTTTTCCCCCTCTGTATGTTCTTCATTTTGAATTTTACACATTCCCATGGAATTCGGTAGTGCCTACAGATGGATAAAATAAAAATGTATGACTGGGGCTCAGACCTGTTTTCTGAGCTTGAGGTAAGTCTATTTACCTGTCTAGTAGACATTCTCATGTTGCTATCCCACAGACACTCCAAACTTGAAATATCCAAAATCAAACATGTCATTCCCAACATGTGACAAAAAGTTGTATTGCAGGGAGTCCTGGTGGAACAGTGGTTAAGTAATACTGCTACTAACCAGAAGGTAAGCAGTCCACATTTACCAGCTACTCCTTGGAAAACCTATGGGGCAGTTCAAGTCTGTCCTCTTAGGTTGCCATGGGTCGGAATTGACTCAATAGTAACGGGTTAAGGAGTAATTGAACAAGCACGAATACAACTGAACTCAGAAGCAATCAAAGCCCAGGAAAGAAGGATTTCTCTGTCCAGTTCTACCTCTACTTCCTCCACATGTGTGTTTCTTTCTGCCCCACGTACACTACTACTCAGTGTACGTGGTGGGAAACAAGCAGATTTACATATTCTTGCTTTAGCAACCCAGAGTGAGACTGGATTCTCTCTGGGTCCTAAATTGAATCTCCCAAGGAAGAAACTCGTTGGCCCAGTTTAGGTCAAGGTTCTCAGCCATGGGTCAATCAACTTTGACTTCAGTTACAGGGTGGCAAGGTACATACCCTAAAGATGTCCTAAAGCTCACCAACACTTCATTTTGTTTTCAACCTTTTTCGCTCTATTTCATTTTTAATAGTTTCTATTAATATATATTCAATGTTACTAATATTTTCTTCTGTAGTATCTAATCTGCTGTTCATCAAACTCAGTGTATTTTTCACTATAGACATCATGTTTGCAATATCTAGATGTTTGACTTGCTTTTTTATCTTTCATTTCTCTACTTAACATGCTCAAGTGTGTTAATATTTAGATTCTTAAATGTATAGGATATAGTCACAATAACTGTTTTAATGTCTGCCTACTAATTCTATCATCTGTGTCATTTCTGGTACTGTTTCTTTTTTTTAATTGTGATTAGGCAAAAGCTTACAATCCAAGTCAGTTTGCTGTATAAAACCCCAAGCACCCGTGGCACTGTTTCTGCTGATTGTTCTCCTTAGTCACATTTTCCTGCTTACTTATATGCCTAGCAATTTTTTTTCCAGATGCCAGACATTGTGAATTTTACTTGTTTAGCTGCTGAATATTTTTCTATTTTTATAAATGTTTTTGAGATTAATTGGGGGCACTAGTTAAATTATTTGGAAATATTTTGATCCTTTTGAGGTTTATTTTAAGCTTTGTTAGGGAGGATGAGAGCAATGTTTATTCTAAGGCTAATTTTGCCACATCATTGAGACAACTAAGAAGATAGGGAACGTGCTCTTCTGCTCTCCTTGCTCCCTGTGACAGCACATTCCTCCTTTTCATTTGATACTTGTCATATCCTCTTAACAAGCTCCTGCCCCTTCCTCTCTACCCTCTTCTCTCCTATCAACAGTAGGACAGTAGGACAGCCTCCTATAAATGCACAGAACCATAAAGTACACCCACCACATGGTCACATGGGGTCCCCGAGTCTAGTCCATTATTATCCAAAAAGTTGATCTCAGTTTTCTAGACAGGGGCAGCAGTAGGTCTAGTGGCCATGCTCTCAGGTGATCCCCTGGGCTGTGAGGCCACCAATTATTGTCTTACAGTAAAAGAACTTGTACATTTTTTGATATATCAGTCAGCTGGTGACAAATTCTTTCATCTTTTTAATACTTTAAAAAGTCTTTATTTCATGCTTTTTTATGAAAGATACTTTTACTAGGTATAGAATTCTATACTGTTTTTTACTTTCATTAATTTAAATATGTGGCTTTGTTCTCTTTTGTTTGCTCCCAATTAGTGTTTTTCCCTAGCCATTTTAAGTTTTTTTCTCTTTTTCACTAGTTTCAAGCAGTTTAGTGATGTAAATTTCAAGTTTCTTGTTCTTGTGGCTCACCGAGCTTCTTGGACCTGGTGGGTGTATATTTTTCACCAAATATGAAACATTTCAACCATCAGTGTTAAAATATTCTTTTTGTTCTGGCTTCCACCCCATCCCCCACCCCATTTCTCTCCTTCTTGGGACTCCCCATCACAGACATCTTAGGCCATTTGATGTTGTCCCATGGCTCAGTGAACTCTGCTCATTTTTTAATCTAGAATCTTTTTTTTCTTTGTGTTTCATTTTGGACAGCTTTTATTGTATTTATATATTTACTAAGTTTTTTTGTATGGTATCTTATCTGCTGAAAATACCATACAGTATCATTTTTACCTCAGATACTGTATTTTTCATATCTAGAAGTTCGATATAGGTCTTCTTTATACATGTCATGTCTTTATATCTTACCTTGTCACACTCCTTTAACATATGGTGTACATTTTTAAAACTATTCTAATTTCTTCTTTTATTTTGTTTTTTATTTTAAGTATACAGTTCAATGCATTTTGACACATGTATATACACACCATGAAGTCACCATTTCAATAAAAATATTGTTTCCATTGACCTAAGTATTACTTTATACTTCTTTGCAGTCAACACTTCCCCACCTTAGGCAATTACTGAAGAGCTTTCTGTCACAGTTAATACATGCCTTTTAGAAAATTTTATATAAATGAAATCATACAGGATATACATTTTTGCTTCTGCTTGATCTTTTGGTAAGCTACATTTAGCTTTGTAAGAAGCTGCCGGAATAAAGTGACACTACCATTTTGTATTAACACCAGCAGTGAATGAGAGTTCCCAGTGCCCCACATCCTAGCCAGTGTTTGATGATGCCAGTGTTTTGGATTTTAGCCAAATTATTAAGTGTCTGTGATATCTCATTATTTTGATTTGTAATTCCCTAATGACAT
The DNA here is from genome assembly GCA_028571685.1 of Heterohyrax brucei. Taxonomy (NCBI): domain Eukaryota; kingdom Metazoa; phylum Chordata; class Mammalia; order Hyracoidea; family Procaviidae; genus Heterohyrax; species Heterohyrax brucei. The sequence continues at coordinate 15,053,922 of CM053142.1, read as the reverse complement.
ACATTGTATATTTTTTCATATGCTTATTTGTCAGGTTGACAGATATTTTGGGAGGACACAATTGAATCCATGACATTTCACTCTTTGCCCCCCCCATTCACATCCTTGCCACATGTGAAACAAATTTATCCCATCACATCATTGTAAAAGTCTCAAGTCCAGTTCTGAAATTCAAAAATTCCTCTTTATCTGTGAAGTCTAAAACACCAGTTATCTGCTTCCAAAATACACTGGCAGAAACAGGCAGAAGTTAGACATTGCCGAAAGAGGTAAGAAGCACCAAGCAAATCAGCAGAACACCTTACATCAGCCCTCAAGGCTTGAAAATAATCCTCTGTTCTCTGAGACCATTTACACAATGGCCCTGCCTTCCAGACTCTAGGCAGTGGCCATACTCTTCAGATGCTGTGTGGATGCCACTTGGCCCTAGGCTTCAGCTGTACCTCCCAGGCCCACCAGAATGGCAACTCTACTCCCTTGGTCTAGGCACACCATTCTCCTAGTCCATCTGAGTGGTGATTCTACCCATAGAAACACCATAGGACATGGCTCTACTCTTTGAGATCTCAGAGATGGTGGCTGAACCCTGAGAATGAGGCAGCTCAGTTTACCGCATTCCTTGTCTTTTGAGTTTCTGCTTCCTGGTTTGTCAGCCTCTGATTCTCTGGGCCCTTCTGATCATCTCTGCCCAGCCGAGGCAAGTGTTCTAAAGCTTTGTAGCTCTACCAATACGTGCCTGGAGATATTTCATTCCACCAGTAAACTTTGGCTGAAAGGCACTCAGCTCTCTTGCTTTATGGGTTGGCAAGTCTAGCTCCCCTGGTTAGTGTCTGTGGGTACCTTCAATCTGCTGAGAGTCTCCAGTGCAAAGGCACTTAGCTCTCTTGCTTCATGGGTCAGCTCCAGCGCTGTCTTTTATTGGTCTTCTGATGCTGCTGGCGCTGTTTCTCTGCTGACACTGTTTTTCTCCTTACTTCCTTTTGAGTCTTTACCAGAATTGTCTGACATCTGTAATTCCACCAACAGTTTCTTCAAGGCAACCACTTCCACATTTTGGGGTTTCTGTTAGTGCAGCACCCCGTTCTCTTGGTATCAAATTCTGTTTTGGTCATCTTTAAAAAAGTAAAAAAACCTGTTGCTGTCAATTCCAACTCATAGTGACTCTACAGGACAGGGTAGAGCTGCCACATAGAACTTTCAGGGAGTGCCTGGTGGATTCAAATGGCTGACTTTTTAGTTACCAGCTGTAGCACATAACCACTATGCCACTATGGTTCCCTCTTGGTCATCTAGTGCTGCTATAGCAGAAAAACCACAAGTTGATGGTTTTAACAAAGAGAAATATATTCTCTTACAATCCAGGAGGATAGAAGTCTGAATTCAAGGTGTCAGTTCTAGGGGAGTCTCTCCCTGCCATCTCTGGAAGAAGGTCCTTGTCATCAGTCTTCATCTGGTCAATGAGCTTCCCAGCACAGGAACCTTGGATCCAAAGGATGCATTCTGCTCTTGCCATTGCTTTCTTTCTTTCTTTCTTTTTTAGCTGGGTACAGTATACTTTATTGATGGTACACGACACAGTTAAACTAAGCCCCACCCCTCTTCTTCAGGGGGTATGATGGAACCCACAGAGGATGGGAGATTCTCAGTACGTTAAGTTGGGGCAAGGACTCCCCAGCAGCTGAGAGGGCCTCTTTCTTCCTCTAGTTCTATTGCTGGGTCTGGTAGTCCAGAGGGTTCTTACTCCTTGGAGGCCATGTGGACCATAAGGTCTACCACCCTGTTACTGTAGCCAAATTCTTTGTCATACCAAGAGATGAGCTTGACAAAGTGGTCACTGAGGGCAATGCCAGCCCCAGCATCAAAGGTGGAAGAGTGAGTATCACTGTTAAAGTCACAGGAGACAACCTGGTCCTCAGTGTAGCCCAGAATGCCCTTTAGGGGACCCTCTGATGCCTGCTTCACCACCTTCTTGATGTCATCATATTTGGCAGCTTTCTCTAGACGGCAGGTCAGATCCTCCACTGACACACTGGGGGTAGGGACACGGAAGGCCATGCCAGTGAGCTTCCCATTCAGCTCAGGGATGACCTTGCCCACAGCCTTGGCAGCACCAGTAGATGCGGGGATGATGTTCTGGGCAGCCCCGCGGCCATCACGCCACAGTTTCCCAGAGGGGCCATCCACAGTCTTCTGGGTGGCAGTGATGGCATGGACTGTGGTCATGAGTCCCTCCACAATGCCAAGGTTGTCATGGATGACCTTGGCCAGGGGGGGCCAAGCAGTTGGTAGTGCAGAAGGTGTTGCTAACAATGTTGAGGGACTTGTCATACTTCTCATGGTTCATGCCCATCACAAACATGGGGGCATCAGCAGAAGGGGCAGAGATGATCACCCTCTTGGCACCACTCTTCAAGTGAGCCCCAGCCTTCTCCATGGTTGTAAAGGTGCCAGTAGATTCCACAACATACTCAGCACCAGCATCACCCCACTTGATGCTGGCAGGATCTCACTCCTGGAAGATAGTGATATGTTTCCCACTGACAACAAGCTTTCCGTTCTCAGCCTTGATAGTGCCATGGAACTTACCATGGGTGGAATCATATTGGAACATGTAGACCATGTAGCGGAGGTCAATGAAAGGGTCATACTTTGCCAGAGTTAAAAGCAGTTTTGGTGACCAGGTGTTCAATACGGCCAAACCTGTTCACTCTGACCTTCACCATCATGTCTCAGGGATGTAGCTGACACTGGATGGAAACTTGTGGCTACCTGTTCGATGCTGAGGAGCAGAGGACCTGCTGCAGCACCTGCTGCCATTGCTTTCTTGGTGGTACGAGGTCTTCTCATCTCTCTGCTCTCTTATCTCATTTGTATCTCAAAAGGGCCTGTCTTAAAAGATACAGTCTAATCTTGCAGATTGAGTCCTACTTCATTAACACAACTGCCACTAATCCCATCTTATCGACCTCATAGAGACAGGATGTACAACATGTAGGAAAATCACATCAGATGACAAAATGGAGAATCACAGAATACTAGGAATCATGACCTAGCCAAGTTGACAGGTATTTTTAGGGAACACAGTTCAATCCATGACAGCTAGACTATTAACCAAAAACACCAGTAGTTCAAATCCATCAGCTATTCCTTGGAAACTCTATGAATTGGAATTGACTACACGGCAACAATTTTTTTTTTTGTTTGGTTGTTGGCACAGTGGTTAAGACTTCAGCTGTTAATCAAAGGTCAGCAGTTTGAATCCACTTAAATCCCGTGGGGCTGTTCTACTCTGCCCTATAGGGTCACTATGAGTTAGAACAGAACAAACTGAAATGGCAATAGGTTTGGACCATTTCTAGGTTTGTTTCTATTGACTGAGTTTTATTGTCATTATTTTCCTATTTCTTTGCATGCTGTCATTTTTATTGGGATGCCAGACATACTGAATTTTACATGGTTGGGTCCTGTGTTTTTTTAATTACTTATCTATTTTTTGTATTCACATAAAAATCCTGTAGTCTTTGTCCTGGGATTCAATTAAGTAACCTGGAAGCCATTTGATCCTTTTGTGGTTTACTTTTTAAAAAATATCATTGTAAAAAAAAAAATTAACACATTTACCAATTCACTGTTTTTTATACACAAAATTCAGTAACACTGTTACCTTAGTGATGCTGTATAAACATCACCAGTGTCTGTTGCTAAGTTTCGCATCACCATAAACAGATGTTCAGTGTTTCTTGAGGTTTAGTTTCAAACTTTATTAGAAGACCAAAACAGCCTTTAGTTTAGTGCAAGTATGGCTTTTCTACTGAGGCAATACCCTTCTGAGTACTCTACCTCATGTCTCATAGTTGTAGATTTCTTTATTCTGGGTAATTGGAACACAAATTATTCCTAGCCTCATAAAGGTTTCAAGGATTGTTCTGTCTCCTTTCTGGTACTCCACCTAACTTCAGGTAATTTCTTTGCAAGTATGCGCTCATCAATACTCAGCTGAAGACTTGAGAAGAATCCTCTGCAATTCTCTAAAGCTGGCTCTCTCTCTCTCTCTCTGTGCATTTCTTTCTTCTCCAGTACTCTGCCCTGCAAATTCTTACTACCTTCAATTCTGAATTTTTAATTCTGTTTCCTCAACTGAGGGAATGTTCCAGACTCCGGATTTCTTCTGCCTTGAGTGGCAGCTTGGAAACTCTCTCTAGACAGTAAACAATGACAGTATCGGGGCTCACCTGGTTTGTTTTCCTTCTCCTAGGAAACACAGTCATAAGCTTCCTGTTGACCAATGTCTGCAAGCCAGTATTGCATATAGATTATCTAATTTCTTATTTACTTCAGACAGTAAAGTAAGACCAATTCCTCTTACTCCATCATGGCCCGAAGCAGAAATACTTCATCCTTTTTGATCTACCTAAATGACCTTACTCATAGTCTGACATCTAGTAATAAGGGAAGGCAAGCCAAGCCAAGTGCCCTCAACAGACCTACAATTAGAGTAATGCACTCAGTCAATTATTCTCTGTGTGTCAGTGATAGTTTGTATTATGTGCTAACAAAGAGACATTCCTCCCTTTAAGGTATTTTAAAAGACTATGCTCTCAACTTTAGGTTTTTATCTTTCCTAACCTTTTATTTTTAAAAATGTCACTCCTCTGGAAAATTTGGAAAAAACTGAAAAATAACATCCATGAACAATTCATTTAGAATTATCGATTACTAATATTTTCAGTATTTTGCCATATACACTTTATCTATTTCAACCAATTTAAAATTTCACACCTATTCACCCCACATTTCCCAATAAGAGAATATTCTTTTATATAATCACAATAGCAACACTATATCCAAATGTTTCATACATCCTTTATGCAAATTTTCCCAGTGTCCTTTACAGCTTTACTTTTTCCAGATTCACAATCTACTGAAGAATCACTCATTACATTTGGTGATTAAGTCTTATTAATCTCTTTTTATCTGAAACAATACCCTGGCATTTTTTGACTTTTACAAGCAGGCCTACTGCATTGTTGAATTTAGATTTTAAAGAATTTTGATAGTGTAGTGGATTTTACGACAATTTTAGAAAAAGAAATTCCTTAAATGTTTTTATATTACAGTCATCCTGTCATTTTGAAGGCTATGCTAAATTTTGAATATGAATAAATCTCATTTTAATAACTAGCCAAAGCCAGCTAAGTGCTGTCGAGTTGGATCCCTAAAATTGTTCAATGACTCAAGTGTGCTATTACAGAACTTAGAAGTGGAAAATACCTAACACTTCACTTTTTCCCAAGGAGAGGCAATTGAGATATTTTAGCATTGTTTCATTCTGTCATTTTTGTTTTACAGTCACAGAATTGCTTAAAACTGTTGCCCAACTTTTCATAAGCACTATCCTTGTCTAATCTTTATAGAAAAATCAATTCCTTTACCTATTTTGTAGCTCTGCTCATCAAAAGGAATGGAAAAATGCTTATCATTTTAGAACCCCAGAATAAGCATGAGAGATATGAACGCATTTTTTCTTGATGGAAACCATTTTGCTTTACTTCCAGGACTTTTAAAATGATCAGCTGGCAGTCAACTCTGTTTTTCCACCAGATGGCAATAACCCATAATGGGTGAGCAGAGTGAATGGAATGCACACAGGCTGTGCAGGGCATGAGTTTAAAAGGGCTGCAAGTTTGCAGTGTCCTAACGTGGGAAAAATGATGAGTCCCAAGAGGAAAGGATAAATAATGGATTGCTAAATCTGGCATGCACTAGGAGCTAACAACAACTATCCTAAGAGGGACCATATAACTCATCTTTAGTTTATTAGTGCAGAATTTCAGTACCAAAAAATTGCACCATTATATTTTTTGGCTTTCAGAATCATACATTATAGAATAGCTGATTATGGGGCTGAGATGTTGTTATTCAAGTGGAATTAACTAGATTCAGCACAAAAAACTATTGCATGCTGCTAATAGAAGTCACCGGGGATCCTGATGTGACAGTGGTTAAGTGCTTGGCTACTAACTGAAATGTTGACAGCTTTAGCCGCCACCCAGCCTGTGGGAGAAGGATGTAGCTGTCTGCTCCACTAAATACATACAGCCTTGGGAATCCTGTAGTTGAAGTTCTACTCTGTTTTACAGGGCTGTTGTGAGTTGGAATCAACTTGATGGCAAAGGTTTTGCTTTGGTTTTTGGCTTAAAAGAAGCCACAAATTCAGACAGAGAGCATGTACGAAAAAAGAGTCCTTAGATACTGCAAACAGTTAAAGCATTTGGCTGCTAATTGAAAGGATGCAGGTTCAAGTCTACTCAGAGATGCCTCAGAAGAAAGGCCTGGTCACCTACTTCTGAAAAATGATCCACTGAAAACCCAATGAACTTAGTTATACTCTGACACATGTCGGGTCTCCATGGCAACTGGTATCTTAGGGAGAAAACAGAGAAACAAGAAATGTGTAGGAATTTCTGATGAAACCTGCAAGGCCATTTCTCTTCCACTCCACCAAGACTTGATGATGAATCTTACTAACACTTTATGTTTTTCTTTCAAAATTATATGAAGACAAATTTGTTTAACTGAACACACCTACTTGCTTTTTGTTATAGTTGCTATCATACAAATTGAACACAATGCTATACTATCTCATGCAAGTAACTCACAGTATGCTAACTCTAAAATTACTGCATAACTTTATTCCTTAGCAGGTTGTACATAAAAGGAATTTTTCACCACTGAGTAATTTTTTCTTGCTCAGGGCTCTTTGTTCTGAAAACTGGATATCCTATACCCTGTGCCATTTTCTTCAAAGAGTGAAAGTAGTTGGTATCATTTTGCTTTCTCTCGTTTTGAAAAATAAAACAATATGATAATGCTCAATTAAAATTTGAGGAGGTGGAGTTCAGATGGCAGACTAAACACAGGTCTTGCTGAATCCCTCTGGAAACCAAGACCTGAAATGATAATTAAATGGGGACTTCTGGACACCTGGTGAGCCCTAGGATGCAGCACAGGGCTATTAATTTGGATTTCATACCACTGAATGCAAAACCTTCTCTCTTTCACTGACCCCACTGTTGGTGAGCCTGGGCTTGCACGGATTGAAGGTAACTCACCATTTTGACCTCTTTGTCTTGGCTGGTGAGTGGAGCTGGGACTTGACTGGCCACTCATCTTAGACACACTGCTAGTGGGATCAGTAAACGCAATTGCCATCTTCTAAGAGCCTGGCTTTGGACTCTGTGCATCTTGGTGCCTTTGGTCTGTCTTTCTACCTCTACCATATAGTATCCGTGTGGAGGCAGTGGTGAACTTGTGCGGGATGCCATCTTAGTCCATTGGAAGACAGAGACACGCATGCAGAAGCCCCAGCTACACCTGGTTCCTGGGCTGGCAGGCGGCATGTGGTGGGGAGGGAATGCTTTTCCAGCAGAGAGGCGGCGTTTTGCACAGTGTCATCTGGGGCTGGGGCCTGGCAGTGGCGGCTGTGGACCCTGAGCATCTCAGCACCTTTGGCCTCTCTTTCCGCCAGTAGCCTGGTCCTCGCTAGGTGGCAAGCTTCTGCGGGACACCATCTTGTTACACCGGAAGGTGGATATACCTATATGGAAGCCTCAGCTGGACCCAATTACTGGGCTGTGAGGCACTGCCTGCCCAGAAGAGAGCAGTTTTCTGGCAGAAAAGCACAATTCTACACAGTGTCACCTACAGCTGGGGCCCGACAGCAGAGGCCAGCATGGCAGTAGCCTTTCTGTATTTTGAGCTAGTTTATAACATCTAGGGTTCGATATAGAGGTACTTATTTTGCCAGCTGGGAAGAGGGACTTATAAATCTGAACACCTGACTGACTTTGGAAGTTGTCAGATACTTTTTATCACTCATTTTAAGACAGCCTAGAGAAACAACTGCAGTCCATCCTCACAGTATCTCTGCCAACCTCTATTGATCCACATGAAGCCCCAAAAGCAACAAACAATGGAGAAAACTGTAACCAAGAAATTATACATGGCATCAGAAGGCCTCCAAAAGAAACCACCTCAGAACCTCCCAGATCAAGAAGCTTTTCTGAAACTATCAGAAGGTGAATACAAAAGGATTATATATAGATCCCTCCTAGACCTTATACAAAATGCAGCATAAGAAAACAAAAAATTAAGCAAGCTGTTCGATCTTATGGAACACCAGTACTCTGAAATCCAACAGATCAAGAACAAAATAAAAGACATAGAAACTTCAATTTAAAGCCAAGAAAACAGAATGGAACAAATGGAAAACAGACTTTCTGATTTGGAAAACAGAGCTATTGACTCCAGCATCTATGTGGAGAAATCAGAAAAAAGAAACAAGAAAATTGAAGAAGCATTAAGAAGCACATGGGACTCTATTAAGAGGAACAATCTAAAACTAATTGGAGTTCCTGAACAGGGCAAGACACCCAAGAACACAGACAGTATTGTGGCTGAGCTGCTGACCAAAAACTTCCCAGAAAATATGAAAGAAGAGAATATAGATGTCCATGATACATATCGAACACCACTCAATATAGATCTGAAAAGAAAGACTCCAGGACATATTATAATCAAGCTCAACAAAATGAAACATAAGCAGGAACTCAGCAAAATTCAAAGCAAAGCTAACATTCAGAGGGAAACCCTGTAGGTTTTCATCGGATTTCTCATCAGAAACAATGCTCGCACAGAGACAGCAGCATGACACATTCAAAGCCTTGAATGAGAAGAAGTGCCAACCAAGAATTATATATCTTGCAAAACCATCTTTCAAACATGAAAATTAAATTAAGACATTCACAGATAAACAGAAACTCAGAGACTTTTTAAAAACCAAACCAAAGCTACAAGAAATACTGAAAGAATCTCTTGGCTTAGAAGAAAAATACCACTAACTTTACATTTTAGAAGGACACATCATCCAGAATCATATTGAGTTAGGGAAGGCTCCAAACTCAACAAAGCTATAATAGTGAAAGAAATGATCCAGTCACATATCATGTAAACAATGATGTTGTCAAATTAAAAAGAGGGATGTACTACAGTTGTTATAGTCCTTCCAGATGGAGAGGGGGTTGACAAGACTGGTAGTAATTAAAATTGGGTTTATACAGAGTTTATTAAGGGGGATCATAGGGGCAGTCATTAAACACAATAAAGATGCAACATACCATATCAAGAAAGAGAACACAGGAGTCTCAACAACCACAAAACCAACCCTGACGAAGGTGAAAAATCAACTCAATGAAGAATGTCCTAGAACAGATTAATAAGAACAACAGAGAAAACATCAACACAAAAATAAACATATCACCGTGACAGCACTGAACACATACCTATCAATAATTAGATTGAATGTGAATGGACTGAATGCTCCAGTAAAGAGACATTGAGTGACATCTTGGATCAAAAGACACAATCCATCTATATGTTGCCTACAAGGAACTTACCTTAGACTTAAAGAAATGAACAAACTGAAAATTAAAGGATAGAAGAATATGTATCAAGTTAACAATACACAAAGAAGAGCAGATGTGGCAATTCTAATTTCAGATAAAATCTATTTTAATGTAAAATCCACCATCATGGACAAGGATGGACACAATTTATTGCTGAAAGTTTCAATACACAAGCAGGACTTAACAATATTAAATATTTATGCACTTAATATTACAGCACCCAAATACATTGAAGAAACACTGACTACACTCAAAAACGAGATAGATCACTCCACAATAACAGTAGGAGACTTCAACACTCCACTGTCAATATTGGACAGATCATCCAGAAAAAAGCTCAATTAACCACATAGACCTCATCGACATATACAGAAGTTTCTGTCCATCAGCAGACAACTATACCTTTTTCTCCAGGTCACATGGAACATTCTCTAGAATAGGCCACGTGTTAGTACATAAAACAATTCTCTACAAAATCCACACCATTTAATTAATGCAAAGCATCTTTTCAAATCATAAATCCATGAAAGTCAAAATCAACAGCTAAAAAAACACAGATGAAAGTGGAACTCATGGAAACTGAACAACATCTTGCTCAAAAAACCATGAGTTATAGAAGAAATCAAGGATGAAATGAAGAAATCTATGGGTTCCAACGAGAACGAAAACATTTCCCACCAGAACTTAAGAGATACAGCCAAAGCAGTGCTCAGAGGTCAGTTTATCTCTATTAATGCACACATCTGGAACGAAGAAAGAAACCAAATCAAAGAACTAACCCTACAACCTTAACAGGTAGAGAGAGTACAAAAGAGGAACCCCTCAGGCACCAGAAGAAAACAGATCACAAAGATTAGAGCAGAACTCAAAGAATTAGAGAACAGAAGAACAACTGAAAAAATTAAAAGACCAAAAGCTGATTTTTTGAAAAGATCAACAAAAATTGACCATTGGCTAAACTTACTAAAGAAAAACAATAAAGGAAAGAAATAATCCAAATAAGAAATGAGACAAGAGTTGTCACAACAGATCCAGCAGAAATCAAAAATGTCATAACAGAATACTATGAAAGACTGTACTCTAACACATTTGAAAACCTACAGGTAATGGACAAATGTCTTGATTCATATCTCCTACCAAAATTATCACAAGGTGGAGCAGACAAACTTAATAAACGCATCCCAAAGGAAGAGATTGAAAAAGCCATCCAAAAACTACCAACCAAAAAAAGCCCAGGCCTAGATGTCTTCACAACAGAATTCTACTAAGCTTTTAGAGAAGAGTTATCTCCAATACTACTGAGACTATTTCACAGAAAGGGATGGAGTATTCCCAAATTCATTCTATGAAGCCAGTATAACCCTGGTACTAAAGTCAGGGAAACACCCAACCAAAAAAGAGAACTACAGACCGATATCACTCATGAATCTAGATGTAAAGATCTTCAACAAAATTCTTGCCAATAGAATACAACAACACATTAAAAAAATAATCCATCATGACCAAGTTGGATTCACACCAGGGACGCAATGCTGGTTCAACATCAGAAAAACAATTAATGTGATCAACCACATAAATAATACAAAAGACAAGAATCACCTGATTTTCTCTGTTGATGTAGAAAAGGCATTTGATAAAGTCCACCACCCATTAATGCTAAAAACTCTCAGCACAATAGGCATAGACAGCAAACTCCTCAATGCAATAAGGGTCATTTATGCAAAGCCAATTGCCTACATCATCCTGAATGGAGAGAGACTGGAACAGTTTCCCTTGAGAACAGGAACTAGACAAGAATGCCCACTTTCACCTTTCCAATTCAACATTGTACTAGAAGTTCTAGCCAAAGTAATTAGACAAGACCATGAAATAAAGTGCATCTGCATCGGCAAAGAAGAAGTCAAAATCTCCCTATTTGCTGATGATATGATTGTATATGCAGAGAATCCTAAAGAACCCATATGGAAACTACTCAAACTGATAGAAGAGTTTAGCAAAGTCTCAGGATACAAGATAAACATAACTAAATCAGTAGGATTCCTTTATACTAACAACGAGATTCTTAATCAAGAAATCACCAAATCAATACCATTTACTATACCCCTAAGAAGACAAAGTACCTAGGAATAAATCTAACCAGAGAAATAACAGACCTTTACAAAGAGAACTACAAGTCCTTACTACAGGAAACTAAGAGAGACTTACACATATGCAGAAACCTACCCTGCTCATGGATAGGAAGACTTAACATAGTGAAAACGTCTATTTTGCCTAAAGCAATCTACTTATGTAATGCAATCCCATTACAAGTTCCAGTGACATTTTTCAATGAGATGGAGAAACAAATTACCCACTTTGTTTGGAAAGGGAAGAAACCTCAGATAATTAAAGCACTACTGAAGAAGAACACACTGGCCTCTGACTACCTGACTTTAGAACCTGTTACACTGCCACAGTAGTCAAAACAGCCTGGTACTGGTACAAAAAGAGACAGATGGATCAATGGAACAGAATTGAGACCCCAGCGATGACACCAACTGCCTATGAACAGTTGATATTCGACAAAGGCCCTATGAATTAAAGTGGGGGAAAAACAATCTCTTTAACAAATGATGCTGGCAAAATTGGATATCTATCTGCTAAAAACTGAAACAAGGCCCATATCTTATACCTTATACAAAAAGCAACTCAAACTAGATAAAAGACCTAAATATCAAATCTAAGACGATTAAGCTCATCCAAGAAAAAGTAGGAAGAACAATGGAAGTTTGAATACACAACGTAGGCAGACTGCAAAATCTGTCAAACAAATCACAAACAATAGAAAATAGATAAATGGTAACTATTAAGAATCAAACACTTTTGCTCATCCAAAGACTTTATTAATAGAATTAAAAGGCCACCTACAGAATGGAAAAAAATATTTTGCAACTATATGTCAGATCGATGCCTGATCTCCATAATCTATAAGGTACTACCAAATATCAATAAAAAAAGATAAATCATCCAGTTAAGCAATGGACACAGGAAATGGACAGACACTTCACTAAAGAGGAGATCCACCGAGCCGAAAAACACATGGAGATATGCTCATGATCATTAGCTATTACAGAAATTCAAATCAACATGACAATGAGATACCATCTCACCCCAAAAAGGTTGGCCATGATCCAAAAAACACAAAACAACAAATGCTAGAGAAGCTGTGGAGAAACTGGAAGTTTCCTACACTGTTGGTGGGGTTGCAAAATGGTGCAACCTCTTTGGAAAGCAATCTGGCACTTCCTTAAGAAGCTGGATCTAGATATACCATTTGACCCAGTAATTCCACTGCTTGGAATATATGCTACAGAATCCAGGCCATTCACAGCAACTGATACACGCACATGAATGTTTATAGTAGCACAATTCACATTAGCAAAAAGAGGGAACCAACTCAGATGCCCAACAACCGAGGAATCGATAGGTAAACTATGGTATATATACCCAATGGAACTCTATGCAACGATAAAGAACGATGATTTTACGAAACATCTCATAACCTGGTTTCAACTGGAGGACATTATGTTGAGTGAAAGTAGTCAGTGACAAAAGGACAAACACTGCATGAGACCCCTGTGATAAGAACTTAAAAACAGACTCATGCACAGAAGAAAAGACTCTTTGATGGCTGCAAGGGTGAGGAGGGAGGGAAGGTAAGGGTGGAGGGTTTAGATTAGATACTTGATAGAAACTTTGGTGAAATCTGGGACAGCACACATTAGAAAGAAGGTCAGTATTACCTGGACTTCAACTTAACATGATTACTTCTTTCATCTTAATCCAATATTACAAGGGCAGAGTAGCTGGGGTGGGGGCCTGGGGGCCATACTCTCGGGGGAAATCGAGGCCAATTGGCACAACTAGCATTTTGCTAAGAGAGCCTTCTGCACCCCACATTGTTGAGTGGTGTCTGGGGTCTTAAAAGCTGCCACCTGAGGGTACAGCAAATGATCCCAACTTAGCACCAACAGATGAACACCAAGGACCAAAGCAACATGGGGGAAAGGGAACTCAAAAGACAGAGGGATCCACTTGAATTGGTGACTACATCGACTTGTGACCGGAAGAACCAGATGGTACCCAGCTACCACAGTGATAACGATGATGGAGCTCACAAAGTTGAGTCTCACTAGCAACACAAGAATAAAAAGGGGTGCACCCTGAGATCTCCATTAAAAGACCTCAACTGATGGTTCACAGGCCTCGGAGTTCCCCTGGTACCATGGACCCTGGCCCTGATGCTGCCCTGTCCATAAAGCATAATGAAGGTCAACTCTCAGACAGGAATGGATTGGACTTGGCAACACAGAGTGACCATATCATGTGTGCACTTTATTGTTCTATGCATCTATAGGATGTCATCCTGCTGACCTCTTACTGGAGGAAGGGGACTGGGTAGAGAGGGGGGAATAAGAGATTGTTGGGAGGAAAAGACATGTATGGAGTAGAGAGGAAGAGTGCACTGTCACTGGGCAGGGAGAGCAGTGGTAGCTGCATATAGGTGGGCATGCAATTTATATGGGAATGTACATTTTCATTCAATCATAATAAAGAAAATTTTTTTTGAAAAGAAGTTCTTGCTTGTTAGATAAAGATTAGAATTTTAAATAGAGTTCAAAGTAAACTTTTTTATTAGAGAACACTCTTTTAAAACTTCTAAGAAAACTATTAGGAAGATTTCTTGTTTTGGCAAGTGGTCAATTACCTATAGTAGATGAAGACAGCATATAAAATGGAATAAAAAAAGAATTCAGTTTTTCTCTTATACAATTTTTTTTTAAAGGGCCTCTGAGGCTGGGTTCTCAAGAGAAGCAAAATCAGTGAAGTGTGTGTGTATGTACATATATATGTACACGTTTATATACTGTCATGGTTGGAATTGTGTCCCCCCAAAAACGTGTGCAGCCACGTGGCTGAGATATGGTTCCCAGTATCTTGGGACTGTCCTCCATTGTGTGGTTTTGCTAACCTGTATGTTAAAGGATTAGGGTGGGGCTGTGAATTCCTGCTATGGAGGAAGTTTCCCTGGAGTATGGCTTGCCCCACCCTTAATGCTTTTAGCTTGCAAGGAATAAAAGGAAAAAGAAACAAAGGACAATTTGAGAACCTCGCTAACATCAAGCAAGCAGCACCGGGAGCAGAGCGCGTCCTTCAGACCAGAGGTTCTTGCGTGAGGATGCTCCCTGGACAAAGACTGATGCAATAGTGGACTTTCCTCCAGAGCCCACAAGGGGAAAGTCTTTCCCTGGAGCAGACACCCTGAATATGGACTTGCAACCTACCGGACTGTGTAAGAATAAATCTTTCTTTGTTAAAGCCATCCACTCTGTGGTATTTCTGTTAGAGCGGCACTAGCTGACTAAAACAGAATTGGTACCATGGGAGTGGGGTGCTGCTCTAGCAAATACCTAAAATGTGGAAGCCACTTTGAAACTGTGAATGGATAGAAGATTCAGAAGGAACGAAGAAGGCGCAGATGGTGAGAAACAACAGAGGACCGGCAGCAGCAGCAGTGGCAGCAGCAGAACCAGAGGCAGCATTGGAGCCGACCCGTAGAGCGAGAGAGGTCAGTGCCTGCGCAGAGCTTTCCTCACGGAACGGGGTGTCTCTGGACACTTGAATCGGTGGAGCTGGCCTTGCTGACCCACGGAGTGAGAGAGTTGAGTGCCTTTGGGCAGGACGCTTTCCAGCAAGAGTGGGGTGCCTCCGGGCCCTTAAACCAGTGGAGCTACAGAGCTTTGGAACACCTGCCCGGCAGGGCAGATGTGGGCCTGAGGCCCGGGCCATGCGGCCATAGGAAGCTGAAACTGAAGAGACAAATAGCGTGAGAAACTGAGCTGCCTCAGTCTCAAGAGGTATGGCCATGACCTCAGGGGTTTGAAAGGGTGGAACCATGGCGTGCTGTGTTCGTAAGGGTGGAATTGCCACTCAGTTGGGCTTAGGGTGCTCCTAAAGCTGATGGGACAGAGTTTCTGTCCAAGTGGGCCTTGAAGGCAGAGTTGTAGCACGGGGCTGGAGGTCTCCACTCAGAAACCTGAGAGTGTGGCCAATACCTGGAGTCTGGAGAGCATTGCTGTTGTGTAGAATGTCTCAGAAAATGTAAGAGTATTTCCAAAGCTTTGAGGGCTAATGTAGTGTGTTCTGTTGACTTGCCTGTTGCCTGTTAATGCCTTCTAAGTTTCACAGATGTAGAAGAGTTTTTGTATTTTGGACTTGGAACTGATTTAAGACTTCTGTTATATGGATGGACATAATTTTGCTATGGTGAGATGAATGTGTTAAATGATTTTGTGATGTGATTTTTGGGTTGTCAAAGGGTGGGATGTCATGGTTGGAATTGTGTCCCCCCAAAAATGTGCGCAGCCACGTGGCTGGGATATGGTTCCCAGTATCTTGGGACTGTCCTCCATTGTGTGGTTTTGTTAACCTGTATGTTAAGGGATTAGGGTGGGGCTGTGAATTCCTGCTGTGGGGGAGTTTCCCTGGAGTATGGCTTGCCCCACCCTTAATGCTTTTAGCTTGCAAGGAATAAAAGGAAAAAGAAACAAAGGACAATTTGAGAACCTTGCTACCATCAAGCAAGCAGCACTGGGAGCAGAGCGCGTCCTTCAGACCAGAGGTTCTTGCGTCAGGACACTCCCTGGACAAAGACTGATGCAATACCGGACTTTCCTCCAGAGCCAACAAGGGGAAAGCCTTCCCCTGGAGCAGACACCCTGAATATGGACTTGCAACCTACCGGACTGTGTAAGAATAAATCTTTCTTTGTTAAAGCCATCCACTCTGTGGTATTTCTGTTAGAGTGGCACTAGCTGACTAAAACATATACATATTTGTTAAAGAAATGGCTCACATGATTGTAGAAGGTGGCCTATGGGTCAGGATAGAGGCTTCTCCTGATTCACACAGCTGCAGGGGCTAGTGAACCGGACATCAGCAAGTCAGAGAATAGAACTTAGGCTCATAGCCTGCAAACACCAACAAATTCCATGATCAGCAGGCAAGATGGCAGGTAAGCTGACAACTCAAGTCCCAAGAACTAAAAGTCAGACAAACAGGAGCCAGTGGCAGAATCCAGTGCAAGCAAAAGCCCACCAGACTCACCGGAACTTCCACTTACAGTAGATGCAGATCATCGTGCCCAAAGGAAACTCACTTTCCACTGATTGGTTACTCACAGCAGACCCCATTTTGATGGAGATGATCACACTGCGCTACACCATAACTGCCAAACCAAGGAGAATCATGGCCCATCCAAGCTGACATACAACCACCACAGGAGCTAAGATGAAAATCCACCACTCATCTGTCCACTTGTCTGCTATGGTGGCTTGTGTGTTGCTGTGATGCTGGACACTTTGTTACTGGTATTTTCAATACCAGCAGGGTCACCCATGGTACACAGGTTTCCGCAGAGCTTCCAGAGCAACAGAGACTTTGGAAAAACTGGCTAGTGAACAGAGGCAGAACATTGTCTGATCCAGTGCCAGAAGATGAGGCCCTCAAGCTTGGAAGGCACTCAAAATACAACTGGGAAGAGCTCCCTCATCAGAGCAGAATCACCCTTAATGACATGGATGGAGTAAAGCTTATGGGGCCTTCATTTGTTGATGTGGCACCACTCAAAGTGAGAAGGAACAGCTGTAAACAACCATTAATAATCAGAAAGTAGAATTGATGAGGTATGAATCCAGGAAAGTTGAAGGCTGTCAAAAATAAAATGGAACGCATGAAGAACAATTACCTAAGCATTTGTGAGCTGAAATAGACTGCAACTGATCATTTTAAATTGGACAATCACCTTGCCCACTATACAGGTAATGACCAATCAAAGAGGAATGCCATTGTGTTCATCATCAAAAAGAACATTTCAAGATCTATCCTGTGCTGTTAGTGACTGGATAATATTCACCTGCCTACAAGTAAGACCAGTTAATATGACTCTTAATCAAATTTATACACCAACCACTGATACCAAAGATGAAGAAACTGAAGATTGTTGTTTTTTTTTTTCTACCAACTTTTGTAGTCTGAAATTGACCAAACATGCAATCAAGTTGCATTGGCAATTACTGGTTATTGGAGTGGGAAAGCTGGAAAAAAAGGACTGATGGTTGAAAAATGTGGCCTTGGTAAAAGATATAACATCAGAGGTAGCATAATAAAATCTTCCAAGATCATGACTTCTTCATTGCAAATAGCTTTTTTCAACAACACAAACAGTGACTATACACATAGACCCCACTAGTTGGCATGCCAAAGCTAAGTGCCGTTGGAATACACAGAAATAAAATCAACTTTATTTGTGGAAAAAGACATTGGAAAAGCTCAATATCATCATTCAGAGCAAGGCCCAGGTCTGAATGTGGAGCAGACCACCAACTGCTCTGCTCATATGGAAGTTCAAGTTGGAGCTAAAGAAAATGCAAACTTGAGTATATTCCACTTGAATTTAGAAACTCTATCAAGAGTAGATTTGATACACTGAACACTAATGACTGATGACTGGACAAGTTGTGGGATAACACCAAGAGCATGATATATGAGGAAAGCAAAAGGCCACTGAAAAGACAGGAAAGAAAGAAAAAACAAAACAAATGTTGGAAGAGACTCTGAAACTTGTTCTCGAAAGTAGAACAGCTAAAGTAAATGGAAGAAATGATGAGGTAAAGGAGCCAAATGGATTTCAAAGGGTTGTTAGAGAAGACAAAGCATCATTATGACATGTGAAAAGACCTGGAGTTGGAAAACCAAACACAAAGAATACGGCCAGCATTTCTCAAGCTGAAAGACCTGAGGAAAAAAGTCAATACTTGAGCTGCAGTACTGAAGAATTCTACCGGCAAAATATTGAACCATCAGGAAGCATCAACACAGAATTGGTTGACATTTAAACATTTCAGGAGGTTATGTATGGTCGAGAGCTAATGGTATTGAGGCAAGAAATCCAAGCTGCATTGAAGGCAGTGGTGACGAATAAGGTTCTAGAAACTGGTGGGATAGCAACTGAGATGTTTTAACACATGAGTGCAGTGCTGCACGTTTTAACTCTCCTATGCCAAGAAATTGGGAAGACAGCTACCTAGCCCACTAAGAGGAAAAGATCCATATCTGTGCCCATTCCAAAGAAAGGTGATCCAACAGAATGAGGAAATTATTTAACACTATCATTAATGTCATATGTGAGTAAAATTTTGCTGAAGATAATTAAAAAAGTTGCAGTAGGGTTGCCATGAGTCGGATCTGACTCGACGGCACTTGGCTGGCTTTGGCTTTTAGTTCACTAAGGAACTGCCAATAATTCTAGTAGATTCAGAAGAGGATGTGGAACAAGAAATATTACTGCCAAGTGAATCTTGGCTGAAAGCAAAGACCAGAAAGATGTTTATCTGTCTTTTATTGACTATGCCAAGACATTTGATTATGTAGATCATAAAAAAATCACAGATGATATTGCAAATAGGAGTTCCAGAACACTTGATTGTGCTTATAAGGCAGAGACATACATATATCACAAAGCAGCTGTTAGAACAGAACAAGGGGACACTGTAAATCTTAAATTCATGAAATGTATGTATTAGGGTTGTATCCTTTCTTCATACTTAATTCATTTCATATGCTGAGCAAATAATCCAGAAGCTGAACTACATGAAGGAGAATGTGGCATCAGGATTGGAAGAAGACTTATTAACAACACACAGACAACACAGTCTTGTTTGCTGAAAATGAAGAAGACTTCAAGCATTTACTGATGAAGATTAAAAACTAACTTTTAGTATGGATTACACCTCAACATAAAGAAAACAAAAATGCTCACAACTGGATCAATATGGAAGGGCCTGGTGGAACCGCAGCTCTAACCAAAAGGTTGGCAGTTCAAATCCACCAGGCCTTCTTCGGAAACCCTATGGGACAGTTCTCTTCTTTCCTACAGGATTGCTACAAGTCAGAATCAACAGGAAGGCAATGGTTGTTTCTTTTTAAAAAATTTTATACTGTGATTAAGTGAAAGTTTACAATCCAAATCATTTTTCTTTTAATGGACCAATAAGCAACATGATAAATGCAGTGAAGAGTGAAATTTGTTCAAGATTTTATTTTACTTGGATCCACAATCAATATACACGGCGGCAGCAGTCAAGAAATCAAAAATGGAATTTATCAAGTAAATCATCTGCAAAAAGAGCTCTCTGAAGTGTTAAAAAGCAAAGACATCATTTTGAGGACTATGATGTGTCTGACCAAAGCCAGAGTATTTTCAAACCTATACGAAAACTGGACAGTAAACAAGGAAGACAGAAGAATTGATACCTTTGCATTATGGTGTTGATGAAGAATACTGAATTATGGGATTGATGAATATACCACGGACTGCCAACAGAATGAACACATCTATCTTGGAAGTAATACAGCCACAGTGTTCCTTAGAAGCAAGGATGGCCAAACTTCATCTCACATACTTTGAACGTATTATCAGGAGGGATCAGTCCCTGAAGGACATGATGCTTGGTAAAGCACATGGTCGGTACAAAAGAAGACCCTCAATGAGATGGATTGACACAGTGGCTGCAATGGTCTCAAGCGGAACAATGCTTGTGAGGGTGGTGCAGGACAGGGCAGTGCTTTCCTCTGTTGAGCAGAGGGTTACTATGAGTCAGAAGTAACTCAAGGGAACCTAACAACAAGATGATAAAAAATGTTAAGCTTCTTTAAAATTTATTGTTATGAACATTTTTGTCTTTACCATAAAAATACTAATTTATCAAAATAAAAATATTGAAAATACAGAAAAATAAAAAGAAGTTACCTTGAAAACAAGTACTATTACCATTTTAGTGTATTGTCTTCTATAGTTTTTTCTTCACCTTTAAAAAAGTTTGCTTCTCTTCATCATTGTTTCATGGTTTTCATGAACTGATTTCTCACATTGTAACATACTACCTTTGTATATGATTACAAATGCTGAATAAAATAATTTTAATTGCTTGGCAATATTTTGATAGGATGAGTCATACTTTAATTAACCCGTTATTGGACATTGCTTCTCCTTTTTGCCATTGGAAATAGTACGGTGAGGAATATTTTAGCTACATAATTTTCCTATTTAGTCTTTTTAAATTGATTCCCAAGAGTGAAATTACCAGTTCAAAAAGCATAAAAAATGTTAATATTTTAATTTTGATTTGTAACCCTGCCAATTTTCTTTTCAGAAGAATCAATTTACACTCTTATCAGCAAAGTGCAAGAAAGCAGCTTTCACACTGCTGCTATTGCTGGGTATTATAATAAAAAACAAACAAACAAACACTTGGCTAAATGGTCTCTCATTAGCATTTTAATTTGCATATCTTTGATTGCTATAGAGATGGAACCTTTTCCCACTGTTTGTTAAACAGCTGAATTTCCTCTTTTGTGAATTGTCTACTTATGTCCTTTGTCTGGTGATCTACTGGGGTCTTTGTTACACGAATTTACATAAAGAACCAACAAGCAGTGTCAGAGAAAGGCCTTCTTTATACAATCCTTCTGAACACCTCCCCTTTTGAGTCATTCCAGACTCAGCACTGAAACCGAATGTGAAGGGGAAACCAGGACGAGTAGGCAAAGATAGTGATAATATATTTTTCTCTACTGTACAGATGAAATAAAAGTACATGTTACTTTTGTAAAATAGCTTACTGATTTATCTAATCCAGCACTCATTTTTATACTGCATTTGGTGATGTTCTGACCACCAGTCAAACAACAGATTATGTATTACATAATACCAGAAATACAGCCTCATCATGAGTCATGGTGAAGCCATTACGGACCCACAAAATGTTACCATTGCACGGCTTATCTTTTAAAGTGACAATTAGATATGATTTAATTTAACTCCATGAGGGAGAGAATCACCCTTTATTCCATGGCCATCTTCCTGAAATACTGGCACTTCTGTGTATAATTTGTCTTATGAACACAGTTAGAACAAGTGCAAGAAGAGAACATAAATAGGCTTCCTGATGCCAATCTGCTGAAGAATTCATACTCTTTATTGGTGGTCATCCTGACTCAGGCTCAAGTAACATGACTTCTATTGGCAAGGGCAGGACTTAAGAACAGGGCTCAAATGATGGCATTCATTCTAGAACTGGCTTCATCTCATTTAGGGAAGTTAAGGAACCTTTGTAAGTTTCCCGATCTGGAAAATGGGGTAATGATAGCTCTTCTTATCCAGTAGGAGTCCCTGGGAGGTGCAAATAGTTAGCATACTAGGATGCTATCCAAAAGGCCACTCAGAGACACACTAGAAGAAAGGCCTGGTTATCTACTTCGAAAAATTAGCCATTGAAAACCACATGGAACACAGTTGCATGCTGACAAATACTGGGTCGCCACGAGTTGTAGTTAACTCAGCAGCAACTGGTTTTGGTTTGTATCCAGTGGGATATTTTAAAGAGTAGGATCTTGGCTTGGCTTGGCATATTATATGAGAAAAAATATTTTGAGGACGAAAGAGAGAACATGAAGTATCGTTATGTTGTAGTAATTGTTAGTTTAAAATATAAGTCAAGAAACAAAAATAACTTCCTTTGTCAAAAAATGCTGAGTTCATAAAAAGAATCAAGGAATATGGGAACTGAATAGGTTCTTCGAATCATCCAAATCAACCCTAACATGTGACTAAGGAGGAAACTGAGGTTGTGAGAGGTATTGCCTAGGAAACCAAAAACCAAAATCAAATCCATTGCTGTCGAGTTGATTTGGACCCATAGCAACTGTTACAGGACAGAGTACTAGGAGGGCACTGCTAATCAATGACACAGCTAGAATGCCAATCGGGGAGCCCTTAATTCCCTCAAGAAATCTTTCGATTGTCCCCTTGTTCTTATCCAGTGGAAAAAAAAATCCTGTTGTTGCTAGGTGTTTTAGCTTACAGTAACCCTCTGTCTGTCAGGACCAAACAGTGCCTGGCTCTGCATCATCCTCACCATCATCGCTAATCTGTCAGCCCAGTGTTGTAGCCACTGTATCAGTCTATCTCTGAACAGGTTCATCCTCTTTTTCACTGATCCTCTTCTTTAACAAGTGTAATGTCCTACTCTGGGGACTGGTTCCTCCTAAGCACCATCAGGTAAAGAATCCAATCTCCTTATTATGTTTAATAGAAACTATTTCCATCACCCATTCCTCCCCTCTGCCTTTTTTGATTCATACAAGCTAAAATTTTGTTCATAGTAAGAATAAGTACTTTAAATAAGTTAACAGCAGAATTTACATTTACATAAAATTATATGTCTGAATGTTTAAGAAATTAGCACAAAAGAGCATACCTTATCTTTTTTTTCCCCGATTGTACTTTAGATGAAGGTTTACAGAGCAAAGTAGTTCCTCATCAAACAATACACATGTCATTTTGTGATACTGGTAGCCATTCCTGTAACATGTCAACACTCTCCTTTCTCAACCTTGGGTTCCCTGTTACCAGCTTTTCTGTCCCTTCCTGCCTTCTTGCCATTGTTCCTGGGCTGGTGTGTCCATTTAGTCACATTTTGCTTTATGGGCCTGTCTAATCTTTGGTTGAAAGGTGAACTTGAGGAGTAATTTCATTACTGAGCTACAGAATGTTCAGGGACCATACTCTCCAGGTCTCTCTAGTATTTATCAGACAAGTCAGTCTGGTCTTTCTTTTGTGTGTGCTACAATTTTGTTCTACATATTCTTTTTTCTAACTCTGTAATCCTACTCAAAAGAGTCAGTGGTAGTAGCTAGACTCAGTCTGGTGGAGGCTGTGGTAGTTTGTGGTCCACGAGTCCTTGGGATCAATCTTTCTCCTGTGTCTTTAGTTTTCTCCCTTCTGTCTTGCAAAGGGAGTACGTATCTCAGTCAAACTCAAGCCTCTTTTTAGAATCCATTTGCAATGCACTACCTTTCTCTATTAATCAGTGTAGCACTTGAAATACCTAGGGGAAGGCCACTAAAATGAAGTGAAACAAGTCTGACAGAGAGTATGCAATCTCATTTCAACAGATTAATGTGAGGAAAAAAACTGTTAGAAGAAGGTTTGAGAATTTTTGTGGTTTAAAAGAGAAGCACATTCAAAAAGGGAAGACACCCTTCTTTTCAGTTAATCATTTAAAGGGAAAGTGTGTGTAACTCTCAGCAGAAATAATGTGACTTGTGAAAAGGAAATTCAATGTCAATACATCGGAGAAAACAAGCAGCAAGCTGGTTTATCTGTGTAAAGCTATATGAAGTTACAAGCAGCCCTGGTAGCACAAAGGTTAAGTATTCACTTTGAACCTACCAGCATCTCTTTGGGAGAAAGCCTGGTGATCTGCTCTCATAAAGATTACAGCCTAGGAAACCCTGTGGGGCAATTTTACTTTGTCATATAGGGTCACTAGGAGTGTAATCCATTTGATGTCACATAATAGCAGCAGTGGGAAATCATATTAGTAGATACTTCCAAATGGCTTAAGAGTTCAAACACGTAATAATAATGGTGCTACTGAAGCTAGGAGACTTCAGGTGGTGAAACAGTTAATACACTCAGTTGCTAACTGAAAGGCTGGAAGTTTAAGTCCACCCAGAGGTAGCTCAAAGGAAAGGCCTAGTAATCTACTTCTGAAAAATCAGCCACTGAAAATTCTGTAGAGCACAGTTCTGCTGAGACACCTCAAATGGAGACCTGAGAACTTTTGTCAAATTAAGGGAGAAGGTTCTTCTTTTTTACCACCAATTTCTTTAACTATTATAGGATTTCTCATTATGTATTTTTCTCTAACCTATTTGGAAACCCTGGTGGCATACCGGTTAAGTGCTATGTCTGCTAACCGAAAGGTTGGCAGTTTGAATCCACCAGGTGCTCCTTGGAAACTTTATGGGGAAGTTCTACTCTATCCTATACGGTGGGTATGAGCAGGCACTGACTCGACAGCAGTGAGTTACATATTCAGACACACAAATTCTCTCTCTCCATCCACACATGTGAAATAGGGAGAAAGCATTAATCAGAAAAAACAGTAAGAAAGTTCTACATGAGGAGAACTTTTCTGGGCCTTTTACCAAGTAGCCATAATATTGGCCTGTTTTTAGTTCTTTTATTAAAATAAATATTTTGAACTTAGTATATCGTTGACGACAAATGTTTGGGATTTATTCATTAGTCCACTTGGGCTTTACAGATCTTATAGAATATGCAAATATTAGGAACTCTGGCACATCTCTAGATTTGTATTTGGTACACCTGATTTGCTGTTGGTATGCCAAGAAATGAAGACACAAAGAACCTAATTTTTGCCATCAATTTCAATCTCTTTTCTTTCTAGCATTCCAACATTTAAAGCAATAAAAAGAACTGTTCAAAGATTTACACGCTCACTGCTCTTGCACCCCCAGAGTCTGAAGGTGAAGACTGTCCTAGATGGCTAGGAGAAAACAACAGCTCTCTGTAGGGACAGAGCCAAAATTTGTCTCAGAATCACTGAAAATATACTTGAGAGAAGTATTCAATGAAGTCAACACCTTGCCTTTCTAGAAACTGTCATAGAACACTTAGTGGCTGAGTTTTATGTTTCATATAATGGTGCCTCTAGCAACAGTGAGTGAGAACATTGGTATTTTCCTGACTCACAAGGAGAGGAGCATGCCGCCTGCTGAATTACCCTCCTTGATTCCTGGGGCACCTGGGTGTTCCAAGACACTAAGGGAGGATTAAATAATAGTTACCATGACAGCTACCTAAATGCTGTCATGATAATATCAACAGATGACTCACAGTGTTCCCTGTAATTTGAATTTTCTTCCCTCAAAAATCTCAGTAATTTTAATAATTGACATCCTTCAATCTCTGTATGCAAGGCTGATCTGAAGAATTGGAAAATTATTTTTAAACAAGTAGGATGCCATATTAAGATACAATTCGCCTCTTTACAAAAAATTTAATCCTTTTGATGATGACTGACAAACAAAATCCTGTTGCTTTTGATACTGTTGCTTGTTGTATTTTTAGAAATTAAAGAGTAATGTCACAATGAAAATAGAAAGTTTTAACAATGTTTTTTTAAAAGTTACGGAAATTTGAATTTCAAAAAAGAAATCTAAAAACTTTGAGCATTAGCCTGTATGTTGCGGTCCTCAAACCAAACCAAACCAAACCAAACCAAACTGACTGCTGTTGAGTTGATTCCAACTTATTGCAACCCTATAAGACATAGTAGAAGTGCTCTGTAGAGTTGCAAGGAGTGCTTGGTGTATTTGAACTGCTGACCTTCTGGTTAGCAGACACAGCACTTAACCACTACACCACTAGCATTTCCTGTTGTGGTCATAGGGCCAGCTTTGTGGCTGCCAGGGTTTATGCACATTCTCACAAGCTAGAACCAGCCTGTAGAAAGTTTGTATTTGGTAGAAAGATGCTCTGTTCCCCTTCGCTCTCCTTTTCAATGATTACAGCAATCAGTGAAAGCAAAGAAGCAGCAGCAGAGGTTCCTAGTGACCCTCTGTTTTTAGGCAGTCTTTAAAAATTCACTTTTAAGAAGTTTATGGTATCTTTTAGGGGTTTACAGTAAAGCCTCAATTCCTGAAGAGCACTTGGAGTCAACACGAACCTCACAAAATGTTAGCTGACCTCAACTGGTAATCGGCTGCTATTGACTGGTTTCCAACGTATAGTGACCCTATAAGACAGAGCAGAACTGCCCCTTTGGTTTTCTAAAAGGCAGCCAGTGGATCCAAACTGCCAACCTTTTGTTTAGCAGCCAAATGCTCAGCCACTGCATTACTAGGGCTCCTAGTTGACCTTGAGGATTACTGAAATGCCTTTGCTAATGCTTTTAAACCACTAAGCCCGTGCAAATGCTGAATCTCAGTTGCTGCTTCTTTCTGATTTTGGCAAAATACAACAAAATTTTAACTTTTTTAACCAATTTTGAAGTGTACACTTCAGCGATGTCAGTTACATTCACTATGTTGTGTAACCATTACCACTATTTCCAAATGTTTTCATCACCCCAAACAGAAAGTTTCCCTTTAGTAACAACTTCCCATTGGTCCCTATCTCCAGTTCCTTGACTACAAATAACTTTTTTGTCTCTATACATTTGTCTATTCTAGATTATTTCATGGATGCCTCATAGAAGTAGGATCATACAATGCTTGGTGGCACAGGAGTTAGGAGCTAAGGCTGCTAACTGAAAGGTCAGCAGTTTGGGTCCACCAGCTGCTCCTTGAAACCCTGTGGGGCAGTGCTATTCTTACAGGATGCAACTGACTCAGTGGCAACAGGTTTGTTTTTTGTTTTGTTTTGGTGTAAGTGGGATCATATAATATTTGTTCTTTCATTTCTGACGTATTTCACACACTATTTTGTTTTCAAGGGTCATACACATTGTAACATGTATTAGAACTTTATTTCCTTTATAGCTGAATAATATTCCATTGTATGGATATGTCACTTTTCTTTATCCATTCATCTGTAGATGAACACTTGGATTGCTTTCACCTTTTAGCTATTATGAATAAGGATACAATGAGTATTAGTGTACAGCTATTTGTTTTAATTCTTTCTTTCAAATCTTTTCAAGTATGTATCTAAGAGCGGATTTGCTGGGTCATTTGGTAAAACTGTTTTTAATTTGGAGAAATTGTCAAACTGTTTTCCACAGTGGCTGACATTTTCATTCACACCAGCAATGCATAAGAGTCAATTTTTCCACATCTTCACCAACACTTATTTTCCACCTTTTTCCTGATAATAACCATTCCAGCAGGTCTAAGGAAACCCTGCTGACATGGTGGTTAAGTGCTACGACTATTGACCAAAAAGGCTGGCAGTTCGAATTTACCGAGTACTCCTTCCAAGCTCTATGGAGCAGTTCTATTCTGTCTTATTATAGGATTGCTATGAGTTAGAACTGACTCGACAGGGATATTTGTGATTTTGATTTGCATTTCCCAATTTGATGGCATTCAACAACAAATGTTGTAAGGAGCCCTGGTGGCATGACAGTTAATCACCGTGCTACCAAAAGGAAGGTGATTTGAACTCAACAATGGCATCATGGGAAAAAAAAACACCTGACAATCTGCTTCCATAAAGATTACAGCCTGGCAAACCCTAAGGTGCAATACTATTCTGTTCGATACCGTTGCTGTAAGTCAGAATGGATTTGTTGGAATACAACAGTGATATTGTGCTTTTCAGGTATTTGTTGGCCTTTCTTTGTCTTTTTCTTAGAGAAATGTCTAGTTCAGTCCTTTACCAGTTTTTAAATTAGGTTATTGTCTTGTAGGAGTTCTCTATGTACACCATATTAAATCTTTACCAGGTGTATGTTACCCAGATGTTTTTGTTTTCTCTCATTCTGTAGGTTGTCTCTTAAACTTGGTTGATAAACTCCTTTGATGCACAAAAGTTTTTAAGTTTTAGGAAATCCAATTGATCTACTAATTTTTTTGCTGCTCATGCTTTTGGTGGCAGGTCTGACAAGTTCGTGAACTCATCCTAGAAAAAGTGCTACATACCTCACTGCTGAATATCACTGTGGTCACCTTCAAAGTAGTCCCCTTGGGAAGCTATGCACTGATGCCAGTGCCTAGTCCAACCTTCAAAGCAATTTTGGAACTCTTTTTCTGGAATCTGTCATAGTATGACTCTTGATGTCCCAAACATCATCAATGTCTACTTTTTAATATTTCCTTTATCTTCAGGTAAAGAAAAAAGTCACTGGGGGCCAAATCAGGTGAGTAGGCAGGGTGTTCCAGTACAGTTGTTTACTAACTAAAAACCTCCTCACAGACAGTGATGTGTGAGCTGGTGCACTGTTGCGATACAAGAGCCATGCGTTGTTGGTGAAAAGTTCAGATCATTTTTGTCTAACTTTTTCACGCAGTCTTTTCGGTACTTCCAGATAGTAAACTTGTATCTAAGAATTCACTGGCAAAAACAGGTTTTACTTGAAGTTTTATTTCTCTATTTTCTTATAAGTGTTTTATGGTTTTAGTTCCTACATTTAATTCATTGATGTATTTTAAGTTCATTTTTGTGTATGCATTATGTGTTAAGAAATGGGTCCAACTTTATACTGTTGCACATGGAGATCCGACTACTCTTTCTCCATTAAATGGACTTGGCATCCCTGTCAAAAACCAGCTGGTCTAGATTTATGAGTCTATTTCTGGACTCTCCAGTTTATTCCTTCAGTCTGTATGTGTATCCTTATACCAATGCTTGACTTCTTGATTACTATACATCTACAGTAGGTTTTGAAATCAGAAAGTGTGAGTTGTCCTACTTTGTTCTTCTTCAAGATTACTTTAGCTATTTCAGGTTCCTTGCAACTCCATACGAATTTGAAGATCATCTTTTCATTTTTGCAAAAAATGTAGTTTGGAATTTTGATAGAGGTTAAGTAAAATCTATAAGATTGCTTTGGGAAGTATTACTATTTTAACAATATGAAGTCTTCCAATCCATGAACATGGCTTTTTTCACGTATTTAAGTCTTGTTTAATTTCCAGTTGTGTTTTATAGTTTTCAGTGTACAAGTCTTTCACTTCCCAGGTCAGATTTATTGCTAGGCATTTTATTCTTTTAGATGTGATTGAAAATGGAACTGTTTTCTTAATTTCCTTTGAAGGTGTTAACTGGTAGTGTATAGAAAGTAACCGATATTTGTATGATAATCTTGTACCCTGCCACTTCGCTGTCTTTTATTAGCTCTAATAGCTTTCTTGTAGATTCTTTGGGATTATCTGTGTATTGGGTCACATAGTCTACAAATGTAGCTTTACTTGTTTCTTCCCAGTTTGGATACCTGTTATTTCTTTTCCTTGCCTAACTGCTCTGACTAGAACTTCCAACGCATTGTTGAATAGCAGTGTTGTTGAAAGCAGGCATCCATTTTTGGTTCCTCATCTTAAGGGACATGCTTTCAGTCTTTCAGCAATGAGTATAAAGTAAGCTGTGGGCTTTTGAAAATGCTCTTTCTATCCTGAAAGCATGTCGGATTTTGTCAAATGTTTTTTCTCCATTGATTGAGATGATCATGCAGTTTTATTCCATTCATTCTATTATTGTGCTACACTACACTAATTTATTTTCTCATGTTATACTAACTTTGCATTCTTGGGATAAATCCTATTTGGTCATTATATATAACCCTCTTCAAATAATGTTGGCTTTGGTTTGTTAGTGTTGTGTTGAAAAATTTTGTGTCTGTGTTCATTAGGGATAGTGGTCTGTAGATCTCTTTTCATGTGGTATCTTCTCTAGCTTCAGTATTAGAGCAATGCATGCCTCTAGACTGGGTTAAGAAGGGTTCCTACCTCTTCTAGTTTTCAGGAAGAGTTTGAGACAGATTGAAGTTAATTCTTAAATATTTGGTAGAATTCACCAGTGAAGCCATATGTGCCTGAACTTCATTTTTTTGCTGGAAAGTTTTTGACTACTCCTTTAATCACCATACTTCCTATAGGTCTGTTGAGGGTTTTCTAGTTCTTCTTGAGTTTGTTTCTTTTAATCTAGTTCTTTTCTTGTTTCATTTCACTTTCACTCAAGATGTTGGCTCTTGCTCTTTTGCTGAAGTGTTCCCTCGAGAAGCATTCATCGAATATCTGTTATATTTCTAAATTTCTCTAAGTCAGGAAAACAGTTAACCCAGTATCAGTTGGGGGTTTTTCAGGAAACAGATGGCCCACACAAATGTAATGAAAGTGAATTTAATGACTTGGTAGTCACAGATGCGCAGGCTGGAAGAGGGATCCAGTAATAGATGGTGAGGCACCAGGGTGCAGTACGTTGGTAGCCATTCTCCTCACAGGCCTCCACATGGAAGAGGAATGACCAGAGTTACAGAGCCTAGTGGCATCACAAGCACCCACAAAAAGGCTGCCTGACAGGAGCTACATCTGTGGAGGTAAGCAGTCACTCTCAGAAGTTATGCCAGGCAAGGAGTGGAGAGGAATAAACACCCCAACCATTTTCTTCTTTCACCCTTCTACCTCTTGCCAATGCCTCCCAACTGAAAGTCTACGAGTAAGGCACCCTAGTTAATGCCATTCATTGGGGTTAGCTTCCAGGGCATTGGCCAGCACAGAAAAGGAGGGGGGGATGAGTTTGGGAAGGTGGTATAAATGGGGAATAACTAATCCACTGAATTGATAAAAATTGTGGATCAAATAAAAGCAGGCTTTCAGAAGTTGTGTTTATAAACTCTATCCCACTGAGACTTTTCTCCTTTTTTCTCATTTTTTGGTTCTTAACTCTTTGGATAAGCTATACTCCTAGATATCTAACTTGTAGTTGACTTGGTTTGTGGTCCTATAGTCATATTATCATATTTGTACTAAAACTTAGAAATGGTAAGGTTATATTTTATGTAGTAGCAAACATAACTATGCCTTTAATAGTCTAATATTTTTAACATCATTATTACTATTACAGCTCAGAATTTATATAATACTTTCTAACTACATAAAAATAAACATTTCTCCCTAACTAGGAAAATTCTTCAGGATTGATTCTGCAAATCAGTATTATATACAGTCATGAGTGTATGGGAGCCCTGGTGGTACAGTGGTTAAGATTTTGGCTGCTAATCAAAAGTTGGCAATTGGAATACACCAGCTGCTTCTTGAAAACCCTAGGGGGAGGTTTTATTCTGTCCTGCAGGTTTGCTGTGAGTCAGAATTGACTCAATGGCAATGAGTTTGGTTTGGTTTGGGTTGTAAGGATGTATTGGTAGCACACTGCAAGCAATGTAAATCTCTAAATCTCAGTTATATGTGCCATAGGACCCTGCTTCTGTGACACTGGAGGAATTGTCAAGCATCATCAGGTAAATACTGTTATGATAGTGAGGAGTGTCCTGCACATACATCTGGAAGATCCCACAAAGTGAAATTTGTATTTGAGTCAGGGTTGCTAAATTTCATTTAAGAATAGCAGAGAGACTGGAGGTGATATACTGTTGTTACTCTGTCCATATCCTATCCCCTTGTCCTTATAATTTCAATGCACACCTAATGATTTCCAACTGCCAGCACCTACATTTCTTTGTCTAGAGGCTTTCTATTGCTTTTTTGCTTCTGGCTCCTAGGAGGGGGGAAAAAAACAATTGCCAGCAACTGATTCTGACTCATAGCTGCGCTGGCCCCTAGAAACTACCCTCAAGCAATGACTGATAAAACTAAACACACTGCCGTCAATTCCAATTTACGGCAACCTGAAGGCACAGAGTAGAACTGGTCTACATAATTTCTAAGTGCCTGGCAATTCAAACTGCTGGCCGTTTGGTCAGCAGACATAACACTTAACCACTACACCACCAGGGCTTCCAATGACTGATAGGTGTATAAAAACCTCAGCTCCCTTGCCCTTCTAATGAGATAATGCCAAGGCCTATGCTTTACACTGCTCTCAGAATTTCCCTGCTGGATTACCTCCAGTTGCTCACAGTGGTAGCTGGCTTGGTTATGTGCTGTTTATTGACAGACTTTCCTTCCCCATCTCACTTTCGCACTCCTGTTACTGGTGCTTTTTTCACTTCCCAAATAATTTCTTGCACTCCAATCCTTGTCACAAAGTCAGCTTGTGGAGAAAGCCACACTAAGAAAGAGATCTTACCTGCATAAATCTGTAAAGGACAATCTTCCACTACTTCATAAAAATTACTCTTTTACAAGACTTGAAATCCCTCCCACAGGTGTTCAACTCCATCATTACTGACCATCTACCACGTGCCAGGTTCTGGCCTAGGGGATTTTCTATGCTATCTCATTTAATACTTTTATTTAATAATCATAGGATTTTCATAATGCAATTTCTTTTGATACTTTTTAGCTACTGTACCAAACTACATAAATTTACATAAAGCTTTCTCTACAAATGTACTTATTGCCAGATTATCTGCTAGAAACTCCAGTATAATGTTGATAACAGAAGAAGCAAAAGCAGACATCCCTGACTTGTTCCCAAGTTAGGGAAGGACCTTTATTTTTTCATTTGAGCAATATTTCTACTTAGGTGTGTTTCATACTGAAACACTGTACTACTCTCCTAACTGTGACAAATATTGAGTGGTTTTTAATATAGTGTAAATAGGCTGAAATAATGAATTCTTGATTTTTATTAACTTTAGGGTCATTTCCTCCATACTTGTTTCCCAGTTACACCTTTAAAAGATATAAGCAGAACAAATGATCAATTCAAATATGTCTGAATGATGCATTAGATGACTTGCATAGGTGAAATCTGAAGACCTATTACTAATTTTCCTGCATTAGGTTGTCCAGGCTATATCACTTTGGAAGAAAGCTCCAGGTGACAATTTGTCTATTTACCCCTTAGTCCTAATCATGCCTGCACCTGTCTTTAATAGAGATAAGTTACAAAAGTGATTATGTAATTTTTACAGTGAAAACAGTGACATTTCACAGGAAAACAGTAATAAAATTCTAAAATCCTTGAAGTATTACATAATTCTACTGGTATTTTAACTCATAATTATAACTCTAGAGATTTCTGGGAAAAGTTCACAAACAGATGTAATCAAATACTTAAACATACCAGCAAAAGCATTTGTATGGCATCGGTGTAACCCATGGGTACAGGAAGCAGTTGCCATTACAAACTAGGCTAGTGAACAGATACACACAGAAACACAAGCCACTAGGGTTTCTTTCCAAATATATTTTTCATGACCTTAATTAGGAGATAGCCAAATGGTCCATGAAATTCTCATTTTATTACAGAACTCAGAGGATGCAAGTTGTTAAAGGGTACTCAAATTAGGCTCTAATTCACAAGAAAAAAGTCCTTGTGGGATTTTATACACATTTGATAAGTCTCAAACTAAATGTAGTATACCTTGACTTTAAATGATTATAGTAAGGAATAGATAGATATTGCTCAATACAAACTTACTGAATATCACTGAGTTGTTAAAAAGCTTACTTGATACATCGACTAGCTTACATGATGTGTATACCAGTTTATACTGATCAGGTAACATTTTATAAAATAGATGAAACCCGAATGGTTTTATAACAAAATACAGATATCGGAATTATTTTAAATTAAAATTTTGCATTTATAATTTTGAATAGGTAAATCACTCTCATGCTTTGAATATCAAAAAGTTTACATATAAATGCAACAAAAAGTCTACATCCATTGAGTTGGTTCTCATCCCGACAGCTAGTTTGTTCTGTTGTTGTGTGACCTTGATTGTCACAGTGATACCAGGTGACACAATACAACTGCATGTACCATAGGGTTTTCTAGACTGTAATTTTGATGGAAGCAGATTGCCAGATCTTTCTCCTGCAGTACTTCTGGGTTGGTTTGAACCATCAACATTTTGGTTAGCAGCCAAACCCAGTGAGCACCAGGGACTCCATTGTTTTCCCTAGCTAAATGTGTATACAAGCCAGTTCTGCACCAGCATTGCTTTTTTTACTTAACAAAAAAATTTTGGAGATCTCATTAAAAGGTAAATAATCTTCTAATTTTTCTTTTCTGTTAACAGTTGCTTAGTGTTGAAATGTATAAATATATCGTAACTAAGTATCCTGTTAGAAACCTTAGTGGTATAGTGGTGAAGTGCTATATCTGCTAACCAAAAGGCTCGCAGTTCAAATATGCCAAGTGCTCACTGGAAACCCTCTGGTGCAGTTCTATTCTATCTTACAGGGTCGCTATAAGTTGGAATTGACTCAGTGTCAGTGGGTTTGTTTTTTTTTTTGGTCATCTCCTGTTAAAGGATATTTAGATTATTTCCAATCTTATGCTACTGTCAATAATGCTATAAGAAATACTTTCTCCTTTCTCAGGTGTGGAACAGTAAGTGTAGGATAAATCCCTAGAAATGAAATTGAAGGTTCAGTGTTTATACACATTTGTAATTTTGAGAGATATTGCCAAATTCCTGTTTCCCTAGAATGTAGCCAAAAATAGGGATGCCAGATAAAATTTTATACTTTTTTAGAAATGTTCAATGAAAAGTGGGTTATCTATTAAAGAATTAGGAAGAAAGTAGGACAAATTTATTCAGCAACTTAGAGAGCACATTTTCACTCAAAAATACATTTGACAGGAATTTACAAGAGCACCTTGCATATGCCAGTG
Organism: Heterohyrax brucei; assembly: GCA_028571685.1. NCBI lineage: Eukaryota > Metazoa > Chordata > Mammalia > Hyracoidea > Procaviidae > Heterohyrax > Heterohyrax brucei. The sequence continues at coordinate 15,019,302 of CM053142.1, read as the reverse complement.
GCTTCTAGAGACTTAGGATATATTCATAAACAAAGCAGACCCAAATCTCTCCTTTTGTGGTGCTTATATTCTAATTCTCCATTTTGGAACTCTGCTACTTCTTCAGAAGGCAGTTAAATGTCCATATCCTGAAAACGATCTTTTGAGATTCAGAGCAGAGGTGCCAGACATATGCAACAAGTGTTGTTTAAAAACTAACAAGAGGCAATGTTGCATATGATTTGTGGCTCTCCATCAGGTCGTTTTAAAAACACCACACTTGCAAAAGAGCTCTTTTTATCTGACTCCATCTGCTGTTGGTAGTGATCAGCATACTGTGGGCATTGTGGTATCATTTGAGATTATGTTATGAAATAGGAAGTGGAGTTACAGGCAGATCAGCAAGTATATGCAAACTGTGTAGTTCTACCTCCAGCTGAAACCACTGGTGTTCAATTCAGGTTTAGGAAATAGGGAAGATAAGGTCATGAGCACATTCCTGTCGAGGCACAGTTTTCTTTTTGCAGTCTGTTCTTGTTTTGACTCTAAGACATCACAAGGTGATTTTATGCAAAATAGATTCAGAAACAAAAAACTGTTAATATTCTATATGCGGAACAAGGACATGGAGAAGGGAACATATTGGAAACTGAGGGAGACAGAAAAGATAGTTGGTGCCAAGGAAAAGGAGGTGGCAATTGCAATGATACAGAAACAATGGTCAGTTTAGACATCTTTCTTTTCTAAAAGAGTATCATAAAACTTTAACTCCCTAAAGTTTAATTTATTACATTTTATAAGGAAGTGGTGGAGTACAATTGCTAAATTCTTGCCAATATGTCAGTAGTTCTTTGTGTTCTTTAAAGAACAAATGGGAGCTCAGCTTGCCATAAGAATGCCAGACATTGTAACATCTTGAAGTATGAGGTGAAGCACACAAAAAGAGCTCCGTTCCAGAGAATGGTTATGAATCACATCCTGAAGTTTTTTCCTCTTTTTTTTAATATCAAAGTTTTAGGATGGTTTAGTATGTGGCACCTAAATATCATTAATTGATTAATGAATGAATGGCTTATTAAGTCCTATAAATTCTTACATTTCTCAAAATCATTGAATTGTAGAGCTAGGAGAGGTCTTTGAGTTCAGACAACACTTATTTGATAGCTGAGATTAACAAGGGTGAAGTGACAACGGCAGAGCGACACTTCTTTCCAGTTCCCAGTGCAGCAGGGCTCCTGTTGCCACAGGATGATTCCAAATCTATAACGCCCATTACTTTCGAGTTTTCTGTTGCCACATTGTAAACACTGCAAACTGGGATGTTTTGTACAATGTCACTGTGGCCACCGCGGGGTTGCACATAGCAGGCTCCCTGAATGCCGATTGGATGGTCCGGCTCCTCTGGAGCCACTTGTCTGTGGAGCCGCCCTTCCCGGGTCCCCAGGGGCCTCCGCGGCCGTAAGTCTGCACAGCTGGTTCAGCACTGAACCCCGGTGACCCGGGTGAAGGGCAGGTCCCAGCGGACCCAGTAATGGACTAAGTGTCCCCGGGTAACACTTTTTCAAGTCTCCCAGAGGGATCTCCGCGACTGTGAACATCTGACTTAGGCCCTGCAACAGCTCGTACCCGATCAGGAAACCCAGGAGGGGTGCGGAGAGGACCCACGGCGCCCCACATCTGTCTCCGGGCTTCATTCCGAGCAACCCAAGGCTCACTGCGCTTAGCGTTCGACTTTCCGCGTTCTCCCCCACGCACACTTCGGCCGCGCTTCCCACTTGTTTACAAAGCGCGTCCACCTCCCCCGCCAGTTCCTCCCTCCCCGCGGCCGTCCCCTTGGCCCCTCCCCCGGCCCCCGCCTCCCTCGGCGGCCCGCCCCCCATCCGGAACGCGGCGGCCGCCGCACCCCGCGGCCCGCGCCCCGCCCCGCCCCTCCGCGGTCGGCAGGCCGTCACGTGAGCGGGCGCGCGGCCCCGCTCCCCGCCCCGCCCCCGCGTCAGCGCGCGCTCCGACGTGCCCTGGAACTTACCCTCTCTCGGAGGCCAGCCGGCGGGGACGCGGTTGGCCTCTGCGGCCGCAGTGTTTATGCTCTCGAGGCGTGCTTCGCCGTCCCACAGCCGCCGTGCTGGCCAGGCCGCTCCTGCTTGCTGAAGAGGGCGCTGCCTCCCTCCCTTGGCCCCCCTGCTCTCTGCCTCGAGGCCGCCGGACCCTGGGTAAGGTGGAGGGGCGCGGGTCCGCGCGGATGGAGGGGAGGGTGTGAGGCGGCTGCACAAAGGCGCTCGCGGGAGCTCCCGGGGCTTTGCCCGCCGAGGGACGGCGGAGTTGGGGAGAGGCGTGTGCAGGAGGTGCGTCTGCGCCGAGGTGAGCGCGAGGTTAGGGCTTGGAGCGCCCCGCCGGGGTCAGGCCGAGGGGGGCGCAGGTGTGGGCGCCGGGGTTGGGGGAGGGGAGGTCATGCCAGCTCATTGGCTGACGTGGGCGAGAGGGTTTAAATGGCTTGAAGTTGTGGCTCTTCTGCCCCCTGGGTTACCCGACTTCCTGTGTGAGGGCAGCGCCCTCCCGCCCCGCCCCCAGGAAGGAGAGTGTCGGTGTGTTTGTGTGTGCGTGTGCGTGTCCTGGTGCCTGTGTTGTGTGTGTGTGTGTTTGTGTTTGTGTTTGCAAAAGGCTGGCGCGGGCACCGGAGCCGCCCTCTCTGCTTGCCCTTTACAGCTCAGGTGTGCGGGCTCCCGAAACTGCCGTGGGATGTGCAGACCTCTGCTTGCCAGAGGCCTCCCCTAGAGGACTGGTGACCTTAAACAGGGTACTTTCTTCTCCGCAGTCTAAGGAGGCGCCTCGCCCTGCTGAATGAACACAATGTTACCCTCCAGGTTTTCTAGAAGGCGGCTCCTTTAAAGTCCTTGAATTAAAAATGCCTTTTGACCGGCTGGCTGCTCTTTTTCGACCTCCAGATAGTTGATTGTCTTCGGAGAAGAGCTTTCCTTTACGAATTGTGTGTTAAGTTTTACTGCAAAACCCCTGAGAAGAAATAGCCACAGGGTAATCATTAGTGAGAAAGGCACGGCCTTCAATTTTAGAGTCTTGGGCTGTCTTTTTTCGACTAAAGTAGCAGTTCTAAATGTTGTTGTAAATGAAATGTTTAATATGGGCAAAAGCTGTTAACACTTGAGTAACACGGGTGGTTGTGGTTTGCTTTATGGTTAATTATGACATGGAAGTACATTTTATTGACCTGTTACACGTACGTCAAGGGGAAGCAATATGGTAGAAGAAGCGTTGGATGAAGGAGTCAGTGTTTTCTAGTCCTGATACGGCCAACCTATCTCTAGAAGTGAGACCTCGGAAGAGTCAGAATGTTACAGTGAAAGGTTGTTACCAAGTATCTACCTTTTAACCCCACGTCTTCTGCTTAACAGTCGGGATACGAAAGCCTCCTATCACCCACGTGACCACTAAGAACTGCCAGCTTAGCCATTTCACCCCATTTAACCACTACTCCACAAGATTTTCAACCTGATATATAAAACCCCAAACCAAACCCACTGCCTTCGAGTTGATTCTGACTCACAGCGACGCTATAGGACAGAATAGAACTGCTCCATAGAGTTTCCAGGGAGCAGCTGGTGGATTCGAACTCTCAACTTTTTAGTTAGCAGAGAGGTACCCCTTAACCACTACGGAATAGGTCATCTTTTTATACTCTTCTGGTCTGAATAGACAGTCTGGATGCTGGTGCTAGCATTTTTGTTTGTTTTTTTAAAAAGCATTGGGACTGTTTGGGATCCCAGAGCAGTGCCTACGAGCAACTAGTGAAGGGTTATGTGAAGAACCATATAAGCTGGACATATGTCTGACTCATGGTCGCATGTGGCGTTGCTACTCTGAAGATGTTCCTGAGGTGAAAATAAATGAAATGTAATAGATTCTGTGTGTGCGTATGTATTTGTTGATAGATTTATTTTTTCTACTTTAACACCCGTAGAAATTGGAGAAGATTGCTCACTCATTAATTCTTAATAAAATGCCACCTGTATAGGTTAGGAGCCCTGGTACAGCAGTGGTTAAAACCTTCAGCTTCTAACTGAAAGGTCCACAGTTCACACCCTCACTGCTGTGTAGGAGAAAGATATGACAGTCTGCTTCTGTAAAAATTTATAGTTTTGGCAACTCTATGAGACAGTTTTACTCTGTACTATAGGGTTGCTGTGAGTTGGAGTCGACTAGATAGTGATGGGTTGTATAGATTTTTTGCCCTTATATAATTGTCGGTGTATTACTTGTCTTTTTAACTTACTAGTTGTGAGGCTCAAATAAAAATATGTAAATGCTGTAGAAAACAGTATATTGTAGTTAATTATGGTTTGGCTTTTCTTTAAATAGAAAGTTTCTGCTGAGTGCTTTTTGAGATGTTCTGATAGAAATCAGGCTTTATAAATTTGAGTACTTCAGGTTACTCAGAATTTTGAGAATAAAAAACCGCAGTGAAGTTTTGATATAGGTCAAAATGGAACGGTGAATAGTGGTGATTTGTAAAGTTTGTTAATAGTAGTACCAGTATTTTAATCACCTGAGAAAATTGATGTAGTGATGAAGAGCTCAGCTGCTAACCAAAAGGTTGGCAGTTCGAATCCACCAGCTGTTCCTTGGAAACGCTGTGGGGACAGTTCTTCTCAGTACTGTAGGGCCTCTGTGAGACAGAAAAAACTAGATAGAAAAGGTTTTGGTGTTAGGAGAAAACTGATACTAGCAAAAAGCAGCTTAAGGTGAGTCTGCCTAAGGTGGCATAATTTTATGAAGTAGAAAGAGCACTAGTGGCACAGTGTTTAAAAGTGCTCAGCTTGCAAAATGAAAGGTGGCAGTTCGAACTTAGCAGCCACTCCACGGGAGGAAAATTCAGCAGTCTGCTTAGGTCAAGATTTACAGCCTCGGGAAGTATATGTTGCAGTCTGCCCTGCAGAGTCTCTGTGAGTGGGAATCGAATGGATGGCAGTGGTCTTGGTATTTTGGCTTTTAGCTGAAGAGAACATTGAAATTAAACCTTTATCTTACATTAATTATAGTTGAACTGTTACAGAGTGAATGAAGAACTAAATGTAAGAAAGTATGATAGTACCAACTGCTATCCTTTTTACTTTAAATCACTCTTCAGATCATCCTTGTTTTGATTGTGCTGTGCCAAATCCTGATTGTGGTTGGGTTTACTGTGATTCAGTCATTTCTCTATCACTTTTATTGACTTGGTTAAGACCTTGGCTGTTAACCAGTTTGAATCCATCAGCTTCTTGGAAACCCTGTGGGGCAGTTCTTCGATGTCTTACAGGGTTGCTATGAGTCTCAGTCAACTCAGTGGGTTTCGTTTGATTTTTAGCTCATTGGCTTAATAAATATCTTGTAGTTTCATTTTGCAGTTGACTAGATTTTTATTTGATCTGAATGCCAGATGCTATCTCCAAACTGCCCTCTCCTGGATAATCTAGTGTTTTTCAAACATGTTCGTAGGAATCACTTGCACTTCAAACAAGTTCTCAAATGATGCATATTACATGTTCTGCCCAGACTATGCTCTTCTAGGTCAAGTGCTGTCCAAATAGAAATATGATGTAAGCCACATATGTAATTTTAAAGTTTTTTAGTAGCTACACTTAAAGTAAAAAGTGGAAAAAATAAGTGAAATAAGTTTTAGTAATTTATTAGTTTTTAAAATACCGTGTATCTAAAATATAACTTTAACATGTAATCAGTATAAAATTATTGATGTATTTTACATGTTTTTTGAATTAAGATTTTGAAATCCTGTGTGTATTTTATACTTACAGCACATCTCAGTTGAGAGTAGGTACACTTTACATTCTTGGGACCGAAGTGTGACTGGTGGCTAGTGTTTTGCATGGCACGGTTCCAGAGTCTGGAATCTAGATCAGTCTATTCTAAGTGCCTAAGATTTTCAGACTGACCCCGTTAGCAGCTCTTCGGGATTTCTGAACTCTACATTCAGAAATGTAGAATTATCCAGACCTACCGCTATTGGAGTCTCTAGGAGTATGACCCTGTAATCTGTGCTTTAAAAGCTCTCCAGGATATGCCTGCAGGATGCATCCTGAATGAGACCATTAAGAAAAAAGAAACATTAAGAAAAAATTGAGAATACATGAATAATATGAATCAAGTGAATAAAAATGCATCAGTATTAGTTCATTAATCATAACAAGTGTACCATATTACAGTAGTGTAAGATGTTACTAATGGGTAAAATGGGTGTGGGGGGTGTGGCAACTGCCCATGCTATCCTCACAATAATTCCGTAAGTCTAAAAGTCTTCGTAAAGAAAAATCTTATTTTTTAAAGAAGCAGCTTTCCAGGTGTTATGTTTTTCAGTAAAATTTGAAAAGCATTGATCTAGATACTTACATGACCTACTGCAGGTTGGGTGGAGAGGATGAAGGTTAGTATTAGGTCTGAAAGGGAAATATCAAGAGTGTTTTTGTAGTAAAACCAAAAAACCAAACCTTTTGCTGTCGATTTGATTCTGACTTCTAGCGACCGTTTAGTACAGAATGGAATTGCCCCATAAAGTTTCCAAGAAGTACTTGGTGGATATAAACTCTTGACCTTTTGGTTAGCAGCTGTAGCGCTTAAACACTACACCACTTAGGGTTTCTGTTTTTTGTAGTAAGAACTAAAAAGTAAGTTTTAACACTCTACCAAGTTTTTTTAACCAATATTAACTCATTTAATTTTCCCAATATGTGGTATATACTATTAAAAAGCTCTCTTTTACAAGTGGAAAACACTGAAGCTCGGCAAAGTTAAGTAACTTTCCTTAGGTCAGCACTGCTAGCAAGAGGCAGAGACAGGATGTTTGAGAAGGAGCTAATGTTAATAAGTAGTCACTTCATTTGTGAGTATTATTTTCTACTTTCACAACTTTTGCTTCCTTGAGTATGTAATGGTTAATGTGGATGCTTTACATCATACATTAGGTGGGTAGTTTTTGAAGTACTTTTTCACGATTTCTCTTTCCAGTCTCTGGAGGATCTTTTGAGGTTTGTTTTGTGTCCTTTGTTATGCAGGTAAGTTAACTTGCTCAGGGTCTGAGAGCTGACAAATGGCAAAGCCTCTGTGTGAAGTGACTTGAAGGCGGTGGCTTTTTTTTGTTTTGTTTAACCCTGAGTCTTGAGTTCTTTCCCCTGTACCACAGGGGAATTTAGAATACATTTTGAGACTTAGAGTGATCGTATAGGGCAAAGTAGAACTGCTGGTAAGGCTTCCAAGGAATGGCTTGAGGATTCCAACTGTCCAATTTGGGTAGTAGACGGATTTTACTACTGTGCCATCAATGCTCTGAGATTGCAGCAGCTATCTCTGAAAGTTTGCTGAAAATGACTTGTGTTTTGTTGTCTGTATTTAGGTTAAAAAAAGAAGATTCCGGTTTACTGAGGTATAATATACATGCTAGTAAAATATATTAAAGCAGATAATAAGCTAGGAATAAGCTACAGATAGAACAACAGTAGGAAGAATCTCAAAAGCACATTTTAAGTGAAACAAGCTAGACAAGGCAATGTACTGTATGATTTGTATTTTTTTACTTGAATATGTGATTAGTGTGGATACTCTGTATCATGGGTATAGTTTAATAAGTATTTTTGCACATTTTCCCTTTCCATTCTAACAAGGATCTTTTGAGGGTTGTATTGCCCCTTTGTGAATCCATGGATTGTCCCTTTGTTTTACAGAGGGATGTGCCACATTTGCTTAGGCATTCACCAGTTGATAGATCTTTGGGTTGTTTCCAGTTTCTGCCTATTATGAATAAAGATGCTATGAAAGCTCATGAAAGGCCTTTGAATGGGCGTATGTTTTCGTTTCCCTTTGATAAATGCTTACAGGGATTGCTAGGTCATATGGAAAATGAGTATTTCATTCTGTAAGAAACTTTCAAATTATTTTCTAAAGTGACTGTACCATTTTGCATTCCTACTAGCAGAGTATAAGAATTCTAGTTGCTGATATCATTGCCATATAAAATATTTTCATGTTACTTTTTTTGTACTGTATTTATTATTTTTTAAATTTTAGTGTGCTTTAGGTAAAAGTTTCCAGTGCAAATTTGATTCTCATTTAGAGGTTTATACACAGATTGATTTGTGACATTGGTTGCAGTCCCTGTAGTGAGCCCTTTCACTTAACACTCTGATTTCCACATGTTCATTTGTCCAGTTCTCTGTCCCTTCCTGCCTTCTCTTCTTTGTTTTTGGGCACGTGCTGCCCATTTGGTCTCATATGTTTGATTGAACTAAGAAACACATATCCTCATGGGTGTCACTGTTTGCTTTGTGGGCCTGTCTAATCTTTGGCTGAAATGTGGACTTTGGGAGTGGCTTCATCTCTTTAAGTTTGCTGAGTGCCCAGGAACATAGTCTCAGGGTGCCATCAGTCTTTGTCAGACCACTAAATTTGATATGTTTTTGTGAATTTGAACTTTCTTCTACATTTTTTACTACTCTGTCTGGGACCCTCTGTTTGATCCTTGTTGGAGCATTTGGTGGTAGCTGGGCACTGTCTGGTGGAAGCTGTGGTTCATGTGGTCAGTAGGCCTTTGGACTGATGTTTTCCTTGTGTTCTTAATTTCCTTTATTCTCCTTTGCTGTGGACTTTATGAGACCAATAGATGTATCTTAGATGGCTGCTTGCAAGCTTTCAAGACTTCAGATGCTACTCCCTAAAGTAGGATCGGGAACATTTTCTTAATGAATTCTGTTATACTGGTTGACCAAGGTGTCCCCAGAATCATAGTCTCCAGCCCTGAACCCTAGTAACGGGGACTCTCCAGCTGTTTGGAAGTATCTAGGCAGCTTCTATGGCTTTACCTTGATAAAGTGGTACAAACTTCTGCTGTAAGTATATTGTCCTTCCTTTCATTAAAGTTACCACTTGTCTGCTGTCTAGTTAGTGATTTCCTGTCCCATCCCTACTCCCCTGTAATTGTTGAACATTGTTTTTTTTCCAATGTAGAAACCTTTCTTAGGTTTCTATAATAGTGGTCTCATGCAGTACTTGTTGCTTTGTGACTGACTCATTTTGCTTACTATAATGCCCTTCAGTGTCATTTATGTTGCAATATATTTCATGGATTCATAATTGTACTTTATCATTGTGTAGTATTTCATTGTACCATAATTTGTGTATCCATTTATTTGTTAGTGGGTACTTAGGTTGTTTCTCTCTTTTTGCTACATTGTATGTAATACTGTATTGAACATGGGTACACATATCTTTATTCATGAGACGACATTTCTCTGGGATATATTCTTAGGTGGGATAGCTGAATTATATGATACTTCTTTGTCTAGCTGTTGGAGACACTGTATCGTTTTCATTAGTGATTGTGCAGTTTTACACTTCCATCAGTAGTGCATAAGGGTTCTGATCTCCCTGCAGTCTCTCCAACATTTGTTATTTGTGTTTTTTTGATCAGTGCAAGTAATGTGAGAGTGAGATGTATCTCATTGCAGTTTTGATTTGCATTTCTGTAGTGGTGAATAGGAAACGCTGGTGACATAGTGGGTTAAGTGCTACATCTACTAAACAAAAAGTCCGAATCTGACAAATCTAGAAACTATGGGACGGTTCTACTCTGACCTCTGTGAGTTGGACCTGGCTCAATGGAAGTGGGTGTGTTTTGTTTTTTTTTTAATTGTGTATAATCTCTAGCATTTCTTGATGTTTCTGTTTAGTTGCCTGAACGTCTTCTTTAGGAAGTGCCTATTCATGTCCTTTGTCCATTTTTTAGTTGGATAATTTGTCTTTTTGTTGTTGAGGTGTTGAGATATTTTCTAGATTTTAGAAATTAGACCCTTGGAAGATGGGTCATAACAGAGTTTTTTCCCAGTCTGTAGCTTGTTTTTTCACTCACTTGGTGAAGTCTTTTGATGACTATAAGTGTTTAGTTTTGGGGAGCTGCTGGTTACTTAGTTTCTCTTCAGGTATTTGTGCATTGTTAGTTATAATTTGTATTGTATTTATGCCATGAGACAATAGGTAAGTGCTAACTTTGGTGAAGGGTAGGACAGTACACAGTTACTGTGGAAGTAAGCACAACATGACTGAAGTTTTAGGTTTTATATTTAAGACTTGGATCATTCTGAGTTAGACTTTTTATTAATCAGTTTTTCATTGTGCTTCAGATGGTTTCAGGGCAAAGTTTATTGAACAATTTATATGCATACTGTTTGTGACTTCCATTGTCAGCACACTCTCTCTTCTCGAGGTTGGGTTCCTTACCACATTTCCTCTCCCCTCCTGCCTTATCATAATTGCCCCCTGGGCTGGTGTGTCCATTTAGTCTCATTTTGTTTTATGGGCCAGCCTAATCTTTGGCCTAAGTGTGTATCTTAGGAGTGACTTCATTATTATTATTATTTTAATTTTTATTTAACATAACTGAGTGAAAATGTACATTCACATATAAATTTACATGCCCCCCTATATGCAGCTTCCACTGCTCTCCCTGTCCGGTGACTACACACTATTCCTCTCTGCTCCATACATGTCTCATCCTCCCAACAGCCTCTTTTCCCCTCCTGTCCGTCCACTCCCCTTCCTCCAGCCAGAGGTCAGCAAGATGATATCCTATAGATGTGTAGAACCATAAAGTGCTTCCAATATATGGTCACTCTGCCTTGCCAAGTCTAATCCATTCCTGTCCAAAGAGTGGACCTTTGTTATAATTTATGGGAAAGGGCAGCATCAGGGCAGGGGTCATGCTCTCAGAGGAACCCCAAAACTGCTGGACCATCATTTGAGGTCTTTTAGTGGAGATCTCATGATGTACCTCTTTATTCTTGTGTTGCCACAGACTCCTCACTGTGAGCTCCATCGTGGCTATCACTGGTGGTGGCCGGGCACCATCCAGTTCTTCCGGTCCCAAGTCTATGTAGGCACCCACTCTTGTGGGTCTCTCCGTCTTCTCGGTTGTCTTTACCGCATGCCATTTTGGTCCTCGGTGAGCATCCGTTCCTGTTGAGTTGGGACCATTTGCTGTGTCCTCGGATGGCAGCTTGGCAGCTTTTAAGACCCCAGACGCCACTCACCAATGTGGGGTGCAGAGAGCTCTCTTAGCAAAACGCTAGTTGTGCCAATTGGCCTGGAATTCGCCTAAGAGCATGGTCCCCCACCCCCCGCCCCAGCTACTCTATCCTTGCAGTATTGAGTTAAGATGGAAGGAGTACTCAAGTTATGCTGAAGTCCACTTAATGTTGTTCTTGTTCCTAATGTGTGCTGAGGAGTGACTTCATTATTGAACTGAAAGGGTGTCAGAAGCCATATACTGGGTGTTGAAATGTAGATTCTGATTTAGTATACCTTGGATGGAAATACAAATTTTCAACAGTGTACTGAACTGAAACAAACCAGTTGGAAGCTCTGGTTACTACCAGTCACAATCATCTAAATGGCCACAACCATGAGTAGATGGGTAGTATTTGCTGATGGTTTTAGTTTGTGTCCCTGGGGTTTTTATTTAAAGGCTTTATTGAAATATGATTGTAGTATAATAAACTATATGTTTTAAGTATGTTATTTAATGAGTTTTGACATATGTGTACATCTGTGAAATCATCACCATTATCAAGGTAAGAACATATATATCACCCCTGGAGAGTTCTCTCTCTCTCTCTTTTTTTTTTTGGTGGTGAAATAAAAAAATGTATTTAGAGTTAGCTGTCTGGACTCAGTTTAGATGATTCGAATTTTCTTGGCAACATCCAGAGCATCATAATCAGGAGCTAGATGAGTGTCTGATTTCTCCTCTCCATCAGGTCTGATCAAGGTGTTGTTGACCTTGGCCACATCAGTATCATGTAACTTCTGCACAGCCTGTTTGATCTGGTGCTTGTTGGCGTTGACACCCACAATGAACACAAGTGTGTTGTTGTCTTCTTCACGGCTGACTCAGTGGTCAGAGGGAATTTGATGATGGGCATAGTGGTCCAGCTTGTTTCTACGGGGGGCGCTCTTCCAAGGATATTTGGGCTGCCTTCGCAGTCTCAGTGTCTTGGGCTGCCGAAAGGTGGGTGAAGTACAAATATTTTTTTTTATGACTGTGGGCGCCTTTTAGCACTGCCTTCTTAGCCTTCAGTGCCTTGGTTTCGGCTTCAGTTTTGAGAGGAGCAGGCTCTTCCTTCACTTTTGGCGCTGTCTTCACTTAAAAACTGGAGAGTTTCTTGAATCTGATTGTAATTCATTCTCCTTGTTCCCTTGAAATTGCTTATCTGTTTTCTGTCTCTATGGATTAGTTTGCTTTTTCAGAATGTTATACAGATGGGATCATACATAGTATGTACTCTTTAATTGTCTAAATTTTTTTCACTGAGCTAAATTGTTTTGAGATTCAGTTTGTTGTGTATATCAGTAGTTTGTTGTTTTTTATTGCTGAATAGTATTTCTTTGTATGGATACACCAAAATTAGCTTATCCAGTCACCTGATAAATTCAGTCATCTAGGTTGTTTTCAGTTTGGGGCTATTACAAATAGAACTACTGTGAGCATTCATGTATAGGTCTTTGGGTAGACATTTGCTTTCAGTACTTTTGGGTAATATATATTTCAAGTTTTAAAAAACTTCCAAACTGGTATCCAAAGTGGTTGTGTCATTTCATATCCTCACAAAAAGTGTTGATCTTTTAAATTTTAGCCATTCCAGTAAATGTGTACTGGTACTCTTTATTCTGTTTCACTAATCTGTGGGTATAGTGCCAATTCCACACAGGCTTTTATTACTGTAGCTTTATAATAAATCCTGAGATAAGGTAATGTAAGTCTTCCCAACTTTGTTACTAATTTTAAAAGTTATTTTGGTTATTCTCAGTCCTCTACTTTTCTATACTAATTTTAGAATGAACTTGTCAGTTTCTAACAGGTCTGTTGAGATGCTGATTAATAAGTGAGTTTTAGGAGAATTGACATATCAGTAGTACCCAGTCTTCTAATCCATGACTACAATGTGATCTTTCCATTTATTTAAGTGTTCCCTCATCAGTGCTTTCTAGTTCTCAAAATATGGGTCTTTCACACCTTTTGTCCTTCTATTTTGTGTTATTTGAAAATGTTGTTGTGGAGAATATTTTTAAAAATTCAGTTACTTATTGTTTCTGATCCATATTTAATTTTTGTATGTTGACCTTTTACATACTGTGACCTTTCTAAACTCACATACAATTATAGTAGCTCTTTTGTAGATTTGTTAGTATTTACATAGATGATCATATCATCTGTGAGTACAAAAAGTTTTTACTTATATGAATTTAAAAAAGTTTTTTATTGTGTCTCAAGTGAAATTTCAGTAGAAGTCAATTTGTCATACAAATATTTGTGTGTGCACACGTGCACTCTCTCTCTTTCTTTCTCTAGAGCTGTTAACTGCTCTTCACACCCTATGACAGCATATTCCTTTCTACCATGCATTTCCTGTGTCTATTCAGCCAACTCCTGTCCCCTTCCTCCCTCTTACCTGGCCTCTGGACAGGAGGTGCCCTCCCTGTCAGCCTCATGCATCTGCTTAAGCCAAGAAGTACACAGTTTGCCAGTATCATTTTATGTCGTATAGGCCAGTCCAGGCTTTGTCTGAATAGCTGGCTTCAGGAATGGTATCATTTCTGGGCTAACAGGAAGTGTGAGGGCAATGTCTTCTGGTGACCCTGCAGTCTGTCAGCCCATCAAGTCTGGTCTTTTTAATAGAGTTGGTGTTCCGCACACCCATTTTTGTCCTGCTTTGTCGGGGACTCTCTGTTATATTCCCTGTCAGGGCAGGATGACATGAAATTTTTTTTTTATCTGTTAATTTGATGAATTACATTGATGTTTTTAATATTCAACAAACCTTGTGTTCCTAAGATAAACTGGTCTTGGCTATGGTACATCACAGTTTTTAAACATAGTTCAATTCAGTTTTCTAAAATTAGGAATTTTTATGTCTGTGTTCTTGAAGAATATTGGCCTGTAGTTTTTTTGTTGTTGTTCTTGTTTGTTTTTTAAACAATGTCTTTGTTTTTGATATCAGGATAATGCTGGCCTCATAGAACAACCTGGATGTTTTACCTCCGCGTTCATTTTCTTTAACAAGCTTGTGTAGAATTCGTATTTATTGTCAGTACCAATTGCTGCTGAGTCGATTTCAACTCATGGTCACCACTGAGTGCAGAGTAGAATTGCTCTGTCAGGTTTTCAAGGCTGTGATCTTTCTGAAGTAGATGAACAGGCCTTTCTTCTGAGTCTCCTGTGGGGTAGATTCAACCTTTTCATTCATAGTGATCAACCTTTTCATTCATAGTCATGCATTTAGCCATTTGTATCCCTTAGGGATTCCAGGATTGGTATTATCTGTCTTAGATTTTTGTTAAAATTCACCCTTAAAGCCAATTGGACCAGGAGTTTTATTTGTGAGAAGGTTTTTAAAACCAAATTACACTTACAGTGCAATTTAGGTTATTTATTTCTTAAGCAAGATGGCTTCATTGCATGATCACAAGCATCTTTTCATGTGTCTGGTAGGTGCTTGAATATACTCTTTGGTGAAGTATCTTTTCTTGTCCTTTGCTCGTTTTTTATTTGGACTCTCTTTTTGTTGTTTAGTTGTTGAAATTTGCTGGGTATTTTAGAGATTAGACCCTTATCAGATACTTCATTTCCAATTTGTTTTCTCAGCCTGTAAGTTTTCTTTTTATTCTTTGATAAGGTCTTTTGAAGAGTGTAAGTATTTAATTTTTAAGTTTCAGTTCTCTAGTTTGACTTTTACTGTTTGTGTATTAATAGTTAACCCAAAAGCCCACTGCCATCGAGTTGTGCCTAGAGGTGACAGTAGGACTACCCTGTAGAATTTCCGAGGAGTGCCTGGCAGATTTGAACTGCCAGCCTTTTGGTTAGTAAACATAATACTTAACCCAGTATGCCACCAGGGTTTCCATGTTAGTGGTTATGTGTGATAATTTTTATTTTTTTAATTAAGTCCCAAAGTCTTGTCCCTGTGTTTTTTTTTCTGAGAACTTTATAGTATTAGCTTTAAGTTTAGGTCTCTGATCCATTTTGAGTTAATTTTTGTGTATGGTGTAGTACAGATCTCATTTCATGTTTCTGCATGTGGATATTCAGTTTTGCCAGCATCATTTGTAAAAAGAAACTGTTACTTGCCCCGCTGAAGGGGTGTTGACCCCTTGTCAAAGATCTGTTGCCTGTAGATGGATGGATTTATTTTGGGGTTCTCCATTCCTTTCCACTGGTTTGTGTGTTTAGCATTGAACCAGTACCAGAAGAGCAAAGACCGCAGCCTTCAGTATAGGTCACACCTTAACATAAAACAAAAATCTTCACAACTTAACCAGTAAGCAAGAGGAAAAGATTGAAGTTGTCAAAGATTTAATTTTGCTTGGATGCACAGTCAACACTAACGGAAGCAGCAATCAAGGAATGAGAAGATGAATTCATTGTATTGGGCAAATCTGCTGCGAAAGCCGTCCTTGCACTGTTAACAAGCATAGTTGTTACCTTGAAGACAAAGGTACCTGACCTGTGTTCTCAGTCACTTTGTATGTGTGTGAAAGCTGGACTGCAGGTAAGAAAGACTGAAAAAGCATTCACACCTTTGCATTGTGATTTTGGCGAAGAATACAGAGTATACCACAGACTGTCAAAAGAACAAACAAATCTGTTTGTTTGAAGAAGTATAGTGAGAATGCTCTTAGCAGCAGGAATGGTGAGACTTCGTCTCACGCACTTTGGATGTGTTGTCAGGAAGGACCAGTCCCTGGGGAAAGACAGCACATACTTGGTAAAGTAGGATGTCAAGAAGAGGAAGACCCTCAACAAGAGGAACTGACACAGTGGCTGCAGCGATGAGCTCAAGCGTAACAATCATTGTAAGCGTGGTATGACGCCGGGTAGTGTTTCTCTCTTTTGTGCACAGGGTCACTGTGGGTCCAACAGTACCCAAGAACAATGTTGAGCTTGTTTTCATATACTTATTTGCTGTTTGTCTCTTTTCTTTGGTGAGGTACCTGTTTAGATTTTTTGCCCACTTTTTTTAAACTAGTAGTTTCCTTTCTTATTGCTGAGTTTTGAGAGTTGTGTATTTTGATTATAAGTTGTTTATTAGATATTATGCTTTGCAAATACTATTTTCTCCTAGTCTGTGGCTTGTCTTTTTATTTTCTTAACAGTGTCTTTCACAAATTAAAAGCTTTCTATTCAATGAAGTCCAACTTACCACTGTTTTCTTTCATAGATCATGCTTTTGGTGGTATATCTAGCTTGTCACCAGACTGTTTCTTACTTTTTAGATTGTAATGCTTTCATCATTTTTACATATTCCAAGGATAAGTTATTATGTCTGCCCCAGTCTTGACTAGGACAAATCTTTTCAAAATACCATGTGCTCGTGTCATTTTTGGTGCTTGTTTCCTTCCCCAAATGCTTCTTGCTTCTTCCTCATTTTGTTTCAGATTTAAATCTGTGTTTTGAATTTGTCTTACCACTTTATAGTATTGTATTCTCTGCTGCTTTCGAGGTACCTGATTGTTTCCTGTATTTCTGATGTTCCTATTTTTGCTATTTCTTTAAGGCCAGAACAGTTTATAATATTATCACATTCACCTTCTCTTTTATTTAGGTAGCCTATTCTGGAAGCCCTGGTGGCATAGTGGTTAAGTGCTGTGGCTGCTAACCAAAAGGTTGGCAGTTCAGATCCTCCAGGTGTCTCTTGGAAATTCTCTGGGGGCAGTTCTACTCTGTGCTGTATTGTGGATATGAGTTGGCCTCAACTCAACATCACTGGGTTTAGTTTACTTAAATTAAGATGAGAAATTTCTTATGTACTTGTTCATTCTTACAAAGCAGGAATCATGTATTAAGAAAAAATATGAAGCACCTATTATTGCCCTGTAATTTCTTTAAATGTTAAGTGTACAATTCATAAAATTATTCAGGGACTGTCTTGACATTTTCCTTTACTTTTTTTTTGTTGTTGTGTTTATTGATTGATTTCTATGCCTGGGTCCTTTTTTGGGATCATTGATTTTAAGTAAGTACTTTTAAAACTACTTGGAGGACTCAATAGAAGGAATTGGTGGTTAATTGTATTTGTATAATACTGTATTATCACAACATTAGATTTTCTAAAAAATGTACATTGGAGTTGTAAACTTGTTCATTATGGATCCATTTACTATATTTCTGTAAAGTTTTTTCTTCCCTAACTTGTTTACTTTTTATTTTTGATACGCTTAGTAAGGATATTATGCTGAGAGATGTAGTTGGTTAAAACAGATGCTCTGGAGGAGGATGATAACATTTGCTGAGCTGTTGTAATCTGTTGTAGGCTTCTTAGGTAGCACAGGAAAGAAAATGAAAAAAAAAATTGGCAGACGGAAAGGAGGTGGCTATTAGATTATAAAATAGTGTGGAAAGGAAGTTCTGAGTTTGACTCGAGGGAGGACAAGTAGAAGATGCAAGCAGGTGTTTGTGTTCGTGCTGGATCGTGAGGAACAGGTAGGTGAAACGGGAGAAGAAGGAAGAGTGGTAAGAGATGGCGTTTTTAAAGCTAGGTAATGCAGTGGAGTGGATCGGGCAGTAGTTTTACAGAACTTGGTGTATACTGTTGTTGTCCAGCACTTCATAGCTGTACGTGAGGTGACTGCATGGAGGAATGTGGTAATGAATGTAGAATGTATTTAACTTAGAAGAGTATCATGCTCAGAGAGCATTGCAGTTGAATGAGGAAGATTCTGACCAGGATGCTGAGAGATACCAGGATATAAACAGGTATTCAACTTGACTGAAAGAGAAGAATCTACAGATTTTGGAACTAGAGGAAAAAATGAGAAGTACAGAGTATAAACTTTGGAATTAATGCAGTTTGTGTCTTTAGATAAAAATAGGCAACATAAATTATTCACACATTTGAAAATGAAATTTTCTGGGAAAAGCAAACAAAGCTGTTGCCACTGAATTAATTACAACTCATAATGACCCTGTAGGACAGAGTAGAACTGCCCCATAGTTTCCAGGGAATGCCCGGTGGATTCAGACTGCTGACCTTTTGGTGAACAGCCATAGCTCTTAAACACTCCTCTACCAGGGTTTCCAGCAAGTTTGCTTCAATCTGAGTTTTTAGATCTACTCAGTCATTATTTTAATTCTTTTTAAATTCGTAGTTTACTATAAGGCTTCTCTTGTTTATTTTCTCTTAACTTTTGCTAGAGTTTGAACTGGAATAGGTAATCCTTGCTGCGTGGCTGTCTGGAAGTTTTTTATGTTTTAATTATCTCTTTTAGGGGCTTTCCAGTTTATTCCTTCCTCACTTAGCATTCACTAGAAATCTGCCTCCACTCCTGTTTTATCCTATCATGATCACTTTTGCTGATTCCATCTGCTTTTTCACCTTTGTGATTTCACTGCTTTTATACATCTTCCTTGTCCTCCCATTGCTCATTGCTTTTGCTTAGAATTCTAGGTTAAATGTCCCAAGTTAAACTTAGTGAAACTTACTTCCTTCTCGTTCTTCGTAACTGCTCCTTCATACTTAGCATTTTAGTCACTGGGGAGGTACAGTCATAAACCCTGGCCGTGAAAGAGATTGCGCCTGGACTGGCCTGTAGCGCATTGTTACCCCTCCCCTTACACTCCCTCTCCTACCAGCATGAAATTACAGAGTTTACTCCTTGTGTTTTTGTGAATTCCTTTCCTACATTTTTGTGGATACGTGTCTGACCAGTTACAGTGTGTCTGAGTTACCATAGAGGCGCTCTGGTGGTACAGTGGTTAAGCACTGAGCTAATTGAAAGGTAGCTGTTTTGAACCCACCAGCTGTTTTGCCGAGAGGAAGATGTAGCATTCTGCTTCCGTAAAGGTTAGCAGCCTTGAGAGTCGTATGAGAGTGTTTCTACTTATGGTTGATAATGATTATAATCCGCTCTGCAGCGATAGGTTTGGCAGTTACTGTTACCTCCTGAAAAGTAGATTGATCTGTTTTCCAACTCCATATCTTCAAAGTTATTTAAGTTATTTTACTACTTCCTGAAAGGAAGATCATTTGAGGTAAGTATTTCATGGTGAAAATTTGAAAACTGTAGTGAAAAAAATATATGTAGATAAAAGGATTGCGTAGTGACTAATGTCCAGGTAACACTTGAAAGTGCTAGATACGCCTCAAAAGGTCCAGTGATCCAGATAGGTAGATACAGATAGCTGCTGTCAAGTTGACTCAGACTCACGATGACCTTGTATGTACAATAGAACAAAATATTGCCCAGTACTGCATTATCTTCAGTATTGGCAGGGTATTTGAGTCTGTCACTGGGGCTTCTGTGCTGGTCCATCTCAAGTCCCCCCTGCTCCCTTCTGCCTTTTATTTCTCCAGACTCTATAGAGTTCCTGTGAGTTGGAATCCACTTGACAGCAGTGTTTTTTTTTTTTTTTTTGGTTTCTGCAAACATGATCATCTTAGCAGCTGATCCTTCCTGATGACATGTCTAAATCAAGTGAGGTAGATAGTCTTCTGTTGTAATCATATAAATATTTATAGAAATGAATTGAATTTTGGTATGTGCCAGGCAGTTTGATACCCTATGTACAGCAGCTTATTTAATCTTGAAAACAAATCGGTGCCATCTTTTCACAAATTCTGTCTTTAGAAGAAGAAACAGAGTCATACAGATTTAATATTTCACAGAAGGTTGTATAGCTGGTCATTGTTAAAGCTGGAATTTGAACCCTCTATGACTTCTGCTTCATGTAATTCTTTTAAACTATATGTACTTGAAAAATTTTTTATTGTGAAAATATAATGTGTGAACAGTTTTTACATGTACAGTTCAGTAGCATTGATTGCATTCTTCCAGCTGTGTGACCATTCTTTTTCCAGATCTTTCCACTACCGTTAACATAACCTCCGTGTCCCTTAAAAACCTCCCCTTCCTACCACTGATAACCACTAATAATCTTTGGTTTCCATATGTTTGCCTGTTTATATAATTGAGATGGTATAGTGTTTGCTGTTTTGCAACTGACTTATTTTGCTCAGCAAACTGTTTTCAAGGTTTATCTGTTTCATGACATGTATCATGACTTCATTTCTCTTTATGACCTTGTAGTTGTAATTTACTTTTTTATTTCATTCATCTAATTGAGTGTTAACTGAGTGTCTGTTTTGTGCGAGGTACTGTTCTAGGAAGTGGCATTATAGTGGTGAAAAATAACATAAAAATCCTTACCTTCATGGAGCTTATTCTAATGAGAGCAGGATACAGATCTTGTAGTCTGTTATATAGGTAGGCTTGGAAACCCTAGTGGCACAGAGGGTTAAGTGCTGTGTCTGCTAACCAAAAGCAGTTCACATCTGCCAGGCGCTCCTTGGAAACTATGAGGCTGTTCTACTCAGACCTCTAGGGTCACTATCAGTTGGACACAACTCGATGGCAGTGGGTTTTGTTGGTTTTGGTTTGGGGTAGTGTTATCTGTTGTCCAAAAAATAAGCTTCTGCCGTTGAGTCAATTATGACTCACAGTGACCCTATAGGGACAGAGTAGAACTGCCCCATAGAGTTTCCAGGGAGCACCTGGTAGATTGCAACCACCAACCTTTTGGTTAGTGTGATAGCAGTTAACCACTATGGCACCAGGGTTTCCAGTGTCCAAATTAGAACAGTTGAAAAACTCATAAGGGGTGCTCATTAGAAATTATTCTAAGGTAGTAGGCATGCTTAGGATTTCATTAGGCAGTATGATCACTCTACATGTGGCTGTTTTGTAAAGACTTTGGTTTTATTGTGATTGAAAGAGTTTATCTGTTAGATTTTGTGCTGTAACAAACCACCTAAAAATTTACTGGCTTTAGAAAAAAATCATCTTGCCCCAAAGTTTGGATTAGCTAGGTGGTTCTGCTGCTAGCTGGCCTCATTCATGTTAGGACAAGGATGGAAGCATGCTGGTTGTCAGCATGTGGCCGCATGTCTCATCATCTAGCAGGCTAGCCTGTGTTTCTTCACATGGTGGTGGAAGGGTTTCTAGCCATAAGAGAGGGCGAATACCTCTCAGGACTGTGCCTAGTTCATATTCATGGTATCCTAATGGTCAAAATTAAAGGTGTGGAAAAATAGACTCTACCTTTACAGGAGTAGCAGCAGAGAACTTGGAGTATTTTTTATAATGGCTACAAAGGGGAGAAAGGAGCCCAATTGGCACACCAGTTAAGCACTTGGCTGCTCACTGAAAGACTGGCTGTTAGGGATTCTGTTGATCTGCTTCTGTAAAGATTATGGTCAGGTAGACCCTATGTGGCAATTCTGCTCAGTCTCTTGGGGTCCTTATGAGCTGAAAATCAACTGACAGTGCCTACAACAAATGGAAAATTATTGCAGGATTTTAGAGAATAATGATCTGATTTGATTTATATTTTAAAAAGACACCCCCAGCTATCATATTTTTTCTTTTTATTGTGATTAAGTGAAAGTATACAATCCAAATCAGTTTTGCATGCCCACCTATGTGCAGCTCCTTTTGCTCTCCCTGCCTGATGACAGTACACTCCTCCTTTTCACTCTGTATTTCTAGTATCCTTTTAACAAGCATATGTCCCCTCCTCTCTACCCTCTTCTCTCCCTTCTAGAAAGAGACCAGTAGGACAACCTTCTATAAATTCACAGAAACATAAAGTACATATACCATATAGTCACACTGTGTCCCCGAGTCCAGTCCATTCTTGTTTGCAGAGTGGACTTCAGTATTGGTTTCCCATCAGGGACAGCAGCAGGTCTAGAGTCCATGTTCCTAGGGGATCCTCCAGGCTGTCAGACCATCAGTTCTGGTCTTTTAGTAGAGTTCTTGGGTGGCACGCCTCTTTTTCTCATGTTGCCTCACGGACTCTACATTGTGTCCCCCATCACGGATGTCGTTGGTGGTGGACAGGCATCATCTGGTTCTTCTGGTCTCATGTTAATACAGGCTCCCATTCACGTGAGTCCTCCTCTTGTCTCCTACACTCTTTTTTCCTCATTTCTTTGTTGTTCTTGGTGATCCTCTGTTCCAGAACTGGGAGTATTTGATATCTCAGATGGCAGCTTTCTAGCCTTTAAGACCCCAGATGCCGCTCACCATTGTGGGGTGCAGAACTCTCTTAGCGGTAGACTAGTTATGCCACTTGGTCTCAGTGTCCCCTAGAAACATGGTCCCAAGGCCCTCATCCCTGCTAATCTATCCTTTGAAATACTGGATTGAGTTTCAGAAACCTTTCAGTTCATGGAGTAGTCCAGTTACGCTGATCTGCCCCTCTGCTGTGTGCTGTCACTCGCTTCACCTAACCAAATTTCTGTCAACTGCCTAATCTATGACTAACCCTCTCCCTGTCTCTGTTCTACCTTTGTAGCTGTCAGAGTCTTTTCTTCTGTACATAAGTCTGTTTTTAAGTCCTTATAGTAGAGGTCTCATACAATATTTCTTGTTTTGCCACTGACTGATTTCACTCAACATCTCAACACACTGTCTTCCAGTTGCACCTAGGTTATGAGATGCTTCCTAAAATCATCATTGTTCTTTATCATTGCTTAGTATTCCATTGAGTCTGTGTACCATAGTTTGTTTATCCATTCTTCTGTTGATGGGTGACAAGGTTGATGCCATCTTTTTGCTATTGTGGACAGTCCCAGCTATCATTTTAACAAGAGCCTATAGCAGGACAATGATGGAAGCAGGGAGATCAGTTAGGGGGTTATTACTCAAGTCAACGGAGAGAGATGTTGGGACCTTGGACCAGGATCATAGTTGTACAGTGGGTAAAAAGTAATTAGATCTTTTTTTTTTTTTTTTTTATTATGACTGAATGAAAATGTACATTCCCACCTATATGCAGCTTCCACTGCTCTCCCTGCCCGGTGACAGCACAGTATTCCTCTCTGTTCCATACATGTCTCATCCTCCTAGCAGTCTCCTTTCCCCTCCTCTCCAGCCACTCTCCTTCCTCCAGCCAGAGGTCAGCAGGTTGATATCCTATAGATGCAGAGAACCGTAAAGTGCATCCAATGTAGGGTCACTCTGCATGACCAAGTCCAATCCATTCATGTAGATCTGTGTTTCGAAGGTAGGCTTGATGGAATCTGCTATAGGTTGGACATGCAGATAAAGTAAGAGAAAGGAATTAAGGGTGATTTCATTGTTTTTGCTCTAAACATTTAGAAAGTTGGAATTTCTATTTACTGTGATACGGTAATGACTGGAATGAGCAAATTCAGCAGGGGAGTGTAAGGTAAGAGAAACTAAGATTTTGGATATGGTGAGTTTTTGGTACCTCTTTGATAGATGACCAGGTGAATTTGGTTATTTGCCATTAGCCTCTTTTAATCTGGAAAAATCTCTTCCCTTTTTAATTTTTTTATGACACTGACTTTTTTGAAGAGTTCAAGCGTAATAAAATGCTTCACGTTCTGAGTTTGATTGTTTTCTAATAATTACCTTAAGATAATTTCTTTTCTTTTTAACAAAAACACAGCATAGGCAACAATATAGGTGACATTGTGTCCTTAACCATACATCAGAAGGCACCGATACGTCATCAGATCATCCCACTAGTGATGTTACTAAGTTTGATTGCTTGGTTCAGCTGGTGACTGCCAGAGCTCTCCTTTGTAAAGGTATATTTTACTGTTTGACATTAGTAGTAATCTTTAGGAAGTATATTAAGGCTCCCACTGACTTTTAAGATGTTTGCATTCTTTTTACTCACTCCATCCCATAGACCTGGAAAACATTTCTGTCATTGAAGTGATTTATAAAAAGTCATTTCCTACATAGCCAGAACTTTAAGAAGATGTATAACTCATAATTTCCTGTTTCTCAGAGTAAAAAATATGGAGGCACAGAAATGAAGTTGAAACAATGTGGAAATGAAGTAGGACAGGGTAGAGGCATTGCAAACCACAAGGGTTCCTAGTGACGGACTGTACATGTTTGGAGGGTGGTGCCATAAGCAGTCATGGTGTAAAGTGTTCTTTTTAGCTATTGTTAAAGAAGAAAGGTTAAAAAAAAATTGAGTGACATTAGATTGTTAGCTTTCTTTAAGCAGTCATAGTTAGAGCTAATGAACTTATTTTTTCCCCCAGGTTTAGATTAACACCTGGTCTTTATTTCACCTTCTTCCAAGGTAAGTTTTTTTTTTTTTTCTGTTTGAAATAACATGACTTTTACATTTGTTATTAGGTTGTTTACAAGGCAAATATTTGTTACTGAAATTATATAAATAACCTATACATTTACCACCTTGGAATATGAAGTTCATCTGTCCTCATTAACATGACTGTTACTGCACAGATGTAATACTTTAATCGTGCCCAGTACTTGGGTGACGAGGAAAACTGGTAGGTTTTTGTGGGACTTTGGGTTTACACAACTCTGGTATGTTTCAGTATTCACAATTTCTTAAATTTGCCTAAGTCATCCTTGAATTGGCTGTAGTTGGCTTGAGGGTTGACTTAAATTGTAACACTATCAAGGTTCTTCTATCACTTTGAAGCTTGAATTCTGGGTTCTAAGAGGTGCTAGAATATTTTGGAATTGGTATAGAAATAAAAGTGAATGCTAGATTTCTCAAGCAACTTCGGGGTATTTTCTGCAGACTCTGAGTTTCAGCCTACAGCTTACTGTGGCCCTCCTCAGGTAGAGGTGAGAAGGAAACTAAGTAATTACTTAATTAGCAGTTTATCTTTGTGTTTTGCCTAAGAGTAACATTAACGTTGTTGCTGTTTTGTAAAATTTATGTTACAAAACTAGTTCATATAACTGGGTAATCTCCCCCCCCCCCATTGTTGTTAAGCTTATTAATGCCCTTGATCTTTCTGGAAAATAATACTGGGCTGTTGAAATTCAGCCCCAGTTTTGAAGAGGGTCTTAGGTAAGTCACATGTATAGTGAACCTAGCCTTACTGCTTGGCACTTCGCAGTGTCTAATTCATATTTGAAAACCCATTGCTGTTGAGTTGATTAAACTTATGGTGATCTGATGTATTACAGAGAAATGTGCTCCATAGGTTTTCTTAACTGTATGTAATCTTAATGAAAAGGACCCCCAGTGGCACAGTGGGTAACCACTCAGTTGCTAGCCAGAAAGTCAGTGGTTTGAACCCACAAGCCGCTCTCTGGGAAGGATGTGGAGGTCGGCTTCTGTAAAGATACATAACCTTAGAAACCCTGTGGGGGCAGTTCTGCTCTGCTCTATAGGGTGGCTGTGAGTAGCAGTTGACTTGAAGGCAGTAGATGTGGTATTGAATCGTTAACAGAAGCAGATTGCCAGGACTTGCTTCAGTTGTAACACTGCATGGGTTTGAATTACTAGTTACTGATAGTCGGGCCTAAAAAGGCACAAAAAATGGGCCTAGAAAGTGGTAAAGGAGAGGGTTGAGGTTATGAAAAGAAGGACGGTTCTTAACATTTTGTTTTTGGTATTCTTGTGATCGCCAACATGTATTTACTGTTCCAGGTAATTGATTTTGGTTTTGTTCAAAAAGTACTAAAGCATGTCAATTACAGTTAAAATGAAAGATGTGTTTAAAGTAGATTAATACACAATATTAGACACCTGTTTACTTTCTGGAGTTTGAGATTTGAAGGTGATACTCTTTCAGTGGTTGGTATTGTATATCTATGAGTACATGTTACACATCAGATTACATTAATGTTTCTTCATTCTCTTCTTCCATTTAAGTGAAAATACATTAATCCACAAAGTCACAAAGCCAGGATGTGGCATACCATCCTTTTTGAGAGGTGAATATCACTGAATAAAAATGGCTGACAGAAGTGGGAAGATTATTCCAGGACAAGTATATATTGAAGTGGAATATGATTATGAATATGATGCAAAGGACAGAAAGATTGTGATAAAGCAAGGAGAGCGGTACATCTTGGTGAAAAAGACAAATGATGACTGGTGGCAAGTCAAACCAGATGAGAATTCCAAAGCATTTTATGTGCCAGCCCAGTATGTTAAGGAGGTCCCTCGCAAAGCTCTAATGCCACCTGTTAAACAGGCAGTTGGATTGCCAAGTAATTCTTTGAAAATGATACAGAGTCTGCATCTTCAGAGATCGACAGAAAATGTGAACAAATTGCCTGAACTTTCAAGTTTTGGAAAGTCATCGTCATCTGTTCAAGGAACAGGTCTTATTCGTGATGCCAATCAGAATTTTGGAACCAGCTGCAGTCCTGGTCAGACTATTGGCCTAAGCTTGGATCTGACCCATAATAATGAAAAGTTGAACATTGACTCACATTCTCCCAAGGTTCCTAGCCAGAACAGGACGCGCTTATTTGCTCACTTTCCAGGCCCAGAGTTCTCGGATGTAGAGAAAACTAGCTTCTCCCAAGAACAGTCCTGTGATTCAGCAGGAGAAGGCTCAGAAAGAATACATCAAGATTCTGAATCTGGTGATGAACTTAGTAGCAGCTCGACTGAACAAATAAGGGTAAGATAAAAATACAATGATAAAGCACTTGTGATACTTTCATAGGAATATTAATGCTGAATTTTAGTTAAAATCTTTGTTACACAGTTGTTTATTTTGCTTTGTGGTTATAGAGTACGTGGGTTTTATCCTGATTTAAAGAGCCAAAAAATGTGTGAGATAATTTGTAGAGCTCATTAGGGGTCATTTGTGGTTTCATAATTCTTCTTCTACCATTGAAAAAGTAGAGCTACTTTAAGTATGGAAAAGTTTTTACTTTTTTTATGTATAAGGTAGAGAGGATTTACTTGATTTACCAACTGTATTTCTTGTTTTCAATAAGTCTTCAGGTAACAATGAATGAAGTTATCACAAGTTTAAAGCCCACTCAACAGTGACTAACAATAGCAGTGGGTCTATGAAGACAGATGTTACTGGATTATTAACTGCTACCTTTTGGTCTTTGAAACAGGCATTTACTAAACTTGGATATTAAGACATACAGAGTCAGAATTTTTTACCTTCGTTTGTAGAAGTTTGTGTCTTAAACATTGGCACTTGATTGCATTGTTTTGACTGCTGTAGATTTATAGTATGTTTTGTTATTGAAAAGTGAGAGTCCTCCTACTGTGTTTTTGCCTGCCGCGATTGCTTCGGATATTTGGAATCCCTTAAAGTTCCATATAAATTTGACTATTGACTTTTCCATTTCTGCAAAGAAGACTTTGGAATTTCGAATAGTGATTTCACTTGCAGATTGTTTTGGGTGGCAGTGATATCTAAATGATATTAAGTGTTTCAATTTATAAACATAAATTGTCTTTTACTTAGGTCTTCTTTAATGTCTTTCAGCAGTGTTTTGCAGTTTTCAATGTACAAGTCCTTCACTTCCTTGTTAAATTTATCCTTAAGTATTTCAGGGTCACTGGGAGTCAGAATGGACTTGATGGTAACAGGTTTGGGTTTTGTTTTCATTGTTATTCTTTTAAATGTTATTGTAAATGGAATTCTTTCCTTGATTTCCCTTTTGGATTTCTCATTGCTAATATCTAGAAATCCAAATGATTTCTGTATGTTGACATTGCACCCTGCCATTTTGCTACATTTGTTAGCTCTAAGAGCATGTTTTAAAGATTCTTTGGGATTGTATGCAGGATTGTGTCATCTGCAAATAGAAATTCATCTTTTCAAAGAACAGACTTTTGATTCTGTTTATTCTTTTTTCTGTTCCATCTAATCTTTACTACTTTTCTTCAGTAGCTTTGGGCTTACCTTGTGTCCCTCCCCCCCCTTTCCTAAAGGTATAAAGTTAGGTTATTGTTTTGAGACCTTTCTTCTTACAATAAGGTGTTTACAGCTATAAATTTTCTTGGAATACAGGCTTTGTTATGTCATGTAACTTTTGGTATGTTGTGTTTTGATTTTCATTCATTTCTTTATATTTTCAAATTTCCCCTTTGATACTGCTTTCACCTATTGGTTATCTGTTAGTGTGATATTTGTGTAAATTTCCAGTTTTCATTAACTCTTTTTTCTAGTTTCATTTCACTGTGGTCAGATAATACAATTCATATTATTTCGGTCTTTTTAAATTTGTTGACACTTGTGACTTATTTAACCGAATTGGCTATTTTGAGACAGCTAAAATAGTTGTATCCAGTGGTAATCTTTTGAAAATAAAAAAGCTGGCAGACCAGAAGTTGTGCATAATTAAAATAACTGAAAGGGGAAAAATAACTTAAGATAATAATAGATGTATGTGAAATTGAATGTTGTCAAGCCTTGATAATTTCTACTAATGTTAAACATCTATGTATTAATCTGCAGTTTTCCAGTGGAATGATAAAATAGCTGTTTGTAATTCTCTCATTAATACATTTTTATAAAGTTCTTTAACTTGACCCTAATATTAGTAACCTGGAATGAAACATTCTAGCTCCATTCCATTTCCTTGACTATTCTTTGCTTTGAACAAAAATACTATAGGTATAAGAAGCAAAGAAAAAAGATTTTAATAATCTACAGGACTAGTCATCATCTCCGTGTAATAGAAGTTTCATCTGTTGATGTCTAATTGTTTTCCAAGTCATAGTGGTCCCATAGGAACAAATAGAACTGCCCAGTAGGATTTCCAGGGAGCTGCTGTCAGTTTCACTGCTAACATTTTGGTTAACAGCTGTTTTAGTCAGCTAGTGTTGTTCTAACAGAAATACCACAGAGTGGATGACTTTAACAAAGGAAGGTTTACTCTTGCAGAGTCCGGTAGGCTACAAGTCCATATTCAGGATGTCCACTGCAGGGGAAGGCTTTCCTCCTTGTAGGCTGCGGAGGAAATTCTTTGTGTTGCATCAGTCTTTGTCTGAGAGCATCTTGGCAGCAACCCTGGTTCTGAAGGACACTCTCTTCTCCCAGTGCTGCTTGCTTGATGGCGTGAGGTTCCC
The DNA here is from genome assembly GCA_028571685.1 of Heterohyrax brucei. NCBI lineage: Eukaryota > Metazoa > Chordata > Mammalia > Hyracoidea > Procaviidae > Heterohyrax > Heterohyrax brucei. Next base: position 14,990,414 of record CM053142.1, on the reverse strand, counting down.
AATTCTCTGCTTGCTGCCCTTTCCTTTTATCTCTTGTAGGATGAAAGGATTAAGAGTGGGGCAAGTCACACTCCAGGGAAACTCCCTTTACAGTGGAGCAGGGAGGTGATCTTCTGAAGGGATTTACAGTCCCACTCTAATCCTTGAACGTACAGCACAGCAAAATCACAAAATGGAGGACAATTGTAGATGCAGGGAATCGTGGCACAGCTACATGGCTACACATATTTTTGGGGGGACAAAAGTCAATCCATGACAACAGTCATAGTAGCTCTTAGGTACTGTGCCACAAGGGTTACAGTGGAAAGTTAGTTGCTTTAAAATTGAGTTTTATTTCAGTGATATTTTAACTAGTGAATTAAAGAATTAATTAAATGAATTCTTTGGAATTGACAAAATCAGCAATGGATTTTTGTTGTTCGGCTGTTTTTGCTTTGTAATCAATCTAAACATGACTGTAAGAGCCACATGTAGGTAAAATTGTGAAGTTTTTAAACTGTTTAACTTTCCTTTTGTTTTTCCTCCTGTTTTCCTGCATGGGTGACTCCATGTTTTATTTCTGATTCTTCAGTAGTCTTCTCATCAAGTACTCAGGTCTGTGATTTAAGAAAAATCTCAGACATTGTGTTTCAGGATTAAAGTGGTGGTTTCAGTTGATTCATTGTATTGGAAATTTGAGTCAATTCTGGTTCATAGTGACAGTGTAGAATTGTCCCATATCATTTCCAACGAGCAGTTGTTGGATTAAACATGCCAGCCTTTTGGTTAGCAGCTAGACTTTTAACCATTATAAAGCCAGGGCTCTCAGTGTGCATATGCACACATGACACACATGTATACACACACACACACACACACACACACACACACAAACAATTGTGGTTAGAGTGGCAATGTAAAATATGGTTGTAAAGATGGCTATCTTAATGGAGTCGTTAGGAAAAATGTGTACATTAAGAATGTTCTGTGTTTTCACTCTAGGCAGAAATTTGCTAATACAGATGACATATCAACAAAAACAACAGATGTGGAAATATTTTCACATTTTTGTTTAGAAAATTTCATCTGTAGAGTATCTTTAGCAGTTTCAGTAAATGCTAGACAGATGGTTTAAACTCAGAATGATGAAAATAATTCTATTACAGTTATTTTGAAAGCTGGTATTATAATACTCTAAATCATGGTTTCTGGAAAATCAAGAATGCAGCTTGGTGTACATCAAAGAAAAAGATATATGAGTGGGCTTTAAAGTCAAAGAAATCAGTGTCATACAGCCTCTCTACAAAACATACTTCTAAAGCCCTCTTTATCATTTGGTGTGAATACCACTAATTTGTCTGTTGTCTTAACAGAATGGAATTCAGTAACTTAAAAGTGGTTGGGGAAAAGGTGAAGCAGGAGGGTCAACTTGTTTTTTGACAGCTTGGTTTTTACTGAGGAGATAGAAAAATTAAAAAAACGAATGGATTTCTGTTCATTAAAACAACAGATGTCAGAGAAAGGTGGGTGAAATACAGTAACCGTTGCTTGCAAGCTTAAGGTAGGTGCTTTACATACGTGGTTGCTTCCCAGCTGCTTTGTAAGGTGGTGGTGTGTGTGCCGTCAGTTGGTTCCAACTCACAGTGACCTTTATGACAGGGTAAAACTGCTTTATAGAGTTTCTTAGGCTGTAATCCTCATGGAAGCAAACAACTAGGATCTTTTCTCCCTTGGAGCCATTGGTGATTTTGAACTGCTAACCTTTCAGTTAGCAGCCAAGAGCATAACCATTGTGCGACCAGGTCTCTTTGTTCATGAAGTTGGTTTGTTGTTGATGTTGTGTGCTGTTGAGTTAGTACTGACTCATAGTGACCCTTTGTAAGGTAGGTAGGGCTGATTTATTTTTACATTGAAGAAACAGATTTATCTTTCCAGTTTAAGAAGTGGATAGTTACGTCCTTTAAAAAATAAGAACAAATATGTTAAATTTTTAGATACCAGTAAGGAGCTGTTAAATTATGTGTTTTTATAAAATTGCTACCATTCCCGTAAATAAACTAGAAAAAATGAAACATCTCTGCTTTCCTATTAGAATAATATATACGTTTAATTTTTTTTCCTTCAGTATGAAGTAAAACAGTGGGTTACTTTAAAAGAAACTTTAAATGTCAGGGCATTTGTAAGTTTTCTAGGCTTTAATCTTTGCAGGAGCAGATCACCAGATGTTTCCTCTGATGCCCTGTGGATGGCTTTGAACCTGTGATGTTTTGTTTATCACCCAAGTGTAACCATGTGCCACTGAAAAATTTGCATTGTCTAACATCATCTGTGAAAAGCATGAATTTTCCCAAACTGGACAAATTTGTGTAATAAGTATGTGCTTATCATTTTCAGTGTTTTTTATTCTTATACTTTCATGCTTCAGTCCAGGATAATTTCCCTTATACTTGTTGGGTAACGAAAAACAAATTGTGTTGTTTGAGTTGTGAGCTGAGCTGGTTGCCTTTTTTCCGTGGAACACCAGTTTTATTTGAAATAATGACACACTGGTTATTCATACTAGGGCATTTGTTAGACATATTCTAAAAAAGAAACAAATCCATCACTTTAAGGAAAACATTTGATTTTTGTTGCAAAGGATTAGAATTTTAAAAATTGAGAGGTTCAAAAATTCATTGAGCACCTTACAGCTGCTCAGTCTCAGCATGATGATAAGGTTTTTGTTTTGATTTGGCTTTTCATTCTTGATACTTTATAATGTATCAGTGTTCGGAAGACAGGTTTAACTCAGTGAGTTTATGGTTCCTAAATGACCAGTGCATAATGAGTAAAAGAATCATTCAGAGTGTCAGGCACAGCAGTGGTTTTCAGTGTGACAAAATCTGAAGAGTTCGTGAATGGTTTCAGATTCCATATTGTAGCTAACCTTTAGGAATTCACCACTTGTCTAGTTTTGGTGGAATATTGAAGAAGCATGTCCACAGTCATCTGAAAAGGCTAGTAAAATACTTCTCCCCTTTCTGTCTGTAGGTCTGTGTGAGGCCGTATTGATATACTTCAACCAAGACAATATATTTGAATTTAGAAGTAGGTATGAGAATCCAGACATTAAAAAGATGTGTAAAAATGTAAAACAGTGCCTTTTGGTAATTTGGGGGGTTGAGGGATATAATATATTGATGGCAGCAATATATTATATCAACATAATATGTTGATGTTGACATGTATTAGGCTTCTCTTAATTTTGTTTTTAATAATTTATTTTTGTTATTCATGAAAATACACACAACAGAAATTTAGCCCCTTAAGTTTCTTGCTTACCCTTTGCAGTTGGCTGTTGTTATTTGATCCCACATAGATAGTTCTTTGAAAGAGTACAGTGCTCATGACAGAGATTTTTTACTAATTAAGCTAAGCTGTTGTTCAGAGAAGACTTCAGGAGTATTTTTGTTGAAGGTTAAAGTTGAAAGGTTACCTGAAGGAAGTAGTTTCAGGGGTTCATCCAACCTCTAATGGAATCCAGTCTGATTCCATTAGATTTTGCAGTTCTGTTCTGTATTTTACACAACTTAGGATGAGTTAACTAGAGAAGCAAAACCAGTAAAGTGTGTATCTGTATCTGTACATCTACAGATACATAGATTTATATCAAGGCAATGTTTCAAATGGTTTTTAGAGGCTGGGTAACATCCCAAATTTATGGGGCAGGAAAGAGAATTCTCATAATTCATGTAGCTACAGGGAATGGTGAACCCAGGATTGGGTGGCTGAGGACAGGTTGAGAGTGGGACTGTAGCAGGCTGTTAAGATCTGTGAAGCTCAAGGTGAGCAGGTAAGCTGCTAACTGGAGTTCCAAGAACCAGAGGTTGGAAAAACAGGAGCTGCCTGCAGAATCTCTAACAAGCAAAAGCCCTTTCAGGGTAAGCAAGAAGGAAATAGGCAGAGGAGGACAGAGAGATGAGTGCTGAGGCAGCTTTGTGCTGTGCCCCCAGGGATACCACTGAGCACATTCCATTGTGGAAGTGATCAGGTATCAGATTGCAGCAGGGAATGGATGACATCATACAACTTCCAGAACACTGAGACAGTCATGGCCCAGCAAAGTTGATTCACTGTCTTAACCATCACAGTACATTTTTTAATCAAGATTCCTCTGTAGAATCTTTGATGAAAATGTTCAGTAATGGTAGGCAGGCACCATCCGGGTCTTCTGTTTTCCTGGCAAAGGAGACAGTTATTCATGTAGACAATTAGCTGTGAGTTCCATTTCCACCACCTGTTCCTTATTCTTGTTTTTTCTCTGTTGCTTTAGGCTGCTTGCAAGCTTTTAAGACCTCAGGCTGTGAACTAGGAGGTAGAACAGAAACACTTAATATGATATTAGGCTGTTTGACTGGGATATCCTGTGAAACTGTGATCCTTAACAACTATAGGAACCAAATCCTGTCAGATGTTTGATGTTCTACATAAGCAGTCTCAGCAACTGCTTCTGTTTTTTGGTTGTTCTCAATCTGTGTAGCAAACATTTGCCAATTCAGCTTTAAAAAAATACTTGTGTTGTTGCCACTATACACAGCAAAACTTACCAATTCAGTTTCTACATGTACAAGTCAGTGATAATTGATTACATTTTTCGAGTTAGATGACAGTTCCTACCCTTTTCTGAATTGCACCTTCATTAACATAAACTCACTGCCCCTAATCCCATATAGGTAGATTTTTTTTTTTATTTAACATAACTGAGTAAAAATGTACATTCACATGTAAATTTACATACCCCCCTATATGCAGCTTCCACTGCTCTCCCTGTCCGGTGACAGCACACTATTCCTCTCTGTTCCATACATGTCCCATCCTCCCAACAGTCTCCTTTCCCCTCCTCTCCGTCCACTCCCCTTCCTCCAGCCAGAGGTCAGCAAGATGATATCCTATAGATGTATAGAACCGTAAAGTGCTTCCAACATATGGTTACTCTGCATTGCCAAGTCCAATCCATTCCTGTCCAAAGAGTGGACCTTTGTTATAATTTATGGCAACGGGCAGCATCAGGGCCGGGGGCCATGCTCTCAGAGGAACCCCCAAACCGCTGGACCATCAATTGAGGTCTTTTAGTGGAGATCTCATGATGCACCTCTTTTTATTCTTGTGTTGCCAGTGAGGCTCCTCTCTGTGAGCTCCATCATGGCTATCACTGGTGGTGGCCGGGCACCATCCGGTTCTTCCGGCCCCAGGTCGATGTAGGCACCCACTCTTGTGGGTCTCTCTGTCTTCTCGGTTGTCTTTACCGCATGCCATTTTGGCTCTCGGTGAGCATCCGTTCCTGCTGAGTTGGGACCATTTGCTGTGTCCTCAGATGGCAGCTTGGCAGCTTTTAAGACCCCAGACGCCACTCATATAGGTAGATTTTTAAAAGTGCATAATGTAGAAGGCAAATGTTGTTTTTATTAAACTATTGTTTGATTTTAAGAAGATTTCAGGAAATATTTTGGGTTTAAGGTTTTTTTTTCTTTTTTTTTGTAAATTGTAGTTTTGGTGAACACATTTACACAGCAAATTGAGTTCTCATTTAAAAGTTGATATGCCTGTTCAGTGTCATTGATTATACTTTTGAGATTGGTTATTCTTCCATTCTGGTTTTTCTGCTTCCCTGCCCCACCTTTATTTTTTCATCTTTACATAGGCTAAGTATTTACCCTTTGGTCTCATAGAGATGGTTATGTAAAAGGAGCTTGGTACTCACAAATGGCATTGTTTATTTTATGAGCTGATTATTTAGTTGAAAGGTAACTTCTAGAAGTAAATTCAGTTCCAAAGTTAAAGGGTGTCTCAGGGTGATAGTCTTGGTGAATCCTGTGATATCTACTGGTTCAGTAAGTCTGGCTTTTTTTAGGAATTTGATGTTCGTTCTACCTTTTTCTTCTGTAGAGATCATCTGTTGTGTCCCTGGTCTGAATGGTTGTTAGTGGTAGTGGGACACCATCTAGTTCTGGTCTCAGAAGAGACAAGATTATGGTTCATGTGAGCTATTAGTACGCTTTCTTTTCTCTTTTGCTCTAGATGAGTGCAGACCAGTAGTTGTATTTTAGATGGCCACTCGCAAGCTTTTAAGATTCCAGACAGTACTTACCAGACTAAGATATAGAACAGTATTTGTATGAACTCTGTTATGCCAGTTGACTGCATTGTCCACTGAGATTATTGTTAAGCCTTCAAACCCATTAATCCAAATCCAAGATTTTGGTTATATCTAGGAAGTATCCCCAACTATGCCCCTTAAGTGCTTTGTTATATTTATGGATACATACACAAATACACACACACACACACACACAGACACACACACACACACACACACAGACACAGACACACACACAGACACAGACACACACACAGACACAGACACAGACACACACACACAGACACACAGACACACAGACACACACACACACATATACACATATGCCTACAGATGCACTTGAAGAGTCCTGGTGGTACAGTGATTCATTGTTGTTAGGCTGCTAACCAAGTCTGTAGTGCAAACTCACCAGCTGTTTTGCAGGAGAAAGATGTAGCAGTGCTTCCGTACAGATTACAACTTTAGAAAACTCTGTGAGGCAATCTGTCCTGTAAGGTCAGACTGCTAGGAGTCATCTCAGTGCCGGTAACAGGCACCTGTACATTCACACCTGTATACTCACATGAGCTGCCTTTTATTTATATGTACGTATATCTCTACCTGAATAACTGTACACATATTTTTAGTGGTTATTACTGTTTTGCGAAACTGTGTAGGTTATAGCATTTACCAGAATTGTTCATTATTCTTGTGCATTACTTAGCCTCATCATTTACCTTGATTCTCTTGCTCATCACCAAAAATAGTACCCAAACTGTGTGTACTATCTAGAAAGTGGAAAGTCTGGTGGCACAATGATTAAGTGCTATGATTTCTAACCCAAAGGCTGGCAGTTTGAATCCACCAGGCACTCCTTGGAAACTCAGTGGGGCATTTCTGCTCTGACCTGTAGGGTTACTGTGAGTCAGAATCAAATTGACAGCAGTGGGTTTGGTTTTGGTTTTTTGGTATCTAGAAAGGGTTTGCTTCTCCTTCCCCCACCCATCCCTGGTAACCATCAAAGGATGTTGCTTTTTCTGTGTATGCTTATTCTTATTATGAACAGGAGATCATGCTGTGTTTATCCTGTTTTGATTGACTTATGTTACTGAACATCTCTTCAGATTCACTCGTGTTGTAATGTTTCTAGAACTCATCATTATTTATAACTGTGTACTATTCCGTTGTATGCTTGCACCACAATTGATGGAGACTTCAGTTCTTTCCTTTTGCTGTTATGAATAATGCTGCGGTGAACATAGATGTGCACATGTCTATTCATGTCACTGCAGTTAGATCAAAGGATAGGAGTGGGATTTCTGGATCATAAGATACTTCTATGTCTAGTTTTTTGAGGAAGTGCTGTATGTTTTTCGTAGTGATTTTACTGTTTTACAATCCCTCCAGCAGTGTATAAAAGTTTGTATTTCCACAGTATTTGTTTTCTGGGGTTTTTTTTTTTTTGATCATTGCTGTTTGCAGAAGATGGTGTCTCTCAGCAGTTTTGAGTCTTCTCCAGTAACTAATGGTTGCAAGCATCTTTTCATGCATTTGTTAGCTATTTGAATGTTCTCTTTTGTCAAGTGTTTTTTAGGTCTTTTGCTCATTTTTTGATTAGATTATTTTTCCTTTTTTTTTTTTTTTTGTTACTGAATTGTTGAAATTTTCTATAGACTCTGGAGATTAGGTCTTTCCTAAGGTTTAAGGTTTAAAGATGACCTCAAAACAGTAGTTTCAGGGGTTCCCGCAGCCTCATGGCTCCAGAAAGTCTGGAGTCTACAATAATTTGAAATTCTGTGCTCCATTTTCCCCCCTTTGATCAGGATTCTTCTGTAGAATCTTTGATTAAAATGTTCAGCAGTAATCGCTGGACACCATCAAGTTGTTGCGGTCTGTGGCAAAGGAGGCAGTTGTTCATGGAGGCTGTTAGCCACACATTCTATATCCTCATCCTATTCATGATTCTCTGTTTTTCTCTGTCGCGCCAGGTGAATAGAGATCAGTTGTTGTGCTTTGGATGGGTGCTTTCAAGCTTTTAAGACCCAGGAACTACACAGTGAACTGGGAGGTACAACAGAAGTGCTGAACATGATTTTCAGCCACTTAACTGGGGGGTGCCATGAAACCTTGACTGTGAACAGCCAGACCAAGGAACCACATCCCATGAGATGTTTGGTTGTATATAAGAAGTCACAGAGACTACTCTTGTGTGTTTTTTTTTATGTGTGTGTATTGTTGTTGCCCTAGGGTCGCCATGAGTTGGATCCGACTCGACAGCACTTGGCTTGGTGGTGTTGTAAATATATACATCAGACAACATTTGCCAGTTCAGCTGTTTACAAGTGTAAAACTTACTGACAGCAGTTAAACCAGTTGACTGTGCAACCCTTAATCAGTGTGAATTTTCCATCAATGTAAACTGAAACTTGGTGCTCCGTAAGCTGTAATCACCCTTCTTTCTTCATTGATTAACTATGGTCTGTGTACATTTGTCTGTTTTTGTCTTTTCACATAAATAAAATATATGTCCTTTTTTGCTTGTCTTTTTTCTCTCAGCCTGTCTTCAGGTGCCATCCATGTTGTAGCATGTATCAGGACTTCATTTTTCTCTTTGGCCGAGTAGTAGTTCCTTGTTTATGTGCACCACATTTTGCTTATCCACTCATTTGTTGATGGGCATTCATGTCGTTTCTGTCTTTTAGCAATTGTGATTAGTTCTGCAGTGAGCAGTGGTGTAACAAGTCTGTGTCACTGCATTTAAGTCCCTTGAGTATATACCTAGCAGTGGAATTACTAGGTCATGTGGTAACTCAGTTTTTAGGTTTTTGAGGAACCATCAGTTTTCTGCAATGGCTGTACTATTATAATTCCTACCAGCAATGAAAAAGGGTTCAAATAACCCACATTCTTGCCAGTGTTTGTTCTTTTCACTTAGTAATCCTAACTCATTGCCGTTGAGTCTGTTCCAACTCATGGAAACCCGGTAGCATAGAGTAGAGTTGCCTGCCCCATAGAGTTCCCGAAGAGATGCCTGGTGGATTTGAACTACAGCCTTTTGGTAACAGCCATAGCACAGCACCAGGGTTTTCTCGTGATCCTGGTGGGAGTGAACTTTGATCTCGCTATAGTTTTAATTTGCATAGTTTTGGCTAATGACACTGAACATCCTTTCATGTATTTGGTGGCCATTGGAGTATCCTCTTTGGTAAAATAAATGCGTATAATTCCTTTGTCCAGGTTTTGAGTAGGTTATATTTGTCTTTTAACAGTCACAATTTTATACATATTTTGTGGTTGTTAGATTCTTAGCAGATATATGGTTTCTACAGATATGGTAGTCTTGATGAGCAAAAGTATTTAATTTTTATGAGACCTCATTTATTGTGTCTTTTGCTGTTCATGCTATTACTATATCAGATAATCCACTGTTAAAACATAGTTCTGACAGCTTTGCCCCTGCATTTTATTCCAAGTATTTTATGATTTTCAAATTTAGGTCTTTAATTTGTTTGAGTAAGTGTTTTGTGTGTAGTGTGGGGCATGGATCATGTTTCATTTTTCTGCATATGGATACCCAGTTTTCTGAACACTGTTCACTGAAGCGACCTTCTTTCTCCATTTAGTGGGCTTTTAACAAACCTTACTCAAAAATTAGTTGATAAATGTTTGGATATTGTTGTTACTTTAAAATGAATTAATTTAAAAGTCTTAAATTTTCACTTCTAGTAGTAAGTACTAATAGAGAGAGAGTACACATAAACAAAAGTTCAGTGGAATCTCCAGTAGTTTTTGAAAGTATAAAAGAGTTTTGATTTCATTTGAGAATTCATCTTTTAGTGGAAGGGTCTACATTTGACTAGATGGAAATGACATTTATTTGAGACCTTGCAAGATGAGTCTCCCTAGTATTTAGTAGGTACAGAGTTTAGTAAGTTAATGGAGGATGCTATATTTTTTTTGATGAAACATTGTTTAAATGTTTTAAAACTTAGCTAAATGCATTTAAATATGAAAATAACTCAATTACTGTGGCAGCTGGTAGGTGAATTCATTGAAAATCTTGTATCTGTTAATTTGGAAAGCATATACTCAGTGTTCTTTAAACCGTATGTAGAATTAAATTTTAATGTTTATAATATATAGTATGTAAACATGGACTGTTAAGAATTACAATTCAGAGTAGTGGAAATTTCTCCACAAATTTATACTTATGTTGAAAATTATTATACGTGAAGTCACAACAAGGAAAGCACACACAAAAACACAAGAGCTGAAAACCTTGAATCTGTAAAAATAGAAATGAAGAGAAGTGAGAGACATGGATGGAAAAGAGGAAGGGAAGACTTCCTGTACCTTTTGGTTAGACTGTTTTAAACACTTGTCATGCTAAAGTTAGAAAATGGAAAGCTTTTTAAAAAGTCTGCCTACTGCTGTATTGGTTCTTTTTTGAGCATGATATATTGTATGAGAGATGCCTTAATTAGTGATAAGAACTGTTTTTCAGTATTAGAAATAAGGTGAATTATCAATTTCTCTCGTCTGTTTAGCTTGTTGAATTAAAATTTGAAGCAGGCTTGGGCAAGGGACTGACTAATGTAAGTCTTAAGGGAATAAATATTTCTTATGCTGTGAAACTTCTCTCAGTTTTCCTGGGGGACAGATGTTTTGCCTAATTGAACTTCCCTCAGTAAGATAGGAATATGTAGTTTTCATTCATTGCTTAATAATGGCCATCCATGTGCTAGATGGAAATTCTGGTGGCATAGTCGTTAAGTGCTACGGCTAGTAACCAAAATATCAACCAAAATATCGGCAGTTCGAATTCACCAGTCTCCTTGGAAATGCTGTGGGGTGGTTCTGTCTTATACTGTTGCTAAAAGGTGGAATTGATTTCATGGCAGTAGGGCGGGTTTGATTTTGCATAGGGACAAGATACAATACTGAGTTTTACATAGTTTCTTACTCTAGAACCTTTTAAGAAGCTCATAGTGTAGTGTGTTCTAATCCACTGTCCCTTATCAGTAAAGGCAGTGTATGAGTCTGTTACACCTGTCTGTGATGAGTCAGACTTTGTAGTCAGTGCTATTGTTAATGGGTTCTCATTACAGTACTGTATTTGGTAGCTTTCAGTGTCTGTTGTTATAGGACATAATGTTACTTCTGGAAAAAAATGTAGTTAAAATATTAGGCATCATTTGCTTATTTCCCCTAGAATGCGAATATTATGAAAATTCCAGCTAGCAGTTTTGGCTAGGTAAGCTCCTACTAGTATAATTTTTAAATGTACAGTTCAGCGTTTCTTTTCATCTGATACAAAATGTGTCTAAAAAAAAAATGATGCCCCTACTCTCCAAGCTTAAAATACTTGTTTCTCCTATTCTCCGAACTCCTAAGAGTACTTAATATTTCTGACATTCATTTAAATGCTGTAGGTGTAGACTCAGTCATCTTATGGCAGAATCCACCTTTTGTTTTTTTTTTTTTTTGAAGTATTTTATTGTGCTTTAAGTGAAAGCTTATAATCCAAGTCAGTTTGTAGACTCCACCTTCTCACTATCCCGCTTATGCCTGGCCTCTTTGTTAAGATCCGGAGCATACTTCTTGCCACCTTTATTTTTCTGTCTAGTTGCTTCTTTATGGCTGAAGACCATAGCTGTGCTATTAAAATTTGTATCTACCTAAGCACATAGTCTAGTTGAATGATTCATAGTGGAAGAGGAGTTTTTCTGCCTCCTTGCTCTCTGAGAAATTCTAATTGAGTTACTGTTGATGGGAGGCTGAATTATCCCTTTACTTGTGGAAACAGACAGAGGTCTAATACTGTAGTCAGAAACACATTTCACGTTAGTTTTTTTTACAAAGAAATTGAAGTTTGTCTTGGTAGTTATTTGATAATTTCTTAGTGATTTTTTTTGTCTCCCACAGTACTGAAAACATACAAACAAAAAACCAAACCTGTTGCCGTGAAGTAAGGTCCGACTGATAGTGACCCTAGAGGTTACAGTACAACTGCCCCATCGAGTTTCCAAGGTGTGCCTGGTGGATTTGAATTGCCAGCCTTTTGGTTTGCAGACTAGTCTTAACCCACTATGCCACCAGTTTTTGAAGAACCATGAAATCAATCTTGAATTACTTGTGTTTTTCTCTTAGTTTTACTTAGTGCCTCATGCTTACAGGCACACAATCAGTTATCCTACTTATTAGTGAAATAGCCTTTATAATGTGAATTATCCTCCTTTTGTATTGCATACCAAAGCTAGTTAGAAAGTTAGAAACATGTTGACCATAAGTTTTTGGTAGTGTCATGGATGTGTGAATCATGTTTCCACACCAAAAATTAGAACATTTATTCTGATGAATATGTGAAGTGACGTAGTTTAGGAGGTTGTACTTATAGGAGACAGTATTTGAAACCTGAACTGGAATTTATGATTGCCATGCTCATAAAAAGTAGAGCACTGTTCATTTAATGAACATTTATTGGTCATCTAGGCTGTGTCAGTCTAGTTTTGATAAAATATAGAGCGATCATCTCAAATCATTTACCAAAAAAAGAGGCAAACTGAAATTAGAATAGCTTAGCACTTAATTTCTTTTTTTCTTTTAATTGTGTTTTAGATACAGGTTTACAGATCAAATTAGTTCCTTATTAAACAGTACAGTTTATTGTTGTGTGGTATTGTTTGCCATACCTTTCCTGTGTCAACTCTTTCCCTTCTAGATCATGGATTCCCCATTTCCATTCATCCAGCTTTCCTGTCCCTCCTACCTTCTTTTTCTTGCCCTCTGGGCTTGTGTAGCCATTTAGTCTCACATATGTGGTTGAGCTGTCTACATTATTGTTTGTTTTATGAGCCTGTTGAACCTTTTGCTGAAGGGTGAGTCTCCAGAGGGACTTCAGTAGGGAGTTCAAAGGATGTCCAGCGGTCAGACTTGCAGCGTTTCCCCAATCTCTGTCAGACCGGTAAGTCTAGTTTTCTTTGTGAGGGTAAGTTTTGTTCTGCATTTTTCTCCAGCTCTAGCTGGGACCCTATATTGTAATTCCTGTCAGAGCAGGTAGTGGTGCTAGGCAGGCACCATCGTAGTTGTGCTGGATTCAGTCTTTTGGAGGCTGTGATACTTGTGAGCATTTAATATTTCTTGATAGTATTCTTCATCTGTAGATTTAAGAAGAGAGCTTGTGTCGGTGGTAAATTTTGGAAATGTTTTACAGTGTGCTGACAAAACTGTTAAATATAGCTCTAATAATTATTTATATGTCTACTTGTTGGGACAATATGTATTTAAAAAAAAAACAAACCTGTTGCCACTGAGTTAATTCTGACCGATTGACCTTATAGAACAGAGTAGAACTGTCCCATGGATTTTCCAAGGAATGACTGGTGGATTCAAACTTCTGACATTTTGGTTACTATCCTGAGCTTTTAACCATTGAGCCACCAGAGCTCCAGGGACAGTAAACTGTAACAAAAAAGCCCTTGTTGTTGAGTTGATTCTGACTTACAGTGATCTTATAAGGTAGAGGACAACTCTTATAGGGAAAGTATCCATGAAGCAGCTGGTGGATTTGAATTCCCAACCAAGCTCTTTAACCCTGTGCTACTAGGGCTTCAGGGACAATATAAAACAAACAAACAAAACCCGCACTGTCATTGAGTCAGTTCTGACACACAGGACAATATAGGTAGCAATACTTTGGAATCAAGTATGCCAGGTTTTGAATCTTGGTTTGACAACTTCCTTGTAGAGTGATAATTAAACTCTGAATTTTCAAATGATTAACTAGGTAAATAAGTGCCTGGAACAGAGGTAATACTTAATAAATATTTACTGTCGTTTACTTTTTTTTGTTATCATTAAAGGAAATTTTCTTTAGAAAGACAATTGAAAACTGAATTTCTGTTTGAAACCTTTCTAAAGAGCTTTTCTGATTTCTAAGGAGGCAAGCACAATTTTTAAAAAAATAAACATAGTTGGCAAATGGGTTTAGCTAAAATTTCACATGAAATTGATTTGAGTGTTTGGTGTATATATTTTGTGTATGGTATTGTCCTTCTTAAGGAGCCCACGTGGCACAATGGTTCAGGACTGACCTACTAATGAAAAGTTTGGTGGTTTGAACTCCACAGCAGCTCCACAGCAAAAAGATGGGGGAGCCTGCCTCTGTGAAGATTGTAGCCTTGGACATCCGATGAAGCAGTGGTATGCTTTCCTGTAGTGACATTGAGTCAGAATCAACTCAATAGCAATGAGTTTGGTGGAAGGCTTTATTGGGCTCAAGACACTGAGTACTGTTTTTCAGCCTATAGATGAAACATCAGCAATTGCTATGTTTTTGTAACATGATATTGTTGATTGCACTTATATTGTATTTCACAGATAGTTCTTTGTCATTGTTAATAATACTTTTGGAAAACCACTATTGTGATGTAGAGTTTCATTTTTTTAAGAAACTCACTATGTAAGGTCTGGGACTAGTACGTTACTGCTTTGAGTCTTGCTTTCCTTACCTGAGCTGGAAAGCTTTCCAGGGACCAGGGCTTGTTGTTTGCTGCTACTTGCTGTCTGCACAGCGTCGGGCATGGATTTGTCGAACATTTCTTGACTGAATAAGTGAATGGAGGAGAGCATAAAAAGCCACTCGTGAAATAAAAAGATCTTGACATACAGGAGTTAGCTTTCTTAGTTCTACTTCATAATTAATATATGTGTGTTTAAACAGAAATATTGTTTTATTTGCAGTTACAAGTCCTTTTCTAGTTTTTCCAGTTTAGTCTTAATGTACTTCTAAAAGATTTGAACTTTGATAGTGATTTGCTCTTTATGACTTATGGCTGTTCAACTTTTCTAAAAATTAAATGTATAATTTATATATAGACTTTTAATAAACTTTTAACTTGTTAGCACAGAGACAATATAGTATAAGAAACGCAGAGAGCACAGATGCTGGAATCAGGTTGTGTAGGTTCATAGTCCGTGTTCATTACTGTTGAATTGTTTGCCCCAGACAAGAGGCAAGGAACTCGCTTTCCCTATTATTATTTGAAGTAATAGCAGTAATTATGCCATAGGATTTTTTTTTTTCCTTTTGGAAGGTTAAATGTATAGAAGTATTAGAACAGTGTCTGGCTCACAGAATGTAGTATATAAATGGCTTTCTATTATATATAGATGTACTTTTGTAACTTTTGTAACTGATTTGAGAAGCTTGAGCCCAATAGAGGTTTTTTTTTGACATTTTAAATAAAATAGAAGAAAGGAAAGATAGTTTGGGTGTGTTGATATTTATTTAGCAAGTAAATGTGTGAATAAAAAAATCATAGAAATACAATTACCTGATTTATTGAGGTATTAAAGGTGGAACTTAATTACATAGATAGCTTGGTTATTTATGCAAAGTGATGTGAGGCTGTGTTCTGTGTAAGCATTTTGTTGAGTCTAACAGAATAGAGCTATTTGCAAATAGAATTTTGTAATACCCTGCCCATATTTGAGGGAAGATTGAACTTGTCAAATTAAACAGTAAGATATTTGACTACTTGTAGTAAACTGGGGGCTTTAAGAGAATCATTCCATTTTTTCAAATGTGTTTCTTAAATATTTTTAATCATTTTCAGTGTTAATATGAAAAATTTAAATGGTTATTAGGGTAGGAAGAAAACATAAATGGAGAAAAAGAATAAAGTAAAATAAAAATGACAGATTTATCTGAGTAATTACTCATGCATTCACTAAATATTAAAAAAATTAATTTTATTTTTGATGAAAGTTTATAGAGAAAATTTGTTCCTATAACAATTGCAGCATCACTGTCCAGTGATACAGGTTTTATTTTTCACACTGGTCAGTAGTCTCATTATTTCTGTTCTGGTTGTTCTGTTTGCATTACTCTTAGCTTCCCTACCCTCTTTACCTTCTCATCTTTGCTTTAGGATAAATATTGAGCATTTGGTCTTATATAGATGATTTTTTAAAGAAACGCAGTACTCACAAGTGCTACTTTTATTTAGCTGAAAAGGGACGTCTGGGAGTAGGTTCAGTTCCAAATTTAAAGAGTGTCTTGTGGAATCCTCTGATCTCGATGGGTTCAGTAAGGCTGGCCTTTTTAGGAATTTGAAGTTTGTTCCAAATTTTTTTCCTGTCGTGTTTTGGACCTTCTGACATGTGCCTGGTTTTAATGAGTTGTTCGTGGTAGCCATGTACTATGTAGTTCTTCTAGTCTTAGGAGAATTGAGGCTGCAGTTCTTGTGAGCTGTTGATCCTGTAGACTAGTTTCTTCTCTGAGTCTATGGTGTCCTTCTCTTTCACGCTGGACAAGTACAGACCAATAACCATATCTTAGATAGCTGCTCTCAAGCTTTTAAGATTCCCACATGCTAATTACCGAAATAGAATACAGAACAGTATCTTTCTGAACTGTGTTACTCTAACCGAGTTATTCCCCAAGACTATGGTCCTAAGCTTTCAAATCCAGCAGACCAAACCTGGAATGTATTTGGTTATGTATAGGAAATACCTGTAATTGTGTTCCTTAGTGTACTTTAATACATATGACTGTAGATTGAGCACAAACTAACATGTAAATAGATAAACTAACATAGGCCTACATGTACCTGCATTACTCATATACTTTCGTTTGCTTTCCTGTACATACATACGCATACATTTCTCTCAGCACGTATTATGTGGTTATTGTTACACTTTAAAATGTAAATGTTACAGTATAGTATCTGTCAAAATTGTCCCTTATTCTTGTGTACTTTTTAGTGTTACCATTTACTGTGGTGAAGTTCTACCTACTTCACCCATATTGGGTATTACCTTTTCCATCACTAAAAATAACGTGTGTCTACTGTCTGGAGAGGGATTCTTCCTCCTGCTACCTCCCATCCCTGGTAACCATCAAAGAACATTGCCTTCTGGATGTATGCCTATTTTATAAAAGTGATTCCATGCAGTATTTTTCCTTTTGTGATTGATTTACTTATTTTACCCAGCATAATGTCCTTAGATTCATCCATGTTTGGATA
Organism: Heterohyrax brucei; assembly: GCA_028571685.1. NCBI lineage: Eukaryota > Metazoa > Chordata > Mammalia > Hyracoidea > Procaviidae > Heterohyrax > Heterohyrax brucei. The sequence continues at coordinate 14,973,290 of CM053142.1, read as the reverse complement.
TTTATCATCACTCTTTATAGCTGTATAGTATTCCATTGTATGTTTCTCTGTCTCTATCTCCATATCTTTATATATATATATATATGTATACCACAATTTGTTTATCCATTCACATGTTATTGATGGTCATGTAGATTGTTTCCACTATTTTGCTATTGGGAGTAATGCTGCAGTCAGCATAGATGTGCATGTGTGTATTCATGTCACTGTTACTAGATCTCTGGTTATATACCCAGGAGTAAGATTGCTGGATTGTAAGGTATTTCTAGTTTTTTAAGGAAGCACCATGCAATTTTTCATAGTTGTAACAATTTTACAGTCTCATCAGCAGTGTTTAAGAGTTCCCATTTCCATAAACCTTTCCAGAATTTATTGTGTTCTTTTTCCTGTTTTCTGGATCATTGCTGCTATTCAGGAGTGAAATGGTGTGTCATTTTACATTTGATTTGCATTTCTCTGACAGCTAATGATGGTCAGTATCTTTTCATGTAGTTGTTAGCCACCTGAATAGTAATTTAATCTGCTTACCTGTTGTCTCACATAAGAAAATTGTATTTAGCTACTCCTTCCCTGACAGCTGGGGGTTATTAAGGGTACATGAGAGAATAGCCAGAAGTATTTTAAAAGTATTTAGGAACCATTACTATAACCATTATATAACTACACAGAATATTCCAATAAGACTGTTTTAGTGTAAGGAATGATAATTTTAGTTATGGGATTTATCTGATTTTAAAACTGCCAGCCTTGTAATCTATATTGACTTTTTAAAAACTAGAGCCAAGAGTGAGCATATTAAGTGATTTCTTGGGATGTGACTAATGTAAGATTTGAAGCCAGAAGAAAGGCAGAATATGTGTAAGTTATATGTGGGGTCTGACAATTAAGTTTGTGAACTTAATTGTTCTAAATGCTACATAGCTTGTTGCTGAATATTTCTGGAGTCACCCTTGAAGTACTTCCCGTGGGAGGCTATGCACTGACACCAGCTCCTAGTCTACCCTTTGAAACAGTTGGGGAACTCTTTCTGGAATGGCCATTGTGTATGGTGGCAAGTCTGCAAACTTAATTGTATAGTTGTCTGTAAGGGAGTTTTTAGCCAGTACACAAATACCTGTGTTGGAACACCCTCCTTACTCACCTGATCTGGCCCCAAATTACTTTTTTCTTTAACCAAAGATAGAAGAAATATTGAAAGGAAGACATTTTGATGATACTCAGAACATCAAGTGTAATACAATGACTGCTCTGATGGCCATTCCAGAAAGAATTCCAGAACTGCTTTGAAAGGTGTCCTAGGTGCTGACATCAGTGCATAGCTTCCCAAGGGGAGTACTTTGAAGGTGACAGTGGTGCTATTCAGCAATGAGGTATGTAGCATTTTTTCTAGAATGAGTTTGTGAACTTACTTGGCAGTCCTTGTATATTAAAAGGGACAGTTGTTACAGCTAGAAATTCTGCACTTAATTTTTATGTCTGTTTGACTTGGGCCAACTGTTGTTAATATTTTAAAACAAAAGTTTCCATTTTTAAAGGAAATCACTGAAGTTCTGTGTGATAATTACTTATTTGTATAGTTAAGCAAGATAAATATGTCTTTTTAAAACTTACAAGTGAATTAAGAAAGTCACTTGAAGCTCACTGTTAACAATGAAAGTGATACTTTGTCCTAAATTGTTCTGTTTTTAAATAACAGAGTTTCATTTTCTGTTCATCCTTTCTGTGCTTATAGAAGGAAAATGTAAAGTTTGAAGTGACCTGAATTTTCTAACTAATGGAAGTAGTCACTTTGGAAGAATACAGTGTAATAGTCATTTAATTCTTGGGTACTTGGTTTATTGAAATCTAGCTCCAAATGTGGAGGGCATTTTTGAGGGGCTAGTAGATGTTTTCTGCAAGGGGCCAGATACTAAATATCTCAGGCTTTCTGAACCGTATGGTTTCTCTTGCGAGTATTCAACTCTGTCACTGTAACAGGAAAACAGTCAGACAGTATAGAAACAAACAAACATAGTTTTGTTCCAATAAATGTTATGGAAACAGGTAGCAGGTCAGATTAAGACCGTAGTTTGCAGATCCCTGTAAGGGGTGCCCTGGTGGCATAGTGATTAAGAGCTATGGCTGCTAACCAGAAGGTTGCTAGTTCAAATCCATCAGGCACTCCTTCAACAACCTGTGAAGCAGTTCTGCTCTGTCCTGTGGAGTCACTATGAATTGGAATTGACTTGACAGCAGCAAGTTTTGTTTTATGGTTTATACTACGGGGGAGTACAGTAAAATGCTGTAACATTTTAGAAAACTTACTTGTAAGGTGTTTATGTCACGTTGGGTAAGTTGTTAAAGTAGCCTCAGTTTCCTTTTTGATCAAGATATAGAGGGTTTCAAGTTCATGTTCTTTTGAAATTCTAGTCTATGAATTATAGGACAATATGAAGGTGTTCCAGGAGCCACTTTGGGAAGGGTCGTGGTATTTAACCATTTGTTAAGAGTATCATGCAACCATCAAAAAATGGTATTTTTAAACTTGTTTGTATCATAGGAAATATGTTTACAAACAGCTTACAGTCAGTCATTCCTGAATGTGTAAGGGAAAGAACAGTAGAAGTCTTGATGCTGTAAAGAAGGCTTTGTTCTCAGAGCTTAAAATATTATAACTCCAATTTGACTTTTTGGCACACTATTTTGTTATTTTTCTAGCATTTTGTTATGTTCTGTAGCATCTTTCAGTACCTTTGTAGTTGAATCTTTGCTTACCATCTTAAATTTATTAAATAGCTGAAGCTAAAGATTTGCCAGTTGAAACATGAATCCCTCATTTGTGTTCAGTTTAGATATCCTACCAGTTTCAGCATTTTCAGTTTTTACTTTTTGTGCCATTTTAGTGAATGTAAGATGCAGTAAACTGTTCAAATTCAAAAACTGTAGAAGAACTACAGCCTGTGGACAGTGTGTGAGGGTTCTGAAACCAAACTCGTGCTCTGTCTTTATGTGATTGCTCAAAAATTCATCAGCTGGTGTCAGTCAGTGCAGATTTTGTGTATGAAAGGTGGCTAAGGAGTTTTAACTGAAATTATAAAAATGCAAGGCATTCGGAACTTAAAACTTCCAAGTAAAGGGCCATACCCTGTGCTTTTTATGATTGTCCAGTTCAATCAGAGCATAAATAGAGATTAACTTGAATGGTGGACCTTTGAGTAGCTTTTCTTTTTATTCCTATTCTCTATTTTCTAAATTTTTTATAAAGAAGATAGATTTCTTTTCTTTTGTTATAATTCACAATTGAAAGAAAAGAACATGTAACAATCTTGGCAGTTTAATGTATTATGCTTCTAAGCAGAAAAATAATTATTTAAAATTTTTATTAACTATATCCTCAGTATCTTCATCACATGTCAGATTTTCTGTTATTCATGTATCATGCTTACTGTTGAAAAATGGGTGTTATTACAAAATGCTGAAGTAATGGAACACATGAGGACTGCCAGTTAAGTTCACGAACTCATCCTAGAAAAAGTGCTACATACCTTGTTGCTGAATGTCACTACAGTCACCTTAAGAGTATTCCTCTTGGGGAGCTGTGCACCGACACCAGTTTTGGAACTCTTTCTGGAATGGCCATCAGAGCTGTCGTCATATTATCCTTGATGTTCTGAATGCCATCAGATGTCTTCCTTTCAAGGTTTCTCCTATCGTCGGGTAAAGAAAAATATCATTTGGGGCCAGATCAGGTGAGTAAGGAAGGTGTTCCAATACACTTATTGTTTACTGGCTAAAAATTCCCTCTCAGACAACCATACAGTTAACTTAATGAACTTGCCACTGTGCACAATAGCCATTCCAGAAAGAGTTCCAAAATTGCTTTGAAGGGTGAACTAGGCACTGACGTCGGTGTGTAGCTTCCCAAGGGGAGTACTTGGAAGGTGACTGTAGTGACGTTCAGCAATGAGGTATGTAGTACTTTTTCTAGGATGAGTTTGCAAACTTAGTGAACAGTCTTCGTAGAACAATTAAGTTCACAGACTTAATTGTAAAACCTCATATATGTAGGAATTAGAGAACTTCGTGTTTTTATTAGAAAAACCATCTATTTCGTATTTCAGTTAGAGGAATTTTTCTACATTGGTAGTTTGCTAATGTAATTTTGTTTTGGCTGAAATTCTTTTATTTTGTTTCAGTTACATATTTTTTTTTATTATGATTGAATGAAAATGTACATTCCCGTATAAATTCGCATGCTTCACCTATATGCAGCTCCCACGGCTCTCCCTGCTCGGTGACAGCACACTCTTGCTCTCCACTTCGTACATATCTTATCCTCCCAGCAATCTCGAATCCCCTCCTCTCTAGTCACTCTCCCTTCCTCCAGCAAAAGGTCAGCAGGATGACATCCTATAGATGTATGCCAGGTGCCGTCGAGTCGGCCATAAAATTCCCACAAGATACAGTAACTCTGCATCACTAAGTCCAATCCATTCGTATCCGAAGAGTGGACCTTCGTTATGATTTATGGGCAAGGGCAGCATCAGAGCCAGAGGCCATGCTCCTAGGGGAACCCCGAAACTACTGGACCAATTGAGGTCTTATAGTGCAGATCTCAGGATGCACACTTTTTTATTCTTGTGTTGCCAGTGAGACTCAACTTTGTGAGCTCCATCGTGACTATCACTGATGGTGGCCGGGCACCATCTGTTCCTTCTAGTCACAAGTCGAGGTAGAGACCCACTCACGTGGGTCCTTCTGTCTTCTGGGTTCTCTTTTTCCTCATGTTGTTCTTGTCCTCGGTGATCGCGCATTCCTGTTGAGTTGGGACCATTTTCTGTACCCTAAGATGACAGCTTGGAAGCTTTTAAGACCCCAGATGCCACTCACTGATGAGGGGTGCAGAGAGTCCTCATTAGCAAAATGCTAGCTGTGCCAGCTGGCCCTGATTTCGCCTGAGAGCATAGTCCCCAGCCCCCGGCCCCAGCTACTCTGTCCTTGCAATATTGGGTTAAGATGGGAGGAGTACTCAAATTGTGTTCAAGTCTAGTTATTATTGATCTTCCTTCTAATGTGTGCTGTCACTGATTTCACCCAACCAAATTTCTAGTAACTATCTAATCCAAACCCCCCCACCCTCCATCCCTTCCCACCCTTGCAGCCTTCAAAGTCTTTTCTTCTATGCATAAGTCTGTTTTTACGTTCTTATCATAGGAGTCCCATACCATATTTGCCCTTTTGTTGCTGACTACTTATACTCAGCATAATGTCCTCCAGTTGAAACCAGGTTAAGAGATGTTTTCTGCGGTCATCATTGTTCTTTATCATTGCACAGTGCTTCATTAAGTGTATATACCATAGTCTACCAATCCATTCCTCTGTTGTTGGGCATCTGGGTTGACTCCATCTTTTTGCTGTTGTGGACTGTGCTGTGATGAACATTCATGTGCCTGTATCAGTTGGTGTGAATGGCCTTGATTCTTTAGGATATATTCCAGGCAGTGGAATTAATGGGTCAAATGGTATACCTATATCCATTTTCTTAAGGGAGTGCCAGATTGCTTTCCAAAGAGGTTGTACCACTTTACAATCCCACCAACAGTGTAGGAGGGTTCCAGTCTCCCCACGGTCTCTCCAGCATTTAGAGTTCTGCGTTGTTGGATCATGGCCAACTTTGTTGGGGTGAGATGGTATCTCATTGTCATTTTGATTTGAATTTCTGTAATAGATAATGATGGTGAGTACGTCCGCATGTGTTTTTTGGCTGCGTGGATCTCCTCTGTGGAGAAGTGCCTGCCTATCTTCTTTGCCCATGATGGAATTGGATGACTTATTTTTTTTAATTGATATTTTGTAGTACCTTCTAGATTATGGAGATCAGGTGTTGGTCTGACATAGAGTTGCTAAATATTTTTTCACATTCTTTAGGTGGCCTTTTAATTTTATTAAAGTCTTTGGATGAGCAAAAGTGATTGATTCTTAGCAGTTCCCATTTATCTGTTTTCTGATGATTGTGGTTTGTTTGACAAATTTTGAAGTCTGTCTGTGCTGTATATTAAACTTTTCATTGTTGTTCCTCCTTTCTCTTGGATGAGTTTTATCTTTTTAAATTTGATATTTAGGTCTTTTATCCAGTTTGAGTTGGTTTTTGTATAAGGTGTAAGATAAGAGTCTTGTTTTAATTTAGTGCAGATGGACATCCAATTTTGCCAGCACCATTTGTTGAAAAGATTGTTTTTCCCCCAGTTTAACGTCTTAGGGCCTTTGTCGGATATGAACTGTTCACAGGCAGATGACGTCATTTCTGGGCTCTCGATTCTGTTCCATTGATCTGTCTGTTTTGGTACCAGTACCAGGCTGTTTTGACTGCTGTGGCAGTGTAGTATGTTCTAAGGTCAGGTAATGAGAGGCCTCCTAGTGTATTCTTCTTCTTTAGTACTGCTTTACTTATCCTGACCTGCTTGCCTCTCCAGACAAAGTTGGTAATTTGTTCCTCCATCTTATTAAAAAATGTCACTGGAACTTGTATTGGGATTGCATTGTATAAGTAGATTGCTTTCGGTAAGACAGACAGTTTCACAATGTTAGGTCTTTATCCATGAGCAGGGTAGATGTCTCCATTTATGTAAGTCTCTCTTAGTTTCTTGTAGTGAGGGTTTGTAGTTGTCTTTGTAAAGTTGTGTTATTTCTCTGGTTAAATTTTTTCATAGGTACTTTATCCTTTTGGGGGCTATGGTAAATGATATTAACTTGGTGATTTCTTTCTTTTTTTTATTATGACTGAGTGAAAATGTACATTGCCATGTAAATTTGCATGCCCCCCTGTATGTGGCTTCCACTGCTCTCCCTATCCGGTGACAGCACACTATTCCTCTGTGCTACATACATGTCTCATCCTCCCAACAGTCCCCTTTTCCCTCCTCTCCACCCACTCCTATTCCTCCAGCCAGAAGTCGTCAGGATGATATGCTATAGATGCATAGAACCATAAAGTGCATCCAGTATATGGTCACTGTGCATCGCCAAGTCCAGTCCATTCGTATCTGAAGAGTGGACCTTCGTTATGTTTTATGGACAAGGGCAGCAACAGGGCCAGGGGCTATGCTCCCAGGGGAATCCCAAAGCTGCTGGACCATCAGTTGTGGTCTTTTAGTGGAGATCTCAGGGTACACCCCTTTTTATTCTTGTGTTGCCAGTGAGATTCAACGTTGTGAGCTCCATCATGGCTATCACTGGTGGTGGCCGGGCACCCTCCGGTTCTCCCTGTCCCAAGTCGATGTAGGCGCCCACTCATGTGGGTCTCTCTATCTTCTGGGTTGTCTGTACCCCATGTCATTTTGGTCCTCCGTGAGCATCCATTCCTGCTGAGTTGGGACCATTTGCTGTGCCCTTGGATGGCAGCTTGGCAGCTTTTAAGACCCCAGACACCACTCACCAATGTGGAGTGCAGAGAGCCCTCTTAGCAATATGCTAGTTGTGCCAGTTGGCCTCAATTTCACCTAAGAGCATGGTCTCCTGCCCCCTGCCTTAGCTACTCTGTCCTTGAAATATTAGGTTAAGATGGAAGGAGTATTCAAGTTATGCTGAAGTGCACTTAATATTGTTCTTGTTTCTAATGTGTGCTATCAGACTTGGTGATTTCTTGATTGAGAATCCTGTTGTTGGTATAAAGGAATTCTATTGATTTAGTTATGTTTATCTTGTAGGCTGAGACTGCTGAACTCTTCTATCAGTTTGAGTAATTTCCTTATGGATTCTTTGGGGTTCCCTGCATATACAATCATATCATCAGCAGATATTTTTACTTCACCTTTGCCAATGCAGGTGCCCTTTATTTCTTGATCTTGTCTAATTGCTCTGACTAGAACTTGTAGTACAGTGTTGAATGGGAGAGGTGAGAGTGGACATCCTTGTCTAGTTCATATTCTCAAGGGAAAATGTTTCGGTCTTTCTCCATTCAGGATGACGTAGGCAGTTGGCTTTGTATAAATGGCCCTTATTGCACTGAGGAATTGGCGATCTATTCGTATTTTGCTAAGACTTTTTAGCATGAGTAGGTGTTGGACCGTATCAAATGCCTTTTCTCTGTCAATAGACAAGATCAGGTGGTTCTTTTGTGGCATTTATGTGGTTGATCACATTAATGGTTTTTCTGATGTTGAACCAGCCTTGCATCCATGGTGTGAATCCACCTTCGTCATGATGGATTATTTTTTTGATATGTGGCCGTATTCTGTTGGCAAGAATTTTGTTCAACATTTTTGAATCTAGATTCATGATACCAGTCTGTAGTTCTCCTTTGTGGTTGGTTCTTTCTGTAGCTTTGGTATCAGGGTTATGCTAGCTTCATAGAATAAATTTGGGAGTATTCCATACCTTTCTATACTGTGAAATAGTCCCAGTAGTATTGGAGGTAACTCTTCTCTAAAAGATTGGTATAATTTGTGGTGAAGCCATCTGGGCCCGGGCTGTTTCGGGGTGGCAGTTTTTGGATGACTTTTCAGTTTCTTCCTTTGTGATGGGTCTAGTAAGTTGTTCTGCTTCACCTTGTGATCATTTTGGTAGGTGACGTGAATCAAGGAACTTGTCTGTTTCCTCTAGGTTTTCAAATTTGTTAGAATACAGTCTTTCATAGTATTCAGCTATGATGTTTTCGATTTCTGTCGGATCTGTGGTGACAACTCCCCTCTCATGTCTTACTTGGGTTATTTGTTTTCTTTCCTGTTTTTCTTTAGTAAGTTTAGCCAATGGTTTGTCAATTTTGTTGATCTTTTCAAAAAACCAGCTTTTGGTCTTTTCAATTTTTTCAGTTGTTGTTCTGTTCTCTAGTTCACTTAGTTCTTCTCTAATGTTTATGGTCTGAAGATTTCCTCTTGTTCTCTCTCTACTTGTTGAAGCTGTAGGGTCAGTTCTTTGATTTGATTTCTTTCTTCCTTCCTTACAGATGTGTGCATTTATGGAGATAAACTGACCTCTGAGCACCACTTTGGCTGTATCCCGTAGGTTCTGGTAGGAAGTGTTTTCATTCTCATTGGAATCCATGAATTTCTTTATTTCATCTATGGTTTCTTCTATGACCCATGATTTTTTCAGCAAGGTGTTCAGTTTCCGTGAGTTCCACTTTTTATGTTTTTTCTGCTATGGATTTTGACTTTTATGGATTTATGATCTGAGAAGATGCTTTGCATTAATTCAGTGGTATGGATTTTGTTGAGAATTGCCTTATGTGCTAACACATGGTCAATTCTGGAGAATGTTCCATGTGCACTGGAGAAGAAGGTGTAGTTGTTCGCTAATGGATAGAAAGTTCTGTATATGTCAGTGACGTCTAGTTGGTTAATTGTGGCAATAATGTCTTCTATGTCTTTATTCAGCTTTTTTCTAGACGATCTGTCCAATATTGAGAGTGGAATGTTGAAGTCTCCTATTATTGTGGAGTGATCTATCTCCTTTTTGAGTGTAGTCAGTGTTTCTCTGATGTATTTAGGTACTGTAATATTAGGTGCATAAATATTTAATATTGTTAAGTTCTGCTTGTTTATTGAACCTTTCAGCAATAAATAGTGACCATCTTTGTCCATGATGATGGATTTTATCTGAGATTAGAATTGCCTCACCTGCTCTTCTTTGTTCATTGTTAGTTTGATATATATTCTTCCATCCTTTAATTTTCAGTTTGTTCATATCTTTAACTCTAAGGTGTGTTTCTTGTAGGCAGCATATAGATGGTTCATGTCTTCTGATTCAAGATGTCACTTGATGTCTCTTTATTCGAGCCGTCAGTCTATTTACATTCAGTGTAACTATTGATAGCTATGTGTTCAGTGCTGCCATTGTGACATGTTTATTTTTGTGTTGATGTTTTCTCTGTTGTTCTTATTAATCTGTTCTGTGACCTTCTTTGTGAGTTGATTTTTCACTTTTTTGAGGGTTGGTTTTGTGGTTGTTGAGACTCCTGTATTACATTTCTTGATACGGTATGTTGCTTTTTTACTGTGCTTTATGGTTACGCCATCATCCCCCTTACTAAACTATCTATAAACCTAATTTTGATTCCCACCAGTCTTGTGAACTTCCTCTCCATCTAGATGGACTGTAACAACTATAGTACATCCCTCTTTTTAATATGATGATATCACAGTTTACATGATATGATCACTAGATCATTTCTTTCACTATTGTAGCTTTGATTGTGTTTGGAGTGCTCCCTAACTAAATAGGATTCTGGATAATGGGTCTATCTAAAATACAAAGTTAGTGGTTTTGTTCTTCCAAGCAAGAGATTCTTTCAGTATTCCTTGTAGCTTTGATTTGGTTTTTACAGTGTCTCTGAGTTTCTGTTTGTCTGCCGATGCCTTCATTTCATTTTCATGTTTGAAAGATAGTTTTGGAGGATATATAATTCTTGGTTGGAAGTTCTCCTTCAAGGCTTTGAATATGTCATGCCACTGTCTCTGTGCCAGCATGGTTTCTGCTGAGAAATCTGACGAAATCCTACAAGGTTTCCCTCTGAATGTCAGCTTTGCTTTGAGTCTTGCTGCCTTTAAGAGTTTCTGCTTATGTTTCATTTTGTTAAGCTCAATTATAATATGTCTTGGAGTCTTTCTGTTGAGGTGTATATTTAGTGGTGTTCGATATGTGTCTTGGATAGCTATATTCTCTTCTTTCATAGTTTCTGGGAAGTTTTCTGTCAGCAGCTCAGCAACAATACTCGCTGTGTTCTCACGTGTCTTGCCCTGTTCAGGAACTCCAGTTAATCGTAGATTGTTCCTTTTCATAGAGTCCCATGTGCTTCTTAATGCTTCTTCATTTTTCTTGTTTCTTTTTTTTTGATTTCTGCTCATAGATGCTGGCATGAGTAGCTCTGTCTTCCAGGTCAGAAATTCTTTTTTCCATTTGTTGCATTCTGTTTTCTTGGCTTTGAATTGACGTTTCTATGTCTTTGATTTTGTTCTTGATCTGTTGAATTTTCAAATACCGATGTTCCATCAGATTGAACAGCTTGTGTAATTTTTCGTTTTGCTCTGCTGCATTTTGTATAAGGTCTAGGAAGGCTCTCTATATAATCCTTTTGTATTCACCTTCTGATAGTTTCAAAAAGCTTCTTTGTCTGGGAAGCTCTGAGGTGGTTTCTTTTGGGGGCTTTCTTATGCCATGGGTGATTTCTGGGTTATCATCTTCTCCAACGTTTCACTTCATGTGGGTCATTAGATACTGGGAGAGATGCTGTGAGGATGTACCGCAGTTGTTTTTCTAGGCTGTCTTAAAATGAGAAGTAAAAAGTATTTGACAACTTCCCCATCAGTCTGGTTTTCAGGTGCATATGTCCTTCTTCCCACCTGGCAAAGTAAGCACCTCTATATGGAATCCCAGATGCTATAAACTAGCTCAAAATACAGGAAGGGTACTGGCCTGCTGGCCTCTGCTGCGAGGCCCTAGCTGTAGGCGCTACTGTGTAGAATTCTGCTTTTCTGCTGGAAAAGCGATCTCTTATGGGTAGGCACTGCCTCCTAGCCCAGGAATTAGTTCCAGCTGATGTTTCCGAATGGATGACTCTGCCTCCTAGCGAAACAAGATGGCGTGTCTCACAGGCTTGCCAGCCCGTCCAGCCCAGGCTCCTGGAAGAAAGAGAGGCCGAGTCCCAAAATGCGCAGAGTCCACAGCCTCCACTGCTAGGCCCTGGCCCCAGGAGACACTGTGCAGAAAACCGCCTCCCTGCTGGAAAAGCACTCTCCCCCTGGTAGGTACCACCTCCCAGCCTAGGAACCAAGTCCGGCTGGGGCCTCTGCCTGGACTTCTCCATTTCCCTGTGGATCAAGATGGCGTCCCTCACAAGCACATCTGTACGGCTACCAAATGGCACAGGCAGAAAGATAGGCCAAGGAAGCTGAGGTGTACAGAACCAAAAGCCAGGCTCTCAGAACCTGGTAATTACGCTTACTGGACCCATCACCAGTGCCTCCGAGATGAGCAGCTAGTCAAGTCTCAGCTCTGCCTGCCAGCCAAGAAAGAGGAAAAAGAAAATCAGAATGGTGAGTTACTGTCAGTCTGTGCAAGCCTCTGCTTGTGGAGAGTGGGGTCAGTGAAAGAGAGGAGGCTTTGCATGCAGTGGTTTGAAGTCCAGATAAACAGCCCATGCTGCATCCCAGGGCTTACTAGGTGTCCAGAAGGCTCCATTTAATTATCATTTCAGGTCTAGGTTTCCAGAGGGATTTAGGGAAACTTGTGTTTAGTCTGCCATCTTGACTCTGCCCCCTCCTAATATAGTTTTAAGTAAGCTGTGTAGAAAAACAATCTTATTTATCAGTTATAATAACTTAATAGTTGTTCTTTAGACGTCGTCAAGGGGGAAGGAATGTGATCTTTCTAACTTTTCAGTTCACATGTAAAGATTACTGGGAATGAATAAATCTTCATGGTCTTTCAGTAACTAATTATAATTAGAAAAATAATGTAGTTTCTTTTATAATTGTTGCCCTGTTAAAATTACTGATGCATGTATAATTTTTGTTAGTCTATTCACTAAAAGAAACTTGGGAGTAGAAAACACGAAACCTAATAGTGATAGCCAGACTAGTTACTTTTCTGTGGATAACACTTTATTATGTGAAAAGGAAACAAGCATCTTTGTACCACTTTCAGTGTGTCTTATTCTGAAGGCCAGCGGTACATTCCAAAAGGACACACTGGGCAGCAGGGTCACTAAATCTGAACTGAATTTAGATCTGCTCTCATTTTGTGAGAGGGAAGCAGGCATTTTGATAACACTTTCAGTATGTCTCATTCTGAAAGCCCTGACTTTAGATCTTTGCCATATTCATCTGTTTGTATATGCAGAGACTTGTAAAGTCAGAATGAACACCTTTTTTTGTTTCCCTGAATCTTAAGATACCTGGTTGAAAGGGACAAGAATATTTGGAACCAAACTGATTGGAACTAGGAGGGACCAGCATATGTCTCAAGTGATGCTTGCAGCAGGGTAGAATAATTCTCAATCTTTAAATGGGATCAGGAGCTGAATTCATGTTAATCTGACTAGTGGAAAACATGTTTTTGTATTGTAGAATATCTTCTAAAAATGATGAAGTGGGAGCCAGTTGTCATGAGGAGGAGTTGGAAGGGTCCTCAAAGGGAGACAAAGGACTTTGGAAAACAAACCCTGATTCTGACCAGCACCAGCTCTTTATGGTGTGATTAGATTAACATATTGTACTTTGAAATAGAAATAGAATACTTTGTGTTTTTCTTCTTGGGATTGGGGATATATGAAGTGGAGAGGCAGTAAATTGAGTCGCTTTTAAGCAAAGTACTAACTGATTTTCGTTTTTCTATTAATGTTTTTTATTGCATATATAAGAATGTTAGCAAGTGAAACACTATAGTGTTATTTTTTCATGACCACCTTTAAAAATAAAGGTAAACTGAGGGGTTAGAATGACTAGCTGATGCCTAGAAAGGCTTCACTAGTTACAACAGGACAAGATTCTATGGAGAAAATACTAAAATGACACAAGAAGCAACAAAAGAAAATGGAAGAGATTCACAGAGTTACCATACAAAAAAGAAATGGTTGGCATTCAACCGTTTCAAGAGGTAGTGTGTGAACAGGAGCTGATGGTAGTGAAGGAAGAAGTAAGTCCAAGTTTAGTTGAAGGCACTGGTGAAAAACAAGGTTTCAGGAATTAACTAAGTATCAGTTGAGATGTTTCAACAAACAGCTGGAGCCCTGGAAGTGGTCACTTGTCTGTGCCAAGTAATTTGAAGGACAGCTACCTGGCCAACCCACTGGAAAAGATCTATACTTATTGCTGTTCCCCGGAAAAGTGATCCACCTGAATGTGGAAATTACCAGATGGTATCATTCAGCAAACAGAGTTTTGCTGACCATTGTTGAAAAGTCACTGTAGCAATATGGAACTGCTAGAAATTCAGGCTGAATTCAAAAGAGGACATGGAACCAGGGATATAATTGCTGAAGTCAGTTGGATCTTGGCTGAAAGCAGAGAATATCAGAAAGATGTTTACCTGTGTTTTACTGATTGCAAAGGCATTTGACTGTGTGGTTGATGACAAATTATGAATAATGTTGTGGCTAATAAGAATTCCGGAGCACATTATTATACTCATGAGGAATCTGTACATGGGTCAGGAGGCAGTTGTCTGAACAGAACAGGGATATACTACATGATGCAAAGTCAGGAAAGGTGTGTATTAGGGTGGTATCCTTTCACCATACTTGTTTAATCTGTATGTTGAACAAATTACCCGAGAAAGATCAGGGACATCAGGATTGAAGAATGACTCATCAACAACCTTTATTATGCAGATAACACAGCCTGGCTTGCTGAGAGTAGAGACTTGACACACTTAACTGATGAAGATCAAAGACCACAGCCTTTAGTATGGATTACACTTGAAGATAACTCAGAAATCCTCACAACTGGGCCTGTAAGCAACATGTAGAGCAGAAAAAAGATAGACGTTGACAAGGGTTTCATTTTACTTGTATCCACAATCAGCACCCATGGAAACAGCAGTCAAGAAACCAAAAGATGCCTTGTATTTGTGCAAATTTGCTGCAAAAGACTTTTTAATGTGATTGAGTGAAAGTATACAATCGATTTTAAATGTGCATGCCTGCCTGTCTGCAGCTCCTTCTGCTCTCCTTGCCCGGTGACAGCACATTCCTCCTTTTCGTTCTATATATGTCATATCCTCTTAACAATCTCCTGTCCCCTCCCCTCCTCTCCCCTCTAGTTAAAAGTACAACATTCTGTAGATGCATAGAACCATAAAATGCACAGATGATTTGGCGACTCTGTGTCTCCGAGTCCAGTCCATTCCTGTCTGAAGAGATGACCTCAGTAATGATTTATAATCAGAGGCAGCATCAGGTCTAGGGGCCATGCTCCCAGGGGAACTTCCAGGCCTTTGAACTATCAGGTGCGGTTTTGTAGTAGAGTTCTTAGGGTGCAGCCTTTTTTTTTCTTGTGTTACCACCGGGACTCAACACTGTGAGTCCCATCACGGCTGTCATTGGTGGTGGCCAGCCACCATCTGGTTCTTCTAGTGACATGTTCATATAGGCAAACGGCCTTTTTAATGTGTGGAAAGGTACGACTTTGGAGACTTAAGGTGCACCTGACGCAAGCCATGGTATTTTCAGTTGTGTTATACAGATGCCAAGGCTGGGCAATGACTATGGAAGACAGTAGAAGAATTGATAACATTGAATTGTAGAGAATAATATTGAATATGCTGTGGATCACCAAAAAAAATGAACAGGATCTTTCTTGGAAGTAGTACCACCAGAGTGTTCCTTAGAAGCAAGGACAGTGAGACTCAATCTTACATACTTTTTTTTTTATTTAATATGACTGAGTGAAAATGTACATTCCCATATAAATTTACATGCCCACCTGTATGCAACTCCCACTGCTCTCCCTGTCTGGTGACAGCACACTATTTCTCTCTGCTCCATACATGTCTCATCCTCTCAACACACTCCTTTCCCTTCCTCTACATTCACTCTCCTTCCTCCAGCCAAAGGTCAGCAGGATGATATCCTATAGATGTATAGAACCATAAAGTGCATCCAATATATGGTCACTCTGCATCACCAAGTCAATCCATTCGTGTCCAAAGAGTGGACCTTCGTTATGATTTATGGGCAAGGGCAGCATCAGAGCCAGGGGCGATGCTCCTAGGGGAACCCCAAAACCACTGGACCATCAATTGAGGTCTTTTAGTGGAGATCTCAGGATGCACCCTTTTTTATTCTTGTGTTGCCAGTAAGACTCAACTCAGTGAGCTCCATCACGGCTATCACTGGTGGTGGCCGGGCACCATCCAGTTATTCTGGTCCCAAGTTGAGGCAGGTACCAACTCACGTGGGTCTCTCTATCTTTTGAGTTGTCTTTACCCCACGTCATTTTGGACCTCGGTGAGCATCCGTTCCTGCTGAGTTGGGACTATTTGCTATGCCCTCAGATGGTAGCTTGGCAGCTTTTATGACCCCAGATGCCACTCACCAATGTGGGGTGCAGAGAGCTCTCTTAGCAAAATGCTAGTTGTGCCAGTTGGCCCCGATTTTGCCTAAGAGCATGGTCCCCTGCACCCTGCCCCAGCTACTCTGTCTTTGCAATATTGGGTTAAGATGGAAGGAGTACTCAAGTTATGCTGAAGTCCGCTTAATATTGTTCTTGTTTCTAATGTGTGCTATCACCAATTTCACCCAACCGGATTTCCAGCAACTATCTAATCTAAAACCCCCTCTCGCCCTCCCTCCTTCCCCTCCCTCGCAGCTGTCAAACAGTCTTTTCTTCTATACACAAGTCTGGTTTTGGGATCTTACCGTAGAGGACTCATGCAATATTTGTCCTTTTGTTGCTGACTACTTTCACACAGCATGTCTTCCAGTTGAAATCAGGTCATGAGATGCTTCCTGGAATCATCGTTACTGCTTGTCATTGGGTAGTGCTCCATTGAGTGTATGTACCATAGTTCACCTATACATTCTTCTGTTGTTGGGCATCTGGGTTGATTCTATCTTTTTGCTATTGTGGACTGTGCTGCGATAAACATTCTTGTGCATGGGTCCGTCGGTGTGAAAGGCCTTTATTCTGTAGCATATATTCCAAGTAGTGGAATTACTGGGTCAAATGGTATATCAATATCCATTTTTTTAAGAAAATGCCACATTGCTTTCCAAAGAGGTTGGACCATTTCGCAACCCCACCAACAGTGTAGGAGGGTTCCACTTTCTCCACAGCCTCTTCAGCATTTGTTGTTTTGTGTTTTTTGGATCATGGCCAACCTTGTTGGGGTGAGATGGTATCTCATTGTAGTCTTGATTTGAATTTCTTTAATAACTAAAGATCGTGAACATGACTGCATGTGTTTTTTGGCTGCCTGGATCTCCTCTTTAGTGAAATGTCTGTCCGTCTCCTTTGCCCATCACTTAATTGGATGATTTATCATCTTCTTATTGATACTTTGTAGTATCTTATAGATACGGAGGTCAGGCGTCGGTCTGACATAGAGTTGCCAAATATTTTTTCCCATTCTATAGGTGTTCTTTTAATTCTATTAATAAAGTCTTTGGATGAGCAAAAGTGTTTGCTTCTTAATGGTTGCCGTTTATCTATTTTTCTCTTCTCTTGATTGTGGTTTGTTTCACAGATTTTGGAATCTGTCCACATTGTATATTAAAACTTCCATTGTTGTTCCTACCTTTTCTTGGATGAACTTTATCATTTTAGGTTTGATATTTAGGTCTTTTATCCAGTTGGAGTTGGTTTTTGTATACGGTGTAAGATACAGGTCTTCTTTCAGTTTATTGCAGATGGATATCCAATTTTGCCAGCACCATCGTTGAAGGTACTGTTTTTACCCCAGTTTAATGTCTTAGGGCCTTTGTCGAATATCAGCTGTTCATAGGCAGATGGTGTCGCCTCTGGGTTCTCTGTTCTGTTCCACTGATCGATCTTTCTGTTCTTGAACCAGTACCAGGCTGTTTTGACCACTGTAGCAGTGTAGTATGTTCTAAGGTCGGGTAATGAGAGGCCTCCCAGTGTGTTCTTCTTCAGTGTAGTACCTTACTTATCCGGGGCTTCTTCCCTTTCCAAACAAAATTGGTGATTTGTGTCTCCATCTCATTAAAAAATGACGCTGGACCTTGTATTGTATTGGGATTGCGTTATATAAGGAGATTACTTTGGGTAAAAGAGACATTTTCACAACGTTAAGTCTTCCTATCCATGCGCAGGTAGGTTTTTCCATTTATCTAAGTCTCTCTTAGTTTCTTGTAGTAAGGGCTTGTAGTTCTCTTTGTAAAGGTCTGTTATTTCTCTCGTTAGATTAATCCCTAAGTACTTTGTCTTTTTAGGGGCTGTAGTAAATGATAGTGATTTCACGATTTCTTTATCAACAGTCTTGTTGGTATAAAGGAATCCTACTGATTTAGTTAAGTTTATCTTGTATCCTGAGACTTTGATGACTTCTATCAATTTGAGTAGTGTACTTATAGATTCTTTGGGATTCTCTGCATGTACAGTCATATCATCTGCAAAGAGGGAGATTTTGACTTCTTTGCTGATGCAGATGCCCTTTATTTCTTGGTCTTGTCTAATTGTTTTGGCTAGAACTTTTAGTACAATGTTGAATAGGAGAGGTGAGAGTGGGCATCCTTGTCTAGTTCATGTTCTCAAGGAAAAGTCTTTCAGTCTCTCTCCAGGATGATGTGGGCAATTGGGTTTGTATAAACGGCCCTTATCGCGTTGAGGAATTTTCCGTATATGCCTATTTTGCTAAGAGTTTTTAGCATGAATGGGTGTTCAACTTTATCAAATGCTTTTTCTGCATCAATGGACAAAATCAGGTGATTCTTGTCTTTTGTGTTATTTATGTGGTTAATCACATTAATTGTTTTTCTGATGTTGAACCAGCTTTGCATCCCTGGAACGAATCCAACTTGGTCATGATGGATTATTTTCTTGATATGTTGGTATTCTGTTGGCAAGAATTTTGTTGAAGATTTTTGCATCTGGTTTCATGAGTGATGTCAGTCTGTAGTTCTCCTTCTTTGTTGGGTCTTTCCCTGGCTTAGGTATCAGGGTTATGCTGGCTTCATAGAATGAGTTTCGGAGTACTCCATCCGTTTCTATACTGTGAAATAGTCTCAGTAGTGTTGGAGATAACTCTTCTCTAAAAGCTTGGTAGAATTCTGCAGTGAAGCTATCCGGGCCCGGGCTTTTTTTTGGTTGGAAGTGTTTTGATGACGCTTTCAACCTCTTCCTTTGTGATGGGTTTATTAAGTTGTTCTGCTTCATGTTGTGATAATTTGGGTAGGTGATATCAATCAAGGAATTTGTCCATTTCCTCTAGGTTTTCAAATTCATTAGAGTACAGTCTTTGATAGTATTCTCTTAAGATATTTTTGATTTCTGGTGGATCTGTTGTGACCACTCCCCTCTCATTTCTAATTTGGGTTATTTGTTTCCTTTCCTGCTTTTCTTTAGTAAGTTTAGCAAGTGGTTTGCCAATTCTGTTGATCTTTTAAAAAACCAGCTTTTGGTCTTTTCAATTTTTTCAATAGTTTTTCTATTCTCCAATTCATTTAGCGCTGCTCTAGTCTTTATGATCTGATTTTCTGGTGCCTGAGGGATTCCTCTGTTGGTCTCTCAGTACTTTTTCAAGCTGTAGGATTAGTTCGTTGATTAGGATTCTTTCTTCCTTCCAGATTTGTGCATTTATGCAGATAAACAGACCTCTGAGGAGTGCTTTGGCTATATCCCATAGGTTCTGGTAGGAAGTGTTTTCATTCTCATTGGAATCCATGAATTTCTTTTTTTCATCCTTGATTTCTTCTATAACCCAAGTTTTATTGAGCAAGATGTTGTTCAGTTTCCTAGAGTTCCACTTTCTAAGTTTTTTTCTGCTATTGATTTCAACTTTTATGGCTTTGTGATCTGAGGTATTGTTTGCAGTAATTCAGTGGTATGGATTTTGTTGAGTATTGCATTATGTTCTAACACATGGTCAGTTCTGAAGAGTGTTCCACGTGCACTGGAGACGAAGGTGTAGTTGTCTGCTGATGGGTGGAATGTTCTGTTTATATCAGGGAGGTTTAGTTGGTTAATTTTGGCAATGAGGTCTTCTGTATCTTTACTGAGCTTTTTTCTAGATGATGTGTCCAGTATTGAGAGTGGAATGTTAAAGTCTCCCACTATTATTGTGGAGTCATCTAACTCTTTTTTGAGTGTAGTCTTTGTTTCTTCGATGCACTTAGGTGCTTTGATATCAGGTGCATAAATATTTAACATAGTTAAGTCTTGCTTGTGTACTAAACCTTTCAGCAATAAATAGTGTCCATCTTTGTCCACTATGGTCGATTTTACATTAAAATTGATTTTGTCTGTGATTAGAATTGCCACACTTGCTCTTCTTTGTTCATTGCTAGCTTGATATATATTCTTCCATCCTTTAATTTTCAGTTTGTTCTGTCTTTAGGTCTCAGGTGAGTTTCTTGTAGACAACATATGGATGAGTCATGTCTTTTGATCCAAGATGTCACTCGGTGTCTCTTTACTGGATCATTCAGTCTATTCACATTCAATGTAATTATTGATAGGTATGTGTTCAGTGCTGCCATTGTGATATGTTTATTTTTGTGTTGATGTTTTCTCTGTTCTTATTAGTCTGTTCTGGGACAGGTTTTTGTGTGTGAGTTGATTTTTCAGAGCTGTTTTTGTAGTTGTTGAGACATTTTATTGCATTTCTTCAAATGGTATGATACACCTTTGTTGTGCTTTACACCTGCCCCTAGGATCCCCCTTAATAAACTATATATACACCCAATTTTAATTACTGCCAGTATTGTCATCTTCCTCTACATTTGGAAGGACTGTAACGACTGTAGTATATTCCTCTTTTTAATATGATGGCAGCATAGTTTTCATGATAATAACTGGATTGCTTTTTCTGTATGAAAGCTGTGATTGACTTTGGAGCCTTCCCTAGCTGGGTAGAGTTTTCAGTAGTGTGTCGTTCTAAAATCTAAAGTTAGTGGTTTTGTTCTTCTAAGCCAGAGTCAAGAACTCCTTTCAGTATTTCTTGTAGTTTGGGTTTGGTTTTTACATAGTCTGTGAGTTTCTGTTTATATGGGAATGCCTTCATTTGATTTTCATATTTGAAAGATAGTTTTGGAGGATATATAATTGTTGGTTGGAAGTTCTTCTCCTTCAAGGCTTTGAGTGTGTCATGCCACTGTCTCCATGCCAGCATGGTTTCTGCTGAGAAATCTGACGAGAGTCTACAGGGTTTCCCTCTGAATGTTAGCTTAGCTTTGAGTCTTGCTGCCTTTAAGAGTTGCTGCTTATGTTTCATTTTGTTAAGCTTGATTGTAATATGTCTTGGAGTCTTTCTTTTGAAATCTATATTGGGTGGTGTACGATATGCGTCTGAGGTGTCTATATTCTCTTCCTTTATAATGTCTGGGAAGTTTTCTTTCAACAGCTCAGCAACAAAACTCTCTGTGTTCTCAGATGTCTCAGCCTGTTCAGGAACTCCAGTTAATCGAGGTTGTTCCTTTTAATAGAGTCCCGCATCCTTCTTAATGTTTCTTCATTTTTCTTGTTTCTTTTTTCTGATTTCTGCTGATAGATGCAGACGTCAGTATCTCTGTCTTCCAAGTCAGAAATTCTCTTTTCCATTTGTTTCATCCTGTTTTCTTGGCTTTGCATGGAAGTTTCTACACCTTTGATTTTCTTCTTGATCTGTTGGATTTCAGAGTACTGGTGTTCCATTAGATCGAACAGCTTGTTTAATTTCTCCTTTTGTTGTACTGCATTTTGTATAAGGTCTAGAAGGGCTCTGTATATAATCATTTTGTATTCATTTTCTGATGCTTTCATAAAAGTTTCTTCATCTGGAGAACTCCTTGGTTGCTTTATTTGGGAACCTTCTGATGCCATGGGTGATTTCTTGTATGCCACAGGTGTCTATTGCTTTTTGGGTTCCATGTGAGTAAGTAGAGGCTGGAAGAGATACTGTGAGTATGGACTGCAGATGTTTCTCTAGGGTGCCTTAAAATGGTAAGCAAAGAGTATCTGAGTACTTCCCAAGTCAGGCAGGTTTTCAGGCGTAGAGGTTCCTCTTCCCTACTGGCAAAGTAAGCACCTCTATATCTAACCCCAGATGATACAAACTAGTTCAGAATACAGAAATGCTCCTGCCCTATTGGCTTCTGCTGACAAGGCCCAGCCTTATGTGACACTGTGTAGAGTACTGCTTTTCTGGTAGAAAAGTGCTCTCTTGTGGGCGGGCTCTGGCTCCCAAGGTATGAGTTAAGTCCAGCTGCGGCCAACGTATCCGAGATTGTGCACTCCACACAGGCAGCAGATAGAGGGGCTAAACGTGCCAAGAAGTAGTGATTCCTGTACTTCTGTTGCAGGGCCCCCACCATAGGCAGCACTGTGTAAGTTACTGTTTTTCTGTTGGAGAAGTGCTGTCCTGTTAGCCGGTGCTGGCTCCTAGGCTAAGAATTAAGTCCTACTAAAATCTCCGTACCCAGCATGGCGTCCCGCACACTGGCAGTGTGAATCTGTACAATGCCACTGTGGCAGAGATAAAAAGACAGGCCCAAGGTGCCTACATTAACAGTGTCCTAAGCGTGGTTCTAAAAATATGGGAATTTCACCTGTCTATCCCCCCAGCAGCATGTCTTAAGTATAGCCGCTAGGCAAGACCCAGCTCTGCCCACTGGTGAAGACAGAGGAAAAAAAAAGTCAAAATGGTGCGTTTACCTTCAGTCTGTGAGAGCCAGGGCTAGCCAGGAGCAGGAGTCAGTGAAAGAGAGGAGGTTTTTTTAGTCAGTGGTATAAAGTCCAAATTAACAGCCCTGTGTGGTGTCCTGGGGCTGATTAGGTGATCAGAAGGCTCCATTTGATTATCGGTTCAGATCTTGGTTTCCAGAGGGATATAGGGAGATGGTGCTTAGTCTGCCATCTGGACTCCGCCCCTCCCATCTTACATAATTTTGGACATGTTGTCAGGAGGGATCAATCCCTGGAGAAGGACACCATGCTTGATTGAGTGGAGGGTTATTGAGAAAGAGGAAGACCCTCAGGAAGATGGATTGACATAATGGCTGCAGTAATGAGCTCTAGGATAGCAGTGATTGTGGGCATGGTCCAGGACCCGCCAGTGTTTCGTTCTATTGTACACAGGGTCTCTATAAGTTGGAAACAGCTCAGCAGTGTCTGACAACAACCTGAATGAACTTATCAGTGAAAGAGGTACTAGACTTTAGATAACTATCATTCCAGGATAATCTCATCCTACATAGCCCATCCTTCCCTACCCTACCCTACCCTATCCTACCCTGTTTTATCTTTTAGTTTCAGCAGTGGCAACTCTTTGTGACTTGTTATGGAGATGAGAGGTCTAAACTCCATGGCTACATTTGTGACTGGAGTGAGTCTAAAATATCTGTGAACTTGAAGGAGTGTATCCTCTTTGCCTGTTCTTTCTGGGTCAACTTGAAGTACCCAATATTGCCTTTTTTAGGTTGTTGAAGTGTTCTGTGCCAGTATAGTTTTCATAATAGGACTTCTAAAGATCACTCCAGAATTGTTTCCTGGATTTAAAACTAATAGTTGTTTCTTTTCCACAAATGTTTTTTTAACCTCATTTGAAAATAAATGTGTTTCTTGTAGAAGAAATTAGGAAATACAGATAAAATAAATCCAGCCATAATTCCATGACTCAGAAATTGTTGTGTGCCATGAAGTTGATTCCAACATATGGTGTGGCTTTGTAGATAGAGTAGAGCTACCCTAGAGGTTTACTAGCTGTAATGATTATAGGAGCAGATCCCTAAGTCTGTTCTCCTGCAGAGTTACTAGTGGGTTTGAGCCTCCAAGCTTTCTTTGCGTAGCAGCTGAGCACTTAAGCATTGTCCCTCTGCATTCCTTCAGAAGTAGTCATGAAAATTTAAATACGGTCTTTTGGTATATATGTATATGTGAGGACACATGTATATAATTGTATATGTATATGTATATAATTTTTGTATTTATTTGTAGTACCTCTGTCTGAACACCTATTTTGAATATCTTGGTTTAGCAATGCAGGCTGAAATGTTTTCTTGCTTTGGTGTAAAATGGTCATTAAAATGATAGAAAATCATTTATTTTTTATGCTGTGATGGTTTTTAACAGAGCTTTAAGGAAATGATGTTTTAAAACTTATAATTGGAGCTAATATGATAATTGTCTTAACTAGTGTTACAGTGTTGTAATTCACGCTTGTTCATGAATTGGTCTATGAGTTAAGTTAGCAATCTATTTGTGTTCATCTGAAGTGAAATTTATAAATGATTTTTCTTAAGTAATTGAAATTTTACACAGTTTTATTTTTGAAATAAAAAAGTAGGTATCAGACAACAAGAGAAAGAGATCATGATATGTCAACCACTTGATTGTGTACCATGAAAGAATGCGATTTTTTGGGGGGTGCTGCTGGAAGCATTGCCTCAACTTGTAAGCTTAGACTTGAGCCTGTAGTGTGTGCTTTCAACAAGTAAACACAGATGCATTTTTTTGTGTGTAATCCTATTGTTAACTTTTTGCTGCCTAGAAATTTCAGTGACAGAGTATCTTTAGTCACCCAATGAATGCTGATCATAGAATTACCATTCAAACCCTAGGGAGGGATATTTGTAATAATGAATAGCAGGGTACCAGGGCTTTGCATGTTGCTTCATCAGCGTGATGATAGTAACTAAGTTACTAAGTTTTGTTATTTCAGCATAATGTTCTGTTGGAGAATTTTGTTTGCTTTACTGACCACCAAAGACAAACATTTGAATGAGTACTTGCAGTAAGAATTAGTAAAGAGGTTTCATCTATAAATGTCTATTTCTAGTAGCTATCCTTTCCGTCTTTTATTTTTGACACTGTTCTGTGAATTGAGAAGTCAGTAACTGAGAAATCAGCAGAATCTAAGTCAGAACTTGAGAAGAAGTCTTCAGTTTATTCATTTGTTTTTAGATTTATGACTGCAACATCATCTTCTATTTTTTAAGGGACATCCAGTTTAGTGGGAAAGACAAAAAAATCAAAGTAACTAGAACAGAGTGTGATAGGAACAGTAGTACAAGTGGATACAAATTCTGTAGCTCTGCACTGTCCAGTATAACACTCATTAGCCATTTGTGGTCATTGAGCACTTGAACATGGCTAGTGAGACTGAGAAACTGAATTTTTAATTTTATTTAATTCTAAACTTACACAAGTATTTGGAATAACTTGGCTATGTGGATGTACTTTTTTTAGCCATAAATTTTATGAAATCTAAATGTAGATCAAGTATTTCTGATCACAGTTTAGGAAGTGAATATAGATTTAGGTGTTAGTGTGCTATTAAAAAACAAAATATTAGTAAATGTAAACAGCTAATGGAAAGATTGCAGACTTGAGTCCATTAAGAGGCTCTTCAGAAGAAACGGCTGATTCTCTGCTTCATTGAGAACTCATATAGAGTACAGATCCGTGCAGATGTATGTAAGGTTGCTATGAGTCAGAGTCAGCTCCACACTGACTGGGTACTGGTTATGTGGTGAAATGATAATGTTTTGAATATATTGGATTGAATAATTATGTGATTAAGTATTACAGATTTGAATTATGTCCCC
This sequence comes from Heterohyrax brucei, assembly GCA_028571685.1. Classification (NCBI taxonomy): domain Eukaryota; kingdom Metazoa; phylum Chordata; class Mammalia; order Hyracoidea; family Procaviidae; genus Heterohyrax; species Heterohyrax brucei. The sequence goes on along the minus strand of CM053142.1, from coordinate 14,948,116 downwards.
CCAAAACATGTGTTGTAAATTCTACCCTCTATGCTACTGTGGTTGTAATCTCATTTGGGAATGGATTGTCTTTTTAGGTTGTTGAGGCAGGATTAGTATAGGGTGTGCCTTGAGCCCATCGTCTTTGAGACAGGAAAGAGATTCAACAAGGGAGAGTAAAGAAGGTAGATGAGGTTTAGATAGATGCCAAGACACATGGAGATCTCCATGAACCGGGACACAGAAGCTAAAGAGGCAAGGACCTTCTTTCAGAGCTGACAGAGAGGGAAAGCCTTCCCTTAGAGCCAGTGCCCTGACTTTTGAATTTCTAGCATCCTAAATTTTAGAAAGTAAGTTATTTTTCTTTAAAACCATTCATTTGTGGTATTTCTGTTATAGTGGTACTAGGCAACTAAGACGTTACAACTTCACTTTCTTCTTTTTACTTTTTTAACGTGGCTGCTATAAAATTTATAATTATATATGTCGTGTGCATTGTATTTCCTATTAGATAGTGCTGCTCTTGAGCAGCGTAAGTCTTGCATGGAAGACATGAATTCTGCTTTTGTGGAATTGGATAATATCTCAAACAGAAGGTGACCTTTAATCCAGTTCTTAATGGTTTTGCATTGGTTTGGTGGTTGGGAACAGACTATCCCAGATAAAAGGATAAAGGTTGAAGATACGAGCAAAAATGACATGTCCTTAACAGTACCGTTTTAAGTAGAACGTAGGTTTTGGAGCAAAGAATGTGATGGCACAGTGGTTTAAGAGCTATGGATACTAACCAGATGATTGACTGCTAATCAAAAAAGTCAGAAGTTCAAATCCACCAGCTGCTCTTGGGAAACCCTGTAGGGCACTTTAGCTCTGTCACATAGGGTCTGTATGAATTGGACTTGATGTGACAGGAGTGAGTTTTTTTTTTAATAGTGTAGTTTTAAGTAGCATGGGGGTTTTGGAGCAAAGAATGTGGAGAGTGGCAGTCAATGCAGCAGAAAAGGTGGTCTGGAGTATGGAAAAGCCTTAAATTCTCTGTTACACTATTTGGACATGTTCTATAGTCAGTGAAATTTTCATTGATATATTAAAGCAAATGTGTAAAAAGATCATATTTGTGTTTTTGGAGGAGAACTGTATTGTGTAGGATCAGTTGGACAAGGCAAAGAAATGGAGGCAGTAGACCCACAGAGATTGTTGGATTCTTTCAGCCTACAGGAGGAATAAAATGTGAACTAAGGTAGTCAGTCATTTTAGGGTAAGAGAAGAAGGAATTCCAAATATATTAACTGGGAGAATTAATAGACCTTTGTAACCCATAGGATACACATAGTAGACTCAGAGTGCTTTCTGATTGAATATCGTATTTGAGCTGGTGAATATAGTGGGACAGTAGGAAAATACTAAGACAGAGTATAGTGAGTGTAAGGTATATGGAGTATCCATGCTAGATGATGTTACAGTCTTAAATCTGAAAACAAATGAATAAACTGTTCATAGCTCAGAAGAATGAGGTAAACATTTGAGAGAGATTTTGGTTTTATTGAAAGCAATGGAATTAAATAGCATTCCCCAAGGAAACTGGTAACAGGAGTAGGGAATTTTAGTGTATGGACTACATGACAGCTTTTTTAGTTATATAAAAGTAATTTTAAGTCAGGAAGATACTATGTGACAGGTGCTATAGTAGATACTGAAGATGAAGAGATAAATAAGACAAACATTTCTGTGTTAAAGACAATCATGTCTTAAAGGGAAGGGCAGGCAATAAATTTGGGGTTACAGTGTAGTAAGTACCATGATAAAGTTCTGTATCCAGTGACAGAGTAGCAAGACTGGAGGAAAACATATGTGAGAGCATAACAGAAGATGAGACTGAAAAGGTGCAGGCTGGACTGTGAAGGAGAAATCCATCTTTTGTTCCTTTTTGGCAAATCTTTCACCTTTGCTAGACTTCCTGTCTGTACCCCTCCCATCACTATTTGTCTTAGTTCCTGTTGTCCCATGCTTTTTGCTGTAATGTCTGCCAACTCTCATATCTACTCTTTGTGGACACACAACAGGAGCTCTGCTGGTGCAATGGTTGGGGTCGTGGCTGCTAATTGAAAGGTTAATAGTTTGAACCCACCAGGTGCTCTTCAGTAGAAAGATGTGACAGTCTCTTTCCCTAAAGATTTACAGCCTTGGAGACCCCGTGGGTCAGTTCTATGTCTTTGAGGGCCACATGAGTCACAATTGACTTGATGGCAGTGAAGTTTGTTGTGGTGGTGGTTTTTTTTGTTTTTTTTTTTTTGGCTTTGATGGACAGATAGTCTTGAACTGCCAGAAGAGTGTTGGTGGTACAGTGGGTAAGAGATAAGCTGTTCGAATCCACCAGTTGCTCCGTGGAAATCCTGTGGGTCAATTCTTGGTGTCCTTTAGGATTACTGTGAGTTGGAATCAGCTTGATGACAGTGGGTTTGGTTTTGGTTTCAGTTGGATCTAGTTTATACTATGGTATGATCACACTGTTGTTAGTTTACTGCTATTATGGTGGATTGTTAGCACAGAAATGATGTCATTGCTGTGCTTCCTGATGGTGATTTTTTTGTAGGGCTTCTTTGACATAAACATTTGTTAGGCCTCACAGCTTTTTATCTTGGGACCTTCCTTTTTCTATGTCAAGGGAGGAGGGAGAAATGGTGACAGACCTGTGAGGGCGTGTGAAGGGTTGTTCAGGTTATTGACTAAGGTGAGAGCCGGAGCCTGGAAACAAGCCAGAAGGTGTGTGTGTGGTGGGGGAGGGGAGTGGCTAAGAAAGATTTAGCAAGTGAGTAGGTTAGGTGAGCCCAAGCCCAGTGCCAACCAAACCAAAAACACCTGCCATCGAGTCAGTTCCTACTCATCATGACCTTACAGGACAGAGTAGAATGAGCAGTTTCCAAGGAGCATTCGGCAGATTGGAACTGTCACTGGCCTTTTGGTTAGCAGGTATGGCACTTAATCAACATGCCACCATAGCTTCCAGATTAGGCAAGGATCTTGTTAAAAAGTGTCAAACCCTCTGTGATTTGAGCAGCCTTGAGTTGCAGTAACTAGAACATCTGGGGGAAAAACAAAATAAGGATAACTATTTATTTACCCTGGAAACAAGTATCTGTCTATTGCAGCTTGTCACAATAATGAGTTCAATAAATTATCAGTAATGTATCCTTCTAGTATCTGTTAGGTTGTTGTGTTATAAAAATACTGACAGGGTCACCAGTAGTGGCAGGTTACAGAGCTTCTGGACTAAGACACGTGAGGAAGAAAGGCGAAGTGATTAGCTAGTGAAAGACGTCTGCATCACAACAAGGTCTTGATCATACAGTGCTGGAAGACAATCCCCCTAGATGGGAAGGTGCTCAAAATATACAATGGCTTCCATAGTGGACACGAGCATACTAATGAACGGAAAGACGATGCAGGACCAAACGTTTCATTCTCTTCTACGTAGAGTCACCCTGAGTTGGAGCACATTTGGTAGCAGCTGACACCACCACCAAATGTTTCTATATTGCAAGGTTGTTTTTTATTCCTGTGTATTATGCCAGAAACTCTGTTGGTGTAGTGGTTGAGTGTTGTGTCTGCTAACCAAAAGATCGTCTGTTCAGATCCATCAGGCACTCCATGGAAGCTCTTTGAAGCTCTACTCTGACCTGTCAGGTCACTATGAGTAAGAATCGACTTTACGGCGCCGAGTTCATTTCGTTCATTTATATATTATGTCAGCTAAGGTGTTGAGTGTTCTTCACATGTCTTTCACTTCTTTTGGTTTACTCCTACTTTTCCTTAAAGACCTAGTTAAACCTATGTTGAACCCTTCCCTGCATGCCCTTTCTGATCCTCTTACCCCTTGGAAGTACTCCATGTGTTCCTAAAGGGGCCTGTACATACTTCTCTTTGTTGCACTTAGCTCATGCCATTCGAGTTTTCTTTTACCTCTTGTTTTTTTCTTTACCGGACTATTGGTCAGTCTTATTTTCATCTCTTGCCTAGTTCATAATTGGTTTTTAAATGTCAAATAAGTGAACCATAGAAGATATCAGTATACTCAATAAAACTTGAAATCTCAGTGATGTAGTAGCTGTAGATATGCACATTAGAATTTGTAAGTCTGTATTTCAGTATTATTAGAGGGTCATCTGTTTTTTTCTGAAACTTTTAAGTGACTGGATTATCCCTTTTGAAAAGGTACATTTTCCAGTTGATAATGCAATTTTTAGTTGTGAAACTAAAATTCTAGTCTTATTTTAACCAAATACTGACATGATAAGAAAACTTTCTTCTGTTATACCAAAGAAAAGCTGATGTCTTTGAATTATGGTGTTGGTGAAGAATATTGAATAGACCATGGTCTGCCATGTGAGTGAGTAGATCTAGCTCGTAGGAAGTACAGTCGGAGTGCTCCTTAGAAACCAGAATGGCAAGACTTCATTCATCCTAGGCACCTTGGATATGTTATCAAGAGGGACCGGTCCCTGAAGAAGGACATCATGCTTGATAAAGTTCAATGCAAAAGAAGATGACCCTCAGCAACATGGATTAACATGCTGACTGCAACAGTGGGTTGAAATATAACAACAATTGTGAGGAAGGCATAGGACTGGGCAGTGTTTCATTCCGTTGTGCATTAGGGTTGCTGTGAGTCGAAATTGACTAGATGACGCCTGACAGCAACAGCAACATTATGCTGTTAACAGGCACAATGTTGTAATGATAATAATAGATGCTTATGTGCAGCTGAATTATGAAGGGCACATAATTTAGTATGAATTTTACTTAATTCATTTTTCTATGTGAATTTAAATAGAATTTAAGTAATTGAATTACAGTGTTGGAACCTGGTGCTTTAGTAAAGTTCTATAGTAAGGGGGAGGCCTACCTGATAGTACTAAAGAGCATGTACTGATTAAGAAACAAACAAAGGGTGTGTAGCTCCTTATTTAGTATAGATTCTGCCATTCTCTAGAGTTTATATTATAGGAGCAATTCTTGAAATTAATGTTAAAAAGTAAAAATAAAAAATTTCAATATCTTCAGTGTTACAAATTAGTATTTAGTTAAAAAACTAAAACCAATTTTAAGTTTAAAGTTACCTTCTTGTGTATAACATTCCCCAGTTTTTCCTTTCTGTGGATAGTGGGAAAGATATTTTAGTCTGTGTATGAACTGGAACAGGCCAGGTCTTTTTTTAAATATAAAATTGGGTCATATGCAGAGGTCCTAATTTAGTTGTCAATGACAGATATAACCTATAAAATTAACTTTGTTTCTTTGTTCTCCTTTTAGAAGTTTCTTTTGTATGAATAGTGCATTTATTTTTGTTGAAGACAACTCATGAAATGGATTGTGTATTCAGCTTACATATATTGTACTTAAGCAAAAATTAGTTTTTCTGACATTTATGCAACTTGATTCATCTGTTGGAAATAGCCTCCATAGTTCTTGTTGCTGATTCTTTTGACTTTTATTCCTTTGACATAACTATAGAGTAATTGGCAACTGGTGGTATGGGTTTAAGAATCATTTTAACTTTTTATATTTTTTGTAATACAAATTCATTGGTCACTTCATCATAAATCCATTCAGGAAGATTGAGTTTTATGTAGTATTAATGTTACTGCTGTCACTTTGTTGAGTCAAGTGGAAAAGACAAATGCCTGTCTTATCCCAGATTTTTTGTCTGAAATCAAATTTAAAAGGTAGTAATTAAAATAAGTGTATAAATTTGGACAGTAAAACACAGTAGGGCAAAACTACTGAAAATGTTTTGTGTTTTTCATACTTTTAAATTTTTTGTTGGGATTTCCCTGTATAGTTTTAAATTCTGTTTTTCTTAACGTCATGAAAATTTTTACTATGTTTCAAAGAAATCATTAATAGCATTTTAAATGTTTTAATTATGCTACCTCATGTTTATGAGTCATACTTTACTTAGCCATTCTTCTGTTGTTGGTGTTTGTACTGTTTCTGATTTGCTTCTGATAAATAATACTGGCATGACAATCTTGGTGAGGAAAACATGTGTCCCCAGTTAGGATTTTTCTCCTTTACTCAGGGTCCTAAAAGACCATGCATCTATATGTACATATATAAGCGAATGGAAACCCTAGTGGTATAGTGATAAGAGCTGTGACTCTTTTTGTTGTTGTTGTTAGGTGTCATCGAGTTGTTTCCTGCTCATAGCGACCATATGAACAACGGAACAAAGCACTGCCTGGTCTTGCATTATGTCCACAATTGTCTTTATACTTAAACTCAAATTGTTGTGGCCGTTGTGTCAGTCTATATCATTGAGGGTCTTCCTCTTTTTCACTGACACCCCCTCCCCCCCAACATGATGTCCTTCTCCAGGGACTGTTTCCTCCTCACAACACGTCCAAAGTATGTAAGACAGAGTCTTGCCATCTTTGCCTTCAGGTAACACTCTGATTGTATTTCTTCTAGAACAGATCTGTTGATTTTTTTTTTTTTTGGCAGTCCATTCAACATTCTTCTCCAACACCACAATTCAAAGGCATCAGTTCTTCTTCTGTCTTCTTTGTTCATTGTCCAGCTTTTACATGCATATGATATGATTGAAAATACCATGGCTTGGGTCAGGCACACCTTAGTCTTTAAGGTGACATCTTTGCTTTTCAGTACTTTAAAAGAAATCTTTTGCAGCAGACTTTCCCAGTGCAGTGCACCTTTTGATTTCTTGACTGCTGTTTCCATGGGTGTTGATTGTAAACCCAAGTAAAATGAAATCCTTTGACAACCTCAATACTTTATACACTTATGACGATATTGCTTATGGGTCCAATTGTGAGAGTTTTGTTTTCCTGATGTCGAGGTGCAGTCCATACTGAAGGCTATGACCCTTGAGCAATAAAACACTTCTTCAGTAAGTGTTTCAAATCTTCTTTAATTTCAGTAAGTAGGGTGGTGTCACCTGTGTAACACAGGTTGTTAATGAGTCATCCTCCAATCCTGATACTACCTTCGTCTTCATACAATTCAGCTGTTCAGATTGTTTGCTCAGCATATGGTTTGAAAAGGTATAGTGAAAGGATACAGCCCTGATGCACACCTTTCCTGACTTTAAACCATGCAGTCCCCTTGTTCTGTTCACACAGCTACCTCTTGATCCATACACAGATGCCTTAAGACCACAATTAAGTATTCTAAAACTCCTGTTTTGTGGAATGTTAGCCATAATTTGTTATGATCCACACAGTCGAATGCCTTTGCATAGTCAATGAAACACAAGTAAACATCTTCTTGGTATTCTCCGCTTTCTGCGAAGGTACATCTGACATCAGCCGTGATATCCCTGGTTCGACAGCCTCTTCTGAATCCAGCTTGAATTTCTGGCAGTTCCTTATCAGTATAGTGTAGCATTTGCTTTTGAATGATCTTGAGCAAGATTTTACTTGTGTGTGATATTAACTATATTGTTCAGTAGCTGCTGCATTCATTTGGATCACCTTTCTTTGGAATGGGCATAAATATGGATCTCTTTCAGTCAGTTGGGCAGATAGCTGTCTCCCAAATTTCTTGACGTAGATGAGTGAGCACTTCCAGTGCTGCGTCTGCTTGTTGAATTATCTTGGTTGATGTTCCATCAATTCCTGGAGTCTTGTTTTTTCCCATTGCCTTCATTGCAACTTCAGCTTCTCCCTTCAATACTGTCAATTCCTGATCATATGCTACCTCTTCAAATGACTGAACATTGACCAGTTCTTTCTGGTGTAATGACTCTGTGTATTCCTTCTATCTTCTTTTGATACTTCCTGAGTAACTTAATATTTTCCCTATAGAATCCTTGACTATTGCAACTCGAGGTTTGAATTTCTTCTTTGGTTCTTTCAGCTTGAGAAGTGCAGAACATGTTCTTCCTTTTTGGTTTTCTGTGTCCAGCTGTTTGCATCCCTCGTTATAATACTTTATTTTTTGTCTTCTTGAACTGCCTTTGAAATCTTCTGTTCAGGTCTTTTACGTGGCCATTCCTTCCTTTTGCTTTAGGTACTCAGTGTTCAAGAGCAAGTTTCAGAGTCTCTGCTGCCATCCAATTTGGTCTTGTCTTTCTTTTTAATGACCTCTTGCTCTCTTCATAGATGATGTCTTTTAACGTCATTCCACAGATAATCTGGTCCTCGGTCATGAATGATCAACACATCAAATCTGTTCTTGAGATGGTTGTTAAACTCAGGAGGGATATACTCAAGGCCATAATTTGGCTCTCGTGGACTTGTTCTAATTTTCTTCAGTTTCAGTTTGAATTTGCATATGAGCAATTGGTGATCTGTGCTGCACTCAGCACCTGGTCTTGTTCTGACCCAAGCCCAATCCACACATACATTTTTCAGGGGATGTAATCCAATTCATGACAAATGATGAAGATCAAAGACTGTAACATTCATTAGAGATTACACCTCAATATAAAGAAAACAAATGTCCTTATAACTAGACCAGTAAGCAGGATCATGATAAATGGACAAAAGATTGAAGCTGTCAAGGAGTTCATTTTACCTGGGTTCACATCCAGCACCCATCGAAGCAGCAGTCAAGAAATCAGACCAAATATTGCATTGCCAGATTTGCTGACAGGAGACTGTTCTGCCCTGTCAAGTTCCGGGCAGATTGTGCTGATTGGAGGAGTAAAGCTAATAGGAGGAGTAAAGATAGAGTGAGCAACTGCCACTTGTCTCTTAGTGGAGGCTTACGTGTTGCTCTGATGCTGAAAGCTATGCCACTGGTATTTAGGTACTAGCAGGGTCACCCAGGTAGACAGGTTTCAGCTGAGCTTCAAGACTAACACAGACTAGCAAGAATGACCTCGCAGCCTACTTCTGAAAAGAATTAGCCAGGGAAAACCTTGTGAATAGCAGTGGAAGAGCTATGACTGCTAACCAAAATGTCAGCAGCTTAAATTCACCAGCTTCTCCGTGGAAGCACTGTTGGGCAATTCTGTTCTGTCCTGTAGGATCAATATGAGTTGGGATTGACTCAACAGCAGTGGTTTTTTTTTGTTGTTTGTATATACATAAACCTGATATGATTGAGTCTATTCCAACTTACCAGGAATTCTTGAGAAATAAATTCTTTGGATACAGAAATACTGTAAAATATGGAACATTGTTTATGTGTACCCAAAACGTATAATTAGAACAAGGATAATTAATTATGTACCATTTTGTCTAGCAAATCAAAAACTTTTTTAAATGAGTACACTCACTGTTAGTAAATAAAGGTGGGATGTAACAACTTTTGTTTGCTGCCAGTGTCTGTAGTTAATAGAATCTTTTCGGAAAGTGTTCTGGCAAGGTATGTTTTTAGGAATGTCTGTCTTGAGTACTGTATTCTAAAATCTGTTCATATGCGATCAAATTGAAAACAGCAGTATAAAAGTTTAGACAGAAACCTGAAGAAGCAGTAGATTTGTGTTAATGGGGGTAGAACAGTTTGGAAGCGGAGGGTAATGGCTGCATACCTAGAGTAATGTGATAAATATCACTGAATTGTGTGTGTAGAAATCTTTGTTGCATGTTCTGCTATGTATATGGTATATATGTTCGAATTCACCAGCCATTTCGTGGAAACTATGCCAAGTTTTACTCTGTCTATAGGGTCACAACAAGTTGGAATTGAGTCCATGACATCAGGTTATTTGTTTATATTAAAAAAATCAAAACCTGTTGCTGTTGAGTCAGTTCTGACTCGTAGCGACCTGGCTACTGGATAGAGTAGAATTACCCCGTAGAGTTTCAGAGGAGCAGCTGGTGAATTCCAGCTGCTGACATTTTGATTAGTGGTCATAGCGCTTAACTACTGTACCACTAGGGTTTCATTTGTTTATATGTGTGTATATATAGTCATATTCTTTTAGGACCCTGAATAAAGGAAAAGCAGCCCTGACTGTGGGCAAATGTTTTCCTCACCAACATTCTCATGCCAGTATTGTTTATCAGAAGCACATCTGACCTTTGGGGTTTCAAAGGGTGAAACCATAGCCTCTGGCATTTCTAAGGGTAGAGACACCACTCAGATGGACTAGCTACACCTAACGCTGAGGGGGCAGAGTCTTTTCTTCTATGCATAAGTCTGTTTTAGAGATCTTACCGTAGGGGTCTCATACAATATTTGTCCTTTTGTCGCTGACTACTTTCATTCAACATAATGTCTTCCGGTTGAAACCAGGCTATGAGATGTTTCCTGGAATCATCATTGTTCTTCATCACTGCATAGTGCTCAGTTGAGTATATATAACATAGTTTACCTGTCCATTCCTCTGTTGTTGGGCATCTGGGTTGATTCTGTCTTTTAGCTGTTGTGGACTGTGCTGCGAGAAACATTCTTGGGCATGTCTCAGTTGGTGTGAATGGCCTTGATTCTGTAGGATATATTCCAAGTAGTGGAATTACTGAGTAAAATGGTATATCTATAGCCATGTTTTTTTCATTTTTTATTTTTTTATTTAATATGACTGAGTGAAAACATACATTCCCATATAAATTTACATGCCCACCTATATGAAACTTCCACTGCTCTCCCTGTCCGGTGACAGCACACTATTCCTCTCTGCTCCATACATGTCTCATCCTCTCAACAGTCTCCTTTCCCCTCCTCTCCACACACTCCCCTTACTCCAGCCAGAGGTCATCAGGATGATATCCTATAGATACATAGAACCATAAAGTGCATCCAATATATGGTCACTCTGCGTCGCCAAGTCCAATCCATTGGTGTCCAAAGAGTGGACCTTTGTTGTGATTTATGGGCAAGGGCAGCATCAGGGCCAGCGGCCATGCTCTCAGGGGAGCGCTGAAACCGCTGAACCACCAATTGAGGTCTTTTAGTGGAGGTCTGAGGATGCACCCCTTTTTTATTCTTGTGTTGCTAGTGAGACTCAACTCTGTGAGCTCCATCATGGCTATCACTGGTGGTGGCTGGGCACCATCCAGTTCTTCCGGTCCCAAGTCGATGTAGGCACCCACTCATGTGGGTCTCTCTATCTTCTGGGTTGTCTTTACCCCCTGTCATTTTGGTCCTCGGTGAGCATCCGTTCCTGCTGTGTCCTCGAATGGCAGCTTGGCAGCTTTTAAGACCCCAGACACCACTCACCAATGTGGGGTGCAGAGAGCCCTCTTAGCAAAATGCTAGTTGTGCCAATTGGCCTCGATTTCGCCTACGGGCATGGTCCCCTGCCTCCTGCCCCAGCTGCTCTATCCTTGCAATACTAAGTTAAGATGGAAAGAGTACTCAAGTTATGCTGAAGTCCACTTAATGTTGTTCTTGTTCCTTATGTGTGCTGTCACCAATTTCTCCCAACCAGATTTCGAGCAACTGTCTAATCTAAATCCTCCCCCCCTTGCCCTTCCTCCCTCCCCTCCCTTGCAGCTGTCAAAGAGTCTTTTCTTCTATACACAAGTCTGTTTTTGAGATACTATCGTAGAGGTCTTATACAGTATTTGACTTTTTGTCACTGACTACTTTCGCTCAACATAATGTCTTCCAGTTGAAACCAGGTTATAGGATGTTTCCTGGAATCATCGTTATTCTTTATCATTGCGTAGTGCTCCATTGAGTATATGTACCATAGATTATCTATCCATTCTTCAGGGCATCTGGGTTGTTTCTATCCTTTTGCTGTCGTGGACTGTGCTGCGATAAACATTCTTGTGCATGTGTCCATTGATGTGAAAGGCCTTGATTCTGTAGGACATATTCCAAGTGGTGGAATTACTGGGTCAAATGGCACATTTTTTTAAGGAAGCTCCAGATTGCTTTCCAAAGAGGCTGGACCATTTTGCAAGTCCACCAACAGTGTAGGAGGGTTCCACTTTCTCCATAGCCTCTCCAGCATTTGTTGTTTTGTGTTTTTTGGATCATAGCCAATCTTGTTGGAGTGAGATGGTATCTCATTGTAGTCTTGATTTGAATTTCTTTAATAACTAAAGATTGTGAACGTGACCGCATGTGTTTTTTGGCTGCCTGGATCTCCTCTTTAGAGACATGTCTGTTCATCTCCTTTGCTCATTGCTTAATGGATGATTTAAATTCTTATTGATATTTTGTAGTACCTTCTAGATTATGGAGATCAGGCGTTGGTCTGACATCTAGTTGCCAGATGTTTTTTCATATTCCGTAGGTGACCTTTTATATAGGTAGTCTTTTAACTGTCTTGATAAAGTCTTTGAATGAGCAAAAGTGTTTGATTGTTAGTAATTCCCATTTCTCTGTTTTCTGTTGTTCATGCATTGTCTGTCACATTTTGTAGTCTGTCTAATCCATGGATCAGAACTTCCATTGTTGACCTATTTTTTTTCTTGTGTGATCTTTATTATTTTAGGTTTGATATTTAGGTCATTGATCTATTTTGAGTTAGTTTTTGTGTAAGGTGGGAGATAGGGATTGTAATATCCTAAGTTTATTCTTGACTTTAGTGAAAATGTTTCTGATGAGTCTTAAGTATTATGTTTATTTTAATAAACGTTTGCTACTTTAAAATACTAAATTAATGAAGCCTCATCTAATTTGGTAAGAAGTTTTTCCTGAGTCTATGTTGAATTTTATCAAATGCTTTCTTAGTGACTCTGGAAATAATCATTATGTTAATCTGTTAATTTGAACAATTGCAGAATGAGTTTGCCAATAAAACCAAAAAGAAATAAAATAATCACACATGCTCACTGTAGTATCAAATCATAGCAGCCCTGTAGGACAGATTAGAGCTGCCCCATGGAGTTTCCAAGGAATGCCTGGTGGAGTCAAACTGCCAACCTTTTGGTTAGTAGCCATAGCACTTAACCACTTCCTATAGGCAGACTTTGTATTTTTGCTTTTTCTTGATTTATTTAATGCAAGACTAGATTTGATTACTACTGTTTTATTTAGGATTTTTTTTCCATCTAAATTTATCAATGAGATTGGTTTATAGTGTTCTTTTCATTTAATTATTTTCTGCTTTTGTTGCAAAATTGTGCTAGCTCTATAGACTATTGAAGCATTTTAGTGTTTTTCAGTTGGAAAAACAGTTTAAATTGGAACTGTTTAAACAGAATAAATTGTTTCTTAAAGATTTAGTGGGATTTTCCCAGAAACATCACTTGGTCATCTTTATATCACCATATTGTAGTGTAAAGTATTCTAGAGTATGATACAAACTTCTTTAATACTGGTCAGATAAGTATTCTGTGGGTAGGGTTCTAAGAAACTGTTTACTATGTGGAATTACTTATATTAAATAATTAATTTTAGAGATGCTTTGTTATGGCTACTTCATAATTATGTGGTAAATTTTGTAATGGAGATAAATGGAAGTTTATCTTTATGAACAGATTTTTTTACATAGATGTTTGGGAATAGTATAAATATCATGCTAACATTTTTAGGAAGACAGTCTAATTTGTATTATTGAGTCGATTTCTTGCAGAATTGCCATTTATAAAAAGACCAGAGGTAACTATTTTGTAAGCGTATGTTCCTGTATGTTCCTGCTTGGGGTATTTTGTGATACAGACTTATTCAAGTTGTAGGCAAATACTATTTTGGGACGATAAAGTACTTTCATAAGGATTATTCAGTGTATCCATCCATGCTTCCTTTTTTTACTTCAGTATTTTTAGGCATTTATGAAATTCTGGGTTCGTTACAGTGCTAGTTGCACTTCTGAATATAACTGTAGCATTTATTTATAAGGGTTTAAAATAGTAATTCTTAACTGGTGATTGTTTTATCTGTAGGGTACATTTGACAGTGAGACTTGATTGTCACACTGGGGTGGTGGATTAGGGGCCCCGGGAGAGACAGTGTGCTACTGTGAACTAGTGAGTAGTAGAGACCAGGGTGCTGCTAAACGTCCTACAGTGTACAAGATAGCACTCCGCATGCCTTCCACCCACAGTGAAGAATTATGTGCCCCCAAATGGAAGTATTACGAAGCTGAGAATCCTTGTCACAAGAGACAAGAGATTTATATGAGTACAATATAAGTGGTATCCTCACACATGTGCTTTTTTTCTTCAACAACTAGAATTTTCTGTGACTTAATAGGTCACACTGTTCTTATGCGAAGTGTATGAAGAGTATGCTGCTCTTGACTGACATCTAGTGAGACATTTAAAAATAAAAAGAAAAGCTGTAGGTTAAGAGTAAGCATGTAAATATTACTTCTCCATTGTTAGAGAGTTTGCAAATAAGGAAGCTAGGGAAAGATTAGTTTGTGACCACTCAGGAATTAGAACTGAGAAGAAATGTAGTGAAATTTTGGCTTAAGTATTGTTAAGCTTTTATGTTTGACTTACATTCATGATGTAATATTAGAGTTCAGGAAATTAGACCTTTCTTTTCATAGCTTTCTGAATAACTGCTGATCTACCCATATTCATGACTTTTTCTATCTTAAAAAAATTGCGTGCAGTCATAGACTTTTAGAGCCAAAGGAGACCATGGTGCCTTAGTATAATTCTCTTACTTACAGAAATTAGGTAATTCAGTTTTAGAGAGATGGCACTGAGGTGATGTTACCCAGTCCGTATCATATAGCTTGTTAGTGCCAAATCTAGAACTTGAACCCAGAGCTCCTGACATCTTGTCAGGTACTCTCTCAGAGTAAAGGAAAGCATTACACAAACTTTAGATTCTAATAGACTTTTTTTCTTCAATCAGACTGAATAGTAAAACTGAAATTATACCTGTGTGTGTGTGTGTTTTAAAATGAATTAGTGCTCATGTTTATAAACCTCATGTTTCATTTAATTTTAATTAGTAAATATTAATGTCGGTTTAAACTTTTATTTTCAAAATTTTTGTTTCACAGGCAACCACACCTCCAAATCAAGGAAGGCCAGATTCTCCCGTTTATGCTAATCTACAAGAACTGAAAATATCCCAATCTGCTGTTCCCCCACTTCCTGGAAGCCCAGCAATTCAGATTAATGGAGAATGGGAAACCCATAAAGACATTTCAGGGCGTTGTTATTATTATAATAGAGGAACACAGGAAAGAACTTGGAAACCACCTCGGTGGACTCGGGATGCAAGCATAAGCAAAGGAGATTTCCAAAGTTCCGGAGATCAGGAGGTATGAATAATTAAGGAATCAGTCAGTCACAGTTACCAAACTTCCTCATTTCACTATTTAAAGACAAAAGAAACAGATTTTTTTTTTTAGCATTAACATGGTAGAACATTTGACATCTCTTAAGATACCAAGTACTGTTTCCAAGCTTTCCTTGTATCAGTGCTTATTACCTTATAATCTTTTAGCTACTGAATCGTAGCTAACTTTGTAGTGTGCTTACTTGATTAAAGTTGCTTATTGCCATTGCTTTCCTTTATGTGTTAAAAGATTTTACTTCAGTCATTACTGTATAAGCAATGACCAAAAAAAAAGAAAAAAGCCAAACCCACTGCCATTGAGTCGATTCCAACTCACAGCAGCCGTATAGACAGAGCAGAACTGCCCCATAGAGTTTCCAAGATGTGCCTGGTGGATTTGAACTCCTGACCTTCTGGTTAGCAGACATAGCACTTACCACTATCTCAACAGGGTTTCTTAAGTAGTAACTTTAAAAAAAGAGTAAGGAAATAATGTGATGTAGCCAATCAAGTAGAATAAAACCATTTAAATAACTAGAACAGAAAATTTTCTCTGTTGGTTTGATATAAGTACCAAACTGCTACTCAGTTTTTACTCATTTTTTTGGCCAGAGGTTCAAGAATACTTTATTTATATACAAGGGAAATAATTATAATATGCCTTATTACATACAGTTGGATCACTCTGTAAGTCTGACAATTCACTTTAAAATTGTTTCTTTAAAACAAGTTCTTCATACGGTTCTTACTCACACTCCCAGTTTCACTCTTCCCCATACTCCTGGAGAGGACAGTGTAATGCATTAGCTGTCTCCTAGTAATCTGGGGAGATGCATTGGGACCCTTTGGATATATAGGAGAAGCTGGGATGGGATTGATAGAAAGAAGTGAAATCTTGCTGCTAGGTAGACTGAGGACCCTGCATCTGTGTAGAACACTTAGCTTTGATAGAGAGTAGCTACCTTGTACAATAAAAGCAGAGATCCAGTTATGTAAGAGCTGGAGATACAAGGTAATACATCTGTGTTTATCAGAAGCTGAAACCTTTTGTAGTTAATAAGACTCTTTCTTCTCTTATTTTACAGTTTTTTTTCTTTTAATAGAAAAATTTTATTTGTATTGTAAGTCTAGGAAGATCTGAAAATAATCCATCTTGTGTATCATTAATAATAAAATAGATTCTTATAGTTTGGGAGAATTAGGGAAAGGGCTTGAACTGTAGAACTGCTTACAGTAATTAATTTTTTTAATAATGCAAGAACTTTTTAACAACATGTTTCTTAGCTTTCTGTTTCAATAAATAGATAAATAGGTTTGTCTCTCATTCTCAGTTGACAGTACTAGTCTCTGTACAAATTGTATAAAATAGATATTTCCAAAACGGCTGAAGCACGTATTCCAGTAGCTTCTCAAGAAAGATTGTGGAGGGGAGATACAAATGGAGATGGGTGCTTGTGAAAATGCATGTGTTTTACTTGTATTGAATTGATAGTTGGCCTGGATATAGAATTCTACATTGGAAATTATTTTCTCTCATAATTGCAAGGCATTTCAAATTTTATGGGCCATCTCGATGAGCTACTTGATGGGGAATGTTAGAACTTTTAGGACTTGTCCTTTTAGAGTAGTCAGTCTCCATAACCCATTGCTGTTGAGTCAATTCCAACTCAGTAGTGATTCTGTTGGACAGAGTGGAACTGCCCTACAGGTTTTCCAAGTCTGTAATCTTTACAGAATTCAGACTGCTACGTCTTTCTCCTTGGTGGTTGGTGGGTTCGAACCTGTGACCTTTTGGTCAGCAGCCAGATGCTTGACCACTTTACCACCAAGGCTCCTCAGACTTTCCATGAGTATCATGAGATCCTTTGCATGAAGAGGAGGAGCTTACAGGATCGCGGGAGTTCGCGTTCAGTTTCCATGTTGTTCCTCAGTTCCCTCACCTTCATGTTTGGAGCCTCCATCCCAGGGGTGCCTGTTACCTCCTCACCTAAAGTCTTTCTTTTTTACTGCTTCACAAAAATAGACCCCTGCATTTCTGAGGGAAAAGAGCACAACCAGCTCAACTGGAAGAGGATTCTGTGCTTTTAGTGTTTATTTTAGTACTCCTGCCTTCACTCTTCACCTCTTGGGAGCCCTGGTGGCATAATGGTTAAGTTCTGCCGCTAACCTAAAGGTCTGCAGTTCAAGTCACCAGGCACTTGTCTTTGGAAAACTCTGTGGGGCAGTTCTGCTGTTACTCATAGGGTCGCTGTGAATAGGAATGGACTTGATGGCAGTGGTTTTGGATTTCTTTTGGTTGGTCTTCACCCCCAGAGGTAACTAATACGGTGCCATTTGAGGATTTGGCTGTGTTAACTTGTTTTCAACTCGGCAGCACCACTGCCCCCTGCTTGGCTCTTCTGATTCTGCTGACTTGAGTCTCATAAATTCAGTTCTTGGTCCATCTGCTTTTCAGCTTTGTGAATTTTGTGACTCTTGTTTTCTCTCTCTCTAAATTTGTATCTTCTTGTTATTTTAATGTGATTTGAGAGGGAGCAAGTGTTCGGGCCTCCATGTTAATTCAATAGCTTATCTCAGTGTTGACTGTAACTCAGGGGATGTTTAACAGTATCTGGGGAAACCTTTGGCTACCACAGCTGCTCCTCAGCCAGTGCTCCGCATTGCTGCTCCCACAGTGCAGCTAGCATGTGCTGGTTAGAGGCAAGAGGTTCTTAGGCACGTCCAGTGTTTACTCAGGGAAGTTTGCATCTTTTAGGGCTTGAATTGTTGTGTGCTCTCGAGTTGATTCTGACTCACAGACATCCTACAGAATAGAACTGTCCTGTAGGATTTCCAAAGAAAATCTGGTGGATTCAGACTGCTGACCCTTTTGATGAGCACCCTGAGCTTTTAACCACTTTGTAACCACCACCAAGGCTTCATGTGGATGGATTGAATTATCTCTCTCAAAATAACATGCTTTAGACCGCAACTTCTTTGTCTCTGATTGTAAACCATTTGAGAATGGATTGTCTCTGTTATGTTAATAAGACATAGAGTACCATGTGTCTTGAGTCATTCTCTTTTGAAGTATAAAAGTGATTCAACAATCAAATAGAAAAGGAGAGAGAGGAAGAGAGATGCCAAGTCACATGAAGACTGTCCAGAATTGAGAAATGAAAGAGACAGACAAAGACTTCCCTCTAGAGCTGACTGAGAAAGCCTTCCGTTTAAGCTGGCACCCTGAGTTTGAAATTCTAGCCTCCTAAAGTGAGAAAGTCAATTTCGGTTTGTTAAAGCTACCCATTTGTGTTGTTTTCTGTTAGAGCATCTTAGTTCTTTGAAATGCTTTAAACCTACAGAAAAGTTGAAAGGATGGTACAGTGTGTGCACCATTCATCCTGTGTTGAGGTGTAGCCAGTTGCTAGCATTTTTCCACAGTTCTTGTCTCTTTCCCTCCCAGCCCCGTACACACACACGTGTGTGTAATTTTTTTCTTAAACTATTTGAAACAGACAGTATTCCATTTTGAAAATAAAAGGATATTTTCTTGCAAAACATAATACATTTATTATACCCCAGAATTTAATATTCGTGTGTTATCTAGTAGTTTAATAATCATTTAATGGTGCTGTGGTGGTGCACTGGTTAATTGCTGTGGCGTGCTGTGGCTGCTACCCAAAAGATTGGCAGTTTGAATCCATCAGCTGTTCCTTGGAAACCTTGTTGAGTAGCTCTGCTCTTTGCTGTAGGGTCGCCATGAGACTATGAGTTGGAATCAACTTGATAGCAGTGGTTTACATGATTTAATATATAGTTAGTACTGAGTTTATCTCAGTTGTCAAGTAGTATCCTTTATATTTTTTTTTTCCTGCCGGTGAAGACTCTAGTGAAGAATTATACATGCATATATGTGTTACCTCTTTAGTCTTGTTTTATATTTTGTTTTTGGTTATTCTAATACACAAAGCTTTCTGAGAATGTGCGTGTGCTATCCATTTTTTGTGAGACCTCATTCATTGTATTTTGCTTCTGTATCTTTTATGTGTGTATGTGTTTATTTTGAGTTGGTGTTCTTGGTAATTTGTATGTAGGAATTCTTTAATGCTGGGGTTGAAAGTTAGTTCATTCAGAGAGAAGTTGCTTTTGTTCTTGCCAGCTGCCTGAGGAAACTAGTTTCCTGAGAGTATTTGGAGGCAAATTTTCAACTTCAGTTTTTACAGACTACCCCGCGTTTTAGTATTTTGGATTGGATGAAGACTGGTTTATGAAAAGTTCCTCTGATTATTCATGTATAGAATAAAATTTCTGGTTCACCCATAATCTGTAGCTATAACTCTTCAGAGTCCCAGTTTCATGTTTTAAACTCCCTACATTTGATGCTCCTGAGTGCTGTCCTCCAGCACTTCTGCATAGCTTTGACAACGCAAGTTTGGGTTGGTGGTTTGGCAAATGCCTTCAAGGAGAAAGCTGGTCTTTTTATTCTGCTTGTCACTTTGATTTGCTTCTACTCAGTTTTTGACCTTTGGATATTTAGTAACAGACTTCATGCTCTTAATGAATTTATCTTTTTTTTTAAAAAAAAAAAAAAAAGGAAGGTAACAGCTTTAGCTGTTCTCATCTGAATGATTACCTGGAGCACCTACCTGCCTTTCTCTGTAAATGGGACATTCACCACCCTCATGTTCCTGCAGTGGCTGCCCAACGTACCCTAGAGTTACTGGTTACCTAGTGATTCATTATTTAGCATTGGACTGTTAACATTTGGAGAGTGCTTGCTAAATATAATCTTAATTTTAATTTGTTTGCATTTAAATCTGGTTAAATACTAAGGACTTAAAGTCACTTTTGGTTCTATATTGTAAGAAAGCATATGAAGATATTCGAGATTACTTTTCACAGCAGAATAGAATGTCTTACTGCATAAAAATTGCAAGCATAGTCAACATTTTGTCTCCTTACTAAAAAGGATATTAAGCGATTCTGAATGTTTCCTAAATTGATTTAAGTGATTAGATTGTCCATTTTGTTCTCTTTTTCTAAAAGATTTTACTGTGCTTTTCCTACATGAGCTTACATTTTGACTGACCTTATATAAAAAAATTTCCTGATTTGAAATTAAGCTGTTTTTTAGAAACAGTACTGTTGCACAACATATACAGCCATATTCATGCAGCATTTCTGTTGTCTGTGTTACTTTTGTAATCACATTAGGCTGTTTATGTCTTTTAAGTGACTTCCACAACACTGGAGATCCACCCATCTTCAGACCAAATTATGGTGGTAGAAGGTCTGGTTGAGTAAGAGTTAATTGCAGAAATGATTTTACTTAGAGGTGGTAGGGAAGTTCATTTGCACGTAAGAGTTAATCTAAGAAATATTTTTTGAATGAAACAATGAATTTTAAGTGCAGTAAGCAAAGTACTACCAAGTCATACTATAGGGGGCTTCTTGTTTGAGAAAATACAGTAATTTCTGGTCTTCCACTCTTCTAACTTGTTTCTTTCGTATGTTTGGAGTTACATTATTTCCAAACTCACTTTCCAGTCTGACTCTGTATTGTATGTAGGATTTTTTCAATATTCTTTTTTCTTGTTTTGAAGTTTAGTTTCTAACAGTCTTTAATAAGCACTTGGTTGAAGGTTTTAGGAGAATTTACCAGTAAATCAGAATGTAAAATACAGTATCAAAAAGCTAATGATTTTTTTTTCTTACACCCACCCCTCGAAAATAGTTCAAGATGTATTGATTATTTCTAAGGCGTTTGTGTTAGTAAGTATGTGAGCAGGAAGTTTCAAGGAGCTTGGTCTAACAAAGCCCTCTCACTCCTTACCTTGTAGACACACAGGTTTACATATACATACACAGCCCTGTAATTTTTTTAACTCAATTTTAGTTTGAAAGCAATATGAAGTTAAAAGACAGCATTTTACCTATCCTTAGGGCTGAAAACGTTGTTTTCAGTTAATTTTTTTCTAGAATTCCACTAATATGATAAAACAACTATTATTTCATCCTTTACATTTGTACAGTTAAAGACATTAATTTTTGTGTACAAGTTAAATATTCAGATGTATTCCAGCATCTTAGTACTTATAGCCAAGTAAAGTTGGTTTTTAGATTTTTAACTGTTGAATGTTTATACTCAGAGAAGAAAAACCCTTGTTTCTGACTATTTGTAGCTTCTTTCATCAGAAGAAAACTACCACAGCATTTGTAACAGCCAGTCAGATAGTCAGTGTGGTTCTCCTCCAAGGGGTTGGTCAGAAGAGTTGGATGAACGTGGGCATACCTTATATACCAGTGACTATACTAATGAAAAGGTACATTTGTTTTTTTCTCATGTACTATTTCGTGGCAGAATCTTCTTATGAAATAGTTACGTACTGAAGTTTTCATGGTGTTAAATAAACTCATAAAACTATTCTTCATTGTAATTCTATAATTATGCCAGTGGACTTGAAAACTGTATAACTGAATTCATGGTTTTAAACTTCTTCAAATGATGTCGATTTTTGTGGTGTTGGTGCCCTTTTATGACAGACCTTCCAACAGCAGACTTTCTGTTGATGTCTTTAGACTTCTAGACTTCTTTAATAAACGTAATGCTTTGCAGTTTTGTTTAGGAATAGTTTTTTGAGTATAGTTTTCTCAGTGCCATTTTTGTATGGCAGTCACTGGCTGTACTTTTCGGATCATAACTAAATTTATGCAAAACAAAAACCATGAATCTGATGTTTTACAATTAGTTTGGTGATGAATATTGAAACTGTATTTGTTCGTTATATCTGGTATCATTTGCTAGAGAAGTTGTGATGGTTTTAGAGAACAGACCCTTGAGAGTAAATGGGGTAAGGTTTTTATCCTTTCTTTCCTGCCTTAATTGTTTGACACGAAAATAAGGAAAGAGTAATTTTCATTTATGTGACAGTCAGGATCACATGTCTGCACTCACAGTCCTTAGTTTTTTTCCTCTCATGTCCTCTGTTTTATATTACATGATGTTCTGTTGTTGCTGTTACTTAGATCATAACAAGTAGAATGTGTTGGTACAAGGAGGAATTCCTAAGGGCTCATATAAAGCTAGGCATAAATTATTTTGTAGTTTTATACTTTAAGATTAAAAAAAAGTTCCTTTTGTAAATTATCTTAACCTGTTTTCAGGGGGTGGGATTGGACGGGGTCGGGTAGAATGGGAGAAGTGTATTTGTAGTCCAGTAGCTGTGTACGTCTCTTTATCTATATTTTATGTATTTCTTGATGTTATTTTGTCAAGTAGTACTTGAATCCCTAGTGTGACATTGGATGAAAGAGAGAGAAAATAAACTCATATGTAAATGTTGGGTATATTTATTCTTGGAAACTTAGTATGAAAGTCTCCTAGTTTAAGTTAAATTTTTTTTCTAGTGTTCATGAATAGCATCATCTTAAGTAGAATACAGTTTATAAGCATTGTATCTAGTATCTCTGGTTGTATCAGCTTAAAAACACTTTTATTTAAATTAAAAACAACCCCTGTTCTGTTTATAGTGGCTCAAGCATGTTGATGATCAAGGTAGACAATATTACTACAGTGCAGATGGATCGCGATCAGAGTGGGAATTGCCGAAGGTAACAAATCTTAATACAGAATTGCTATTTAGCAGTAGTATGTGAAGTAATACCTGAATATGTTTTTCAGCAGATTTACTTTTGATAATTTTTTGTTCAACATTTAAAAAATAGCAAGACTGGTTTTTCAGAGTTTATTGAGAATCTTGTGACTGACTGGTCAGATTTTTTTTCTGAAATGTGCATTACATAATTCTGATTTAGTCCTATTTAAATAGTCTTTAGATGTGACAGTTTTGCATTACTATTGGAAGTGAGAATTCTCTTCAGTGCAAATATGCTATCTTTGTTTAGTTGTCTTGAATTTTGTACATGAAGCTGGTCTTAATAAGGAATAATAACTAAAATATTGAAGTTTTTTCTCCTAATGTAAGTGTGCATTGTAATTAAGTCAGTCATTGACTGACCATACAGCATGTGGTGATGAAGGTCTAGGGACTAGCTGGGTATCTCTTTTCAGACAAGTATACCAAGGTTTTTTTTCATCTCTAAAGTAATAGGTTTCAAAATGGTCATATACATGTTACTATTAGTACTTGACACAAACAGTTTGTGTACTTGGCTACTAATGCCACTTAGCATTGCTGTAGAATAAAGGCCTGGCAATCTACTTTGCTAAGATTGTAGCCACTGAACCCTGTGAAGTGCAGTTCTACTCTGACACATGCGGGATTACAGTGGGTCAGAACCAAAGACAAGGGCTTTGTTTTTGTATCACTACTTGGGATATTTTTAAGTGACAGCTGAGCAAATATTTACATTTCAATTGGCATATTATTTAAATGTTTTTAAAATGCTATAATCAGCAGTCAAATCAGTGACATCAATTGGTACATTACTTTTTAATGAAAATTGTCTAAGGGTAAAAGTAAGTCAATTCAAAGAAAAATAGTAATAGTATAAATGATCCATGGTATAGAAAAAATAGGTGTTACTGAAATGGCTGAAGGTTGGGAAGTCTAATCCAGTAAACTAGTGCTTATAATACTTTCTTATGTGAGTGATACCTGGCCTGAAATTACTCAACTTGATACTTGTAGGATGAGACCATACATATCAACACGTCACTGTAAAATTATGAACCATAAGTCAACATCTTCAGATGTTTTTCCACTTCCATCATTACCAATTTGTACTTCGATCCAGATTTTCAAGATACGGACATATTCATATATTGAACTTTGAGGCTGTATCAAGTTGCACTCACAACATCTATAATATCAAACATGAAATAACATTTTACTTTGCAAATTTAATAGTCTGTTAGTAAACTTGTAAGTGGGAAAATAACATTCCAAGCTAAATAGGTTGTGACCAACTTTTAGGGGAAAAGAGGCATACATAATAAAATTAACAATATTTTTGTTTTATTAGTATTGTAGGAAGAAGTTCATAGACTACATCAGATACTACGTTTCAAAACCAGTACCATCTGTTAAATCACTCTGTGATTGAATTGGAAAGGAAAGTCTTATGGACAGTGAAAGCCAAAATATGTAATACTTCATGTGCATGAGTTGAGATAGCACAATTTGGGGGATGTAATTATTCAATTAAAGCTGTATAACAAAATGATGAGTTCTGTTTGGCTTATAATAAAATACCAGATTTGCTTTTGAGTTAGAAGAAGAAATCAGAAGAAAATTCTGCTAAAATTAGAGCTTGCTGGAATGATTTAGGTTATAGAATATTAATAGTTCATTAACTTAAATATTAAATTTTTCACTTCACTGGAAAATTTTATATTTTCACCCTTATGAGTACTTCAATTATAGTAGAGTTACAGTACCACATTTTCCTTCACAGTGTTTTCTGATTAGTTAGGTAATGAAGTCAGTCACATGGCTGCTTTTGAATGATTTGTCTGAGTTTGGGTCTAGTTAAGGAAGACGTTCCCAGGAACGGTTTGGAATGTTAACCAATGATTAAATATTCCTATTTAGTTTCTTATGAATTCTTGGGCTTTCCTAGATCAGAAGAACTGTAGGTCCAGTATAAGGAGACATGCTGACTAACTTTGACAAGTGGCTTGGGTGAAAGAAGGAAGGGAGCCAAGGGACTGTGTTACATGAATACTTCAAAGCGTATCTCTACCGTAGTGGAAATAGGTGCTGACCAAGACCAGCGTTGAGTCCTCAGTTGTGATAGCATTTTGTTTATTGCCACTGTTGGTGACTTGGGATAAGGTATCAGAAGATTTTTGGTACTTTCCTGATGTATCAGTAAAATTGATCATGAAAAGGAGGTTTTATTTGGGTCTAGTGAAACGGGAAGATAAGAAACAAAGTAACTAAGAATGTTCTTAAAGCGCCATTTAACGTATTGTTATTATATGCTAAAAAGAAATAAAGGGTTAAATTTTAAATCCTAGCCAAGTTAACACTTAACAGTAAGTTCGAAGTAAGTTCTTTCGCAAGGTTTCTGTCTATGAATGCCAATGTCCTCGAGAAAATATTAGCAAACAGGATCCTACAGTATATAAAAAGGGTCACTCACTACATGCTAAGTATACTTTATTCCAGCAATGTAGGGCTGTTCCATTGGTTTTCTTATACACTATAGCAACAATCTAAAGAGGGAAGGCCACATAATGTTAGTTGATAGAGCAAAAACATTTGATAAAATTCTGTACCTATTAATGATAAAAACACACAGAAAATCAGGAATAAAAGGGAATTTCCTTAAATTAAAAAAAGAAAATCTTCAAAAAGAAAAAGGCAAAAGGTAACATAATAGTTTTTGGTGAAAAATTGAATCCTTTTCTCTCACAGTTGGGATTAATGGAAGGATATCTGCTCTCTGTTTAGTGCTAGAAGTCATTAGTGCAATAATAAGAGAAAAAAAGGAAATAGAGGGCATACAAATGAAAAAGTAATAAAGCTATTCCTGTTGATGCAGTGTTTAAATGCTGAGTTGCTAACCCAGAGGTTAACAGTTTGAACCCACTGGCTGCTCTGCAGGTAAAAGATGTTGCAATCTGCTTCTTTAAAGATTTACAGCCCTGGAAACCCTCAGGGACAGTTTACTGTTCTGTAGGGTCACAATGAGTTGAAGAGATTTGATGGTAGTGGATTTGGTTTTATTTGCAGATGATGTGATTTTCTGTAGAAAATACCAAGTAGTCTATAAAAGCAAAAAAAATCATCTGAGACGCAGTGAGTAAGTTTAATAATGTTGTAGGATATAAGATCAGCACACAAAAATTGTGTTTTTATGTACTGTCAGTGAAAAATCAGAAGGCGAAATTAAAAACTCAGTACCATTTGCCATAACTCCCCTCCCCTCCCAAATGAAGTAACCGCAAACCCACAGCAGATGAGTCAATTCCAACTCATAGCAACCTTTCAGGACCCGGTAAAACTACCCATAGGGTTTCCAAGGCTGTAAATCGTTACAGAATTAGAATGCAACATTTTTCTCCCACAGAGAGGCTGCTGAGTTCAGACCACTGACCTTTTGGTTAGCAGCCAAGCTGCATCACTAGGGCTCCTCCACATGAAACACTTGCATATAAATCTACAAATCCATATACAGCGTCTGTATGCTAAAAACTACAAAATGCTTATGAAGGGGATCAATGAAGACCTAAAAATGTGTATTTTGAAGATGCAACATGGGAAGAATGTCAGTACTTCCCAAATTGATCAGCACATTTAACACAAGTCCTATCTAAATTCCGGTAGGAATTTTTGTAGTATAGACAATATGATTCTGAAACTTAGATGGAAAGGCAAAGTAACTAGCATACTTAAAACAGATTTGCAGATGAGTAATGTTGGAAGAAGTCATGCTACTCTTTAAGATTTAACTAGGTAGCTATAGTAATCAAGATGTTGTCCTGGCAGAGGCTTAGACATGTAGATAAATGGAACAGAATAAAGAGTATAAAAGTAGATCCATGAAAATGTGCCCCATTGATTTTTAATGAGAGTTCATAATTAATTCAATGAAAAATGGATACTATTTTCAACAGATCAAAAATGAACATCCATGTGCCCCAAAGTGAACCTTAATCTAAACCTCAAACCTCACTCAAAATGAAATAATAGATTGTAGATCTAAATGTAGAAGCAAAACCTACAAATCCTTTAAAAGGAAAACACAGGGAAAAAACCTCGTGAGGAAAGGCTTCTTAGACAGTAAAGAACAGATAGGACTGTAAAAAAATGTGCCAGATACTTGAACTGAAACGTTCCTAAAGATACAAGACTAGTTAAACACATGAAAATATGTTCAATATTATTAGTCATTCATTAAGCATAAATCAAAGCCTGTAACAAGATACTTTTAGAATGATTAAATACTTCGGTGGGAATGTAAAGTAACATAGCCACTCTTCACAAAAAATTGTTTATTGTGCTGTAGATGAAGGTTTACCAAACAAACCCGTGTGTCATTAAATGGTACATATTTTATGACATTGGTCAACAGCTGTACAACATGTCAGCACTCTCCCTTCTCAACCTTGGGTTCCCTGTTATGACCTTTCCTGCCCCTTCAGTCTCATTTTGTTTTATGGGCCTGTCAGCATAGCCACTCTTGAAAACAGTTTGGCAACTTCTTAGAAAGCTAAACACACACTAGTCATTGTCTCACCAGTCTTACTTTTGATTATTTATCTGAGAGAAATGAACCCGTAACGTTTATAGAAAACCTTACTCAGAAGTTCCTAATGGCTTTATTTGATTAATCAAGACCTGAGAATAAACCAGATATTCTTCAGTGATTGAACAAACACTGAATGGTATAGCAAGGCAGTGAAATAATGTTGTTGTTAGGTACTGGCAAATGGTTCTGTCTCATAGTGTTTGTGTTATTAAACAGAATCAGACACTGCCTGGTCCTGTACCACCCTCCCAGTCATTGCTGTCTCAGCCCATTTTTGCAACCACTGTGTCCGTTTGTCTCCTTGAGGGCCTTCCCCTCTTTTTCTGACCTGCTTTACCCAGCATGATGTCTTTTGCCAGGGACTGGTCCCTTGTGATAACACATCCAAAGTGCTTGAGACCAGGTCTCACCACCTTTGTTTCTAACGAGCATTCTAGTTGTACTTCTCTCAAGACACATTTGTTGGGTCTTTTGGCATTCCATAGTATGTATAGTATGTTTTGCAAACACCATAATTCAGAGACATCGGTTCTTTTCTTAATTGTCCAGCTTTTGCATGCATATAAGGTGATTGAAAATGCTGTCGCCTATATCAAGCACACCATAGTCCTTCAAGTGACATCTTTGCGTAACACTGAAAAGCAATCATTGCAGCAGATTTTCCCGGTGCATTTCATCATTTGATTTCTTGACTGCTGCTTCCATGGGTGTTGATTGTGGATCCACCTAAAACAGAATCCTTGACAGCTTCAGTCTTTTCTCCATTTATCATGATACTGCTTATTGGTCCGAGTATGAGAATTTTTATTTTTGTTGTGTTGAGGTGTAAGCAACTCTGAAGCGAGGTTGTGTCTGCACATCACAGGTTGTAAATGAATCTTCTTCAGTCCTGATGCCGCCTTCCTCTTTGTGTAATCCACCTTCTTAGATTGTTTGCTTACCATACAAATTGAGTAAGTACAGTGAAAGTATATAACCCTGATACATACCTTTCCTGACTTGAAACCATTCAATATGCTCTTGTTCTGTTCAAATAATTGCTTCTTAGTCTATGTGCAGGCTTTGCAGGAGCATAATTAAGTGTTCTCGAATTCTCGTTCTTTGCAGTGTTTTCCATAATTTGTTACAGTCCACATAGTAAAATGCCTTAGTGTAGTCAATAAAACACAGGTAAATGTCTTTCTAGTGTTCTTTGCTTTCAGGCAAGAATACTGGTATATTATGTTACTGTTCTTTATTCACTATCATTGGTTCCTGAACACATGCTACCTTCTGGAGTGGTTGAAATTCAGCCACTTCTTTTTCGTATAGCGACTGTGTATTCCATCCATCGTTTTTGTTGTTGTTGTTGCATCCTGTGTCGTTCAGTATTTTACCTGTATATCCTTCAGTATTGCAACTTGATAATTTGAGTTCATGTCAACTTGAGAAATGCTGAGAGTGTTCTTCCACTTTGGTTTTCTAACTCCAGATCTTTGCACATTTTGTAGTATCTTACTTTGTATTCTCAAGTACAGCTTTGAAATCTTTTTAGCTCTTTTACTTTATCGTTTCTTTCATTTACTTCAGCTGCTCTGTATTCAAGAGCAAGTGTTAGAGGTTGACATGCATTTTGGTCTCTTTTTTTTTTCCTTGTGGTTTTCGTAAAGCAGAAGGAAAGTTTTATTCAGCGTATATCCAGAAAGGCAGAAGTAGGAAAATGGACAAGCATGCTCTTTGAGCCACGGCTGCCAAGTAAGGAGGTATTACAGAATATTACAGAATGGGAAAATAGACAAGCTTGCTGCCGCAGCCATCTCTGCCTGAATCCAGGGAACGTTACAGAGTCATCAGTATATATTACCATTACAAGTGGACAAAATAATTAAAAGCTTCATGTTTTTACAGATGGGCTAGAAACTGTAGTATTACATTTTGAACTTTTTTTTAAATCATACTTTAGGTGAAGATTTATGAAAGAAACTAGTTTCTCATTAAACAGTACATATATCATTTTATGATATTAGTTAACAACTCCACAACATGTCAACACTCTTCTTGGCCTTTGGGTCCATATTACCAGCTTTCTTGTCCCCTTCTGCCTTCGAGTCCTTGTGTAACTAAGTGCCACTCAGGTCTTTGTGTAGCTGAATACCACTCCTGTCATATTAGCTGATGGAAATAAGACAGACACTGATTGCAAGGAAAACAAAGTGGCACATTTATTGTACAAGGAGTCATGTGGGTCTAGCAGCGATAATGCCACGCGCTCCCTGTCTGAGGGTTATTTGGGAAGCTTTCTGTTTCCAGTGGCATCTAGTGATTGGGTTTGGTACTGGGCCTCTCCCCCCTTAGCCCTCCCATGTCTGTATTTGGAAGTCCTGATGTTGCCTCATCTTCTGTCTGATGTTGGTGTGGTGAGACCCCTCACTTCTCAGATTGTCTCTGGTGAAACCGAGAGCTGGGAGGTATCTTCATTTTGGGCAGTAATTGGGTCCAGGTCAGTGAATCTTCTCAATCTGCACATACTCCAGGGTCTAGGTTGGGCAGAGGTAGTGGACAGAGCTTCCACCTGTTGTAATTTCCTGGAAAAATTGATCAAAACAAGCTTGTGACTAGCAAAACAAAAGAAGGGAGGGGAAGGGTGTTGATTGGGGGTTTCACTTACTCCTTGGCTGGTGTGTTCCTTTAGTCTTGTTTTGTTTTATGGGCCATCTAGTCTTTGGCTGAAGGGTGAACCTCAGGAGTGACTTCATTACTGAGCTGAAAAGTGTGTCCAGGGCCCATACTCTTCAGGCTTTCTTCATTCTGTGTCAGGCCAGCAGATCTGATCTTTTTTGTGTGTGTATGATAAAGTGAAAGTATACAATCCAGATCAATTTTGCATGCCTGCCTATCTGGTAGCTGCATCTACCCTTCTCAGCCAGTGACAGCATAATCTTCCTTTTCACTCTGTATTTCTGATATTCTTTTATGTCACCTGTCCCCTCCTTTCCACCCTCTCCTTTCCCATCTAGAAAGAAACCAGTAGGACAGCCTCCTATAAATGTATAGAGCCATAAAGAGTAAGAATCAACTCGATGGTACTGGGTTTGATTTAGATTTATAAAGTACACACACCATATGGTCACACTGGTCCCAGAGTCCAGTCTATTCATGTCTGAAGAGTTGACCTCAGTAGTGGTTTCTTGTCAGGTCCAGCAGCAGGTCTAGGGGCCATGTTCCTAGGGGACCCTCCAGGCTGTCAGACTCTCAACTTTGGTCTCTTAGCAGAGTTCTTGAGCTGCACCCTTCTTTTTCTCGTGTTGCCTCACGAGAGGGCCTCCACATTGTGTTCCCCATTGCAACTGCATTTAGTGGTAGCCAAGCACCATCTGGTTCTTCTGGTCTCATGTTGATACAGCCTCCCATTCATATGGGTCCTTCTGTCTCCTACACTCTTTTGTCCTTGCATCTTTGTTGTTCTTGGTCATCTTCTGGTCCAGATAAGTTGGGACCAGTTGATGTTCCTCATATGGCAGCTTCCTAGCCTTTAAGACCCTAGACGTGACTCCATCAGCATGGGGTGCAGAAGACTCAAGTCTTAGCAAAAGACTATTTGTGCCAGTTGGCCTCAATGTCCCCTGAAAACATGGTCTCCAGACCACTGTACCTACTTCTCTACCCTTTGAAATACTAGGTTGAGTTTCGAAAACGTTCAGTTTGTGGTGTAGTCCAGTTTGTTGATCTGATGTCTACTGCGTGCTGTCACCTAACCCAATTCCTGTCTACTATCTAATCTGTGTCCAGCCTTATCCCTCCCTTTTCACCCTTGTAGCCACCAGAGAGTTTTTTCTTCTGCACAGTAGTCTGTTTTTAAGTTCTTATAGCAGAGGTCTCACACAATTCTTGTCCTTGTGCTGCTGACTGATTTCCTTCTGCATAATCTAGTTGAAATTAGGTTATGAGATACTTCCTAAAATCTTCATCATTGTTTATCAATGCATAATGTTCCCCTGAGTGTATGTACCACAGTTTGTTTATCCATTCATCTGTTGGTGGGCACATAGGTTGATTCCATCTTTTTGCTGTTGTTGACAGTGCTAGTCTTTCTTATGAATTAGGATTTTATCCTGCATTGTTCTCCAGCTCTGTCTGGGACCCTCTATTGTGATCCCTGTCAGAGCAGTTAGTGGTACATCTAG
This sequence comes from Heterohyrax brucei, assembly GCA_028571685.1. Taxonomy (NCBI): domain Eukaryota; kingdom Metazoa; phylum Chordata; class Mammalia; order Hyracoidea; family Procaviidae; genus Heterohyrax; species Heterohyrax brucei. The sequence goes on along the minus strand of CM053142.1, from coordinate 14,916,671 downwards.
TTGTGCTAGACTTGGTCTGGTGGAGGCCATTGTAGATGGCTCATCAGAACTAATCTTTGTCTTGCTATCTTTAGTTTTCTTCGTTCTCCTTCCTCCTAAGGTGGTAAGACCAGTGGAGTATCCCAGATGGCCACTCACAGGCTTTTAAGACCCCAGATGTAGAACATTTCTTTATAAACTATGTTTGTCAGTTGTACTAGATGTTCGTCCGAGACTATGGTCCCCACAGTTCTCACCCCAGGAATTCAGTCCCTCAGAGGGTCTAGACATGTCTATGGAGCTTCCGTGACCTTGCCTTGTATAGGTTGTGCTGGCTTCCCCAGTGTTGTGTGCTGTCTAATCCTTCCTCAGAATTACCACTGACGTGTTGTCTGCTTAGTGTTTTTCCATCCCAACACCACCAGCCCCCCAGTCACCATCTCTTTATATGTAAACCCTTTTGAGTTGTTACAGCAGTAGTCTCATACAATATTTGACCTTTTGTGATTGACTTGATTCACTCAGCATAGTGCCTTTCAGTTTTTTCCAAGTTATAAGATGCTTCACAAATTATTCTTTACTAGTCCATTTGTCTGTGTACCACAGTTTGCTCATCCGTTCATCTGTTGATGGGCATCTAGGTTGTTTCCATCTTTTTACTGTTGTGAATAGTGCTGCACTGAATATGAGTGCCTGTGTCTCGTCATGTAATAATGCTGATTTATCTAGGATATATTCCTAGGAGTGGGATTACTGGATCATACAGCATTTCTATTTCTAGCTTTATAAGTAAGTACCATCTTTCATGTATTTTAGTGGCTTTTTTGCTTTCTTCGTGGTGTTTGATATCCTTGATGTCAGTCTGTAACTCATCTAGTCTTCTTTCATTAGTATGCAGTGTGTCAGAGGTGTTCTTGAGTTAGTCTCTAAATTCAGGTGGAATATATGAGGTGTGACAGTTCACAAACTCATCCTAGAAAAAATGCTGCATACCTCATTCCTGAATATCACTACAGTCACCTTCAAAGTACTCTCTTTGAGAAGCTGTGCATCAATGTCAGCACGTAGTGTGTCCTTGAAAGCACTTTTGGAACTCTTTTCTGGAAATGGCCATCATAGCTGTTGTCATATTACTCTTAACATCCTGAATGTCATCAGAATGTCTTCCTTTCAATATTTCCTTTATCTTGAGGTAAAGAAAATAGTCATTGGGGGCCAGATCAGGTGAGTAGGTAGGGTCTTCCAATACAGTTGTTTACTAGCTAAAAATTGTCTGACAGACAACTATACAGTTACGTTTGTGAACTTGCCACCTTGCCACTGGGCACAATGGCCATTCCAGAAAGAGTTCTAAAATTGCTTTGAAGGGAGGACTAGGCACTGGTGTTGGTGCATAGTTTCCCAAGGGGAGTACTTCAGAGGTGGCCACAGTGATACTCAGCAGTGAAGTGTGTGGCACTTAGAATGATTAAGTTCACAGATTGTCGGACCTCGTACTCAAGGTTATATTTGGGCCCGTATGGACTTGCTGTAGTGTTCTTCAAGCTTCAGCCTGAACTTCCATATTAACAATTGACCATCTGTCCTGCAGTTGGCCCCTTGTTCTAACTGGTGATATAGAGGCAGTCTGGCCTTCTTGTGGTTATTAGTATTGAGGCAGTCATTCACACAGAACAAGGGGATACTGCTTGGTGTAAAGTCAGGAAAGGTATGAGTCAGAGTTGTATCCTTTTGCCCTATTTTTTCAATCCATATGTTGAGCAACTAATCTAAGAAGCTGGACTGTACAGAGAAGAACATGAATTCAAGATTGGAAAAATACTTAATAAAAACCTGAGATATGCACATAAAAACACTACTTGCTAAAAGTGAAGAGTACTTGAAGCACTTACTGATGAAAGTCAAAGACTACATCCTTCATTGTAGATAGTACTTTAGCATAAAACAAAATCTTTCATGAGTAGACCAATAAGCAGCATCATAATAAGTGGAGAAAAGATTGAGAGTGTCAAGGGTTTCTTTCTAGTTGGATCAGTGGTCAGTGCCTATGGGGGCAGCAGTCTAGAAACTGAACAACTCAATGCACTGGGTCAATGTGCTGCAAAAGACACATCTTTAAAGTTTTCTAAAGCAAAGATGTCGCTTTAAGGACTAAGGCACACCTGACCGCAAGCTGCAGTGTTTCCAGTCACCTCATATGCCTGTAAAAGCTGGACAGTGAATAAGAAAGACCAAAGAAGAATTGATGTCTTTGAATTATAGTGTTGGTGAAAAATCTTAAATCATATACCATTGACTGCCTGAAGAACAAACAAATCTGTCTTGGAAAAAGTGCACCCAGAGTGCTCATTAGATGCAAGAATGACAAGAATGAAATACTGGAGACATGTTATCGGGAGGGACCAGGCCCTGGAGAAGGACACAATGCTTGCTAAAGGGTCAGCAAAAAAGAGAAAGACTCTTAATGAGATGTATTGACATAGTGCCTGTAACAGTGGAACTCAAGCGTGAGAACGGTTTTGAGGATGGCAGAGGACCAGGCAGTATTTTGTTTGGTTGTATGTAGCGTCTCCCACAGAGTGGCTGGTGGCATCAACTGCCTACCTTTTACTTAGCTGCCAAGTGTTTAAGCAGTGTTACACCTCTCCTCCTATGCAGAGAAAAACACCCCTTAGACATAATTATGTTGATCAGAGCAGTTGAGATTTGCTGGCTTTTTGGGAGGAGGATAGATGTTAGGTATACTTTGGTTGCTGCTGAAGAAAGTATCCCATAAGAAGGCTGATCATCCTTTGTTACTTTATTATAGTTTATTATTTACAGTTTATTTAAATTGCCTGTATAAAACAACAGAACCAACTCTTAAGACTTCATATTCCTGAAGTTTTTTTTCTTTCCTGGTAGTCTGTGGTATTTCAAATGTGTATTATTTAATACTTATGGATAATGTGTATTTTATTTCATATATATTTTTTTTCCAGTGATTACCTATCTTTTGATTACAACTGATATATTCAGGATTGGCCTTTAAATTGTGCCATCCCTACCTTTTAGACCTGCGTATATTTTACCACATTCTGGTAAATAAGTGAAAGCAGTGACAAGACAAAACAACAGCATGAGAACCCTGAAATACAAGAATACTGTGTATATGTAAGCATTATTTGTAAAACCTAAACAAAAAGTGAAATTCATGTAAATTATAAGAGTAAGGAATCTTTAAAAAATTAATTTATGTAATGATCTTATAAGTTAGGATAGCTAATATTGAACTGTCAGTACAGTTGTTAGCATTTTTTATACTTTGTTTGATCCTTACAGCAACTCTGAGAAGAAGGAATTTCTCCTTTATAGTTGAGGAAACTTAGACTTTAAGAGATTAAATACTTTGCCCAAGAACTTCAAATTGACTTTAACACTAAAATGCATATTCTTTCAGCTGTGCCACAGGCTCATCAAAGATGAGCAAACTGGGGTCAGAAAACTGACTAATTGTAGTATGATGAAGTGTTTGGAAGTCTTGTGTTATCATGTTAAAATTCTGTTTTTGTTTCTGTTATTTATGAGGTAAATTTTGTTTTCTTTAGTATAATGCTTCGTCTCAGCAACAAAGAGAAATAATTAAAAGTAGGAGCCTGGACAGGCGGCTGCAAGAACCGATAGTATTAACAAAGTGGAGACACAGTACAATTGTGTTAGACACCAATGACAAGGTAGGACTTTTCCAGGAAATCTGTTGGACATGTTGTCGAGTTCTTTGTGCAGTATATTGTACAGTGAATTGTAGCCATTTGTTGTAATATATCCCATGTCATGTGGTGTTTCTGTTGTTAAATATGTTCCTTGCTACAATCTTTTAAACCACTTGAAGTTTTGATTTTCGTATATGTTAAAATGTAATGGCATTATATATTTTCCACTTAGCAGAATCTTATACCTTGGTGATTACACTTTTATTGTATTTAGCATCAGTTTGTCATGGAATATGTGTTGAAGTTTTGGGTTTTTCCTTTTTTTTGTCACTCAGTGGACTGGATTATCTCTGTCTTAAATGAGGCTGGTAGTTGCTAGTAGGTGACAGTTTTGTTTTTTCGTTTATGGTATTTAAAAGTCACATTTGTGTTCTCGTTTGTCTGCAGTGTCTAGGAGGTTTTGTAATTAAGATGTTTATTTTTTTTCCATCCCAGAGAAGATTAGCATCTTTATACCCTGTCTTTACCCAAGTATACTTCAGCCGTTTATAAAAATAATTGAAGAAAGACAAATGGCTCTCTGCATGAAGTTCGTTTTCGTGTTTGAGAAGTAATGTTCTCTGTTTCAAATAAAGAATAAATTTTGATGCAAACATCAGAATGGAAAGGCTATAAGCTCTTAACCTTCTTATGAGTTACATCTTTACAGTATGGCTTAATTTTGAGGATGGGGTGAGAAAATAGTATGAATTTTCAGAATGGGTCCATGTCAGGCATCGTAATGTTAAAATTGAATGTGGTATAATTCCAAAATGAAGGAAGTTGTTTCAAAAAGATACCTGTCATTCAAGGCCTTTTTTATTTTAACAATGGATCTTCTTTTTTAGCATCATTAACATATTCCATACATTTTTAGGTGTTTTAGTGAAAACAGAATGAACTCTTGTACATCATATTTCTCTAATGTTGAATACTGTCAGTCTTGAATCTGTTTATAAATTGTCTCAACTGACCAGTTGAAACAAGTATAGTTTCTAAGTATTGCACATGACTTTAAAGTTGGTCTTTAAATTAAATTAAAAGGTGGACTTTATGGAGCTGTGTAAGTAATCTGCATACAATTTGTTTTATAAGATAGACTAATAGTACAACAGTGAAAGTAGTATACCAATTTTGGGTTCATAGGGATGTTTAGTAAAAAGGGCATATACAAAGAGTGTGTGATTGGTTGAACACATGTTAGCACTTATTAATCTGGGTAGGTCCTAGAGATTTTTAGTAAAAAAATTCACTTAACACCAAGAACCAAATTATAATTTAACGTGTATAAAAATGCTATGTATAATGCGGGCAAAAGCCATTGTCAGAGAAACCCCACTGCTCTTAGTGTTAAAATAAGGATAAGTTTGATGATGTGGATTTAAACTCTGTCTTCACTCTCTTGAGACTCATTTTCAAAGAATTGCTTAGAATAACTTGCTTGAAGTTCTTATTACCTTTTTTTGGTCTAATTATCTCCAAGTTGTGAGAATGTGATTTTGTTGAGATTGGAGATGTGTACTTATCTTGGTAGGAATTTTTTCCCTCATTTTACTCTTTGTAAATGGATTCATAAGTAAGTGCTTTAACAAGTGAATATTTCAATTTATTATCATCATCTAGACTATACTGTTTTAAGAAAGGATATCTGCAGTCTTAGAGGTTGTAAAACAGGGACTAAATTAGAACAGATTAGCTCAATGATATAAGGGCAAAGTAAGTATAACGTGAAATTAAATTGGAGAAATATAGTACTGTACGGCAAATGTTATGGTGTCGTAGGTTCTCATTCATTTGCCAGATAACCTTGGAGGAGATAGGTGTGTATAGGTCTGTGTGTATATGTGAGGGTACATTTGTCTGTTTATGGTTTATATGAAATCTAATTTGTGGACATACATGATAGTTTTATGTAGCATACATGTATTTATAATGTGTATAAATAAGTATATAAATACAAAATTATTTCTTGTTTCTAGTTACTGTTATACATAGATTACTCCTCCAGAGGACTGATAATGCTATGAATATATACCATAATTTTATTTATTTGCTTCCTAGTAGTGGATCCTCAAATCTCTCCTCTTTTTCTCAGACTGTTTTAATTAGCTGGACCCTTTTTGGGAACTCAAAAAACTGAAAAAGGAAGCATCTGAAACTGTTAGAAATGAGACTAAATGGTGTTTTGAACTGTGGTGGTGCATGATTGGCTGCTAACAAAACTGTCTGTGGCTCAAACCTACCAGCTACTCTCAGGGAGAAAGTTACCTGACGATCTTCTCCCGTAAAATTTACAGCCTAGAAAACTCTATGGATCAGTTTTACTCTGTTCCACAGGGTCACTGTGAGACAGAATCAACTTGACGGCACACAACAACCACAAACAGATTTGGACATTAATTTTTCATAAAGATATTTTTATATGATTGTAATATTTTCATCATTGATAGTTTGACCTTGGGTATTTGATTTGTAAGCCTTTCTCTTCAGGTTTTTTTTTTCTGTAAACTTACAGCCACCTACCTAGATTTCCTGTTTAATAAATGGTATGGAATATAAAACTGAAGACTGTTTTTCAGATGAATGAATGTCGAGTTAAACGTTTTTGCATTATTTAAAAGAAATTCAAATGTTTGTGGACCATACCTTTTGTAATTTCATAAGTGTAGAAAACAAGAATGTTACAGATATGGAGATGGCTACAGAAATCACATGGTTTTTACTGGAAAATTTAAAAGAGATACTAGAGTATGTTTTCTTTATTGTCTTTAAAGTAATGAAAGCATTGAGAGGAATGGAGAAAATTTAAATGGTGGTAGGCCGTTGGTACCGATATAATGTTTGTTTTTTTAATCTTGTTTTCCATGAAATAGTTTAAACATTTATAGTGGAATTTATACTTCATGTTTTAATATTGATGGAGAGGAATTGCACAGAAACGTATTATGCATTTGCTGTTATGTCAAAGGGTTAGAGACAAAGTTTATTTTTCTAAAATGCCTAATTTTTAAATCTGAGATTTCTTCTTTGCATATTTTATTTTTTTAATTTCCAGTCAGTGGAAAATTAGCTACAAATTATGTTTCATATTAGTAATAGCTTAATTTCCTATATAGCTGTTAACTAAAGTTCTCCTTCTGGCAGCTGCCAAGTAAAGCTTATGACTGTTTCTTAATCTAATTCTGGGCATTCATATCTCCCATACCAAGAACAAGTTAGTATGGTGACTGTTAGCTATTTATTTACAAATGCTTGGGTTTTACCTATTTTAAATATAGTTGATTCAAACTGATGTAGTGTCATGATCTTAAAAGTAAATGTAATTTTTTGAATTACTGTAAAGTTCTATGTGCATTATTTAAATTGAACTATAAATAGTATAAAATACACCATGTATCATAAACTTTTTATAACATATGCATTTTTAAAATTAGTACTGTATTAGTCTCTGACTTCATTGTGAAAGGAAAATAATGAAGAAAAACTTTTTCTTCACTTTCCCATATTAAGCTCTCTCACTGTGAGTACAGAGAGAAATATAATTAATAGAGTAACATTTTCATTACTTATTTCTTGTAGGATTCTCCAACTGCCTCAAAACCCTGCTTTCCTGAAAATGAGACTTCTCCCTCTTCACCAAAGCACCAAGATACAGTTAGTATAATAGAAGTCTGCAGTATAATACGGTCCAGTTACTTCAGTCAGCTTCAATAAATTTTCTCTAATGTTTAAATATTTCTTGGGCTTCTGTTAAAATTGATTGCCTCTTTTTTTCAAATCACAATTCTAATAGGTTCAAATTGAGAATCAGATTATATTTTTAAAAAGCCCGTGCCCTCTGTGTTTTACACTTGTTAGTTTCCTTGCAGTCTTACCTCTCTAACCACTTAAGGCAAAATGATGTTCTTTTCCCTCTTTATTTGATTTAAAACATGGTTGGTGATAAGAAAAAGGGAGCTACAAATTTAGAAGTGAAAACAGTACCATAACCAGTGGTAGCTACCTGGTGTCACCTTGAAAATCTCTGCAAATTTCCCATCTACTTCTTTATTATCTTCTAATCAACTCAGATTTAAAATTCCATCCATTACTTTAAATTATAAACATAGTCATGTTTTCTTACATTTTATTGCCAATTTTCAAATACATAATTATTTTTCATAGTCCTTTCAAATAGTTTTTCAGAATAGGGTGTATGTATTATTAAAAGCCAGTGATATACTTCTTCACAATATGGCTGCAGTATGAATTAAATAGCTTTTAGAGGCTGATAAAAGAACCTAATCCTTGTTTGTCAGAATGCACCTGTGAGAATATGCATTTTAAAGTTCCCAGTTGATACAATGTCCAAATGATGGGCTCAGACTTAACAGTGATAAGGAGGATGGTTCAGGACCAGACAGTGTTTTATTCTGTTGTGCATAGTCACTGTGAGTTGGAGTTACATTGATGCCAGCTAACAGTAACAATATTTACTGAATAAAGTTTTAGAATATATAATTTGGAAATACGAGTTTGCTGTATTTCTGGTTATGGTGTTTAAAAGCATTGTCAACTTTGGAGAACAGTAGATTCTAACACTGTAACAAGAAATAGATTTACTAATTTCATTGAATATTACTGTCCTAAAGCCTTTTTATTGTAATAATGTGCGTAGCACAACATTGACATTCAACAGTGTCAGGTACAATTTAGTGATACAAGTGACATTATCATGTTTTTGCAACCAGCATCCATAATTGTCATCGCTACATTTCCTAGTACCATGAACAGAAACTCACTGCTGAAATCAAACCAAAACCAAACCCACAGCCATTGAGTTGATTCTAACTCACAGCAACCCTATAGGTCAGATTAGAACTGCCCCACAGTTTGCAGGGAAGACCTGGTGGATCTGAACTGCCTACCTTGTGGTTAGCAGACACAGCACTTAGCCAGTACACCACAAGGGTTTCCTAAAGTCTTTTTAAAAAGTATAATTTAGGCATGTAATACTTTGGCTTTGGCAATACTTTTTAAAACTTGATTCTTTTTTAAATTTTTTATTTTTGAGGTAAAACTCACAACCATCTTAAAGTGTACAATTTAGTGTCATGTAGCAGCTTTACAGTGTAGTTGAGCCATCATGGTTCTAAGACATTTTCATCACCCTTGAAGGAGTCCCTGTACCCGTTAAGCAGTCAGTCTCTGCATGCCCCTTCAGCCTGCTGCTGGCCGCCACTTTTTGTCTTTGTAGATTTACTTGTTCTGTACATTTTGCCACACTGATTGTTCTTAACACTGTGTAATTGTACAAGTTTGCTTGTTTATAAAAAAAACTTAATTAGTATATGATTATAATATAATCAAGGTGTGAGGATTTTGATGAGCTTTATTGCTTTTGGTATATAATAATTATTAGCCTAAATTGGAATATGTCTGTTGTACTAAATGTGATTGCAAGCTACATTGGTAGAAATTGTGAAACCTGTAATGTGATTTTGAAGCTGTGACATTTTCTACAGATTTGTAAATACAATTGAAATTCTACTGTTTTCTTGTAGGATGCTGTTACAATCTTTTTGGGCAAACTTCATCATAGTTTTCTTTTTTAACCTAGTATACCTTTCTGCTTATTTTAATGTAAAATTACCTTTGGAGTGTTAAAGTGTATTTAGACTAAGAAATTTTCATGTCTAAATTTGCCTACTTCGGTTAGATTTAGTAAGATGTCTGTATGAAGCTATCTTAGTAGGCAACACAGAAAAACTGGCTAACTTGAATCATACTAAGGAGGAAAAGTACATCAAATAGTGTGAAATAATGTTCAGTCTAAATCTTTTTCCAGTATCTTGCACCGGGGTTGCCATTACCGGTTGCTGTTCTAGTTAAGTTCAACTCATGGCAATCCTATGTGTGTTCAGAGCAGAAATGTGCTCCTTGAGGTTTTCAGTGGCTGGTTTTTCAGGAATGAATCTCCAGGCCTTTCTTTTGTGGTGCCTCTGGGTGAACTCAGACTTGGAGCCTTTTGACTAAAGCTGTGTGCATTAACCATTTGCCAGCACCAGGGACTCGCTGGTCTGTATATTCAGAGCTGTGTTATCCATTGCCACCTTGGCACTGTTATGTTAGAATAAAAAGCTTGGGTGGTTAAAATGCAGTTTTATTTTCTTGCCCCTAGCCATCTCTTATATTTGTTTTTTGTGATAGTACGGTCATTTTGTTGGTTGTTTCATTCAGTAAATACATATGGACCACCAGCTACTTGCTAGATGCAATAGTAGGCACTGGCCATACCACTGATAAATACAACAGATGCGGTCCCAACATAGGGCATTATGGAGTTGACAGTGAATAAAATAATTGATGTTTAATTACACATTTGCATTAAGTGCAATAAAAGAGACTGGGACAGTAACAGAATAATGGGAAAGGGGAAGAGCACCTCAAGTGGTCAGGGAAAGCATTTTCTTAAAAGACATATTACAGCTGAAACACCACCACCTACCTAGTTGCTCAAACTTGAGAGTTTTCATCAAGTCTTTCTTGTTATTCTTATGCTCACTGCCTGTCTGTTCTATCCTCTGAATATCAGAGGCAGCCTCTGTTCATTCTCCGCTGACACTGACCTATTCAGGCTTTCACCATCTCTTACATTAATTGTTAGAACAGTCTGATAGTTGGTTCCCAGTCTTACCACGTTTTTTGGTTCCCAATCTTACCACATTTTTGGGTTCATTTTTTTCCACTGCTGCTTAAGCCCCTAAACATTCTGAAACAATTCACCCCCCCGACCCCTTAGTATGTTGTACAAGATACTCCTCCCACCCTTCGCTCTGCTAATTTCATGACATTTCTCCGCTTTACCCCGTATTTTAATTTAAAAAGACTTGAAGTGTCTCAAATATGATATGCTCTGTCTGGTTTCTGTACTTTTATACTGCCTGTTTTTCATCTCGTACTGTCCTTCATTTCTTTTTGTATCTTAATTCATATTCCTGAGCGCGAGTGTCACCTTCTTCAGGAAGCCTTCTCTGACTTCCTCCTTTTTTCCTCCAGATGAAGTTAGCTTGTCTCACCCTAGTTGAGTTAGGTATGCATAATTATGTATACATACATTTTTAATAACACATGCTTCGTTGTATGGTCGTTACTTCCTATATTTGTACTTTGGGATTTGTGAATTTTGTTTTTTACTTTGTGTTCTTTTTAGAATACTTAAAGCAGTGGTGTTTGGGGCTTGATCCTTTTGAGGGTTTGGTGAAAGTTCTGGACCCTTTCCTTCAATGATACCTACATGTTTACAGTTCTGTACCAGTTTCTGACCATTCATTGACTGGGTCTTCCTATTATTTTGGGGTTGTCAGTCACAACCAGTATCCCATCTATTTGTCTTCCTGACTGAACACTTGTATTGCCTGCTTCCTATACATTACCCCATACAGTCCCAGCTTTGAAATTTGTAATGGGATTCATTCTTACATCTCTGCACTTCTCATGCTTCCAAGCTCCGATAACTAGTGTCTATCCACTGACATAAATGTTGTTACTCAGTTCTCACATCATTGAAAACTGTTTCCCTCTTCTTCTGACAGGGATGGTAAATTCAGAGTATTCTTCTTCAATATTTTATGTGTACTTAAAACTGTAGTTGTTATAAAAGTACCAGAGAGCTCTTACAATCATACTTGAATATATTTGAGATCTAACCTATGCTTTATGAATAGATTTCAGTCAAGTTTTATACAGATATTCCCCAAGTTTGCAATATTCTGAAGTATGGATGAGTACTAGAGTTTGTCACCTTTGTCTATAACCCTGAGCTTTTATCAGACCAGGCGAAACTTACAGTTGTTGTTATTAGGTGCCATTGAGTCGATTCTGGCTCACAGCAGTTGTATGTACAACAGAATTACATGCTGTCCCACTCTGTGCCATCCTTACAATCATTGGTGTGCTTGAGCCTGGCATTGAAACGGCTGTATCAGCCCATCTCATGGAGGGTTTTCCTGTCCTTTGCTGACCCTCTGTTTTTTCAGATACTACCTTTTAGACATTACTGAAAAAATATTCAGTGTTACATGTATCTCCTGAGTAAGGAAGATTAATTTTTCTAAACTGCTTTGAAGAAACTAGTTGGCGAAATCATTTAAATAGAGAAATTCTTAATTGGGGATTTGTGTTAATGTTTCTGTGTATGTTCAGTTGAAGTAAATTTTACTGTATGTTCATAAGATGTTTAATAATTGCATATAGTTGCCAACTCATTTTGGTTAAATTCGTTTGAATATAGGAAACCAAAAGCAATGTTAAAATGATTCTTGGTTCAGTATGCAAGAATTTTGAGATAACATTGACTTTAGTATAGTGGCTTTCACCTCCATAGGGTGTGACGATAAAGTTTGTGTTACTGTTTTTGTCATCAGTTGGCTAGTAAATCTGGTGTGTCCAGAGCCCAGTTCACAGTTGATCATATGTTTAATGAAGGACATACTGAGTTTTCTATGCTGTGGTGAGGCTAGTTCTATGTATAGTACCAGTTACCTTCAAGTAATTTGTTAGTTACAGTTGCTGCCTTTGTCTTACCTAGTTACTTTACATGCTGACATGGTGGGAGTAGTGTATTAAGTAATTTTCTGACTTTATCCTAAAATAACAGCAAAGTAGATACTATAGTTTCTTTTTTGTGATCTTTATCATAGCATTGTATTAGTTTCTTTGAGCAGAAACACAAATGTTTCTCTAATGTGGACTTGTAGCATTCATATGGAAATCTAATTTGTTAGCAGAGTATCTAATGGGCTCTATGACTTATGGAGAAGAGGAAGTACTTATATAATTACTGAAAATAACTTTACAGAAGAATTAGGAAATCATATTCTTTTAATATACTCTGAACTAATTATATTACATATCGAGTAATCTCTTCCTTTAAGCTAAGTTTTAGAGTACCAGATCATTTTGATAGTCGTATTTAAGAGCCTAGACCTGATTTGTCTGTATGAATGATGTATAAACAGTACTGTTCTGTTCCATAGGGTCAAGAGAAATATGGGTTATTAAATGTAACAAAAATTACTGAAAACGGGAAAAAGGTTCGGTAAGTACAACCACCATTAATGTTCTTGCGTTTCATCTTATTAAAATAAATATAAATTATTAATGTAACTACACTTAGTAGAAACATTGATGAGGTACTAGGCATGACATCAAAGGCTGCAGAACATCCCCTCCAGGGGGCCTCTGGAAGCTGGGCCGAGCTGCCCCTGTGACCTCTGTTCCCTCCTGTGGGCCAAGTATTCTATTTGGGTGCCACTCAAACCAGTTTCCTCTGTGGCTGTGGCCTCCAGGCAGGTGTGCAGGCAGCACCGAGCCAGTGGGCACCTGCCGGTTCTGAGTTCCCTGCTTCTGTGTAGCCTGAGGCCTAAAGCTCAAAGTTCTGGTGGGGTGACAAGAAAGAGGCATGAGAAAGGATATTTCGAAGAAAATCAGTGAACTGAATGACATCCCAAAAGCCAAACTGGGCCTGAAGCCTCCACCTTGGTGGGGCCTCTTACACAGCCAGATTTCCAGCACTCTGTGGAAAGCCCTAAGCCTTGGTGACTTGCCAGGCCCTTGAACACAAGGTTTGCAAGGGTGGGAGTGGAGCCCTGGAGGCAGCTCTGTGAGGGAAGCTCTGACCCAGTGCAGGAATGATTAAGTCATCAAGCCTCCAGTCATGCAGCCAGTCTTTACCAGCGTTGTCTCCTCAAAGCCTCCTTCTCTGTAGAACAGCGATCTGTAACTGCTCTCTTCACAGTAATGAGCATATCAGTAAACCATAGCTGTTATTTTTTTCTATGATCATATTTTGTAAATAAAAAATAGGTGAATGGGTGGTCTGTTAGAAAAAAGTCTTCATTTTCACATAATGCCAACTTCTGCATAATGACCTGGTCTTTGGAACCTAACCACATCAATAAGTGAAGAGTGTCTGTATTTGCACTGTTGTTGTGTGCTCTCAAGAGTCTTCTGTATCGTAGCGACTGTAGGACGTGGTAGAACTGCTTTATAGGGTTTCCTGGATTGAAACCGGTCATTTCTGCTGCATAGGCACTGGGCAGGTTCAGACTGCCTTCGGTTGCCAGCTGAGCGCCTGACCGCTGCGCAGGCAGGGCTGGTCTTAACTTGCGCTGCACAGCCCTGAAAGGAAGCAAGAGAATCATTAGATCGAATTTTACAAGTGAATTCAACCAAGGAATAAGGAACAGATAATTGTGATGTTTGTAAAACTGTTTCGGCACACTGAAAAGAAAAGCTTACAGATAGCAAACTGTGGCAAAAGTAGTTCAGTTAAAACAAACCTGAAAAACCTTGCTACTTGTGAATTTTAAAATATAGACAACAAACATATTCCAACATTCACTGTGAAATCATAACATTTCAGTAAAAATCTTAAATAAAAATTTAGCAAGCTGAATATAACTTTAAAAAAATATGACCAAGTGAAAGTTAAGGGATACAAAGAGGATTCAGTATTAGGATATCTTTTGTTATAAATCACCCCATCATCAAAAGAGAATAATCTTACATGAGCAGTTTCATAGTTGTTCATTAGACGTTTGGTAAAATTTAGCATCCATCCTTAGTAAAAATGCTTAATAATGTAGGAATAGATAAACATTCCTAAAATGATATGTATGACACACAAAAGCCATCTAATTGTGGTATTTTCTAATTTTACTTTATTGTAGTCAGAGAATGTTACCTATATCATTTCTACTCTTTGGACTTCTGTCATGTAAAGTTTGATCAAAATCAGTAGAAGCTGATTATTTTCAGTAAAAATAAGTGGAAATATGCTAATTTAAAAATCTTTCACAGTAAGGAGTAACTTGATGCTACCTAAATGAATAAAATATTAAGGGTAAATAGAAATTTACAAATAAAAATACAGTTTCCCAAAATACCTTAAGAAACCCACCCAAAACAAAGGAAGAAATTGAAGGTGTATCAAAATAATAACATACACCAAATATGCCTGTTACACAGTATCAGTAAATACAAATGAACTATACTCATGTGTTGAAAGAAAAAGACAGACTGAAGCACAAAGCAAAACTTATCCAAGTATTACATATAAAAGAAATACCTTAAAAGTAATTTGGGGGAAGGATGTGTTAGAAGTATAGGAAGTAGACAGGAATAGCAATCTTAATAAGAAAGTCAGGGACAGAAACATTAAGCATCATAAAAATGGGTACCTTATAATGATAGAACGTTATGGATAAATAATATAATGGCGATCTAAGTGTTAGGAATAACCATTCACCAAATAAAGGAGTATTAACAACTATAAAAATCCTCATCTATAAAAGGCATTCGACTGTAGATCATAAATTTTGGATAACATTGTGGGGAATAGGAATTCAAGAACATTTAATTGTGCTCATGAGGAATCTGTACATGGATCAAGAAGCAGTTGCGTGAGCAGAACAAAGGGATACTACATGGTTTAAAGTCAGGAAAGGTGTGCCTCGGGGTTGTATCCTTTCTCCATGACTTGTCAGTCCATATGCCGCACAAATAGTCTGAGAAGCTTGCCTGCATAAAGAGAAAAAGACATCAGGATTGGAGGAACACTCATTAACAAGCTGTGTTATGCAGAAGACACAGCCTTGTTTACTGGAAGTGAAGAGGATTTGAAATACTTACTGGTGAAGATCGAAGACCACAGCCTTCAGCATGGATTGAACCTCAACTTCAAGAAAACAAAAATTCTCATGACTGGACTGGTAAGTAACATCATGAAAAATGGAGAAAGGATTGAGGTTGGCAAGAATTTCGTTTTCCTTGGTTCCACAATTAACGCCCATAAAAGCAGCAGTCAAGTAATCAAAAGATATTTTGCACTGGGAAAATCTCCTGCACAGGACATCTTTAAAGTGTTGAAAAGTAAAGATGTCAGCTTGAAGACTAAGGTATGCCTGACCCAGGCCACGGTGTTTTCAGCCACGTCATATGCAGGTGAAAATAGGACAGTGAATAAGGAAAACAGGAAAAGAAGTGCTGCCTTTGAATTATGGTGTTGGAAAAGAGTATTAAATGTACCATGGACTGCTAAAAGAACAAACGCTGTGTTCAGGAAGAGGTACAACCAGAGTGTTCCTTGGAAGCAAAGATGGAGAGACTGTGTCTCACATACTGGGGACACACTGTCAGATGGGTTCAATCCATGGAGAAGGATATCATGCTTGGTCAAGTAGAGGGTTAGCGAAAAAGAGGAAGTCCCTGAAGGCGGTGGATTGTCACAATGGCTACAACCATGGGTTTAAGCGTAAAAACGATTGTGGGCTTGGTGCTGTGTTTTTTTCTGTTGTGCGTAGGATCACTGTGAGTTGGAACTGACTCAAGGGCACCTAACAGCAACAAAAACTGTAAGCAAAAGCTAACAAGGAATAAAAGGAAAAAATAAAAATGTATTAGTAGTAAACTTCCTTTCACTAGAGCCAGTGTATAAATTAAAATAAATGAAGTTTCCTTAAAGATGCAGTTGGATTTGTAGAAAGAAAAGGACTAGGTAGAAAAGTCTCATTAATTAATCTGTGAAGTTCAGGTAGTCATGGGAAGTAATAATAAAATAAGTCTAATTGATAGATTCTAAATTTTATATTCTGAAAACAGAAAAGAAGCTACCTTTGAGTGCCTGTAGAGCTTTTATAGAACTGGCTGTGTGTTTGACTGGCAGATGGTAAGCCTTAACAGATTTGACACTCATTTTACCTCCCAGCAACCGTTTCTCCTTATGGGATAATTCAATTTTTCTGTGTTTAAAAACACTGTTCCACATCTGCTGTTCGAAAGATACTTTGCTAGCAGGAGACAAGGAGCCCTACTGGTATAGTGTTTAAGCATGTGGCTGTTGAGAGGTCTGTGGTTCAAACCCACCAGCTACTCCATGGGAAAAAAGACCTGCTGATGTATCTGTTCCCTTAAAAGTTTCAGTCTAGGAAGCCCCATGATTTCTGTTTGTTCTATAGGGCTGCAGTGAGTTGGAAACATCTCAGCAAGTACAACAGCAACAACAGGCCTAAAGTAGTCATAAAAATAAATAAAACATTGTTTCTGCATTTAAACAATTTACCAGCCAGCTGGAGAATAAGATTTGAGCTAAAATCTCTAATATAGAAAAAAGAAAAGGAAAGGAGAAATTGAGTGGAACCTGAGTACACTAATCAGCCTCAATGCTGTATCTAGAACATTGATAATGGGTGTGAGTCTTGCCTTTGTATCTCGAGACAGGACCATAGATAAATGGAAGGTATCTTTAAAATCTTCCGTTTTATGTTGATTACTCCTGGAGTATGAATCTGCATGTTTCTGTACTCAGGATTTTTATACTGATTTTACAATTTAGGGGAAAAAAAAGAACCCTCATGTTAATAATGGTAATTTCAGTGGTCATTCAATATGTAGATGATTGTATAGTTACAGTGTACCTAGCTTCTACTGCCTGTTACAGTGCAGCCCTGTTCGGAGCAGGGAGAAAACCAACAAATATCTATAAAGATTTAGGTGAAAAAAGCATGTTGTGTAATTTTTAATCATAAATAATCTTGCTGAATACATTCAGTTTGTGTTAACTCTAAGAAAAATTAGTACTGTTGATCACTAATGTGCAAAATTAGTCTTGGGAAGGTAGGTGTATTGTTCATAGCTATTCTGATAGCTTTGTCTTGTAATTCGCTCTGTTGAGGGACCTTCAAGGTCAGTTTGGGACCATAAAATGACTGTTTCCATTAGGCTTCTGTCCCCAACAAAACCAATTACAATGTCAGTTAATGACTGTAGAATTATGTTTAACACTGATAATAATAGCTAAATATTTCTAAATTTTAAAATTTGGGATAACTAGTTCGTGGGGCTTTAATTGGTCATCTTTATAATTACAGAAAGAACTGGTTGTCTTCTTGGGCAGTGTTGCAGGGTTCGTCTTTACTTTTTACCAAAACTCAAGGAAGTAGCACAAGTTGGGTAAGTATTTCTTCTCTTTGGAGGTTTGATGCATTTCAGTTATTTGAATGTAACTATACCTGAATTTCAGAAAGTAGTTTTCAAAGTCCTTCTAACTAGAGAGCTAATGTGTAAATAAAAATAAATGGAAGTTTTCATAAGCATAGGTTTTTGACACATAAGGAGAGGACTGGGTTAGAAAAGACTAAACAAATTCTTTTTTGTCTACTGAATTGGAAATTAGGGGTCTCAGTATTGAGGCGTGATAGAATAAATGAGCTTTTTGATTCATTTCCAGGGTGTTGTGTTGTGACTCTGCAATATCAGGTATTTAGAAAATTAGCAGTAATGTAGTGTGCTGCTCTCATCCCTTGGATGCTAGTTAGTGATTCAGGCGTGAGTGAAACTTTTTTTATTTTTATTCTCATTATCCTCCAGTTATTTGTAATGCCAATCCTAAAAATTATAATTTGGTGCACATTAATAATACATTAGTAATACTTTCTGAATATGTAATATGTATTGATTCTAAGTGCAGAGGATTGAGTATATAATGTAGGTACTGTTTCTCATTCTCCCCTTTTATAGGTGAGAAAATGAGGTGTAAAACAAGTAAGTTGCTCAAGGTCTTAAGTTGCTAAGTGTCAAATCTGGGTTTAAAACTTGGGCATTTTGGCTGTAGAATCCATGTTCTACACTTTTCTAGAATTGTTCAGTAATTGAGTTTGAAGTATTAATGGCATAAAAAATACTTAGAATGAAGTTAATCTGAATGTTTGATCTGCTTCATGGTTAACCTTAGCAGTATTTTCATACAGTTTACTGAGTTTCTTGAAAATTAATACAACCTAGAAACATTTAATAGGACAGAACAGAAAAATTCATTGATAACAGTCAGTTTTAGTCATCTGTATTTCTAATGCAGCCATGTAGCATTTTTCCGAACCAGGAATGCCAGTGTACATTAGTCGACTCTCAAGTGCAGCCTAAAAATATTCATGGATTGAGCATGAGTGTGAACACTATAGAATGTTTTTTCTGCTTTGCTTACTAATCTTTTGATTCGCTCTCTGTTCAGTCAGTAGGATGGAAGTGACCTCTGAAAAGCTTTTGAGATTGAAAATTTGACTTATCTTAAAGTAAATTGGTAATTATGCCTTTCTCTGAGGTATAGTGTATAGTTCCTTTTTGTTTATGGTAATGCTTTTCTAGAGGACAGTTGTTACTGTTTCTTCTTCCCTACTTGTGGTTCAAGTTTTGTTTGAAATGGAGTGAAGAAAGTAACTGAAAGGAAAGCAATGGAGAAGCAGTGAGAGCTTAATTAGGAAAGAAAAATACCTGTAGAAAGCTGGACAGTGGTCATTTGTATGAGAATCACTGACGTTTAATGTGTCAGTGTAATCACTGACTGTAGTGTGTCCAATTAAGTAGGTGGAGTGTATAGTAAGTAGGACATCATTTAGGTGGACAGATTTGTATGTGATTTAAACAAAATAAAAAGTAAAAAATTTAGCATCATTCAGTGAGTACTCCTACCTGCAGTCATTGGTACAGAATGGTTACATTTTATTCAAGATTTAGACCTTAAATAACTCACAGCTCATGATTAAAACTAACCCTGACAAATGGTATGAGGTGTTTCTGTTTTTCAACTGAAGTGTGTTACCATTTGTTGGTAGTAGAAATAATAGTTTTAAAGTTTACTGAACCAACTTCAAAACTGTAGAATTTTTAGTGGTTTTTAAAATTTAGGAGAATTACTATTAGAATTTTGTGCACTTAACTGAAAATTTATTAGTTTTTGTGTTGTATCATTTCAGATTGACATAAATAAAACAGTCACACTGTGTTTTATAGTCTCTGAAAAAGACTTAAGCAGATATGACAAAATGCTTGATTATGCATTCAGCACTTGGTTTTTATTTTATAGCAAATTTTAAACCATCAGAGTGGCTTCTTTCCCCAGTCTCATTAACATACTAAGGAATTGAAAACTAGCTTAAATGGTCTGAGTAAAAGCAAGTAATACTCTTAATCTAATTAAAAGGCATAAATATGTGCAGTGTATTTTGGTGTATGTTATATTCGTAAAGGAAACCCTGGTGGTGTAGTAGTTAAGTGGTATGGTTAACTGCTGATCAAAAAGAGTTAGACTGTACAAGGTGCTCTGTGGAAACTCTATGGGACAGTTCTAGCCTGTCCTGTAGGGTCTCTATGAATTGGAGTTGACTTGAGGGCAAGGGGTTTGGAGTTTTTTGTGTGTGGGAGAGATTACTCATAAATAACAAAATGTGATGTTAGATGCAACATAAGCTGTTGTTCCAAAGGATTTGAAAGAATCCTAGCTTTGTTTTCTCTGCTGTGTCACCAACAAAAAGTATTACAAGTTAAATGATATTCTGTGTATATAGTGGAATTACATCTTATCTGAAGATAAGATTCTAAGGTAGAATATTAAGTTCCAAAGACAGAAATTACCTGTAGTGAAAATTGCCCTTGAATCTCTCAGAATACACTGTGAAACCATTTCCCAGCAAAGCAGATTTTTTTCTCTGGTGTTGAAAGAGATTGGTTTCCTTTAGTTGAGGTTGGGAGGTTTCTGTTAAGGGACCGTATCCTAGATAAACTTGACAGTCACATTTAGTTCAAGAAAATACACTGAGATCTACTTGAAGAAATAACAGCTTGAAATCAGATATTCATTTCAAGGCTTACACTTATAGATGGAATGCTAAACAAAATCACTTACATTTGAATTTTTTAATTAATGTCTCTCTCTTTTTTTTTTTTTTTGGCTGAGCCTATGTAGTTAAAATTGAGTAAGTGAAGGAAACATGTGCTCCATGTGGCTCAATAAGATAAATTTTACCTAGATGCTGTAACTTATTGCTGTAGAGTTGATTCCAACTCATAGCAACCCCATAGGACAGAATAGAGCTGCCCATAGGGTTTCCAGGGAGTGGTTGATGGAGTCAAACTG
The DNA here is from genome assembly GCA_028571685.1 of Heterohyrax brucei. NCBI lineage: Eukaryota > Metazoa > Chordata > Mammalia > Hyracoidea > Procaviidae > Heterohyrax > Heterohyrax brucei. The sequence continues at coordinate 14,896,010 of CM053142.1, read as the reverse complement.
TTGACCTTTTGCTTAGCAGCTGAGGGCTTAACCACAGCACCACCAGGGCTCCTCATAGAAAGCATCAAAAAATTTAGGGAGACTTTCCTTCTCCATCAGGATAGACATCTTCCAGATGCGGTCCATTCAATTGTTCCATCAGTTATAGAAACTTACGCTTGCTTTCTTCTCAGGTTACTTTCATCTTGTTTTTCCAACAGACAGATAAGCCGGATATACTCTGGGCATTGTGAGGGTTTATAGTTTATATAAGTTATATATTACAGGGTATATAGTTTGTAGAGGGTTTGTATAAGGTAAATAACATAGCCCCTGTCTTCAAAGTTTATGTGGTAGTGGAGAAACCAACTGATGTCCTACAGGAAGGGAAGCAGGCTAGATGAGAGGACCTTCTGAGAGAACACCTGGAAAGGGAGATTCAGAGGACGTTGCCCGTCATGTTATGGAGGCAGCCAGGGATTTCTGAGAAGGGAGCTGAGATGGAAGCCCAGATGGACTTCCTTCTGTGGTCTTCTGTTGTGAACACATGTCTGTTCAGTATAAACTATATAAAGCATTCATCTTAAAAGTAAAATAGATGAATTTATATGACAGCAAAGACAAAATATTTGTTCATGTCATTTGTCTGCTTGTAGAATTGCTTTTCTCTCTGGTTCTACTATGTTTTTCTCTTATGTGTCCTTTTGCCATTGTGCACTGTTATGACATCATCATTTTCTTCCCTTTTTTCATTCAAGTCGTTCTGCAAACAGGGCTCAGTCTCTGAGCTCTTACTTTCGCTGCTTTCTTCTTGGAAAAATTCTGTCAGTCACCGGCCTGCTGTCACATATGTAAAATCTGATCCTGTTTCAGCTATCACTGTATGTGTTCTTGTTGCATGTCCCTTGCCACAGTAATTCTGTTTTGTTTGCCATGACCACATCTCAGTAGAGAAAAGTGAGAGTAGATTTTGAAAAACAGTAAACTGTTAACAAGAGACTGTGCTAACCTGACTGAAGACATTTTCTGGCATTCCATGTCATATCATTGTAGTTGTATTTGGTTGCTAACTTACTTATATCCTAGCTTACAATTAACCATCTACAGAGCATGTAGTGACAAATTATGTTTGTCATTTTGTTAAATATGTACATTCAAGTTTTATAACTTTAGAGCTTTCATTTCTGGTCAGGAAGTTATTAATGCCCATCATAGCCTATGGCTAATAAAGCAGTAATTAATCATGGATGTCTTTTGAATGACAAACTCTACCTTTTGGTACTTAAAAAGGTAAAGTTTGGAGAATACAGTTAAATTTTTTACTGTAATTTTTATTATGAGTCCACCAATAAATTCCCTTATGATACCCTAAATTTTGTTTCAGTTCTACCGATACATTCTGTATGATTCCTAAATTTTGTTACAATGAGTAGATTCTTTAAGTCCACACTGGCAGCTGAAAAGATGAAGTAAAAGGTCGCTCAAGGATAAGGAGTAAAGCTGAACTGCTTACTGAGTGTCAAGGATGGAGCTGTTGGTAACTTTTCAGATAGTGAGTTAGCACAACTTGGTGGATAATACTCATTTCTAACAGTAAACATCATCTGACATGAAATGAACACTTTTACACAGTGAATATTTTAGCAAATGAAATTTCATATAACAGCTCTTTATGACCTTAAGGTTGCAATTTAACAGCCCCTGGAGGTTTAAAACTTCCAGGCTTTCAGTAACATAGGAATACTGTGCTATTTTTAGTTAACAGACGTAAACAAAAAATTAAGTTAATGACAGTAAGATACAGATTAAGTATAGATTTAACAGATTTTCTGCTATTCATTGGTTTTCTTCTTACCTAGTTTACAAAATGTAATGGCTAGTTAAGTGCTTTTTCGTCTTAAACTGCCTATAACAACTGTCTTCCCATTCTTTTCAGTGTTCCTCATTAAATTGCTGAGGCTTTATGGCATCAAGTTTTATATAGAAGTGCTAACAAAGGCTGAGTAAAAGAACTCGAGCTTTACAGTTCCAGTTTTCACAAGTTATTGTTAGTTTACAACAACATTAATACCATGTTTTTATACAAGTAACACACCCATTGCACATTTTTGCCAATGGCACTGAACTCTCATGTGTTACTTTCCTAGGCACACTACACATGTAATACGTGTGGGTACATTGTTTATGTGGGTGTGTTATCTGTGAAAAATATAGTAGTCTATAAAGAAATAACTTGAAAATGCAGAATCATGTTAGAAATTTTTAATAGGTGGAAGAGTGACTTAGTAGTACTTGCCAGATACTATTTACAAATACATAAGAATATTTCCTTTTGGTTTGTCTTTTAAAACGTGTCAGTTAACATAGGTGTATTTGGTCCAGGATACATTTCAAGCAATAGAATTGATAAGTCAGAGGATGCACATGTTTATAAATCTGCCAATACAGCATTGCCAATCCTTTCGCCCATTGCCTTATGTTAGAGTGCCCCATTACTTTGTTACCTTACCAACATAAAGTTTTCCTCAGACTTTTTTTTTTTTGGTGGAAAACTTATTTCAGTGTGGGTGTCATTTTGTAATTTTCTTATCGTAGGCATTTCCTTTTCTATAACCTGTATTTATGCGTTTTTCAGCTATGAAATAGGACCTGCTATTTTGTAATGTAGAAAGAGAAGCATCTCAACTAATTTTATGCTTGATTTATTATTAATAATATGAAATTAGTGTTAATGCTTTTTTAACACATGCATATACATGAATATCACATAGAGGTTTTTTCTTTTTTCCTAAAATGAAGTTTGGGAGTAATCAGTCCAAACCAGAGTTCACAGTGGACCTCAAGGGGGCAACGATTGAGATGGCCTCAAAGGATAAATCCAGCAAAAAGAATGTTTTGGAGGTAATAATTTTTTTTCTAAGTATAACTCACATTTCTTAACTGTAATAATTGGATATTCTGTATTTTTTAGTTACTTTGGAAATAGTCTTTTATTGTAATGTGTTAAGGCAGAACTACATTGTGATTTAGGGTAAAAAACCTGGTATAAAAATCTCAGATTCATTTGCATAAATGATTAGAACCCAGACTATGTATTAAGCCTTTATTTCATAAATTGTGCCTTTCCCCAGCAGTAGCTAAAAGGGTGTGATTCCTGTTTTCTACCAAGCCTAATATTAAAAATACATTACCCTCCCCCCAATTAAAAACATTAAAACCTTTCATTTTGTAAGTTAAAGCCCTCAACAGTAATATATGGTCTCATGTCAGGTATTGCTGCATAACCCTATGGTTTTTCACCTGGCTGTGTCAGGGTTCCAGGAGAGTGACAGTGAAAGCTGCAAGGCTTCTTGAGACATAGATTTGGAAATCCCACATTATTTTATTTGTATTCTGTGGTATTCTGCAAATTAGAGGTCCAGACTTGAGTCATGTGCTGATGAAGAGACAGCAGAGACATGCTGCAGAGAAGTGTCCATACAGAGACAGGAGGAATCATTGTAGCAGTCTTTGCATAGTCCTCTTGATCCTAACCTACGTTTCTGGCCTCTTGTCATAGTCCTCTCCTGTCTTCTTGTCTAGACAGATTAATGGCTGTTTTCCACACAGAACCCAGCTTTTCCTGCTTGAATGATTTTTACTCCTGTTTTGTTCTGCCTTGAGCCAGTCTCTGCGTGTCAAATGTTATGTATCTTCCAAGGCGCATGTCATGTGCTATCTCAGGAAGGCTACATTTTCTCAGTTTGTTCATTTAAACTAATGTTTATTTTACCCTCTTTTGTGTGATAATCATTTGAAGTTATTCTCCCCCCTAAATGACTAAAATGTAAAGAATTTTCTTTTAAGCCGAGACTGTTTTCCCTTGTTTTTAAGTAAAAGCCTTTAACAGAGTATCTTATATGCAGTGAACATTCAATATTGGTTTACTTGTCTCACTAAATAGAAAGAAATAATATTAGCCTTGAAATTTTTTGTTGTTGTTGAGAATATACATAGTAAAACCCTCCAATTCAGCCATTTCTGCGTGTACTATTAGTTGACATTAATTATGTTCTTGGAGTTGTACAGCCTTTCTCAACTCTCCTTCTCTTAGTTATTCTCCCTCCTCTGAATATAAATTTTACTGCTCCCCAAGTTTCCTGTCTAATTTTTCAAATTGTTTTTGTCAGTTTGTCCCATATACGTAGTTCTTAAAAGACCATAATGTTTAAGACAGACATTTTTGCCAGCAAGTCTAGAATCCATGAGAATTTGAAATTCTGTTTTACCTTTTCCCCATTTTGGTTAGGATTCTTCTGTAGAATCTTTGATCAAAATGTTGAGTAATGGTAGCTGGACACTGTCCGATTCTTCTCATCTCATGGGAAAAGGGCCAGTTACCCACATGTTCCATGTCATCCTTACGTTCCTGATTCTCCTTTGTCTGTTGCACCAGTCAGATAGATGCTGTGCTTAAAAGCTTGCAGGCTTTTAAGACTACAAGCATTAGCCTTACAATTTGAATAGGTATTTGCAGAATGAAAAGGGTTCTGTTGGCAAGTAAATTTGGGAAATACTGTGTATTTTACTCCTGCCTTAGAAAATCACAGTTTAGTAGAGAAATGGACAGATAGTGCATAGTCAGTACACAGTACATAGTACATTGACAGGTAGCACATAGTCAGTACACAGTACACAGTACAGTGACAGGTAGCACATAGACTAGTATAACTTTGCAGTTTTTCATAAATAAATGTCACATAGCTGTTTTTTTGCTTTAATTTATTGTTTAAGGAATACAGAGTATCTTAAGCATTATTTAGAGGGCTGTATTTGAGGAATATGTATGTCTCTCACAATGTCATGTGCGAAACATTGCCATTTGCTTCTCTAGAAAAAAAGAAGTCAGTTATAAACCAGAGAATGAGCAGGATGCTTTCTACTGCTGCCTCAAAATTTGTCTCCAAATTTAAGAAACTTTGAACCATAGATTATTACACATAAGTCAGTGCTGCTTTCAGGTAGAACAATATGTAGTAGTGTCATTTTGTAATTTGATACTTAATTTAGTAATATTTCCACCCAAAAAGTATGTGAAATTTATTGGCCTTTCATTTTACTAATCTTTTATACTTGCCTGTCAAATAGGAAGTAGTTAAGAAACAATGCTTAATATATTTTTTTGGTATTTCTTTTTTAACCAAAGAGAGCCAGCCAAGTGCTGTCCGCATGAACCAAAGAGAGAGACAAAGAAAATTGTCAAATCTATGTGAAAATATCATGCATTTTCTTCCTTTACAAAAGAATTTTTACAATTTTAATTTAAAAAGCATGGTTTTCATATTTTTAAATAACTTTACTAGATTTCTGCAAATTTCATGGTATTGTATGATGGAGTTTGGAATGTTAAATTGCTAGATTTTTATTGAGCATTTATTGTGAGACACAACTTCGTGGTTTCTATTAAAATAACTGCTTGTATTATTTTATGTTAAAAGGTATTCTGTGGCTGTATAGTGCTTAACCTTTCATTCTATTTAGAATATATAGTGTCTAAACTTCTGCTGGTAGTTCTGTAAACTCTGAGTTAAATTTACTTATTTTATTGAAAGGACTAACTAATCTTCCCCCTTCCCCCTTTTCTCTGCAGCTGAGAACCCGTCAAGGAACAGAACTGCTAATTCAGTCTGATAATGATGCTGTTATTAATGATTGGTTTAAAGTTCTTAGTAGTACTATCAGTAATCAGGTATGTGTTTATTTTTTAGATAAAATTTTTACTTCAAAGCTATGTTTCTGTTTAAGTTCCTACATGGTTTATTACATATTACCAGATTCAGATTTATATGTGCAAAGACACTTTTCTTGCATGTATTTTGACAGAAGTGGTAAAGACGGGTCACTAGCAAATCTGAGGCTGGTGAATAATTTAACATTCTCATTTATATAATGTGTACTGCCAATGGATTTGAAATACTATTCACATTAGACAGTAGTCTGAAAAGAAATAGTTTAATGAAAGGGAATAGTGAAACTGTGCCTAGGGTGCAATATTTATTCAGTAACTGCGTTAGTTGGGAATAATACTGTTAGTGGAACCATATTCTAAGCAAAATTGTGATGTAAGTGAAACTATAGTCTCTTTGTTTGCACTTCTTCCTTTGAGTGACTCCCCTCTAGCTTTTCTTTCCTTTTCTTGAAGTGTCTGTTCTCTCATATTCCTGATAACTTCTTATTTATGTGATAACTCTCAAAAAGAACTTCAAATTTTGGTCCTCCGTTAGTAAGAGCATTGCTAAAGCACCTAAAGGCTGTTTTAGACTGTATATTCTTACCCCTCCTCATAGCGGGCCATGGTTCCTAGGTATCATGACAGTGACAGAGATGAAAGATGATATTGACAGGAATGTTGTTATGGTTTCATAGGAACCCTGGTGGCACAGGGCTTAAGCACTTAGCTGCTATTCAAACTCACCAGCTATTCTGCAGGAGAAAGGTGCGATTGTCTGCTTCTGTAAAGATTTACAGACTCAGAAACCCTATGGGGCACTTCCGTAGGGTTGCTACGAGTTGGAAATGACTTGGTGGCACAGAGCTTGGTTTGGATAATGTTTTGTGTGTGTGAGAGAGATTAAGTTCAAGTATACAATCCAAATTAAATTTGCATGCCTGCCTCTCTCCAGCTCCTTCCACTCTCCTTGCCCAGTGACAACACACTCCCCGATTTAGTTCTATATATGTTGTATCCTCTTAACAATCTCCTGTTCCCTCCTCTTCACCCTCTCCTCTCCCTTCTAGTAAGAGGCCAGTAGGACAGCATCCTATAAAAGCATAGAACCATAAAGTACACACAACATATGGTCACATCGTCTCTTCAAGTCCAGTCCATTCTGGTCCAAAGAGTTGACTGACCTCAGTAATGTTTTCTGGTCAGGGGCAGCAGCAGGTCTAGGGGCCATGCTCCGAGGGGAACCCCTAGGCTGCCAGACCATCAGTTGTGGTCTTTTAGTGAGTTCTAGAGGTGCACCCCTCTTTTTCTCGTGTTGCCGCTGAGACTCCACATAGTGTGCCCCATCACGGCTGTCTTTGCTGGTGGCTGGAAACCATCTGGTTCTTCTGATTGATTGAGTCACCCATTCACATGAGTCCTTCTGTTTCCTAAGCTCTTTTTTTTGTTGGGTCTTTGTTGTTCTTGGTGATCATCTGTTCCAGCTGAGGTGGGACCATTTGGTGCACCTCACATGGCAGCTTGCTAGCTTTTAAGACCCCAGTTGCCACTCCCCAATATGGGGTGCAGAACACTCTCAGCAATAGGCTAGTTATGCCAGTAGGCCTTGATTTCCCCTGAGAGTGTGGTCCCCAGACCCCTGCCCCTGCTACTCTGTCACTGCAATATTGGGTTAAGATTAGAAGAGTTTCAGTGTATGCTGAAGTCCAGTTAAATTGATCTTTCTACTGTGTGCTGTCACTGCTTTCATCCAACCAAATTTCTATCAACTAATCTATAACCAGCCCTTTCCCTCCCTCCCCACCTTTGAAATCATCAGAGAGTCTTGTCTTCTGTACATAAGTCTATTTTTAAGTCCCTGTAATAGAGGTCTCATACAATATTTATCCTTTTGCTACTGACCTATTTCACTCAGGATAATGACTTCCAATTGAAACCGGGTTATAAGGTGCTTCATAAAATCATCATTGTTCTTTATCACTGCATAGTATTCCATTGATTATATGGACCCTAGTTTGTATCTCCATTCATGTGTTGTAGGGCATCTGGGTTGATGCCATCTTTTTGCTGTTGTAGATTGTGCTGCGGTAAACATTCTTCTGCATGTATCTGTTTGTGTGACTGCCTTTGATTCTGTGGGATAAATTCTGAGCAGTGGGGTTACCAGATCAAATGGTGTATCTTTTTCCAGCTTTTTAAGGAAGCGCCAAATTGCTTTCCAAAGAGATTGTACCATTTTGCAGTCCCACCAGCAATGTAGGAAAGTTCCAATCTCTCCACAACCACTCCAGCAGTTGTGGTTTTGTGTTTTTTGGATCATAGCCAACCTTGTTGTGGTGAGATGGTATCTCATTGTAGTTTTGATTTGGATTTCTAGTAGCTGATTATCCTGAGCATTTTGTCATGGGACTTTTGTGCACCTGGGATGTCCTCTTTGGTGAAGTGTCTGTTCATCTCCTTTGCCCGTCACTTAATTGGGTTATTTACCTTTTTCTTGTTGATATTTTGCAGTACCTTGTAGATCATGGAGATCAGATGATGGTCCGACATGCAGCTGCCACATATTTTTGCCCGTTCTGTTGATGGTCTTTTAGTTCATTTCATGAAGACTTTGGATGAGCAAAAGTGTTTGATTCTTAGTAGTTCCCATTTATCTGTTTTCTGTTTATTGTACTTTGTCAGATCTTGAAGTCTTTCTAAACTCCCATTGTTGACCCTATTTTTTCTTGCATGATCTTTATTGTTTTAGGTTTGCTATGTAGGTCTTTTATCCAATTTAAGTTAGTTTTTGTGTAAGGTGTGAGATATAGGTCTTGTTTCAGTTTTTTGCAGATGGATATCCAATTTTGGCCAGCACCATTTATTAAAGAAACTGTTTATTCCCCAGTTTAGAATCTTAGGGCCTTTGTCGAATATCAGCTGTTCATAAGAGGATGGTGGCATCTCTGGGGTTTCAGCTCTGTTTCATTGGTTTATATGTCTGTTTTTGTACCAGTACCAGGCTATTTTGAATAATGTGGTAGTGCAGTAGGTTCTAAGGTTGGGTGGTGTGGCACCTTTCACTGTGTTCCTCTTCTTCAGTAGTGCTTTACTTACCTGGAGTTTCTTCCATTTCCAAAGTTGGTCATTTGTTTCTCCATCTTATTAAAAAATGTCATTGAAATTTGCATTGGGATTGCATTGTATATGTAGTTCACTTTGGGTAAAATAGACGTTTTTACAATGTTAAGTCTTCCTATCGAAGAGCAGGGTAGGTTTCTCCATTTATGTAAGTCTCTCTGGTTTCTTGGCAGTAAAGTCTTGTAGTTATCTTTGTACAAGTCTCTTATATTCTCCAGCTAGATTTACTCCTAGGTATTGTATCTTCTTGGGGGCTATGGTAAATGGTACTGATTTGATGATTTCTTCTTTGAATACCTCTTTGTTGGTATTAAGGAATCCTACTGATTTAGTTAGGTTTACCTTTTATCCTAGTACTTTGCTGAACTCTTCCATTAGTTTGAGTAGTATACTTAAATGGATTTTTTAGGATTCTCTGCATATACAATCACACCATCTGCAAATAGGTAGATTTTTACTTTGCTGATGCAGATGCTATTTATTTGTCTTCTCTAATTTATCTGGCTAGAACTTTTAGTATAGTATTGAATAGAAGTGGTGTGAGTCGACATCACTGTGTAGTTCCTGTTCTCAAGGGCATTCTCTGTCTGTCTCCATTCAAGATGATGTAGGCAGTTGACTTCACATAGATGTCTCTTATTGCATTGCGTTACTTCTTCTGTTCTTACTTTGCTAAGGGGATTTAGCGTGAATGGGTGTTGGACTTTGTTGAATGCCTTTTCTGCATCAATTGGCGAAATCAAGTGATGTTTATCTTTTGTGTTATTTATGTGGTTGATCACATTAATTATTCTTTTGATGTTGAACCAGCCTTGCATCTGTGATGTGAATCCAATTTCTTCGCGATTAATTATTTTTTTGATATGTTGTTGAATACTGTTGGCATGGATTTTGTTAAAGATTTTTGCATCAAGGTTCATGAGTAATACTGGTCTGTAATTTTCTTTTTTAGTGAGCTCTTTCCCACTAAAACCCATATCAGGGTTATGCTGGCTTCATAGAATGAATTTGGGAGTATTCCATCTCTTTCTATGCTATGAAATAGTCTCAGTAATATTGGAATTAACTCTTCTCTAAAATTGGGGTAGAATTCTCTGGTGAAACCACCTGGGCCAAGACTTTATGATTGGTAGTTTTTGATGACATTCTCAGCCTCTTCCTTTATGATGGGTTTATTGAGTTGTTCTACTCCTTGTGATAATTTTGGTAGGTGATATGAATGTAGAAATTTGTCAGTTTCCTCTGGGTTTTCATGCCTGTTTGAGTACAGTCTTTCATAGTATTCTGTTATGATACTTTTGATTTCAGTTGGGTCTGTTGTGACATCCCCATCTCATTTCTTATTTGGGTTATTTGTTTCCTCTCCTGTTTTTCTTTTGTAGGTTTAGCCAGTGGGTTGTCAATTTTGTTAACCTTTTCAAAAAAACAGCTTTTGGTTTTGTTAATTTTTTTTAATTATTCTTCTGTTCTCTAATTCATTTAGTTCTGCTCTGATCTTTAGTTTGTTTTCTTCTGGTGCCTGAGGGGTTCCTCTGTTGTGCCCTTCCTGCTTGTTCAAGCTGTAGAGTTAATTCTTTGGTTTGGGTCCTTCCTTCCTTCCAGATGTGTGTATTTGTAGAGATAAGTTTACTTCTGAGCACTGCTTCTGCTGTATCCCATAGGTTCTGGTAGGATGTGTTTTTATTCTTACATGCTTACCTAAATTTATTGTGTCCTTGATCTCTACAATAACTCATGGCTTTCTGAGCAAGTTGTTTCAGTTTCCATGAGTTCAGATTTCTGCCTGTGTTTTTTCTGCTTTTGATTTTGACCTTTATAGTTTTATTATCCAAGAAGATGCTTTGCAGTAATTCAGTGCTTTGGATTTTGTTGAGACTTGCTTTATGTCCTAACACATGGTCTATTCTGGAAAATGTTCCATGTGCACTGGAGAAGAAGGCGGGCTTATCCGTTGATGGATAAAAAGTTCTGTATATGTCAATGAGGTCTAGTTGGTTAATTGTCACAGTAATGTTTTCTGTGTCTTTACTGAGTTTTTTTCTGGATGATCTGTCCATTATTGAAACTGGAGTGTTGAAGCCTCCAGCTATTATTGTGGAGTGATCTATCCCATTTTTCAATGTAGTCAGTGTTCAGTGTATTTAGATGTTCTGGTATTGGGTGCATATTATATTTAATATTGTTAAGTCATCCTTGTGTATTGAACCTTTCAGCAATAAATAGTGACTGTCCTTGTCCACGATGGTGGATTTTGCATTAAAATCTCTTTTATCTGAGGTCAGTATTGCCACATCTTCTCTTCTTTGTATGTTGTTAACTTGATATATATTATTCCATCACTTAATTTTCAGTTTGTTCATATCTTTGAGGCTAATGTGTGTTTCTTGGAAGCAACAGATAGACTGATTATATCTTTTGATCCAGATGTCACTCGCTGTCTCTTTATTGAAGCATTCAGTCTGTTTACATTCAGTGTAGTTATTGATAGGTATGTGTTTAGTGCTGTCATTTTGGTGTATTTATTGTCTTGATGTTCTCTGTGTAGCTCTTCATGTTCTGTTTTGGGTCATTCTTCTTTATTGGTTGAGTTTTCATCTTTTTCAGTGTAGGTTTTGTGTTTGTTGAGACACCTGTGTTCATTTCTTCTTTTGATATGTTACATTGTTACTGTGCTTTGTGGCTCCCTCTGTGATTCCCCTTAATAAAATTCTAAGTTTAAACCCACTTTTAACTTCTTCATGTCTTTTTAACTTCTTATCCATCTGAAAGGATTATAATTAGTCTATCCCCCTTTTCACTGTGATGTTGTCATAGTTTTCGTGGTATGTTCACTGGTTCCCTTCTTTTAATATTGTAGCTTTAATTGAGTTTTGTGACTTCCTGAACTGAATAGGTTTCTGGATGCTGTGTCCTACATTGCCTCCTTAAATATACACTTAATAGTTTTATTTTTCAAAGCAAAGAGCTTCTTTCAGTATTTCTTGTAGTTGGGTTTGATTTTTACAAAGTCTGTAATCTTCTGTTTATCTGCAGATATCTTAATTTCATCTTCATATTTGAGAGACAATTTTGCAGGATATAGAATTTTTGGTTGGAAGTTTTTCTCCAACATTTTGAATGGGTCACTGTCCTGCTTCCTTGCCAACATCTTTTCTGCTGAGAAGTCAGACAAAAGCCTACGGGGCTTCCATCTTGAGTGTTAGCTTTATTTTAAGCCTTGCTGCCTTTAAGAGAATCTGTTTATGTTTCATTTTATTAAGCCTAATTATATTTCTTAGTGTCTTTCTTTTTTTTGTGATGTTGGTTTCACATCTTGAAAGTCTGTGTTCTCTTTTTTCATAATTTCAGGGACGTTTCTGTCAACAACTGAAAAACAATACTCTTTGTGTTTCCATCTATCTCTCCCTGTTCAGGAACTCCAATTATTCATAGATTATTCGTCTTAATAGAGTCCCTTGTGTTTCCTAATGTTTCTTCAATTTTCATGTTTCTTTTCTCTGATTTCTCCTCATAAATGCTGGTGTCAGTTGCTCCGTCCTGAAGGTCCCTTAGTCTAACTTCCATCTCCTCAATTCTACTCTTTTGGCTTTGGGTTGAATTGTATAATTCTTTAATTTCGTTATTGATCTGCTAGGTTTCAGATTGTTGATGTTCCATCTGTTCAAATAGCTTGCTTAGTTTTTCATTTTCCTCTGCTGCATTTTGTTTAATCTCTGGGAGGGCTTTAGATATAATTGTTTTGTACTCAACTTGTGGTAGTTTCAGAAAGACTTCTTCATCTAGGAATTTTTTTGACTCTTTATTTTGGGAGTTTTCCATAGCCATGGTGGACTGTTTCTTTAAATGGTTAGGAATGGTTTGTTGCCTTTGGGCCATCTAGAGGCTGGACAGTCCTGCTGAGGCACAACTCTGAAAAGGGAGTTGGTGACCACCTGCCTCTGTGACTGGCCCCAGTGGACTTTCTGTGGTGTCAGGCTCTGCCTCCTAGCTGGCAAAGACAGCACCCTGATTAGTAGTCACAGGTGGCCATCAGGTGACCCTGTAATGTGGGGCAGTGAAGGCTCCTGGAGATGCCTCTGGAGAGCTGCACAATTATTTTTCCAGGCAGTCTTATTTTAAAAAGTTGGGAGCTGTCTAACAGCTGCTGAAACCAGTCTGTCTGTCAGGTGGGGCAGTCCCCACTTTCTGTTTGACAACAAAAGCACATCTTTGTCCATCCCCAGATGCTATGACATAGTTCAAAGTAGAGAGTGGTTGCAATCTTGCTGCCATCCTCATCCAGGCCCCAACCATAAGGCAACACTGTTTTAAGCACAACCTTTCTTGTGGGAAAGTGCTTTCCATGTTGGCACTGCTTCTCAGCTTGGGAATTAGCCCCTGGTGAGTCCTCTGGTTTGGTGACTCTTCCTCCTGGCCAACCAAGATGGCATCACGGCTGAGCTGCCTTTCCTGCCACAAAACAGCAGAATCTATGGCAGAGCTCAGAAAAGAGAGGGTGGAGGGGCAGTGGTGCCCTCAGTCAGTAGCCCGGCTCTGAAAATGTGGCTGTCTCACACACTGTCTCTGTGTTGCGTTATATACTGTGTACTTGAGCACTGCAGTTCAGTGTGTTTGCTGGCTCATACCCTGCCCCTGCCTCCCAGATAACGAAGAAGGCGTCAGCACCTGCAGTCTGCCAAACAGTGAGTCAGCAGGAGTGGGGCTCAGCATGCATTGGCTCATGAGAGAGAGGTAGTTTCCTATTTAGTGGCACATAATCCACTCTGACCACCGTATGCTGTATCCTGGGGTTCCCTGGGTGTCCAGAGTGCTCCATTCAGTTACCATTCCAGGCTTTAAGTTCTCAGAGGGAGTTGAGGAGATGTGTCTAGTCTGCAATCTTGGCTCTGCCCCTGGGTTATGGTTTTATGCTAAATGGAAACAGAAAAAAAGCTAGGACTCATTGGCTTTAGTAGAGATTAATGTGTTTTTCTGCAACTTGAGAGGTAATTCCTCATCATTAATAAGCTTTGTGATACAGTACTGCTGTGAGCCTCAGTTTTCACACCTAAAAACCGAAGAGGTTGGACTTGATTTTTCCAAGTTTCTTTTTAGTGATTTTGTGACTTGCTCAGTTCAAAACACCAAGATTTGGAATCGGAGTATTCTCTGACTTTTTCTCCTGTAATTTTTATTTCTTCTAGCAAATTAGTCACCAAGGTATATGTAAATTATTCCTTTGTGGTATATAATATTGTATGATGTTTCTGAAATCTGTCCTTTTCCATTTACTCCAGAAAGCATGGCAGTATCTTTATATCAAGAGTAACTTATAAACATTTTACTTTATTTAATCTCCACACTCACTCTTCCATGTCTAATGTCATTGCTTTATGAAACCTCTTAATGTCAATTTTGTACTCCTTCTGTTGTATTCTGCTCAAGGAATCTTCTGTGACTCCTATTCAAATTAATCTGAGTCCAGTGTACCTTTTCCAGTATTCTACTGTATATGGACTTTCAGCTCTAGTCAGAATCATTTGTTCACTGTTCTTTGAAATCAGGCATGCGTTATGCCTTCATTTAGTAAATGTGTGAGTGATTTATTCACTGGTGATATGAAGTATGCAACCAGATGCTACACCTGTCTGTATGGCACTTACAGATAAAGACAAGAGATAAACAGACATAACTGAATAGTTACTATAACAAAATGTGCTAAGTGTTACAAGGGTAGAAGATGTGCTACATACTAAAAACACTAAGGTAGGGCTAACCTAGTAGCAGGGGCCAGGGATGGCCTTGCAGGGTGTGTTTGGTTTTTAGTTGAAGACTATAGGCTGAAAATTATAAGCCAAGTGCAGTGAAAGGAAAATAATAGAGACTTTGAAAATTTAAAATATATACTGTTTACATAGTGTCAAACAGGACTTTGAACTAGTTCTGCCCAGTTCAGTCATAGCTAATAAAGCAAAACCAGAATGGACGTGAATTTTTCAAATGTGGGTGAACCAGAGCAATACCCAGAATGGGAAAAATACAGGTTGAATCTTTTTAATAGACTGAATTGCCTTCTTAGAAAACAGGGCCCTGTGCACATCAAATAGCCATCAAATCTCAACCAGCAGAGTCAGAAACAGTGATGCCCCACTCAGAGATAGCAACAAATCACATTGCTTTGAAAATCTTTGCTCTCCACAGTCCTAGCAATAATCTAGCTTACCTGTATCAGGCTTCTGAAAGGGCTTAGTACACCTTTTCCAAGTATACCATTCCAGGGCTTCAACTAATAATTTTTCCTGTTCTGGTTATTGGTCCATTCCACCCAAATTTTAAAAATGTAAGTCTATTATGGTTTCACTTGGTCACCCACAACTGAAACAGTGTGAACTAGATTAAAGCCCTGATATCAAAATATGTAACTACTGAGGAATAAATGTAGCAAGAGATATGCAAGACTTCTTCAGGGAAAATTATAAAACTTTATTGAAAGACTTTGAAGCAAACCTAATGAAGTGAGAAACAGATCATGTTCATGGATTAAAAAATTCAACGATATAAAGATAGTGTTTTTCTCCAGATGATTTATAAATTTATGAATTTGAAGCTTTTTAATCTCATTCAGGATCCTAATTGACTTTCTGGTAGATTTGACAGCTTGTTCTAAAATTCATATAGAAATGCAAAGGGCTAAGAATATCCAAAACACTTTTGAAGGATATAGAAAGACTTTGCCACGTGTCAAGACTCCCTAAGGGCTACAGTAATTAAGATAGTGTGGTATCAGCATGGGTAGGGCATAGACCTCTTGAACAGGGTAAATAACCTAGAAACAGACCCTCTTTATGCCAGATCTGTTGAACAGTGAGGGCTTTCCAGTAAATGGTGTTGGAACATTTGGGTTTCCAAGAAGAAACTGGAGCCCTTCCTTACACTATACACAAATACAAATTCCTAGTGGAGTAAATATTTCAGTGTGAAAAATAAAACAATAGTTTTTAGTTTTGAGAACTCAGTACAGTTTTCAAACTGTGAAGGTGTGACCTTGGTTAAACTATAGAGGAGTGCTAGAATTTCTTTAAATTCTCAACATTTTTGAGTCTGTGAGTAATGCTTAACTATTAGCACAAAATATAATTTAAAAGAATTGTTGGTGTGCAAAATTAATGCACCATTAGGTAGGTGAGCTGTCTAAGTTAGGCGGATAGAAGGTGACTTCATTATGTTCTGCCACTAAAGATGTTGCCCACCCTTTTAACTATTATTGTAACATGTGTGCAGTTAATCAAAATGAGGCAAAATAGCCTCATCATTGCAAATACATTATAGTGGAATTATCAGTCGTATTTATTGAAATTCAGAAATTATGCAGCATCTAAGGAAAAATATTTTAGAAGATTTACCAGATATCTGAATCATGGATAAACAAACATAAAGCTGTTGCTGTTAAGTAGATTCTGACGCATAGCAACTGTATTGGACAGTGTAGAACTGCCCCACAGAATTTCCAAGGAGCAGCTGATAGATTCAGACTGCTAGCCTTTTGGTTAGCAGCCAGACACATAACCGCTGGGTAAAATCACTTACAAGAACCAATTACTGATCATTCTATTAATTGTGTTGCTACAACTAAAGTAATACCAGAAGTAATATAAGTTTGTAAAATACCTAACTTGTAGGCAATAGAAACTGAGGAAGGGCTTGAAGAGGAGACCCCAGACTCACCAGGAGTAGAAAAGCATGATAAAGAAAAAGACCACAGGGACCCTAAAAAGCTTCGTTGTAAGTTGTTTTTTCCTGTTTTGCTGATTGTTTAAGTAATTTGTTCTCTTAGATTTCAGAAATTTTAAACAAATGTGTGAAAATTGGATGTCTTAAAAAAAGGTCTAAAATGTCTAAAAAAAGTTATGATTATATACTGCAGTCTGTTTTTCAGTACTTGCATTAACTCATTTTTCGGCCTCATGGTGTACACCCCTCCTATCGTATAAATTTTAACATATTGGTACTTCAGGAGAGGAAAAACATAATGCTCTTCCATTGAGAGGCCTCTAATTATGTACACATAGCCAGACTCCTATTTCAGTAAGGATTTGAAATGTTTTGGATTTTTTTAAGTCATTTTACTTTTCTAAACTGATGAGTCAGAGAAGGTAGGTAACATCATTTGTAAAATAATTGAATATAAATTGCTATAACTTAGGAATATCTTGGTACATATACCAAGGGAAGTAGTTGGGTTAGTTTTTAATGATAAAAATGAGATGTTTTGTTTCTTCTAACTTTGAAATTTGGTTTGTATTAGTTTGGTTCTTTACGTGTTACTCTCAAACCACATTCAAGTTTAAAAAACTGGTATTATACTATGATTATTACATATGAGATTACTGTATTTTGAATGTGAAGTGGAAAATCTTTGTTATCAAAAAAGTGTCTATTTTACAAAGTGCTTAATATCTGTGTATCTTAAGCCATGAAAGTGTCTAGTGTTGATTCTTCAGAACAGAAGAAAACTAAGAAAAACTTAAAAAAGTTTCTTACACGACGCCCTACTTTGCAAGCTGTTCGTGAAAAAGGTTATATTAAAGGTAAGTAGGAGAAATGATATTTATAATGCTGAACTTTGGCCAGACCCAGAAATAAGACATTTCAGATTAAACACTGAAAAATTTCCAATCAGTTAAA
This sequence comes from Heterohyrax brucei, assembly GCA_028571685.1. Taxonomy (NCBI): domain Eukaryota; kingdom Metazoa; phylum Chordata; class Mammalia; order Hyracoidea; family Procaviidae; genus Heterohyrax; species Heterohyrax brucei. The sequence continues at coordinate 14,878,540 of CM053142.1, read as the reverse complement.
AGTGTTCTTATTCTTTATTCACCATGTCTTTAGTTACAGTGCTTAAAATTTGATTTGAATAATTAAAATTGATTTTTTTATGTGCATGAAATGTTTATTTTAACTGAGGCACTAAACAGACATAAATACCAAACTTAAGTTCTTAGAAAACCTATGTCCAAGAAGCTACACTGATGTGATGAATAGCAGATTGCATAGAAGTTGTGACAGTGAACAGTTTTAGTTTTGAGTTGCCAAGGTCAGAAGAAATTAGAAATTTTTAATAAAATGTTACTAAGAGGGAGTCTCTGGATGGTACAAACAGTTGACACACTCTGCTGCTAACCAAAAGGGTCAAGTCCACCCAGAGGTGCCTGCCCCGAGAGACACCTCAGAAGATAAAAGGGCTGATCGACTTCTGAGAAATCGGCCTTTAAAACCCCCTGTGGAGCACAGGTTTACTCTGATACGCATGGAGTTGCCATGATTAAAACTCATGTTTGTGGCAACAAGTACCTGGTATTTACTAAGACAGTAGAAGGAGGAAAAAATGAAAAAATGTATTTTATTCTACATGGTTTGCCTTCAGTTGTTACTTAAGGTAATTTTAAAATTAATGTGCTTTTCTCTAATAATAAATTTTTTATTTCATTTACGAGTCCCAATATGTACTAACAGGACTTTTTCTTAGTAAGGAAGAATTCTTTAAGATCCTATATACCTTTAGTTCTTACAGGTATAAATTTAAATTCCTCGGGTAAAGTTTTCTAATACATGGCTCAAAACAGTGACATATAGTCCTAAATAGAGGCATTAAGGTAATATGTAATGTCTATACTATATCAGTCTCAACATTATGAAGTTTTTGACAAAGATACACATCACTGGAACATCTGTTTTTAAATCATCTAAATTACAATAACCAAATGAGTATGATTAAAAAGGTATTTAAAAGTTGTCTAGGAAGAATTTGTGTAATTGGGTGATTCAAATTAGCAACCTTAAGAGTTATGAATAAACAGGTACTCCTAAATAAAGCATATAAATTTAACACATGAAGCTTAGAATTGTAAAAAAAAAAAAAAAAGTCTGACATACAAATGAACAGAAACTAGTGCTAATTTGTTCACTAAGTCTTCATTGAGAAATCTAAACTGCTGTCACTGTATAGCTTTATACATCACTTGAAATATTTTGATTGTTTTCCTGAACATTTATCACTGATGCAGAATTTCAAAACTGTTGTGTTGAAAAATTACTAGAACTACCTTTGGAATATATTTTGTGAAATCTAGTGTTGACACACAATGAGCATGCACATGCTTGATTTAATAATTTTAAAACTATGAGTATGAAGTACTAGTCATGATCCTATGTGCGGTGAATACCTACTGTTCTAAAATTATAAGGTCTGGGCCCTCGTGAAACTTGTGTTCAAATGTGAGACAGTAAATGAGTAAAACAAGATGATGTAAAGTAGTGATGATTCCTGTGAAGAAACTAAGATGCTAATAAAATAGAGTGTGGCTAGAATTGGGTCTTAGACTTGTCAGAAGATTTCTTCTAAGAAGGTGACATTCAGCTGAAACTGGGACTGATGAGGGGGACCCAAGTTTGAGGGAAGAGTGCGCTCAGCAGAAGAAATAGAAAACACAAACACTCCTAGGCAAGAATGAATCAGGGTGTTGATGAAGGTTAGTAGAGAAGAATTGTACAGCGTAAAGCTAAAGAGATAGGCAGAGTACAGATCATAGAAAACATAAGTTATGGGAAGGAATTGCACTGGTTAATCATTTTGTGAACTAAATTTTGGCAAGGTGGTTTGTTTTTAAAATTAAATCTCTTTCAGATCAGGTATTTGGATCCAATCTTGCTAATCTGTGTCAGAGAGAGAACAGCACGGTACCAAAGTTTGTGAAGCTATGCATAGAACATGTGGAAGAACATGGTAAGAAAATGGTGGTTTTGTTTTTTTTTTTGCATGAAGCAGAGCAACCCATTGTTCTGTTGTTGGAATCCCTAGGTTTTTTATGATTTAGAGTGATACAATCACAAGTTTCCTGTAGTCACAAGATCAGGTGTTTAGAAAAGCATCTTGTTTGCAGAAGTTTGTACACCTGTTTCAAATTAAGGCCTCTGCAGGCAGCTGTTGAGTGTTCAGTACTGTAAATGGTTGATTAATTGACTGTCTAGTATTCTTTGAAGTTATCTGGAGTTGGTACTGGCTTAAGACAAAGGAAGTGGTGATTTTAAAACTGAGTTTAGTAAGAAATGATTTGATAGTGTAGACGATAGGAGGAAATTGTGTTTTTTACAGAAAAGTTTCTTTTGTTTATAACAAAAATGAGATGACATTTTAAAACTGTTACATCAACTATCAAGTATCTAAGTAGATAAACCGTTTTTATGTCATTCCCTGTATAATGAAAGGGAACCTAATTTGTATTGTGGTTGATTTTAGCAGTTAAAACATTTATACTGGTTTTACATAAATTAGCAGTGTATTGACTGTATCACATTAACTTAACCTGTATCATCAAAAACGGTTAAACTAGTGCATAATTTAACATATAATTCCTGCCAGTCACGAAATCTCTTGTCTCAGTGACTCTTCTTGTCAGTATGCCTGTAGGAATGCCAAGCTGCTTAACGTTTATTTGAAGTGAGAGGAATAGCCCTTTAGAATGCCTGAGTTTTTAAGACTGGCTGTGTATCTACTGATTCTCTGTGTATATTTGAAAGATAATAAACTGTATCAAACTACCAATTGTTTCTGTAGAACTACTAGTTAAGTTGCTAGTTCATATTGAACTTATTGTAGGCACCTAATGTAACACATACTTTCAAGAGAGTCCTTCAGTATCTGCATTTACATTGTAGAAATGGTGTGTTAATCAAAGTGTGGGCTTCTTTACTTTTGACCTATCCAGAGTGTTTGCTGAATTTTATCGTAAATTGTTAGTATTTCAAGTTTGAAGAGATGATTGTTTTGAAGAAATTCATAGTCCGTATGATAGAGTTATTGCCACTTATTATTTAGAGTGAATTGCCATTTCTCTTCTCCTGGCAAAGCATCTATAAAAAGCCATTTAGAGAGAAAGAATATTTGCCTGTTTGATTTTAGGCTAATGCTCTGAAACATGCAAGCAAGTGTCTTTAGAAAGACAGAGAAGTATTGTAAACATAAAAGATATTTTTGTCTCTCAGGCTTGGATGTTGATGGGATATACAGAGTAAGTGGCAACCTTGCAGTGATACAGAAGCTGAGATTTGCTGTCAATCATGGTAAGGTTGTATTTCCTATTGTCACATCCAGAATGAATCATAACTGTTAAAGTTGGTTTAAATTTTTTGAAAAAATTTCCTATTTTTGGTGTTTTTCAGATGAGAAATTGGACTTGAATGATAGTAAATGGGAAGATATTCATGTTATCACTGGAGCACTCAAAATGTTTTTTCGAGAATTACCGGAACCACTGTTTACATTTAGCCATTTTAATGATTTTGTTAATGCCATTAGTAAGTATGTAATTCACTCAGTTTTTTCCTAGGCATTGGAAATCCTGATTAAGCCAACATACTCTTAAAACAACAACAACAAAAAAAAACACACCCACTGCCTTTGAGTCAGGTCTGATTCGTAGGGACCCTAGAGGTCAGAGTAGAGCTGTCCCGTAGACTTTCCAAGGAGCACCTAGAGGATTTGAACTGCTGACCATTTTGGTTGGCAGACATAGCTCTTAACCCACGATGCCACCAGGGTTTCCAACATAGTCTTAATGTTTCTTATTTTAAACAAGTTTTTTCTAAAGGAATGTTTTACTTCAGAAATTTAAAATGTGACCACCAGATGTCACTGTGTATCACCAAATACCATCTTCCAGCCTGTCACTACTTTCATTTTCGTAAGAACGTACTGGAAAATCTTTAGTTATTCTCTCTTTTCAGAACAGGAACCAAGACAACGAGTTGCTGCTGTTAAGGACTTAATCAAGCAGTTGCCAAAGCCAAATCATGATACAATGCAGAGTCTTTTTAGACACCTTAGAAGGTAAGAGAACTCCACGAAAATGAGCTGTAGGAACGGCTCATGGGGTCAGGTCTATCAGACCAACCTCAGAGCTCACCTGTGCTCCTTAACTATCTTTCTATCTGCAAAATATGCTCAGTGACCTTAAGCCTCTGTTCCTCCTGTGTAAAGCAGTTTGGTAGGAAGAATACATTACATTAAATTAAATAACATATGTGAAGCATTTATATAGTGTCCAGCACATAGTAAGTATTCAGAAATCGTTAAAGCTCATCAATACAAGGATATGCTTAGTTATTAAATGAGGTATGTGTATTGAAATTGACTAAATGGCACACAACAAAAAAACAGCGTAGTAACGTACCTTAAAATGGAAGACAAGTAATCAGTGAACCACCGGTAGCCTATTAAAGAGCACTAGAATACTAAAATTATCCCAGTAAGAGAGACTTTTGACAAAATGAGTGTGATTGAAAATTTGTCTGTGTACCTAAATGAGGTTTTTTTCCCATTACCTTACGTGGAGTAGTCATTGATACAGAAATTATAACTCATATGCACATCTGTGCACTATTTTAAAAACTAAGCTAAAATGTTACACATTTAGAGTTTGTTGGAGAATAAGAGGACACTGGCAGTTCTGTGGCAGAGTTCTCGCCTTCTTTGCAGGAGACCCAGGTTTGATTTCTGCCCAGTGCACCTCACCCATCTGTCAGTGGAAGTTTGAATGTTGCTGTGATGCTGAGTAGGTTTCAGCAGAGCTCTTAGACTGAGACAGACTAGGAAGAAAGGCTAGTGTCTGCTTCCAGAAAACACGAGCCACTGAAAGCCAAATTGTTGACAGACATTCAATCCCATCATGTATGGGGGTCTCAGAAGTTGGGGGCTGGCTCCATGCAGCTGGCAACATCATGTATAATTATACCTTACGCTGTATTTACCTTGGGAAAGGTTCACATGGCGTCTGTACCAAATTCTATTTGTGTCACCTAAGAGAAAGGAGCATTATTTTTCTTCACAAAATGCAAACTATTACCTTTGTTAATACCATTTGACAAATTTCACTGTCTCCATATTCTCTTTTAACAACCTTTTTTTTTTCCCTTCTCCTTAGAGTTGTAGAAAATGGAGAAAAAAATCGAATGACCTATCAGAGTATAGCAATTGTTTTTGGTCCCACTCTGTTAAGACCAGAGAAAGAGAGTGGAAATATAGCAGTTCATACTGTGTACCAAAACCAAATTGTAGAATTAATTCTTCTGGAACTAACCTCCATCTTTGGACGCTGATTCTTACTGAAGACAAAACCTGTGGAATAGAAGCTGGTTTCCATGAGATTTCAAGTCTTTATACACACAGTGTGTTTTCGTTTTGGACCAAGTAGTGACTCTTTGATTTTGCACTTTTTTGAGGGATTAGAAGGGAGAGGGAGTGTCAGGATGTGTGTTGGGCCCTCATATTTGCTGCTCTGTTGCAAGTTGATATAATATGTATGTAATTTTGGATTACTTTTATCCTGAATGTTTGAATTTTAGTGAAAATCAAAACTTACCGTTCTAACAAGGCATATGTACACTGGATAATTTGGTAAGAAAACTACATGTTTTTTTTTTTTTTCTTCTTCTCAAACTGGATAATGAAATTTTTTTTTATTACTTGTAGGTTCATCACACATAGGTTCACCACTTTATAGGAATAGTGTCAGTTATATTGAAAACACTCAGGCATTCTCAACAAAATGAAGTATGTCTGTTCTGAAACCTGTGTATTTCGACTTCAGGGTTTTTGCATGCAGTGGCAGTCTGAGTACTAAAATTCATCATAACCCAGATAGAATCCTTTGATGAAGACTTGCTGTCTTTCACGTGTTGCACAGCATCCTTACTGGGTATCTTCGCTTGTTTGGTCAGCACACTAATAAATACCATGTTGAACACTGTGACATACTGGAGATTTTATTTAGCATAAGTGAATTCAGGGTATTTTAGGCTGTGTGTGCTACACTGAATTGTAGCTAACAGTTCTCATTTATATCTAGTGCCATACTGTGTTCTTGGTATCACCCTGTGGAAATGGACATTATTTGTTGTAAATACAGGCTAAAGACTTAATGCCCTTTAGCTTGTGTATATAATTGTGTTGTACAGTCTCAGAGTACATTCTAATCCTACATTTCTAATCATGGTATAGGTTTTGGTGTAGGTGGTCTCTTCCATCAGTATTAGGTTTCCTCCTGAAATAGGATATTATTTGGGGCAGTAACTGTGTGCACTTTTAGTTTTCAATTACATTTACAGGCAAATCACTGTAATGTGACTGGTACTGGAAAAATGCTGAATAGACTTGCTGAATGGTAAATGCACTACAAGAAGAACCTTTTAGATTATTTAATATGTACAAAATTAGAAAAGTTTATTACAGGATTCTAACTCTACAATATGAATAGTTGGAAGTCCATGTATAAATTAAATGGATGTTAGAAAATCACTTGCTAAATTTGAGAATTTCTTTTTACATTACTAACATACATTGATTTATATAATAAAACGGTTTGGAAGGTTTTGTTACATGGAGCGTGGTTGATTGTGAAGATATTTTTAAATGTATTTTTCTAGATTAACTGCTGTATATGAAATGACTAATCTGAATAAAGAAAACTATAAGAGGCTTAGAGATTTTTCCATTGGAAATGTGCATTTTTTTCTTTTTTTTTTGTGTGTGTGTGTGTGTGTATTTACTGGCCTACTTTTATACCTCATTTTAAAAAATCAACTGAATCCAGTGTTTGCTGTGGCCGATTGCGCTGTCCTTATTTCACATCTTTACTCCTTGCTGTGCCATCACTCGCTTCGTCCTCCCCACCCTCCATTTTTGTTTCTACATGAGTATTTGAAAGTAACTGATTTGTAATCAAGACTTTATAAGAGTTACGTTTATAATTAGGATTGTCTTCCTGGGGAAAAAATATTTTGTGTGTGGTCTGTTTATAAACCTCTCACCTGAGCGTTGTAGTGAAAATGCTGTGTTTATTCCTGTGATCTTGTTAAATTGATAACAAACCAAGTACTTGATAGTCGTAGAAAAGCAGATTGCTTTGGGTAGGGAGAAGCCACAAATCAAAATGTTTTATTTTTGTCTAAAGTTGCCCTAACAGTATGCTTTAGGGCTGGAATATATAGTGACTGCGTAACAGGAAAAAAGATACACTCAAATCAGTGATGCTCCTCGTCTTGGCAGTCTTGCAAATATCAGTGATTAAAGTTGTCCTGTGTTTCTTGTTTCAAAGTACGTGTGTGTGAAGTCTTAAATGTTTTATTAGTGTCCAGCTAATCAGTCTATTACAATACTGTATGTACAGTGTGATCAATATCTTGTGTTTTCATCATTTGTGAATTAAAAATTGCCACTTGTTTTTATAATAACAAAACCAGTAGTATTTTCTGTCTCAAAAGTTTGAATTTTAGTAAAAAATCTATTAAAAGTTAAAAGAAATTGTCAGTGTAATTTCAGTTACTGGGTAGCCTTTCCCTCAGAACATGGTAAAGAAAAAAGATAGAAATGGGAAAGGGGGGAAGTATATTCAGATACAGCATCACATTCCAGTTAAAGGGAGAAACACCCTCGTTGTTTAAATTTTAAAGCAATAAGAAAGTTTACCTCTTGCCATGGAGAAAATTAATGAAAAGCACTGAAAGAATCATGCTGCCTTGCAGATACAGGTAAATTTTTAAATTATTCTTGTTATATGAAAAACACAAGTAGAATAATTCACACAAACAAGGATTTGGGCAGACAGGGTGTGTGCATATACATACATGTATGAATGTTAGACACGTTCATGTGTGTGCGTGCCATTACTTGTATACAAAAGAAAATTCATCAACAATAATAATGGCAAATCCTTGAAGACATTTATACTCTTGTAGTATCATCACGTGGTTCTTTGCAAGCCCGTAATATTGTATATGATAGCAGTGTGAGAGTAAATTCCATATTTGTGCCCAGAGATATTTTTACTAGCTCATGGGAGAGGGTTCTAATTAGATATTTAAAGACACTAATTCCTTAGACGTCTATCTGTAGACCTTTTTTTGTTGAAAAACAGTCCACAACATGTCACTTCAGTAACAAAGAAAATGACAATGTGGCATCCTCTCTCAGATCTAATAAGATGAACTGTTCAAATACTGCCTCTACACAGAAAATTGGAAAAGGAGATAAAATAAGACCTGATGGACTTAAACTACTCTTTCTAAACTCCAGCCACCAGCTCCAATGATTGTGTTTTATAGAAAACAGTTCTTTAGTACAAGATTAGAGATGGTATTTAATAGGGACTTCAGTCTCTGTTGAAGTTTGGGAGACGGGGCATAGCTTTTTGTATGTGTTTTTGAAACAAGTCTTGTATAGCTAGTATAGTTCTGTTAAATGCTACTTTAGAGACCAAAAAAATGCAGGATGGGAAGGAGCAAAATGAAACCAACAGTCTTAAAAATAACGGTGTATTAGAATCTATTGGACATTCACAAGCTGTAAACCCTGGCCAAGCAGAGTTAGACTTAGTATTCTAGAGAAGAGGGAGGTACAGAATGCCTAATGAGACATTCTGTAACTCCTAAAGACAAGTGAGTTCTCCTGAAGAATGTCAATTAGTCTTCTCAGCTGAGGTTTTGTGGACCAGCAGTGCTCTAAGTATATTCAACTGGATTGAGTTTTTACAAATTAGGTTTATGTGAATATGGTGCTTAAGTGAACTCTTTCATTTCCTTCATTGCTTTCCTTCTCTCAACAGGGAGGATAAAAAAGAAACACTCTCATGGTGCTCTCATAAACTGAATACTTGTAGAACAAGGTAACTGTTTAATAAATCGCTACAATATGAATTTAGAAAATTCTGATGTCTTACTTTTCTTCATAGACCCTTCCCTCTGTTTTACTTCCTTTCAGCGTTACCAGAAAGCAGCTTTTGGTAAAGAATTATTGATGCTGGTAGCCAGATCCTTCAGGTAGTTCTGATAGTTGTAACTCACACTACATGTAACATTGAAATCTGTAATCCATAATTGAAAATGTACTATGAAATTCATAGTGACGTTGTAATCACAAAGGTTTTCACGATTTATCAACAGGGCCTTTGCAGAGGTGGAAATAAAAACCACTGGAAGGTCATTGTAGAGTGGACGGTGACTGTTGAGTATAGCATTCCAAGGCTGCCTTTCTTCTGGGATATTTTGAGAGACTATTTGGGCAATTTTAGATGCTTAAGTAAAACTAAGTCTCATAAATTGATGAAGATAAGAAAGGAATATCAGGGACCATTACCTTCAGTCTTACTATTTTATGAATGAAGAAACCGAGGCCAAGAATGATTGTGAAGGCCTACACATACAGTGATACTTAGTGGCACAGGATTATAAGAGAAGCATAAGACTGAAGAAAAGAACATTGTTCATTAGTTCTTTCTATTCAAAGTTTATGATCAATTTATGTAAAGCATATCCTGGTATATGTTCAATAATACCTTTTTTTTTACCTTTGTAAATACATGTTTTAAATTGTGATGGAGTGAAAGTATACAAAGTTAAATTTGCATGCCCACCTATCTGCAGCTCCTTTTGCTCTCCTTGCCAAGTGACATCACATTCCTCCTTTCCGTTCTATACATGTCATATCCTGTTAAAAATCTCCTGTCTCCTCCTTTCCACCCTCTCCTCTTCCTTCTAGTAAGAGGCCAGTAGGACAGCATCCTATAGATGCATAGAACCATAAAATGCAGACACCATGTGGTTACTTTGTGTCCGTGAGACCATTATATAGTTGACCTCAGTAATGATTTATGAGTGGGTCAGCAGCAGGTCTAGGGGCCATGCTCCCAGTGGAACTTCCAGCCCTTGAAATCATCAGTTGCAGTCTTTTAGTGGAGTTCTTAAGGTGCACCTCTCTTTTTCTTATGTTGCCACTGGCACTTGACAGTCAGTCACCATCTGGTTCTTCTAGTCACATGTTGATATAGTCACCTGTTCACATGGGTCCTTCTGTCTTCTGGGCTCTTTTTCCCTTATGTCTTGTCCTTGGTAATCATCTTTTGGGACCATTTGGTGTACCTCATATGGCAGCTTGCTAGCTTTTTTAAGACCCCAGAAACTACCAGTATGGAGTGCAGAAGTGTCTCCTAGCAATAGGCTAGTTATGGCGATCGGCTTTATATCCCCTGAGAAGTGTGGGCCCTGGGCCCTGGCCCCTGATACTCTGTGTTTGCAATATTGGGTTAAGATTAGAAGAGTTTTCAGTTTATGTTGAAGTCCAGTTAAGTTGGCCTCCTTTTAATGTGTGCTGTCACTGCTTTCACCTGACCAAATTTCTATCAACTATAGTCGATAACCAGCCCTGCCTCCCCTCCCTTGCAGGTGTCAAAGAGTATTGTCTCCTGTACATGAGTCTGTTTTTGAGTGCTTATGGTAAGGGATCTCAGTAATACGTTTTGAGGAAAAAATAAATATATCCATATTGTGGTTGGTTGTTTTTAAGCCAAGTTAATTTGTTTAAATTTTATTTTGATGAGAGTATATGCAGCAAAGCATACACTAATTCAGCTGTTCCTGCATTTACAGTTCAGTGACATCACAGTTTTCAAGTTGTACAGTCATTCTCATTCTGAGTCACTCCTCCTCCGTTACCATAAACTCACCGTTCCTTAAAGTTCTTACCTAGTCGTTTTTAAGTTGTTGTTGTCACTTTGATCCCATACAGATAGTTCTTAAGAGAGTATGATGTCCAAGGCAGAACATTTTTTACTAGTTTAGTTTCAGGAGTTCAGCCAACCCTCTTGGCTCCAGAAAGTCCATGAGAACTTGAAATTCTATATTAAATTTTGATAAGGATTTTTTCTATAGAATCTGATCAAAATGCTCAATAGTGGTGGCTTGGCACAATCCATTTCTGGTCTCATGATAACAGAAGGCTGTTGTTCATGAAGCACTTGGCCACATATTCCATATTCTTGTATTCCTGACTGTCCTTCCTCTGTTGCTCCAGGCAAACAGGGAACAATTGTTATATCTTGGATGACTGCTGTTAAGCTAGGGTAATTTTTGTATAGCATCTTGAAACCTATATTCTGTTAATGTATTCTATGCATGTTTTATGAGTATAGATGTGCCAGACAGTAGCTATTACTATATGCTGGTCTCTGCTAGTTTTATGTGGAGAGTAAACTACGATCATTCCCTCTCTCCCAGCAAATAGACTGCAAGAGTTCTGATTGTACCCACTGATTTTCCTGGACAGACCACTGTATACATGAATCTCTAATATGAATGTCTGCTTTTATGTCCTAGAACTGTGCTGCCCAATACAGTATCCACTAGCCCCATGTGGCAAATTTAATTAAAATTAAAAATTCATTTACTTAGTCATGCTGGCCACGTTTCAAATGCTCAGTAGAGACAAGGAATTAATGGCTTTCTTTGTTCTAGAAAGTTGATTGTGAGGACTAGCAACTGTAAAATGCAAAAAGCAAAACCCCACATGACCTAAAGTATAACATCGTAGTTACTCTTCTTGCTTGTTTTGTTAAATACATGTCACAAAAAGACTGTGAAATCAATGTCTGGTAAACTTGAATAGTTGACCCATGTAACTGTATGCTCTCATATTTGGGCCAGGGTGGTGGTAAATATGACTTAACTTGTAATACAACACCATCAAACTCATAGATTTGGTAAAACCAGTTTCAAGCTAGCTTAAAAGAAGCCTGAAAGTTGGCAGTGTTCTCCTTGAGGTATTTAGCAGTGCTGTATTATAACATTTCGGAGGTTTGTGTGACAGTATTCTCACATTTTAGGAATTTTTACCTTGTTGGGAGGAAAGATTTCTAAAATCTTTTAAAAATACTGCACTTGGAGTAAAAGTTTACAGTCAAAGTCAATTTGCCATATAAAACCCTGCACACACGCCTCTGTGTAACTGGCTGCTCTCCCCAGTCTGAGGCAGCACACTTGTTTCCGCCTTGTACTTGTATTGATTCAGCCATCTCCTGTCCTGCTCCACCCTGTTACCTTTACTCTGAACTGCTCAAACAGCCTCTTGTATATTACTTAAGGCATGAAGCACACTCTTCAGCAACATTGCTCTGTGTCCTATAGTCCAGTTCAACCTTTGTCTAAAGAGTCTACTTCAGTATTGGGCTCAGCTCTGGGCTCAAAGTCTGGAGGCTGGATCCTCAGGGCACCCCGCAAGTCTGTCATTAATTGATCAGTAGGTTTAGTATTTCAATAGAGTACTAGCTTTGCACACCCATTTTTTCTCCCAGTGGGTTGCTGTGAGTTAGAGGTATGTCAGGAATTCTATGTTGTGCTCCCTGACAGGGCAGTCATTGTTGGTGGCTGGGCACCATCTAGTTCTTCTGATCTTACGCAGATGTCATTTCCAGATGGTCCCCTTCTGTCTCCTCGACTCAGGTCTTCCTTATGCCTTTGAGGGTCTTTGATTCTCCTCCAAGTGGATTTGGATCAATTGATGCTAAAGGGTCTTTCAGTAAGGGTGTTTTATCTTTGAACTTGAATAAAACAAGTTGTGTAAATGATAGTTTTAATTGTTTTCTTATTTTGAAGTACATTTGATGGCGTGTGTGGAGAAGAACTTAGAGTAGATGACTGCTGTGGCACCTTCCAAATGGGGCCAAAAATGATACTATGTTTCACCATTGACAGGCACAGCCTCTCTTTGTTCCTCTTAGAAAAAAATATGGGTCAGTGATGCCACTGGACCAAAATCCACACCAAAGGGCAACTTTGGGGGACAAAGTAGATGTTCTTGAATCTCTGTTGGATTCTCATCAGTCCAAATGCGACATTTTGTTTGTTAACAAAACCCTTCATCCAAAAACGGACCTCCTTGCTGAAGGTGATTTTTTTTTTTGCTCCAGAGCAAGGTCAACTTCCAGTTGCTCCGGAGCCCAGTCAGTAAATACACAGTCCAATCTATGGTCATTAGATTCCAGTTTTTGAGTTAAAACAATTTTGTAAGGGTAAAGCTTCGAGTCTAGATCCAACGTTCGCCAAATTATGGTCAATGAAAGGCCTAGTTATTGTGCTCAGTGGGAAGTTGAGAGGGATTCTCATGTACACTCTGATAAACAGTGGCAACGTTTCCTTGGAATGTGTAGTTTGTTGACACACAGGTGTTTTCTGATTGGCAGCAGACCCAGTTGTCTCAAGTTTTTGATTAAACAAGGAATTGTTCTGTTGGTAGGATGATCATGTGCATCGTAAATTTCTCATAACACATGGAATGTTTGGTGAATGCAACACTCATTTTGACAAATTTGAATAATGTCTACGCATTGTGGAATCATACAAGTTTTCCTGGCTATTTGTCAAGACTAATTTAAAATGTGATAAATATGGCAGCTGAGGTTTCACAAATATCACTGCTGTGAGCTGTCAAAAGACATCCTTACTGGAAGACTCTTTACTTAGATGGATCCACTTGCTAGCTTTTAAGACACCAGATGTCACGCATCAAAGTGGAATGCAGAATATTTTCTTAAAGTTATGTCAGTTAACCTGGATGTCACCAGAAACCATGGTCCCCAGAATCCAGCACTTGCTACTCTGTCCTCCAAAATGTTGGGTTGTGTTTAGAAAATGTCTTAGCTTTTGATTTAGTCCATCTGTGCTAACCTCCCTTCTACTGCGAGCTGGCACTCCCTTCACCTAAGTCAATTCCCGACTAATGTCTAATCTGTGACTGCTCTCTCTCCCACTGTTGTAACCATCAAAGAATGTTTTATGTTCTTAAACCTTTTCTTCAAGTGCTCTCATACAGTATTTGTCCCTTTGCAACTAATTTCGCTCAGCATAATGTGTTCCAGATGACTCCATGTTACGTTTTCTAAGATCATTGTTTATCATGGTGTAGTATTCCACTGTGTGAATAATCAATTTATCTATCCGTTTGTTCATGGACATCTAGGTTAATTCCATCTTTCTGCTGTTGTGGACAGTGCTGCAATAAACATTGGTGTGTGTGTATCTGTTCTTGTGACAGCCCTTATTTCTGTAGTATGTTCAAAGAAGTGGGATTGCTGGATCGTACGGCATTTCTATTTCTAGCATTTTAAGAAAGTGCCAAATAGATTTCCAGAGTGATTGTATCGTTTTACATTCCCATTAGCAGTGTAGAGTTCCACTTGCTCCAGAAACTCTGCAACATTTATTTTGTGTTTTTTGGACTGATGACAGCTTTGGGATGAGATGATATCTCACTGTGACTTTGATTATAATTTCTCTAGTGGCTAATGATCATTGAGCCATTCCTCATATAAGTGTTGGCTGCCTGAACGTCAGCTTTGGTGAAGTGCTTGCTCATGGGTCTTTGCCTGTTTTTTAATTGCCTTGTCTTTTTTGTTGTTGTTGCGGTTTTGTGTACCTTGTAGGTTATGGAGATTCATGCTGATCAGATTCATGGTAGCCAATTTTTTTCCTCCCCAGTCTGTAGGTAGTCTTTTTACTCTTTTGGTCAAGTCTTTGGATAAGCATATGTTTTGGATTTTTAGGAGCTCTCAGTTATCTATTTTCTGGTGTTTGTGCATTATTAGTAACTTTTTGTAGTCTGTTTATGCTATGTATTGGGACTCCCAAAATTTCTATTTGCACAATCTTTATAGTTTTAGATTTGACATTCAGATCTGTGATCCATTTTGAGTTAGTTTTTGTGCATGGTGTGAAATATAGGTCTTGTTTCTTTTTCTTTTTTTTTTCCCCTGCAGTTAAGCAGTTCTGTCAACACCATTTGATAAAGAGACTATATTTTACCCAGTTTACAGACTTTGGGCCTTCGTGAAATGTTGGCTGCACATAGGTGGATGTTGTTATATCTGGCTTCTCAGTTCTGTTCCATTTGTGTATGTATTTGTTGTACCAGTACCAGGCAGTTTTGACTACTGTGGCAGTGTAGCAGATTCTAAAGTCAGATAGTGTGAGACCTCCCATTTTGTTCTTTTTCAGTAATGCTCTACTTACCTGTGGCTTTTTCTCTTTCCATATAAAGGTGATGATTTGTTTTTTCCATCTCATTAAAAAATACTGTTGGAATTTGTATTGGAATGACATTGTATTTATAGATAGCTTTCAGTTGAATAGACACTTTTGTGATGTTAAGTCTTCCTCTCAGCAAGGTAGGTTTCTCCACTTAGGTAAGTGTCTTGGTTTCTTGTAGTAGAGTCTTAGAATTTTCTTTTTACTAGTCTTTTACATCTCTGATTAGATTTATTCTAAGTATCTTCTTGGGGGCTATTGTAAATAGTATCAATTTGGTGATTTCCTCTTTGATGTCTCTTCATTAGTGTGAAGGAATCTCACTGATTTATGTTTATCTTATATCCTTGTATTTTGCTGAACTCTTCTGTTAGTTCTAGTAGTGTTTTGTCATGATTCTTCAGGGTTTCCTGTGTATAAGATCATAAGATCTCCAAATAGCGACACTTTTACTTCTTCCTTAACAGTTCGGATGCCTTTATTTCTTTGTCTTGCCTGATTACTCTGGCTAGAACCTCCAGCACAGTGTTGAATAAAAGTGGTGACAGTGGGCATCCTTGTCTGTTTCCTGTTCTTAAGGGGAACCCTTTCAGACTCCCTCTGCTTAGGATGATGTTGGCTGTTGGCCTTAAATAGATACCCCTTACTGTGTTGAAAAATTTCCCTTCCATTCCTATTTTGCTGAGGGTTTTTAACATGAATGAGTGTTGGACTTTGTCAGATACCTTTTCTGCGTCAATTGATAAAAGAAGTGATTCTTTTATTTATGTGGTTGACCCCTTTGTTTTTCCAGTATTGAACCATCCCTGCATTCCTGGTATGAATACTACTTGGTCATGGTGACTTATTTTTTTGATACATTGTTGAATTCTGTTGGCTAGGATTTTGTTGAAGACTTGTGCATTTACATTCATGAGAAATAATAGTTGGCAATTTTCCTTTTTTTGTGCTCTTCTTGGTTTTCATATGAAAATTATGTTGGCTTTGTAGAATGAGTTTGGGAATATTGAGTCCTTTTCTATGCTGTGAAATACCTTTAGTAATAATAGTATTAACTCTAACAGCTTGGTAGAATTCTCCAGTAAAGCCATTAGGGCCAGGGATTTTTTTTGGTTGAGAGTTTTTAAATTATGTTTTCGTCTTCTTTTGTGATTGGTTTCTTTAGATGTTCTACTGTTTGTGTTCTGTTAAGTAATATGTTTCTAGAAATTTGTCCATTTTCTCTAGGTTTTCTAATTAGAGCACAACTTTTTGTAGTGTTCTGTTACAATTCTTCTCATTTCAGTTGGGTGTCTTGTGATAATCACCACCTCAGTTCTTACTCAAGTTAATAGCTTCCTCTTCTGTTTTTCTTTTGTCGGTTTGGCCAGTGGTTTATGGATTTTGTGAATCTTTAAAAAAAAAAAAACTTTTCATCTTGTTAACACTTTTAGTGTTAGTTCTGTTAAGTAATATGTTTTTCTCCTCTAATTCATTTAGTTATGCTTTAATTTTTATTATTTGCTTTCTTCTGGTGCCTGAGAGGTTCTTTTGTTTTTCTGTTTGTTTGAGTTGCAAGGTTAATTCTTTGATTTGAGCCCTTGATTTTTGTGGATGCATACATTTATTGAGATAAATTGACCTCTGAGCACTGTTTTTGCTGTGTCGTGTAGGTTCTGGTAGGATGTGTTTTTATTCTTTTGATTTTATGAATTTTTTAATTCCAACCTTGATTTCTTCTGTAACCCAGTAGTTTTTGAGCAAAGTATTGTTTAGTTTCCACATGTTTGATTTCTTTTTCTTCTTTTTTCTGCTGCTGATTTTGACTTTTTTGGCTTTATGTTCTGAAAAGATGCTTTGTAATAATATTTCATTGCTTCAAATTTTGTTAAAGACTGCTTTGTGGCCCCTAGGGTCGCCATGAGTCGGATCTCACTCGACAGTGCTTGGCTTGGCTTGTGGCCTAATAGTGATCAATTCTGCAGAATGTTCCATGTACATTGGAAAAGAAAGTGTACTTGGCTGCTGTTGGGTGGAGTGTGCTTTGTCTGTGAGGTCAGGTTGGTCAGTAGTGTCATTTTGATTGTGTCTTCACTGAACTTTTCTGTAGATACTCTGTCTTTCATTGAAAGTGAGGTGTTGAAGTCTCCTATTATTATTTTTAGTTTTTACTTATTGTGATTGAGTGACAGTGTACAATCCAGTATAAATTTGCATGCCCACCTGTGTACAGCTTCTGCTGCTCTTCCTGCCTAGTAACAGCACATTCCTCCTATTCATTCTGCACGTGTCATATCCTCCTATCAATCTCCTGTCCTCTTCACCCCCTCCAGTAAGAGGCCAACATCCTATAGATGCTTAGAACCATAAAAAGCACACCGAATATAGTTACTCTGTGTCACCAAGTCCAATCCACTCCTCTCTGAGGAGTTGACCTCAGTAATGAATTATGGACAGGGGCAGCATCAGGACCAGGGGCCGTGCTCCCAGGGGAACCCTCAGGCCCCTGGATCATCAACTGGGATCTTTTAATGGGAAGTATCTCTCCTGTTACCATCAATAGGAGCCACCTGTTTCTGTTTCAGTGCAATTAATGTTTGTTTTATGTATTTTGGAGCATTGTCATTGAGTCTATAGATATTTAATATGGTTATGTCCTTCTGGAGTATTAATCCTTTAATCTTTATATAGTGTCTTTCATTATTCAGTGTGATGGATTTTACTTTAAAGCCTATTCTATCAAGGAAACCCTGGTGGCTTAGTGGTTAAGTGCTACAGCTACTAACCAGAAGGTCATCAGTCCAGAACCACCAACCACTCCTTGGAAACTCTGAAGTAATTCTCTCTGTAGGATTGCTGTGAGTCAGGATTGACTCATTTTGGTTTATCAGAGATTAATGCTGCTATTCCTGCTGTTTTTTGAATGTTGTCAGCTTGGATCTGACTCGACGTCACTTGGCTTGGCTTGGCTAGCTTGATATATTTTTTCCATCCTTTGAGTTCGTGTCTTTGAATCTAAAGTATATTTCCTGTAGATAACATATAAGACAAATCATGTTTTTAATCCAGTCTGCCACTCTCCATGTCTTTATCGATGCGTTTATTCCACTTGTGTTTAGCATGATTATTGATAGGTATGACCTCAGTGCTGTCATTTCTGTGTCTTTTTTGTGCGTTGTTGACAGCTCCTTTGTTTCACTTCATTTTGTGTGCTGATCCTTTTTCTTTCTGTGTTGTCTTTTCATCTTTTCCAAGGTTGGTCGCTTTGTATCATCTGAGACTTCGTATTTTTCTTGTTTTTCATTTCAGTACTTAAGATTGATAGTTTCTTTTGTGGTTACCTTAATATTTATCCCTGTTTTTCTGAATTCAAACGAGTCTTTAATTTGTTCATACCACCTTGGCTTCCTGTCCATGTGAAAGATCTACAACTGCATTTTAAGTCCCTCTTTTTTGTTTGGAAGCCCTGGGGGCATAATGGTTAAATTCTATAGCTGCCAACCAGAAGGACAGCAGGTCGGCTCCACCAGCTGCTTCCTGGAATCTCCATGGAGCAGTTCTACTCCGTCTATAGGATAGCTTTGAGTTGGAGTCAACTCTACAGTGGTGGGCTTTGTCATTCTAATGTTTAAGTAAGGACATCTCTACCTGATTTCAGTGTTTTGCCTTCAATTTATTTTGTGATTCCTCCATTTGGGTTGATATTCAGTTGCTCTGTTCTGTGTTTTAGTATTGGTTTGTTACCTGATGTTAGATGTTCTATCCAGAGGACTCTCTTTACTGTTTCTTGGAATTTTGACTTGGTTTTTGTAAATTTCTTAAATTTCTGTTTATGTGAAAATGTCATAATTTCACCATCAGTTTTGCTGAATGTATAATTATTGATTGACAGTTATTTTCCTTTGTATATGTTTCCTGTGTATATCCTCCCATTGCCTTCTTTCCTTCATGGTTTCTGCTGAGTAGTCTGAGCATAGTCTTATTCTCCTTTGTAGGTTAGTTTTTGCTTGTCTCTAGCCATTTTTAAAATTGTCTTTAGTTTTGGCAAGTTTGATTATAATAGGTCTTATTATCTTCCTTTTGGGATCTACCTTGTGTGGAGTTCAGTGAGTGTCTTGGATAGACATCTGTCATGATATCTGGAAAATTTTCTATGAATGAATCTTAGACAATTTTCTCTATATTTTCTGTTATCTGTCCCTGTTCTGGTATTCCAGTCACTTGTAGCTTATTCCTCTTGGTAGAGTTCCACATAATTCTTAATGTTACTTGATTTTTTAAAATTCTTTTATCTGATTTTTCCTGAAAGCCATTAATGTCATATGCTTTACGTCCACACTAATTTGGTCTTCCAGTGCCACCAATTCTGCTCCTTTAACTTTTTAACTCCGTGGTTGTGTTATTTTCAGAATTTCTGATGCTTACTGCTCTATGCTTTTTATAGCCTGTTCAGAGTGTCATTATGCTCTGCTGCATTTTGCCTCATCACCTTCCTGATCCCTTGACTAGCTCTAAATAATAATCTGTGTATTCTACCACTGATAATTTCAGGAAGTTCTCTTCCTATGGAAAATTTTTATCTTTGTTTTTTGAGGTTTCTGAAGTCATAATGATCTGTCTCATTAAGTGATTTGAAATTGACTGTTGTCTCTGAGCCATCAGTAATTTGTATTTTTTTTGTTTTTTCTTGTTTCTAGCTTCTTGTTTCATTTTGTTTTGAAAATGTCCAAAAAGGTGCTCATGTGTGATATCTGGTTGTTGTTGCCTTTGAAGCTCTAATGTCTTGTTTCCAGATGGTTAGAGCTATTAGACATGTGAGTCCAAGAGTCCATTTACTTTTTTGTATGGATTCAGCTTAGGTGTCCAGGTAGTCAGTCATCAAGTGTGTAATGCAGGCTCTTGCCTGCTGTACTAGATGGGCAGGAGTGATTGCTGTAGGCACAGGTATCTGGTTACAGCTGCTGAGAAATGCAGGGAGCTAACAGCCACCCCTGAGTGTCTGTAGATGGAGTGTCCCCTTGTATCTGAATCTAGGTGAAGGAACATTTTCTGCCCTGAATTTTCCAGCTCAGGGAATTCAACATAATACGCTTTTTCTTTCCCCCTTAACCTTTTTGTTAAATTGTTTCCTTTCTAAGTCTCAGTGAATGGCTTAGGGTGACCTTAAGGAGTCATATTTCCAGCTCAGTTGATGGCATCAAACTCCAGTGCTGAATGAACTGCAGAGGAGGGAAGGGGGACTGTTCGGAGAAAGGAGAGCGATTTATCCCAAGGGAAAGATTCAGATCCCTGCTTGGTATATCACATGCAAAGTCTTTTGATGATCTCTTGCTGTTTTTCACTGGTTCTGGAGGTGTGAGTGGATTTTCCTGCAAGTTTCTCATTCTGGGAAGGACATCCTTCAACTACCATGTTGAACTCACCATGCTTGCCGTAGCTGTTTCCTGGTGGGTCATTTCTAGTGACTGCTGCTCTCCCTTCTCCATTGTTCAGTCTGATTTCTTAGTTTTCCCTGTCATGTTCTGGTCTCCTGGAATGCCATATGTAATGGATTCATTGGTTCTGTGTGTCTTGGCTGTTAGAAGGATCAGAGGAAGCATCTGACTACCATATTGTCTCTGCCTGAAGTCTTCTAAAATCCTACATTTAAAACTGTCTTAGTTATTGGAAGAAATGGTTCTGTTTTAGACCTCCCAGGACCCAAGCTCTGTCACTTTATATTTATGATTTTTAGTAGAAGTGAAGATGTCACAGAGTCTACATACCAGACTTTTAAAATGGAATTGAAGTTAAGCCAAGGATACAGAGAAATTGTGATCTTAAAGCAGGTCAGTAGGTTAGCACATAATTTCACCTGTGTTAATGTGTGGAAGATGACTTAATATGTAGCTAATATACAGTAAACCCACTGCTGTCAAGTTGGTTTTGACTCACTGACCCCATAAGATAGAGTAGAACTGCCTGAGGGTTTACAAGGAATGGCTGATCAATTTGAACTACTGACCTTTTGTCCGGCAGACATAACACTTAATCACTACCCCACCAGGGTTTCCAAACAGAGTAAATGGTAATTTTTTGTTTCTGTTTCAGTGACAATGGTTATTTGATTGATTTTAAGGGCCCCAGGCTGCATTTTTCCATAGCTGGTACTCATTTGCATAGTTAAGCACAATGTTCTAGCTGAAGATCATAATTGCTTATTTTCAACCCTGATTTCAAGGCTTTCTGTTAATAAATGTCTTAGAAGTTCCAGGTAGAGAGCATAATCATTTGTTAACCTAACTAACAGAACCTGTTGACAAAACACCTCAGTTCAGATGTAAGCAAATCATGGGGTACATACGGTAAAGAGTTTTGCCATTAGTGAAACTGGCAATACTGGCCTCTCATCTTCTCATTAAGAAGTATTTTGAATGTGAAATGCTTCTCTCTCTACTTCCTTCCATGCTCCATATTTCTCAGCAATTCTATCCTTAGATGAGTGGCCACTTGGAGAGGACTTATTGATGCTCCTGTGTTCAGAGTCCCCAGGTTTCTTGAAGAGGATGAACTCACAGGGTAATCAAAGTCCTCTAGGGAAACCAACAACCTTTCTTTCATAAAGGAGTGTTTTGGTCATCTAGCGCTGCTCTAAAGAAATACCACAAAGTGGATGGTTCTAACAAAGAACGTTTATTCTTACACAGTTGAATAGGCTACAAGTCCACCTTCAGAGTGTCTGCTCCACAGGAAGGACTTTCCCCTTGTCAGCTCTGGAGGAAAATCCTCAAGCAGCATCAGTCTTTGGTCAGGGAGCATCTTGGCACAGAATTCTGAGGTCTGAAGGACACATTCTTCTCCCAGTGCTGCTTCCTTGATGGTGTGAGGTTCCCAGTTCTGTGCTTTCTGTCTTTTTAATCACCTGTAGGATGAAAGGATAAACAGTGGTGCAAGCCATACTCCAGGAAAACTCCCTTTAAACAAGGGAGTATGGAGGTGACTTTGTGAAAGGATTTACAGTCTCATCCTAATCCTATCTAGCATAATCTGTTCATCACAGGGAGAAATTAGGATTTACAGCATCAGAAAATCACACAACAGAGGGCAATCACAGAATATAGGGAATCCTGGTCCAGCCAAATTACTACACTTAGTTTTGGGGGACACCATGACAGGGAGAGATCCCAATATTCTTGGATGATGTAGTTCTCATTCTGAAGTTTCCTGAACTCAGCCTTTCTGTTAGAGAACCAAATCTGATGTTAACATTTCAGACTTTGAAACAAAGCTAAAACTACTGAAGTAAATGAAATTACCATTCAATTCCAGCTCCTAACCTGGTAAAAATGACTTGTTTTCCTTAGTCTTATTAATTGAGAGCCATCCACAGTGCTAACAGGTGGCTGTGTCTTATGACTGTCCTCTCTGGTCATGCACTGTATCACAACCTGTTGATTTAGCCAGATTGATTGCTGAAGCATTGCCAGTAACAATGAGTAGACCTCTTGACCCATCTTATTACTCTTACCTATGTCATTAGCGTAGTTACTTGGCATTGTAATTCATTAAAACCTGGATCTGACACAATGAGATTGCTTTTTTAGATAATGATATAGTGAAACATTTTCTGCTGAATGGGAGCTTGGGAAGAAAGTTTAAATAGTCCATTAGAAAGATCTCCCCCTTAGTCTTTCAACAAATTAATTGCATTTGTTTTAGGCATTTAAGTGTGTGGCAGCCACGTTAACCTCTGGGGACACAGTAGTGAGGAAAACAAATACAATCCATGCTCATATGTCTCTAGCCGTCAGATGAGTAATACAATGACCAGCGTATGTCCAACTCTGAAATTTGAGTAAGTGAACTTGAAGTGTTCAATCTGAGTAGTTTTATTAACATGCCCTGTAAGTCAGATACTAGTGTTTTGCTCTTGCCCGTCTATGGATATTGAGGTAAAAGTTAATTGGCACACAAATGTGTTGAGAATGACATAATTCTTAAGTAGTTGTTGATGGTGAGTTGAAGCAAGACAAATTTGTCAAATATGAGCAAAAATGAAGGCTTTGTAGAAACAAAGTCTCAGTGTGGCCTGGTTCTAAGCATGAAGTGGATCAACTTGGCATGGAGCTATCAAAACAGAAGTGGTACATTCTGAACTTAAATGTTGGGAAAAGTATTTATTTAATAACACTACCAGTAGTAACAATCCAAATCACACTTTCTGCATTACAACTAAATATATGGAAATGATTTGGGGAAGATAGTGACAACAGCATAGCTTTTCAGCTCCTTCATTAAAACAACAACATAATGCACATTTCCAACAAAACTCAGTGACAAGGTATCATTACAAACTCTAATGCAAGCAGATGGAGAAAAATCAGTGACAGCTCCATGGCTTGCAAGGTATTGGTGTCAATATCAAGAAACAAGAAGGAAACTGGAGGAGCATCAGATGGCCCTGAGAACTGGAGAAGTCCAAGATAAGCACCAGATGTAAAGAGCTGAAACAGCCTTCCTAGGAATTCTCAAAACCAACATGTCAGAGCTCCCTTCCAGGACAAAGCTGTACATTGAAGAAAAGCTTCAGAGAATGGACTCAAAGTTGAACAGGTTACAATTATAGGTAAAAGTCATCTAGCACAAACTGAGTTGCAGTCAACTTGACAGCAACAGGTTTGTGTTGATAGAACAAAGTGAGTAAAGGAAGTGTATCCAGGAAATCTCAGAAAGCAAGTTTTGGTTTGTTTTTTTAACATGGTACAAAAAAACCACAAAAACAATAAAAGGGACAAATTCCTGGGGAGATAAATTTACAGAGAGTTGCATAGTGATTATGAGCTGCAGCTGCTAACCAAAAGGTTGGTAGTTCAGATCCACTAGGGATTCCTTGGAAACCCTATAGGGAAGTCCTACTTTGTCCTAGATGGTTGCTATGAGTTAGAATTGACTCAACAGCAAGAGTTTTTATTTAAGGAAAAAAAAAAGGAAGAAGAAAATTTGCATAATACATATTAACAGAAGTCGACACTTTCCCACACAGAAAATTTCAGGCCCCATTTGCTTTGCTGGTGAATTCCTCCAGATATTAAAAAATATCCAGTTGTGTGCTTTCTTCAGCCACACGTACTAAAATTGTCATGGTTTCTGCGTGAGGATGACAAGCAAATTTGTGAAGCACTCCATACTAAAAAAAAATTCAGTTGTAAAGTTTTGTAGGGAATTGAATAAGAAGAAATATTACTGGCTCCTTTTTTAAAGGTTGCAAAACCTGATACTAAAACTTTATAACAGTATTACAAGAAATGAAAATTATAGTCAACTCATAAACATACAGTTCTAAACAAGATACAAATAGAATCTAGTGATTTATAAAAAGCACAATCCACCATGACCAAGCTAGATTTACTTCAAAAAATACAAGTTTGATTTAATACTTGAGAACCAATGAATATGATTTACTGTGTTAACATAATTAAAGAGAAAAATCACATCTTAATAGACACAGAAATAACGTTTGAGGTGGAGTTAAGTTGGTGTTCTATATACATGTGTCCCCAAATCCCTCTGGAAACCAAGGCCTGAACTCATAATTAAACGGAAGCTTTTGGACACCTAGTGAGCCCTAGGACACAGCACGGGGCTATTTGGTCTACATAACACTGAGCAGGGAACTTACCTTTCGCTGACCCCTGCCCTTGTTGAGTGCCAGCTCTTGGGAACTGAAGGTAAATCAGTACTTTAGCTTTTTTTTCACTCTGTCTTAGCCAGCAGGAGGGGTTGAGGTTTGACTGGCAGCAAGGCTCAGATGCACTGCTGATGAGATTGGTGAGTAGAGTTGCCACATTTTGAGAGCCTGGCCTTGGACTCTGTGCAGCACAGCATCTCTGACCTCTCTTGGAATCTCCAAATCTCTGTCATTGAATAGCCTTTTCCAAGGCAGGCGAGGGAGCTTGTGCAGTACTCCATCTTCATTCACTGGGAGGTGATGTTTCCTATGTGAAGACCTAAGCTGAACCTAATTCCCAGGCTGGGAGGCAGTGCCTGCCTGGAGAGGGCTTTTCTGGCGGTAAAGCAGTCTTTGATAGAGAGGTGCTTGCTTTGCCAGCTGGGAAGAGAGACTTTCACACCTGAAAGCCTGACTAATTTGGGAAGCTGTCAGACACCTTTTACCTTTCGATAGAAAAATAACTGCAGTGCATCTGGACGGCATCTCTTCTAGTCTTTACTGTCTCACATTATAGGATCAGCTGACAGCTCTCCAGTGACTCTGTAAGTTAGGCTGTGTCTTTGTCCATCAGGAGGTGGAGCCTGCTACCCCAGAGATTCCACTGAGTCCAGTCACTGGAGTACATACAAGTGTCTGGTGATCAACTTCCTTTGCAGACTGAGCTTTAGATCCCATTAAGGTAACACTGGAGAAACTCCATATGCCCAAAAAAGCAACAAACTTTGGACTGGAAAATTAGGAAGAATTCACCTATGGCTTCAGAAGGCCTACAAAAGAAAGATCCAAAAAACTTCCTAGATGAAAAAGCCTTTCTGAAACTATCAGAGGGTAAGTACAGAAGAATTACATGTAGACAGCCCTCTTAGACCTTATACAAAATGCTGTGAAGCAAAATGAAAAATCAAGCAAACTGATTTGTTGGAACACCAGTACTCTGAAATCCAGCAGATCAAGAACAAAATCTAAGAAAGAAAATTCAGTTGAAAGAGAAGAAAACAGAACAAATGGAAAACAAACTTTCTGACTTGGACAGCAGAGCTACTGACTCCAGCATCTATGAGGAGAAATCAGAAAAAAGAAACGAGAAATTAAGAGACATTAAGAAGCATGTGGGTCTCTATTAAGAGGAACAATCTATGATTAATTGGAGTTTCTGAACAGGATGGGACACCAGAGAGTGTTATGGCTGAGTTGCTGACAGAAAACTTCCCAGAAATTATGAAAGAAGAGAATGTAGATATGTAAGATGCATATTGAATGCCACTCAATATACACCCTAAAAGACTCGACATAATCAAGCTTAACAAAATGAAACATAAGCAGAAACTCTTAAAGGTAGCAAGACTCAAAGCAAAGCTAGCATTCAGAGGAAAACCCTGTAGGCCTTCGTCTGATTTCTCAGCAGAAACAATGCTGGCATGGAGACAGTGATGTGACTCATTCAAAGCCTTGAAGGAGAAGAGCTTCCAACCAAGAATTATGTATCCTGCAAAACTGTCTTTCAGATATGAAAATGAAATTAAGACATTTGCAGATAAACAGAAACTCAGGCATATAGGGGGGCATGTAAATTTACATGTGAATGTACATTTTCACTCAGTTATGTTACATAAAAAAAAAAGATATGAAAACAGAAACTCAGAGACTTTGTAAAAACCAAACCAAAGCTACAAGAAATACTGAAAGAAGCTCTTGGCTTTGAAGAACAAAACCACTAATTTTATATTTTAGGAGGAAGGACAGGACATATCATCCAGAAACCTACTCAGTTAGGGAAGACTTTAAACTCAGTCAAAGCTGTAATAGTGAAAGAAATGATCCAGTGATCATATCATGAAAACTATGATGTCATCATGTTAAAAAGAGGGATGTACTACAGTCGTTATACTCCTTTCAGATGAAGAGGAAGTTAATAAGACTTGTAGTAGTTAAAATTGGGGTTAGACTATTAAGGGGGATCACAGGGGCAGGCGCAAAGCGCAGTAAGATGCAATGTATGAAATTAAGAAATGTAAGGAATCTCAACAATCACAGAAACAGCCCTGAAAAAAGGTGAAAAATCAACTCATAAGAATGTCCCAGAACAGAATAATAAGAACAACAGACAAAACATCAACACAAAAATAAACCTGCCATAATGACAGTACTAAACACATACCTATCAATAATTACATTGAATGTGAATGGACTGAATGCTTAAGTAAAGAGACAATGCGTGTCACCTTGGATCAAAAAACACTTATCTGTCCATATATACTTACAAGAAACTCACCTTATACTTAAAGATATGAACAAACTGAAAATTACAGGATGGAAGAATATATATCAAGCTCACAATACACAAAGAAAGAAGAGCAGGTGTGGTAATACTAATCTCAGATAAAATAGGTTTTAATGTAAAATCAACCATTATAGACAATGATGGACACTTGCTGAAAGGTTCAATACACAAGCAGAACTTAAATATTTATGCACCCAATACTAGAGCATCTAAATACATTGAAGAAAAACTGACTACACCCCAAAACGAGATCACTCCACAGTAATAGTGGGAGATGTCAACTCCACTCAATATTGAACAGATCATTTTGAAAAAAGCTCAATAAAGACAGAAGATCTTATTGTCATGATTAACCAACTAGACCTCATCGACATATACAGAACTTTCTGTCCATGAGCAGACAACTACACCTTCTTCTCCAGTGTACATGGAACGTTCTCCAGAATAGACCATATGTTAGTACATAAAGCAATTCACAACAAAATCCATACCATTGAATTAATGCAAAGCATCTTCTCAGATCATAAAGCCATAAAAGTCAAAATCAATAGCAGAAAAAATGTAAATAGAAGGTGGCACTTATGGAAACTAAATAACATCTTGCCCCAAAAGCCACAGGTTATAGAAGAAATCAAGGATGAAATCAAGAAATTTATGGATTTCAATGAGAACAAAAACACTTTCTACCACAACCTATGGAATAAAGCCAAAGCAATGCTCAGAGGTCAGTTTATCTCCATAAATGCACACATCTGGAAGGAAGAAAGAAACCAAGTCAAAGAACTAACCCTACAGCTTGAACAAGTAGAGGAGAGAACAACAGAGGAACCCCTCAGGCACCAGAAGAAAACAGATCATAAAGATTAGAGCAGAACAAAACAAATAGAAGAACTGAAGAAATTCAAAAGACCGAAAGCTGGTTTTTTGAAAAGATCAACAAAATTGACAAAACAGTGGCTAAATTTACTAAAGAAAAACAGGAAAGGAAACAACCCAAATAAGAAATGAAAGGGGAGTTTTCACAACAAATCCATCAGAAATAAAAAATATCATATCAGAATACTATGAAAGACTGTGCTCTAACAAATTTGAAAACCTAGAGGAAATGGACAAATCCTTAGATTCATATCACCTACCAAAACTATCACAACGTGAAGCAGGACAACTTAATACACCCATCACAAAGGAAGAGATTGAAAAATTCATCCAAGAACTACCACCAAAAAAAGCCCTGGCCCAGATGGCTTCACCGCAGAATTCTACCAAGCTTTTAGAAAAGAGTTATCTCCAATACTACTGAGGCACTTTCACAGTATAGAAAGGGATGGAATACTCCCAAACTCATTCTATGAAGCCAGCATAACCCTGATACCAAAGCCAGGGTAAGACCCAACCAAAAAGGAGAACTACAGACGGATATCACTCATGAATCTAGATGCAAAAATCTTTAACAAAATTCTTGCCAGTAGAATACAACAACATATTAAAAAAAAAAAAATCCATCATGACCAATTTGGATTCATACCAGGGATGCAAGTCTGGTTCAACATCAGAAAAACAATTCATGTAATCAACCACATAAATAATACAAAAGACAAGAATCACCTGACTTTGTCTGTTGATGCAGAAAAGGCATTTGATAAAGTCCAACAACTTTCATTTTAAAAACTCATCAAAATAGGAATAGACAGCAAATTCCTCAATGCAATAGGGCCATTTTCATAAAGTCGACTACCTACATCATCCTGAATGGGGACAGACTGAAACAATTCCCCTTGAGAATAGGAACTAGCCAATATGCCCACTCTCACCTCTCCTATTCAACATTGTACTAGAAGTTCTAGCCAGAGCAATTAGACAAGACCAAGAAATAAAGGGCACCTGCATCAGCAAAGAGAAAGCAATAATCTCCCTGTCTGCAGATGATGTGATTGTATATGTAGAGAATCCTAAAGAATCCATAAGTAAGCTACTCAGATTGATAGAAGAGTTCATCCAAGTGTCTGGATACAAGATAAACATTAGCAGATTGTAGGATTCCTTTATACCAACAATGAGATTATTAAGGAAGAAATCACCAAATGAATACCATTCAGTATAGCCCCCAAGAAGATAAAATACCTAGGAATAAATCTAACCAGAGAAATAACAGACCTTTACAAAGAGAACTACAAGTCTTTACTACAAGAAACTAAGAGAGACTTAGATAAATGGAAAAACCTACCCTGCTCATGGAGAGGAAGACTTGACATTGTGAAATGTCTGTTTTACCCAAAGCAATTTAGCTATACAATGCAATCCCAGTACAAATTCCTGTGACATTTTTTAATGAGATGAAGAAACAAATCACTAACTTTGGAAAGGAAAGAAGCCCTGAATAAGCAAAGAACTACTGAAGAAGAAGAACACACTGGGAGGCCTTTCACTATCCAACTTTAGAACTGATTACACTGCCACAGTTATCAAAACAGCTTGGTACTGGTACAAAAAGAGACAGATAGGTCAACAAAACAGAACTGAGACCCCAGAGATGACCCATCCTCCTATGAACAGTTGATATTCGACAAAGCACCTAAGACATTAAACTGGGGTAAAAAACAATCTCTTCAACAAATGGTGCTGGCAAAATTGTATATCCATATGCAATAAATTGAAACAAGACCCGTATCTCACACCTTATACAGAAACCAACTCAAACTGGATAAAAGACCTAAATATCAAATGTAAAATGATAAAAACTCATCCAAGAAATATTAGGATCAACAATGCAAGCATTAACACAAAACATAGACTTCAAAATTTGACAAACCACAATCAACAGAAATGAAAACAGATAAATGAGAATAAGATTCACTGCTCATTGAAAGATTTTATCAGAAGAATTGAAAGACCACCTACAGGATGGGAAAAAATATTTGGCAACTATGCATCAGACTGACGTCTGATCTCCGTAATCTATAAAGTACTACAAAATATCAATAAGAAAAAGCTTAATAATCCTGTTAATTGATGAGCAAAGGAGATGGACAGACACTTTTCTAAAGAGGACATCCAGGCAGCCAAAAAACCATGTGGACATGCTTATGATCATTAGCTATTAAAAAGAAATTCAAGCCAAAACTACAATGAGATACCATCTCACCCCAAAAAGGGTGACCATGATCCAGCAAATGCAAAACAACAAATGCTGGAAAGGCTGTGGAGAAATGGGAACTGTCCTACACTGTTGGTGGGATTGCAAAGTAATGCAACCCCTTTAGAAAGCATTCTGGTGCTTCCTTAACAAGTTGCACATAGATATACCATTTGACCCAGTAATTCCACTGCTTGGAATATAGCTTACAGAATCAAGGCCATTCACACCAACTGATACATGCACAAGAATGTTTATTGCTGCACAGTCCACAATAGCAAAAAGGTGGAATCAACCCAGATGCCCAACAACAGAGGAATGCATAGGTAAACTATGGTATATATACTCAATGGAACACCATGCAATGATAAAGAACAATGAGGATTTGGGGAAGCATCTCATAACTTGGTTTCAACTGGAGGACATTATGTTGAGTGAAAGCAGTCAGTGGCAAAAAGGACAAATACTGTATGAGACACCTACTATAAGAACTTAAAAACAGACTCATGCATAGAAGAAAAGACTCTGATAGATTCAAGTGTAGGGAGGGAGGGAGGGAGAAGGTAGGTAGATAGTTGATAGAAATTTGGGGTTAAATCTGTGACAGCACACATTAGAATATCAGTTTTAGCTGAACTTCAGCATAACGTGATCACTCCTTCCATCTTAACCCAATATTGCAAGGATGGAGTAGCTGGGGTGGGGGGTTCTGAGGACCCTGCTCTCAGGACATTGATGCCAACTGGTATAACTATTATTTTGCTAAGAGAGTCTTTGGCACCCCAAATCAATGAGTGGCATCTGGGGTGTTAAAAGCTGCCATCTGAGGTACACCAAATAGTCTCAACTCAGCAGGAATGGATGATCTCCAAAGACCAAAACAACATGGGCAAAGACAACTCAGAAGACAGACCCATGTGAGCGGTAACTACATTGACATGTGACTGAAAGAACTGAATGGGGCCTGGCCACTACCAGTGACAGCCGTGATGGTGCTCACAAAGTTGAGTCTCACTGGCAACACGAAAATCAAAAGGGGTCCGTCCTGACATCTCCACTAAAAGACCACAAGTGATGGTCCAGGGCCCTCGAGGTTCCCCTTGGAACACGGCCCCTGGCCCTATGTTGCTCCTGCTCATAAATAATAATGGAGCTCAACTCCTTGGACAAAAATGGATTGAATTTGGTGACACAGAGAGACCATATCATGTGCGCACTTACGGTTCTATGCATCTATGGGATGTCATCTGGCTGATGTCTTAATGGATGCAGGGGAGAGGGTGGAGAGAAGGGGATAGGAGATTGTTAGAAGGATCTGAGATGTACAGAATGGAGAGGAGGAGTGTGCTGTCACTGGGCAGGGAGAGCAGTGGGAGCCGCTTATCGGTGGTTATGTAAATTTATATGGCATTGTATATTCTCAATCGTTAAAAAGAAAACAATAATAATAACATTTGCTATAACTAAGCACCATAATAAAAACTCTTGGCAACCTAGAAATAGAATGGAACTTTGTTATCTGATATAGATGTCTAAACAAAAAACTCTAGAGAAATCATAGTTAAAGGTTAAATTTTTGAAATATTTTCCTAAAATTGGGAGTGAGAGAAGGATGTCAACAATCACTTCCATAGTTTACTTGAAGTCCTTGACAGTGTAATAAGCAAGAATGAAATTAAAAGTATAATGACTGAATCTGAAGATACACTGCAATTTTTATAGGGAAAATTCAGTTATGTATTAATAAGCTCACAGGTTTAATATATGAATGTAGCAAGGTTGTTGAATACAAAGTTTTTTTATACCAACAATAAAAAATAGAAAATGAAATTTTAAAAACTGATGCTATTACTATAGCATCAAAAAATTAAGGGGAGGATATGAATATTGAATCAAATTATTCTGTAGGATTAAGACTAATCAGAGACTATAATTAGATAATAGAATATAGGGGTTGTAAGTCTTGGTAATAGAAATGACAGCAAAAGCTGTCATTTAAAGTAATAATAGCTAAAAGTATATTCAAATCTTAAACACAAAAAGTAATGAAATACAATTATATAGTAGGTGGAAAGAAGATGGAAGAAGAAAAATGTTCACTACCGTTAATGGAAGGTAGTAAATACAATTTAAAGAAATAGAGTATTAAAGACATTATATAAATAGTTAGAAGACGAAGCCCCAGAGTCAAAACACAAACTGTCTAACTTATTGAAGGAAACACATATGAAAACATAGATCAAACAGACAAAAAAAAAAAACAGAGTAAAACAACACGTACCGTCAGATAAAATAGAACTAAGATCAAACATATCTACCACATGAATAAATGTACATGGGTTATGCTCATCCGCTAAAAGACACAGACTTAAAATGTATCACAAAGCAGACCTAACTGCTGTACTACGAAGATGCAACTAAAATAATTTAGAAAACTTTAAAAAAGAATAGTCAAGTATATACCAGGTGAAAATAAGCAAAAAGAAAGAAGTGGGTGTGACCCTAAAGTCGGGTAAGATTGAGTCTGGAACAAAAAGCACTAAAAGAAATAAGTGCATTTAAAATAGTAAAGGCTGCATGTTTTAATTTATGAATAATTGTGTACCAGGTAACATAGTACCAGCATTCATAGTGCAGTGGTTAAGAGCTAGTAGTCCAAGTCTACTAGCTGCTCCTTGGAAACTGTGGGTCACATCTACCCTGTTCTTTATAGTGTGTGTATAAGAATCAACTCAGTGGCAATGGATTTGTGGGTTTTGTTGAGCATTCATGGAGAAAGTTCCCATGTGTCTTGTCAGTTTATAGGGCTTGCCTGTTGCTGTGATGCTGAAAGCTATGCTACTAGTATTCAGATACCAGCAGGGTCACCCATGGGGGACAGATTTCAGCCTAACTTCCAGACTAAGACAGACTAGGAAGAAGAACATGGCAGTCGACTTCTGAAAAGAATTAGCCAGTGAAAACCTTATGAATAGCAGGGAAACATTGTCTGATATAGTGCTGGGAGATGAAACCCTCAGGCTGAAACACACTCAAAATATGACTAAGGAAGCTCTGCCTCTTCAAAGAAGTCAACCTTGATATCGATGGAGTCAAGCTTTCAGGAACTTCATTTGCTTATGTGGCATGCCTCAAAATGAGAAGAAACAGCTGCAAAGATCCATTAATAGTCAGAATGTGGAATGCATGAAATATGAATCTAGGAAAATTAGAAATTGTTAAAAATAATATGGAGTACACAAACATCAATATCCTAGGCATTATTAAGCTGAAGTTTACTGGTAGTGGCCATTTTGAATCAGACAATCCTATGATCTTCTAGGTCAGGAATGACAACCTGAAAGGAAGTGGCATTGCATTCATCCTCAAAAAGAACAGTTTGAGATCTTTCCTGAAGTACAGTGATAGGATAATATCTGTCATAGATTGAATTGTGTCCCCCTAAAAATGTGTGTAGCCATGTAGCTGGGCCATGATTCCCAGTATTTTATGATGTCCTCTATTTTGTGATTTTCCTATGCTGTAAAAGGATTAGGGTGGGACTGTAAATCCCTTTGTAACATCACCTCCCTGCTCCACTGTAAAAGGAGTTTCCCTGGAGTATGGCTTGTACCAACCTTCATCCTTTCATCTTACAAGAGATAAAAGGAAGGGGAAGCAAGCAGAGAATTGGGACCTCACACCATCAAGAAAGCAGCACTGGGAGAATAGCATGTCCTTCAGACCTGAGGTTCCTGTGCCAAAATGCTCCCTGGACAAAGACTCATGCAACACAAGGACTTTCCTCCAGAGTCAACAAGAGAGAAAGCCTTCCCCTGGAGTGGACATCCTGAATTTGGACTTGTGGCCTACTGGACTGTGTAAGAATAAACCTTCCTTTGTTAAAGCCATCCACTCTGTGTTATTTCTGTTACAGCAGCACTAGCTGACTAAAACAATATCCATATGCTTACAAGACCAGTTAATACAAAACACATTGCCATGGAGTTGATTTTGACTCATGGCTGATTTTGATTCACAGCGATCCTATATCAACTGTATAGGACAGGGTGAAATTACCCCATAGCATTTTCAAGGAGCACCTGGTGGATTTGAACAGCTGACCTTTTGGTTAGCAGCTGTAGCACTTAGCTACTACATCATCAGGGTTTCCAACTATTATTCACAGTTACACACCAACCACTAAGGTCAAAGATGAAGAAATTGAAGATTTTTACCAGCTTCTGCAGTCCAAAATAGACAAACATGCAATTAGGATGCATTGATAATTACTGGTGACTGGAATGCAGAAGTTGGAAACAAAGAAGAAGAATCAATCGTTGCAAAACACGGCGTTGATGACAGAAACGATGCTAGAGTTTTGCAGGACCAATTACTTCTTTATCGCAAACACCTTTTACACCAGTATAAATGGTGACTATGCATGTGCCTTGCCAGATGGAATACAAAGGAATCAAATTGACAGTATCTTTTGGAAAGAGGTGATAGAAAAGCTCAATATCATCAGTCAGAACAAGGCCAGCAGTGGACGGTAGAACAGACCATCAGTTGCTTATATGTCAGTTAAAGCTGAAGCTGAAGAAAATTAGAATAAGCTCATGAAAGCTAACATGACACCTCGAGTACATCCTGTTTGAATTTAGAGACCATCTCAAGAATAGATTTGATGTGGTGAACATTAGTGACTGAAAATCAGATGAGTTGTTGAATGACATCTGGGACATCGTAAGTAAAGAAAGAGGTCATTAAAACACAAGAAAGAAAGATCAAAACAGATGTTGAATGTTGAGTAGCTAAAGCAAAAGGAAGAAATGTTGAAGTAAAAGAGGTGAATAGAAGACTTCAAAGGGTGGCTCAAAAAGACAAAGTACAGCATTATAGTAACATATGCAAAGACCTGGAGTTAGAAAACCAAAAGGGAAGAAGACACTTGGAATTTCTCAAGCTAAAAGAACTGGAGGAAAAAACTCAAGGGTTGAGTAGCAATACTGAGGGACTGTACAGGGAAAATATTAAACAATACAGGAAGCATCAAAAGCAGATGGAAGAAATACAGAGTCACTATACCAAAAAGAATTGGTTGATATTCAGCCATTTCAGGAGGTAGGAAGCATATGATCGGGATCTGGTAGTACCAAAGGAAGAAGTCCAAGCTGCCCTGAAGGTATTGACCAAAAGCAAGGCTCCATGAATTGATGGACTATTAACTGAACTGGAGTTGATGAAATATTAATTGAGATGTCTCAACAAAAGGATGCAGTACTGGAAGTGCTCACTCGTCTGTGCCAAGAAATTTGGAAGACAGCTGGCTGGTCAACTGCCTATTCCCAAAAGGTGATGTAACCAAATGTGGAAATTGTTGAACAATTTCCTTAATATCATGTGCAAGTCAACTTTTGCTTGAAGATCATTCAAAGGCAGCTGCAGCAGTATACTGACAAGAGAGCTGCCAGAAATTCAAGCTGGATTTACATGAGGACAATTGCTAATGTCAGATGAAAGCAGAGAACACCACAAAGATGTTTACCTGTGTTTTATTGATGGTGTAAAAGCATTTGACTATGTGGATCATAACAATTTTTGGATAACATTGCAAAGAATAGGAATTCCAGAACACTGAACAGTGCTTATGAGGAACCTGCACATAGATCAAGAGTCAGTTGTTCAAGGAGAACAAGAGGATATTGTATGATTTAAAGTCAGGAAAGGTGTGTCAGAGTTGTATCCTTTCGCCGTATTTATTCATGCTGAGAAAAATAGTCCAAGAAACTGGACTATATGAAGAAAAAAGAGGCTTCAGGATTAGGGGAAGATTCATTGATGACCTGAATTCTGCAGATGACACAGATTTGCTTGCTGAAAGTGAAGAGAACTTGAAGCATTTACTGATGAAGATCAAAGACCACAGCCTACATTGCAGATTACACCTCAACAGAAAGAAAACAAAGACCCTCACAACTGGACAACTGGATCAACAAGCAACATCACGATAAATGGAGAAAAAATTGAAGTTGTCGAGGATTTTGTTTTACTTCAATCCACAGTCAACACACATGGAAGCAGTGGTCAGTAAATCAAAAGACACATTGTATTGGGCAAATCTACTGCAAAAGTCCTTTTTGAAGTGTTGGAAAGCAAAGATGTCACCTTGAAGACTAAGGTGTGGCTCACCTGAAGCTGTGTTGTTTTCAATTGCTTCATACACATGTGAAAGCTGAATGATGAATTAAGAAAACCAAGAAAGAATTGATGTCTTTGAATTTTGGTGTTGGCAAAGAATGTTGAATATACCTGGACTGCCAAAACAATGAACAAATCTGTCTTGGAAGAAGTACCACCAGAATGCTCCTTATAAACAAGGATGGCAAG
This sequence comes from Heterohyrax brucei, assembly GCA_028571685.1. Taxonomy (NCBI): domain Eukaryota; kingdom Metazoa; phylum Chordata; class Mammalia; order Hyracoidea; family Procaviidae; genus Heterohyrax; species Heterohyrax brucei. The sequence continues at coordinate 14,842,021 of CM053142.1, read as the reverse complement.
ACTTCATTTCACATTGTTTGGACATGTTATCAGGAGGTAGTAGTCCCTGGAGAAGGACATCATGCTTGGTAAAGTAGAAGGTTAAGGATAAAGAGGAAGACTCTCAACAACATGGATTGGCACAGTGGCTGCAACAAAAGGCTCTAGCATAGCAATGGTTGTGAGAATAGTGCAGGACTAGGCTATGTTTTGTTCTGATGTATGGTGTTGTCTCTGTGAGTTAGAACTGACTAGAAAGCACCTACCAATAAAAGTAATATGAAGAAACAGGTATAGGAGATTCAACAGAAAACAGCTTAATTCTTTAATTCTTTTAGTTCAATAAAAAAGAGGGCAGAACTTCTGGACAACTTGGTGCCACAGACAGAAGTACCATGTTGTCCCTCCAGAACAAAGACCCAAAAAACTAAAACAGAGACAGTTGTCTATTCTGAAATGCAAACTGGATAACGAAGATATAAAGATCTCAGCCAAAAACCTAATGGAATAAGAACTGACTGAATACAGAGAGTGAGAAGAGATACGAGACAAAGTTCCCTATCAACTAACCCAGTGTGCATTTGCCACCTTAGACACCTGTCAAAGATTGGTGGACAGAGAGCACAGGAAAACAGATTTACAGAGGTCTCAGTGGAGGACAAAACACCTAATGGCAAGCAAGGCACACTTTCCTGTCCTACATCTTCTTGCTGCTCTATCTCTGACACCTCCTGGCTAGGAGTGCACTTCTCAGCCAGCTCATAAGTGCAATGACTGTGCCAGCTGGATTCACCACATCCACAAAGGAGGTTGACAGATGGGGAGTCCAGGAGCACCTTCAGCAGCTCCCAGCAGTACAGAGATCACCTGCTGGACCTGCTCTGCTGCACCACAGCTGAATGACTGGCCCTGCTTATTGTGCAAGGAAGTGAAAGATATGACCACAGGTGAGCAAACAACAAAAAATGCAGAGCTGGCCTGCCTGCTCCAACATAACCAAATAAAACAAAAAAAGCAGAATGAAACAAACAGCTCTTCAATCAGTAAATAAAGAAAATAACTACTGAATGGCCCACAGACAGGAAGCAATATCTAAACATGTGGGGTAAAAAGGACTAGACAGGTTTCAGTAGGTGTTAAAAATAAAACACTGGTGACCTTCCAGTAGAAGAAGAGACATTACAATTACCTAATAGAAAGTACAGATCTCTAATATTCAAAGCTATCTGTCTTAGGCTGGGTTTTCTAGAGAAGCATGTACATTTACAAGGAACGCTTTATATACAAAGGAAACAGTTCATGCAATTGCAGAAGCTGAATGTCCCAAGTCCTGGCACAAGCCTCATGCAGCTATGGGAGCTGGAACCCAAGATCAGCAGGTCAGACACCAGAGTTGTAGATCACTGGCTGTGTAGGTCGGCAGATCCCAAGCTGGTGGCGAGACAGAACTGCAGAAGCTGGAGAACCCAGGATTGGCAGATCAGGGAACAGGACAGTCAAGCACCAGCTGTAAGGTTTGATGAATCCAACAGCTGCTAGTTCGAGTCCAGGAATCAGGCAGCAGAAGAGAGCAGGAGCTGCTGGCTATGTGAGCAGACTGGTAGTAGGTGGTGGAAGGTGGAGAGATGGGAGCTGAGGGGAAGCAAGCCACCACAGGCACCACTCTGTCACTTGATACGGCAGCCAAACATGGAGGAGCCAAGTTGGCATAATCCTAACCACCATACTATCCAAGAGTTGTAACAAAAAGCAGACACAAATGAGAAAAAAAAATAGACAAATTTATGGAAGACAGACAAATTCATGGAAAAATTTATGAAAATAATACAGCCACAAAATGCCAAAATTAACTAGAAATCGTTCAAAAACAACAATTAGAAATCCAAAAGGTAAACAAAATTTCAGAAACAGATAAGGTCATAAAAGGGCTGAGGAATGGGTTTGAAATGCGGAAACACAGAATCAGCAAACTTGAAGATAAACACCTGGATACATGTTGTTTGAAAAAAAGATCAGAAGAAAGAGTGAAGAAACCCTGAGAGTGATGTGGGATACAATCAAAAGCAAAAATTTGCAAGTGATCAGAGTTCCAAAACAGGGGGAGAAAACGGAAAACACATTGAAGAATTGCTGAGAGAAAACTTCCCTAATATTGTGAAAGATAAAAGCTAACCATCTATGAAGCTTAACAAATTCCATACAGGATAGACCCTAAAAGAAAATCACCAAGGCTTATCGTAATTATATTTGCTAAAACCAACGACAGAGAAAAAGTTCTGACAGCAGATGGAGGAAAAAAGTCAAAAAGTCACATACACAGGAGAAACAATCAGACTAAGCTCTGATTATTCAGCAGAAACTATGCAGTAAAGAAGACAATCAGATAATGTATATATAAAATGAAACAAGATTGAGAACCCAGATGTAAATCTATTCACCCATAGTCATCTACTGTTCAACAAGGGCCTAAAGTCCATTGAATGGGAAAAGCCAAGCCAAGTGCCATTGAGTCAGATCCGAAGGATAGTCTATTTAGCAGATGTTGTTGCTGTCAGGTGTGAGCGAGTCAGTTCTGACTCAGAGTGACCCTATGAACAACAGAACGAAACACTGGTCTTGCATCATGTCCACAACCGTTTTTATGCTTACTTCCATTTTTGCTGCCACTGTGTTAATCCTTCTCATTGAGGGTCTTCCTCTTTTTTGCTGATACTCTGCTCTACCAAGACAATTTAGCAAATAGTGCTGGCAAAACTTGATATTGTCTGGTAATGTGGAACAAACTGGAGGGTATTATGTTGAGTGAAATGACTTAATTATAGAGAGACAGATGTGTGAGACCACTACTATGAAAACTCATGAAAAGGTTTACATACAGACAAAAATAATCTCCCCAGGGAGGGGAGAGATGGGGATGGAAAAAGACAAAAATCCTGGAGGTGGGGTATAAAGGGATGTGACAAAAGAAGCTGTATGATGATGTCCTCTCATCTCCAAAGCTCTGAGTCTACAGCAGTGGCTGAAATGATGGTTAAAAGGCATTTGATTCACTGCATTTTCAGCAGGGACCCACTCACTGCTTGATCACAATGGATGCAGAATGTTGTCTTAAAGTCATGCTAACAGTAAAAGAAAAGAATCTAAGAAATGTAAGATAGGTGATTTCAGTGTATTAGCATATCAGTAAAATCAGTCTTTAAAATAAATCATGATAATGTTACAAACCATTGTATTGATATTGAGATATATGCACACATGTACACATATAAATATATATACGCATGTATATATAATATAAATATGTATTTATGGGGGGAAACCCTGAAGTCAAATATGAAAAAATGGAATCAGTTGGTGCACCCTGTTTCAAATGTGTGTACTATGGATATTCAGGATACAACACATCTCACCCCTGAAAAGAAAAAGAGAAAAAGAAAATTAAGAGAACAAAAAAAAGAATAAAAAGACCTAAATATCATAATCAATATGGCTGAAATGATGTGTGAGTATCATGAATATAAAATCTCATTCATTCTTACGTAGCAATGGAACAGTTGTATGTATTTACCAGAAGGCCTCGATACATTCTGGAAAGTAGAGGATACAGATTTTATTAATTTTTTTAAAACACAATGGGCTAAGACAGTAGAAACCAAACCAGGAAATGAGAAGTTCTACTTGAACATTAAAAAAAAAACCCTCTCAACTTGATTCAAAAAGGAAAACTTGACCAATGTTGCAGAATATCTAGGAAAACTTTGTCTACATATCAGTATTTATATGTCTTGAGAGGAAAATTTGTAAACTTATTTATGAATAAATGAAGGCTCTAACTTTAGAACTTGGTAGAAGAACAATACAAATTAACACAAAGTATGCAGAAGAAAATAATTAGTAAAGATAAAAATGGAACTTCATTAGAAAATAGAAAAATGCTAGCAGTTAGAAATTAACTCAAGAGATGGTTCATTGAAGGAAAAAACTCAAATTGAATTGATAATCTGTTAGCTAACCATTCTGGAGCAGGGCAAGATGTAGATATTTTAATGCTTCTGTTTTAGTCAGCTAGGCTGCTCTAACAGAAATAACAAAGAGTGGATGGCTTTAACAAAGAAAGATTTATTCTCACACAGTCCGGTAGGTTGCAAGTCCATATTCAGGGTGTCCGCTCCAGGGAAAGACTTTCCCCTTGTCGGCTCTGGAGGAAAGTCCGGTATTGCATCAGTCTTTGTCCAGGGAGTGTCCTCACGCAAGAACCTCTGGTCTGAAGGATGCGCTCTGATCCCGGTGCTGCTTGCTTGATGGTAGCGAGGTTCTCAGATTGTCCTTTGTTTCTTTTTCCTTTTATTCCTTGCAAGCTAAAAGCATTAAGGGTGGGGCAAGCCATACTCCAGGGAAACTCCCCCCACAGCAGGCATTCACAGCCCCACCCTAATCCTTTAACATACAGGTTAGCAAAACCACACAATGGAGGACAGTCCCAAGATACTGGGAACCATATCCCAGCCACGTGGCTGCACACATTTTTGGGGGGACACAATTCCAGCCATGACAGCTTCCTAATTGGTTACTTCCATTAATGCATTGTTTTTAAAAAATTATAGCTTATAGGTGTATATACAGGCTTGGAAAGTTGCCTTTGGGGTAATTTAATGCTTATTTTTCTACCTAGCAAAATTAACCAAAGCTGTTAAGCTTGATTGCATCTTGTTTCAGTGGTTTCTCGAAAAGTTAATACACATTCAGATCCAATTCCAGCTGTCAAAAATATGCATTCCAAAATTAAAGATCTTATTTAACTGTAATAAGTTCAAAAGGGAAACCCTGGTGACATAGTGCTTAAGTGCTGCATCTGCTAACCAAAAGATCAAGAATTCAAATCTACCAGGTGCTCTTTGGAAGCCCTATTGGGGCAGTTCTGCTCTGCCCTACAGGGTTGCTATGAGTTGGAATCAACTTGACTGCAGTGGGTTTGGTTTGGGGTTTTGGAGATTCAAAACGCTAAATGACATGCAAAAGCACGTGTTAAAAAGTTTCACTCCCACGCCTCCATCATCTACATCATTCCCCACTCCAGGTAAATATTTTTATTCAGTTTTTATCATTCCAGTGTTTATGTAAATATGAGTTTTATTCTTCTCCTTTTTAATTTTTAAAATTACTTTTAAACTTAGAAAAAAAGTAAAACTAGTATAAAGAATTCCCATATAACTTTCATCAATTACATATTTTGTTTCATCATTCTCTTTTGCTCTTACGTATGTCTTGCCTATTTCAGAATGGATTAAGAAAAAATACATTCGCTGTACAATGATTGAAATCAGGAAATTTAACATCCATGCAACTCTATTATCTAAACTGCAGTACCAGTTCAAAATTGAAAGAAAATATCTCCCAGATATTCTTCATAGCAAAAGTTATTGTTGTTAAGGATCTAACTCTGGATCATGCACTGCATTTATACACCTCTCTAGTTTCCTTTCAGGAGACCTGGTAGCACAATAGAAGTGCTTGGCTGCTAACTGAAAGGTAGATGGTTTAAAGACACCAACTTTCTCACAGGAGAAAAGACCTAGTGCCCTGCTCCTGTAAAAATTATCTCCTAGGAAGCTCTATGGTAAAGTTCTACTTTGTCATTTAAGATCGCCATGAGCTGGAATCAACTCTCACAGCACTCAACACAATTTAATATGGATAGTTCCCTAACTTTTTATTTTACTTTTTCTTTCATGCCTGACATTTTTGAAAAGTACATATTGTTTGTTTTGTATAATGTCCCTAACTTTGGTTTGTCTGTTGTCTCCTTATGATTAGATGTTGATACAATTTTTGCAAGAATAGTATATAAGTGCTGTTGTAGCCACAGTACATCACATCAGAGGGAATAAAATGTCAGATTACCTTTTTATTGGTAGTGTTATCTTTAATCACTTGGTTAAGGTGGTATCTATCAGCTTTACCACTTCAAAGTTACTGTTTGTCCTCTTGTAACTAATACATAACTTGAGACAATGTAAATATTCTGTTTCTTTCCAACATTCACCCACTACTTCAACATCCACTGATGATTCTTGCAGTAATTTATTACTCTGATGGTTGTGATTCCATTCCTTTCTTTCATAAAAGAAAATACACTATATACTATTATGTGTCTGAGGGACCCTTGCGGTGCAGTGGTTAAAACATGTGACTGCTAACTGAATGTCAGAAATTCAAACCCATCAGCCCCTCCACTGGAGAGAGATATGGCAGCCTCCTTCTGTAAAGATGTATAGCCTTGAAAATCCTATTGAACGGTTAGTTCTCTGTCCTGTAGTGTCACTGTGAACTGAAGCTGACTTGATGGCAGTGAATATTCTGCATCTTTCTTTTAATTTAGCAGTACCTCCTGAATATCTTTCCATGTAAGTACAATGAAAGCTTCCTCCTCCTCCTCCTTGCTTTTTTAAAAAAATAGTGTCAGCATTGTTTTGATTGTGTTGATGTATCATTTGTTATAACTAGTCCTCTATTAATGAGTGCATTGGTTGTCTTTAATATTGTGGTGTTTTGTGAAGAGTGACTCAATATAACCTTGTATCAGGAGTCCCTGAGTGGTGCAAACCACCCAAATAGCTTGGCTGCTGACTGAAATGTTGGAGTTTGGGTACAACCTGAGAAGCCTCAGAAGAAAAGCCTTGTATCTACTTCTGAAAATCAGCTACTGAAAACTGTATGTAGCACAGTTCATCTCTGACACGTTATTGTGAGTTGCAGTTGACTAGACAGCAACTAGGTTTTTAAAAATACTCATGTCACTTTCAATTATGCAAATGAATCTATAGGATACAAATCTAAATGTGGGATTATTGGGTGAAAGGATAAATAATCTCTAGGGTTTTTTGTTTGTTTGTTTTTGGATAGTGCCAGATTCTCCTCCCCAGAAGCTGAACCATTATGTATAACCTCCTGCTATACAAAAGAGTTTCTCTTTTACTAAAAGCCTGATCAACAGACTGCATTATAAAAATTTTAGATTTAGCCAATCTAGTATGTTGGCTGTGGTATGCCAGTATAGTTTTCTTCACAGCACGAGTGATATTAAGCAGCTTTTTATATGTTTGGTGTCTAATTTTAGTTTTTTTATTGTCTGTTCAGGTTCTTTGCTTGTTTTTCTACTGGATTGTCTTTTTATTCTTAATTTCTAAGAGCTCTTTCTATATTTGTATATTAGCCTTTTGTCTGTGTGATAGGCTTTCTCAAAAACTGATCTGTGGACCTCTGGGAGTCCGCAAGACACTTTCAACTGTTTGCAAAGTTAAAACTATTTTCATTATAAAAGACATTGTCTTTTTCACTGTGTTTATGTTTGCACTGTTGGTGCAAAAACAAGGGTGAGTGAAACTCCCTGGGGCCTTCACTAATCAAGGAAATGGCATCAAGCCATATCATTGTGTTCCTCATTGCCGTGCCCATTTTACTTAAATATGTCCTTGATGAAACAAAATTTGTCCCTGTGTACTGAAATATGAAGTATGCACAAAACACTTTTGATGTGTTTTATGGTGTGATGGTTGTCTTGAGGAAAATTTGATTTTTCATATATTTTTATTTTTCAGATTCGCATTAAAAAAAACTACACATAAAATGCTTTGTGACATTGATTGCACTCCTCATAATGTATCAGCAGTCTCTTCCTTTCCTTTTCATCCACTCACCCAAGTGCCTTTGTTAAAGATCAGGCAGCCATGGTAAGTGGATTGACATCTGGGCTCTTTATTCTGGTTCCATTGGTCTATGCATCTGTCATTGTACAAGTTCCAGGCTGTTTTGACTACTGTGACTTTGTACTAGGTTCTGAGATCAGGTAGTGGGAGGCCACCTGCTTTGTTCTTTTTTTTTCAGTAGTGCTTTACTTATCCAGAGCCTCTTTGTTTTTCTATAAGTTGGTGATTAGTTTTTCCATCTCATTCAAGAATGATGTTGGGCTTGTTTTCATCACATTTCTTTTTATTATGCTTTAGATGAAAGCTTACAAAGAAAATTACTTTCTCATTAAACAATTAAAATACATGTTCTTTTGTGACATTTGTTGCAAAGCCTGTGATGCATCTACACTGTTGCTATCTTGACCTTGGATTCCCCGTTTTCATTAGTCCGGCTTCCACATCTTTTCCAGCCTTCTCACCTTTGCTCCCTGGCTGGTCCCATTTAGTTTCATATACATGGTTAACTACATGTTTTATTGTTTGTTTTATAAGCCTGTCTAGTCTTTGATTGAAGCATGAACTTAGTAGTGAATTCATTACTGAGTTGAAAGGTATCCAGGGGAGGTACCCTCAAGTTTCTCAGTGTCTGTCAGACCAGTAAATCTGTATTTGTGTGTGAGTTTTAGTTTTGCTCTGCATTTTTCCCCAGCTCTGTCTAGGACCCTATATTGCGATCTCTGTTAGGACAGTCAGTAGTGGTAGCTGGTCATCATCTGGTTGTAATGGTCTCAACCTGATATAGGCTGTGGTAGTTGTAATTCACATAATTGTTCCTTTTTGTCTTTGGTTTTCTTCATTTTCCCTTGTTCTAGACAGGGTGGGACCAGTAGACATACCTTAGATGACTCCTCACACGCTTTTAAAAGCTCAGATGCTACTCACCAAAGTAGGAGGTAGAACTAGTTTTTGTAAATAAACTGTTTTTATGCCAGTTGAGCTAGATATCCCCAAGGCCATGATCCCCAGCTCACTGCCCAGTAACTTGGTTCCTTAGGGAGTTTGGGTATGTTTATGAAACTTTGATGACTTTGCCTTAGTCAAGCTGTGCTGACCTTACCAGTATTGTATACTGTCTTACCCTTTACCAAAGTCCCCACTTATCATCTAATTCGTATTTTCCTTCCTCAACTCTTCCCTTCATCATAACCATAAAAGGTGGTTTCTTTTTGTTGTGTGCACATTTTCATGAGGATTTATAATTGTACTCTCATGCAGTATTTGTCCTTTTGTGATTAACTTATTTGTCTCAGTATAATGCCTTCCAGATTCATCTGTATTGTGAGATGTTTCACAGATTCATCATTTTTATTGTTGCATATTATTCCTGTATGTGTATGTAGCATAGTTTCTTTGTCCATTTATATGTTGATGGTCACTAAGATTGTTTCCATCTTTTTACTATTGTGAATAATACTGCAATGAACATACATGTGTGTATGTCAATTGGCGTGGCAACTTTTTTTTCTGTAGTATATATTCCTAGGAAATCCTGGTGACATAGTGGCTAAGTGCTGTGGTTACTAACCAAAAGGTCATCAGTTTGAATGCACCAGGTGCTCCTTGGAAACTCTATGGGGTGGTTCTTCTCTCTTCTCATAGGGTCACTATGAGTCAGAATTAACTCCACAGTGATGGGCTTTTTTTTTTTTTTTTATTGTTGTTTCGTATTCCTTAGAGTGGCATGGCTGAATTGTATGATATTTCTATTCCTAGCTTTTTAAGAAGACACCATGTCATTTTCTATAGTGGTTGTACCACTTTATGTTCCCAGCAGCAGTTTGTAAGAGTTCCAATCTCTCCTCAACCACTGCAACATTTGTTATTTTCTGTTTTTGATTCATGGCCATATTGTCAGGGTGAGATGGTGTATCCTTGTAATTTTCATTTGCTTCTCTCTAATGGATGGTGGTTATGAGCATTTCCTTATGTATCTGTTAGCTGCCTGAATGTCATCCTTGGTGACATGTTTGTTCATATCCCTTTTTAGTTAGATTATCTGTCTTTTTACTGTGGAGGCATTGACTTTTCCAAGGGATTTTGGAGATTAGAACTTTGCTGGATATGTTATAGCCAGTTTTTTTTTCTTTCCCCTAGTCTGTAAGTTCTTTTTTTTTACTCTTTCGGTGAAGTCTTTACATATGTATATGTATTTTATTGTGATTGTGTGAAAGTGTACAATGCGATTAAGTTTGCATGCCTACCTATCTGCAGCTCCCTCTGCTCTCCTTGCCTGGTGACAGCACATTCCTCCTTTCCATTCCATACGTATTATATCCTCTTAATGATCTCCTGTCCCCTCCTGTCCACCCTCTCCACTCCTCTCTAGTAAGAGGCCAGTAGGATGACACCCTATAGATGCACAGAACCATCAAGGGCACACACAGTATGGTCACTCCTGTGTCCCTGAGTCCATTCCATTCCTATCTGAAGAGTTGGCCTCAGTAATGATGTATGATCAGGGGCAGCATCAGGTGTAGAGGCCATGCTCCCAGGGGAACTCTCAGGCCTTTGACCATCAATTGCAATCTTTCAGTGGAGTTCTTAGGTGTATCCTTTTTTTTTTTCTCATGTTGCTACAGGGACTCAACATTGTGAGCCCTATCACAACTGTCAGCGATGGTAGCCAGGTACCATCTGGTTCTTCTGGTCACACATGTAGGTACAGTCACTCATTCATGTGGGTCTTTCTGTTTTCTGGGCTCCTTTTCCCTCATGTTGTTGTCCTTGATGATCATCTGTGCCAGCTGAGTTGGGACCATTTGGTGTTCCTCAGATGGCAGCTTGCTAGTTTTTAAGACCCCAGATACGACTCACCTACGTGGGGTGCAGAAGACTCTCTTAACAATAGGCTACTTATGCCAGTTGGCCTCAATGTCCCCAGAGAGCATGGTACCCAGGTCCCCGCCCCTGCTACTCTATCCTTGCCGTATTGGGTTAAGATTGGAAAAGTTGAAGTCCAGTTAAACTGATCTTCTTTCTAATGTGTACTGTCACTGATTTTACCCAACCAAATTTCTATCAACTATCTAATCCATAACCAACCTTCTTCTTCCCTGCCTCCCCTCCCTTACAGCCATCAAAGAGTCTTTTCTCCTGTACTTCAGTCTGTTCTTAAGTCCTTATAGTAGGGGTCTCATACAATATTTGTCCTTGTGCCACTCACTGATTTCACTCAACATAATGTCTTCCAGTTGAAACCAGGTTATGAGGTGCTTCCTAAAGTCATCATTGTTCTTTATCATTGCGTAGTACTCTACTGAGTATATACCATAGTTTGTTTATTCATTCATCTGTTGTTGGGCATCTGGGTCAATTCCATCTTTTTGCTATTGTGGACTGTGCTACAGTAAACATACATGTGCATGTATCTGTTTGTGTGACTGCCCTTGCTTCTGTAGGATATATTCCAAGCAGTCGGGTTACTGGGTCAAATGGCGTATCTATTTCCAGCTTTTTAAGAGAGTACCAAATTGCTTTCCAAAGAGGTTGTACCATTGATGAAGTCTTTTGATGAGCATCAGTATTTGATTTTTAGAGGATCCCATTTACCTAGATTATCTTCTGGAGTTTGTGTATTGCTAACTATGGTTTCTATTCTGTTTATGACATATATTAGGAACTGTAGTGTTGATCTTATTTTTTCTTCTATGTTCTTTATAGTTTTTGGTTTTGTATCTAGGTCAATGATCCGTTTTGAATTTTTTTTTTTACATGGTATGAGGGATGGACACCTAGTTTATTAAAAAAGGCTATTTTTCTACATATAGTAGACTTCAGGCTTTTGTAAAAGATCAGATGGCTTGGGTTCTTAATTCTGTTCCATTGATCAATGTGTCTGTCATTGTAAATGTACCAATACCAGTACCCCTACCAGTACCAGTACCAGGCTGTTTTGAGTAAAGTTGACATTTTCACAGTATTGGTCTGCTTACTCAAGAGTGTGGTATGTTTTTGTATTTATATAGGTCTCTTTTGGAGCCCTGATTTCATAGTGGTCAAGAGCTTGGCTGCTAACTGAAAGGTTGTAGTTCAAATCTACCAGTGGCTCCTCAGAAATCCTATGGGGCAGTTCTATGATTTCCTATAAGATTTCTGTCTTAGGTTGGGTTTTCTAGGGATGCAAAACCAGTAACTTGTATATGTACAAGGAAAGATTTATATATAAAGGAAACAGCTCACACAATTGTAGACGCTGAATGTCCCAAGTCCTGGCACAAGCCTCACATGGCCAAGGGAGCTGGTGAACCTAAGATCAGCAAGTTGGAGACCAGAGTTCTAGATCACCGGCTGTGTAGGCTGGTGGATTCCAAGCTAATGGTGAGACTGTGAGGTCTCTGCTGACTCACGAAGCTGGAGAGGCTGGTGAACCCAGCATCAGCACATCAGAGAACAGGACACTCAAGAGCTGGCTGTAAGGGTTGATGAATTCAACAGCTGTTAGTTCAGGTCCAGAAACCAGATGTAAGAGAGCAGGAGCTGCTGACAACGTGACCAGGCAGGAAGTAGCTGATGGAAGGTGGAGAGATGAGAGCTGAGGGGAGGGAAGCCATCACAGGCCCTGCCCTGACACTTGATACAGCAGCCAATCATGGAGTTGCAAAGTTGACACAATCTTGACCACCACAGTCTCTGTGAGTCAGAACCAACTCAAGAGTACTGAACAACAACAACAGGTATCTTTTTGTTTCTTGCAGTAGTATTTTGTAGTTTCCTTGTATAGGCCTTTTACTTTTCTGGTTAGATTTCTTCCTTGGCTTGGCGTATATATATATATTCATTTATTTATTTATAAATATTATATATTTATATTATAAGTTGTATCGCTTTCCTGATTTCCTTTTCATAGTTCTCTTTACTGGTGTGTAGAAATCAAACTGATTTTTGTATGTTTATTTTGTATATTGCTACTGTGATGAATCTTTTTATCAGCTCGAGCAGCTTTTTGTGGAATCTTTGAGGTTCTGTATGTGAAATATTATATTGCTCACAAATAGGGATTGTTTTACTTCTTCCTTACCAGTTTGGATGTCTTTTATTTCATTTTCATGCCCTATTATCTAGCTAGTATTTCCAGTACACTGTGAAATAAGAGTGGTGATAAAAACTATCTTTGTCTTGTTCTTCTTCTCAGAGGGAATGTTTTCAGCTTCTCTGAATTAAGCATGATGATGGCTATTGGTTTTGTATAGGTGACCTTTATTATATTGAAGAATTTCTGTTCTATTTCTATTTTATTGAGTTGTTGTTGTTGTTTTTTTTTAAACAATGATGGTTACTGGCCCTTATCAAATGCCTTTTTTTCATTAATTGAGATGATTACATGATTTTTTTCCCCCTTTGGTTCTGTTTATACTGTTTGATTTTCTAATGTGAAACCATTCTCGCATACCAGGTATGAATCTCACTTGGTTGGGGTGTCTTAGTTTTTTTTGTATATGCTGCTGAATTCTGTTGGCTAGAATTGTGTTGAGAAATTTCCTTCTATATTCATGAAAGATACTGGTCGGTAATTTTATTTTTTGCGGTGTGCTTTCCTGGTTTTGGCACAGGATTATGTTGGTTTCATAAAATGAATGTAGAAGTATCCCTTCATTTTCTATGTTCTGAAATAGTTTCAGTTATACTGGTGCAAGCTTTTCTGTGATGTATGGTGGGATTCTCCAGTAAAGATATCCGGGCTAGCACTTTTTTGTTGTTGACAGCTATATATTTATTTTTGTGCCTGTCAAAGTCTTCACTTGTGATGGGTCTGTTCAGGTTGTCTACCACAGTGTGTGTTAGTTTAGGTATAGTTTCTTTTCTTTCTTTTTTTTGTATTTTTAAAAAATTTTTTATTTAACATGACTGAGTGAAAATGTACATTCCCGTGTAAATTTACATGCCCACCTATATGCGGCTTCCACTGCTCTCCCTGTCCAGTGACAGCACACTGTTCTTCTCTGCTCCATACATGTCTCATCCTCCCAACAGCCTCCTTTCTGCTCCTCTCCACCTACTCTCCTTCCTCCAGCCAGAGGTCAGCAGGATGATATCCTACAGACGTATAGAACCATAAAGTGCAACCAGTATATGGTCACTCTGCATTGCCAAGTCCAGTCCATTCCTGTCCAAAGAGTGGACCTTTGTTATAATTTATGGGGGAGGGCAGCATCAGGGCTGGGGGCCATGCTGTCAGGGGAACCCCGAAACCGCTGGACCATCAATTGAGGTCTTTTAGTGGAGACCTCAGGATGCACCCGTTTTTATTCTTGTGTTGCCAGTGAGATGCAACCTAGTGAGCTCCATCGTGGCTATCACTGGTGGTGGCCGGGCACCATCTGGTTCTTCTGGTCCCAAGTCGATGTAGGCACCCACTCTTGTGGGTCTCTCCGTCTTCTAGGTTGTCTTTACCACATATCATTTTGGCCCTCGGTGAGCATCCATTCCTGCTGAGTTGGGACAATTTGCTGTGTCCTCGGATGGCAGCTTGGCATCTTTTAAGACCCCAGACACCACTCACCAATATGGGGTGCAGAGAGCTCTCTTAGCAAAACGCTAGTTGTGCCAACTGGCCTTGATTTCGCCTAAGAGCATGGTCCCCTGCCTCCCTGCCCCAGCTACCCTATCCTTGCTAGGTATAGTTTCTTGAAATTTGTCTGTTTCCAAGGTCCACTCTTTGTACAGGAATGGATTGGACTTGGCAATGCAGAGTGACCACATATTGGAAGCACTTTGTGGTTATAAACGTCTACAGGATTTCATCTTGCTGACCTCTGGCTGGAGGAAGGGGAGTGGACGGAGAGGAGGGGAAAGGAGGTTGTTGGGAGGATGAGACATGTATGGAGCAGAGAGGAATAGTGTGCAGTCACCGGACAGGGAGAGCAGTGGAAGCTGCATATAGGTGGGCGTGTAAATTTATACGTGAATGTACATTTTCACTCAGTTATGTTAAATAAAAAAAAAAATTGTTTCCTCCAGGTTTTCAATTTTTTGAGGGACAGTTTTTCATAGTACTCTGTTATAATCTTTTTTATTTCAGTTGGGTCTATTGTAATGTGCCCCATTTCATTTGTTATTTGAGTTATTTGCTTATTGTCTTAGATATTTAGTGCTGCTATAACAGAAACATCACAAGTAGATGGGATTTAACATACAGATTTAGAATTACAGTAAGAATTCAGAGTGCCTATTCCAGGAGAAGCCTTTCTGTCTCAGCTCTGGGAGAAGGTCTTTGTCATCAGTCTTTCATACAGAGCTTCTTTGAATGTGTTTTAGTTGGCTAGTGCTGCTGTAACAGAAATACCACAGAGTAGATGGCTTTAACAAAGGAAAGTTTATTCTTACACAGTCCAGTAGGTTACAAGTCCAAATTCAGGATGTCTGCTCCAGGAGAAGGTTTTACCCCTTGTTGGCTCTGGAGGAAAGTCTGGTATTACATGAGTCTTTGTCCAGGGAGCATCTTGGCACAGGAACCTCAGGTCTGAAGGACATGCTTTTTTCCCAGTGTTGCTTTCTTGATGGTTTGAGGTTCCCAATTCTCTGCTTGCTTTCCCTTCCTTTTATCTCTTGCAGGATGAAAGGATTAAGGGTGGTGCAAGTCACACTCCAGGGAAACTCCCTTTATGGTGGAGCAGGGAGGTGATCCTATGAAGGGACTTACAGTCCCCCCCAATCATTTAACATACAGCATAGGAACATCACAAAATGGAGGACAATTATAGAATACAGGGAGTCATGGTCCAGCCACATGGCTACACATATTTTGAAGGGGACCCAGTTCAGTCCATGACAGCATGCATATGCTGTGTCTAAAGACACGCAGTTCTCCTGGCTCTTGCTTCTTAGTGGTATGAGGTCCCCATGTCTCTCTGCTCAGTTTTGTCTTTTATATCTGAAAAAAGATTGGTTTAAGATGCAATCTAATCTTGTAGATTATGTCCTGCCTCATTAACACAACTGCTACTAATCCCACATTATTAACATGATAAAGTAGGATTTATAACACACAAGAAGACCTATATCAGATGACAAAATGGTAGACAGTTACACAATAGTGGCAATCACTATCTTTGGAAGACATCGTTTAATCCATGACACTCATCTTCTGTTTTTCTTTAGTTAATTTGGCCAGTGTTTTGTTGGCTTTGTTGATCCTTTCTAAAACTAACTCTTGGTTTTATTGATTCTTGTTATTGTTTTTCTATTCTCTATTTCATTTATTTTTTCTCTGATCTTTATTATTTCTTCTGGTGGCTGTGGACTTCTTTTGCTATCCTTTATTTGTTTGACTTATAGGGCTAACATTTTTATTTTATCTCTCTCTTCTTTTTTGATGCATGCATCTATTTTTACAATTTGACCTGTGTACACTACCTTTGGTGTGTCCCAACGTTTTTAGTATGATGTGTGTTTCATTACCATTTGATTCTTGGAATTGTCTGATTTCATCTTTTATTTCTTCTTTTAACCAGTGGCTTTTAAGCAATGAGTTATTCAGTTTATGTGTTTTTCTTGTATTCCTGGTCTTTCTGTTATTAGTTTCTGCTTTTATGGTGTTGTGATGAGAGAATATTTTTTGTCTTACCTTTATGTTTTGGATTTTGTGGAGTGTTGCTTTTTGGCCGAAAATTTGGTCTATTCTGGAGAATGTTCCATGTGCGTTAAAAAGAATGTATACTTTGCTGCTATTAGGTGAAGTGTTCTATGTATGTCTATGAGGTCATGTTGGTTGAGTAGATCTTCTGTATCTTTGTGGAGTTTCTTTTTAAGTGTTCCATCGTTTATCAAGATTGGTATGTTGAAGCCTACTGCTGTTATGGTGGAACTGTCAATTTCTATTTTAAGTGCTATTAGAGTTTGTGTTATGTATTTTGGAACACTGTCATTAGATGCTTAGATACGTATTACGGTTATATGATTATGTTTGCATGGCAAATGCTTGTGATGTAGTGTTTAGGTGCTCTGTCTGCTAACTAAAAGGTCTGTGGTTTGAATCTGCCAAGCACTCCTTGGAAACTATGGGGAGGTTCTACTTAGTCTTAAAGGGTCGCTATGAGTCAGAGCTGTCTTGATAGCGATGGATGTGGTTTTGGTTTACGTCTTTGTAATGTAACATCCCTTTAATCATTATATAATGCCTTTTGCCTTTTATGGTGAGTTTTGTTTTAAAGTCTTTTTTATCTGGGATTAGTTTTGCCATTCCTGCTCTCTTTTTTTGGTTTTTATTTGCCTGATACATTCTTTTCCATCGTTTGACTTTTTTTTTTATTTTTTATTTAACATAACTGAGTGAAAATGTACATTCACATGAAAATT